>CM072090.1:8225000-10725000 GCA_036850905.1 Luffa acutangula
GGATTTTACCTCAAATCAAAATTTGGGTATAAACCAAAATTTGCCCAAACTTGAAATCAAAGTTTGCTGCCGAACAAGGAAAATCAAAATTTTGACCAAACCTCAAATTTTTATTAATTGGCGATAAAAGTGTGTCAAATAAAAAAATCAAAATTTTGACCAAAATTCATATTTTGATTAAATTGACACACCAAATGGAGTCAAAGTCAAGAACAAATATCTTGCATTTTAATTCCAAAATATATTTTTCGAGATTCACTCACACATAACTTGTGCCTAAATCTCGAAAAGGGGGCATTTGTTGAAGGAGAAATTTCGGCCAATCACAAATTTCCACGTCATTAATATAAATTAATGATAAAATAAATTTGGGACCAGTTACACATTTACACGTGTGCCTAAATTAAATTAATAGACATTAAAATTCGGCAAATCAAAGAATGCCACTTGTCTATTAGTGATCCATCAGATAACATCAGCCAAGTTCAATCAGATTATGCCACGTGGCAATTGGACCCAAGCCCAAGCCCATATGAGGTCCATCAAACTCTATAAATAGAGGAGGCCACCATTCATTCAGAGGGGATTCAGATTGAGAGATTCAGATCAGAGAACTCAGAGTCCAGAGAATTCTGCCAGAGTCCAGAGTCATCAGAAGTCAGAGAGTCTAGAGAATTCAGAAGATCCTAGATTCAGAATTCAACCAACTCAAGACTCAGAAGGTTTGAAGACTAGAAGACTCTAAGAAGAGATCAACAAGCCAACCGACCGATCAAGAAGATCAACAAGTCAGCAGGCCGATCATCTAAGAAGAGATCAACAAGCCAACTGACCGATCAAGAAGATCAACAAGTCAGTAGGCCGATCATCCAAGAAGATCAACAAGCCAACCGACAGATCAAGAAGATCAACAAGTCAGTAGGTCGATCATCCAAGGAGATCAATAAGCCAATCGACCGATCAAGAAGATCAACAAGTCAGCAGGCCGATCATCCAAGAGGATCAACAAGCTAACAAGCCGATTCGACAGATCAATAAGTCAATCGACCGATCAAGAAGATCAACAAGCTAACAAGCCGATTCGACAGATCATCAAGCCAATCGACCGATCAAGAAGATCAATAAGTCAGCAGACCGATCATCCAAGAAGATCAACAAGTCAGCAGACCGATCATCAAACCGATCATCCAAGAAGATCATCAAGCCAACAGGTCGATCCAAGAGATCATCAACCTAGCAAGCCGATCATCCAAGCAGCTCAACAAGCCAACAGGTCGATCATCCAAGAAGATCATCAAGCCAACAGGCCGATCCAAGAGATCATCAACCTAGCAAGCCGATCATCCAAGAAGCTCAACAAACCAGCCCAAGAAGATCAAGAAGCTAGAGACCAAAGTTTATATATTTAAGAGAGAGAATCAGAGGATTAAAGTTAGAGATTGTACACCCACACGCATACAATATTAATACAATATATTATTTATTCCACGTGTCTCCATTCCTGAAGTTACGTGTGAACAAGTAGATTTAGAAAAATTAATTAATTCTCCTGAGGCTAATCAAAGTCATTTAGAACATTCTTAATTACCAATAGCTACTTTTCCTCAGCCCAACAAAACATTAAGTTATCCTTCGCAAATAAAAGATGAGAAATAGTTGGGCCATTTGGGAATGAGAGACCATTAGACTACCATTATAATTTGCCTAAGTAATTAAATGGGATAGACCTTCTGCTATTAGCAAATATAAGTAAGGGGAAAGTGGCTCCCCTTGTCTTAACCCCCTATTAGCTTTAAAATTCCCTTTCTTTTCCCCATTTATTAGGATAGAGAAGTTTGCTGTAGATATGCATTTTAGAATGAAATTAACCCAATTTTGGTTAAAACCTAATTTTAGCATGATACTTTCAAGGAAACACCATTCCACCCTATCATAGGCTTTACTTAAGTCTATTTTAAAAGCATCTATGTTTTTTATACAAGGCCTGCTCATTTTAATGACATTAATACATTCTAAACCAATTATGATATTATATGTGATTAGTCTGCCTTGGACAAAGGCTGACTGTGATTCTGAAATTATGTCTTTTAGAATGAATTTCAACCTATTTGCTATTACCTTTGTGATAATTTTATAACGGACATTACATAGACTTATTGGCCTGTAGTCACTGACTTTTTTCGGGCTAGGATTCTTTGGGATTAAAACTATATTTGTGTCATTCCAACCCCCTAAGGTATTCTGACCATTTAAAATACTAAGGCATTCATTTGTTGTTTTCTTACCAACTATATTCCAATACTTTTGGTAAAACACAACTGGATAGCCATCGGGACCCGGAGCTTTAGTGGGAAACATTTCTTTTATAGTTGTTTCTATGTCTTGTTTGTTAAAAGGAGCCATTAGCTTATTATTCATCTGTTGGTTCACCCTAGGAACAAGACCATCTAGGACATTACTAATGTGATTTTGATATGGATTAGATGAGCTAAAAAGGTTTTCAAAATATGATACAAAAGTTTCCTCTATTTTGCAAGTATCTTCTGTCCAATCCCCATTTAAGTCAGTTATGCCTATTATTTCATTTGTTTTCTTTCTCATGGAGGCTTTTTTATGAAACCATTTAGAATTTCTATCTCCCCACTTTAGCTAATCTTCCCTAGACCTTTGACGCCAATAAATTTCTTCATCTTCAAGTAATCTATCGAGCTCAATCATGAATGTTATCTAGGTTTATTGATTGGAAATTATCAAAGGCATTTTTTAGAATTCTCTTGCATTCTTCTATTATTCCTTTCCTAAAATTATTTAGATTTTTTCCCCATTTAGACAGAACATTAGAACATCTATAAAGATTATTCTGGAGAGAGGACAAGTGAGAAATATTACCTTCCCAATCACCATTACTTTCGATTAGGTCAGCACATTCTTGATATCTTGTCCAAAGTTCCTCAAACTTGAATTGATTCTTTGGTCTTCCTTTTGGTCTTTTCCTCCTATTTTCCATCCAAATCTCTATTGGTTTATGGTCCGAAAAAATCCAATCAAGATTTTTTGTCTCTATTATGGAAAATAAGGTTTCAAAACTGTGGTTGCAAAGGTAACGATCTAATCTCTCCTTAATAAGATGGTCCCTTCTGTTTCCATGCCATGTGAACAATTCTCCCATAGGTTTCATGTCTTTGACTTCACAATCATCAAGACATTGTCTGAACTCCTCCATTAGCTTCTTATCCCTCGGTTGACCTCCCAACTTCTCTTCATCACACAAAATTTCATTCATATCTCCACCCAACAACCAAGGAAGACTGCTTGTTTGATTTAGCTTTCGAATCAAGCCTCAAGTCTGATTTTTTTGCCCTGATTCTGGAAATCCATATAGTCCAGTGAATCTCCACTTGAGGCTTTCCCAAGTTATATCACAGTCAATATGGTTGTTTGAAAAAGATTGAACTGAAAGAATTTTTTCTTCACTCCAAAGGATACACAGACCTCCTTTTGCTCCTTGGCATTTAACCACAAAACAACCTTCAAAATTACAAGCTCTCTTAAATCTTTCTGTCGTTTTATCATCACACTTGGTTTCGCTTAAAAAAAAACAGGGGGTTTCCTTGTGAAGACAAGGTTTTTCACTGCTCTGAATGTTCTCGGGTTCCCCAAACCCCAAGCATTCCAACTTATTATTCTGGTTTTCCTTGCACCCCTTTACTACATGGGCGATCTTACCACAGTGAAAGCAAAATTCCGGAATTCTTTCATATCTTATGGAGTTATGGTTATCCAATATTTCTCCTCAGTTCCATCCATCTTAAGCATAAAACCTCTTAGCAGAGGACTTGAAATGTCCAGTTTAACTTTAATTCTGATGTTGTTTCCCCACATGCCTCTATTTTCTCCCTTATCCATCTCCAAGAACTCTCCAATATTATTGCCAATCTTTCTTTGCTACCATTTCATTTCGATATCCTATTGGCAGATTCAAAATTCTTAACCAGAAATCAACTTTTTTAAATTCCAGGTCAACTGTTCTTTGGTTTTCCTCTAGAGCTTCAAGAACTAACAAGTTCCTGTCAAGAAATCAAGGTTCGTTACCTATTATCCACTCTTTGTCCTCCTTGCTTTCAAACTCAAACAAGAAAACATTTGTACTAAATATATCAACACTAAATTCTTTTCTGGTTTTCCATGCAGCTTGCAGGGCATTCTTGATCGTGATCTTTGAAATGGTTCGGCTTGTGAGGAGTTTCCCAACTAGGCAATGGTCCACCTGCCCTTTAATCACATCTACTTCTTCTGCGTTTAAGGTAATAAACGCTTCACTCTCTTCTTCCATCAGATTAAACCTCTTCCATTCATTTATCATCTCTTCTACTTCCATCTCTTCCAGACGTCTTTTGCTTTGTTCACAGGACTTAGGTGATTACAACAAACTATGCTGACGAGAACCCCAACTTTTCAGGGGAATGTTCCAAGAACCTTAACTAGGTATTGACTCCAAAAAGTATAAAGTACAGAGGACGTATTAAAAATTTAAGTTTGTGATCGTAACAAACCACATATTTTAAGAGTAGTTTGTGCAATTTTCCCTGGAACAAATTTGTAGGATTAGCTCCCTAGTAAAAAAAATTGTAATTTATGAATCAGTTAAAAATAAATGGGAAAACATCTCCACGTTTTCTATTTAATATATAAATTCATCGAAGAGACATTGAGATGTGACAAAAATAGATCTTTGTATCTCTATGATTGAGGTGTTAATTATATAATATTCATTAGCTTTTTGGTTGTATGTGTCTATTTGAATTATTCATAGACAAAATTAAAGAAATAAGGAATTGAAGCCAACAAGAGTATAACTCAACTGACATAAAGTTATATTGATGACCAATTTTCAAAAAAAAAAAAAAAGTTATATTGATGACCACGAAATCTGTGGCCACCTCACATTTGTAAAAAAAAAATAAATAAGGAATTGAAAAGAACAAATTCTTTTTAGGCGAAATATACTAATCCCTAATTTTTAAGGTTTTTTATTTTTCAATATAATCCTTAATCTTTTATACCTATATATTTTGATTTATTTCTTTTGACATCTTCAAATGTCATATAGTTCGTGTTTGTTTGTGACAATTGTTATAGGTAATTTTGGACCATTCCGATGTACAAGGAGCTGACGAGGACAACCGGACAGAAACAAATTGGAATATGGACCCCAGAGGCGAAACGGGTCAGTGGGTCGGGCCAAGACCGAAGGGGTCGGGCTGTCGGCCCGACCCCTTGCTCGACCTCGGCCCGTTTGCGCGGGGCGAGCTCATCCAGCTCTGTTTGGTCCCTATTGTTCCTGGTCGCCCCGGTTTCGCCTGGTTCGTCCCGAAACGCCTCTGAATTCCTAAAAATCCTAGGAGCATGAGCATGTATTTAAACCCCTCTTCACCACTGAAAAAGGGATCCCGAACCCTATTCTCGACTTCTTCTCTTTCTCTCTAGCTCTTCCTTTCGTTTTCTGACTTAGGCATCGGAGACGGTGTTGCTAGCACCACACTGGTGTGCTGGTTTATAGTTTTGCAGGCCACGTCTTCCCCTCATCTACAAATTTACCGTTGGTGGCACGTGATGAACGAGTGAGTTCCTCCCGACCAAACTTTACCATCAACAACAATGGTGATATGTTATCCCTAATTTATATACCCACATATTTCTGTTATCTAGTTAGTACGAGAATTTGGTTAGATTCCCAACGTTATTCCAACTCTAATCTCTTGAGATATTATTTTAATTTAATGATTGAAGTTCTTCGATGGGGAGAATTCATATTTGCATTTCGGATGGATAATGCAACATATACTAATGTAAAATTTAATAAATAAACATACTACATAAACTTTTTCAAAGATAGGGAGTGCATCTCTAATCCTACCCCATTATGTTGTTATATCCCTACTTTTTCGTTCATTTAAGAGCATAATTGACCTTTTTGGCTTGCCTCTTTAATTATTTTAGTAGTTTGGTTTTTGGTCTCTCTTCCACGTTGGAAGACGGTCGTTTGTTTAGGGTGGTTAATCCCCCTTTTTGGCTTGCC
Source organism: Luffa acutangula (assembly GCA_036850905.1). Lineage (NCBI taxonomy): Eukaryota > Viridiplantae > Streptophyta > Magnoliopsida > Cucurbitales > Cucurbitaceae > Luffa > Luffa acutangula. The sequence goes on from CM072090.1 coordinate 8,231,080, forward strand.
TCTTTCATTGAGGAAGAAACAGTTGTAACTACCCCTCTTTCCTTTTAATGAAGTATTTTTATTTAAAAAAAAAAACATAATTGACCTTCGACCAAACAAAAAACAAGACTTATCCATTATAATAAAATTCACCATCCAAATTCATCAATGAAATCTTCCATCATTGATCTAATTCAAGTTAGATCCTAATATTTAGGGAAAAATACACTTTTAGTCCTGAGGTTTGAGTTAGGTTTCATTTTGGTCCCTGAGGTTTCAAATTCAACAATTTAGTCCCTGAGGTTTTAGATAAGTAGCAATTTGGTCCCTGCCATCCATTTTGCTGTTAAATCTAGCCGGCGGCTGACGTGGCACTATTATTTTAATTTAAAAAAATTAATTTTTTTTATTTTTTTATTAAAAATATATTAAAATAATAAAAATAATATTATTTTTTAATTATTTTATTAATTATTTCCCTCCTTTCTCTTTTCCTTCTTCTTTCTCTTCCCCATCACTTTCTTCCTTCTTCTTCCATTTCTTCTTCTTCAACTCTGGTGGTCGGCCGCCAGATTTTTTTTTTCCTTCTCTCCTTTTCTTCTTTCTCACCTCAACTTCTCTTTCTCTCTCTTTTTTTTAAATGATGGAATGGGAAGGAGGAGGGTTTCCTCCTCCCCGTTCCGACGAGGTCTGGAGCGAGGAGGAGGAAACCCTCCTCTCCCCATTCTAGCATTTTTTTTATAAAAAAAAAAAAAAGAAAGAGAAAGAGAAGTTGAGTGAGAAGGAAGGAGAGGAGAGAAAATCAGGAAAAAAAATCTGACGACCGGCGGCGGTCGACCACCAGAGTTGAAGAAGAAGATGTGGAAGAAGAAGGAAGAAGGTGGTGGGGAAGAGAAAGAAAAAGGAGAGGAGAGAGAGAGAAAGAATTAATAAAATAATTAAAAAATAATATTATTTTTTATTATTTTAATATATTTTTAATTAAAAATAAAAAATGAATTTTTTTAATTAAAATAATAGTGCCACATCAGCAGCTGGTTAGATTTAACGGCAAAATGGATGACCAATACCAAATTGCTACTTATCTCAAACCTCGGGGACTAAATTGTTGAATTTGAAACCTCAGGGACCAAAATGAAATCTAACTCAAACCTCTGGGACTAAAAGTGTATTTTTCCCTAATATTTAACAAGGTTGACCTGAAAACATTCCAATTTCCCATAAAACAAGCTTTATAGATAATATTGAGCCCATGACATTAATGAATTAAGAGTGAAATTAAAATAATGAACAATCAACTCAATCAAAAGTTGATTTCACCACTCTTAGATATTATTGTCAATTGGTATGAAACTATACCATTTATATCAAAAAGTCAACTTTTTTTTTCCTAAGTTGATGTGTCATTTTACTGTAAAAAAAAAAAAAAAAAAAAGTGATGTGTCATTTTAACATGGTTAAAAATCACTTTTAGTTTTTATCTAAAAATAAAATCACTTTTAGTCCCTGAACTTTCATAAAAGTAACAATTTAGTCCCGAACTTTCATTTGTAACGATTTAGTCCTTAACTTTTAATTTTGTAACGTTTTAGTTCCTATACTTTCAATTTGGTAACGATTTAGTCCCTAAACTTTAATAAGTAACAATTTAGTCCTTGTATTTTCAAATTTGTAACGATTTAGTCCCTATCATAAAAAATAAATCTAAATATTTAATGAAATTTCTTACCTAGATAGATTAATTAACTAATTTGGGACCCAATATGTTTATAAAGATACAAAGTTTAATCACTAAATAATAAAAATCAACATTTAATTTTGATGGTTTTTTTGTGACAAGGATTAAATTATTACAAATTTGAAAGTATGAGAACTAAATTGATACAAATTTGAAAGTATAGGGACTAAATTGTTACTTATTAAAATTTAAGGACTAAATTGTTACAAAATTGAAAGAACAGGAACTAAATCGTTGCAAATCAAAGTTTGGGACCAAATTGATACTTCTATGAAAGTTTAGGGACCAAAAGTGATTTTTAACTTTTAACATTAGTTTTTTTTTTACCAAAAGTTGACTCAAACTGACCAACAATTACAGGAACAAAATCAAAACTTTTATAATTACAAGAGAAATGCAGTAACTAATAAGCATTTGTATACCAAAGATAGACAAGAAATGAAATTGAGTGATGACTGTTTGAAACTTTAATAACCATTCTAAAAACAACATTATTTCGTAAACAATGTAAACACAATGGTATAAGAAAAAGTCACATATCCAACCACAGAAGTATCAGTTGAAACAGACTATCTAAGTAGGGTGAGGTACCTGCATTTGTACATTTATACAAAAAAGAACTCAATTTAATTTCCATTCATCTGCCATGTAAGTACATACATAAAGTTTATAAGATCTCCGAAGAAAAAAGAAAGAAAAAAAAAAAAAGACAAAGATCATCCTAATTCTTATATCTTTTGCTCATCTTCAAGCGATTCGAAACTACATAAACACAATTAAAAGCTGAAGATTGAAGCTTCACTCCTGACGTTTCTACAGCTGTTTGTAGCAGCTATAAGCAATGGCAACAGATACAGCAGCAACGGCATATGTATCTTCGCGCTCCCAACTCTCAAGCCATGTTGGCATTGCGCAGACCTTACGGGAGGACGCTTTGCCACTATTGCTTCGTGAAGTCAGTTTTCTGTTGCTCTTTACCGTAACATTTGAAGGAATGTCATTTGTATCTGAATCGATTATTGTTCCTGATAGTTCGGGAATCTGACAGCAAGAGGAGTAACTCTCTCCGTCTCCCTGACAACAGGCTGAAACCTCGACACGTGATCTATAGAGATCGGAGTTCAGATCACTGGTTTGGATTTGTGCCAACTCTTCCTTGCTTTTATGGCCATTCATCCCACTGATGAGACAAAGTCTTTGTTCTAGGCTCAGCTTCTGTTCTTCCTCTGATAAACCCATCTGGCCCCTAAGTAGTGAGTATTCAAAATATAGGATTAAAACTGAATGTTAAATAATAATTTCAGATTAAATAAACATTTCATTTTGTATAGTTCAGGCTTGGTATCAATCTAGGTTCCCATATGGCAGTTTTAATTTGATCCATATGATTTGACTACGACTTAGAACTGTTTCCTAACATGACAGGTTTTCTCAAGACACTAGCTCATGTTTTCTCATCGGCCATCTTTGTTACATCCTCGTGGAACAAAATGGTAATTTCAATAAACCACATCAGAAGTAAATTCATCTTGTTCTCTGCACAAACCCATACTTGAAGATCAAACAACTTGATGCAAATTTTATCTTCTTGTTGCAGAGGTGACTTAGTGCAAGGTAGATAAACTAAGGTCCTATTTGATAACCATTTGGTTTTTTGCTTTTGATTTTTGAAAGTTGTGTTTGTTTTCTTCCACCCTCGTTAAAATGGTTTTCATCTTTTTAAGAAAACATTTCAACTCAACCAAATTAAAAACAAAACAAAAACAAGCTGTTTGGTAACGATTTGGTTTTTTGTTTTTGAAAATTGTGGAGGACAAGGTTGTGAATCTCCACGCTGTTTGTGTTGCCGAGGCGTCCAAGCCCAAACTGGGTGTGAGAGGTAGCTTTAAGAAGTGAAGAAAGCCGGATTTCATGGTGGGCTCAATTCTATGGTTTCCACTTACCCCACTCAATTCTATGGTATTCAAAACTTGGCTTGGGTTTTGAAAACATTAGTAAAAAGTACATAACACAGGAAACAAATCCATCAGTGGAATTAATATTTATAGGCTTAATTTTCAAAAACCAAAAACAAAAACCAAATGGTTATCAAACGGAGTCTAATTTTTTAGTTGTCAAAATGACTTGGATTTTGAAAACATTGGTTAAAAGTAGATAACATAACAAAGAAACCCATAGTCGGTAGTATTGTTAATAAGCTTAATTTTCAAAAGCCCAAAACCGAATGGTTATCCAATTGGGTCTAAGTGATAATGATCAAATTTTAATATAAAACAACACTTGCTAAACATTTATAAGAGTTATCGGTGCAAAGATAGAGCGAATACCTCCAGTGTTCATCTACAATCTTCCCTTTAACAATATGCTGCTGAAGCAATAAAAATACATCTTCTGGGGCAACATATCCATACCTGAAAACAAATTAAGAGGCATGATACCGCAACGGTGTATGGACAAAGTTCTAAATACATTATTCAGGTTATCACATTCGGGCAGATGTATCAATTAAGATAGATCATTCTCCCATACCAGTGCCCAGTGACTTCTCCATTGGCACTTGATCCAAATATAATGACATTTCCTGCATACTTGTGGCCCCCAATATGTGAGCATGGGCGTGATGAAGGATAAGCAAGGATTTCATCAGAAGGAAGTTGGTTAAAATCGAGCTTGTAACTGACAACATCTTTGAAACTTAACAACTGGAGCTTGTAATTCAGCATTTCTTTTCCAACTACTGCCCTCTAAACTCCCATGAAACTTAACAACTGGAACTAAGAAGGAAGAAAACATCTTTGAAATCCTCCTAAGAAGCCATGCCTCTTTTCAGACAATCAAACTCTAACCACAAAGAAACTCACTTCAAACTTCCAAATTCCACTCCCAACTCTCCCCTCCCCAAAAAAAAAAACCATCACATTGCAAAACCCACATTCCCAAATCACTCCAACAACAGAGCTAATCCACTTGCACAGTTAAATACTAGAAAAACCCCACGAAACGAAAGTGCAGAACAAACAACAAACAGTTGGTGGGCATTAAACATAAACCTACCTCTTTCTTCATATCACCCTTCCTCGCCATAACGGCAGCAGAGAGCAGCCTCGGGAGGCGATCGAACTCAGCAGCCTCAATCCTGGGAGGCCAAACCTGAGCGTTCTTGTTGCAAAGAAACGAAATCCACAGTCCCAGCAAGCTGGCTCTGGCGAAACTCGGGGCGAGAGAATCCAAATTCGGCATCGCTGATGTTGGCAGTGGAATCAGAGAGAAGACCTTCGTTCTGGAAGCTGTCGGAGGCACTTCCTATGTGGGAATTTGGGTCAGAGAGAAAGCTATCGCGAGGGTCAGAAACGGAGACGGGAGAAGAAGAGGAAGATGGGTTTGTGGCAAAGGAAAGAGGGTCGTCTCTTTCTCTGTTGCTGGCCATGATTTGACGGATGGGTTCGGCCTGCAAGTGCAAATGGGAGAAAGCGGCACTTGGGTTGGGGTTGATTTGTGCTGCGATCTCTTGCTTGTGTTGGACACGCGTGCGAAATTGAGCGATTGGGGTTGAAGTTGATGAGAAAAGGAGCCACTTTTCGCAGACTCCAATTTGAAATTCGAGGTGTTGATGCAACAAATGTCAATAACAGGGGAAATGTACAAGGGTCCTCGAGGATTTCTTTGTTTATTTGTTTATAGAGGTTCAATAAATATATATATATATATATATATATATATATATATTTTTAGTACATCAACATTGAGGGTGAGAATATTCAAACTCCTGACATTTTGGTGAGAGTACATGAAAATTACTACTAAGCTAAGCTTGTTTGGCGAGGCTCAAAATCTTATACCTCACTTTTTTTTTTTTTGAAAAATTATAGCTCACATTTGTTGTACTAAAAAAACAAGGGAAAAATACACTTTTGGTCCCTGAGGTTTGTGTTAAGTTACACTTTGGTCCCTGAGTTTTCAAACTCAACAAAAATACCCTTGAGGTTTTGGATCAGGAGCACTTTGGTCCCTGCCGTCTATTTTTCTGTTAAATACTAACGGTGGCTGACGTGGCATCTATTTTTTTATTAAAAAAATATATTTTTTAATTTTTAAAATAAAAATATATTATTTTTTATTCTTTCTCTCTCCTCCTTCTTCATCTTCTTCACAAGTTTTCATTCTCCTGCAAGTTTTCAAGCCTTCTTCTTCCTCAACTTCAGTTGTCGGTGACAACTCTCGCCAGCCGCCACAGTCACCGCCGACGCCGGCGGAGAATTTTTTTTTTTCCCTCTTCCTTTCTTATCATTTCTTTCTTCTTCCTTTCCTTGTTTTCTTCTTTTTTTTTTCTTCTCAAAAACCCACCTCCATTTCAGCTTTGCCCCACTTTTCTTTTTCAACCCAGACCTCGCCGGAGCCACCGCCGTCTCGTCGGAAAAGTCGCTGATGTCGTCAAGAGCGCTGCTGCGCCATCGAGCATTCTGCACGAAAAATGCTGCCGTCGAGCATATCGCTCTTCTCCGACCAGTCGCGCTGCCACCACTGCCTCAGACCTAACCCCGCTACTCTCTCTTCTCCGATCACGCCGTCGACGTCCGTCGTCCGCCATCCTCGCCAAAAAACTCAGATCTGGTTTTCTTTCAGCCAAAAACCCACGATGGGTTTCGGCCAGATCTACATTTTTTTCTCAAGTTCTCCCTCTCTCTCTCTCACGTCTGTCTCCCTCTCTCTCTCACGTCCGTCTCCCCCTTAGTTTTTTTCTCCAGAAGAAACTTCCGGCGAGAACTCCCTCTCTCTCTTTCGTTCGTTTCTCTTTTCTTTAAAAAAAATCAAGAGAGAAAGAAATGAAAAAATCAGTCTGAACGTCGTCGGTGCCGGCCTCTCCTCTCCCTTCTTTTCATTAAAAAATAATAAAAAAAGAAATGAAGGAAAGAGAGAAGAAAGGAGAGAAGGAGAGAAAGACAAAAAAAAAAAAAAAAAAAAAAAAGAACTTTCCGGCGACGGCTGCCGCCGCCGCCGGCAGCCGACGGTCGAGCGACCACTGGAGTTGAGGGGAAGGAGATGAAGAAGGAGGAGGAGGGGAAGAAAGAGGGGAAGAAAGAAAAGGGAGAGAGAAATTGATAAAAATAAATATTTAAATAATAATATTTTATTATTTTCATATTTTTATTTAAAAAAATTAAAAAATAATTTTTTTTATTAAAATAATAGTGCCACGTCAGCCACCGTTAGTATTTAACAGAAAAATAAACGGCAGGGACCAAAGTGCTCTTTATCCCAAACCTCAGGGGTATTTTTGTTGAGTTTGAAAACTTAGGGACCAAAGTGTAACTTAACCCAAACCTCAGGGACCAAAAGTGTATTTTTCCCAAAAAAACAAAGGTTAAATCATAAAAAATACCTCTAAATTATGAGATCGGTTTAAATTATACTTCTCAACTTTCAAAAGTTTCATTTTAGCCCTTGGAGTTTGAAGTTTGTTTCAAAACGACTCTTAGAGACCTTCTTCGTTAGAATTATGAATAAAAAATAATGTGTTTGTATGTATTTTTATTGTTTTTCCACGTATATGTTCAAATATGTTCACATATACAACGAGACACGTACAAAAATGTCATTTTCCATCTATAAATTTAACGAACAAATGCCTTCAAGGGTTTTTTTTTTTTAAATGAAACTTTTGAAAGTTTAAAGGTATAATTGAAACCAATCTCATAGTTCTGGGGTATTTTTGATAATTTAACCAAAAATAAAAGAGTATTTGAGCAAGTTGTGTCACTGACTAACATGAGCATGACAGGTTAAGAAATTTTGCATTTATCTTATATATTAGACGTTTGAATTAGTATAGTTAAGTTGGTTAAGACATATATTCTTCAACTAAGAGGTCTGTTGAAGGAGAAATTTTGGCCAATGACAATTTGCCACGTCATTATTTAAAATTAATGACAAAATTATAATTAATTAAATTTGGAATCAATTATAAATCGACATGTGTCCCAAATTTAATTTGAAGACAAAGTTAGCCAATTATAAATTTTTAGGGCCAAATGTCCATTTGATCAATTAATTAAAAATAAATTATTTTGATCAGATTAATTGATTTGACCAATTAATTAAAGAAAATAATTAATTGGATCAAATTTGGGTCTTTTAAATATTTGGGTCATATGGTTTTGGGTCAAATATAAACCAGACCCAAGCCCAATAAAAGCCCAAGCCCAAGTTGTTAGGTCCAAAAGTCATCAGGGCCCATCCAGCGAGAACTCTATAAATAGAGGGGTTCTCCTTCATTTCAGGGGTTCATAAATTCTACACTCTCACAAAAGACAAGAGTTCAGAGTTTCAAAGCTCTCAAGCAAAACCAAAGAATTCAGAGAGACTCCACCAAGTCTGAAGACCGAAGACTCTCTGCAATACATAAGTCCAAGTGTTGAACACTTCTTGAAGACCAAACACTCTTCAAGACCTCAACACTCCTTGAAGATCAAATACTCTTCAGGACATCAACACTTCTTGAAGACCAAACGCTCTTCAAGACCTCAACACTCCTTGAAGATCAAAAACTCTTCAGGACATCAACATTTCTTGAAGACCAAATACTCTTCAAGACTTCAACACTCCTTGAAGATCAAAGACTCTTCAGGACATCAACACTTCTTGAAGACTGAAGACTCCTTCAAGACTAGAAGACTTCAAGCTTCAAGAATCCATTGAAGCTTCAGACTCGGGATCAAGTGTTCCAGCCCTCGAGTGAAACACATTCACACACAAGAGAGAGAATCAGAGGATTAAAGTTAGAGATTGTACACCCATACGCATATTACATTAATACAAATATATTATTTATTCCATGTGTCTCCATCCCTGAAGTTACGTGTGAACAAGGTCAAAGGTTCTAAATTTCCCACCTCACATCACATGTTGAACCAAAAAAAATGGAGGTTGGTGTCTATTTGGTCTTACATCATCTCCAAGTTCCTCATCAGCTGACAAACACTAAAAAAACGATATGGTTGTAGTATACTAACTTACCAACCTAAGCATGGCTCAAATGGCTAAACAACTATTGACTTAAAGCTTAGAAATTCAAAACTTCATTCTCACATGTTTTCTGACTATCATTATTGAAGTGTTCTTTTTGAAACCTTAGGAACCAAATAAATACTGACTCAAAAACTAACCTTGAATCTTAGAAATCAAAAGCATATTTTGCCCAAAAATCTATATCATAGTTGCCAAAACATTCATATACACCTTCGTAATGGCAATATCCTAGAATGAAAGAAAACTTTTTATGGTGGTTCTACCGAGTCTCTCATAAATTTTCAATTAAATTTTAAGTACTTAATTGACTCTATTCTATATAGTCTCTAAAATTAAATACATACATTATCAAGTCCAAATTAAAATGATCAAGGTTCATGCCACTAAGATTGAATCACATGATCTTTCAAAAAAACACTAAGATTAAATCATATGAATCTCAATCGGGATTCTTTAGGATTGTTTCATAAATAGCAAAAACATATCATTTCATAAATAACATAAATGAATTCTTGAACAAGATTCTAAATCGAGATCATAAGAATCTTGGTCGGGATCGTTTCATAAATAGCATAAATGCAATTTTGATTGAGATTGCATCAATCTCAACCGATATCACTCCATAAATGGTAGAAGTGCCTTTCAAATTCCCTTTCTAACAATGAAGAACCAGAAAAGATAAATGTAAAGGGTTTGGGTCCTAATTATTACCACGCCAAAAATCACTTTCAATTTAAAAGGACAAGGGACAATAAGAAAAGTGGCTAAAAATAAATAGTTGGCTTGAAAAATGGCTACACAAGTTTAGTAATTAAATAAATGGCTAGATGATTTTATAATTAATAAATCCCTATTTGCAAAAGACAAAAATGCCCCCAACAAACTAAGATGTTCCTAACGTTTAAAATTAAAATCAGAGTTTATGAGAGAGAAAATACTCCTAAAAAAGTTAGGGAAATCCTAGGAAAAAAAAAATTAGAGAAATTCTAGGAAACTTGAAATTCAAAAATCAAAACAACCAACCTAATTTGAAAAAAAAAGTTAGAGAAATTCTAGGAAGCTTAAAATTCAAAAATCCAAACAACCAACTTAATTTTTTGAAGAACTTTTTTTTAGAAAATCATGTCCACAAGATTTAACAGAAAAATTGACGACAGAGACCAAAATGCTACTTATCTCAAACCTCAGAGGATTTTTGTTGAGCTTGAAAACTCAGAGACCAAAATGAAACCTAACTCAAACCTCATGGACCAAAAGTGTATTTTTTCCCTTATTTTATTATACCTTGTCCAAAAATTAAGGGAAAAAAAATTCCAACTCAAATTTTTGCTCCCAACTTTTTTACCTCTACAACATTTTTCACCTATCCCATTTCTGATTTTTTTTTTTTTTTTTTGGACCTTATTTGCGCAAATGCAACCCAAAATTAAGGAAAATCTTTTGTATAGCCTCAATTTCTGAAAAAAATATATTATTAACAAAAAGAAAATGAAAAGAAAAAGATACAACGTTAAACAGAAAAAAAATAATAATTATGAGTATATACATATATACAAATATATATAATTATAAAAAAAAAACCCTAGAAATACCCTAGAAATTGATTGTTGATATTTGATGGCAAAATTCAAGGGCTTAAAACTTCTACTCATTCCTCAGCAAACAGACATTTCAAAGGATCAAACGTTCACGTTGAAGGGTATAACATTTGTGTTTGTTCAAATTTCATCATTCAAATCTCTAGAAAGAGCAGTGTCCAACATTCAATTCTTACAAAGCGATGCTCTATTACCAATTTCTGAGGAAACACCATAGTCTCGTCTAATTTATAAGAGCATAAAGAATTAAAATTTCATCATAAAAATATAAATTAGAAAGATCCTACATCAGCTAACAAAATTGCATATTTCATACAAGAACTATATTTTCTCCACGATTGAGCATGCTTTAAAATGCTCCATAAATATCAGTGGACTTCGCTCTCTTAGAGATTTATCTTGTGTATCAACTACTTGATCCTTAACATGTACCTCGAATTATTCGATTTCGGGTTTTACCCTTTATTGCTCCCAGCTTTCTTTTCCCTCAAAGCTTGTCGTTTTTCTTCCCTGCATCGAGTTCAAAATGAACCATAAGAATCGTTCAGAGAATACAACCATATGGCAAAAACAACCAGCTTTCAAGGCTAAACTATTGCTACAATTACGGGAAGATCAACCAGGTTCTCACCTAGCTTTTGAGATTTCCTCTTTTGAAGGAAATTTCCTCTTCTTCCTCTTTTCCACAGTGGGCTTGGCTTCTTTCCCATTAACAACGTCATTGTTTTCCAAAACCTTCCTCTTTTTACCATCCTTCACTGGCGGGTGAACACATTCTCCATCATTCTTCTCTGGCTCATTATCTTCTTCCACTGCCTCTGAAGATTGAGCAGTTGGTATCTTATTGCTCATTTTCTTCAACTGTATAATAGTGGGAACTAATTAATCCAAAGTTATATTATACAGTTCAAATCAAAAGGCCCTATGTTACAGGCAATAATAGAAAATCCACTAAAACTATAGTTTTCTTGTAGTTGGGGTGCCAACCTCCAAGCAACAAGCATGATGGCTATTGTTGGTTCCACATCCCAAAGAAAAAAAATGAAACTTACATTTAAATCGTAATGAGTAGGGTTTAGGGTTTAGGGTACAGATATGGAAGCTAAATGAATATAGAGAGAATGAGTCTGCTCAGTGGGGTGGGTGAAGGCCACTTGGAGATTATTCTAGCGCACCTAATAGCATTAACACTTTTGGTACTTCTATGGAGGAGTTAAGTGCTACAAGGGCATTTGATGGTTCAGCTAACATGGTTCAACAGCTATGATATTGTTGGACAGACATTGCAAAAAGGTCCTAAACCTGGCCGAAATCTAACACTAGTCTCGATGTTCACTTTACTATGTTTCCCGAACACTCCTCTCTCTCTGTAATTAACATAAGTCAGGGACAGGGTAGGATTTTTGTAAATTCCTTGAGGAATGAAACCATGGCTTCCGATACAAATTCACTTCAAGAAAAAAAAATATATAAAATAATATTCAAACAAAAAAAGCATGAAACTCAACATTGTTCCTCACGTGCGTCAAGTGAAATTTACCTTTTTTTTCCTCTTGTTCAGTGTGAACTTTATATTTTTGTTCACTAATTTTCCTTGACCTGAATGTACCTAGAATTCATGGGAAAACTACAATTTTTATCCCTTATTTTCTTACACTAAATGTGTAGTATCTCCAGTGTGTTCAGCAGCCACTCTAAATCGCATGTTCTAACATGTGTCTGGGCCTAGGGCATGGCTAAGGGTGGGTCTAAATTGACACTTTGACCAAAATAGGGTATCTATGGTTCCAAGGTGTATACTGATTGAAGTATCTTAAGATTTGCTTTGTTGAACTATTCTTCAAGAGTGAAAATCCCTGATACCATCCCATCCAATCCCATTCAATGGGAATGTGGGAGGAAAGAGCTCAATATATATCAATCTTTTAAGGCAGAAATCTACCTTTGCTACAAAAAAACCATCCATGTTGTGGACGTGGGGGTAGAAACGTCTTGTCTTCTCTAAAGATGGGTGAAAACGTTTTTCCCTGAACCGGATAAACCTAAAACAAAAATATGAGGGTATTAACAAGGATGCTGGGAGTAAGTTCAGTTCAAAAACTAGGGAAAAGAGAGAGAAAGCAAGCATGGTGGGCTACCCAGGACGTCCAAAATCAAGGCCACATGGCACAAGCTTCACATCCCTCTTTTTTAGTGCATAGTCAACAACTCCTTCATTCTGCAAGATGTGAATGTGCAATTAGTAATAGACAATATGAATATAGCATCAACAAGAAAGAATGATGACAGGATGCATTCATACAAACCTCATCAACCATTATGGAGCATGTGGAGTAAACAACATATCCCCCAGATTTTGAATTTGCATCAACCATGTCAATCGCAGCAAGTATAAGTTGCTGTGTGGAACACAGATTGAGATTTTTAGGAAATTCACCTTTGTGCAACGGTACCAAAGTAATTCACGGAATATTTTATGAGTCACACCCAAAAACACATAACGATCAGAAATACCTTCTGCAACTGAGCACATTTCTGGATTTCTTCTAGGCTTTTTGAGGTTTTAACAGATTCATCCTTAGATACAACCTAAGGAATAAAACCAAGATTCAGTTTAAAGAACAATGAAGGAAGAGAATAAGCCATTATTGGAGAGATCAAACGAAGTAATGTACTCTGATCTAGCAATATGATTTTTCTTTTCATAGGGCCTGGGGATGGGGAATTAAAAATTGCTAGTTTTTAAATAATCTTCCGAGGAAATAAAGAGAACATTATATAGACACAAGGTACTTACTCCAGATCCACTGCAAGGGGCATCTAATAGAACTCTATCGGCTGTATTCATGCCCAATACTTTTGGGAGCTGAATTTGAATATACAATAGAAAGAAAAAAAAACTTTAGTATAAGCTTCCGACTTACATGGTTATGTATTTTCCCTAATAAAAAAAGTAATATGAAATAGTATTTGCATATTTAAACCAAACCCAACTATATAGAAAATTCTAACACATAATATAATAAATTAGATAGTAGTAACGGAGATGGAGGTAAGAATAATGAGAAACAGACCTCCTTCCCATCATAGTTACAGACAATAGTATTCGTCACTCCCATCCGATGTATATTTGCAGTTAGTGACTTCAGTCTTGGTGCTTTCATCTCATTAGCATATATTATACCTGAGATAGTTGAAGAATTTTAGAAAAAATAGAATCAGATCATAAGGAATTCTACATCACCATTGGCAAATAAAATAAACAAAGTTATTACACATGCAACAATGAGCACACGTGCCATGGTACAAGATGAGCCGCCTTTTATGTCTTTGAGGAATCATAATGTGGACATTTCTCAAAAGAAACAAAGAGCCAACAACATTTCTCTAATGCTTATCCAGTTATCGGCCTAATTAGATGAAACTACTTCCAAAATTTCACATCCTACTTCTTTGTTTTGGACTTCAAATACAGATTTTTAACTAATTCTTCCATGCAAATTTAAGCAAAATTAGAAACCAGTTTCTTTTCATATCCATGAGCATCCGGGACCACTTGCATGCATTTCATCAAATCTCATGGAACAACCATCTAACACTACCCTACTAGATTTGGTTATCAAGAAAACTTGTAGGATTATACATCCTAGGTCCGAGACTACCATCCAAACCCATTAACTTTTTCATAAACTACACCAATCCATGGTAGTTTAATTTCGAAACTAATCTTGCCAATTTTTCCTTATCTTCCCTGGGTGTGCCCAATCATCCTCCAAATAGGGGTAACAAAAGGCAAGAAAAATAAAATCCAGACCAAGATTTTGGTTCAATTTTATATGAAATGTGGCTTTCTCATGTTTTTCTCTGGGATAGTTACAAAACGGATCTCCATTGAGCTATAAGAGTTGATAATCTCTGGTCTCTACTTTTCGATTCTTTGATTATTTGTGGGCTCTTTTTTAATTGCAATTTCTTCAAGAAACTAAAAACCTGGCACTAATATCCGTAGAACTTGAACTCGTAGGCATCCATTTTCATAATTGTTTAAAACTAAGAACTGAATTGGATTGAACTGAACTGACCACTTATATTTAAAATAGGTTTGCAGTCCTTAATTGGTTTGATTCAGTGGCATTCTATAGGACTTTTTCTGTCAGTTTGTTCTAGTTTGGTTAAAATTGACCTCAAAAAACTGAACCCATTAACACCCCTACTCCTTACCTCTTTTTGCAATATCCTACTGCTTCTGTAACGCCCCAGGTTTTATTATTAGCTAACCTAGTGACATTACTAAACTCTTACTCAGACTAACCGAGAGCTCCGAAAATTTCGGCAGCATAACGGCATACATAGGACGAAACCAAAATTTTAGATCACCTGTTAAGCACAAAATGACACTTCTATGTTGGTTCATTCAACTCCACAACTCCACAGAACAACAACAAAAAGGATACGAGTCAGATCTCGCATCTCCAACCAACAACAAAACCTAACTCTATCAGATCAAACATATCCTTAACTTTCTAAAACAGGTCATCTTTATTAAACAATAGCATATTCACAACCTAACGAGAAACATGAAATCTAAACATGTTCATTAACTAGAAACAAAAACTATACCACCCTAGCTACAAGGCTAAACAAATCAACCTATCAACAATTAATGAACAGACGACCATTCTATCTACCAAAAATGAAATAAACAGGTAACTGGACTCATGTGGTCATCCCTCGTGAATCTCCTCGTCCGCATCACCGGGCACATAAAACTCATCACCTGCATAATCTGAAATTGTTGGGGGAAAGAAAGGGGAGGGGTATCAGTACAACCACAGTACTGGTAAGTAGCTCACACCCGGTGAGCCACCAAACAACATACAGCCACAACATCATGTTATCCACACACACCATACTTGGAAAGCAATTAACAACTCACATGCTCTTAAACACGAAAGTAACAAGGCCAACACATGCTCATGCAAAAATGGGACGACAACATGAATCCACGCATCATGCTATGCACCCCCACATGGTTTCCGCGCCATGCCCGCACACTCACGTGATTTCCGCGTCACGCTCTGCACTCGCATCCCACACGTGATTTCCGCGTCACGCTCCGCAAACCCACCCAACACATGTATTATAACGCGCCATGCGCAGCGCCGCTCACACGTGATTTCCGCGTCACGCTCCGCACTCACACCCACACGTGATTTCCGCGTCACGCTCCGCACACACACCCAACACATGATTTACGCGTCATGCTCCGCCTCTCCCCAATGACCACACACTATGCAGACACGACTCTTATGCAGTATAGTTATCAACCACAATATCTCATGCTCATGAGTTAAACAAACAACATGCTTATGCATCGTCAAAGCATCATGCTTAGGAATTTAACAGAACCATCATGCTCGTTCACAAAGCGAGCTACAAACATATAAACACGTTATGCAGTAGCAACGCAAGTAAGGCAATAGCAAGCTCAAACAAACAAACAAACACAACTTATAGTAACAAGCAAGTAGAGTGATAGCATGCTCAAACACACAAACAAGCCCGTCCAAGTAGAAACTACTTACAGAAATCTTTTACAAACCAACGCTAGCTGGAACTGCACAAACTCGCTCCAAAACGAGCTTTCAGCTACAAATAAACTACCAATCATTAAAGGAAGTCTATACTAAAGGAAAACATTCTAAAACAAGATGCTAAAGGCGAAACTGAACCAATAACGGTTAATTTCCTTGCTGGATAGCATCTAAACATAACCCAAATTGAAAACCCAACGCCATTAAACCATGGGCAACCACGTTTAAGGCGCTACGGGCGGTGGGTACTTGTTGGATGCCGATATTAAGGCTACACAACCACTGGACAGCAAGCAACAACCACCTAGAATGCATGAACGACAAACTAAGAACTTCCAATGCTTAGGCAATGCACATAAGACCTCGATAACTAATGAGACTTGGCTTAGCATGATTTTTAAGCTATGGACAGCAACATGAACTCAATAAACCATGCTTCTAAACCACGGACAGCAAGTAAAAGCTCACTTAAACCACGATTTAAGAACCTACAAAGGGTCGGGAAACACTTAAAGGCAATGGGACTTAATGAGTATTGAAGAACTACTTGATTTCCAACTAAAACGACAACGACAACCCATTTTCAAACTTGTTCTAGGACTTATGAAGGTTGAGCAACACCTACAAGCCTAGATAAATCATGGGTAACGACCAACACATGCTTCTAAGGCTTAAACAACTAATGGGTAGAAGACTACAACGCTAAAAACCAAAGGACAAGAAGGAAACTTACCCAAACGAACCCGTTTCCACACTAGGCGAGTTATTATAACCTCTATCAACGTGCTAGAATGGTCCTTGGGCAGTGGGTACTTGAGTTAAAGTGTTTCGAACTTAATCGAAAACTTAGACGGCGCTGCAGATCAGAAAATCAACCACCATCAACTTTTCCAGCACCTAAAGCTAATGGGCATCTTACTTAAATCTCTAAACATTGGTGGGTAAGGGCTAAACTTACCGGAAACGATAATTGACGCCAAAACACTCACGAACTGAGCAAAGACGGCGCTGCAGATTAGAAATTCAACATCAAAGCTTAAACTCCAGCACTTAAATGGATGGGTATTTAATCCTAAGCACTAACTGAACATGGGTAAGCATTTAAACTTACCGGGGTAGCCAAGCGATGCCGAAAACACCCAAAAACGCTGCTGGACAGAGGCAAAATCGACTGAAACGAGGTCGACGGGGCTTCAAACTGCTGTCCGGGCGAGATCTAATCAATACGGACAAGAATGAGTTAGATCGGGCCCAAACGAATCCAAATGAGGAGTATGAGACTTACCCACGAGGTTTTCTTGCTGAAAACACAAGGAAAAGGAAACTTGAACCACGAAACCCACGAATAGAGAGCGAACGCGGCGGCGGCTGGACGGCGCGGCCTCCACACGAAGAACCGAGAGGGAGGGCGATCGCGGTGCGGGAGAGAGGGATCCGCGAAGACAAAAACGTGCGAAGATGCGGAGACCCATGCGACAACGGCGACGGCGCAACGGGCTCAGGCGGCGGCGGCGAACTTGAGCGGCGACGCTGAACGGAGTAGGCGGCGGCGGCGCGGTTGCTGTGTGGAGGGAGAAGAAGAAAAACGCAGGGGAGATGGGGGGAGGGGCACGCACGCGTGAGAGGGAGAGAGAGAGAGATTAAGATATTCTGATAAATTCTTCCTCTTTTCCTTTTCTTTTTTTTTTTTTTTTTTAAACCCAACTAATCCCAAAATCACCCACTAACCAGGAGAGAAATACGCTGCCCACCTGCCCACTAACCTGCGAAAGACTTAACCGACTAAAAGAGGGAAAAATAAAATATCACGATTGGCTAAAAAGACGATTAAAAGCCAAACTTAAATTCCAATTTTTTTTTTTCAAATTAGAATTTAAACTCGATTATTCCAAAATGACATAAATTTGAAACGCGGGGCGTTACAGACTCCCCACCTTTAAAAACTTTCGTCCTCGAAAGTTGCTCGCCTAGTCACTTTGGATGCTTGACCTTGATCTCAACTTTTTCTTTTCCAAGGCATTTCTTTCAAACAACTTTCTTCTCATCAAAAGCATTTTCAGCTACCATGCCAAGGTTTTGAATTGCGGCACAAGAAGGATCATTGATAAACATCCGTACAATGACTCCTGAATCAAGTTCTCGAACCTACACCATTTGTAGCCAAGCTCGCCCATCGACAACTCGACAAAGGTGCAAGAAAAACTTAAATGGTTCGACAACATCAGAACTAAGCTTCGATTTTTACCCACTGATGCTAATTGAAGGAAAAGAGGTCGTTAATGACAGCTTAATCTCTTGGGCTTGACACCTTCACATCCTACTTTCGATGGCAACTTATATCTTTGTCCCGATACCACGGGTAGCTTCATTAGCAAACTTCACCAACCTTGAGTCCACTTTGTTGGTTTTTTTTTTTTTGCAACCACCACTTTCAACTAGGCATCGCCAAAGTTGAACCAAATGACTATATCATGACTTTCGCTGCCAACTCAAAATTTGAACAATCCATCCTTCTTAGCAATGGCTACGGGATTTATCGCTGCCCTACTAAGTACATCCAAGATAGCCCTGTCATAATGACAACTACAGTTGCGGCCATGACTCTATATCAATTTCCAACATCTCGTTTGTCCTAGGTTGAGATCTCGCTACATAAATAAACATTTGACTCTTGGTCTAAGAATAAACCAACATCAAGAACATTGTCACGAGCAAGTCAAAAAGGACCTTGAGATTTGGTTTACGAAGCTCATAACAGTTGCAAAGCATTGGTGAGTCCGAAGACATCACAGAAGCTAGCTACGCTCATACTTGGTTTTGAAGGCCACCCTCGGAATGCTAACTTCCTTGACTTTTAAACTATGAGGCCAAAATGCAAAACCATCCTAGGAACTTCCTTTTCCTTGAAGCTGGCCTATACTAAGAGGTTCGCCCAACTTCACCCTTTACAATGAAATTTCTCGATGGCTTAGGTTCTAACTCTCACTTGACAGAGCTTTGAACCCAACTTACTAGCTTTCGCTAATTTTTCAAAGATACAGAAGATCTAACTAATGCACATAACCACTCAAACACATGACAAAGCACAACTAGGGGGAAACAAAATTCCAATGAAATAGATAGACTTGAAGAAGGAGCACTAACTTGGGAACGAGAGGTGTTACCAACTCCCCACCTTTAGGAATTTTCATCCTCAAAAGTTGCTTACTTAACAACTTTACTCGCTTATCCTTGATTTCAACTTCTCTTTCCAAGGAAACTCGAGTTTCAAGAACTGAACAGGGACTAACCAAGCAACTAACTCGCTCTTGTGTGGTTCATTAAGAAACCATCCTTCAATCCTTGAACTTGAAACTTTGGCCAAAAGGTATCCAAAAGCCAACTTCCTTAGGGACTTAGGCTCTCATGCTAGGATTTTAAAACCAACTTACTAACCTTCAAGGGTAAAGAAAGATCACACCTTAAACTCTAAGGCAACAATATAAACCAACTAACAACAGCAAGCACAAACCAAAAACTCGCAAGCTATCCAGAAACTATGGCAACATCCTATGCCTACTAACAAACAACAGGCACAAAATGGAAACATGCTATCTAGATACTATGGGAGCATCCTAAGCCTAACTACTACAAGATAAAGTAGTTGTAAAAGTCAAAACATGCTCAGATAAGACAGACAGATAACAAACAATAATCATACAATTCATTCATCCAAGGTAACACAAATATCATACAATAGAAAGCATAATAACATACTTAATTCAACATACCTGGTGATGGAGAGGAGAACGAGGAAGACCACAGATCCTACGCTATTAACAACCTAGTTTCTAGGTCAGTCTACAGGAACGTAATCGCTCTGATACCAACTGTAACGCCCCAGGTTTTATTATTAGCTAACCTAGTGACATTACTAAACTCTTACTCAGACTAACCGAGAGCTCCGAAAATTTCGGCAGCATAACGGCATACATAGGACGAAACCAAAATTTTAGATCACCTGTTAAGCACAAAATGACACTTCTATGTTGGTTCATTCAACTCCACAACTCCACAGAACAACAACAAAAAGGATACGAGTCAGATCTCGCATCTCCAACCAACAACAAAACCTAACTCTATCAGATCAAACATATCCTTAACTTTCTAAAACAGGTCGTCTTTATTAAACAATAGCATATTCACAACCTAACGAGAAACATGAAATCTAAACATGTTCATTAACTAGAAACAAAAACTATACCACCCTAGCTACAAGGCTAAACAAATCAACCTATCAACAATTAATGAACAGACGACCATTCTATCTACCAAAAATGAAATAAACAGGTAACTGGACTCATGTGGTCATCCCTCGTGAATCTCCTCGTCCGCATCACCGGGCACATAAAACTCATCACCTGCATAATCTGAAATTGTTGGGGGAAAGAAAGGGGAGGGGTATCAGTACAACCACAGTACTGGTAAGTAGCTCACACCCGGTGAGCCACCAAACAACATACAGCCACAACATCATGTTATCCACACACACCATACTTGGAAAGCAATTAACAACTCACATGCTCTTAAACACGAAAGTAACAAGGCCAACACATGCTCATGCAAAAATGGGACGACAACATGAATCCACGCATCATGCTATGCACCCCCACATGGTTTCCGCGCCATGCCCGCACACTCACGTGATTTCCGCGTCACGCTCCGCACTCGCATCCCACACGTGATTTCCGCGTCACGCTCCGCAAACCCACCCAACACATGTATTATAACGCGCCATGCGCAGCGCCGCTCACACGTGATTTCCGCGTCACGCTCCGCACTCACACCCACACGTGATTTCCGCGTCACGCTCCGCACACACACCCAACACATGATTTACGCGTCATGCTCCGCCTCTCCCCAATGACCACACACTATGCAGACACGACTCTTATGCAGCATAGTTATCAACCACAATATCTCATGCTCATGAGTTAAACAAACAACATGCTTATGCATCGTCAAAGCATCATGCTTAGGAATTTAACAGAACCATCATGCTCGTTCACAAAGCGAGCTACAAACATATAAACACGTTATGCAGTAGCAACGCAAGTAAGGCAATAGCAAGCTCAAACAAACAAACAAACACAACTTATAGTAACAAGCAAGTAGAGTGATAGCATGCTCAAACACACAAACAAGCCCGTCCAAGTAGAAACTACTTACAGAAATCTTTTACAAACCAACGCTAGCTGGAACTGCACAAACTCGCTCCAAAACGAGCTTTCAGCTACAAATAAACTACCAATCATTAAAGGAAGTCTATACTAAAGGAAAACATTCTAAAACAAGATGCTAAAGGCGAAACTGAACCAATAACGGTTAATTTCCTTGCTGGATAGCATCTAAACATAACCCAAATTGAAAACCCAACGCCATTAAACCATGGGCAACCACGTTTAAGGCGCTACGGGCGGTGGGTACTTGTTGGATGCCGATATTAAGGCTACACAACCACTGGACAGCAAGCAACAACCACCTAGAATGCATGAACGACAAACTAAGAACTTCCAATGCTTAGGCAATGCACATAAGACCTCGATAACTAATGAGACTTGGCTTAGCATGATTTTTAAGCTATGGACAGCAACATGAACTCAATAAACCATGCTTCTAAACCACGGACAGCAAGTAAAAGCTCACTTAAACCACGATTTAAGAACCTACAAAGGGTCGGGAAACACTTAAAGGCAATGGGACTTAATGAGTATTGAAGAACTACTTGATTTCCAACTAAAACGACAACGACAACCCATTTTCAAACTTGTTCTAGGACTTATGAAGGTTGAGCAACACCTACAAGCCTAGATAAATCATGGGTAACGACCAACACATGCTTCTAAGGCTTAAACAACTAATGGGTAGAAGACTACAACGCTAAAAACCAAAGGACAAGAAGGAAACTTACCCAAACGAACCCGTTTCCACACTAGGCGAGTTATTATAACCTCTATCAACGTGCTAGAATGGTCCTTGGGCAGTGGGTACTTGAGTTAAAGTGTTTCGAACTTAATCGAAAACTTAGACGGCGCTGCAGATCAGAAAATCAACCACCATCAACTTTTCCAGCACCTAAAGCTAATGGGCATCTTACTTAAATCTCTAAACATTGGTGGGTAAGGGCTAAACTTACCGGAAACGATAATTGACGCCAAAACACTCACGAACTGAGCAAAGACGGCGCTGCAGATTAGAAATTCAACATCAAAGCTTAAACTCCAGCACTTAAATGGATGGGTATTTAATCCTAAGCACTAACTGAACATGGGTAAGCATTTAAACTTACCGGGGTAGCCAAGCGATGCCGAAAACACCCAAAAACGCTGCTGGACAGAGGCAAAATCGACTGAAACGAGGTCGACGGGGCTTCAAACTGCTGTCCGGGCGAGATCTAATCAATACGGACAAGAATGAGTTAGATCGGGCCCAAACGAATCCAAATGAGGAGTATGAGACTTACCCACGAGGTTTTCTTGCTGAAAACACAAGGAAAAGGAAACTTGAACCACGAAACCCACGAATAGAGAGCGAACGCGGCGGCGGCTGGACGGCGCGGCCTCCACACGAAGAACCGAGAGGGAGGGCGATCGCGGTGCGGGAGAGAGGGATCCGCGAAGACAAAAACGTGCGAAGATGCGGAGACCCATGCGACAACGGCGACGGCGCAACGGGCTCAGGCGGCGGCGGCGAACTTGAGCGGCGACGCTGAACGGAGTAGGCGGCGGCGGCGCGGTTGCTGTGTGGAGGGAGAAGAAGAAAAACGCAGGGGAGATGGGGGGAGGGGCACGCACGCGTGAGAGGGAGAGAGAGAGAGATTAAGATATTCTGATAAATTCTTCCTCTTTTCCTTTTCTTTTTTTTTTTTTTTTTAAACCCAACTAATCCCAAAATCACCCACTAACCAGGAGAGAAATACGCTGCCCACCTGCCCACTAACCTGCGAAAGACTTAACCGACTAAAAGAGGGAAAAATAAAATATCACGATTGGCTAAAAAGACGATTAAAAGCCAAACTTAAATTCCAATTTTTTTTTGTCAAATTAGAATTTAAACTCGATTATTCCAAAATGACATAAATTTGAAACGCGGGGCGTTACAGCTTCAACTAGTTCTTGTTTCGCATAAGAATAATATACTTACTCCATAGAAAGACATTTAATAAAAGGATATGTTTAGCAAATTACTTCAACAACTAGACCCTGTATATCGACTTGGCATTCCAAGACGGATTCCACATAATTTTTCTTTATGACATGCGGAGGAATATATGATTAACATCAACATATCTGAATTAGGTACTACGTACCACTATTTTTCATGAGTGCCGCTATGTAAGTTGTTTTACCACCAGGAGCAGCCCTGCAATAGTTTCAAACCCTTATAAGAGGAGACATTGATGAAAAAAATGTGTAATAAATTCCATTGATGCTAGCATACTAGCATAGCAATGCTACTGTAGCATATAATGAATTGCTATTAGCTAGTTTTTAGAATCAAGCAAATTTCATTTTAACAAAGAGTAAGAAAAAGACACAAGGTTAAAGCCAGTGGCCATGAACAAGAGATAGAGAATAGATTTCAAATAAACCAACTTTTTGGCATACGACGTTTTAGAAGTACTTTATTCACTTACGCCATGTCAATGATTCGTTCTTTTTCCTGAGGAGCAAGGGCCATAACAGGTAGAAAGGAGCTCGCCCCTTGTAGCTGAACAAACAAAACATACATATTCACTACTTAAAGCGATGTGGAATGGAGATAAGGATGTAATATGATTAGTACACAGCTTACCATGTAAAAACCAGCCATATATTCAGGAGTAGCTCCAATTGGCACTTGGGAATCATATACAACAAGTCCAACCTGCATTTTGTATAGGAAATATATAACTACTTAATTACAAAAAAGAAAGAAGTTGGAATGGAGGATAAATTTGCAGAAACGAAGCACCTTACCTTTGACCACTTGCTTAGAGGATCTAGGTTTACTCCTCTATTAATTAGAACATCAGCCAGATCCCGCCTTCTTGTCTAAGAACAAAGAGGAGTATTTGAATAAGATATAGATTATAACTAGTTTCGTATAACAAACATGGATACCTGTATGTTAATTACCTTTAAGGTGTTAGTCCGCAAACATATTGGCCTAGGCTTTTCAAAAGCTTCAATAAGTTCCATTAGCTCAACAACTGGAAACATCTGAAGACGAAGCATGTTGATCATTAACTTTCATATCAACATTTACTCCCAACACTAACATGTTATAAGAAAATAAATATACATGACTTATTACCTCAACTAGAACCCCAATAAGAAATTCGTTATAGCCATAGTAGGAACCAATATCTTTCTTAAGTTGTTCGACATAATCCTTCCGGGTTGTCCCCTCTTGCCTCAAAGCCTTGAAATTTGTAAGCACTCGAACAACTAAAATTACATTTCAGCAAACATGGGGCAACATAAGTACAGGAGGAGACAGGTAAAAGAATAAATCACAGAAAACAAATGAAAATGCATACTCTCTCTTATTCGCCTTTGTAAATTTGAAAGGTCAGGAGGTCTAAGGGCCTCTTCTTCAAGCTCCTGGTAAAACGTGGTAATAACAAAAACATTACAAAAATAAAGAAAAACCAACAATTATAAAAGTCACATAAATTAAACATAGTGAAACTGCATATAAATGTAACCTCCTTGGTTGGTAATCTAAACTCGTCAGATTCTTCTCTAATATTGAGCTGCATTTCATCCACGGCATCTTTTTCTTCCCTCTCCCTTTCTTCATCGATAATTCTTGACTTATCTTCGATGTCAGATTCATCAGAACCTAAAACCAAGCCCGAACCATTCTCTGCAGTAAAGAATTAAAAAATAATAAGAATAATAATAAAACAAAAATTTTCAATAAAACCCACCCAAATAAAATAACATGAGAAGAAAAATGCATTATTAACGAAACAAAAGAAAAGGGTAATCACCTTCATCACTTCCTTGGAGGAAATCATCAGCCAAAGGGTCATCACCGTCGGAAGAACCAGACTCACCATCAGAAAAACCAGACACAGATCCTTCTTCATCACCATCAACATCAAGACCATCAGAAAGGTCAGAATCATCCTCCTCCTTGGAACGTTTAGGCGTGAAGAGCTCGTCCTTCTTCTTCCTTTTTGATGGAGGATCATCCCGTTTCACACCCTTCTTTTTGTTGAATTTGGCGGCAACCATTGAAGCTGTTGAAATTAGAAAAGATGCTAGATTTTATAGCTCAACAAAACCCCTCTGAAACCCTGAATAGGGGTGTACATGGGTTGGGTTGGATTGGATTAGGGGGATTTTATCAGGTTGGTCGGGTTGTCGACCCAAATAAACCGAATGTATATGGCAACCCAACCCAACCTGTAAAATTCGGGTTGGGTTGGGTTGGGTTGTCAGGTTCTCTTTTTTTTTTAATACTTAAAAATTATTTTTTTTTAAAGATTTATGCTTATCCACAATATTATAATGTAAATTTCAAGACATAAAAGTCTAAATTATTTAGATTAAATAAAAAAGAAGTTAAAAAAACAAAAAAGAAAAAGGAAAAAATAATATTGGCTTTATGAAATTTGAAGGGAAAAAAGTATATATAATTATTTGAAGTTTGAATAATTAAATAAAATAAAAAAAACACAAAAAGACAAGTTATCATTGAAATAAATTAAAAAAAGGAAAAGAAAAAACATAAAAAGAAATAATATTAAAAAAACATCAATAAGTAAAATCTATAAAAAATAAAAATATTTATGCACTTTATGAGCCTCGAACGCAATACATCCAGAATATTAGAGTGAACTGCAACCACTAAGCCATACACATAACATAGAAACTAAACAACAAATATTATATATATTTTCGGTTCGGTTCGGGTTGAACCGAGCCAAAATTTCCTAAACCCGTGAACCGAACCGACTTTTCGGTTTTATAAAATTTTAACCCAACCCAAACCGAAAAAAATCCTAACCCAACCCAACCCTTACGGTTTGGGTTGGGTAGTCCGAGTTGTTCGGGTTGTCGGGTTTGTGTACACCCCTACCTTGAACTACAAAGCGAACAAGAACGAGCAACCAATTAGGGCTATGGAAGATATAAAGAAGACAAATAATACAAAAGGGGTTTAGGGTTTTGACCCGGGCATATAATTTGGTCAATACCAGTGTGAACTGTTTTTCTCAATTTTCAACTGAACAAATGGTTAATCTATATCTATATATATAGATTATAATATAAAAAAACACAATACTTGAACTTTATAGAAAAAATAATCTACATTCATGGACAAAGTGATTGGATAACTACCATTTGATTGGAAATTTAAAAATATTTATAGGCTCATGTTTTAATCAGGTTTCAACTTCTCAGAGTGAATAATTTATATTCAAATATATATAATGTCTAGATTCATGCTCTTATTTCCACAACCTCAACAAGCTTGCTTTTCCATTTACACATGTAACGCCCCAGGCCCAGGATTCGAAATCCGAATTCGGCACCTCACAACCCCGGCATTCCCCTACATCTTACATGCTTTTCATGGGCAAACAACATGCTTCTTAAAGCGATAAACACACGTCATGCTCAAAAGCTAGTAAACAAACGACTCTCCTAAGCCATAACTCCTGCATCTTCTATATGCAACTTGCTAACCACTCAAGCTCCACGAGCTCACTCAACGCTCATGCTTAGCCCTCACATGGCTCTCCACACGTGATTTCCGTGTCACGCTCCACAAAACTCTCTAAGACTGACCCTTCGAGTTGCACCGACCCCTGACCATTTATACCCAGGGCCTCGACACTTCTCTACAGAGCTCGGCGTTCGACCATTGACCATTTATATCCAAGGCCTCGAACTGTGCATCGACCCTTGACCATTTACACCCAAGGCCTCGATGACTAAGCAACGTATTGACCCTTGACCATTTATACCCAAGGCCTCAATACTTGTTTCAAGACTCATCACTTTACTTTCCTCGAAACAATATCAGTCATCGACCATTTATACCCGAGGCCCTGATATCTCAACCACAATGTTAGTCCTCTTTAAACCCATGGTGACATGTCACCCCTCGACCATTTGTACCCGAGGTGCACTGACATTCACCATCTTGCCCTTGTTCACATTTTAGGTCCCTGACCTCTATCTCACACCTATCTAGAATGCATATGCCTACAACGCTTCTAGACTCACGTACTATGCCCACCAAGCATATACGTATGACCACATGCTCTCAACTACTCATGCTTAACGCACTAATGCAACAAACCAACATGCTTACACCCAATCAACGCACAACAACAGTCATGCTTTTCAACGATATCATACGTTTATACACATATTCAGAAAAACAAGAAACATGAGAGTAATTATAAAGCGAGTAATCATTCAGCATGCAACACACAATCAAGCAGACTACATCAAGTAAGAACTACTTACCGGAAGCTCTAACGCTTCTAAGCGAACCTAAAAACCAACAAGATGAACCGGGAGAGCCTAAAGAGCCCGAACTACAACCAACAACTTCTAAGGGTTAGAAATTAATTTAGAGCACCTAATAGACTTAATAAAGGAAACGAAAGGTGCTGGAAGTTACCGTTCAGCGTCCGAAAGACCTCAAACACGTGCTGTCCAGCAAGAAAAGAGGTTTAAAACCACTTGCTTAGAGACCTTAAGCACTGGGTGTTCAAGTTTAAGGCTCCACGGACGATGGGTCACCAGACAGGGATGATTTCGAACCACACAACGGCTCCGAACAACGCTGGAAACATGGGAATCAGCCACGAAAGTCAATTTAAACATCGAGCAAGAGTGGGTAAACTGAATTTGAGTTAAACGAAGGCAAAAATGAAAACCTACCAAGAGAGCAGCTGCTGAAGGAAGAGCTTGACGAAAACCCACAGAAAACGCGAAAGAGAACCCGAGAGAGACAGGGAGAGATTCGCGCGAGAAAGGACGGCGCGACGGCTGGACTGGGGGCGACGGGTTGGGTGCTGACCGGCGGACAAACGCGAGGACGGCGCCGGCGAGAGAGGAAGAAGAAAACGTGAGTTGAGGGGCTGCGACTGGCCTGCTTCACGAGAAGGAGAAGGGGCTTTTTAGAAGAGTGGAGTACTTTTATAAAAAAATTATATATAAATGGCAGTTCAGATACAATTTAGAAAAAAGGGGTGTCGCACGTACGACAACTTTTTTTCTAGAGTTTTTTAATAAATTTAATTTAATTTATTTATTAATTTTTTTTTTTCGAAAACCTTTTTTTTTTTAAATAAATTGTAAACTTAATTATTCTTAAGTTATTGTTTTTAGATTTTTTTATACTTTGAAATATTCATATATATTGACAATTTATCTATTATTTAAATATTTGATTGTCACCTATTTAAATAAATTGTAAACTATGACATGTTTGCGTATATTAATCTTTTTAATAGCTCACCTATTTATTTTTAAATTTTTTAAGGTTTCTTTAAATAATTTAGGAGATCATTGGTCTAACAATATTTATTATTTTAGCAAATAAATACAAATCTATATATATATGTTTTTTTTATAAATATAATAGTGAATAATACTTTGATCCAGTTTTCATATTAATTAATTGTTTCCATGATAATATTTTTCTCATCCGACTTGTTCCTTTCAAGGGTTAAGAATGTATAAGTGATTGTCTTTGTCTTATTTATCTCATAAGAGTTCATCTTTTTATTTGTACTGTAAATCCGAATGATTTTACTTGTAGGTGTAAATCCAAATCTAAATATTTGTGATCATTATAGAGATAAATATTTGTGATCATAATCCAAATCTAAATATATAATTAGAATATTATAATTGTTCTTTTTTTATATTATACCAAAATATTTTAAATTTGAATTTGAGATCAATAAAAAATAGTTGAGTATTCATTATTTTTAAACAAATTCGATCTTTTTTTTTTACAATATGTTGGGGTGGAGGATTTGAACCACAAACATCGTGGTTATTAGTACATTTTTATGCTAGTTGAGTTATACTCGGGCAAAATTCGATATTTCTTTAGATCAATATTTCAATTTATTTAGACCTCTTTAAAATTAGACCTTGAGTATCTTCACATTAGTTTCATTTAATGAATCGAAATACTCTAAAATCATTTGGATTTACACGTACAAATAAAAAGATGAACTCCTATGAGATAAATAAGACAGAGACAATCACTGATAAATTCTTAACCCTTGAAAGGAACAAGTCGGGTGAGAAAAAAATATGGGAAAAATACACTTTTGGTCCCTGAGGTTTGGGTTAAGTGACACTCTGGTCCCCGAGTTTTCAAACTCAACAAAAATACCCCGGAGCTGAAGAAGATGGGAGGGGGAAGGAAGAAGATGGAGGGAGAAATAAGGTGGAGAAGAAAGAAGATGGAGAAGATAGAGAGATAATTTTAAAAATAATAATAAAATAATAATATATTTAATATTTTTATATTCTTTATTTAAAAAAATTAAAAATTATTTTTTTTAATTAAAATAATAGTGCCACGTCAGCTTACCGTTAGGGTTTAACAGAAAAATTGACTGCAGGGACCAAATTGCTCCTTATCTCAAACCTCGGGAGTATTTTTGTTGAGTTTGAAAACTCGGGGACCAAAATGTCACTTAACTCAAACCTCAGGGACCAAAAGTGTATTTTCCCAAAAAATATCATCATGGAATCAATTAATTAATATGAAAATTGGATCAAAGTATTATTCACTATTATATTTAAAAAAAACATATATAGATTTGTATTTATTTGCTAAAATAATAAATATTGTTAGACCAATGATTTCTAAATTATTTAAAAAAATCTTAAAAATGTTAAAAATAAAAAGGTATTAAAAAGATTAATATACACAAGTATGACAATCAAATATTTAAATTATAATAGATAAATTGTCAATATATATGAATATTTTAGAGGATAAAAAAAATCTAAAAAAAAATAACTTAAGAATAAGTTTACAATTTATTCAAAAAAAAAAAAAAGAATAGGTTTACGAAAAGAACATAATAAAAACAAGGGAAAAATACATTTTTGGTCCCTGAGGTTTGAGATAAGGAGCAATTTAGTCCATACCATCCAACTTGCGGTTAAATACTAACGGAATGCTGACGTGGCACTATTATTTTAATTTAAAAATTAATTTTTAATATTTTTAAATAAAAATATATTAATAAAAATAAAAATATTATTATTTTATTAATTTTTTAATTCTTTTTCTCCTCTTTCTTCTCCATCTTCTTTCTCTTCTCCTCTTTCTTCTTCAACTTCTTCTTTTCCAACTCCGATGGCCGGTGGCCACCACCGTTCGCCAGCCGGCCGTCGCCGGCCGCTGACAATATATTTTTTTTTTCTCTTTTTCTTCTTTCCTTTTCTTCTTCTTCTTCTTCCTCGAAGCTTCAGCCTCTATTTTTTTTTTAACTGAAAGAGAAAGGAGGAGGGAGGTAAGCTGCAGTACTAACCAACCGAGACGAACAGTTTTGGTAAATAATGTCTTCTACAATGAAGTTCTCATGGGAAATCTCAAGAACTGGGTAGTTTTGAGCATTGCATTTGATTTTGAAATCTGGGTGTCCGCAAGAAGGTTCGTGCACACGATCTATCCAAAAGGGGTAACTGATATCAGGACCATGTCCGCAGTTTCTAGGCGCACAGGCCTGGAACTTATGGTACAACGAAGTTGTTGCAGAAGCTGAGGCCGAGAAGATGAATGTAAAGAAGCAAACAAGAGTGGGTTTGAAGAGGGTTTGGAGTTCGAAAGCCATGGGAAGAAGTTGAGAGAAGAATGAAGAAGCGGAAAATGGAGCAGAGAAATGGGGAATCGAAAGAGGGAAAACACATGCCATTCGGAGAAATTTCCCAAAAGGGTTTGTTGGGTAATCTTTGAAATTGCTTTTGAATCTGTTGGATTAGATAAACAAAGAATGGAAATTAAAAAGAAACAAATAATGACAGACTTCACCAGTTTTTCAACAACCACGCATAACGCCCATGTTTCATAAACAAACACTTGATTTGTTCAGATCAAAGGGCTTAATAAGATGGGATTTTTCAAAGTTCCTGGGTCCGGCTGAAATTGGTGGGATTTAGAGTGGAAGTGCTTTAATGGAAGGAGGAGAAGAGGAAGAAAAGGAAGGAAGAAAAAGAGAAAAAGAAAAAAAAAATCTTGCCGGCGAACGGCGGTGGCCGCCGGCCACCGGAGTTGGAGAAGAAGAAGTTGAAGAAGAAGTTGAAGAAGAAAGAGGAGAAGAGAAAGAAGATGGAGAAGAAAGAGGAGAAAAAGAATTAAAAAATTAATAAAATAATAATATTTTTATTTTTATTAATATATTTTTATTTAAAAATATTAAAAATTAATTTTTAAATTAAAATAATAGTGCCACGTCAGCATTCCGTTAGTATTTAACGGCAAGTTGGATGGCAGGGACTAAATTGCTCCTTATCTCAAACCTCGAGGGTATTTTTGTTGAGTTTGAAAACTTAGGGACTAAAGTGTAACTTAACCCAAACCTCAAGGACCAAAAGTGTATTTTTCCCTAAAAACAAATTGAATAAATAAATTTGATTTAATTTATTAAAAAACTCTAGAAAAAAGGTTGTCGCGTCTCTCAAAGAGACGCAACACCTCTTTTTTCTAAATTATTTCTGAACTACCTTTTATATCTATTTTTTTATGAAAGTACTCCACTCTTCTAAAAAGTCCGAAGGAGAAGAGTTAGGGGGCTGGCGGCTAGAGAAAGGAGGAGAATGATTAGGGTTTACTACTTCTTTTTTTCTTATTTCTTTTGTTTAAAAAAAGGGAAAAAATCATTTTTAACCCTAAACTTTGGGGGTTGTATCAATTTTAACCTGAACTTTCAATTTCATCAAATTGAACCCTAAACTTGGTAAGTAATATCAATTTCAACCCTAAACTTTTAATTTCATCAAATTAAACCTCAAACTTATCAGATTGTATCAATTTTAACCATAAACTTACATAAGTGTTACAATGTATACCTTTGGTTAACTTTTCGTTTGAACCACTGTACGTCTATTTCTTCATTTTTTTTAAATTTACATTGCCCTTGAATTGGTTTCCTATAAATAAAATATTGGACAAGCTTTATTTAGATGACTTTTTTCTTGTTGTTGAGAACTTTGTGAGACCTTTATTACTACTACTAAAATTACGAAAGCAAAGCAACTTTGGAAGATTTTTTATCTTCAAATATTTGCTTGTTTTTTCTTGCTGCTAAGAACTTTGCTGGCTTTTTTTTTTTTCTCTTCTTTTACTTTTACTTTTTTTTTTTTTTTTTGCTAATTAAAAGAATGTAAAAATGTAGGAAATGAAAACAAAGAAATTTCCATTTTTTTTGTTTTTTATTTCTCATATTTGTTGGATTTTTGTTGTAAATAACTTTGTGATTTTTTTTTTTTGGGATAACAATGAAAAGAATAATCTGAGATATTTTATTTCTTCTGATAAAGAGTTTCTCCAACAAATTTTTGACAAAGCACCAACTTAGCTGCAATGTTAATTAAAAAAAAAATGTTCAATTACATGCTTTAATGACAATTCAAATGAAAAGTTGACCAAGATCTACATTGCAACACTTATGCAAGTTTGAGGTTCAAATTGATACAATTTGTTAAGTTTAGGGTTTAATTTGTTAAAATTGAAAATTCAGGGTTAAAATTGATACAACATGCTAAGTTCAGGGGTCAAAATTGTTTTTTTCCCCAAAAAAAAAAACAAATTAAGAAAAGAAAAACTCATTTAACTACGAGTTAAACCTTAATTAGGATTAAAATTCCCAAACTTAACTCTTAAAAACTCTAGGAAGAAAATAATCCAATTGATTGGGATTTGGGTTTTTTGATATTTAAAATAAATATCGAATCTTAAACCTCCAAAAAAAATTTAAAGATTTAATTAAAAATCTCTTTGCCCTAAATTTTAGAAATTTAGTTTAACGACCTAATGCTACACTTAAATTCTAATTTTCCAAATTAGAATAAGAACGTCCAATATATTCCAAAACGGCTCGATTTCTAAACGCGGTACGTTACAACACCTTTTATTACACAAAAACCTTTTGGACTCTTTGCATTCCAAGTTCTAGAGAATTTCAAATTTTCAAAAAATAGCACATTGGCTTCCTATAACAAATTTTAATCCAATAACTAATCAACGTCTATTATAAAACTAAGTCCAATAGACTAAGTCCTAATTTGAGTTGTCATATCGAATGAAGGTCAATTAATAATGACAAATGAATGGTCAATTAATAAACAAATAATAGCTTCCATCTGATTTGGTTTTCTTTCCTCTCTGCCAATAATACAGTATCTCAAAACCATATTTCCAACGTATTATGTACCACTTGCGCCCTCAAGAACAGTCTCTCTCACTTCTGTTTTTTTTTTTTTTTTTTCAGTCAAAGGTCGTCTCTTGAATATATACATATATGCATATATATGTATGTATGTATTGTGAATTTTCAAGACTTCTATATATTATTGCTCACTATGTAATACAAGAGGTGGCAGACTTATATACAAGAGTTTAGAGAATAGTTCACCTCATTCTAGTTTTAATATTTCTTCAATTATACTAAACCTAGCTACTTCGAAAGCTAACATTTTTAAAATAAAATATCATAGTTATATAGTTTCTTTGTGACATTTTTTTATTGTACGTATATATATACATATGTATGTACATATACATGTATGTATATATGTATATTTGTATGTATGTACAAAACGCAAGAATAGCGAACTTTCTGCCTTCTACCCACAAGTCTAACCGAAAAAGAATGCAAGGAAGCGATTAAACTCGTTGTTTTTTTTGTTGAACTTGATAGAAACAAACAAACGATAATGAAGCTAACTAAACAAGATGAAGGAAATCGAAGGAAACATCAACTTACGGCTGCTCGCGGGTGAGGGAGACGAGATGACAACGCAAGCTTGAACGGCAGCGGTCTGCTACTGCTTGCGGACGCGACGTCGCGGGAGAAGGAAGAGCTTGACGAAGACCCACAGAAAACGCACGACAACTCGAGCACCACAACGACTAGCAGCTGCTGCTCGAGGCACGATGGCGACAGAGGGCTGGGCAACGACGAAGGCGACGCGGGATGGGCTTTGGTCGATGGCGGCGGGACTTCACGCGAAAGAGAACCCGAGAGAGATAGGGAGAGATTCGCGCGAGAAAAGACGGCGCGACGGCTGGGCTGGGGGCGACGGGTTGAAGCGTGGGTGTTGACCGACGGACAAACGCGCGAGAGAGGACGGCGCCGGCGAGAGAGGAAGAAGAAAACGTGAGTTGAGGGGCTGCGGCTGGCCTGCTTCACGAGAAGGAGAAGAGTTAGGGAGGCTGGCGCCTAGAGAAAGAAGGAGAAGGATTAGGGTTTACTATTTTTTTTTCTTATTTCTTTTTTTTTAAAAGAAACAAATTAAGAAAAGAAAAACTCATTTAACTACGAGTTAAACCTTAATTAGGATTAAAATTCCCAAACTTAACTCTTAAAAACTCTGGAAAGAAAATAATCCAATTGATTAGGATTTGGGTTTTTTGATATTTAAAATAAATATCGAATCTTAAACCTCCAAAAAAAATTTAAAGATTTAATTAAAAATCTCTTTCCCCTAAATTTTAGAAATTTAGTTTAACGACCTAAGGCTACACTTAAATTCTAATTTTCCAAATTAGAATAAAAAAGCAGAATATATTCCAAAACGGCTCGATTTCGAAATGCAGTACGTTACAACACCTTTTATTACCCAAAAACCTTTTGGACTCTTTGCATTCCAAGTTCTAGAGAATTTCAAATTTTCAAAAAATAGCACATTGGCTTCCTATAACAAATTTTAATCCAATAACTAATCAATGTCTATTATAAAACTAAGTCCAATAAACTAAGTCCTAATTTGGGTTGTCATATCGAATGAAGGCCAATTAATAATGACAAATGAAGGTCAATTAATAAACAAATAATAGCTTCCATCTGATTTGGTTTTCTTTCCTCTCTGCCAATAATACAGTATCTCAAAACCATATTTCCAACGTACTATGTACCACTTGCGCCCTCAAGAACAGTCTCTCACTTCTGCTTTTTTTTTTTTTTTTTTTAATTTTTCAGTCAAAGGTCGTCTCTTGAATATATACATATATGCATATATATGTATGTATGTATTGTGAATTTACAAGACTTCTATATACTATTGCTCACTATGTAATACAAGAGGTAGCAGACTTATATACAAGAGTTTAGAGAATGGTT
Organism: Luffa acutangula; assembly: GCA_036850905.1. Lineage (NCBI taxonomy): Eukaryota > Viridiplantae > Streptophyta > Magnoliopsida > Cucurbitales > Cucurbitaceae > Luffa > Luffa acutangula. The sequence continues at coordinate 8,266,378 of CM072090.1, forward strand.
CACTGTGTAAATTTTATTTATCCTCATTCTAGTTTTAATATTTCTTCAATTATACTAAACCTAGCTACTTCGAAAGCTAACATTTTTAAAATAAAATATCATTGTTATATAGTTTCTTTGTGACATTTTGTTATTGAACGTATATATATACATATGTATGTACATATACATGTATGTATATATGTATATTTGTACGTACATTTATACATACATCCATCCACACACACACACATATATACATATATATATACATATATATATATATATATATATATATATATATAATTTTGAAAGGGTGTGAATTCAAAAGAAGACATGAAGGAAAAAAAATATTTATTATATTGAATTGTAATACTAAACTAAAATTCAAGAAAGCGTGGAGTCAAATAAAAGAATTCATCTAGCCCTGCATAACGTCTCCAATTTCTTGGGTGCAAATTAATATTTTACAATTTTGACTAGATTATAAAATATTTTAGAACCTCATTTTAAAAACTATCACAGGGCTCCATCTCATTTGGGACGGGCCTGGACAAGAGAAATGACAGAATCCCTTTATTATATTAAATTCTAATATAAAACTATAAGAAATATCAAAATTCTACAAGAAACCTACGAGATAAATAAAAGAACTCATCTACCCGAGCATATCTCGGTTGCCTACTCTGATTTTTTCGGTTCTCTCTACTTCGGCGACGGGCAGGGCGGTGGCCCACTTGTTGCATTTGTTGGACGTCCTCGACGTGTGGACTTCTTCGGGTTGGACGTCTTCCACGTTTTGGACTTCGTCGGGTTGGACGTCCACCACGTGGACTTCTTCTGGGGGTTCACGTCGTCCTCACCCAGATGTTGAACAAGCAATGCGTCGATCGCTTAACGTCCCTCGTTGCATTTGTTGGACGTCTTCCACGTTGTGGACTTCGTCGAGTTGGACGTCCTCCACGTTTTGGACTTTGTCGGGTTGGACGTCCACTATGTTTTTTACTTCTTCTGGGGGTTCACGTCGTCCTCACCAGACGTTGAACAAGCACTGTGTTGATTGCTTAACGTCCCTCATTGCATTCTTCCATGTCGTGGACTTCGTCGGGTTGGACGTCCACCACGTTTTAGACTTCTTTTAGGAGTTCACGTCGTCCTCAACCAAATGTTGAACAAACAATGCGTCGATCGCTTAATGCATTTGCTCAACCTGCTCCAGTTGATTTTTTTTGTTTTATTTGAATGAATTTTTGGAAAATCTTTCTAACCGTGGGGCCATTCTGAATGGTAAATAGGTGTAGTCTCTCTAGCTAAGGTGACTTCTTGGATGACCTCTTCCATTGGAAACTGAAAGGAAACTAGGAGGTGAGAGATGAAGTATCATCGTTGCTGTGGATGGATTATATAGATTATTGGAAAAACTCAATTTCATCAATCCCTAGACTAAATTTTGAGTCCAAATTTGATTTTTTTAAAATCCAAATCTCAAAATTGGGATTAAACATCCTCCACTCATTTTCACGAGAAAATACTGACCGCCGAAAAATTTCTTCTCGCCTCCATGGTTTCCGACTGCTATTTCTTCCATGTCTACTTATATAGTTCATCGATTCCGTCAAATTTCAAGCTGCTTGCTCATTGTTCTCGTCTCTTCATCTAATTGGACGCTTTGAATTTCATCGGTTTTCATTTTCTAACATGGGCCACTCACAGATTCAGAGAGAATCTGCAAAGCCGAGTCTAGATTGGGAAGCAGCGCTGAAGCGGTATAAAAACGTTATGGCTTCAGAATCCGAGGCTGTTAAAGTGAAAGTCATAGTCAAATTGGCCCATCTCTCCAAAAAGGCCCCCGAGAATATTTTGAACAGCACCATACCCATTATTGCTAAGCATCTTGAGGGTAACCTCATCGATAATTCAAGTCATTCCATGAAAGGAGTTGCTGCATATTGTCTAAGATGTATATCTTGTCGAGGTGATGATACTTTGGCGATGGCGGTAGGTCATTCTGGCGCTCTACAGTCGTTGCTGAGGTTATTGTCACATTCTAGAGGTTGTTTTCGTAAGATTTTAGTTAAATGTGTTTGGAGTATTGTCACTTTTGATAAAACTAGTCGTGTGATTATAGCAAGAAATGGGGGTTTGGAAGTTATTATTGGCATGTTTGATTCTGTAATTGATGGCACTAGGAGATATTTATTGGAGATTTTGAGTGCAATGGCACTATTGAGAGAGGTTAGGAAGGCCCTTATCAGTTTAAGAGGACTCCCTTTTCTTGTGCAAGCTGCTAGATGTGGCTGCATGGCCTCCAGAGAAAGAGCTTGCCAAGCAATTGGGTTGCTTGCAATTTCCAAGCGTGGAAGACACATGCTTGTTGAGTTGGGAGTGGCTTCAGTGCTTATTGAACTATTTCGTGAAGGAGATTGTGTGACAAAACTGGTAGCTGGTAATGCTCTTGGAATAGTTTCAGCTCATGTAGCCTATATTAGGCCTGTTGCACAAGTTGAGGCCATTCCTTTATTTGCTGATCTTCTTCAGTGCCCTGACCTTATTGGTAAGGAGATTGCAGAAGATGTCTTCTGTCTCTTAGCTGTTGCTGAAGCGAATGCAGTAGTCATTTCTGATCATCTAGTGAGAATTCTTAAAGAAGGTGATGATGGAGCAAAGGCTGCAGCTGCTGATGTTTTATGGGATCTTTCAGGCTATAAGTACTCCATATCAGTTGTGCGTAGTTCGGGTGCCATTCCAGTTTTGGTGGATCTATTACTGGTCGGGAATGATGAAGTGAGGGAAAAATTCTCTGGAGCTATAGCCCAATTAAGTTATAATGAGACAGACAGGGCTGCACTTGCTGATGCAGGAGCGGTTGAAATACTAACAGGCCAAGGCTGTTGCAAGATGAGTTAGAAGAACTGAAAGATAATTCTGCTGAGGCCCTTATAAATTTTTCTGAAGACCCCTTATACTGTGATAGAGTATCTGAAGCAGTTAACACTCCTGCTTTCCAGAATATGCAGGAAAGAATGACCCATATTCATTACTGAAAGGTACACCACAAGGTCCCTACGTCAAATGGGAATCGACCAACTTACCAGGGATCCAGATCTTCTATAACTCTTACGAGTGGTACTACTTTTTCATAGGTCTTTTTGTAATCTAAGAAGTATGCTCTCAAAAACAATCACAAGATATGAATTCAAAATTAGATAGATGCATTGCACTTATTTTCATAAGATAAAATTAGGAATAAACATGTTAGAAACACGTTAATAAATAACATGTTCAAATGTTTTGATGCTCAATTATTTGCATTTCAAATACAACATGAAAGAAATAAATTATACATTTTTTAGTTGAAGGAAGTTATAATATTGTTGCAATGGTGTAACATCTTGTAAGTTGTAACAAACATTCATGAAAAAGATCTGAAACCTAAAAACTTCTATACAAACTTAAGCAAGCTCCTACTTATTTGGATCATTAACTCTCCGTTTTAATTTAGGAGTGGAATCTTTGCTTTGGGAATATATATATGTCTTCTTTTAGACATTCCTAAGTTTACTTCTTTAAAAACTGTTCAGAATGTAGCTAGTGATAGTTATTGGACTTGATCCCTTCGTCTCAGTGGTGTGCTTTTCTGTTAATTACATTCCTTTATATCAACTTTGTAATCTCTCTCTCTCACTTCTTTAAAAAAAAGAATTGTGATCATATTATGAGTTATTCTTTCTTTAACTCCAACCTACGGGGAACTTTAATGATTGAGAAAGTTGACCTTGCGTCTCTTTCATAAGTCATTCATGGGGTTTTTTGGAAATGCAGGGTAATAAACGAAAAAAATGGGAAAAAACGAGCGGTTTTGAAAATATTTCGAAAAATCAAGTGTCGCGCCTCTTCAAGAGGCACGACAAGTGTAACGAGACAACAACGAGATAGTAACCGGACGAAACCAGACGGAAGGAAACGGCGGTTAACGGACCTTGATGTCGCGCCTCTTGAAGAGGCGCGACAACGTCGGGAAGGCGCGAATTGCATAGATTCCAGGAATCTCTGCGCGGCCGTCACATCGTTTTTCAGTCTTGTGCTTGAGATCCAGGGCTCTTGAAATCCATATATCTTTTGGTTTCCACAAAGCTACAGAGCCATATAAAAGCCAAAAAAAAAAAAAAATGAATTACAGCCAGCCACACACAGGAAGTTAAAAACAAATAGAAATGGGGGATAAGGAAGAGTTAGGACCCCATCAACAGCAGCTGAACAATGAAGAGGGTTTCTTTGTTGGCAAAGCCATATTCCACAGCACCCGCATTGTACCAAACTGGCAAGTTACTGATTCCTGTCACTCGAAGCAACTGCCACACACAAAGAAGAAAAAAGAAACCGCAAAATTAATTCAGTGTATCTCATCGAGAGCTAAGATTGAAATTGGAAATGGGGTTGGATTGGTACAGACATCTGTGAGAAGAATTCCAGAGACGCCGAGCATGGCGAAGCGAGAATGAACGAGCTCTGCTTGAACGTACCACTTCAAACTATCTGGGTCTTCGCCGAGGCCAAGTGGGTCGAATCCAAAATCGCCGGCGAGGCTTCCGTCGAGATGCAGGGGAGGGTCGAGGCCGGGGAGCCATGTTTGGCGAGGCTGAGATTGGGCTTGAGCTGTTATTGAGCGGCGGGAGAGTTTAGGGTTGAATGAGGGAGTGTAAAAGGGCGTGGAAATGGAGGAGGAAGACGAAGAAGAGGGCTGCGGAAGGAAGGCTCTGGCAGTGGCAGTGGCTGCTGAAAGTGAAACCGCCATCGCTCCTTTGAAATTGAACCTTGGAAAGATCCGTATACTTGAACTTTGAGGAAGACAGAAATTGAGAGGAAATTCTACTCTCAGTATTTTCTATATTTCAATATATTGACAATCATGGCAGAGGCCATATTTATACACCAGCATCCCTTTAGGGCAAATAACAAATAATGAAAATAAAGAATGTAAGAAGGACAGATGTCCTAATGATACAGGAGAATTCAACTATGACAGAGAATATTGAATAACAGAATTTGTTGAGCAGAAGCTTCTGGAATGAGATCATTTTGGCTGATTAATTAAGCCTTCTTCACTAATCTTGCTTGGTGGATTATGTTCCTTAATATTCCCCCTCAAACGAGCGGGTAGTTCAGCTAGTCCGAGTTTGGAGCGAAGAGACTGAAATTGAGAATGAGAGACTGGCTTGGTTAAACAGTCAGCTAGCTGGTCTGCTGTCGGTACATAGCGTACTTCAAGACAGCCTTTAAGAACTTGATCCCAGACAAAGTGAACATCTATCTCAATATGCTTAGTGCGAGCATGGAATACCGGATTGGTTGCAAGAGCACCCGCGCTTAAATTGTCACACCATAAGATCGGTGTGGAAGAAGAACAACATCCAATTTCTGATAAGAGTTGTTGAAGCCACATTACCTCAGCAGTAGCATGTGCTAAAGCTCTATATTCGGACTCCGTGCTTGAACGAGCAATGGCCGTTTGCTTCTTGGATGACCAAGATACCAAATTATCACCAAGAAAAATACAGTAGGCAGCAATAGACTTACGATCATCCACATTCGAAGCCCAATCAGCATCGGAGAAAGCTGAAATATTCTGATTCGAACCAGCTTGAACCATGAGGCCTAGGTGTTTTGTACCACTTATATAACGTAGTACTCTTATATAACGTAGTACTCTTATACACTTACTTAGAAGATCAGTATTTTTTATTCGCTGTATTTTCTTTTTGTTTAGTAGTGTTAATATATTTTTTTTTTATTTTTACTGATTTTTGTTTTATAGGAAGAAACTTTACAAGAAAAAAAAAATCACACAGACCTTGGAGAGATTTGAGCGAAGCCACATCTCGGTATTTTTTAATACTTCGTGATTTTTGTCCTTTTTTATAATTATTTTGTAGTGTTACTAGTTTTGTTTTATGTATACTGAATTTTGTTTTACGGGAAGAAACTCTACTGAAAAAAAAAACGTTCATTTACACGTTGGATAGATTCTAATAAAGTTGCATTATGAAGATCGGTATTTTTTATTACATTGTATTTTTCATTTTTTTTTTGTAATGTTACTAATTTTGTTTTTTACTTATTTTTAATTATATTGAGTTGTGTTTTACAGGAAGAAACTTTGTATAAAAAAAATCACGCGGGCCTTGGAAATATTTAACTACAACCACATACAAGGTTTTTTTTTTTTTTTTTTTTTTCATTTATATGATAAATAATATGATTTTTTTTTATAGGTGTCCACAAGTTCAGAGATAAAATGAAAAAAGAATCATGCAACATGTATATTATACACTCTTAAGTTCATGATATTGCTTAGAAGAAAGCCTAGATAAGTATGTTTGAGAATTATTTTATAAATGCATGAAAAAGTATAGGGAAAAATACACTTTTAGTCCCTGAGGTTTGGGTTTAGTGACAGTTTGGTCCCTGAGTTTTCAAATTCAACAAAAATACCCCTGAGTTTTGAAATAAGGAGCACTTTGGTCCCTGCCGTTTATTTTTCTGTTAAATACTAACGGTTGCTGACGTGACACTATTATTTTAATAAAAAAAATTATATTTTTTTTTTTATTTTAAAATAAAAACAAATAAAAACAAATAAAAACAAATAAAAATATTATTATTTTAATTATTCTTAAAACTCAACCCTCAATCTCATCTTCTTCATCCTCTTCCCTCATCCCCTCCATCTTCTTCTTCAAACCTCCGAAAGTTTTTTTTTTTTTTTTTTCTTTCTTTCTTTCTTTCTTTCTTTCTTTCTTCCTTCTTCTTCTCTTCTTCCTCAAAGTTTCAACAACTTTTTTTTTTTTAAATGAAAGAGAAAGGAAGAGGGACCTCCTCCCTCCCTCCCCGTTACAGATCTGTAATGGGGAGGGAGGGAGGGGCCTCCTCCCTCTGTTTTCCGGCGCCGGAACGGAGGGAGGAGGTCCCTCCTCCTTTCTCTTTCATTTAAAAAAAAAAAGTTGTTGAAACTTTGAGGAAGGAGAGGAAGAAGAGAAGAAGAAGGAAGAAAGAAAGAAAAAAAAAAAAAACTTTCGCTGCCGGCGACGACATGTGGCGGCGCGACCATCGGAGGTTTGAAGAAGAAGATGGAGGGGATGAGGGAAGAGGAAGTTTTAAGAATAATTAAAATAATAATATTTTTATTTATTTTTATTTGTTTTTATTTGTTTTTATTTTAAAATAAAAAAAAATAATTTTTTTTTATTAAAATAATAGTGCCACGTCAGCAACCGTTAGTATTTAACAGAAAAATAAACGGCAGGGACCAAAGTGCTCCTTATTTCAAAACTAAGGGGTATTTTTGTTGAGTTTGAAAACTCAGGGACCAAACTGTCACTAAACCCAAACCTCAGGGACTAAAAGTGTATTTTTCCCAAAAGTATAACTATGCTATCTTGGTTTGTAAATGGTAACAACTATTTATAACTTTTCCTTATATGCAAAAGGTTTTGAAAAAAGTTGGGACGTATATCGAAAACTATATATAAAGGCTTATTTTGTTAGTACTTTAGGGGGTGTTTGGGGCACTGATTAGGTTATAATAACCCCCCTTATTATAACCTATTCAATGTTTGGGGCACTAACAAAAATAATTGGTGAGGTGGGTTATTTTAACCCCCGATTATTTTATCCATTTTCTACAGTAACCATTATTCAACCCACTACAGTAACTATCTCCTCACTTCTTCCATGCGACTCCTTGACTTTTCCGACGACCGCCGGCTGCCGTCAGCCGGCAAAGTTTCCGACGAATTTTCCGGCGACCGCCGACGACTTTTCCGGCGAACGCCAATGACTTTTCCGGCCACCAATTTTTTTTTCCATATTTCTTCTCAATTTCATTTTGAAAAATATAAAAAATAAAAATAAAGAAAAAAAACATCAAAGGTTGCCGGAAAAGTCGTTGACAACATCGAAGGTTAATCAACTTACAAAAAAAACATTCAAACGAAATTATATTTACCACACTCAAGTTTATTTCAAATGATTTTATTGATAAAAAAAAAAAAAAAACTAATATGATTTTTGAACTAAACATTTACAATTTTTATTTTGGCAATACTAAAAGTTAACTAATATGATTTTTCTATACCAAAACCTAAACTTTTTTGCTTTGTAACAAAAAAAAAAAAAAGCATAACCCTAAATCAAATCAAAGTGTTGTATATCATAAAAAAAACTAGAAAAAGAAAACAGTCAGTTTGAACCTTTGATTCAGAACCTCATGTTAAGACAGATCAACACTCCAAACACAGATTATTTTATCCCAGATTAAAATAATTTGCACCCCAAACACAGATTATTTTATCCCAGACTATAATAATCTGCACCCCAAACACAGATAATTATAACCCCCAGATTATTATAATTGCTAGATTATTATAACCACCAGATATTATAACCAATTCAGCGCCCCAAACAGCCCCTTAGTGTAAGCCGATGTCAGTTTAGGTAATAGTCAATGCATTCTTATTACCAACATATTTTGTAATTTCCAAATATTAATATAAAATAATAACATTTAACAGTACTAGTTTTTAACCACGTGCGTTGCACGTTTATATATTTAATTGTGTATTTTTCTTATGATTAATAAAACAATTTATAAAATAAAAATAAAAAATATATTAAATATTAATATAATATCATACAATATATATATATATATATATATATATATATATATATATATATATATATATATTTAAACATACAATATATATATTTATTAATAATTAAAATTAATTTATCTAAATTTTCCCTCACATAATTTACTTTTTTATAATTAAAAATCTATAATTATATTTTAGAGATAGAGACAATTTTTACAACTTTTCATTAAAATAAAATTTTTTATATTGAAAATTATAAATTCTATTGTAGTTTTTTTAAAAAAAAATAAAACAAAATTTAATCAACTCACTATGAAATAAAGGATGGAGTGTTTTCTTTTGAGCTATATATATATATATATATATATTTGGCAGGGGAGCAGGAATAATTATGATAATACACTTTAATTATTGCTATTATAAATAAGCAAAAATAATTTAATAAACATGTTCAATTTCTAATAGAAATTAAATTTAAAAGTCATTGGATTACCAAAATCAAATTAAAACATGCAAAATGTTTTAAATTAAAATAATTTAAATTTTAATTTTAAAGAAACAACATTGAAAAGAAAAACACAATAGTATAGTAAGTATCCTCTTTCGAAAAAAAAACTAAAAATATCTTGAAAATAACAAATAAAATTGAATATAATAATTTTAAAATAAAAAATATCAATACGTATAGACAAAAAAATTGAATAGAATAATTTTAAAATAAAAAATATCAATACGTATAGACAAAATTTTGATACCTAGAAAAAACTTGAAAATAAATAATTCAAACAAAAATAATTATAAACCTAAACCTTAACCTTTCTAATTCAAAACACATCAATTAAAAAGCCAAACTAAAAAAACACTTAAATATAAACGAACAATTGGAAGAAATTGAAAAATACCTTAAATATAAACGAACAATTGGAAGAAATTTGAAGAGATAAGTAATTATAAACTTGAAAAAAAAAATTGGAGGGAAAAAAGAAATTAAAGTCAGTCAGTCATAACATAAAATATTTAAGAATGACTTTCTTCTAATTAAATTGATAAAATTAAACAAAAATATTATAATTATAATTCAAGGATGTACCTGAAACCAACAATGGAGGGGATGAATAGTTTTGATGTGAAAACTAATGGGAGTAGTGAACAATTTATAGAGGGAATTTAGATTCAAATTCTAATTTGATTAGAGTTTGAATGGAGTGTATATAGATCATCTGATGATTAGATTTTGGATAGGGTGTATATTGTTTTTTATCTTTTACTTTTTAATTATAATAAATATATTTAACTAAAATAATTATCTTAATATTTGTTTTTTTCAAATTTTAATTTTTTTTTGTTATTCTCACGTTTTTTTTTTCTTTTTTTCTTTAATTTTTTAATTAAAATACTTATCTTAAGATTTGTTTTTTTCAATTTTTTTTTATTATTCTCACTTTTTAAATTTTTTAATTAATATAATTATCTCAAGATTTGTTTTTTTCAAATTTTAATTTTCTTGTTATTCTCACGTAATTATTTTTTTTCTTTTTTTTTTCTTTTTTTACTTTTTAATTAAAATAATTATCTTTAAGATTTGTTTTTTTTTTCAAATTTTCATGATTGGTTTTCATATTAAATTTGTGAAAGTATTTTTTTTTTATCTTCATGTAGTGGTTTTTTTTTTCTTTTTCATTAAAATAATTATATTTAACTAAAATAATTAAGATAATTCATGACGAGAATTTAGATTCAAATTCTAATTTGATTAGATTTTGGATAGAGTGTATATACATCATATGATAATTTGATTAGATTTAAATAGGGTCTATATTATTTTTTATCTTTTACTTTTTAATTATAGTAAATAGATTTGACTAAAATAATTATCTTAAGATTTGTTTTTTTCAAATTTTATTTTTTTTATTATTCTCACGTTTTTTTTCTTTTTTTTTTTAATTTTTTAATTAAAATAATTATCTTAAGATTTGCATTTTTCAAATTTTAAGTTTTTTGTTATTCTCACGTGAGTTTTTTTTTTCTTTTTTTACTTTTTAATTAAAATAATTATCTTTAAGATTTGTTTTTTTTTTCTTCAAATTTTCTTGGTTGGTTTTCATATTAAATTTGTGAAAGTAATTTTTTTTTTATCTTCACGTAGTGGTTTTTTTCTTTTTAATTAAAATAATTATATTTAACTAAAATAATAATCTTAAGATAATTCAGGGAGGGAATTTAGATTCAAATTCTAATTTGATTAGATTTTGGATAGAGTGTATACCGGGGTATTTTAACTAAAATAATAATCTTAAAACTAATTATGTAATTATCTTAGATTTACAGGGGTATTTTAGTCTAAAAATGTTTTTCACGGATGCTTGCTTTTTAATATATTATAGATTAGTCTAATGTAATTAATTTGTGTTTCTTAGTAAAAAAAATGGTTAAAAAGTATGAAAAATATATATGATTAAAAAGTATCTCTAAATTATTTCAAAAAAAAAAAGTATCTCTAAACCTGACTTTGTAAAAAATGGTTAAAAGTGAAAAAAGATTAAAAAGAAAGGAAAGGTTAGTATTTTACTCTACATGAAAAATAGTTTTTTTTTTATTTTTTATTTTTTTTTTATTTTTATTTTTTTTTTTTATAGATGTGCACAAGATAAGAGAAAAATCATTTTTAAAAAATCATACAACATATTGTATATTTCAAAAAACTACTTTTGGAATTATTTCAAAAGATTATAGAAAATGGAGACTGATGCAATTGTTTTTTTAAAAATGGATGAGTTAAAATATTTAAAACAACAATTTTTTTTAATAATAAGTTTCAAAATAATTATATTTCAGTAAAAAGTTTTAAAAAGATACAATATTAATAAATAAAAAAAATGTCCCATATATATATATATGTAAGAAGTTAAAATATAGGATTTTGATTTTTTTTTATATATATATATATATATATATATATATATATATATATATAGGATTTTGAAAATTATTGCTCAACCTTTATTTTTAGGTACTGTTTATATTTGTTTATATACTAAATTTTCTTGCTCCCAACTTTTATAAGTGAGACTACATAACAAGGTTGTTCAACAATGTAAACACACTACCTTTGTATTACATTTTTTCTTGGGAAAAATACACTTTTGGTCCCTGAGGTTTGGGTTAAGTGACACTTTGGTCCCTGAGTTTTCAAACTCTACAAAAATACCCCTGAGGTTTGAGATAAGGAGCATTTTGGTCCATGCCGTCCAATTTTTCGTTAAATGCTAACAGATTGCTGACGTGGCCAAATTTTTTTAATTTTAAAATAAAAATAAAGAAAAAACAATAAAAATATTATTATTTAAATAATTTTTAAAACTTAACTCTCCACCCACTTCTTCATCTTCTTCCCTCAACCCCTCCACCTTCTTCTTCACATCTCCAGCGCCGGCGACTGTAATTTTTTTTTCTTTTCTTCTCCTTACATCCTCTCTTTTACCCCAACCCATTTTTCTTCTTTTCTTTAAAAAAAAAAATCAAGAGGGAGGAGGGACCTCCCTCCTCCTCCATTTCCGGCCGGAAACGGAGGAGGAGGGAGTGGACGGGGAGGGAGGAGGGGCCTCCCTCCTCCTCCTTTTCCGGCGCGAAACGGAGGAGGAGGGAGGACTTCCCTCCTCCTCCGTTTCCGACCAGAAATGGAGGAGGAGGGAGGTCCCTCCTCCCTCTTGATATATTTTTTTTTTAAAGAAAAGAAGAAAAATGGGTTGGGGTAAAAGAGAGGGAGTAAGGAGAAGAAAAGAAAAAAAAAATTACAGTCGCCGGCGGCCGGCCGCCAGCCGGGGGCGGCGGGCGGGGGGCGGCCGGCGGCGCCGGCGCCGGAGATGTGAAGAAGAAGGTGGAGGGGTTGAGGGAAGAAGATGAAGAAGTGGGTGGAGAGTTAAGTTTTAAAAATCATTTAAATAATAATATTTTTATTGTTTTTTCTTTATTTTTATTTTAAAATTAAAAAAATTTGGCCACATCAGCAATCTGTTAGCATTTAACGGAAAATTGGACGGCAGGGACCAAAATGCTCCTTATCTCAAACCTCAGGGGTATTTTTGTTGAGTTTGAAAACTCAGGGACCAGAGTGTCACTTAACCCAAACCTCAGGGACCAAAAGTGTATTTTTCCATTTTTTCTTTTAACTCATCCATTTTGTAATTGTGTTTAATAAACCATGATTTTGACTATATTTTGAGTTTTTTACTTTATGTGTATATATATTTTTATAAAAATTTTACTTAGCATCATATCCATTTTTTTTTCATTTTTCTTCATCAGGTACAGTAAATATTAAAATTGAAATAGAAAGAGACTCTTCACTTTAAATGTGTCCATATTTGTTTAATCTTGCTTTGGTTCATTTATTAATTTATTATTTATTATGTTGTTTGTGTGAGAATTAACGATATACCGTTGAACGTTACTTGTTTTATTGTTGTATAAGACATCACTTAATAAATTGCTAGATTTACATAATGTATGAAAGTAACTATATATTAGATATATATTTGAGCTAAACACCCTAAAAACTTAAATTCCAAAGAGAAGCCTAGGAATTTAAAAATATTTAGTTAATAGAATCCGAAAACCCTAAAACCCTAAAACAAACCCTAAAAATCATTAAACCACTAAAACCCTAACTCATGATAAACAGTAAAAAATAATTAAACCCCCAAAACCCCAAATCTAATTCTAAACCCTAAAAATCATTAAACACAAAAAAAAAAAAAAAAAAAATCCCAAACCTAACCCTAAACCCTAAAAAATCATAAACCCTAACTCTAACCCTAAACCCTAAAAATCACTAAACCCCCAAACCATAATCCTAAAAATTATTAAACCCCCAAACCATGAACCCTAAAAATTATTAAACCCCAAAACCCTAAACCCTAAAAAAATATTGAACCCCTAAACCCTAAAAATCACTAAACCCCCAAACCATAACCCTAAAAATTATTAAACCCCCAAACCATGAACCCTAAAAATTATTAAAACCCTAAAACACTAAACCTAGCCATAACCCTAAAAATCATTAAACCCCCAAAACCCCATATCTAATTCTAAACCCTAAAAATCATTAAAAAAAAAAAAAAAACCCAAACCTAACCCTAAACAATAAAAAAATCAATAAACCCTAACTCTAACCTTAAACCCTAAAAATCACTAAACCCCCAAACCAGAACCCTAAAAATTATTAAACCCCCAAATCATGAACCCTAAAATTATTAAACCCCCCAAAACCCTAAACCCTAAAAAAATATTGAACCCCAACAACCTAAACCTAGCCATAACCCTAAAAATTATTAAACCCCTATAACACTAAACCGCCATAACCCTAAAAATCATTAAACACCCAAAACCCAAAATCTAATTCTAAACCCTAAAAATCATTAAACACAAAAAAAATCAAAAAAAAAAAAAAAATCCTAAACCTAACCCTAAACCCACAATCAATAAACCCTAACTCTAACCCTAAACCCTAAAAATCACTAAACCCCCAAACCATAACCCTAAAAATTATTAAACCCCCAAATCATGAACCCTTTTTATTAAACCCTCAAAACCCTAAACCCTAAAAAAATATTGAACCCCAACAACCTAAACCTAGCCATAACCCTAAAAATTATTAAACCCCTAAAACACTAAACCTAGCCATAACCCTAAAAATCATTAAACCCCAAAACCCCAAATCTAATTCTAAACCCTAAAAATCATTAAACAAAAAAAAAAAAAAAATCCTAAACCTAACCCTAAACCCTAAACAATCAATAAACCCTAACTCTAACCCTAAACCCTAAAAATCAAACCCCCAAACCATAACCCTAAAAATTATTAAACCCCCAAATCATGAACCCTAAAATTATTAAACCCCCATAACCCTAAACCCTAAAAAAATATTGAACCCCAACAACCTAAACCTAGCCATAACCCTAAAAATTATTAAACCCCTAAAACACTAAACCTAGCCATAACCCTAAAAATCATTAAACCCCCAAAACCCCAAATCTAATTCTAAACCCTAAAAATAATTAAACACCAAAAAATCCTAAACCTAAACCTAAACCCTAAAAAATCAATAAACTCTAACTCTAACCCTAAAATATCTCATAGTTGTTAAACTCATAAGTCTTAAAAATTGTAACTGATAATTGTAGAATACTGTAGTTTGGATTTAGCTATTATTTACTTACATAGTGTTTTTTAAATATCAGGTTTAATTGCATAACTATCATGGAACAAGTTGGATTTCTATGTTATATGAATGAGAACATAGTGCACGGTCTGAATGGTATAGAATATTTCGTCGAACCATTTGTTCAGTTCAATGTTCCTCGTGATATTGTATATGACCAATTCATTCAATGGTTATGCAATGGATTGTCGATTGATAGAACTAAAGGGTTGGAAAAGTCATCTTTAGATATGGCACTATTGGGTTCGAAAGGTCTACTTATTATGTTCCTGTCCCGTTACGAAGTGAGATTGACTTTAGGTTTATGATGAGCCTTGCTCTACCTCTTCCTAATAGAGTAGAACTCTTTATTCCTCGCCAAAACATCGTTCATATAGATCCAAATAGACCCATTGAACACGTATCTGAACCTAATTATACACCAGAGGATGAAGCTGAAGATGACTTGAATGTTGATAATGTTGATGAAGTGGGTGTGGATAATTTGGATGGGGAGAATGTAGACACTGCCTTGGTCACGAATGAAGACGTTGGAACAGAACCTGACAATGAAAGCACTGAAGGACCGTCTGATGATGATGGGGAGGAAGATCCTCAGATGTATGGCAAGCACGAAATCCCAGAGTTTTTCATCCAACTAGACATGGCAGCCATGGATTCACTTTCTAACACAGGTGTTGAAAAAGAAGTAAGGGGAGATGATTTGTTGGTAAAAGGGATGACCTTCAAAACAAAAAAATGATTTGAAGAACACTGTAAGAAGTTATTCCATCCTCCGTCATCAATATTTTGATGTTGTTGAAACGAACAAAAAGGTATGGGCAGTTAAGTGCAATCGGTATGGTCAAGGGTGTATGTGGCGACTTCGTGGCTCTTGGCTAAAAGAAACATGGGTGTTTTGATATAACACAGTACAACGGGTCTCATTCGTGTGTATACGCAAGGCTGGGGCAAGATAATACACAACTTGATGCCAACCTCATTGTTGCTGAGGTGCATAACGTTGTTAAGTGTAACCCATCAGTAACATAAGAACATTGCAGAAAAACATATTGACGAAATATGGATATAATGTGAAATACTCAAAAGTATGGGATGGGAAAAGAAAGGCCATGCATAACATATTCGGTGATTGGGACGAATCGTACCAATTGTTGCCATCGTGGACCAACATACTACAGCTCACCAATCTTGGCCCAAAAGTTGCGTGGAGGTTACATGATGTGGTGGAAAATATTAATGAAAATGAAGTGGTGGAAAATAGTAATGAAAAAATATTGGAAAAAATACACTTTTGGTCCCTAAGGTTTGGATTAGGTTTCATTTTGGTCCTTGAGTTTTCAAACTCAACAATTTAGTCTCTGAGGTTTGGATTTCATTACACTTCTAGTCCCTCCGTCTAATTTTCTGTTAAATCCTAACAGTTGGCTGACGTGGTGTTATTTTTTTAATAAAAAATTATTATTTTTTAATTTTTAATAAAATAATAATAAATTAATTTAAAATATATTTTTTTATTATTATTTCTTTTCTTTCCCCATAACCTTGTTCATCTTCTTCTCCATATCCCATCTTCTTCCCCAACCCTACCGTCGCCGGTGCCGCTCACCGTCGGCCCTCCGGCCGGCGACCACTTTTTTTTTTTTCTATCTCTTCTATTCTTCTTCTTTCCCTTCCTTCTCCAAAGTTTCTGGTTTTTCTTTTCTTTTTTCTCATCTTTTATTCTTCCCTCTCCTCCCCTTCTTCTTCTTCTCTCTTCCTCCCTTCCCTTTCTTATTTACTGTTTTTTTCTTAAAAAAACGAAGGCGAAGCCGAATTGTTCCAGATCTACACGATAATCCAACGGGGGAAAACGAAGGGTCGAATTGTTCCAGATCTACGCACGGGAACACCTCAACCTGAATCGTTTCCAGATCTACGCGAACTGAGATCCACTCGAACCCACTCGAACAGATCTGTCGGAGAAGACGTGCGAACCCACTAGAACTTGCGTCTGCTGCTGCCGAAGAAGACGCACGACGGACGACCGACAACTAATAAACCCACGGAGCAGTGTGGAACATCGCGGGAGTTGATGTGCAAAGGACGGTCGGAAGTCCTGCTGCTGCCGGAGAAGACGCACGAAGGACGACCGACAACAAATAAACCCACACAGTAGTGTGGAATGTGGCCGGAGTTGACGCTCGAAGGACGGACGGCGATGCCCGACGGCCGCTGCTGGAAATGCATTTAGATTAGGGTTTAAATGGGTGAAGAAGAAGATTAAGGAAGAAAAAAGAAAAAGCAAAATGATTTAATATATTATATTATTTTAAAAAATTATAAAAAAATAGTTTTTTAAAATAAAAACTATTCCACATCAGCATTCTGTTAACATTTAACGGAAAATTTGACTGAGGGACCAATAGTGTACCGAAATCCAAACCTCAAGGACTAAAATGTTGAGTTTGAAAACTCAGGGACCAAAATGAAACCTAACTCAAACCTCAGGGACCAAAAGTGTATTTTTCCCAAAAATATTTCATAGTGTTTTTTGGGCATTTGGTCCAGTAATCGAGGGCTTCAAGCACTGTCAACCATTACTTCAAATCGATGGAACACACTTGTACGGAAAGTACAAGGGATAATTATTGATTGCTACATCAGTCGATGCCAACTGACACATATACCCTGTGGCGTATGCTATTGTACCAGAGGAGAGTTCCGATACATGAGGTTGGTTTCTACGCCTGATTCGAAAACATGTGGTTGGTGAGAGAGCATAAATATGTCTTATTTCAGACAGGCACAAGGGTATTATCTCAGCGATCCAGAATAAGGAGAACGGTTGGACAAATGCACACCATCGATTTTGTTTGCGGCATCTTGCAAGCAACTTCAATGAACGGTACAAAGATAAGACGTTGAAGAAGCTGGTGTACCGAGCATGTTCAAAGTTTAATGTAGATAAGTTCAAAGAATGCATGCAGGAGCTTCAAACAATTAACAAAGATTGCATGAGATTCTTCACTTCCCTGGATCCTGTACAGTGGACACAGTCACATGACGGTGGACACCGTTATGGTTGGTTGACCACAAACGTTGCAGAGTGCATTAATGGCGTTCTGAAGGGAGCAAGGAAGTTGCCAATCACTGCACTAGTTCAAGCAACGTTCTACCGTACAGTTCAATATTTTTCCACTAGAAGGCATGAAATTCAAAAATCATTGGAGGTTGGACAAACCCTTCACAAGGTAAAGAATTTCCATAAAACCACAATGTTCATTCCTACTCTTATATGAAACTCAATAATAATTTGTGTCCAATTGTTAGGTATGTAATCGAAATGTTAACGCCATGGGAGGCAAGGGCGAATGGTTTCTCAGTCAATGTGTTTGACTACGTTTTGGGTATATGCGACGTCACAACTTCAATAGACCCAATAACGATGAAAGGTGGAAAAAAACATCACGTGAGGTTATATGAGGGGTCGTGTGTTTGCAATAAGTGGAAAACATATCAAATTCCATGTTCCCACGCCATCACTGCTTGCAAACGAATAGGCATTGATTACATGAAATTTGTTCAAGATCACTATGACGTACCAAATTATTTGGCATGCTATGCACCGCAGTTTACACCAATCCCTAATCAGAGTTGTTGGCCTGCTCCAAACTTCCCAAAAGTGTATCCTAACGTAGATTTGATGAGAGGGAATGGTCGACCATGCAGTTCTCGTATAAGAAACGAGATGGATTGGAGGGAGCCAATCATTAAAACACGATGTGCAGTATGTAGACAGGAAGGGCATAATCAAAGAAATTGTCCTCATCGTGCAGCTGGAAGGTTGAATTAGTATTGAACAGTTGTTTACATTTTTTGTTCATTATGTACAAAATATTTGTAACATAAATGCTAAACTTTTTTTTGGATATATAAAGCATATTATTCATTGTGTGCAAAATTTTCCTTTCTTTTAATATCCGTGTACCTAATACTTACTCTTAATATACTTAAATGTCAATAGATGGGAGATCATGATATTACTACAGGTCCGTATGACCCATCTATTCTACACCTACAACCCAATCATCGATCTTCACTGGTCTGGGATGATGTCCACTATAATGTCATGCATTGGACGTCATGAGGCTGTCCTTAAAAGGTTTTCGAGCCCTGACCCCCGGATTGAGCCATATCTACGAGCCTTCGGGTTTTATGGTGTGTCATGCATTAAATTCATCCAGTTAGATTGGCACTTAATTACTGCCATGGTAGAGCGCTGGAGACAAGAGACACACACATTTCCTCTTCCACATTGGGAGTGTACTATAACTCTACAAGACGTTGCTGTATAGTTTGGCTTGCATATTGAGAGGAAGGCACTACCAGGGTCAGTAAACAAAGACTAGTCAGCTGTTTGTCAAGACTTAATAGGGGTTCATGTCCCCAATAGGGTGTTGGATGGAGCTCGTCTGAGCCTATCTTGGTTAGCTGCACAATTCAATAATTTCGTCCATCTACTAGACGACGCTGAGGAAGAAGACATTTGACATTATGCCCGAGCATATATATTATCTCTGATCGGAGGCATGTTATTTACTGACAAGTCTGGAAGTAGGGTGCACTTAATGTACCTACCCCTATTTGAAGATTTTGATGAAGCTGGGACGTATAGCTTGTTGGGTTTTATGCCCTAAAACTCGTAGATAGTAAATGTACTTTTGACCGAACATTAATAAATTGATGGATTATTCATGTTTGTATTATATCTTGTCTTATTAACCCTAATCCAATAAACTAAACATCCAAGGCTAATAGAATGAGGCTTGAACTAGTATGTAGAGACATACGAGGATCGATGTTCAAGTTTTAGCCTAAAGGGTCTGTAGTATAGGGATAAGGCTGGGTACCTTATCCTGGTGACACTATGGATACGACCCGCTTTGTATATTGATACAAACGTAGTGATCCAACGCATTCATGTAGTTGACATGCGAGTGGGGGTATCTTGTGCAATGAGATTGCACAAAGACCGGACTGCGAAATAGTTAACCACTAACTGTAACGCCGTTAGTTAGCTCGGTTTCTATTTCACTAGGATGACCTAGACAACTTGGCCTTAATCCTGAGTGGATTATGGACTCCTGTCCATGAGGGATTGTCCTTTGATTTTTACGGGTGAGAGTGGCCAGTTCGCCGACTCAATAAGCCTACCATTTTGGGGACAAGACCGAGTGGGGAGCTGGGAACATAGTCTTACAAGATGGAATTCACTCCTTCCCGACATTAGGGTAAGTAGAGGTGTGTTCCCTTAAGTGGTGTCTTCGGGTCTTGAACAATGGGCCCTACCCTCTCTGTGGCACGAGTGGGACTTCTGTTTGTTGGTTGGACCTCAAACAGGTTGTTCATTAGAGGAGCACTGGTACTTAAGGATCAAGAGGTAACCCAGGGGTAAAACGGTAATTTTGACCTA
Organism: Luffa acutangula; assembly: GCA_036850905.1. Lineage (NCBI taxonomy): Eukaryota > Viridiplantae > Streptophyta > Magnoliopsida > Cucurbitales > Cucurbitaceae > Luffa > Luffa acutangula. The sequence goes on from CM072090.1 coordinate 8,286,686, forward strand.
GCTGGGGTACGAACACACGTGAAGGGCTAACTTGCTGTTGATGGTCAACATCCGTGGACACAGAAATATATCTGCAGTGAGAAGAGTGCAACTGTGGTTCTTTAGTGGAGTGAACCACAGTTAACGAATATTGATTAACTTGGTTAATGAGTTTAGCCAATTAATCTCATATCGCTGGAGCTTCTGATCTGTAAGTCCATTAGGTCCCACCGGTAGCTCTATAAGGGTGTTGAGGTTAATTTCTAAGGATAAATTGAATATTCGAAGGTGTTCGAATATTTTATTAAAATATGATTTTGATTCATATTTTAAACTATAAGTTATAATTAATGCACATATGATGTACATTAATACTATAGTTTATTTTGAGAGAAACATAATTAAATATGTGATATTTAATTAGAATATTAATTAATTATTGAATTAATTAATATGTTGTTTTAATTTAAATTTAATTAAATTTGATTTGATTGAATTAAATTAAAACTTTAGGTTATGTGGAGTAATCATATAAATTGTTTTATATGAATAATAGTTAAATTATATATTGATTTAATTTAATTATTTTAATTAATTAATTTGATTAATTAATTAAAATATTTTTTAAAATAACTCTTCAGTTATAATAACTGAAGAAGTTCTTTTCTCTCTCCCATAACCCACACACACGTTGGGAAGAAGAGGAGTGATCTGAATTTTAACTTCATCTTCTTCAAACGTTCATATCTCTCTCGATCTCTCACTCTTGGCAGGAAGTTTTTTTTTTTAATTTTTCCAGAGAGAAAATCCTTAGAATCTTGGTTCCCACAAACCACTCAACTTGATCTCTAAGAGAATACCAGTGAATCCTTGGTGGTAGTGTTCATGGTGAGCTCCTTGCTGATTTTTCCAGATTCATCAAGTGTAGTTGGGCAAAAAGATCAAGAACGATCCTTACGGTAAGTTATTCTTGATCTTGGATCAATAGGGTCCTTTTCTAGATTAGATCTAGATTATTTTATAGATGTTTAGCATGTTTTTATAACAAAGTTACAACATGTTATTTTAAGTTTCTGCTGTAAATTTAGTTTGTCGTAGTATTGGTATCCCAATCGGCGTTTAAATCGAAAAAGGTCTCTGACGTCTTCCGCTGCCTAGGGCTTTTATCCCTAGAATTGGTATCAGAGCCCTATCGAATTTTAAACGTTGTTTTTTAGATTTGCGATTGGCTTTGATAGGTGGGATTAATTGCATTATGAATGTAAGGGTTTGCTGTGAACTGTTTTGGTTTAATTGGCCATTAGATTTACGTTTTATGTGATTTGATCATGTAAGGGCCCCTGCGTTTTTGGGCAAATTTATGTAAATCGAGTCTTTGTAAGTTCGTGTCTAGATTAAGGGTCGTTTTCGATGGAGATCGAGATGATTTTGAGCGAAAATCGTGAAGAACGACACTGGAAATCGGAAAAACAGAGTGCAGAACAGAGGAATCGTCGACTGCAGAGTTTACTGGAAAACTTCTTGGCCGAAATCTCGACCGGGATCTCGACCGAGATCGAGACCGGGATCGTGACCGGGATTGAGATCCAGAAGAACGCGACCGAGATCGAGATCGAGCAAATCGGGACTGGGATCGAGACCGAGTTTTTTCAACCGGGATCGAGATCGAGAAATTCCCGACTGGGATCATGACCGGGAAATCGGTCTGGTTTGATTTTTTGCTGAATCAACCCGATTTTCTGTGTTATTGGCTCGGTTCAGTTGTTTTGGACCTGGTTCGAGGCGGTTCAGGTTGTTTTTTCTCCGGTTCTGGAGCGGCGGAAGACTCATTAGGATAATATTTATAAGATTAATGTAATTTTATGTTTTAATTTTATCCTAGGGGCTAATTAACCGGTTCATTAACTATTTAAATGGTTTATGGATGTCATTTAAATAAGAATCCCACCTTAGGTTATAAAGCATGCTCATGCATTATGTATGTTATAATATGATTATGATGTATAGAATAATGCATGGATTTTCATGATTGGTTTATATATATTTGAGTTATATAATTATCATAAAAATGAAATTGTATGATGCATGCAATTACATAGTTTAAGTATAAGAGTTATATTTAAAATGAATTGTTTGCAGCATGCTACTATGATTTACCATTTTTTGCTATAATTAATTGTTAATTTATTAAAAATGGAAATCAAAGAAGCATTGAGCATGTAACATCCATAGTTTGATATAAGGGGTTAATTTCTCGAATAATGTAATTTAAAAAAGAAATGAAAAAATTAATGTAGTTTTAAAGTTAATAATTTTAATAATGTACTTAAAATAAGAAATTACAAACTAGGGGGAAAAGTTGAAAGTAATGACAAAAATAGGGTAGAAAAAAATGTAGTAAAAAATCGTGTACCATGTACACGAGTTTAGCTTGTTGACGTGGAGATGACATGTTAAAATCGCGTCCGGGATACACGACTGTGTTTAAAAATCGTGTACATTGGACACGATATACCTAGGAATCGTGTACCATGTATACGATTTCCTCGTAAAAGTGGTGGATAAACCTAAAACAACAATCATTTCTCTCATCCTTCAACAACCTGCTCAAAGCACATTTCTAAATCCCCAGCCCTTTCGCCAACAACAAATAAAAAATGGGCACTCTGTTTCGTTTTTTTGAAAATCTTGGGATTGTTCAAAAATTTCCCAATTCTCCGATTTAAACTGAAATGGAAACCAAATTATTCTTATAATTTTAATCTCAAACAAGAATGAGAGAGGTGAGGACAAATGTAAATCTCTAAAATTAGAAAAGGGGAGAAAATAACTATATATAAAAGAAGAAAAATTTCAGAGCACACAGAATGTTTCCGTTGGATGAATCTGACCAGCGACAAAGTGTGGTTTTTGTTGGATGAATTCGGCTGGCGATGGACAACGATCGAACGACGACAACAAGCGATGAACGACCACGGAATGACGACAACAGACGGTCAGCATCCACTAAATCGATCGATGAACGGTCACATTCTAGCTTTCCAAGCGATGACGACAACAAGCGATGAACGACCACAGAATGACGACAAGCGATGAAAAAATACTGAGTGGAGGTCTATCGGCGAGGGAGAGAATCCACTAAATCGTGTACCTGGTACACGATTTTTACCAGGTAAACGATTTTTATCAGCATCCGTGGCACACATGTCAGGTGCCACCTACGCTAATCGTGTATGTGGGCCACGATTTAGGCCGTAATCGCGAACTCGAGCCGTGATTCAAGAGAGAAATCGCGTTTCTGGACCACGATTTAGTGAACTCGTGACTCATGTACACGATTTATCTACCCTAAATTTAGGATTAGTTTCAAATCTACGCCATTTTTGTTTTTTAATTTTTAAACTACATTATTTATAAAAAAATCATGATATAAGAGTTATATTAAATACATGCAATGCTGTTATATAGTTTTAATTTCATTAACTAGAATATGATTGTTAATTGTTATTAAAACTATAGTATGCATGATTATAGGGCTAATCATTAAAATCTTGAAATAGTTTAAAATTTATGATTAGAAACCGTCAATCTATAATCAAGATATGCATGCTCACATAGGATCTTAGGTTAAAAATGAATTAATTTTAAAGAGTTAAAATTAATTAGACCTAAGATCATTTTCTAATAGGATTAGAAATTCTTACTTATTTTTAAAATAGTTTTAATGAACTAAGTAGGACCAACATTCCTATGATTATAAGGGAACTCTACCAGTGATGTTCTGTCTAAGGCTGGGGGTATTTAAGTTGACGGTTTACGGAACACCTCCTACCTGGGAACAGATCTGGAACACCGGAGTTGAATTAATCATGAGTTAATGTTAGAAAAATGTCGCTAGGTTTATTAAATATGTTTAATGCACCTAGACATTAAGTCTTGTTATAATAGTTATAATAGGACTAAACTTAGATAAACGACTTAGCCGGATTTATATAGGTTGAATAAAACCCTAAAATACCTGATAGGTTACTTTAGTGGGAGGAAAATTAACAAAACTTGATTTAAATTGAGTTTTGCTCCTACGTCCCCGTGAAGTTCACACCGTGAGATTCATGCTCGGCTTCGTGTCGTTTTAGCGCGGCCTCCCTTCGGAAAGTGTTTGCATGGATCAATACCAAGGTGAAAGGGGAAAATGACCATGGTAAGTGGGAGCGGGAAGCGTGTCAACGTATCCTTCGGTCTCCACCCCTAGGTCACAACGTGAGATTCCTATGATTCGCCTGCGTGTTGTCCTGGAGCAACCACCCCTTTGGAGGGCCTGATCATAGGGTTCGGAACACCGTGAACTCCTGAAAATGATAGGGTCGCTTAGGCTAATTACCAACAGTTGTCTTTCCTAACGGTAGCCTGTTGGTCCGTGCCTCTGAGATCTGAAAGTGGGAGGGTCACACTTACGAGGATGAGTTAATTGGTTAACAAATCCTTGACCGAACAACGGTGGCTAATGTCTAATGGAATATGAGTTATTCTGGAATTAGAGTTGGCTGAGAAAAGTCTCATTTTAGAGGAGGAACAACTGATTACCCTTCAGTGACTGTTCTTCTAAACCTCTAAAGCATCGTTGCAAAACACAATCAATAGTTTTATTAGAGTTCTTTGATTGTTTGTTTGCAAAATTGATTGGATGTATGAAATTGTTTGTATTGCTTGAGTGATGGGTTAAGGCAAAGATAACTAATACGGTCAATTGTTTGTTTTTTTCAGCAATGTCTTCCTCAATCATTTCCTTGCTTAAAAATGAGAAATTAACTGGCGATAACTTTCCTACATGGAAATCAAATTTAAACACTATACTTGTGGTAGAAGATCTGAGGTTTGTCTTAACGGAGGAGTGTCCTCCAGTCCCTGCTCGCAATGCTGCTCAGGCAGTAAAGGACGCTCACGAACGTTGGACAAAGGCCAATGAAAAGGCCCGAGTCTATATATTGGCAAGCTTGAATGAAGTTTTGGCCAAGTGTTTCGATACCGTGGAAACAACAATGAAGATTATGAATTCCCTACAGGAGATGTTTGGACTACCGTCCTATCAACTCCACCATGACGCCTTGAAGAATGTCTTCAACGCCAGGATGCAAGAGGGTCAGCCTGTCCGGGAGCATGTCCTGGACATGATGAACCAATTTAACATTTCTGAGACGAATGGCGGGGTAGTATGCGAGCGTAGTCAGGTTGCTTTCATCCTGTATTCTCTTTCCCATAGCTTTATACAGTTCAGTGCGAATGCCAATATGAACAAGATTCAGTTCAACCTGACCACCCTTCTGAACGAGTTACAGATTTATGAGTCCATGCTGAAAAGCAAGGGCAAAAATGTGGTAAAAGGAGAGGCCAATGTGGCCCATTCAAAGAAGAAGTTCCTGAAGGGTTCATCTTCAGGAACAAAATCTGTACCTCAGGCTTCCTCCTCGAAGAAAATTCAGAAAAGGAAGGGTGATAAAGGGAAGGCTCCTGCAGCAGTTGTGCAAGGTAAAGGTAAGGCCAAAGTGGTGGCTGACAAGGGCAAGTGCTTCCATTGCAATATGGATGGTCACTGGAAGCGTAATTGTCCCCGTTACCTAGCTGAAAAGAAAAGAGATAAAGGTAAATTTGATTTACTGGTTTTAGAAACTTGTCTCGTGGAACATGATGAGTTCGCCTGGATATTGGATTCGGGAGCCACTAATCACGTTTGCTCATCTTTTCAGGGAAATGATTTCCAACAGCTGGCTGATGGCGAAATGACCTTCAAGGTTGGAACGGGAGAGGTCGTTTCAGCTCGTGCAGTGGGAGCAGCAAAGTTATCTTTTAGAAATAAGTATTTAATTTTAGAGAACTTGTTTGTGGTTCCTAGAATTAAAAGGAATCTTATTTCTGTTTCAGCTTTACTAGAACAATGTTATTCTATTTCATTCATGCTTAATGAAGCTTTGATTTCTAAGAATGGAATTTATATTTGTTCAGTTAAGCGAGAAGATAACTTATTTGTATTAAGACCTACCGACGCTAAAGCCACTGGTTATAACACCGTTAACTAGTTGGTTTTCTATTTCACTAGGACGACCTAGACAACTTAGTCTTAATCCTGAGTTGATTATGGACTCCTACTCATGAGAGATTGTCCTTTGATTTGTATGGGTGAGAGTGGCCAATACGCCGACTCAATAAGCCTACCACTTTGGGGACAAGACCGAATGGGGAGCTGGGAACATAATCGTACAAGATGGAATTCACTCCTTCCCGACTTTAGGGAAGCAGATGAGTGTTCCCTTAAGTGGTTACTCCGAGTCTTGAACAAAGGGCCCTACCCTCTCAATGGCACGAGAGGGTTTTTCTGTTTGATGGTTGGACCACAAACAAGTTGTTCATTAGAGGAGAATTGGTACTTAAGGAAATAGAGGTAACCCAGGGGTAAAACGGTAATTTGACCCAGCTGGTGTTACGGACACTCGTGAGGGACTAACTAGTCGATATTGGTCTAGATCCGTGGACACAGAAAATATGTCTGCAGTGAGAAGAGTGCAACTGTGAGTCTATGATGGAATGTACACACAGTTAACGAATATTGATTAATGTGGTTAATGAGTTTGACCAATTAATCTTACATCGTTGGAGCTTCTGATCTGCAGGTCCATTAGGTCTCACTGGTAGCTCATAAAGTAATTTGAGGCAACTAAGTAATAATAGTAAATTGAAAATGTTCAATTTATTAAGGGAAACAAATATAATATATATTGATATATTATTATGAGAGAAATTAATATTTGAAAAGTTCAAATATAAATTTATGGAAGTTTGAAAGAGTTCAAATAATGAATTAATTAATTTAAGGCCTAAAATGTGTTTGGGCAAATTAATTAATTCTAGGCCGGGAATTAAATATGTGATATTTAATTGGTGGTTAATTAATTAAATAATTCATTAACCGAGAATTAATCAATTATGGAAATAATTAATCACTTAAGGAAGTGATTAATCATTTATGGAAATGATCTAATCACTTATGGAAGTAATTAGTCATTTGTGGAAAAGATTAATCAATTATGGAATTGATTGATCATGATTGATTAATTAAGGAATAAGATTGAATCAATTTTGGATAAGATTGATTTAATTGAATATTTTATTCATGGCCTCTCTTCTATAAATAGAACACTAGACCTAATTGGTCATGACACTTGACACTCTTGAAAGACAAGACCTAGAATTCTCTCTAGCCTCCCTCTTAGAGAAAGACTCCCACAAGTCTTTTGCCTCTTAGACTTAGAGACATACCGGTGTAACCTCGGTGGTTATTGTGTCATTCAAAGAAGGAATTTCCAGCGAAGAAAAACAAAGGCGGCTGCTGCGTTTTCGTTCGTGGAGCATCGTTGGCGAAGAACGGTCAAGTCTTCAACGAAGGTATGTGACGGTTCTTTCCCTTTTCTTTAGAAAAGCATGAAAATAAATTTAGATTTATTTTTAAGCATGTTTAAACCAATTTTCCAGCAGCTTTAAAAGGGTTTTAAAGTTTAATTAAGTTTTCGTAACGATATTTTAATGTTAATTAATATACGGCGTAAGGTCCAATCGATGCGCTTCCGCTGCGTGGGGACTTTTATTCCCTTCAATTAGAAGATACATCTTTGCCACCCTGTGAATCGTGTCTCGAGGATAAAATGACCAAGAGGGCTTTTACTGGAAAAGGTTATAGGGCCAAAGAACCACTTGAACAGATACATTCAGATCTTTGTGGTCCAATGAATGTAAAGGCTCGAGGAGGTTATGAATATTTCATCTATTTCATAGATGATTATTCGCGACACGGTTACTTATACCTAATGGGCCATAAGTCTGAAGCTCTTGAAAAGTTTAAAGAGTTTAAGACAGAGGTAGAAAACCTGTTAGGTAAAACTACTAAAACACTTCGATCAGATCGAGGTGGAGAGTATTTGGATCAGAGATTCTAGGACTATATAATAGAACATGGAATCCAATCTCAACTCTCAGCACTTGGTACACCTCAGCAGAATGGTGTATCAGAAAGGAGAAATAGAACCCTGTTAGACATGGTTCGTTCTATGATGAGTTATGCTCAGTTGCCTAGCTCGTTTTGGGGGTATGCAATAGAGACTGCAGTACATATTTTTGACAACGTTCCCTCAAAAAGTGTTTCTGAAACACCTATTGAGTTATGGAGAGGACGTAGACCTAGTTTGCGTTATTTCCGTATCTGGGGTTGTCCTGCACACGTGCTAGTGACAAATCCTAAGAAATTGGAACCACGTACAAGAATATGCCAATTTGTTGGTTACCCAAAGGAAACGAGAGGTGGTCTTTTCTACGACCCTCAAGAAAATAAAGTATTTGTATCGAAAAATGCAACTTTCTTGGAGGAAGACCACATACGAGATCATAAACCACGAAGTAAGTTAGTATTAGGAGAAGCTACAGAAGGATCAACAAGGGTTGTTGAGAGCTTCGACGCAATGGAAAGGTTGTAATACAACCTAACCGCTATTTGGGTTTAACGGAAACACAAGTAGTCATACCTGATGACGGCGTAGAAGATCCATTGTCTTATCGTCAGGCAATGAATGACGTAGATAAGGATGAGTGGGCCAAAGCCATAGGGTGTAAATGGATCTATAAGAGAAAAATAGATGCTGTTGGGAAAGTACAGACTTTCAAAGCAAGACTTGTAGCAAAGGGTTATACCCAGAGAGAAGGGGTAGACTATGAAGAAACCTTTTCTCCTGTTACTATGCTTAAGTCCATAAGAATTCTCTTGTCCATTGCCACGTTTTATGACTATGAAATATGGCAGATGGATGTAAAGACTGCTTTTCTGAATGGCAATCTTGAAGAGAGTATTTTTATGTCTCAACCCGAAGGGTTCATAACCCAAGGTCAAGAGCAAAAGGTTTGCAAACTGAATCGATCCATTTATGGGTTGAAACAGGCATCCAGATCTTGGAACATTAGACTTGATACAACGATCAAGTCTTTTGGCTTTGACCAAAACGTTGATGAACCTTGTGTTTACAAGAAAACCAACGGGAACAAAGTAGCTTTCCTTGTACTTTATGTTGACGGCATCCTACTCATTGGGAATGATGTAGGATATCTGTCTGACGTAAAAGAGTGGCTAGCGGCTCAATTCCAAATGAAAGATTTGGGTGAGGCTCAGTATGTTCTTGGAATCCAAATTATTCGAGATCGAAAGAACAAAACGTTAGCTTTGTCTCAAGCAACGTATATCGACAAGATGTTGACCCGATATTCGATGCAGAAATCCAAAAGAGGCTTATTGCCTTTTAGGCATGGGGTTCATCTGTCTAAGGAACAGTCTCCTAAGACACCTCAAGAGGTTGAGGATATGAGACGTATTCCCTACGCCTCTGTAGTTGGCAGCCTAATGTATGTTATGCTCTGCACGAGGCCTGACATTTGTTATGCAGTAGGGATTGTCAGCAGATATCAGTCAAATCCAGGGTTAGACCACTGAACCGCCGTTAAAGGAATCTTCAAGTATCTTAGGAGAACGAGGGACTACATGCTGGTGTTTGGGGCTAAAGAGTTAGTTCTCACTAGATACACCGACTTTGACTTTCAATTTGACAAGGATTCTAGGAAATCCACGTCAGGGTCAGTGTTCACCCTTAACGAGGGAGCTGTAGTTTGGAGAAGTATTAAGCAAGGATGCATAGCAGACTCCACTATGGAGGCTGAGTATGTAGCTGCTTGTGAAGTAGCAAAGGAAGCTGTTTGGCTAAGGAAGTTCTTGACTGATTTGGAAGTTGTTCCAAACATGAACTTGCCCATTACTCTATACTATGACAACAGTGGGGCTGTAGCCAATTCAAAGGAACCTCGCAGCCACAAACGAGGTAAACATATTGAGAGGAAGTATCATCTGATTCGAGAGATTGTGCAAAGAGGAGATGTGGTCGTGACCAAAATCGCTTCAGATGACAACATTGCTGATCCATTTACGAAGGCCCTCTCGGCTAAAGTGTTCGAGGGTCATCTAGAAAGTCTAGGTCTGCGAGTCATGTATATAGCATAATCTAAGGCAAGTGGGAGATGTGTAATGGGTGTAAGGATGCCCTAGTTTATTGTATTTTGTATAGTTACCTTTTATGTAATGTACAATATACATGTACCATTTCCAGCTTTGGATTATATTGTATATACTTTCCCATTTACTTGAGTTTTAGTTCAAGTGGGAGTTTGTTGGGTTTTATGCCCTAAAACTCGTAGATAGTAAATGTACTTTTGACCGAACATTAATAAATTGATGGATTATTCATGTTTGTATTATATCTTGTTTTATTAACCCTAATCCAATAAACTAAACATCCAAGGCTAATAGAATGAGGCTTGAACTAGTATGGAGAGACATACGGGGATCGATGTTCAAGTTTTAGCCTAAAGGGTTTGTAGTATAGGGATAAGGCTGGGTACCTTATCCTGGTGACACTATGGATACGACCCGCTTTGTATATTGATACAAACGTAGTGATCCAACGCGTTCATGTAGTTGACATGCGAGTGGGGGTATCCTGTGCAATGAGATTGCACAAAGACCGGACCGCGAAATAGTTAACCACTAACTGTAACGCCGTTAGTTAGCTCGGTGTCTATTTCACTAGGATGACCTAGGCAACTTGGCCTTAATCCTGAGTGGATTATGGACTCCTGTCCATGAGGGATTGTCCTTTGATTTGTACGGGTGAGAGTGGCCAGTTCGCCGACTCAATAAGCCTACCATTTTGGGGACAAGACCGAGTGGGGAGATGGGAACATAGTCTTACAAGATGGAATTCACTCCTTCCCGACATTAGGGTAAGTAGAGGTGTGTTCCCTTAAGTGGTGTCTTCGGGTCTTGAACAATGAACCCTACCCTCTTTGTGGCACGAGAAGGACTTCTGTTTGTTGGTTGGACCTCAAACAGGTTGTTCATTAGAGGAGCACTGGTACTTAAGGATCAAGAGGTAACCCAGGGGTAAAACGGTAATTTTGACCTAGCTGGGGTACGAACACACGTGAAGGGCTAACTTGCTGTTGATGGTCAACATCCGTGGACACAGAAATATATCTGCAGTGAGAAGAGTGCAACTGTGGTTCTTTAGTGGAGTGAACCACAGTTAACGAATATTGATTAACTTGGTTAATGAGTTTAGCCAATTAATCTCATATCGTTGGAGCTTCTGATCTGTAGGTCCATTAGGTCCCACCGGTAGCTCTATAAGGGTGTTGAGGTTAATTTCTAAGGATAAATTGAATCTTCGAAGGTGATCGAATATTTTATTAAAATATGAATTTGATTCATATTTTAAACTATAGGTTATAATTAATGCACATATGATGTACATTAATACTATAGTTTATTTTGAGAGAAACATAATTAAATATGTGATATTTAATTAGAATATTAATTAATTATTGAATTAATTAATATGTTGTTTTAATTTAAATTTAATTAAATTTTATTTGATTGAATTAAATTAAAACTTTAGGTTATGTGGAGTAATCATATAAATTGTTTTATATGAATAATAGTTAAATTAAATATTGATTTAATTTAATTCATTTAATTAATTAATTAATTAAAATATTTTTTTAAATAACTCTTCAGTTATAATAACTGAAGAAGTTATGTTCTCTCTCTCATAACCCACACACACGTTGGAAAGAAGAGGAGTGATATGAATTTTAACTTCCTCTTCTTCAAACGTTCATATCTCTCTCGATCTCTCACTCTTGGCAGAGAGTTTTTTTTTTTTTTTTTTTTTTTTTTTTTTTTTTTTTTTTTTTTTTCAGAGAGAAAATCCTTAGAATCTTGGTTCCCACAAACCACTCAACTTGATCTCTAAGAGAATACCGGTGAATCCTTGGTGGTAGTGTTCATGGTGAGCTCCTTGCTAATTTTTCCAGATTCATCAAGTGTAGTTGGGCAAAAAGATCAAGAACGATCCTTACGGTAAGTTATTCTTGATCTTGGATCAATAGGGTCCTTTTCTAGATTAGATCTAGATTATTTTATAGATGTTTAGCATGTTTTTATAACAAAGTTACAGCATGTTATTTTAAGTTTCTGCTGTAAATTTAGTTTGCCGTCGTATTGGTATCCCAATTGGCGTTTAAATCGAAAAAGGTCTCTAACGTCTTCCTCTTCCTAGGGCTGTTATCCCTACATAGTTGGGGTTCAGGATGTTTGGCGTTGTTATACAGGAACCTCTGCAAGGGTTCAGTTATAGATGCCAGAGAGTTGGTCGGATCACTTATCCTGCTTCAACTGTGGACGTGGGATCGGTTCTCTACTGTAGCTCCCCGACGACGGCACCGGTATGAAAACCATGTAGGAGACCGACCATTGGCTGTTAGGTAAGAACCTTTTCTCAATATAACTACTTCCTGCATTTCAACTTTGTTACAACTAAATTGATATTCAATTTCACATTTTTGTAGATGGAATGATGAGTTCTCTGTGATAAAGACTCCAACTCATATCTTAATCCAATACAGATATATGTTGGATACGATTTCGCAAAACCATGTATACATAAGTTCAAAAAATGAACAATTTATAATGTTGTGGAGTTTACTCGTACTTTTGATTTTCAAAATTAACCCTATGTTGAATAATTGTACAAATCATATGGGAGCCATATGCACACTTGCTCCATGTATTGTCCGAATATTGTCTCATTGGTCAGGACATTTGGACCACTAGAAGTCCACTGATCTGCTTTTTTATAGTGGAGTGGCATTTTCCTGATCGCGTAATGCGACAATTCGGGTGGGTGCAACACATACCTATACCGTGTAATACAGATATGGTGTTGAACTCATATAACTTACGGGGCCGACATGAGCGAAACTGGACAACGTATTTGGCTCCATCCATCCAGATTTGGGAAGGTCGACATGCAAATGTAATACTTGGCCAACTAATCGAGTTCGGTGTTGACGTCAACCCAAATTATGATCAGTGGTATGCATCGATCAGTAGACGGTTCATCACCAAAGCAGGAGCATCATTCTATTACCTGGTAATACTTTGTTAAATAAGTTCAAATAAAAAACAATTTAATGTAATTTCATACATTCAATTGATTTCTTTTTTTTAGAACAACAAGAACAATAACACAAGACTCGATAGAATTGCTTACCAACATTTGGCCTCGCTATATCAAATCATTCATGAGGATGGGGGTGCACCATTTCTAAATGAAGAGGTCTCTGTTGAGCAACAAGGTGCTCCTGCTCAACAAGAAGATGATGCACCTGAGCAACACGATGATCCGACTTAGCAACAAAATGATCCACCAGAGCAATACGGTGATCCATTCTAGTATGAGTTCCCGTACGTGCCTCAACCACCATCACCTTTTCAACCGTCATACCCAGACCCATTTTTCTCTCTTGACTTACTAATGCAAACTCCTCCGATGTTTGCATCATTTCCCATGACCTCTCCATTCGACCATCCAGGATTAAGAACGATGGAAGAAGGTCAATCCTCAAACACTTATCATCCTCATGGAGATCAGTATGTCACATATAGAAACATTAGTCGGGATATAAACATTAGGGATCAGGGTGGTACTGGAAATATTAGAGGTCGAGGTGATCGAGGTCAATATGTGACTCATCGATCAAGAACCAGGCAGAGTAGGAGATCATCTTCTAGTCAGGACTCACAAGGATGATATTTGTAATTGAAAATTTCATTAATATTAGTGTGAATTTCATTTTATTAGACTTTTTTTCATATGTGATGCACGTGGTTTTTTCCTTTTTAATATTAAGAAAAAAAACATAAAAATGAATAGATTAAAAATAATTAATCTTTCTCAATTAGAGTAAAATTTAAAATCTACCTTGAAGAAGAAATAAACAATATCATTAATTTCAAAAGTTAGAAAGCTAGTTTTGGAACTTCAAAATACATTAAAATGCTTATTGAAATTAATCATTTAGTTGAATTTCAAAATATAACAATAAATATATTAAAATTTTGAATTTTCATTTATAGTATTTTATTTTTTTTTATAAAATGATTGATTATTTTACCTTGTGTTTATTTTAACATGTAATGAAATGAGTCGTCGAATTTTCAAATTATCAAGTGACCAGAGCTTTCAAACCATGTAAAATACTTGGTGTACACATTTGAGTAAATTTTGGTAGAAGTGGAGTGCATATTTGTATTAGAATTCTGATTTTGCTCGTGTTGGATTCGTATATATTTTGATTAGTTATGCAAACTTTGTTTTGTTCAATTTACTAAACTAAACACCAAAATGCTATACCTAAAACTTATTCTAAAAAAAATATGGTGTAGCTAACACCTATTTCTTATCCAACATAAATTTTCTCACTTCGCAATAATAAAATGAGAGGAAAAAAAATAAAACTATCCATCATTAGCTGTGTCAAAATCAACCACCTTCTTCAAAACCATCTTAGGTACTTCTTCAATCTATAATGCATTATTATTCCTTAATTTAGCTAGATTATGAGTAACATGATTTTCTTCTATAGGTGAAAAAAATAATTTTCAATTTGAATGCATTTGTTCTATCCCACATGGCTTCTAGCACCATTCTATTATCAACTAATTATATATATTTTATTAACCCGACCAATACTTCTTCATCTCAAATACGTCAAAGAATAAAAAAAGAAAGCTTGCAGATATATAAACATAATACAACATAAAAGTACAAAAAATAGATGTGCAAAGGTGTTTGACAATTCCAATCAATTTGTTCAAAACCAATTTATTCGAGAAAAAATTATATAATAACATATTTATGAACAAAAAGAAAATGCAAGTAAACAATTGCTCATAGAAAAAAAAAAAAAAAAAAATATAGACCAAATGTTGATGAACTAGAAAAAAAAATTTGAAACCATTGTTTTTACACTTCAAAAGCAAACAATTCTTCTAAAAAAAACGAACCATTAAAGGCCGTTAACATGATGTAAGGATTAAATGCACGTAATTGTTCATTACGTCGGTTGTGTGTAGGAGGATGAAAAGGTTTGAAACCGCTTCTCTAAATAGGCATTTAAAGTGTATTAAAAAAATGACATTTAAGCAATTGCAAATAATAATAATAATAATAATAATAATAATAAAATAGTTTCAAATTAAAAAAAAACATAATTATTATGTTATAATATGCATTTATTACAATGATTAAACCAAATCATTTAAATTTACAAAAAAAAAAAAAATAGTTCATGATTACACAATAATAGATTTTATAAATAAATCAGTTTTTCAAAAAAAAAAAAAAATTAAAAAAATGGAATAAAGGCATGTCACGCCTCTTCAAGAGGCGTGACATCAGGTCGCGCCTCTTTTTTCGAAATATTTTCAAAATCGCTCGTTTTTTCTCATTTTTTTCGTTTATTACCTTGCATTTCAAAAAAAAAACCCGTCATTCATGTTGTGGTCCTTAGTTATTGGATTATTGAGGACAAGAGGGTTTGGGTATTGTACTCTTCTGGTGTTTTTATGTACAACTTCTTTTTCTCTACTTCAATTCCTCTTCCTTGATTAATTGGCCTCATCTCATTTTGAAGATTTAGAAATTGGAGGTTCCCAAAAAGATGAAGTTATTTTTTACTTCATACCATGAGCGAATTAAAACTGTCATTACTATCTTTTGTTTGTTTCTCCAGTGGTCCATGTTGTGTGGGGATTCAAGAAAGGACTACAGTTATTTATTGTGGCACAATTCTTTTTCCGGCACAATATGGATAGATCCTTGCAAATGTTTGGGTTCAACCTCACTTCTAGTTTGGATTTTAGTGGGTTATTAGAGAATAGTTGAAAATTTATTTGGCCAACGGATTTTTCTTTCCTTTTGTTTCTTTTATGGTGTATTGAACTAGAGAAACATGAAGATTTTTTAGGACATATAATTTGAGCTCGAAGTGATTGTGGAGCTATGCATTTTGGTGCCTTCACTTCACTTGGGCTTTGGATGCTATTTTCTCCCGTAATATTCCTCTTCTCTGCTTGGTTGTTTGTTTGATAATTAAGGTTTCTGTTCATAAGGTTGGGCTTAAAGTTCTTACTTTTTGTTTTCTTTGTATATCCGCAGACCCCTCCTTTGGTTTGTTACATTTTGTTTTCCATCAATAAATAAATTAATTTTAAAGTTTTATTTTCCTCTAAGCTATTTACAAACATTAAAGATTGAAGGCATTTGTCAAAACTTGAAATATTCCGCATGGGAGAGGACTAAATGGCATAATTATCTAATTTGTTTGATTAGATGACATTACTCTTTTCTTCCCTTTTCTAAAATATCTGAATGTTTTTTCAGTTTTCTTTTGTTAGATCTCCATCTCTAAAAATTCCATAGAAAAGAAAGAGAGAAGAAAAGCAGCTATGGCACAATAACTAGTGCCATTTTCCAGAAAGGGTTTCTGTTTGGAATTTGGTCTGTGTTTGCAGGCTTCTGACTCCATCCGCAGGCGTTTTTACTGTAACACAATCATTTGGATGGTCGTCCTTCCACAACAGTGTGGTAGCAGAGCAACTGAGGAGGTGTGAATATGCCATGGAAGTAGCTACCACAGCCTCCAATGGCATCCTAGGAGGAGTCGTACACACACTGCATGCACTGTTTCATCAGCTAAGCTTCTTTTATGCACATATTCTGTTCTCATTCTTCACAATTATGTGACATGATTAGCAACTCCATGTTCAGATCTCCAAGTGTTGAATGCAGATTATGACACAGAGGTGAAGAGAGAGAAGAAGGAAATCTTTTGCTTTTGTTCTCATATGTTTCTCTCTCGTTTAATGTCTTGACGTGCTCGCACGCATCTCGACTAAGTTTATTGGAGGATTGTTTGGCCTTTCAACATTTGATTGTTAGAAAATTCATGGGATTTTAATATCTTAGGTAGATGACTCCTATAAGGTTTGAATCAATTTTCCTAGTCATCCATCTCGACTCTCTTAACTCTTTGTAAAAGGGCTTACTTTCCATGTACATTATTTTTATTTACAATATAGTTAAACTTTGATCGTTCTCATAAAATGCTTCTTTGACGTTGAAAATATCTTTTATTTGATCATAATGGGTATGCCCTCATTTTACCGTGCACGAAACATGTCATGAGATTAAAAATGAATTTGGTATGGGTTTTAGGATGATGAAAAGGATTTCTATTTCTATCCCTTATTTGATGTTTGATCACAATGAGATTGAGTTTAGTATGACTTTTAAAATGATATAAGTTTTATAGCACTAAACTTTGTAGATAACAAGTGATTCTAAAAATTCTAAAAACACTTGAAAGTACTCCCCCAAAGTAATTTAAACTCACTTTAAATTAACATTAATTTTTCAATTCCTAACCGACATCTCAACTAACAAATTGTGAGTCACAAGATACCACTTACATAAACGAACTTTTTAGCAAAAACAAGTTATTAATTCATCTACATCAAAGTAAAGTTTGAACGATTAATTACAAACTATCAACGTAGTCTCATAACCATGTAAATTCACCTTGAACTAGTAAATTTCCAACTATTGTCAACCAACAATTTGCCATGCTTAGAAATAGAAAGAAAAAATGAAAGATTTATCATGGCCAGATTGATCATGTTGGCCATCATTGAAATAGTAAATAATTGAGATATGAAGTCAGACTTTGAGAAAAGATCCGTTACTTTTGCAACATGCACAATTTTTTTTTGGTAAAAAAAGGGGGAGAAAGAAGTTGAAAGAGTGAAGTTAGAATCCCAACATAGGTGTGTGAATTCAGAAGAAGACATGAAGGAAAAAGTATTTATTATATTGAATGGTAATACTAAACTTAAATTTAAGAAAGCGTGGAGTCAAATAAAAGAATTCATCTAGCCCCGCATAACCAGAATGTCTCCCATTTCTTGGGTGCATATAAAAGAATTCATCTAGCCCCGCATAACCAAAATGTCTCTCATTTCTTGGGTGCAAATAAAATAATTCATCTAGCCCTGTATAACCAGAATGTCTTCGCCCTCCGACGACGAGTAGGGCGGCGACCCCCTCGTTGCCTCTGTTGTTGGACTTCTTGTGGGGGGTTCTTGTTGGACGTGGACTTGTTGTGCAAGGTTCTGTCGGAGGAGCGATTGTTGTCGCCGGAGATGGGTTGGGGGGCTGCAAGATCGTGGAGGAGAAGAGGAAAGATGTAGAAGATGCTCACCTAGGGCTCCACACCAAGATTTTAAAGTGAAATCTTAGGTTTTGGACTTGATGAAAACATCAACATATTTACAAATATGCCATCACAACCCTATTCATTAAATTTCACCAAATCTGATCCTTTTAAATCTTTGAAAATTCTCCTCTTATCTTCTAATTAACTTCAACTTAGGAAATTTGAAATTACGGACGTTACAATCTTTCCCCCTTAAGAACTTTCGTCCTCGAAAGTTGTTGATCCTGGAGGCGTTCTAGACATTTGATTCTCATCTCTTTTAAATACAACTGTGCCCAACATCTGTCAATCGATAGATAGCCGCATGGATACACCATTTTTCTTAACGAATAAAGCTGGCACATTTCATGGCAAAAACACAAGGGTGCTAGAACATTTAACTGTTGCTTTTATGACTTGGGCTTTGTCAGCATTGAGATGGTCACTCTAATAATACTTGGAAATGAGGGAGGTCCTCGACTCAAACTCCATGTTGAAATCTATGCCCCGGTTGAGTAGTAATCTTGAAAGGTCCAACTTGTGGTACCTAAATTTAGCACAATCTCTTCGTTTACTCCAAGATAGCCTTATTGTCTCCTTTCAACCAAGATAATGTCGTCATTAGTTTTCCGTAGTAATCTAATTCCAAGATTAGATTCTCACAAACTTGCTAACGAGATCAACAATCTAACATTTCACTAATAAAGTCTCCAAGTTTTACTTCAATTGTTCTCTGAAAATTATTGAAAATAACCAACTTCATTTAAAAATTTCTTCCCTCTAGCTCTTGGTAAATTTAAGGCAAAAGCTTCTCCAAGCACTCTTTCACTATTTTGCTTGTTCTAGCCTAATCTTTTGCTTTTGAGAGGAACTTCTCGTACTAAAGTTGAATTTCATAACCAAAGCCGCGAACAATTCCTTACCACCAAAATACGCACCAAGGTTCTCAACTCCCACTAGTCACAAACTCATAAAACTTCTTCAACAATCCTAAAGACCCTTGAACATTAGTCAAGTCAATAAGGATCAAGCTATACACATGCATTTGGGGTCTCATCAACTGTCGATTGCTCTTGTCTTGCAAAGATATCAAAGCTTCCCAGTAACACAACTTACTTTTCTCTCTAAGTCTCTTCCAAACTATGCCTATTTAATAATCTAGGCGAAAATTAAAAGACATGGGTAGAAACACATCTCAAGAGAAATAATTACATAAACATATAATCATGTGAAACATAATCTTTTAATTTACAAGGGCATACCTGGCGATGATGAGAATCATGTTAGCCATGAGGACACATAAGCTTACGATGTAAGCAGTCTACAGAACCATTAACTGGGCTCTGATACCAACTGTAACGACCTGACTCCTTAATAAGCCTTAAGGGACCGTTACGACAATGCATGCATTGGAGGCCTTTTTAATTAAAATTTTGGAGCAAAAACACCAATTTAGGACAATTTCTAAAACAAAACTTTTCATCGGGATCCCTAGTTTCAAAGGTTCTTAAATAAACTTAAATAATCTCTAAAACTTAAATGTACTAGGCCTCTAGAAATTTATTTAAAACAAGTTTACAAATCAAGCAAAGTAATACAATGCTCTAAACGCGGAAGAAAATAAAATATGAACTCAAGTCTTCTCATGGTTGTTTACCGGATTCTCATCAATCGCCTTTCATCTCCCCATGCCCTTACCTGAAAAGAATATTTTTGAAAAGAATGAGTATTATAAATACTCAGTAAGTGACCCTACTATTGAGGTTGGGTCACGCTTTAAAAACATTTTAAAACTCAACAACAATTATAAGTTTGGTGGCTCTAGACTTTATTTTAAACTTAGGATATACATCAATTTCATGCATATCCTAGACACATCAATTTCATGCGTATTTCTAATGAGAGAGAATATGCATCACTTTCATGCATATTCTAGACACATCAATTTCATATGTCTCCTACGGAGGTCGTCAATTTCACAAACCTCGACTTAGGTACATCAATTTCATGTCCCTAAGCCCTGTGTAGGCATCTCCGATTGTACATCAATTTCATGTACACTAGTTTAAACTCATCCCTTTAATGGGACTTAAAGTCATAAATAATTTAAATTCAATCCCTTTAATGGGATTTTGAGAGGCCACCAACTCAACTATTTGTAATATCAACACATACAATCCACTATTTTGAATATCAACAAATACAAGCAAAAATAGTAAATTTCATGCTTTCAACATCTCCGTAAACGCATACGCAATTAAAGTAATAAATTTGCCATGATCATAACTCAAGAACTACTCATACACATGAATATTTTAGAAAATCAATTATGCCCACCCAATTAAAAAGTTCAATAGTAAGCTCACTTACCTCGGCTTTAAATATTCTCGATCTAGAATCCCAACTAACTCAAGCAACGTCGCCCTCGATTTCAACCAAACGATTGCCAAGAAATAAACTTCAAGCTTGTTGGTCCAACTTCAATTTGTTCTAAGATTTCACGAGTTCGACTCCAATCGCCTCTATAAATCTACTGAAATTCAAAGACCATTAACGAAACTCGCCGGAAAACTGAAATAAGCTGCTGCTGCCAGAAAACGCCCAACAACCGACTGACTTGCTGCTATAACTCGTTGCCGAGACGCCGTCATTGCTCGCCGGAAGAAAACCCACGAATAAGATGCACCGTCGACCAGATCCGAAGAACCACCGCCACGACCACTGCTTCGCCGGAACGCCTTTGCTGATGGTCGGAAAACACCACGATCGAACGCCTTCATGTCGCGCCGCCGAGAGCTGGACGGAGGAGACGCGAAGAGAGAGAAAAACCACCACGAACCCGAACCCTACTGCCAGCACGCCACGTCGCCGTGAATCGCTGCACCGCCGTTGCCGGAGAAGACGTGTTGACGCCGGAGAGGGTATGTGCGGTGTCGACTGCTGGTCGGAGGAGCGGTTGTTGTTGTCGGAGATGGGTTGGGGGGCTGCAAGATCGTGGAGGAGGAGAGGAAAGATGTAGAAGATGCTCACCTAGGGCTCTACACCAATATTTTAAAGTTAAATCTTAGGTTTTGGACTTGACGAAAACATCAACATATTTTCAAATATGCCATTACAACCCTATTCATTAAATTTCACCAAATCTCATCCTTTTAAATCTTTGAAAATTCCCCTCTTATCTTTTAATTAACTTCAACTTAGGAAATTTGAAATGACGGACATTACAAGTATAGTGACATAAATACCATCAATTAGGCTAGTTTTCATTTTATATAAAATATTTCTAGCCGGTTTTAAACATCATTATTTTTGGTTGAGGGTTTTGTTTCTTTAAAAAAAAAATTTGTAAGTTATTTTGGTCTGTCTTCTAGTTATTTGGACATTTTGTTTGATGACTTTTTTCACAAGTTGTTCGAAATTAGGTTTCAATGGATAAATTGAAAGTTTAATTACTTAACCAATCACAAAGGTAGGTAAACACATCAATTTTTCTTTTCTTTAAGCTTTAATTTGGTTAAGTGAACGTAAATAGATAAATAAATCGATTTATATAAACTAAAATTCTTATAATCATAGTTTCAAAACTTTTGTTTTTGACAAAAATGATATAATTTGAAAAGTTTTGAAAATTTGTGGACTAGATTTATAATTTAATTGAATTGAAATGATACCACACTCGAAAACACTTAACCAATTGTGAAATTTACAAAATTGATTGGTTAAATTTCATAAATTATCCCATTTTATAAGATACCTTTTGAAGATCAAAATGTTTTACACTAGCTTTAGCTTTTAGTTCAAACATGTCTATTTGAGATATATCTATTATTTGAGAGAGAAATTTTCTATTCTTTGTTTAATTAAAATAATATAACGAAACCTATTGCCACTCGATTTTCTCAAATTATTTTATTTTATGTTATTTCAAATTAATTAATTGGATACGTATGTGTGTGGATTTTTTTTCCTTTTTTTTTTTTTTAACTTTTAAGGGGTACTTTGTCTCAAGAAAAATTAAACTAAATTAAAGGGTACTATTTTAATTTAACTATATAAATTAAAATCCACCCATATATCCAAAAAAAAAAAAAACTACATTAAAATCAAATTAGAACGAACTCAAAAAAAAAAAAAAAAAAAAAGTCAAATTAAGACTCCTCAAACTTCCACTTTATGACATCATATGAAATGTTTGGACATGCATAATTTAGATATATCTCCACTCTTTGAACGTTTTCAACCACTCCAAAATGGTTTTTCCTTCCAAGTTCTTGATGGACCACTTCCTTTATTATTGAAGGCAACCCACTCCTATCCTATCAGAGGTCTCGAGGAGTCATGAATTACCTAGCCGATCTTCCCCTTATTTAGGGAATCACTCTAAGACGCGTTTGCATTCAACTTCCAGCGCCCTTGCTTCGACGACTTCCATGATTGGTGACTCATCAAGCTTTTTGGAACAAGTTCAAGTAATAGCCAAAACGGTCTATAGTATAGGGATATGACTGACTACCTTATCCTAGGGACACTATGGACGCGACCCACTTTGTATATAGTACAAACGATATGATCTTAAATCGTTCATGTGGAGACATGCGAGTGGGGGCATCCTATGCAATGAGTTTGCATAAGACTAGGGCCGCAAAATGGTCACTTTTACTTTATAACGTTGTTTACTATTAAGACTGACTATTTCATGTGATGACCTAGGTAACTCGATCTTAATTCTGAGCTAACTATGAATTCCTGTTTATTCGGGATTATCCTTTGATCTACATGGGTGAAAGTGACCCGAGTTTGCCGACTCAATAAGCCTACTATTTTGGGGATAAGACCGGGTAGATAGCTGGGGATAGTTCTGCAAGAAGGAATTCTCTCCTACTCGTTTTAGGGATAGTAGAGAGGTTGTTCCCTTAAGTGTTGACTCCATGTCTTGAACAAGGGGTCCCACTCTTTCATTGGCCCGAGAGAGACTTGGTTTGGTGGTTGAACCACAAAACCAATTGTTCATTAGAGAATCAGTGGCACTTAAGGAACAAGAGATAGTTATAGAGGTATGATGACCGCAAAGTGCACGGGCCGCAAGTAATATAAAACGGAAAGTATTCCGAGTATCGAATCCTCAAGGAAATTGATTTAATTTCATTAAGTACCAAAAACCATCATGTTTTAATTTTATTTAGAAGATTAGCTTGAATGATGAAGCGAAAATTAAAGAAGCTAATAAAATAAACATGCAACAGTAATATGGAAATTTCCTATCAAGGGAGCGTGACCTAGGGTGTTATCTAGTTTTCTTGGATTTGTAGCTCAAATACATGGATGAATGTAACTAATAATCTTCAATTCCATAAATCTAGAAGTAATTTTAAGCGGATTTCTCTTTCAAGCTCCTCCACATCTCATACTAACATAACTAATTTATGTGTCCATCTCCTTAGTTAATCATAGTATGGCATTAAGCAACTTAATTATTAATTTCTAACAATTCTCTTTCACTCTCGTGCTCCAAGCAATTGTTAGCCATGCAATTAGTATCTAATCTAAATTCTCTCCGTCGAGTATCAATTTAGACCAACAAATCAATTAATCCGTGATCAAGAGATTAAAAGCATTAGGCAAGAACTGCATAGATTAAATACGAAGAAATTCATTGCATAATCCAAGTAAATGCGCTACAATATCCAATTAACTAGAATAACATCCCTAGGTCCCAAGATCTACTCAGAATTGGAAATAAGTTTGCCCAATTGATCTTGATCCATAGGCCTAACTCAAATTACAAAAAGGAATTATAAAGACATAAGATAGAAATAACCGTTGTGTTGATCCCAAGCTCCCGTCACGACCATGTCGATTCCCGAGCCTTGGAATCTCGATCAAATCCCACCTTTTCCTCACAATTCTTCTCACTTTTCTCTCTATTGAGCTAGGGGAGAGCTCCCCCAAATTGGGATGATTTTCATCTTGGGAGAGGGGGCTTTTTATAGGGAAAGGGGCTGGACATTTCTTGCTGAACAAGTCGGTAGCGTCGAGACGCTCTAACGTCATACTTTCTTGGAGCAGAAGTTGTCGTAGCGTCGCGACGCTATGACGTCAGGTTGTCTTGGAGCAGAAGTTTTCGTAGCGTCGCGACGCTACGCGAACAGCGTTGCGCCGCTAGGCCTTCTAGAAGCCCCATATGCGGATTTTTGCCTCCTTTCTTCTTTCTTTTGGGCTTTTTGGGCCTCCCACTTCAATTGTCTTCTTTTCTTGGAGCTTAGGGCTTGGATATTCCATGATTATTCTTCAAATTGCCCAAATAGTCTCCAAATTAACCCAAATTCTCTTAAAATCTCAGTTTTGCTTCTCGAACTCGGATTTCTACAAAATCAACATAAAAATTCATTAAAGCTCACATTTCATGCATAAAACTAGCTAAAATTAATAGGAAAATGATGACATTTTTGCATGTCATCACACAAAAACTTGTTCGCACCTTTTTACACCGCAAGTGTACGGGTCGTCACAAGTAATATAGTGATTTTGAGTATAGAGTATCGTCTCCACAGGGATTAGATTTATTCAATTAATTACCACGAATACTCTTGCTTAGCTTTATTTAGAGAACAAGATCCAATGCCAAAAAGATAAGCTAAAAAGCTAATCTAGAAAGCAAAAGATAAATGGAGACACAATTTGGCGGGATAATTCTAGAGTGGTTGATTTCATCAATTGGACCTTTAATCGCTTAATCAATTAACTAATATGGATTAACTAATCATCTGATTCATAAGTCTAGAAGCCTAATGACAAGGACTCTCCTGTCGGTCTCCTCCTATCTCATACCTTTCAATAAAGAATCTCCTTTCAGTCTCATCTTTATTTACTTAGCACGACATTACGACCCTCCAATACAACCTCTAACGCTATTTATCTTATCCCGTGTCACTCGGGTAAATAAACGTTAGTCATGCATTCAGTTCTAGTCTAAGCTTCTCTCCGTCGAGTCTCCACTTAGTAACAATTCATTTAATCAGTGATCAGTTGATTAAAAGCATTAAGGACAAAATGCACAAATGAAAAATAATGACAATTAAACCAAATAAATTCATTAATCAAGCAAAGGTTCAACATTTAAATCACTCTCATAGAATTTAGGAATTAACTACTCATAATCACTAAAATCCAATAATTCCTAATCACAACAATTCTAGAAACTAAAATACAAAGGCAAATGGAAGAGAAATGCTCATAAAAGTGTCGATCTCCTCGATCCCGCACTGACCTCCATCGATCTCGAGCTCCAAAGATCTTCAATTAAGCTCCAAAACTCTCCAAAAAATCCCCAATTTTAGTGTGGATTCTAGAATGGGGTGAAAACCCACAAATTGGCACACCAAACTTGGATGCAAATGGCCCATTTTATAGTTGTTCAGCAGGTACAGCGTCACGATGCTACGTCACAGCGTCGCGACGCTCTGACGTCATCTTTTCTTGGGCACCAAGTCGTCGCAACGTCGCAACGCTACCCCATTTCTGGATCTTTCCGTGTAGCTACCTAGCGTCGAGACGCTTCGGCCTAGCGTCACGACGCTAGGCCCTGGATCTTCTAGAATGGCCCGATTTTGACTCAATTTTTGGGCCTCCAACATTTCCTTTGGGCTTTTGGACTTGGATTTTTAATGAACTTTTCTAAATTGCTCCAAAAAGCCTCCAAAATCATCCAAAATCTCTCGAAATTCTTGTTTTGCTTCTTTGACTCGGTTTTCTGAAATTTAAACAGAAAATAGCATTAAAGCACACAATTCAAGCATAAAACTAGCTAAAATTAATAGGAAAATGATGACATTTCTGTATGTCATCAAGGTAAAACGGTAATTTTGACCCAATTGTAATTACGAACAACCTATGAATGGTCGACTTACTAATCATGGTTATATCGAGTGGATAGAAATATATCTACAGTGAGAAGAGTGCAGCTGTTGGGCTATAATGGAGTGTTTCGACAGTTTTAACGAAATGTTGGTTAACTAGGTTAAAGAGTTTAGTCAATTAATCTTGGATCGTTGGAGCTCATGATTTTAGGTCTATTAGGTCTCTCTGCTAGCTCATATCGAACTAAACCTTAGAACAGTGTGATGAGATAATTTGAATCGTTCAAATTTGATTTAGGGAGTAGGCGTTGATTATATACGATATACTTAACGTATTATAGTTTAATTTTGAAAATTGAACTATAAAGAGAATTTAAAATATTTAAATATGATTTAAATATTGCAAATACGTATCTAATACGTATTTTTGTTTGAATTTTACATGTGAATAGGGATTTATATTCAAACGGACGGTTTTAGAGAGGTCGGAATTGATGCAATAATTTGATTAATATTTGATATTAAATTAATTAAATTTATTAAATTAATTATTTAAAGTAATTTTATTTAAAATTAATTTTAATCAAAGAAATTTCAAAACTCGTTGTGGGAGTCTTTAGTGATAGGGAATGGGAAGGGAATGCTTGAAGGATCAAGCTCTATGGAGATTTGAGATGAGAGAGTGATTGAAGATAAATTTCAGCAGCATAACACTAAGGTAATTGCTGTCCACCTCCATAATCTGATTCTTCCTCTACTTATAGAGAGAATCCATGCAAGAATGGGCTTCAAGATGCAAGACACATGGTGGTCTTCATGGAGAAAGTGGAAGCTAGGTGTCCTACCAACACAACATGCACCATTGCATGAATGAGGTGTAATTCCACTTTGTGTCTTCATGCAAAAGTGGATTTCCAAGTTTTTCCACTAAATCATGATTCAAAATCAGATTCTAATTCAACATGAAAGTTATTAATTTCAATTGTAATTGAATATTAATCATAAATTCAATCTTGAAGCTTGCCCACTAATTTGTAAATGATTAATCAAATTAATCATCTTATTATTGTGCATCTTTTATAAATGAATCTTAATTCATGTATATTGTATTTAAACCTTTTTAAATACCTTAACTCTCTTTTTCTAATTTAATTCATAATTAAATTATTGTGTCAAACACAATTTTACGATAATTCCCTATTTCCCGATTTTGAACAATTCAAAGATTCCTATCATTATGTTCTAAGCTTTAATCCGATACGAGCTAGTAGAGGGACCTAATGGACCTATAGATCATGGGCTCCAACGATTTGAGGCTAACCGACTAATCTCATTATCTAAGCTAGCCAACATTCGTTAACTACCGGGACATTCCACTATAGCCCGATAGTTGCACTCCTCTCACTATAGATATATTTCCGTCCACTTGATTTAACCATGTTCAGTAAGTCGTTCCTTCACAGGTTGTTCGTAACTATAGCTAGGTCAAATAACCGTTTCACCCCTATAGTACTTCTTGTTCCTTAAGTTCCGCTAATCCTCTAATGAACAATCAGTTTGTGGTCCAACCATCAAACCTAAGTCCAGCTCGTTCCAACGAGAGGGTGGGGCCCCTTGTTCAAGTCCTGGAGTTAGTACTTAAGAGAACAACCTCTCTGCTATCCCTGAAATGGGTAGGAGTGAATCTATCTTGCGAAACTATGTCCCCAGCTATTTATTCGATCTTATCCCCAAAATGGTAGGCTTGTTGAATCGGCGATGCTAGCCACTCTCACCCATGCAAATCAAAGGATAATCTCGTATAAACAGAAGTTCATAGTTAGCTCAGGATTAAGAACGAGTTACCTAGGTCATCTATGAGAAATAGTTAGTTTCTTCAGTAAACGACGTTATAAAGAGAAAGTGACTTATTTCGTGGTCCAGTCTTATGCAAACTCATTGCATAGGACGCCCCAACTCGCATGTCTCCACATGAACGATTTGGGATCTCATCGTTTGTACTTAATACAAAGTGGGTCGCGCCCATAGTGTCCCCAAGATAAGGCACCCAACCATATCCTTATACTATAGACTATTTTGACTATAAACTTGAACTTGATCCTACGATATGTCCTTACATATAGTTCCAGCATTCATTTTATAGCCAAGGATCTTAGATTATTGGATTTAGGTTAATGATTCGCAATTTACATATTTAATAACATCTTTTACTGAATAACCTCAATAACGACTTTATTGAAAATAGAATATGTTTAAAGATTTACAAACTACGAGTTTATAGGACATTTAAACCCAACAAAGACATGTAATTTTTAGTAAAACATACTAAGCCAGTGTGCTTTTTATTTTTAGTAAAACAAAGACATATCCCCTGTGTAGCTCCCAATCTCAAGTAAAGCTTCACCAAAACATAAAGCATAGTTGAATAAAGAGAAGAATACCTTTAAGGTTTGGGGTCGGCCTCGGCATGGTCGACCTCGGACTGGTCAGCCTCAGCTTAGGCCAGGTGAGCCTGTCTCAGATGAAGTGCACTGGCTTGAGCCAGATGGGGTGAGGTAGACTTGGTAGTCCAGGCTCGTGTGCATTAGTGTGGGTTCTAAGCGTGGAAGCCTAGGCTCGCATATAGGTGTGGGCACAAAGCAGTAAGCTTAGGCTGGCATGAGAAGCGTGGGCACTAAGCTGAAAAGCCTAGGTTCGCTTGTTGACCGTGGGCACTAAGCTGAAAAGCTTAGGCTCGCATGTTAAGCGTGGGCACTATAGGCTCGCATGTAAGCGTTGGCTCTATAGGCTCGCATGTGAAGCGTGGGCACTAAGCTGAAAAGCCTAGGATCGCATGTTGAGCGTGGGCACTAAGCTGAAAAGCTTAGGCTCGCATGTTAAGCGTAGACACTATAGGCTCGCATGTAAGCGTGGGCTCTATAGGCTCGCATGTGAAGCGTGGGTACTAAGCTGAAAAGTCTAGGCTCGCATGTTGAGCGTGGGTACTAAGCTGAAAAGCTTAAGCTCACATGTTAAGCGTGGGCACTATAAACTTGCATGTAAGCGTGGGCTCTATAGGCTCGCATGTGAAGCGTGGGCACTAAGCTGAAAAGCCTAGGCTCGCATGTTGAGCGTGGGCACTAAGCTGAAATGCTTAGGCTCGCATGTCGTCCTCATACATTTTTTGAAACACACTCTAAGCCTTGACAAGGGAACATCTAGGTCCTATTAATGATAGTGTTTACATTTAATGGTAAAGCAAAAGGAAAAGTCTACTCCTACCTACCAAAAGTAAAATGAGCGACAATGCTCCGATCACATGACAAATGCGCAACAAATAAAAGAAAACTAGAATTCCCTAAACTAAGGCTTAGTGTGTTCTCCAGAATGTTGTCCTTGATCCTGGCATGAAGTGCAGTAGGGCTCGGCCTCGGCCTCGACCATAAGGGAGTCTGTTTTGGTCTTCAACAGATTTCCAGAAGAGGTCCACCATCATCTTTGCCTGGGTCATCTCTGGTCGGCTTCGGCCATTGCGGTGAACTTCTTCAGGTATCCGTTCTAAATCAACGCTTCAATTTCATCCTTTAGCTGAATGCAGTTCCTAGTTGAATGTCCCTGATCTCGATGGAAGAGACAATACTGGCTTTTGTCTCTGTTATCAGGATCTGACTTCAACTTCCTGGGCGCGTTGAACAGGTTTGTGTTTCGTATTTCCATCAAGATTTGCTTAGGGGTGTACTTTTCAAACTTCTTCAAGTAGTCTCCTTGGTCTGGTCGGCCTCGGCCTCTTTCGTCTGTTCGCTGTCTCTTGTCCTTTTTACTGTCATGGTCAGATGAAGAAGACCTTTTACGTTCGCGTTCCGTCTTCTTTGACTTAAGCAACTCCCTTGTGCTCATGTGTTTCTGTGCCCGGGAGACAAACTCTGCATAGGTTTGAGGTTGGCTCTTACCTATTAAATTGAGCAGTCTTTCGTCTTCCAATCCTGCTGTTATGGCTACTAGGGCTGCTCCCTCGTTGTACCCCTCAACATGTAGTGTTTTGTCATTAAAACGCGTTATCTAATCACGCAAGCTCTCACCTGGCTGTTGTTTGACAGTTAAGAGGTTGATGTGAGGCTTGCGTTGTTCTCTGGCTCCCATAAACTGTGTGAGGAACGCTCGGGCTAATTCCTTGAAATAGTTGATGGATCTTCTCTTCAATCCTTCAAACCAATGCTTGGTTGATCCTGTTAAAGTGAAAAAGAATGCTCGACACCTGATTGCATTTGAGACACCATGGAAGTCCATCCAACTTTTGTAGGCGTTTAGATGTTGCACGGGGTCCTTCCTTCCATCATATGGCTTGAATGTAGGTAACTTGAACTTTTGGGGTACCTCGGCCTTCATGACTTCTTCCGTGAAGGGTGGGTCGACTTGGTCGATGAGTTCTTTCAAGTTTTGGTCTCCAGTGTCCTTTGGTTTCTGCAGGTCTCCCTGTGGATTTCCGAGTTCCTTTAGTGAGTTCAGAAGCTTAGTCTTCCAAGGGAGATTGTCCTTCTTGGCCTCGGCCTCGGCTGCTCTGGCTTCAGCTTCGACAGCTCTGGCCTCGGACTCGGCAGTTTTGGCCATTCTGCGTTTTTCCTCGATCAGATTTCTCAGGTCTGTTCTACGACTGGTACTTGGTTCTAGACTCCTCAATACTGTGTGCTCTGCAATCTTCAGCCCCCTAACCTTGCTGGTTGCGTTATTGGTTTTCTTTCCCTGTGATTCGTTCTCTGATTCATCCAGGTACTCGACTGACTCCTTCCTCTTCTTCGGGTCTCTAATCATGCCCCCTCATGGAGTTTGGTGCTAGGGTCGGGTTTATCCAAGATTTGGAGTATTCTGGACAAACTCTGATTCATTCCCTTCACCTTATCCTCAAGGGCGGCAATTTTGGCGTCAGCATCCTCCCCTCGGCCTCGACTTCTCGACCTGCTTGTCTCGGTGACCCCTGGATGTTATCATCGTCTCGTGACCTCTATAGTTGGCGACTATTTTTCGAAGTTTCTGGGCTTGGATTTCGGTTTCCCTTTTCCATCCTCTTACTCATTTAACGACCGATGTGCATATTTAGCAAGCTTTCTTCCCCACAGACGGCGCCAATTGTTGATGGTCAAATTTGGTCGGGAGGAACTCACCTGACCTTCACGTGCCACCAACAGTAAATTTATTTGTGAGGGGGAAGACCACACTGTCTCTGATGCTTAAGTCAGCAAGCAGAACGATGGAAAGCAGGAAAGTAAGAGCAAGAGGAGAGAGTAGAGAACAGAGTTCGAGATTAGAATTCGGATCCGCTCTTTAGTGGCGAAGAGGGGTATAAATACATGCTCATGCTCCTAGGGTTTTAGGAATTCGGAGGCGTTTCGGGACGAACCAGGCAGAACCGGGGCGGCCAGAGGTAGCAGGGACCGAGCGGAGGCAAACGAACTCGGCCCGTGCAAGCGGGCCGACCATATGGGTCGGGCCAACTTGGCCCAGCCCGTTGGTCAGGTTTTCCTCTGGGTCGTTTCCTGGTCCTATCTCCGCCCAGTTGTCTTCGTCAGCTCCTTCCACATCATGGTGGTCCAAAATTACCTATAACAGAAACATTAAAAAAATAATAATAACATAAATTTCCACTACCTAACTTGGAGATAGGATTTTTTTTTTGTTCCTCCAATTAAATTTCGAGGACGGTCTAAAAAAAACGTTAAATAAACAATTGCTAAAATAATTTGAAACAACTCTGGCTTCAGCTTTGGAGGCCTTTTTAAATAAAATAATTTGAAACATAAACACTAATTTAAACAAAAACTAAAAAAAAAAAAACTTTTATTCAGGATCCCTAAATTTTAAAGGTTTTAAATATTCTTAAACAATTGCTAAAATATAAATATACATGGCCTCTAGAATTTTTCTTAAAACAAATTTATATTTCAAATAAAGTAAAACAAAGTTCTTTAAAGTGGAAGAAAAGTATGAAATTCAAGTCCTCTCATGGCTGTCTATCGGATTCTCATCAATCGCCTTTCATCTGCCCTTGTCTTTACCTGAAAAAAAATATTTTTGAAAAGAATGAGTAGTTTAAATACTCAGTAAGTGACCCTACTATTGAGGTTGGGTCACGCTTTAAAAACATTTTTAAAATCAACAATAAATATAATTTTGGTGACTCTAAACTTTATTTTAATCTTAGGATATACATCAATTTCATGCATATCCTAGACATATCAATTTCATGTGTCTCCTACGGAGGCCGTCAATTTCACGAAATCTCGAGGTCGTCAATTTCACAACCTTGACTTAGGTACATCAATTTCATGTCCCTAAGTCCTGTGTAGGCATCTCTGAATGTACATCAATTTCATGTACACTTATAAAAGTCATGAATAATTCCTTTAATGGAATTTTTAACTCATTCTTTTAATGGAATTTTTAGAGTCCACCAACTCAACTATTCTAAACATTAACAATTTCAAGCAGTGATAGTGAATTTCATGCTTTCAATAACTTTTCATAAACTCATACATAATTAAAATAAGGGAAAAATACACTTTTAGTCCATGAGGTTTGAGTTAGGTTTCATTTTGGTCCCTAAGGTTTCAAACTCAACAATTTAGTCCCTGAGGTTTGATTTTAGTTGCAATTTGGTCCCTCCATCCAATTTTCCGTTAGTATTTAACGGATTGCTGACGTGGAATGATTTTTTTATTAAAAAATATTTTTTTAATTTTAAAAATAAAATTATATTAAAATAATAAAAAAAATATATATTTAATTTATTTATTCATTTTTTTCTCTCTCCACCTCCTTCTTCTTCTTCTTCTTCTTCTTTTTCACCACACCGGTCGCCTGCGGCTGGTGGCCGGCGACCACCGCTCGTCGGCGATTCCTTTTTTTTTTTCTTTCTTTCTTTCTCTTCTTTTTCTCTTCTTCTTCTTGTTTTTTTTCAGATTTTTCTTAAAAAAAAAAAGGGAGGGGAGGTCCCTCCTCCCTGTTGCCGACGTCGAAACGGGGAGGAGGGAGGAGGAGGTCCCTCATCTCCCTTATTTTTTTTTAAATTTTTTTTATGAAAAATCTGAAAAAAAAAAAAAGGAAGAAGAAGAAGAGAAAAATAAGAGAAAGAAAAAAAAAAAAAAAGGAAATCGCCGGCGGCCAGTGTGGTGAAGAAGAAGAAGAAGAGAAAAAGAAGAGTGGTGGTCGCCGGCGACCAGTGTGGTGAAGAAGAAGAAGAAGAAGAAGAAGAAGAAAAATGAATAAATAAATTAAAAAACATATATTTTTATTATTTTAATATAATTTTATTTTTAAAAATTAAAAAAAATAATGTTTTAATAAAAAAATAATTCCACGTCAGCAATCCGTTAAATACTAACGGAAAATTGGATGGAGGGACCAAATTGCAACTAAAATCAAACCTCAGGGACTAAATTGTTGAGTTTGAAACCTCAGGGACCAAAATGAAACCTAAACCAAACCTCAGGAACCAAAAGTGTATTTTTCCCTTAAAATAATGAATTATCATGCTCAATTTCCATGCTTTTAATAATCACAATAAATTTCAAGAACAACTCATAAACAAATCAATTATTTTAGGAAATCAATTATTCGCACCCAATTAAAGAGTTCAACAGTAAGTTCACTTACCTGGGCTTTCAACTCCTTAATACGAATTGAGAATTTAATCCTAGCAAAGCCGATATCGCTCTTAATAGAACCAAGCGATTCCCAAAACTCAAGTTAGTGGCCGATCAGAATCCCAATAACGCTCCAATTTGATAGTTAAACCTCTAAATGCCAAGAGAACAGCCACTGATTTGTCGGAAAAAGGGTTTAGGGTTTAGGGTGAACCGAACCGCCCAACCACCTTGAACCGTCCTGCTGAACCGGACCAAATCGGTCCCAGCCTAGCCAGACCGCGTGAACCGGACCGCCCAACCGCCTTGAACCGTCCTGTTGCGAATCCCTAACGTGTGCTGTAATCGTGACAGCGTCGCGATTTCTCCGATTTTTATCTCATAAAAACCTATTCTAGACCCGGACTTACATAGGACTCGATTTTACATAAAATACCCGAAACACCAGATCCTTACATGATCAAATCACATAAAAACATTAAAATCTATGGCCATAAAATTAACCTAAACAGTTCAATGCAAACCATACATACATTATGCATTAATCAATCCCACCAATAGCCAATGCAAATTTTAGATAAACAAAATTAGATATATGATCGACTTTGATACCAATTGAAGGATTGGAATTCTGTAATTCCGTAAAGCGGAAGCGTGATTAGGACCGATTCGTAATTAATTTTGTTTAATCTAAAATACCAATACATTGACAATAAACTTAGAACTATTCTAGATTTATATTAAGGCTAAGCATACAAAAATATTATATCTAAATCTAATTTATATAGTAACAAATTATTTACTCTAGTTGACGACTCAGATTAAATTCACCAAATGCTTGTGAATTAATCACGAACTAGTGCGAACACCACCACTATTGCTACACCGGTATGACTCTGAGACTTCTAGAGGCAGGAGACTGGTGGGAGTCTAAAGGAAGCCTTGAGGGGAATTCTCTGAGAGTATGAGAATGAATGGGATGCCTTTCACCCCACCCTAGGGGTCCTATTTATAGGTAAAGGCCAAGACCTTTTTCCTAATAAGAAAAGGAAGACCTTTTCTTAATAGGAAAATGTCTCTAATTTTAATAAATAATTAATTAATTTCATAATTAATTAATTTTCCTAATTAAATATCATATATTTAATCTTATGGATTTTGTTAAAATTAAAATTAATATGAATCAAATTTATATTAAATTTATTTGAACTCTTTCAAATATTTTCTTTCCTAATAGGAAAAAGTCTCTAATTTTAATAAATAATTAATTAATTCAATAATTAATTAATTTACCCAATTAAATATCATATATTTAATCTTAGGGATTTTATTAAAATTAAAATTAATATGAATCCAATTCATATTAAATTTATTTGAACTCTTTCAAATATTTTCTCTCAAGAATTAATTTTTGAAATTAATTCAAAAATTATATTATAAAGTTTCATAAACTTTATATTATAATAAACTTTATAATATAATGCATCAATATATATTATACGATTCCTCAAATAAATTAAACACTTTCAATTTACAATTTATACTTCATTGCCTCAAATCTCTTTTACGAGCTACCAGTGGGACCTAATGGACCTACAGATCAGAAGCTGCAACGATACGAGACTAATTGGCCAAACTCATTAACCAAGTTTAGTCAACATTCATTAACTGTGGGCCACTTCACTAAAGACCCACAACTGCACTCTTCTCACTGTAGAATATTTTAGTGTCCACGAATATCGACCAAGCAATAAGTCAATCATTCACGTGTGTTCGTAACACCAGCTTGGTCAAATTTTCGTTTCCCCTGGGTTACCTCTGGTTCCTTAAGTACCACTGATTCCTCTAATGAACAAGTTGTTTAGGGTCCAACCACTAAACAGGAGTTCCTCTCGGGCTAGGAGAGGACGACGCGCCTTTGTTCAAGCCCCAGAATCAGCCCTTAAGGGAACACACATCTACTTATCCCAATAGGGAAAGTAGTGAATTCCATTTTGTATTGTTATGTTCCCAACCCCCATTCGGTCTTGCCCCTGAAATGGTAGGATTATTGAGTCAGCGAATTGGCCACTCTCGCCTATACAAATCTAAGGACAAACCCTCCTGAAAGGGGTTCATAACAGACTCAGGATTGAGATTGAGTTACCTAGGTCATCCTATTGACATAGAAACCTAATCTAGTTAACGGTGTTACATCTAGTGGTTACTATTTTGCGGTCCGGTCTTATGCAAACTCATTGCATAGGATACCCCCACCCACATGTCTCCTACATGGATGCTTTGGATCATTGCATCTGTATCGAATACAAGGTGGGTCGTATCACATAGTATCACCAGGATAAGGTACCCAACTTTATCCCTATACTATAGATCTTTTAGGTTGTTACTTGGACACTGATCCTCATATGTCCCCACATACTAGTCCAAGTTTCATTTAAACAACCTTGGATCTTAGTTTATTGAACGATTTATTAATGCAAACTCGATTATTCAATAACC
This sequence comes from Luffa acutangula, assembly GCA_036850905.1. Taxonomy (NCBI): domain Eukaryota; kingdom Viridiplantae; phylum Streptophyta; class Magnoliopsida; order Cucurbitales; family Cucurbitaceae; genus Luffa; species Luffa acutangula. The sequence continues at coordinate 8,322,873 of CM072090.1, forward strand.
AAATTACTGAATTACTCAAATAACGCTTTATTGAGATCGTTGAATTTGTTTCATTTACTATCGACGAGTTTTAGGGCATAAAACGAAATAATAAATCGAGGAAGCCACCAAAATTCCTCCATCTTTATCTCTACAGAGGAATCCTGGACCAGTCGAAGGAGGACATTCAGAACAAGTTGCGACAGAATTGAGTTTCCAGTATCCTTCCGGAGGCGGGGACCAACATGCATCTTGAATCGAAGCGAGGATTTGAGGAGCACGGTCTATCGAAGCAATCCGCTGGGGAATATCATTTGCACGCCGAAAAGAATCAAGGTATTCCTTGATCCATTTGCTTCGTGTAGCGATAGGAGGAATCTTCTCCCCGTGGACGATTTTGTTCCTATTGATCCATAAAGCCCAGCAAATAACCGCTACTTTACTTAGATCTTTTGATGAACTAGTTGCATTGATTTTAACCCATCTGTCGATAGAACTTCCGTAGAACTCCTCCAAAAAAACATGATTATAGGTTAGGTTCCAAATATTCTTAGCCCGAGGACAAAGGAATAAGCAGTGATCAGTATTCTCTAATTGAGAGTTACACATAGGACACATAGAATATATATTTATGCCTCTTTGAATTAGATTAAGATTATTTGGTAGAGAATTTTTTAGCGCCTTACTACACAAAATGTTTTATCTTAGAAGGAATTTTAAGATTCCATAAATTGGACCATACTTTATTCACAGGGCTAGCACTAGATGATATCCCATCAATCTTTGATTTCATAAAGAGTTTATAACCACTCTTAACTATGTACTTACCCGTCCTATCATAATGTCAGACTAACTTATCTTCTAGATTACTATTGATAGGGACTGCAAGAATAGAATCACAATCGAAATTTATGACAACTTTTTTAATTAAATTTATATTCCACCCCCCTGATGGAGTTATAAAATCAGCTACCCTATTTTCCAAAAATTCTGGATCAATACAAATAGGTTTGAATGTGATTTCTTTAGGGAGCCAAGGCTCTTTAAACATAAGAGTGTTTTACCATTCCCTATTCTATTTCTAAGCCCTTTAGTCAGAAGGTCTCTTCCCCAAATGAGGCTCTTCCAAATAAAATAGGGGGATTTTCTAACTTCAGCCTCCAAAATACTGGAATTACTGTGGTAAATACTCTTAATGAATTTGGCAACCAAACACTTAGGATTAGATAATAATCTCCAAACCTGTTTAGCTACAAGAACTTGGTTAAAACCCACAACATCTCGAAAATTAAGACCACAAAGGCTCTTGGGGAGACAAAGTGAATCCCATTTAAACCAATGAATTTTCTTCTTGCTTTGGCTTGAGCCCCACCAAAATCTAGCAAAACTTCTAGTAATTTCCTCACAAACACTCTTTGGAAACCTAAAGACACTTATTGCATAGGAAGGAATGGCTTGGCCAATGCTTTTTATTAGAACTTCCTTCCCAACTATAGAAAATAAGGATCTCTTCCACCCTTGAACAGATTTCCAAACTCTATCTAGGATATAGCTTAAATCCTTTGACTTTTTCCTACAGAAAACTGATGGGACACCTAAGTATTTTCTAAAGTCATCCACATTTTTAACACCAAGGATAGAGCTTAAAAAAGATTTCCTGCCATTATTAATTTTAGGAGAAAAAAGGATAGCAGATTTAGAAAAATTTATTAATTCTCCTGAGGCTAATTCAAAGTCATTTAGAACCTTCTTAATTACCAATAGCTACTTTTCCCCAGCCCAACAAAACATTAAGCTATCCTTCGCAAATAAAAGATGAGAAATAGTTGGGCCATTTGGGAATGAGAGACCATTAGACTACCATTATAATTTTCCTTAGTAATTTAATGGGATAGACCTTCTGCTATTAGCAAAAATAAGTAAGGGGAAAGTGGGTCCCCTTGTCTTAACCCCTATTAGCTTTAAAATTCCCTTTCTTTTCCCCATTTATTAGGATAGAGAAGTTTGCTGTAGATATGCATTTTAGAATGAAATTAACCCAATTTTGGTTAAAACCTAATTTTAGCATGATACTTTCAAGGAAACACCATTCCACCCTATCATAGGCTTTACTTAAGTCTATTTTAAAAGCATCTATGTTTTTTATACAAGGCCTGCTCATTTTAATGACATTAATACATTCTAAACCAATTATGATATTATATGTGATTAGTCTGCCTTGGACAAAGGCTGACTGTGATTCTGAAATTATGTCTTTTAGAATGAATTTCAACCTATTTGCTATTACCTTTGTGATAATTTTATAACGGACATTACATAGACTTATTGGCCTGTAGTCACTGACTTTTTTCGGGCTAGGATTCTTTGGGATTAAAACTATATTTGTGTCATTCCAACCCCCTAAGGTATTCTGACCATTTAAAATACTAAGGCATTCATTTGTTGTTTTCTTACCAACTATATTCCAATACTTTTGGTAAAACACAACTGGATAGCCATCGGGACCCGGAGCTTTAGTGGGAAACATTTCTTTTATAGCTGTTTCTATGTCTTGTTTGTTAAAAGGAGCCATTAGCTTATTATTCATCTGTTGGTTCACCCTAGGAACAAGACCATCTAGGACATTACTAATGTGATTTTGATATGGATTAGATGAGCTAAAAAGGTTTTCAAAATATGATACAAAAGTTTCCTCTATTTTGCAAGTATCTTCTGTCCAATCCCCATTTAAGTCAGTTATGCCTATTATTTCATTTGTTTTCTTTCTCATGGAGGCTTTTTTATGAAACCATTTAGAATTTCTATCCCCCCACTTTAGCCAATCTTCCCTAGACCTTTGACGCCAATAAATTTCTTCATCTTCAAGTAATCTATCTAGCTCAATCATGAATGTTATCTAGGTTTATTGATTGGAAATTATCAAAGGCATTTTTTAGAATTCTCTTGCATTCTTCTATTATTCCTTTCCTAAAATTATTTAGATTTTTTCCCCATTTAGACAGAACATTAGAACATCTATAAAGATTATTCTGGAGAGAGGACAAGTGAGAAATATTACCTTCCCAATCACCATTACTTTCGATTAGGTCAGCACATTCTTGATATCTTGTCCAAAGTTCCTCAAACTTGAATTGATTCTTTGGTCTTCCTTTTGGTCTTTTCCTCCTATTTTCCATCCAAATCTCTATTGGTTTATGGTCCGAAAAAATCCAATCAAGATTTTTTGTCTCTATTATGGAAAATAAGGTTTCAAAACTGTGGTTGCAAAGGTAACGATCTAATCTCTCCTTAATAAGATGGTCCCTTCTGTTTCCATGCCATGTGAACAATTCTCCCATAGGTTTCATGTCTTTGACTTCACAATCATCAAGACATTGTCTGAACTCCTCCATTAGCTTCTTATCCCTCGGTTGACCTCCCAACTTCTCTTCATCACACAAAATTTCATTCATATCTCCACCCAACAACCAAGGAAGACTGCTTGTTTGATTTAGCTTTCGAATCAAGCCTCAAGTCTGATTTTTTTGCCCTGATTCTGGAAATCCATATAGTCCAGTGAATCTCCACTTGAGGCTTTCCCAAGTTATATCACAGTCAATATGGTTGTTTGAAAAAGATTGAACTGAAAGAATTTTTTCTTCACTCCAAAGGATACACAGACCTCCTTTTGCTCCTTGGCATTTAACCACAAAACAACCTTCAAAATTACAAGCTCTCTTAAATCTTTCTGTCGTTTTATCATCACACTTGGTTTCGCTTAAAAAAAAACAGGGGGTTTCCTTGTGAAGACAAGGTTTTTCACTGCTCTGAATGTTCTCGGGTTCCCCAAACCCCAAGCATTCCAACTTATTATTCTGGTTTTCCTTGCACCCCTTTACTACATGGGCGATCTTACCACAGTGAAAGCAAAATTCCGGAATTCTTTCATATCTTATGGAGTTATGGTTATCCAATATTTCTCCTCAGTTCCATCCATCTTAAGCATAAAACCTCTTAGCAGAGGACTTGAAATGTCCAGTTTAACTTTAATTCTGATGTTGTTTCCCCACATGCCTCTATTTTCTCCCTTATCCATCTCCAAGAACTCTCCAATATTATTGCCAATCTTTCTTTGCTACCATTTCATTTCGATATCCTATTGGCAGATTCAAAATTCTTAACCAGAAATCAACTTTTTTAAATTCCAGGTCAACTGTTCTTTGGTTTTCCTCTAGAGCTTCAAGAACTAACAAGTTCCTGTCAAGAAATCAAGGTTCGTTACCTATTATCCACTCTTTGTCCTCCTTGCTTTCAAACTCAAACAAGAAAACATTTGTACTAAATATATCAACACTAAATTCTTTTCTGGTTTTCCATGCAGCTTGCAGGGCATTCTTGATCGTGATCTTTGAAATGGTTCGGCTTGTGAGGAGTTTCCCAACTAGGCAATGGTCCACCTGCCCTTTAATCACATCTACTTCTTCTGCGTTTAAGGTAATAAACGCTTCACTCTCTTCTTCCATCAGATTAAACCTCTTCCATTCATTTATCATCTCTTCTACTTCCATCTCTTCCAGACGTCTTTTGCTTTGTTCACAGGACTTAGGTGATTACAACAAACTATGCTGACGAGAACCCCAACTTTTCAGGGGAATGTTCCAAGAACCTTAACTAGGTATTGACTCCAAAAAGTATAAAGTACAGAGGACGTATTAAAAATTTAAGTTTGTGATCGTAACAAACCACATATTTTAAGAGTAGTTTGTGCAATTTTCCCTGGAACAAATTTGTAGGATTAGCTCCCTAGTAAAAAAAATTGTAATTTATGAATCAGTTAAAAATAAATGGGAAAACATCTCCACGTTTTCTATTTAATATATAAATTCATCGAAGAGACATTGAGATGTGACAAAAATAGATCTTTGTATCTCTATGATTGAGGTGTTAATTATATAATATTCATTAGCTTTTTGGTTGTATGTGTCTATTTGAATTATTCATAGACAAAATTAAAGAAATAAGGAATTGAAGCCAACAAGAGTATAACTCAACTGACATAAAGTTATATTGATGACCAATTTTCAAAAAAAAAAAAAAAAAAGTTATATTGATGACCACGAAATCTGTGGTTTGAAACCCCCACCTCACATTTGTCAAAAAAATAAATAAATAAGGAATTGAAAAGAACGAATTCTTTTTAGGCGAAATATACTAATCCCTAATTTTTAAGGTTTTTTATTTTTCAATATAATCCTTAATCTTTTATACCTATATATTTTGATTTATTTCTTTTGAAATCTTCAAATTTCATATAGTTTGTGTTTGTTTGTGACAATTGTTATAGGTAATTTTGGACCACTCCGATGTACAAGGAGCTGACGAGGACAACCGGGCATAAACAAACTGGAATATGGACCCCAGAGGCGAAACGGGTCAGTGGGTCGGGTCAAGACCGAAGGGGTCGGTCAAGACCGAAGGGGACGGGCCTCGGCCCGCTAGCGCGGGGCGAGCTCATCCAACTCTGTTTGGTCCCTATTGCCCCTGGCCGCCCCGGTTCTGCCTGGTTCGTCCCGAAACGCCTTTGAATTCCTAAAATTCCTAGGAGCATGAGCATGTATTTAAACCCTTCTTCACCACTAAAAAAGGGATCTCAAACCCTATTCTCGACTTCTTCTCTTGCTCTTTAGCTCTTCCTTCCGTTTTCTGACTTAGGCATCGGAGACGGTGTGGCTAGCACTACACTGGTGTGCAGGTTTACAGTTTTGCAGGCCACGTCTTCCCCTCATCTACAAATTTACCGTTGGTGGTACGTGACGAACGAGTGAGTTCCTCTCAACCAAACTTTACCATCAACAACAATGGTGATATGTTATCCCTAATTAATATACCCACATCTTTCTGTTATCTAGTTAGTACGAGAATTTGGTTAGATTCCCAACATTATTCCAACTCTAATCTCTTGAGATATTATTTTAATTTAATGATTGAAGTTCTTCGATGGGGAGAATTCATATTTGCATTTCGGATGGATAATGCAACATATACTAATGTAAAATTTAATAAATAAACATACTACATAAACTTTTTCAAAGATAGGGAGTGCATCTCTAATCCTACCCATTATGTTGTTATATCCCTACTTTTTCGTTCATTTAAGAGCATAATTGACCTTTTTGGCTTGCCTCTTTAATTATTTTAGTAGTTTGGTTTTTGGTCTCTCTTCCACGTTGGAAGACGGTCGTTTGTTTAGGGTGGTTAATCCCCCTTTTTGGCTTGCCTCTTTCATTGAGGAAGAAACAGTTGTAACTACCCCTCTTTCTTTTTAATGAAGTATTTTTATTTTAAAAAAAAAAACATAATTGACCTTCGACCAAACAAAAAACAAGACTTATCCATTATAATAAAATTCACCATCCAAATTCATCAATGAAATCTTCCATCATTGATCTAATTCAAGTTAGATCCTAATATTTAGGGAAAAATACACTTTTAGTCCTGAGGTTTGAGTTAGGTTTCATTTTGGTCCCTAAGGTTTCAAATTCAACAATTTAGTCCCTAAGGTTTGAGATAAGTAGCAATTTGGTCCCTGCCATCCATTTTGCCGTTAAATCTAACCGACTGCTGACGTGGCACTATTATTTTAATTAAAAAAATTAATTTTTTTATTTTTTAATTAAAAATATATTAAAATAATAAAAATAATATTATTTTTTAATTATTTTATTAATTATTTCCCTCCCCCTCTCTTCTCCTTCTTCTCTCTTCCCCACCACTTTCTTCCTTCTTCTTCCATATCTTCTTCTTCAACTCTGGTGGTCAACCGCCAGATTTTTTTTTCCTTCTCTCCTTTTCTCTCCTCTTCTTCTTTCTCACCTCAACTTCCCTTTCTCTCTCTTTTTTTTTTAAATGCTGGAATGGGAAGGAGGAGGATTTCCTCCTCCCCGTTCCGACGAGGTTTGGAGCGAGGAGGAGGAAACCCTCCTCTCCCCATTCCAACATTTTTTTTAAAAAAAAAAAAGAAAGAGAAAGAGAAGTTGAGTGAGAAGGAAGAAGAGGAGAGAAAAGAAGGAAAAAAAATCTGGCGACCAGTCGCGGTCGACCACCAGAGTTGAAGAAGAAGATGTGGAAGAAGAAGGAAGAAGGTGGTGGGGAAGTGAAAGAAGAAGGAGAGGAGAGACAGTGGCGGATCCATGATTTTATGTTGGGGGCACAAGTTCATATCAGGTTAAATTACAAGCTTAGTCCTAAGCTTTTAGATTTGTGTTTATATAGTCTCTAAACTTTAAAAAATGTCTAATAGGTCCGTGAATTTTCAATTTTGTGTCCAATAGATCTATAAAGTTTTAATTTTTTATTTAATAAGTCATTGACTCATACATTCGACATTAAAAAAAAAAAAAAAAAAAAAAAAAAAAAAAAAAAAAAAAGAAAGAACCTTACAAGTCTTTAACTCATTCAACATTTTTTTTAAAAAAAATTAATGTAATTACTAGTTACATAATTGAAAGTTTAAGGTTCAATTGATACACAATTAAATTTTATGTCAAATTATATAAAAAGAATAATATATTTAAGACCTATTAGATGCATAATTGAAACTTCATGGATCTATGAGACATTTTTAAAGTTAAAAGACTTATTAAACAAAAATTGAAAGTTTAAGGACCTATCAGACACAAATTTTAAAAACTAAACTTATAATTTAGCATTCATATAAATATAATTTTAAATGCATTGATATATTTAAAAAAAAAAATGCATTGGTATAATATTTATATTAAGTAATATTATTTACAAAATTATAATGAAAAGATAAACTAAATTCTAACCTATTTTTTATTAATATATATTCTAATTTAAAAAACGAAAATTGAAACAAAAACCAAAAAAGAAAAAAGGTTAAGGATTTTTAAAATCAAATTGAAAATTGAAACAAAAAAAAAACAAAAGAAAAAAACTTTTTAGAAAACTAGTTAAAAGACTCGTGCAATGCACGTGAAATTTCATTGTTATTTTAAATTAATTTATAATGAATATGAAAGCTTAGACTATATATATATATATATTTTTCAACAGCCAAAACTATGTATATCTTGGTTTTTTATTTTGTTTGTTTTATTAACAATTGATTTGTTTTAACTATATAAATTTTAATTTAATTTGGTTATTTTGTTAGAAAAGAAAGCATAGGTGAATATAAAATTTCCAACATAAAATTTTGAAAAACAATAGCAAATATAATATATATGATCAAAAGTAAACCTTATTTATTTATCCTTCATTAGACATATTTTAATGAATTTTTTGAAATATGACAATCATATCATGTCAATTACATTTGACAAAAGAAACAAATTAATTTTGGATATCTACGAAATATTTATTAAATGTAATAAAATTTTAATAAGGTTTCTTAATACAATTATTTTTTATTACTTTATTTTTTTACAACTTTTTTTTAGATCTATTTTGAAATTATGTAAAATATTTATTTTTAAAAATATGTTTTATTATTTATATATCTTTATGAACATTTCTCCCGTCTGTTTTATGATTTCTTTATCCTCTATCTACTAATTCACATATTTAAAAATGTTTTCTTTTCGCAACTTTATTGCTTTCTTTTCTCTTCCATCTCCCATATCCATATACTGTTCATAATTTTACATTGTTTAAACATTTTGTTTCTATATTTAATGTAAAGGATTTGTTGAATTTGAGTGATAAACATGAAGATTCTACCAAATGAAATTGAAGGAAGGAGTTGTAGAAGATAAATTACAAAATTTTCAAAAAGAAATTAAAGCATTCATATGATTGAAGACTTATATTTTCATGTGATCATAGATTATTGTTGATTTTCCTTCATGAAGCGGCAGAAGTATAAGAGGAAACTTCTAAGAAAAAGTGAAAAAGAAAAAAACAAATTACACTAATATGTTTATTTTATATATATACGACATTGATGCTTTTTGGAAAGATGTGACTAATGACCAGTTTTTTTAATACATTTTAATTTCAATCATTAAATGGATAAACTGATTCAACGTGTAACCACTTCCACCCGAATAATCGCATCTTATTAATTGCAACTATTCGATCTAATGATATAATTTTGCATAAAAATTCACTTTTTATCGAATAGTCATGTTTGAAAAACTACTTCAAAGTACAAATTTCTCTCAATGGACACCTTGACCCGGAGAGACACACCCCATCAACAAAGAGTGAATGGCAAAACAGGAATTTATTAAAATTGTAAGGGCAAAAGAGGAAAGTAAAAATTCTCCTCTCTTAGCCCATTTTATATATAGTATAGATTTTGAAATTTGAAAAAAAAAAAGAAAAAAAAAACGTTAAGGCCGTAGTCTCGAACCTAAGACCTCGCATTTCAAAAAAAAAAAAAAACAGAAATGCTAAAAACTGCGCGGGTTTTGTTTCGAACCTAGGACTTCGCAGGGGGCACGCGGGGTCGGGGTTCCCCTTCACCAACAATCTACAGGTTAAATACAATATGAAATTCGAAATACATTATACATATATATATTTTCTATAGTTTCAGGGGGGCACGTGGCTACAATGTAGATCCGCCCCTGAGGAGAGAGGGAGAGAAAGAATTAATAAAATAATTAAAAAATAATATTATTTTTTATCATTTTAATATATTTTTAATTAAAAATAAAAAAATGAATTTTTTTAATTAAAATAATAGTGTCACATCAGCAGCCGGTTAGATTTAACGGTAAAATGGATGACAAAGACCAAATTGCTACTTATCTCAAATCTCAGGGACAAAAATAAAATCTAACTCAAACCTCAGGGACTAAAAGTATATTTTTCCCTAATATTTAATAAGAAACTATGAGAGAATCCCAAATTAATCAGAATACCGAATCAATCAATGATAATTTACAACTTTTTCTCACTCAAAAATCATGTACTTAGCTTTTTATAATCTCACTCATATATCATTATCTTTCCAAATTCAAGACTCTTGTAACCATTATTCTTTCATAGTTTGTCCTGTGTATACCTATGGAAAGTTATGAGCACCAATGACAAATAGAATGGAAGATAACAAGGTTGACCTGAAAACATTCCAATTTCCCATAAAACAAGCTTTATAGATAATATTGAGCCCATGACATTAATGAATTAAGAGTGAAATTAAAATAATCAACAATCAACTCAATCAAAAGTTGATTTCACCACTCTTAGATATTATTGTCAATTGGTATGAAACTATACAATTTATATCAAAAGGTCAACTTTTTTTTCCTAAGTTGATGTGTCATTTTACTGTTAAAAAAAAAAGTGATGTGTCATTTTAACATGGTTAAAAATCACTTTTAGTTTTTATCTAAAAAAAAAATCACTTTTAGTCCCTGAACTTTCATAAAAGTAACAATTTAGTCATGAACTTTCATTTGTAACGATTTAGTCCTTAACTTTTAATTTTGTAACGTTTTAGTTCCTATACTTTCAATTTGGTAACGATTTAGTCCCTAAACTTTAATAAGTAACAATTTAGTTCCTGTATTTTCAAATTTGTAACGATTTAGTCCCTATCATAAAAAATAAATCTAAATATTTAATGAAATTTCTTACCTAGATAGATTGATTAACTAATTTGGGACCCAATATGTTTATAAAGATAGAAAGTTTAATCACTAAATAATAAAAATCAACATTTAATTTTGATGGTTTTTTTGTGACAAGGATTAAATTATTACAAATTTGAAAGTATGAGAACTAAATTGATACAAATTTGAAAGTATAGGGACTAAATTGTTACTTATTAAAATTCAAGGACTAAATTGTTACAAAATTGAAAGTACAGGAACTAAATCGTTACAAATCAAAGTTTGGGACCAAATTGATACTTCTATGAAAGTTTAGGGACCAAAAGTGATTTTTAACCTTTTAACATTAGTTTTTTTTTTACCAAAAGTTGACTCAAACTGACAAACAATTACAGGAACAAAATCAAAACTTTTATAATTACAAGAGAAATGCAGTAACTAATAAGCATTTGTATACCAAAGATAGACAAGAAATGAAATTGAGTGATGACTGTTTGAAACTTTAATAACCATTCTAAAAACAACATTATTTCGTAAACAATGTAAACACAATGGTATAAAAAAAAGTCACATATCCAACCACAGAAGTATCAGTTGAAACAGACTATCTAAGTAGGGTGAGGTACCTGCATTTGTACATTTATACAAAAAAGAACTCAATTTAATTTCCATTCATCTGCCATGTAAGTACATACATAAAGTTTATAAGATCTCCCAAGAAAAAAGAAAGAAAAAAAAAAAAAAGACAAAGATCATCCTAATTCTTATATCTTTTGCTCATCTACAAGCGATTCGAAACTACATAAACACAATTAAAAGCTGAAGATTGAAGCTTCACTCCTGACGTTTCTACAACTGTTTGTAGCAGCTATAAGCAATGGCAACAGATACAGCAGCAACGGCATATGTATCTTCGCGCTCCCAACTCTCAAGCCATGTTGGCATTGCGCAGACCTTACGGGAGGACGCTTTGCCACTATTGCTTCGTGAAGTCAGTTTTCTGTTGCTCTTTACCGTAACATTTGAAGGAATGTCATTTGTATCTGAATCGATTATTGTTCCTGATAGTTCGGGAATCTGACAGCAAGAGGAGTAACTCTCTCCGTCTCCCTGACAACAGGCTGAAACCTCGACACGTGATCTATAGAGATCGGAGTTCAGATCACTGGTTTGGATTTGTGCCAACTCTTCCTTGCTTTTATGGCCATTCATCCCACTGATGAGACAAAGTCTTTGTTATAGGCTCAGCTTTTGTTCTTCCTCTGATAAACCCATCTGGCCCCTAAGTAGTGAGTATTCAAAATATAGGATTAAAACTGAATGTTAAATAATAATTTCAGATTAAATAAACATTTCATTTTGTATAGTTCAGGCTTGGTATCAATCTAGGTTCCCATATGGCAGTTTTAATTTGATCCATATGATTTGACTACGACTTAGAACTGTTTCCTAACATGACAGGTTTTCTCAAGACACTAGCTCATGTTTTCTCATCGGCCATCTTTGTTACATCCTCGTGGAACAAAATGGTAATTTCAATAAACCACATCAGAAGTAAATTCATCTTGTTCTCTGCACAAACCCATACTTGAAGATCAAACAACTTGATGCAAATTTTATCTTCTTGTTGCAGAGGTGACTTAGTGCAAGGTAGATAAACTAAGGTCCTATTTGATAACCATTTGGTTTTTTGCTTTTGATTTTTGAAAGTTGTGTTTGTTTTCTTCCACCCTCGTTAAAATGGTTTTCATCTTTTTAAGAAAACATTTCAACTCAGCCAAATTAAAAACAAAACAAAAACAAGCTGTTTGGTAACGATTTGGTTTTTTGTTTTTGAAAATTGTGGAGGACAAGGTTGTGAATCTCCACACTGTTTGTGTTGCCGAGGCGTCCAAGCCCAAACCGGGTGTGAGAGGTAGCTTTAAGAAGTGAAGAAAGCCGGATTTCATGGTGGGCTCAATTCTATGGTTTCCACTTACCCCACTCAATTCTATGGTATTCAAAACTTGGCTTGGGTTTTGAAAACATTAGTAAAAAGTACACAACACAGTAAACAAATCCATCGGTGGAATTAATATTTATAGGCTTAATTTTCAAAAACCAAAAACAAAAACCAAATGGTTATCAAACGGAGTCTAATTTTTTAGTTGTCAAAATGACTTGGATTTTGAAAACATTGGTTAAAAGTAGATAACATAACAAAAAAACCCATAGTCGGTAGTATTGTTAATAAGCTTAATTTTCAAAAGCCCAAAACCGAATGGTTATCCAATTGGGTCTAAGTGATAATGATCAAATTTTAATATAAAACATCACTTGCTAAACATTTATAAGAGTTATCGGTGCAAAGATAGAGCGAATACCTCCAGTGTTCATCTACAATCTTCCCTTTAACAATATGCTGCTGAAGCAATAAAAATACATCTTCTGGGGCAACATATCCATACCTGAAAACAAATTAAGAGGCATGATACCGCAACGGTGTATGGACAAAGTTCTAAATACATTATTCAGGTTATCACATTCGGGCAGATGTATCAATTAAGATAGATCATTCTCCCATACCAGTGCCCAGTGACTTCTCCATTGGCACTTGATCCAAATATAATGACATTTCCTGCATACTTGTGGCCCCCAATATGTGAGCATGGGCGTGATGAAGGATAAGCAAGGATTTCATCAGAAGGAAGTTGGTTAAAATCGAGCTTGTAACTGACAACATCTTTGAAACTTAACAACTGGAGCTTGTAATTCAGCATTTCTTTTCCAACTACTGCCCTCTAAACTCCCATGAAACTTAACAACTGGAACTAAGAAGGAAGAAAACATCTTTGAAATCCTCCTAAGAAGCCATGCCTCTTTTCAGACAATCAAACTCTAACCACAAAGAAACTCACTTCAAACTTCCAAATTCCACTCCCAACTCTCCCCTCCCCAAAAAAAAAACCATCACATTGCAAAACCCACATTCCCAAATCACTCCAACAACAGAGCTAATCCACTTGCACAGTTAAATACTAGAAAAACCCCACGAAACGAAAGTGCAGAACAAACAACAAACAGTTGGTGGGCATTAAACATAAACCTACCTCTTTCTTCATATCACCCTTCCTCGCCATAACGGCAGTAGAGAGCAGCCTCGGGAGGCGATCGAACTCAGCAGCCTCAATCCTGGGAGGCCAAACCTGAGGGTTCTTGTAGCAAAGAAACGAAATCCACAGTCCCAGCAAGCTGGCTCTGGCGAAACTCGGGGCGAGAGAATCCAAATTCGGCATCGCTGATGTTGGCAGTGGAATCAGAGAGAAGACCTTCGTTCTGGAAGCTGTCGGAGGCACTTCCTATGTGGGAATTTGGGTCAGAGAGAAAGCTATCGCGAGGGTCAGAAACGGAGACGGGAGAAGAAGAGGAAGATGGGTTTGTGGCAAAGGAAAGAGGGTCGTCTCTTTCTCTGTTGCTGGCCATGATTTGACGGATGGGTTCGGCCTGCAAGTGCAAATGGGAGAAAGCGGCACTTGGGTTGGGGTTGATTTGTGCTGCGATCTCTTGCTTGTGTTGGACACGCGTGCGAAATTGAGCGATTGGGGTTGAAGTTGATGAGAAAAGGAGCCACTTTTCGCAGACTCCAATTTGAAATTCGAGGTGTTGATGCAACAAATGTCAATAACAGGGGAAATGTACAAGGGTCCTCGAGGATTTCTTTGTTTATTTGTTTATAGAGGTTCAATAAATATATATATATATATATATATATATTTTTAGTACATCAACATTGAGGGTGAGAATATTCAAACTCCTGACATTTTGGTGACAGTACATGAAAATTACTACTAAGCTAAGCTTGTTTGGCGAGGTTCAAAATCTTATACCTCACTTTTTTTTTTTTGAAAAATTATAGCTCACATTTGTTGTACTAAAAAAAACAAGGGAAAAATACACTTGTGGTCCCTGAGGTTCGTGTTAAGTTACACTTTGGTCCCTGAGTTTTCAAACTCAACAAAAATACCCCTGAGGTTTTGGATAAGGAGCACTTTGGTCCCTGCCGTCTATTTTTCTGTTAAATACTGTGGCTGACGTGGCATCTATTTTTTTATTAAAAAAATATATTTTTTAATTTTTAAAATAAAAATATATTATTTTTTATTCTTTCTCTCTCCTCCTTCTTCATCTTCTTCACAAGTTTTCATTCTCCTGCAAGTTTTCAAGCCTTCTTCTTCCTCAACTTCAGTTGCCGGTGACAACTCTCGCCAGCCGCCACAGTCACCGCCGACGCCGGCGGAGAATTTTTTTTTTCCCTCTTCCTTTCTTATCATTTCTTTCTTCTTCCTTTCCTTGTTTTCTTCTTTTTTTTTCTTCTCAAAAACCCGCCTCCATTTCAGCTTTGCCCCACTTTTCTTTTTCAACCCAGACCTCGCCGGAGCCACCGCCGTCTCGTCGGAAAAGTCGCTGATGTCGTCAAGAGCGCTGCTGCGCCATCGAGCATTCTGCACGAAAAATGTTGCCGTCGAGCATATCGCTCTTCTCCGACCAGTCGCGCTGCCACCACTGCCTCAGACCTAACCCCGCTACTCTCTCTTCTCCGATCACGCCGTCGACGTCCGTCGTCCGCCATCCTCGCCAAAAAACTCAGATCTGGTTTTCTTTCAGCCAAAAACCCACGATGGGTTTCGGCCAGATCTACATTTTTTTCTCAAGTTCTCCCTCTCTCTCTCTCACGTCTGTCTCCCTCTCTCTCTCACGTCCGTCTCCCCCTTAGTTTTTTTCTCCAGAAGAAACTTCCGGCGAGAACTCCCTCTCTCTCTTTCGTTCGTTTCTCTTTTCTTTAAAAAAAAATCAAGAGAGAAAGAAATGAAAAAATCAGTCTGAACGTCGTCGGTGCCGGCCTCTCCTCTCCCTTCTTTTCATTAAAAAATAATAAAAAAAAGAAATGAAGGAAAGAGAGAAGAAAGGAGAGAAGGGGAGAAAGACAAAAAAAAAAAAAAAAAAAAAAAAGAACTTTCCGGCGACGGCTGCCCCCGCCGCCGGCAGCCGACGGTCGAGCGACCACTGGAGTTGAGGGGAAGGAGATGAAGAAGAAGGAGGAGGGGAAGAAAGAAAAGGGGGAGAGAAATTGATAAAAATAAATATTTAAATAATAATATTTTATTATTTTCATATTTTTATTTAAAAAAATTAAAAAATAATTTTTTTTATTAAAATAATAGTGCCACGTCAGCCACCGTTAGTATTTAACAGAAAAATAGACGGCAGGGACCAAAGTGCTCTTTATCCCAAACCTCAGGGGTATTTTTGTTGAGTTTGAAAACTTAGGGACCAAAGTGTAACTTAACCCAAACCTCAGGGACCAAAAGTGTATTTTTCCCAAAAAAACAAAAGGTTAAATCATAAAAAAATACCTCTAAATTATGAGATCGGTTTAAATTATACTTCTCAACTTTCAAAAGTTTCATTTTAGCCCTTGGAGTTTGAAGTTTGTTTCAAAACGACTCTTAGAGACCTTCTTCGTTAGAATTATGAATAAAAAATAATGTGTTTGTATGTATTTTTATTGTTTTTCCACGTATATGTTCAAATATGTTCACATATACAACGAGACACATACAAAAATGTCATTTTCCATCTATAAATTTAACGAACAAATGCCTTCAAGGGTTTTTTTTTTTTAAAATGAAACTTTTGAAAGTTTAAAGGTATAATTGAAACCAATCCCATAGTTCTGGGGTATTTTTTATAATTTAACCAAAAATAAAAGAGTATTTGAGCAAGTTGTGTCACTGACTAACATGAGCATGACAGGTTAAGAAATTTTGCATTTATCTTATATATTAGACGTTTGAATTAGTATAGTTAAGTTGGTTAAGACATATATTCTTCAACTAAGAGGTCTGTTGAAGGAGAAATTTTGGCCAATGACAATTTGCCACGTCATTATTTAAAATTAATGACAAAATTATAATTAATTAAATTTGGGATCAATTATAAATCGACATGTGTCCCAAATTTAATTTGAAGACAAAGTTGGCCAATTATAAATTTTTAGGGCCAAATGTCCATTTGATCAATTAATTAAAAATAAATTATTTTGATCAGATTAATTGATTTGACCAATTAATTAAAGAAAATAATTAATTGGATCAAATTTAGGTCTTTTAAATATTTGGGTCATATGGTTTTGGGTCAAATATAAACCAGACCCAAGCCCAATAAAAGCCCAAGCCCAAGTTGTTAGGTCCAAAAGTCATTAGGGCCCATCCAGCGAGAACTCTATAAATAGAGGGGTTCTCCTCCATTTCAGGGGTTCATAAATTCTACACTCTCACAAAAGACAAGAGTTCAGAGTTTCAAAGCTCTCAAGCAAAACCAGAGAATTCAGAGAGACTCCACCAAGTCTGAAGACCGAAGACTCTCTGCAATACATAAGTCCAAGTGTTGAACACTTCTTGAAGACCAAACACTCTTCAAGACCTCAACACTCCTTGAAGATCAAATACTCTTCAGGACATCAACACTTCTTGAAGACCAAACGCTCTTCAAGACCTCAACACTCCTTGAAGATCAAAAACTCTTCAGGACATCAACATTTCTTGAAGACCAAATACTCTTCAAGACTTCAACACTCCTTGAAGATCAAAGACTCTTCAGGACATCAACACTTCTTGAAGACTGAAGACTCCTTCAAGACTAGAAGACTTCAAGCTTCAAGAATCCATTGAAGCTTCAGACTCGGGATCAAGCGTTCCAGCCCTCGAGTGAAACACATTCACACACAAGAGAGAGAATCAGAGGATTAAAGTTAGAGATTGTACACCCATACGCATATTACATTAATACAAATATATTATTTATTCCATGTGTCTCCATCCCTGAAGTTACATGTGAACAAGGTCAAAGGTTCTAAATTTCCCACCTCACATCACATGTTGAACCAAAAAAAATGGAGGTTGGTGTCTATTTGGTCTTACATCATCTCCAAGTTCCTCATCAGCTGACAAACACTAAAAAACGATATGGTTGTAGTATACTAACTTACCAACCTAAGCATGGCTCAAATGGCTAAAGAACTATTGACTTAAAGCTTAGAAATTCAAAACTCCATTCTCACATGTTTTCTGACTATCATTATTGAAGTGTTCTTTTTGAAACCTTAGGAACCAAATAAATACTGACTCAAAAACTAACCTTGAATCTTAGAAATCAAAAGCATATTTTGCCCAAAAATCTATATCATAGTTGCCAAATTGAAATAGGATTGGATTAAAACATTCATATACACCTTCGTAATTGCAATATCCTAGAATGAAAGAAAACTTTTTATGGTGGTTCTACCGAGTCTCTCATAAATTTTCAATTAAATTTTAAGTACTTAATTGACTCTATTCTATATAGTCTCTAAAATTAAATACATACATTATCAAGTCCAAATTAAAATGATCAAGGTTCATGCCACTAAGATTGAATCACATGATCTTTCAAAAAAACACTAAGATTAAATCATATGAATCTCAATCGGGATTCTTTAGGATTGTTTCATAAATAGCAAAAACATATCATTTCATAAATAACATAAATGAATTCTTGAACAAGATTCTATATCGAGATCATAAGAATCTTGGTCGGGATCGTTTCATAAATAGCATAAATGCAATTTTGATTGAGATTGCATCAATCTCAACCGATATCACTCCATAAATGGTAGAAGTGCCTTTCAAATTCCCTTTCTAACAATGAAGAACCAGAAAAGATAAATGTAAAGGGTTTGGGTCCTAATTATTACCACGCCAAAAATCACTTTCAATTTAAAAGAACAAGGGACAATAAGAAAAGTGGATAAAAATAAATAGTTGGCTTGAAAAATGACTACACAAGTTTAGTAATTAAATAAATGGCTAGATGATTTTATAATTAATAAATCCCTATTTGCAAAAGACAAAAATGCCCCCAACAAACTAAGATGTTACTAACGTTTAAAATTAAAATCAGAGTTTATGAGAGAGAAAATACTCCTAAAAAAGTTAGGGAAATCCTAGGAAAAAAAATTAGAGAAATTCTAGGAAACTTGAAATTCAAAAATCAAAACAACCAACCTAATTTGAAAAAAAAAAAAAGTTAGAGAAATTCTAGGAAGCTTAAAATTCAAAAATCCAAACAACCAACTTAATTTTTTGAAGAACTTTTTTTTAGAAAATCATGTCCACAAGATTTAACAGAAAAATTGACGGCAGGGACCAAAATGCTACTTATCTCAAACCTCAGAGGATTTTTGTTGAGCTTGAAAACTCAGAGACCAAAATGAAACCTAACTCAAACCTCATGGACCAAAAGTGTATTTTTTTCCCTTATTTTATTATACCTTGTCCAAAAATTAAGGGAAAAAAAATTCCAACTCAAATTTTTGCTCCCAACTTTTTTACCTCTACAACATTTTTCACCTATCCCATTTCTGATTTTTTTTTTTTTTTTTTTGGACCTTATTTGCGCAAATGCAACCCAAAATTAAGGAAAATCTTTTGTATAGCCTCAATTTCTGAAAAAAATATATTATTAACAAAAAGAAAATGAAAAGAAAAAGATACAACGTTAAACAGAAAAAAAAATAATAATTATGAGTATATACATATATACAAATATATATAATTAAAAAAAAAAACCCTAGAAATACCCTAGAAATTGATTGTTGATATTTGATGGCAAAATTCAAGGGCTTAAAACTTCTACTCATTCCTCAGCAAACAGACATTTCAAAGGATCAAACGTTCACGTTGAAGGGTATAACATTTGTGTTTGTTCAAATTTCATCATTCAAATCTCTAGAAAGAGCAGTGTCCAACATTCAATTCTTACAAAGCGATGCTCTATTACCAATTTCTGAGGAAACACCATAGTCTCGTCTAATTTATAAGAGTATAAAGAATTAAAATTTCATCATAAAAATATAAATTAGAAAGATCCTACATCAGCTAACAAAATTGCATATTTCATACAAGAACTATATTTTCTCCACGATTGAGCATGCTTTAAAATGCTCCATAAATATCAGTGGACTTCACTCTCTTAGAGATTTATCTTGTGTATCAACTACTTGATCCTTAACATGTACCTCGAATTATTCGATTTCGGGTTTTACCCTTTATTGCTCCCAGCTTTCTTTTCCCTCAAAGCTTGTCGTTTTTCTTCCCTGCATCGAGTTCAAAATGAACCATAAGAATCGTTCAGAGAATACAACCATATGGCAAAAACAACCAGTTTTCAAGGCTAAACTATTGCTACAATTACGGGAAGATCAACCAGGTTCTCACCTAGCTTTTGAGATTTCCTCTTTTGAAGGAAATTTCCTCTTCTTCCTCTTTTCCACAGTGGGCTTGGCTTCTTTCCCATTAACAACGTCATTGTTTTCCAAAACCTTCCTCTTTTTACCATCCTTCACTGGCGGGTGAACACATTCTCCATCATTCTTCTCTGGCTCATTATCTTCTTCCACTGCCTCTGAAGATTGAGCAGTTGGTATCTTATTGCTCATTTTCTTCAACTGTATAATAGTGGGAACTAATTAATCCAAAGTTATATTATACCGTTCAAATCAAAAGGCCCTATGTTACAGGCAATAATAGAAAATCCACTAAAACTACATGATAAAACTATAGTTTTCTTGTAGTTGGGGTGCCAACCTCCAAGCAACAAGCATGATGGCTATTGTTGGTTCCACATCCCAAAGAAAAAAATGAAACTTACATTTAAATCGTAATGAGTAGGGTTTAGGGTTTAGGGTACAGATATGGAAGCTAAATGAATCTAGAGAGAATGAGTCTGCTCAGTGGGGTGGGTGAAGGCCACTTGGAGATTATTCTAGCGCACCTAATAGCATTAACACTTTTGGTACTTCTATGGAGGAGTTCAGTGCTATAAGGGCATTTGATGGTTCAGCTAACATGGTTCAACAGCTATGATATTGTTGGACAGACATTGCAAAAAGGTCCTAAACCTAGCCGAAATCTAACACTAGTCTCGATGTTCACTTTACTATGTTTCCCGAACACTCCTCTCTCTGTAATTAACATAAGTCAGGGACAGGGTAGTTTTTTTGTAAATTCCTTGAGGAATGAAACCATGGCTTCCGATACAAATTCACTTCAAGAAAAAAAAATATATATAAAATAATATTCAAACAAAAAAAGCATGAAACTCAACATTGTTCCTCACATGCGTCAAGTGAAATTTACCTTTTTTTTCCTCTTGTTCAGTGTGAACTTTATATTTTTGTTCACTAATTTTCCTTGACCTGAATGTACCTAGAATTCATGGGAAAACTACAATTTTTATCCCTTATTTTCTTATACTAAATGTGTAGTATCTCCAGTGTGTTCAGCAGCCACTCTAAATCGCATGTTCTAACATGTGTCTGGGCCTAGGGCATGGCTAAGGGTGGGTCTAAATTGACACTTTGACCAAAATAGGGTATCTATGGTTCCAAGATGTATACTAATTGAAGTATCTTGAGATTTGCTTTGTTGAACTATTCTTCAAGAGTGAAAATCCCTGATACCATCCCATCCAATCCCATTCAATGGGAATGTGGGAGGAAAGAGCTCAATATATATCAATCTTTTAAGGCAGAAATCTACCTTTGCTACAAAAAAACCATCCATGTTGTGGACGTGGGGGTAGAAACGTCTTGTCTTCTCTAAAGATGGGTGAAAACGTTTTTCCCTGAACCGGATAAACCTAAAACAAAAATATGAGGGTATTAACAAGGATGCTGGGAGTAAGTTCAGTTCAAAAACTAGGGAAAAGAGAGAGAAAGCAAGCATGGTGGGCTACCCAGGACGTCCAAAATCAAGGCCACATGGCACAAGCTTCACATCCCTCTTTTTTAGTGCATAGTCAACAACTCCTTCATTCTGCAAGATGTGAATGTGCAATTAGTAATAGACAATATGAATATAGCATCAACAAGAAAGAATGATGACAGGATGCATTCATACAAACCTCATCAACCATTATGGAGCATGTGGAGTAAACAACATATCCCCCAGATTTTGAATTTGCATCAACCATGTCAATCGCAGCAAGTATAAGTTGCTGTGTGGAACACAGATTGAGATTTTTAGGAAATTCACCTTGGTGCAACGGTACCAAAGTAATTCACGGAATATTTTATGAGTCACACCCAAAAACACATAACGATCAGAAATACCTTCTGCAACTGAGCACATTTCTGGATTTCTTCTAGGCTTTTTGAGGTTTTAACAGATTCATCCTTAGATACAACCTAAGGAATAAAACCAAGATTCAGTTTAAAGAACAATGAAGGAAGAGAATAAGCCATTATTGGAGAGATCAAACGAAGTAATGTACTCTGATCTAGCAATATGATTTTTCTTTTCATACGGCCTGGGGATGGGGAATTAAAAATTGCTAGTTTTTAAATAATCTTCTGAGGAAATAAAGAGAACATTATATAGACACAAGGTACTTACTCCAGATCCACTGCAAGGGGCATCTAATAGAACTCTATCGGCTGTATTCATGCCCAATACTTTTGGGAGCTGAATTTGAATATACAATAGAAAGAAAAAAAAACTTTAGTATAAGCTTCCGACTTACGTGGTTATGTATTTTCCCTAATAAAAAAAGTAATATGAAATAATATTTGCATATTTAAACCAAACCCAACTATATAGAAAATTCTAACACATAATATAATAAATTAGATAGTAGTAACGGAGATGGAGGTAAGAATAATGAGAAACAGACCTCCTTCCCATCATAGTTACAGACAATAGTATTCGTCACTCCCATCCGATGTATATTTGCAGTTAGTGACTTCAGTCTTGGTGCTTTCATCTCATTAGCATATATTATACCTGAGATAGTTGAAGAATTTTAGAAAAAACAGAATCAGATCATAAGGAATTCTACATCACCATTGGCAAATAAAATAAACAAAGTTATTACACATGCAACAATGAGCACACGTGCCATGGTACAAGATGAGCCGCCTTTTATGTCTTTGAGGAATCATAATGTGGACATTTCTCAAAAGAAAAAAAGAGCCAACAACATTTCTCTAATGCTTATCCAGTTATCGGCCTAATTAGATGAAACTACTTCCAAAATTTCACATCCTACTTCTTTGTTTTGGACTTCAAACACAGATTTTTAACTAATTCTTCCATGCAAATTTAAGCAAAATTAGAAACCAGTTTCTTTTCATATCCATGAGCATCCGGGACCACTTGCATGCATTTCATCAAATCTCATGGAACAACCATCTAACACTACACTACTAGATTTGGTTATCAAGAAAACTTGTAGGATTATACATCCTAGGTCCGAGACTACCATCCAAACCCATTAACTTTTTCATAAACTACACCAATCCATGGTAGTTTAATTTCGAAACTGATCTTGCCAATTTTTCCTTATCTTCCCTGGGTGTGCCCAATCATCCTCCAAATAGGGGTAACAAAAGGCAAGAAAAATAAAATCCAGACCAAGATTTTGGTTCAATTTTATATGAAATGTGGCTTTCTCATGTTTTTCTCTGGGATAGTTACAAAACGGATCTCCATTGAGCTATAAGAGTTGATAATCTCTGGTCTCTACTTTTCGATTCTTTGATTATTTGTGGGCTCTTTTTTAATTGCAATTTCTTCAAGAAACTAAAAACCTGGCACTAATATCCGTAGAACTTGAACTCGTAGGCATCCATTTTCATAATTGTTTAAAACTAAGAACTGAATTGGATTGAACTGAACTGACCACTTATATTTAAAATAGGTTTGCAGTCCTTAATTGGTTTGATTCAGTGGCATTATTCAGTGGCATTCTATAGGACTTTTTCTGTTAGTTTGTTCTAGTTTGGTTAAAATTGACCTCAAAAAACTGAACCCATTAACACCCCTACTCCTTACCTCTTTTTGCAATATCCTACTGCTTCAACTAGTTCTTGTTTCGCATAAGAATAATATACTTACTCCATAGAAAGACATTTAATAAAAGGATATGTTCAGCAAATTACTTCAACAACTAGACCCTGTATATCGACTTGGCATTCCAAGACGGATTCCACATAATTTTTCTTTATGACATGCGGAGGAATATATGATTAACATCAACATATCTGAATTAGGTACTACGTACCACTATTTTTCATGAGTGACGCTATGTAAGTTGTTTTACCACCAGGAGCAGCCCTGCAATAGTTTCAAACCCTTATAAGAGGAGACATTGATGAAAAAAATGTGTAATAAATTCCATTGATGCTAGCATACTAGCATAGCAATGCTACTGTAGCATATAATGAATTGCTATTAGCTAGTTTTTAGAATCAAGCAAATTTCATTTTAACAAAGAGTAAGAAAAAGACACAAGGTTAAAGCCAGTGGCCATGAACAAGAGATAAAGAATAGATTTCAAATAAACCAACTTTTTGGCATACGACGTTTTAGAAGTACTTTATTCACTTACGCCATGTCAATGATTCGTTCTTTTTCCTGAGGAGCAAGGGCCATAACAGGTAGAAAGGAGCTCGCCCCTTGTAGCTGAACAAACAAAACATACATATTCACTACTTAAAGCGATGTGGAATGGAGATAAGGATGTAATATGATTAGTACACAGCTTACCATGTAAAAACCAGCCATATATTCAGGAGTAGCTCCAATTGGCACTTGGGAATCATATACAACAAGTCCAACCTGCATTTTGTATAGGAAATATATAACTACTTAATTACAAAAAAGAAAGAAGTTGGAATGGAGGATAAATTTGCATAAACGAAGCACCTTACCTTTGACCACTTGCTTAGAGGATCTAGGTTTACTCCTCTATTAATTAGAACATCAGCCAGATCCCGCCTTCTTGTCTAAGAACAAAGAGGAGTATTTGAATAAGATACAGATTATAACTAGTTTCGTATAACAAACAGGGATACCTGTATGTTAATTACCTTTAAGGTGTTAGTCCGCAAACATATTGGCCTAGGCTTTTCAAAAGCTTCAATAAGTTCCATTAGCTCAACAACTGGAAACATCTGAAGACGAAGCATGTTGATCATTAACTTTCATATCAACATTTACTCCCAACACTAACATGTTATAAGAAAATAAATATACATGACTTATTACCTCAACTAGAACCCCAATAAGAAATTCGTTATAGCCATAGTAGGAACCAATATCTTTCTTAAGTTGTTCGACATAATCCTTCCGGGTTGCCCCCTCTTGCCTCAAAGCCTTGAAATTTGTAAGCACTCGAACAACTAAAATTACATTTCAGCAAACATGGGGCAACATAAGTACAGGAGGAGACAGGTAAAAGAATAAATCACAGAAAACAAATGAAAATGCATACTCTCTCTTATTCGCCTTTGTAAATTTGAAAGGTCAGGAGGTCTAAGGGCCTCTTCTTCAAGCTCCTGGTAAAACGTGGTAATAACAAAAACATTACAAAAATAAAGAAAAACCAACAATTATAAAAGTCACATAAATTAAACATAGTGAAACTGCATATAAATGTAACCTCCTTGGTTGGTAATCTAAACTCGTCAGATTCTTCTCTAATATTGAGCTGCATTTCATCCACTGCATCTTTTTCTTCCCTCTCCCTTTCTTCATCGATAATTCTTGACTTATCTTCGATGTCAGATTCATCAGAACCTAAAACCGAGCCCGAACCATTCTCTGCAGTAAAGAATTAAAAAATAATAAGAATAATAATAAAACAAAAGTTTTCAATAAAACCCACCCAAATAAAATAACATGAGAAGAAAAATGCATTATTAACGAAACAAAAGAAAAGGGTAATCACCTTCATCACTTCCTTGGAGGAAATCATCAGCCAAAGGGTCATCACCGTCGGAAGAACCAGACTCGCCATCAGAAAAACCAGACACAGATCCTTCTTCATCACCATCAACATCAAGACCATCAGAAAGGTCAGAATCATCCTCCTCCTTGGAACGTTTAGGCGTGAAGAGCTCGTCCTTCTTCTTCCTTTTTGATGGAGGATCATCCCGTTTCACACCCTTCTTTTTGTTGAATTTGGCGACAGCCATTGAAGCTGTTGAAATTAGAAAAGATGCTAGATTTTATAGCTCAACAAAACCCCTCTGAAACCCTGAATAGGGGTGTACATGGGTTGGGTTGGATTGGATTAGGGGGATTTTATCAGGTTGGTCGGTTTGTTGACCCGAATAAACCGAATGTATATGGAAACCCAACCCAACCCAACCCAACCTGTAAAATTCGAGTTGGGTTGGGTTGGATTGTCGAGTTCTCTTTTTTTTAATACTTAAAAATTATTTTTTTTTTAAAGATTTATGCTTATCCACAATATTATAATGTAAATTTCAAGACATAAAAGTCTAAATTATTTAGATTAAATAAAAAAGAAGTTAAAAAAACAAAAAAGAAAAGGAAAAAATAATATTGGCTTTATGAAATTTGAAGGGAAAAAAGTATATATAATTATTTGAAGTTTGAATAATTAAATAAAATTAAAAAAAAAAACACAAAAAGACAAGTTATCATTGAAATAAATTAAAAAAAGGAAAAGAAAAAACATAAAAGAAATAATATTAAAAAAACATCAATAAGTAAAATATATAAAAAATAAAAATATTTATGCACTTTATGAGCCTCGAACGCAATACATCCAGAATATTAGAGTGGACTGCAACCACTAAGCCATACACATAACATAGAAACTAAACAGCAAATATTATATATATTTTCGGTTCGGTTCGGGTTGAACCGAGCCAAAATTTCCTAAACCCGTGAACCGAACCGACTTTTCGGTTTTATAAAATTTTAACCCAACCCAAACCGAAAAAAATCCTAACCCAACCCAACCCTTACGGTTTGGGTTGGGTAGTCCGAGTTGTTTGGGTTGTCGGGTTTTTTGTACACCCCTACCATGAACTACAAAGCGAACAAGAACGAGCAACCAATTAGGGCTATGGAAGATATAAAGAAGACAAATAATACAAAAGGGGTTTAGGGTTTTGACCCGAGCATATAATTTGGTCAATACCAGTGTGAACTGTTTTTCTCAATTTTCAACTGAACAAATGCTTAATCTATATCTATATCTATAGATTATAATATAAAAAAACACAATACTTGAACTTTACAGAAAAAATAATCTACATTCATGGACAAAGTGATTAGATAACTACCATTTGATTGGAAATTTAAAAATATTTATAGGCTCATGTTTTAATCAGGTTTCAACTTCTCATAGTGAATAATTTATATTCAAATATATATAATGTCTAGATTCATGCTCTTATTTCCACAACCTCAACAAGCTGGCTTTTCCATTTACACCTGTAACGTCCCAGGCCCAGGATTCGGAATCCGAATTCGGCACCTCACAACCCCGGCATTCCCCTACATCTTACATGCTTTTCATGGGCAAACAACATGCTTCTTAAAGCGATAAACACACGTCATGCTCAAAAGCTAGTAAACAAACGACTCTCCTAAGCCATAACTCCTGCATCTTCTATATGCAAACTTGCTAACCACTCAAGCTCCACGAGCTCACTCAACGCTCATGCTTAGCCCTCACATGGCTCTCCACACATGATTTCCGCGTCACGCTCCGCAAAACTCTCTAAGACTGACCCTTCGAGTTGCACCGACCCCTGACCATTTATACCCAGGGCCTCGACACTTCTCTACAGAGCTCGGCATTCGACCCTTGACCATTTATACCCAAGGCCTGGAACTGTGCATCGACCCTTGACCATTTACACCCAAGGCCTCGATGACTAAGCAACGTATTGACCCTTGACCATTTATACCCAAGGCCTCAATACTTGCTTCAAGACTCATCACACCGACCCTTGACCATTTATACCCAAGGCCTCGATGCTCCTCTTTATCTAACATTGGCATATCGACCCTCGACCATTTATACCCGAGGCATCGACATCCAATAGTGATATATCAGTCCCCGACCATTTATACCCGTGGCTCTGATAATCAATTTACTTTCCTCGAAATAATATCAGTCATCGACCATTTATACCCGAGGCCCTGATATCTCAACCACAATGTTAGTCCTCTTTAAACCCATGGTGACATGTCACCCCTCGACCATTTGTACCCGAGGTGCACTGACATTCACCATCTTGCCCTTGTTCACATTTTAGGTCTCTGACCTCTATCTCACACCTATCTAGAATGCATATGCTTACAACGCTTCTAGACTCACGTACTATGTCCACCAAGCATATACGTATGACCACATGCTCTCAACTACTCATGCTTAACGCACTAATGCAACAAACCAGCATGCTTACACCCAATCAACGCACAACAACAGTCATGCTTTTCAACGATATCATACGTTTATACACATATTCAGAAAAACAAGAAACATGAGAGTAATTATAAAGCGAGTAATCATTCAACATGCAACACACAATCAAGCAGACTACATCAAGTAAGAACTACTTACCGGAAGCTCTAACGCTTCTAAGCGAACCTAAAAACCAACAAGATGAACCGGAAGAGCCTAAAGAGCCCGAACTACAACCAACAACTTCTAAGAGTTAGAAATTAATTTAGAGCACCTAATAGACTTAATAAAGGAAACTAAAGGTGCTGGAAGTTACCGTTCAGCGTCCGAAAGACCTCGAACACGTACTGTCCAGCAAGAAAAGAGGTTTAAAACCACTTGGTTAGAGACCTTAAGCACTGGGTGTTCAAGTTTAAGGCTCCACGGACGATGGGTCACCAAACAGGGATGATTTCGAACCACACAACGGCTCCGAACAACGCTGGAAACATGGGAATCAACCACGAAAGTCAATTTAAACATCGAGCAAGAGTGGGTAAACTGAATTTGAGTTAAACGAAGCATGGGCAAAAATGAAAACCTACCAAGAGAGCAGCTGCTGAACGAAGAGCTTGACGAAAACCCACAGAAAACGCGAAAGAGAACCCGAGAGAGACAGGGAGAGATTCGCGCGAGAAAGGACGGCGCGACGGCTGGGCTGAGGGCGACGGGTTGGGTGCTGACCGGCGGACAAACGCGAGGACGGCGCCGGCGAGCAGTTGAGGGGCTGCGGCTGGCCTGCTTCACGAGAAGGAGAAGGGGCTTTTTAGAACAGTGGAGTACTTTTATAAAAAAATTATATATAAATGGCAGTTCAGATACAATTTAGAAAAAAGGGGTGTCGCACGTACGACAACTTTTTTTCTAGAGTTTTTTAATAAATTAAATTTAATTTATTTATTAATTTTTTTTTATTCTTTTTTTTTTCGAAAACCTTTTTTTTTAAATAAATTGTAAACTTAATTATTCTTAAGTTATTGTTTTTAGATTTTTTTATACTTTGAAATATTCATATATATTGACAATTTATCTATTATTTAAATATTTGATTGTCACCTATTTAAATAAATGGTAAACTATGACATGGTTGCGTATATTAATCTTTTTAATAGCTCACCTATTTATTTTTAAATTTTTTAAGATTTCTTTAAATAATTTAGGAGATCATTGGTCTAACAATATTTATTATTTTAGCAAATAAATACAAATTTATATATATATATATGTTTTTTTTTATAAATATAATAGTGAATAATACTTTGATCCAGTTTTCATATTAATTAATTGTTTCCATGATAATATTTTTCACATCCGACTTGTTCCTTTCAAGGGTTAAGAATGTATAAGTGATTGTCTTTGTCTTATTTATCTCATAAGAGTTGATCGTTTTATTTGTATGTGTAAATCCGAATGATTTTACTTGTAGGTGTAAATCCAAATCTAAATATTTGTGATCATTATAGAGATAAATATTTTTTATCATAATCCAAATCTAAATATATAATTAGAATATTATAATTGTTTTTTTTTTTATATTATACCAAAATATTTTAAATTTGAATTTGAGATCAATAAAAAATATTTGAGTATTCATTATTTTTAAACAAATTCGATCTTTTTTTTTTTACAATATGTTGGGGTGAAGGATTTGAACCACAAACATCGTGGTTATTAGTACATTTTTATGCTAGTTGAGTTATACTCGGGCAAAATTCGATATTTCTTTAGATCAATATTTCAATTTATTTAGACCTCTTTAAAATTAGACCTTGAGTATCTTCACATTAGTTTCATTTAATGAATCGAAATACTCTAAAATCATTTGGATTTACACGTACAAATAAAAAGATGAACTCCTATGAGATAAATAAGACAGAGACAATCACTGATAAATTCTTAACCCTTGAAAGGAACAAGTCGGATGAGAAAAAAATATGGGAAAAATACACTTTTGGTCCCTGAGGTTTGGGTTAAGTGACACTTTGGTCCCCGAGTTTTCAAACTCAACAAAAATACCCCCGAGGTTTGAGATAAGGAGCAATTTGATCCATGCCGTCAATTTTTCTGTTAAACCCTAACGGTAAGCTGACGTGGCACTATTATTTTAGTTAAAAAAATTAATTTTTAATTTTTTAAATAAAAAATATAAAAATATTAAATATATTATTATTTTATTATTATTTTTAAAATTATCTCTCTATCTTCTCCATCTTCTTTCTTCTCCACCTTCTTTCTCCCTCCATCTTCTTCAGCTCCGGTGGTCGGCCGCCGCCGGCTGCTGGCGAACGGCGGCGGCGGTCGTCGGATGGAGCTCCTCCCCAAAACTCCCTTCTTTTTTAAAAAAAAAAAAAAACAGAAGAAAGGAAGAGAAATAAGAAGAAGGGAAGAAGAGAAGAAGAGAAGAAGAAGAAAGAAGGAAAAAAAAAATTTCGGCGACCGCTGCCGCCACCGGAGCTGAAGAAGATGGGAGGGGGAAGGAAGAAGATGGAGGGAGAAAGAAGGTGGAGAAGAAAGAAGATGGAGAAGATAGGGAGATAATTTTAAAAATAATAATATATTTAATATTTTTATATTCTTTATTTAAAAAAATTAAAAATTAATTTTTTTTAATTAAAATAATAGTGCCACGTCAGCTTACCGTTAGGGTTTAACAGAAAAATTGACGGCAGGGACCAAATTGCTCCTTATCTCAAACCTCGGGGGTATTTTTGTTGAGTTTGAAAACTCGGGGACCAAAATGTCACTTAACCCAAACCTCAGGGACCAAAAGTGTATTTTTCCCAAAAAATATCATCATGGAATCAATTAATTAATATGAAAATTGGATCAAAGTATTATTCACTATTATATTTAAAAAAAAAAACATATATAGATTTGTATTTATTTGCTAAAATAATAAATATTGTTAGACCAATAATTTCTAAATTATTTAAAAAAATCTTAAAAATTTTAAAAATAAATAGGTATTAAAAAGATTAATATACACAAGTATGACAAT
Organism: Luffa acutangula; assembly: GCA_036850905.1. Taxonomy (NCBI): domain Eukaryota; kingdom Viridiplantae; phylum Streptophyta; class Magnoliopsida; order Cucurbitales; family Cucurbitaceae; genus Luffa; species Luffa acutangula. The sequence goes on from CM072090.1 coordinate 8,353,755, forward strand.
CAAATATTTAAATTATAATAGATAAATTGTCGATATATATGAATATTTTAGAGGATAAAAAAAATCTTTAAAAAAATAACTTAAGAATAAGTTTACAATTTATTCAAAAAAAAAATAACTTAAGAATAAGTTTACAATTTATTCAAAAAAAAAAAAAAAAAAACTTAAGAATAAGTTTACAATTTATTCAAAAAAAAGAAAAAGAAAAAGAAAAAGAATAGGTTTACGAAAAGAAAATAATAAAAACAAATTGAATAAATAAATTTGATTTAATTTATTAAAAAAACTCTAGAAAAAAGGTTGTCGCGTCTCTTACCTCTTTTTTCTAAATTGTTTCTGAACTACCTTTTATATCTAATTTTTTTTATAAAAGTACTCCACTCTTTTAAAAAGCCCGAAGGAGAAGAGTTAGGGAGCTGGCGGCTAGAGAAAGAAGGAGAATGATTAGGGTTTACTACTTCTTTTTTTCTTATTTCTTTTGTTTAAAAAAAAAGGGAAAAAATCATTTTTAACCCTAAACTTTGGGGGTTGTATCAATTTTAACCTGAACTTTCAATTTCATCAAATTGAACCCTAAACTTGGTAAGTAATATCAATTTCAACCCTAAACTTTTAATTTCATCAAATTAAACCTCAAACTTATCAGATTGTATCAATTTTAACCATAAACTTACATAAGTGTTACAATGTATACCTTTGGTTAACTTTTCGTTTGAACCACTGTACGTCTATTTCTTCATTTTTTTAAATTTACATTGCCCTTGAATTGGTTTCCTATAAATAAAATATTGGACAAGCTTTATTTAGATGACTTTTTTCTTGTTGTTGAGAACTTTGTGAGACATTTATTACTACTACTAAAATTACGAAAGCAAAGCAACTTTGGAAGATTTTTTATCTTCAAATATTTGCTTGTTTTTTCTTGCTGCTAAGAACTTTGCTGGCTTTTTTTTTTCTCTTCTTTTACTTTTACTTTTATTTTTTGCTAATTAGAAGAATGTAAAAATGTAGGAAATGAAAACAAAAAAATTTCCAATTTTTTTTGTTTTTTATTTCTCATATTTGTTGGATTTTTGTTGTTGTAAATAACTTTGTGATTTTTTTTTGGGATAACAATGAAAAGAATAATCTGAGATATTTTATTTCTTCTGATAAAGAGTTTCTCCAACAAATTTTTGACAAAGTACCAACTCAGCTGCAATGTTAATTAAAAAAAAATGTTCAATTACATGCTTTAATGACAATTCAAATGAAAAGTTGACCAAGATCTACATTGCAACACTTATGCAAGTTTAAGGTTCAAATTGATACAATTTGTTAAGTTTAGGGTTTAATTTGTTAAAATTGAAAGTTCATGGTTAAAATTGATACAACATGCTAAGTTCAGGGGTCAAAATTGTTTTTTCCAAAAAAAAAAAAAAACAAATTAAGAAAAGAAACACTCATTTAACTACGAGTTAAACCTTAATTAGGATTAAAATTCCCAAAACTTTGGGAAGAAAATAATCCAATTGATTGGGATTTGGGTTTTTTGATATTTAAAATAAATATCGAATCTTAAACCTCCAAAAAAAAATTTAAAGATTTAATTAAAAATCTCTTTCCCCTAAATTTTAGAAATTTAGTTTAACGACCTAAGACTACACTTAAATTCTAATTTTCCAAATTAGAATAAGAACGTCCAATATATTCCAAAACGACTCGATTTCTAAACGCGGTACGTTACAACACCTTTATTACACAAAAACCTTTTGGACTCTTTGCATTCCAAGTTCTAGAGAATTTCAAATTTTCAAAAAATAGCACATTGGCTTCCTATAACAAATTTTAATCCAATAACTAATCAACGTCTATTATAAAACTAAGTCCAATAAACTAAGTCCTAATTTGAGTTGTCATATCGAATGAAGGCCAATTAATAATGACAAATGAAGGTCAATTAATAAACAAATAATAGCTTCCATCTGATTTGGTTTTCTTTCCTCTCTGCAAATAATACAGTATCTCAAAACCATATTTCCAACGTATTATGTACCACTTGCGCCCTCAAGAACAGTCTCTCTCACTTCTGTTTTTTTTTAGTCAAAGGTCGTCTCTTGAATATATACATATATGCATATATATGTATGTATTGTGAATTTACAAGACTTCTATATATTATTGCTCACTATGTAATACAAGAGGTAGCAGACTTATATACAAGAGTTTAGAGAATGGTTCACTGTGTAAATTTTATTTATCCTCATTCTAGTTTTAATATTTCTTCAATTATACTAAACCTAGCTACTTCGAAAGCTAACATTTTTAAAATAAAATATCATTCTTATATAGTTTCTTTGTGACATTTTTTATTGAACGTATATATATACATATGTATGTACATATACATGTATGTATATATGTGTATTTGTATGTATGTACAAAACGCAAGAATAGCGAACTTTCTGCCTTCTACTCACAAGTCTAACCGAAAAAGAATGCAAGGAAGCGATTAAACTCGTTGTTTTTTTTTTGTTGAACTTGATAGAAACAAACAAACGATAATGAAGCTAACTAAACAAGATGAAGGAAATCGAAGGAAACAACAACTTACGGCTGCTCGCAGGTGAGGGAGACGAGATGACAGCGCAAGCTTGAACGGCAGCGGTCTGCTACTGCCTGCGGACGCGACGACGCGAGAAAAGGAAGAGCTTGACGAAGACCCACAGAAAACGCACGACAACTCGAGCACCACAACGACTAGCAGCTGCTGCTCGAGGCACGATGGCGACAGAGGGCTGGGCAACGACGAAGGCGACGCAGGACGGGCTTTGGTCGATGGCGGCGCGGCTTCACGCAAAAGAGAACCTGAGAGAGATAGGGAGAGATTCGCGCGAGAAAGGACGGCGCGACGGCTGGGCTGGGGGCGACGGGTTGAAGCGTGGGTGCTGACCTGTTGGGTTTTATGTCCTAAAACTCGTAGATAGTGAATGTTAACGAATTATACACTTGTATCAATAAAGTGTTATCGAGGTTTATGCAATAAATTGTTATTGTTAATTTAAGTCTAAAATTGCACAATATGACCCAAATCCAATAAACTAAGATCCAAGGTTGTTGATATGTAACTTGAACTAGTATGTGGGGACATACGGGGATCAATGTTCAAGTAACAACCTAAAAGGTCTATAGTACAGGGATAAGGCTGGGTACCTTATCCTGGTAACACTATGTGATACGACCCGCTTTGTATTCGATACAAACGTATTGATCCAAGGCGTCCATGTAGGAGACATGCGAGCGGGGGTATCCTATGCAATGAGTTTGCATAAGACCGGACCACGAAATAGTAAACCACTAGATGTAACACCGTTAACTAGTTAGGTTACTGTTTCAATAGGATGACTTAGGTAACTCATTCTTTATCCTGAGTGTGTCATGAACTCCTTCTCATGAGGGATTGTCCTTTGATTAGTACGGATGAGAGTGACATGCACGCCGACTCAACAAGCCTACCTTCTTGGGGACAAGACCGAGTGGGGGGCTGGGGACATGACAACACAATATGGAATTCACTCATTCCCGCTTCTAGGAGAAGTAGATGAGTGTTCCCTTAAGTGGTGACTCCGGGTCTTGAACAAAGGGATCCCGCCCTCTCATTGGCCCGAGAGGGACTTTCTGTTTACTGGTTGGACCATAAACAGGTTGTTCATTAGAGGAGCATTGGTACTTAAGGAGCCAGAGGTAACACAGGGGTAAAACGATAATTTGACCCAGTTGTAGTTACGAACACTCGTGAAGGATTAACTTACCATTATTGGTCAATATCCGTGGACACAGAAACATTCTACAGTGAGAAGAGTGCAACTGTGGGTCTTTAGTGGAGTGACCCACAGTTAATGAATATTGGTTAACTCGATTAATGAGTTTGGTCAGTTAACCTCATATCATTGGAGCTTCTGATCTGTAGGTCCATTAGGTCCCCCTGCTAGCTCGTAAAGAGTAATTGGGAACAATTTATCTTGAAAAGAATTTGAATTGTTCAAATTCAATTTGGGAATCAGGTTAATTGTATGAAGTACAATTAATATAATGTATGTTGATACATTATAGTATAAAGTTTAATTTGTGATTAGATTTTATTAAATTGAGAGAATTATATATTTGAAAGAATTCAAATATATAACTAATTAAATATGTGATATTTAATTAGTGAATAAATTAATTAATTGTGAATTAATTAATTATTCAATTAGTCTAATTAAATGTGATTTAATTAAACTATAATATATGAGAGATATATTAGAATATGATTCTAATATGTAATTAATTAAATATGGTTGATATTTAATTAATTATGAAATTAGTTAATTTTGAATTAATTAATTGCTAAATTTAATTTAGTTAAATGTGATTTAATTAAATTAATAACTAGATTAATTTTAATGTGAATATGATTCATATTAAAACTAACTATAGGATATAAGAGAGATGCACATTTGAATATGATTCGAATGTTTGATTAATTAAATATCTGATATTTAATTGATTGAATAATTAATTAATTATTAATTAATTAATTGTGTGGTTTAATTAATTTAATTAAATGTGATTTAATTAAGATTAATTAAAACTATGTATTATGTGAGGGCAATGCATTTAAATATGATTTAAATGCACATATGCTTGATTTATTAATATGATTAATTGATTAGCATTTAATTAATTAGTTGGATTAATTTTCATTAATTAATTTAATTAATTAGTTTTATTTTATTTAATTGGTTATTGGTTAACCAATTAAATGACTCACAATAGACAGGGGTCTAAATATCACGCTCTTGAATTTTTTTCAAGCTCTCTACATCTCTCTCATTCTCTCTCAACAAAAGTACAGAGGAGTTCACATTACTCTTCTGTAATTCTCTCCCAAAGATTCAAGAGATCATTCAGTCCCACAATTGAGTTCCCAATCTCAGAGGATAGCGGGGTAATCTCATGGTGGTGTTCAATCTTGAACAATTCAGAGTCGCCCACGACGGTAAGTTTGCTTAACTAGAATTATGAATTCGTTATTTGCCAATGTACTAGTATTTTAAGAAACGAAATTAAAATGCGAGTTGGTCCAATTGCTTCCGCTGTAACGGAATTGAGAATTTCAATCCTTGATGACCGACGGACAAACGCGTGAGAGAGGACGGCGCCGACGAGAGAGGAAGAAGAAAACGTGAGTTGAGGGGGCTGCGGCTGGCCTCCTTCACGAGAAGGAGAAGAGTTAGGGAGGCTGGCGGCTAGAGAAAGAAGGAGAAGGATTAGGGTTTACTATTTTTTTTTTCTTATTTCTTTTCTTAAAAAAAAAACAAATTAAGAAAAGAAAAACTCATTTAACTACGAGTTAAACCTTAATTAGGATTAAAATTCCCAAACTTAACTCTTAAAAACTCTGGAAAGAAAATAATCCAATTGATTGGGATTTGAGTTTTTTGATATTTAAAATAAATATCGAATCTTAAACCTCCAAAAGGAATTTAAAGATTTAATTAAAAATCTCTTTCCCCTAAATTTTAGAAATTTAGTTTAACGACCTAAGGCTACACTTAAATTCTAATTTTCCAAATTAGAATAAAAACGCCGAATATATTCCAAAACGGCTCGATTTCAAAATGCGGTACGTTACAACACCTTTTATTACACAAAAACCTTTTGGACTCTTTGCATTCCAAGTTCTAGAGAATTTCAAATTTTCAAAAAATAGCACATTGGCTTCCTATAACAAATTTTAATCCAATAACTAATCAATGTCTATTATAAAACTAAGTCCAATAAACTAAGTCCTAATTTGGGTTGTCATATCGAATGAAGGCAAATTAATAATGACAAATGAAGGTCAATTAATAAACAAATAATAGCTTCCATCTGATTTTCTTTCCTCTCTGCCAATAATACAGTATCTCAAAACCATATTTACAACGTACTATGTACCACTTGCGCCCTCAGTCTCTCTCACTTCTGGTTTTTTTTTTTTTTTTTTTTTTTTTTTTTTTTTTTAAATTTTTCAGTCAAAGGTCGTCTCTTGAATATATACATATATGCATATATATGTATGTATGTATTGTGAATTTACAAGACTTTTATATATTATTGCTCACTATGTAATACAAGAGGTAGCAGACTTATATACAAGAGTTTAGAGAATGGTTCACTGTGTAAATTTTATTTATCCTCATTCTAGTTTTAATATTTCTTCAATTATACTAAACCTAGCTACTTCGAAAGCTAACATTTTTAAAATAAAATATCATTGTTATATAGTTTCTTTGTGACATTTTTTTATTGAACGTATATATATACATATGTATGTACATATACATGTATGTATATATGTATATTTGTACGTACATTTATACATACATCCATCCACACACACACACACACATATATATATATATATATATATATATATATATATATAATTTTGAAAGGGTGTGAATTCAAAAGAAGACATGAAGGAAAAAAAATATTTATTATATTGAATTGTAAAACTAAACTAAAATTCAAGAAAGCGTGGAGTCAAATAAAAGAATTCATCTAGCCCTGCATAACGTCTCCAATTTCTTGGGTGCAAATTAATATTTTACAATTTTGACTAGATTATAAAATATTTTAGAACCTCATTTTAAAAACTATCACAGGGCTTCATCTCATTTGGGACGGGCCTGGACAAGAGAAATGACAGAATCCCTTTATTATATTAAATTCTAATATAAAACTATAAGAAATATCAAAATTCTACAAGAAACCTACGAGATAAATAAAAGAACTCATCTACCCGAGCATATCTCGGTTGCCTACTCTGATTTTTTCGGTTCTCTCCACTCCGGCGACGGGCAGGGCGGTGACCCACTTGTTGCATTTGTTGGACGTCCTCGACGTGTGGACTTCTTCGGGTTGGACGTCTTCCACGTTTTGGACTTCGTCGGGTTGGACGTCCACCACGTGGACTTCTTCTGGGGGTTCACGTCGTCCTCACCCAGATGTTGAACAAGCAATGCGTCGATCACTTAACGTCCCTCGTTGCATTTGTTGGACGTCTTCCACGTTGTGGACTTCGTCGAGTTGGACGTCCTCCACGTTTTGGACTTTGTCGGGTTGGACGTCCACTATGTTTTTTACTTCTTCTGGGGGTTCACGTCGTCCTCACCAGACGTTGAACAAGCACTGTGTTGATTGCTTAACGTCCCTCATTGCATTCTTCCATGTCGTGGACTTCGTCGGGTTGGACGTCCACCACGTTTTAGACTTCTTCTAGGAGTTCACGTCGTCCTCAACCAAATGTTGAACAAACAATGTGTCGATCGCTTAATGCATTTGCTCAACCTGCTCCAGTTGATTTTTTTTTTTGTTTTATTTGAATGAATTTTTGGAAAATCTTTCTAACCGTGGGGCCATTCTGAATGGTAAATAGGTGTAGTCTCTCTAGCTAAGGTGACTTCTTGGATGACCTCTTCCATTGGAAACTGAAAGGAAACTAGGAGGTGAGAGATGAAGTATCATCGTTGCTGTGGATGGATTATATAGATTATTGGAAAAACTCAATTTCATCAATCCCTAGACTAAATTTTGAGTCCAAATTTGATTTTTTTTTTTAAAATCCAAATCTCAAAATTGGGATTAAACATCCTCCACCCATTTTCACGAGAAAATACTGACCGTCGAAAATTTTCTTCTCGCCTCCATGGTTTCCGACTGCTATTTCTTCCATGTCTACTTATATAGTTCATCGATTCCGTCAAATTTCAAGCTGCTTGCTCATTGTTCTCGTCTCTTCATCTAATTGGACGCTTTGAATTTCGTCGGTTTTCATTTTCTAACATGGGCCACTCACAGATTCAGAGAGAATTTGCAAAGCCAAGTCTAGATTGGGAAGCAGCGCTGAAGCGGTATAAAAACGTTATGGCTTCAGAATCCGAGGCTGTTAAAGTGAAAGCCATAGTCAAATTGGCCCATCTCTCCAAAAAGGCCCCCGAGAATATTTTGAACAGCACCATACCCATTATTGCTAAGCATCTTGAGGGTAACCTCATCGATAATTCAAGTCATTCCATGAAAGGAGTTGCTGCATATTGTCTAAGATGTATATCTTGTCAAGGTGATGATACTTTGGCGATGGCGGTAGGTCATTCTGGCGCTCTACAGTCGTTGCTGAGGTTATTGTCACATTCTAGAGGTTGTTTTCGTAAGATTTTAGTTAAATGTGTTTGGAGTATTGTCACTTTTGATAAAACTAGTCGTGTGATTATAGCAAGAAATGGGGGTTTGGAAGTTATTATTGGCATGTTTGATTCTGTAATTGATGGCACTAGGAGATATTTATTGGAGATTTTGAGTGCAATGGCACTATTGAGAGAGGTTAGGAAGGCCCTTATCAGTTTAAGAGGACTCCCTTTTCTTGTGCAAGCTGCTAGATGTGGCTGCATGGCCTCCAGAGAAAGAGCTTGCCAAGCAATTGGGTTGCTTGCAATTTCCAAGCGTGGAAGACACATGCTTGTTGAGTTGGGAGTGGTTTCAGTGCTTATTGAACTATTTCGTGAAGGAGATTGTGTGACAAAACTGGTAGCTGGTAATGCTCTTGGAATAGTTTCAGCTCATGTAGCCTATATTAGGCCTGTTGCACAAGCTGGGGCCATTCCTTTATTTGTTGATCTTCTTCAGTGCCCTGACCTTATTGGTAAGGAGATTGCAGAAGATGTCTTCTGTCTCTTAGCTGTTGCTGAAGCGAATGCAGTAGTCATTTCTGATCATCTAGTGAGAATTCTTAAAGAAGGTGATGATGGAGCAAAGGCTGCAGCTGCTGATGTTTTATGGGATCTTTCAGGCTATAAGTACTCCATATCAGTTGTGCGTAGTTCGGGTGCCATTCCAGTTTTGGTGGATCTATTACTGGTCGAGAATGATGAAGTGAGGGAAAAATTCTCTGGAGCTATAGCCCAATTAAGTTATAATGAGACAGACAAGGCTGCACTTGCTGATGCAGGAGCGGTTGAAATACTAACAGGCCAAGGCTGTTGCAAGATGAGTTAGAAGAACTGAAAGATAATTCTGCTGAGGCCCTTATAAATTTTTCTGAAGACCCCTTATACTGTGATAGAGTATCTGAAGCAGTTAACACTCCTGCTTTCCAAAATATGCAGGAAAGAATGACCCATATTCATGCTACTGAAAGGTACACCACAAGGTCCTCCCTACGTCAAATGGGAATCGACCAACTTACCAGGGATCCAGATTTTCTATAACTCTTACGAGTGGTACTACTTTTTCATAGGTCTTTTTGTAATCTAAGAAGTATGCTCTCAAAAACAATCACAAGATATGAATTCAAAATTAGATAGATGCATTGCACTTATTTTCATAAGATAAAATTAGGAATAAACATGTTAGAAACATGTTAATAAATAACATGTTCAAATGTTTTGATGCTCAATTATTTGCATTTCAAATACAACATGAAAGAAATAAATTATACATTTTTTAGTTGAAGGAAGTTATAATATTGTTGCAATGGTGTAACATCTTGTAAGTTGTAACAAACATTCATGAAAAAGATCTGAAACCTAAAAACTTCTATACAAACTTAAGCAAGCTCCTACTTATTTGGATCATTAACTCTCCGTTTTAATTTAGGAGTGAAATCTTTGCTTTTGGAATATATATATGTCTTATTTTAGACTTTCCTAAGTTTACTTCTTTAAAAACTGTTCAGAATGTAGCTAGTGATAGTTATTGGACTTGATCCCTTCGTCTCAGTGGTGTGCTTTTCTGTTAATTACATTCCTTTATATCAGCTTTGTAATCTCTCTCTCTCACTTCTTTAAAAAAAAGAATTGTGATCATATTATGAGTTATTCTTTCTTTAACTCCAACCTACGGGGAACTTTAATGATTGAGAAAGTTGACCTTGCGTCTCTTTCATAAGTCATTCATGGGGTTTTTTGGAAATGCAGGGTAATAAACGAAAAAAATGGAAAAAACGAGCGGTTTTGAAAATATTTCGAAAAATCAAGTGTCGCGCCTCTAACGAGACAGCAACGAGATAGTAACCGGACGAAACAAGACGAAAGGAAACAGCGGTTAACGGACCTTGATGTCGCGCCTCTTGAAGAGGCGCGACAACGTCGGGAAGGTGCGAATTGCAGAGATTCCAGCGCGGCCGTCACATCGTTTTTCAGTCTTGTCCAGTCGCGTCTTTTCGTGCGTTGACCATGCAGAAGAATTTTTTTTGAAAAGTTGGTGGGTGGGTTTAATGGAAGGTGTTGCATGGTTTTAAATATGAATCATCCTTAGCCAATGTTGAGCTGTGATATCTAAATACAAAGAATGCAAAGCACGTGCAAGGTAGTTAGTTTTCCTTGTTGTCCAGAGCTCCTATATAAATAAGTGAGCTTATGTATTATTTCAAAGTGTAGTTGCTAAAACCTCTTTTTTGAGTGATTTGTAGAGGAAACTTTGTATACCCTTCCGGTTTTGTTTTGTTCTGAATAAAAGACTCAATACCTCTGGTGCTTGACAGTGGACGTACACCCTATAAGGGTGGAACCACTATAACTCTTGGTTGTGTTCTTCCTCTTTCCCTATCTCTCATTCACTTTCTTTTATTCTTTCTTTTGATCTCTGTTTTAAGATCCTTTATTGTTGAATTCTGCTGGGTTGCTTCTCTTCCATTCTTCAGCTGCAACAATTGGTATCAGAGCTTGAAATATAGAATTCAAGAATTTGCGTGGCTACCTCCTCAGAACCTGTCGTGCTCGTTTTCTCAAAATCAGTCACTTGGAAGTTTCAGAAATCTCATTCTTGTGTTCGAAGAGAGATTTTCTTGAACTATTTCGCATCATGGCAGCGAAATTTGAACTGGAGCGCTTCGATGGAAGAAGCGATTTTGGGCTTTGGAAACAGAAGATGCAAGCCCTCCTGATCCAACAAAAAGTCGCCAAAGTATTGCTGGATCCAGGTAAACTCCCTTCGACTATGACTGATGATGAGAAAGAAGAGATGAAAGAAATTGCCCACAGCTTGATTATATTGCATTTGTCCGACAATGTACTTAGAAGGGTTGGAAAAATTCAGAAAGTAGAAGAGCTATGGGCAAAGTTGGAACAGTTGTACATGCCCAAATCTCTGTCGAACCAAATCTTCTTGAAAGAGCGGTTCTTTGGGTTCAAGATGGACCCTTCAAAGAACCTTGAAGAAAATCTTGATGACTTCAACACAGTGTGTACGGAACTTGCAAACTCCGGAGAAGAAGTCAAGGCGGTAGACCAGGCAGTGATTCTATTAAATTCCCTACCAGATTCGTTCAAAGAAGTAAAAGCTGCCATCAAGTATGGAAGGGACAAACTGACTGTAGATGTAGTACTTGATGCCTTGAGAACGAAAGAACTGGAATTGAAAATAGAAAAGAAAGATCCAGAGGCTTTATTTGCTAGAGGAAGACAGACTCAGCAAAATAATTCTAAAGGAAGGAATTTTCGTGGTAAAGGTCAAAACCATCAGAACCGAAATCAAAATTCCCAACACAGAGATGGGAAACCAACAGGAAGAACTCAGAATAATGCAAAATCCAATCCTAGTGACAAGAGCAATATTAATTGCAATTATTGTCGTAAGGATGGGCACTATAAGGTAGATTGTCCCCAATTGAAAAGGAAAGCAAACAGGTCGAACTTCAAAGAGAATAAGAACTCAGCAAATATCCATGAGGGATATGAATCTGCAGAAGTTCTAGTTGCCTCAGAAACTGACAGCAAAGAAGAGTGGATATTGGACTCCGGGTGCTCTTTTCATATGACACCTTGGAGACATTATTTCACTGATCTTAATGAATTTGATGGAGGCAGAGTGGTAATGGGGAATAACCAACAATGTTTGGTCAGAGGGATTGGAAGCGTTAAACTAAAACTTCAGGATGGATCAGTAAAAATCTTGAAGTCAGTTCGCTTTGTACCTGATCTGAAAAGGAACTTAATTTCCTTGGGGACTCTTGATAAAGATGGCTGCCGATATGAGTCAGGTGAAGGTACTTTGAGGGTTTATAAAGATGATATATTGAAATTAACTGGAAACTTGTGTAGTGGCCTTTATGTACTGCAGGGAAGAGCAGTGACTGGAGAAATTTATAATATAGAAAGGAAGTTTGACAAGGAAACCAGTCTTTGGCACAAAAGACTGGCTCATATCAGTTACAAAGGGCTTGAATACCTGTACAAACAAGGCTTAATCGGCAGTAAGAAACCAGCTGACATATCCTTTTGTGAACATTGTGTTCTTGGGAAGCAAGCAAGACAAAGCTTCAAAGCTTCCACTCATACTACTAAGGATAAGTTGAATTATGTCCATTCAGACTTGTGGGGGCCAGCAAGAGTTACCACTCATGGTGGAGCAAGGTACTTCTTGACCCTCATAGATGATTTTTCTAGGAAACTTTGGGTGTTTATGTTAAAAACAAAAGATGAGGTGTTTGAACGTTTCTTAGAATGGAAAATTTTGGTTGAAAATGAGACTGGCAAAAGAATTAAATACTTGCGAACAGACAATGGGCTTGAATTTTTGAATGATAGATTTGCTAACTTGTGTAAGAGGGATGGTATTAGCAGACATCTATCTACAGCCAGGACTCCTCAACAAAATGGACTCGCGGAGAGATATAATCGTACCATATTAGAAAAAGTTCGTTGTATGCTCTCCAATGCCCAATTACCACGTGTTTTTTGGGGTGAAACAGTAAATACTGCTGCATATGTCATTAACCATAGTCCTTCATCTGCTCTTGATTTCAAGACACCTCAGGAGGTCTGGACAGGAAGAAAACCGAGTCTTAAACACCTAAGAGTCTTTGGTTGTGCTGCATATGCACACACTAGGCAAGATAAACTGCTTTCGAGGGCTAAGAAATGTATGTTTTTAGGGTACCCTCAAGGAATAAAGGCTTACAAGTTATGGTGTCTTGAACCTGGGGAAGCAAAATGCATAATCAGCAGGGATGTAACTTTTAATGAAGATTGTATGCCCTGGAAAAATGCAGCCATAGATGAAACACGGCTTCAGTCTGATGTTTCTTTTGAGATTGAACTGCAGTCAGCAAGTGAAGCTTCCACTTCGAACAGCAGGCTTGAACAGCAACATGAAACTCCTACTGGTACAGAATCTGAGTCTCAGGACATTGAAGAGAATATCCCTGTTGATACACCGTCCAGTGAGCTTGAATCCTATCAGTTAACAAGAGATAGAACTAGAAGGACTATCAGACCACCTGCAAGGTATGATAACTCGGAATTTGTGGGATATGCCTTTAATTGTTACACTAACAATTTTGGTCTTGAGCCGAGTACCTACAATCAGGCAATAAAATCAGATGCCAAGGATCAATGGATGGAGGCCATGAGTCAGGAAATGGAGTCTTTACTCCTTAATAAGACATGGAATTTAGTCCCAAAACCTATTGGAAAGAAGATTATCGATTGCAAATGGATATATAAACTGAAACCTAGCATAAAACCAACAGATCCTCCTCGATACAAAGCCAGACTAGTTGCAAAAGGGTTTGCACAAGAAGAAGGAATAGACTATACAGAAGTGTTTGCTCCGGTGGTAAGGCATACTTCTATTCGAATATTGTTATCTCTTGTCGTTCAATTTGACTTGGAATTGGAACAGATGGATGTCACGACAGCCTTCTTATACGGACATCTTGAGGAGGATATCTACATGTCTCAACCTCCAGGATTTGTTGAAGATGGAGGGGAGACTTTGGTTTGCCATCTTAAAAAATCAATCTATGGGCTGAAGCAATCTCCGAGGCAGTGGAACAAAAGGTTCGATATGTTTATCTCTGCTGAAGGCTTCTCTAAAAGTGCTTATGATAGCTGTGTGTATAAGAAAATTGTGTCTACTACTGTGTATGTTTTGGTTTTATTGTATGTGGATGATATTTTGATTGCTTCATCTAGTAAGCTGTAAATTAGGAAACTAAAAACAGCACTGTCTGCTGAGTTTCGAATGAAGGACTTAGGACCAGCTAAGAAAATCCTTGGTATGGAACTTGTTAGAGATAGACCCAGGAACACTTTGCTTCTTACTCAAACAGAATACTTTGAAAAAATTATAAAGAAGTTCAACTTGGAAGAAGCTAAGACAGTTAGAACTCCTTTTGCCCAACATTTTAAACTTTCGGCTTCTCAGTCGCCTGTAGATGAACATGAAAAAACTGAGATGAAAGCTGTTCCCTATGCCAATTTAGTTGGAAGCTTGATGTATGGAATGGTGTGTAGCAGACCTGATTTAGCTCATGCTCTCAGTATTGTCAGCCGGTATATGAGCAATCCTGGGAGAAGTCACTGGGATGCATCAAAATGGATTGTGCGGTATCTTAAGGGAACATCAAAACGAGGTCTGCTATATGCTAAAACTGATCAGTTGACTGATATTCTCACAGGTTTTGTGGACTCAGACTACGCCGCTGATTTAGATAAAAGGCGTTCATTAACAGGGTATGTATTCATGCTGTTTGGAAATGTTGTGAGCTGGAAATCTACTTTGCAGTCAGTTGTTGCGCTATCTTCAACAGAGGCCGAGTATATAGCATTGTCTGAATCTGTAAAAGAGGCTGTATGGCTCAAGGGGAGCATATCTGAGATGATTCAAGGAGTTTCTAATGCAAAAATATACTGTGATAGTCAAAGTGCACTAGCTCTATCGAAAAATCCTACTTATCACGATAGAACTAAGCACATCGATGTCAAGTTTCACTACATAAGAAATGTTGTTCAAGAGGGTGTCATCAAGCTAGAAAAAATTAACACTGCTCACAACCCTGCTGACATGATGACTAAGTCCCTCCCTGCAAACAGATTGAATTACCTCTGTGAAATCCTAAAACTAGATTACGGCTGAAGTGTTGTTGCATTCTGAGACATCAAGCACCAAGAGTTTTTTGTTCATCTCCAGTTTTTCCCTTTTTCTTTAGATATCAAGAGGGTGATTGTTGAGCTGTGATATCTAAATACAAAGAATGCAAAGCACGTGCAAGGTAGTTAGTTTTCCTTGTTGTCCAGAGCTCCTATATAAATAAGTGAGCTTATGTATTATTTCAAAGTGTAGTTGCTAAAACCTCTTTTTTGAGTGATTTGTAGAGGAAACTTTGTATACCCTTCTGGTTTTGTTTTGTTCTGAATAAAAGACTCAATACCTCTGGTGCTTGACAGTGGACGTACACCCTATAAGGGTGGAACCACTATAACTCTTGGTTGTGTTCTTCCTCTTTCCCTATCTCTCATTCACTTTCTTTTATTCTTTCTTTTGATCTCTGTTTTAAGATCCTTTATTGTTGAATTCTGCTGGGTTGCTTCTCTTCCATTCTTCAGCTGCAACAGCAAAAAAAAAAAAAAAAACAGATCCGAGAACCATCTTTGGCAAGAAAAAATCCGAGAACCATTTTTCTTTTCTTCCAAAATTCGAAAACACAACTTGTTTGTTGAAGGTAGTCCCAAAATTTTCGTGCGTTTTCCTCCCTCCTTTTTCTATTACCCACGATTTCTCTCCATTTTGTTCTTACATCAAGATTGATTGTGGGGAAAAAAAATTGAACCTTGGAAAGATCCGTATACACTTACTTAGAAGATCAGTATTTTTTATTCGCTGTATTTTCTTTTTGTTTAGTAGTGTTAATATATTTTTTTTATTTATACTGATTTTTGTTTTATAGGAAGAAACTTTACAAGAAAAAAAAAATCACACAAACCTTGGAGAGATTTGAGCGAAGCCACATCTCGGTATTTTTTAATACTTCGTGATTTTTGTCCTTTTTTATAATTATTTTGTAGTGTTACTAGTTTTGTTTTATGTATACTGAATTTTGTTTTACGGGAAGAAACTCTATTGAAAAAAAACGTTCATTTACACGTTGGATAGATTCTAATAAAGTTGCATTCTGAAGATCGGTATTTTTTATTACATTGTATTTTTCGTTTTTTTTTGTAATGTTACTAATTTTGTTTTTTACTTATTTTTAATTATATTGAGTTGTGTTTTACTGGAAGAAACTCTGTATAAAAAAAAATCACGTGGACCTTGGAAATATTTAACTACAACCACATACAAGGTTGGTTTTTTTTTTTTTTTTTTTTTTTTTTTTTTTTTCATTTATATGATAAATAATATGATTTTTTTATAGGTGTCCACAAGTTCAGAGATAAAATGAAAAAAGAATCATGCAACATGTATATTATACACTCTTAAGTTCATGATATTGCTTAGAAGAAAGCCTAGATGAGTATGTTTGAGAATTATTTTATAAATGCATGAAAAAGTATAACTATGCTATCTTGGTTTGTAAATGGTAACAACTATTTATAACTTTTCCTTATATGCAAAATGTTTTGAAAAAAGTTGGGACGTATATCGAAAACTATATATAAAGGCTTATTTTGTTAGTACTTTAGGGGCCGTTTGGCCCACTGTGTTGGTTATAATAGCCCCCGCTATTATAACCAACCCAGTGTTTGGGGCACCAACAAAAATAAGGGGCGGAGTTGGTTATTTTTCCCCCCGTTTTGCTACAGTAACCACTATTCAACTCACCCCAATTATTCTATCCATTCTCTACAGTAACTCTTTACTCTCTTCTTCCATGTGACTCATTGACTTTTCTACCGACGACCGACCGACGACTTTTCCGACGACCACCGACAACTTTTCCGATGACCGCGGTCGACTTTCCGGCCACTTTTCCGGCAATCACCGACGACTTTTCCGGCGTTTTTTTTTTTTTTTTTTTTTTTTTTTTTTTTTTTTTTTTTTTTTTTTTTTTTTAGAAAATCTTCTTCTCATTTTCATTTCGAAAAATATAAAAAACGAAAATAAAGAAAAAAAAGAGGTAGAAGAAAATGAAAGGAAAAAAGAGGAAAAGAATTTCGATCGCCGAAAAATTTGTTGGTGGTCGTTGGAAAAATCATAAAATTTCTAGGGAGAGTTAGATACTAGGTTGTCTTTGTACATATATATAAATATGAAGTTTTATTACATAATTAGATACTAGGTTGTCTTTGTTTACCTTCATCGTACCATATTTTTCATTCCAAATTATACTTATCGTATTTAAGTTTACCGTGATAATAATAATTTAAAAAAAATACTACTCAAGTTTTTATTTTATGTGATTTCTATTTTATTTGATTCTTTTGATAATAAAGGTAAAATGAGTTTTTAATAAACATTTACCATTTTTATGTTGGAAATACATAAATGAAACAAATATGGTTTTTCTATATGAAATCATAAAATGACTTATTTTGTGAAAAAACCATGACTCTAAACACAAAGAAAATCAATCTTTACTTTAGGTTATTTTTGTTTCCTTTTAAGCTAAACACATAATTTAACCCCTGTACCCAAAACTTGTATTTTTTTTACAACTAAACCCTTTTTTATTATTAATATTTGAAATACAAAGTTGTACGAGGAAAATAGACAAAAAAAAAAAGTCAAGAAAAAAAAAACAGTCAGCTTGAAACATAGATTATTTGAACCCATACTAAAATAATTTGCATCCCAAAACACTGCACCCCAAACACAGACTATTTTATCCCAGACTATAATAATCTGCACCCCAAACACAGGTTATTTTATTCCAGACTATAATAATCTGCACCCCAAACACAGACTATTTTATCCCAGACTATAATAATCTGCACCCCAAACACAGACTATTATAACCCCCAGACTATTATAATCCCCCAGCTATTATAACCCCCAGCTATTATAACCAACCCAGCGCCCCAAACAGCCCCTTAGTGTAAGCCGATGCCAGTTTAGGTAATAGTCAATGCATTCTTATTACCAACATATTTTGTAATTTCCAAATATTAATAAAAAATAATAACATTTAACAGTATTAGTCTAATGTAATTAATTTGTGTTTCTTAGTAAAAAAAAAAAAAGGTTAAAAAGTATGAAAAATATATATGATTAAAAAGTATCTCTAAATTATTTAAAAAAAAAAGTATCTCTAAACCTGACTTTGTAAAAAATGGTTAAAAGTGAAAAAGATTAAAAAGAAAGAAAAGGTTAGTATTTTACTCTACATGAAAAATAGTATGTTTTTTTTATAGATGTGCACAAGATAAGAGAAAAATCATTTTTAAAAAATCATACAACATATAGTATATTTCAAAAAACTACTTTTGGAATTATTTCAAAAGATTATAGAAAATGGAGACTGATGCAATTGTTTTTTTAAAAATGGATGAGTTAAAATATTTAAAACAACAATTTTTTTAATAATAAATTTCAAAATAATTATATTTCAGTAAAAAGTTTTAAAAAGATACAATATTAATAAATAAAAAAAAATGTCCCATATATATATATATATATATGTAAGAAGTTAAAATATAGGATTTTGATTTCTTTTTAAAATATATATATATATAGATTTCTTTTTAAAATATATATATATATATATAGGATTTTGAAAATTATTGCTCAACCTTTATTTTTAGGTACTGTTTATATTTGTTTATATACTAATTTTTCTTACTCCCAACTTTTATAAGTGAGACTACATAACAAGGTTGTTCAACAATGTAAACACACTACCTTTGTATTACATTTTTTCTTGGGAAAAATACACTTTTGGTCCCTGAGCTTTGGATTAAGTGACACTTTGGTCCCTGAGTTTTCAAACTCTACAAAAATACCCCTGAGGTTTGAGATAAGGAGCATTTTGGTCCCTGCCGTCCAATTTTCCGTTAAATGCTAACAGATTGCTGACGTGGCCAAATTTTTTTAATTTTAAAATAAAAATAAAGAAAAAACAATAAAAATATTATTATTTAAATGATTTTTAAAACTTAACTCTCCACCCACTTCTTCATCTTCTTCCCTCAACCCCTCCACCTTCTTCTTCACATCTCCAGCGCCGGCGCCGGCGACTGTAATTTTTTTTTTCTTTTCTTCTCCTTACATCCCCTCTTTTACCCCAACTCATTTTTCTTCTTTTCTTTAAAAAAAAAAAATCAAGAGGGAGGAGGGACCTCCCTCCTCCTCCATTTCCGGCCGGAAACGGAGGAGGAGGGAGTGGACGGGGAGGGAGGAGGGGCCTCCCTCCTCCTCCGTTTCGCGCCGGAAAAGGAGGAGGAGGGAGGCCCCTCCTCCCTCTTGATTTTTTTTTTTTTTTTTAAGAAAAGAAGAAAAATGGGTTGGGGTAAAAGAGAGGGAGTAAGGAGAAGAAAAAAAAAAAATTACAGTCGCCGGCGGGCGGGCGCCCGCCGGGGGGGGCGAGCGGGGGACGGCCGCCGACGCTGGAGATGTGAAGAAGAAGGTGGAGGGGTTGAGGGAAGAAGATGAAGAAGTGGGTGGAGAGTTAAGTTTTAAAGATCATTTAAATAATAATATTTTTATTGTTTTTTCTTTATTTTTATTTTAAAATTAAAAAAATTAATTTTTTAATTAAAAAAATTTGGCCACATCAGCAATCTGTTAGCATTTAACGGAAAATTGGACGGCAGGGACCAAAATGCTCCTTATCTCAAACCTCAGGGGTATTTTTGTTGAGTTTGAAAACTCAGGGACCAAAGTGTCACTTAACCCAAACCTCAGGGACCAAAAGTGTATTTTTCCCTTTTTTTTCTTTTAACTCATCCATTTTGTAATTGTGTTTAATAAACCATGATTTTGACTATATTTTGAATTTTTTACTTTATCTGTATATATATTTTTATAAAAATTTTACTTAGCATCATATCCATTTTTTTTCATTTTTCTTCATCAGGTACAGTAAATATTAAAATTGAAATAGAAAGAGACTCTTCACTTTAAATGTGTCCATATTTGTTTAATCTTGCTTTGGTTCATTTATTAATTTATTATTTATTATGTTGTTTGTGTGAGAATTAACGATATACCGTTGAACGTTACTTGTTTTATTGTTGTATAAGGCATCACTTAATAAATTGCTAGATTTACATAATGTATGAAAGTAACTATATATTAGATATATATTTGAGCTAAACACCCTAAAAACTTAAATTCCAAAGAGAAGCCTAGGAATTTAAAAATATTTAGTTAATAGAATCCGAAAACCCTAAAACCCTAAAACAAACCCTAAAAATCATTAAACCACTAAAACCCTAACTCATGATAAACAGTAAAAAATAATTAAACCCCCAAAACCCCAAATCTAATTCTAAACCCTAAAAATCATTAAACACAAAAAAAAAAAAAAAAAACCCAAACCTAACCCTAAACCCTAAAAAATCATAAACCCTAACTCTAACCCTAAACCCTAAAAATCACTAAACCCCCAAACCATAACCCTAAAAATTATTAAACCCCCCAAACCATGAACCCTAAAAATTATTAAATCCCAAAACCCTAAACCCTAAAAAAATATTGAACCCCAACAACCTAAACCTAGCCATAATCCTAAAAATTATTAAAACCCTAAAACACTAAACCTAGCCATAACTCTAAAAATCATTAAACCCCCAAAACCCCATATCTAATTCTAAACCCTAAAAATCATTAAAAAAAAAAAAAAAAACCCAAACCTAACCCTAAACAATAAAAAATCAATAAACCCTAACTCTAACCTTAAACCCTAAAAATCACTAAACCCCCAAACCAGAACCCTAAAAATTATTAAACCCCAAAATCATGAACCCTAAAATTATTAAACCCCCAAAACCCTAAACCCTAAAAAAATATTGAACCCCAACAACCTAAACCTAGCCATAACCCTAAAAATTATTAAACCCCTATAACACTAAACAACCATAACCCTAAAAATCATTAAACCCCCAAAACCCAAAATCTAATTCTAAACCCTAAAAATCATTAAACACAAAAAAAAAAAAAAAAAAATAAAAAAAAAATCCTAAACCTAACCCTAAACCCACAATCAATAAACCCTAACTCTAACCCTAAACCCTAAAAATCACTAAACCCCCAAACCATAACCCTAAAAATTATTAAACCCCCAAATCATGAACCCTTTTTATTAAACCCTCAAAACCCTAAACCCTAAAAAAATATTGAACCCCAACAACCTAAACCTAGCCATAACCCTAAAAATTATTAAACCCCTAAAACACTAAACCTAGCCATAACCCTAAAAATCATTAAACCCCAAAACCCCAAATCTAATTCTAAACCCTAAAAATCATAAAAAAAAAAAAAAATCCTAAACCTAACCCTAAACCCTAAACAATCAATAAACCCTAACTCTAACCCTAAACCCTAAAAATCAAACCCCCAAACCATAACCCTAAAAATTATTAAACCCCCAAATCATGAACCCTAAAATTATTAAACCCCCAAAACCCAAAACCCTAAAAAAATATTGAACCCCAACAACCTAAACCTAGCCATAACCCTAAAAATTATTAAACCCCTAAAACACTAAACCTAGCCATAACCCTAAAAATCATTAAACCCCCAAAACCCCAAATCTAATTCTAAACCCTAAAAATAATTAAACACCAAAAAATCCTAAACCTAAACCCTAAAAAATCAATAAACTCTAACTCTAACCCTAAAATATCTCATAGTTGTTAAACTCATAAGTCTTAAAAATTGTAACTGATAATTGTAGAATACTGTAGTTTGGATTTAGCTATTATTTACTTACATAGTGTTTTTTAAATATCAGGTTTAATTGCATAACTATCATGGAACAAGTTGGATTTCTATGTTATATGAATGGGAACATAGTGCACGGTCTGAATGGTATAGAATATTTCGTCGAACCATTTGTTCAGTTCAATGTTCCTCGTGATATTGTATATGACCAATTCATTCAATGGTTATGCAATGGATTGTCGATTGATAGAACTAAAGGGTTGGAAAAGTCATCTTTAGATATGACACTATTGGGTTCGAAGGGTCTACTTATTATGTTCCGCCTGTCCCGTTACGAAGTGAGATTGACTTTAGGTTTATGATGAGCCTTGCTCTACCTCTTCCTAATAGAGTAGAACTCTTTATTCCTCGCCAAAACATCGTTCATATAGATCCAAATAGACCCATTGAACACGTATCTGAACCTAATTATACACCAGAGGATGAAGCTGAAGATGACTTGAATGTTGATAATGTTGATGAAGTGGGTGTGGATAATTTGGATGGGGAGAATGTAGACACTGCCTTGGTCACGAATGAAGACGTTGGAACAGAACCTGACAATGAAAACACCGAAGGACCGTCTGATGATGATGGAGAGGAAGATCCTCAGATGTATGGCAAGCACGAAATCCCAGAGTTTTTCATCCAACTAGACATGGCAGCCATCGATTCACTTTCTAACACAGGTGTTGAAAAAGAAGTAAGGGGAGATGATTTGTTGGTAAAAAGGATGACCTTCAAAACAAAAAATGATTTGAAGAACGCTGTAAGAAGTTATTCCATCCTCCGTCATCAATATTTTGATGTTGTTGAAACGAACAAAAAGGTATGGGCAGTTAAGTGCAATCGGTATGGTCAAGGGTGTATGTGGCGACTTCGTGGCTCTTGGCTAAAAGAAACATGGGTGTTTTGAAATAACACAGTACAACGGGTCTCATTCGTGTGTATACGCAAGCCTGGGGCAAGATAATACACAACTTGATGCCAACCTCATTGTTGCTGAGGTGCATAACGTTGTTAAGTGTAACCCATCAGTAACATAAGAACATTGCAGGAAAACATATTGACGAAATATGGATATAATGTGAAATACTCAAAAGTATGGGATGGGAAAAGAAAGGCCATGCATAACATATTCGGTGATTGGGACGAATCGTACCAATTGTTGCCATCGTGGACCAACATACTACAGCTCACCAATCTTGGCACAAAAGTTGCGTGGAGGTTACATGATGTGGTGGAAAATATTAATGAAAATGAAGTGGTGGAAAATAGTAATGAAAAAATATTGGGAAAAATACACTTTTGGTCCCTAAGGTTTGGATTAGGTTTCATTTTAGTCCTTGAGTTTTCAAACTCAACAATTTAGTCTCTGAGGTTTGGATTTCATTACACTTCCAGTCCCTCCGTCTAATTTTCTGTTAAATCCTAACAGTTGGCTGACGTGGTGTTATTTTTTTAATAAAAAATTATTATTTTTTATTTTTTAATAAAATAATAATAAATTAATTTAAAATATATTTTTTTATTATTATTTCTTTTCTTTCCCCATAACCTTGTTCATCTTCTTCTCCATATCCCATCTTCTTCCCCAACCCTACCGTCGCCGGTGCCGCTCACCGTCGGCCCTCCGGCCGGCGACCACTTTTTTTTTTTTCTATCTCTTCTATTCTTCTTCTTTCCCTTCCTTCTCCAAAGTTTCTGGTTTTTCTTTTCTTTTTTCTCATCTTTTATTCTTCCCTCTCCTCCCCTTCTTCTTCTTCCCTCTTCCTCCCTTCCCTTTCTTATTTACTGTTTTTTTCTTAAAAAAACGAAGGCGAAGCCGAATTGTTCCAGATCTACACGATAATCCAACGGGGGAAAACGAAGGGTCGAATTGTTCCAAATCTACGCACGGGAACACCTCAACCTGAATCGTTTCCAGATCTACGCGAACTGAGATCCACTCGAACCCACTCGAACAGATCTATCGGAGAAGACGTGCGAACCCACTAGAACTTGCGTCTGCTGCTGCCGAAGAAGACGCACGACGGACGACCGACAACTAATAAACCCACGGAGCAGTGTGGAACATCGCCGGAGTTGATGTGCAAAGGACGGTCGGAAGTCCTGCTGCTGCCGGAGAAGACGCGCGAAGGACGACCGACAACAAATAAACCCACACAGTAGTGTGGAATGTGGCCGGAGTTGACGCTCGAAGGACGGACGGCGATGCCCGACGGCGGCTGCTGGAAATGCATTTAGATTAGGGTTTAAATGGGTGAAGAAGAAGATTAAGGAAGAAAAAAGAAAAAGCAAAATGATTTAATATATTATATTATTTTAAAAAATTATAAAAAAATAGATTTAAAAAAAAAAAAAACTATTCCACATCAGCATTCTGTTAACATTTAACGGAAAATTTGACTGAGGGACCAATAGTGTACGAAATCCAAACCTCAAGGACTAAAATGTTGAGTTTGAAAACTCAGGGACCAAAATGAAACCTAACTCAAACCTCAGGGACCAAAAGTGTATTTTTCCCAAAAATATTTCATAGTGTTTTTTTTGGGCATTTGGTCCAGTAATCGAGGGCTTCAAGCATTGTCGACCATTACTTCAAATCGATGGAACACACTTGTACGGAAAGTACAAGGGATAATTATTGATTGCTACATCAGTCGATGCCGACCGACACATATACCCTGTGGCGTATGCTATTGTACCAGAGGAGAGTTCCGATACATGAGGTTGGTTTCTACGCCTGATTCGAAAACATGTGGTTGGTGAGAGAGCATAAATATGTCTTATTTCAGACAGGCACAAGGGTATTATCTCAGCGATCCGGAATAAGGAGAACGGTTGGACAGATGCACACCATCGATTTTGTTTGCAGCATCTTGCCAGCAACTTCAATGAACGGTACAAAGATAAGACGTTGAAGAAGCTGGTGTACCGAGCAGGTTCAAAGTTTAATGTAGATAAGTTCAAAGAATGCATGCAGGAGCTTCAAACAATTAACAAAGATTGCATGAGATTCTTCACTTCCCTGGATCCTGTACAGTGGACACAGTCACATGACGGTGGACACCGTTATGGTTGGTTGACCACAAACGTTGCAGAGTGCATTAATGGCGTTCTGAAGGGAGCAAGGAAGTTGCCAATCACTGCACTAGTTCAAGCAACGTTCTACCGTACAGTTCAATATTTTTCCACTAGAAGGCATGAAATTCAAAAATCATTGGAGGCTGGACAAACCCTTCACAAGGTAAAGAATTTCCATAAAACCACAATGTTCATTCCTACTCTTATATGAAACTCAATAATAATTTGTGTCCAATTGTTAGGTATGTAATCGAAATGTTAACGCCATGGGAGGCAAGGGCGAATGGTTTCTCAGTCAATGTGTTTGACTACGTTTTGGGTATATGCGACGTCACAACTTCAATAGACCCAATAACGATGAAAGGTGGAAAAAAACATCACGTGAGGTTATATGAGGGGTCGTGTGTTTGCAATAAGTGGAAAACATATCAAATTCCATGTTCCCACGCCATCACTGCTTGCAAACGAATAGGCATCGATTACATGAAATTTGTTCAAGATCACTATGACGTACCAAATTATTTGGCATGCTATGCACCGCATTTTACACCAATCCCTAATCAGAGTTGTTGGCCTGCTCCAAACTTCCCAAAAGTGTATCCTAACGTAGATTTGATGAGAGGGAATGGTCGACCATGCAGTTCTCGTATAAGAAACGAGATGGATTGGAGGGAGCCAATCATTAAAACACGATGTGCAGTATGTAGACATGAATGGCATAATCAAAGAAATTGTCCTCATCGTGCAGCTGGAAGGTTGAATTAGTATTGAACAGTTGTTTACATTTTTTGTTCATTATGTACAAAATATTTGTAACATAAATGCTAAACTTTTTTTTGGATATATAAAGCATATTATTCATTGTGTGCAAAATTTTCCTTTCTTTTAATATCCGTGTACCTAATACTTACTCTTAATATACTTAAATGTCAATAGATGAGAGATCATGATATTACTACAGGTCCGTATGACCCATCTGTTCTACACCTACAACCCAGTCATCGATCTTCACTGGTCTGGGATGATGTCCACTATAATGTCATGCATTGTAGACGTCATGAGGCTGTCCTTAAAAGGTTTTCGAGCCCTGACCCCCGGATTGAGCCATATCTACGAGCCTTCGAGTTTTATGGTGTGTCATGCATTCAATTCATCCAGTTAGATTGGCACTTAATTACTGCCATGGTAGAGCGCTGGAGACAAGAGACACACACATTTCCTCTTCCACATGGGGAGTGTACTATAACTCTACAAGACGTTGCTGTATAGTTTGGCTTGCCTATTGAGAGGAAGGCGCTACCAGGGTCAGTAAACAAAGACTAGTCAGCTGTTTGTCAAGACTTAATGGGGGTTCATGTCCCCAATAGGGTGTTGGATGGAGCTCGTCTGAGCCTATCTTGGTTAGCTGCACAATTCAATAATTTCGTCCATCTACTAGACGACGCTGAGGAAGAAGACCTTCGACATTATGCCCGAGCATATATATTATCTCTGATCGGAGGCATGTTATTTACTGACAAGTCTGGAAGTAGGGTGCACTTAATGTACCTACCCCTATTTGAAGATTTTGATGAAGCTGGGACGTATAGCTTGTTGGGTTTTATGCCCTAAAACTCGTAGATAGTAAATGTACTTTTGACCGAACATTAATAAATTGATGGATTATTCATGTTTGTATTATATCTTGTCTTATTAACCCTAATCCAATAAACTAAACATCCAAGGCTAATAGAATGAGGCTTGAACTAGTATGTAGAGACATACGGGGATCGATGTTCAAGTTTTAGCCTAAAGGGTCTGTAGTATAGGGATAAGGCTGGGTACCTTATCCTGGTGACACTATGGATACGACCCGCTTTGTATATTGATACAAACGTAGTGATCCAACGCGTTCATGTAGTTGACATGCGAGTGGGGGTATCCTGTGCAATGAGATTGCACAAAGACCGGACTACGAAATAGTTAACCACTAACTGTAACGCCGTTAGTTAGCTCGGTTTCTATTTCACTAGGATGACCTAGACAACTTGGCCTTAATCCTGAGTGGATTATGGACTCCTGTCCATCAGGGATTGTCCTTTGTTTTTTACAGGTGAGAGTGGCCAGTTCGCCGACTCAATAAGCCTACCATTTTGGGGACAAGACCGAGTGGGGAGCTGGGAACATAGTCTTACAAGATGGAATTCACTCATTCCCGACATTAGGGTAAGTAGAGGTGTGTTCCCTTAAGTGGTGTCTTCGGGTCTTGAACAATGGGCCCTACCCTCTCTGTGGCACGAGAGGGACTTCTGTTTGTTGGTTGGACCTCAAACAGGTTGTTCATTAGAGGAGCACTGGTACTTAAGGATCAAGAGGTAACCCAGGGGTAAAACGGTAATTTTGACCTAGCTGGGTACGAACACATGTGAAGGGCTAACTTGCTGTTGATGCTCAACATCCGTGGACACAGAAATATATCTGCAGTGAGAAGAGTGCAACTGTGGTTCTTTAGTGGAGTGAACCACAGTTAACGAATATTGATTAACTTGGTTAATGAGTTTAGCCAATTAATCTAATATCGCTGGAGCTTCTGATCTGTAAGTCCATTAGGTCCCACCGGTAGCTCTATAAGGGTGTTGAGGTTAATTTCTAAGGATAAATTGAATATTCGAAGGTGTTCGAATATTTTATTAAAATATGATTTTGATTCATATTTTAAACTATAAGTTATAATTAATGCACATATGATGTACATTAATACTATAGTTTATTTTGAGAGAAACATAATTAAATATGTGATATTTAATTAGAATAATAATTAATTATTGAATTAATTAATATGTTGTTTTAATTTAAATTTAATTAAATTTGATTTGATTGAATTAAATTAAAACTTTAGGTTATGTGGAGTAATCATATAAATTGTTTTATATGAATAATAGTTAAATTATATATTGATTTAATTTAATTATTTTAATTAATTAATTTGATTAATTAATTAAAATATTTTTTAAAATAACTCTTCAGTTATAATAACTGAAGAAGTTCTTTTCTCTCTCCCATAACCCACACACACGTTGGGAAGAAGAGGAGTGATCTGAATTTTAACTTCATCTTCTTCAAACGTTCATATCTCTCTCGATCTCTCACTCTTGGCAGGAAGTTTTTTTTTTTTTTTTTTTTTTTTTTTTTTTTTTTTTTTTTCTAGAGAGAAAATCCTTAGAATCTTGGTTCCCACAAACCACTCAACTTGATCTCTAAGAGAATACCGGTGAATCCTTGGTGGTAGTGTTCATGGTGAGCTCCTTGCTGATTTTTCCAGATTCATCAAGTGTAGTTGGGCAAAAAGATCAAGAACGATCCTTACGGTAAGTTATTCTTGATCTTGGATCAATAGGGTCCTTTTCTAGATTAGATCTAGATTATTTTA
The DNA here is from genome assembly GCA_036850905.1 of Luffa acutangula. Classification (NCBI taxonomy): domain Eukaryota; kingdom Viridiplantae; phylum Streptophyta; class Magnoliopsida; order Cucurbitales; family Cucurbitaceae; genus Luffa; species Luffa acutangula. The sequence goes on from CM072090.1 coordinate 8,381,896, forward strand.
TAGATGTTTAGCATGTTTTTATAACAAAGTTACAACATGTTATTTTAAGTTTCTGCTGTAAATTTAGTTTGTCGTAGTATTGGTATCCCAATCGGCGTTTAAATCGAAAAAGGTCTCTGACGTCTTCCGCTGCCTAGGGCTTTTATCCCTAGAATTGGTATCAGAGCCCTATCGAATTTTAAACGTTGTTTTTGAGATTTGCGATTGGCTTTGATAGGTGGGATTAATTGCATTATGAATGTAAGGGTTTGTTGTGAACTGTTTTGGTTTAATTGGCCATTAGATTTACGTTTTATGTGATTTGATCATGTAAGGGCCCCTGCGTTTTTGGGCAAATTTATGTAAATCGAGTCTTTGTAAGTTCGTGTCTAGATTAAGGGTCGTTTTCGATGGAGATAGAGATGATTTTGAGCGAAAATCGTGAAGAACGACACTGGAAATCGAAAAAACAGAGTGCAAAACAGAGGAATTGTCGACTGCAGAGTTTACTGGAAAACTTCTTGGCCGAAATCTCGACCGGGATCTCGACCGAGATCGAGACCGGGATCGTGACCGGGATTGAGAACCAGAAGAACGCGACCGAGATCGAGATCGAGCAAATTGGGACTGGGATCGAGACTGAGTTTTTTCAACCGGGATCGAGATCGAGAAATTCCCGACTGGGATCATGACCGGGAAATCGGTCTGGTTTGATTTTTTGCCGAATCAACCCGATTTTCTGTGTTATTGGCTCGGTTCAGTTGTTTTGGACCTGGTTCGAGGCGGTTCAGGTTGTTTTTTCTCCGGTTCTGGAGCGGCGGAAGACTCATTAGGATAATATTTATAAGATTAATGTAATTTTATGTTTTAATTTTATCCTAGGGGCTAATTAACCGGTTCATTAGCTATTTAAATGGTTTATGGATGTCATTTAAATAAGAATCCCACCTTAGGTTATAAAGCATGCTCATGCATTATGTATGTTATAATATGATTATGATGTATAGAATAATGCATGGATTTTCATGATTGGTTTATATATATTTGAGTTATATAATTATCATAAAAATGAAATTGTATGATGCATGCAATTACATAGTTTAAGTATAAGAGTTATATTTAAAATGAATTGTTTGCAGCATGCTACTATGATTTACCATTTTTGGCTATAATTAATTGTTAATTTATTAAAAATGGAAATCAAAGAAGCATTGAGCATGTAACATCCATAGTTTGATATAAGGGGTTAATTTCTCGAATAATGTAATTTAAAAAAGAAATGAAAAAATTAATGTAGTTTTAAAGTTAATAATTTTAATAATGTACTTAAAATAAGAAATTACAAACTAGGGGGAAAAGTTGAAAGTAATGACAAAAATAGGGTAGAAAAAATGCAGTAAAAAATCGTGTACCATGTACACGAGTTTAGCTTGTTGACGTGGAGATGACATGTTAAAATCGCGTCCGGGATACACGACTGTGTTTAAAAATCGTGTACATTGGACACGATATACCTAGGAATCGTGTACCATGTATACGATTTCCTCGTAAAAGTGGTGGATAAACCTAAAACAACAATCATTTCTCTCATCCTTCAACAGCCTGCTCAAAGCACATTTCTAAATCCCCAGCCCTTTCGCCAACAACAAATAAAAAATGGGCACTCTGTTTCGTTTTTTTGAAAATCTTGGGATTGTTCAAAAATTTCCCAATTCTCCGATTTAAACTGAAATGGAAACCAAATTATTCTTATAATTTTAATCTCAAACAAGAATGAGAGAGGCGAGGACAAATGTAAATCTCTAAAATTAGAAAAGGGGAGAAAATAACTATATATAAAAGAAGAAAAATTTCAGAGCACACAGAATGTTTCCGTTGGATGAATCTGACCAGGGACAGAGTGTGGTTTTTGTTGGATGAATTCGGCTGGCGATGGACAGCGATCAAACGACGACAACAAGCGATGAACGACCACAGAATGACGACAACAGACGGTCAGCATCCACTAAATCGATCGATGAACGGTCACATTCTAGCTTTCCTAGCGATGACGACAACAAGCGATGAACGACCACAGAATGACGACAAGCGATGAAAAAATACTGAGTGGAGGTCTATCGACGAGGGAGAGAATCCACTAAATCGTGTACCTGGTACACGATTTTTACCAGGTAAACGATTTTTATCAGCATCCGTGGCACACATGTCAGGTGCCACCTACGCTAATCGTGTATGTGGGCCATGATTTAGGCCGTAATCGCGAACTCGAGCCGCGATTCAAGAGAGAAATCGCGTTTCTGGACCACGATTTAGTGAACTCGTGACTCATGTACACGATTTATCTACCCTAAATTTAGGATTAGTTTCAAATCTACGCCATTTTTGTTTTTTAATTTTTAAACTACATTATTTATAAAAAAATCATGATATAAGAGTTATATTAAATACATGCAATGCTGTTATATAGTTTTAATTTCATTAACTAGAATATGATTGTTAATTGTTATTAAAACTATAGTATGCATGATTATAGGGCTAATCATTAAAATCTTGAAATAGTTTAAAATTTATGATTAGAAACCGTCAATCTATAATCAAGATATGCATGCTCACATAGGATCTTAGGTTAAAAATGAATTAATTTTAAAGAGTTAAAATTAATTAGACCTAAGATCATTTTCTAATAGGATTAGAAATTCTTACTTATTTTTAAAATAGTTTTAATGAACTAAGTAGGACCAACATTCCTATGATTATAAGGGAACTCTACCAGTGATGTTCTGTCTAAGGCTGGGGGTATTTAAGTTGACGGTTTACGGAACACCTCCTACCTGGGAACAGATCTGGAACACCGGAGTTGAATTAATCATGAGTTAATGTTAGAAAAATGTCGCTAGGTTTATTAAATATGTTTAATGCACCTAGACATTAAGTCTTGTTATAATAGTTATAATAGGACTAGACTTAGATAAACGACTTAGCCGGATTTATCTAGGTTGAATAAAACCCTAAAATACCTGATAGGTTACTTTAGTGGGAGGAAAATTAACAAAACTTGATTTAAATTGAGTTTTGCTCCTACGTCCCCGTGAAGTTCACACCGTGAGATTCATGCTCGGCTTCGTGTCGTTTTAGCGCGGCCTCCCTTCGGAAAGTGTTTGCATGGATCAATACCAAGGTGAATGGGGAAAATGACCATGGTAAGTGGGAGCGGGAAGCGTGTCAACGTATCCTTCGGTCTCCACCCCTAGGTCACAACGTGAGATTCCTATGATCCGCCTGCGTGTTGTCCTGGAGCAACCACCCCTTTGGAGGGCCTGATCATAGGGTTCGGAACACCGTGAACTCCTGAAAAGGATAGGGTCGCTTAGGCTAATTACCAACAGTTGTCTTTCCTAACGGTAGCCTGTTGGTCCGTGCCTCTGAGATCTGAAAGTGGGAGGGTCACACTTACGAGGATGAGTTAATTGGTTAACAAATCCTTGACCGAACAACGGTGGCTAATGTCTAATGGAATATGAGTTATTCTGGAATTAGAGTTGGCTGAGAAGAGTCTCATTTTAGAGGAGGAACAACTGATTACCCTTCGCTGACTGTTCTTCTAAACCTCTAAAGCATCGTTGCAAAACACAATCAATAGTTTTATTAGAGTTCTTTGATTGTTTGTTTGCAAAATTGATTGGATGTATGCAATTTTTTGTATTGCTTGAGTGATGGGTTAAGGCAAAGATAACTAATACGGTCAATTGTTTGTTTTTTTCAGCAATGTCTTCCTCAATCATTTCCTTGCTTAAAAATGAGAAATTAACTGGCGAAAACTTTCCTACATGGAAATCAAATTTAAACACTATACTTGTGGTAGAAGATCTGAGGTTTGTCTTAACGGAGGAGTGTCCTCCAGTCCCTGCTCGCAATGCTGCTCAGGCAGTAAAGGACGCTCACGAACGTTGGACAAAGGCCAATGAAAAGGCCCGAGTCTATATATTGGCAAGCTTGAATGAAGTTTTGGCCAAGTGTTTCGATACCGTGGAAACAACAATGAAGATTATGAATTCCCTGCAGGAGATGTTTGGACTACCGTCCTATCAACTCCACCATGACGCCTTGAAGAATGTCTTCAACGCCAGGATGCAAGAGGGTCAGCCTGTCCGGGAGCATGTCCTGGACATGATGAACCAATTTAACATTTCTGAGGCGAATGGCGGGGTAGTATGCGAGCGTAGTCAGGTTGCTTTCATCCTGTATTCTCTTTCCCATAGCTTTATACAGTTCGGGCAAATGCCAATATGAACAAGATTCAGTTCAACCTGACCACCCTTCTGAACGAGTTACAGATTTATGAGTCCATGCTGAAAAGCTAGGGCAAAAATGTGGTAAAAGGAGAGGCCAATGTGGCCCATTCAAAGAAGAAGTTCCTGAAGGGTTCATCTTCAGGAACAAAATCTGTACCTCAGGCTTCCTCCTCGAAGAAAATTCAGAAAAGGAAGGGTGATAAAGGGAAGGCTCCTGCAGCAGTTGTGCAAGGTAAAGGTAAGGCCAAAGTGGTGGCTGACAAGGGCAAGTGCTTCCATTGCAATATGGATGGTCACTGGAAGCGCAATTGTCCCCGTAACCTAGCTGAAAAGAAAAGAGATAAAGGTAAATTTGATTTACTGGTTTTAGAAACTTGTCTCGTGGAACATGATGAGTTCGCCTGGATATTGGATTCGGGAGCCACTAATCATGTTTGCTCATCTTTTCAGGGAAATGATTTCCAACAACTGGCTGATGGCGAAATGACCTTCAAGGTTGGAACGGGAGAGGTCGTTTCAACTCGTGCAGTGGGAGCAGCAAAGTTATCTTTTAGAAATAAGTATTTAATTTTAGAGAACTTGTTTGTGGTTCCTAGAATTAAAAGGAATCTTATTTCTGTTTCAGCTTTACTAGAACAATGTTATTCTATTTCATTCATGCTTAATGAAGCTTTGATTTCTAAGAATGGAATTTATATTTGTTCAGCTAAGCGAGAAGATAACTTATTTGTATTAAAACCTACCGACGCTAAAGCCACTGGTTATAACACCGTTAACTAGTTGGTTTTCTATTTCACTAGGACGACCTAGACAACTTAGTCTTAATCCTGAGTTGATTATGGACTCCTGCTCATGAAAGATTGTCCTTTGATTTGTATGGGTGAGAGTGGCCAATAAGCCGACTCAAAAAGCCTACCACTTTGGGGACAAGACCGAATGGGGAGCTGGGAACATAATCGTACAAGATGAAATTCACTCCTTCCCGACTGTAGGGAAGCAGATGAGTGTTCCCTTAAGTGGTTACTACGAGTCTTGAACAAAGGGCCCTACCCTCTCAATGACACGAGAGGGTTTTTCTGTTTGATGGTTGGACCACAAACAGGTTGTTCATTAGAGGAGAATTGGTACTTAAGGAAATAGAGGTAACCCAGGGGTAAAACGCTAATTTGACCCAGCTGGTGTTACGGACACTCGTGAGGGACTAACTAGTCGATATTGGTCTAGATCCGTGGACACAGAAAATATGTCTGCAGTGAGAAGAGTGCAACTGTGAGTCTATGATGGAATGTACACACAGTTAACGAATATTGATTAATGTGGTTAATGAGTTTGACCAATTAATCTTACATCGTTGGAGCTTCTGATCTGTAGGTCCATTAGGTCTCACTGGTAGCTCATAAAGTAATTTGAGGCAACTAAGTAATAATAGTAAATTGAAAATGTTCAATTTATTAAGGGAAACAAATATAATATATATTGATATATTATTATGAGAGAAATTAATATTTGAAAAGTTCAAATATAAATTTATGGAAGTTTGAAAGAGTTCAAATAATGAATTAATTAATTTAAGGCCTAAAATGTGTTTGGGCAAATTAATTAATTCTAGGCCGGGAATTAAATATGTGATATTTAATTGGTGGTTAATTAATTAAAGAATTCATTAACCGGGAATTAATCAATTATAGAAATAATTAATCACTTAAGGAAGTGATTAATCATTTATGGAAATGATCTAATAACTTATGGAAGTAATTAGTCATTTGTGGAAAAGATTAATCAATTATGGAATTGATTGATCATGATTGATTAATTAAGGAATAAGATTGAATCAATTTTGGAAAAGATTGATTTAATTGAATATTTTATTCATGGCCTCTCTTCTATAAATAGAACACTAGACCTAATTGGTCATGACACTTGACACTCTTGAAAGACAAGACCTAGAATTCTCTCTAGCCTCCCTCTTAGAGAAAGACTCCCACAAGTCTTTTGCCTCCTAGACTTAGAGACATACCGGTGTAACCTCGGTGGTTATTGTGTCATTCAAAGAAGGAATTTCCAGCGAAGAAAAACAAAGGCGGCTGCTGCGTTTTCGTTCGTGGAGCGTCGTTGGCGAAGAACGGTCAAGTCTTCAACGAAGGTATGTGACGGTTCTTTCCCTTTTCTTTAGAAAAGCATGAAAATAAATTTAGATTTATTTTTAAGCATGTTTAAACCAATTTTCAAGCAGCTTTAAAAGGGTTTTAAAGTTTAGTTGAGTTTTCGTAACGGTATTTTAATGTTAATTAATATACGGCGTAAGGTCCAATCGATGCGCTTCCGCTGAGTGGGGACTTTTATTCCCTTCAATCGGCATCAGAGCCATCGCTGTCCCTATTAATTAATTTTAAAAGTTGCGATAGGCTCTAATAGGTGAGATTTATGCATAATGTATGTTCGGTTTGCGTTGAACTGTTTGGGTTAATTTTATGGCCATAGATTTTATTTTTATGTGATTTTGATCATGTAAGGCCCGGTTTTTCGGGTATTTTATGTAAAATCGAGTCCTATGTAAGTCCGGGTCTAGAATAGGTTTTTATGAGATGAAAATCGAAGCAATCGCCGCTGAAATCGAGGCCAAAACCGAAGAAAAGTTGCTGTTTTTCGCCTAGATTCTGCCTCCAGACGCAACAACGTCGGGACGCTACCTCAACAGTGTCTCGACGCTGTCTCGATACCACAGGCGCTAGACATGGAAAGCGCACAGCGTCGAGACTCTATCAACACAGCGTCTCGACGCTGTCACGATGGAGGCGCGCATTAGGGTTTCAAAAGGCGCGGTTCAAGACGTGGCCGGTCTGGTTCGGACCGGTTCGGCTGGGCTGGGACCTATTTGGTCCAGTTCAGCCAATTTTTGGCATGGTTCGTGATTTTGGAGGCCGGTTCGAGGTGGTTCGGGGCGGTTCGTGCTGTCGAGACCAATTCCGGAGTTGTACAAGTATTTTTTAGGATAGAATTTAGCTAAATTAATGTAATTTAATGCTTTATTTTATCCTAGGGGCCAAAATTAACCGGTTCAATTGCTATTTATATGCTTTATGGATGTCATATAGAATATTTAATCCCACCTTAGGTTATAAACATGCTCATGCATTTTTTTATATATTATAAATTGTTATAATGTATGTTTAAATGCATGGATTTGTTTTCATATTTTTTAATATAAGTGTATATTAATTATATGAAAAATTGGAAAGCATGAAGCATGTCATTACTTAAATTAAATATAAATAGTTATGTTTAATGTGATGAATGAAGCATGCTTGATTGATTTTCTTGATTGGCTTATAATTGTTATAATAAAAGAAAATTAAAATTGCATGAAGCATGAAACATCCATAGTTAATGATATAATTGTTATATTATTCATGCAATTAATGTGGTTTAATTATTTAATTTGAATGAGATTGTTAAATGAATTAAACCCTAGATTCTTGATTATAGGATTAATCATTAAAATTTGAAGTGGTTCTTTAATATTAATGATTAGAAACTGTCAATCTATAATCAAGATTTGCATGCAAACATAAGATCATACAATAAATTGGATTAATTTTAAATTGTTTAAAATTAATTAGACCTAGATCGATTTCTAATAGGATTAGAATCTTTTCTTACTTAGAATTAAAAATAGTTTTAATTGACTAAGTAGGAAAAACATTGCTATGATTATAAGGGAACTCCACTGGTAATGTTCTGTCTAAGGCTGGAGGTATTTAAGTTGACGGTTTACGGAACACCTCCTACCTGGGAACTGACCTGGAATACCGGAGTTGAATTAATCATAGTTAAATGTTAGCATGCAATGTCACTAGGTTTATTAAAAGTGTTTAATGCACCTAGATATTTAGAGTAAAGACCTTACATTACTGAGGTTATAAGGGAACTCTCTCGGTAAAGTTCTGTCTAAGGCTGGGGGTATTTAAGTTGACGGTTTACGGAACACCTCCTACCTGGGAACTGACCCGAACATTGAGTTGAATTAACCATAGTAATGTTGACTTGCAATGTTGGGTTTATTAAAAGAAGTTTAATTCACCCAAGAGATTACAGTTGAATCCTTTCCATAATTGTTATAATAGGATCAGACTTAGATAGATTGACTTAGCCGAATACTATCTAAGTTAAACAACCCTAAATTAACCGTATGAGATTTTCAGTGGGAGGAAAATTACAAAACGAGATTTAAATCAAAGTTTTGCTCCTACGTCCCTATATTCACAACGTGAGATTCATGCTCGGCTTCGAGTCGCCTTAGGAGCGGCCTCCATTCGGAAAGTGTTTGCATGAATCAATATCAAGGTGAATGGGAAAAATGTCTAGAGTAAGTGGGAGCGGGACACGTGTCAACGTATCCCTCGGTCTTCGCCCATAGTTCACACCGTGAGAGTCCTATGATCCGCCTGCAGGTTGTCCTGGCGCAACCATCCCTTCGGAGGGCCTGGTCATAGGATTTGGAATATCGTGAACTCCTGAAAAGGACAGGAGCTCTTAGGCTAATCACCAACAGTTGTCTTTCCCTTCGGTAGCCTGTTGGTGCGTGCCTCTGAGATCTGACAATGGGAGGGTTACACTTACGAGGATGAGTTAAAAGTGTTAACAAATCCTTGACCGAACAACGGTGGCTAATGTCTATAGGAATATGAGTTATTCTGGAATTAGAATTAGCTGAGAGGTGTCGCATTTCAAAGGAGGAGTACCTGATCACCCTTCGGTGGCTGATATTCTAAACCTCTGAAACATCGTTGCAAAACTAAATCAATAGTTTTAGGGTTATGTGATTGTCTGTTTTGCTAAATTGATTGGATTGTGTGCAATTGTTTGCTTGTATGATGGGTTAAGGCAAAGATAACTAATACGGTCATTGTTTGTTTAAATTTCAGCAATGTCTTCCTCAATTGTCTCTCTGCTTAAAAATGAGAAATTAACCGGCGAAAATTATGCTACGTGGAAGTCAAACCTGAATACGATTCTTGTTGTCGATGATCTGCGGTTCGTCTTAACGGAGGATTGTCCTCCAGCCCCTGCTCGTAATGCATCCCAAGCAGTTAAGGATGCTTATGACCGCTGGACAAAGGCCAATGATAAGACTCGGGTCTATATCTTAGCCAACTTATCTGAAGTTTTGGCTAAAAGGCATGAGGGCATGGTAACAGCGAGGGAGATTATGAACTCTCTCCAAGAGATGTTTGGACAACCGTCCTACCAACTCCACCATGACGCTCTCAAATACGTTTATAGCTGTCGCATGAAAGAGGGCACGTCTGTTCGGGAGCATGTCCTGGATATGATGGTCCAATTCAACGTGGCAGAGGCAAACGGGGCGGTCATAGATGAGCGTAGTCAGGTTGCATTCATCTTAGAATCTCTTCCGAAGAGTTTGCTACAGTTTCAAAGCAATGCAATGATGAATAAAATAACATTCAACCTGACTAGCCTCCTGAATGAGCGACAACTCTATCAGTCTCTTCTTAAGAATAAGGGACAGATAGAAGGAGAGGCAAACGTTGTTCACTCTAAAAGAAAGTTCGAGAAGGGTTCACCCTCTGGAACTAAATCTGTAGCCACTTCTTCAAAGAAAACTTAGAAGAAGAAAGGAAACAAGGGGAAAGCTCCCAGTACTGCTGCTAAAAGCAAGGGAAAAGCCAAAGCTATGGCAGATAAGGGCAAGTGTTTTCACTGCAATGTAGATGGACATTGGAAGAGAAACTGCCCAAAGTACCTTGCTGAGAAAAAGAAGGAAAAAGAAGGTAAATTTGATTTACTTGTTTTAGAAACATGCCTGGTAGAACATGATGAGTTTACTTGGATACTTGATTCAGGAGCAACTAATCATGTTTGCTCTTCTTTTCAGGAAAATAGTTCCTTTCGGCAGTTGAACGATGGGGAAATGACACTCAAGGTTGGAACTGGAGAAGTCATTTCAGCTAAAGCAGTGGGAGCTGCGAAGTTATTTTTTAGAAATAGATTCTTACTTTTAGAAAGTTTGTTAATCGTTCCCAAGATTAAGAAAAACTTAATTTCTATTTCATGTTTGATTGAACAATCGTATATAGTTACTTTTGATATGAATGAAGCGTTCATTTATAAAAATGGTGTACTTATTTGTTCAGCCAAATTGGAAAATAACTTGTATGTTTTAAGACCAACCGAAAACAAAGCACTTTTAAATCACGAATTATTTAAAACGACTGAAACTCAAAGGAAAAGGCAAAAGATTTCTCCAACAAGTAACAATATTCATCTTTGGCATCTTAGACTTGGTCATATAAACATCGATAGGATCGGTCGTTTGGTAAAGAATGGACTTCTAAGCAAGTTAGAAGATGATTCACTACCACCTTGTGAATCTTGTCTCGAGGGAAAAATGACCAAGAGACCCTTTACTGGAAAAGGTTACATAGCCAAAGAACCCTTAGAGTTAATACATTCGGATCTATGTGGTCCAATGAATGTAAAAGCTCGAGGAGGGTACGAATATTTCATCTCATTTATAGATGATTATTCAAGATATGGTTACTTGTACCTAATGGGACATAAGTCTGAAGCCCTTGAAAAGTTTAAGGAGTTTAAGGCTGAAGTTGAAAACCTATTAGGTAAATCTATTAAAGTACTTCGATCTGATCGAGGAAGGGAGTATATGGATCAAAGATTCCAGGATTATATGATAGGACATGGAATCCAATCTCAACTCTCAGCCCCTGGTACACCTCAGCAAAATGGTGTGTCAGAAAGGAGAAATAGAACCTTGTTAGACATGGTTCGATCAATGATGAGCTATGCTCAATTGCCTAGCTCGTTTTGGGGGTATGCAGTAGAGACTGCAATATACATCTTGAACAATGTTCCCTCGAAAAGTGTTTCTGAAACACCTTTCGAATTATGGAAGGAGCGTAAACCTAGTTTGCATCACTTTCGCATCTGGGGTTGTCCAACACACGTGCTTGTGACAAATCCTAAGAAACTGGAACCTTGTTAAAAAAATGTGCCAATTTGTTGGTTACCCTAAAGAAACGAGAGGTGGTTATTTCTACGACCCACAAGAAAATAAGGTGATTGTATCGACAAACGCCACTTTCTTAGAGGAAGACCACATGAGAGATCATACACCACGCAGTAAAATAATATTAGGAGAAGCTACTGAAGAATCATCAAGAGTTGTTGATGAAATTGGACCTTCAACAAGGGTTGATGAAGGAACTAGTTCTTCAGATCCATCTCGTCCATCTCAAACGTTGGGAATGCCTCGACGCAGTGGGAGGGTTGTATTACAACCTGACCGCTACTTGGGTTTAACTGAAACTCAGGTTGTCATACCTAATGATGGCATTGAGGATCCATTGTCCTATCGACAGACAATGAATGACGAAGATAAGGATGAATGGGTCAAAGCCATGAACCTTGAAATGGAGTCAATGTACTCCAATTCTGTATGGGAACTTACAGATCTACCAAATGGGGTAAAACCCATAGGGTGCAAATGGATCTATAAGTGAAAAAATGATGCAGCTGGAAAGGTACAGACCTTCAAAGCTAGACTAGTGGCAAAGGGTTATACCCAAAAGAAAGGGGTTGACTATGAGGAAACCTTTTCTCCTGTAGCCATGTTAAAGTCCATAAGAATTCTCTTATCCATAGCCACATATTATGACTATGAAATATGGAAAATGGACGTCAAGACTGCCTTTCTGAATGGTAATCTTGAAGAGAATATCTTCATGTCTCAACCCGAAGGGTTCATAGCCCAAGGTCAGGAACAAAAGGTTTGTAAGCTCAATCGATCCATTTATGGATTGAAATAAGCATCCAGATCATGGAACATTAGATTTGATACTGCAATCAAATCTTTTGGCTTTGACCAAAACGTTGATGAGCCTTGTATGTACAAGAAAGTCAACAAAAGGAAAGTAGCTTTTCTAATACTTTATGTAGATGATATCCTACTCATTGGGAATGATGTAGGATACCTCACTGACATTAAGAAATGGCTAGCAGCCCAATTCCAAATGAAAGATCTGGGAGAGGCTCAATACGTTCTGGGAATCCAAATAATTAGGGATCGTAAGAACAAAACGCTAGCTCTGTCTCAAGCAACGTATATTGACAAAATGTTGTCTCGATATTCGATGCAAAACTCCAAGAAGGGACTACTACCCTTCAGACATGGGGTACACCTGTCTAAGGAACAGTCTCCTAAGACACCTCAAGAAATTGAGAATATGAGACACATTCCCTACGCCTCAGCTGTGGGCAACTTAATGTATGCTATGCTCTGCACTAGGCCTGACATATGTTATGTAGTGGGAGTAGTCAGTAGGTATCAGTCTAATCCAGGGTTGGACCACTGGGGAGTGGTTAAGAACATCCTCAAGTATCTTCGGAGAACGAGGGACTACATGCTTGTGTATTGAGCTAAGGATTTGATTCTTACTGGATACACTGACTCTGACTTTCAAGCTGATAAGGATTCAAGGAAATCCACATCAGGGTCAGTATTCACCCTCAATGGAGGAGCAATAGTGTGAAGAAGCATCAAACAAGGATGCATAGCAGACTCAACCATGGAGGCTGAGTATGTAGCAGCTTGCGAAGCAGCTAAAGAGGCAGTATGGCTTAGAAAGTTCTTGACTGATTTGGAAGTTGTTCCGAATATGAACGTGCCCATAACACTATACTGTGACAACAGTGGGGCTGTAGCCAAGTCAAAAGAACCTCGAAGCCACAAACGAGGTAAACACATCGAGAGGAAGTATCACCTGATACGGGAGATTGTGCAACGAGGAGATGTGATTTTCACTAAGATCGCCTCGGAGCACAACATCGCTGATCCATTTATGAAGGCTCTCACGGCTAAAGTGTTTGAGGGTCATCTAGAGGGTCTAGGTCTACGAGATATGTATGCCATCTAATCTAGGGCAAGTGAGAGAAATGTATAATGGATATAAGGATGCCCTAGTTCATTGTATTATATACATGACATTTCCAGCCTTAGATTATTGCATTTACATCCCACGAACTAATGTTTTAGTTCAAGTGGGAGTTTGTTGGGTTTTATGCCTTAAAACTCGTAGATAGTGAATGTAACCGTTGACCGAATATTAATGAAATAATATTGATATATTTTTCCATTAATTGTTATTAGTTATTTTATATTTGTCTTTGCCTAATAATAACCCTAATCCAATAAACCAGACATCCCAGGCTGTAATATGAGTCTTGAACTATATGTAGCGACATATGGGATCATTGTTCAAGAAACAGCCTAAATAGTCTATAGTATAGGGATAAGACTGGGTGCCTTATCCTGGTAACACTATGGATACGACCCACTTTGTATTTGATACAAACGTTGCGATCCAACGCGTTCATGTAGGAGACATGCGAGTGGGGGTATCCTATGCAATGAGTTTGCATAAGACCGGATCGCGAAATAGTAACCACTGGTTATAACACCGTTAACTAGTTGGTTTTCTATTTCACTAGGACGACCTAGACAACTTAGTCTTAATCCTGAGTTGATTATGGACTCCTGCTCATGAGAGATTGTCCTTTGATTTGTATGGGTGAGAGTGGCCAATAAGCCGACTCAATAAGCCTACCACTTTGGGGACAAGACCGAATGGGGAGCTGGGAACATAATCGTACAAGATGGAATTCACTCCTTCCCGACTTTAAGGAAGCAGATGAGTGTTCCCTTAAGTGGTTACTCCGAGTCTTGAACAAAGGGCCCTACCCTCTCAATGGCACGAGAGGGTTTTTCTGTTTGATGATTGGACCACAAACAGGTTGTTCATTAGAGGAGAATTGGTACTTAAGGAAATAGAGGTAACCTAGGGGTAAAATGGTAATTTGACCCAGCTGGTGTTACGGACACTCGTGAGGGACTAACTAGTCGATATTGGTCTAGATCCGTGGACACAGAAAATATGTCTGCAGTGAGAAGAGTGCAACTGTGAGTCTATAGTGGAATGTACACACAGTTAACGAATATTGATTAATGTGGTTAATGAGTTTGACCAATTAATCTTACATCGTTGGAGCTTCTGATCTGCAAGTCCATTAGGTCCCACTGGTAGCTCGTAAAGTAATTTGAGGCAACTAAGTAATAATAGTAAATTGAAAATGTTTAATTTATTAAGGGAAACAAATATAATATATATTGATATATTATTATGAGAGAAATTAATATTTGAAAAGTTCAAATATAAATTTATGGAAGTTTGAAAGAGTTCAAATAATGAATTAATTAATTTAAGGCCTAAAATGTGTTTGAGCAAATTAATTAATTCTAGGCCGGGAATTAAATATGTGATATTTAATTGGTGGTTAATTAATTAAAGAATTCATTAATCGGGAATTAATCAATTATGGAAATAATTAATCACTTAAGGAAGGGATTAATCATTTATGGAAATGATCTAATCACTTATGGAAGTAATTAGTCATTTGTGGAAAAGATTAATCAATTATGGAATTGATTGATCATGATTGATTAATTAAGGAATAAGATTGAATCAATTTTGGAAAAGATTGATTTAATTGAATATTTGTTGGGATTGGTGCCCTAAAACTCGTAGATAATGAATGTTAAACGAATTATATACTTATTCGATAAAGGTGTTATCGAGATTGATTCAGTAAAAGTCATTACTGAATAAATTAAATTGCACATAGATAACCCAAATCCAATAAACTAAGATCCATGGCTATAGGATGAACACTTGAGCTTTATGTAGAGACATAAAAGTGGATCAAGCTTGAGTAATAGCCAAAACGGTCTATAGTATAGGAATAGGGTTGGGTACCTTATTCTGGAGACACTATGAGACGCGGCCCACTTTATAGATGGTATAGACGATGTGATCCTAAATCGTCCATGTAGAGACATGCGAGTGGGGGTGTCCTATGCAATGAGTTTGCATAAGACCAGGACCGAGAAATAAGTCGCTCTCGCTTTATAACACCGTTTACTGACGAGACTGACTATTTCATGTGATGACCTAGGTAACTCGATCTTAATCCTGAGCTAACTATGAACTCCTGTTTATTCGGGCTTATCCTTAGATCTGCATAGGTGAGAGTGGCTCAATATCGCCGACTCAATAAGCCTCCCATTTCAGGGATAGGAACGGGTAGATAGCTGGGGACATAGTCGTGCAAGAAGGAATTCACTCCTACCCGAATAAGAGATAGTAGAGAGGTTGTTCCCTTAAGTGCTGACTCCGGGGCTTGAACAAAGGGATCCTGCCCTTTCATTGGCCCGAGAGGGACTCGGTTTATTGGTTGGACCATAAACCAATTGTTCATTAGAGGATCAGTGAGACTTAAGGAACTAGAAGTACTATAGGGGTAAAACGGCTTATTGACCTAGCTATAGCTACGAACAACCTGTGAAGGATCGACTTACTAATCATGGTTAAATCAAGTGGACGGAAATATATCTATAGTGAGGGGAGTGCAACTATCGGGCTATAGTGGAGTGTCCCGATAGTTAACGAATGTTGACTAGCTTGGACAATGAGATTAGTCGGTTAGCCTCGAATCGTTGGAGCCCATGATCTATAGGTCCATTAGGTCCCCCTACTAGCTCATATCGGAATTAAGCCTAGAACAAAAGATAAGAAGCTTTGAATCGTTCAAAATCGGGAAAAAGGGTATTATCGTAAATTGTGTTTGACACAATAATTTAATTATGAATTAAATTAGAAAATGAGAGATGAAGTATTTAAAAGTGTTTTGAATACTATACATATGTATTAGGAATCATATATATGGAATTGCACAAGATAAAAAAGATTAATTAGATTAATCATATCAAAATTAATTTGAAAATTTTCAAATTAATTACCAAGCAATCAATTTCAATTTAGAATTGAAATTGGGGGTAATTTGCAAGCTTGAAATTTGATTTCAATTTGAATTTAGTGGATTTAGTTGGAAATCCACTTAATGCATGATCATTCAAAGTGGAAAGACAACTCACTCATGCATTGTTGCATGTCTTGTGTAATGTACACCTAGAATCCACTTGAGCTTGCAAATACACCATGTGTCTTGTGTCTTGAGGCTTGTTTTTGCATGGAGAATGTCTTTAAAAGGAGTTTGAATCATATTCAAACACAAGAGAGCTATTTCCTTAATGTTATGCTGTTGGAATTTGGACTCAAAGTTCTCTCATCTCTCATTCTTCTCCATTGTTTGATGCTTCAAGCATTCCCTTCCCATTCCCTATCTTATATAGACTCCCACAAGTCGTTCTTGGCCCGGAGTATAGTGGGGAAGACTCTAGAGGTTGTCCAAGGAGCATAGGAGAGGCAAACACCACAAGGAGTTCAACATAAGTGAGCTACAAAGGTTGGTGTTTTCTAAACTCTCTATTCTGTCTTTTCTAGAACATGCATGCTTTAGGAGTAAAATTGAATGTCTTAAGTGCTTTCGATCTTCAATTGCTTCCGCATGTGTAATATGTACACCTTCAATATTTTATTCATGGCCTCTCTTCTATAAATAGAACACTAGACCTAATTGGTCATGACACTTGACACTCTTGAAAGACAAAACCTAGAATTCTCTCTAGCCTCCCTCTTAGAGAAAGACTCCCACAAGTCTTTTGCCTCTTAGACTTAGAGACATACCGGTGTAACCTCGGTGGTTATTGTGTCATTCAAAGAAGGAATTTCCAGCGAAGAAAAAAAAAGGCGGCTGCTGCGTTTTCGTTCGTGGAGCATCGTTGGCGAAGAACGGTCAAGTCTTCAACGAAGGTATGTGACGGTTCTTTCCCTTTTCTTTAGAAAAGCATGAAAGTAAATTTAGATTTATTTTTAAGCATGTTTAAACCAATTTTCCAGCAGCTTTAAAAGGGTTTTAAAGTTTAATTGAGTTTTCGTAACGGTATTTTAATGTTAATTAATATACGGCGTAAGGTCCAATCGATGCGCTTCCGCTGCGTGGGGACTTTTATTCCCTTCAATTAGAAGATACATCTTTGCCACCCTGTGAATCGTGTCTCGAGGGTAAAATGACCAAGAGGCCTTTTACTGGAAAAGGTTATAGGCCAAAGAACCACTTGAACAGATACATTCGGATCTTTGTGGTCCAATGAATGTAAAGGCTCGAGGAGGTTATGAATATTTCATCTATTTCATAGATGATTATTCGCGACACGATTACTTATACCTAATGGGCCATAAGTCTGAAGCTCTTGAAAAGTTTAAAGAGTTTAAGACAGAGGTAGAAAACCTGTTAGGTAAAACTACTAAAACACTTCGATCAGATCGAGGTGGAGAGTATTTGGATCAGAGATTCTAGGACTATATGATAGAACATGGAATCCAATCTCAACTCTCAGCACTTGGTACACCTCAGCAGAATGATGTATCAGAAAGGAGAAATAGAACCCTGTTAGACATGGTTCGTTCTATGATGAGTTATGCTCAGTTGCCTAGCTTGTTTTGGGGGTATGCAATAGAGACTGCAGTACATATTTTTAACAACGTTCCCTCAAAAAGTGTTTTTGAAACACCTATTGAGTTATGGAGAGGACGTAGACCTAGTTTGCGTTATTTCCGTATCTGGGGTTGTCCTACACACGTGCTAGTGATAAATCCTAAGAAATTGGAACCACGTACAAGAATATGCCAATTTGTTGGTTACCCAAAGGAAACGAGAGGTGGTCTTTTCTACGACCCTCAAGAAAATAAAGTATTTGTATCGAAAAATGCAACTTTCTTGGAGGAAGACCACATACGAGATCATAAACCACGAAGTAAGTTAGTATTAGGAGAAGCTACAGAAGGATCAACAAGGGTTGTTGAGAGCTTCGACGCAGTGGAAAGGTTGTAATACAACCTAACCGCTATTTGGGTTTAACGGAAACACAAGTAGTCATACCTGATGACGGCGTAGAAGATCCATTGTCTTATCGTCAGGCAATGAATGACGTAGATAAGGACGAGTGGGCCAAATCCATAAGGTGTAAATGGATCTATAAGAGAAAAATAGATGCTGTTGGGAAAGTACAGACTTTCAAAGCAAGACTTGTAGCAAAGGGTTATACCCAGAGAGAAGGGGTAGACTATGAAGAAACCTTTTCTCCTGTTACTATGCTTAAGTCCATAAGAATTCTCTTGTCCATTGCCACGTTTTATGACTATGAAATATGGCAGATGGATGTCAAGACTGCTTTTCTGAATGGCAATCTTGAAGAGAGTATTTTTATGTCTCAACCCGAAGGGTTCATAACCCAAGGTCAAGAGCAAAAGGTTTGCAAACTGAATCGATCCATTTATGGGTTGAAACAGGCATCCAGATCTTGGAACATTAGATTTGATACAACGATCAAGTCTTTTGGCTTTGACCAAAACGTTGATGAACCTTGTGTTTACAAGAAAACCAACGGGGACAAAGTAGCTTTCCTTGTACTTTATGTTGACGACATCCTACTCATTGGGAATGATGTAGGATATCTGTCTGACGTAAAAGAGTGGCTAGCGGCTCAATTCCAAATGAAAGATTTGGGTGAGGCTCAGTATGTTCTTGGAATCCAAATTATTCAAGATCGAAAGAACAAAACGTTAGCTTTGTCTCAAGCAACGTATATCGACAAGATGTTGACCCGATATTCGATGCAGAAATCCAAAAGAGGCTTATTGCCTTTTAGGCATGGGGTTCATCTGTCTAAGGAACAGTCTCCTAAGACACCTCAAGAGGTTGAGGATATGAGACGTATTCCCTACGCCTCTGTAGTTGGCAGCCTAATGTATGTTATGCTCTGCACGAGGCCTGACATTTGTTATGCAGTAGGGATTGTCAGCAGATATCAGTCAAATCCAGGGTTAGACCACTGAACCGCCGTTAAAGGAATCTTCAAGTATCTTAGGAGAACGAGGGACTACATGCTGGTGTTTGGGGCTAAAGAGTTAGTTCTCACTAGATACACCGACTTTGACTTTCAATTTGACAAGGATTCTAGGAAATCCACGTCAGGGTCAGTGTTCACCCTTAACGAGGGAGCTGAAGTTTGGAGAAGTATTAAGCAAGGATGCATAGCAGACTCCACTATGGAGGCTGAGTATGTAGCTGCTTGTGAAGTAGCAAAGGAAGCTGTTTGGCTAAGGAAGTTCTTGACTGATTTGGAAGTTGTTCCAAACATGAACTTGCCCATTACTCTATACTGTGACAACAGTGGGGCTGTAGCCAATTCAAAGGAACCTCCCAGCCACAAACGAGGTAAACATATTGAGAGGAAGTATCATCTGATTCGAGAGATTGTGCAAAGAGGAGATGTGGTCGTGACCAAAATCGCTTCAGATGACAACATTGCTGATCCATTTACGAAGGCCCTCTCGGCTAAAGTGTTCGAGGGTCATCTAGAAAGTCTAGGTCTGCGAGTCATGTATATAGCATAATCTAAGGCAAGTGGGAGATGTGTAATGAGTGTAAGGATGCCCTAGTTTATTGTATTTTGTATAGTTACCTTTTATGTAATGTACAATATACATGTACCATTTCCAGCTTTGGATTATATTGTATATACTTTCCCATTTACTTGAGTTTTAGTTCAAGTGGGAGTTTGTTGGGTTTTATGCCCTAAAACTCGTAGATAGTAAATGTACTTTTGACCGAACATTAATAAATTGATGGATTATTCATGTTTGTATTATATCTTGTCTTATTAACCCTAATCCAATAAAATAAACATCCAAGGCTAATAGAATGAGGCTTGAACTAGTATGGAGAGACATGCGGGGATCGATGTTCAAGTTTTAGCCTAAAGGGTTTGTAGTATAGGGATAAAGCTGGGTACCTTATCCTGGTGACACTATGGATACGACCCACTTTGTATATTGATACAAACGTAGCGATCCAACGAGTTCATGTAGTTGACATGCGAGTGGGGGTATCCTGTGCAATGAGATTGCACAAAGACCGGACCGCGAAATAGTTAACCACTAACTGTAACGCCGTTAGTTAGCTCGGTTTCTATTTCACTAGGATGACCTAGGCAACTTGGCCTTAATCCTGAGTGGATTATGGACTCCTGTCCATGAGGGGTTGTCCTTTGATTTGTATGGGTGAGAGTGGCCAGTTCGCCGACTCAATAAGCCTACCATTTTGGGGACAAGACCGAGTGGGGATCTGGGAACATAGTCTTACAAGATGGAATTCACTCCTTCCCGACATTAGGGTAAGTAGAGGTGTGTTCCCTTAAGTGGTGTCTTCGGGTCTTGAACAATGAGCCCTACCCTCTCTGTGGCACGAGAGGGACTTCTGTTTGTTGGTTGGACCTCAAACAGGTTGTTCATTAGAGGAGCACTGGTACTTAAGGATCAAGAGGTAACCCAGGGGTAAAACGGTAATTTTGACCTAGCTGGGGTACGAACACACGTGAAGGGCTAACTTGCTGTTGATGGTCAACACCCGTGGACACAAAAATATATCTGCAGTGAGAAGAGTGCAATTGTGGTTCTTTAGTGGAGTGAACCACAGTTAACGAATATTGATTAACTTGGTTAATGAGTTTAGCCAATTAATCTCATATCGTTGGAGCTTCTGATCTGTAGGTCCATTAGGTCCCACCGGTAGCTCTATAAGGGTGTTGAGGTTAATTTCTAAGGATAAATTGAATCTTCGAAGGTGATCGAATATTTTATTAAAATATGAATTTGATTCATATTTTAAACTATAGGTTATAATTAATGCACATATGATGTACATTAATACTATAGTTTATTTTGAGAGAAACATAATTAAATATGTGATATTTAATTAGAATATTAATTAATTATTGAATTAATTAATATGTTGTTTTAATTTAAATTTAATTAAATTTTATTTGATTGAATTAAATTAAAACTTTAGGTTATGTGGAGTAATCATATAAATTGTTTTATATGAATAATAGTTAAATTAAATATTGATTTAATTTAATTCATTTAATTAATTAATTTGATTAATTAATTAAAATATTTTTTTAAATAACTCTTCAGTTATAATAACTGAAGAAGTTATGTTCTCTCTCTCATAACCCACACACACATTGGAAAGAAGAGGAGTGATATGAATTTTAACTTCCTCTTCTTCAAACGTTCATATCTCTCTCGATCTCTCACTCTTGGCAGAGAGTTTTTTTTTTTTTTTTGATTTTTCCAGAGAGAAAATCCTTAGAATCTTGGTTCCCACAAACCACTCAACTTGATCTCTAAGAGAATACCGGTGAATCCTTGGTGGTAGTGTTCATGGTGAGCTCCTTGCTAATTTTTCCAGATTCATCAAGTGTAGTT
Source organism: Luffa acutangula (assembly GCA_036850905.1). Lineage (NCBI taxonomy): Eukaryota > Viridiplantae > Streptophyta > Magnoliopsida > Cucurbitales > Cucurbitaceae > Luffa > Luffa acutangula. Next base: position 8,403,491 of record CM072090.1, read on the forward strand.
GGGCAAAAAGATCAAGAACGATCCTTACGGTAAGTTATTCTTGATCTTGGATCAATAGGGTCCTTTTCTAGATTAGATCTAGATTATTTTATAGATGTTTAGCATGTTTTTATAACAAAGTTACAGCATGTTATTTTAAGTTTCTGCTGTAAATTTAGTTTGCCGTCGTATTGGTATCCCAATTGGCGCTTAAATCGAAAAAGGTCTCTAACGTCTTCCTCTGCCTAGGGCTTTTATCCCTACATAGTTGGGGTTCAGGATGTTTGGCGTTGTTATACAGGAACCTCTGCAAGGGTTCAGTTATAGATGCCAGAGAGTTGGTCGGATCACTTATCCTGCTTCAACTGTGGACGTGGGATCGGTTCTCTACTGTAGCTCCTCGACGACGGCACCGGTATGAAAACCATGTAGGAGACCGACCATTGGCTGTTAGGTAAGAACCTTTTCTCAATATAACTACTTCCTGCGTTTCAACTTTGTTACAACTAAACTGATATTCAATTTCACATTTTTGTAGATGGAATGATGAGTTCTCTGTGATAAAGACTCCAACTCATATCTTAATCCAATACAGATATATGTTGGATACGATTTCACAAAACCAGGTATACATAAGTTCAAAAAATGAACAATTTATAATGTTGTGGAGTTTACTCGTACTTTTGATTTTCAAAATTAACCCTATGTTGAATAATTGTACAGATCATATGGGAGCCATATGCACACTTGCTCCATGTATTGCCCGAATATTGTCTCGTAGGTCAGGACATTTGGATCACTAGAAGTCCACTGATCTGCTTTTTTATAGTGGAGTGGCATTTTCCTGATCGCGTAATGCGACAATTCGGGTGGGTGCAACACATACCTATACCGTGTAATACAGATATGGTGTTGAACTCATATAACTTGCGGGGCCGACATGAGCGAAACTGGACAACGTATTTGGCTCCATCCATCCAGATTTGGGAAGGTCGACATGCAAATGTAATACTTTGCCAACTAATCGAGTTCGGTGTTGACGTCAACCCAAATTATGATCAGTGGTATGCAGCGATCAGTAGACGGTTCATCACCAAAGTAGGATCATCATTCTATTACCTGGTAATACTTTGTTAAATAAGTTCAAATAAAAAACAATTTAATGTAATTTCATACATTCAATTGATTTCTTTTTTTTAGAACAACAAGAACAATAACACAAGACTCGATAGAATTGCTTACCAACATTTGGCCTCGCTATATCAAATCATTCATGAGTATGGGGGTGCACCATTTCCAAATGAAGAGGTCTCTGTTGAGCAACAAGGTGCTCCTGCTCAGCAAGAAGATGATGCACCTGAGCAACACGATGATCCGGCTTAGCAACAAAATGATCCACCAGAGCAATACGGTGATCCATTCCAGTATGAGTTCCCGTACGTGCCTCAACCACCATCACCTTTTCAACCGTCATACCCAGACCCATTTTTCTCTCTTGACTTACTAATGCAAACTCCTCCGATGTTTGCATCATTTCCCATGACCTCTCCATTCGACCATCCAGGATTAAGAACGATGGAAGAAGGTCAATCCTCAAACACTTATCATCCTCATGGAGATCAGTATGTCACATATAGAAACATTAGTCGGGATATAAACATTAGGGATCAGGGTGGTACTGGAAATATTAGAGGTCGAGGTGATCGAGGTCAATATGTGACTCATCGATCAAGAACCAGGCAGAGTAGGAGATCATCTTCTAGTCAGGACTCACAAGGATGATATTTGTAATTGAAAATTTCATTAATATTAGTGTGAATTTCATTTTATTAGACTTTTTTTCATATGTGATGCACGTGGTTTTTTCCTTTTTAATATTAAGAAAAAAAACATAAAAATGAATAGATTAAAAATGATTAATCTTTCTCAATTAGAGTAAAAGTTAAAATCTACCTTGAAGAAGAAATAAACAATATCATTAATTTCAAAAGTTAGAAAGCTAGTTTTGGAACTTCAAAATACATTAAAAATGCTTATTGAAATTAATCATTTAGTTGAATTTCAAAATATAACAATAAATATATTAAAATTTTGAATTTTCATTTATAGTATTTTATTTTTTTTATAAAATGATTGATTCTTTTACCTTGTGTTTATTTTAACATGTAATGAAATGAGTCGTCGAATTTTCAAATTATCAAGTGACCAGAGCTTTCAAACCATGTATAATACTTGGTGTACACATTTGAGTAAATTCTGGTAGAAGTGGAGTGCATATTTGTATTAGAATTCTGATTTTGCTCGTGTTGGATTCATATATATTTTGATTAGTTATGCAAACTTTGTTTTGTTCAATTTACTAAACTAAACACCAAAATGCTATACCTAAAACTTATTCTAAAAAAAATATGGTGTAGCTAACACCTATTTCTTATCCAACATAAATTTTCTCACTTCGCAATAATAAAATGAGAGGAAAAAAAAAAAAAAACTATCCATCATTAGCTGTGTCAAAATCAACCACCTTCTTCAAAACCATCTTAGGTACTTCTTCAATCTATAATGCATTATTATTCCTTAATTTAGCTAGATTTTGAGTAGCATGATTTTCTTCTATAGGTGAAAAAAATAATTTTCAATTTGAATGCATTTGTTCTATCCCACATGGCTTCTAGCACCATTCTATTATCAACTAATTATATATATTTTATTAACCCGGCCAATACTTCTTCATCTCAAATACGTCAAAGAATAAAAAAAAGAAAGCATGCAGATATATAAACATAATACAACATAAAAGTACAAAAAATAGATGTGCAAAGGTGTTTGACAATTCCAATCAATTTGTTCAAAACCAATTTATTCGAGAAAAACTTATATAATAACATATTTATGAACAAAAAGAAAATGCAAGTAAACAATTGCTCATAGAAAAATAATAAAAAAAAAATATAGACCAAATGTTGATGAACTAGAAAAAAAAATTTGAAACCATTGTTTTTACACTTTAAAAGCAAACAATTCTTCTAAAAAAAAAACGAACCATTAAAGGCCGTTAACATGATGTAAGGATTAATGCACGTAATTGTTCATTACGTCGGTTGTGTGTAGGAGGATGAAAAGGTTTGAAACCGCTTCTCTAAATAGGCATTTAAAGTGTATTAAAAAAAATGACATTTAAGCAATTGCAAAAAATAATAATAATAATAATAATAAAATAGTTTCAAATTAAAAAAAAAACATAATTATTATGTTATAATATGCATTTATTACAATGATTAAACCAAATCATTTAAATTTACAAAAAAAAAAAAAATAGTTCATGATTACACAATAATAGATTTTATAAATAAATCAGTTTTTCAAAAAAAAAAAAAAAAATTAAAAAAAAATGGAATAAAGGCATGTCACGCCTCTTCAAGAGGCGTGACATCAGGTCGCGCCTCTTTTTTCGAAATATTTTCAAAATCGCTCGTTTTTTCTCATTTTTTTCGTTTATTACCTTGCATTTCCAAAAAAAAACCCGTCATTCATGCTGTGGTCCTTAGTTATTGGATTATTGAGGACAAGAGGGTTTGGGTATTGTACTCTTCTGGTGTTTTTATGTACAACTTCTTTTTCTCTACTTCAATTCCTCTTCCTTGATTAATTGGCCTCATCTCATTTTGAAGATTTAGAAATTGGAGGTTCCCAAAAAGATGAAGTTATTTTTTACTTCATACCATGAGCGAATTAAAACTGTCATTACTATTTTTTGTTTGTTTCTCCAGTGGTCCATGTTGTGTGGGGATTCAAGAAAGGACTACAGTTATTTATTGTGGCACAATTCTTTTTCCGGCACAATATGGGTAGATCCTTGCAAATGTTTGGGTTCAACCTCACTTCTAGTTTGGATTTTAGTGGGTTATTAGAGAATAGTTGAAAATTTATTTGGCCAACGGATTTTTCTTTCCTTTTGTTTCTTTTATGGTGTATTGAACTAGAGAAACATGAAGATTTTTTAGGACATATAATTTGAGCTCGAAGTGATTGTGGAGCTATGCATTTTGGTGCCTTCACTTCACTTGGGCTTTGGATGCTATTTTCTCCCGTAATATTCCTCTTCTCTGCTTGGTTGTTTGTTTGATAATTAAGGTTTCTGTTCATAAGGTTGGGCTTAAAGTTCTTACTTTTTGTTTTCTTTGTATATCCGCAGACCCCTCCTTTGGTTTGTTACATTTTGTTTTCCATCAATAAATAAATTAATTTTAAAGTTTTATTTTCCTCTAAGCTATATACAAACATTAAAGATTGAAGGCATTTGTCAAAACTTGAAATATTCCGCATGGGAGAGGACTAAATGGCATAATTATCTAATTTGTTTGATTAGATGACATTACTCTTTTCTTCCCTTTTCTAAAATATCAAAATGTTTTTTCAGTTTTCTTTTGTTAGATCTCCATCTCTAAAAATTCCATAGAAAAGAAAGAGAGAAGAAAAGCAGCTATGGCACAATAACTAGTGCCATTTTCCAGAAAGGGTTTCTGTTTGGAATTTGGTCTATGTTTGCAGGCTTCTGACTCCATCCGCAGGCGTTTTTACTGTAACACAATCATTTGGATGGTCGTCCTTCCACAATAGTGTGGTAGCAGAGCAGCTGAGGAGGTGTGAATATGCCATGGAAGTAGCTGCCACAGCCTCCAATGGCATCCTAGGAGGAGTCGTACACACACTACATGCACTGTTTCATCAGCTAAGCTTCTTTTATGCACATATTCTGTTCTCATTCTTCACAATTATGTGACATAATTAGCAACTCCATGTTTAGATCTCCAAGTGTTGAATGCAGATTATGACACAGAGGTGAAGAGAGAGAAGAAGGAAATCTTTTGCTTTTGTTCTCCTATGTTTCTCTCTCGTTCAATGTCTTGACGTGCTCACACGCATCTCGACTAAGTTTATTGGAGGATTGTTTGGCCTTTCAACATTTGATTGTTAGAAAATTCATGGGATTTTAATATCTTAGGTAGATGACTCCTATAAGGTTTGAATCAATTTTCCTAGTCATCCATCTCGACTCTCTTAACTCTTTGTAAAAGGGCTTACTTTCCATGTACATTATTTTTATTTACAATATAGTTAAACTTTGATCGTTCTCATAAAATGCTTCTTTGACGTTGAAAATATCTTTTATTTGATCATAATGGGTATGCCCTCATTTTACCGTGCACGAAACATGTCATGAGATTAAGGATGAATTTGGTATGGGTTTTAGGATGATGAAAAGGATTTCTATTTCTATCCCTTATTTGATGTTTGATCACAATGAAATTGAGTTTAGTATGACTTTTTAAATGATATAAGTTTTATAGCACTAAACTTTGTAGATAACAAGTGATTCTAAAAATTCTAAAAACACTTGAAAGTACTCCCCCAAAGTAATTTAAACTCACTTTAAATTAACATTAATTTTTCAATTCCTAACCGACATCTCAACTAACAAATTGTGAGTCACAAGATACCACTTACATAAACGAACTTTTTAGCAAAAACAAGTTATTAAATCATCTACATCAAAGTAAAGTTTGAACGATTAATTACAAACTATCAACGTTGTCTCATAACCATGTAAATTCACCTTGAACTAGTAAATTTCCAACTATTGTCAACCAACAATTTGCCATGCTTTGAAATAGAAAGAAAAAATGAAAGATTTATCATGGCCAGATTGATCATGTTGGCCATCATTGAAATAGTAAATAATTGAGATATGATGTCAGACTTTGAGAAAAGATCCGTTACTTTTGCAACATGCACAATTTTTTTTTTTGGTAAAAAAAGGGGGAGAAAGAAGTTGAAAGAGTGAAGTTAGAATCCCTAACATAGGTGTGTGAATTCAGAAGAAGACATGAAGGAAAAAATATTTATTATATTGAATGGTAATACTAAACTTAAATTTAAGAAAGCGTGGAGTCAAATAAAATAATTCATCTAGCCCCGCATAACCAGAATGTCTCCCATTTCTTGGGTGCATATAAAAGAATTCATCTAGCCCCGCATAACCAAAATGTCTCTCATTTCTTGGGTGCAAATAAAAGAATTCATCTAGCCCTGTATAACCAGAATGTCTTCGCCCTCCGACGACGAGTAGGGCGGCGACCCCCTCGTTGCTTCTGTTGTTGGACTTCTTGTGGGGGGTTCTTGTTGGACGTGGACTTGTTGTGCAAGATTCTGTCGGAGGAGCGATTGTTGTCGCCGGAGATGGGTTGGGGGGCTGCAAGTTCGTGGAGGAGAAGAGGAAAGATGTAGAAGATGCTCACCTAGGGCTCCACACCAAGATTTTAAAGTGAAATCTTAGGTTTTTGACTTGACGAAAACATCAACATATTTACAAATATGCCATCACATCCCTATTCATTAAATTTCACCAAATCTGATCCTTTTAAATCTTTGAAAATTCCCCTCTTATCTTCTAATTAACTTCAACTTAGGAAATTTGAAATTACGGACGTTTTCCCCCTTAAGAACTTTCGTCCTCGAAAGTTGTTGATCCTGGAGGCGTTCTAGACATTTGATTCTCATCTCTTTTAAATACAACTGTGCCCAACATCTGTCAATCAATAGATAGCCGCATGGATACACCATTTTTCTTAACGAATAAAGCTGGCACATTTCATGGCAAAAACACAAGGGTGCTAGAACATTTAACTCTTGCTTTTATGACTTGGGCTTTGTCAGCATTGAGATGGTCACTCTAATAATACTTGGAAATGAGGGAGGTCCTCGACTCAAACTCCATGTTGAAATCTATGCCCCGGTTGAGTAGTAATCTTGAAAGGTCCAACTTGTGGTACCTAAATTTAGCACAATCTCTTCGTTTACTCCAAGATAGCCTTATTGTCTCCTTTCAACCAAGATAATGTCGTCATTAGTTTTCCGTAGTAATCTAATTCCAAGATTAGATTCTCACAAACTTGCTAACGAGATCAACAATCTAACATTTCACTAATAAAGTCTCCAAGTTTTACTTCAATTGTTCTCTGAAAATTATTGAAAATAACCAACTTCATTTAAAAATTTCTTCCCTCTAGCTCTTGGTAAATTTAAGGCAAAAGCTTCTCCAAGCACTCTTTCACTATTTTGCTTGTTCTAGCCTAATCTTTTGCTTTTGAGAGGAACTTCTCGTACTAAAGTTGAATTTCATAACCAAAGCCGCGAACAATTCCTTACAACCAAAATACGCACCAAGGTTCTCAACTCCCACTAGTCACAAACTCATAAAACTTCTTCAACAATCCTAAAGACCCTTGAACATTAGTCAAGTCAATAAGGATCAAGCTATACACATGCATTTGGGGTCTCATCAACTGTCGATTGCTCTTGTCTTGCAAAGATATCAAAGCTTCCCAGTAACACAACTTACTTTTCTCTCTAAGTCTCTTCCAAACTATGCCTATTTAATAATCTAGGCGAAAATTAAAAGACATGGGTAGAAACACATCTCAAGAGAAATAATTACATAAACATATAATCATGTGAAACATAATCTTTTAATTTACAAGGGCATACCTGGCGATGATGAGAATCATGTTATTTAGCCATGAGGACACATAAGCTTACGATGTAAGCAGTCTACAGAACCATTAACTGGGCTCTGATACCAACTGTAACGACCTGACTCCTTAATAAGCCTTAAGGGACCGTTACGACAATGCATGCATTGGAGGCCTTTTTAATTAAAATTTTGGAGCAAAAACACCAATTTAGGACAATTTCTAAAACAAAACTTTTCCTCGGGATCCCTAGTTTCAAAGGTTCTTAAATAAACTTAAATAATCTCTAAAACTTAAATGTACTAGGCCTCTAGAAATTTATTTAAAACAAGTTTACAAATCAAGCAAAGTAATACAATGCTCTAAACGCGGAAGAAAATAAAATATGAACTCAAGTCTTCTCATGGTTGTTTACCGGATTCTCATCAATCGCCTTTCATCTCCCCATGCCCTTACCTGAAAAGAATATTTTTGAAAAGAATGAGTATTATAAATACTCAGTAAGTGACCCTACTATTGAGGTTGGGTCACGCTTTAAAAACATTTTAAAACTCAACAACAATTATAAGTTTGGTGGCTCTAGACTTTATTTTAAACTTAGGATATACATCAATTTCATGCATATCCTAGACACATCAATTTCATGCGTATTTCTAATGAGAGAGAATATGCATCACTTTCATGCATATTCTAGACACATCAATTTCATATGTCTCCTACGGAGGTCGTCAATTTCACAAACCTCGACTTAGGTACATCAATTTCATGTCCCTAAGCCCTGTGTAGGCATCTCCGATTGTACATCAATTTCATGTACACTAGTTTAAACTCATCCCTTTAATGGGACTTAAAGTCATAAATAATTTAAATTCAATCCCTTTAATGGGATTTTGAGAGGCCACCAACTCAACTATTTGTAATATCAACACATACAATCCACTATTTTGAATATCAACAAATACAAGCAAAAATAGTAAATTTCATGCTTTCAACATCTCCGTAAACGCATACGCAATTAAAGTAATAAATTTGCCATGATCATAACTCAAGAACTACTCATACACATGAATATTTTAGAAAATCAATTATGCGCACCCAATTAAAAAGTTCAATAGTAAGCTCACTTACCTCGGCTTTAAATATTCTCGATCTAGAATCCCAACTAACTCAAGCAACGTCGCCCTCGATTTCAACCAAACGATTGCCAAGAAATAAACTTCAAGCTTGTTGGTCCAACTTCAATTTGTTCTAAGATTTCACGAGTTCGACTCCAATCGCCTCTATAAATCTACTGAAATTCAAAGACCATTAACGAAACTCGCCGGAAAACTGAAATAAGCTGCTGCTGCCAGAAAACGCCCAACAACCGACTGACTTGCTGCTATAACTCGTTGCCGAGACGTCGTCATTGCTCGCCGGAAGAAAACCCACGAATAAGATGCACCGTCGACCAGATCCGAAGAACCACCGCCACGACCACTGCTTCGCCGGAACGCCTTTGCTGATGGTCGGAAAACACCACGATCGAACGCCTTCATGTCGCGCCGCCGAGAGCTGGACGGAGGAGACGCGAAGAGAGAGAAAAACCACCACGAACCCGAACCCTACTGCCAGCACGCCACGTCGCCGTGAATCGCTGCACCGCCGTTGCCGGAGAAGACGTGTTGACGCCGGAGAGGGTATGTGCAGTGTCGACTGCTGGTCGGAGGAGCGGTTGTTGTTGTCGGAGATGGGTTGGGGGGCTGCAAGATCGTGGAGGAGGAGAGGAAAGATGTAGAAGATGCTCACCTAGGGCTCTACACCAATATTTTAAAGTGAAATCTTAGGTTTTGGACTTGACGAAAACATCAACATATTTTCAAATATGCCATTACAACCCTATTCATTAAATTTCACCAAATCTCATCCTTTTAAATCTTTGAAAATTCCCCTCTTATCTTTTAATTAACTTCAACTTAGGAAATTTGAAATGACGGACATTACAAGTATAGTGACATAAATACCATCAATTAGGCTAGTTTTCATTTTATATAAAATATTTCTAGCCGGTTTTAAACATCATTATTTTTGGTTGAGGGTTTTGTTTCTTTAAAAAAAAAATTTGTAAGTTATTTTGGTCTGTCTTCTAGTTATTTGGACATTTTGTTTGATGACTTTTTTCACAAGTTGTTCGAAATTAGGTTTCAATGGATAAATTGAAAGTTTAATTACTTAACCAATCACAAAGGTAGGTAAACACATCAATTTTTCTTTTCTTTAAGCTTTAATTTGGTTAAGTGAACATAAATAGACAAATAAATCGATTTATATAAACTAAAATTCTTATAATCATAGTTTCAAAACTTTTGTTTTTGACAAAAATGATATAATTTGAAAAGTTTTGAAAATTTGTGGACTAGATTTATAATTTAATTGAATTGAAATGATACCACACTCGAAAACACTTAACCAATTGTGAAATTTACAAAATTGATTGGTTAAATTTCATAAATTATCCCATTTTATAAGATACCTTTTGAAGATCAAAATGTTTTACACTAGCTTTAGCTTTTAGTTCAAACATGTCTATTTGAGATATATCTATTATTTGAGAGAGAAATTTTCTATTCTTTGTTTAATTAAAATAATATAACGAAACCTATTGCCACTCGATTTTCTCAAATTATTTTATTTTATGTTATTTCAAATTAATTAATTGGATACGTATGTGTGTGGATTTTTTTTCCTTTTTTTTTTTTTTAACTTTTAAGGGGTACTTTGTCTCAAGAAAAATTAAACTAAATTAAAGGGTACTATTTTAATTCTTTTCAAAAAAAGGGTACTATTTTAATTTAACTATATAAATTAAAATCCACCCATATATCCAAAAAAAAAAACTACATTAAAATCAAATTAGAACGAACTCAAAAAAAAAAAAAAAAAAGTCAAATTAAGACTCCTCAAACTTCCACTTTATGACATCATATGAAATGTTTGGACATGCATAATTTAGATATATCTCCACTCTTTGAACGTTTTCAACCACTCCAAAATGGTTTTTCCTTCCAAGTTCTTGATGGACCACTTCCTTTGTTATTGAAGGCAACCCACTCCTATCCTATCAGAGGTCTCGAGGAGTCACGAATTACCTAGCCGATCTTCCCCTTATTTAGGGAATCACTCTAAGACGCGTTTGCATTCAACTTCCAGCGCCCTTGCTTCGACGACTTCCACGATTGGTGACTCATCAAGCTTTTTGGAACAAGTTCAAGTAATAGCCAAAACGGTCTATAGTATAGGGATATGACTGACTACCTTATCCTAGGGACACTATGGACGCGATCCACTTTGTATATATTACAAACGATATGATCTTAAATCGTTCATGTGGAGACATGCGAGTGGGGGCATCCTATGCAATGAGTTTGCATAAGACTAGGGCCGCAAAATGGTCACTTTTACTTTATAACGTTGTTTACTATTAAGACTGACTATTTCATGTGATGACCTAGGTAACTCGATCTTAATTCTGAGCTAACTATGAATTCCTGTTTATTCGGGATTATCCTTTGATCTACATGGGTGAAAGTGACCTGAGTTTGCCGACTCAATAAGCCTACTATTTTGGGGATAAGACCGGGTAGATAGCTGGGGATAGTTCTGCAAGAAGGAATTCTCTCCTACTCGTTTTAGGGATAGTAGAGAGGTTGTTCCCTTAAGTGTTGACTCCATGTCTTGAACAAGGGGTCCCACTCTTTCATTGGCCCGAGAGAGACTTGGTTTGGTGGTTGAACCACAAAACCAATTGTTCATTAGAGAATCAGTGGCACTTAAGGAACAAGAGATAGTTATAGAGGTATGATGACCGCAAAGTGCACGGGCCGCAAGTAATATAAAACGGAAAGTATTCCGAGTATCGAATCCTCAGGGAAATTGATTTAATTTCATTAAGTACCAAGAACCATCATGTTTTAATTTTATTTAGAAGATTAGCTTGAATGATGAAGCGAAAATTAAAGAAGCAACAGTAATATGGAAATTTCCTATCAAGGGAGCGTGACCTAGGGTGTTATCTAGTTTTCTTGGATTTGTAGCTCAAATACATGGATGTATGTAACTAATAATCTTCAATTCCATAAATCTAGAAGTAATTTTAAGCGAATTTCTCTTTCAAGCTCCTCCACATCTCATACTAACATAACTAATTTATGTGTCCATCTCCTTAGTTAATCATAGTATGACATTAAGCAACTTCATTATTAATTTCTAACAATTCTCTTTCACTCTCGTGCTCCAAGCAATTGTTAGCCATGCAATTAGTATCTAATCTAAATTCTCTCCGTCGAGTATCAATTTAGACCAACAAATCAATTAATCCGTGATCAAGAGATTAAAAGCATTAGGCAAGAACTGCATAGATTAAATATGAAGAAATTCATTGCATAATCCAAGTAAATGCGCTACAATATCCAATTAACTAGAATAACATCCCTAGGTCCCAAGATCTACTCAGAATTGGAAATAAGTTTGCCCAATTGATCTTGATCCATAGGCCTAACTCAAATTACAAAAAGGAATTATAAAGACATAAGATAGAAATAACCGTTGTGTTGATCCCAAGCTCCCGTCACGACCATGTCGATTCCTGAGCCTTGGAATCTCGATCAAATCCCACCTTTTCCTCACAATTCTTCTCACTTTTCTCTCTATTGAGCTAGGGGAGAGCTCCCCCAAATTGGGATGATTTTCATCTTGGGAGAGGGGGCTTTTTATAGGGAAAGGGGTTGGACATTTCTTGCTGAACAAGTCGGTAGCGTCGAGACGCTCTAACGTCATACTTTCTTGGAGCAGAAGTTGTCGTAGCGTCGCGACGCTATGACGTCAGGTTGTCTTGGAGCAGAAGTTGTCGTAGCGTCGCGACGCTACGCGAACAGCGTCGCGACGCTAGGCCTTCTAGAAGCCCCATATGCGGATTTTTGCCTCCTTTCTACTTTCTTTTGGGCTTTTTGGGCCTCCCACTTCAATTGTCTTCTTTTCTTGGAGCTTAGGGCTTGGATCTTCCATGATTATTCTTCAAATTGCCCAAATAGTCTCCAAATTAACCCAAATTCTCTTAAAATCTCAGTTTTGCTTCTCGAACTCGGATTTCTACAAAATCAACATAAAAATTCATTAAAGCTCACAATTCATGCATAAAACTAGCTAAAATTAATAGGAAAATGATGACATTTTTGCATGTCATCACACAAAAACTTGTTCGCACCTTTTTACACCGCAAGTGTACGGGTCGTCACAAGTAATATAGTGATTTTGAGTATAGAGTATCTTCTCCACAGGGATTGGATTTATTCAATTAATTACCACGAATACTCTTGCTTAGCTTTATTTAGAGAACAAGATCCAATGCCAAAAAGATAAACTAAAAAGCTAATCTAGAAAGCAAAAGATAAATGGAGACACAATTTGGCGGGATAATTCTAGAGTGGTTGATTTCATCAATTGGACCTTTAATCGCTTAATCAATTAACTAATATGGATTAACTAATCATCTGATTCATAAGTCTAGAAGCCTAATGACAAGGACTCTCCTGTCGGTCTCCTCCTATCTCATACCTTTCAATAAAGAATCTCCTTTCAGTCTCATCTTTATTTACTTAGCACGACATTACGACCCTCCAATACAACCTCTAACGCTATTTATCTTATCCCGTGTTACTCGGGTAAATAAACGTTAGTCATGCATTCAGTTCTAGTCTAAGCTTCTCTTCGTCGAGTCTCCACTTAGTAACAATTCATTTAATCAGTGATCAGTTGATTAAAAGCATTAAGGACAAAATGCACAAATGAACAATAATGACAATTAAACCAAATAAATTCATTAATCAAGCAAAGGTTCAACATTTAAATCACTCTCATAGAATTTAGGAATTAACTACTCATAATCACTAAAATCCAATAATTCCTAATCACAACAATTCTAGAAACTAAAATATAAAGGCAAATGGAAGAAAAATGCTCATAAAAGTGTCGATCTCCTCGATCCCGCGCTGACCTCCATCGATCTCGAGCTCCAAAGATCTTCAATTAAGCTCCAAAACTCTCCCAAAAATCCCCAATTTTAGTGTGGATTCTAGAATGGGGTGAAAACCCACAAATTGGCACACCAAACTTGGATGCAAATGGCCCCTTTTATAGTTGTTCAGCAGGTACAGCGTTGCGACGCTACGTCACAGCGTCGCGACGCTCTAACGTCATCTTTTCTTGGGCACCAAGTCGTCGCAACGTCGCGACGCTACCCCATTTCTGGATCTTTCCGCGTAGTTGCCTAGCGTCGAGACGCTTCGGCCTAGCGTCACGACGCTAGGCCCTGGATCTTCTAGAATGGCCCGATTTTGACTCAATTTTTGGGCCTCCAACATTTCCTTTGGGCTTTTGGACTTGGATTTTTAATGAACTTTTCTAAATTGCTCCAAAAAGCCTCCAAAATCATCCAAAATCTCTCGAAATTCTTGTTTTGCTTCTTTGACTCGATTTTCTGAAATTTAAACAGAAAATAGCATTAAAGCACACAATTCAAGCATAAAACTAGCTAAAATTAATAGGAAAATGATGACATTTCTGTATGTCATCAAGGTAAAACGGTAATTTTGACCCAATTGTAATTACGAACAACCTATGAATGGTCGACTTACTAATCATGGTTATATCGAGTGGATAGAAATATATCTACAGTGAGAAGAGTGCAGCTGTTGGGCTATAATGGAGTGTTTCGACAGTGTTAACGAAATGTTGGTTAACTAGGTTAAAGAGTTTAGTCAATTAATCTTGGATCGTTGGAGCTCATGATTTTAGGTCTATTAGGTCTCTCTGCTAGCTCATATCGAACTAAACCTTAGAACAGTGTGATGAGATAATTTGAATCGTTCAAATTCGATTTAGGGAGTAGGCGTTGATTATATACGATATACTTAACGTATTATAGTTTAATTTTGAAAATTGAACTATAAAGAGAATTGAAAATATTTAAATATGATTTAAATATTGCAAATACGTATCTAATACGTATTTCTTTTTTGAATTTTACATGTGAATAGGGATTTATATTCAAACGGACGGTTTTAGAGAGGTCGGAATTGATGCAATAATTTGATTAATATTTGATATTAAATTAATTATTTAAAGTAAGTTTATTTAAAATTAATTTTAATCAAAGAAATTTCAAAACTCGTTGTGGGAGTCTTTAGTGATAGGGAATGGGAAGGGAATGCTTGAAGGATCAAGCTCTATGGAGATTTGAGATGAGAGAGTGATTGAGGATAAATTTCAGCAGCATAACACTAAGGTAATTGCTGTCCACCTCCATAATCTGATTCTTCCTCTACTTATAGAGAGAATCCATGCAAGAATGGGCTTCAAGATGCAAGACACATGGTGGTCTTCATGGAGAAAGTGGAAGCTAGGTGTCCTACCAACACAACATGCACCATTGCATGAATGAGGTGTAATTCCACTTTGTGTCATCATGCAAAAGTGGATTTCCAAGTTTTTCCACTAAATCATGATTCAAAATCAGATTCTAATTCAGCATGAAAGTTATTAATTTCAATTGTAATTGAATATTAATCATAAATTCAATCTTGAAGCTTGCCCACTAATTTGTAAATGATTAATCAAATTAATCATCTTATTATTGTGCATCTTTTATAAATGAATCTTAATTCATGTATATTGTATTTAAACCTTTTTAAATACCTTAACTCTCCTTTTCTAATTTAATTCATAATTAAATTATTGTGTCAAACACAATTTTACGATAATTCCCTATTTCCCGATTTTGAACAATTCAAAGATTCCTATCATTATGTTCTAAGCTTTAATCCGATACGAGCTAGTAGAGGGGCCTAATGGACCTATAGATCATGAGCTCCAACGATTTGAGGCTAACCAACTAATCTCATTATCTAAGCTAGCCAACATTCGTTAACTACCGGGACACTCCACTATAGCACGATAGTTGTACTCCCCTCACTATAGATATATTTCCGTCCACTTGATTTAACCATGTTCAGTAAGTCGTTCCTTCACAGGTTGTTCGTAACTATAGCTAGGTCAAATAACCGTTTCACCCCTATAGTACTTCTTGTTCCTTAAGTTCCGCTAATCCTCTAATGAACAATCAGTTTGTGGTCCAACCATCAAACCTAAGTCCAGCTCGTTCCAACGAGAGGGTGGGGCCCCTTGTTCAAGTCCTGGAGTTAGTACTTAAGAGAACAACCTCTCTGCTATCCCTGAAATGGGTAGGAGTGAATTCCATCTTGCGAAACTATGTCCCCAGCTATTTATTCGATCTTATCCCCAAAATGGTAGGCTTGTTGAATCGGCGATGCTGGCCACTCTCACCCATGCAAATCAAAGGATAATCTTGTATAAACAGAAGTTCATAGTTAGCTCAGGATTAAGAACGAGTTACCTAGGTCATCTATGAGAAATAGTTAGTTTCTTCAGTAAACGACGTTATAAAGAGAAAGTGACTTATTTCGTGGTCCAGTCTTATGCAAACTCATTGCATAGGACGCCCCCACTCGCATGTCTCCACATGAACGATTTAGGATCTCATCGTTTGTACTTAATACAAAGTGGGCCGCGCCCATAGTGTCCCCAGGATAAGGCACCCAACCGTATCCTTATACTATAGACTATTTTGACTATAAACTTGAACTTGATCCTACGATATGTCCTTACATATAGTTCAAGCATTCATTTTATAGCCAAGGATCTTAGATTATTGGATTTAGGTTAATGATTCGCAATTTACATATTCAATAACATCTTTTACTGAATAACCTCAATAACGACTTTATTGGAAATAGAATATGTTTAAAGATTTACAAACTACGAGTTTATAGGACATTTAAACCCAACAAAGACATGTAATTTTTAGTAAAACATACTAAGCCAGTGTGCTTTTTATTTAATAGGGAGTGCATATCCCCTGTGTAGCTCCCAATCTCAAGTAAAGCTTCACCAAAACATAAAGCATAGTTGAATAAAGAGAAGAATACCTTTAAGGTTTGGGGTCGGCCTCGGCATGGTCGACCTCGGACTGGTCAGCCTCAGCTTAGGCCAGGTGAGCCTGTCTCAGATGAAGTGCACTGGCTCGAGCCAGATGGGGTGAGGTAGACTTGGTAGTCCAGGCTCGTGTGCATTAGTGTGGGTTCTAAGCGTGGAAGCCTAGGCTCGCATATAGGTGTGGGCACTAAGCAGTAAGCTTAGGCTGGCATGAGAAGCGTGGGCACTAAGCTGAAAAGCCTAGGTTCGCTTGTTGACCGTGGGCACTAAGCTGAAAAGCTTAGGCTCGCATGTTAAGCGTGGGCACTATAGGCTCGCATGTAAGCGTGGGCTCTATAGGCTCGCATGTGAAGCGTGGGCACTAAGCTGAAAAGCCTAGGATCGCATGTTGAGCGTGGGCACTAAGCTGAAAAGCTTAGGCTCGCATGTTAAGCGTAGACACTATAGGTTCGCATGTAAGCGTGGGCTCTATAGGCTCGCATGTGAAGCGTGGGCACTAAGCTGAAAAGTCTAGGCTCTCATGTTGAGCGTGGGTACTAAGCTGAAAAGCTTAAGCTCGCATGTTAAGCGTGGGCACTATAAACTCGCATGTAAGCGTGGGCTCTATAGGCTCGCATGTGAAGCGTGGGCACTAAGCTGAAAAACCTAGGCTCGCATGTTGAGCGTGGGCACTAAGCTGAAATGCTTAGGCTCGCATGTCGTCCTCATACATTTTTTGAAACACACTCTAAGCCTTGACAAGGGAACATCTAGGTCCTATTAATGATAGTGTTTACATTTAATGGTAAAGCAAAAGGAAAAGTCTACTCCTACCTACCAAAAGTAAAATGAGCGACAATGCTCTGATCACATGACAAATGCGCAACAAATAAAAGAAAACTAGAATTCCCTAAACTAAGGCTTAGTGTGTTCTCCAGAATGTTGTCCTTGACCCTGGCATGAAGTGCAGTAGGGCTCGGCCTCGGCCTCGACCATAAGGGAGTCTGTTTTGGTCTTCAACAGATTTCCAGAAGAGGTCCACCATCATCTTTGCCTGGGTCATCTCTGGTCGGCTTCGGCCATTGCGGTGAACTTCTTCAGGTATCCGTTCTAAATCAACGCTTCAATTTCATCCTTTAGCTGAATGCAGTTCCTAGTTGAATGTCCCTGATCTCGATGGAAGAGACAATACTGGCTTTTGTCTCTGTTATCAGGATCTGACTTCAACTTCCTGGGCGCCTTGAACAGGTTTGTGTTTCGTATTTCCATCAAGATCTGCTCCTATGGAATCGAAGTAGGGGTGTACTTTTCAAACTTCTTCAAGTAGTCTCCTTGGTCTGGTCGGCCTCGGCCTTTTTCGTCTGTTCGCTGTCTCTTGTCCTTTTAACTGTCATGGTCAGATGAAGAAGACCTTTTACGTTCGCGTTCCGTCTTCTTTGACTTGAGCAACTCCCTTGTGCTCATGTGTTTCTGTGCCCGGGAGACAAACTCTGCATAGGTTTGAGGTTGGCTCTTACCTATTGAATTGAGCAGTCTTTCGTCTTCCAATCCTGCTGTTATGGCTACTAGGGCTGCTCCCTCGTTGTACCCCCCAACCTGTAGTGTTTTTTCATTAAAACGCGTTATCTAATCACGCAAGCTCTCACCTGGCTGTTGTTTGACAGTTAAGAGGTTGATGTGAGGCTTGCATTGTTCTCTGGCTCCCATAAACTGTGCGAGGAACGCTCGGGCTAATTCCTTGAAAGAGTTGATGGATCTTCTCTTCAATCCTTCAAACCAATGCTTGGTTGATCCTGTTAAACTGAAAAAGAATGCTCAACACCTGATTGCATTTGAGACACCATGGAAGTCCATCCAACTTTTGTAGGCGTTTAGATGTTGCACGGGGTCCTTCCTTCCATCATATGTCTTGAATGTAGGTAACTTGAACTTTTGGGGTACCTCGGCCTTCATGACTTCTTCCGTGAAGGGTGGGTCGACTTGGTCGATGAGTTCTTTCAAGTTTTGGTCTCCAATGTCCTTTGGTTTCTGCAGGTCTCCCTGTGGATTTCCGAGTTCCTTTAGTGAGTTCAGAAGCTCAGTCTTCCAGGGGAGATTGTCCTTCTTGGCCTCGGCCTCGGCTGCTCTGGCTTCAGCTTCGACAGCTCTGGCCTCGGACTCGGCAGTTTTGGCCATTCTGCGTTTTTCCTCGATCAGATTTCTCAGGTCTGTTCTACGACTGGTACTTGGTTCTAGACTCCTCAATACTGTGTGCTCTGCAATCTTCAGCCCCCTAACCTTGCTGGTTGCGTTATTGGTTTTCTTTCCCTGTGATTCGTTCTCTGATTCATCCACGTACTCAACTGACTCCTTCCTCTTCTTCGAGTCTCTAATCATGCCCCCTCATGGAGTTTGGTGCTAGGGTCGGGTTTATCCAAGATTTGGAGTATTCTGGACAAGCTTCGATTCATTCCCTTCACCTTATCCTCAAGGGCGGCAATTTTGGCGTCAGCATCCTCCCCTCGGCCTCGACTTCTCGACCTGCTCGTCTCGGTGACCCCTGGATGTTATCATCGTCTCGTAACCTCTACAGTTGGCGACTATTTTTCGAAGTTTCTGGGCTTGGATTTCGGTTTCCCTTTTCCATCCTCTTACTCATTTAACGACCGATGTGCATATTTAGCAAGCTTTCTTCCCCACAGACGGCGCCAATTGTTGATGGTCAAATTTGGTCGGGAGGAACTCACCTGACCTTCACGTGCCACCAACGGTAAATTTATTTGTGAGGGGGAAGACCACACCGTCTCTGATGCTTAAGTCAGCAAGCAGAACGATGGAAAGCAGGAAAGTAAGAGCAAGAGGAGAGAGTAGAGAACAGAGTTCGGGATTAGAATTCGGATCCGCTCTTTAGTGGCGAAGAGGGGTATAAATACTGCTCATGCTCCTAGGGTTTTAGGAATTCGGAGGCGTTTCGGGACGAACCAGGCAGAACCGGGGTGGCTAGAGGTAGCAGGGACCGAGCGGAGGCAAACGAACTCGGCCCGTGCAAGCGGGCCGAGTGGTCGACCTCGGCCCAAGGCCGAGGCCGACCATATGGGTCGGGCCAACTTGGCCCAGCCCGTTGGTCAGGTTTTCCTCTGGGTCGTTTCCTGGTCCTATCTCCGCCCAGTTGTCTTCGTCAGCTCCTTCCACATCATGGTGGTCCAAAATTACCTATAACAGAAACATTAAAAAAATAATAATAACATAAATTTCCACTACCTAACTTGGAGATAGGATTTTTTTTTTGTTCCTCCAATTAAATTTCGAGGACGGTCTAAAAAAAAACGTTAAATAAACAATTGCTAAAATAATTTGAATAAAATAATTTGAAACAACTCTGGCTTCAGCTTTGGAGGCCTTTTTAAATAAAATAATTTGAAACATAAACACTAATTTAAACAAAAACTTAAAAAAAAAAACTTTTATTCGGGATCCCTAAATTTTAAAAGTTTTAAATATTCTTAAACAATTGCTAAAATATAAATATACATGGCCTCTAGAATTTTTCTTAAAACAAATTTATATTTCAAATAAAGTAAAACAGAGTTCTTTAAAGTGGAAGAAAAGTATGAAATTCAAGTCCTCTCGTGGCTGTCTATCGGATTCTCATCAATCGCCTTTCATCTGCCCTTGTCTTTACTTGAAAAAAAATATTTTTGAAAAGAACGAGTAGTTTAAATACTCAGTAAGTGACCCTACTATTGAGGTTGGGTCACGCTTTAAAAACATTTTTAAAATCAACAATAAATATAATTTTGGTGACTCTAAACTTTATTTTAATCTTAGGATATACATCAATTTCATGCATATCCTAGACATATCAATTTCATGTGTCTCCTACGGAGGCCGTCAATTTCACGAAATCTCGAGGTCGTCAATTTCACAACCTTGACTTAGGTACATCAATTTCATGTCCCTAAGTCCTGTGTAGGCATCTCTGAATGTACATCAATTTCATGTACACTTATAAAAGTCATGAATAATTCCTTTAATGGAATTTTTAACTCATTCCTTTAATGGAATTTTAAGAGTCCACCAACTCAACTATTTTAAACATTAACAATTTCAAGCAGTGATAGTGAATTTCATGCTTTCAATAACTTTTCATAAACTCATACATAATTAAAATAAGGGAAAAATACACTTTTAGTCCATGAGGTTTGAGTTAGGTTTCATTTTGGTCCCTAAGGTTTCAAACTCAACAATTTAGTCCCTGAGGTTTGATTTTAGTTGCAATTTGGTCCCTCCATCCAATTTTCCGTTAGTATTTAACGGATTGCTGACGTGGAATGATTTTTTTTATTAAAAAATATATTTTTTAATTTTAAAAATAAAATTATATTAAAATAATAAAAATATATATTTTTAATTTATTTATTCATTTTTTTCTCTCTCCACCTCCTTCTTCTTCTTCTTCTTCTTTTTCACCACACCGGTCGCCTGCGGCTGGTGGCCGGCGACCACCGCTCGCCGGCGATTCCTTTTTTTTTTTTTTCTTTCTTTCTTTCTCTTCTTCTTCTTCTTGTTTTTTTTTCAGATTTTTCTTAAAAAAAAAAAGGGAGGGGAGGTCCCTCCTCCCTGTTGCCGACGTCGAAACGGGGAGGAGGGAGGAGGAGGTCCCTCATCTCCCTTATTTTTTTTTTAATTTTTTTTTATGAAAAATCTGAAAAAAAGAGGAAGAAGAAGAGAAAAATAAGAGAAAGAAAAAAAAAGGAAATCGCCGGCGGCCAGTGTGGTGAAGAAGAAGAAGAAGAGAAAAAGAAGAGTGGTGGTCGCCGGCGACCAGTGTGGTGAAGAAGAAGAAGAAGAAGAAGAAGAAGAAAAAAAATGAATAAATAAATTAAAAAACATATATTTTTATTATTTTAATATAATTTAATTTTTAAAAATTAAAAAAATAATGTTTTAATAAAAAAATAATTCCACGTCAGCAATCCGTTAAATACTAACGGAAAATTGGATGGAGGGACCAAATTGCAACTAAAATCAAACCTCAGGGACTAAATTGTTGAGTTTGAAACCTCAGGGACCAAAATGAAACCTAAACCAAACCTCAGGAACCAAAAGTGTATTTTTCCCTTAAACGAATCTTGCTAGTCTCAACATTCATAATAATAGTCGCCGCTCTATTTCTCGTTCCTCTCCATCACATTTTTCTAGAACTCCCCTCAATCCATTACCCTTTTCATCTTCTTCTACTTTTTCCAGTGTTGTATCTCCTAGTCTTTTGGGTAAACCACAGTCACAACCTCTCCAAAAATGGCCTTCCTCAACTAGATCTAACTCTGATAGACCTCAATGTCAAATTTGTGGTAAGTTTGGGCACACTGCTTTAATATGTCATCATCGTACCAACTTAGCCTATCAAACTCCACCTCCTCAAGCTTTGTTAACTACTACCACTGCCCAACTTCCTCTTTCGAATTCAGTCTCCACTGTTTCTATGGATTTCTATCACCCAGAAGAGAATTGGTTCCTTGATTCCGGAGCTACTCATCATATGACACCGGATGCTTCGACCCTCACTCATTCTATGCCTTACCTTGGTGGTGAACATGTCACGGTTGGAGATGGTAAGCCTATATCTATCTCTTGTGTTGGTTCTCAATTCCTTTCTTCTTATGCTTCAAAACCTATTTTTTTTGATTCAGTACTTTACACTCCTGCAATCACTAAAAAATTATTAAGTGTGGCTAGGTTGTGTAAAGATAACAAGGCTTTTGTTGAGTTTTATTCCTCTTTTTTTCTTGTCAAGGATCTTCAAACCAAGTAGGTACTTCTCAGGGGCACTCTTGAGGAAGGTCTTTATCGGGGTTTCCGCTGCTCCTAAGTCCATTTTTATTCCCTCTGGTGCCAATTTTCAGAAGTCTGCTGTTATTTTCTTTTCTTTAGTTGTTGTCCCTCCTTGGCATCTTCGTTTAGGCCACCTGTATGCTGCTGTTTTGCATCAAGTCCTATCAAATATCGATGTTTCATGTTCTTCTGTTGTTTCTGAATTCTGTAATTCGTGTCAAATGGCGAAAAACCATCGTTTACCTTTTGGTTTAGTAGAGAACAAGTCTTGTAAACCTTTTGAGTTAGTGCACTCTGATGTATGGGGACCTTCCCCTCTTCCAAGCATTAGTGGATATCGTTATTTTCTTTTATTCATTGATGACTTCTCTCGTTTTTCTTGGTTGTATTTATTAAAGTCTAAAGATGAGACATTTCCATGTTTTATTCATTTCAAAAAATTGGTTGAAACACAATTTGAGTATCACATTAAAAACTTACAAACCGATTGGGGTGGTGAGTTTCGAAGTGTCTCTTCTTTATTGTCGTCTCATGGTATTCATCATACAGTTTCTTGCCCTTATACTCCTCAACTAAATGGTCGAGTTGAACGTAAAAATAGACATGTTGTGGAAATGGGGTTATCTTTACTTGCTCACTCTAAATTACCTTTATCGTTCTGGAGTTATGCCTTTCAAACTGCTATATATCTCATAAATAGGTTGCCAACTCCAGTTCTTAAATCTTCAAGTCCTTATCAAGTCCTGTTTCAGAAATCCCCTGATTACACTCTTCTTCGTGCAATCGGTTGTGCTTGTTTCCCTTTTCTTCGGCCCTATAATTCTCATAAACTTAATTTTCGTTCTAAAGAGTGTATTTTTCTGGGTTATAGTCCTAATCATAAGGGATATTTATGTCTTGATCCCGTTTCCGACCGTCTCTATTTCTCCCGTCATGTTATATCAATGAAACTTTCTTTCCGTGCTCCAAAACTGATTTTTATTTTGGTCATGTTAAGTCATCTGCTCCTGATGTTTTTCAATTTTCTGCTTCTCCTTTTCCCATCATTCCATCTGTTCCTGTGTCGTCCGTTGCCCCTTTATCTCCGCCCCCCTATTTGTCTCATCCCCCTGGCTTTACTCCCTCACCGGTTAATCATGTTCATCACCCTCCTTCACCGTCTACTCCTCCCTCTTCGCCCGTTAACCTCTCTGTCTCTCCCCCCGTTTCTTATCAACCTGAGGCTACAACATCTCCTACACCTGCTGTACCTTTTTTCCCTCCTTTATCTTCAGTTTTTACATCTCCCAACAACTCTCCAGCAACCATCAATCCATTTATTCTGTCTACTAGCCCAACATCCCAACAATCTCCATCTGTGCCACCTTCAACTGCTCCCTCCTCTAATATTCCAGCAACTAATATTCACCCTATGGTTACCCGTGCTAAGGCTGGCATTTATAAGCCTAAGTGCTGGTTATCCGTTGCTTCTCTCCCCTCTGTACCCTCTAATTTTAAGGCGGCTATTAAGTGTGTTGAGTGGCATGAGGCTATGCAAAAGGAGTTTGATGCCTTGGTTAGAAATCACACTTGGTCCCTTGTTCCACCATCACCAAATTACAAAGTAATCAGCTGTAAATGGGCTTATAAGCTTAAGCTTAAGCCAAATGGTGATATTGAAAGGTATAAAGCTCGTTTAGTTGCTCGTGGTTTTGATCAAGCTTATGGGATAGACTATTTTGAGACTTTTAGTCCCGTGATCAAACCGGCTACGATTCGATTGGTCTAATCGCTCGCAATGCATTTTAATTGGGAAGTGAGGCAACTAGATGTTCATAATGCTTTTCTTAATGGTGATCTTCATGAAGATGTTTATATGGCCCAACCAAAAGGCTTTGTTGATGCTTCTAAACCGGATCATGTTTGTAAGTTACAAAAAGCTTTATATGGGTTGAAACAAAGTCCTCGTGAGTGGTTTCTTAAGCTTAGTAACTGCCTTATACAGTGGGGTTTTTCAGCTTCTAAATCTGACAGTTCTATGTTTGTTTTTTGCAAGTCTTCAGTGCCGGTTATTTTTCTGATATATGTTGATGATATTTTGGTTACGGGCAATGATTTGGCCTTTGTTCAGGGCTTTGTTTCTTCTCTGAATGGGCTGTTTGCGTTAAAAGATCTTGGCAAATTATCATATTTTTTAGGTATTCAGTTTCACAGAAGTTCCCATTCCTTGCATATGTGCCAAACAAAATACTTCCTGGATATCCTTAAAAGGGCAGATATGTTGGAGTGTAAACCTATAGATACTCCCATGGCTAGTGGCACGGTTCTCTCAATCCATGACGGTGAGCTTATGTCTGATCCAAAGAAATATCGAAGTATTGTGGGTGCTCTGCAGTATTGTACTCTTACTCGTCCAGATTTGAGTTTTGCGGTGAATAAGGTATGTCAGTTTCTTCACGCTCCTACTGATGTTCATTGGAATGTTGTTAAACGCATACTTCGATACTTGAAGGCTACACTTTCTCTTGGTGTTTCCTTTACTTCTTCGGGCCATCACTCTTTAGTTTGTTACACTGATGCTGATTGGGCAAATTGTCCAGATGACCGTCGAAGTACTAGTGGCTATTGTGTTTTTCTTGGAAGTAATTTGATCTCTTGGTCATCGGCCAAACAAAAAGTTGTTTCATGCTCTAGTGCTGAGTCTGAATATAGGGGAATGTCTAATGCTACAACTGAGATTATTTGGCTTCAATCTGTTTTATCTGAACTTGGTTTTCCCCCATCCTCGCCACTGTTGTTATGTGATAACATTAGTGCGACTTATTTGGCTGCTAACCCTGTCTTTCATAATCGGTCAAAACATATTTAAATAGATCATCACTTTATTCGAGAACGGGTTTCACGCCAACAACTTTTAGTTCAGTATGTTGCCTCTGAAAACCAACTTGTGGATATCATGACGAAGCCACTGCCTACTGTTCGGTTTCAAAGCTTACGCACCAAGCTCTCTGTTCACGGGTGCCCAGCTTCACTTGCGGGGGGATCATAGAGTACATTTATCAGTTTGTATTTTTGGGCTATTTCTCTATTTTTTATACAATATATTGTTTGTTAGCTTGGGTCCAATGAGAGGCTTCCACGTTGCCCTATTGTTGGTTTTTTATGATGTCTCTTTCCCTGTATTTCTTTTTAGACTGATTATTATTGAATATCAGAATTATTCCTCTACCTTCTTCTTCTTCTATTCTTTAGAAACCTAAAAACTTCGATACAAACTTAAGCATGCTCCTACTTATTTGGATCATTAGCTCTCTGTTTTAATTTAGGGGTGGAATCTTTGCTTTGGGAATATATATATGTCTTCTTTTAGACATTCCTAAGTTTACTTCTTTAAAAACTGTTCAGAATGTAGCTAGTCATAGTTATTAGACTTGATCCCTTCGTCTCAGTGGTGTGCTTTTCTGTTAATTACATTCCTTTATATCAGCATTGTAATCTCTCTCTCTCTCATTTCTTTAAAAAAAAGAATTGTGATCATATTATGAGTTATTCTTTCTTTAACTCCAACCTACGGGGAACTGTAATGATTGAGAAAGTTGGGACCTTGCGTCTCTTTCATAAGTCATTCATTTTGTGGTTCTTAGTTATTGGATTGAGGACAAGAGGGTTTGGGTATTGTACTCTTCTGGTGTTTTCATGTTCAGCTTCTTTTTCTCTACTTCAATTCCTCTTCCTTGACTAATTGGCCTCATCTCATTTTGAAGATTTAGAAATTGGAGGTTCCCAAAAAGATGAAGTTATTTTTTTACTTCATACCATGAGCGAATTAAAACTGTCATCACTATTTAGAGGTTTATCTTTTGTTTGTTTCTCTAGTGGTCCATGTTGTGTGGGGCTCCAAGAAAGAACTACAGTTATTTATTGTGGCACAATTCTTTTTCCGGCACAATATGGGGCAGATCCTTGCAAATGTTCAGGTTCAACCTCACTTCTAGTTTGGATTTTAGTGGGTTATTAGAGAATAGTTGAAAATTTATTTGGCAAACGGATTTTTCTTTCCTTTTGTTTCTTTTATGGTGTATTGAACTAGAGAAAAAGGAAGATATTTTAGGACATATAATTTGAGCTCGAAGTGATTGTGGAGCTATGCATTTTGGTGTCTTCACTTCACTTGGGCTTTGGATGCTATTTTCTCCCGTAATATTCCTCTTCTCTGCTTGGTTGTTTGTTTGATAATTAAGGTTTCTGTTCGTAAGGTTGGGCTTAAAGTTCTTACTTTTTGTTTTCTTTGTATATCCGCAGACCCCTCCTTTGGTTTGTTACATTTTGTTTTCCATCAATAAATAAATCAATTTTAAAGTTTTATTTTCCTCTAGGCTATTTACAAACATTAAAGATTGAAGGCATTTGTCAAAACTTGAAATATTCCCCATGGGAGAGGACTAAATGACATAATTATCTAATTTGTTTGATTAGATGACATTACTCTTTTCTTCCCTTTTCTAAAATATCTGAATGTTTTTTCAGTTTTCTTTTGTTAGGTCTCCATCTCTAAAAATTCCATAGAAAAGAAAGAGAGAAGAAAAGCAGCTATGGCACAATAACTAGTGCCATTTTCCAGAAAGGGTTTCTGTTTGGAATTTGATCTGTGTTTGCAGGCTTCTGACTCCATCCGCATGCGTTTTTACTTTAACACAATCACTTGGATGGTCGTCCTTCCACAGCAGTGTGGTAGCAGAGCAACTGAGGAGGTGTGAATATGCCATGGAAGTAGCTGCCACAGCCTCCAATGGCATCCTAGGAGGAGTCGTACACACACTACATGCACTGTTTCATCAGCTAAGCTTCTTTTATGCACATATTCTGTTCTCATTCTTCATAATTATGTGACATGATTAGCAACTCCATGTTTAGATCTCCAAGTGTTGAATGCAGATTATGACACAGAGGTGAAGAGAGAGAAGAAGGAAATCTTTAATTTGCTTTTGTTTTCCTATGTTTCTCTCTCTTTTAATGTCTTGACGTGCTCACACGCATTTCGACTAAGATTATTGGAGGATTGTTTGGCCTTTCAACATTTGATTGTTAGAAAATTCATGGGATTTTAATATCTTAGGTAGATGATTGCTATAAGGTTTGAATCAATTTCCCTAGTCATCCATCTCGACTCTCTTAACTCTTTTTAAAAGGGCTTACTTTCCATGTACAATTTTTTATTTACAATATAGTTAAACTTTGATTGTTCTCATAAAATGCTTCTTTGACGTTGAAAATATCTTTTATTTGATCATAATGGGTATGCCCTCATTTTATCGTGCACGAAACATGACATGAGATTAAGGATGAATTTGGTATGGGTTTTAGGATGATGAAAAGGATTTCTATTTCTATCCCTTATTTGATGTTTGATCACAATGAGATTGAGTTTAGTATGACTTTTTAAATGATATAAGTTTTATAGCACTAAACTTTGTAGATAACAAGTGATTCTAAAAATTCTAAAAACACTTAAAAGTACTCCCCCAAAGTAATTTAAACTCACTTTAAATTAACATTAATTTTTCAATTCCTAACCGACATCTCAACTAACAAATTGTGAGTCACAAGATACCACTTACATAAACGAACTTTTTAGCAAAAGCAAGTTATTAATTCATCTACATCAAAGTAAAGTTTGAACGATTAATTACAAATTATCAATGTAGTCTCATAACCATGTAAATTCACCTTGAACTAGTAAATTTCCAACTATTGTCAACCAACAATTTGCCATGCTTAGAAATAGAAAGAAAAAAATGAAAGATTTATCATGGCCAGATTGATCATGTTGGCCATCATTGAAATAGTAAATAATTGAGATATGATGTCAGACTTTGAGAAAAGATCCGTTACTTTTGCAACATGCACAATTTGTTTTGGTAAAAAAAAGGGAGAAAGAAGTTGAAAGAGTGAACTTAGAATCCCAACATAGGGGTGTGAATTCAGAACAAGACATGAAGGAAAAAATATTTATTATAGTGAATGGTAATACTAAACTAAAATTCAAGAAAGCGTGCAGCTAGTTTAAATAGGTGATTGTGAAATTGCTTATTATAAAATTAGTTAGATATAATTTAGTGACCGTTACGAGATCTTGGATGGTGTCTACTTTATGTATGAAGGGTGGCATTCGATAAAGATAAAAATTGATTAATTTTATTAATTGCAGAATTCACGATTAGAGGGTTAATTAGCATAGGTCAGTGTAGGGGTCCTCCGAGTAACCAAGAAGCAAACCAGACTAATAAAAATCAACATAGAATAATAGTTAGAGGAAACTAGGAAGCCAAGCGAAATAGAAGTCAAACATAAGAAATCCCAATCTAGGGATCCCTTTTATGAGTTTGTGATTTTTGTCTTATTTTCCATCGCATGCTCTATTTTTGTCTCCTTTGCATTCAATATTTATTTTTATTTTTATTCTGCCCTGCTTTCCAAAATCCCCCTGTTTTATGAGCACGAAATTCTACATCTGCTAGGTCCCCTTCCCTGTGATCGATCCCGACCACTATTTCCACAAAATAGTTATAGTGTCGTGGATTATAAATTTATTTGACCAACACGACCTTCGACAAGTCGGACCCGTCAGAGAGCTTTCAAACTGTTGCGGAAATGGGTGGAATAGGCAAATTTAGAGTCAAAAAAATGAAGGAATTATAAAACTTTTGAATATAATTAGATAAAAATGTGTATTTCATAATTAATTTATCTACATGGAGGTAAACTTGTTAGAGATATCTTGAAGATTGAAGAGATTATAAGAGCAAAGAGATTAAAAAGAACAAAAATAAAAAAGAATGAAATTGTAATTGTTGGTGAAGAAAATGGTGAAAGGAAAACTTATTTTTATAGTAATATAAAGAAGAGAGTTTTTTTTTTTTTTTTTGAGACAATACATATTATCATTATTACAAACAGTCACAATACAACGTACATTTACAGTGAGTTGGCGAACCCACTGCTAATAACCATGATGGAAAATCAGATAGCCATAACATGGATCTATTGTGAGCTAAAACATCCTTGGCTAAGGCGTCTACTTTCCTATTGTTATTCTTAGGAATATGAAAGAAAGTTAAACTAGAAAACTGAGTAGCCATATCACGGATTTGGATAATCCAGTTATATACATCTGATGTAGTCTGCAGTTCCCCTGTTATCATGTTTATAGCGATTAAAGAGTCTGAAAAGATTTGGGTCATCTTATATTGCAAACGTTGCAACAGTGAAATACCATGACAGATCGCTTGGACTTCTGCCACAAGCGGTGTGAAGAGTGTTTGATCTATCATTTCCATACCTGTTATCATCTGACCATTAGGTCCCATAACAACCATACCATATCCTGATCCGTTGTATTGCATGTTAACCACAGCATCAATGAACAATTTATATCCTTCCGTCTGATTACCTTATCTACTTCTCGAACTGTCGCACCATTTCGTACACATTTCGAATCAGGCCTTGTTTCCTTCCAATAACTATGGATCCATTCGCAACGTTGCTCCCAATCCATAATCTTTATGCCTCTGGACGAACAGTTCCTGTCATTCCAAATGGTCCAAAAAGCTATACAAGCTTTTTTGAATTCCTCATCATGTAGATGCTTTGCCAAGCAAATAATTCTATCTTCAAAATTATTTACGTTCCCAATTCCTCTATCAAACCTACAAAATATTTTATCACAGATTAATTTAGCCTTCTTGCATCCACACAAAGCATGATTCATTGTCTCCTGTTTAGACATACACATCTCACACAAAGGTGCAACATCCATGCCTCGTTTCATGAAACACCAATTAACCGACAAACAGTCCCTATAAGCCTTCCAAATGAAAAGCTTAATTTTTTATGGTATTTTAGCCTTTCATAAGTATCCCACCACTTTGTTTGCGAATTTTCGCTTGAAGACACCTGTCCCAAAGCTATGCTCATTGCGAGTTTATAACCGCTTTTAACCAAGTAGTCCCCATTGGACGTATAATGCCATATCCATTTGTCCTCCTCATCAATAGCGCTAAAAGAAACAGTGACTATTAGTTTCGCATCCTCCACATGCACCATACTTTGGATTTTATCCAAGTTCCATCCATGAGATTGGGTAATAAAATCTAATACCTTTGTCGCCTCCTGATAGCGCCAGACTGCTGCAAAACCTAAGTGCGCAATGTTTTGCCCTGGCCTCATCACATGCCTTTGTCGTGCATCAAATCTCGTGCCTGTAGAAGATGAAGAAATTTGATCCATGCGAAAGGATTTTGACGACCAATGGTGGGCACGTATAACCAGCACCTGCAATAGGCGTCTACAAGGAAGAATGCCGCAGCCAGCCCCTCACCGCAATCTTCCAAACCTACGCTTGCACCTGAAGTACAAAAGAAGAAAAGGCGTAAACAAACTACGGGCAGAAACCCACCCCCAACCGCAAGGGCACAGAAATCAATTCCACCAGCGCAGGAAAGCACTGTCTGCGCCCAGCAACGATCATCCTTGCCACCTCCACCCCCGCCGCCTCCTCCTCCTTCAGTCCAGCAAACGCCCCCTTTGCAACAGGAAGAAGAATTGCGTACGGAGGAGAATTTTGAAGCCCAGGTACCCAGCCCTCCACGCAATAACGAAGAAATTTCTACGCCAACCCCAACGCCACAAGCAGCAGCTTCTGCGAGCGCAAGTCAGGCTGCGGCAGATCAACCACTTGATGTGGACACAACCTTGATCTTTTCACAGCTGTGACGGATGATCCGAGAAGTCACAGAGCCGTTGCGGTTGCAACAAGAGCGGATGTGCCAGCAGCAGGAGTTGCTGCGCAAGCAACAAGAAGAGCTCTCGCAGCGGGTAAACGCCTTAGTCCTCTTCTTGATGCGATAGACGGAATCCTTTGGTCGCCTGCCTGTTGCACAAAATCTGTTTGTGCGTCCAACTACGCAGCAAAAACCTTCTGGTGCCGACCCTTCTCAGATGCGTCCTCCAAGAGTCCCTCATGCGCCGAGGAATCCACGACCACCCCCACCATCGCCACTGCAGGACTAAAAGAAATCACTTACTTTCCTCATCTCTTTTTGTTTTGACTTAAATGTATGCGCCCTTGTTTATACTTTTGTTTCGCCATACATTAATACATCTCGCTGTTTATCTCATCGCAACTTTCTCTCTGCCTTAATTTAATGTCTTTATCTAGCAAATTCTTTGCATCAGCTCCCTTGTTTGACATCCACGCATCTGCCTTTCTGAATTTTCTTAACTGCATTACTTAAATTGGTTTAACCTTTGTCTTTTCAGACCTTAAGAAAAATTCCTTCGCAATTTCGCCTATTTCGCCTTGTCGCAACTCTACCTTGATTTTCTGCAGTCCATGCGCTCCAATGTAAGTTTGGGGGACAATGGTGACATTGTCCATTTTAAGTTTGGGGGAGTCAGCGCAAAAATAAATAATTAAATAAACTAATAAGTAAATAAATAATGTGTTCCTCTAGACATTTTCTGCAGTCCATGCGCTCCAATGTAAGTTTGGGGGACAATGGTGACATTGTCCATTTTAAGTTTGGGGGAGTCAGCGCAAAAATAAATAATTAAATAAACTAATAAGTAAATAAATAATGTGTTCCTCTAGACATGCGACATGTTTGTAGCCAGGGGCATTTATGACACCCATAGTTTGCCAGCGCGAAGACAAACGCAATCTATGAGCGTAGCGGACAGTAAAAAAATGCAATGCCCGTAATTGGATACCTTTCATCACAAATGTGGGTAAGCCAAAACGAAAGCATGCGTTTTGATATCTATTGATTACATTAATTGCTTTAAAAAAAGGGTTATATATATAAATAACTTTTATGCGCCTAGGACCTGCAAGGAAAGATTGGCTAAGTTAATGCAAGGAAGAATCTTAGCGCACGGAGTTTTCCTTAAGCAAGGGAGAAAATTTGGCAAAAGTTAACCTTGAGTTAGTAATGCAGAGAAGGAAAAGAGAAAAAGAGGATGCTAAGATCGCAGGCATTCATGAGCTAATTAAAAATCTCGCAGAGTGATATAAGGCATTGCATGAGGACAAGCAATAGTTTAAGTTTCGGGGTTTGATAACTTGCAAAAAGCAAGTTATTTGTCCTTTAAACCTAAGCTAAAACAAGGCAAAAAAAATCCTAAAATGTGTTATTTCAGCGCAAAAAGAAAGAGAAATGTGATTGTTGTAGGCGGCGAGCTATGTTCATGTATACGGTAACAAATTATAAAATATAGGGCGCTAACGCAGCTAATTCAGTAGTTTTTCAAAGTTTCTTCTCAGCGCAGGCACACACTCCAATAAGATCAAAAGGCAGATAAGTTAATGAAGAGACAGCGCTGACACAACTAAAGCAACTGACGCAAGTGGGCGAAAAAAAGGGAGAAAAGATGTGCAATTTGGCTAAATGATGATTAACCACAAGTGGTTAATTACTTAAAGAAGTCATCTTCCCTCACCTATAAATAGAAGCCTCATTCCAAATCACAAAGGGGGGCAAAATTGATTCATTAAGTGATTCAAAGAATCATTATCATAGTTTTGCCAACATGAGCTATTGGCAATTTCGAGTTGTTTGCAGTCACGACAACTCAACTTCCTTTGTACTCAGATGTGTTTTGCAGCTTCCTTTTATCACCTGTCATATGGTTAGAGCAACCTGAATCGACAATCCAATCATTTTCATAACTTACCTCTTCTGCATGGAGAGCTAAGTTTCCTTCTTCATTGCATTGGATGTCGCCTTTGAGTCAGGTTCTCCTAATGCCAAAAATGCTTCTGCATCCCACTCTTCTTCACTAATGCTCTCAACCTGGGAGGTGACTGCATTACCTTCTGCTGATTTTTTCTTCAGACGACAATCTCTGGCATAGTGACCTATTTTGCCACAATTGTAACATTCATCTTTTTTCCTATACTCATGTTTATTATTTTTGTTAGCTCCCCCTTCATGAGAGCGTCTTTAGGTTCTTTCATCTCCTTTTGATCCTACTTTCTTTCGATATTTTGGATGACCTTTTCTTTGGCCACTAAAGAGCGCTTCTTCATTATTTCTCTTTAATGTGACCCCCGACATTTGCTTACCCAATGCTTCTTGACCAACAAGCAAATTTTCAAGGTCAATGAGAGAAGGTTGGACTGACCAACCTTGAACAGCAGCAATAAAACTTCTATATTCAGGTTTAAGACCATGAATGATAATTCTTCTCATTCTTGATTCTGAAATACTAGTAGTAGGATCTAATTCAGAGATTTCACGGCAAAGAGTTTTTACCTTGTTGAAGTACTGATTAATAGTCATCTCCCTTTGAGCAACTCGCAGAAGCTCGTTCTTTAGAAACTGCAGTCTTGCATCATTCCTCTTTGAGAAAAGTGAGGTAAACGTGTCCCATGCCGCTTTAGACGTCTCTGCTCTCTTAGTGTACTCCAACATTTCTTCATCAACTGTAGTTTTAATAGCAAACATGGCCTTACCTGCCTTGATCTTCCATTTCTTCAAGGTTGTAGCATCTTCAGGTGGCGTGACTTCAGTGCCTCCCACGACATCCCATAAGTCTTGGCCTTGGAGATACGACTCCATGCACGTGGACCATGTTTTGTAGTTCTGAGTGTTGAACTTCTTGATTCCTCCAACAACTTGAAGATCTCCCATCATCTCGTAGTGATGAATGCACTCCACGAGTAAGCTGTGTCCCAGACAACAAGCTTCACAGTCCCAGACCGCACGCGATCTTCAAAAGCTCCACCACAACAAGCTATGCTTGCTTGGCTCTGATACCACTTGTTGAAGAAATTAGCACAAAAGGGGAGATACAAACACTTGGAAGAAAAAAAACTTTTATTAGGAAAGTACAAAGATGGACACTCTTTAAGAAAGACTCTCTCACTTTCTCACACTCACTTGTGATGCTCTCTCCAACTTGTTGATACTTTCTCCAAGTTGTGTTACATATTGAGGACACACTCCCTATTTATAGGACTAAGATCCTAGCACAAGCAAATGGATTTTTCTAGGCTCTTCTTGGATCTAAAAAATATCCTAAATATTTCGATTTTCATCCTTATCCCAAGGAATTCTAGAATTCCTTTGGAGCCTAATGAAAGACTAAGATATTTCTAGAGCATTTCATTTTAAGATATTTATTTACAATACTCAAGATAGATCTAGAAAGAACTAATCTATACCATTGAGCTATTTATGTAGATACTTCAATAACCTTCTAGATAATTAGTGTTGTTTTATTTAACAGACCTGTGGCTCTTTTGTTCCCTTTCCTTTTGATGAGAAGGTGACAGCTCAACCTTTTTGCTCAAGGAGAATCTCATGGAACTCAACCAAAAGTACAAATTTTGATTGATTGGGATAATGACGTTTAGCAAATGATAGGTTTTGATTTGATTGAAAATTAAAAATTAATGATGGATTATCTGAATAACTTAGTTGAAAATTTTTACTTCTAATGCACAAAATTGTAAATTTTTAAATACCAAGAACGATATTGAGAATTGTTAAGGAAGATATTGAGAATTGCAACCTGGCAATTGGGGACTAATTTTTATATATTTTGTCAATATTTAGTCCAGTTATTATTAAAGCAGTGATGATCAATTTGTTTTTATCTTTGCTATTATTAAAGATTCGAATAAACTTGTTGGTAATTAATGATTAAATTATTATGTAATTCCGTGTATAAAATAATATTGTTCTTAAATACTACTCTCATCCAATTTTTATATAATCGCCCATTGTTTTACGTGAAATCCTTGTTTTTATTATGTTTGTTATTCACGTAAAAGCCTTATGTGGTCCTAGTGTTTTAGGGAAATCTCAATCCTCCCCTCATCCTCAAAAATGGCCCCCTAGCAATAAAAAATGACCTAATGTCAGATATGCGGAAAATTTGGGCACACTGCCCTTATATGCTATAATCGTCACAATCCCTTGTACCAAGCCCTTTTGAACTCTTCTTCTCCCCAAACACTTTTCAATCAGTTTCAACAGCCCCCCAATCCTCTCCTTTCGCTGCCACTCATCACTCCCCTATTTTGCTATCTTCGTCTTCTATATCTAATGAAACATGGTTCATGGACTCGGACGCAACTCACCACATGACCCCTGATATCACCAATCTTTAACATTCCACGCCCTACACTGGCAATGAGCAAGTTGTAATTAGCAACGGTAAGTCCTTACCAGTCCTTCATATTGGGTCTCTGTCTTTTCTGTAACGACCTGACTTCTTAATAAGCCTTTAAGGGATCGTTACGACAATGCATGCTTTGGAGGCCTTTTTCAATTAAAAAATATATATTTTTTAAAACATAAGCACGTACTTTAAGTAAAAACACTTTTATTCGGGATCCCTAATTTTAAAGGTTTTTAAACATTCTCAAATACTTTCTAAAAATATAAATGTACATGACCTCTAGAAAATTTTCTCAAACTAATTTACAAATCAACTAAAACAGAGTTTTTAAAGCGGAAGAAAAATAAAATATGGTTTCCTCATGGCTGCCTAACGGATTCTCATCAGTCACCAAATACCTGTCTTTGTCTTTACCTGAAAAAAATTATTTTTGAAAAGAATGAGTATTTAAAAAAAAAAATATTCAGTAAATGACCCTACTATTGAGGTTGGGTCACGCTTTAAAAACATTTTAAAAATCAACAACAACAAATATTTCATGCATATCCTAGACACATCGAAGGCCGTCAATTTCACAAAACCTCAAGGTCGTCAATTTCACAAACCTCGACTTAGGCACATCAATTTCATGTCCCTAAATTCTGTGTATTCATCTCTGAGTGTACATCAATTTCATGCACACTCTAACTCTTAAATAATTTAAAACTCATACTTATAATGAAATTCTAAGAGACCACCAACTCAATTATTTTAAACAGCAACAAATGCAATCAATAATAATAATTTTCATGCTTCCAACTATTTTCCATAAAAGTATACATGATTTAAATAATAAATTTCTTGTGCTCATGCTCCTAATGATAATAATAAATTTCATGCACAACTCATAAGCACGAGAATAATTTTCGAAAACCAGTTTCGCGCACCCAATTTAAAGCGTTCAACAGTAAGTTCACTTACCTTGGTTTTTTTTAACTCCTTAACTTAAATCGAGAATTGAATCTTACAAACCCGATTTCGCTCCTATTAAAACTAAGCGAATCCTACACCAAAGCAATTCAACAAAACATCTCAATAATCCTACGAATTTCCTCATATGCCTAAAAATTCAAGAGAGCCAAAACAAAGTCAAGGCTTACCCGAAACTCCAATTAACGGCTGATCGGGATCCCAAAAACGCTCCAATTTGATAATTAAACTTCCACACACCAAGAGAACCTTGAAATCGAAAGACACAACTAAATGGGTATGATTGATTAAACGATAAATAGGCTAAATCCACTCTAAACCTTACTTACTCAAAGCCAAAATCACATGGAAACACTAGAGATTGAAGCTTATAGCCACTGGTTCATCAGAAAATCGCATGAAACGACACTGTCGTCCCTGGAAACCGCCTGTACCGCCGACCTATGCTGTTGGAACTCGCCGCTGGCAATAGCCCACGAAGAGACGACGAAGTTTGCTACCTTGAAGTTGCTTGACGCGCGCGTGAACCTGTTGCTGCCGTGGATCGAGATGCGCCGTCGCAGACCTTGTGAACGCCGAAGAAGACAAGAGAGAGAAGAAGACGCCGCCGCTGAAGGACAAGACCTGACACCTTGCTTGCCGCCGCAACACCGAGTACACGTCGGAGATCACTGCAGAACCCGTTGGAGCACTGAAGGTGACGCCGTCGGACGGTGAACGTCGACTGATGGCTACTGTTGACTGCTGGCCGAGAAGAGGAGTATGGGGTGGCTGCTCGACTTTTCACGTGGAGAAGAAGAGGACAAAGACTACTGTGCACATTTTAAAATAAAAAAACCCTAATGGGCTTGGGCTTGGCTCTAAAGACAGCAAAATTACAATTTTGCCACTCCAACCCTTAAATTTAAAACTTTCACCAATATTCAAATTCTCAAATTCCCTCTTAACTCCAACTTAGGAAATTGGAGTTTTCTCTTAGATTACGGGTGTTATAATTTTTGTTCCCCTTCTTCTGCTAAACCTCTTAACTTAAAATATGTGTTACATGCTCCTAATTTATCTCATAACCTCATCAAGTATTGCTCGTCTTTGTCATGATAATAGAGCGTTTGTTGAATTTCATTCCACTCACTTTTTTGTAAAGGATCTTCAGTCTCGGACAATCCTCCTTCAGGGTCTACTTGATGGTGGTTTATACAAGTTGTCTCTACCTTCTGATTCCAGTGATTTTGCCTCCTCCAATGGTTCTTCTGCTGCCTTCCTCTCTTCTTTCCAAGATATGTCTCTATGGCATCGTCGCCTCGATCATCCGTCTTTTACTATTGTTAGGAAAGTGCTTAAGGATTATAATTTTCTTTTTCTTTCTTCATTGAGTCAATTTTGTAACTTTTGTCAAGTAGCCAAGAGTCATAGACTCTCATTCCCTGTTTCTACTTCTAGATTAGTTGAACCATTTGCTTTAGTGTATTATGATCTTTGGGGTCCTTCCCCAATCAAATTGATTAATGGAGCAAGATACTTTATCGTTTTTGTTGATGATTGTACCAAATACTGCTAGATTTATTTGTTACAATCAAAGTAAGATGTTCTATCCACTTTCCTTCAATTTAAGGCTATGGTTGAGAAGCAATTTAATATCACCATCAAAGCCTTGCAAACTGATGCACTACAACAAATTTGGGCTTAGATGTCAGTTCTGCACCGTTATTAAACCCCTATGATCACGGATTTGAATCCGTTATTGTTCTGGGTGTGATCTAACCTCTACGATCACGGATTACAACAATAACGGTTTAAAACCGTCATCAAACGCATCCGTGATCTTTCATGTATAATCACGGATTACAACAATCACGGTTTAAAACCGTGGTTGTTTTGGGTGCGATCTAACCCCTACGATCACGGATTACAACAATAACGGTTTAAAACCGTGGTTGTTCTGGGTGTGATCTGATAGCTCTTAGAAATAAGAGCTATTGGTTCTCTTTTAGGCTTAAAAACTCTACCCTTTGATGTGTTTGAGCTTTGGTTTGTGCATGAAAATGAGTATTCTTTGATGAACAATTTTTACATATCAGTAGGCCAAGCTTGAGTTTAATTTAGTGCAGATTTCTTTTATTTTTAGCTGATTTTTCTGGTATATGGTTACTCAGGTTTTGCTGCAGCAACTGATTTCACAAGCAGAAGGCAGAAAGTCTGAAATTTAAAAGACTGCACGTGCTAAACTCGTGGGATCTCTCATTAATTGAGCTGGCAGCCATGTGGAGCTGATTTGTCCCATCTCAACCAATTGGGGAAGGTCCATGTGGATTTATGTGTCTAATCAGCCCTGAAATCAATGAAAAGAGATGATATAAATGCTTCTTTTGCCCAAAAGAATGAAGGGGATTAAGTTGGAGAAGTTGAACCTAGAAGTTGCTGCTAACGGTGAAGGGGAAACGACAAAGAGGCTGCTGTTTGGAGGATTTCCAGCTTGGGAAAGCTGGAATCTCCCTTGGAAGCTTCTTCTCTTCTCTTCCCTTCTTTTATTTTTATTTCTTCTAGTGTTTAGTTGGTATTTAAGGTTGTAATCATGATTGATATGGTAGTTTGCTGCTGTATTTTCATTATTTTCACCTTGAACATGAGCTAAATCCTCTTAGGTGAGGATTAGGGTGCTTAAGCTTGAACTTGTTGTTTGTTTTTATGGAACTTTATATATTGCAACTTAAAGCAAAGTGTTCTTCATGCTTAAAGCTGGAATTTCGTTTGGCCAACCATTTTCTAGCATTGTTATTTAGTGTTTGGGAAAACAATAGATAACCGACTACTTTGTTTTATCTTAGTCTTTAATGATCATGAAAATGAGTGGGTATTTAGGGATAAATAACCACCTAAGGCACTAAATCAGTGGAGCTAAAAAGAAGGGGTTAAATGGGAGTTTAATCACCTTACCTATAGGAGAATTGGAAAATTCCCGTAGAAAATACTGGGTGAGTTGCAAATTTAGAGTTCTGCTACAGCAAACAACCTGTGAGAGTAGACAGCCCCTAATCTGAACCTTGTCTTCTCTGTGCTAATTTGTTGTTTTTATTGAATTCTACTTTAGTTCTTGTCATTTTAAGCTTGTTTACCATTTTAATCTCTTGCACTTAGTTAAGAAAAAAATATTTGGTTCTTGGTTACTTTGAATTTCACTGGAAATAGGCTTAAGAATAGTGATTTTCGTGCATCAATCCCTGTGGAGAACGATATAAAAATACTTATTACTTGCTGCTGATTGTGTGCACTTGCACGTGTGTTTGTGAGTTTTTCTTGCATATTTAGAATCACTTTGCACAAGGCAACAAGTTTTTGGCGCTG
The DNA here is from genome assembly GCA_036850905.1 of Luffa acutangula. Taxonomy (NCBI): domain Eukaryota; kingdom Viridiplantae; phylum Streptophyta; class Magnoliopsida; order Cucurbitales; family Cucurbitaceae; genus Luffa; species Luffa acutangula. Next base: position 8,443,318 of record CM072090.1, read on the forward strand.
TTGCCGGGGATTGAGTTGATTTTTGCTATTTTTGAGCTGAAATTTGGTGAAATTGGTGCTAAAACAGCTTCTAACTTGGTTGTTTGATTTTGCAGGTGCTGGTAGCTGTGTATGAACGAATTCCCTGACTTAGAATTCGGTTTGGACCCTGAAATTGAAAGGACTTTTCATAGGAGGAGAAGGGAACAAAGGGAGAGAAACAATAGGATGGATCCACCACCTCTTTTACCCCCTGTACCTCCTAGAAATCAAGAAAACCAAAACAACCAGCACCCTAATCCTGAGGTAAATCAGCAACCTAGGGTAGAAAATCAAGCTGAAAACCCTGTCCTTATAGCCAATGATAGGGGAAGAGCTATTAGAGCCTATGCCGTCCCTACCTTCAATGAGTTGTACCCTGGGATAGCTAGACCTGAGATACAGGCACACAATTTTGAAATGAAGCCTGCTATGTTCCAAATGTTACAAACGGTGGGACAATTTCATGGACTACCTTCTGAGGACCCACACCTACACCTTAAATCCTTCTTGGGAGTGAGTGACTCATTTAAAATTCAAGGAGTATCTCAAGATGCTTTGAGGTTAACCTTGTTTCCTTATTCTTTGAGGGATGGGGCTAAAGCTTGGTTGAATAACTTTGCTCCTGGCTCTATCACTACATGGAATGAGTTAGCAGAGAAATTCCTCATTAAGTACTTCCCTCCCACAAGGAATGCCAAGCTTAGATCGGATATAGTGTCTTTTAGACAATTTGATGATGAATCTTTTAGTGAAGCTTGGGAGAGATTTAAGGAATTATTGAGAAAATGCCCTCACCATGGACTCCCCCATTGCATTCAAATGGAGACTTTTTATAATGGGTTGAATTGGGATACTCAAAACATGGCAGATGTTTCAGCTAATGGTGCTTTATTATCCAAGACTTATAATGAAGCTTATGCCATTTTGGAGAGAATTTCCACAAATAGTTGCCAATGGTCTGATTCTAGAAGTGTGGCTGGGAAGAAAAATAAAGGAATGATAGAGGTTGACACAGTTACATCTTTTAATGCAAGGTTTGATTCAATGGAGAGCATGATGAAAAAGTTGACCGTGGGGCTTGAAAATTTGAATATGCTGAATTATGGTGCAAAACAGACTGCTGCAGCAGTCAATATAAATCAGAATGCAGCAGATTCATGTGTTTATTGTGGAGAGGATCACACTTTTGAGTTTTGCCCAAGTAATCCAGTCTCAGTGTGTTATGTAGGAAACCAAAATGCCCCTAGGAATAATCCCTATTCCAATACCTATAATCTGGGTTGGAGAAATCATCCAAATTTTGCTTGGGGAGGTCAAGGAAGTAATTCCAACACCCAACAAGCTCAACAAAAGATGAGTGGACCTTCCGGATTTGGGCAACAAAATCAGCAACCTCAGTTCCAAAATACCATGAACCAACATATTCCAGGTACTTCTTTAGAGAGCTTGTTCAATGAATACATGGCCAAAACGGATGTTGTCATTCAAACTCATCAAGCTTCTTTAAGAAATTTGGAAGTGCAAATGGGTCAAATTGCTAGTGAGTTGAAAGCTAGGCCACATGGTAAACTTCCCTCGGACACTGAAAGTTCAAAAAGGGAAAGAAAAGAGCAAGTTCAAGCTGTGGAATTGAGAAGTGGTAGGACATTGGTTGAAAAGAAAGAACCCACCCAACCAAAGAAAGTTGGACAGCAAGTTGATGTGCAAAATGACAGTGAAAAAAGTGCAGAAAAACCAAGTGAAAAAGTGGCTGAAAATGAGGAAATTGAAGAAATCCCTAGAGCAGCCCCTGTAGCTCCTCCTAAGTCAATTCCTACACCTTCCCAAACATTTAAACCACCCCCACCACCTTTTCCCCAAAGGCTTAAGCAGAAAAATCAAGATGGTCAGTTTAAGAAATTCCTTGAGGTTTTGAAGCAACTTCACATTAATATACCACTAGTTGAGGCCTTGGAACAAATGCCCAACTATGTAAAGTTCCTCAAGGATATTCTGACAAAGAAAAGGAGATTGGGTGAGTATGAAACCGTGTCTTTGACTGGGGAGTGTAGTGCCATTTTGACAAACAAAATTCCACCCAAAGTGAAAGACCCTGGAACTTTTACCATTCTTGTTTCTATAGGAGGTAAGGAGTTGGGGAGAGCTCTTTGTGACTTGGGAGCTAGCATAAATCTCATGCCTTTATCCATTTTCAAGAAATTATGCATAGGAGAAGCTAGGCCAACCACTGTTACATTACAGCTTGCTGATAGGTCTATCACTTATCCCGAAGGAAAGATTGAGAATATTTTGGTGCAAGTAGATAAGTTTATCTTCCCGGCTGATTTTATCATTTTGGACTATGAAGCGGACAAAGATGTCCCCATAATTCTAGGAAGACCCTTTTTAGCAACCGGGAGAACCTTGATAGATGTCCAAAAGGGTGAGCTAACTATGAGGGTGAATGACCAAGAAGTGAAGTTTAGTGTTTTTGATGCCATAAAGTCCCCCACTGACATTGAAGAGTGTTCTGTCATTCAAGTGAAAGGTAAGTTGGTTGATGATCAAGTTGAGAAGGAAATGAGAGGGCAAAACATACAACAATTGGGAAAAAGTGGAATTGAGGCTTTGGAATTAGACAAAGTGGAGCTTGAGCTTATAAGTAGTGTAGGCGAGGTTTTTGGTTTTAATAGGACTTTTGAATCCTTAGAGTTGATTGATAAGAAAAATCCACCTACACAACCATTCACTTCATTGGAATTATTTCAACAACTTGAGTTCGAAAATTATTTCCTTGATGAGTTGTTTTTTACAGTAGCTCACAACCAAAAAATGAAAACACTTTGGTATGTTGACCTTACCAATTACCTTGCTTTTGGAACATTGCCCCATGGTTTATCAAAGCAACAATTGAAAAAGTTTTTCCATGAGATAAAGTTTTATTTTTGGGATGATTCATTTGTGTTTAAACAATGTGTTGATAATGATGGGAGAGAGTTTAAATTGAATGGGCAAAGGCTAAAACACTATTGGGGAGAAGAATTCCAAATGTGTTATGCCTTTTGCAATTTGTTGGAAATTTGAAATTTGAAGAAAAAGGGCAGTGTGCTTTCAAGTCACAGATTCTATGTTGAGCCCTAAAGGTGGTTTAAATAGCAAGTTTAAATTTCTGTTGTGATGTCTTTAATTTGTAGCCATTAGTTGTTAGTTAATATTTTAAAGTTAGTTTCTCTTTTATTGATAATTTGCATTAGTTATTGAGTTTAATGTTTTTGTCAAGCTTTGGTTTTTTGTAGGGAATCTCATGCAAAATGGAAGAAAATCTTGATGTAGCAGATTTTGGGGTTGCAATTTTTCAAGGAAGGAATTCTGATGAGCTGCAGCAGATTGACAGCAAGCTCATATCAGAAGCTGCAGCAGTCATGGCAGAAAAGGCAGTGGGCAAGCTGTGATTTGATGGGAGGAATTTTAAGATTTAGCTATAATCAAGGGAAGACGTTTTAAGTTTGCTTGACTGTTATCTATCATGCTTTCTGTTAGCTTTTGTTGTGAAAAAAAAGTGTATGAATGAAAGTTCAATAGGTGTGCATGTTCTAATGTTTAAATCAATTGAATGCATATCAAGTTTGGATAATGCTATGGTGCAAAGGCTGAAGTAGTTGAAGTCATGCAAAATTTCTAGCATTCCTCAAAGTGTAATTTGAAAAGTGTATGTGGCTGAATGTGTGTTAGCTAGCTGTGCCCATATGATCCAATGAAGTTTAATGAATTTATCTCTTATGGAGTTGTTGGATTATGCTTGAATGGTAAAAAAATTTGCAATTGGGCAATGGTCCTATTTTGTCTTGAGAGGTGTCATGCTTACTAAAAATACTATTTCAGTTCTAAGTAGTCACTTGGCGCATAATTGTAATGCTTGCTCACAAAGCCATCTAATGCAAAGTGTTAAGATTGGTAAGCTGCTAAAGTGTTGATGCTTTGAAGTGTTATGCATGCTTGGAATGCTAAATAAGCTAGAATAGCCATCTGGTGCATGATTATTGAAATTTCTGCTAGAAAAATTTTGAGTTAATGAATTTGAGCATGTTGCAGCTTGTCTATATCGTTTTTGCTCGAGCATATGGGTTGTCCAGCTTGTTTAGAATTACTTTAGGGCTTAGCTGTAGCTCTAGGCTGTTCTTTTGGTTAAGCTTAGCCTTGCTGAATGCTGCAGCAGCAGTTGTGAAAAAAAAAAAATCTGTTTTGCTTGAAAAAAAAGTGTTTTGGGTAATGATCCCCAATAACTTAGCCTATTTGCTTAGTTTGATTATCTTATTGTGCTTTAAGTCCTTAGGTAGATAGGAAGCTTCCTAATTTTCCTCCTTAGCTTAGCTCAAATCTTAGGAAAGCTTGTTCCTAGTCTTTTTGCCCAAACCTTATAATCCTCCTAAGCAATAAGCCTTAGCTTCTCTAAAAAATAAGTTTGGGGGTCCTTTCCTTGCTTTCTCATTCATTGGGGACAATGAATGGATTAAGTTTGGGGGTGAGGTAACCCTTGTAAAAAAAAAAAAAAAGAAAGCATGAAAAGGAAATAGAAAAGGCAACTTAGAAAGCATTCCTCTTTGTCTTAGTTTTGCCTAAGATGCACTCCTCTCCCTTTTTGAAGGTTTTCTATTTTCCTTGAGCTTGCCTAGTAACCAGGGGGATTTATGATACCCATAGTTTGCCCCTGCGTCAAAAAGTAGCTCAAGGGAAGAGAAAACGTTAAAAAAAAAAAAGAATAGAAAAGAAAAGTTCAAATGAGATGAAAAAGGGATGAGTGTTAGCTTGAAGGTTACAATCTTCCCCAGGGCTTAGGTGAGCTTCACCAAAAAGTGTTGCCATTCTAAGAAGTAAGGAAGTAGTTGCTAGAGAGCAAATCTTAGTCAACTCTAAGGGAAATGAGTGTAGTTCTCGTTAGGTGATGAGCTTGGAGGCTAAGGTGAGTTTCACCATAAAGTGTTGCCATTCTTGGACCAAAATGCTATGACCTACGAGACTTTTTAAGTTGGTAAAAAAAAAAAAAGGAGAATAAAAGTTAAGAGAGAAGTTTAGGTTGAGCTTAGAAGCTTTAGAGGTTAGGCAAAGAGACTATAGGATTGCTTTGCAAGCTTTAGGATTGAGATTTGTGCTAAGTTTAGGCTTGAATGTTAGTGGCTTCCTTGATGTTAATAGGCTGGTATAATTTGATATGATGGCTTTTGTAAATAGGTTGAGCTAGAGGATCATTAGAAGAGCGCTAAAAATTTGAAAATGCCAAGTCGAAGGGGTATTTTTTTTTAAAAAAAAAGGAATGTTTTGTTGAGTAGTTGTATGCATTCAGAGAGGTAGGCTTGTCAAGAAGTAGCTAGGTGCTTTAGTTAGGCCATTTTGACTGCAAGCTGGATATGGGATGATGAGTTAGAGTTTTTGTAGGCTAGCATTGCTCAGGGACGAGCAATGATTCAAGTTTGGGGGTTTGATAGCTCTTAGAAATAAGAGCTATTGGTTTTCTTTTAGGCTTAAAAACTCTACCCTTTGATGTGTTTGAGCTTTGGTTTGTGCATGAAAATGAGTATTCTTTGATGAACAATTTTTACATATCAGTAGGCCAAGCTTGAGTTTAATTTAGTGCAGATTTCTTTTGTTTTTAGCTGATTTTTCTGGTATATGGTTACTCAGGTTTTGCTGCAGCAACTGATTTCACAAGCAGAAGGCAGAAAGTTTGGAATTTAAAAGACTGCACGTGCTAAACTCGTGGGATCTCTCATTAATTGAGCTGGCAGCCATGTGGAGCTGATTTGTCCCATCTCAACCAATTGGGGAAGGTCCATGTGGATTTATGTGTCTAATCAGCCCTGAAATCAATGAAAAGAGATGATATAAATGCTTCTTTTGCCCAAAAGAATGAAGGGGATTAAGTTGGAGAAGTTGAACCTAGAAGTTGCTGCTAACGGTGAAGGGGAAACGACAAAGAGGCTGCTGTTTGGAGGATTTCCAGCTTGGGAAAGCTGGAATCTCCCTTGGAAGTTTCTTCTCTTCTCTTCCCTTCTTTTATTTTTATTTCTTCTAGTGTTTAGTTGGTATTTAAGGTTGTAATCATGATTGATATGGTAGTTTGCTGCTGTATTTTCATTATTTTCACCTTGAACATGAGCTAAATCCTCTTAGGTGAGGATTAGGGTGCTTAAGCTTGAACTTGTTGTTTGTTTTTGTGGAACTTTATATATTGCAACTTAAAGCAAAGTGTTCTTCATGCTTAAAGCTGGAATTTCGTTTGGCCAACCATTTTCTAGCATTGTTATTTAGTGTTTGGGAAAACAATAGATAACCGACTACTTTGCTTTATCTTAGTCTTTAATGATCATGAAAATGAGTGGGTATTTAGGGATAAATAACCACCTAAGGCACTAAATCAGTGGAGCTAAAAAGAAGGGGTTAAATGGGAGTTTAATCACCTTACCTATAGGAGAATTGGAAAATTCCCGTAGAAAATACTAGGTGAGTTGCAAATTTAGAGTTCTGCTGCAGCAAACAACCTGTGAGAGTAGACAGCCCCTAATCTGAACCTTGTCTTCTCTGTGCTAATTTGTTGTTTTTATTGAATTCTACTTTAGTTCTTGTCATTTTAAGCTTGTTTACCATTTTAATCTCTTGCACTTAGTTAAGAAAAAAATATTTGGTTCTTGGTTACTTTGAATTTCACTGGAAATAGGCTTAAGAATAGTGATTTTCGTGCATCAATCCCTGTGGAGAACGATATAAAAATACTTATCACTTGCTGCTGATCGTGTGCACTTGCACGTGTGTTTGTGAGTTTTTCTTGCATATTTAGAATCACTTTGCACAAGGCAACATGATCTAACCCCTACGATCACGGATTACAACAATAACGGTTTTAAACCGTCATCACACGCCTCCGTAATCTTTCATGTACGATCACGGATGACAACAATGACAGTTTAAAACCGACATCTTTGTCGACCCCTACGATCACGGATTACAACAATGACAGTTCACAACCGACATATATGACTACATTAATGACGGTTTTAAAATGACATCTTTTCTCATATACCACCTGCAACATATATTTATTGCCATAATTCCAATCCCACATCCTGAATACCTATTATTGCAATGCAAAATATTTTAATTGATCCAATAATCTACAGATATTTAAAACGAACATTGAAGAACAATATTCAATCCAACCACAACAATTGAGAAAACATCAAATATGACCTTTATTTCATTCGATCCAAAAAACTCCAAACGTCACAATACAATATCCAAAACCACTAAATTGTTCCAAACTATATAGTAAACTAAGAGATTTACAAAAAGAATAAAGGAAACAACTAACTACCACTAAATTCTTGTCCATTCAAACTACCACCTATATATATGTCTTGAAAACCCCTATCCATATGATCCTATATCGTCTAAAAGGAAACAACTAACTACCACAATGATGAATTCACTTCACATGAAGTTTGACACATGTGAAGCCCATTCAACTCGCACCTCATCCAGCTGTTCTTGTGTGAAGGAATTCTTAGTATTAAACTGTACAAAAAAAGAGAAGATAGATATTACTATTAATTTAAGGAAAAGTGTGTCTAACCGTATATATAATACACAAGTCTAAGTTTATAAATATTCAAAACTTACGAGAGCAGTGATGGGCTTCTCTGGATTATGTAGAATTTCTCTCATAAACTTCATCACGTAGTACCCGCATTCAACGCAACCTTGTTGACGAGGACACTTTAAAAACAAAAAAACTCATAACAGTATTTAAAATATATTCAAAAACTCATTTGCATAGTATTATAATTTTACTACTTACCTTTACAGGTATCCAAGAAGTCTTTCGTTGTTGCTTCAATGTACTTTGTGCCATACAAACCCTCAATGCTCTATATATATGAAGTTAAAAAGAGATTAAACATACAAAAGAAATACTTAAGTAATGAACAAACTATACGAGTGCATATATACTGGCTTAACAAATAAACTTACGTGTTTATAACATGTTTGATGTCATCCAAGAGACTAGGATGTAAGGAGTCCAATATATAAACGGTATTGTCACTTACATTCACAACACACAATACCCAATGATACCTATATCAAAACCAAAGAAATAAAATTCAATAATTACCAACTATCAAAACTTATTTAAATCTAACAAACATTGATATATATATATATATATATATATATATATATATTTACTCTTACCCAGGATTATATGGAAGGAGTACCATTTGCCCCGATTGTACTGAAGAAAATACGGTAGTTAAACTTTTTGCACGACTTTCCTTGGTCCCAAAGACCGGTGCAATGTCGTTTGAGTCAATGATCTTAAACCTGTCTAGTATACCAGTCTCCTTAAAATGCATCCAAAGGAACCTGTAGCATGCTTATATAAGACTATATACTATTAAATAAATGTAAATGAAATTATAATATAATTAAAATAGTATTTGATATCTCGACCATGCTACAAAATTGCATTATATCATCGGGCATGAGAAAAATTGTTTTGTCTGCTCCAAATATCCTATCGTTGATGGGCACTCGCATCGAATCACCCTTGCCTAGCTTTTCAGCATAGCGATACAGGAATTTGATAGAGGGAGGTGTGGTTGCCGAATTAGGAAATGAGTGCTTTATCACTGTTTTATGTTTCGAGTCCTATAAAAAAAGTTAAAACACAATATATTTGAAATGTGATATATATAGGGCATTGACACACAATTGAAATTAAATATATGTTCGAGAGAAACATACCTTATCTTTACATAGAGCAACCAAAGCACGAGGCCAAGCAACTGCAGCACCTATAGATTGAGAGAGAAACTCTATCTCACCTTTCACTGGAATTGTAATGCGAGGGTTCTCTTGTCCGACAATGATCATGTCAACAAAAACTTTGGCATTGTGTTTTCCTAGGAGAACTCCATTGATCACGGGCCCAACCCGTCATCTCACCTGCAATTAACTTTCGGCCCATAACCGACATTGAAGCCCACAATTTAATGACGGACAAAACTCGACTTTGAAGCGTTATTTACATGACGGGCCCCAACCGACATTGTTGATTATATTTTCCGAAAAAGTCCGTCAAACCGTGAAAAATACGGCGCCTTTTTAAAATTAGTTTTCATGACGGGTCGTAACCGTCATTAATCAATCTCTTTAATAACGGTGTAAAACCGTTATCGTTGCTAACTATTTTCCGAAAACCTTCCGTCAAACCGCGAAAAACACGGCACCTTTTTTTAAATTACTTTGCATGACGGGCCCAAACCGTCATTAATAAATCTCTTTGATCACGGTTGAGAATCGTGATCGTTGGAACCTATTTTCGCGCCATTTTTTAAAACCCCTTTAATGACGGTTGTAAACCGACATGGAAAGGTTTGTACTTGCGGATTTTTTTTCTAAACCTTCGATGACGGACTGAAACCGTCATTGTACGGTTGTCTTTTATAACAGGCCTAAACCGTTATCGTAGCCCAAATTTCTGTTTTTGTTTTAAAAAAATGGCCTCTTTTTAGTAATCTGTTATCTTTGAGTCAATCCGTCATTGTTTAAAAAATACAATCCGACATCGTAGCCCCAAATTGTTGTAGTGATGCAAGAACAGAATTCAAAACCTCTCTCTCCCATGTTTATTTCAAATGGCATTGTACACAGAGTCTCATGCCCTTATACCCCACAGCAAAACGAGAGTGTCGAGAGAAAAAACAGGCATATTGTTGAGGTTGGATTGTCTATTTTAGCCCATTTTTCTGTTCCACATCAGTTTTGGTCTTATGCATTTCAAATTGCTATTTTCCTCATAAATCGTCTACCAACCCCGTGCTTAATCTACAATCTCCATACTTTACTCTTTACAAAAAGCCTCCTGACTACAAGCTGTTAAAATCCTTTGGGTGCTCCTGCTTCCCATTTTTGAGGCCATACAATGATAATAAATTACAATTTCATTCATGGGAATGTGTCTTTCTTGGCTATAGTACCTCTCACATAGGCTATCTATGTCTTGATTTCTCTAATGGTCGCTTGTATGTATCTCGACATGTTATATTCAATGACGCTTCCTTTCCCTTTCAAAACAATCCCTCTCTCGTTCCTTCATTAGTTAAGGAATATCAACCTGATTATTTGTATCATCTTGGTTATATGCTTTCTCCCCCTTCGTCATTTCCTTTATCCTCTTTGTCCCTTTCTTCTTCTTTATTGTTGTCCTCACAGTCGTTGCCAATTACAACTTCTTGATTGCTTGTCTTGGGATCTGTCACCAACTCCATATCTTCTTCCGTAAGCCTACCATCCATCCCTCTCTCCCCTCCTTCTAATATCCAACCACCAGCCACTCATCATACTCCCTAGTCCTCATCCCCTATTGATCCATCTGCATCATCTCCTTTGGCCTCCTCTGCTTCATCTGCCTTTACTAATTTTCCAGCATCATCTTCTTCACCTCCAATTCCTCAACCTACTCTCTCCCACAATGTTCATCAAATGATCACTCGTTCAAAGGATGGCATTTTTTAGCCCAAAGCTTGGTTGGCTTCCACTAAAACCTCACCAATGATCACCTCCACAAAACTTAAGAATTTCTGGATAGCCCTTCAGGATCCAAACTGGTCTGCTGCAATGCCTGCCGAATATGGCTCTCATTCGAAATAGGACATGGTCTCTTGTTCCATTACCTAGTGATCGAAAAATAGTCGGTTGCTAGTGGTTTTTTCGCATCAAGCTCAAGCAGAATGGTGATATTGACCGATATAAAGCCCGTTTGGTAGCTCAATGATACACCTAAGCTCTTGGTATTGACTATTTCGAGACTTTCAGCCCTGTTGTTAAGCCCGTTACAATCAGAATTATTCTATCCTTGGTTGTATCTTGTGGCTGACATATCCGTCAATTAGATGTGCACAATGCTTTCCTCCATGGTGATATGAAGGAGGAGATGTTCATGTGTCAACCGCCCAGTTTTGAAAACCGCAAGTTTCCAAATCATGTTCTTAGGCTACATAAAACCCTTTATGTTCTAAAGCACAGTCCTAGGGCCAGGTTCTCAAAGCTAAGTTCATGCTTGCTAAATTGGGGTTTTGTGGCATTCTTAGCTGACTCATCCATGTTCATTTACAAGGCTCATTCTCAAGTTGTTGTTTTCCTTATTTATGTGGATGACATTGTGGTAACAGGGTCAAACTTTTCCCTTATTCAGCACTTCGTCTCTGTTTTGAATCTTCATTTTTGCTAAAAGATATGGGTGATCTATCCTATTTTCTTGGGATTCAGGTTACTCGAAACAAAAATAGTCTACACCTATCTCAGCAAAAATATACATGCCTCGTGCTATCCTGGATTCTTGCAAACATTTTTCTTCCCCTATGGCGGTTGGCACTCCTCTATCTATACACGATGGTCAACCACTGAACTCACCTACAGAATATCGAAGCTTGGTAGGAGTTATCCAATATTGCACGTTAACGAGGCTGAACATAAGCTACTCTGTGAACAAACTGTGCCAATTTCTTCATTCCCCTTCTTCTTCAGGCTGTAAAAAGGTTGCTTCGATATCTCAAGGGCACGTCTCATCTCGGTATTCTCTTGTCTCCTTCATCATCTTTGTCTATCTTCTGCTACCCAAACGCTGATTGGGCGAGTTGCCCGAATGATCGACGGAGCACAAGCGGATTTTGCACCTTCCTTGGTCTGAACCTTATTTCTTGAAAATCTTCCAAGCAAAAGGGTGTCTCACGTTCGAGTGTCGAATCTGAATATCAAGGAATGTCAAATGCGGCTGCTGAAGTTTCATGGGTTCAATCGTTCCTTAAGGATTTGGATGTTGTATCTCCTCCTCTTCTTCTACTGCTTTGTGACAATATCAATGCAACTTATATTATCGTAAATCCGGTGATGCACAATCGAACCAAGCATATCGAAGTGGATCATCACTTCATTAAAGAAAAAATGGCTCACCGACAACTCATTGTTGGTTTTGTACCTTTGGAGTATCAACTCGCCGATATAATCACCAAGGCACTTCCATCTCCTCGTTTCTCTAGTCTTCGATCCAAGCTCACCGTGGTTGTTAAACCCCATTCGCTTGAGGGGGGATGTTAGAATATTTACCCATTCTGTTATTTTTACCTTTGTTGTATTTTCTTCACTGTCATTTACTGTTATTTTGTATGGATTTTATTCTCCTATTGTAATGAGCAACGTGCTCTCTCTAAGTATTATTAATGCAACATTTGTGCTCAAGTTTCTAAATTCCATTCCAAAGTCTCTAATTTCTCTCTGTAGTACATAATATTTTGAGAAGTTGAACAAAATATAACTTTTTTTTTAATCTAAAACCAACTAATTACTAATAACCATATTTGCAAATGATTTTTAAGTAAGGTTTTTGTTATGTAGAAATTTACAAATTTATTTCATGATAGTCCTTAAATTTTATGCATTGTTGAGGGAAGATGTAACGACCCGACTTCTTACAAGAGTCTTTTTAGGACCGTTACGACATGCATGCTTTGGAGACCATTTTTAAATAAAAACATTTTATAACATAAATACTAATTTAAGTAAAAACCTCAAAAAAAAACTTTTATTCGGGATCCTTATTTTTAAAGGTTTTAAATGTTTTTAAATAATTTCAAATTTATAAACATACATGACCTCTAAGAAATTTCTCAATCAGGTTTACAAATCAAATAGAGTAAAACAGAGTTCTTAATGTAGAAGAAAAATAAAATATGAAGTCCATGGTTCCCTCATGGCTGCCTAACCTGAAGGAAAACATTTTAGAAAAGAATGAAAATACTCAGTAAGTGACCCTATTGTTGAGGTTGGGTCACGCTTAAACACGTTTTAAAACTCAACAACAAATATCTTTTTTGTGGCTCTAAACTTTATTTTAAACTTATTAATTAGGGGATATACATCAATTTCATGCATATCCTAGACTCATCAATTTCATGTGTCTCCTATGATGGTCGTCAATTTCACGAACCTCGACTTAGGTTCATCAATTTCATGTTTCTAAGTCCTGTGTAGGCATCTCTTTAAGTACATCCCTTTCATGTACACTTTCGAAGTTTAAGAAAAACTCATAAATCATTTAAACTCATACATATAATGGAATTTTGAGAGACTACCAACTCAAGGATTTCAAAACATCAACAATTTCAAGCATTAATAATAAATTCCATGCTTTCAACAATTTTTCATAAACGTGTACAAAATCAAAGAACTCATATAACACAAGAATTTTGGAAAATCAAACATGCGCTCCCAAATAAAAAGTTCAACAATAAAGCTACTTACCTTGGCTTATAATTCCTTAATTGAAAGGGAGAATTTAATTCTAGCAAAGTCGATCTCACCCTTAATTGACTAAGGGTTTCCTATACCAAAAACAATTCCAGAACTCACCCCAATAATCCTACTAATTTTCCTCACATATATCTTAAAAAATATCAAGAAGGCCAAAATGAGATCGAGGCTTACCCAAAAACTCCAATTAGCGTTTGTTGTCTGAGGGCCCAAAAACGCTCTAAATCAACAACTAAACTTTCAAATGCCAAGAGAACCTTAAAATCGAAAGCCACAACTAATGGGTATACTTGATTAAAAGTTAAATAAGCCAAATTCACTCTAAATACCACTTATTCACTCTAATTTTACTGAAACTTAAAGGCTTACTAGAGCACCTCACCGGAAAACGCCAAAGGAAGATACCCACATGAAAACTCCGCTGGAAATCGGCTTGAACTCACCTAAGATTTGAAGGGATAAAAGCCCTATTGCGCAGCGGAAAAACACAGAGACCTTTTTGAATAATAAAACGCCGATTGGGATACCAATACGACGGCAAAACTAATAAATTTTACAGCAACAATAAATGATAAAATATGCTGTAAAACCAGATACAAGCATGCATAAAAATTGGGAATAATCCTAGATCTAATCTAGAATTGGGTCCTATTGACCCCAGTTCAAGAAAACTTTACCCTTGAAGAAATTCTTGAAGTTTCTCCCAAATTCTCTGTTTTTCTCCCAAAATTACAGCAGCAACACGAACACCACCACAAGGGTACACCGGTATTCTCTGATAGGGATACTACGTTGAGTGCTGGTGGGAGCAAAAAATTCTCTGGATTTTCTCTGGATTCTTCGTTTGAATTCTCTGTGTGAATGCTCTGAGAGATCTCAGGGAGAGAAAATCAAACTGAGAGAGCTAATGGAGAGGGATACAGACGTGAGACCAGGGAGTTAGTTCTGCAACTCCCTGACCACGTCTTTTAAAAATAAAAAATCAGATAACTGATAAATCAGTTATCTGATTTTTAATTAATTATAATTAAAAAACATAATTTTAAATTATAATTAATTATATTTTTAATTAATCATAAATTAATTAAAATAACATTAATTTAAATCCAATTTAAATTATAATATCCCTCTTATATTATAGTTTAATTAAATCAAATTTAATTAAACTAAATTAATTAATTAATTCGAAATTAATTAATAAAATAAAATAAAATTGAACATCACATATTCAATTACTATTTTCTCTCTCAGTAACTATAGTATTAATATACATCCAATGCATATTAATTATAACCTATAGTTTTAATATGAACCACTTCATATTTTAGTATAATATTCAAACACCTTTGAATATTCAATCCATCCTTAGAATTTTACCTCAACGCCCTAAATGAGCTACCGGTGGGACCTAATGGACCTACAGATCAGAAGCTCCAACGATATGAGATTAGTTGGTTAAACTCATTAACCAAGTTAATCAATATTCGTTAACTGTGGTTCACTCCACTAAAGAACCACAGCTGCACTCTTCTCACTGCAGATATATTTCTGTGTCCACGGATATTGACCGTCAGCAGTAAGTTGGCCCTTCACGTGTGTTCGTACCCCAGCTAGGTCAAATTACCGTTTTACCCCTGGGCTACCTCTTGGTCCTTAAGTACCAGTGCTCCTCTAATGAACAACCTGTTTGTGGTCCAACCATCAAACAGAAAACCCTCTCGTGCCATAAAGAGGGTAGGGCCCTTTGTTCAAGACCCGGAGACACCACTTAAGGGAACACACCTCTACTTACCCTCATATCAGGAAGGAGTGAATTCCATCTTGTAAGACTACGTTCCCAGCTCCCCATTCGGTCTTGTCCCCAAAATGGTAGGCTTATTGAGTCGGCGAACTGGCCACTCTCACCCGTACAAATCAAAGGACAATCCCTCATGGACAGGAGTCCATAATCCACTCAGGATTAAGGCCAAGTTGCCTAGGTCATCCTAGTGAAATAGAAACCGAGCTAACTAACGGTGTTAGAGTTAGTGGTTAACTATTTCGCGGTCCGGTCTTTGTGCAAACTCATTGCACAGGATACCCCCACTCGCATGTCAACCACATGAACGTGTTGGATCACAACGTTTGTATCAATATACAAAGCGGGCCGTATCCATAGTGTCACCAGGATAAGGTACCCAGCCTTATCCCTATACTACAGACCCTTTAGGCTAAAACTTGAACATTGATCCCCGCATGTCCCTACATACTAGTTCAAGTCTCATTCTATTAACCATGGATGTTTAGTTTATTGGATTAGGGTTAGCAAGACAAGATATAATACAAACATTGAATAATACATCACTTTATTAATGTTCGGTCAAATGTACATTTACTATCTACGAGTTTTAGGGCATAAAACCCAACAAGATTCTCATAACCAAACCCACAAATCAGTGGGCATTCAACACACAACAAAACAAACTGAGGGACTAAAAATCTTGCTTACCCACACTTGATAAAAACCCAAATCGCCGGAAGAAGTCGTTGCACCGCCGTTGGACTGAGGCGCCCACCGGAGAAGATATTGTTGGGTTTTATGCCCTAAAACTCGTAGATAGTGAATGTAACCATTGACCGGATATTAATGAAATAATATTGATATATTTTTCCATTAAATGTTATTAGTTATTTTATATTTGTCTTTGCCTAAAAATAACCCTAATCCAATAAACTAGACATCCTAAGTTGTAATATGAGTCTTGAACTATTTGTAGCGACATATGGGATCATTGTTCAAGAAACAGCCTAAAGGGTCTATAGTATAGGGATGAGACTGGGTGCCTTATCCTGGCAACACTATGGATACGACCCACTTTGTATTTGATACAAACGCTATGATCCAACGCGTTCGTGTAGGAGACATGCGTGTGGGGGTATCCTATGCAATGAGTTTGCATAAGACCGGACCGTGAAATAGTAACCACTGGTTATAACACCGTTAACTAGTTGGTTTTCTATTTCACTAGGACGACCTAGACAACTTAGTCTTAATCCTGAGTTTATTATGGACTTTTGCTCATGAGGGATTGTCCTTTGATTTGCATGGGTGAGAGTGGCCAATACGCCGACTCAATAAGCCTACCATTTTGGGGACAAGACCGAATGGGGAGCTGGGAACATAATCATACAAGATGGAATTCACTCCTTCCCGACTTTAGGGAAGCAGATGAGTGTTCCCTTAAGTAGTTACTCCGAGTCTTGAACAAAGGGCCCTACCTTCTCAATGACATGAGAGGTTTTTCTGTTTGATGGTTGGACCACAAACAAGTTGTTCATTAGAGGAAAACTGGTACTTAAAGAAATAGAAGTAACCCAGGGGTAAAACGGTAATTTGACCCAGCTGGTGTTACGGACACTTGTGAAGGACTAACTAGTCGATATTGGTCTATATCCATGGACATAGAAAATATGTCTGCAGTGAGAAGAGTGCAATTGTGAGTCTATAGTGGAATGTACACACAGTTAACGAACATTGATTAATTTGGTTAATGAGTTTGACCAATTAATCTCATATCGTTGGAGCTTCTGATCTGCAGGTCCATTAGGTCCCACTGGTAGCTCATAAAGTAATTTGAGGCAACTAAGCAATAAATGTAAATTGAAAATGTTCAATTCACTAAGGGAAGCAAATATAATATATATTGATATATTATTATGAGAGAAATTAATATTTGAAGAAATTCAAATATTAATAAATTTATGGAAGTTTGAAAAAGTTCAAATAATGAATTAATTAATTTAAGGCCTAAAATCTATTTGGGAAAATTAATTAATTCAAGGCCGGAAATTAAATATATGATATTTAATTGGTGGTTAATTAATTAAAGAATTCATTAACCGGGAATTAATCAATTATGGAAATAATTAATCACTTAAGGAAGTGATTAATCGTTTATGGAAATGATCTAATCGCTTATGGAAGTAATTAGTCATTTGTGGAAAAGATTAATCAATTATGGAATTGATTGATCTTGGATTGATTAATAAGGAATAAAGATTGAATCAATTTTGGAAAAGATTGATTTAATTGAATATTTTATTCATGGCCACTCTTTTATAAATAGAACACTAGACCTAATTGGTCGAGGCTCTCCTCTTGCTCTTAGAATCACAAGACAAGACCTAGAATTCTCTCTAGCCTCCCTCTTAGAGAAAGACTCCCACAAGTCTTTTGCCTCCTAGACTTAGAGACATACCGGTGTAACCTCTGTGGTTATTGTGTCTTTGAAGAAGAATTTTCCTGCGAAGAAACCACAAGGAGGCTGCTGCGTTTTCGGTCGTTGGAGCGTCGTTGGCAAAGAACGGTCAAGTCTACAACAAAGGTTTGTAACGGTTCTTTCCCGTTTCTTTAGAAAAGCATGAAAATAAATTAGATTTAATTTTCAAGCATGTTTATAGTAATCTCCAGCAACTATAAAGCATGTTTAAGGTTCATTTTGCCTTTTCGTAACGGTATTTTAATGTTAATTAATATACGGCGTAAGGTCCAATCGATGTGCTTCCGCTGCGTGGGGGCTTTTATCCCCTTCAGATACAACCCGCCGCCGCTGCCCTACACTCGCCAGAAACTCACCCAGCCGCTGGACCACCGTGGATGATGCCGGAGGAGACGCAAAGGGAGCAGAAATCGGCCGAAAATCACCAAACAACGAGACCCACTACCGCTTGCTCACGCGCGTCTGCTCGTGGTCGTCGGGGCTCGGTACTGAACGCCTGTCGCCGATGATCTGCACGCCAAAGATAAAAGGTGATGCCGCCGGAGCTTAACTGCTACCGTCGGTGAGGGTTGCTACCAATGGTACTTACGGTCGGTGTTGGGAATGACTTAAACTTGGCCCGTCTGACCGAGTTCTCGGTGTTGACCACTTCTCAACGAGTTTTTGACCGAGTACCGAGTTCTTGACCGAGTTTTTGACAGAGTACTGCTTTTCTCGTTTGACCGAGTATCAAGTACCGAGTTCGTTGATCGGGTTTTCGTCCATTTCTCCATCCGTTTCTCCTTGCTGTTCGTGGTTGACCGGGTTTTCGTCCATTCCTCCGTGTGTTTCTCCTTGCTGTTTGTGGCTGACCGGGTTTTCATGGGATTTCATGGTTGATGACTTGACACGTGGCAAGCCATGGTTGTTTGCCCGTTGGTGACATCTCCCTATAAAAGGCAACAAACCCAAGCTCATTTTCATTCATTCATTTTTCACCACCATTTTCATCTCTCATTTCACCTTTCATTCTGTCTGCTTACTTTTCTGAGCAAAGCAATTCCTTCATTCCAATCCTTCTCTCTCGAGTGCACGAACGAGGAGGGTGTTGTGTTAACCTTGGAGAGCAATCGGCAACAAATGATTTAGCACCGTGGTCGTGCCGAAATTGCTTTCAAGGCAGTGTTTATCTCCACGACACAACTGTTGACTTTCCATTTTCTTGGTACAGTTGGAAGAGGGGTTGCATGTTCCGAAAAAGGAGGAGGGGTTGCATGTTCCGATAAGGAGATGGGAAGATGAGGGAGAAGAAGGGGATGGCTTGGCTGGGCTCACCTAGGGCTTTGTACGGCTTAAATTAAAAAAAAAAAATGGCTTAGGGATTGCTTGACTTGAAAGACTATTGACTTGAAAGACTATTTAATTATGAAAATACCCCTCAGCCCTTTTAAAATTGAAATTCAAGTTAATATCCAATTAAACCTTACATTTAGAAGATTTAATTCATTCCTTAAATCAATTTCATGAAATTAGCTCTCAAAACTTTAAATTTGAGACGTTTAACTTTATCTCAAAATTCATGTCGATACAGAAGAACTCCTAAAATTTCAATTTTAATTTTTCAAATACATGAAAAATTAAAGAGAAAAGTATAAAAAGTATAGCCATAAACCTTTTTTGTAAGGGACTTGATTCTTATTGTAACAATTAAATAGATAATATATAAAATATCAAAACTGTTATAGGTAATTTTGGACCACTCCGATGTACAAGGAGCTAACGAGGACAATTGGGTAGAAACAACAAACTGGAAGATGAACCCCAGAGGCAAAACAGGTCAGTGGGTCGGGTCAAAATCGAAGGGGTCGGGGTTGTTGGCCCGACACCTTGCTCGGCCTCGGCCTAGCTCATCCGACTCCGTTTGGTCCCTATTGCCTCTAGTCGCCCCGGTTCCGCCTGGTTTGTCCCGAAATGCCTTCGAATTCTTAAAAACCATAGGAACATGAGCATGTATTTAAACCTCTCTTCGCCACTGAAGAAGGGATCCGAACTCTGAACCCGAACTCTATTTTCTACTCTCTCCTCTTGCTCTTACTTTCCTTCTTTCCATCGTTCTGCTTGCTGACTTAAGCATCGGAGACGGTGTGGGTAGCACCACAGCAAGTTTTCTGTTTTGCAGGCCACATCTTCCCCCTCATCTACAAATTTACCGTTAGTGGCACGTGACGGACGAGTGAGTTTCTCCTGGCCAGATTTTGCCATCAACAAAAACGATAACGATATTTTATAAATAGTCTATATTTTTTTTGTGTTTTTTTAACACAAATACGTCTATGTTAAAAATGAGCTAAAAATATGTAGTCAAAAAGATAAATACATAAATAAAAAAAATAAAAAAAAAAGGAGAGCTAAAAGTAACAGTCTATTTAATATCATCACAAAATTCTTAGATACATTGAATACATGTATTTAAAAATAGTAAAGTTCTGCTTGTAATCAAAATAATAAACAATAAATAAAAAAACTGCTTGTAGTCGTCAAATTGAGACAGATAAGATCGAGAATAGAAGAAAAAGAAATACCACACGAGTATAAAAGAAAAAGAAAAAGAAAAAGATAGAGATAAACACAAGAATTTTGGTTCTAATGATCTTCACTTTATATATTTGTCTATTGACTCTATTCCAATAAAACGACGGCGTGGAGGATGCATGTTTTTTTTTTTTAAAAAAAAAGAAAAATAAAACTTTTTTTAATTCAAGTTTCATTGAAATGTTGACATTTGACAGCGACTTGCATTAAAAAGGCAAACAGACAAATATACACGAAGCATCGAAATATTTTTAATATAAAAAGTTTTTTTTTCAATAATATGGGAGTGAGAGATTCGAACCACAGAATTCGTGGTTATTAGTATATCCTTATGCCAGTTGAGCTATGCTCTTATCTGCTAATATAAAAAAATTTATTTTTAAAGAAAATTTTAGAATATACATGTAGGGAAGGAGGTTAAATTTTTGTATATAATAATTGTTATGGGCAAAATTAGCCTTCAATATCTTATGCAAGAAGGCCTAGGTTCGTCGGGCCCATAAGCGGAGGGAGCTCAACCGACAGGACAAAGGGCTGGAGCACGCTCCGACCCCAAGTGAAGACCCTCGGCCTCGGCAATGGGCCGAGGCCGACAGTTCCCCTTCCGGAGTTGGGGAGACTCGCAACCCTAGAAATCCCTATAAGAGGATAGGCTGCGCACACTCAAAGGTATGCAAACACCAATCCCTAAATACATTCTACGTGCTTTTCGGCCAAGGCTAACTTAAGCATCGGAGTGTGTGTGGGCTACACCACACCGGTGTGCAGCATTTGCTCGTCTTGCAGGTCACATCTTCCCGTTATCTTACAAATTCACCGTTACCGTCACGTGGAGCGAAGGACTGAATCCTAAGCAAAATCTGACCATCAACAGTTGGCGCCGTCTGTGGGGAGGAAAGCACGTTGACAAGCAGACGTTGTACACGGCCAGAGCGCGCGACGATAATCGAGCACGAAAATCAGCCGACCGCAGGTGAGCTGAACCCCCTGGTGTGATTCCAAGCCCACGAGACCGAGATCACAACAATTAAGGGAGGATGAACGAGATGGGGCAGAACCTAACCGAAATCCTTAGCTTGCTGAAAAAACCTGAGTCCGCAAGGCACGAGGAGGAGCATTTACGCCGAGACCCACAGAAGGGTAAAGGGAAAGCAGATGAGGAGGTAGGGGACTCAGAGAGTGTAACTAGCCGAATGCCTCCTCCCAGGGATGACCAGAGTAAGAAAGAAGCTGGGCCAAGTCGCAAAAGGTCCCGCAGGAATTCACCGCTAAAGACTGCGCCAGGTATGCACACAGGTTATGAAAACAGGAAAAAGTCGGGGGCTCGGGCGAAGTTCGAGGCCGAGCAACGCCAGAAGGCACGAGAGTCATCCAAGTGGCTCAAGGAGGAGGATAACTACCAAACCTCCCAAAAGAAGGTGGAGAACGAGGACATAGAAGGACTGATCGGACAGGTGGGGCCCGTCTTCATCGACGAGATCATGGAAGGAGAGGTGTCGCACAAATTCAAAATACCGAATTTTCCTCAGTATGATGGGAAGAAGGATCCAAAGCAACACTTGGATGCGTACCAAACCTGGATGGACTTCCACGGGGCGAATGAAGCCACAAGGTGCCGAGCCTTTGCTCTAACACTCACAGGTTTGGCGAGACAATGGTTTGGCAAGATCCCGCGAAAATCAATTGGCTCATTCAGGGAGCTGGCCCGAGCGTTTGTCACGTAATTCCTGGGAGCCCGGAGCCGGCATAAGCCTCAAATTAACTTGCTGACGGTAAAATAGGGGCCCCGAGAAAGCTTGAAGGATTACATTAACAGGTTCAGCAACGAGGTTTTGCAGGTGGAAAGTTACGATGATGGGGTTGCCTTGACTGCTGTGATTTCAGGTTTGCAAAAGGTTACTCGACTCGATCGGAGAGAGCCAGCCACGAACGTACGTGGAGTTTATGACCCGAGCGCAAAGATACATAAGCGCTGAGGAGTTGTTAAGGTCCAAGCAGGAAGAAAGGGAGAGCCGGAGGGCGACGATGTCGGATCGGCATCGGGAAGACAGAGGCAAAAGGCACTAGGCCGAGGGAAGAGACCGGAGCCGACTTGAGCACACCTCGGCCAATGGCCGAGGCCGACCAGAGGCCAAAGAGCCACAAAGCCGTGCAGAACCCAAGGCCAAATTTGACAGGTATATGCCACTAACAGCTTCGCTTGAGCAGGTTTTGGCTGCAATACAAGACACGAATCAGCTGAAGCGCCTAGAAAAGCTGAGATCAGACCCCGACAGGAGGAACCGAAACAAATATGTTCCATGGGGATCATGGCCACACAACCCGAGAGTGCATTCAGCTACGAGACGAGATAGAAGCCCTAATCCGGAAAGGTTACTTGAAGGAGTTCGTAGGACAGGACAGGGGAAGGAGACCGGTGCAGGCAGAGCCAGGCAAAGGAGGCAATAACCCGCCACTTGAAATACGAACAATTTTAGGAGGATCGTTCGGAGGAGAGTCAGGAAGAAAGCGGAAGGCAGTAATTCGGGAGACACAACAAGAGCCCGGAGAGCAAGGTATGTACTCGCTCCAACTCGGTAAAAACTTGCCGAAATTAGAGTTCACCGAAAAGGAATCCGTAGGGATACGTCATCTGCATAACGATGCGTTGGTGGTCACCTTAACGATTGCCAATGCAAAAGTTCACCAGATTCTCGTCGACGGGGGGAGTTCTGCCGATGTTCTCTCGGCCGCCGCGTTCGATGCCATGAGGCTGGTGAGTGATCGCCGCTGGTGGGGTTTGGCAGAGAGAAGGTGAGCCCAAGAGGAAGCATCGAGCTGCCAGTAACATTCGGGGAAGGACTGCAGACAGTGACAAGGATGATCAATTTCCTGGTAGTAGACTGCGTCCCAGCATATAATGCCATCTTGGGAAGACCCACCCTACATGGGCTTAAAGCTGTAGCCTCGACTTACCACCAAGTCCTGAAATTTCCAACCGAAGAAGGTGTAGGAGCAGTGTATGGTGAGCAAAATATGTCGAGGGAATGCTACTTTATGGCGCTCAAGAACGTCGACAAAAAGGCTCAAGCAACGCTGGCCTCGGGAGAAGGCCGAGGCCGAGCATTTGAGGAATCAAGCTATCCCCTGCCAATGGAGCACTGACTCCTGCTGATTATGTTTTTCGGTCGACTGGGGTCATGTTCAGTTTCCTTTCATTTTTAGCAACGAGTCATTCAGAATGTAATCAACTAGTTCATTTGAAATAAAGTACTTCGAGTTTTCTTTTTCCAGAAGTTTACGACAGCGGTAGTTTTCCCTAGAAGAGTGTACGCACCCCGGGGATGACCTTCGAGTTTTCTTTTTCCAGAAGTTTACGACAGCGGTAGTTTTCCCCAGAAGAGTGTACGCACCCTTGGGATGACCATAATGCTTGAAGAGAGGCCC
The DNA here is from genome assembly GCA_036850905.1 of Luffa acutangula. Taxonomy (NCBI): domain Eukaryota; kingdom Viridiplantae; phylum Streptophyta; class Magnoliopsida; order Cucurbitales; family Cucurbitaceae; genus Luffa; species Luffa acutangula. Next base: position 8,466,936 of record CM072090.1, read on the forward strand.
GGGAACTCCCTAGGCCTCCCCAAGCCCTTTTCCCCAGAAGAGTGTACGCACCCCTAGGATGACCATGATGCTTGAAGAGAGGCCCGGGAACTCCCTAAGCCTCCCCAAGCCCTTTTCCTAGAAGAGTGAACCTGAACCTGCTCGAGATTTTCCCCCTGAGTCTGGGATGCAAGGGCAGCTGCAGACTCAATTGATTGAGCATTCCCTGAGCCTGAAAACTTTAAAAATGCATTAGCCAAGGAGGACATCAGAGCCTGAAGTGCACTTACGTTGTCAACCTCGAACACTCCAGCAGCAATCTTTTTGGGTCCCGACCGCTCAGATGGCCACTGATAGCTGTTGGTGGCCATATCCTCTAACAAAGTCCTAGCACTCTCAACAGTCTTGGACAACAGAGTCCCACCTGCAGCTGCATCAACAATAGTTTTCGTGCTAGGAGTTAATCCATTGTAAAATAATTGAACCTGTAGCCAGTCAGGATATCCGTGCTGAGGGCACTTCCTTAACAGCTCTTTAAATCTCTCCCAAGCCTCGACCAGCTGCTCATCGAATTGTTGCTGAAATGTCCCAATTTCGGTCCTCAGTTTGACCGTCTTGGCAGAAGGAAAGAACTTCTTTAAGAATGCCTGGACCAAAGCATCCCAAGTGGTGATGCTCCTAGGTGGAATAGATTGTAACCAGTCCCTCACTTTGTCCTGCAAAGAAAAAGGAAATAAACGTAAGCGAATGACATCTTCAGAAACACCATTTAATTTTACCGTCCCACAGATGTCTAGGAAGGATTTCAGATGAGAATTTGGATCCTCCATGGGTGATCCTCTGTAAGCGCAATCTCGAGCCATCTGAATGAGACCTGTTTTCAGCTCAAAATTGTTAGCATTAATCGGGGCATAGACGATCCCTGATTGTTGCTCCTAAAAGATCGGCTGAAAGTAGTCCCTAATGGGCTTAGGCTCCTCAGGGTTAGGATTGACCATTTGGATGTTTTCTTGATTTTCCCTTCGAAGTCTATTGAATGTTCTTTCTATTTCAGGATCCAAGGGAACTAAGGTCAATTCCCTAACCTTTCGCATACACCGACTACACTAACCTAAAAAAGGCAACGAAAAGGAAATAAAACAAATTAGGAAAGAAACAAGAAAAGGAAAATAACTAAATCTAAATAGGGCAAAATATAATCTACAAAAGGAAAAACAAAAAATCTAACAATGGGAAAATTTAAGAATGCAAAACAATAAAGGAAAAATGCAATCTAACAAAAATAACTAAAATAACAAAAAATAAAAAATAAAATACACCCTAAACTAAAACCAGACAATTTTTCTACGATATTAAAATTGACTAAATATGCCAATCCCCGGCAACGGCGCAAAAAACTTGATGTGCAATTTGCTTACCGCAAGTGTACGGGTAAAGTAATAATATAGTGATTTTGCAATCGAATGTCGTCCTCCGGATTGGTGTCTAGCCAAATTTTAATTATCGAAAATACTTTTGACCAATTTTATTTAGGGAATCAAATCAAATGAGAATATGAATTAATCAAATACAAAACTAAAGCAAAAAGTGACAATCTAATGGGAATAATTGGTCTTAGGGATTTGATTTCACCAATTGGAGTTATGGATTAATAAACGGATTAATACATGCTATGATTCATAAATCTTGGCAGCTAAAATCACACATATCTCTCCCGAGCATACATGATTCTCCCATATGCAATTGAACCCGATATCCCTATCTAAATCCAATAAACATACAAGGCAATAAGGCTAACCTTTATAACAATTTCTAGAATTAACCTTAATCTCCCGATTTTTAGCTAAATTCTAGTTATGCATATTGATTACTAATTTAAATCCTCTCTCCCGAGTTAGATTCAAATATATACATCAATCAATTTATGGCCAGTAAATCGAAAGCATTAAGGATACAACATATGCATAAATGACATCAATAGCATAAATACCGTAAATCAATCCAAAACGTGCCCAACGACTACATCAATCCCTAAGAATTAAACTTAGCTACACATAATCCTCGTTACAAAATAAACTAAGTCTAAATAAGCCATAAAAACTATCTAAAGTAAGGGAAAAGAGAAATAGACTCGTTGTAGGCCGAGATCGAACGTCCCCGTCACGATCCCCACGAACAATTGGTTTATTTCCACTTCGCTCCCTCTGTTTCAGCCTTCCAAACCTCTGTTCTGCCCTGTTTTTCGGCTCCCAAGAGTCCCAAATCGAAGTCCCTTCAAACCTAGCCGAAAAGAAGCTTATATAGCAGATTTTTCGTCTTAGCGTCGAGACGCTGTCAAGACAACGTCTCGACGCTGCCTTCAAAACGCGCGTTTCAGTAAGCGCAATAACACAACGCCGAGACGCTAAGGTCGCAGCGTCGAGACACTGTGACCTTTACGTGCCTAATCAGATATGGAATGTGAGCGTTGAGACGCTCAAGAGCTAGCGTCTTGACGCTCAAGAGCTAGCGTCTTGACGCTAGCCTGCTGTTGACCGAGATTTGACTTTTTTTCTCTTTGACTCTTTTCATTCCTTTGCGTCTTTTCACGTCCCGAGCACCCGATTAACTCTAAAATTGCGCTATAGCTCCAATCAACCATTTCCTACAAAATAAACAATAAAGCACAATAAAATGGCCCAAATATCGTAAAAGACTAGCTAAATTAAATAAGTAAAAGTAGCTAGCTATGCTCGCTATCAAATACCCCCAAACTTAAGCTTTTGCTAGTCCTCGAGCAAACTACAAATCAAACATACAATGGAAGAATGGATGCAACAATCATAACTCAATCCTCAAGGCTCAAAAGTCAATAGTCAAGCAAGCAAGAGATATGCACACAAGGACCAATGAGGGAGACAAATTAAAATTTTTCCAAAATTAACTTGCACAAGCGAGATCTAACTCAACAAGATCAGACTCTACTAGCCTAGGATTGGATTATTAAACTCTCAGCTCATCTTCCCTCTACACTGGCACTAAGGTTTCACTAATGAGTTAATGGAACAAATTAGTTTGTTTTCCTCCATACTTAGGTGCTTATAATTCAATTAGATTAAGCATGTATATGTGGCACTAGCTTTCACACACCCATTGCAGGGACCCTTAACCTGAGTTTTCTCTGGTTGGCCTAACTGATCACAACAGGGGTAGCTCTTTTTGCCTTAATCTTTATTAACCATTGCATATTGTGCACAAGCCATGGCATTATTATCTTATTTCAACATTAACAACAAGAATGATTTTTCTATCACTCTCTAAGTTAAACTCTTGTTCAAATGCCTAAACTCTCTCAAATGCCTAAACTCTCTCGAGCTCACTTTTACTCTAAACTTCCTCTCATTCTTCTTGTTTTTTCATCCTCCATCTCCCCCCTTTTTATACTTGAAGGGTTACTAATTTAGGGGGGAGATGGATGAGAAAATGGTGGGAAAAAAAAAATACTAACCATGGAAAAAGCTTTAGAATAGGTAATGGGGGAGTTTTTCATGAAAACTTCCCATTGAATAGGAATGGGGAAGACCAAAAAAAAAAAAAAAAGATAATATGTGGGGAAGGGGATTTGAAACACAGACCTCGTGATTATCAATACGACTTCATGCCAGTTGAGTAGCATTATGGTATAGATCAAGAAAAAAATAATTAATTTCCCCATTGTAATGTTATGGTGTAGGCTAATAAGGTCTTTGTTTAACTCAAAGCTCAAGTCTGCATGGGAAGAAAATGCAGTGTTAGGTCTAGGAAGAAAGGTGGGTCAAAGACATTGGGTGCTGGATTGAGTGATGGGGATATGAGTTTAAGGATATTATGGAGAAAAGGTGGTCAAGTAGGAGATCTTGCAAGCAAAAGAGGTCTTGACAAAAAGCTTGTATGGTTGATCAAGGGCTGATGATAGCATTCACAATTTTTTTCTTCTTTTTTTTTTCTTTTTTTTTTTTAGCTTTTCTTTCTTTTCTTTTTCAGACAATGACTCCACTTTTTCCGAACATGGTTTAAACTCTCATGTTTGTCTATAAGGAAAATAAGACTAAGTTAATTGGCCTAAAAAAAACTTAGTAAACCTAGAAAAAAAAACGTGGAAGTCATATTTTTTTTTTAAAAAAAAATGTACAATGATTTTTTTTTTAATTTTTTTTTATAAAAGATTATATTGCAAAATGTTACTTTGATTTTTTTTTTTTTTTTTTTTACTGAAGTCTTAAAAGGATGGAAAAAAAAAACAAGCAATGAAATGAATGAAAATAGATGAAATGTCCATTGGCCCAAATTGTTGTGCAAAAAATGAAACAATAAACTTCAAATTTTATTAAATGAAATAATTGAACGAAATATTAGATCAAATCCAAAATACTCAAAGAAACCATCATTGCTCTAAGGGAGACAACTAACGTAGGATAATTCCATATCAAAGTTCATAATTCTTCTCCCTTGGACTGCAATTGTGAAATGCCTCTATGAATGTCCCAACTCTTTTAGCCATTACTCTTTCTACAATATTGTCTATGTGTTTCCCCATCTTGAACTAAACTTGTGTTTTCTTGCCGAAAGACCTTTGAAATAACTTTGTAACTTACAAGTGAAATAACTTTGTAACTTACAAGTGAATCATATCTCCTTGCAACTATTTATGTTCTGTCGGTATCATTGTTGCATTCTAACCTTTCTGGATATGGTGCTCCAAATTGTCAATAGTCCATTGCAATGTACTATTGCTTTTCTCAAATTCAACCGCCTATTTACCTTGCATTTCAATCATTGCGTTTAGCTCCAAAACGAGTTGTTAAAAAGAAGAAATACAACTTTCCAGACTGGAAAATTGTGCATATTTCTCTTTTAGAACCTTATGCAAGTCTTCATTTCTTTCTTTTGATTTTCTGACCATTTTTTCTGGATGCATATAGTCTAACTCTTGATTCTCTTTCCCGAGCTTTATTTGATTCTTTAGTAGCTTTCTTATCTTAATAAACCCTTTTCTGTTTCTACCCCTTGTCGTTTCAACTGACTCATTTCTTGAAGTAACTTTCCTTTCTCTTGGTGGAGTAATAGATTTTCTGCCTTCTTGCCAGTGCTTTCATTTCCGAGCTCCTTTTGAAGTGGTGACATTTGCTTCTTTTTTTTTCTGCATGATGTTTGAATAGCTTCGTACCATAATTTATATTCTAGAGTGGAGACATCCATATGTTTTTCAATGTTTCTTTTTTTTCTATTTTTCCAGGATTCTATCACCTGAATCCTCCTGCTCGTAATCAAAATCAAGATTCCCTATCTCGCGTGTCACAGGGATGAATTTTTCTAACCACATTTGGCGTAGAACTAAAAGAAGTGCATAACTAGTACATCTCCACGGGCCCAACAGTAGAACATCTTGAAATTTACCACACTTTTACTGGCTGCAAAGGCATCCACACACAACTTTCCATATTATGTCTTCAGTTTCCAATTTTGTCAAGAATGATACCACGACTCTCTACTTGGCACATCTGCTTTTTGTTCGACTATTCCCAATTCAACGATAAGGTTGTTTGTAGTGTCTTATGGATTGGAGAATTTTACTTCTGGATTGCCAAACTTAAGTGGACACCTCAAATGACTCATCAACCAGATATTTAATGGAGGAGTGCGACCGATAAATCTACCTTTCCCTCGTATTTTACAAAAATTTAATGATCATATTGTTTCGTCGTGGACGACTCTGGAATTCTTCGAGAACGCCTTCTTGAATGCCAGGGACCCAATGTGAAATCTTGGGACACCACCACAAGATTACCCCGCTATTCTCCTTGGACATTTGGACACACGACTGACCCAAACATACATAGTACAAAGAGCTTCAAGCTTAACTCATCCTCCTTATGTTGTTGAACAAGGCTTATGAGGTAATTTAAAGATACTCTTTCACCTTCTCTTTTATTCTTGAGTTGATGTCCCATTTCAGCAGTAGTTATATTACCGATAATCCTTGCAAAAGCTCTCCTTCTAGTCAGTCTTTTGTCGAAAAATAAGCTTTGGCTTCAAACGTTATTGGCATTCGAAGCAACTCCTGGTATTCTTCAACCAGTGGGTGTCATGACGAGGGAATTGGATATAAAACATTTGTAAGCTGGATCTCAAAAATATAATGCAGCTACCAAGATGTTTTTTCATCAATTTGAACGTATAAAAGACTTTTCATGTGCCCATATCTTTTCGTGCATGATATCCTTTGCTCTGGTTTGAATTCCTCCAAAATCTCTTTTATCTTCCTCGTGCTTAGAATAGTATGACTAAAGATGTTGGTAATTGTTGAGGGTTGATTTAAAACATCCTTCAACAAAGCATTCCCACATTTTGCTTGTATTTGTTCGAACCATTGCTGCACAATTTTCGACTTTCAATTGTGATTATCGGTTTTCTCTTTCCATTGCAACCTCGGTATTTGGTTTTTCTAAAATCGTTCAAAATCTCAAGTAATAAAGTTTGAATGTTTTTTTTTTTTTTTTGCACAACAAATGATGAGCATGTAACTAATATGAGAATGAAGCGAAAAAATAAAAGATCTTTTTAATATAAAAAGAATTAAATATGAGGGAAAATATGAGAGGAAAGCATAAAGAATGTGTTTATGAAAAAATATGCAAAAATCAAGGATACAAATAAAAATTATGAGATAAGCTAGAATAAAATAAATAAATGAATAAATGAACGAATAATATACACGTGTAACTAAACTAAATCAATAACTTGTGGAAGTAAAATAAACTAAATCACACACATAAAATGCATTACTAAAATAAACTAAATCATTATATGTGTGGTAAGATTCTAATGTCTAACGGAAAAAGGTCCCCAAGCTGTCCTCGATTCCTTTCCTTTTCCAAGAAAATAAATCGTAGGCACCCTTATCAGCATCCTGAATAAGGTCGACTTGAGTGAGGGTTTTCATGTGCCTACACGAGAGCTATAACTCCACGAAGGTCGCCACTACTCATCCTCGATCCTAATCCTAATGGTAAAGCCCGGGTAGGAGGCTTGTGTACGTGTGTGCTTAAAAATATAAAAGAAGAATAAATACAGAAAGCCAATATATATAAAATAACAACACAAGAAAATAAAATGACCCGCTTACAAGAAGTCCCCAGTGGAGTCGCCAAGCTGTCGCTACGGGTTTGCGACGCGGAGCGGCCGACTTTGTTCCCAAGAGGAGGAAAATGGAGTCGCCACCAGTCTTGATTTAGAGGGTGTGACTGGGCACCCAACAATATGCTAAAATGGTCTGCAAAGAAAAGATTTAAGGTTCGGGGGTCTTTGGTGTATAGGGAAGGTACTAGCACCCCACAACACTCGTTCAAAGAACGAAATTTTGTTTTTCTTGTGTTATTTAAGGAAATTGGCTATTATAAATACTAAAGAAGATTTTTTTTTTGTGGATTTTTAAATGTCCCACATTTTAATTCTTATTATTCCATAGATAAATAATAAGCAATAATTGTGGGCGGCATAAAGCCATTCAATATTTGTTTGAATTTAATTTGGCATCCCAAATTTAAATTCATTGCATCTCAAGAATATTAGGAAAGTCAATATCTTGATTTCCTAATTTCCGTCGTAGGAAAGTTTGTTTTTTTTTTAAAAAAAACATTTGGTTTATTAATTTTGAAAATTGTAAAGTAAAAATACTTTTTAAGGAAAACTCTTAATTAATTTTATTTTTAAAGCAAGTGACATTTTTATGGAAAATAGTTTTGGATTGATTTATTATTTTGAAGATAAAGTTAATGAAATACATTTAGCAAAAAGTTTTTTATGCATTCCTTTTAAAGAAAACGCCTTTTATAAATATGTTTCTTTACAAAAGTTTTAAAAGAAAAATATGAAGAATTTTTATTTATGCTTCATAAGGAAGGAAATATTAAAGTCAAACCCCGGCATCCCGAGATTTTATTTTTTCCTCAAGAAACTCAAATATCGGCATCCCGAAAATTCGAGATTCCATCGTTGGAAGACTTTTGCTTTGGAGACTATTTAATTAAGGGAAAGAAATTTACAGCAGAATTTTGGATTAAATATCGTAACTTAGAGAAATAAAAAGAAACATATAATTGAGAGAATATCTAAAAAGGGATAATATACAAGAAGTAAAATTTTATTAAATTCAATTGCTTTAATGGAAACATATTAAAACTAAATCTTGGCATTCCAAGACGTATACCTCAAGAAACTCAAACATTGGCATTCCAAAAATTTGAGAGTTTATCATTGGAGACCTTTTTTATATCATTTTTTGAACACAAATAACAAAAGAAGCATTTGTTTAAGCAAAAGTATTTACATATTGATTTAATGAAAATATATAGCTAAACTATAAATAATAATTCTAGATTCTATTGTAAAATAAAATTAACAAAGTTGAACATAAACAACATATAACAATTAACTCTAAATGCTTGATTACACCAAAATAAAAAAAATGATAAAGTTGGAATTGAAACATGCATGCAATTATCAAATGTTCCCTAAAGAAAAATCACATAACTTCTTAAATGTAAAAGAAAGAAATAAAGCAAAGAAACAATAAATAAACTAAACTTTATAAAGCATGAAAAGAAAGAAAATTATCGGAGAAAGAATTGTAAACAAAGGTTAAAAAAATACTTACAAAAAACATGTGTGACCGTTGGATTGAGAATAAGACTTGGAGAAGTGGCGACGTGAAATTTAGAGAGAGGGTGATGGTGAGGGGGTGAAATCGTTGGAGAGGAAAAAAGAAAGCGTTATAGTATGAGAGGGAAGTTAAGTGGGAAAGGGAGGAAAGTGTATCTAGGGTTTGAAGGGAGAGAAATTTGGGAGCCTATTTTTAGCCCAAAAAAAACGTGTAGAGGGTACTACAAGGCCCCAAAAATTGTCAAAAGCAAAGGTGATGAGATCCCTATTTATAGCCAATTCTAACCACAACATATTAGGAATGTGATCAAATAAAATAAAATAAAATAAAAGAAGAAACAAATAAATACTCAAATTTTACCTCCCATATTTACAAAATTTTAATTGCCAATCAATCCTTTAAGGAAACAAAATATTTTGATTAATTAAAACTTGCCAAATAAACCTGATATTTGATTTGACAAATCAATTAATTAAAATAAAATATTTGACCTAATTATTCTCACCAAAATTAATAAATATGATTGGGCTATTTAAAAACTCTAGAACACTTTTTTTTCTTTTATTTATTATTTTTTTAAAAAAGGCAAAATCAATTAAAAGAATAAAATTCCGGACAAATTTAGGGGTCTACAACCTCGAATGAATAGTCGAGTTTGATTTAACCGAGAGAAAAATTGAAAACAGACCTGAATTGACACAGGCTTCGACCTCGACTGAATAGTCGGGTTCGATTTAACCGAGAGAAAAATTGAAAACGGACCTGGATTGACACAGGCTTCGACCTCGACTGAATAGTCGGGTTCGATTTAACTAAGAGAAAAAACTTAAAACGGACCTGGATTGACACAGGCTTTGATCTCGACTGAATAGTCGGGTTCGATTTAACCGAAAGAAAAAACTGGAAATGGACCTGGATTGACACAGGCTTCGACCTCGGCTGAATAGTCGGGTTCGATTTAACCGAGAGAAAAAACATAAAACGGACCTGGATTGACACAGGCTTCGACCTCGACTGAATAGTCGGGTTCGATTTAACCGAGAGAAAAACTAAAAACGGACCTGGATTGACACAGGCTTCGACCTCGACTGAATAGTCGGGTTCGATTTAACCGAAAAAAAAAACTTAAAACGGACCTGGATTGACACAGGCTTCGACCTCGGCTGAATAGTCGGGTTCGATTTAACCGAAAAACTAGAAATGGACCTGGATTGACACAGGCTTCGACCTCGACTGAATAGTCGGGTTCGATTTAACCGAAAATAAATTTTCTTTGCAATGCACGCTAAACTTGAATGCTTGAATACATGGGGTGCGAATTTAGCACTATCCGAAAACTATGATACAAATTTCTTTAAAAGATATTTGATAGTTCGGGCACCCCATTCGCATCACCCTTGGTAATAGACCTTAATTGGATCATGAACTCGCTAAACAACTTGTTCTTTGTTTGATGACCAAAAATGTATCCATAACGACTTTGCTCCTGTAATAATAATGGTTTTGCCCCAGTTTGAGAAGACAAAAATAATCGTTTTGCCCCAGTTCAAGACTTTGTCATGTTGAAATGACGGTTTTGTCCTCCATGATGACATTCCATCAACCTTCATGATCACGGTGCTCTTGGAAAAATATTGCCTTTGGATTCTTTGTTTGGACATATGTATTTCACATCGAATCGTTTAAGTTACCACCATTGATTTGAAATATCGCGTTTACGTAACTTTTTGTTTATTCAATTGTAATGTTAATAAAGGTAAACATGCCAAACATTCATAGTTGAGGGAATATTATGGAGAGTGGGGGAGAAAAATGGACAAGATATGCCATGCTTCGAGAAGGGAGCTTTGATTTATGACTAAAATTCAATAGACATATGTGTCAATGTTAAGGTTCTAGAACTTGAGACAAAAGTAACCTCTTAAACATGATATAAAAATTGAAGCGTAATTCTCCTAGACACTTGTTGAATTCCCGCAACTTTGCCGAATCCTTTGATACACAAGTAGCCTATGCGTAATATCTTCGAACTTGATCTGAATTAACTGGACTTGGCAGCTCATTACCATCCCTGTTAGTCAAGACTAAAGCTCCTCCAGAGAAAGCTTTCTTCACCACGAATGGTCCTTCATAGTTTGGGGTCCACTTGCCTCGGTGATCTTTTAGAAAAGGAAGAATTCGTTTTAAGACTAAATCCCCTTCTCTGAATACTCTAGGACACACTTTCTTATCATAGGCTTTCATCATTCGTCTTTGGTAAAGTTGACCTCTGCACAATGCTGTCAATCTCTTTTCTTCAACAAAGTTGAGCTGCTCATAGCGGTTTTGGATCCATTCAGCCTCTTCTAAATTAATCTCCATGAGGACCCTTAATGATGGAATTTCCACTTCAATGGGAAGAACAGCTTCCATACCATAAACTAATGAAAATGGTGTTGCCCCAGTTGAAGTGCGAACTAATGTGCGATATCCATGTAATGCAAAAGGAAGCATTTCATGCCAATCTTTATACGTCACCGTCATTTTTTGCGCAATCCTTTTTATGTTTTTATTGGCAGCTTCCACTGCTCCATTCATCTTTGATCTATACGGAGTTGAGTTGACATGCTTGATCTTGAATTGCTCACATAACTCAGTCATCAATTTATTGTTCAGATTTCGTGCATTATCAGATACTATGGTCTCAGGAAGACCATAACGACATATAATCTCCTTCTTGATGAATTTGATCACAACTCCTTTCGTCACCTCTTGATAGGACATTGCTTCTACCCATTTGGTAAAATAATCTATTGCCACCAAGATGAATCGATGTCTGTTTGAGGCTTTTGGGTCAATAGGGCCTATAACGTCCATTCCCCACATGGAAAATGGCCATGGTGTCGTCATAACATGCAACTGAGATGCTGGAGCATGAGCTTTATCTGCGTAAATCTGACATTTGTGGCATTTTCGGGCATATTTGATACAGTCAGCTTCCATGGTTAACCAGTAATAGCCAGCCCTTAATGCCTGTCTGGCCATCATGTGCCCATTTGCATGGGTGCCGCAAATTCCCTCATGAATTTCTTTCATAATCGTGTTGGCTTCATTTGTATCTACACACCTTAGAAGTACCATATCATGATTTCTTTTGTAAAGTATTTCTCCATTTAGGAAGAACTTCATTGCTAACTTTCTAAGTGTGCGCTTGTCATTTTCTGAGGCATTCAGAGGATAGGTTCCACATTTCAAATAATGTTTGATGTCTTGAAACCACGACTTGTCATCAAACTCTTCTTCTATATTCATGCAGGAGGCTGAAACATCTACCCTTCCCATCTTAATAGGTTGTACCTCATGATTGGGGTCTATCACTACTACAAAAATCGCATTTAATGACGGGCAATGCCCGTCATTAAAGACTTATAATGACGGGCGGCGTCCGTCGACTATACGAGCGTCGTCGTAACTTATCATGACGGGCGACTTTTAATGACGGGCGGTGCCGGTCATTAATAGTCGCCCGTCATTATAAGTCCGTCATTAAAAAGCTATTTGTCAGTCGACTATATCTTTAATGACGGGCAATGCCCGTCATTAAAACGTGTCCGTCATCATAAGTCCGTCATTAAAAATGTAGTTGCCAACCAACCATATTTTTAATGACGGGCATTGCCCCTCAATAAAGGTGTCCCTCATTAAAGATCGTCCGTCATTAAAGGTGTCCGTCATTAAATGTCCGTCATTAAATGTCCTTTTTAAATGTCCCGTTATTAAATGTCCGTCATTAAATGTCACTTTTTATGACAGGCAATGCCCGTCATTATCTTGTTCATAATTTATTAAAAAAAATTGTTGGTTGCCCAGTGGCAAACCAACAATATTTTCGTGTTTGTCAACCTGTAAAGAAAATAATCTTAATTGTGTTATATGAAAAGCTTTCAAATGATCCAAGTATGCTTTAAATCACACTTTGAACACACATTGAGTTGGAATCACTATATTAGAACATGTAATAGGCTTAAAAACAAATTTTCACATAACAAGCTTTAAGTCAGCGTGTAACTACATAAAAAACCTTCAAATGATATAAATATGCTTGGAATCACACTTTGAACACACACATATAATAGAATTGGAATCAAACTTTGAAAATTTCGGCATGACCTCTACTAAACAATCCAAAACTAACCTGAAATATATAACATATAATCACTTCTATCTCATATACATCATGCATATGGGACCACCCGTCCCTCCATAAACAACATCCAGTACAAGTTTACACAACACATACAATGGGACCATCCGTCCATTCACAGGTCATCCAAAAATAATCCTACACAAATCTACAGCAGATAAAAAATCAAGTACTTACACATCACATTTACATCATTCACATCATTGAGAAAGAACCCTACACAAATGTTCCCACGAACCCTGCCCATTCTATCCGAACCTCGTCAATTTCTTCTTGCGTATATGCTGTTTTCGTGTTAAACTAAACATAAGAAAAACCATAAACAAAATATAAGAATCCTTTAGAAAATTGAATTATAAATAATTAAAAGATGCTTATACAAGTAGTGGAGTTGAATACGATTACGTACAAGATTACTTATAGACGTAGATGAGTTGTGTACTATTTCTCGAATATACTTTTGCACATAATATCCACACTCTACAGAACCCAATTGACGGGGGCACTACATGTAAAACAAGTTGAAAAACATTATACTTGAGTTGACAAACTTGATAACGTTAAGAATATAGTCAATGTAAATTTACCTTTATAAGTTTCCAAATTATGTTCGAGCGATATTGTGGGAGTGAGTTTTTTTGCTTGCCACATTCTCAATGATCTAAATAATTTGAACATTAGAGTGATATAGATATGAGAATCAACCACAATAAAAGTTTATAAATACTTACGTATTGATCATTCCTTGGAAACTTTCTTCAATCTTACTACGTAATGAGTTCAACACATAAACGGTATTCTCTCCAGGATTGATCACAATCAACATCCAATGACACCTATTAAAAATGAACATTCTTTTTAATAGTTTATCACAAATTATACCTATAATTAAGTAAAACTAATTTGAATTGAAATTACTTACCCAGTATTATACGGGATGATGACTAGTTGATTCAAATTAACCATGTGATCTAGTCGGTTGGCTAGATTTCTGCAACGAGTTTTCTTGACACTTTACAAATAAAGAAATGGTTCCTTGATCAACTATCAGAAATTTGCTGGTTATTTCATTGTCCCATACAGTCCAAAGATACCTAAAGAAAAAAAAAACAATATTATAAAACATTGAAAATCATTGTAAATAAATAAAATATGTCATTCGTTTTATACTTACCCAATGTACACCAGTATACATGAGTATCCTATTTCAACCATCCCGCAATACTGCATGATGTCATCACGATGTACGAAAATTGTTTTATCCTCTCCAAAAATGGTGTCACTCAATTTGATAGGAATTGTGTCATCCCCTCCCATGGAAAGAGCGGCATATCGATTCAGCAACTTGATGGTAACGTGGGTATCTGTATGTTCGGAAGATTGTGCAACGGACACATTCCTTTTAGGTTTTGCAGGAGAACATACCTAACACAAACATAATAACAATATGTCAATAAGGAAAACAAAACATGTACATTTAAGTTGAAGAAGACATACATACCTTTTTCTTGTTATTCAAAATCACAAGTTCGCGAGGCCATGCCACGAAGCTACCCTTTGCTTGGCTAAGCGTCTCTATTTCTCCAACCACAGGAATTGGTATGAGAACATCGTTGCCTGTGATCATATCCACCACCACTCGCACATTATTGGCTCCTAGTGGTACTCCATGAATCGTTGGGCTTCTGACACTAGATTCATACATTGTGCCAATGGCAACAATGTTATCCACTGAATTTACAGCCAAGCGACATGGTGTACCCTTCAAACATTATTAAATTAAAAAAATGTTAAGTGTCACATTTTATGGTTAACTACACAAGAATGTAGAGTTATTTCCTAGGCACAATCTAACATGCTAAACACAAAAGAACACTTCTCTAGTTTAGCAACAATACTTCAACAATACTTCAATCTAACATGCTAAACACAAAAAGAAAATTTCGGCAGCATAACTGCGTAAAACTAACTATCCCAAAAATCTATCACCTGCCAAATACAAAATAACACTTCTATATCCTCAAATAAATTCCTCCAAACTTCAATTCATATTTCACAACCTATGCACTATACGAGTCAGGTCTCGTAGCATCAATTAACAAAAACTCTAAATCTTAATCATAATGCAAGAGATTATATCCATTCATAAATAAAGCAAGTAGGTGACACTGATTACTAGTTCATTACCTCTAGCACTTCTTCTGACTCGAACACCTCTTCTGGCTCTTCAACAATTTCCTTTCCTTTTGTTTTTGTCTTGGAAGTTTTACTTTCTACCTCTGTTGATTTTCTCGAACCACTGCCTTCTGTTTTACCCTTGCTTTGGGTTTGTGTACCCAAGTTTGATGTCCTTTTCGGAATATTGAAGTAGACGGATGGTGAAACAAACTCACCCATTCTTCTAACACGCCCTCTATGTTCTGGCGTGCCTAATGCTTCAGTAAGTATATCTTGACCTTGATTTGTTGCGGCTAGCTCGTCCTATCGAAAACATTTACAAGTATCACATGATTAGAATACATGTAATTTAAAGTTCACATCGTATCCTTCTTAATATACTTACAATGCGATTCGCACGTTCTTTAGTTTCGTCATAAAAAAATTCCTTATTTTTTCCTCTTCTTGCTTCCTTCCATAAAGTGGCTCGATTGTTGGGATCATCTGACAATTCCTATTTTAACATATGCATTAGTAATTAGCATAAACATATTGTCTTCATACACAATGTAACCTAAACAACATTACTTACTAGTTCTTTGGCCAGGTTAGCATATCCCTTACGAGCTATATGATGATTGTATTTAAGTTTCTCTCTTCTTTCTTTTTGAATACTACTAAGTGCCTACACAACAAAAGATGATTAAATGAAATAACTAAAATAATTGTACTAAATTTAAAAGTAATTAGTATAGTATATTTACCTTCCACTCCTCAGATAATCTCGAATTAACAAAGGGAATCCACTGCTCTTGATCAATATGTGAATATTTCTCAGGAGGTCTCTGCAACAGTTCTGGTGCATTCATGAATGGAAGTATATACTTCTGAGTCAAATAGTATCTGAAATTTCGAAACTTCGAAGATGCTGATTGAATGATAGCATGTTTGGACCTGGGGTCCACGACGAATGACATCTGCATGAAATAAAATACACAACATAGTTAGAAATTGAATAATTTACATAAACCTAATGTCATAATAAACAAAAAACTCTTACCTCTACGCAATCAAATATTTTTTCTTTCAACTCTTTTGGAATTTTGTTCCAATTGTCATAAGTCAAAGGAATTTGTTGTCTGACACAAACTCCGATGAAACTTTGCATTTTTGTTTGCATTTTTACCAACAGCCTGACCTTGACTGTTGTATTCAACAACCAAACGTTGTCCTGAATTTCGTACGCCTGCCAACTCACGCATAGTGGTGACACCTCGTCCAGCAGGCGGTCTGGCCTCCATATGAATAGTAACGTGGCCTTCACCATCACTGTTACTGCTTGAGCCACTCATATTAACAATCTGCAAGAAAAACAAAAAGTATACAACATAAGATATATTTAATTTATATGATATTTAACACAATAAAATTGAGTAAATAAACAACCAAATGACATACCGCATTCAATACATTAGTTATCAACCCATGTGCCCTCACAATCATTTCTCACATATGTAGATGAAATTTCGTCGTTTTCATGAAATACATCAATATTAGGCATTCTATCGACCACACCATACCCACAATCTTGGATAATATCTACTATTTCGTCTTCATAGAAATCTTCTTCTATTATTCTTTGTGAAGGTGTTAATACAACTGACCAACGAGGATTAAGAGGATCTCGTACGTAGAAAACTTGTCTAGCTTGCGAGGCTAAAATAAACGAATCTGATTTATGTCCAATACGATTGAGGTTCAAAGTTGTAAACCCAAGGTCATCTATTTTAAGACCATTATTGTTCTCAACCCAATCACATTTGAATAAAACAACGGTTAAATCATGATAATCAAGTTCCCATATTTCTTGTATGACACCGTAAAAGGTCATGTCTGACATAATGAGATTTTTGTCTTTGGCACTAGAAACTTGCATAGTACTTGCAATTAACATAACACCACTGTTTTGTACATTCCTAATATCATCACGCTTCTTCGTATGATAGAGAATACCGTTAACCACATAACCACAATATGTGGCTACATCTAGACGAGGCCCGTGAGCTATCCATCTCAAAGAAGATGATATGGTGTTGTTCGACACCTCAAGAGCAAGTGCAACCTGAGATTCATTCATAAGTTAAATAGTTGTTAAACATGAAATCATATCTTTGAGAGAATGGCTAATTGGATTACCCGGTCGCGCAACCAACCACTAAATGTGTGATTATGCTCATTTTGAAGCCACTTTTTGTTTTTAGATCTACTGGGATTGAGTTTTGACAAAGTTTCCATGTGTTGCTTGTTGGATTCATATTAAAATGACATAGTTATTGCATTATCACACAATCATAAAAGTTATGTGAAAGGATTGAGATTTACGTACCCTACATATGGAAGCACATCATTTACGTTTTGAAGGACATAAAGATGAGCTTGATTTAACTGATCCTTACTTGGTTTGATATAAGAAGCAACAGACAGCGGTCTATCACTTTCTGAGTTGTCTTTCCTTGTCGATGAGCGTAATCCAATTGAATCAACTCCAGAGAGAAATTCAGAACAAAACTCTACAGCCTCCTCCACAATATAATTTTCTCCAATGCATCCTTCTGGTCGATGTCTATTTCGTACATAACCTTTGAGTACTTTCATATATCGTTCAAAAGGATACATCCACCTCAAATAAATCGGTCCACAAAATTCAATCTCTCTTACAAGATGCACGACAAGGTGTACCATTATTGTGAAGAATGCCGGTGGAAAATACTTTTCTAACAAACATAAAGTGACTACTACATCCTCTTGCAAGCCTTTTAGCTTAGACGAATCAATCGTTTTGCTACATATAGCATTGAAGAACAAACATAAACGAATAATCGCATATCTAACATGTTTGGGCAAAATACCACGAATTGCAACAGGTAACAACTGTTGCATTAGAACGTGATGGTCGTGCGATTTAAGCCCGTAAAGTTTCAAATCTTTAAGCGACACTAAGCTTTGTATGTTGGACGAATAACCTTCAGGCACTTTAATTTCAGATAGTGTCTTACACAGATCCAATTTCTCAATCTTCGATAGTGTGTAACACGCTGGAGGTAAGAATGTCCTCTTCTCTCCCAATTGAGGGGCCAACTCTGCTCTAATGTTCAGTTCAACCAAATCTAAACGAGTTTTCAATCCATCTTTTGTTTTACCTGGAATATCAAGTAACGTGCCAATAAGATTTGCACAAACATTCTTTTCAATGTGCATAACATCTAAACAATGTCGCACGTGAAAATATTTCCAGTACTCTAACTCAAAGAAAATAGACTTCTTCTTCCAATAAACGCTTGAAAAATCTCTATTATTCTTTTCGTTACTGACTTTCTTACCAAATGAACATTGAAGTCGACTTGTTTTTGCAAGAATTTCCTCTCCACTTAATGGTTCAGGAGCGGTTTCCAATTCTTGTTCACCATTAAAAGCTTTCTTCTGCTTTCTATATGGATGATCATGAGGTAGAAATTTTCGATGTCCAAGATACGCCATCTTCTTTCCTCTTGGCAAGTAAGTAGCTGACGTTTTCTCTGCACAAATCGGGCATGCATGATATCCTTTTGTTGTACAACCACACAAATTGCCATACGCAGGAAAGTCATTAATAGTCCACAATAAAATAGCTCTAAGTGTGAAACATTGTCCTTCATTTACATCATAACATTCAACTCCATCATTCCAAAGTTTTTTCAAGTCGTCAACTAATGGAGCCAAATAAATATCTATGTCATTTCCTGGTTGTTTAGGGCCAGATATTAATGCGGTTAACATCAAATATTTTCGCTTCATGCACAACCAAGGGGATAGGTTGTATGTCACCAACATAACTGGCCAACAACTGTATCGACTACTAAGATCACCATGTGGATTGACTTCATCTGTTGAAAGAGCAAGACGAAGATTTCTAGGTTCTGCTCCAAATTCTGGCCACTGATCATCTACTTGTTTCCACGATAGTGTGTCTCTAGGGTGTCGTAAGTATCCATCATTTTGTCGTTTTTTGGCATGCCAAGTCAACAAACTCGATCTTTCTTTACTTCGAAACATTCGTTGAAATCTTGGTATAGGAGAGAAGTACCACATCACTTTCGTAGGAATATTTTTCATCAGTTCTTTTGAATTTTTACGAAGTTTCCATCTTGATGTTCCACAAATCGGGCATACTTCTACATCGGAGAGTTCTTTTCTAAACAAACAACAATCGTTGCTACATGCATGAATCTTTTCTACAGACATTCCAAGAGTACACAAAACCTTCTTTGCTTGATACGTAGAAGTCGGAATTTCATTTGGACTTTGTAAAATATCGCTGACTAATGTCAACAATTCAGTAAAACTTACATCGCTCCATCCAAACTTTGCTTTCAAATTATATAACTTTACCAATGCAGATATTTTGGAAAAGTTCTTACAATTTGAGTACAATGGTTTCTTGACATCATCCAGTACTTCCTCAAAAACGTGGGATTCATCGTTAACGTAATCATGTGCAGCGTTAAACATTCCTATAACGTCATTAATATCTTCATCTTCATCCTCTCCTTCTTTTCCACTAGAAGAGACGTTTGTATTATTTCTCTTAACCGGTAGTGATTCACCATGCCAAATCCATGTTTTATAGCTCTCATCAATACCATAAATGAATAAGTGATCTCTTACTGTATTTGCATCTTGAGACTTTGCATTTACACACCGCAAACATGGACAACAAATGATAGTTGACCTACTTGACTATCGTAGTGCATTTTCAATGAACATCTCAACCCCTAGACCATATTCTGGTGACATCCGATTCTTTGTCATCCACGACTTATCCATTACTATAAAATTGGTTGCTTGAAATTTCAGTCTACAAAGAAAAATAATTATTCCATAAAAATTTGTGCTTATTAGATCCTTAAGGAAAAGTTAGAACAATTAAATAATCAATTGTTCATTCAATTTCCCTCAAATTCATGATGTTGAGACAAAACTCAATATCATGAAATTTTGACATGTAAATTCATGTCCAACCACATCATTTCTCAATTTCCACCTAAACTCAACTAAAAACATAAACTAAAACAACAAAATTTCAAAATCATACTTAAAGCATTCCTAAACCCCTCCCTCACTAAACTCAAGGAAAATAACGAACTATAACAAATAATTTCAAGAGAACTTAAGTATCCATCAACTTCCCACAAAAAAATAAACTCAAACAAACCATTTAAAAACAAACTTAAGTATTTCTTCCCAATAAATAAAACCAAAAACTTAATAAACTCACAAGTACCCCCCACAAACTCAACTAAACTTATAAAACAACACAAACCAACAATATTTAAAAACATAACTAAGTATTTCTCAACCCACAACTCAACTATACTTATAAACTAACACCAACAATTTCAAAACTTAATTCAAGTATTTCTCAATTTCCACCTAAACTCAACTAAAAACATAAACTAAAACAACCAAATTTCAAAATCATACTTAAAGCATTCCTAAACCCCTCTCCCACTAAACTCAAGGAAAATAACGAACTATAACAAATAATTTCAAGAGAACTTAAGTATCCATGAACTTCCCACAAAAAAAACAAACTCAAAAAACAATTTCAAAACAAACTTAAGTATTTCTCCCCAATAAATCAAACCAAAAACTTAATAAACTCACAAGTACACCCCCCCTCCCAACAAACTCAACTAAACTTATAAAACAACATAAACCAACAATTTAAAAACATAACAAAGTATTTCTCAACCAACAACTCAACTATACTTACAAACTAACATCAACCATTTCAAAATTTAATTCAAGTATTTCTCAACTTCCACCTAAACTCAACTAAAAACATAAACTAAACAACCAAATTTAAAAGCATTTCTCAACCCCTCTCCCACTAAACTCAAGCAAAATAACGAACTATAACTCATAATTTCAAGATAACTTAAGTATACATCAACTTCCCACGAAAACAAACTCAAACAAACCATTTCAAAACAAGACTTAAGTATTTCTTCTCAATAAATCAAACCAAAAAACATAAACTCACAAGTACACCCCCCCTAACAAACTCAACTAAACTTATAAAACAACACAAACCAACAATATTTAAAAACATAACTAAGTATTTCTCAACCCACAACTCAACTATACTTATAAACTAACACCAACAATTTCAAAACTTAATTCAAGTATTTCTCAATTTCCACCTAAACTCAACTAAAAACATAAACTAAAACAACCAAATTTCAAAATCATACTTAAAGCATTCCTAAACCCCTCTCCCACTAAACTTAAGGAAAATAATGAACTATAACAAATAATTTCAAGAGAACTTAAGTATCCATCAACTTCGCACAAAAAAACAAACTCAAACAAACCATTTCAAAACAAACTTAAGTATTTCTCCCCAATAAATCAAACCAAAAACTTAATAAACTCACAAGTACCCCTCCCCCCCCCCCCCCCCCCCCAACAAACTCAACGAAACTTATAAAACAACACAAACCAACAATTCAAAAACATAACTAAGTATTTCTCAACCCACAACTCAACTATACTTATAAACTAACCCCAAGAATTTCAAAACTTACTATTCAAGTATTTCTCAACTTCCACCTAAACTCAACTAAAAAGATAAACTAAACAACCAAATTTAAAACCATACTTAAAGCATTCCTCAACCCCTCTCCCACTAAACTCAAGCAAAATAACCAAGTATAACTCATCATTTCAAGATAACTTAAGTATCCATCAACTTCCCACGAAAACAAACTCAAACAAACCATTTCAAAACAAGACTTAAGTATTTATATCAATTTCTTTCCAATAAATCAAACCAAGAACATAAACTCACAAGTACCTTTCCCAACTCCCCCCCCCCCCCTCCGCTAACAAACTCAACTAAACTTATAAAACAACACAAACAAACAATTTCCAGATATTTCTCATCTTTCACCTAAACTCAACTAAAAACATAAACTAAAACAACCAAATTGAAAATCATTTTAAAAATAATTAGATTAAGATGATTGCTAAGAAATACTTTAGAAAATTCTTCATAATACTTTAGAAAATCTCCTCATTTCCTTCCTAGTGAATTCCAACCACAACCAAACAAGAACCCGTGTGAGCAAAAGTCAATCCATATAATTTTCACATGGTCGAGAAACTTTATAATTTAATAGGCAAACATAGTGAAGCTCACCCCTAAACTTCAAGGAAAATATCCTTAACCTAAATAATTCAATTGAAACACAAATGTGAAACAAAATCAAGTCAATTTCACTATTGACCTTTTGCAAATCAAGCGACGAAGCTTCCAAGAATTTTAGTTTAATGGATTCATTCACAAACTCCAACCATAAAATGTCATCTTCTTCCATCCTACTCCATTCATATCTAAAGGCTCATTCTAATTCCATAACACATAAAGAGAAGGAGATTTTACTTGTGTCGCAACGTCATCGCGACGCGGAGCGACCGACGTTCTTCCCTAAGGGTCTCTTTCGAGGTGAGAGGTTTGGAGTCGCCACCAATCATCTTGGGGTGTGATTGGTCACCCATTTTAAAAAAAAAGTGGTCTTTGAAAACCAAAAATTAGGTTCGGGGATCAGTTGTGTGTAGGGAAGGTGTTAGCACCCTACAACACCCGTTTGAAAACATTTTATTTTATTACTCTAATTCATTAAACAAAAGGTCCGTGTCTTAACGAAAATAAACAAAAAAAAAATGAAAATTGAAAATTAATTGTCTCACTAATTTCACCTTATCTTTAAATAAAGTAAGGATTTAATTTTGTGAGTGGGGTTAACCCATGACTTTATTATCATGTAAAAATTTCCTAATTAAAGAAAATCTTTCACCTCAAGAATTTGAAAATTATTTCAACTCCGTCATAGGCTATACATGAGCTAATTTGTCTCTCAACTATTACCTCACATTTCAAAAATAAAATATGAAGTAATAATCATGAGTGGTATGACACCATTCAATGGAAAAATATTTTTTCATTTTTAAATCAAATTCAATTAGAAATTCATTTGGAATTACCAAAGTAAAACTATTTTGAAGTTCATTTGGAAAATCCAATTTAGAATCAAATCGAAGTTGATTTGAAAATTTTCTAATTTAAGATCCAATTGAAATTTTGATTGCCAAAATAATTGACTAGTTAAACTTTAGGCTAATTTCCAGGCAGGGTGTTCCCTTTCGGTCAGCTTAAATACATGTTCTTAGACAAAATTAGCATTAAAGTTTTCATAATCAATCTATTTTAACCATTCAAAATATTAAATAATGTTTTTGAAATTTGATTTAACCTTTCCAAAATCGAAATTGATTTCCAATTTAGTTTAAAATTGAAATTGATTTTCAATCTAAGACCAAAAGACATTGACTGGAAACTTTAATTTAGAACCAAATTGACATTTACTGAAAAATTCCAAATCACTTTGAAACTCCATGAATTCAAGATTAAAACCAATTGAGGGTGAAAATTCAAATAAAATTCCAATTGAAATTCATTTGGGCAATTCCAAATTAAAATTCATTTGTAAATGTCAAAATGAAATCAAATTAAAAACAAACAAAGGTTGAAATCCCAAATTAAATCCAATTAAAAATTTATTATAAAATCTCAAATTAATTATTGAAACCAATGGAAGGAAAGTTTAAAATCGTCTTTTTAAAAAAAAAAAAAAAAAAAAAATCAAGTGAAAATCAAATTGAAAATCTTAGTTCAAATGTCATTTGTTTGAAATTCATTTGAGCATTTCAAAACCCTTTGAAATTCATTTGAACCATTCAAATTAAAGTAAAATTCAAAACATTAAAATTTCCATTTTAAAGAAAATTGAATTTTCTAATTACAAACTAGTGAACATTTATTAGGAAAATATAAATTCAAATTCAAATTAGAAATTTTATGTTAGAATCCAACTAAAATTAATAAGAAAGACAATTAAAGTTGAAAATGTCATATTAAAATCAAATTGAAATTGGTAATAACAATTCAATTTAAAGCCAATTAAAATTAGTTTGGAAACTCCCAAATAAACTCTAATTGAAATTAGATAAAAAAAAACTTTCAACTAATATCCAATTAAAGTTCTTTAGAAGTCTAAAATAAATCAATTTAAATTTCTAATTAGAAAATGAAATAAAATAAATTGCAATTGATTTGGGAAACTCAAATTCATAGCCAAAACGAAAAATGGAAAAATTTGGATACATAAAAAAATAATAATAATAATAAAAGAATTTAAACATGTGGGACCCACCTTATTCGCTTTACTCTTTCTTCTTCCCCAACTTCCTTCCTTCTCTTTTTCTTTTTTCTCTTCCACTTTCCCTCACTTAGGAGCCTTGTTGGAAAAAAAAAGTGGCGGCACGGTGGCGGCGGTGACAGTGGTGGCGGCAACGGCGGTACGACAGTGAGTGGCGGCGTCGGTACGGCGGTGAGTGGCGGCGGCGGTACGGTGGTGAGTGGCGGCGGCGGCAGTGAGTGGCGGCGTCGGTACGGCAGTGAGTGGCGGCGGCGGTACGGTGGTGACGGTAGCTTTGGTTTTTGGAAAATCCTTCTCCAAACTCTATTTTCCCTCTCAAACTCACTTTCTCTCTCTAAGCTCTCTCACTATTCTTCTCTTTTTTCTTGTGTCCTTGTTGTTCTTCCTCTCTCCTCCATCCTCCATGAGCTCTCATTATATAGTAGAGCTTGGAGGAAGGGGTTGAGAAAAAGGGGGAAAGAATGAGAGGTTGGGAGAAAGAGGGGGAGTGAGTTGAGAAAGATGGGGAAAGAATGAGAGGTTGGGAGAAGGAAGGGGGGAGAGTTGAGAAAGATGGGGAAAGAATGGGAGGTTGGGAGAAAGAAGGGGAGTGAGTTGAGAAAGAGGGGGAGTGAGTTGAGAAAGATGGGGAAAGAATGGGAGGTTGGGAGAAAGAAGGGGAGTGAGTTGAGAAAGAGGGGGAGTGAGTTGAGAAAGATGGGGAAAGAATGAGAGGTTGGGAGAAGAAAGGGGGAGAGTTGAGAAAGATGGGGAAAGAATGAGAAGTTGGGAGAAGAAAGGGGGAGAGTTGAGAAAGATGGGGAAAGAATCGGAGGTTGGGAGAAGGAAGGGGAATGGAGAAGAAAAAGGGAGAGAGAGAAAGAATAGGAGAGGTTGGGAGAATGAGGGGGGATGGAGAACGTGGAAAGAGGAGTGAAGGAAAAAAAATGAATAAAATAAAATAATAAAATAAATAACAATAAAATAAATAAACAAAAATAAAATAAAATAAAATAAACAAAATAAAGAAATAAATTAAATAAAACAAAAAAAAAAAGAAAATAAGATGAAAATGAAAATAAATCATGAAAACTAAAAAACAAAATTTGATAATATGCAAGGAGAAAGATTCGAACCAAATACCTTGTGATTGTTAATACGACTTTATGCCACTTGAGCTATGCTCTTGTTAACATACTAAAAACAAATTGACTTCCAAATATTGAAGAACTTCAAACATTATTACTAAAATCAAGCCGGACCAAATACGGTGTCTACAGTTTGCCCCCCGTTGTGTATCCTTGAAGGATTGAAAGGGTAAACAAAGGAAAAAGACAAAGTATTGGGAAGGCGAAGATTTTCGTTAAAAATAAAAGAAAGGGCTTCATGCCTAAAACAAACATAGCCTATAATTGGGAAAGGAAAATGAACCTCACTTTGACCAGATTTTCATCTCTAATCAAAGATAAAGTTCGATTTAACCAAAAGGAAAGGGGAATGGACCTGGCTCAGACCAGGCTTCGACCTCTACTGACTAGCAGGGTTCGATTTAACCAACCAAAATAAAACATGAAATGGACCTGACTCCAACCAGGCTTCGACCTCTACTGACTAGCAGGGTTCGATTTAACCAAAAGGAAAGGGGAATGGACCTGGCTCAGACCAGGCTTCGACCTCTACTGACTAGCAGGGTTCGATTTAACCAACCAAAATAAAACATGAAATGGACCTGACTCCAACCAGGCTTCGACCTCTACTGACTAGCAGGGTTCGATTTAACCAGTCAAAATAAAACATGAAATGGACCTGACTCCAACCAGGCTTCGACCTCTACTGATTAGTGAAGTTTGATTTAACCAAAAGAAAAGGGAAATGGACCTGGCTCAGACCAGGCTTCGACCTCTACTGACTAGCAGGGTTCGATTTAACCAACCAAATAAAACATTAAATGGACCTGACTCCAACCAGGCTTCGACCTCCACTGACTAGCAGGGTTCGATTTAACCAACCAAATAAAACATGAAATGGACCTGACTCCAACCAGGCTTCGACCTCCACTGACTAGTGGGGTTCGATTTAACCATCAAAAAAGTGAATCAATGACTTGCAAAATCTCAAAATGTAGAGTATGCTTAAATGTATGAGATTCAAATTTACATGCAGCATGAAAATGTGCAGGGCACAAGTTTCAAAAAACACAAACTTCAAAATTAGCGAGTTTTGAAAACCAGAACTATAAAGTAGCTCATTTCTTGTGTTCCACATTTATAGATTGAGAGACATAGACGAAGTGAAGTAAGCTGTTTTGCTGACGATGAACCAAAATACTTTGAGGTCTTGATTTAAAGACTTCCGAACGTCTCATAGCAAAACGCCCTGTGAGTGGAATTTTCCAATGCTCCTCCCACTAAACCCTTTGCACTTCGGATTCTCTTCTATCGAAGTCTATTGAATAAATGACATTGCTTTAGATGTCGCAGACATTGAAAACTTTCAATTGGTATTGCATTGACAATAAAAACATTAAGCCGCCCATGAATCTAATGAGAGGAAATAAAGATTTATCAGTCAAGGAAGCTTTCAAAATATATAACAATAGACATCTTCGGATCTTGATTGCCTCTCTTTCTCTTTCTTTTCCTTTTTCTTTTCTTTTTCTTTTCTTTTTGATGCTTTCAACACTCGAGAGAAATTGTATGTGTCAATCAAAGTTGCTCGACCTAAAAGAGATCATGTATGTTAATCAAAGATTGCTCAATCATATAGAGTATGGTAGGTTTTTTAGAAGTGTCTCATGTGCTAGCTTAGAGAGCTATCAATGGTAATTCATAGCATCAAACATCTACCTGATTCAAACGCTTCATAACCTTAGCCTTGTAGTGGACAAAAAAAGGTTCGATACAAGAAGATGAATTTGGCCTAGAGACAAATGGGAATGGTAGTCAACAAAGAAAGAGAGAAATGACTGAAGGAAGAAAACATGGGTCAAAAATGCCTTCATAAGAAATCTCTTGAACAATAAGAGATTAAACATAATTCAAATGAAAATATTTGTTAAGGTGACCCCAATTCCTTGGACAACCACTACGAGAACAAGGAGTAGCTCCTCAAGGGATTATCTCATATATCTCTTTCTTTCTTTAAGTCAGCTCGAAATCTTTGATGAAAAACCCACATTACTGTGATTGTCATTTATCTGCATGTGATTCTTCTATGAACATGTGATTCAGCTTTCTATTCTTGAATGTAGAGAACTGCTCGAGATTGGAAGATTCTTCATAAGAGAAGCGTGATTCTCTTAACTTGGCTCTTGCCCCAGTCTAAAACAGTTTACATAAATGGTAAAATGACTTTACTGTAGTATAGTGGTGAAGACCTTTTGTCCCAATTTAATAATAACGGTTTTGCCCCAGTATAATGATGAAAGTTTTGCCCCAGATGATAATTGACAAAGAAAATCTCCAAATCGTTTGGAGGTGTGACCTCTTGATCTACATTGATTGCCCCAATCATGCATTTCAAGAATTATCTTGGCCTTGTACATTTCTTTTCCTTTTTCTTTTTCTTTTTTCTTTTTCTTTTTTCTTTTTTCTGTTTTTCATAACTCCTTTTTTTTTAGGCCAAATACATGCTTTCATGACTAGCAAATGATACAATCACATGTAGAAGATCAACCATTTGTTAAGTCATCACTCCATTTTGTTTCTTTGTCAGCGCTCCTTGATACCATGATAGAGTTATTTCTCACGCAAAACTTATTGAAAGGATTTGAGACTTCGAGACCCCTTCTCAAGTTACTAAGTCCAAATTCTCAAGATTATCGTCTTTAGTCTTGGAGTCACCTTCCAATAAAAGGAGAGAAGATAAACGATAGAAATGGTAGGAAAAGTGTAGACTGAACAAAGTCGAAATATAGGAATACTCAAAGAACTACAAGTCTTAATTATGAAGCATTAAATCATAAGAGTTTAATCCCTATTTCATTATTACTGAAGGTCCCTTGGTAATATTGGGTGGATATTTTGAAATGTTTGCCACATGGTTAGATGTGACAGGCTTAGCAAAAAAGCTCTCAAGTGGGTAGACAAATATGGAGATTCAACGCAGTTATACGCGATGAGTTTAGCAAAGGGTTCAATTGTCAGTAATTCATGTTGGCCTACCACAAAAATCACGCGTGGTGGGCTAGGCTCAAGGTTTCATAGTAAGTAATTTCGAATTCTTACTTCACGAGGGGGTGCTTTGCCCCAGTATGATAATTGGAACCTTGTCTGGGAAGAAATGGTAATTTGAAACTTTGCACATGAACGACGGTCAAAATAAAGGTTGTAGTTGATTGAGAGTATAGCTGATAACAACGAACATACTTTCCATGAAAAGGGTAAAATAGGCAAGAATTGACCAATTTTCCTCAACGATTATAGTGAAAGCATCTATTTTCTTTCTTTTTCTTTTTCTCTTTTTCTTTTCTCTTCTTTCTTTTTTCTTTTTTTTTTTTTTTTGAAAGAGAGTGGAGAAGCTGGACAATGAAATACCCGAACTTGAGATGTAACATGCATAATTTGCATTTGTGATTGACATAAAAATAATAACTATACTGGTCAAAATGGAGGAAGCAAATCTTTTATTAATCAATAAAGTACGCAATGAAGAAAAGAAATATCTCCAAATTGAGAGGGTGGAGATGGTGAGGGATAAACAACCCTTTTTTAAACAAAATACTGAGACTGAAATGAAACTTTCCAAAACACTTATTGAGTACTCTGCAACTTTGTTTAGCCTCCTTAGGAAGGGTAGTCAGGCAATCTATGCATAATACTTCCGAACATAGTCTGAATTGACTGGGCTTGATAATTCACAGCCATCCATATTGGTTAAGATTAATGCCCCACCAGAGAAAGCCTTTTTCACCACAAATGGTCCTTCATAATTTGGAGTCCATTTTCCTCGATGATCCTTTTGAAATGGAAGGATCCTTTTCAGCACCAGATCTCCCTCTCTGAATCTTCTTGGGCGAACTTTCTTATCATATGCTCTCATCATCCTTCTTTGATAGAGCTGACCTCTACTCAATGCTGTTAATCTCTTCTCTTCAACGAAATTGAGTTGTTCATAACGATTCTGGACCCATTCAGCCTCTTCCAATTTAGCTTCCATAAGAACTCTTAGTGATGGAATTTCCACCTCAATTGGGAGCACAACCTCCATACCATATACTAAGGAAAAAGGTGTTGCCCCAGTTGATGTACGAACTGACGTGCGATAGCCGTGTAGAGCGAAGGGGAGCATTTCATGCCAATCTTTGTACGTTATAGTCATCTTTTCAACAATTCTTTTTATGTTTTTGTTTGCAGCTTCAACAGCCCCATTCATTTTTGGTCTGTAGGGGGTGGAATTGAGATGTTTAATCTTGAATTGTTCACATAGCTCACTCATCATCTTATTGTTCAAGTTTCTAGCATTATCTGATATTAGGGTCTCAGGGAGGCCGTATCGACAAATGATCTCCTTCTTGATGAATTTGATCACGACCCCTTTTGTCACATCACGATAAGAGGCTGCCTCCACCCATTTGGTAAAGTAATCTATGGCCACCAAGATAAATCGATGTCCATTTGAAGCTTTAGGATCAATGGGTCCAATCACATCTATTCCCCACATAGAGAAAGGCCAAGGAGCAGTTAAAATGTGTAACTCGGATGAAGGGGCATGAGTCTTGTCTGCATAAATTTGACATTTATGACATTCTCTTGCATACTTAATGCAATCCGTTTCCATAGTCAGCCAATAATAACCAGCTCTCAAAACTTGTCTAGCCATCATATGCCCATTTGCATGGGTACCACAAATTCCCTCATGGATTTCTTTCATAATCTGGTTAGCCTCTGTGGCGTCCACACATCTTAACAGTACCATGTCATAGTTTCTTTTGTAAAGTATCTCCCCATTCAAGAAGAATTTCATTGCCAACCTTCTCAGAGTTCGCTTGTCATTTTCTAATGCATTAGGAGGATAGGTTCCACATTTCAGATATTGTTTGATGTCTTGAAACCACGGCTTTTCATCTGACTCATTCTCAATATTCATGCAGGAGGCGGGAACATCTCGTTTTTCGATTTTAATTGGCTGGATCCCTTCATCAAAATCCACATTAAACATGACTGCTAGAGTAGCCAATGCATCTGCTATCCGATTATTCTCTCTTGGGGAATAATCAAAAGTAATTTGATCAAACTGTTGAGATAATCTTGTTATAAGTTGCTTGTAAGGCAATAATTTAGCATCTCTGGTTTCTCATTCCCCTCTTAGCTGATGAATCACTAGCAAAGAGTCCCCCAAGACCTGAAGCTTTTCAATCTTCATATCTAGAGCAGCTTGAATGCCCATTGAACAAGCTTCGTATTCAGCCATGTTGTGCGTGCAATCAAAACACAGCTTAGCAGTGAGAGGGAATAATTCTCCTCGAGGTGATATTAATATTGCACCTATTCCGTGACCCAATTCATTTGAAGCCCCATCAAAGAACATGGTCCACATATCTGGATTCGATATTTCTTTCTCTGTTGCTACAGTGAGGATATGCTCATCAGGGAAGTCGAACTTCATCGGCTCATAGTCCTCTATAGGTTGTTGTGCCAGATAATCAGCTAGAGCACTCCCCTTTACTGACTTTCGAGTCACATATGTGATGTCATACTCGGATAAAAGAACTTGCCACCTTGCAATTCGTCCCGATAAAGATGGCTTCTCGAAGATGTATTTCACAGGATCCATTTTTGAAATAAGCCATGTCGTGTAATACAACATGCATTGCCTTAAGCGACGTGCAGCCCAAGCAAGAGCACAACAAGTTTTTTCCATCGAAGAGTACCTGGTTTCACAACTGGTGAACTTTTTGCTCAAATATTATATAGCTCGCTCTTTCCTACCAGAGTTATCATGCTGCCCCAGTACACATCCCATTGCACTTTCTGTTACAGTGAGATACAAAATGAGCGGACGTCCAGGCACTGGTGGTACGAGAATCGGTGGATTTCGTAAATACTGCTTAATTTTATCAAATGCTATTTGACAATCTTCATTCCAAATGCCATCATTGTTTTTGCGAAGCAATTTGAAAATAGGCTCACATGTTGTGGTCAATTGCACTATGAACCTGGCAATATAATTTATCCGACCCAAAAATCCTCTAACTTCTTTCTGTGTTTGCGGAGGCGGCATTTCCAGAATTGCCTTAACTTTGTCAGGGTCGACCTTGATACCTTCTTGGCTAACCACAAATCCTAACAATTTACCAGAGGTTGCCCCGAATATACATTTGCTCGGATTGAGCTTCAGCTGGAACTTTCTCAATCGATCGAACAACTTGCGGAGAACGATTGTGTGTTCTTCCTCCTCTTTTGACTTGGCAATCATATCATCTACATACACTTCAATCTCCTTGTGCATCAAATCATGGAATAAAGTAACCATGGCTCGCTGGTAGGTGGCCCCAGCATTTTTCAAACCAAACGGCATAACTTTGTAGCAAAATGTTCCCCACAATGTAATAAATGTAGTTTTTTCCTGATCTTCAGGTGCCATTTTTATTTGATTGTAGCCTGAAAAACCATCCATAAAAGAGAAGGTAGAAAAACCAGCAGTGTTATCTACCAACACATCAATGTGAGGGAGTGGAAAATTATCTTTAGGGCTTGCTTTGTTTAAATCCCTATAATCCACACACATCCTAACTTGCCCATTCTTCTTTGGCACAGGAACAATGTTTGCAACCCATTCAGGATAATTGGACACAGTCAGAAATCCAGCATCAATTTGTTTCCTGGCTTCATCCTTTATCTTAATTAACATGTCTGGCTTCATCTTTCGCAACTTTTGCCTTACTGGTTTGCACTCAGGTTTGAGTGGTAAATGATGCATTACAATATTCGTGTCTAGTCCAGGCATGTCTTGATAGGACCAAGCAAAGATATCGACATATTCTGTGAGCAAATCAATAAGCTTTTTGCGAGTTTCTGTAGAGACATTAGCGCCAATTTGAACCTCCTTGACTTCTGCTTGTGATCCCAGGTTAATTATCTCTGTTAACTCTTCATGGGGGCCCAACGCTTTTTCCCCTTCCTCTATCATTTCTAACAACTCAGCACTAGGTTCAAAATCTTCTTCTTCCTCGTCAGACTCAACATTGTGTATAGGAATATCAAGTTCGTATTGAGAATCGTTTGCACATTCAATCTCAGTATTACTGCTTAAGATGTTGATAATTTGGAAAAAAGAAGAAAAGAAGAGTAAATATTTTGCCCTGGAGAGTGTAATTATGCAATAGCAAAAGGAAATGAACTAAAACCTTCATTGAATGATGAAATTTACTATTGAATGAAGAAATTTACTTGAACACATAGAAAGAAGTCTGGAAAATGAAATGAGTAAAATGACTAACCTAACTTGAAATTGAAAATTGAAATTGCAAAAAAACAATAAAAAAGTGGTCAATTACTTTGACATCTTAACAGCAAATGACGGTAATTCAATAGTACTCCAATTGTTGAGCTCGAAGTTTTCTGGGCACGGGTAGATCCATGGACCAAATTCTTCCTCTTTAGTCATTACTGCAACTGCAAAATCTCCTGGACGAATTATACCAGCACTTTCAAATGAGTGGTAGAGATGAGGGATGACTTTTTCCCCATATTCTGGTTCACGACTTTCAAATCTGGCCAAACGCCTATCTTTTTCTCGCTTCTGTACCCTGATCATATCTGCTTTATCCGGCTTATACCCAAGCCCAAATCTTTTTGTATTTTTTGATAGGCTTAAAACATCATCTAAACGACTGTTGCTTTCTTTGAACGTCTTGACTGAAGATCGAGATTTAGATTTCTTGCCTTCCCCATATAGTGTTGTAGCACTTGCCACCTCGAATGTTTGAAATGATGACTCAAAAGCTTCCTCTGCTGCATCAATATATGGCATTGAAGCTGGCCTAGAAACCAAGATATCCTCCTGACCAGATACAATTACTAGGCTCCTTCCAATTGAAAATTTAAGTTTCTGGTGCAGCGATGATGGCACAGCTCCTGCAGAATGTATCCAAGGTCGCCCTAATAAGAAACTGTAAGCAGAGGGGATATCCATAACTTGGAAGGTTATGTTAAATGTGCATGGGCCGATTTGTATTGGAATCTCAATGTCACCCACCACCTGACTGCGTGCCCCATCGAAGGCCCTTACTACTACGGTACTTGGCCTCATATGGGACATATCCACTGGCAATCTTTCGAGCGTTGATTTTGGCATTATGTTCAAAGAAGACCCATTATCCACCAGGACTTTTGCTACTAAAAAGTTCTTGCACTTGACTGAAATATGAAGTGCCTTCGTGTGTCCTGTGCCTTCGGGCGGTATCTCATCATCAGTGAAAGTTATGGTGTTGTGAGCAGTTATATTCCCCACGATATTATCTAGACCATCTGGAGTGATGTCTTTGGAAACATATGCTTGATTCAAAGCTTCCAATATCGTGTCTCGATGCGAATCAGAGGATAACAACAAAGATAATATGGAAATCTTAGCAGGCGTCTGAGCTAGCTGTTCCACTACTTTGTATTCACTCTGCTTAACCAACTTTAGAAATTCTTGAGTTTCTTCTTCAGACACAGTCTGTTTGCCCCTTGATTTCTTCATCACTGTTGTTTCTTTAGGCTTGACATTGCTACCTGTGTTACTTTCGACTTTCTCAT
Organism: Luffa acutangula; assembly: GCA_036850905.1. NCBI lineage: Eukaryota > Viridiplantae > Streptophyta > Magnoliopsida > Cucurbitales > Cucurbitaceae > Luffa > Luffa acutangula. The sequence goes on from CM072090.1 coordinate 8,500,974, forward strand.
TTTTCTCTTCTATTGTATTCTTTGAGCACTTCAATAACTGATCTGGAGTGTAGGATTTCCCACTCCGTGTTACGCCTCCCGTTCCGGAAATGTTGTCAACTGGAAGTGAGGGCGTTTCTGAGTTAATAGTTACTTTGTACTCATAACTCCATGGTACTGCCTTAGAACTCTTGTACTTGAAAGGAGTCGGCACCTGAATGGTGATCGACTTTGGATCATGAGTAGTAGTTTTCTCACGGTAATAGATCGTGAGTGGTTTTAGTTTGAAAGATGGATTCAAATTTTCTTTAGGCAACAATTCTTCCACGACGCCTATTTCATTATCCTGGTGATGGGCTTGGGCAACCACAAGAAATTTTGAATCCACCAGTTCTTGGATCCTTTTATGAAAACGATGACATTGTTCTAAAGAATGTCCCTTTGCCCCAGCATGAAATAGGCAAGTCAGATTATCATCAAATTCTTCTTGAACAAGGTCCTTGTGTGCATACTCAATTGATACATATCCGTTAACGAGGAGAATCTCAAAAAGCTTCTCCTTGGGAGTCTTGATCTCTGTAACATCTGCCTTCTTGATAATATCCTGACACTGATCTATTGCATTCACCTGGTGGTTTGGTAAAGGATTATTATCAACATTGGGCCCCTCCTCCTTTTTGAAATTTAACCATCCGGCCTTAATGAGCTCTTGCACCCTATACTTCAAAGCAGTGCAATTTTCTGTAGAATGCCCAACAGCACCTGCATGGTAATCACACCTTGCATTGGGATCATACCATCTTGGATAAGGGGGTTGCAGTGGAGCAACAGGCTTGGGTGCCAACTGATGGTTCTGAATTAACTGAGGCAAGAGCTCAGTATATGTCATCGGAATCGGATCAAATTGGGCTTGCTTGTAAGGTGCTCGATTATTTTGCTGACCTGGAGTGACTGGTTGTTGTTGCCTTCGAGACTGAAAGTTTTGATTCATTTGGGGTCTGGTATCTTGGCCATAAAATGGGGAGTACTGCGCTGATGCATTATTCACCTGGTGTGGATAATATCCGTACGTAGGTAAATAATTCGAAGAATATTGTGTGATGGGTTGGTGGATTTGTCGATGGGACTTATCCACCTTCCCTATCATCTGTACTTCTCCCTCCTTCTTTTTTGAAGTATTGCTCTTCTTCGTGCTTGAGGATTCAGCAGTTTTGGCTATCCTACCGTGTTTGATTCCATACTCAATTCTTTCTCCAATTGTCATGATATCAGAGAAATTGGTTGACGCACTTCCAACCATATGTTCATAGAATGGGGACCTTAAGGTATTGATGAACATGGCAGAAAGCTCCTTATCCGTTAAAGGGGGTTGGACTTGAGCTGCCGTATCCCGCCACCTTTGAGCATAATCTTTAAAGTCTTCAGTACTCTTCTTTTCCATCCTCTGTAAGTCCAGTCGGTCGGGAGCCAAATCAATATTGTGCTTGTACTGTTTGAGGAAGGAATCAGCCAAGTTCTTCCATGTGACAACATGTGAACTATCCAACTGCATATACCAACGGGCAGCTGGACCCTTTAAGCTATCCTGAAAGCAATGTATGAGCAGCTTATCATTATGAACGTGCACTGCCATCTTCCTACAGTACATAACAATGTGACTTTTAGGGCATGTTGTCCCGTCATATTTTTCAAATTCAGGAAGTTTGAATTTTGGTGGGATCACAACGTCTGGAACTAAACATAATTGAGTGGCATCCATGTTTCCAAAAACACTAGTGCCCTCAACCGCCCTTAACCTTTCCTCTAGAACTTCAAGTTTTTCATTAGAGGGTGTGGCTAACTCGTTTTTTACTTCTGGGTCATCCAAGTTGGGGACCGCAAAAGGTATTTTTGAAAATTCTGGCTTGAAATAAGAAGCACCAGCTTGGCTTGCCATGGGTAATTGGGGAATTTGACCTTCTTTAAATGATGGAAAAGGGTATTGCCCAACAGGTATGTCATATAAGGGGTTGTAGGAAGTATGTTGTGGCATGGACGTTTCTGCTGTCGTACGAATATGTGAAGCGAAACTCGGTGGAAATGGTAGGCCAGCTTGAGGGTTTCCAATCGGAGTGTCTGGTGCAGTTGTATCTGCAATCATTTTGCCCTTTTCCAAAGCGGCAATGATTGCATCAACCTTTTCCCTGATTTCCTCGATGTCCTGCTTAGTCTTCTCTTGTTCACCCTTTTCTTCCATAATCCTTGTTCTACGCCTAGTGTGGTAGACTCTTGTTGAACGAGCTATTTTATTGTTCTGTTTTTATTTTTAAAAGAAAAGTCTTAGAGAAAGTAAAAAGAAATAAGAAAAGTATGAGATGCATGAATGAATGAAATTTTATTATTGAAGGAAAAAAACAATGAATATATCTACAAAATAAACAATTGGAGAATTGGAAAACAAGAAGACAGGGAACATTAATGAAAGTGACCAAAGTACCCAAGGTCTCTACGAATCATCCCTAAAAACTCAAACAACTCCTCCGCATTAGAGGCCATAGGTGATGTATTCTCTCGCAGATCCCTTGCCCATTCTGAAAATCCTCGGGCTCTCCTAGCCATGATCTTGATAGTGTTCATGGTTCGACTTACTTTCCCAAGAATTATCTGCATGTCATCTCTCATAGTGGCATAATCTTCCCTTACTGAGGAGTATTTCTCCTCTAATTGTCCTCTCTCTTGTGACAACTGTTCGCTTGCCGTTTGAAATGCTTGGAGCTGACGTTCCAACGAGCTTGAATAACTTTTAAAAGCTTCAGACTCTTCTAACTGAGCTTGTATATTCACGCGTAGATTGTCCAGCGTTCGCCTTAGAGCAGTATTGGCCTCTTCAAACTCGATAAGTTGTGTTTTCTGCTTGTTGATGGTTTCGTTTAATTCCGCAACTAACTCTAAGAGAGTCTCTTTACCTCTTGAAAGGTCTTTGATCTTATCCTCTTGTGAACGAGTTGCCCTTCGCAATGCAGTATTTTCATTCCTCAAAGCGTGATTCTCCTTAATCAATCTTCTATTCTCCTCGTCCAATATATCATAATCTCTTTCCCGCTTGGCTCGGTTTTTTGAAACTCTCTCTACTTTTTCGAGTTTGCCACTAGCTTGAGTTACCTGGTCCATCAAACGTTTGACCTCTTGCTGTAATTTTTCATTTTCTAGTTTCAATGTTTGATTTCTTCCCACTAACTCATTTCGCTCTGTCGCTAGCTGGCTAGGCTTATCTACTGCTCTACTGGATGATTCTCCCACATTGTCACGAGTCGTAATTGGGATCTTACTTCTCTTAATGCGCCATTGCAGATATTCTGGAGTAACTCCCTCAGAGTGACTATTGCCATTTATCCTTCTAACTGTTCTCCAGGAAGTCAGCACTTGTCGCTTCTTCTCGTTAGAATCCTCACAACTGTAGGAAAATTCTAATTTATGCAGACCATGAGTTGTTGGTATGAATTGTTTAAACCAACTTTGTCGCAAGGCCAACAACGGAGCATAATGGACGCATCCCCAAGGGCCTACTAGAGGAACTGTGTGGAAGCTCCCGCATCTGTAGATTAAGGCTTTTAGGGGCATCCAATGTGCCTTCCAAATCACATGCTCTAATTTGGAATTCGAAAAGAAAGACATCCATGCTTCTTTCCTCGGAAAACTTGAGTTCCATGGGGCCGTGCCAAATTCTGCAATTGTACTCCTTGTTAGATTCCACGTGCTGCTGAAGTTGATTTTTGGACAGCCAAAATCTTCTGGGAACTTAAAATGACTATGCACCCAAATATAGAGTAAGGGCACACAGCATCTCAACTTCCCGCCTTTGTTGGACTTACAGTAATTGAGCGCTCGAACAGTTTCCGCTAGAAGAGGTATGGCTGGATCCACCCCTTGCTCAATGCCGAAGAATAACTTCAAAACATCACCGTCCACATATCCTTTAACTTTGGGATACAAGACCATCCCGTAGATGCACAAGGCTAACAGCACCAGGCCCCTTTCTTCATTTATGTGTTTGCGAGCGAGTTCTGTTAGATAATCTGCAGATATAGACTCTTCAACCCCTTTCACTTTCACATTTTTCTGCACTTCCTTTAGGTGTACAGCTAGAAATCTGGATAAAGTTCTCTTTGCAGTTAGTTGTGGGTTGAAACAATAGATCATTTCTCCACCTTTTTCTTCAATGTTCAGCATCGTATGGTATTCCTCAATGGTCGGGACTAAGTCGAAATCTTGAAATACGAAACACCTGTAGGCCGGGTCCCAGAATTCTAACACAGCCTGGACGGTGAACCGATTAACTGGAATATACATGAGGTCTGCAATATGGCCGTATCTCTTTGAGAACAAAAATCTTCTTTCTGGCGTTAAACCTTCCCAAATGGCTTTCAGCTCCCCTAGCTCGTTAGCAATGATCTGAACTTGACTTGAGAAGGATGACGACACAGGGCTTTTAAAAGGTAGATTATCCCCATGCTTTAGTTGTGTTTGCTCTGCCCATTGTAGCACAGTACTCAACTCATCATACTCAGAGGAAGATGACCGTATCGACTCTATGGGTACGTTGGCATTCATTTTGTTCCTTTTTGGAGAAAAAGAAAATGTAAGGAAATAATAATTAACTAGCGCTTTAAATTAAAATAGATTTTTCATGCGCCTACACGGGAGCATTCGCAATCCCCTCGAAGGTCGACATTACTTCATCCAAAAAAGCAAGATAGTACCATGAAGAAATGAATTTAATTTGAAAATGTGAGAAAACTACTTAATGTCATGAAAAATGGGGAGGACTTTTCATGTGCCTACACGGGAGCATTCGCAATCCCCTCGAAGGTCGGCACTACTAATTCCAAAACATGATGCAGGACCCAAACTAAATGGTATGGCTAAACTAAATACTAAATTCGACTTCAAATGGAGTAAAGGGAAAAAAACGCTTGGGATAAACTCTTTTTAGGGAAAAAAATAATAAAATAAAAAAATAAAATAAAAAAAAGAAAATGGAGAGTAAAAATCTAAAATGGAAAGAATGTAGAAATATTTACTTCTCCAATTAAACAAAATAGAAAGACTTTTTTAGAAAACAAGTTTTTCCTCTTAAAGAAAGTTTTTTGTTTTGGCAAGACTTCAATCTCTTAAAAACTCTTTTTAAACAAAAAAAAAAAAAATTGAACTCTTTAACCAATCTTACAAAAATTTCTTTGTCTTGTCAAAATTAAACTTTTTTATTAAAAGAAAATCCCTCTTTCAAAACAAAAATTAAGCTAAAAAAAAAATAAAAAAAAAAATAAAATTCATGTAAACAAAACTTGAACTTTTATTTTGACAGAACTTTTAACTCTTTAGAATTTCAAGCAAAGTCTTAATTTTAAACTTCAAAGAATTTCTATTCATGACAAAACTTCAATTTTTTTTTTAAAAAAAAAACAAAGTTCAAATTTAGTTTTCAAAGAATTTTTCTCTTGACAAAACTTAAAATGCTTGAAAAGAAAACAGTTTTTTTTTTTTAAACAAAGTTAAACTTTTTTAAAGAATTTTATTTGAAAAAAAAAAATTAATCCTTTAAAAGAGAATTTTTTTTTTACAAAGTCTAAGTTTTTTTTTTTTAAATAATTTTTATTCTTGACAAAAACTTAAATTCTTGAAAAGAAAACCCTTTTTTTTAAAACAAGTTTAAACTTTATTTTTCAAATAATTTTTATTCTTGACAAAAACTTAAATTCTTGAAAAGAAAACCTTTTTTTTTAAAAACAAGTTTAAACTTTATTTTAAAAGATTTTTCTTTTACAAAACTTAAATTCTTGAAAAGAAAACTTAAAGTTTAAGCCTTTTTTTTAAAACAAGAAAAAAACAAGTGACACCTAAAAGAGTGGACTTTGAAACCTATGATAATACAAAATGATGGCATGAATATGAAGTGAGGTAGAGAAATTCTAACCCTAATGGATAAAAAGGTCCCCAAATTAATCCAAGTGTTATAAAATAACAAATGAACTAACTTGAGTGAGGATTTTTCATGCGCCTGCACGAGGGCAATTATGTCCCTTCGAAGGTCGACACTACTACATCCTCGATCCTAATCCTAAAGGTAAAGCCCGGGTATAGAGTTGTGGTTGTGTGTGATATGCATGACAATATAATATGAATTAACCATGCATTCATTAAAGCACAAAATATATTCACACAAGTCACTCCAATAATAACTATGCATAAAATAAGATGGACCACATAATAAATAAATAAATAACAAAATGAATCGAATAATAAATAAAAAAAAATGAAAACGGCATTGACCCTCTTAAAAAAAAAAGTCCCCAGTGGAGTCGCCAAGCTGTCGCAACGTCATCGCGACGCGGAGCGGCCGACGTCCTTCCCTAAGGGTCTCTTTCGAGGTGAGAGGTTTGGAGTCGCCACCAATCATCTTGGGGTGTGATTGGTCACCCATTTTAAAAAAAAAGTGGTCTTTGAAAACCAAAAATTAGGTTCGGGGATCAGTTGTGTGTAGGGAAGGTGTTAGCACCCTACAACACCCGTTTGAAAACATTTTATTTTATTACTCTAATTCATTAAACAAAAGGTCCGTGTCTTAACGAAAATAAACAAAAAAAAATGAAAATTGAAAATTAATTGTCTCACTAATTTCACCTTATCTTTAAATAAAGTAAGGATTTAATTTTGTGAGTGGGGTTAACCCATGACTTTATTATCATGTAAAAATTTCCTAATTAAAGAAAATCTTTCACCTCAAGAATTTGAAAATTATTTCAACTCCGTCATAGGCTATACATGAGCTAATTTGTCTCTCAACTATTACCTCACATTTCAAAAATAAAATATGAAGTAATAATCATGAGTGGTATGACACCATTCAATGGAAAAATATTTTTTCATTTTTAAATCAAATTCAATTAGAAATTCATTTGGAATTACCAAAGTAAAACTATTTTGAAGTTCATTTGGAAAATCCAATTTAGAATCAAATCGAAGTTGATTTGAAAATTTTCTAATTTAAGATCCAATTGAAATTTTGATTGCCAAAATAATTGACTAGTTAAACTTTAGGCTAATTTCCAGGCAGGGTGTTCCCTTTCGGTCAGCTTAAATACCCGTTCTTAGACAAAATTAGCATTAAAGTTTTCATAATCAATCTATTTTAACCATTAAAAATATTAAATAATGTTTTTGAAATTTGATTTAACCTTTCCAAAATCGAAATTGATTTCCAATTTAGTTTAAAATTGAAATTGATTTTCAATCTAAGACCAAAAGACATTGACTGGAAACTTTAATTTAGAACCAAATTGACATTTACTGAAAAATTCCAAATCACTTTGAAACTCCATGAATTCAAGATTAAAACCAATTGAGGGTGAAAATTCAAATAAAATTCCAATTGAAATTCATTTGGGCAATTCCAAATTAAAATTCATTTGTAAATGTCAAAATGAAATCAAATTAAAAACAAACAAAGGTTGAAATCCCAAATTAAATCCAATTAAAAATTTATTATAAAATCTCAAATTAATTATTGAAACCAATGGAAGGAAAGTTTAAAATCGTCTTTTTAAAAAAAAAAAAAAAAAAAATCAAGTGAAAATCAAATTGAAAATCTTAGTTCAAATGTCATTTGTTTGAAATTCATTTGAGCATTTCAAAACCCTTTGAAATTCATTTGAACCATTCAAATTAAAGTAAAATTCAAAACATTAAAATTTCCATTTTAAAGAAAATTGAATTTTCTAATTACAAACTAGTGAACATTTATTAGGAAAATATAAATTCAAATTCAAATTAGAAATTTTATGTTAGAATCCAACTAAAATTAATAAGAAAGACAATTAAAGTTGAAAATGTCATATTAAAATCAAATTGAAATTGGTAATAACAATTCAATTTAAAGCCAATTAAAATTAGTTTGGAAACTCCCAAATAAACTCTAATTGAAATTAGATAAAAAAAACTTTCAACTAATATCCAATTAAAGTTCTTTAGAAGTCTAAAATAAATCAATTTAAATTTCTAATTAGAAAATGAAATAAAATAAATTGCAATTGATTTGGGAAACTCAATTTCATAGCCAAAACGAAAAATGGAAAAATTTGGATACATAAAAAAATAATAATAATAATAAAAGAATTTAAACATGTGGGACCCACCTTATTCGCTTTACTCTTTCTTCTTCCCCAACTTCCTTCCTTCTCTTTTTCTTTTTTCTCTTCCACTTTCCCTCACTTAGGAGCCTTGTTGGAAAAAAAAAGTGGCGGCACGGTGGCGGCGGTGACAGTGGTGGCGGCAACGGCGGTACGACAGTGAGTGGCGGCGTCGGTACGGCGGTGAGTGGCGGCGGCGGCAGTGAGTGGCGGCGTCGGTACGGCAGTGAGTGGCGGCGGCGGTACGGTGGTGACGGTAGCTTTGGTTTTTGGAAAATCCTTCTCCAAACTCTATTTTCCCTCTCAAACTCACTTTCTCTCTCTAAGCTCTCTCACTATTCTTCTCTTTTTTCTTGTGTCCTTGTTGTTCTTCCTCTCTCCTCCATCCTCCATGAGCTCTCATTATATAGTAGAGCTTGGAGGAAGGGGTTGAGAAAAAGGGGGAAAGAATGAGAGGTTGGGAGAAAGAGGGGGAGTGAGTTGAGAAAGATGGGGAAAGAATGAGAGGTTGGGAGAAGGAAGGGGGGAGAGTTGAGAAAGATGGGGAAAGAATGGGAGGTTGGGAGAAAGAAGGGGAGTGAGTTGAGAAAGAGGGGGAGTGAGTTGAGAAAGATGGGGAAAGAATGGGAGGTTGGGAGAAAGAAGGGGAGTGAGTTGAGAAAGAGGGGGAGTGAGTTGAGAAAGATGGGGAAAGAATGAGAGGTTGGGAGAAGAAAGGGGGAGAGTTGAGAAAGATGGGGAAAGAATGAGAAGTTGGGAGAAGAAAGGGGGAGAGTTGAGAAAGATGGGGAAAGAATCGGAGGTTGGGAGAAGGAAGGGGAATGGAGAAGAAAAAGGGAGAGAGAGAAAGAATAGGAGAGGTTGGGAGAATGAGGGGGGATGGAGAACGTGGAAAGAGGAGTGAAGGAAAAAAAATGAATAAAATAAAATAATAAAATAAATAAAAATAAAATAAATAAACAAAAATAAAATAAAATAAAATAAACAAAATAAAGAAATAAATTAAATAAAACAAAAAAAAAAAAGAAAATAAGATGAAAATGAAAATAAATCATGAAAACTAAAAAACAAAATTTGATAATATGCAAGGAGAAAGATTCGAACCAAAGACCTTGTGATTGTTAATACGACTTTATGCCACTTGAGCTATGCTCTTGTTAACATACTAAAAACAAATTGACTTCCAAATATTGAAGAACTTCAAACATTATTACTAAAATCAAGCCGGACCAAATACGGTGTCTACAACTTGATAAAGAAGGTGAAACCCACGCTGCCAGTCGCCGTCCAGACGCCTTTGGTCGAAACGCCGCGAGTCGGATACTTTTAGTCCAGTCGACGTCCAGACGCCTTCGGACCCGCGCTGCTAGTCGCTGCCTTGCTGCTGTCGTGGAGGTTTGTTCGCCGCCGTGGAGGAGAAGCAAAGCTCCGACGAACGGCGGATGAAGAAGGAAAGTCGCGGCGGATGAAGAACCTGCTGCGAACGGTGGACGAAGAGCCTGCTGCGAACGGCGGACGTTGATGTGCCTTCGGGGAGAGGGTTGCGGCGGCGTTGAAGAAGAACAATGAGGAAGGGAGAGGGTTGCGGCGGCGTTGAAGAAGAAAACGAAGAAGGGAGAGGCTTGCAGCGGCTGAGAGTAGAAGAAGGGAGCTAGGGTTGAGGTGCCTTCGGGGAGAGAGAAAATGCAGGTTATTTTTTACCTTTTTCAAAAATTAAAAAAATAAAAAATAAAAAGGGACTTTTAATGGCGGGCAATGCCCGCCATTAAAGGGGGTTTTTAATGGCGGGCAATGCCCGCCATTAAAAGTTCGTTTTTACGGAAAAACGCGCGTCTGACATTAAAAGTGGCGCGCGTTTTCCGTCCGTCATTAAAGGTTCCGCCCCATTTTTTCTGTCCGTCATTAAAGGCTGTTTTTGTAGTAGTGTATGTTGAACATGACTGCAAGCGTAGCCAAGGTGTCTGCTATCTGATTACTCTTCCTTGGTAAATAGTCAAAAGTGATTTCTTCAAATTTATGAGACAAATCTAATATAAGTTTTTTATAAGGCAGTAGCTTAGTGTCTCTTGTTTCCCATTCTCCTCTCAATTGGTGAATCACCAACATAGAATCTCCCAAGACTCGAAGTTTCTTTATCTTCATATCCAATGCAGTTTGGATACCCATAGAACAAGCTTCATATTCAGCCATATTATGAGTACAATCAAAACTTAGTTTGGCGGTGAGAGGGAACAACTTTCCTTCAGGCGATATTAATACAACACCTATCCCATGACCTAACTCATTGGAGGCCCCATCAAACAACATGGTCCATGTTTCCAAGTCTGATATTTCTTTTTCCACCATTATAGTGGAGACAAATTCATCAGGGAAATCAAATTTCATTGGTTCATAATCGTCTATAGGTTGCTCGGCCAAATGATCGGCTAGTGCACTTCCTTTTATTGACTTTCGAGTAACATAGACAATATCATACTCGGATAAAAGAACCTGCCATCTAGCAATTCTACCAGACAAAGACGGTTTTTCAAAGATGTATTTGATAGGATCCATCTTTGAGATAAGCCATGTTGTGTAGTACAACATATATGGTCTCAAACGACGAGTGGCCCAAGCTAGAGCACAACAAGTTCTTTCTAAAAGAGAATATTTGGTTTCGCAATCAATGAACTTTTTGCTTAAATAATATATGGCTTGCTCTTTTCTGCCTGAACTGTCATGTTGTCCCAGTACACACCCCATTGAATTTTCCGTCACTGTAAGATATAGGATAAGTGGACGATTTGGAGTTGGAGGTACAAGAACAGGAGGGTTTTGTAGGTATTGCTTGATCTTTTCAAATGCTTTTTGACAGTCGTCATTCCATATGCATGTATTGTTCTTACGAAGTAGCTTGAAGATTGGTTCACATGTTGCTGTAAGATGTGATATGAATCTTGCAATATAATTCAATCTTCCCAAGAAACCTCTGACTTCTTTTTGAGTACGTGGTGGCGGCATTTCTAGAATGGCTTTGACTTTGTCTGGGTCAACTCTAATTCCCTCATGGCTTACGACGAAACCCAACAACTTGCCAGAAGTGACCCCAAATGTGCATTTACTCGGATTCAGTTTCAACTTGAATTTCCTCAATCGCTCGAATAACTTTCGGAGAATGGTTGCATGCTCTTCCCCTGGTTTTGACTTAGCAATCATGTCATCAACATACACTTCGATCTCCTTATGCATTAGGTCATGGAAGAGAGTAACCATGGCCCGTTGGTAGGTTGCCCCAGCATTTTTCAATTCGAACGACATGACCTTATAACAAAAAGTTCCCCATAATGTGATGAATGTAGTTTTCTCTTGATCTTCAGGTGCCATTTTGATTTGATTGTAACCTGAGAATCCATCCATAAAGGAAAAAGTTGAGAATCCAGTTGTATTATCTACCAGTAAATCAATATGAGGAAGTGGGAAGTTATCCTTTGGGCTTGCTCGATTCAAATCTCTATAATCAACACACATTCGGACATGTCCATTTTTTTTAGGTACTGGCACAATGTTAGCTACCCATTCTGGATAATTAGCAACTGCTAAGAATCCTGCATCAATTTGTTTCATGACTTCCTCTTTTATTTTGATTAACATGTCTGGCTTCATCTAGCGTAACTTCTGTCTCACTGGCTTGCATTCAGGCTTAAGTGGCAAATGATGCACCACAATACTTGTGTCTAAACCAAACATATCTTGATAAGACCAGGCAAAAACATCAATGTATTCATGAAGCAGTGTTATTAACCCTTGACGGCTTTCAGCAAACATGTTGGTCCCGATTTTAACTTCTTTAACCTCTACTTGAGATCCCAAGTTAATCGTCTCTATCAACTCTTCATGTGGTCCCAATATCCTCTCTTCTTCTTCAACCATTCTCAACAATTCAGGAGTAAGTTCTAGATCTTCCTCATTACCACTTGTTCTCTCATCGGACTCAACATCGTATGTAGGAGAATCAAGTTCGTATTTAAGATCATTAACGCTTTCAATCCCAATTTCGCTGTTTAAGAGAGGGATTATTCAGTGTGATGAAAGAAGATAAATGAAGGAATGGAATAAATGAAATCAATGCTAAAAGAAGTAGACACAAGAGAGATTCATTGGATGATAGGAAAGAAAGAAAAAAAATGCTTCTTCATTAACAAATGAAATATTGGCATAGAACACATAATCATCAAAACAAAAAACAAACAAAAAGTTTAAAAATTACTTTGATATCTCATTAACAAATGATGGTAGCTCCATTACAATCCAATTATTGAGTTCAAAGTCTTCTGGGCACAGATAAACCAAGGGACCAGCTTCTTTTTTCTGTTCGATTATAGCCATGACTGCAGGGTCTTGAGATTCCGGATGAATTATTCCAGCAAAGATGAAGGTATCATGAAGATGAGGAATGATATTCATTTGATACTTCGGCTCACGGTTCTCCAATCTAGCCAGTCGTTTTTCTTTCTCCTGCCTGTGTGCTTTAATCATATCTTTTTTGCTTGGTTTATATCCCAAACCAAACCTCTTCATATTTTTCGACATATTCAACAAATTTTCGACGTTTTGGTTGCTTCCTGTTAAGGAGAGTTTTGAAAGTTGCAACTCCATTTTCCCTATCTCTCCGTATAAAGTTGTGGCATTTGCAATCTCAAAAGCTTGAAATGATGACTCAAAAACCTCTTCTGTTGCTTCTAAGTAGGGCATTGAGGAGGGTCTTGACACTAAGATATCCTCTTGTCCAGATATGATTACTAGTTTGCGGTCGACCACAAATTTAAGTTTTTGGTGTAATGATGATGGGACCACTCCAGCTGAGTGAATCCAGGGACGCCCTAACAAAAAGCTGTAGGTCGAATTAATGTTCATAACCTGAAAGGTTATATCGAAGGTGCATGGACCTATCTCAATGGGCACTTCTATGTCTCCAACGACTTCACTACGTGCCCCATCAAAAGCTCGTACGATCATATTGCTGGGTCTTACATGAGACATATCAACAGGAAATTTCTCCAACGTGGATTTAGGCATTATGTTCAAGGAGGAACCATTATCAACTAGAACTTTTGCCACAGCAAAATTTTTGCACTTAACTGTAATGTGCAAGGCTTTAGTGTGTTCGGTGCCTTTTGGTGGTAACTCATCATCTGTGAAAGTTACTGAACTGGATGCAGTTATGTTTCCAACGATGTTATCCAAGTTGTCCAGCGTAATATCCTGCGGAATATAAGTTTGATTCAATATGTCCAACAAAGTCTTACGATGCGTATCTGAAGCTAATAACAAAGCCAATATGGAAATCTTTGCAGGGGTTCGACCTAACTGTTCGACCACTTTATAATCACTTTGTTTAACCAACTTAAAAAATTCTTGGATGTCCTCTTCAGATGCTAGGCTGTTTAACATTCAGGTTTTTCACTGCAATGGGTTCTTCTGTCTTTTCCTTGATATCTTCAATGATCTTGGTTTTTCCTTTTTCTTTACCCTTGGGTTTCAATAGGTCTTCTGATGTATAGCACTTCCCGCTTCGTGTTAGACCTCCTATCCCACTGATATTATGGATCGGGAGGGGTTCAGAACCAACAGTTACCTTATATTCATAGTTCCAAGGTACTTCTTTTGAACTTTTATATTCAAAGGGAGTCGGAATCGGGATGGTAATCGGTCTTGGCTTGGAATTTGGGGTACTGGGCTTCTCGTGATAAGAAATTGTCAACGGTTTTGGCTTGAGAGAAAACCTTGAGCATTCTTCTATAATATCAACTTCCCCATACTGAGGGAGTTGAGTCATCTTTTGAGAAACTGTTAAAAAATGTGAATCTAACAACTCCTGGACTTTCAGACGAAAATGAGGACATTGGTCAATAGAATGCCCTTTTGCCCCAGTGTGATAAGAACACATCAAGTTGTCATCGTATGCTCTGACACCCAAATCTAATTGGAGGCATTCTACTCCAATGTATCCATTACTCAATAATATTTCGAATAGTTCTCCCATGGGAGTAACTATGCTCTCAACATTGTTTTTCAAATCAGCTCCATGAACCTGATCTATCGCATTTACTTGTGCATTCTAATGGTTTGGCAGAGGATTGTTATTGACATCTGGACCATTTTCTTTTTTAAAGTTCAACCATCCTGCCTTGATCAATGCTTGCACCCTATGCTTGAGTGCAGTACAATTTTCAGTGGAATGTCCAATTGCTCCTGCATGGTAGTCGCAACGGACATTTGGGTCATACCACTCTGGGTAAGGTGGCTTTACTGGGTCCATTGGCATAGGTGACAACTGATTATTCTGGAAGAGTTGGGGTAGAAGTTCGGTATATGTCATCGGAATCGGATCAAAATGAGTTTGTCTACGGACGCCTTTATTGGTTTGGTGTCCTTGGACATAAGGAGTGTTCTGTTGATTCCGAGGCTGGTAGCCTTGAGTAGGACGAGGATTTTGGACGTAAGGTGATGAGTATTGGGCTGACGTATTATTGATATAGGGTTGAGGGTAAACATATGGAGGTGGATAGTGATATTGTGGCACTCTGGCATTAGGGTATGGTTGTCTTGAATTGAAACCAATCATCTGAACTTCTCCCTCTTTTTTCTTCGATGGAACCCCCTTTTTCGTTGTTGATGATCCAGCCGTATCAGTTATCTTTCCATGCTTAATTTCGTACTCGATTATCTCTCCAATTGTCATTATGTCAGAGAAATTGGTAGAGGTACTCCCAATCATCTTATCATAGAAAGGAGATTTGAGAGTATTAATAAACATGGTCGACAGTTCCTTATCGGCTAAAGGTGGTTGCACCTGAGCAGCAGTATCCCTCCACCTTTGGGCATACTCTTTAAAGCTTTCTGTGTTATTATTTTCCATCCTCTGGAGGTCTAGGCGGTCAGGAGCCATATCTATGTTGTGCTTATATTGCTTTAAAAATGAATCGACTAGATTCTTCCATGAACATATATGAGTGCTGTCTAACTGCATATAGCATCGAGATGCTGGACCAATAAGACTGTCCTGGAAGCAGTGAATTAACAGCTTGTCATTTTGAACGTATGCTGTCATCTTCCTGCAATACATGATGAGATGGTTTTTAGGACAGGATGCTCCATCATACTTTTCAAACTCGGGCACCTTGAATTTTGGAGGGAGGATTACATCTGGTACCAAGCATAGCTTGGTCGCATCTATATTTCCGAAGACATCTGTTCCTTCTACTGCGCTTAATCTTTCCTCCAGGACTTCAAGCTTTTCACTAGAAGAGACTTTCTCACCTCCCGTTAGCTCTTTTCTGATTTCAGGATCATCTAAATTGGGAACTGTAATGGTCACCTTGGGAGGTACCTCTATGGGTAGTGAAAATCCAGGTTGATTGTGTACAGGCACTTGCTCATTCTTGAAAAATGGAAATGGGTGCTGCTCTATTGGAATATTGTACAATGGATGATATTTTGGAGTAGTGCCCTCTGTTGATTGCCGGATTGGAGGGTCGTTCATTGTATTGCTGGTCTGAGCAATATCAGGTATTATTTTGCCTCTTTCCAGGGCGACAAGAATGGCATCCATTTTTTCTCGTAACTCCTCAATATCTTTCCTTGTTTTCTCCATCTCAGTACTCTGCTCTTCCATGATCCTTGTCCTGTATCTTGTGACGTAGGTGCGGTGGATTCGAGGTGACCGAGCTATCTTATGATTCTGTTTATATTTTTAATGCAAAGAGATTTTAGTGTAAGAAAAGATAAAGACAAAACGAAACAAAAAAAAAGTGATAGAAGAGAAGAAAAAAAAATGGCTTTGATATTAAATTGGAAAATGATAAAACAATGTAGCAGCAAAATTTGTGCAAAATTGAATTACAAGATATTTCAACTATCTAAATAAAACATAAACTAAAGTAAAGAGTTAATAATATTGCCCCCAATACTCTAAACTTATACGAAGTTTTCCCAGAAACTTGAGCACATTCTTGCTATTCGGCTGTGTAGGTGCTATGACTTTAGAGAGAGTACGTCCATCTTCTGCTAGTTCATCTGCCCTTCGAGTGACTCTCCTAATCTGAGTGAGCATATGTTCCGCTTTACTTCGTAGTGTCGCGTGGTTCTGTCTCGCAAACCCAAAATCATCGCTTAATCTGTCGTACTGCTCCTTTAAATAGGTATAATCTTTCATTAATCTATCAGTGGCATCCTGATACTTACCGAGGCGAACATTAAGTGACTGAACGGACTCTCTTAGACCCTTGTTGTCGTTGATGAGCTCCCCTAGTTGATCTTCTCTAATCTTTAGCGTTAATTGTAGGTCGTCAATTGTTCGACATAGCGTTCCATTCTTTTCTTCTACCTCAGTAATCGTTTGGTTCCTCAAACTAATGCAATCTTCGAGCTCTTTCATCAACTCATGAAGTGAGGCAATCTCAGATTGTTGCTTCAAAACTTGGTCATTCCTTGACTTGAGAGTTGCTTGGGAGACTCCATTATCCCTTCTTAATCGATGCATTCTTCTGTTCAGGTCTCGGGCCTCTGTGTCTAATGCTGAAATTTCCTTTTCTAACTGTTCTTGTTTGTTGACACTGCCCTTTAATCGGTTCAACTCTTTTTCTAGTTCAACATTGCGCAACAAACCTTGCTTTACCTCCAATTGCAACCTTTCATTTTCTTGAACCAATGATGAATTCGCTTTTCTCAATTCATCACATTCCTTTTCGTGTGCTGCTTGTTCTGTCTGTTGATCTGGTATCACCTTTGCATTAAGTTTTATCTTGGTTTTCATTTTTGGTGACACAAGCACGGTTTTAGCTCTGTTCGCATGCCATGTTTTGTACGCCTGTGTGGTATCATCATGAAACTGACCACTCTGGATTTTAGTGATCATTTTCCATGCTTTCACAATTTTCTGAATTCTATCTTTACAGAAGCCTTTATCATAAGCAAATTCGAAATCCTTCAACTCATGCGTAGCAGGGATGAATTGTCGGACCCAAATTTGGCGTACTACCAATAAAGGAGCATAGGCTATACATCCCCAAGGACCCAAAAGAGGTAAACTTTGAAATTTACCACATTTATAGATCATTGGCCTAGTTGACATCCAAGGGGCTCTCCACATTACATCTTCTACCTTTAGTTCAGAGAAAAAGGCTTCCCAAGCGCTCCTTTCAGGGGAGGATGAACTCCAACCTGATTGCACATACTCTGAAATGGGATTTCGCAGCTTATTCCAGGAACTTGAAAATTTGATCTCTGGACATTTGAATTCGGGTGGACACTTCACATGACTAAGGACCCAAATGTACAATAATGGTGCACACCCTATAAATCTTCCTGTTCCTTTTGTTCTGCAATAATTCAATGAACGAAAAGTTTCTGCCAATACAGGAATAATGGGATCAACTCCTATTTCTATCTTAGCAAACAATTGGACCACACGTTCCTCAACATATCCACATACTTTAGGAAACAAAACAACATTAAAGATACACAATGCCAGTAAAGTTAACTCCTTGTCTTCATTTGCAAATTTTTGTTGAAGAGTAAGGATGTAGTCCAGGGGTAGGCATGTGTTCTCTCCTTTTATCTTTACTTGTTTCTCAATGTCGCTCGTACGAATCTTGCCCAAAAGAGTAGATAATGCTCTTTTCATTGTAAGCTCTTGATCGTAAGAATAAGCTTCAACCTCTGTTCGTGTTGGCATATGCAGAAGGGATTGATATTCCTCTATTGTAGGAGTCATGTCAATTGAGCCAAATGTGAAACATCTGTAGGCTGGATCCCAATGTCGAATCAAAGCTTTTAATACATAATAATTAACTTGTACATACATGAGCTGAGCTAGATGGCCATATTTGCTTGTAAATTTAGTCTTTCTATCTACAGTTAATTTTTCCCAAGCCTGTTTCACTGTTTCTAATTGACTTTCTGGAAAACTGACATCCTCAAATTGAGACATAGGATCTTCTACTAAAGAATCTTCGTGGATTTGTTGTACATTTTCTGACCATTGACGTACTCTTGCTTGATCTTCTATACTCATTTCTTGTATTGGAGGGGGTGATTTTATTTTACTCATACTTTAGTTTCTGCCAATGTAAATAATCGAAAATTCTGTTAATTTAATTTGCACAATTTTCTTAACTACATTAAAAGAGATTTTAAAGGATATTTTCAATGAGTGAAAATTCAAAATTGATATAAGATACAAGGGAAAAAGGAAAAATAAATAAATAAATAAACTTTGACAATAATGCATGTAATAAGTCAAATCCTAGAACTATATGAGTGGAGTTTAACTCTAAGGCATCCTAGAAAAGGTCCCCAAGCTTACCCACTGATTTAACGATGTAGTAGGCTTGAGTGGAGAATTTCATGTGCTTGCACGGGAATCGAAATTCCACGAAGGTCACACTACTTAGTCTCCGAGTCTAGTCCTAAGGTAGAGCCCGGGTAGAAGGCTAGTGAAAGTGTGTGAAATGCATGATTAATAAGATGACATACAAATGAATGACATAACAATTACAACATAAAAAAAAATGGTAACAATAAGATGACATGCAAATGAATGACATAACTAATATAAAGTAATTACAACATAAAAAAAATGGTAATAGACAAGTGAATAACAATTTGCCAAACAAATCATATTATAAAGTAAGGAAAACAAAATAATAACAAAAGGACCTAAAGAAAAATTCAATTCAAAGGAAAATGAAGATATTCATGGCTTGACCCTCAAAAGTCCCCAGTGGAGTCGCCAAGCTGTCACAACGTCATCGCGACGAGGAGCGGCCGACATCCTTTCTTGGGTTTTTAAGAAGAAAGTTGGAGTCACCACCAATCATTGAAGGTGTGATTGGTCACCTTTAAAACAAAAAACCAGTCTTAGAAAACCAGAAATTAGGTTCGGGAGTCGTTTGAGTGTAGGGAAGGTATTAGCACCCTACAACACCCGTTTAACAAAACGATTACCACAGTATCTTAAATTGTCCAATTAAATGAATAAAAATAGTCTTTTATTTTTATTTTTCTTAAAAATAATGATAAATATGAAAATATAAACCCAAAATGCAATAATAAACACAAGATGTCTCATTTGTTTTTACCTTAACTTTAGAAATAAAGTAAGGATTAAACATTATGAGTTGGATATCCAATTTAATATAAATCATGCCTAATTTCTCTTTTAATTAAAGGAAATATGGGCGATACATGATTGTGTTTATTAAAAAAAAAAACAAAAAAAAAAAACAAATAGATGTAAAAGAAGAAAATCATTCAAAGAGTGAATTCTTTTTAGGGAAAATGAGAATTTTCATACCCCTACACGGGAGTTGAACTCCACGAAGACACATTACTCAGTTCCCATAATCCCTTTCAAAAGAAAATCAAAACAATAACAATAATTGAAATTGACCAAGCAGAATTAAAGATTAGATTAAAGCAATTTGGAGAATGAAAGGAAAAAACAAATGAATTAGAAAGTTTAAAAAAATGAAGTTGGCAAAGTGCAAAAGTGAACTAAAATGAGAGAGAAATTAAAAATGATAATGATAATGATGATAATAATAATCATAATAATAATAATAACAATAATAACAAAAAAAAAAAACAAAAAAAAAAAAACAAAGGAAATAGAAAAAAAAAAAAAAAAAAAAAAAACCCACCTTTTTTACTTCTCTCTTTCTTCTTTTTTCCTTCTTTCTTACCCAATGTTTTCTCTCCCCGTATACTCCTTCCTCCCCCTCTTTTTTCCTCTTTTCCTCTTCCACTTTCTTTTCTCTCTTTTTCTATCACTCTCTAAGCTAAACTCTTGCTCAAATGCCTAAACTCTCTCAAGCTCACCTTTACTCTAAACTTCTTCTCTTTTTTTCTCTCCTTTTCTATCACTCTCTAAGCTAAACTCTTGTTCAAATGCCTAAACTCTCTCAAGCTCACTTTTACTCTAAACTTCCTCTCATTCTTCTTGTTTTTTCATCCTCCATCTCCCCCCTTTTTATACTTGAAGGGTTACTAATTTAGGGGGGAGATAGATGGGAAAATGGTGGGAAAAATAAAAAAATAAAAAAAATAAAAAAAAATACTAACCATGGAAAAAGCTTTAGAATAGGTAATGGGGGAGTTTTTCATGAAAACTTCCCATTGAATAGGAATGGGGAAGACCAAAAAAAAAAAACAAAAGATAATATGTGGGAAGGGGATTTGAAACACAGACCTCGTGATTATCAATACGACTTCATGCCAGTTGAGCTATGCTCTTGTTGGCATATCACAAAAACAAATTGACCACCAAATATTGGAAAACTTCAAACATTATTACTTAAAATCAAGCCGGACCAAATACGGTGTCTACAAATACCGTAAATCAATCCAAAACGTGCCCAACGGCTACATCAATCCCTAAGAATTAAACTTAGCTACACATAATCCTCGTTACAAAATAAACTAAGTCTAAATAAGCCATAAAAACTATCTAAAGTAAGGGAAAAGAGAAATAGACTCGTTGTAGGCCGAGACCGAACGTCCCCGTCACGATCCCCACAAACAATGGGTTGATTTCCACTTCGCTCCCTCTGTTTCAGCCTTCCAAGCCTCTGTTCTGCCTTGTTTTTCGGCTCCCAAGAGTCACAAATCGAAGTCCCTTCAAACCTAGCCGAAAAGAAGCTTATATAGCAGATTTTTCGTCTTAGCGTCTCGACGCTGCCTTCAAAACGCGTGTTTCAGTAAGCGAAATAACACAGCGTCGAGACGCTAAGGTCGCAGCGTCGAGACGCTGTGACCTTTACGCGCCTAATCAGATATGGAATGTGAGCGTTGAGACGCTCAAGAGCTAGCGTCTCGACGCTAGCCTGCTGTTGACCGAGATTTGACTTTTTTTCTCTTTGACTCATTTCATTCCCTTGCATCTTATCACGTCCCGAGCACCCGATTAACTCTAAAATTGCACTATAGCTCCAATCAACCATTTCCTACAAAATAAACAATAAAGCACAATAAAATGGCCCAAATATCGTAAAAGACTAGCTAAATTAAATAAGTAAAAGTAGCTAGCTATGCTCGCTATCAGCGCGATCAAGGCTATTCTGCGCCTGGACTAGTTCTTGCCTTGGGACGCTGTTCGACTGCAGTTCGTTTATTTTGTTCGTTAAACTCATGGCAGAAACAGTGACCTTGGTGAAAGCCTACAGAGGAAGTGGGGCTTGGTAAGAGATTGCTCCAAGGGAGAGGGAAATAACCAAGTCAGAAGCTAGTCGAGGAGCTTACCTCACGGAGGTGGCGATGGACAGATTGAAGGCTCTTTGCGGGGTCATCGTAGCCTAATTCTCCCTCAGGCTTATGGGATTGCAAGCCCTGCCAACATCGGAGGTCATGAGCAAGCATGTCCACCTGGTTTCCTGTTACAGAATAGTCCTCTAGAAGGACGCAGACGGGGAGGGAAGTGCCCTCCTCCCTGATAGGAGAAGGAGCGACCGGTGGACGATGGCGTGATGATCTCCTTAGACCCGTGGTGGAAGAGCAGGCGACAACGAAGGGCGCGTCAGATTCGTCCTCAGTTAAGTCAGTGACGTTCGCTTGGGAGGTGCTAGTCGCACCCTTGTTCTTCTTTGGTTTACAGCTCTCATTAAAGATTAGGCGCGGAGGCATCGCTGGGCAATAAAAGAAGAGGTAAAATTAGTGGTGCAGCAAAGTCAAGTAAAAAAAAGGAGAAGTGTCAGCGAGGAAGCAAGGAGAGGCTTACTTGACAGAGGGCGAGCGAGCCTAAGGAACACTAGATTCTCTTGATTGACCAAGTCAGGACCGTAGTGGTTGCAAAGTGGAATCTGTCGTACAACTTCAGCAAACTCGCGGGCTTGAGCAGAGCGGCGAGCTCTTCGAGGAACTGAGCAAAATAAACACGAAGGTGAGTTAGAGAAGTCAGACATGGCAAGAAATATACAAACACTCACCATATTCTCGAAATATTGTGGAAACAGCGTAATGGCTACCGTCCGGGTTTTGCTCTAACCAATTCCCACTAACAAAGAACCAGTCATTTCTCCAATTTTTTACAGATGTAGGGGTGTTAACGATAACCCCCTTCTTTGCACTAATGTAATAAAATAAATGCCCCAAGTTAGGGTTTTTATTGATAGAGTGTAAAGAAAAGAAGATATCCGGGTCCATGGTCTTATCAACATTGCTATACGCCCACAGCAAGATGCAGCCTATCAGGTGGCTCCACCCGTTAGGCACAATTTGGGCAGGAGCGAGCCTGGTGAGCATTAAGAAGTGTTGGAGGAGTAAGGGGAGGGGAAGGCGAACCCCGAATTTAAACATAGCCCTGTAAAAGGCAACCTCGCCCACCGGAGGATGGGAGTGAAGGGATAAAAACCCTCACGCAGCGGAAACGATCAGAGAATCTTATCGGTTTAAATTTTGGTTGGGAAACCAATACGATAGCAAAGCAATTATACAGCATAAACCAGAAAAATACATGCTGTAAAACTGAGATAAAACATGCTTAAACATATTAAATTTATAGATCTAATCTATAAAATTGGATCCTATTGATCCAAGTTCAAGAAAAACCTTACCCTTGAAGAAATCCTTGAACGTTTCGCCAAAATTCTCCGAATAACTCTGAAAAACCAGCAGCAATCACACCTTGATCTTGCTGAAAAATCACCACGAACACCACCACGTGGATTCACCGGTATTCTCGAATAGGATATTGCGTTGGGTGCTTGTGGGAACCAAAAATTCTAAAGAAATTTTCTGGATCAAGAATTCTGTCTTCTCTGAGAGAGTGCAGAACGAGAGAGAACGAGAGAGAGGGAGAGATTGGCGTGTGACTGAGAGTGATTTCTGCAACTGCACACTGACCACGTCTCTTTTTAAAATACATAATATCAGATAACTGAAATATCAGTTATCTGATATTTTTAATTAATTATAATTTTAAAATCATAATTTTAAATTATAATTAATTGTATTTTAATTAATCTAAATTAATTAAAATAACATTAATCTAAATCCAATTTAAATTAATATCCCTCTTATCTTATAGTTTAATTAAATCAAATTTAATTAAACTAAATTAATTAATTAATTCGAAATTAATTAATTAATAAAAATTAAAATAAAATTGAACATCACATATTCAATTACTATTTTCTCTCTCAAAACTATAGTATTAATATACATCCAATGCATATTAATTATAACCTATAGTTTTAATATGAACCAAATTCATATTTCAGTATAATGTTCGAACAACTTCGAATATTCAATCCATCCTTAGAATTTTACCTCAACGCCCTAAATGAGCTACCGGTGGGACCTAATGGACCTACAGATCAGAAGCTCCAACGATATGAGATTAGTTGGTTAAACTCATTAACCAAGTTAATCAATATTCGTTAACTGTGGTTCACTCCACTAAAGAACCACAGCTGCACTCTTCTCACTGCAGATATATTTCTGTGTCCATGGATATTGACCGTCAACAGCAAGTTAGCCCTTCACGTGTGTTCGTACCCCAGCTAGGTCAAATTACCGTTTTACCCCTGGGCTACCTCTTAGTCCTTAAGTACCAGTGCTCCTCTAATGAACAACCTGTTTGTGGTCCAACCAAGAAACAGAAATCCCTTTCGTGCCATAAAGAGGGTAGGGCCCATTGTTCAAGACCTGGAGACACCACTTAAGGGAACACACCTCTACTTACCCTCATATCAGGAAGGAGTGAATTCCATCTTGTAAGACTACGTTCCCAGCTCCCCACTCGGTCTTGTCCCCAAAATGGTAGGCTTATTGAGTCGGCGAAACAGGCCACTCTCACCCGTACAAATCAAAGGACAATCCCTCATGGACAGGAGTCCATAATCCACTCAGGATTAAGGCCAAGTTGCCTAGGTCATCCTAGTGAAATAGAAACCGAGCTAACTAACGGTGTTAGAGTTAGTGGTTAACTATTTCGCGGTCCGGTCTTTGTGCAAACTCATTGCACAGGATACCCCCACTCGCATGTCAGCCACATGAACGCGTTGGATCATTACGTTTGTATCGATATACAAAGCGGGCCGCATCCATAGTGTCACCAGGATAAGGTACCCAACCTTATCCCTATACTACAGACCCTTTAGGCTAAAACTTGAACATTGATCCCCATATGTCCCTACATACTAGTTCAAGCCTCATTCTATTAGCCATGGATGTTTAGTTTATTGGATTAGGGTTAACAAGACAAGATATAATACAAACATTGAATAATACATCACTTTATTAATGTTCGGTCAAAAGTACATTTACTATCTACGAGTTTTAGGGCATAAAACCCAACAAACTCCCACTTGAACTAAAACTCAAGTTACAGGGAAAATATATACAATATAATCTAAAGCTGGAAACGGTACATGTATGTTGTACATTACATAAAAAGTAAATATACAAAATACAATAAACTAGGGCATCCTTACACCCATTACACAGGGAGATGCTCTCATGCGAGTGTGGGACCCTCATGTGCACGTCGTCGGGAACGCCATACTCGTACCGAAGGCGTTCGAGTTGAGCCTCGGTCACCGAGGATGACGTAACCGAAGGATGTGCCGAAAGTCTGGTGTCCTCAGCCTCCCCAGCATCCTCCTCCTCCTCAGAGTAGGGAGACTCATCGCAGAAACTCGAGCCACTCTCAGAATAGAACTCAGTGTGGACTGAATCATCACTGGCCATAGCGTGATAAAGCGATTTAGAACAGATGGAAAAGAAAAGGGATTCGCAAAGAAGAAGCTACCTTGTGCAAGGTTTGAGGAAGATTGATGCAAGAAGGTGGGAGTAATAGAATTGCAAAGGGGGCTATTTATAAGGCCAAGATGGAGGGAAATTTGAAATTCAAATTCAAATTTCGGGAAAAAAGGGAAAAAGAGCCTGACGGGACTGATCCCCACTTGGCCTGCTACGACAGGCCTAGCCTGCTCGGCCTCGGCCAATGGCCGAGACCGAGCGTACCTGCTGCCTAGGTACTCTGCCGCGCCAGACATGCGCCTGACGCGGCAGCAGGGGAATTGATTCCCCGCTAGGCCTGCCACGGCAGGCCTAACCTGCTCGGCCTCGGCCAATGGCCGAGGATGAGATTACCTACTGCCATAGGCAGCAGGTACTCTGCAATGCCAGGCATGCGCCTGACGCGGCAACAGGGAGCTGAGAGTCTCGGCCAGCCCCCCATTTTTGTCTTCTTCTTTTTGTCTTGGCTTGCCAACCATATGCTGATTGGATTCCCCTAACTCTAGTTCCGAATTTTGGTTCCTCACCAACTAGAGAGTTACTTCTTCGGGATCAACAACAGCAACTCAATTTTTAATATTCTGCAAAAATCATTGCTAAGAATCTATTTTCTTTATTATCACACCCTTGTTGTAATTAATCTTTTGAGTTGGCTACTACTCTCTATTGAAAACCAAGGGAAGCCCGTGAACTCCAATAGAGAGTGGGGGCTTAATGTTATGGACAAAATTAGCCTTCAATATCTTATGTAGGAAGGCCCAGGTTCGTCAGGCCCAAAAGTGGAGGGAGCTCAACCGACGGGACAAAGGGCTGGAGCACGCTCCGGCCCCAAGTGAAGACCCTCGGCCTCGGCCCAAGGGAGGGGTCGAGGGTCATGGTCGACCTTGGCCCATTGCCGAGGCCAACCCAGGCCAAAGGCCCAAGTTCCTCTTCCGGAGTTAGGGAGACTCGCAACCCTAGAAATCCCTATAAGAGGATAGGTTGCGCACACTCACAGGTATGCAAACACCAATCCCTAAATACATTCTACGTGCTTTTCGGCCAAGGCTAACTTAAGCATCGGAGTGTGTGTGGGCTACACCACACCGGTGTGCAGCGTTTGCTCGTCTTGCAGGTCACATCTTCCCGTTATCTTACAAATTCACCGTTGACCATCACGTGGAGTGAATGACAGAATCCTAAGCAAAATCTGACCATCAACAATAATATAAATGTATGAATCATTGAGAATAAAATTTTAAAACTCATTAAAAGTGTCTTTGTTAATATTTTTAAATCATTACACATTTTTTAATTATGTTTAGATTGTGACTAACATTGTAATTTATCGAACTATCTAAAAAAAATGTTTAAAAATGTCATTAATTTGCCTAGCTAATTCCAATTTTATTTTATTAAAATTTAGAAAGATTTTATTTTATTTTAGATATTTATATTATAAAGAATATAAAATAAATATGTTTTTCTCAAAAATGACAATAAATTTGAAACTTTTTTCTAGGCATTTATGTTATTTTTGTAAAAAAAACTATCATAATCCAAAACAAAGTTAAGATTTGACTATAATATAAAAGACAAAAAGAAAAAAGTCATATTCATGTTATATTTAAAAAAAGAAAAAAGATAAATTTTAACACTATATATATATATATATATATATATATATATATATATATATATATATATATATATATATATATTTGAATTTTGAAAAAATTTAAAAAGTCGATAAGAAAATGAAATGAGAGAAAATAAATTGCACAAAGTTGAAGAAGGTGAAGGAAATAATTTGAGATGATGAGAAGGGTGTTGGAAAAGGAAAGAAAAATGAAAATAGAAAGGGGCAATGAGAAAAATAGCTAGATTTAATAGGTGGGTTTTGAAAAATGGCTAAAAAAGTTTAGAAATTAAATAACTGACTAACGTGATTTTAATTAATAACTTCCTAATAAAATTAGACAAAATTGTCCTTAACAACCCGTCTAAAAAGTCCCTAACGTTTAGATTAGAGTTCAGGAGAGAGAAATATATTCTTGCAACGGGGTAATTTCTCGAATAATGTACTTTAAAAAAAATGACAAATCTAATGTAGTTTTCAAAATAAAAATATTAATAATGCAATTAAAATAACAAATTACAAAGGTAAGGTGAAGTTTGAAACTATTGACAAAATTAGGGTAGTTAAAAATCGTGTACCTTGGACACGATTTCCGTTGGATAAAATCGTGTACGTGGTACACAATTCCAATAAGCATCGCGTACCAGGTACACGGTTTACGTGGTAACAATCGTGTACCAGGTACACGATTTTAGCTTAAACTCGTGTACCTGGTACACGAGTTCTTTTTTTTAAAAAAAAATTAAGTATGCACCAATTTTGTATACCACATTTAAATATTTTCATATTTAAAATTTATTTCGAAGTAAATATTTCTCTTTTTTTTTAATAATTAATGTAAATAGATATTTTTCTAAAATTTCACAGACAACAATCTTCTGGAATAATTTCGTCTTTTACAAAAGCTAGTACAAAAAATAAGTAAAATCCTAAGTGCCACAACGATGTGGTCTTCTCTAACGAGCTCCACGACGAGGTTGAGGCGCTTCCATGTGTAATTGATGATGAATCACATCATCAATATCGTGTTGAGTTATGTCACCATGTCCAGAACTTGAAGCAATGTCTGTCTGATCTGCTAGTGACTGAACTTGATGAGCTAAAGTGTCATCATCAACTATAGGAGGTTCTTCATCTTCACTCTGTTGTGGAATGTCTGCAGCCTGTTGTCGAAGACGTCTACGACGAGCACGTGTCCGATCAGTGTCAGCAACGGTAAGTCTCCTAGTTTGTTGAATGATATCAGTTATGTTCGTGACGTATTGCTCACACATAGAACCTAACTGTGGTATATTTTTCTCCACAGAAAAATGTTGCACATCTCGAACAAAGTTATTCTGCAAGAAGAAAATAATTAAAATAATAAAAATATTTGTAACTGAAATTCAATAATAACAAAATCAAAGTATATACTATACCGTGTGATGGACCGCAAAGCGCACGGGCCGCAAGTAATATAAAACGGAAAGTATTCCGAGTATCGAATCCTCAGGGAGGCGAAGCGAAACTTAAGCAATTAATTAAAATTCTCTTGAGCACTGAAAATACTTAGGTGAAATAATATTTAGGGACCATGTTCATGTGATAAAAAGAATTTTGAATTTAAAATGACTAATGAAAACAAATTTGATCAATCAGAAATAAAAATGTGGAGAAAGAGTTTTCTTTTAAGCGGGAAGAGGGGTCTTGAAAATCAATGATTAGCTAAATAATTGCTATAATTATCCTATCTCATTGCCCAACTAATTATAAACCTAGAATCTCCGTTAATCACATAGGTTCTCCTGTCGGTTTCCCCTAATTGTAATTAATTCATTTTAACAACCTAAGTGTCCTTAGCGCTATTAAAAATCATTAATTATTACGCTCTGATTCATTTTAGGAATCAAAGCTTAATCAACTAATCCCGGTGTCACAACGGGCAATTAAACTAGTTGCATGGATTATGATCTATCCTAATTTCTCTCCGTCGAGTTTCCATTAAGAAACGAATCATTACACAATTGGCCAGATTGAGTAAAGCATTAAGCACATCCATACAAATAATTAGGACATGGGCAAGAGACAAGAAATTATAACAACATTTCCACTAACATTTCATTTCAAGACCCCAAATTGGGGTTTAGCTACACATAATATCCACAATAATTACAAGGGAAAGCATATTAAAAAGCATAAAGGAAAAGGAATTGACCGTCGAAAAACCCCTTGCTGTCGCTTGGAGCCCCCGCTGACTACTCCTCGAGCCTCTATGATTGCTTCCCAAAATTCCCCAAAATTTCCCCACTAGAAGAACCCTCTCAAAAAGGCTCAAAAGCCTTGAGAGGGGCTCCAAAAAAGGAGTCTTAAGAAAGGAAAGAAAGGATTGAATGATGGATGATTGATTGATTATTTAAAATGAGGCACCAAGGGCGCCTATTTATAGGCCTGGAATAGGGGTAGCGTCGCGACGCTGCCTTGCCAAGCGTCGCGACGCTGCTGCGCACGAGGCTTGGGCAACAAGAAAGGGCAGCGTCGCGACGCTGCCTTGCTAAGCGTCTCGACGCTGTCCTGATTTTCCAGATTTTTCAGCTTCCTTTTGGGCTGATTTTTGGGCCTTCTTCTTCATTTCTCTTGGTCTTTTCTTCATGAATGCCTTCTTTGGGCCTTCAATTGCATCAAGCTAGGATTTGGGCTATAATTACTTCAATTTTGGCTCTTTTTCTCCCAAAATCACCAACTTAGCTCCTAAGGACCAAATAACAAAATTCAATAAATATATTCATTAAAAACACGATTAAAGCACCAAAAAGCTTAATAAATTGAGACTAAAATAGCGACATTTCTGCTCGCTATCACCGTGCAAGCATAATAAGCACCCTCACGCGTGATATACCTCCTCGTGATTGAATCATACCAGTGTAAGTAGTCATCAGACACAACTGGCATGTCTACTATGTCGCCCAGGACACAATGATCACGGCGTGCACGCCACAGTGATATATATGATGCATGATGATGTCGCCAATCGTGATCGTGCTTATCTCGCAAGTCTAATTGATGTAACTCTATGACTGTATCGCAATATGGCGACACCATTTGTCGCATTCCAAATTGTCTTAGCACTCGATTTGGGTAATGCCACTCTACAATATGAAAACATATGAGAGGGCTTACAGTCAACCAAATCTCCCATCCATTACGACAATAGTCTGGTAGTAAGGCCATAATCTCAGGTGTGTATGGTGTCCATGTGATCTGAAATTTATAAAACAATAAATTTATTAATGTACATTTTTTTTAAATAAGAAAAAATTTGATTACTGTTTTACCTGGTTGGACATTAGACGATCAAATGTAATACGATACATGATCAACAAAGGACCAAAAAACTCGTCCAAGAATTACATTGTGTGGTACCTCAGTTGGAATGAAGTCCCATTCAACCTTAGATGTTGGATTGTAGTGTACAACAACCATCAACCAATAAGGAAGTTCTTCATACGATTTTTTCCAATCACCAAATACTTTTATCAAAGCTTTTCGTTTAGCTTGCCATACACGTCTATAATTAACACTATAACCATAGTCTTTCTTTATAGTTTCTTGCAATAAAGATATAGAAACTCCAGGATCACTTCGAACAAGATTTTGAATTTCATTACACATAAAATCTGAGTCTAGTTGTGAATGGTCTTGGGTGAGTTCTGGATATAAACACGAATGTTCCCCTTCGAGCTTTGTAATTTCGAACATTCCATGAGTTTTTCGCCGACAGGCACGAAGTCTCCAATTGCACCCTTCATCCCATTGTTTGCACTTCACATACCAAATATCTTGATTTGATTCCACCACAGTAATCTGGTAATGGTTTACAACACAATATTTTTTTATGGCAAGTTGTAGATCCTTTTTATTCTCAAATAATAATCCTTTGGTGATTACATATGGGTTCATTTCTACACACCTTGCCTCTTCTTCCAATGTGGACCCTACTTCACATATTGAATTAGTAATCTCCCAATCTATATGTGTGAAAATATCTGAAGGTGGCTCCTCATTTGTCTTTCTAGGGGGAGGATTAATATTAACATTTTCTCCAAATAATTCATCAACTTTCGTCTCTATATCACTATCCCCACCATTTCCAGGTTCAAGAATCACTAACTTCTCACGAGCCAATGACATATTTTACCAGCTATTGATGATATAGAAATCGAGTTTTATATGTGCCCTATTATTCAGCTATTGATGATATAGAAATCGAGTTTTATCTCAAGAATTCTCTAAATTTAGCTAGACGTAACATGAGATGTCGGCAGATTGGCCAGTGAGCTTCAATTTCACATAGTGTGATGATAATCCTGTGGTGCATTTTCTAGCTTTTTTTTTTTTTTTGAGAAGAAACAGATTAAAACAAACATAAAAAACAATTACAAAGAAATAAAGGAAAGGGTTGGAACGTCCCGATGAGGCATATCTTGAGCTATAATGCTGAGAGCCCAAGGAGGACAATCTTCTAACCAAACTTCAGAGTGTTTCATTGTGCGAGCGTGGGTAGCTAACTGGTGTGCAGCTTTGTTTTTGTCCCTTGGAGTCAGAAGAAACCCCCTAATGTGCTTTTCAATGGCTAGTCTCTTGAGCTGGTGAATTAGGGGAGCAATCTCATTGTGATGATGGTCACGGTCGTGAAGTAGATTCCACACAATTTTTGAATCCATTTCTGCCCAAACTGGAGATAATCCTGAATCCATTGCTAACCGAACACCCTCTACAAGTGCATGAGCTTCTGCCCAATCCACTGAACAACTTGTTCTTCTGTAATGTTCTGCAATCGCCATCGATTCACCCTTTGCGTTTCTGATGATCATGCCCGATCCCATTTCTCCATTTGTTAAAGCTGCATCCACGTTCAACTTGAGGTGGTTGTGGGGTGGCGGAGTCCACAAATCTTGGTGGTGATCACCGGCCTCTCTCGGTCGCTCTCGTTCTCCATGTTGCTTAGCTTGAGTCTCCACAAATTCTGAAATGTAAGCTGATGCCCAATCAATAGGGTCATATTTCTGATGGAAGTAGATTCGGTTGCCCTGGGAAACAACTTTATTTCTATAGTTCCATATGGACCATATGATTGCCACGAAGGTTGCCAGTTCATCAGAATTAGAATCTTCCTGATACCTACAGAAAAGATCAAGAGTATCATCAAAATATGTGTTTAGGAGAGATTGCACTGGGGTCCACCGTGCCCAGTGTTTTTTTACCTTCTTACAGGCCCATAATGCATGGAGAACTGTTTCGTTTTCTTTTCCACACATTAGGCAACAAGGATCATTTTGGACTCGACGCTTTGCAAGATTCATCATAGTCGGCAGAATGTTCAAGCTAGCACGCCAAGCGAAAACCTTAAGTTTGTTAGGAATATTTAGCATCCATAAAGTTTTCCACCAAGGAGAGTTGTAAGAATCCACAGATGAGGACGTCTCATGAAGGTTGTCTATTGCAAGTTTGTATCCGCTCCTGACTGTATACTTTCCTGTTTTGTGATAATGCCAAAAGAAAGCATCTGGAAAGTTATCACCTGCAATTGGAATATCTTGGATTTTGTCCACATCATCCTGCACAAAAAAAAATCTGTTAGCAACTGAATATTCCAAGATTGGCTACCTGTGAAAAGGCTTTTAACTTTACGATCAGTTAACGGCCTTTGAGGGGAGAGCAACTTGAAAGTTTTCGGTCTCGGGATCCACTGATCATCATAAATGTCAATAGATTCGCCGTCTCCAACTCTCCAACGTCCTCCCTTTATGGCTAGCTCTCGTCCCCATATAATCCCTCTCCAAACATAGGATGGTCTGTCCCCCAACTTTGCCTTTGGAAACTCTTCTTGAGGAAAATATCTGGCTTTTAGAATTTGGGCCATAAGAGATTGAGGTCTATATAGCAGTCTCCATGTATGTTTTGCCAATAACGCCTGGTTAAACAGCCTAATGTCTCTGAAACCCATCCCTCCTCTATCCTTTGGTTTTGTCATTTCTTCCCATTTTAGCCAGTGAATTTTCCTCCCTTGCTCTGAACTGCCCCACCAGAAGTTAGCCATCAACCTGTTCAAATCATGACAACACCCTTGTGGAAGTTTGAAACATGTGAGAGTGTAGGTGGGAATTGCCTGAGCTACCGCCTTTATCAGAACCTCTTTTCCAGCTGTAGAAAGTAACTTTCCTTTCCAGCCTTGCAACACCTTTTGAACCTTAGTAGCAATATAGCTCAGCGGGGCTTTCTTGTTTCTAGAAAGAGAAGATGGGCATCCAAGATATTTTTCATGGTCTTGGACTATCTTGACTCCCAATATGTTGGCTAAACAGACTTTTGTGTTGCTAGCCACTCCCTTCCCAAAGGCTATCTCCGATTTATCAAAATTGACGATCTGACCTGTTGCTACCTCATATACTTTCAAGATCCGTTGCATCTCATTAAATTCATCCTTTCGCGCTTTTAAAAATAAAAGACTATCATCTGCAAAAAAAGAGGTGAGAAATAGATGGTGTCGTTCTGGCAATTTGAAGCCCTGAAATGTTATGAGATATCTCAGCCTTTTTTAAAAGACTGGACAGACCCTCAACACACATGAGAAACAAATAAGGAGATAAAGGGTCACCCTGTCTATGCCCTCAGGTGGGTTTAAAAGTTTCAGAACAGTTGCCATTAATAAGAATTGAAAATGACACAGACTCAACACACATTCCAATCCTCTTTATCCACGATGAACTAAAGCCCATTTTTGCCATTATACTTTTTAGAAACACCCACTCCACTCTATCATATGCTTTACTCATGTCCAGTTTGATGGATGCAAAAGCATTTTTCTTAGATTTTGAAACTTTAATATAATGTAAGCATTCGAAACCGACAATAACATTATCAGCTATCAGTCTACCAGGAACAAACGCACTTTGATTTTCAGAAATAATAGAATGGAGAATTATTTTTAATCTATTGGCAAGCACTTTAGCAATGATTTTATAACACACATTGCATAAACTAATAGGGCGATAATCGTTCACCGTGCTCGGGTTTTTCCTTTTCGGAATGAGGACAATCGTTGTTGCATTGAGTTTTTCTGGCATTTCCCCCTCATTAAGACATCGAAGGCATGTGCTGATCACCCTCTCTCCTACTATATTCCAATATCTTTGATAGAAGAGAGCTGGTAACCCGTCTGGGCCAGGTGCTTTGGTCGGATGCATTTGTTTTAACACTTCATCCACCTCTGTAGCTACGAAAACACGATCTAACTGCGAATTCATATCATCTGAAACTCTTGTTGAAGTAGCTTGTAAGATTTCGTCAATCGCCTGCACATTTAAAGTAGAAGATTTAAAAAGTTCAGAATAATAATGAAGGAAAATACGCTCGATATCTTCCCTGTTTTCAAAACAGTGCCCATTGGAATCTGTTATGTTCTGGATTTTATTCTTCTGACGTCGGTGTGTGGCTTTGGAGTGGAACCATTTGGTGTTTCGATCTCCCCATTTGAGCCAGTCTTCTCGTGAGCGTTGTTTCCAGTAAATTTCTTCCTCCATTAGAATGTTATCCAACCTTTTCTCTTCCGTCTTTAAAATGGCTTGCGCATTTCCTTCCATTCGCCCCTCATTTAGCGCCTCAATTTTCCTTTTAGCCTCTGTGATTCTTGTTTTGAATTTTCCTGTTTTGTTCCTCCCCCACCTCTTTAGCTCCTCAGACACACTTCGAATGCGGGTGAGTAAGTTATCAGGCGAATCATCTCCACCACATTTTTCCCACCCAACCTGAATTGTTGAAACACAATCCTCATGGAGAGTCCATGATTCTTCAAATTTGAAGTGGTGTATTTTGTTTCTTGCAGATTGAGGGTCTTCGGTGTCTTGTAAAACAGCTTCAATAACTCTGTGATCTGAAGACAAAAAACCAAGATGATTAATAGTGACAGAATGATAAAGATTCAAGAAATCAACATTACCGATACATCTATCCATCCTTTTACGAATAAAAGCCATTCCAGGCTGGTTATTTCGCCACGTGAATCGGTTGCCCTTGAAATCGAGGTCTCGTAGGGCGCAGTCGTTTAAGGCATTCAAAAAATTTTGGCTTTGAGATATCTCGAAATCTCCTCCTTCGTCCTTTTCATTAGCTTAGGTTATTGCATTTAGATCTCCTACTACCATCCAAGCCGAATGAGGTATGTCTGCAAGACGTCGTAGTAACGCCCAAGATAAGTGACGACTTTCTTGCTTCGGTTCGCCATACAATCCTGTGAATCTAAACAATTTACCTTGAAATTCGATATTAGTATCAATGTGCACTTTGGAATAGAAAATAATATTTAGATTAACAGAAGAATGCCAGAATAAAGCTAGTCCACCATGTGTGGTTATAGTTTGTACCTGTGAGTGCAGAGACACCGGTTGTTGATGACATAGTTTCTTTGTAATTTCCTTTTGATGGAATGCTATGAAGTTTCAAAAAAGAAAATTTGATTCAACACTTTCTGAATTTTTGTTTTTTTCTTCCTTAAAAAACTGACATATGCATATAAGGAAATTTTGCACGTCGCAGTCGTTCAATCTACCTCAGCATAATGATTTCCTTTAATTTTGTTTTTATCTTACTTAGTCCACAAGTAATAAAAAGAATTTTGTACTAGAAAACCTTAAAGAATTGTGGATGCATTTTGAACAATAAATGAAATTATAATTATAAGAAATTTCCTTCCATACTGCTAGCATAAAAAACATATTAACTGCCTTCCATATAGGCATCCTAGGATGTTCAGACATCTCGAGATGTCTAGGTATCCTACATTACTACAAAACAAATTGAGTAATCAAGATATCCATCTCATGAGAATCTTTTATTACAACAAAACAAACGACTCCCTAAAGAATTGTGAATGTATTTTTTTTTTTTTTTTTGAAAAATTGTGGATGCATTTAGAATAGTAAAAGACATTATAATTATAAGAAATTTCCTTCCATACTATTATCCAATTTAAAAATACATTAATTGAAAATGATGGTTTTTTCCCTTCAATTTAGTCCATATAAAATTTAGGCTTAATTTCCATTTAATTTTTTTGTATTTGAGTACATCAACATTTGAGGGTGGGAGGATTCGAACCTCTGACCTCTTGATCGAAGATATAGTTTCCATTTAAATTTGATCATCGTAAAAATGATATAATTTAAATTTAATTCAAATAATTTAGACTTCATTTCTATAAACGTCAAGTGGAAATTAAGATAACTGAAGTTTGATTTGGAAGAAAATCTTCTTCAACTCTGTAATTTCATTCAATATTTTGTTACACAGCAGATGCACTATTTGAAGGGATAAAAGCCCCACGCAGCGGAAAGTATTACCGAACCAACTCCGATTCTTAAATTCTAATTGAAATACAAATACAATTTGCAAAATATTACAACAATAAATCTATATTTAATGGGTTGTACATAGGCTATAAACATGCTTAAAAATCAACTAGATTGATCCTAGTGATCAAGGGTTTCATAGAAAACTTACTTTTGTAGAAAGCCTTGATCAATTTGCCTTTTCTTGCCAATAAGAATGAAAACGCAGCAACCCTCTTGTGCGAACACCACCAATCGGCTACACCGGTATATCTCTAAGACTTCTTGAAGCCATGAGACTTGTGGGAGTCTTTTGGGAGAAATCTCTGAGAGAATGAGAGACAATGGGATGTCTTTCACCCCACCCTGATGTGCAATTTGCTTACCGCAAGTGTACGGGTCAAGTAATAATATAGTGTTTTCGTGTAAACGAGTGTCGTCCTCTGGATTGGATTTTTAAGCAAATCAAGTATTGTGAATTATCTTGCCCAATTTTATTTAGGGATCAAAAAGTGATGAATGAATGATAAGAAAACCAAATCAAAGCAAATAAAAAGAATGGAAATTCAATTGGGAAAACTACTTAGGGAATTGATTTCGCCGATTTCGTTTAGGATTGATTTTAAAGAATAAGTTATTATGCACAATGAAATTATGAGCCAAAGACCCTTTAATCACAACTACCTCTCCCGAGTATAATTGATTCTCATGCAAATTAACCAACTTGATATCCCTATCTAAGTTTATTAATATGCAAGGCAATGAGATCTTTTAACCAATTCTAAAGTTAATCTAAAACCGTCAAGAATTAGAAATTAAACTTTATTCATGCAATCTTGAGTAAGTCTAAATCAAATCCCCTCTCCCGAGCTAGATTCGAAACTTAAATCATCCAACTAATGGCCAATTAATTGAAAGCATTAAATCAAGATTACAAACACAATAACATTGCACAACTTAAACCATAAATCAATCCATAAACTTAATCAACTACATCAATCCCTAAGCTACAAGTTTAGCTACTCATGAATGTAAATACAATCTCAACTAAACATGTGTAAGCCATAAATCTAACTAAAGAAAGAAAAGGGAAAAGAAAACTCAATGTAGGCCGAGTCCCGACGTCCCCGTCACGATCCCCACGAACAATGGGTTGATTTCCAAGTTCCTCCTTTGTTTTCAGCTCCAAAAGCCCTCTATTCTGTCCTCTTTACGGCTCCAAAAGGTCCCAAATTGATCTCCCAAAAACCTAGCCGAAAGGAAGCTTTTATTCTGATTTTTCGCCTTAGCGTCGAGACGCTGCCTCTTAAACGCGCGTTCTGAATAAGGAAAAACGGTAGCGTCGGGACGCTTCCTATCGTAGCGTCTCGACGCTGTAAGCTTTACGCGCCTAATCTGATTATGGAATGTGAGCGTCGAGACGCTCAAGAGCTAGCGTCTCGACGCTAGCCTGCTGATGACCACGATTTGACTTTTTTCCACTTGTACTCTTTTCATTCCTTTGCATCTTTTCACGCCCCGAGCACCCGATTAACTCTGATATTGCATTATAGCTCCAATCAACCATTTCCTACAAAATAAACAATAAAGCACAATAAAATGGCCCAAACATCATAAAAGACTAGCTAAATTAAATCAGTAAAGATAGCTAGCTATGCTCGCTATCAAATACCCCCAAACTTAAGCTTTTGCTAGTCCTCGAGCAAATTCTAAATCAGGCATACAATGGAAGAATGGATGCAACAGCCATAACTCAATCCTCAAGGCTCAAAAGTCAATAACCAAGCAAGCAAAAGATATGCACATAAGGACCAATGAGGGAGACAAATTAAAAATTTTCCAAAATTAACTTGCACAAGCGAGATCTAACTCAACAAGATCAGACTCTACTAGCTCGGGGTTGGATTATTAAACTCTCAGCTCATCTTCCCTCTACACTGGCACTAAGGCTTCACTAATGAGTTAATGCAACAAATTAGTTTGTTTATCTCCATACTTAGGTGCTTTTAATAAAAAAATGAATTAAGCATGTAAATGTGGCACTAGCTTTCACACACCCATTGCAGGGACCCTTAACCTGAGTTTTCTCTGGTTGGCCTAACTGATCACAACAGGGGTAGCTCTTTTTTGCCTTAATCTTTATTAAACATTGCAAACTGTGCACAAGCCATGGCATTATTATCTTATTTCAACAGTAACAACAAGAATGATTTTTCTTTATGAGCATAAATAGCAGATATTCTTTTCTTTTCTCCTAAGCAAGATCAAACATGCTAATTTGCAAAAAATTAACTCTTTAGCTCTACCCTACACCTATCGAGGTGACAACAAGCATATGAACCCAATAATTCGCTCCTAAGCATTCAAATCCAAATCTAGCCAAGACAGATATTCTACTCATGCAAGCCATCTCCTAGAAAAATTTTAAAAAGTCTCCCTTTTTGGGCACTTATGCTTACATCTCATCACAAGCTTGAAAATTGACAAGAAAGCCTATCCTAGGACATCATAATCATGCAAAAGTAGCATCCAGAAAACAACCATATGCATCATTCAAAGAAAGCTCAAAACTATAGCCCGAACTCAGATGCTCAAGGGCTCCACAAACATGCTAATCCACCCCTAAACTTAAAATATGCATTGTCCTCAATGTATAAAGAAAATAAAGCATAAACAAGCATGAGAACAATAAAAGAATGACAGGAGTGAATAATACTGGCCTGGAATGATGATGACTTCTTGCTTGAGAGCTTGGACTCTTGAAAGCTTGAAAGCAAAGGAGAGGAAGAAAACAAGACCTACAAAACAAAAACAAACAATAAATCAAAAACAAAAGGGGAAACACACTTAAACTTACTTGGGTTGCCTCCCATAAGCGCTTGTTTAACGTCATTAGCTCGACGTGTTGCACATGCTTCAAGGCGGCTTTTGTTCTGTGAATCCAACAGAGGTGCTCTTTCTTGCACCTTTCCTGTAGCCCATGTGAAGCACTTCATTTTTAGAGTCTTCAACTGCTTTAAAAATCTCTTTTTCGTTCTTGACTCTAATAGTGAGCTCCCTGCGCTCAATATCTATGATCGCTCGCCCAGTAGCGAGGAATGGTCTTCCTAATATGACAGGCATTGAAGGATTTTCTATCATGTCCATAACATACAAGTCAATAGGGAGGAAAAATCTACCTACTCTGATTAACACATTTTCTATAATACCAACTGGTCTCACCACAGATTGATCAGCCAATTGGAGCTTTACAGGAGTAGACTTAATCTCACCTATGTCTAACTTTTTACACAACGATAGAGGAATGATATTAATGCTAGCACCTAAATCACATAATGCTCTGAAAGAATAAGTACCAAAACTACAAGGAACAGAAAAACTCCCTGGATCTGCTACTTTTTCAGGTACTTTCTGTTGTACTCTGGTGTTGCATGTGGAAGCAAGATAAACAGTGTCAACTTTCTTTTCCTTTCGTTTCTTTGCTAACCACTCCTTCATAAACCTGTTGTATTGGGGCATCTCTAATGCCTCTGCAAAAGGAATATTAATATTCAGATTCATAAAAGCATTCATAAATTTATCAAATTGAACCTGATTATTCTTTTTCTTCTTTTTCTTTTTCTTTTCCTTAGGAACCAACAGTGTGGGAGAAGGAATAGGAGGCTCAAGGTTAGGCTTTTCAGCCTCATCTGATGATGTGTCCTCCTCAGCTTCCCCTGTAGGCGTTTCATAGTCCTCAGATTCAGGTTCCTCTTCAGATTCCTCCTGGTGTACAGTGATTGCCTTACAATACTCCATCTGGGGTTTCTCTTGTTCAGCTGGGGCCTTACCTTTATTCATGGTGCTTACAACATTCACCAACTGTCCCAGTTGAGTCTCAATGTTCTTGATGGCTGCACTGTGGCCATTCACTGTTGAATTGATGGCAATGACTGCCTCCTCTAACTTGGTTGTCCTGTTACTAGACTCTGCAATGAAAGCTCCAACAAGATCTTCTAACTTTTTATTATCTTGAGTTTGAGGGGCAAAACCAGGAGGATTAAGAACATTCTTAGTATTAGCATAAGAGAAATTTTCATGGTTCCTATTGTTAGGGTGATAATGTGTAGGTGTAGAACTATTATTATACCCCCTAAAATTAGAATTTGATACATATTGAACCTGCTCGATGGTCTCCTCCTGAGGTCTAGATGCTAAAGCAGCAGCTGATTCAATTGATTGAGCACTCCCTGTACCTGAAAATTTCATAAAAGCATTAGCAAGGGAGGTCATCTGGGCCTGGAGTGCACTTACTTTATCAACCTCAAACACTCCAGCAGCAATCTTTTTAGGTGTCGACCGCTCAGATGGCCACTGATAGCTGTTGGTGGCCATATCCTCTAAAAGTGTGCGAGCGTTTTCCACGGTCTTGGACAACAGAGTCCCACCTGCAGCTGCATCAACAATCGTTTTTGTACTAGGAGTTAAACCATTATAAAACAACTGTACCTGAAGCCAATCGGGGTAACCATGCTGAGGACACTTCCTCAGTAGCTCTTTGAATCGCTCCCAAGCTTCGAACAGCTGCTCATCGTATTGTTGTTGGAATGT
Source organism: Luffa acutangula (assembly GCA_036850905.1). Taxonomy (NCBI): domain Eukaryota; kingdom Viridiplantae; phylum Streptophyta; class Magnoliopsida; order Cucurbitales; family Cucurbitaceae; genus Luffa; species Luffa acutangula. The sequence continues at coordinate 8,541,464 of CM072090.1, forward strand.
CCCAATCTCGGTCCTCAGCTTGACCGTCTTTGCAGGAGGAAAGAATTTCTTTAAAAAGGCCTGGACCAAAGCATCCCAGGTAGTGATGCTCCCAGGGGTGATGGACTGCAACCAATCACGTGCTTTATCCTGCAAAGAAAAGGGAAATAAACGTAAGCGAATAGCATCCTCAGAGACACCATTAATCTTTACCGTCCCACAGATATCCAAGAATGATTTAAGATGAGAATTTGGATCCTCGGTGGGTGATCCTCTGTATGCACAGTCTCGAGCCATCTGAATAAGACCGGTCTTCAGCTCAAAGTTGTTGGCATTAATCGGTGCGTAGACAATTCCCGACTGTTGCCCCTGAAACACAGGCTGAAAATAATCTCTAATAGGCCTAGGCTCCTCAGGTGGATTTTGATCTGCCATTTGAATAATTTCTCTATTTTCTCTTCGAAGCCTAAGAATTGTTCTTTCTATCTCGGGATCAAATGGTATCACTTCTCTACTACTACGCATGCAAAATTAAAAATACCTTAATAAGAAAAGAAAAACAAATATGGAAATAAATAAAGAAAAGGAAACAACTAATCTAAATAAGGAAAATATAATCAAGAAAAGGAAACAAACTAACCTAATATGGAATGCAAAAATAAATATGGCAAAATGCAAACAAGGAAACTAATCTAAAAAGGAAAAACAAGAACAAATAAAGAAAAAGATTACTCAACTAAAAGAAAACTAACCTAGAAAATCAAATATGGGAAGAAAACAAATAAGGAAAAAAAATGCAACAAACCTAAAAAAGTAACAATACACCCTAAATTAAGATCAAGCAATTTTTTCACAATATCAATCTAACTAAATGTGCCAATCCCCGGCAACGGCGCCAAAAACTTGATGTGCAATTTGCTTACCGCAAGTGTACGGGTCAAGTAATAATATAGTGTTTTCGTGTAAACGAGTGTCGTCCTCTGGATTGGATTTTTAAGCAAATCAAGTATTGTGAATTATCTTGCCCAATTTTATTTAGGGATCAAAAAGTGATGAATGAATGATAAGAAAACCAAATCAAAGCAAATAAAAAGAATGGAAATTCAATTGGGAAAACTACTTAGGGAATTGATTTCGCCGATTTCGTTTAGGATTGATTTTAAAGAATAAGTTATTATGCACAATGAAATTATGAGCCAAAGACCCTTTAATCACAACTACCTCTCCCGAGTATAATTGATTCTCATGCAAATTAACCAACTTGATATCCCTATCTAAGTTTATTAATATGCAAGGCAATGAGATCTTTTAACCAATTCTAAAGTTAATCTAAAACCGTCAAGAATTAGAAATTAAACTTTATTCATGCAATCTTGAGTAAGTCTAAATCAAATCCCCTCTCCCGAGCTAGATTCGAAACTTAAATCATCCAACTAATGGCCAATTAATTGAAAGCATTAAATCAAGATTACAAACACAATAACATTGCACAACTTAAACCATAAATCAATCCATAAACTTAATCAACTACATCAATCCCTAAGCTACAAGTTTAGCTACTCATGAATGTAAATACAATTTCAACTAAACATGTGTAAGCCATAAATCTAACTAAAGAAAGAAAAGGGAAAAGAAAACTCAATTTAGGCCGAGTCCCGACGTCCCCGTCACGATCCCCACGAACAATGGGTTGATTTCCAAGTTCCTCCTTTGTTTTCAGCTCCAAAAGCCCTCTATTCTGTCCTCTTTACGGCTCCAAAAGGTCCCAAATTGATCTCCCAAAAACCTAGCCGAAAGGAAGCTTTTATTCTGATTTTTCGCCTTAGCGTCGAGACGCTGTCAAGACAGCGTCGCGACGCTGCCTCTTAAACGCGCGTTCTGAATAAGGAAAAACGGTAGCGTCGGGACGCTTCCTATCGTAGCGTCTCGACGCTGTAAGCTTTACGCGCCTAATCTGATTATGGAATGTGAGCGTCGAGACGCTCAAGAGCTAGCGTCTCGACGCTAGCCTGCTGATGACCACGATTTGACTTTTTTCCACTTGTACTCTTTTCATTCCTTTGCATCTTTTCACGCCCCGAGCACCCGATTAACTCTGATATTGCATTATAGCTCCAATCAACCATTTCCTACAAAATAAACAATAAAGCACAATAAAATGGCCCAAACATCATAAAAGACTAGCTAAATTAAATCAGTAAAGATAGCTAGCTATGCTCGCTATCACACCCCAAGGGTCCTATAAGGCCAAGACCTTTTTCTAATAGGAAAAGGTCATTAGGAAAAGGTCTTGGAATAAGATCACATCTATTATCTGAACAATATCTAATTTTAATAAATAATTAATTAATTCCATAATTAATTAATTACCCAATTAAATATCACATATATAATCTTAGGGATTTTATTAAAATTAATATGAATCCAATTCATATTAAATTTATTTGAACTCTTTCAAATATTTTCTTTCCTAATAGGAAAAGGTCTCTAATTAATAAATAAATAATTAATTTCATAATTAATTAATTACCCAATTAAATATCACATATTTAATCTTAGGGATTTTATTAAAATTAATATGAATCCAATTCATATTAAATTTATTTGAACTCTTTCAAATATTTTCTCTCAAGAATTAATTTTTGAAATTAATTTAAAAAATTATATTATAAAGTTTCATAAACTTTATATTATAATGCATCAATATACATTATACGATTCCCCAGATAAATTGAACACTTACAATTTACAATTTATATTTGTTTGCTTCAAGTCTTTTTACGAGCGACTAGTGGGACCTAATGGACCTACAGATCAGAAGCTCCAACGATACGAGACTAATTGGCTTAAACTCATTAACCAAGTTAGTCTACATTCGTTAACTGTGGGTCACTCCACTAAAGACGCTCAGCTGCACTCTTCTCACTGCAGAATATTTATGTGTCCACGGATATCGACCAATACTACAAGTCAGTCCTTCACGTGTGTTCGTATCCCAGCTGGGTCAAATTACCGTTTTACCCCTAGTTTACATCTTTCTCCTTAAGTCCCCAGTGCTCCTCTAATGAACAACTTGTTTGAGGTCCAACCAACAAACAGAAGTCCCTCTTGTGCCATAGAGAGGGTTGGGCCCATTGTTCAAGTCCCGAAGACACCACTTAAGGGAACACACCTCTACTTACCCTAGAGTAGGGAAGGAGTGAATTCCATCTTGTGATTATGTTCCCAGCTCCCCACTCGGTATTGTCCCCAAAATGGTAAGCTTATTGAGTTGGCGTGTTGGCCACTCTCACCCATACAAATCAAAGGACAACTCCTCGTGAACAGGAGTCCATAATCCACTCAGGATTGAGACTGAGTTGTCTAGGTCATCCTAGTGAAATAGAGACCAAGCCAACTAACGGTGTTACAGTTAGTGGTTAACTATTTTGCGGTCCGGTCTTATGCAAACTCATTGCATAGGATACCCCCACTCGCATGTCAACTACATGAACGCGTTGGATCATTGCGTTTGTATCATAATACAAAGCGGACCGTATCCTTAGTTTCACCAGGATAAGGTACCCAGCCTTATCCTTGTACTATAGACCTTTTAGGTTGTTACTTGAACATCGATCCTCATATGTCCCCACATACTAGTTCAAGTTACATGCAAACAACCTTGGATCTTAATTTATTGGATTTGGGTCAAATTGTGCAATATTAAACAATAACATTTTATTGCAGAAACTAAATAACACTTTATTAAATACAAGTATAACATTTGTTTACATTCACTATCTACGAGTTTTAGGGCATAAAACCCAACAAACTCCCGCTTGAACTAAAACTCTAGTTTAGTGGGATGTACAACAATCTATTCAGCAGTGGGTGTATAAATACATGTATAAAACATATACAATGTACAAATACAATAAACTAGGGCATCACTATACCCATTACATAATGGTATCACTATACCCATTACATTTCTCCCACTTGTCCTAGATTTCATCTTTGCACATAAGTCGTAGACCTAGACCTTCTAGATGATCCTCATACCCTGTAGCCGAGAGAGCCTTTGTGAATATTTCAATTTAATTCAATGTGCTTGCTTGTCTTGGGCTGAAAAGTTCTTATGAATTTGCCACAGCACCACTGTATCACTATAAAGTCTGATGGGCAAGTTCACATTTGGAACACATTCCAAATCAGCCAAGAACTTTCTAAGCCTTACAATCTCTATCGCTGCTTCACAAGAAGCTATATTTTCGGCCTATATGGTCAAGACTGTAATTATGCCACACTATAGCTCCATTGTAAAGTTTGACCATGGATATTGATTGATATGTGCTGACTATTCCTACAACATAACAGATGTCAGGCCTCGTGCAAAGCATTACATACATTAAGCTGCCCACAGTAGAGGCGTAGGGAATTTGTCTCATATCCTCAATCTCTTGAGGTGTCTTAGGACACTATTCCTTAGACAAGTGAACCCCATGCATGAAAGGCAATAAGCCCTTCTTGGAGTTCTGCATCGAATATCGGGACAACATTTTGTCAATATACGTTGCTTGAGACAGGGCTAGTGTTTTGTTCTTCCGATCTCGGATTATTTGGATTCCAAGAACATATTCGGCCTCTCCTAAATCTTTCATTTGGAATTGAGCCGCTAGCCATTCTTTTACGTCAGAAAGATATCCTTATCAGTCTTAAAATCCATGTCAGTGTATCCTGTAAGGATCAAATCCTTAGTCCCATACACGAGCATATAGTTCCTCTTTCTCCTCAGATACTTGAGGATATTCTTAACGGTTTTCCAGTGATCAAATCTTGGATTAGATTGATACTTACTAACAATCCCTATTGCATAGGGCATTCGTCTCATGTCCTCAACTTCTTGAGGTGTCTCAGGAAACAGTTTCTTAGACAAAATGAATTCCACGCTTGAAAAGTAATGAACCCTTCTTGGAATTCTGCATCTTATATCTAACTAACATCTCGTAGATATAAGACATGTGAGACAAGACTAGCTTTTTGTTCTTACGGTTCCTGACGATTTGGATCCGAAGAACAAACTTTAGCTTCTCCCAAATTTTCATTTGGAAATGAGCTGCTAGCTTATTTTACTAGTCAGTAAGATAACCTACATCATTCCCAATGATTAGGATATCAATCACATACAACACTAATAAAGCTACTAAACTATTGACAATTTTCTTGTAAAGACAAGATTCATCAATGTTCTTGATCAAAGCCAAAAGATTTGATCATAGTATCAAATCTTATATTCCAAGATCGAATTGCCTAGGTCAATCCATGAATGGATCACTTAAGCTTGCAAACCCCTTTTGCTTATGATCTTGCTAAATGAACCATTCTGCTTGAGACATGTAAATACCTTTCTCAAGATTACCATTCAAGAGGGTAGTCTTGACATCCATTCTAAATGGACAAGAGTTCTAGCAGACTTCAACATGACAACAGGAGATAAGAATTTCTTACAGTCCTCTGTCTCTGGGTATAACCCTTTTGTCATAAGTCTAACCATAAGATTATGTCTCGTTTCTTCTTGTAAATTCATTTGTAATTCATAGGTGTTGCCTCAATAGATAGATCTACAAGATTCTAGATGGAATTGAAATCACATATTTTAATTCCGGGTCCATCACTTTAATCCAATTGGTTCTTATTAACATCATTCATTGCCTTGCTCTAAGACAATGAATCCTCTAAATCATCATCAAGTATGATGATTTGGGCTTCAATTAAGCCCATGGAACGGTCAGAATGTAGAACAACCCTCCCACTTCATTGAGGCACTCTCAACTCTTGAGATAGATGTAACTAACCAGTTGTATTGGCCTTATCAACAACTCTTTTTAAAGGTCCAGCATCATCAACAACCCTTGTTGATTGATCAACAACTCTTGTTCATATTTTTGTAGCTTCATTAGTTAGTTTACTTAAAAAACGACCTTACTTTGTGGCTTATTAATTCTTATGTTGTATTCTTCTGAGAATGTAGCATTTGTCGGTACAAATTATTTATTCTCTTGCGGATTGAAGAAGTATCCACATCTTTCGTTTTCATGGGGTAGCCTACGAATAGGTATACTGTTGAACAATGTTCCAATTTCTTTTTGGGTTAGTCACAAGCACGTGTGTTGAACTCCCCAAGATAACGTAAACTACTTTTACGTCTTATCCACAATCCAAAAGATGTTTCAGAAACACTTTTGATGGAACGTTGTTCGAAATATGTGTTGTAATCAACACTGCATGACCCCAAAACGAGTCAGGCAAATGAGCAAAGCTCATAATGAATCGAACCGTATCCAATAGGGTTCTATTTCTCCTATCTGATACACCGTTTCCTTAAGGTGCTTCAGGGGTAGTTGAGATGTAATTCCATGTTCTATCAAATAGTCTTGGAATCTCAAGTCTCATCTACTCTACACCTCGATCAGATCGAAGTGTTTTTATCATCTCACCTAACAAGTTTCCAACTTCAGTCTCAAACCACTTTGAATTTCTCAAGAGCTTTAGACTTAAGTTGCATTAGGTTGAGATACATATACCTTGAATAATTATCTATAATATAGATGAATTATTCATGCCCTCCCACTGCTTTAACATATTAGACCACAAGGATCCAAATGTACAAGCTCTAAGGGCTCTTTGGCTCTTTTAGCTCTTTTCCAGTAAAAGATCTATCAGTCATATTGCCCATAAGGCATGACTTAATTGGTATTAGAGAGTGTTCTTCTAACTAACTTAGAAGTATACTCTAGACTAAGCTCCCAATCATATTGAGATCAAAACTAGCCTAACACCTTAAGAACCAAAGGAAGGTATTTCCTTTAGGAGAAATCTTTTGCCTTTCATTTCTTTGAGTAATAGCAGCCTCAGGCAACGTAGTGTTTATGACTGTCTTACTCTTAATTAGTCTTAAAAACATTTATGTTATTTTTCAATTCAGCTGAACAAAAGTTAACTCCCTTTCTTGAAATGAACTGCGTTAGCATGGAAAGGTAAAGAGTAACATTGTTCCAGCCAATAAGATACAGAAATCAAATTTCTTTTGATCTTAGGAATTATATACACATTATCTAATAATATGTATTTGCTCCCACTGGAAAAAATAACTTAACGTTCCTCATTGCTACAGCCAAGATAACCTCTCTAGTTCAAAACTTTGAGAGTTATCTCAATAGCATCAAGCGGTTGCCAGGAATTCATTCCTTTCAATAAGAAGAACAAACGTGATTTGTGACTATGAATCAAGTATTCGGGTAGAATCATCATTCTTCACAAATTACGCTTCCAAGACTAGTAAATTGAATTTACTGTCTTTGGACAAGTCTTCTTTGGCTGAGCAAGGCTCAATGTCGTATTCATTAATAACACTTCTTAATGAATTAAACATTTGGGGCATGAGAACATTTCTCTGTTAAGACTAATCTTAAAATATTCGCCACAAATTAATCGTTTAAGTTTGTTGTATAATCACCGTTATAGGCGTAAGACTATGCACATATTTAATCATTGAATTGAAATAACAAATTACTTGATTATTAATCGCACTAACCCATTACAAGAGCAATACAAACAATTGCATGCAATCCAATCGGTTTAGCAAAAACAAACAATCATAGAACCCTAAGACTATTGATTTAGTTTTGCAACGATGTTTCAGAGGTTGAGAGCAACAACCACCGAAGGGTGATCAGCTACTCCTCCTTTGAAATGAGACACTTCTCAGCTAATTCTAATTCCGAAATAACTCATATTCCTATAGGCATAAGCCACCGTTATTTGGTCAAGGATTTGTTAACAACACTTAACTCATCCTCGTAAGTGTAACCCTCCCACTTTCAGATCCTAGAGGCACGCACCAACAGGCTACCGAAGGGAAAGACAACTGTTGGTAATTAGCCTAAGTGACCCTATCCTTTCCAGGAGTTCACGGTGTTACGAATCTTATGATCAGACCCTCCGAAGGGATGGTTGCTCCAGGACAACACGCAAGCGGATCATAAGACTCTCACAGTGTGACCTATGGGTGGAGACCGAGGGATACGTTGACACGTGTCCCGCTCCCACTTACTATGGGCACTTTCCCCATTCACCTTGTTATTGACTCATGCAAACACTTTTCGAAAGGAGGTCGCGCTAAAACGACACGAAGCCGAGCATGGATCTCACGTTGCGAATATAGGGACGTAGGAGTAAAAACTCGATTTAAATCAAGTTTTGATTTTACCTCCCACTAAAGTGACCTACCCTATATTTTAGGGTTTATTAACCTAGATAAATCCGGCTAATTCAATTTATCTAAGTCTAATCCTATTATAACTATTATAATAGAATTATAATGTTCTAGGTGAATTAAACACTTTTAACAAACCTAGCAACACCGTATGCTAACATGACTATGGTTATTTCAACTCAGGTTCCGGGTTTGTTCCTAGGTAGCAGGTGTTCCATAAACCGTCAGCTTAAATACCTCCAACCTTAGACAAAACGTAACCGAGAGAGTTCCCTTTTAACCATAGTAATGTAAAGTCTTTACTCTAAAGATCTAGGTGTATTAAACTCTTTTAATAAACCTAGTGACATTGCATGCTAACATTTAACCATGATCAATTCAACTCTGGTATTCCGGGTCAGTTCCCAGGTAGGAGGTGTTCCGTAAACCGTCAACTTAAGTACCCCCAACCTTAGACAGAATTTTACCGGTAGAGTTCCCTTATAATCATAGTAATGTTTGTCCTACTTAGTAGGTTTAAAACTATTTTTAAAAAACTAAGTAAGACTTAATTCTAATCCTATTAGAATTAACGAGATCTTAGGTCTAATTAATTTTAAACATTTTAAAATTAATACATTTACCTATGATCCTATATTTGCATGCAATCTTTATTATAGGTTGACGGTTTCTAATCATCAATTTTAAACTATTCAAAATTTTAATGATTAGCCCTATAATCATGCATACTATAGTTTTAAAATAATTAACAATCATATTCAAGTTAATGTAATAAAACTATATATATATATATATATATATATATATATATATATATATATATATATATATATATATATATATATATAGCCTTGCATTGCATGAAATTAATATAACAATTATATTAAACTATGGATGTTTCATGCTCAATGCAACTTTGATTTCCATTATTAATAAAATAACAATTAAATTATTGCCAAAAAATGGTAAATCAAAGTAGCATGTTGCAAACAATTTTATTAAATATAACTATTTATATTTAACTAGGTAATTGTATGCATTATGCTTATCCTTTTTCATGATTTTAATATAACTCAACTATATATTAAAAACTCATGAAAATAAACCATGCATTTCAATCCATACATTATAACTAATTATAATATATATAAAATGCATGAGCATGCTTTATAACCTAAGGTGGGATTTTAAATCTAAATGACATCCATAAAGCATTTAAATAACGTATAAACCGATTAATTGGCCCCTAGGATAAAATAAAGCACATAAATTACAATAATTTAAGCTATTTATCCTAAAAACATCCTTGCTTCACACTGACACACATCAGCTGCTGATTGGTCGCGAAAAAAAAAATATTTTGCTCAATCTACACAGTCCAGTCTTGAACTCCAGACTTCCATGAACGCATACAAAGATATTACCAATACTACCAGACACGCTAATGTGCTTTAAATCTGATTTATATATATATATATATATATATATTCTCCGTTCTGCGCGATTCCTACGTTTCGCGAAATCGCGATAGCGTCGCGACGCTGTTGTATCTGGAGGCAAAATCTGGAAATTCCAACGACTGTTCTTCGTGTTTGGCTTCGATTTTGGACGTGATTTTCAACGATCTTCATCATGAAACACCCTAATCTAGACCCGGACTTACAGAGGATAATAGATTTACAAAATATGCCCAAAAACGCAGGGGCCTTTACATTGAACCATTCAAGAAAACGTAAATCTATGGCCAAATTAATCGAAACCATTTATACGCAAACCATAACATTCATAATGCATAAATTCCACCAAGAACAAATTGTAAATTTCAATTTAAAAATCAAGAACAACTGAGTTGGCTCTGATACCAATTGAATGGATAAAAGCCCCACGCAGCGGAAAGTATTACCTAACCTACTCAGATTCTTAGATTCTAATTGAAATACAAATACAATTTACAAAATATTATAGCAATAAATCTATATTTAATGGGTTGTACATAGGCTATAAACATGCTTAAAAATCAACTAGATTGATCCTAGTGATCAAGGGTTTCATAGAAAACTTACTTTTGTAGAAAGCCTTGATCAATTCGCCTTTTGTAGAAATCCCATTGCTACACATGTATATCTCTAAGACTTCTTAAAGCATGAGACTTGTGGGAGTCTTTTGGGAGAAATCTCTGAGAGAATGAGAGACAATGGGATGCCTTTCACCCCACCCAATTAAATATCACATATTTAATCTTAGGGATTTTATTAAAATTAATATAAATCCAATTCATATTAAATTTATTTGAACTCTTTCAAATATTTTCTTTCCTAATAGGAAAAGGTCTCTAATAAATAAATAAATAAATAATTTCATAATTAATTAATTACCCAATTAAATATCACATATTTAATCTTAGGGATTTTATTAAAATTAATATGAATCCAATTCATATTAAATTTATTTGAACTCTTTCAAATATTTTCTCTCAAGAATTAATTTTTGAAATTAATTTAAAAAATTATATTATAAAGTTTCATAAACTTTATATTATAATGCATCAATATACATTATACGATTCCCCAGATAAATTGAACACTTTCAATTTACAATTTATATTTGTTTGCTTCAAGTCTTTTTACGAGCTACCAGTGGGACCTAATGGACCTACAGATCAGAAGCTCCAACGATACGAAACTAATTGGCTTAAACTCATTAACCAAGTTAGTCTACATTCGTTAACTGTGGGTCACTCCACTAAAGACCCTCAGATGCACTCTTCTCACTGCAGAATATTTATGTGTCCACGGATATTGACCAATACTACAAGTCAGTCCTTCACGTGTGTTCGTATCCCAGCTGGGTCAAATTACCGTTTTACCCCTGGTTTACATCTTTCTCCTTAAGTCCCCAGTGCTCCTCTAATGAACAACTTGTTTGAGGTCCAACCAACAAACAGAAGTCCCTCTTGTGCCATAGAAAGGGTTGGGCCCATTGTTCAAGTCCCGGAGACACCACTTAAGGGAACACACCTCTACTTACCCTAGAGTTGGGAAGGAGTGAATTCCATCTTGTGTGATTATGTTCCCAGCTTCCCACTCGGTATTGTCCCCAAAATGGTAGGCTTATTGAGTCGGCATGCTGGCCACTCTCACCCATACAAATCAAAGGACAACTCCTCATTAACAGGAGTCCATAATTCACTCAGGATTGAGACTGAGTTGTCTAGGTCATCCTAGTGAAATAGAGACCAAGCCAACTAACGGTGTTACAGTTAGTGGTTAACTATTTCGCGGTCCGGTCTTATGCAAACTCATTGCATAGGATACCCCCACTCGTATGTCAACTACATGAACGCGTTGGATCATTGCGTTTGTATCATAATACAAAGCGGGTCGTATCCTTAGTGTCACCACGATAAGGTACCCAGCCTTATCCTTGTACTATAGACCTTTTAGGTTGTTACTTGAACATCGATCCTCATATGTCCCCACATACTAGTTCAAGTTACATGCAAACAACCTTGGATCTTAATTTATTGGATTTGGGTCAAATAGTGCAATATTAAACAATAACATTTTATTGCAGAAACTAAATAACACTTTATTAAATACAAGTATAACATTTGTTTACATTCACTATCTACGAGGTTTAGGGCATAAAACCCAACACTATTTATGTGCAAAGTGAATAAGGAAAATAATGGTTAAGAATATTTCAGCCTAACAAACTATACACGTGTAGACTATATATGAACAGAATAATAACAAAAAAGAAATATGAAATCTTCTAGCCAATGTATCCAAACAACCAGCCACCTCATCCTTCGACAACACACACTTCAGCATCAGATTTCTTGATTATTTCTTTAACATTCCCCCGCAAACAAAGGGTAGGTCAACTAAACTGAGTTTGGAACAAAGATTTGCAAACTGAGAGTGTGTGAGAGACTTTGTTAGACAATCAGCAAGTTGCTCTGCAGAAGGAACATATCGAACCTCGAGCTGTTTACGAAGAACTTGATCACAAACATAATGCACATCAATCTCAATGTGCTTAGTTCGAGCATGAAAAATTGGATTAGCAGCCAAGGCACCTACTCCCATATTGTCACACCATAGCACAGGTATATGGGAAGAACAAAAACCAATCTCCCCAAGTAGTTGTTGTACCCATGAGATTTCAGCGGAGGCATGAGCAAGAGCGCGATATTCAGATTCAGTACTCGAGCGGGCAATAGCCACCTGTTTCTTTGAAGACCAAGAAATAAGAGTAGATCCAAGAAATACACAATATGCAGCCACTGATTTACGATCATCCACATTTGCAGCCCAGTCCGCATCTGAAAAGGCAGTAATACTAGTGTCAGAACTAGGTTGAATTAAGAGATCAACACTAGAAGTGCCTTTTAAATAGCGGAGTACACGTTTAACAGCATGCCAATGAACATCAGTGGGGGCTTTGAGAAATTGACTAAGCTTGTTGACATTAAAGGAAATATCCGGCCTTGTATTAGTTAGATACTGAAGTGCCCCGACAGTGCTACGATAGAGTGAAGGATCATCAAGCAACTCACCGTCATAAAGGGAAATATTCTTACCACCAACCGAAGGAGTGGGGCTAGGATTAGCACCTTGCATATGGACCTTTTCAAGTAAATCATCAATGTACTTTGACTGACTGAGATGAATCCCATGAGGAAGATAGGTGAGTTGGATCCCCAAAAAGTAGCTCAGCCGACCAAGATCTTTTAAAGCAAACTTGGAGTCAAGACTAGAAACAAGACTATCAACAAACGCAAGGTTGTTTCCAGTCAAAATTACATCATCCACGTAGAGCAAAAGAAGAACAATAATTCCATCTCGACAATAAAAATATAGAGATGCATCAGACTTCGATAAGCATAAACCCCAACCCAAAAGATTAGACTTTAACTCATCACTCCACGCTCGAGGCGCCTGCTTAAGACCATAAATGGCCTTATTAAGCTTGCAAACAAAATTTGGCCGAGAAGGGTCCTCATATCCTGGGGGTTGAGACATATATACATCTTCCTTCAAAGTTCCATTTAAAAATGCATTATTAAAGTCAAGTTGACGAAGGAACCAACCCTTAGAAACAACCAAAAATAGAACAATTCGAATAGTGGCAGACTTTACAACCGGACTAAATGTCTCAAAATAGTCAATACATGGGGTTTGATGGAAGCCTTTTGTAACTAACCGAGCTTTATGACGTTGGATTGAACCATCCATATTGCGCTTAATCCGATAAACCCATTTACAACCCACAATGTTATAATGATCCATATGTGGGACAAGATCCCAAGTACCAGTTTTGAGAAGGGCAGCATATTCAGCATCCATAGCATTACGCCACTCCGAAGAAGTAAGAGCTGTTCGAATGTTCGGGGGCTCAGTAAGAGACCAATCTGTTGTGCTAGAAACTGCAACCCAAGCTTTAGGCTTGAAAATCCCAGCCTTGCTGCGAGTTATCATTGGATGCCCATGAACAGGTAATGAACTTGATGGAAACGGAGGAGTAAGTGGGGATACTGGAGATGGTGCAAATGAAGGGGACAAAACGGGAGAGGGAGTATTTTGTGCAAAGGTTGTGATGGAGGAATTAATTAAAGGGTCAGGGTTAAGTACAGAGGTTGGCTGTAAAGGTGAAATGGGACTTTGACTTGGGCTAGGTGAAGAACTTGTCGTGGGAGAGGAGGTAATGGGTGGGGAAAAAGGTATATTTGTTTGAATGTTATGTGGTTGGTTAGTGGGAGATGGTGGAGTGCCATTGGACAACATAGGTATGTGGTCAAACCACTTCATAATTGATGGAGCAGGTGAAGGTGTATGGTCTATGGATTGAGGGGCTCCAAAGCCAGAGGAAAAAGGAAAATCAGCTTCATTGAACCTTACATGGCGTGAAATAAAAATTCGGCCCGAACTATTCAAGCAGCGAAAACCTTTATGCAAAGGACTTGGGCCAATATAGACACATTTTTCAGTATGAAATTCTAGTTTATGTGACTGATATGGCCTCAAATTCGGATAACATGCACACCCAAACACTCGTAATTCATCAACGTTAAGTTTTCGACTCGTCAATACTTCCATGGGTGAGCGTCCTTGAAGAACATTGGAAGGCAAGCCATTAATTAAAAAAACAGTAGTTTGAAAAGAAAACCACCAATATCGAAGAGGCATGGAAGCCTGAACAAGTAGAGTGAGCCCCATTTCAACGATATGTCTGTGTTTTTGTTCAGCCCGACCATTCTGAGCAGATGTATAAGGACATGACACACGAGCTTGAATGCCAAAATGAGAACATAAGTGCAGAACGGGTTTATATTCACTACCTCCATCTAACTGAATAACTTTAATAGTTGTCTGAAACTGATTTTGCACCAAAGCCATGAACTCCTTAAAAGCAACCACTGTGTCACTCTTTTGGTGTAATGGATAGATCCATGTGAATCGACTAAAGTCGTCAATAAAATGGACATAATAACGATAACCACAATCAGAACTGACAGGTGCAGGTCCCCAGAGAACCGTGTGAACCAAATCAAATTTTTCTTTAGCATGAGAGATAGATTGTGGAAAAGGTTGAACATGCATTTTTCCAAACTGACAGGCTTCACAAAAATTTAACTTCTCATTTATTGGAAAATTCAAAGTACAATTCTTGAGGATTTGATCCAAAACTTTCAATGAAGGGTGACCAAGACGACGATGTAACAGGGACTTGGTCACAACTACATTAACAACGGCATTGGCTCGAGATAAACCAAAGAAACTAGGTGAGTTTGATAAAACAGTAGCAGTGGGTGAGCAACCTTTCGACTGGAATGTCTCATTATTTACTACTAGTCCAGGAGAATCAATTTGATAAAGTCCATCTTTAAGTGTTCCTCTCAGCAGCTCCATTCCCGACATTTTGTCCTTAACCACACAAAAATCAGCATGAAATTCGACAAAAACATTATTATCTCTAGCCAATTTTGAAATGCTGACTAAATTCTTTGCAATATGAGGTACACACAAAACATTTCCCAACTTGAGATTTCCACCATTGGAAGGAATAAAAGAATAACCAGTATGTGAAATGTTCAATTGTGAGCCATCACCTACAAAAACTGATTCAGTACCTGTGTATTATGTTTTGGCACTTAGAAAGTTGAGATTGGATGTAACATGATTTGTAGCGCCACTGTCAGCATACTAGTTCGGATCAATAACAGTCTCTGGTGACGCAACCATGTTATGAGCAACCAAGGCATTTGGATGAACGGAAGAACGATTTCCACTACCGTTTGATTGATACTCACGAGATTGGCTAGGATTATTAACTTCTTTGTTGAATCGAAAGAAGCAAATAGCAGCTGAATGTCCTATTTTTCCACACAGCTGACTGGTAGGTTGACCATTATAGTGGTTATTCCAACGCCCTCGCCCCCGATTTCTTCCACCACGTTGGCCATCATATTGATTTCTTTGGTTTTGACCCTGACCAAAAGGAGGTTTATTTTGTGCCATGTTCACAGATGGTGGAGTAGAGCTTGTTATCGAAACACCACTCTTGAGGGAGAGTTGATATTCAAGTCGTTTCTCATAAGACATTAATTCGGCTTGCATTTCTGCCCAACTCACATTTGGGCGACTTTGTAGCAACACAGCTACTGGATTGTACTCTTCATCAAGTCCGGATAATACCTGTGAAATGAGATCACGAGCCAACACAGGACTTCCAGCTAGAGCTAAACTATCAGAATACTTTTTCATAGTTCCTAAATATTCCATCATTGATGTAGAACCCTTGCGGGTTTGTTGAAAGATTCGTTTTAAATAGTCAATTTCTGCACGAGATTGCACTCCAAATAATTCTTGAATAGCTAACCACAAATCTTTAGAGGTAGAGAAACCCATTACCTGTGTAGCTATTTCAGGGGACATGGAATTATACAGCCACCCTAAAAGCAATTGATCAATTGCTATCCAGGATTCATATGCAGGATTTAAAGTTTGAGCAACACCTTCAGCTAGTAATTGTTTCTCACTTGGAGTTTGACTTTCCCCTTCACTCTGTTTTGGACTAGTCTTTTCTTCTTCCTTTTTATTTAAATACATGGAAGGGCATGATTTCAAACCTGTTAAATAGCCTTCTAACTTGTAGCTGCGAAGAATAGGCAAAGCGAGATTTTGCCATAAAAGAAAATTACTCCTATCAAGCTTGATTGAGGTGATTTGGTTGAAAAGTTGATTGAGGGGAGGTCCTGTGAATTTTCCAGCGACGTTGGTGGCTGAGATGAGCATTGGTGGTTGATTTTCCTCTTCAAAGATTGATTTGTCGGCGTTAGCCATTTGGCTCTGATACCAAGTGGAAATTAAGATAACTGAAGTTTGATTTGGAAGAAAATCTTCTTCAACTCTGTAATTTCATTCAATATTTTGTTACACAGCAGATGCACTATTTATGTGCAAAGTGAATAAGGAAAATAATGGTTCAAGAATATTTCAGCCTAACAAACTATACACGTGTAGGCTATATATGAACAGAATAATAACAAAAAAGAAATCTGGAATCTTCCCGCCAATGTATCCAAACAACCAGCCACCTCATCCTTCGACAACACACACTTCAACATCAGATTTCTTGATTATTTCTTTAACACGTCATATCAAAACTTTTAAAACCATACACTAAATGGTAGTTTATAAATTTATTGGGACTAATGTGTACGGTCAAATTGAGAAATACAGTTGTTGTGTCGTGGTGTAAACCACTGCCTTGAAAGCAATTTCGGCACGACCACGGTGCTAAATCGTTTATACCGGTTGCTCCCCAAGGTTAACACAACACCCTCCTCGTTCGTGCACTCGAGAGAGAAGGATTGGAATCAAGAACTATATACTTTGCTCAGGATTGGAGGAAGAGAAGAGGAATTGGAAGAAAGGAATAATGATGATGATATGGATCTTGCCTGAAGGCTTCTTTTATAGCTGAAGGTGTAACCACATTGCATAACTGCAGGTCCAAGGAGCATGCTGGGAGCGCCACGTGTCTGCACGCCTCAACAAACGGACGCCACGTGTCCTCGCCTTACGCACGCCTTCGGTTTGGTCGGTTCGGTTTATAAAAGAAATTATAAGAAGAAGGATTTTTGCCCAAAAAGATAAAACCACCTTCTCTATTACGCGCGAGCGCGGTTGCCCGAGCCCGAGCCCGAGCCCGAGCCCGAGCCCGAGCCCGCCCGCCCGCCCGTCCGACCGACGGACGGACGGCGGCGGCGGCGCGCGTGTAGGGAGAAGTCCTTGTACCACCTTAACTAGTTTTATAAACCTAGGGAAGAGTGATTGTATAAAAATACTTTTCCCAACTACAAAACTTTCTATGTGGGACAATCACCAAGTGATACTCTCAAGGGCAAAATCCTAAGTCATTCTCTAACAATCCCCCACGAATGACTGTAACGACTAATTTTCCTGAGCAAAGGAGGATATTAAACTTAAACATTAATATCTTTCGATTTGAATTAATGCATAGTGAAGCAAGGCAATAACCAACGTGGTGAAAGTAAGTTACCTTTTGAACTTCCAGCAGTCATGGTTTAGACCCCCACAGCACGTTTGTATCCTCATATTTTCTTTGATTCCGCGATACAACAGTCGAACAAGTGCTATTTAAGGCCATGCACTAACACCTTGGGTCATCGTGAGAGCTCTAGAAAGAGAATGCTTTACACTCTTTCATAGAAGGCGGCCACACCTTCACTATCACGTCATGCTTCATCAAGTCTACCGCAGTAAACCACTCAAAACTTGAGCTATGAAGACTTTCCAAACTTTGTCCATCAAGTCCATATTTGGACCACCCAAATAAAGGGCTATGGATTTATTTCAACAATTTAAGTCCCATACATCCTGAGGACTCTAGGATTACTCTCCTTGTTAGGCCTTTGGTGAGAGGATCTGCCAGATTCCTCTCAGACCTCACATACTCCAAGGAGATAACTCCCCCTTTCAATAATTGTTTCACAACTCCATGTCTCAGGCGTATATGCCTTCTCTTGCCATTGTATACACTACTCTTGGCAATTCCTATGGCAGCTTGTGAGTCACAGTGCAAGGAGACTGGCACTGACGCCCCCCACAGTGGTACGTCTTGAAGTAAACTTCTTAATCATTCCGCCTCTTGCCCTGCAAGTTCAAGAGCTATAAACTCAGACTCCATGGTGGATCGAGCAATGCAAGTCTGCTTTGCAGATTTCCATGATATAGCTCCTCCACCAAAGACGAACACATATCCGCTAGTTGAACTTACTTCGTCGTTATCAGTTACCCAGTTTGCATCACAATAACCTTCTAACACTGCAGGAAATTTATTAAATTGCAAACAGTAATCTATTGTACCTTTAAGGTATCTCAACAAACGACGAAGTGCAACCCAATGTTCTTTATTAGGATTATGTGTATACCTACTCAATCTACTCACAGCATATGCTATATCAGGTCTAGTATAATTCATCAAATACATCACACTACCTATAATTTTTGCATATTCAGATTGAGAGACACTATCCCCTTTATTCTTCTTAAGTTTCATACTAGCATCATAAGGTGTTCTTGCAGGCATATCATCAAAACAATCAAATCTCTTTAGCATTTTTTCAACATAGTGTGATTGATTCAGAGAATACCCATTTTCGGTTTTCTTCAATTTAACACCAAGTATCACATCAGCCTCACCTAAATCTTTCATCTCAAAGTGTGAGGATAAAAACAACTTGGTATTATTTATTACTTCTAAATTTGTGCCGAAAATAAGCATATCATCAACATACAAGCAGATAATCACATAATCAACACCAAACAATTTCGAGTAAACACATGTGTCAGAAGAATTTACCCTGAACTCATTGTTTACTAAGGTATTATTAAATTTCTCATACCATTGTTTGGGAGCTTGTTTAAGACCATAAAGAGATTTTTTAAGCTGACATACCTTGTCTTCTTGACCAGAAACTACAAAGCCCTCAGGTTGTGACATATATATCTCCTCTTCTAAATCTCCATTGAGAAATGCTGTTTTCACATCCATCTGATGTATTAACAGCCCACGAATAGCTGAAAGAGCAACTAGACATCTAATAGTAGCTATTTTAGTTACAGGAGAATAAGTATCAAAGTAATCAATACCTTGTTTTTGTGAATAACCCACAACCACTAATCTGGCTTTGAATTTTTCAATTGACCCATCTGGTCTAGTTTTCCTTTTAAAGATCCACTTACACCTAATAGGCTTACTTCCCTTAGGTAAATCTACCAAGTTCCACGTTTGATTCATAATTAAAGAATCCAGTTCACTTTTAATGGCCTCTTTCCAAAAACTAGAATCTACAGATTTCAAGGCATCTTGGTAGGTTTTCGGATCTTCATCTATTAGGTACATGCATGCAAATTGATCGTCAATTTTATCTGAGTTTTCAACAAGAAAAACAGTTAAAAAATCCGATCCAAAATCTTTCTCAGTTCTCTTTCTTTTACTCCTCCTAGGTTCAGTTTCATGCATAATATCAGCAGTAGATGAAGGACAAACAGACACCTGACTAGATCGTGAGATATTAACTGGCTCATTTTTAATCATAGGAAATATGTGTTCGAAAAATTCAGCATCTCTATATTCACAGATTGAATTATCATCTAAACACATGAACCTATATGCAGCACTATTATGAGCATACCCAATAAACACACAATCAAAGGTTTTAGATCCTACCGTAGGTTTCTTAAATACCGGATATGCCACTTTAGCTAAGCATCCCCATACCTTTAGATAGCTCAGGTTCGGTGAATATCCTTTCCAAAGCTCGTATGGTGTCTTGTCCAGCCTTTTGTGAGGAACTCTGTTAAGAACAAAACAGGCAGAAAGCACAGCTTCCCCCCACATGCTGTTAGGCAATCCAGAGCTTATTAACATAGCATTCATCATTTCCTTTAATGATCTATTTTTACGTTCAGCTATGCCATTTTGTTGAGGAGAATATGGTGCAGTACTCTCATGGATAATACCGTTTAATTCACAAAATTCCTTGAGAGACTTGTCACTGTATTCACCTCCCCTATCGGATCTTAACCTTTTGATCTTTTTGTCTAGTTGGTTTTCTACTTCTGCTTTGTATTTCCTAAACATGCTACTAGCTTCATCTTTCGATTTCAGAAGATATATTTTCGTGTATCTAGAGAAATCATCAACAAAAGATATATAATAGTTTTTGCCACCTTTGCTAGTAGTGTTTTTGAAATCAGCTAGATCAGAGTGAATTAACTCAAGTAATTCAGTACATCTAGTTGTAACAGGCTTAAACGGTTTTTTAGCAAATTTTGCCTCTACACATACTGAGCATCTACTATCATTGGGTGATTCTAATACATTAAGAAGATGCAGTTTTTTAAGCCTTTTAATAGATGCAATGTTCACATGACCTAGTCTACCATGCCATACATCAATAGATTCAACAATATAGGCAGAACGAGATGTACTTTCATTCATTTCGGCAAGAATAGAGACAGTGTTTAACACAAACAGACCATCGGCTAAGTACCCCTTACCTACAAAGTTACCATTTTTAGTGATGACAACCTTGTCAGCTTCAAAGACAATCTTAAGTCCTGCCCTGTTCAACAAACTTCCAGATACCAGATTCCTACGCAATGAAGGAACATACAATACATCATTCAAAGATAATGTTTTCCCAGAAGTAAGTTTTAAGAGAACCTTCCCTTTTCCAAGTACCCCAGCAGTGGTCGAGTTCCCCATATATACGCATTCGCCGTCAACAGTGTCATGGAACTCGTGGAACAAGCTTCGATTTGAGCAGAAGTGTCTCGAAGCACCAGTGTCAAGAATCCAGTCTGACTTATTTTCCACCAGATTAGTCTCCACCACTACCGCAGCAATGATATCGTCTGCTTCAACCACGTTGGCTTGTGCACCATCAGGCCTCCGGTCTGGTTTCCCTTTCCTCTGGTTGCACTGATAGGATTTGTGCCCAGGTTTGCCGCAGACATAACATATCAGCTTGGACTTCTCTTTCTCTATTTTCCCGCTAGGAGACTTGAATGGATGGTTCTTCTTCTGCGAGGATTTGTCTTTATTTTTATTTTTGAACCTGTCTTTGGATGCAGCAGAAGATTCAACTAAGTTAGCATTAACTGAATTCAAAGACTTAGATTCCAACTTATCCTTTTGCCTGTTGGCTTCTTCAGTTCGCATGTGGCTGATCAGTTCTTGTAACGTCAGGTCCTTCTTCTTGTGCTTTAGATGATTGCGGTAGTCGCTCCATGAAGAAGGGAATTTTTCAAGCAAGACATTTGCCTGGAGAATCTCGCACATCTTCATACCTTCTGTCAGAATGTTTGCCACTAGGTTCTCGTACTCGTGGACCTGGTCCATCACTGGTTTGTCGTCCGTTATTTGGAACCGCATCCACTTTCCGACCACGTACTTTTTCCTTCCTGCATCATCGCCACCATATCTGGATTCCAGAGTGTCCCAGATAACTTTAGCAGACTTCTGAACCACGAACAGGTCAAACAGTGAGTCGTTCATGTGGTTCAAAAGATAACCCCGAACTGCCTTGTTGTCTTTCTCGAACTTTTCTGGATCAATATCATAACTGGCCTTTGGTTTTTGAGGGACAGTCTGTACTTCCTTCGAACTGTGTGGATCAGGCTGAACCTCTTTAGATTTTTCAAGGTCTACGACCGGTGCTTCTGATTTCTCCACATAGTTGGTGGTTAGGATGTAGTCGACCTCTAGCTGTTCGAAGAAGATGAGCAGCTTCTGAGACCAGCGACGATAGTTAGAACCATCCAGAGGTTCTAGTTTGGATAGATCCGGAACATGCTTCTTGGTTTTGATGGACATTTTCAAATTGCTTTCAACTTGTACGGTCAAATTGAGAAATACAGTTGTTGTGTCGTGGTGTAAACCACTGCCTTGAAAGCAATTTCGGCACGACCACGGTGCTAAATCGTTTATACCGGTTGCTCCCCAAGGTTAACACAACACCCTCCTCGTTCGTGCACTCGAGAGAGAAGGATTGGAATCAAGAACTATATACTTTGCTCAGGATTGGAGGAAGAGAAGAGGAATTGGAAGAAAGGAATAATGATGATGATATGGATCTTGCCTGAAGGCTTCTTTTATAGCTGAAGGTGTAACCACATTGCATAACTGCAGGTCCAAGGAGCATGCTGGGAGCGCCACGTGTCTGCACGCCTCAACAAACGGACGCCACGTGTCCTCGCCTTACGCACGCCTTCGGTTTGGTCGGTTCGGTTTGGACCCGGTTCGGTTTATAAAAGAAATTATAAGAAGAAGGATTTTTGCCCAAAAAGATAAAACCACCTTCTCTATTACGCGCGAGCGCGGTTGCTCGAGCCCGCCCGACCGACGGCGGCGGCGGCGCGCGTGTGGGGAGAAGTCCTTGTACCACCTTAACTAGTTTTATAAACCTAGGGAAGAGTGATTGTATAAAAATACTTTTCCCAACTACAAAACTTTCTATGTGGGACAATCACCAAGTGATACTCTCAAGGGCAAAATCCTAAGTCATTCTCTAACATAATGGACTATAATGATGATTTATTTTCTTCTCAAAACCAAAAAAAAAAAAATTGATGATTTATTTATTTATTTTGAAACAACGATCTAATATTAGTTGGTTTAGACTTTTGTGTCCATATTTGGCATTTTAACAAAGGCAGCCCGAAGCCAGCAGAGGCTTATCCAGGTTCTTCTAGAAACGTCCTAAAAACTCCCAAAGCCAGCTGTATTATATCCATATCCAACTGTTCACCATGCATCTCTTCCCTGAATATTATTCAAAAAAAAAAAAAAAAAAAAACACTCGGCTAAATAAATCCTAACTTTTCTTTTCCTTTTCATATGCTCAAACCACACGTTAAACCTGCAGCCTCACACATTTTTTTTTATTATTATTATTTCTTTCTTTTCTGTTTGACCAAATATATTTTCAACCTTCACTCAATATATATATATATATATATATATACATACAGCCTTATGTAATTTAATCTTTTTTTTAATTATTTGTAAAGAAATTTTTGTTTTTGCTAGATTTTAATAATAATATTATAAATTAAATTAGTTGTGAATTTAAAACTCTGGAAACAGTATTTGGTTTTTTGAGATTCAATAGGTTAATTACTCTTGAGTAATTAATTACTCTTGAGTCGTGTTTACTTTAACCATTTTTTTTTTAACCTACTTGCATGAGACTATTTTTTCTTAATTTGTAAATTTTTATTTTTATGACTTTATTAGATATTTATTTTAGTTGGATTTGGACCTTTTGAGACTATATTTGTATCATTTTAGTAATTATTGTCAGGTTCAAGTGTTTCTTTAAATTAGATTTTGAGTTTTATAATGAATCAATTTTGGAATCTTTTTCTCAATTGGTTTATATTCTTTATCTAATTTAGAGTTAACTTATAATTGACTCATATTCATCTTTTTATTATTTAAAATTTTGATTTTCTTTAACAATTATTTGATATTCAATATTCAAATATTGTTATGAAGTTCATATACACATGCACCCCAATAAAAAAGTTTGGATGATTAAACTAGAAAATGAATATTTCAACAAAAAAAAAACTAGAAAATGAAAGAAAGGGAGAGAGCAAGTTATATCACATCAATGTAGTTTCAAAAAAAAAAAAAAAAAAACACATCAATGTCCGAAAAAAGAAAAAGAAAAAGAAAAAGAAAATACATCAGGCCATTACGTGAGTTTCAAGTTATGTATACTTTTGTTAATATATCAGGCTAAAAAAAATATCAGACTAATTTTTTGATAAATAAGTCAAAATATAAGGATTCAATTTTCAATATATATATATATATATCTTTTTTTAAAAAAAAAAAAAGTCATATGTTTTTTTTTTAAGTTATTTTCATTGCAATTGATGAGTGAGTTCAATGACTTCAAATAACGGAAAGGCCTGATTTTGCGCCAACAATATTTTCCTATATTAAAACAAAAAAAAAAGATAGAGTTTTTTAAATGTTATTTTTCTTTTTTTTGTTAATGAATTTAAATGTTATTTTTCTTCTCTTCCATTAAGTTCCACCAAGCATATTGACTTTAATAAGACATTTAATTTTGATAATTTTAAACGGAAAATCATTGTTAACATAAGCTGAGCAAGGAAAAATAAAATAAAATAAAATTTCTCATCCTATTTAATTAAATATTTTAACATATCTATTTTTATTTTATTAGACAAGTCTATTTTCGTGCATCTCTTCATCTTTCTTTGAAAGCATTACATAAATGTGACTCTTTTTTAGTTCATCTAAATTTGAGGTTGGGGGATTCGAACATCCGGCCTCTTAATCAAGAGTACTATGCCAAATACCTTCAAACTATGCTCGTTTTGACTACATAAATGTAACTAGAGACATACCTATTTGGAACTTTTGGGTTTGAATAATTAATTTCTTTGAATTGGTTATAAAATTATGATTTTTAATAAAAATATAGAAGAAATATAGTATATTATAATATATATATATATATATATATATATATATATATATATATATATATATATATATATATATATATATATATATATATATATTTAACTTCTTTCTTATATATTGGTAATGTCTGATTAGCAGATTCTTATCAAAACTATTAATCATGAGGTTCAACATGATTCTAGCATTGCTGCAATCCTATGGGACATCCAGACTTTGCAACAAACGTTCGACAATGTGACTTTCAGTTATATTGGGCGCAAATTCAATGTTTTTGCTCATAAGATGGCCTAGGCAAGCCTATCTTCATTTTCTTTCTACTGCTGACTAGATGGTGAACCTAGCTCTCCTAGAGCAATGTATGTTTGTAGCCCCTCGAGATCCTGTTCTCTTTTAATGAAATTTCCATTCTAAAAAAAAACTTCTCTTATATAAATTAATTAAGGGTATTTATCTTAATTTTTAATTATTTATTTCTCCTTTTTTTTTGTTTAATTTCACATTTATATTATCATATAGTTCAAATTTTACCTAGTTTCGCTTTTTTTTTTAATATAGATTTAATTTTAATAATATTTATTTACAGTAATTAAATATTTTGTTTTTTTATATCTGTCTGACTCTACTACCTTTGGTTACCATTTTTTTTTAGTTTATACCACCAATTTTAGATATTTTATTTTCACTCTTTTGACATTCTGTATAAGAATTTATATAAACTCGCATTTTTTTTTAACAACGTAAGGATGAGAATTAAACCTCTGACCTCTTGGTTGGAGTAGGAGACTTATGCGAATTGAGTCATACTCTTGTTGGTGTATTTTTTTTTTAATATTGACTATCTCACACGGGAAAAATATATAATATAGTCATTAACCATATTTCTTTCTAAAAGACATATTATTTTAGTATCAAATAAAATAATTTATCTCCTACCTTGTTTTTGTTCTAGAGCTCACCTAGAACTACTCGAGAAGTTTATATGATTACTAACTAGTCTAAGGGTGTGCTTGATGTTGATTTTGGAAGGTGATTAAAAAAGAATCTTAACTATTTTTAGTGTTTGGTAAAACAAATTATAAATTAATTTTTATAAAAGTACTTTTTCAACCACGTTCATTTGCAAAATCCAATAATTGTAGCCTTTCGCTTTAAAAATCTAATTTGCAACTAACTATTTATTTCTATTGTTTAGACTTGATTCATGTGAATCATTTTTTAATTTAACATATTTTTATTTTATTATTTTATATTCATTTGAAATTATTTTTTTATTTTTATTTAAATTGAAATAATATTTTTTCCAATACAAGTAGCAAATTATATTTCTTAACAAAATATAAAAACCTCCTAGGTTAAACATAAGATTATATTTTAAATCATATCAAATTTAAAACAATTATCTTATATGTTTCAAAAAAATAATTATCTTAAAATAGTTTTGAAATTATCTTTTAACTATAAGAATAAAGGTTTATTATTATTGAATGTATAGGTGTTAGGGTCATGAAATTCTATTTTTCTTTATTAAAAATGAAGAAATGGAAATAAGAAACGAGAACATTACGGGCTCTATATGTCCTTAATTGAAAAAACTAAACATAAGATTTTAATGGTAAATCTTCTGGTTGGAATCGACCTAATATATGAATATATAATCTAGTTCAAATGCATTTGCTCTTTTGTTTCGTAATATAACTCAACCAAACATGTATGTTTTAAAAAAAACAATAATTTTTTCATTATAGTGGGTCCATCACAAGGTATAAAATTTCGGTCGATATACCGAAATTTCGGTCGACATTTCGATATGTCGACCGTGTCGACATTTCGAGGGGGAAGTATCGTTCTTCCCCCCATGTAGCCAAAATTTCGTCGACATCTCGAAATGTCGGTTTTTTTTTTTTATATATAATTTTATAATTTTGTTTTTTCTTTAATGTTTATTTATAAGCTTTAGCTTTTGTAACTCACCCTTGTCCTAGTGGATATACGCGCGTTTACTAAATACCGGTACTTGGTTTTGATTCTTGCCAAATGCAGTTTTTTATAGGGGGATTAGCATAGATAGCAAAAACAGGCAAAAGTATTGCAAACATAGCAAAAAAACCAAATTATTTGAGAAAATAACAAAAAATACATTAAATTACGAAAATACCCTTAGTATCTCCAATAGTCTATCAGTCCCTATTATTGATAGTCACCGATAGACTTCGATTAATCAGAGTCTATCAGTGATAAATACTGATAGACTTTGATGATAAACTTCAAATAATCTGAGTCTATTAGTGATAGACACCGATAAACTTTGATTAATCGGAGTCTATCAGTGTGTATCACTGATAGACTGATAATCATAATCTATCAGTTTTTATCGTGTTTAATTCGAACCTATTAGTGATAGCCACCGATAGGAAACAATTTAATTCAAGGCTATAAATTCAGTTTAATTCAAGGCTATCAGTTTCTATCCATCAATTTAATTTAAGTCTATTAGTGATAATCACTAACAGAAAACCGTTTAATTCAAGGTTATCAGTTTCTATCACTGATAGAAATCAATTTAATTCAAGACTATTAGTTTCTATCACTTATTGAAACCAATTTAATTGAAGTTTATCAGTTTCTATCAGAAATCAATTTAATTGAAGTCTATTGACTTGTATCACACTTATAGAAATTTGTTTAATTCAAATCTATCATTTTCTATCAAGGATAAAAATCAGTTAATTGAAGTCTATCAGTTTCTATCCCTGATAGAAATCAGTTAATTATCAATTAATTGAAGTCCACCGATGATTGTTACGGATAGAAATCAATTTAATTGAAATCTATCAGTAAAGTACTTTCCATTGCAATCATCTCGGTAATTAGAAACTCATCCAAAATTATTATACTATAATCATAAATTGAACAAAAATTTTAAGTCTCTTGTGGTAATTATAACATAAAATCCAAAAATAACCATTATGAACAAGTGACTCTCAATCAACAATATAATTTTTAAAGTCTAGCACACAAGCTCCGTGACCACCATAAGACCCAAATTTTTGTTGTTTTGATAGATGGTTGGTGAAAGACTTATAGTGTATTGTAAAAATACGAAGCTATAGCTACAACGGTTAGAGGCAAGCAAAAAAGTTTCTAAGGAAGAGAATTTCCTTACAAATTTGAGGAGCAATTTGAAAATGAGATGAAAAAATAGAAGTGGTGTTGATAGTAGATGATGATGGTGTGGCGAAAAGCGATATATTAGAAATAATTGGTAAATTAATTAAGAAGCTGAAAAATGACCATCATAGTGGTTTGAATTGGAATTGGAGTTGGTAAATAAATTCTATCGTTGATAGAAATCTATCAACGATAGAGTTCTATAACTATCATTGATAGAAAATACTCAATATATCAAACAAACAAAAGAAAATAATGAAAAAAAGGAAAAAAAATAGAGCAAAGAAGAAGACGAAGAAGCTGATCAAGAACAAAAGAAGAAAAACCTAGAAAAGAAATAAAGAAAAAATAAGAAAACAATCAAAGTTGGAACACAAAAAAGAGGAATGAAAAATTAAGAAGAAAGAAAAAGATGAAGAAGAAAAGGAAAATGGAGGAATGAAAAATTAAGAAGAAGAAAAAAAGTAATGAAAAATTAAGAAGAAAGAAAAAGATGAAGAAGATGTAACGCCCCGCGTTTCGGAATCGAGCCGTTTTTGAATTTATTGGGCGTTCTTATTCTAATTTGGAAAATTAGAATAAGTTTAGCCTTGGGTCGTTAAACTAAATTTCTAAAATTTAGGGGAGAGAGATTTTTAATTAAATCTTTAACTTCCTAAAGTTAGAGGTTTAACATTTGATATTTATTTTAAATATCAAAAAGGCCCAAACCCTTTTATCAGTCGGGTTATTTTCTATTTCCAAATCTTTCAAGAATTAAGTTTGGGTTTTTAAATTTGAAACCTAGATAAGATCTCCTTATTTTAATGGGGATTTTCTATTCTTGGGTGTGTTTAAAAATCAAGAAAAGAAAAGAAAGAAAATGAAATAGAATAATAAAAAAAGAAGCCCTAAAACTATTCATCTCTTCCCTCTCTTTTCGTGTAGCAGCCGCCAGACCCCCCTGCGTGTTCCTCTTCAGCCGCCAGCCCCTTCTCTTTCAGCTTCTTCTTGCGCCGCCAACCACTCGAGGTTCCATCTCCGTCGATTTCTCTCTCCCTCTCGCGAGTCTTCTCCTCCACGCAAGCAGTCGACCTCGCGCGTCTCTCCCTCTGCGCGTCTCTCTCCCGCGAATCTCCCTCTCTCTCGATTTCTGGTTCGTGTGGAAGCCGCCGTCGCCCAAGCCTGCCGCTGCCGGAGCTTGTGCAGCACCGTCGTCGCGTGAGTCCTCTTTTCCGTGCCGTTTTTTTAGCAAGAAACCTTGTGGGTAAGTCTCAAACTCACTCATGTGTATTCGTTAAGGCCCGATCTAACTCCTTGCCCGTATTGCACGGATAGCAGCTCGGAGTCTCCTTTCCTAGCGTTTTCGTTGCTGTCCAGCAGCGTCATTGGGCATTTCCGGCGTTGGTTAGCGTGTCCGGTAAGTTTTGGCCCTTACCCATTCTTGTTTGGAGCCTTTGGTAGAATGCTCATTCCTTTTAGGTGTTGAAAGCTAAATTGTGTTCAGTATTCTGATCTGCAACGCCGTCTAGATGTTCGATTAGGTTCGAAACACATCGACTTGCATACCCACTGCCCAAGGATCGTTCTAGTGCGTTGTTCGAGGTTGTTGCAACCTGTCTTGCGTGATATCGGGTCCTTGGGTAAGGTTTAATGCTGTTATTAGTTTTATAGCTTAAGTGTTCGATACCCATTAGAGATTAAAGCCTTAAACCATGTTTTAATCGATACTCATTCGTTGTCGGCCTTATAATTGCAGAATTTGGTGTATTCGGTTGCTGTTCAGCGAGCGTTTGATCTCAAATATCGTGTTCAGCGAATACCCACAACCCGAAAGACCTTGATTTTGGTTACCCATAACCCGGTGACTTGGGATCTTGGTTGTTGGGTCGTTTCGAACACAAGTCAGCTTGTTCTCAAGGTCGTTTGAGCACTAAGCGGTAAATTCCAGCATCCCTAGATCCTTTCCTCAAGTTTATTAGGTGCTCTAAGTTGTTTTCTAACCCATGGTAACCGTTGCTTGTAGTTTGAGCTCTTTAGGCTCTTCCGGTTGTTTCCATTAGTCCTTTAGGATTGTTTAGGAGCGTTTGAGCTTCCGGTAAGTAGTTCTTACCTGATGTTGCCTGTTTGATTGTGTGATGCATGCTGAGTGTTTTCTCGCTTTAAAACTGTTCTCATGATTGCTATTTCTTTGAATATATGTATATATATATGAAATCGTTGGAAAGCATGACTGTTGTTGCATGTTGAATGGATGTAAAGCATGATTGGTTCTGTTTTGCGTCAGTGAGTTAAGCATGAGTTAAGAGATGTGGTCACATGTGTAATGCTTAGTGGGCATGATTCATGAGTCTAGAAGCATGTTGCAGGGCTTATGCATTCTAGTGGATGTGAGTTATAGGTCAGGGACCTAAAGTGTGAAAGAAAAGGAAGTTGGGTGAGTGTCAGTGCACCTCGGGTACAAATGGTCGAGGGGTGGCACGTCACCATTGGTTAAGAGGAGCATCGAGGCCTTGGGTACAAATGGTCAAGGGTTGATGTGATGAGTCTAGAAAGCATGTCTTGGGTGCCTGGGGAAGGGCCAATGCTTTGCTAAGTCATCGGTGCACCTTGGGTACAAATGGTCAAGGGTCGAACACCGAGCTCCGTAGAGAGCATTGTGGCCCTGGGTACAAATGGTTAGGAAACAGTGCGACTCGAAGGATTAGTCTTGGAGAGCCATGTGAGGGCTAAATATGAGCGTTGAGTGAGCTCGTGGAGCTTGTGTGATTAGCGAGTTGCATAGAGAAATGCATGAGATATGGCTTAGAAGAGTCATTTGTTTTACTAGCTTTTGAGCATGATATTATGTTTACTGCTTTTAACAGTATGTTGCTTGCACATGAAAAGCACGTTGTTTGTTGTTTGTTGTTTGATGGCTTCTCAGGTATGGGCTGCTTACCAGTACCTTAGTGTACTGACCCCCTCCTCTCTCCCCCCAACTACCAGATTTTGCAGGTTATGAGGACCGCGTGGACCATGGTGATGTCGAGGAGGCGTATGAGGAGGAACCATAACTAATATCAATGTTCTTGCTTTTATTTTCTTAGGTTTTAGTTAGGGCAGTTGTGTTTGCTGCTTTTGAAAGTTGTTAAGTTTGGTTAGTCCTGACTCATTCTTGTTAATCCCTGGAATAAGTTGTTTCCGTTTAAAAGAACTCCATTGATTCATTCAGTTAATGGTTTAATAAGTTTGTTACGCATGAGGTGTCGTTTCAAGATTTTGTTTAAAGATGTAATTGGTTTTAGCTAATAGTTGATTATGCGAGATCTGTCTGTCTGTTGGTTCTGTTTATGTTCTGCTGAGCTGTGGAGTGGGAAGTGGTTGAGTATTGCTTTGTAGAAGTGCTTTTCTTGTTCAGCAGGTGTAGGAAAAATTTTGGGTTAGTCCAATGTACGTCGTTATGGTGCCGAAATTTTCGGTGCTCACGGTTTGTTATGGTCTAGGAGTTAGTAATGTCGCTGGGTTAGCTTTTAAAATCCTGGGGCGTTACAGAAGAAAAGCAAAATAAAAAAAGTGGAATGAAAAATTAAGAAGGAATGAACTACAAATTGGAAATAGGGTAAAAAGGGAATAAAAAAGGTTGGTTTAGAAAAATTGCTATATTTGCAATTTTTTTCTAAAAATGCTAAATTTTCTATTTCCATAATTATTTTAGCCACTCAATACAATTATCCTTTTTCATAAGCTTCAGTTTAAAATTTATTATTGTTTTTCTATTTTCTTTTAAAATGCAGTTTTTTTTCTTATATATATATATATATATATATATATTGTTTTTTTAATGACTTTTTTACCTTCTTCTTCTTTTCATTTATCAAAATTCACACCAAAATACTACAAATTTTCAAATCCATTTTTTATTTTTACTACAAAAATAATTTTTTTATTAATTATTTTAATTTCAATTTCTTCACGCCTCAACTCTCAAATTCTCAATTATAATTTTACATTTCTATTATTTTATTATTTTATCATCTATAAATACTCTCATTCCATTTCAATTTCTTCACACCACAATTCTCAAATTCTTCCAAAATATTATTCAATTTCTTTTTTAAATTAGAAGTTCTAGGCTTCTAGCTCTATTATCTATCTTCACGTGTTAAGTTAAGTTTAAAGTTTACCATGTTTCTGTGCAGTATTAGTTAATTTTTGTTTTATTAATTATATAGTTATCAATTATCATTAGTTAATTATATAGTTCTTATATACTTCTTATTTGTAACTAAAGTCCCATTTTATAATTCAAATAATTTATATCAATTAGCATAATTTTAATTAACAAGAACATCCTTCGACATGTTAATATAAATATTATAAATAATTTTCATCAACTTCCATATTGCATTTAATATAATTAAGTCACAATTAAATTTGCATTTAATAATTCAAACAATTTTCATCAATTTTCATATTATTTTCAAAATTCCTGCACATATCGACATTTGAACTAGAAAATTTTATATAAATATTATCTTACTTTTTAGATATGATGATAAAAAATGGTCAATTATTGTCTAATTAAGCCACAATTAAAGTTTCATTGACTAATTCAAACAATGTCCATCAATTTCCACAATTTCTGTAAATTTTCCCGGAATGTCTCTTGACATTTCCATCGACATCGACATTTCCATAAAATCTGGACCTCGACATTTCCATAAAATCTGAACCTCGACATTTCCATAAAATCTGAACCTCGACATTTCCATCGACATCGACATTTTAAAGCTTGGGCCATCATAAACTTACAAAGAAAAAAAAAAGAAGAGTAGGTTAAATCATTAACTTTTAGGGCGTGTTTGGGGGCCCAACTTCGGAAGCCCGTATTTGAGAAACCCACCGATTTTTAAAAAATCGTGTTTGGGCCGCTGGTTTGGGAAAATGGGTGATTAGGTTTCCCAAACCCCCCTTTTCCTTTCATTTCTGCGCCGCTCTCTTCCTCTCCGCTTTCGGTAACACAATCGTCTTCTCTCTCCGGTTTCCTTCGTTCTTCCGGTTTTCTCTCTCGCCTGATGGTATCTAACCCCATTTCTTCCTTCCTTCTTCATATGTTCTTGCCGTCTCTCCTTCTCCCCTCTTCTGGGTTAGCAGATCTGAAGGTTAGGTGAGGTTGTTCGTCTTTTTTTTTTCTTTGTTTTATTTTTCCGCCATGTGACGGTGTTCTTCATATTTTTTTTCCGATCTGACCTCTGATCTGTGTTCTTTCTTCACTTTTTGTTCGGATCTGAACATCATTCGCCCGTCCGATGATGTGTTCGGGTCTTGGATGAACTGCATGTGATCTCCGTCGTCGTGAATCTCGGTTGTAGTTTGTTTCCTCCTTGCCCCTTCTTTCTGATCTACGACCGGGTAAGTTTTTTTTTTCCGCCGTGTGACGGTGTTCTTCATATTTTTTTTTTGACGATCTGACCTCGGATTTGTGTTCTTTCTTCACGTTTTGTTCGGATATGAACATCATACTCCACTGTTTGTGTTCTTCTTTTTTTCGGCTGAAATTTGTGTTTGTTTCTTTCTTCAAGTTTTGTTCGGATTTGTGTTCTTTTTTTTTTCGTCGTCGTGAATCACGTTTTTTCCGTCATTCGGTCATTTCAGTTCTACTTGTCCGCTGTTTGTGTTATTCGGTTTAATGTTGTTGATGTATTGCTTTTTCCGTTTTCACAGAAACCCATCCCATGCCGCTTCAACTTGCCGTGGGTGTCGACTATATGAATCGGTATCCGCTTGGTAGATTGGGCATGGTGACGGGTGGGCCGAAGGTCCGGTAACCGGCCAATGATGTTTTGGAAGCAAGCAACCGTTTGCAAAAACCTTTTTTTTCTTTACTGATCTGCCTTGTTGTTGTAGTTTGTTCCCCTTCTGATTTACCGTTTCTTACTTCCTTCTGTTTGTTTGTTCGTTCTGTCTGTTGTGTTCATGATGTTAAAATTTGTTTGACTCCATGTTTAATTTGTTTTCTGTTCATGCTGTTGGGTAGTTTTGATTTCTCAAAGAACATGACCCCCCCCCCCACATTCGAATTATGTCTTCATGCTATTTTGTAAACTGTGTTGCATACCTATTTTTTCCTTCTCCTTTATTTTGCTGATCTGATTCCGTTTTATTTTTCCTGTTATGAGCACATAATTTGAGTTAAGTTTGTTTGTTGGCACATTATTTGGTTTTGTCCGTTTATTTTTTGCCATATTTGTTCAACTCCCATAGTCTTTTTTGTTCCTTCATGTCAATTTCATGTTCTTTTCCAAATTTTGAAACGTTTTCTGCATTGAACAAAACCATGGTTGAAATAAAATTTCCAACTGAGGCCGGTTACTTTTTTTTTCAGAATCAAATTATTTTTTGGTTCTTATGTTCTTATATTTTGGTTAGTTTCTGACTAATCAATTATGTTTGAACCATTTTTTTTTGGTAAATCAAGTTTATTCCTGCTGAGAAAAGTCTGGTCTTGCATTTAATTAATCTTACCCACCATATCTTCCCATTTATAACATTGGGCCCTGTTTCCTTTATGTTGACTTGTAATCAACCTTCTGACTTCATAAATAAAGGCATGACTTAATAAATAAAGGCAGCTGGCATTTATATCTTGTGGTTTAATTATGCAACCACTTGTTGTACTTTCATTGAACTACCTCCTTCAATCATTTTCCTTATTTAAAGAACACCATCCATTCCTCATTTCTTTGAGGAAAGTCTCCACTGCATTGGGTACTCTTCTGTGAAAGGTGAGTCATTTTCCAACTTTGCATACTTTTCTTTCTTTCTGTTCCAATGTATACTATTTCTTGCTTTCACTTACTACAATCTTTTCTTATCTTCTGCCCCTGAAGACGAACCTCAACCCGATCTCCACCTTCTTCTGTTTCGTTTCATGCATCCCGATCTCGTATAACGGTAAGTTTTCATTCTCTTCGTTCGTTCATTTGTTTCTTCTTTGTCTACATTCATCGGTCATATCTTAACAACCTTCTCCCTTTATGTGATATGCTTGCAGGTTTACTCCAAAAAACGCCGTTATATTCGAGGTTCGTTCGTTCACTTCAAATACCCTTATACTGTTCTAAAAATTGTATATACTATTTGTTTTGGACATTAGAAACTGCTTCATTTGTATTATTCAATTTCGGACATTGCGTTGGTTTTTTTTTTTTTGTTCTTGGTTTTTTCATGTTGTATTGATTATTTTGTTACATTTTTTAGCCTCTGTAATGAAACCTTTTTCTGTTTAAATAAAAATTTTCTTATGAACTTTTGACATATATTTTTAGTAAATGGAAGTAAAAACATTGGCACGTTGTTTGAACAAATACTTAGCTCCTAAAAAATCAACATGGATGTAGTATCATGTTTTATTTAAAACGTTGGGAAAAAATATGCAGTAGCAATTTTGTTGACTAAAATGTTGAAATGAATACAAAAGATGGATTAATATCATATTTCTAAACACATTGATTAATATCATATTGAAGTCTATGGATTTAATAATTTTTTTTCTACAAAATTGAATGAAAGAAAGTAAGTAAAAACAAAAAAAAAAAATACAACATATTTAAGTTTGGATTTCATTCAAAAACATTATTAAAAAGTTTCCATACATTTTAAACAGTTTTTAACAGTTTGAATTTCATTAAAAAATGGAAGGAAGTAACATTTTTTAACAGTTTTTTAACATATTTAAGTTTGGATTTCATTCAAAAACACATTGTCTCTAAAAATGTTGGAAAAAAATCACATTTTTTCACTTAATACATTCAAGAGAATAAGTGAACAAAAAAAAAAAAAAACAATTTTTCTAAAATGTTGAAAATAATAAACAAAAGGAAGTTAATTTGGATTTCAAATTTCATTCAAGTTTTTTAACAACTTGATTAATATCATATTTGTACTAATAAGTGAAAAAGGAATGAAATTATAACTTAACCACATTCATGTACTTAAACCGAATACAAGTTATTTCATAAAAAAAAAAAAAAAGAAATAAACAACATACATCATGTTAAAGTAATAAAATTTAATATTTTTTTCTAAAAAATTCAATGCAAGAAAATTACATTTCCATATGGTTTAAAAAAAATGAACTGAACGTATTTTTTTTTTTTTCAATTTTATAAGTTCGATCAGGATTGTGTATTAAATTCTCATATTCACAATTAATGGAAAGAACATTTTAAATTGATAATTTTATAACAATTGTTTAATATGAAGGAAAAATAAGAAACAATAGAAAAATGCTTGCTCTTAAAAGCAAGGTCTGAACCTCCAAAACACAGAGTTAACAAATATAGAAAATGCAACAACTGTGAAAAAAAAAAATGGAAGCAGGGAAATTGATTATAATTTTCTTCTTTAATAATCAATTTCGTGATGAAACTTGGGTCTTATAGTCCCATATTTACAATTAATGGAAAGAAAGTTATAAATTTTTAATTGTATAAGAATTGTGTAACATGAATTAAAAAAAATTAAATCAATAAAAAAAAGGAACAAAAAAAAAAAAAAACAGAAACTCAAACTTCTGAAATCAGCACCCCAAACACAGACTTCCCAACTCAGACTTCTGAAATCAGCACCCCAAACACAGACTTCCCAAACTCAGACTTCAGAAATCAGCACCCCAAACACAGACTTCCCAACTCAGACTTCTGAAATCAGCACCCCAAACACAGACTTCCAAAACCCACAGATTTCCAAAACCACCCTATTTCCTAAACCCCCACTTCCAAAACCCAAACCCTTGCCCCAAACACACCCTTAAACTTTTCAAATGACTAGGTTTTTACATAGTAAAATATTTTGAATTAAAATGATTTAAAAAAACCTAATTAAGATTAATTCGGTACAAATTTATATAAGTTTTCATTTTTTATTTCCATGACGATTTTTTTTTTTTTGCAACAATATTCCATGATGATTTCTTGTTAGATAATACACAATTATATTACAGTTTCTTTGCGTATATTAGAAAATAATGTTATCATTATCAATATTTTATATACAACAAAACATTATTAAATAAATAAAAGATGGATATACATTATAGAAGTAAAATTTATTTTTAATGAAAGCAAAATAATATATAGTTTAATTGAAAGATTATATTTACATTTTAATACATAAACTATTAAAAATAAAACTAAAAAAATACCTGAAATACACGAACAATGGCAAGATATGCAATTTTAAACTTGAAAAATAAAGTTTAAGGGGAAAAAAAATGTAAGTCAGTCTATAACATAAAATATTTGAGAATGATTTTCTTATAATTAAATTGATAAAATTAAACAAAAATATTATAATTATAATTGAGGTACCTGAAACCAACAATGGAAGAGATAAAAAGTTGGGAAAAAATCAATTTTGACCCCTGAACTTAGCATGTTGTATCAACTTTAACCCTGAACTTTTAATTTCATCAAATTGAACCCTAAACTTAACAAATTGTATCAATTTGAACCTCAAACTTTCATAAATGTTGCAATCTAGACTTTTGGTCAACTTTTCATTTGAATTGCTATTAAAATATGTAATTGACAATTTCTTTTCCATTTTTTTTAATTCACATTGCACATGAGTTAGTGTTTTGTAAGATTTTTTTTTTTTTTTTTGAAAAACTAGAATAAATCAAATATTCTAGACTACTCTTCTCATTATTATCCAAAAAAGAATCACAAAGTTATTGGCAACAAGAAACATCTAGCAAATATGAGAAATAATTAAAAAAAAAAAAACTTTATTTTTTTTTGTTTCCTACATTTGTACATTCTTCTAATTAGCAAGAAAAAAAACGTAAAAGAAGAAAAAAATCTGAGAAAGTTCTTAGGAACAATAAGAAACCAAAAAATATTTCAAGATAAAAAACCGCAAAATAGGCCGCCGACGAGCGGTGGTCGTCGGTCATAGGCCGCCGACGACCGATGTGGTGAAGAAGAAGAAGAAGGAGGAGGAGGATGAGGTGGAGAGAGAAAGAATGAATAAATAATTAAAAAATATATATTTTTATTATTTTAATAACATTTTATTTTAAAAATTAAAAAAAATAATTTTTAATAAAAAAAATAATTCCACGTCAGCAATCGATTAAATACTAACGGAAAATTGGATGGAGGGACCAAATTGAAACTAAAATCAAACCTCAGGGACTAAATTGTTGAGTTTGAAACCTCAGGGACCAAAATGAAACCTAACTCAAACCTCAGGGACTAAAAGTGTATTTTTCCTTAAAACTATTAGATTTTAACTAAAGTAAATATCTTAAATTTATTTTTAATTATTAAAACAATTAATACAAAATTTGTTTGTTTTTTTAATTTTTATTTTTATAAAAACAAATATGATAAGAATTTTTCATTTTTTTATCTTTTATTTTTTTAATTAAAACAAATAGGATAAGAATTTTTTTTTCAATTTTTACCTTTTATTTTTTTAATTAAAACAATTACGAAATTTGATTTCTACTTCTTGATTTTTATTTTATTTTTTTTTAAATTAAAACAAATAAATTTTAACTAAAATAATTGTCTTAAATTTATTTTTAATTATTAAAAAAAATTAGTACGAAATTTGTTCGTTTTATTTTCATTTTTATTTTTATAAAAACAAATAGGATAAGATTTTTTTTTCATTTTTTTATTTTTTTAATTAAAAAAGTTACGAAATTTGATTTCCACCTTTTGATTTTTTTTATCTTTTATATTTTTAATTAAAACAATTAGATTTTAACTAAAGTAATTATCTTAAATTTAAAGGGGTATTTTAGTCTAAAAATGTTTTTCGCGAAACCTTGCTTTTAATATATATATCGATATAAATTATGGATTATAGATTATAGATATTATAGATTATAGATTATAGATTAGATTATATATGTCTAACAAGTTTGTAACTTTAAGAATTTTGAATGATACATAATAAGTTTTTGAAATTTTAAGAGATTTGTAATTTTTCAATTTTGTGTCTGATAGGATTTTCAAATTTTAATGTTTCTAATACGTCTATGACTTATTAGTCTTTTTTTTTTTTTAATTCACAAATCTATCAATCTATTAATTAGACAATTTTTTTAAGGCAATTAAACAGACAAAATTGAAAAGTTAGAAATTACAATTCTAATAGGCACAAAATTCAAACTTTATGTAAAAAAAGATAATTTTAAAACATATCGAATACATTATGGACTTATTAGAAATAAACTTAAGAAAGTTAGAGATTTATAAAACATTTTTAAACTTCAAAGACTTATTCCATACGAATTGAAAGTTTAGTGACCTATTAGGTATTTAAGTTCAAGGACCAATTAGACAACCCTAAAAGTTTATGGACTAAATCTTATAATTTAATCATAACAGTACTTCTAATTTAATCGAGCATAAACTTCAATAGATTTATTTGCCAAAGCGAGCATAGTTCAGTGGTAATTGACATGTACTCTCGACCAAGAGGTCAGAGGTTCGAATCCCCCCCAAATGTTGATGTATCTCAAAAAACAAACAAAAAAAAAAAAATCAATAGATATATTTCATTTTTTTATTTCACTTTATATTTTTAATCTTCAAACTTTGATTAATTTTTGAACTTTTTCTTTTATAAAAATAGCAAAATTTATTTTTCTATTTAAAAGTTCTATTTTTATATATTTGGATCTAGGATAACTTTTCTATAAAAGCCACCTCATAGGAGTTTATGAAAATTAGAAAATCTTGATTCATTTCTTAGTTGTACCCCACATATCTCCACAATGGTATGATATTTGTCCATTTTGGGAATAAGTCATCGTGGTTTTGTTTTTGATATCACCCAAAAGGCGTCACACATCAACAAAGACAAACAATGCTAGAAGGAGCAAGGTTGTTTTTGCTTACGTGGGGCTTACTTCTATTCAAGGAATCCACATATATTTGAACCCCTAAATAGAAGCTTAGCTCATGATAGAAAATAAATTGCAAAACATAATGAAAGACAAACTTGACATGGAGAAAAATAATGAATTATTATTAAAGAATGAACGGAATACAAAAAGTTAATTTACAACAAAAAGTAAAGGAAAACAACTTGTTGGAAACTAAAGATTACAAAACATAAGACTCAACTAAGGATCTTGTTGGGAGAAAAATGTGGAATACAAATAATAATAATATTTTGACGACAATCAATAATATTATAACTATCTCCCCTTCCATAGGTTAAGCCAAAATAATAGTCACGAAAATAATAAAAGAGATAGAGAAAAGAAAACCACACCGAAAAATATACTGGTTTGCCCCAAGCTCGGGACTACGTCCAGTCTTCTGCAACTGCAGGTTATACTAGAATTTGGGAGATTGCAAGAAACCTTCAATAACGCTACAAACAATTCCTCAATAGCTCAACAATAGCTATTGACTTCCAAGTATCACAACCCGATAGCTTGGGATAAACAAAGAAATAAAAACACCCTCAACCCAAGAGAATCAATCTTATTCTCTCAACAAAACTCACTTCTGCTAAATCAAAATGCTCCCAGCCGAAAAGCCACTGCCCTGCTGTTTTTTTCTCTCTTGGTGTTCCTCTGCCACAATCTAAAAACACATATAAATATGAGCTTGCAAACCTAATGGGTCTGTCCCATTTGCTTTTCTTTTTTCTCATGCACAACAAGTGCTGGTTTTTGTCTCCACATCCCAGCAGATCTCTCTCTCTCTATCTAGCTAGCTCTTGCCCTTTTTCAAGAAGAGACAAGCCTTTATCTTCTTCTTCTTTCAAATAAAAGAGTCAACATAGACTGAGGGATCTGGAACTCGAAGTAGTTACAAGGTGAGAAGAAAGAAACTGAAAATAAAATCTTAAGGACGAAATTTCCCAAGCACTGAGCTCTTCTTGCTTCTTGCATCTTGGTCCCCTTTTATAGACCATGGAAGGTAAGGTTGGTTGTCAAGATCAGTGTGAGAAAGCCTTGGAAGGTAAGAATCCACGAACCTCGAATATTTGATGTTGGATTGGGAGATTTTCAAATGATTCTGTGCAAATCCCGCGAATCTCAGAATTTTTTCGGAAAGGCTAGTTGCGATCGCATATTGGGAGCAATTTTCTATGTGTTACTTTAACAATTCTATATTCAGCATGGGGATTCTTCGTTAAATGACTTTGCGGGTGCAACTTGATCACATTCCTCACTTCCTCAGGTCCAGATGCAGGCGCAATCTTGTAGCTTTTAATTCCTTTTGCTCCGCTAACTTTTATATCCTCTTGTGGGTGCATTATCCTCGTAAAGACTCTTGCAAAAAAGCATTACTTGGATACATTATTTACAAAATAATCTCTTTTTGCACAAAATAAGCTTAAATTCTATAATTCTAAGATTTTCTTCATGCTTCTACCACTTTTGCTAAAAAGACTTAACATGATAAGATTTTGGTTAAAAATCACTATTGGTCCCTAAACTTTCATGAAAGTAACAATTTGGTCCCTGAACTTTGATTTGTAACGATTTAGTCCCTGTACTTTCGATTTTGTAAGAATTTAGTCCCTGAACTTTAATAAGTACCAATTTAGTCCTTATACTTTCAAATTTGTAACAATTTAGTCCATATACTCTCAAATTCGTAACAATTTAATTCTTGTTGCAAAAAAAAAAAAATCATCAAAATTAAATGTTGTTTTTTATTATTTAATGATTAAACTAATTAGTTTATTAATCTATCTAGGTAAGAAATTTCATTAAATCCTTACATTAATTTTTCACGATGGAGACTAAATCGTTACAAATTTAAAAGTACAAGGACTAAATTGTTATAAAATTGAAAGTATAGGGACTAAATCGTTACAAAATTGAAAGTACAAGGACTAAATCATTACAAATCAAAATTCAGGGACCAAAAGTGATTTTTAACCTAAGATTTTAGGTATAAAGTCCTTGCTTTCCAAACAATTACTTAAGCTTTCAGAGCTAAATAACGCACATTTATGAGCGTTGTCATATGCACACTGGGAAGAAATTTTGTGATTTATATAGAATGTCAAACCCATTTTCCTAATCATAATAGGATAGGGATTTAATTAATTAATAA
The DNA here is from genome assembly GCA_036850905.1 of Luffa acutangula. Lineage (NCBI taxonomy): Eukaryota > Viridiplantae > Streptophyta > Magnoliopsida > Cucurbitales > Cucurbitaceae > Luffa > Luffa acutangula. Next base: position 8,583,491 of record CM072090.1, read on the forward strand.
TAATTAATTACTTTTCCCAGTCGTAATATGATAGAGATTTATTTATTTAATTAATAATAATTAAATAAATTGAAAATTAATTGAATCAAATTTAATTAATTATTTCATTTAAATCATATTTAAATGAACATCTCCCACATAACCTATAGTTTTTATTTAATTAATTTAATTAAACCAAATTTAATAAAATAAAATAAAATAATTAATCAATTCTCCAATTAATTAATTACCAAATTAAATATCTCATATTTAATTTAAGCCTACAATTAAATCATATTTTAATTGTATTTCTCTCAATTAATAAAGTTTAATCTCAAATGAAACTTTATATTATAATATATCACTTCTATTATATTAATTGTATCTCATACAATTAAGTTAATTTCCCATAATGAATTTGAACTATTCAAATTCTTTTCAAGACTAATTGTTCCTAATTACCCTTTATCAACTAGCAAGGGGACCTAATGGACCTACAGATCAGAAGTTTCAATGATATGAGGTTAACTGACTAAACTCATTAATAAGTTTAACCAATATTCATTAGTTGTGGGTCACTCCACTAAAGGCCCACAACGTACTACACTCTTTTCACTGTAGAATGTTTATGTGTCCACGGATATAGACCAATATCGGTAAGTCAATCATTCACGAGTGTTCGTAACGCCAGCTGAGTCAAATTACCGTTTTACTCTTAGGTTACCTCTGTCTCCTTACGTACCACTGATTTATCTAATGAGCAACCCATTTATGGTTCAATCAATAATCGGAAGTTTCTCTAGGGCCAGGAGAGGATGGGCACCCTTGTTCAAGACTCGGAATCAGATTTTAAGGGAACACTCATCTCTACTTGCCCTAAAGACGAGAATGAGTGAATTTCATCTTGTGTTGTTATGTTCCCAGCCCCCACTCGGTCTTAAACCCTGAAATGGTAGGGCTTATTGTGTCGACGAATCCGACCACTCTCACCCATACAAATCTAAGGATAATCCCTCATGAAAAAAAGTCCATAACACACTTAGGATTAAGATTGAGTTACCTAGGTCATCCTATTGAAATAGAAACGTAACTAGTCAACGATGTTATATCTAGTGGTTACTATTTCACGATCAGGTCTTATGAAAACTCATTGGATAGGATACTCTCACTCGCATGTCCACTACATCAATGCGTTTGATCAATGTGTTTGTATCGAATACAAAGTGGGTTGTATCACATAATGTCACCAGGATAAGGTACCCAACCTTATCCCTATACTATAGGCTTTTTAGGTTGTTACTTGAACATTGATCTCAACCGTATGTCTCCACATACAGTTCAACTTTCATAAAGCAACCTTGGATGTTTATTTTATTGGATTTAAGATTTATTATTGCAAGAATAAATTCAATAACTCCTTATTGAATAATTTCAATAACTCTTTATTGATATTAATTAATTTGTTACGATTACTATCCACGAGTTTTAGGACATAAAACCCAACATTGATGGTCTTCGAAGCCCCATGGAAATCCATCCACGATCAATAGGTGTCCAAATGTTGAATGGATCCTTCATCCCATCATACTGCTGGAAGGTTGGCACCTTGAATTTCTATGGTACCTCGACCCTCATGATCTCATTTGTGAATGGTGGGTCAACCTGTCTGATAAAGTCTTCCAGTTTTTCCTTATCCACACCCTTCAACTATGCATTTTCCTAGAGACTTCCAACGTCCTTCTGTAACTTTAAGAATTCCAACCCCAGTTAGGATTGTTCCGCCTTGGCTTCAGCCTTAATTTCAACCTTCGCCTCGGCCTCAACCTCGACATCAGCTCTAATGCTTGCCTCGGCCACAACCTTGGTCGTCCAACACTTTTCCTCAATCAAGCTGCACAGGCGTGTTCCCAGAGTACTACTTCTATTTGGCGTGACAGATGTATCTCTACAGACCTTCTTGTCACTAGGTTCCTTTCAGGACCAAGCTATCTGCAGGCTCGAGTTCTGGAATTTTACTGGTGACAATGTCTGAGTCCCCCGTTTCCTCAATCAAAATCTCTTTCACTTTTCTTAGATCTCGGGTTGGTTGGCTCCCTCGGTGTCCAGTGCTAGGCTCGATTTTTTCAAAATACTCATGATCTTGGCTAAACTTTGTCCCATGTCGTTAACATGTCTTTTCATAGCTGCTATCTCGGCCTCTTGGGTATGAGGTCGAGGCTGACGATCACCCTCACCCTTGGAATTCAAAAAAAGCGTCGGATTTTCCTTCTCCATCGTTTTACTCATTGTTCTTCTTTTTCCAATGTTCAGTGTTCACAAATCAACATTCTTCCCCACAGACGACACAAACTGTTGATGGCAAAGTTCGATCAGGCGACTCACCTAACTTTCACGTGACACCAACAGTGAATTTGTAGAACTGGAGAAGACATGACCTGCAAAATAAACAAACACTGCACACTAGTGTGGTGCTTGCCACACATACTCTGATGCTTAAGTCAGCTTCATAGAGGTAAAAATAGCAAGTAGAGTCAATGAGATAGTGAAGAAGAAGAAGTGTTCAGAGCGTTTTTCTCTCGACCCACTCCTTAAGGGTTTTGAAGAGATATATATACCCCATGCTCGTTAGGGTTTGTTTTTCCCTGTACTAGTCGATTGTGGATCCCCCTTTGTTGACCGGGGCCTTCTTCCAAAGAGACGGATTTCCCCCGGTCGTGCATAGATCCGGGCCCATGAGCTTGGTCGGCCTTGGCATTGGGCCGAGGAGGGAGGTGGGTTGGCCCACCTCTTACTGGTCCTCTACTTCTTTCCTACCCATTCAGTGATGGCCCTATACATGATTGTTCAAACCAATTCGATCGCTCGAGTTTTCGGTATTATGGAGCCAAAAATAGATTACCCATAATAGTGACAATTTTCGAACCAAAATAAAGTGTTTGTAAATAAATATTAACAAACACATAAAAGTGCAACCGTGCCAAAGACAAATATAAAGGCTATAACACTAAATACACGAATATAATGTGAATCAATTCTCCCCCACTATGTTTTTTTTTTTTTTTTTTTGAAACTGTAAACTTCATTAAGAGGGGAAAAAGTTAGTTACACCAGATAAACCCTTAATAAAAGAGGTCAACCAATTGGGGATATTATCATCACAACAAAAAAACCCTTCATCCAGCACAAAAGGGGGAACAAAAATGCTATATGTAACTTGCAAAACTCTACGACTACTGGAGCTGTCGACGACGACGAATGACAGAGGCGGTATCAACTCTAATTTGGCCACTACCCACGTTAGATGATTGCGCGATTTGGTTGCTCTTCCTTGAGCATTTTACGAAACTAACGACCCCTGCTTTAGAGGCCAAAAACTCGACTTCATTAACGATTAGCTTGGTCTCAGAGATGTCTGACCTTCAAAATTAAAGGCATTTATCACGTCCAGAGCATCCGATTCAACTATCAGCGGTGAATTCCTTCCTTGATTGCTTTCGGTAAACGCTTCCAGACTCAATTTAATCGCTAGCGCTTCAAGAGATTTGACTTTCCATCTTCTTTTAATTTGCTTCCAACCTACTCCAAGAAGAGTGAAGGATTGGAATTCCGTAATTTCGTAAAGCGGAAGCGTGATTGAATCCGATTTGTATTTAAATTTGTTTAGTCTAAAATACCCATACATTGGCAATAAACTTAGAACTATTCTAGATTTATATTAAGGCTAAGCATACAAAAATATTAGATCTAAATCTAATTTATATAGTAACAAGTTACTTACTCTCGTTGACGACTCTGATTAAATTCACCAACTGCTTGTGAAATAATCACGAACTATTGTGAACACTACCACTATGGCTACATCGGTATGACTGTTGAGACTATTAGAGGCAGGAGACTGGTGGGAGCCTTTGGGAGAATTCTCTGAGAGTAGGAGAATGAATGAGATGCCTTTCACCCCACCCCAGAGGTTCTATTTAAAGGAAAAAGGTCAAAGACCTTTTCCTAATAGAAAAATGTCATGAATAAGATCAAATTTATTATCTTATTCATATTTAATTTAATAAATAATTAATTAACTTCATAATTAATTAATTACTCAAGTAAATATCACATATATAATCTAAGGGATTTTATTAAATTATTTATATTATTATGAATCCAATTCATATTAATTCTTTGAACTCTTTCAAATATTTTCGCTCAAGATTTAATTTTGAAATTAATTCAAAATTATATTATAAAGTTTCATAAAATTTATATTATAATGTATCAATATACATTATATGAATCCCCTAAATAAATTGAACACTTTCAATTTACAAATTATACTTAATTGCCTCAAGTCTTTTTACGAGCTACTAGTGGGACCTAATGAACCTACAGATCAGAAGCTCCAACGATACGAGACTAATTGGCTAAACTCATTAACCAAGTTAGTCAACATTCATTAACTGTGGGTTATTCCACTAAAGACCCACAACTGCACTCTTCTCACTATAGAATATTTCTGTGTCCACCGATATCGACCAATGCAGTAAGTCATTACTTCACGTGTGTTCGTAACACCAGCTGGGTCAAATTACCGTTTTACCCCTGAGTTACATCTGGTCCTTAAATACCACTGATCCCTTTAATGAACAAGTTGTTTAGGGTCCAACCACTAAACAGGAGTTTCTCTCGGGCCAGAAGAGGATGGCACACCTTTGTTCAAGCCTCGAAATCAACCCTTAAGGGAACACACATCTACTTACCCCAATAAGGGAAAAAGTGAATTCCATCTTGTACTGTTATGTTCCCAGCCCCCATTCGATCTTGCCCCTGAAATGGTAGGATTATTGAGTCGACGAACTGGCAACTCTCACCCATAAAAATCTAAGGAAGGAGTTCAAAACATACTCATGATTGAGATGAAGTTACCTAGGTCATCCTATTTAAACAGAAATCTAAACTAGTTAACGACGTTACATCTAGTGGTTACTATTTTGCGGTCTGGTCTCATGCAAACTCATTGCATAGGATACCACCACCCGTATGTCTCCTACATGGATGCTTTGGATCATTGCATCTGTATCAAATACACGGTCTGCCATATCACATAGTGTCACCAGGATAAGGTACCTAACATTATCCCTATACTATAGACCTTTTAGGTTGTTACTTGGACACTGATCCCCATATGTTTCCACATACTAGTCCAAGTTTCATTTAAACAACCTTGGATCTTAGTTTATTGGATTTAGGGTTTATTAATGCAAACTTGATTATTCAATAACTAAATTGTTGAATCACTCAAATAACGCTTTATTGAGATCAATTAATTTGTTTCATTTACTATCTACGAGTTTTAGGGCATACAACAGAGAGATCCTGCACAATCACGAACAACCCATCCGATGCCCCCGATCTTCAAATCTTCATTCCAAGACGCGTCAGAGTTCAATTTCAGATAGTGTGTAGGAGGTCCACAACTCATGATTCCGAAGGCTCTCTGCTCTATGGTCCAGTATGTTCATCGTTCTCTTTGTTTATTCTTGCAAATTCCTCTTTATCTATCTCTTGAGAAAGTTGAAATCTGGGTTTTCTTTGTTGATTGTGATTTTATTTCTGAAGTTCCATATTGTCCATTGCGCTATAGCTATCTGCTCCACCTCCTCTTTGCTTAGTGATCCCAAAATTTCCTCCCAGCATTCTGACATGTTGATCTCCTGCCTACAAAAACCAGTAACGGACATTAGTTTAAGGAAGAGTTCTAGCCATATTGCTTTTACCTTTTTGCAGTTCCATAATATGTGATTTACATCTTCCCTCGATTTCCTGCGCAAGTCACAAATGGGGTTAATATCTAAGCCTTTAGTAAGTAGATTTTCCTTTGTGGGAATGAGGTTTTTTATGATGTTCCACAAACTGATTTTTGCTTTTGGAATAATATCGAGCTTCCAAATACTCTTCCAAGAGGTATTGTTGTTGCCTTTTCCCGATGAAGACGCCTCCCTAGCTTGGAATAAGTTTGAGGCCAGATGATATGCACTTTTCATGCTAAACGACCCTTTTGAATCCTCATTCCATATGATTTAATCCTTTTCTTCGGGGAGACCAAGGGGAATAGCTAGTATGTCATCTGCATCTGTGGGAGTGAATATAGGTCTGATTAAGTGCTCATCCCATTCCCCTCTTGGACTGATTAGCTCCTTGACCTTTCTTCCTTGCCAAACCCGAGGTACTACAAAGAGGGAATCTATTTCCTTTCCTCGAGATCCAAGGGTCTTGGTCCATGTAAATATAGTTGTTGTTCCTTACTCTCCATCGAAACCCTTCTTTGAAAAGTTCTCTTCCCCACACGATACTCCTCCACACCAATGAAGCGTTCGAGCCTAAAGGGGCATTCAGAAAATCCCCATTCCTGAAATGTCTTCCTCTGAGAACTTTACTAAGCAGACTCCCCGGGTTTCTAATTATCCTCCAACTTTGTTTGGCTAGGAGTGCTTGATAGAAAGTTCTAATGTCTCTAAATCCAAGCCCCTTGTCTTTACTTTTACAAAGTTTCCTCTAGCTTGCCATAAGGATCTTCTTTTTATTTTCCACATCTCCCCACCAAAACCTAGCACACATTCTATTGGTATCGTCACATAGGCCTTTAGGGAGTTTAAAACAACTCATATGGTAAGTAGAAATCGCTTGGATCACTGCCTTGATTAAAACTTCTTTGCCCCTTGCCAAAAAAAACTTTTCGTTCCATCCTTATAGAAGCTTCGACACCTTTTCTCTTATACTTTCAAACATCTGGGACTTTTTCCGTTTGCTTTGGGATGACATTCCAAGGTATTGCCCCAGGGAGTTCCTTTTTTTTTTTTTTATACAAAGGATATTTTCCACCATTAACGCGTCCTCTCTAGTGACATTTCTACTTAGCATAAAGGTCGATTTTTCCAGATTTATTTGTTGCCCTGATGCTTCCTCATACTTTTTGAATATATCCTTTATCTTTTGGCATTCCGTTCGGGTTGGACCTGCAAAAAATAAATCTGTCGTCAACAAAGAATAAGTGGGAAATGGTTGGACAATGATTGTTTATACGAAAACCATTTAAGAGTTAGAATCCACTCCTCTAGTTAGTAGACTCGAAAATCCTTTCGCACACACAAGGAATAAATAAGGAGATAACGGGTCTCCTTGTCTGATGCCCCTACTGGGTAGGAAATCTTCTTGTGGGTTCCCGTTGATCAATACTGAGAAGGATACCGTTTCCATGAATCTCATGATAGTAGTTGTCCATTTGTCACTGAAACCCAGCTTTGTTAACATTTCTCGGATGAACCTCCACTCAATGCGGTCATACGCCTTACTCATGTCAAGTTTTGTAGCCACTTGACCCTCTTTGCCCTTTTTTCTGCTATTAATAGCGTGGATACACTCGAAGCCTATAATCACATTGTCGAATATTAATCTGCCAAGTACAAAAGCCGCTTTTTGGGGGAAATAATCATGTCCATAACTTTTTTAAACCGGTTTGCTATTGTCTTTGCTATGATCTTGTAACTGACATTACAAAGGCTTATTGGCTGAAATTCATGAATATGCTTTGGTTCCTTTGTTTTGGGAATTAGTGCAATGATCGTTTTGTTAAGTGGAGAGATATCAACATTCTCATTAAGGATTTGAAGGCGCACATCCACTGTATCCTCCCCCACTATATCCCAAAAAGTTTGGAAAAAAATTGCATGTGTACCATCTATGCCAGGTGCCTTGGTAGGGCTAATACTTTTCATCGCCCTCACTACCTCCTCTCTAGAATACGGCTGGTCTAACTCCTGTTGGAGATTGATTGGGATTCTTGGTTGAATGTCCTCTGTTATTTCTTTTATAGCTTTGTCCTCTGGTCTTGAAGATTTGAACAAAGTCTTGAAATACTCTGTGGCAATTATCCCAATTCCGTTTGCATCTTCCTCCCACAAACCATTTTCAGCAAAAAAGCCTTTTATTGTATTCCGTTTCTTTCTTTGTGAAGCTTTAGCATGAAACCATTTAGTGTTCCTATCACCACTTTTCAACCATTCTTCTCTTGAACGAATACACCAATATTCTTCCTCTTCTTCCAACAAGTCTTCTAATTCAGATTCGACTTTTAGAGTATCTTCGCCTGACTGGTCACAAGCTGTTTCATAGAGCCTTTGGATTTCTTGTTCTTTGTTAACAATCGCTTACTGTATATTGCCCCTTAACCTATGTTTTTTCCATTTGTGGAGTTTCTGAAGACACCTATGGATCTTGGTGCTAAGCCTACGCGAGCCGCTCCCACACCCAACCTTCCAACTCTTGTCAACCACCTCACGAGCTTCTCTAAACTTGGTCCAACTTTTCTTAAATCTAAGCAGCTTACCTTTTCTCTGAACTCTGAACGGAGTGGTTAGATCCTCCCAACTAGCAATGATAGCCATGTGATCCTAGCCATGGAAGTTAAGATGATTAACTTTGATATTAGGTGTCGCAACGAGATCGCGACGCGGAGCGGCCGACATCCTCTTTTAAGGGTCTTCTTGGAAAAGAGTTTTGGAGTCGCCACCAATCATATTAAGGGTGTGATTGGTCACCCAATTTAACAAAAAAAAAAAAAAAAAAAAGATGGTCTACGTAAATCAAATATGAGTTCGGGAGTCATTTGTGGGTAGGGAAGGTATTAGCACCCTACAACACCCGTGAAAACGGTTACCAAATTTTATCTTTTGTTATCCAAATTAAAAATAAGTAAATATTGGTCCACAACAATTTATTTTCTTTTATTTTTTAAATGTCCCATATTTATTAATCCATACTTTGGAGACAAAATATGAACCAACCATTATGAGTGGCACAAAAGCCATTAAAAAAATATTGAAAATTTATTTTGGTTCCCAAAATAAATTTCCTCACCTCAAGAATATTAGAAAATCAAATTTTTAATTTTCTAATTTCCATCATCGGATATTGTGAGAAATTTCATGTATTTAAGGAATTTAATCAAATAAATTCCAAAAAGAGAACACTACTCAATCTCATTTTTAGAAAAACATAATAAATTTTAAAAAATGAATTTGGAAATTTATGAAAAACACCCCCCAATTTTGAAAATTCGAAATTAATGAGAAATTTCATGTATTTATGGAATTGGAAGATCCATAAAGAGAACACTACTTTCCCTCAAAATGACTTTATTTGGATGAGATTTTTCATGTGTTTTAAGAATTTATTACAATAAATTCTAAAAAGAGAACACTACTCAATCTCAAAATGAGTTGATGAAATTCCATTTTGGTAAATTTATGAAAAATGCCCCAATTTGAAAATTTACAATTAATGAGAAATTTCATGTATTTATGGAATTGGAAGGTCCATAAAGAGAACACTACTTTTTCTCAAAAATTGCCAAGAATTTTCATGTCTTTAAAGAATTTGTTCAAGCAAATTCTAAAAATGAAACACTACTCAATCTCAAATTTACAACTTTAATAATCCCTTTTAAAAAAAGAGTTGAAATGATTTTCAACTGGGAATTTCATGTATTTATGGAATTTTAACCAAAGCCCATAAAGAAACACTACTCAACCCCCAAAAATCATAAAAGTTTAGTCTCAAGTTTTCAAATTGGAAAAAGACTATTTGCTATTTAAAATTTTAAAATCTAAAGTAATGACACATGAAATTAAATTAGATTAAATGCTATAAGACTAAACACAAAATTTAGAAAAAGGAAAAAGAATTAATAATAAAAAATAATAAGAAATTGAAATAACATTAATTTATTCATATTATTAGGAACATGCAGATTATAAATAACAACAATGTGCGCCAATTTATTTTAATTAGAAACAAACATTCTTTCATAGCAACCAATTAAATAAACAATCTTTTATGCAACTAATGCCAAAACTAAAATATTCCTTCAATTTTCAAATGATAATAATGATATTCATACTGTAGGATTTCACAGAACTAAAAAAAATGGCAAATCATATCATAACTAAACAATACCTTTTTAAACATACAGTTATACCAATTTTTTAAAAACACAATCTTAATATTCAAACTAAATATATATACATCCTGCATGCAATCAAATCTAATAAAATAAAAAGAGATTGATAAATATATAAAAAAACAACTAAAAAAACAAAATAAATAAAATTATGGCTAGATCTTTTAAAGCTTTCTGCAGAAGAATGGTCTGGGATAATAATAAGCTCCAATCAAGGTCCCAGTAAACACAAATTCAAATATGCGATTGAATTTAACTAAATCTAATAATAATATTCATACGGCAAGATTTCACATAACTAAAAAAAATGGCCAATCCAATCATAACTAATACCTTCTTAAACATACTGCTATACCAATTTTAAAAAACACAAGCTTAATATTCAAACTAAATATACATGCATACAATCAAATCTAATAAAATAAAAAAGATTGATAAATATATATAAAAACAAAATAAATAAAGTTATGATGAGATCTTTAAAGCTTTCTGCACAAGAATGGTCTAGGATAACAATAAGCTCCCATCAAGGTCTCAGTAAACACAAATTCAAATATGCGATTGAATTTAACTAAATTTAATCAAGAAATTTTATGCATAATACAAAAGAAAGCAAGGCAACAAAAAAAATAAAAAAATAAAAACAGTATGCTCACAAAATACAGAACTTCATATTAATCAAACCCATTCTAAATCTTATTTCCATGAATCAACTCCATCCCAATCCACAGAATACAAAAAATTGCAAACCAACCAAACCTATTCTAAACTCCCAGTAAACAAGCAAATGAAATTATATTATGCTAAAAAAAATCACAAAACAAAATTGAAAATAAATTCTCAACCTTTTTTTGGTAGTGCTGTTGAAATACTCTGGTTGTCAAGGATTCTTTGCACCAGATGAACACAAAAATGAATGATGGAAAAAAATAATGAATTTAGCCAAAAAAAATCCCCCCATCCACAGGAAATCAATCAATTTAAATAGGCCCGATAAGCTGTCAAGAGCGTTTAACTAAGAGGAAGTTGAGGGAAGGAGAAACTAAAGGGTCAGACCAAATCAGCAGGAAGACTACAGATGATGGAAGATATGGAGAGAGAATAGGAAGGGAATAAAAAAACGTTAGGGAAAAAGTAGTTATGATAAAAAAAATTAAAAAAAAATAATAATAATAATAAATAAATAAATAAATAATAAAAATAAAAATAAACAAAATAAATAAATAAATAAATAACAAAAATAATAAAAATAACAACAATCTTATTTTATATAATAAAATAAACATAAACACTAAAATAATAAGAAAAATAAGAAAATGAACCGGACCAAATATGATATCTACATTAGGAACTAACACTGTCATAAGTTGATTTATGCAGAAACGATCCAACCTTTCTTTTATCTGACTGTTTTTTTTCTTACCCCTGTGCTAGGTGAATTTTTCCCATGAAAAACCCGCATCCATAAGCTTATATCTATTCAAAACGTCTGAAAAAGCCTCCATCTACCGCATCTTTCTAGGAGCGCCCCCTTTCTTTTCATCCATGGAGGTGATCTCATTGAAACCCCCTCCGATGAGCCAAGGGAGCGTGTCATTATCATACAGCTTGTCAAACAAATTCCACGAATGATGTCTTTTTTCCGTCTCAGGGTTACCGTAGAATCCAGTAAACCTCCATGATCTATCCTTGTCCTTTACAAAAGTATCTATATTCCCATTAGAATAGGACTCGATTCCTACATCCAGGGAGGAGGAGCTCCAAAGCAGCAAGAGATCGCCTCGTTTCCCTCTACCAGGAACACAGAAGCTACTTTCGAAATTCAACTCACATTTAATTCTAGTGCATCTGATCTCATCGCTTTTGGTTTCCATAATAAACACCATCTGGGGTTTGTTGCTTTCCACCAAGTGGCGAAGCGATCGAAGCGCCCGGGGGTTCCCGAGTCCCTGAGCATTCCAGCATAACGTTATCATGGCGTCCTACGGGGATGCTCCACAGCTTCCGCCGATATCCCTCCGAAATCCTTCGAGTAATTTACTTTCAGTTTTTTTATTGCTTCCTCTTCATTTTGTTCTCCTCTCCCATGCTTCTTTCCTTTTTGGCTGAAAAGGTGTTCATGTTCGTCCTATAGCATGGGTTCACACTGAGCCAGCCTCTTCCATTTTTTAGAACTCATGGAGTTGGTTTTTGCATTATGTTTTTCCATTCCATTTTCTGTATTCTCTCTTTTTTCACTTTTTGTTTCCACATCTTTATCTGGGCATACCTGTTTTCTTATGGTACTAGGCTTACTTTGGTCTTCTTTTTGGCCCACCGATCATCTTTTCCTTTTTCGTTTTCCCCACCGAATATCGAACTTTGTACTCTCTTTTCTTCCTTTTGTTCCATGTTCCGTACTCCTTGAACTGACAGGTGCTTAGACTCAACAATTATTTTGTCTGTACTTTCTGTCACTAACTGGTTGTGCATTGATTGTACTTTGTCTTTTTCCCCACCGATTTTCATCTTTCCGTCTTGCGTGATTCTGTATTCCGATGTGTTTTCTTCTCCGGCGTTGACTCCGACTACTTCCCTCACCTGCTTCGCTAAGTTTTCCATTTTGTTTTCTAACTCCTTTTTGTGCTTCTCTTCTTCCCCACTTAGTTTTGTTGTCTCTTTCTAGTTTTTGTTCGCTGGGTTTATGTTGAAAGACTCTCTTAGCCAGGGACCATACTGAGTTCCCTCATCATCGTCTTCTTTAGCCTCCTCCTCACGGTCGTTCATAACATGACCCAGACGCCCACACTGGTAGCAGAAATCTGACAACTTCTCTATGGTTATTGGGATCCATACTTCTTCCGCCATTGAACCAACCTTCAAATTTGTGCCTCGCCTGAGCGGTTTACTGACCTCCATTCGCACTTTCACTCTTAAAGTTTCACCCCACACTTTACCTTCCTCTGCTCCTTAATTTTCACAAAAGTTTCTATTGAGTTTGCGAGAGCCATACCGTATTTCCTCTTCAAGCATGCAACAGGCAAGTTATGAAAATGAACCCAAAAGGATACATACCTGAACTCCAATGACTTGATGCCCTTGTTTCCTTTCAGCTCGTCGAAGTGGATGATTGCTTTATCATATCCATGGTCCCCCTTCCACTACCCTTCTTTTCACCTTTTTATTTTTAAATTTGCAGACATATATATTCTTGCTCGACTTCTTCATTTGAACTTTCCCCTCTACACCCCAAATTTTTGGAATACGCCGTTGGAAATGTTCGGCTATAATGCTCTTTGGTGCCAGGATTTTGCACACTGCTATGTTTTCATTATCTTTGTCAGTAGTGTCAATGTCGTCATCTCCAACCTCCACCAGACCTCCTTTCTCATCCTCGGTCAGTTTCATCTTACTTAGTTCTTTGATAGCTTTCTCCTCTTCCATTGAAAAAAAAAAAGCCAAAGCGAGCTTCTCTAGCTAAGATCACCACTGGATCCCAAAATTCAAACTATGTTGCCCCCTTTCGCTCATCAACACATCTTCCTCCTAGAGAGAAAACTGTGTGCAGAACCCCATTGTTTGGTACTCCCTCATACAAAAAACCAGTTCTTCTCCCCCACTATGTTAACTAACAAAATTACAACAAACTTCATTGATTCCCTACAAAATTAAACAATTTCGAACTAGACATTTGGTCTTTCCGTCTTTTTCTTGCCTTTTCTTTCACTTTCTCACTAATCAAACAACAAAAGTTCAAAACCATCTACAAGCCTTCCTTTCATTTCTACTGCTAATAAAAATATTGCAAAACAATTACCCTATATTTGAAATCAATTCCAAACACATCAACAATCACCAATTTACCAAAAAGAAATTAAAATTAACAAAAAGAATGGAGGTAACTAAAAAAGGGGTTAAAAATCACTTTTGGTCCATGAACTTCAGAAAAGTAACAATTTAGTTCTTGAACTTTGATTTGTAACGATTTAGTCCCTGTACTTTCAATTTTGTAACAATTTTAGTCCTTGAACTTTAATAAGTAACAATTTAGTCCATGTACTTTCAAATGTGTAACAATTTAATCCTTTTCGTAAAAAAATTCATTAAAATTAAATTTCGATTTTTATTATTTACATTCAGTTTGATAACCATTTGATTTTTTTTTTTTGGTTTTAGAAAATTAAATTTGTTTTCTCTCAATTTCCTTAGAATGATTTTCATCTTTATTAATGTGACGCCTCGTGCATTTCTGGTGTTAATTAAATTCCAAGAATATAGTCAAAAAGAATATAATTTATATTTTTAGCTTGTACTTAGGGATTTAAATTTGAATACCAAGGCATTGGGAAATTATTCAGGGAATATGAGCGTTAAAGTAATTAAATTCTTTCCTAAAGCTCGTTAAATTCCAAGTTATCGTTGTTATAAGGTTGAAGCGTTAAAAAGTTTATGCTAATAAAAGGGATTTACATTGGAGTTCTATTCTTGGTAATCCTATTTTTGGGTTGTTGGTTTTATGGGTTTATGAGAAAAGAAAAGAGAAATAAGAAAAAGAAATTAAGAAAAAAAAAGCCCTAGATCTCCTTCTTTCCCTCTCATTCACGCAAGGCAAGCCCACCCTCTCCCTCCCTTCTTGCTTTTGTCGTGAACCCATCCCCTCCTTGTCGGCGCCAAAGTTTCAGCCGCTACCAGAACCTCCCAGCTGTCGTCGTCGCCTTGTACGTCGTCGTCGCCGCCGTCGTGTAGCAGTAACCGTCAGTGTCACTGCCTTCTTCGCGATCTCTCCCTCTTCGTGTGTGCTCTCTTTCCCTTTGTGCGTTTCGCGTGGAACCCAGCCCCGCCGTCAGGTTGCAGCGCCACCACCGTCTAGCCCCGCGTGGAGGCTATTCAACTCGCGGATCTCTACCTCTTTCTCTGTTCGGTGGTTTCGTGATTTTGTGGCTCGAGTCTCTTCGTGGGTAAATCTCTTTTCTTCTCGTTCTTGGTTGATTAAGATCCGATCTTAAGCTTTCTTGATTCTGTTTTGGTTAGATCTAACGTGGCCAGCAGTTTGAAGCCCTGTCTTTCGTCTTTCTGTCTCTATCCAGCAGCATTATTGGTCGTTTTCGACGTCACTTAACGATTCCGGTAAGCCTTAACTCTTACCCGTATTCGGTTGGTGTTAGAATTAAAATGCCCAATGGTTTATGTGTTGAAAATTGAGTTTTGTGATGAAATTTCTGCTTTGCAGCACCGTCTTTGCTTAAATCGTGGGTGTCTTGGCGTGTTTAAACAATTCCGGTAAGTCTAGGCATTTACCCATGCTTGGTTGGTGTTTAGATTAAATACCCATTGCTCTATGTGCTAGAAATTCTAAGTTAGCATGGATTTTCTATTCTGCAGTGCCGTCTAAGTCTTCGATTGAGTTTGAATCACTTCGACTCGATTATCCATTGCCCAAGGAGCATTCTAACTCGATGTTCGAGATTAGGATGACTCGTCTAGCGTGGAATAGGATCCGTTTGGGTAAGATTCATTGTTATTTTTAGTTTAATAGCGTTATGGATTGATGCCCATTAGGTGTGTTAGCCTTAAAAGCATTTTAAATTGTTACTCATTAGTTGTTTAGGCCTTAAATGTGTTGCCCAACCTTTATAGGTCCTGGAATATGCATTTAAATGGGTCATCGTTGTTGTTTTAGTTAAAAATCATGTAGTTCATCGATGCCTATTTAGTCCCGTCGCCTTTATAGCTTTGCCCAACCTTTTTAGGTTCTTGAATCATGGAATAAATGAGTTTATGCTTGCTGTCCATAGTCTAAAAAGTGCTAAATAGGTTTTCATTAATTATCTAGGCGTTAGTTGCATTGCCTAAGCTTTAAGAGCCCTTAGAACGTCATTCATGTGCCTAAATCACTTGTTGTCCAGCGGCTGAAAAGCCTTAAAACGTCATTCATGTGCCTAAATCACCCATGGCCCGTTGTGCCTTAGACATGGTTGTCCATGGTCTAAAGGTTTTGGGTTTTTAATTTGAGGAATTTTGAGTGATTGCCCAGCAAGGAAATATATCTTTCCTTAGTTGAATTAAACCTTTTAAGCATGTTTAGGGTAGCTTGAGTTGGTTCTAATTCAGTAGGATTTATCCTTATTGCTTAGGGCTTTATTGGATCGTCCTGGATTACTAAGGTTGCCTTGGAAGCGTTGTAGGTAAGTAGTTTCTACTTACTAAGCTTGTTTGATTGCGTGAAGTATGATTGTTTGTTACCTGCTTTACTCGTATTTGTGCTATGTATGAAATGTCGTTATATATGAATTGTTGTGTTGTGATCATTAAAGTGCTTTGTGTGAAGCATGAAATGTATCTTCTATGTTGCTTGAGATGTGTTCGCTTAAGGTGTTTAAGCATGATGAGTGTTTGTCTTAAGCAAGGTGAATGTTAAGCATTTGAGCTTGGCTTGCATGTTGCTGTTGGGTTTTATGTCCTAAAACTCGTAGATAGTGAATGATTAACGAATTATACACTTGTATCAATAAAGTGTTATTGAGGTTCATGCAATAAAGTGTTATTGTCAAATTAAGTCTAGAATTGCACAATATGACCCAAATCCAATAAACTAAGATCCAAGGTTGTTTATATGAGACTTGGACTAGTATGTGGGGACATACGGGGATCAGTGTTCAAGTAACAACCTAAAAGGTCTATAGTACAGGGATAAGGTTGGGTACCTTATCCTGGTAACACTGTGTGATACGACCCGCTTTGTATTTGATATAGACGTATTGATCCAAGGCGTCCATGTAGGAGACATGCGAGCGAGGGTATCCTATGCAATGAGTTTGCATAAGACCGGACCACGAAACAGTAAACCACTAGATGTAACACCGTTAACTAGTTAGGTTATTGTTCAATAGGATGACTTAGGTAACTCAATCTTAATCCTGAGTGTGTCATGAACTCCTTCTCACGAGGGATTGTCCTTTGATTAGTACGGGTGAGAGTGGCCAGCACGCCGACTCAATAAGCCTACCTTCTTGGGGACAAAACCGAGTGGGGGGTGGGGGACATGACAATACAAGATGGAATTCACTCCTTCCCCTATTGGGGCAAGTAGATGTGTGTTCCCCTAAGGGCTGATTCCGGGTCTTGAACAAAGGCGCGTCGTCCTCTCCTGGCCCGAGAGGAACTCTTGTTTAGAGGTTGGACCCTAAACAAATTGTTCATTAGAGGGATCAGTGGTACTTAAGGAACCAGAGGTAACCCAAGGGTAAAACGGTAATTTGACCCAGCTGGTGTTACGAACACACGTGAAGGATTGACTTACTGCATTGGTCAATATCTGTGGACACAGAAATATTCTACAGTGAGAAGAGTGCAGTTGTGGATCTTTAGTGGAGTGACCCACAGTTAACGAATGTTGACTAACTTGGTTAATGAGTTTAGCCAATTAGTCTCGTATCGTTGGAGCTTCTGATCTGTAGGTCCATTAGGTCCACCTTCTAGCTCATAAAGGATTCTGAGGGTTAAATAGTCTTGAATAGAATTTGAAGTGTGTTCAAATTCATTAAGGGAATTATATTGTATTTGATACAATTAAAATAATGTAAGGAAATACATTATAATATGAGTTTAATTAGTGAATTAAACTTTATAATTAGTTTTGGATGTGATTCAAAATTAATTAATGAGAGAATTAAATATTTGAAGGGGTTCAAATATTAAATATGAATTAGATTCATATTGGAACTATAAGTTATATTTAATGTGAATAAGATTCATATTAAAACTATAGTTTATGAGAGAATTATTTGAATATGATTCAAATAGTAAATTAATTAAATATATGATATTTAATTAACGAATTAATCAATTGGAGAATTAATTAATTTAATTTAATTTAATTTGATTTAATTAAATTAATTCCATAGTTCATAATTAATGTACATTGGATGCACATTAGAACTATAGGTTAAGCGAGAGAGACATATTTGAGTTTAGTTCAAATTTAGTATTAATTAGATATATGATATTTAATTAGTTGGTTGAATTAATTCAGTTAAATATGATTTAATTGATTTTTAAAACTATATGTTATTAATTAATTTAACTAAAATTAATTTGGTTAAATTAATTAGGTATATAACATATAGTATTAATAATTATTAAATTAATGAGATTAATTAATAATTATTATTCCCCAACAGTTATGTTGGGGAATGGGGAGTTGTCAGGTGTAAGGGGAGTTAGTCGTGTAACTCCCCCTCACTCCCTTCCTTTCAACCAACGTGAGTTAACATTTTTTTTGGTGTTGCTGAAGAACTGTGTGTGAATGCCTCTCTCTTCCGGGGATGGCTAGAGATCTCTCACAATTTCTCTCTAGAAAATACAGCAAGATTGTTGCTGATATTTGATTCCCAATTCAAGTTTGGATCCCACAATCCAAATCTCAAGAACTCAGAGGATAGCGGGTGCTCTTTGAGATCGTGACGAAGTGTTCGTTGAGGAGCATAGTGATGTGAAGAACGGTCTTCAACAAGTAAGTTCATAAAATTCTAAATCGTTTAGAATTTAAAATTGCATGCTTAATCTGTTTAGATTATAGAATTGTTCTGTAATTTTAAGGCCAATGTATCGGTATTTCTATGAAACCCAATTAAGAACGAAACGTTTTGATACACGCTTCCGCTGCGTAGGATTTTCATTCCTTCAGTTGCATGGGGGATGTGTAGCATGAGTCGGGTGTGAGGTGCAACACATGGCGCGAAATTCATGTGTAGCGAAGCGTGACGCGGAAATCACGTGGGTGTGAGTGTGGAGCGTGACGTGGCAATCACGTATGAGTGGCACAACACATGGTGCGGAATTCATGTGGGTTTGGTGTGGAGCATGACGTGGAAATCATGTAATTAGCGGAGCATGATGCGAAAATCATGTAATTAGCAGAGCATGACGCGGAAATCATATATTAGAGGAGCATGACGCGGAAATCATGTGTATTACGGAGCATGACGCAGAAATCATGTGTATTGCGGAGCATGAAGCGGAAATCATGTGTATTGCGGAGCATGACGCGGAAATCATGTGTATTGCAGAACATGACGCGAAAATCATGTAGTTGCAAAGCATGACGCGAAAATCATGTGGAGTCTAGTGCGTGCATTACATAGCGGGTGATGCATTTGATTGATGCTTGTGAGCATAGTTGTGTAATGTTTTAAAGCATATGGTTAGTTTATAGCTTAAAACCATGTTGCTTGTTTGTGGTTGTGTAAACTTGTTGGATGCATGTATGTTAGTTGTATTGGTTGTTGTTTGTGGCTTGGTAAGTGTGAGCTGCTTACCAGTACCAGTTGTACTGATACCCCTTTCCCCATCTTCCCCCAACATTTTAGATGTTGTAGGTTTGGATGACGAGCTAGACCTTGGTGAGGAAGAGGAGAACTTCGAGGAGAAACCCTACGACGTTTGGGTTTTCTTTCCTTGTTGTGGTGGAATAGGCTAGAGTGGATTTAGTTGGTTATAGTTTCATTTTGCTATGCTTTGAGTAGGCTAGCTTTGGTTTTGTTATTTGATGATTCTGTTAGAGTGAGAGATTCACCTGAGATGTTTAGCTTTTATTAATTTGTGGTTTAGTTTTGTTGTTAGTCTGATTAAAAGAAAAAAAAAAGTCGTTTAGCTAGCATTCTTTTGGGATGAGCTGTTGTTGTTAATAGAAGTTGAATTAATAACGTGTTCTGTTGCATGATTGGTTTAATGCATGTTGCTACGAAACCTAACTGGTATAGTGAAGTAGGTTGTGAATCTGAATTGTAGTTTGGTGGAGTTGGGTTGGTTGTTTAGAAGTGTTTTTGTTGCTTATCAAATGTTGTAAAATTTTGGTTCAGACCATTTTACGTCGTTATGCTGTCGAAATTTTCGGTACATTCGGTTTAAAGTGGTTCAGTTCCGTGGTTAATGATTTAAGGGTTGTAGTAGCCTCTCTAGACTAGATGTTGGAAAACCTGAGGCGTTGCAGTTAAGAACACATGCATTTCTTGCCAATTTCAAAAACAAAAACAAGTTTTTGAAAACTATTTTTTTTTAATTTTCAAAACTTAAGTTGGGTTTTGAAAACATAGGAAGAGGATAGATAACAACACAATAACAATACAAATAAACTTATACATGGAAATAGTGTTTGTAGGCTTAATTTTCATAAACCAAAAACCAAATGGTCATCAAATGAGATCTTAATAATTTGACTTTGTAGCTTATAAACATATTGAATCCCAAATCTGTTTATTAATCTAGCTATGTAAAAAATTTCATTAAATCTCAACATTAATTTACGATAGGGATTAATTCATTACAAATTTTAAAGCATACGAACTAAATAGTTGCATATGAATGTTTAGGGACTAAGTTGTTACAAGATTGAAAATATAGGGACTAAATGGTTTCAAATCAAAATTCAATAATTAAATTGTTACTTTCATGAAAGTTCAAAAACCAAAAGTGGTTTTTATGCCGCCACTGAGCGGAGAAAAGTGATATGGTGGGTGGTGGTAAGGTTGGAGGTTGCAATGAGCGATGTGGTTGATAGCACGGTGTGTGATGGATGAAAAAGAAGAAAAATAATTGGGCAGATGGCGCAATGCTGGGCAACACGGTGATTAAGGGAGAGGGGGAGCACGATAGAGGAGTTTGCAGTAGGGAAGAAATTCTGTCGGATTATTGTTTTACATTTAAAATCATTTTTCAAGTTGAATTGACTAAGACATTTGTATATCACTATAAATTGTTTTTCTTAAGAAACCCTTCATAATTAACCACTCTAATGTTTATGAAAATTAACTAAGTTTATTTATGCCAACAAGAGCTTAGTTGAACTGACATAACCTTGTACTGATAACCACAAGGTTTGTGGTTCGAATCCTCCTCTCCAAATATGGTAAAAAGAACAAAGTTTATTTATAATAGAAACCACTATCCACATAAACCATTGATGGCTGTTGATGGTCGATTTTGGCCAGAGGATCTCACCTGACCTTCACGTGCCACCAACGGTAAATTTGTAGTTGAGGGGGGAAGACGTGGCCTGCAAGACAGTAAACCTGCACACCGGTGTGGTGCTCGCCACACCGGCTCCGATGCTTAAGTTAGCAAACAAAACGGTAGGGCGTGGAAAAGTATGAGCAAGAGGAGAAAACAGAGAATAGAGAGTAGAGTTTTGGGATAGAATTCGGGATCCCCTCTTCAGTGGCGAAGAGGGATATAAATACCTGCTCCTCCTCCTAGGGTTTTTAGGGATTTGGAGGCGTTTTAGGTCAAACCAGGCGAAACCGAGGCGGTCAAACGCGGTGGGGACCAAACGGCATCGAACGGACTCGGCCCGCGCAACCGGGCTGAATGGTCGGCCTCGGCCTTTTGCCGAGGCCGACCATATGGATCAGGCCATGTTGGCCCGGTCTTCCTCTGGGTCGGTCTTTTGGTCCTACCTCTGCCCGTTTGTCCTCGTCAGCTCCTTGTGTGGTCCAAAATCACCTATAACATTAAGCCCCCACTCTTGAATTGGGATTCAGGTGCGACTTTAGTGCTATCGGTTGAGCTCCTTAAGCCTGATTTAAGAGTATAACTCTCCTTCCATGCCGACTTATGTATGATTCCTTGTTATCCTGCAAGATAGGACAAACTAGACAAAGTAGACACTCCCTGAAAAGGGGTTAGGTGAAATGGAAATGAGAAAAGTTGATAGATTACAACAATGGCTCTGGTCGGCCTCGGGAAGAGGCCGAGCACAACAATCTCCCCCTTTAGCTTATCTGGTCGGCCTCGGCCTCGGGAAGAGGCCGAGCACAGCAGTTTCCCGTTTTAGCTTGTCTGGTAAGCCTCGGCCTCGGGAAGAGGCCGAGCACAGCAGTCTCCCACTTTAGCTTATCTGGTCGGCCTCGGCCTCGGGAAGAGGCCGAGCACAGCAGCTTCCCATTTTGGGTTATTTGGTCGGCCTTGGGAAAAGGCCGAGCACAGCAGCTAGACCCCTGTACTTGGTCATTCGGAACGCTTCATTCCAGATCCATGGCTTATCCACAAGTAAAAAATAGGAGAAGCAAAAGATTTCACAATCCTGCATTTAAAAGTTAATCTCTGCAAAAGAAGAATGAGGGAAGAGGCTAGGGTCGACCTCGGCCTCGGACCTCTGTTAGCTCAAAATCTAGCTCCCTGCATTCATACGTTAGTCCTTGTAGGAAAATAATGAAAGAATAGGCTAGAGCATGTAATCATTTGTTAGACATGCCAAACTAGTGTGCTTTTTGTTTAATAGGGAGTGCATATCCCCTTTGTAGCCCCCAATCTTAAGCAGAACTTCACTGAAACATAAAGTATAGTTGAGGAAATAGGAGAATACCTTTAAAGTTTGTGCTTGGCCTCAGCAAGAGGTGCTCGGTCCCGACTTCTGTAGGGTGAGCTTGACTTAGATGAAGTGTATGGGCTCATGTCAGGTGGGGTGAGGTAGACTCGTTGGTCCAGGCTCACATGGTCTCACTCTGGATGAGGCGATGTAGACTTCGGCAGTCCAGGCTCGCCTGGTGTAAAGATGCTCAGGCCAGAGGAGGTGAGGTAGACTCGTCGGTCCAGGCTCACATGGTCTCACTCTGGATGAGGCGAGGTAGACTTCGGCAGTCCAGGCTCGCCCGGTGTAAAGATGCTCAAGCCAGAGGATGTGAGGTAGACTCGTCGGTCCAGGCTCACATGGTCTCACTCTGGATGAGGCGAGGTAGACTTCGGCAGTCCAGGCTCGCCCGGTGTAAAGATGCTCAAGCCAGAGGATGTGAGGTAGACTCGTCGGTCCAGGCTCACATGGTCTCACTCTGGATGAGGCGAGGTAGACTTCGGCAGTCCAGGCTCGCCCGGTGTAAAGATGCTCAAGCCAGAGGATGTGAGGTAGACTCGTCGGTCCAGGCTCACATGATCTCACTCTGGATGAGGCGAGGTAGACTTCGGCAGTCCAGGCTCGCCCGGTGTAAAGATGCTCAAGCCAAAGGATGTGAGGTAGACTCGTCGGTCCAGGCTCACATGATCTCACTCTGGATGAGGCGAGGTAGACTTCGGCAGTCCAAGCTCGCCCGGTGTAAAGATGCTCAGGCCAGAAGAGGTGAGGTAGACTCGTTGGTCCAGGCTCACGTAATCTCAATCTGGCTGAGGCGAGGTAGACTTCGGCAGTCCAGGCTCGCCTGTAGGCGTGGGCACTATAGGCTCGCTGAAGCGTGGGCACTATAGGCTCGCATGTGAAGTGTGGGCACTATAAGCTCACTGAAGCGTGGGCACTATAGGCTCGCATGTAGGCGTGGGCACTATAGGCTCGCTGAAGCGTGGGCTCTATAGGCTCGCATGTAGGCGTGGGCACTATAGGCTCGCATGTATGAGCGTGGGCACTATAGGCTCGCTGAAGCGTGGGCTCTATAGGCTCGCATGTAGGCGTGGGCACTATAGGCTCGCTGAAGCGTGGGCACTATAGGCTTGCGTGGAGGTGTGAACGCTAAGCTCGAAGACTTAGGCTCACAGGTGTTCGATCTTGCTTGCAATAACAGGATTGGTCTCAGTCACAACCATGGTCATGGTCGGCCTCGGTCTTGGCCTCGATCATATCTGGAGTCGGCCTCGACCTCAGCCATATTTAGGGTTGGCTTAGGCCTTAGCCTCGAACAATCTGTTGTCTCTCGTACCTGGTTCCTTCGCTTCGATCTGGATCTTGTCTTCTGTTCAACTGCGTTGACAATCTGATATTTCTGGATTATGTGATCTTCGGGTCACTTTTGAAGTATTGGATAGTCGGCTTCGGCTTTGGCCTAGGGTCGGCCTCGGCCTCGGGATGACCACAGCTATGGGTCGGCCTCGGCCAAAGGATGACCGTAGCTTAGAGTTGGCTTTGGCCTAGGGTCGGCCTCGGCCTCGGGATGACCATAGCTGTGGGTCGACTTCGGGCTCGGCCAAAGGATGACCGTAGCTTAGAGTTGGCTTTGGCCTAGGGTCGACCTCGGCCTCGGCCAAAGGATGAACACCTTCGGTTGTCCTCGGCATGGTCGGCCTTGGCCTCGGTCCCAGCCTTCGCACTGTTCGTCTGGTAGTCGCTGTTTGGCTTGGAGTCACTTAGCTTCTGCAGGTCTCCTTCGACAGTTTTGGCACTTCTGCACTTATCCTCGATCAGATTCCTCTGGTCTATCTTGGTATGACCGTAGCTTGGTGTTGAGACTGTGTGGTCATGACCCTTTAGCATGTTTGGTTCTGGGCTCCTCGGAATTATGTGATCTGTGTGCTTCAGCCCCTTGACCTTGTTGGTTGCGTTGTTGGTCTTCTTTCCTCTGGATTCTATCTCTGATTCATCCATGTATTCGACTGGATTCTTCCCCTTCTTCGGGTCTCTAATCAAGCTCCCCTCATGGACTTTGGTGCTAGGGTCGGGTTTATCCAGGATTTGGAGTATTCTGGACAAACTCCGATTCATTCCCTTCACCTCATCCTCAAGGGCGGCAATTTTGGTGTCGGCATCCTCTGCTCGACCTTGGCCTTGGCCTCGGCATGCTTGTCTCGGCAACCCCCGGATGCTGTCATCGTCCTGTGACCTCCGCCGGTGGCGGTCACCATCCGAATTCTCTATGTTTACGTCTTGGTCTTTCTTCTCCATACCCTTACTCATGGAATAACCGATGTGCAGATTAACAGACTTTCTTCCCCACAGACGGCGCCAACTGTTGATGGTCGATTTTGGCCAGAGGATCTCACCTGACCTTCACGTGCCACCAACGGTAAATTTGTAGTTGAGGGGGGAAGACGTGGCCTGCAAGACAGTAAACCTGCACACCGGTGTGGTGCTCGCCACACCGGCTCCGATGCTTAAGTTAGCAAACAAAACGGTAGGGCGTGGAAAAGTATGAGCAAGAGGAGAAAGTAGAGAATAGAGAGTAGAGTTTTGGGATAGAATTCGGGATCCCCTCTTTAGTGGCGAAGAGGGATATAAATACCTGCTCCTCCTCCTAGGGTTTTTAGGGATTTGGAGGCGTTTTAGGTCAAACCAGGCGAAACCGAGGCGGTCAAACGCGGTGGGGACCAAACGGCATCGAACGGACTCGGCCCGCGCAACCGGGCTGAATGGTCGGCCTCGGCCTTTTGCCGAGGCCGACCATATGGGTCAGGCCATGTTGGCCCGGTCTTCCTCTGGGTCGGTCTTTTGGTCCTACCTCTGCCCGTTTGTCCTCGTCAGCTCCTTGTGTGGTCCAAAATCACCTATAACAATGGCAATACACAATGAAACTATTAACATCGATAGAAAGCAAAAGGAAATGGTGTCCTATGAACAAATGGCATTGCTGTTTATATAAATTAAGATAACATGGAGTGTGGCCAAGCCATCTTACATATATAGGAACAAAAAAAAAAAAAAAAAACACAGAGAATAGAAAAAGAATATTAAAGGAGGAAAATGGAAGTAAGTATTGAAAATTGAAATTATTTGTCTTGAGAAAAAAAGCGATTAATAGTGGGCATGATTTGGGGGGGCCGGGTTCGGAGGAACTGTCGGAGGCTGTGCTCCGCATACTTCTCCCCTTCTTCTTGGTTCTCCAACACTGCCATTTTACGGTGCACTTTGTTCACTCTACAAAATAAATTTTAAAATGAATTACATTTATTTTTACATTACATATATATTAAATGCTGATCTTTTAATTTTTTTTAAAAAAATATATTTGGTCATGATTTAGACAAATAAGGTTAAATGTAAGTACTCGAATTTAATCTTCCTGGTAATTTTCAAATTTATCTCTGCAGTATTTAAAAATTTTCAATTGAATCTTTCCTTTAAAAAATTGTTAAATTATGATGACAGAAAGTTCAGATTGACATGCCACTTGGATGCTACATGTGTGGCTCACTAAATTCAACTTGTCCATTAATAAAATTCATTTGTTTTGAATGGCTTCTCCAATTCATATATTCATATATCCTATATATCCAAATATGCTCATAAGAATACAGTTAAAAATCACTTTTTGGCCCCTAAATTTTTATAGAAGTAACAATTTGGTTTCTGAACTTTGATTTGTAACGATTTAGTCCTTGTACTTTCAATTTTGTAACAATGTATTCTCTGCACTTTAATAAATAACAATTTAGTCCCTATACTTTTAAATTTGTATCGATTTCGTCTCCATACTTTCAAATTTGTAACAATTTAATCCTTGTCGAAAAAAAAATCCATCAAAATTTAATGTCAATTTTTATTATTTAGTAATTAAACTTTGTAGCTTTATAGACATATTGGGTACCAAATTAGTTAATTAATCTATCTAGGTAAGAAATTTCATTAAATCTTTACATTAATTTTTCATGATAGAGACCAAATCGTTACAAATTGGAAAGTACAGGGATTAAATTGTTACAAAATTGAAAGTATAAGGACTAAATCGTTACAAAATTAAAAGTACAAGAACTAAATTGTTACAAATGAAAGTTCAGGGACTAAAGTGTTACTTTTATGAAAGTTCAGGGACTAAGAGTGATTTTTAACCTAAAAATAATCATTTAGTAATATGTAACTTTCACTTTTGAAAGAAATGAATATATTTTATTTTAGAAGGGTTAAATTGAAATTTTTTAATACATTTAAGGATAATAATTAGAGTTTGAAAGGATTAATGACTAAATTGAGAATTACCAAAAAAAAAATATAATTTTTTTCCAAAAGAAAATTAGAAAAAAAAAAACGTGAATGAGGTTGAGAATAACGTTTTTTTTTTTAGAAAAAGAAAATAGGAAGCATCCAAATGAATAAAAACTTCATGAAATAAACTTATTATTATGATTTGACCTTTTAACTTTTCTTTAGGGAAAAAGAAAGAGATGTTGCTATCTCAAAAAAAAAAAAAAAAAAAATCTTGGGTGAAGACGGCTATGAAATAAACTATTATTACGTATTTATTTTCATTTAAACAGATTTTTTTTTTCTTTTTGGAAAAAATCAATTTTGACCCTAAACTTTCAATTTTAGTAAATTGAACCTCCAACTTAACAAATTGGATCAATTTGAACCTCCAACTTGCATAAATGTTGCAATGTAGACATTTTGTCAACTTTTCATTTGAATTGTTCTTAAAATATGTAATTGAGAATTTCTTTTTATTTTTTATTTATTTCATATTGCATCTGAGTTAGTGTTTTGTAAGAAATTTATTGGAAAAACTCTTTAAGAAATCAAATATCCCATACAATTCTTTTCATTATTATATAAAAAAAATCACAGTTATTGGCAACAAGAAAAATCTAGTAAATATGAGAAATAAAAAACTCGAAATTTCTTTATTTTCGTTTCCTAGATTTGTACATTCTTATGATTAGCAAGAAAAAAAAAAACATTAAAAGAAGAAAAAAAAATCTCGCAAAGTTCTTAACAACAAGAAAAAAACTAGCGAATATTTGAAGATAAAAAACCTCCAAAATTTCTTTGCTTTCGTAATCTTAAATAACAGCAAAAAAACTCTCATAAAATCCTCAACAATGAGAAAAAGTCATCTAAAATAAAATTTCTTCAACATTTTATTTATAAGAAGCCAATTTAGATGCAATGTGAATTAAGAAAAAAAAAAGAAATACTCAATTACGTACAGTGATTCAAAAAAAAATTAACCAAAGGTATACATTGTAACACTTATGCAAGTTTAGGGTCAAAATCAATACGATTTGATAAGTTTGAGGTTCAATTTGATGAAATTGAAAGTTCAAAGTTAAAATTGGTACAACTTGTTAAGTGTAGGGTTCAATTTGATGAAATTGAAAGCTCAGGATTAAAATTGATACAACCCCTAAAGTTTAGGGTTAAAAATGATTTTTTTTTTTTTTTTTTTTAACAAATTTAAACAGAAACTTTTGAAGAAAGTGAAACGTTGAAAATGAATTCATTCGAAATAATGAATCGAAGAGATGAAATAATAATGATAAAAATAATGAAAACTGAAAAAATAAAAATTAGAATAAAAATGCAAATGGGAGGTACCTGACGTCAGGGTTTAGGAGAATGTTTCTGGTAAGTTGAAATACGCACATAGTTGTCACAAACCCCATGGCCGCCATTAGCGGATAAACCTTCCAATTTAATCACATTAAACCATTTTATTATTTTCTTCAGAAAAATAAAAATCAATTTTTTGCTACAATTTTTATCTTAATTTCAATTTTTTTTAAAAAAAAAAAAAAAAACTGAAGTAAAAATCTCTTAAACATATCTAATTTCACCAAAAACTAAGCCTTGCTGATAATTAAACGTCATTAGTACACACAATCGGTCATTGAACAAATCTTTTAAATATTACAAATTTCAACAAAAATAAAGCTCTAGTATTAGGTTTTTCTTTGTAACTTCATTAATTAAAATTGAGATCTATGTTTTAATTATGCATGTGAGAATATTTTCAATAATGATTGTTTTTTTTTTTTTTTTTGTTGAGAATTCATTAATGATTGTTTAAATGAGACATAAGTAAAAATAATTAACACAATAATTCAAGTTTAAGATAAAAATGGTAACACTTATCAAAGTTCAAGTTATAATTTGATTAAATTAAAAATTTAGGATAAAAATTGATACATATTGCTAAGTCTTATATATTCAAAACTCAACCATAACAAATTTATAGTAGTGAGATAAATTATAAAGCGTAGTTCAAAAGGTTAAATACGATTCAACTTTCTATTTAAACAATTAAAAAAAAAAGACGATTTAATATTCCATAATCAATATTCTTATGTTTTACTAAACCTTCTAACAAAATTGTTGTACACCTCAAGACAACATAAGTCAAAATAAGCATAGTTCAACAACAATTGATATGTATCATTGACCACACGGTCAGAGGTTCAAATCTCCCTACTCTAAATGTTGTTTGAACTCAACAAGGAAGAAAACAAAACTGTAGATAACATGAGAAATTATTATCACACGTTGTTGAATAATTACCAAAAGAAAAAGAAAGGAAAAAACACCATCACACATTTTTACATTTTAAAAAACATTTTAAAGAAGCCTGATTTGATGGCTGATAATCATAAGTAGCATCAAATAAAATAGAGTGGAATTAGAATTAGATTATGGAATTAAAGAAAGTATAGAAGAGAAGTGTAGGGGGTGACCTCTGGTTTGATCCAACGTCCCATTGGAAGATGTTGATAACGATCGAGCTGCTTTGGTTTGTGAATTACAAATTTAGCTGTGTGTGATAGGCTGGTTTGTAAATGCAAATATATATATATATATATATTTAAAAGGAAAGCATTTTGAAACTGGGTTGGCTGTTTGTTTTTTATTTTGCAATTCAGTGGGCTGTGTTGACTTGACTTTTGACCTCATCCAATTCAAATACCATCAAACCAGCGGCTAAGCCTCCTGTTTCTCTTTCACGCCCTTCTCATCATCTCATATTATTTCCTTCTCGTTCTTCAACTTTGTCCAATTTATTTTGGGATATCCTAAGAAATGGCAAAAAATTACAGGGTATTTCTGAAAAATGGCCAAACTGTATTTTTTAATGAAAAATGGCCAAATCGATTTTCTAACCTATTTTTGTGGGATTGGAACTTCCATTTTTACCCTTGAGTCATTCCCCATGTTTCTCCCTATATTTGTGAAGCCTTATCTGATGATATTAAAAAAAAAAAAAAATGAAAATCTGTAACCTCCAATTCCATGAATCAAAGAATGATAGTTACAGAATCAATCCTTTTGTCTTCCCAAAATATACATTTTTTGGCTTTGGTTTTTCAAAATTTACAACATCAATTCTCTCTCTTCATTTTCTTATTAAAATGGTGGGTCCTAGCTTCGGTCAAATTGTCATATTTGTGAAAAATGGTTTATATCTATATAAACCAAAAAGTTAGAAGAGAATCGAAGCATGCATACCCTTGAATGTCGACACAACCTCTTCAAGCTCCTCAATGTTCTCTCGAATGTCTGCGTAAATACAGTGTAAATCTGTCGAGTGTCTGTGTAAATACAGTGTAAATCTGTCAAGGGGTTTGAGAATCGAGTTGAGGGTTTTGGTTTTGAGACGAAGATTGAAGGAGAATCAATTGAAGAAGAAGGATCGAAAAAGAAGAATGATGGAGTTTGCTAGAAGGAACGAGGAATGTTGGAGAAGAATCAGTTTTGGTCTTTCCCGAAGGAACGAAGAATCGAGAAGTTAAAAGGGTTTCCTTCGAAGAACGGTACGGTTTCTTTTTTTTTTTTTTTTTTGAAATGGGGTTTCAAGGAGAGAATATGAAGAGTTTTCGGTCAATTGCTTTTATTTTCTCGTTTACAGTGATATTAATGGGATTGGTGAGCCTTTTTATTTTCTCTTTTTTAAATTGGATCCTTTTGAAATTGTTCCAGATTATACTTTATGATATGATGTTTTAGGTGCAACACTTAATAATGTCTACCAAATGTTATCACTGGCATTTGATGTTTTTTTTTTTTTTTTTTTTTAGAAAAAGAACTTCATTAAAACAGCACCAAACCACCACAGTCCAGAACATTCAAAGCAGCACAAAACCAGGGGGGAATTAACTCATCCCTCCCCCTCGTACCATCTTCCGAAACAGAGGAAGAGCGGGCACCAAAAAAACACGAAAAATTCCCAAATTTGGCTGCAGCACGAGCAACCTGATGGGCCAATGCATTATCGCCTCTACTGCATAAGCTAACGGAGATGATATCTCCTCTAGAAATGTCGACGATCGCATCTGCGATCAGAGCCACCTCCGAAAAATCAGCATCCCTGTCGTTGATCGCGTTCACGACACAAGCTGAATCAGACTCGATCAAAAGGGGGCAACTACGCCCGTCTCTGGCCGACAACGAACGGTAGGCCTTCAACCCTTCGAGAATCGCTTGGGCTTCCAAAGCCTTGATCGACCATTTCTTGTCGATTTGAATGCAGCCTGCTCCAATCAAAGATCCTGAGGAGTCACGAATTACCCAACCCAGCCCTCCCTTTCTACTCGCCTCGAACCAAGACGCATCGGAGTTGAGCTTCCACTGGCCAGGATCCGGAGGGATCCAATTGTGACTCAGCTGGCTCTTCGCCGGCACAGCTACCAGGT
Source organism: Luffa acutangula (assembly GCA_036850905.1). Classification (NCBI taxonomy): domain Eukaryota; kingdom Viridiplantae; phylum Streptophyta; class Magnoliopsida; order Cucurbitales; family Cucurbitaceae; genus Luffa; species Luffa acutangula. The sequence goes on from CM072090.1 coordinate 8,614,545, forward strand.
GATCCTTACCCCCTTTTGCTAAATCATAAAGACCAATTTCAATAGATCTTCTGATCTGGGCTAACTCTGGAAATTGTTGGTTAGAATTGCATTTATTCCTATAGTTCCACAGCACCCACAACACGATAGCAGCTTGATTTAATTCCCCTTTGTTAAGCTTGTCCACCATAATCATCCAGAAATCCTCAGGAGATTTAACTTCCCTGCACGAATCAAAAACCAACCATAAGTGTGGGAAAAAAACCTTCCAAACCTCTTTTGAAAATTTACACATCCAAAAGAGATGGTCAGTAGACTCCTCCCTACGCCTGCAAAGAACACAAAGAGAATCAGTACGAATCCCTCTTTTAGCAATATTAACAAAGGTGGGCAAGGCATTGCGAATGATTTTCCAGACAGTGATCTTAGCTCTAGGAGCAATGTTCAAACTCCACAACTCCTTCCACATAGCTTTAACAGCTTCAGGAGAGGAGGCTGACGCATCATCCTTAGAGCTAAGATTCACAGCTAAAGTGTAGGCACTTCTAACAGAAAACTTCCCTTTTGGATCAGGGTTCCAAATGATTTCATCGGGACTATTAGATCTCTGGCGAGGGATGCTAAGAATCTCTTCGGCTTCATAGGAAGAGAAAGCTTCGAACACTTTTGATTCACACCAAAACCCATCATCATCCAGCAAATCACGAACCCTCATGCCTTGGTAGCTGTCTTTGACCCAACCAGGACACCTGCTGCCATGATTTATAAGCCAAGGATCTTTGTCAATGATAATACGCCTGCCATCGCCTATCCTCCATCTCATACCTTCCTTAAAAAGACCTCTACCCCAATAGATATTTCTCCACGTGAGGGATGGATTCTTCCCAATAGAAGCCGAAAGGAAGTCACCATCACAGAAGTACTTACCTCTTAGCACTCTTGCAACTAAGCTATTAGGATTCTTTATAATCCTCCAGCTTTGTTTGGCAAGCATGGCTTGATTAAACAGATTAATATCTCTGAATCCAAGGCCTCCCGAGAATTTGCTCGTGCTCATGTTTCTCCAGCTCATCCAATGAGCTTTCCGCTTAGCCCCAGAAAACATTTGATGTTTTAGATGCATGAAGTTGTTCTTCATTTTTTATTTAATCCTAGTTGCAACATGTAAGTTATTAGTTGTTCTTGATTTTTGATTGAATCCAATATATTGTGGTTAAATTTTGAGTTCTCCTGTTTTTTCTATTTATTTGTTGAATTTGAAATTATGTTATTGATTTGGTTGTTGAATCGTAAGAATCCTAGATTTTCTCCCTGATTTACAGTGTATTTTTGGTTTAATTTATTTGGTAAAAGTTCAAATTAATCAGTAAGAATCCTAGATTTTCTCCCTAGAAACAAATTTAAGTTCTCAGATTTATTTGTTTAATTTGAAATTATTTGGTTAGAGTTAATCCCTAAAAATCCTAGATTTTCTCCCTGGTTTTATACTGTATTTTCGGTTTAATTTATTTATGAATGTTAGGGTATTTTCGTCCACTTTGTTGCCAAAAGAATTTACTAAAATTAGCTTTTGGTCATTTCTCTGAATGAAAACACGAATGACCATTTTTCAAAACAGCTATTTTAAAATGGCCATTTATCTGGTTGCCCCATTTATTTTCTGTCATTTCATTTCCTTATCCACTTTTAAATCTTTCAATATATATATATATATATATATATATATAATCTGTTTTATTTTTTTATTCTTGGTTAAATTATAAAAAATGCCCTTAAACTATGAGGTTTGTTTAAAAAATGCTCCTGAACTTTGAAAAATTTCAAAAATACCCATGTACTTTAAAAAATGTTTTAAAAATACCATTGCCGTCAATTTTTGGATGGAAACCGTTATAATTTACGGTGAGAGAAGAAAAAAAGAAGAAACATTTTTCAACAAGGGTATTTTTTTTATTTTTTATTTTTTTGAAAATTTAAGAGTATTTTTGAAATAGAAACTTTAACGGTTTTCATAAAAAAAAAATTAACGAATTAAAAAAAAAGTATATTTCTGAGTCTTAAAATTTCTCTTTTTTCCTTTTTTTAAATGTGACATGAATATGACTTTTTTTTTCTTTTTGTCTTTTATATTATATTCAAATCTTAAGTTTGTTTTGTTTCAAATTTATTGTCATATTTTGAGAAAAACATATTTATTTTATGTTCTTTAAAATATAAATTTCTAAAAAAAATAAAATAAAATCTTTCAATTTTTTTTAAAATAAAATTGGAATTAGCTAGGCAAATTAATGACATTTTTAAAACGTTTTTTAGATGGTTCGATCAATTACAATGTTAGTGACCATCTAAACATAATTCAAAGGTTTGTAATGTTAATATTATTTTATTTAAAAATATTAAGGAAGACATATTTAATGAGTACTAATTTTTTTTTTTTTAGAATAAATGCAATTCATTAAACTGAAATGTTAGATACACCAAACTCATCGAGAATACACGATGAGAACTAGAAGGGGAAAGGCTTTTCCCTCCAAAAAAAAGATCGTCCTCTTCCCCATGGAGAAGTTGAGAACCCAAAAAACCGAAATTCCCATTTTTTGCAGTCGCTCGAGCCAGATCGTGAGCTAAAGAGTTGCTCTTCCTCGAGCACTTGGATAGAGACGAGATACCCAATGACAACGAGAGCGACTGGATTTCTTCGACAAAAAAACAGACCTCTGATTGGTCTTCAAGCTCGTGATTGACAGCTCCCACGACCTCGACGGGATCTGATTCAACAACCAGCGGTAGCTTGCATTTTCTTCCCTTGAAATTTTCATTCTTCCCATACTCAGACAGCCCCTCGATAATTGCTTGCACTTCCAGGCATTCGATAGGGCATTTCCTCTGAATTTTCTTGTCGCCCGCTCCTATAAGAGACTCGCTGGAGTCACGAATGGTCCACGCAATCCTGTCGTTGCTATCCTTCTCGAACCAAGCGACATTAGAGTTTAATTTCTAAAAGTTGGGGTCCGGCGACTTCCACAGGTGACTCGAATGGTTCTCAAATTTGGGGGGGGGGGGCTGAGATTGCTTTAATTTTCCTGATGTTTCTTCAATATTGTTCTGAATGGATCTGATTACTTGGTTGAGATTTGGTTGCTTGTTGCTTATTTTGCTTGAGTTTCTAGCCTTCCACAAGTTCCATAGAATTAGGATTGTCGAACTGATCTCCTCTTCCTTTAAGGATTTTTGCACCTGATCCCATACATCAATAGGATCTCCCCCTAACCTGCACAAATTCTCCAAAACACCATTGTTAGGAAAGAAACTCAACCATACATTCTTCGTGAACTTACAAGACCAGAATGTGTGAGTGGTTGTCTCCTGATTGGAACTGCACAAGCAACACAAATTGTTAGAGTCAATTCCTTTGTTAATAGTATTGGTTTTGGTAGGAATGATGTTGTTTATAATCTTCCAAACCGTGATTTTAGCTCTTGGGAAACACTTAGCCTTCCAAACTGACTTCCTAGCTTTGGTCTTTGAATTTTCCGGTCCCAAGGGATTGTTCCTAGAACTGTGATTCTTGGCCAAATGGTATGCACTATTAATCGAGAAAGTTCCTTTCGGTTCTTGCTTCCAAATAATCTCATCCCTAGCGTTTAGTCTAGCTCTAGGAATATCCATGATCGCATTTGCATCTTCTGGAAGAAAGACCTCCTTAATAGTGTTTTCACAATTGACCTGCTCATTCAACAGGTCTTTGACTCTTTTCGATTTCCACTCCTCTTTCACCCATAGAGGTTTACTCAACCCTTTCCTACCAATCCAAGGGTCATGATTAATATAGATCCTCTCTCCATTTCTCACCCTCCACCTATAGCCCTCTTCAAAAACCTTTCTGCCCCAGAGAATAATTCTCCAGGTTAAGGAAGGATTGTTGCCTATCTTGGCTTTTAAGAAAAGCCCATCTTGGTAGTATTTACCGTTTACGACTTTAGCAACCAAGCTCTGAAGGTATTTGATAAGCGTCCAACTGTGCTTTGCAAGTAAAGCTTTGTTGAAAAGGGAGATGTCGCTAAACCTCATTCCCCTGTAGTCATTGCTCTTGCATATTTTCTCCCAACCCATCCAGTGCATTTTCCTTTTGTGATCTGTCGATCTCCATCAAAATCGGACGCACATTCTGTTTATCTCATCACAGAAGGACTTTGGGAGATTGAAGCAGCTTATGGTGTAAATTGGGATGGCTTGGGCTATAGCTTTAATAAGAACTTTTTTCCCTCCCATTGAAAAATATTTCCCTTTCCATCCCTAAAGAGCTTTCCAAATTCTGAAAAGGGTTGTTTTGTTCCTGCCAGAATGAAAAGGGAGACCGAGGTAATGGCCAAGGGAATTAGAGTGCTTGACCCTCAAGATATTACTAATTTCTTTGGCTTGGTTGTCATCTATGCTCATCATGCACACATACTTCTCTAAATTGATCTACTGTCCCGAAGCCTTCTCGTAGATTTCCAGGATCTTCTTAATTTTGTGAGCTTCTCCCATAGTGGCCTTGAAGAAAATCAGGTTATCGTCTGCAAAAAAGAGATGAGTTAGAGTAGGGCAGTGTTTGTTCACACGTAAACCAGAGATAAAGTTAAGAGATTCTTCCCTATTTAGCAAAGATGTCAATCCTTCAGCACAAAGGAGGAACAAGACGAAAGGGTCTCCTTGCCTAATTCCCCAAAGGGGAGCAAATTCCTCCAGGGGCCTTCCATTTAAAAGGACCGAGTATCTAACCGATTCCACACAATTGATCACATTATTTATCCATCTTGAGGGAAAGTCCATCTTATCCATGGTTTTCCGAAGAAACATACACTCAACCATGTCGTAAGCTTTACTCATGTCAAGCTTAACAGCTTCCACACCATTTCTCCCTTTCTTTCTACCGTTTATCGCATGGATAAACTCAAAACCAATTATCACATTGTCTAATATCAACCTGCCAGGCACGAATGCCGATAGCGTGAGGGAAATAACTGAGTCAAGGGTCTTTTTCAGCTTGTTGGCTAGAGCTTTTCATATGATTTTATAGATGACATTACAGAGGCTGATAGGTTTGAACTCTGCTGGCCTAACAGGGTTTTTAACTTTAGGGATTAAGGCTATCAATGTTTTGTTTAGAGGCCCCACATCTTTACCTTCATTTAGGACTTCAAGGCAAACGTTGGTCACCTCATCACCAATCTCCTCCCAGTAATGTTGAAAAAATGAAACATGAGCTCCATCCTCTCCAGGAGCTTTGTTTGGCCTCATGGATTTAAGAGCATTTTCAATTTCCGCCTTGGTGAAAAGGGTTTTCCAGATCCGCCTTTTGGGCCTTTGATATTTTCATAATCATCCCCTCAATGGTCTCAGCGATGGCTTCCCTGTTGGGATTAGAGGAAGAGAACAAATTTGAGAAATATCGGGTTATTTCAACCCCCATATTTTCCTCATCATTCACACACACCCCTTCATTATTATAGAAACCTTCAATTTTGTTGCGTTTCTTTTTGTGGCTAGCCTTTGAGTGGAACCATTTCGTGTCTCTATCACCCCAATTCAGCCAGTCTTCACGGGATCTAAATTTCCAGTAGATCTCTTCCTCCTCAAGGAGCAAATCAAGCTCTTTCTTCGCTAACCTAAGCTTCATATCGTTGAGATTGTCATTGCTAGCTTGATTCATCTTAATCTCATCCTCTTTTCTCTTGATGGCCGCTTTAATGGAACCATTTAGCCTAAGCTTATTCCATTTGCTGAACTTGAACATACAAGAAGCCATCTTACTGCCAAAACTACAGGGGACCGATCTAGGCAGCGATTGCCAATGGTTTTTAATTATATCTTTGCACTCTTCGTGAGCCAACCAACTTCCTTCAAACCTAATCGAGGTTGATCTTTTAAAAACTTCCTTAGTACTTCCACTTTTAGCCATGGAAGCCACAATAGGATGGTGGCCCGAACCATGCTTGTTCAGGTGACTGATGCCAATATTTCTAAACAAGGATCTAAACTCGTCGTTTGCCAAGAAACGATCAAGTCTTTCTGCAACGGTCGTACCTCCTCTCACCCTTTTCATCCAAGTGAACACGTTTCTAGGAGCTACCAGATCTGCTAGATTGCATTTGTCCAAAGCCAAACGGAACGCCTCCATGAGGTTTTGGCCTCTACCTGCTCCTCCTCTCTTTTCATCAGCAAACAGGATCTCGTTGAAATCCCCCCCCCCCCAATAATCTAGGGGAGATTAGATATGCCACTTAACCTTTCCATGAGCTCCTATGATTCTTTTCTCTTTTTAGGTATAGGGTTTCCATAAAAACCGATAAATCTCCTCAATCACTAGATTTTTTTTTTTTATCACTGTGTTTATATGTCCTATAGAGTACGAGGTAATAGTGAGGTTCAACTCCTCTTTCCACAACAAAACTAAACCACCACTTTTTCCCATACTAGAGACACAAAAGCCACAATCAAAGTTCATATCATTTTTCACTTTCTCCATTCTAGCTGACCCGCTTTTAGTTTTTGAGATAAAAACGATATGGGGATTTTTGCTTCTAATCTCATGACAATGCTCGAGGATTCCACAACCCTCGAACATTCCAGCAGAATATTTTCGTGGCGTTCGACGGGGCTGGACTCCAACCTCCGCCGATATCCCTCCTACAATCTTGGAGTAGTTTTGAATTAGAGCTCTTCTTTTCATTCCTTCCTCATTTTTCTCATCTTCCACCTCTAGATTGTATTTCCTGTCTATCTCTAGCACCTCCTTATTCGGTCTGCTTTCCATTATTGTTGGCCCTTTGTCTTGTATGGCTAGTCTCTTCCATTTTTTGGATCCATTTCCTTCATCCTTAGCAATCCTAGTTTTTTCTCCAATGTGTCCCATGTCTTTTCCCTTAGTCTCATCCTACTTTTTGACATTCACTGTTTTGCTTTGATTTTCTCCTTTCTTTTCTCCTTTCTTTTCTTTTGTTTCTTTTCCCTTGTCCATGGGCTTTAAATTCCTATTTAGGCTTTCAGTTCCCCAAAATAAGCATCGTGACTTCTTCCTCTTTTTTTGACTGACTGTTTTTTCCTTGTTTAAAATGAGTTTTACCTTTCCTTTCTCTTCTCTTTCTCTAGAACTGTTGGATATTTTACAAATAAAATGTGAAAGAAAGTGATTTAAATTCAATTTTTCAAGAGTTTCAAGATGGATTGAAACATCAATTTCAATTTGATGTTTCAATTACAAATTTAACATATGGAAGTTAAATTTGATATTATAACTCAATTTGAGTTATATTTTTCATATGTTTCAAATTTATTTAATTTTGTTCTTTGGAGTTACTAAGTTTGCTAGCCTATAAATAGCAACTTGTTTCTCCATTTGAATCATCACATTCCATTTGGAGCATTATTCTTCCTTCTTTCTTTGTTTCTTTTGATCTTGAGTCGAGTTGAGAGCAAGTATCCAAAAGTTCTGCCAGATCCAAGTAGTTCAAGGTTGCTGTTCTACCGGAATTAGTCGTTGTATCCTGCTAAGACGATCGTTGTAGCCTGTTAGCAACCTGTGTCGAGCGAATAATTGTCTTCAGGACAGCGCTTTGTAAGCGTGCCTCGACTATTTATTGTCAATATCTTTTGCAGCATTTTTCATATATACAATATATGTATCACATTGTAATTGTTAGTATCCAGTTAAGGTGTAATCAGTTTGCTAGTGTAATTCAGTTTTTATTTGAGCATATCTCCAACAAGAATCAACCTCTCCTTAATCCTTCTTATCCGTTAGAAGTTTGTTATCCATTTTTCTTCCCTCCTTTTCTTGAGTCATTCTCTCAACAAAAATAATTTTATTCTCAATGATTCATACATTTATATTATTATATACAAAAATTTAATCTCCTTCCCTACATGTATATTCTAAAATTTTCTTTAAAAAGAAACTTTTTATATTAAAAATAATATTCGATGCTTCGTGTATACTGTCTGTTTGGCTTTTTAATGCAAGTCGCTGTCAAACGTCAACATTTCCATGAAACTTGCATTAAAAAAACTTTCTTTTTTTTTTTTTTTTAACCGAACATGCATCCTCCACGCCGTCGTTTTATTGGAATAGAGTGAATGGACAAATATATAAAGCGGAGATCATTAGAACCAAAATTCTTGTGTTTATCTTTTTCTTTTTCTTTTATACTCGTTTGGTATTTCTTTTTCTTCTCTTCTCGATCTTCTGTTTCAATTTGACAATTACAAGCAGAACTTTAATATTTTTAAATACATGTAATGTATTCAATGTATCTAAGAAGATATTAAATAGACTGTTATTTTTAGCTCTCTTTTTTTATTTATGTATTTATCTTTTTGACAACATATTTTTAGCTCATTTTCAACATAGACGTATTTATAAAATATCGTTATCATTTTGATATCTTATATATTCTCTATTTAATTGTTACAAAAAGAATCAAGTCCCATACAAAAAAAAAAGTTTATGCCTATACTTTTTAAACCTTTTCTCTTTAATTTTCCATGTATTTGAAAAATTAAAATTGAAATTTTAGGAGTTCTTCCCAGAGCAATGCATAAAATTTAAGGACTATCATGGAATAAATTTGTAAAATTCTATATAACAAAAACCATACCAATCATTTGCAAATATGGTTATTAGTAATTAGTTGTTTTTAGATTAAAAAAGTTATATTTTGTTCAACTTTCTCAAAATATTCATATCAATCCAAAACATTTACAAAAGGCAATGGAGGAAAATAAACGACTTAAAGGAAATGAGTTCAATCTATGATGACCACCTATTGAAGATTTAACATATCCTCCGTGTTTGCTAACAACTAAATGTAGTAGGGTCAGGCGGTTGTCCTGTGAGATTAGTCGAGATGCTCATAAGTTGACCTGGACACTCACGAATATAAAAAAAAATCAAAGCATTTACAAATAACTGAAAAGTTATCCAAATCTTTAAGGGACCGTTTGGTGCAAGGTTTTGGAGGTGAGAATGAGCAAGGGTTTCTGATACACTTGTTTGTTTCAAAGTTTCTATGGTGGGCCTATGGGAATAAAACATTCCTAAGACATCATTTATGTCCATAGGCAAGGGCTTTCTATGTCGTTGCAAAAGCATGAGTTTTCTCTTTGCCCATCTCTTCTTTTTTATTTTTATATGCAATTTTATTTTGAATATAGCTAATTAATTAACTAATGGATACTAAATTAGAAAATAATATAATAAGTGTTTAAAAAAAAATATAATAAGTTATTTAGTTAGATTAAATAAATAATAATTTGTCAAGAATTTCAAGTTTTTTTTAAACAAATACTCGGTCCAAGTTTATTAAATGGATGCAATTACATATTTACTAAAATTATAATTAATTAGTTAACATTATCGAAAATATATTTAATTATTGAATTAAAATTATTTAAATGCTTTTAGTATAAAAATGTATTTTTTGAATAATTATAATTAATTACTTATTGATTATTTATAATCAATTAATTATTTTTTTGGATTATTTTATAATTAAAAAATAATCATATTATTATTAAAATATTTATCTAATTAATTTGTATGGATACAAATATATTAAATTATTGTAGTTAAGGATATTTATTAAAAAAATTAATTAAATAATTTAAATTAACATAATTTATCCAATTATTAATTCATTAATTTTTATTAATACTTTGAATTAATTTTGATTATTTTATTGATTAATTTATTATAATTACATAAAATTTACTAAATTAATTCTAAAAAATAAATACAGACATAATTCCTTCTCATAAAATCCTGATGACATTTCCATTCACAACCAAACATTACCTTTGATTCCCAACAATCTTATTTCCAAGCATAGAATTTTCAGACATCCTTTATTCCCAGGCATTTATAAAATCTTAAACCAGACGACCCTTAAAAGGTAAAATAGGATCCAATTAAGAGATTTAGAGTATGCATTTCGAACTTATTTTAGACCACGTAAGGCTTTTACGTGAATAACAAACATAATAAAAGCAAGGATTTCACATAAAACAATGGGCGATTATATATAAAAATTGTTAGTATTTAAGAACAATATTATTTTAATTTTCAAAAAAAAGAACAATACTATTTGTTGTAACATTTTAATATTTAATTGTATTTTAAATATGAGATATTAAATTTGTGGAGAGTTTTTTCTCATTTAAAAGAGAAAAACGTATTTGGTGAGAGATGTTTTTATTTGAACTTTTTTGTTACTCTTTTTTGTATTAAATTCCTAGATCTAAAATTCTTATATAAATAGCTCTCTTACCACACTCTCAAAATATAACAAGAAATACAACAATTTCAATTTTATCTTCATTCTACTTTCTCATATTTCTCTCATTTGCTCTTTCAAGAGCAATTGGCCAAAAGAGGGGTGTTCTTTGTTGTGGAGCTTTGAGCTCAACCTCTTAGTGCAAAGTGGTTTGAGCTACACAACGTTTCAGTTGGGTTGTTGTATCCTGGAGGGGACAGGCTTGAGAATACCTGCTGCACCGGTGATTGATAAAGAATTATACACCGCAGAGGGCTTGAATCTCCTTAAAGAGAGCGAGATACCCGCGCCTCAACCTAATTGTTTACGTGTCTGTTTTCTCAATATTTTCTCCATTTCCTCTGTTATTTGTAATTTCCCCCTACAATTTTAAGGAGAGTCAATCATGGAGTCTACTATTGAGAAACCAAATGAGAATGATGGAGATCTCAACAAACCCTTTCGATTTAAGATAGCACACTTTAAGAGATGGAAAGGAAAAATGTTGTTCTACCTTAATCTTCTCAAGGTGGCCTATGTCCCCCCAGAAAAGAACCTGAAGAAGATCGATATTGAAAGCATGAACGTTGAAGAGTTCATGAAACACCAAGAGAAAATTGATAAACATGAGAAAAATGAGTACAATTACCTATACTCTCTTTTAAGTTTTCTTGCTGAGTATTTTTATGATTATTATCATACTATTCTTACAACCGCCAAGAAAATATTGAAAGTTTTACAGAGTAAACTTGATGGTAAAGTGGCAAGAGGGCAAGATGCATTGATTCAAGAAGCCAATGAAATTCCCACCAAGGTAAATCTAATCTCTTCAAATGATAATTTACCTAATGGTCAAATTCCAAAAAATAGTCACTTAAAGCCAAAGAAGAATTATATGAAAAAGAATAACAAACCTCACTTTTCTAATAAGAAAAATCCAAGCCAAGTGAATAAGAACCAAGTACAACCTCAACACTCAAGATCTATATGTTTTGTTTGTGGCAAAAGTGGGCATATTGCTCGAATTTGCAGATTCCGGAAACAAGAACCTGTACCTCAGGCCAATGTTACCGAAGAGCCATTTGTGGCTATGATTACTGATATTTATATGGTTCAAAGTGTTGAAGGATGGTGGGCTGATTCTGGAGCCAATAGACATGTCTGTTATGACAAAGATTGGTTCAAAGTTTATACTCCTTTTAAGGAGCCTAAAACAATAATGCTTGGTGATTCTCATACTACCCAAATTATGGGAACTGGTGAGGTTGAATTAAAATTCACCTCTGGAAGGGTTTTAATGTTGAAAGATGTGCTTCATACACCCTCCATGAGGAAGAATTTAATGTCGAGTTATCTTCTTAATAAAGCTGGCTTTAAGCAAACTATGGAATCTGATCAATATGTGATAACTAAAAAGGGAATTTTTGTTGGAAAAGGTTATGCTTGTGATGGAATGTTCAAATTGAACATTGAAAATATTAATAAAGCATCTACCAGTTCAATTTACATGCTTTCTTCTTTAAATTTTTGGCATGCTCGTTTGTGTCATATAAATAGTAAATATGTGGGAGTTATGAGTAGTCTTGGATTAATTCCTAGTCTAAAAAATAATAATTTTGAGAAATGTGAAATTTGCAGTAAAGCAAAAATTACAAAAGGACCTCATAAAAGTGTGGAAAGAAATACTGAATTATTAGAGTTAATTCATACAGACTTGTGTGAATTTGAAGGAATTTTAACCAGAGGAGGAAATAGATATTTCATCACTTTTATCGATGATTTTTCTAAATATACTCATGTTTATTTATTGAAAAATAAAAGTGATGCTTTTGAGAATTTTAAAAAATTCCTCCTCGAAATTGAAAATCAATTCAGTAGAAAAATTAAGAGAATTAGAAGTGACAGAGGTCGAGAATATGAATCATTTGAATTCAATTCATATGTTGAATCATTGGGAATAATTCATGAGACTACTCCACCATATTCACCTGCTTCTAATGGAGTAGCTGAGAGGAAGAATAGAACCTTAATTGGTCTAACTAATGCTATGCTATTAGAATCAGGTGCATCTTTTAATCTTTGGGGTGAAGCTGTTTTAACTGCTTGTCATGTGTTAAATAGAGTGCCACATAAAAAGACAAAGATTACACCTTTTCAATTGTGGAAAGGGTATAAGCCAAATTTGGGATATTTAAGGGTTTGGGGATGTTTAGCTTTTGTAAGGCTAACAGATCCAAAAAGGCCTAAGTTAGGGTCTAAAGCTACCACTTGTGTTTTTCTTGGATATGCAATTAATAGTACAGCCTATCGATTTCTTGATATTGAACATAACGTGATTTTTGAATCAAGTGATGCAATTTTTCATGAAGAAAAATTTCCTTTCAAGTCAAGAAATAGTGGGGGACAAAATTCTGAACAAACTTCTACTAAGTTTGGTTCTTCTACTCCTAGTGATAATAATGAAAATAGTTCTCAAGTAGAATTAAGGAGGAGTAAAAGAGCTAGAGTTGTGAAAGATTTTGGTCCTGATTTTTATGTTTATAATATTCAGGAAACACCAATTTCTTTGCAAGAAGCTTTATCATCTCCAGTTGCAATTTTCTGGAAAGAGGCTGTTAATGATGAAATGGAATCACTAATTTCTAACAAAACTTAGAAACTAGTTGATCTACCACCAGGATGTAAAACTATAGGGTGTAAATGGGTCCTGAGAAAAAAACTGAAACCGGATGGTAGTATAGACAAGTATAAAGCTAGACTTGTTGCAAAAGGTTTTAAACAAAAGGAAGATTTAGACTTCTTTGATACCTTTTCTCCGGTAACGCGAATCACATCCATTAGATTGTTAATTGCAATTGCTGCAATTTTTGATATGTGCATTCATCAAATGGATGTGAAAACAGCTTTTCTCAATGGTGATTTAGAAGAAGAAATATATATGGACCAACCTGAATGTTTTATAGAACCTGGGCAAGAGAACAAAGTGTGTAAGCTTACTAAATCCCTATATGGCTTAAAACAAGCCCTAAAGCAGTGGCATGAGAAATTTGATTCTTGCATGTTAAATAATGGTTATAAACCAAATGAATGTGATAAATGCATCTATTATAAATCATGGGATGATTTGCATGTTATTATTAGCCTATATGTTGACGATTTATTGATCTTTGGCTCAAATATTTTTGTTATAAATGAAACAAAAAATTTATTGAGGAGCCATTTTGACATGAAAGATCTTGGTGAGGCTAATTATATTCTGGGTATGAAAATAACTAAAACCTCAGATGGGTTTTTTCTTGACCAATCACATTATATTGAGAAAATACTCAGAAAATACAATTATTTTGATTGTAAACATGTATCTACTCCATTTGATTCAAGTGTTCACTTGTTTCCTGTTGAAAATGAATGTGATATAATTAATCAAAAGGAGTATGCTAGCGTGATTGGTAGCCTACGATATGCAACTGATTGTACTAGACCTGACATTACATATGCAGTAGGAGTTCTTAGCAGGTTTACAAGTAAGCTAGGTAAAGAACACTGGCATGCCATTGATCGTGTTATGAAATATTTATTGGGAACGAAAGACTATGGCTTACTTTATAAAAAATATCCTGCTGTTGTTGAAGGATTTTCTGATGCCGACTGGAATACATTGTCAGGTGATTCTCTATCTACTACAGGGTATATTTTTACCTTGGGAGGTGGTGCTATTTGTTGGAAATCTAAAAAACAAACAATTATTGCCAACTCTACTATGGAAGCAGAGCTTATTGCTTTAGCTTCAGCTAGTGAAGAAGCTAGTTGGCTAAGAGATTTATTATATGAGATTCCAATGTGGGAGAAACCAATACCTCCTATTTTAATAAATTGTGATAGCACTGCTACAATTGGTAGAGTAAAAAACCGTTTTTATAACGGAAAGTCCAGACCTATTAGAAGAAAACACAGTCCTGTGAGATCTTATTTGAGTAATGAGATTATTAATGTGAATTACATTAAATCTTGTGATAATCTTGCAGATCCATTAACAAAGGCCTTGACTAGAGAAAGTGTCTGGAACACATCGAGGGGATGGGGTTGAAGCCCTTATAATTATCATGAGCCATATATAAGGATACCCACCTAGTGATCAGAGATCCTGAGAACTAGGTTCAAAGGGAAAAACGAATTATAAGGTGGCCGTAAAAATGCACTATCTTTATATTTAATCCATCCCTATGGTGTGAGTGCATTTATCCTATAACGTTATGGAGGGTTGAGTTTTTCAATAAACTCTTAATAAGATCTGTAGCTCTTATGAGTGGGGTGTCATAGTTATAGGAGCACCCTTGACAGATTTTACCTATATGAGTGTGAGAGTGGGGCCGCTCTCTATGAGGATATGGGGCTTATTCTTAAATACACTCATGAAATACTGGGATCAGCACAAGGCCGTAACGTGCTAACCAATAAAGCTCATGTCAACACCTGGATAATTATGTGTGGATAATAATTCTCTATTTCCCCTTAAGTGTTAGAGTTCAAGTCAGAGACCACTACTAACGCTGGAGTAGAGATTATTATTACACTAGTAAAGGTTCAATGCAGAGTCACACCTTTATGATGCATAATTATCTTTCTTATGGCCAATTGATTTTGATTATTTTAAATATTAAAATGAGTGGGGGAATGTTGTAACATTTTAATATTTAATTGTATTTTAAATATGAGATATTAAATTTGTGGAGAGTTTTTTCTCATTTAAAAGAGAAAAACGTATTTGGTGAGAGATGTTTTTATTTGAACTTTTTGGTTACTCTTTTTTGTATTAAATTCCTAGATCTAAAATTCTTATATAAATAGCTCTCTTACCACACTCTCAAAATATAACAAGAAATACAACAATTTCAATTTTATCTTCTTTCTACTTTCTCATATTTCTCTCATTTGCTCTTTCAAGAGCAATTGGCCAAAAGAGGGGTGTTCTTTGTTGTGGAGCTTTGAGCTCAACCTCTTAGTGCAGAGTGGTTTGAGCTACACAACGTTTCAGTTGGGTTGTTGTATCCTGGAGGGGACAGACTTGAGAATACCTGCTGCACCGGTGATTGATAAAGAATTATACACCGCAGAGGGCTTGAATCTCCTTAAAGAGAGCGAGATACCCGCACCTCAACCTAATTGTTTACGTGTCTGTTTTCTCAATATTTTCTCCATTTCCTCTGTTATTTGTAATTTCCCCCTACACTATTTTATACACGGAATTACATAATAATCTAATCATTAATTACAAGCTAATATTATTCTAATCTTTAATGATAGCAAAGATAAGAACAACTTGATCGTCACTGGTTTAATAATAACTGGACTAAATATTGACAAAATATATAAAAATTAGTCCCCAATTGCCAGGTTGCAATTCTCAATATCGTCCTTAACAATTCTAAATATCGTTCTTAATATTTTAAAATTTAAAATTTTGTGCATTAAAAGTAAAAAATTTCAACTAAGTTATTCAGATAAACCATAGTTAATTTTTGGTTAAAAATCACTTTTAGTCCCCAAACTTTTATGAAAATAACATTTTAGTCCCTGAACTTTGATTTGTAACGATTTAGTTTCTATATTTTCAATTTTGTGACGATTTAGTCCCTGTACTTTCAATTTTGTAACAATTTAGTCCCTGAACTTTGATAAGTAACAATTTAGTCCCTATACTTTTCAAATTTGTAACGATTTGGTCCCTCTCATGAAAAATTAATGTAAAGATTTAATGATTTTTTTTTTTACCAAGATAGATCAATAAACTAATTTGGGACTCAATATGTTAATAAGTTACAAAGTTTAATCATTAAATAATAAAAATCGACATTTAATTTTGATGATTTTTTTTGCAGCAAGGATTAAATTGTTACAAATTTGAAAGTACGAGGACTAAATTGTTACAAATTTGAAAGTATGGGGACTAAATTGTTACTTATTAAAGTTTAGGGACTAAATTGTTATAAAATTAAAAGTACAGGGACTAAATCGTAACAAATCAAAGTTTAGGGACCAAATTGTTACTTTCATGAAAGTTTGGGACCAAAAGTGATTTTTAACCTTAATTTTTTTTAAATTTTTGTTTTGTTTTGTTTTGTTTTTGGTTTTTTGTTTTTTTTTAATATTTGTGAGTGTTTGAACCAGCTTGCACTTACCTAAATTAATCTAATGGAACAACCGCCCTTTATTTTTTTCCATGGTTCTTATTGATCACTAAGTCAATCTATTATTTTATATATTCACATATTTGGGATACCTAGACATCCAGCTATGCTACTTTAACTCATAACTAAAATCTATTTGCAAATTTTGACCCACTCTTCAAAGAAAATCGTCTCTGACCACGTGTTCAAATCTATACTGTATTAAAAAGTGAGGATGTTGGAAAAACATTTTTGAACACTTTTATCCCTTCTTTAACCTACTAATTTACAAATGTCATTTATAATTAATTATAAATAATAAATTTATTAATTAATAATCAATTATCAATAATAAGTGCATAGAATCTCAGAGGTTGGAATGTAAAAGGTTTTTCTACCACTTGATGTTTTATATAATTTAATTCAAAATGAAATTTTAAATGTTATAGAATTCAAAAAGTTTTGTAACTTCTCACATTCTACTACTATAAAAATGAGTTTTTTTTTCACCATTTTTCACCAAATCGAGTTTTATTTTTTCTCTATTGTTGTTCGCTCAATGCATTGTTCTCAAAGACTCTTCAATCTTCAAACCATCTCAATATGTTGGTGTTCAAGTTGCAAGGGATGCATGAATCGTCATATCTATCCTAGACCCCAAGCTTTCAAGTTTGCAAATTAACTTCGATGAAGTTGATTAAGAGTTTTCTTTTCTTTCCTTTTCTTTGATTAAGAGTATTTGTATATCATTGTCAAGTAAGCAAAATCTATTTGAAGAAATTAGTGTATAATTAAGATCTTGAATTTTTTTTGTTATTGATTATTTCTTATTGTCATTCTATAAGTTAGTGTATTGTTATTTTTATTTAAAATATTTGTTGGAAAAAAAACTTATCTATCAATTATAAGCTTATTTTCTTTTATTTTGTCGAGAAAATAATGATGTAATCAAGTGCTTCATAAAATTTTTAATTAACTATAAAAAATTAATTAATTCATTATCAATAATAAAATTAAAAAAATTATCTATCAACAATAATTTGTATGAAATTTGAAGAATTGAAATACAAAAAGTTTTGTCATTTCATTCTCCAAGCAATTGAAAAAAAATATATTTTTTAATTGATATATTCAAAACAATAAAAATGTAACCTAAAGTTCATTAAGTGGCATGAGATAATGCTATTTAAATACGCCCATATTCCTCAAAAAATAAATAAATACACCCATATAGATTGAATAAATAAAATGTGAAAAGCCATATAATGTAAAAAGTTTGTCTCATAAAGTAATTTTAAAATTAATATTTTTATCTAATAATATTTATTTTTTTTGATAAAGTAATTCTAAATTAAACACATATTAATTTTGTTAGAATGTTTTTTACTAGAATATAATTTTTTATTCAAAATGAATTATGTTTGGAAAACATTTGGAACTACTTTGTCCGTGTTTTTTTTTTTCTAAATGTTAACCAATTAAGGAAATGAAAATCGACAAAATGTGTTATTTAAACTTAAATAAATATAAAATATTTTTCACAAGAAAAATAATTTTATTTACAACATTAACTTGCTTTTTCTTTCATAATGGGAGATGGGTGTCTTTATTGACAAAATGTGTTATTTAACTTAAATAAATATAAATTTTTTTCACAAGAAACATTTTATTTACAACATTAACTTTACTTTTTCTTTCATAATGGAAGATGAGTGTTTCATTATGTGTTATTATATTTCTTTGGTTGATTAGTAAAAAAACATAATTTTCTTTCATTATCTTCCCTAACAAATATTTGTTTTTCCTTAAAAAGATAAAAATGAAGAAAGAAAAGAAAATGAACCATAACCACAAAATATTAAAATAATTCTAATAATTTGTTCACTCCCATATCCCTCACCACCACCTCCCTAAAATCTCTCCCACTATCTTCCTAAAATCTTTCCCTAACTTAAATATAAATGGTTAATTGTGTTAGAATCCATAATAAATAATTGGTTATCAACCATAATAGAGATATATACTACTAAAAAGAATATGATAAATATATGAAGTCTACAAAAGTTAGAATACAAAAAAAAAAAAAAAAACTACTTTCATTTATTTATCAAAAATGTAATCATTTTGACAAAAAATAATGAATAATAGAATTTCAAAAGTTCAAAATTCCAAAGGATTTTGTATCATTTCAACATTTACTACTATTTATTTTATTAAAAAAAATCCACAATCTTTCCTCCGAGCTTCATTTTTTCTTTATTTTCAATTTTCTTATTGTCAAATTCTCTCTAATATTAAAAGTAATTCTTGACTACTTTAACCAGTTGAGTTATGCTCAAGGTGACTACTTTAATTTGAATTTGATAACTTACAATATTCTAACTAGATTCAAATTTTATAAGAAATTTAGCATGTTAATTAAACTTTCTCTTTTTATCACAATAATTCATATATATTAGGGAAAAATACACTTTTGGTCCCTGAGGTTTGGGTTAAGTGACACTTTGGTCCTCGAGTTTTCAAACTCAACAAAAATATCCCTGAGGTTTGAGATAAGGAGCAATTTGGTCCCTGCCGTCAATTTTTCTGTTAAACACTAACGGTAAGCTGACGTGGCACTATTATTTTAATTAAAAAAATTAATTTTTAATTTTTTAAAATAAAAATATAAAAATATTAAATATATTATTATTTTATTATTATTTTAAAAATTCTCTTTCTATCTTCTTCATCTTCTTTCTTCTCCATCTTCTTTCTCCCTCCATCTTCTTCCTTCCCCCTCCCATCTTTTTCAGCTCCAGGGTATTAGGGAAAAATACACTTTTGGTCCCTAATTTTTTTTTTCCTTCTTTCTTGTTCTTCTCTTCTTCTCTTCTTCCCTTCTTCTTCTTTCTCTTCCTTTCTTCTGTTTTTATTTTTTAAAGAAGGGAGTTTCAGGGAGGAGCTCCTCCTCCTCCTCCCGTTTCAGATCTGAAACGGGAAGGGGAGGAGGAGCTCCTCCTCCCCGAAACTCCCTGAAACTCCTCCCTGAAACTCCCTTCTTTAAAAAAAAAAAACAGAAAAAAGGAAGAGAAAGAAGAAGAAGGGAAGAAGAGAAGAAGAAGAAAGAAGACAAAAAAAAAATAAAAAAAAATTCCGGCAACCGCCGACGGCGGCCGGCCACTGGAGCTGAAGAAGATGGGAGGGGGAAGGAAGAAGATGGAGGGAGAAAGAAGGTGGAGAAGAAAGAAGATGGAGAAGATAGAGAGAGAATTTTAAAAATAATAATAAAATAATAATATATTTAATATTTTTATATTTTTATTTAAAAAATTAAAAATTAATTTTTTTAATTAAAATAATAGTGCCACGTCAGTTTACCGTTAGGGTTTAACAGAAAAATTGACGGCAGGGACCAAATTGCTCCTTATCTCAAACCTCGGAGGTATTTTTGTTGAGTTTGAAAACTCGGGGACCAAAGTGTGACTTAACCCAAACCTCAGGGACCAAAAGTGTATTTTTCATATATAATATCTTAATTTTTTTTTTAAAAAGTACATAATATTTAAGAATATTTGATACAAATTATTTAGCACAAAATGAAAGACATAATTTTTTTAAATGGCAAGTCCATTAGATTTTCTAATAAAAATTATGCATTTTTATTTATAAAATTATAAATTATATCATATTATATTAGTAAGTAATCTTTTTTTTAGGGGCAGTGGAATAGATGACAAATTGGACCAAATTAATAGCAAATATAGCACCATTGCAAACTAATTGCAAATATAGCAAAATTAATTGTACAAGACCAAAAAGTTGTTGTTAGATTCTATCAGTGTCTAATAGACTCTGATCATTCAAAGTATTATCAGTGTCTATCGTTGATAGACTTCGATTAATCAAAATCTATCCGTGACTATCATCGATAGACTTTGATTAATCAGAGCCTATCAGTGATAGTCACTGATAGATTTTGATTAACCAAAGTTTATCAACGATATACACTGATAGACTCTGAATAATCCGAGTTTATCAGTAGACTGATAGATCTGATTAATCAGGGTCTATCACTGATAAACTCTGATAATCGAAGTCTATCAGATAGACTTGGATAGATTTTGTTATATTTGCAATTTTTTTTACATGGTGCTATATTTGCTATTAATTTGGTCCAATTTGCCACCAACTGCCATTTTCCTTTTTTTTACAACATGTGGGGATATGTGAACTCACAGTCCTCTTGGTCGTTAATATATTATTTATATTTTACTCAAAATTATTTTATTATGATATATATAAACGTGCATTGCACGTGGTAAAAAAAACTAGTATGTTAATAAAACAATAATATATAACGACATATAATTGTTAACAAAATTAAAATAATCTTTTAATAAAGGATTTGACCGAAAATCTTTGACACGTCAGGGGTAAAACTAAGAATTTTAAAGATATATGAGATTAGATCAAAATCAACCATTTGATATATGCAATCAAATAAAAAACTATCATTTAATTTGCTAAAGGGTCATTATCCCAATCAATCAAAATTTGTAGTTTTGGTTGAGTTCCATGAGATTCTCCTTGAGGGAAAAGGTTGAGCTGTCACCTTCTCATCAAAAGGGAAGGGAACAAAAGAACCACAGGTCTTCATCTTTTACAAAAGAAACATGACATGATCTTGCACACACATTGGACAGCTATAGAGCCTTTTCTTTTATATCTTCTTTACAAGTTTCCTATTGGGAAATCAAATTATCATGCAACTTGCAAATAGATTTTTTGTTTCTTAAATTTCTGCTTGTACTTTTTTGCGAATCCCTTTTGTTCTCATTGTTTATTTAAATATAGTCTTGAGAGACAACTACTGCACTATCATAGGGCTTCGGTTGGCATTAATGTAATATAAATATATATATATGCGTATATGTGTGAATTGAAAATAAACCGATAAAGCTGTGACGTGGAAAACCACTGCCCTGAAAGCGAAATTCCGGCTCGACCGTGGTGCAACCGAGATTCAACCGTTCGCTCCCGAAGGTTAACACAGCGACTCCAAAAACACACGTGCACTCGTGGTCAGGAGCTGGAACAGACACTACAATTACCCAGAAAGATGGAGAGGAATGATCTACCCAAACAGAACCAAAAGTCTCCCTATTTATATAGAAGCAAGACTTTATTTTTGGTGGTTCTATAATTAGCGACTTTATTTTTGGTGGTTCTATAATTAGCAAAGCCAAATTTAGTGCCGTCTAAATATAAGAAGCACTAAATTTAGCAAGTAGTTTTTTTCCCTTCTTTGAATTGAATTAGTCATTCCCAACAATCCCCCACGAATGACTAATACATTTTTTGGGTAAAGGAAGGAATTTTGGTACTTAAGCATTAATATCTTTCGATTTGAATTAATGCATAGTGAAATGAGGCAACAACTTAGCTAGTGAAAGTGAAATAATTCTTGAACTTCCAAAAGCTTAGGTTGAGACCCCCATGACACGTACTAATTCCTTAATGTATGCTATTCCGCGATAAAATTTCTTCAAAGCACTATTATAGACCATTATACTCACAAACCTTGAGTTCTTATGAGTGCTCTAGAAAGAAAAATCTCTTATTCTTTCATGGAACGTCGTCCACCTTCACACTCATTTAGTGCTCCATCAAGTCTATCATAGATAAATCACTCAAAACTGAGCTATGAAGACTTTACACAATATCCATCAAGTCCACACAGACCACCCAAATAAAGGGCTATGGATTCACAAAATACATCACACTATCCATCAAGTCCATAAATGGACCACCCAAAATGAGGGCTATGGAGTACTGAGACATATTAGACTCAGATTTCATCAAAATCATCCATCAAGTTCCTTTTTAGGACCACCCAAATACAGGGCTATGGATTTAATGCTTCAACATATAGCTTCGTTTGACCACTTAATAATGGTTTCTACCATAGTTCTCAATCCAAGGGTTTAATTTCACATCCCCTGATATATTTCTCTTGCCATTATACACATAATTTTTGGCAACTCTAATAGCAGCACAATGACCCCCACAATGGAATGTCACCTAATAGGTTTTTCAACCATTTTGCTTTTTGACATGCTAGTTCAAAGCTATGAATGGTAGAGCAAGCAATACACATCTCTTTAAAAGATTTCAACAATCCATCTCTCATAAGATTTCTATAGTTTCCACCAATTTAATTCGTCTAATTAGTCAATCAAATTGTTCTTGCATATACATGACATGCAAACACTACAACAAATTATACATTTAATGTCGGACAGAAAAAATCACACGGGGCTTTTGATGTCGGACAAAAAAACAGGCGGACCTTTTAATGTCGGACACTCATTTTTTAAAATTTGCCCGACATTAAATGCAAGGATTTCTTAAAAACACATTTTAGCTTTATCTCTCCCCGAAAAAAACCCTCATTCCCCTCTTGCGCCGCTCTCCCTCTCAAAACGTTTCCCCTCCTTCTCACTGATGGCGACTGACGTTTCCCCTCACCAGCGTGAATCGCTTCCTCTCATCGACGACACAAGTTTCTTCCCCTCACCGGCACAGTTTTTCTTCATCTCCGACATGGGTTTTCTTTTTCTCTGGTGCGATTTGCTGGATCTGAAGGGTGGGTTGTCGTTCACCACCGTTGGTAGTTGATTTCTTCATCTCTGGCGTGGGTTTCTTCTTCTAATTTTTTTTTTGTTCGATCGATTTCAAAATTAGTGGTGAAATATTTGGTCTAGTAGTATTTGATCGAGTATTTGGCTGAGATCTTGGGTCTTATATTTTTTCTTTTCTTTTTGGGTTAAAAAAAGTGAAGTTTATTTCTATTTTTTCTCCATCGGTGAAAATGGGAAAATTGAATAGTTTGAGAAAGGGTAAACCCTCTTTGTTCGTCCTCGGTCATTCGTGGATCGTGATAATAGTTCGCAGGCCGCCGTCAGCGATTCACCCCTCGGAGCCTCAATTTCAATTGTTGCAAGGTAATCTTCATTCTTCTTCCATCTCACCCTCTAAATTCCCTCAATCTGAACTTCTAGTGACATAAATTAGCTGAACGAACAAAGCTAAGTTTTTCCGGCAATCTGATCTAAAGCGGCATCGGGATTAGATTTTGGTTTCCGTTTTGTTCTAATTTTTGTGTGGAATTGGTGTAATTGTTGGTGAAATTTTTTCTGTGTTTGATTTGAACTCCACTCGATTACATTTCAGGGATCATCTATACTCTCTATGCCATCGTCTTCGTCGAGTTTATGCCCCCATAATTGGGTTTTGGTTTCCGTTTTGGGAACTTCGAGATTGCGAGATTGGTGAGGGACAAGTAGACTGGGGACCTCGTCACCGTCAAGTACATCGGGAGAGCTGAGAAGGTTAGTGTGGTAACTGCCATTGCTATTGTGTTATTTGCTCGATTGCCTGTGTTAGGTTCCTTCAAATTGAGCTCTTTGTTGACATTTTCCCTCTTCTTTGAAAATTTTGGTGAATTGACTGAACAATATGAACCTGCTTCAACTTTTCTGCTTCTAGTTTATGGATTTTACTTGTTTCTTTGTGTTTTGATTTGTGGTATTGCTTGGAGATGCTTTTCTTTATTGTTATCGATTTAGTTATATGAGGCTTAAGTGTGACAAAAACTAGTTTGAATGATAAATTGTCATCAACAATATTAAAAGTGTACGTTAACATTAAAAAACAACAATATTTGCGATTTAAATTTAAAATTACAGTACTACTAACTACTCACATGTCACACCAATTGGCCAGTGATTAGAAAAACTCATCTTGGTGATTAGAAAAACTCCTACTGACAATGTCTTTTTCTGCTCATTGAAGAACCAACCTACTAACCAATTCAACAACCTAACTAACGACAAACTACAACCCATTAACAGACTATAGAAAACTCAAACTAAAAATTACAAAACTACTGACAATGTCCTTACAGCTTCATGTAATATTATAGTTAATTAATGCTTGCGATGTTGATGTCTTGCTCAAGCTAATTGATGAATATGCTTTGATTTCTTTGTTGCAGTGCTTTTGACAAATCATTTAGAGCACAATTGTTGAAGGTAAAATGTCAGATACAGTCAGACGTTATCTTTGATTCTGAACATTCTTTTTTTTTTTCTAATTTTTTAGAACTTGATGTTAGAGTTGATCCTTGTTACTTATTGTTAGAACTTGATGTTATTTTGGGTGTTTGAACGAGTATGGAGTTGAAAGCATCTAAGTTTACATTGATATTAAATCTTTAGTAGTAGCTATGGTCTCTTTGCTTATTTTAAATTCCAAAGGGTTCTCTCTGTTAACAACTTCTTTACTCTCTGTTTTTCAAGTTGTCTATTGCAAAAAGAAACAAGGGATTGATCTCTCGGCTTGAGAATTAGCATATTGATAATTTTTCTGGTGATGAACATTGGCTTCAGCCTAATTGTCTGACTTCTTTTTAAATTTGCTTGTGAATCCATTAGATTGTTGTTGTTGATCTATGTATTAATGAATGGATTGTGGAGTTAGTGAACACTGACATGTTCTGTATTTTGATGCCCAAGGTTGTGTTTGATGGGGACCTCTTTCTATTTTCTACCATTCTGAAAGGTTCGGTTTCTCTTTTTTGAGTTATTTGATCCTCAAATTGAATATTTATTGTATTTCAATTCCTCACACTTGTATCTTCTACACGACTTACTTCTGGAACTCCTCTCTTGTTTGTCGTCTTTCGCTTTTGTTCCTTTCACTTCTATGTTTATTGGATCACTTCTAGATCCAACGTTACAAGATCTGAACCCTAATTTTCGTTGCGCGTACTCTTGATGAGCCGATATATCTTTAGTTTCCACTTGTGTTTATCTGCTTTAGGTTTTGAACATTTTCTTCTCTTTTGCTGCGATTTTTATGCTCCACGTTGCCATCTAATAGTCAAGATCTTCATGTGTTTATTCTGCTCTAAACTATAATTTGTGTGTGGTAGCTAGGCTTTCATTTATAGGTTATCGCACACCTATATTGTTGATCTAGAAATATTTTGTTTAATGAGTGCTCTGCTACAAGGCGTGAAAAGTTGTAATTAGGGAAAGTAAGAAAAGTGCAATATGAGTTGTGACTTGTGACATCTATATCTGCTAATATGCTTGATATAGTTATCATCTAATAGGTTGCTTCATATCTTTGTTTTTTTTCCCTTTTGACTGAAGGTTGCTTAATCGCTTTGATTTTTGTGCGAAATTGATCCATATTCTGTTTATGTGTGCAAATGTTGCACATTCTTGTAGCTACATCATTGTTATTGTGCCTCATCTTTTGTGTCCATTACTACATGTATATCAGTTGGGATAATGCCATTGATTTATGCCTACGTTTGTTGGTTTATTCTTTGATGGGTTTTTTTTTTTTTTTTTCCATTTTCATTAGCTTTTCGTTTTCTGAAGCTAGATGGGTTGTGGATTTGTTTAATAATCGACCATTCTACTTTTGGAAGCTTTCTCTAAAGCACTTTTGTGATTTCTATTTTCTTTCATGAGAAACTTTCATAGATGGATCGACGATTTGCTTTTATTGAGATGTTGCTAGCTTAGTTCCTCATTTACATTTTGACTAGTCGCGATTTTCTGTCTGTGTTTGTGATCATTGAGTTATAGGGATCTAGCTAAATCTATGAGTATTGATTGTGTTTATGATAAGAACTATCATTTCTATGTAGCTTAAACTACAATATGCAGCAGAAACCAACCATGTTCGGCCTCCTCATAAATACGTTTCTTGAGTTGTTGATGGACAACCACTTTATGAGGTTTGTTTTTCTCAATATATTCACTTTACACATCCAAACACACTCACAAACTTGCCTAATGTCTATAATCAATCAGGGGCATGTCGTGTAGGCTTTGACTAAGCATAAGGATGAACTTCAAACATGATTTTTTCATAAATTTAATGTCGGTAAGCAAACAAAGTCATCAATTTTCTCTTCCTCTTATTTTTACCTAATGTATCTGTAACATGTTTTTTCGTGAACACAAAGCATGAGGACTTTTGTCCCTTGTTCTACAACATTTTTACCCATCTTCTCTACTTTATCCATACGTCTTGAGCTTTAATTTTAGTTGAAGAATTTGATTGGAGATGTGTGTCGATTGTATTTCACTTAGACTTTTTCTATTTGTGTAAGGGTTGGAATTCATCTTGTTAAGCGAGAACTGTTGCAGATGATGAAATGGATATTCTTGAAAAGAAGCTCGAAGATGAACTTAGGGAAGAGCATTTAAGGAGTTGTGTAGTTATTTTGTTTAGTAATTTTACTTTTTCTTTGTAAATTTGGTTCATGGATGTGATTTGTGGATGAACGAAAAGTTTCATGTATTTTTTACATTGCTATATTTTATTAATTAAATTCATGCTCGTTGAGTTTTAGTTGTTATGTAAAAATACTTTCGAGATTTTATTTTGTGTATATGTTTAAATTCCATTTTGTTTACAGGTTTTTACAAAATGAAAAAATAATATTGTTGGTTAGCTACGTGTGCAACCAACAATTTTTTTTTAATTGAATATCGTACATTTAATGTCGGGCAATGACCGACATTAAAAACTGATCGACATTAAAAGTGACTTTTAATGTCGGACAAAGAGTGGCTGACCGACATAAAAAGTTCACTTTTAATGTCGGACATTGACTGACATTAAATGTCACTTTTAATGTCGGTCAAAGCTTGTTGAATGACATTAAAAGGGTCCTTTTAATGTCGGGCCATGACTGACATTAAAAGTGTACTTTTAATGTCGGACAGAGCTTTTAATGTCGGGCAATGACCGACATTAAAAGTGTCCGACATTAAAAGAGGCTTTTAATGTCGGGCATTGCCCGACATTAAAAGCGACCGACATTAAAACTTTTAATGTCGGTGTTTTTAATGTCGGTCAGTGACCGACATTAAAGACTTTTAATGTCGGGCATTGCCCGACATTAAAAGCCAAATTTGTTGTAGTGAAAAACTCAATCAACGTCCATCAATAGAAACATATGTTTCTTTACGTTGCAATATTGACTTTTAAAAATATTCCCCCCACATTTTGAGATATTTCGTATAACACATATACTTTAATCTCTTAAAACATTATCACATGTATAAATAAAAAAAAATGTTGCAACAATTTTATACAATGTGATAATCAAAATTGTTAGACATGTGGGAAGTTTATTTTCCTTTCAAGATTACAGACATGCTCAATAAAATATTCAAAAAGAATAATTTTATATATTTTTTCAATATATACAAATACAACCAATAAAACCTTAAGCCACCATTGGGTTTCAACAACGCATTTCATACAGGCAGCTATGAAGATCTTAAACCATCCAAAACCATTTTTAATGTGCAACATATATAATTGAGAAATTACAAGCCAAGCTAAATTAATAACTACAACAATATTTAGCTTAATAAAAAATTCATGGCCAAATAAAATACTCAATAAACATTGGAATATAATGCTTGCACTTAAATTGCTAATATGAGATACCACAATACCTCATTTTCTTCTAATCAAGTTATCCTTGTCATGTGCCTTTGTCCCTCTCTCGAATTATTGCAGGGAGAAGCCTTTCTTCATCTCTCGACTTATTGGACCTTTTGCAGTCGCTAATTTCAAGAGCTCCAAGAGCTCTTTCCAGAGAACTTAGCAATTCTAAAATAGAGAAAATAGAGAGATTATAAAAGCAAAGAAAAATCTCAACTACAATGGAATGATTCCATCCATGCTAACAAAGACACATTGAGCAGCAGTGACACATCAATTAAGGTATAATCTTCTTCCCTTCAACTGAATTTCTATAATTCACACAAAAACTTGCACAACCGTTAATGGGTGAATAAATTAAAACACTACATAAATCAAATTTAAGAAAAGAATATGTACTGCTTGCCCATTTCAAAAAAAATCAATTCACACTGATTTCGCTTTCAGATTGTAAGAGATAATATATAAATATATATATATATATGCATATATGTGTGAATTGAAAATAAACCGATAAAGCTGTGACGTGGAAAACCACTGCCCTGAAAGCGAAATTCCGGCTCGACCGTGGTGCAACCGAGATTCAACCGTTCGCTCCCGAAGGTTAACACAACGACTCCAAAAACACACGTGCACTCGTGGTCAGGAGCTGGAACAGACACTACAATTACCCAGAAAGATGGAGAGGAAGGATCTACCCAAACAGAACCAAAAGTCTCCCTATTTATATAGAAGCAAGACTTTATTTTTGGTGGTTCTATAATTAGCAAAGCCAAATTTAGTGTCGTCTAAATATAAGAAGCACTAAATTTAGCAAGTAGTTTTTTTCCCTTCTTTGAATTGAATTAGTCATTCCCAACAATTAATTCACACACAAAGGAGAACTTTTGTCAAAACAACATTATTTCTTTAAAGGGACGTTACAACTAAAAGATTGTGCATTAAAAAAAGGAATGATGTTTGCTTGTTAGTATATAAGTCAATATTGTTAGATTATTGTTTTTTTTAATAAAAAAAAGAATGATTTACACAACCATCGTGGTTGAATTCACAAAGCTGGAAGTCTGACACGTAGTATAAGGGAATATGGAGCTCTAATCTTTATTAATGAAAAGTAGAACTCAATTACATCAAAGATCCCTCTAGGATTTATATACACATGAAAACAGTAGTTAAATACTAACGGCTAAATAACAAGATTATACCAGAAGAAACTATAAGAAGTTTAATTGGTTTATTACTCCCCCTCAAGATGGAGTGTGAAGGCTTGAAACACCCAACTTGCTCATGAGATTGGTTAAAGCAGAGGAAGGTAAAGCCTTCGTGAATACATCTGCAAGCTGGAGAGTTGAGCGAATAGGAAACAATCGAATAAAACCATCACTGACTTTATCATCTCTTACGAAATGGCAATCAATTTCGATATGTTTGGTTCGCTCATGAAATGTCGGATTGGAGGCGATAGCAACAGCTGCTTGATTGTCACAATAAACGAAGGAAGGGGAGAGACGAGGAAGCTATAAGTCAGCCAATAATTGATAAATCCAAACGAGTTCGCTAGTGACAGTAGCCAAGACACGATATTCAGCCTCTATTGATGACTTAGAAACGGTTGGCTACTTCTAAGATATTAAGGATTCTCCCATGAAGATGCAAAAACCTGTCACAGACCGTCTGGTATCAACGCAAGTGCCCCAGTCAGCATCAACGAATGCTTTCAATTGGAAATTCATCATTGGTTTCAATAATATGCCTTGCCCTGGTGAACGTTTCATGTAACGAAGTAGTTGATGAGCGACCTTCAAGTGATGAGTCGTGGGTGCTTGAATGAATTGATTGAGGCAATGAACTGAAAAGCAAATATCCAACCGAGATATTTGAAGATAGAGTAAACGCCCTATCAACCGTCTGTAAGAAGTGGCTTCCTCAAGTGGAAGAAGAGTGCCACTGGTTTTAGAAAGCTGTAGATTAGAATCCATTGGCAATGAGGCCGACTTTGTGTTGGGATTGGTGTCCTAAAACTCGTAGATAGTGATTGTTAAAAGAATTATATACTTATTCGATAAAGGCGTTATCGAGGCTAATTCAGTAAAGTTATTACTGAATAAAGTAAATTGCACATATAATTACCCAAATCCAATAAACTAAGATCCATGGCTATAGGATGAACACTTGAGCTTTATGTAGAGACATAAAAGTGGATCAAGCTTGAGTAATAGCCAAAACGGTCTATAGTATAGGAATAGGGTTGGGTACCTTATTCTGGGGACACTATGAGACGCGACCCACTTTAAGTTGGTATAGACGATGTGATCCTAAATCGTCCATGTAGAGACATGCGAGTGGGGGCGTCCTATGCAATGAGTTTGCATAAGACCAAGACCGAGAAATAAGTCGCTCTCGCTTTATAACACCGTTTACTGTCAAGACTGACTATTTCATGTGATGACCTAGGTAACTCGATCTTAATCCTGAGCTAACTATGAACTCCTGTTTATTCGGGCTTATCCTTAGATCTACATGGGTGAGAGTGGCTCAGTATTGCCGACTCAATAAGCCTCCCATTTCAGGGATATGAACGGGTAGATAGTTGGGGACATAGTCATGCGAGAAAGAATTCACTCCTACCCGAATTAGGGATAGTAGAAAGGTTGTTCCCTTAAGTGCTGACTCCGAGGCTTGAACAAAGGGATCCCGCCCTCTCATTGGCCCGAGAGGGACTCGGTTTATTGGTTGGACCATAAACCAATTGTTCATTAGAGGATCAGTGGGACTTAAGGAACTAGAAGTACTATAGGGGTAAAACGGCTTTTGACCTAGCTATAGCTACGAACAACCTGTGAAGGATCGACTTACTAATCATGGTTAAATCAAGTGGACAGAAATATGTCTATAGTGAAGGGAGTGCAACTATCGGGCTATAGTGGAGTGTCCCGGTAGTTAACGAATGTTGGCTAGCTTGGATAATGAGATTAGTCGGTTAGCCTCGAATCGTTGGAGCCCATGATCTATAGGTCCATTAGGCCCCCCTACTAGCTCATATCGGAATAAAGCCTAGAACAATAAGATAGGAAGCTTTGAATCGTTCAAAATCGGGAAAAAGAGTATTATCATAAATTGTGTTTGACACAATAATTTAATTATGAATTAAATTAGAAAATGAGAGATGGAGTATTTAAAAGTGTTTTTAATACCATATATATGTATTAGGAATCATATATGATTAATTGCACAAGATTAGTATGATTAATTGAATTAATCATATGAAATCATTTTGAAATGCCTCAAAATCAATTACCTAATGTTAAATTCAATTTGGAATTGAAATCAACATTGAATTGCAAGCTTGAAATCAAATTTCAATTTGTATTTAGTGGATTTAGTTGGAAATCCACTTATGCATGAACATTCAAAGTGGAAAGACAACTCACTCATGCATTGTTGCATGTCTTGTGAGATGTACACCTAGAATCCACTTGAACTTGCAAATACACCATGTGTCTTGTGTCTTGAGGCTTGACTTTGCATGAAAACTCTCTATAAGAAGAGCTTGAATCAGATTCAAGCCAGGAGAGTGATTTTTTCCTTGCTGTTATGCTGCTGAATTTTAGACTCAAAGCTCTCTCATCTCTCATTCTTCTCCATTCCTTGATCCCTCAAGCATTCCTTTCCCATTCCGTATCTTTATAAGACTTCCACAAGTCATTCTTGGCCCGTAGAATAGTAGGGAAGACTCTAGAGGTTGTCCAAGGAGGTTTGGAGAAGAAAACATCTCAAGGAGTTCCATAGAAGTGAGCTACAAAAGGTTGGTGCTCTCTAACTCTCTATTCTGTTTTCTTTAGAACCAACATGCTTTAGGTGCAAAATTGATGTAGTTAGGTGCTTCTGATCCTCAATTGCTTCCGCATGTGTTATATGAACACCTTCACTTTGCATCTAGGAATCCAGAGTCTTCTAGAATTTGAAGACAGTACTTGCGTTGAGATAAAAAGCGGCCCTGATGAGATCTGGCTAATTCAAAACCAAGAAAGTACTTGGCATCACCAAGGTCCTTCAGCAAAAAATGAGTATGAAGGATGGTTTTTAATGAATCAATTTCAGATTGTGAGGGTCTTCTCAGAAATATGTCATCGACATATATAAGCAAGGCAATGAAAGTTGTACCACTGCGGCGAGTAAATAGGGAATAATCTGATTTTGACTGAACAAAACCGTGAGCCAACAATGCAGTGGAGAACTTGGTGAACCATTGACGGAGGCTTGTTTTAGGCCGTAGATAGATTTATTCAGACGACAAGCAAGCTTCTCCCCCTTACTAGGAATGAGGGAGGTCTTATAGCCGAGAGGAACAACCATAAAAACCTCTTCGAATAAATCGTCATTCAAAAAGGCGTTGTTGACATCCATTTGAGAAATGGGCCATTTGTATGAAGTGGCCAAGGTTAGAAAAACCTTCACAGTAACGATCTTGGCCACTGGAGAGAATGTGTCGAAGAAATCTACACCCTCCTGTTGATTGTAACCTTTAGCCACAAGTCTGGCTTTATATCAATCAACCGTGCCGTCTGTTGGGTTTTATGCCCTAAAACTTGTAGATAGTGAATGTAAACAAATTGTATACTTGTTTCAATAAAGTGTTATTGAGTTTCTACAATAAAGTGTTATTGTTAAATTTTGCACAATTTGACCCAAATCCAATAAACTAAGATCCAAGGTTGTTTGTATGTAACTTGAACTAGTATGTGGGGACATACGGGGATCGATGTTCAAATAACAACCTAAAAGGTCAATAGTACAAGGATAAGGTTGGGTACCTTATCTTGGTAACACTATGAGATACGACCCGTTTTGTATTTGATACAGACCTATTGATCCAAAGCGTCCATGTACATGCAAGCGGGGGTATCCTATGCAATGAGTTTGCATAAGACTGGACCATGAAATAGTCAACCATTAGTTGTAACACTTGTTAACTAGTTAGGTTACTGTTTCAATAGGATGACCTAGGTAACTCAGTCTTAATCCTGAGTGTGTCATGAACTCCTTCTCACGAGGGATTGTCCTTTGATCAGTATGGGTGAGAGTGACCTGCACGCCAACTCAATAAGCCTACCTTCTTGGGGACGAGACCGAGTGGGGGGCTGGGGACATGACAACACAAGATGGAATTCACTCCTTCTTGGGCACGCCAATTCATTAATATTATAACTATTATAAATTTTAATGAATTAACCTTATAACATGCTACTATGGTGAATAAATTAACAATCAAATTCTAATTAATTTATAAAACCATACATTAGCATACATGACATACCAAAAATATAACAATTATATTAATCTAAGGTAATGTCATGCTCAATGCACTTTAATTTCCTTTTAATTAACCTAACTCTTAAATTAATTATACAAGAAAATTAAAATTACGCATTACTATTTTCATACATTAACATAACATTTATATTAATATATCATGAAAATTAATTAAGCATGTTAATTACTTATATAAATATAACTCTTATATTTTTTTTTTAACTAAAGTAATTTCATGCTCGATTCAAATTAATTTTCTTCAATTAATCTAACTCTTAAATTAATAACCCAAGAAAATTAAAATAAGCATTCACATTTTCATACATTAACATAACACTTTATATTAATAGCTTATGAAAATAAATAAGCATATAAATTACTTTCATAAATATAACTTTTATATTTTTACTAAAATAATTTCATGCTCAATGCTTCTCAATTTTCATCCATTTAATCATAACAATTTATATTAAATACCCATGAAAATTAAATTCATGCATAATACTTATATTATAACAATTGTAATTAAAAAATACATGAATATGCTTAACCTATGATGAGATTTTAAGCTATATGACATCCATAAAACAATTAAATAGCTAAGTAGATGGGTTTTGGCATCCTAGGACTCAAAACAATAGAAAAATTACATTAATTAATCTATAAAAGCCCTATCATGCCGTGAATAAGCTCAAAACAGCCTCAAACCGCATCCAAACCCTTCGAATCGGCGAAAAATTGAGCTAAACCATGTTAAATCGTGCAAAACCAGCTTCAAATAAGCTTGAACCTGGCCAAAAACTGTCCAGACCAAGCTGAACCACTGAAAACCGGTCAATGGACCGGTCAAAGTTCCACAAACCGTGTCTGAAATCGCGCCTCATTGCTCCAGCCGAACCGACCGCGGAAAAAAAATTGCACTCAAAAACTACACAGGTCAAGTCTCGAACCCGTGCCCTCCAAGAGAATAACCAAACGACCAAGCCACCCAGACGCGTCCCTGATTCAATTCCAAAATTACGCAGTTTTAGATTTTTTCTTTTGCTTCTTGAAAATCCGCGTGCGAAAAATAGCTCCAAAATTTAAAAAACAGCATCAGCAACACTTGAACCTGTAACCTCGTGGAGAATAGACACACGCCCCAGCCGCAACGATGAGTGCAACTTCCGAGTTTTAGATTCCGCAGTTTTTATTTTTCCTTTTGCTTTTTGTCAGCGCGCTTTATGTTCGTTTTCGTACTTTTCCGCCAGCGTCGGGACTCTATTCAACGGCGTCCCGACGCTATCTCTCTGTTTTCCAGATTTTTGCGATTTCCAGCATCTTTTCTGCTTCGATTGGGCTCCAAGTTGAGTCAATTTTTACAGAAAAACAGCCACAATTGATAGACACAAACTTACAGATTCGATTTGCAACAAAAAGCCCAAAACAACGGGCCCTTACATGATCAAATCAATGAAAAATTGCAAATTCTAATGCCAAAAACCCTAATCATCTACTAGCAAACCATTGTATCACAATTAAATCCCACCAATAAACCAATGCAAATTTTGTAAAAACAAAATCAAGCATACGATCGGCTCTGATACCTATTGAAGGATTGGAATTGTCAATTCCGTTACAACGGACGCAATTGGACCATTCGTAAATTAATTTTTGTTCTACAAAATACCAATACATTGGCAAAAGGTTAAGCGGTAAAAAAAACATACCTCCGTTGACGACTCTGAATACTTCAACGGACATGATTCTTAATTGCTCTGCAACAACGAAGAACACCCCCATTTGATCTTCCCCGCTACAACTCTGAGATTAGGAACGTAGTTGTGGGACTACTTAATCTTGAATGGGAAAAACTCTAGAGAGAAAATTATCTCTGGAGTTCTTGAGTTGAGAGAATATGAGAGGGCTTTATGGTGGCCATATGTTCTTGTATCACATAAACCCTAGGGTTAGTGTTGAGAAAGACCATGAATAAAATATTCATTTAAAATCAATTATTTCCATAATTGATTTAATCTTTTCCATAACTAATCAATTCCATAACCAATCAATTCCATAATTGATTAATCTTTTCCATAAATGATTGATCACTTCCATAAGTGATTAAATCATTTCCATAAATGATTAATTACTTCCATAAGTGATTAATCATCTTCATAGTTGATTAATTTCCAATTAATTTATTCTTTAAATTAATTAATCGCCAATTAAATATCATATATTTAATTTCAGACCTTCTATTAGTTAATTAATTAATTACCCAATTAAATATCATATATTTAATTTCAGGCCTTCAATTAATTAATTCTATAATATGAATCAAATTCATATTAAAATTGGAACTCCTTCCAATTCTCTTATATCCTATAAATTTAATATGAATCAAATTCATATTAATATTTGAACTTCTTCAAATATTTATTTCTCTCATAATAATAAAGTTTAATTTCAAATTAGACTTTACATTTTAATGTATCATTATACATTATATTAATTTGTATCTCATACAACTAACTTAATTCCCAATATGAATTTTAACTATTCAAATTCTCTCAAGATATAATTGTTCCTAATTACTCTTTACGAGCTAGCAGGGGGACCTAATGGACCTACAGATCAGAAGCTCCAATGATGTGAGCTTAACCGATTAAACTTCATTAATCAGGTTAACCAATATTCATTAACTGTGGGTCATTCCACTAAAGACCCACAGCTGAACTCTTCTCACTGTAGAACATTTCTGTGTCCACGGATATAGACCTATAACGGTAAGTCAATCCTTGTAACGCCCCGTGCGCTTTAAGTGTATTTAAATTCTGAGTTTAGAGTTGAAAGAAAAATATGAATTTTATTTTGACATTGAACTTAGGGATTTAATTATATACTAAGGTGTTGGGAATTAAGCGTGATTAAAATAAAAATCCCTCCCTAAAACCCGTTAGTTTTGGTTTGCGCTAGTTGAGGAGTTTAAGCGTTATAAGTTAATTATACGCTGATTGATGGGTTTTAAGTTGAGTAAATTCCTATTTTTGGGCTTTTGGTTCATTGGCAAAAGAAAAAAGAATTTTCAAGAAAAGAAAAAGAAAGAAAAGAAGCCCCAACTCTCATCTCCCTCACTCTCTTTCTCTCAAACGCGTGCAGCCCCCCAGCCAGATCTGTAGCGCCGTCGCCTTCCTTTGCAGACGCCGCCGCCTCCCCTTCCCAGCCGCTCGTGCCGCCTGCCCCTAGCGTCGCCGCCGTCGTTGAGCCGCTGCCCTCAGTTCGCGGCGCCGTCGCGTGGGTTCTTCTCCATGCGATTCCTCTTCGCGTCGTGTCTCTCTTCGCGCCGCCTCCCTCCGCGATCCCTCCCTCTCTGCGCGTCTCTCTCTCTCGGCAGATCTCTCTCTTTGAGGCCGTGAGTTCAGCCGCCGCTTGCTCGTTGCGTGGATCTCCCTCTCTCTGCGCTGTTTCCCCTCTGTTTCGTGATTCAGATCCGTCATTCCCGCGCCGTGTTTTAGCAAGAAAGATCGTGGGTAAGTCTCTTTTCTCTCGATCTAGGTGTTTTGAGGTCCGATCTAACTAGTTCATGTCCGTATTGGCTAGATCTCGCGCGGACAGCAGTTCGAAGCGTCGTCTCCTCCCTATCAGCATGTTGTTCGACCAAGAAACCTCGTGGGTAAGCCTTTTTCCTTCCGTTCTTGTTGATTTAAGGTCGATCTAAGACTCCCTCATGTCTGTATGGTTAGATCTTGCGCGGACAACAGCTTGGAGTCTCCTTCCCTCGCGTTTTCGCCTCTGTCCAGCAGCGTCGTTGGGCGTTTCCAGCGTGGATTAGCATATTCGGTAAGTTTTGGCCCTTACCCATTTTTGTTTAGAGCTTTTAGAAGAATGCCCACTAGTATTAGGTGCTGGAAAATTAAGTTTGGTTTGATTTTCTGATCTGCAGCGCCGTAAAAGTGTTCGATTAAGTTCGAAACACTTCAGCTTGGATACCCACTGCGCAAGGAGCATTCTAGCTCGCTGGTTGTGGCTTGTTAAACCCGCCAATCGTAAAAGCAAGTCCGTTTGGTAAGGTTTCTTTGCTGTCCCTTCGCTTTTAGCATTAAAAGTTGCTGCCCAATAGTTATCCTAGCCTTAGAATCATGTTTAGGTCGTTACCCATTGCATATCTAGGCTCGTAGGAGTTGCTTAGCCCTTATAGGACCTAGCTTATGCATTTAAGTGAGTTATCTTGGTTGTTTTGGGTAAAAATCAAGTAGTTCTTCTATGCCCCTTAAGTCTCATTGCCTTTAAATGTTTCCGATCCTTTATAGGTTTTTAAATCATGTTTTAAATGAGCTTTTCCTTGTTGTCCGTGGTTTTGAAGCATGGTTTAATGAGTTCATGTTGCTGTCCATAGCTTAAAGTCATGCTAAGCCAAGTCTCATTGGTTATCGGGGCTTTGCGTGCATTGCCTGAGCTTTAGGAGCCCGTAGAATGTCGTTCATGCGCTTTAGGTGGTTGTTGCTTGCT
The DNA here is from genome assembly GCA_036850905.1 of Luffa acutangula. Lineage (NCBI taxonomy): Eukaryota > Viridiplantae > Streptophyta > Magnoliopsida > Cucurbitales > Cucurbitaceae > Luffa > Luffa acutangula. The sequence continues at coordinate 8,652,310 of CM072090.1, forward strand.
GTCCAGCGGCTGTATAGCCTTAATATCGTCAACTAACAAATACCCACCGCCCGTAACGCTTTAAACGTGGTTGCCCATGGTTTAATGGTGTTGGGTTCTCAATTTGGGTTATGTTTAGATGTTGTCCAGAAAGGAAAATAAACCGTGACTTTGCTCCATCTCTAAGAGAATATGGGAACAAAGTTAATCTAAGAGCATCCCTAGGCACTCCTTGAATTACAAAAGAATCGCTAACTCCTAGAAAAGACTTAAGATGTAAATGAGGGTCTTCAGATGTCAAACCATGGAATTGCCCCACGGTTTGCAACATCTGAAACATTACCGGTTTCATTTCAAAATTTGCCGCTTGGATTTGGGGACGTGCAATTCCTGGATTCAACTCATTGAACATCGGGACAGCATACGCTCGAATGGCCCTGGTCCTATCGTTCGCTATCAGGATAGGATTCTAAGCCTGCTGCTCGTTTTGTTCAAACAGCGGATTTTGCTGCAGCAACGGATTCTGCTGGGGGTTTGTTGGACCTTCAGGAACCTCCGGAAGACGCGACACGTTCTCCATCTGGTTTCTGCGCTGCTCCCTCCTTTTGTTCCTAAACGTCCTTTCAATTTCTGGATCAAGCTCAAATCGTACCCCAGGCGGATCGCTCATGCACCAAAATCACACCTGCAAAAACAAAAGAAACAATCAAAAAGTTCTAGCACCAAACCACTAAAACACATACAAAAATAAATCAGATAAAAACTTATTCGGGTCCCCGACAACGACGCCAAAAACTTGTTGGGTTCCTAGAGTGAGTAAAAATATGATATAAAATACTCTAGAATTCCTGTGCAAGTATACACAGTCTGCAGCAAGTAATATTATCAATTCGAGCCCTGAATTAGTTTCCACTCTACCTATTTTTGTGTAACTTTCCAATGGTTTCAAGAATAGTAAAATGATTTGGTTTTATCGGAATTATGTTGAAGCAAAATAAATGACAGAACAACAAGTAAACAAATAGATAGACAAATTAAAGACAGGCGCTGGTTAGGTTTTAGTGATTGTTCTAAGATATGCTCTAACAATATTATTGATCATGCATTTCTCGCAGTATTATTAGCGGATTCCTCCCGGAGCTCCGGATCTTTTGGGATATGTTTCAAACCCAATGAAGTGCGACCGATCAAGCACTAGGCAACTGGCTATCCCTAGCTCAGTCACTGACGTTCACCAATACACAACGATCGTAGTGTGTATAATTGTCACACACTCTCTAAATCATCCCGGAAACTAGAGAGAACTATCCATACCGGCTGGCCAGGCGGGGATAAAATGAGAATAAACACAACAATTAACCAAAATGTGATAGTCAATATATTACTAGAGATGAAGCACAGTAATCACATTATTCCTAACCAACACCTTAAGCTACTTAGTTCATAATAGGCATAGGAATACAAATTACAATCTGAGTAGGCATGTCCATAACCACAAGTTAATAAAGAAAATAAACTCCCTAATTAGCTTGCGGAAGATGGTGTTTTTGATAATCTTCAATCTCTCTAAAATATTCGGCTTCCAAGGGAAAACATGGAATGACTTTGACTTGGATGACTACTTCCTTTTATAGAAGGAGAGGAGACTTGAATTAGGTCAACTTGGACACGTGTAGGGCTCTTCTTGCTCCTTTATCACGAAAATTACTCAAGAGAAGTTGGTTCATGAAGTTGGCTAACGAGCTGTGATGTGGCAGTTCTGTTCCCAGTTTTGCTGCAGCACAGAATTTGCTCCCTCCAGTCGCTCAGCAGCATAATCTACACAAAATAATTTCCAATGCTTCCATTCTTCCAAATGGGTTAAAACATGTAATATCTATCCAAAACCAACCCTAATAAGCATAAAGGACACACAAATCCCTATATAATTGAGGCCTAAATAACTACCTTTTGGGCAGTTATCACCTGCTTAGAGAAGATAGGTTGTGAAAACTGCCTGTAGTTGGGTGGAGCTGGTTTGGATGCTTTTATAGAAGTGCTAAAAGTCTCTATCAGGTGTTTAAAATTTTGGGATAACCGGTTTTACGCCGTTATGGTGCCGAAATTTTATGTACATTCGGTTTAAAGAGCGTTGTCCTAAATGGTTGAGGGTCTAGAGTAGGTAGTAGCGCCGCTAGGCTAGAGGTTAGAGAACCTGGGGCGTTACAATGCTTCACGAGTGTTCGTAATCACGACTGGGCCAAATTACCGTTTTACCCCTGTGTTACATCTGTCTCCTTAAGTACCAACGCTCCTCTATTGAACAACCTGTTTATGGTCCAACCATTAAACAGAAAGTCCCTCTTGGGCCAGTGAGAGGGCGGGATCCCTTTGTTCAAGTCCCGGAGTCACCACTTAAGGGAACACTCATCTACTTCTCCTAGAAGTGGGAAGGAGTGAATTCCATCTTGTGTTGTCATGTCCCCAGCCTCCCACTCGGTCTTGTCCCCAAAAAGGAAGGCATATTGAGTCGGCGTCTTGGCCACTCTCACCCATGCTAATCAAAGGACAATCCCTCATGAGAAGGAGTTCATGACACACTCAGGATTAGACTGAGTTACCTAGGTCATCCTATTGAAACAATAACCTAACTAGTTAACGGTGTTACATCTAGTGGTTAACTATTTCTTGGTCCGGTCTTATGCAAACTCATTGCATAGGATACCCCCGCTTGCATGTCTCCTACACGGACGCCTTGGATCAATACGTCTATATCGAATACAAAGCGGGTCGTATCACATAGTGTTATCAGGATAAGGTACCCAACCTTATCCCTATACTATAGACCTTTTAGGTTGTTACTTGAACACCGATCCCCGTATGTTCCCACATACTAGTTCAAGTTACATACAAACAACCTTGGATCTTAGTTTATTGGATTTGGGTCAAATTGTGCAATATTTAACAATAACACTTTATTGTAGAAATTTAATAACACTTTATTGAAACAAGTATACATTTTGTTTACATTCACTATCTACGAGTTTTAGGGCATAAAACCCAACAAATGTGTCCCATATACATTATTCCTATTTAATATTTAGGCCTAATACATTAATAAGCTGATTAATTAAAAGGTAATTTCCGAAATTTAACCCCGTGATAGAAGGTGTATATATAAAGAACAAAACCCTAAGGATTGGTCCTCTTTCTACCTCATTAAGCATAACTTTTTCTCCATCAAGAAGATATAATCAAGTTCTCAAGGAAGGCCAAGAGGGAGAAACACAATCCATTACGAGATCAATATCATGGATCAAAAGTATGATATTTTAAGTAATGTCATTGTTGTGAAAATCATCTAGTTCAAAGATCTTGATTTTAATTGAATCATACAATTAGGGAAATCGCAATGGGTAGCAAAAAATATTAAGATATTTTCAAATTTAGCATTGGTTTTTGAGATTTGCAAATATAGCAAAAAAAAAAAAGTTACAATCTGAATTTCGTTTTTTTTTTTTTTATTATTCCAATTTTACTCTTGTTGGTGTATTAACTAGTATATCAATAGTATATCTGATATACCTTATATTTACTGATATACGAAATATAAAGTATATCAGTTAATTGATATACCAAATTTGAAGTACCAATATATTGTTGATATACTTTATATTAGAAATATCATTTCACTTATATACCTAAATATAGTATGTTAGTAGTATATTAATGATATATTTCATTTTAGGTGTGTTTATTACATTGAATATAAAGTACTGATATACTTTTTATGTACTTCATTTTAGAAATATTATTCTAGTAGTATACTAGTGACATACTTCATTTTAAATATATATTTTTATATTAAATATGGAGTACTAATATACTGTTGATATATAGTTCATATTAAAAATATCATTCCAGTGATATACCATAGTAAAGTATATTAGTAGTTCATTTTAGGTATATATGATATACTGAATATAAAATAATGATGTATGGTTGATATATTTCATTTTAAGAATATCATTCCATTGATATACCAGAGTAAAGTATATAGCAATATATTAAATATATTTGATTTTAGGTTTATTAGTAGTATATCAACAGTATATCTGATATATTTCATTTTAGGTATATCAGCAGTATATCTGATATACTACTGATATACTTCATAATAGTAAAACACACGAAAAATAAGGCTATTTTCGACTTTTTCTATTTGCTTTTGGGCTGGGCTAAATTTTTTTTTTGCCACAATTGCAATCCTAAAAAATGAATGACACGCTTGCAATTATCAAAAACAAATTTGCTAGCCTTGCAATTGTCCCATACAATTAGGGTTTCATTATATATTCATGTTTTAAAATTTTACATGTGGTATTAGAGCCAAGGTTGAGAACATTTGATTTTTCATTGATGTTTTAATGATGAATTTATGTTTCCGCAATAAATAATGATGTCTGGCTTTTCCTTAATTCTGCCGAAGTCGCATGAATTAAAGTTGCCGACAAAGATTAGCTTTCAAATTAAAGCTTCAATTGTATCACATGGGTTTGTTGGGTTTTATGCCCTAAAACTCGTGGATAGTAAATGTAAGGGAAAATACACTTTTAGTCCCTGAGGTTTGTGTTAGGTTTCATTTTGGTCCCTTGAGTTTTCAAACTCAACAATTTAGTCCCTGAGGTTTGATTTTAGTCCCTCCATCCATTTTTCCGTTAAAAACTAACGGTTTGGTGATGTGACACTTATTGTTTATTAAAAAATTATTTTTAAAATTTTAAAAATAAAATAATAATAAAATAATTTAAAAAATATTATTTCTTTTCTCTTTTTTATTCTTCTTCTTCACTTCCATCTTCTTCATCACTCCCACCACCACCAGCACGCCGCGGCCGTCGCCGCCGTCTCAACTATTTTTTTCCCTCTTCTCTTCTCTTCTTCTCCTCCTTCCTTCAGTCTCCAAAATTTCTGTTTTTTTTTAAAAAAAAAACGTTGTAAGACCCACGACAACAAACCCACGGAAGCTTCGTCAGATCTGGAAACAAACCGTCCTTCGTAGTCCGTCTGTTGTCTGTTCGTGGGGCTTGGTCAGATCTGGAACCAACAGCTCCGTTCGCCATCCGTTCGTGGGGGCTTTTTCGGATCTGGGACCAACACCTCCGTTCGTGGGGGCTTCGTCGTTCATTCGCCATTTGTTCATTCGTGGGGAGAAGGAAGGCCACGTAGCTCGTGAATGGCCGAGCTGTGAAGAGAAGACCCACCAGGTGCAAAGACCAAACCCCTCGCGCCGTCGTTCCTCTTCGATTCAGGTCTTGACATGCAACAATATTTTCGCTAGGACAAATGATGCGATTCAGACCCACGGCGTGCAGCAATTCAGATCTATTCACGTGGGTTCCTCCCAGTTTTCTTCCTCTTCGCGACCATTTTCGGCGTGCATCTCTACTTCGGGTGTTCTCGATTTCGACAAAGATTTGGGTGTGCTTCGGTTGTGCTTCGCGTGGATCTCTACTATGGGTTGAAGAAGAAGAATGGATGTGCTTTGGTGGGTGTGCTTCAAGTGTGCTTCGCCGACTTCAAGCTTTTTAAAAAAAATATATATATGCAGGATGCGGCGGGCGGTCGCTGGCGAGCGGCAGCTGCCAGCGGTTGGTTGTCGACGGGAGGATTGAAGAAGAATATAAGGGTGGTGGTGAAGGGTTCAAGAAAAAGAAAAAAAATAATTAAAGATATATTAAAATTTATTATTTTTATTAATTTTTATTTAAAAATAAAAAATAATTTTTTTCATAAAAAAAATTAGATGCCACGTCAGCGGTCTGTTAAAATCTAACGGAAAAATGGATGGAGGGACTAAAATGAAACTAAAACCAAACCTCAGGGACTAAATTGTTGATTTTGAAAACTCAGAGACCAAAATGAAACCTAACTCAAACCTCAGGGACTAAAAGTGTATTTTTTCCTAAATGTAACATTTGACCGAACATTAATAAAATGACATTTGATGTATTATTCACTTATTATTGTTTGTATTGTATATATCTTGCCTAAATAACTCTAATCCAATAAACTAAACATCCTAGGCTATTAGTATGAGACTTGAACTGTATGTGGAGATATTCGGGGATCACTGTTCAAGTTATAGCCTAAAGGGTCTATAGTAAAGGGATAAAGTTTTGTTGGATTTTATGCCCTAAAACTCGTAGATAGTGAATGTAAACAAATTGTATACTTGTTTCAATAAAGTGCTATTGAGTTTCTACAATAAAGTGTTATTGTTAAATATTGCACAATTTGACCCAAATCTAATAAACTAAGATCCAAGGTTTTTTGTATGTAACTTGAACTAGTTTGTGGGGACATACGAGAATCGATGCTCAAGTAACAACCTAAAAGGTCTATAGTACAAGCATAAGGTTGGGTACCTTATCCTGGTAACACTATATGATACGACCCACTTTGTATTTGATACAGACGTATTAATCCAAAGCGTCCATGTAGTAGACATGCAAGCGGGGGTATCCTATGAAATGCGTTTGCATAAGACCGGACCATGAAATAGTACACCACTAGATATAACATCGTTAACTAGTTAGGTTACTGTTTCAATAGGATGACCTAGGTAACTCAGTCTTAATTCTGAGTGTGTCATGAACTCCTTCTCATGAGGGATTGTCCTTTGATTAGCATGGGTGAGAGTGGCCAATACGCCGACTCAATATGCCTTCCTTTTTGGGGGACAAGACCAAGTGGGAGGCTGGGGACATGACAACACAAGAATGAATTCACTCATTCCCACTTCTAGGAGAAGTAGATGAGTGTTCCTTAAGTGGTGACTCTAGGACTTGAACAAAGGGATCTCGCCCGAGAAGGACTTTCTGTTTATTGGTTAGACCATAAACAGGTTGTTCATTAGAGGAGCACTGGTACTTAAGAAGACAAATGTAACATAGGGGTAAAATGGTAATTTGACCCAACTGTGATTACAGACACTCGTGAAGGATTGACTTACCAGTATAGGTCTATATCCGTGGACACAAAAAGGTTCTACAGTGAGAAAAATTCAGCTGTGGGTCTTTAGTGGAATGACCCACAGTTAATGAATATTGGTTAACCTGATTAATGAGTTTAGTCAGTTAACCTCATATCATTGGAGCTTCTGATATGTAGGTCCATTATGTAACGTCCTTAATTTAAGGAAAATTTCAAATTTCACTAGTTTTGGAGTTAATTTGTTAAGTTGTGCAAATTGGAGTTGGAGGGAAATTTACAAGATTTGGTAATTGGTGGAATTTTAAAATTTAAAGCTGGAATGACAATTTCGTAAATAATTGGCCTTTTAGCCAAGCCCAAGTGTTGGTGTTACGATTATCCGCAAGCGCACGAGTCGTCACAAGTAATATAAAACGGTAGTAATACCGAGTATCGAATCCACAGGGAGGCGAAGCGAAACTTAAGCAAATAATTAAAATCTCTTGAGCACTAAAAATACTTAGGCGAAATAATATTTAGGGACCACTTCATGCAATAAAAAATTCAAATTCAAGACAATTAACGAAAACAAATTGATCAATCAAAAATAAAATATGGAGAAAGAGTTTTCTTTAAATGGGAAGAGGGGTCTTGAAAATCAATGATTAGCTAAATAGTTGCTATAATTATCCTATCTCATTGCCCAACTAATTATAATCCTAGAATCTCCGTTAATCACATAGGTTCTCCTGTCGGTTTCCCCTAATTGTAATTAATTCATTTTAACAACCTAAGTGTCCTTAGCGCTATTAAAAATCATTAATTATTACGCTCCGATTCATTTTAGGAATCTAAGTTTAATAAACTAATCCCGTTGTCACAACGGGCAATTAAACTAGTTGCATGGATTATGATCTATCCTAATTTCTCTCCGTCGAGTTTCCATTAAGAATCGAATCATTACACAATTGGCCAGATTGAGTAAAGCATTAAGCACATCCATACAAATAATTAGGACATGGGTAAGAGACAAGAAATTATAACAATATTTGAACTATCATTTCATTTCAAGACCCCAAATTGGGGTTTTAGCTACACATGGCTAGAATATCCACAATAATTACAAAGGAAAGCATAATATAGAGCATAAAAGGAAAGGAATTGACCGTCGAAAAAACCCTCGCTGACTACTCCTTGAGCCTCTAAGATTGCTCCCCCAAAATTCCCAAAATTTTCCCACTAAAAGAATCCTCTCCAAAAAGGCACAAAAGCCTTGAGAGGGGCTCCAAAGGAGCCTAAGGAAGAGAGAAAAGAATTGGAATGGTGAATGAGTGATTGATGAATAATGAGGCACCCAAGGGTGCCTTTTTATAGGCCTGGAATAGGGGTAGCGTCGCGACGCTACCTTGCTCAGCGTCGCGGCGCTGCTGCGCATGTGGCTTGGGCAACACGAAAGGGGTAGCGTCGCGACGCTGTCTACATAGCGTCTCGACGCTGCCCCATAATTCTAGATTTTCAGCTTCCTTTTGGGCTGATTTTTGGGCCTTCTTCTTCATTTCTTTTGGTCATTTCTTCATGGTTGTCTTCTTTGGGCCTCCAATTGCTTCAAGCTAGGATTTGGGCTTCAATTGCTTCAATTTTGGCACTTTTTCTCCCAAAATCACCATCTTTGCTCCTAAGGACCAAATAACAAAATTCATTCAATATATTCATTAAAAACACGATTAAAGCACCAAAAAGCTTAATAAATTGAGACTAAAATAGCGACATTTCTGCTCGCTATCACCAAGCCCAAGACTTCTCTTTTAAATGATGCACAAAGCCCAAGGCGAGCCTTTTAAGCCACCAGCCAAGCCCATTCTTTTCCCACATTTTCCTTCTCTCTTTAGAAACCCTCGACAACCTCTCATCTTCCCTTCTTTGGCGACGCAGTCGGCAACTCCAGCAAGCAACAGTCCTCACGGTGAACTCCTCTGGCGGGTCTCGGCAGTGCAGCGGCGATCACAAACGATGTGGTCAGTTTTAGCGCAGCAGCAACGTGCTCGTCGTGGCAGTAGCTTCGTCTTCGCGGTGGGTGTTGGCAGCAGCTACTCCGGCAAACTCACGGCGACGCAGCTTCAGTTCAGCGACAGTGGCATCTATCCCGGTGAGTTTGTAAGCTTCAATGTGCGGCTGCAGCAAGCAAGATTCGCGACTTCCAGCGATTTCGTCTCTCCCCAGTTTAGCAACTCATGGCGTCGTTCAACGACGGTTCTAGTGAGTTCTCGAATCAGTAGCAACGTGTTTCTAACTTCTCCGCGCCACAAATAGTAGTGTTTTGGGTCGTTTCTCGACGTTTTTGACGTGTTTGAGCAGTGGGTCTTTTAGTTCCTTGACTTTCGACAATTTTAGCAATTGGGTAAGTGATTTTCAGCAAGGTTAAGGTTGATTTTGAAGTTTATTTGATTACCCATTAGTTTGGTTATTGATTTCAAGGTACCCATATTGATTAAGGGCCAGATTAGGAAGTAAGAGTGGTTTTGGAACTCCATTCAACAAGCATCGCTTAACCTTGACTTGATTAAAGATCTTGAAGCTAAGGAATTTATTTAGATTTTGTAAGATCGTTAAGCCGAGGTAAGTGAACTTACTATTGAACTCTTTAATTGGGTGTGAATAATTATTTTCCTAAAATTCTCGTGTGTATGAGTTGTTCTTGAAATTTCTTATTATTTACTAGAAGCATGAAAGTTAGCATATTTTAATTATGCGTGAGTTTATGAAAAGTTATTGGAAGCATGAAAATTATTATTATTGTTCGTATTTGTTAATGTTTAAAATAGTTGAGTTTGTGGCCTCTTGAAATTCCATTAAAGGAATTAGTTTAAATTATTTATAAGTGTAATTTAGCGTACATGAAATTGATGTACGTTCAGAGATGCCTACGCAGGGCTTAGGGATATGAAATTGATGTACCTAAGTCGAGGTTTGTGAAATTGACGACCTCGAGGTTTTGTGAAATTGACGGCCTTCTGTAGGAGACAAATGAAATTGATGTGTCTAGAATATGTATGAAAGTGATGCATATTCTCTCTCATTAGAAATACAAATGAAATTGATGTGTCTAGGATATGCATGGAATTGATGTATATCATAAGCTTAAAATGAAGTTTAAAGCCACTAAAATTATATTTATTGTTGATTTTTAAAAAGGTTTTTAAAGTGCGACCCAACCTCAATAGTAGGGTCACTTACTGAGTATTTAAAATACTCATTCTTTTCAAAAATATATTTTTTTTTCAGGTAAAGGCAAGGGCAGATGAAGGGCGATTGATGAGAATCCAATAGACAACCATGGAAGGACTTGAGTTCAAATTTTATTTTCTTCCGCATTAAGAACATTATTTACCTTGTTTGAATTGTAAATTTGTTTTAAGAAAATTCTAGAGGCCTTGTACATTTATGTTTTAGAAATTCTTTAAGCGTATTTTAAAACCTTTGAAACTAGGGATCCCGAATTGAAGTTTGGTTTTAAAGTTTTTGGTTTAAATTAGTGTTTCTGTTTCAAATTATTTCTAGTTAAAAAGGCCTTTACAACATGCATGGTCGTAACGGTCCCTTTAAGGCTTATTAAGAAGTCGGGTCGTTACACATTAGGTCCCCCTGCTAGCTCGTAAAGAGTAATTAGGAACAATTATATCTTGAGAGAATTTGAATAGTTCAAATTCATATTGGGAATTAAGTAAATTGTATGAGATACAAATTAATATAATGTATAGTGATACATTAAAATATAAAGTCTAATTTGAAATTAAACTTTATTATTATGAGAGAAATAAATATTTGAAAAAGTTCAAATATTAATATGAATTTGATTCATATTAAATTTATAGGATATAAGAGAATTTGATGGAGTTCAAATTTTAATATGAATTTGATTCATATTATAGAATTAATTAATTGAAGGTCTGAAATTAAATATATGATATTTAATTGAGTAATTAATTAATTAACTAATAGAATGTCTGAAATTAAATATATGATATTTAATTAGTGATTAATTAATTTGAAATTAATCAATTATGGAAATGATTAATCACTTATGGAAGTAATTAATCATTTATGGAAATGATTTAATCACTTATGAAAGTGATCAATCATTTATGGAAAAGATTAATCAATTATGGAATTGATTGGTTATGGAATTGATTAATTAAGGAAAAGATTAAATCAGTTATGGAAATAATTGATTTTAACTGAATATTTTATTCTTGGCCTTTCTCCTATAAATAGAACACTAAACCTAGGGTTTAGGTACTATAACATATGACCACCATAAGGCATTCTCATATTCTCTCAACCCAAGAACTCTAGGGAGAATTTTCTCTCTAGAGTTTTTCCCATTCAAGATTAGGTAGTCCCACAACTACGCTCCTAATCCCAGAGTCATAGCGGAGAAGATCAATTGGTGGTGTCACACCTGTTGACGCTTGGTCCCTATGAAATCAAGAAAGGCGTTCTTGATATTTCAGAGACGACAACGACGGTATGTTTGCTTCTCCTCTTTAGATTAGTTCTAAGGTTTTATGCTTAGCCTTAATAATTGATTTAGAATAGTTTTCTAAATTTTTTCCAATGTATTGGTATTTTGGTAGAAACAAAATTAACTATGAATCGGTCTCAATTACGCTTCCGCTTTACGAAATTAGGGAATTCCAACCCTACAATTGTTATCAGAGCCGATTGTAGATCTAATCTTCTTTCTCTTAAATTTGCATTGGTTTTTTGGTGGGTAGCCTTTATGCATTTGATGTATGAGATTTTGCTAGGAGATGTTTAAGGTTTTGGCGTATAGATTTGCAATTTTAAGTTGATTTGATCAATGTAAGGGCCCTTTGTTTTGGGTATTTTAATTGCAATTGAGTCTGTAAGTCCGTGTCAATCGTTTTTGGTGAAATTCCATGAAAAACTGAAGAATTTGGGACCAAAAACGAAGAAAACAGAGTCTGGAAGAAGGGAAAAACTGGAAAGACGAGGGTTGAACTCGCGGATAAAAAAAAACGCATCCAGGGGTAAACACACGCGCAACGTGGATTCGTTAACCACTGAAGCATGAGCCGTTTTGTTACTTCAATCAGCATTTTTGTAACAGCCGGTTTTGAAAAAAAGAAAGAAAATGGGAAAGTGGCTTTTCAGCCGGTTAAAAGGAGGGAAAAGGGGGGGAAACTTTCACGTTTTCCCCCCCAAATTCGGTCAACTGACCACTTTTAAAAAAAAAATTAAGATTTTTCTCTCCCTCACGCTCTCTCTCTCTCGCCTCTCTCTCTCCCCGACACTCTCTCTCTCCCTCTCGATTATCTCCCTCTCTCTCCCTCCCTCACGGTTATCTCTCTCTCTCACTCCCTCTCGACCGTCTACCTCAGTCGCACACCGCCGCCTCTGTCGCCTTCACGCCGCCGCCGACCTCCGCCTCCGCCGCTCGCCGTCGGTAAACTCTCTCTCTCTTCATCTCTTGGAACTCTCTCTCTCGCTCTCTCTCTCTCTCACACAGCCTCTCTTTCTCCCGCAACTCTCTCTCTCCGTCGACGCTGCCGCACGCCTCCCTCCGCCGTGCGCCTCCCTCCGAAGCAAGCCTCCGCCGCGCCACTTCAGATTCGAGCAGCCACTGTCGCCCTCGGGCTTGTTCGTCTTTTCAGATCTGCTCGCTCGCTCTTTTCTGATCTTTTCGTCGCCGCCACTTGAAGCTTCAACTTTGCTTCTAAAGAATTAATTGGGGTAAGGGAGTGGTAAGTCAAAGCTTAGTAGTCTTTTATGCTTTAATGAAATACCCAATAATGTTGAGTCTTAATCCAAGGTGTTCGTAGTGAGTGGTGGTCGAATTCGTAAAGGTGGAGCGAATTTGGAAATTGGATAGCGAGCAGTAGTTTCATTTGGGTGAGTTTTCGACCCTCTCAAGTCTTGTGTTTTAGGAAATTTGTTGAGTTTGGTGTGCCGCTGGTGTGTGAATATATATTTATACATTTTTTTATGTGTTGATAGACGATTGTTTCGCATCACGTGGTTGGCATTGTATCAAGTGTTTGGTAGTTTCAATCAAGCTTAGTTACCTTGATGTAAGTAGCCCTTTGGAATAAATTCTGTGCTTTTAAAACTCATTAAAGTTGAGTGTGGCTTATGATAGCATGGGTTTGATTAAATCCTTAAGTTGCCCTTGGAATTTAAGTAGCTAATTGGATTCAAATTCCATGTTTTAAATGCATTGTATGGTAGCTGAACATGGTTAGTAACTTGCCGGATTAAACTCTATTAAGCGTTGAAATGACTGATGTGTTCTTGGCATGGGAATGTGTATATGTTGCTTGGATGGAGACTAAGGTGATATGTTGCATTAATTTCGAGAATATTGCTACTGCATATATGTGTTGTGTGATAGAAACGAATGCGTGTCTGATGTATATTTTGTGGCTGGCTAGCATTGTTTGTGGACAACGGGAAAGTTTGTGTTTTTCTCGGGTTAGGAAGGTTGCCGTTAAAATAGCAAGGGTTAAGGGGTCCTAAAGGGTAAAGGATTAAGAAAGGGAAAAGGATAGGCTAGTTGCCTCGATTGCGGGCCGTGTCAATTAAACACCTAGGACTGAGATGTAATAGACTGAAATGAGGGGCTTAATGGGCGGGACTTGGCTTCGCAGTCTAGGTGCCATTTACTAATTGTGGAAGTTAATTTCTGACTTAAACCCATGATCGCCCCACTAGTGAAATGGTAGTTTAGAGCGCTACACGCTCATTAGTGCCTTGAGGGATGAGACTTAGCTCCATTGACTAGGTGCCATCTACCATCAGTAGGAGTAGAGACCTCCCAAAACTCCCACTTGTGCACTATCAGTGAGACCCGAACTATAGATAAATGAAATGAAATGAATGAGAATGAGATGACCTAACCCTTAGGCCCTTAACTCGAATAAGATATTAAATGTAACACCCCAGGCCCAGGATTCCCCTACATCCTCTGCGGCCTGGCAACGTTACCATACTCATCATAAACCGCTTCTAAGAGTGAAGACTGTCCCCACAAACCAACACGGGGTCCTTCTAGCATGCTTTGTCCTCACTCACATGCTTCCTAGGAAAATTCCCATGAGGTCACCCAACATAGAACTACTCCAAGCCAAGCACGCTTAACTTCAAAGTTCCTATGATTGAGCCACCGAAAAAGAAGGTGCACCTTGTTGGTATAGGTAGTACCTATCAATTCTTTTAAGCTTTATCTTGACCGTTTCCATGTCCTCAGGATCCCTCTCATTCGGATGTGATCTTGGTTAATTCATGTACCCCTCCTAACCTCGGGCGTCACATGTATGTGGAGTGTAGTTGTGGGTTGAATGTTATTCAGAAGTGTGTTTTATGTTTAACTGGTTAAAAGAAAAATTTTTGGTTAGTCCTATGTATGTCGTTATGCTGCCGAAATTTTCGGTGCATTCGGTTAGTTTGGGTTGAGTTAGTAATGTCGCTAGGATTAGTTTAAAAAATCCTAGGGCGTTACAGTTGGTATCAGAGCGGAGTTTTTCCTGTAAACTGGCCTAGGAAATCTAGGTTGTTAATAGGATAGGCCAGTGGTCTTCCTCGTTCTCCTCGCCATCACCAGGTATGTGGAATTATATATATGTTATAATATGTTACCTGTTGATTCATTTTGATTATATGTTATTGAATTACTTGCTTGTATTCTTCTTGTACGCCTTGGTTGCCTTGTTTGAGCATGTTGTTTTCTTATGTGGCCTTATCTTATAGTAGCTAGGCTTAGGATGCTACCTTTAGCTGGTTAGATGGCTTGCTCTGACGGCATGATTATTGCATGATAGTAGGAATAGGATGTTGCCTAGACTCATATTAGTACTCATAACCTTGTGGGCTATTTGTTCGTAGACCTTAGTACTGTCTTCCTAGTCGATGGCTCGTGGTCGTGGTCGTGGTCGGGCTCGTGGTCGAGGACCTAGAAACCCAACTGATTGGCAAGAGAACCTGGCGGGTGATATCAATGCTTAGCAAGGAGCCAATCCCCCGATTCCTCCTGTTCAGCACGGAGCTGACCTTCCGCCGCCTCCAGCCCCTCCTGCAGCTCCTATGTTAATCACCCCAGAAGCCCTCTAGACCATGTTCGATAAAATGGCTCAGAGAAATGCTAGACTACCGCGGAACTCTAATGGGGTACTTGAGGACTTGATTGAATCCCGGTTCATCAGGGACTTCAGTCGTTATAGGCCTCCCACCTTTGACGGACAATCTGAGAATCCGTTAGCAGCAGAGAGGTGGATTGCTGAGCTAGAGGCACTGTTTGACCTCATGAACTGCAATGACCCCTTGAAGATCAGAGGAGCGGTCTTCATGCTAAAGGATGATGCTCGCACATGGTGGAATTCTGTGGCAAGTGCCGAGGATCATGCTAACCATCCAATTTCGTGGGAAAGGTTCAAAGACATGTTGTATGATTACTACTTCCCGGAGACAGTCAAGGATGACAAGGAGGCTGAATTCCTTTATTTGACCCAGGGAAGTATGACCGTAGTACAGTACGAGAGGAAGTTTAGTGCGATATCACGCTTTGCTCCTGACCTGGTCAGCACGCCGGAACGGAAGGTCTAGAGGTTTATTAAGGGCCTCCGTGTGGAGATTCATGGTTCTGTGGCCCTGAGCAGACCCACAACCTTCGCTGAAGCACTCACAGGCTCGTTGATCATGGATAAAAACGTGGCAAGAAAGGTGCAACCTCGTTGGGGAGAACCCTCTTCGTCAGGAGTTAAAAGGAAACCTCCCCCAGTAATGGAGAATCAACTGTAGAAAGTCCAATGCCAGCAACCTGAGAGGCAGGCTCCTGCCATACCCTTGTGCAACGTGTGCCGCAAGCACCACGTGGGTCAATGTGACACAGGTGAGAAAGTATGTTTCAAGTGTGGAAAGGTAGGGCACTATGCGAAATGGTGTCCCACCAAAGGCGAGCCTAATCAAGAAAAGCCAGTTTTGAGAGCCCCTCAAGCGCCAGGACAAGCCGTTAAGCAACGGGCGCGTGTCTTTGCGCTCATAAAAGAGAAGGACGAAGTTGGCGATGATGTAGCGCCAGGTACGCTCTCTGTAGCTTGATCTGTTGCATGTCTCTTGCTTTCCACTCCATGCCTTTATTATATCACTCTATGAGCTATTTTGGTTCTGAGTGTCTCTGAATTCGTATTATTTGTTTCGATTCAAGTCATTCCTTCGTTTCTGTGGCTTTTGTCTGTCATGAAAATCTTGAGTTAGAACCGCTAGGGTATCTCCCTTTGATGCCTTGACATCTCAAATCTCTGTGATGTGAGATCTTAGCCTTGCTTAGTATGTCTTGTTGCTTCGGTCAGATCTTCCATCTCCTAGAAAACTAGTGGAAGCTAGTGAGTTGGCAGCGGAAGCCATTTTTGGAGTTGCTATCCATACATCAACCACTCTCCTGGTGCCTTAGTTTTAAACTTTGGGATTCTAAAGGAAAGTAGCGTGATGAGCAAAACGTCGTTGGTATTAAGAGCCTTGAGGAGTAAGTGTTGGAATCAAGGCTAGTCTTCCAGTGTAGTTAGATATTCAACTTTCAAGGACGAAAGTTCTTAAGGTGGGGAGATTGTAACGCCCTGCATTTTGAAATCGAACCCTTTTGGGATCTGTTGAGCGTTCTTATTCTAATTTGGAAAATTAGAATTTAAGTTTAGCCTTGGGTCGTTAAATTAAATTTCTATAATTTGGGAAAAATAGATTTTTAATTAAATCCTTAAATTCCTAAAGTTTGGAGGTTTAATATTTGATATTTATTTTAAATATCAAAAGACCCGAATCCCAAATCAGTTGGGTTATTTTCTTTCCCGAGTTTTTTTAGGAGTTTAAGTTTTTAAATAAATTCCTTGATGGGATATGATTCTTTTTTTAAATGGGTTTTTATTTCTTAAGGGTTTATTTAAAGGAAAAAAAAGGAGAAAAGAAAAGGAAATTCAAGAAAAAAAAAGAAACCCTAAAACCTATCTCCTCTCTCCATCTCTTTCCCTCTCCCTTCTCTTCAGCCGCCAACCCCCTCTTCTTCAACTTCTTCTTCTTGCGCAGCCGAGCCCCCCGAAGGCCCATCGTCGACCTCTCTCTCTCGTTCTCCCTCCCTCGGCAGATCTCCCTCTCTCCCGTCGGCCTCTCTCTCCCTCCGTCGCGACGCCGCTCGTCCTTGTCACCGCTTCAGACGCCGCCGCCACGCCGTGCCGCCACCAGTCAAGGTGTCGCCGCCGCAGCCCGAGTTCTCTCTCCCTCTGTGCGTTCTTCGTGGGTTGTGGTCTCTGTCCGTGTGTTTTCGACCAAGAAGCTTCGTGGGCAAGCCTATCTCCCTTCGTTTTAGTGGTTTAGAACTCGATCTAACCTCCCTTCGCTTTTTCCGTTCAGTTCGTGCGCGTTCAGCAGCTTGGGTTCCATTTTTTCGTGTGTTTCTGTTCTGTCCAACAAGTATTTTGGCCTCGGATCCCTCTATTCGGTAAGCTTACGCCTTACCCATGGTTGATGGGTGCCTTAATGTAAATACTCATTCGCTTAAGGTGTTGTGAATTTAAGATTGGGTTGATTTTCTGATCTGCAGTGTCGCCTAGTGTTCGATTGGGCCCGATTCACTTCAAACTCAAATACCCATGAGTTGCTTAGGCCTTATAATTATTGTCCAGCACTTGAGTCCTTAGAATGTGAGTTAAATAGGTTATCGTTGGTTGTTCATGGCTTAAAAGCATGTTTCTATTAATGCCCGCTATGTGTCGTCGCCTAATTAGTTTTACCCAACCCTTGTAGGTCCTTAAATCAGGAATTTAGGAGTTTTACTCGCCGTTTGTGATTTAAAAAGCTTGCTAAAATATCTTCTATCAATTGCCTAAGCCCGAGTAGCGTTACCCAACCTCTAGGAATCCTTAGAATGTGAATTCATGTCTTTTGCTTGCTGTCCAACAACTGAAAAACCTTAAATATGGCCCTTCGGTAAATACCCATTGTTTGTTGTGCCTTAGACATGGTTGTCCATGGTCTGAAGGCTTTGGGTTCTTAATTTGAGGAATTTTTAGTGGTTATACGGTAAGGAAATAGACTTTCCTCAGTCGATTTAGGCTTTTCTAGCATGTCTTAAGCTTTCAGTAGGTTGTTTCTTATTTTTAGAATTATCCTTGTTGTTTAGGAGCTTGTCTGAATCTCTTAAGCGGTTCAAGGAGTTCTTAGGAGCGCTCGTAAGCTTTTCTGTAAGTAGTTCTAGCTCGACCGAGTCTGTTTGATTGCATGAGCATGTTTGTTGTTTATCGCTTTCCTAGCATGCCTCGTTGTTTGTTATGTAATTTGATTCATGTGTTAAGTAGTTTGTTTTGGTTGATTCAAAGCATGTTGATCTATTGATGTTTTAAGCATGTTGCTTTAGTGTCTCTGGGCTATGTTGCATGTGAGTCTTAGTTGCATAGTCTTGAGTGCTCATGGAGAGGTGAGTTGGGATGTGTGAGCGGAGCGTGACGAGAAAATCACGTGTTAAGATTGCGCCACATGACGCGGAAATCATGTTATTGGTGCGGAGCGTGACGCGTAAATCACGTGTGGGTTGTGAGTGCGGAGCGTGACGCGAAAATCACGTGCGAGTGTGCGCTGCGCGTGGCGCGTAATTCATGTGCTGGGTGTGAGTGCGTTTCATGACGCGGAAATCATGTTTTGGTGCGGAGCGTGACGCGAAAATCACATGTTAAGTTGCGTTGCATGGCGCGGAATTCATGTGCATTGGTGCGTGGCATGACGCGTAAATCATGTGCTAAGAAAGCGAGCATGGCGCGGAATCGATGTGGGTTGCATAGCATGTCGTGTGTTTACATGAGTCGTTCTTTTGAGTTAACACGAGTTTTGTCGATGAGTTATCGTTTTATGGAGCATGACTATGTGTTTATTACCTAGGAGTATGTTGGATGCGTGTGCCTAGCATGTTGATTTTGTTGTTTGATGCTTGATGGCTCACCAGGTGTGAACTGCTTACCAGTACCGTGTTTGTACTGACCCCCTCCCCTTTCTTTCCCCAACATTTTAGATGTTGCAGGTGTTGACGGATATTATGAGCCCGGTGGTGCTGACGAGGAGACACACGAGGAGTGACTCCACTGGCCTAGACGTTTTTGTTATCTAGAAATCAGTTTTTCTAGTTTGGTTATTAAAGTTGTTTTACTCTTCTTCAGTTGGATAACATAGTGTTTATGTTTGTTTCATTTAAGAGCTTGTCTAGTTGATCTATCTTGAGAATTAGTTCAGTTGTGAAGTCAGTGTCCTCTGAGTTTGAACTCCATTTAAATTAAGTTAAGTTGTTCTAGGAATCGAGTTGCATGCTTTTACCTAGTAAGTTTATGTTTCTAAAGTTAGTTGTGAATGCGAGATCTGACTCGCTTTATCGTGGAGGATAGGTTTATGTTGTGAATTTGTGGAGATGTGGAGTGTAGTTGTGGGTTGAATGTTATTCAGAAGTGTGTTTTATGTTTAGCAGGTTAAAAGAAAAATTTTTGGTTAGTCCTATGTATGTCGTTATGCTGCCGAAATTTTCGGTGCATTCGGTTAGTTTGGGTTGAGTTAGTAATGTCGCTAGGATTAGTTTAAAAAATCCTGGGGCGTTACATTAAAACTTTTATTGCTGCAAGTGTCTTGAAGTATTGCTACTTACTGAGTATTTTTCTTAAATACTCATTCTTTTCCCTTACATACAACTGCAGGTAGAGGTAAAGGTGTACAGAACGCGTGACGGAGAGCTTCTGAGCCATGGATCTCCTTTAGGATAGTCTTCCGCATTTTATGTTTTGAAATTCTCCTTTTGAACTTGTATTGCAAATGATTTAAGATTTATTCCGCTTTAAGTTTTGTGTGAATGACTAAAGTGCTCTTTGTGTTGTTTTAACTGGGATCCCAGACTGAAAGGTTTCACAAAATTTCCAAGTATGTTTTTCTTAAATGATATTTCCTCGCTGTTCTTAGAAGTAGAATGAAATGCATGTCGTAACGGCCCTAGGATCTAGGTATGAAAAGTAGGGTCGTTACAATTTTCTTACTTTTGTTGTTGTGCACGTGGAGAAGGCGCGGTTCGACGACGATCCAAATTGGTTCTTGACCGGTTTGGGCGATTATGGCGTGGTTCAATTCGTTTTAAGCGAGTTTTTGACCGGTTCACGCTGGTTTTGACTGGTTTTTACCAATTTTGACCGGTCTGAATGGTTTATGACCAGTGGTAGATCTAGAACTTCATGTGAGGGGGGGCTTGATAAATTTTGATATTGATTTGTTCAATAAAAAATACGAGTAGTTGTTTATAGATTAGAAAACATTTTTTGCCTCCAAACTTTCATAGAAGTAACAATTTAGTTCTTGAACCATTGATTGTAACAAATTAGTATCTATACTATTCAAATTTATAATAATTTTGTCATTGAATTTTAATATCTAACAATATAATCCCTTTACTTTAAAATTTATTAGAATCTAACTTTCCTATGAAAAATTTTATCAAAATTAAGTTTGAATTTTTATTATATAATGACTTAGCCTTTGTTATATTTATAAACACATTTAGTTTCTGATTAATTTATGAATCTATATATGTAAGAAATCTCGTTAAATCTTAACAATCTCTCACATTGGAACTAAATTTTTACAAAATTTAAATTACATAAACTAAATTATTTTTATTTTTTTATACAAATTACATAGACTAAATTGTTACCAACTAAAATTTATGAACTAAATTGTTATTTACATAAAAGTTTTAGGTTAAAAATATCTTTATATATATTTTTTGTGGTATAAATATATAAGAAAGGGAATATATTTTGGAATAATAAGTATAACATTTCACTTTACAAGAATTATAATGTTTTTATGGAATCAATTTACAAAGATTTAAAAATATTTGATACGAAAAAAAAAAAGAATTAAGAAGATATTAACGTTTTTATTAAAAAAAAAAAGAAAAGAAAAAAAGATATTAACATTTTTTTTTTTGTTTTTGACAATAAAATATTAACATTTTAAAGGAAAAAAAAAAAGCAATAAAAAATCATTCATCTATATTCTGGGCTAAAAAACGTATGTGTAAAAACTAAAAAGAAACCAGAAAAAGAAAAGGTGTCTGTAATTAAAAAAAAAAAGGGAGTTATTCTGGATAGCTACAAAAAAAAAAAAACGATCTTGTTTTTTGGCTTCAGGAGTTCAATATTCGCAAGGGGGGCTACCGGTTGTTTAGGGAATGGTTTCAAATTTTTTTGACGTTTTTACCCCTGGTATATACGGGTATACACAAACGCCGTTAACAAACGTTTTCTCCTTCCATTTTTTTCGGGAATGGAAGAATCCCGATTTACAGGGGTTATTTGTTGCGGGTTGTTTCCAATGGTATAAAAGATTTACCTATTTTTTAGGCTTCGGTTACCAACGGAAAACAAAGATTTACCTATTTTTTGTTTGGAGGGCGGCATGAAATAGTCATCGTCTTGTATCAGTAATAAGAGTGGTAAGTAGCACTACACACAGACAGGTACTGGGATAAGTATGCATATACACAGGGGACTCAGGGCAACATGTATATATGTGATATCATAGGCAGACATCAGGTACTATCGGGGGGTATCATGGTTGCATACAGCAACGTAAACACACGGTGCAGGGGGTGGATCATATAAACGCGCCAGCACGGCTCAATCCAGACATACAAGAAGTGCAGAGAGGGGTAATAGTAGATGTATATACTAATACACACACATATGCTTAGTTTCTGGGGATAAGTATGCGCATACACAAGGAGGGCAGACGACACGTATGTATGTAATGATGTAGACAGATATTAGGTAGTTGCACCAGGTGAACGTATTAACCGAGGGGGGGGGGATCACATACATACATACAACTAGTGAAAAAAGAGCATATGGTAGATGTATATACAAATACACACACACACTGACATAAGATGCATCGGCCAAAACAAAAAGAAAAAAACATGTCTATTATCTAGAGCACATATATACTCAACACCGGAGGGTGATTAAGTGTACACACACTCTGGCAGTCACACCAGACCATTTAATAGATGTATATAGCAATACATTAAAATCAGAGCACACCGAAATCAGGGGGGTGATTAAGTATACACACACTCAAAAAGACACACCAGACCATTCAATAGATGTATATAGCAGTACAGTCAAATCAGAGCATACTCAAATCGAGGGGGTGATTAAGCAGGCATACCATTCTGGTGGGCTCAACTTCCTCAATTTCATCTTTCTGTACCCTCTTGCCCTTTCGTTTGTCCGTCTTCAAGTCCTGGGTGCAATTAAGGAAGAAAGAACGATCAATTTGTTTTTTTCATAAACGGGGGGTGAGGGTGGTGAACTTTTTTACCTTTCATTCGACTCTTCTGTTTTTCTTACTCGGTTCCTCGTCTCCACTGTCGCTCGTGGAAAAATCGTCGTCCACTAAATGGTCTTCGTCCTTGCCATCACTTGTGTCGATTTCCTCCTGTATGTTTAGACGGCCAAGGGGGTAAATACAACATGTTTGACATAAAAGAGAAGTAAATACGGAAACTTACCTCAGTGGGCTTAGGTTTTT
The DNA here is from genome assembly GCA_036850905.1 of Luffa acutangula. NCBI lineage: Eukaryota > Viridiplantae > Streptophyta > Magnoliopsida > Cucurbitales > Cucurbitaceae > Luffa > Luffa acutangula. The sequence goes on from CM072090.1 coordinate 8,674,864, forward strand.
TTGTTTTCTCCCCTTTCTTTTTCGGCGTACTTCTTTTTTTGTCGCTAGGTAGGGCAGCCTTCTCCCTTGTCTTTTTCCGGCTAATGACAGAAGAACGTTAATCAGAAATGACATGTCTACACTATAGGTACAATCGAGCGTAAAAATCGGTTACAATCGAGTGTAAAAATCGCAGATTGCAAGGGACAAATGGAATCCCTAGAATCGGGGGGATTTATAGATATGTTTGTTTCAAATATAAGGGGGGAATGAAGTCGTTGTGTACATACCGTAGTTTAAATTTTTCGACTACAGACGCCGTTGAGGAGAAGACGAAAAGGAGTTTGAGTTTTGCGTAGAATGCTCGTCGGCGCGGCGGAAGAAGCTCGTTGACACGGCGGAGGTATGTAACGAGTTACACTGGGATTGGGGGAGGTCGTACAGGGATATGCAGCAGACAGATGTGTCTTTTTTAGGGTGTTGGTCTCAAGATGCAAGGCGTGGAAGACGAAGAGGGACGGGGGCAGAGTGATTGGATGCATGGACGGTGGTTTGGTGGGGGTTGTGTGCTAATTTGATTACCCATAATTGCAACATTTAAGTGGGGTTTCTTCTTAGGTTTATCCATGTCTGGTCATTTTTTTAACGCATTGCAGGTGTATATCTTCTGATTGAGATTGTTGTTTGCATCAATTTAAAGTTTCTAGAGCTTTTGATTTTTCCCCTAGGAGTGATTCATGTTTTTGCATTTTTTATCCTGATAAAGGTACGAGTTTGTTTTTTTTTTCCAGAAACCAGGTTTTGAGTAGTAAGAAAATGGTAAATCTAGAGTTTTAATTTTTTGGTTGTTTTCTTGGATTTTTTAATTTTAATCCTCCTAGAATCTTGCTAAGTTTTTCAGGAGGTATTTTCTCTCTCATAAACTCCAATTTTAGTTTTTAACGTTACAAACATTTTAGACAGTTTGTTAGGGGTATTTCCGTCTTCTACAAATAGGGATTTATTAATCATAAAATCTTTTAGCCATCCATTTAATTTATGAACTTCTGTAGCCATTTTTCAAGCCTTCTATTTATTTTTAGCCATGCTTCTTGTTGCCCCTATAAAAAAATAAAAGTAAGAAGTTATAAAGAAAATACGTACAGGAGCGTTCGAACTCCCACCCATCAATGTGTAAAAAAGAAGGAAAAAAAATCGGTCAAAAATTGACCGTAGTAATCTGTTCAAACTCAAGACATCAGAACATTCAGGGGGGGCTAAACCTTCGCACCACCACAAAGGGAAATTTCAAGATTCTGGTTGCATAAATATATATAATAAAAGATATCTTTTAAAGTTGAGGGGGGGGCTCGCCACCTGGGCCTACTGTAGCTCCGCCACTATTTATGACCCAGTTTTGTGCGGTTTGAGCAGTTTCAGCCTGGTTTGAAGCTGGTTCGGGTTGGTTCACGGCTAGATAGGGCTTAATTAGATTAATTATTGTAATTTGTCTAATTTATTTTGTCCTAAGATGACAAAACCTGTATACTTAGCTATTTATTTTGCTTTATGGATGTCATATAGCTTAAATTCCCACCACAGGTTAAGCATATTCATGCATATTTAATTATAATTGTTATAATATAAGTATTATGCATGAATTTAATTTTCATGAGTATTTAATATAAATTGTTATGATTAAATGGATGAAAATTGATAAGCATTGAACATGAAATTACTTTAGTAAGAATATAAAAAGTTATATTTATGAAACTAATTTATGTGCTTATTAATTTTCATGAGCTATTAATATAAATGTTATATTAATGTATGAAAATGAAAATTCTATTTTAATTTTCATGTATAATTAATTTAAGAGTTAGATTAATCGAAGAAAATTAATTTGCAATGAGCATGAAATTACTTTAGTTTAAAAATATAAGAGTTATATTTATATAAGTAATTAACATGCTTAATTATTTTTCATAAGCTATTAATATAAATGTATGAAAATGGTAATGCTTAATTTTAATTTTCTTGGGTAATTAATTTAAGAGTTAGCTTAATTATAAGGAAATAAAATTGCATTGAGCATGACATTACCTTAGATTGTTATATTTTTGTATGTCATGAATGCTAGTATATGGTTTATAAATTAATTAGAATTCGATTGTTAATTTATGTCACCATAGTAGCATGTTATAGGATTAATTCATTAAAATTTTATAAGTGTTATAAAAGTAATGAATAGAAACCGTTAACCTATAACAAAGAATTGCATGCAAACATAGGATCTTAGGAAAAATGGATTAATTTTAAAATATTTAAAATTAATTAGACCCAAGATCACGTTTCTAATAAGATTAGAATTATTCTTACTTAGAATTAAAAATAGTTTTAATTGGCTAAGTAGGAAAAACATTACTATGATTATAAGGGAACTCCACTGGTTAAGTTCTGTCTAAGGCTGGGGTACTTAAGATGACGGTTTACGGAACACCTCTTACCTGGGAACTAACCCGGACTGGAGTTGAATTAATCATAGTTAAATGTTAGCATGCAATGTCATTAGGTTTGTTAAAAGAGTTTAATACACTTAGATCTTTAGAGTAAAGACTTTACATTACTATGGTTATAAGAGAACTCTCTCGGTGAAGTTCTGTCTAAGGTTGGGGGTGTTTAAGATGACGGTTTATAGAACACCTCCTACCTGGGAACTAACCCGATCCTTGAGTTGAATTAACCATAGTCATCTTAACATGCAATATTGGTAGGTTTATTAAAAGAGTTTAATCCACCTAGAATGTTGCAATTAAATCCTCATCAATAGAGTTATAATAGGATTAGACTTAGCCGAATTTATCTAAGTTAAATAACCCTAAATAAACTGTAGGACATTTTCAGTGGGAGAAAAATTACAAAACGAGATTTAAATCAAGTTTTGCTCCTACGTCCCTATATTCACACTGTGAGGTTCATGCTCGGCTTCGTGTCGCCTTAGGAGCGACCACCCTTTGAAAAGTGTTTGCATGGATCAATAACAAGGTGAATGAGAAAAATGTCTATAGTAAGTGGGAGCGGGACACGTGTCAACGTATCCCTTGGTCTCCACCCTTAGTTCGCACCGCGAGAGTCCTATGGTCCGCATGCGTGTTGCCCTGGCGCAACCATCCCTTCGGTAACTTGTTGGTGCGTGCCTCTGAGATCTGAAAGTGGGAAGGTTACACTTATGGGGATGAGTTAAATGTGTTAATGAATCCTTGACCAAACAACGGTAACTAAACACTAACGAAATATGAGTTATTTTGGTGTTAGGGTTTGGTTGAGATTGTCTCAATTCAGAAGAGGAATAGCTGACCACCCTTCTCTGGCTATTGTTCTAAACCTTTGAAGTATCGTTGCAAAAACTAAATCAATAGTTTTCTAAAGTTTCTTTGATTACTTGTGTGTTTTTGCTGAATTTGAATGGATAAGATATGTAATGGGTTAGTACGATAAATAGTCAAGTAATTGATTATTTCAGCAATTCAATAATAAAATATGTGCATTGTCTTACGTCTATGTAAAATATATATATATATTAAAAAGAAACAATTAGTATTAAGAATAAGTCCTAGCAATATTAATTTAATGTCACAATAAATGACAAGAAAAGGAGAAAAAAAGAAAAAAGGAAAGAGGGAAGAATTGTTTTAGTTTTAATTTTAACCGTTTAAAAGAAAATATATATAATTACTTTTTTAGATTGAATTTATTTAGCTAAAAGAAGACCTACCAAGGGAAGTGGCAAGTTTGCATGAATATACACTCTATGCTAGGTGAGGGATTTGTTAAAAAAACCAAAACATAAAAAAAAAAAAACCCAAGCCAGACTCTTCATTATCATCTCCATTGGCTTCTCCTCCAGTCGCTGGTCTTCCATTCTGCATCTCTCCCTAAGTTTTTCCAGTCGCTGGTCTCCCATTCTGCATCTCTCTCTAAGCTTTTCCATTTGCTGCTCTCTCATTCTGCATCTCTCTCTAAGCTTTTCCATTTGCTGCTCTCTCATTCTGCATCTCTCCCTAAGCTTTTCCATTCGCTGCATCTCTTTCTAAGCTTCTTACATTTGTTGTGCAAATGTTTAATCAATTTTCTCTAAGCTTCGTTTCGCTGCCTCGCCTATACTCCCGAATTATTTTTATCCATTTGAAATACTTGTTTTTTTCTTTTATTTGTTATCCCAACATATTTTATCATTGTTTTTCTTTTCATCCATTATTCTTTACTGTGGGTTGTTTTTTTTTTTTTTTTTGTGTTGAAATAACCTTAGTTGTTTTTCTTTTCATCCATTATTCTTGTGGTTGTTGTTTTTCATCCATTATTCTTTATTGTATTGTTTTCATCCATTTGAAATACTTTTTTCTATAATTTGTTAGGTTATCCTTCCATATTTTATCAGTTGTTTTTCTTTTCATCCATTATTTTTTACTGTTTTTTATTTTTTTTATTTTTTTTATTTTTTAAATAACCTTACTGTGTGTTGTTAGGGCTAAAAATCAATTTTATTAAAAATCAGTGACACTAATTTGTTATTTTATCTGTCATTATTTTATATATATATATACATATAAATATATATATATACACGAAACAAGCTTGATAAAAGCTTTAAGCAAGCATCCCATATATGTACTCATTAGTGGAGATCATAGATCGTTTCAAAGATACAAAGGGGTAAATTTGAATTTGAAATAGATAAATTCCTATATTAATCTTATAATAATCATTTATATTTTAAATTTACACACGGTTTATATAAAGGTCCTTTAGAATGACACCGAACCATCGAATGACCGCAGTTGGGTATGGTCCTTACTACATACTTTCGAAAAATACATACGGATGCAACTGGGGAGATGGATGATATATGAAAATTTCTAGAAAATCACGAGATGGTCATTCGTTAGGACCGCTGGAGTGTATTACAATGCAATTTACCCTATTGTATAGGTATATAGGTTTCTTCTCTCCTTTTTATCATTTTTTTTTTACATTTTACAAAAGAAACTTGGGAATATTGTTTTATTTTTTCTTCTGCAGATTTACTCGTTTGACGATCCATCTGAGCCCGCTGATGCTGGAGAGGTATGAATCAAACTCAATCTTACAATCTGGTCGAATATAATATAATTGTAAGATTAACTTGATAAGAAATTTATATTTTATATGAAAATATAACAAATAAGTTTATAATTGTAAAATCGATGTTCTCAATATATTTATGAAAATATAACAAATAAGTTTATATTTCTAAAAAAAACACAAACAAATAAGGTTATTTCTTACAACCAATTGAATAAAATGCTAAAAATTAGTGTTGTTAAAATGAGTTACACTTATTTGTTATTTTATTCGTATTATTATATATAATAAACATATATATACATACATACATACTATTAAAATTAGGTTAACTTGCAGAAAATTTACATATTGGGATGTAAAAGAGTCCAACAAAACGAAACAAGCTTGATAAAAGCTCTGAGCAAGCAGCCCATTTCGGTACGATACAAAGGGATCAATTTGAATTTGAAATAGGTAATTTCCTATATTAATCTTAAAAAAATTATTCATATTTTAAATTTACACACGGTTTATATAAGGGCCCCATTGGAATGACACCGAACCATCGAATGACCGCAGTTGCGTATGGTCCTTACTACATAATTTTGAAAAATAAAGATGGATGCAACTGGGAGATGGAGGATATATGCGAATTGCTAGAAAATCACGAGATAGCCATTCGTTAGGACCCGATGGAGTGTATTACTATGCAATTTACCCTATTATACAGCTATATAGGTTTCTTCTCTTTTTTTTTTTTAACTTTTTTTTTTTGATATTTTAGAAAAGAAACTTGGGAATATTGTTTTATTTTTTCTTCGGCAGATTTACCTGTTTGACGATCCATCTGAGCCCGTTGATCTTGGAGAGGTATGAATCATACTTAATTTTACAATCTGATCGAATATAATATAATTGTTAGATTAACTTGATGAGAAATTTATATTTTACACGAAAATATAACAAATAAGTTTATAATCGTAAAATCGATGTTCTCCATATATTTATAAAAATATGACAAATAAGTTTATATTCCTAAAAAAAACACAAAAAAAACAAGTTTATTTTTTTACCACCAATTGAATAAAAGGCAAAAAATTAATGTTGGTAAAAATCAGTTACACTGATTTTTTATTTTATCTATATATATATAGATATAGATATACATACATACTATTAAAATTAGGTTTACTTGCAGAAAATTTACATATTGGGATATAAAAAAATCCAACAAAACGAAACAAGCTTGATAAAGCAGCCTATGTACTCATTGGTGGAGATCATAGATGGTTTGAGAGATATACAAATGGGTAAATTTGAATTTGAAATAGGTAATTTCCTATATTAATGTAATAATAATTATTCATATTTTAAATTCACACACGGTTTATATAAGGGTCCCTTTGTAATGACATCGAACCATCGAATGATGCGTATGGTCCTTACTACATAATTTTGAAAAATACAGACGGATGCAACTGGGGATATGGAGGATATATGCAAATTGCTAGAAAATCACGAGAAGGCCATTCGTTAGAACCCGGTGGAGTATATTACTATGCAATTTACTCTTGTACAGGTATATAGGTTTCGTGCCTCTTTTTTATTAACTTTTTTTTTGACATTTTACCAAAGAAACTTGAGAATATTGTTTTATTTTTTCTTCTACAGATTTACCTATTTGACGATCCATTTCAGCCCGCTGATGCTGGAGAGGTATGAATCATACTTAATTTTACAATCTGATCGAATGTAATATAATTGTTAGATTAACTTGATGAAAAATTTATATTTTATACGAAAATATAACAAATAAGTTTATATTTCTAAAAACAAAAACACAAAAAATATGTTTATTTTTTACCACAAACTGAATAAAAGCCTAAAAATTAGTGTTGTTAAAATCAATTACACTTATTTGTTATTTTATTCATTGTTATTTTATATATATATATACATACATACATACTAATAAAATTAGGTTTACTTGCATAAAATAAACGAAACAAGCTTAATAAAAGCTCTGAGCAAGCAACCCATTTCTATACTCATTAGTGGAGATCATAGATCGTTTCAGACATACAAATGGGTAAATTTGAATTTGAAATAGGTAATTTCCTATATTAATCTTATAATAATTATTTATATTTTAAATTTACACACAGTTTATATAAGGGTCTGTTTGGAATGACACCGAACCATGGAATGACCGCATTTGGGTATGGTCCTTACTACATATACTTAAAATACATGCAAAGATGGACGATATATGTGAATTGCTAGAAAATAACGAAATGACCATTCGTTAGGACCCGGTGGAGTGTATTACTATGCAATTTACCCTATTGTACAGGTACATAGGTATCTTCTCTGTTTTTTGTTATCCTTTTTTGACATTTTAGAAACAAAAATGACCATTCGTTAGGACCCGATGGTCATTCATTAGGACCCGATGGAGTGTATTATTATGCAATTTACCTTATTCTACAGCTATATTGGTTTATTCTCTCTTTTTTATCGTCTTTTTTTTGACATTTTAGAAAAGAAACTTCGGAATACTGTTTTTTTTTTCTTTTGTAGATTTACCTGTTTGACGATCCATCTAAGCTCGCTGGTACGAATCATACTTAATTTTACAATCTGATTAAATATAATATAATTGTTAGATTAACTTGATGAGAAATTTATTTTTTATATGAAAATATAACAAATTATAAGTTTATAATTGTAAAATCGATCTCAATATATTTATGAAAATATAACAAATAAGTTTATATTTCTAAAAAAACACAAAAAAATAAGTTTATTTTTTACCACCAATTGAATAAAACGCTAAAAATTAGTGTTGTTAAAATCAGTGACACTTATTTGTTATTTTATTCGTTGTTATTTTATATATATACATATATCTCTACATACATACATACTAATAAAATGAGGTTTACTTGCAGAAAATTTACATATTGGGATATAAAAGAGTCCAACAAAACGAAACAAGCTCGATAAAAGCTCTGAGTAAGCATCCCATTTCTGTACTCATTAGAGGAGATCATAGATCGTTCCAGGGATACAAATGGGTAAATTTGAATTTGAAATAGGTAACTTCCTATATTAATCTTATAATAATTATTTATATTTTAAATTTACACGGTTTATATAAGGGCCTCATTGGAATGACACCGAACCATCGAATGACCGTAGTTGGGTATGATCCTTGCTACATACTTTTGAAACATATATACGGATGCAACTGGGGAGATGGAGGATATATGCGAATTGCTAGAAAATCACCAGATGACCATTCGTTAGGACCCGGTGAAGTGTATTACTATGCAATTTACCCTATTGTACAAGTATATAGGTTTCTTCTCTTTTTTTTATAATCTTTTTTTGACATTTTAGAGAAGAAACTTGGGAATATTGTTTTATTTTTTCTTCTACAGATTTACCTGTTTGACGATCCATCTGAGCCCGCTGATGCTGGAGAGGTATGAATCATACTCAATTTTACAATCTGATCGAATATAATATAATTGTTTGATTTACTTAATGAGAAATTTATATTTTATATGAAAATATTACAAATAAGTTTATAATTGTAAAATGGATGTTCTCCATATATTTATAAAAATATAACAAGTTAATATTTTGTAAAAAAAACACAAAAAAATAAGTTTATTTTTTACCACCAATTGAATAAAAGGCTAAAAATTAATGTGGTTAAATATCAGTTACACTGATTTGTTATTTTATCCGATGTTATTATATATATATACATATACATACATACATACTATTAAAAGGTTTAGTTATAGAAAATTTACATATTATTGGGATATTAAAAGTCCAACAAAACGAAACAAACTTGATAAAAGCTTTGAGCAAGCAACCCATTTATGTACTCATTAGTGGAGATCATAGATCGTTCCAGAGATACAAATGGGTAAATTTTAATTTGAAATAGATAATTTCCTATATTAATCTTATAATAATTATTTATATTTCAAATTTACACACGGTTTATATAAGGGTCCTGTAACGACCCGACTTAAAGGGACCGTTACGACAATGCATGTTTTGGAGGCATTTTTAAATGAAAATTGTCGCAACGTCATCGCGACGCGGAGCGGCCGACGTCCTTTCTTGGATTTTTTAGAAGAAAATTGGAGTCGCCACCAATCATTGAGGGTGTGATTGGTCACCTTTAAAATAAAAAACAAAACTAGTCTTAGAAAACCAGAAATTAGGTTCGGGAGTCGTTTGAGTGTAGGGAAGGTATTAGCACCCTACAACACCCGTTTAAGAAAACGATTACCACAGTATCTTAAATTGTCCAATTAAATGAATAAAAACAGTCCTTTATTTTATTTTTCTTAAAAAAATGATAAATATGAAAATAAAAACTCAAAATGCAATAATGAACACAAGATGTCTCATTCGTTTTTACCTTAACTTTAGAAATAAAGCAAGGATTAAACATTATGAGTTGGATATCCAATTTAATATAAATCATGCCTAATCTCCCTTTTAATTAAAGGAACATGGGTGTACATGATTATGTTTACTAAAAATATTTTTTTAAAATAAAAAGGATGTAAAAGAAGAAAAATTATTCAAAGAGTAAATCTATACTATATATAAAAGGGGCTAACGGGGGAGAATTTTTCCTTTCCTCTTATGCCCTTACTTTTTAAGTAAATTCCTATTTTGTCCTTTGCTATGAGACGCTACCCTTCAAGTATAAGTGTCCATTCAATCCAATAGGTGCAATTAATGTCGACGGGATGCGACTGTTCGTGTAAAGATGGTTAAATGTCAAACTATATGAAATTTTATCCAATAGGTACAATTGATGTCGACGGGATGCGACTGTTCACATGGAGATGGTTACACATCGAATTGTTGTATCTATTCATGTATAGGTGCGATCCATGTATAAGAAGAAAATATATAATTGAAAAAAATGTCAAACTATTGGAAAGTTTCTTATTTTATAAGAGAACTCAAGATTTTCAAAAAAAATAAAAAAATAAAAAATAATAATAATAAAAAAAAATTACACATTTGTGTTATTCGCGAGGGAAACACTATTGAACCGTGTCACACTAAGGTGTTATTTTGGTTGTGTCCAATAGGTACAATTGATGTCGACGTGCAACTGTTTCATATGAAGATGGTTATTCGTGCAACTGTTCATATATTTATTTGTGTATAGGTGTGATCCATGTATAAAAAGAAAATATAAAATTGACAAAACCTTGAAATATATACTTGATGTATTTTGGTTGTGAACCCTGTCACAATAAAACCTTGAGAATTCAAAATTTTATTTTTGTCGATAAAGAAGTTTTGTTATCTATCATTTTTTATATTTATAATGTAATCAAATGTTACTTACATCTACATCAATTCTTTGAAGTAAATACAATTTTGGATAAATCATAAATTCATGTAAATAAATATAATTTTTTACAGATTGCAATACACATTTTAAGATCTTAACATTTTAAATTTGTTATTTAATAAAATTTAATTATATTCCCAACAAATTTAGTTGTTTAAAATTATAGTATCGAATTTCAATGTGCCTCAGATATTACTTTTGTTTGTTGTATTTTGAATTTAGAATGCTTAATTTTAGCATAAATTATTTTCCAAGAGTTCTAAACATTGGAGTTTATGCTTTCTTTAGTACTAGAACTCGAGTTGTTTATTTTAGGGAAAAATACACTTTTGGTCCTTGAGGTTTGGGTTAGGTTTCATTTTGGTCCATGAGTTTTTAAACTCAACAATTTAGCTCATGAGGTTTGATTTTCTTTACGTTTTTAGTCCCTCCGTCAAATTTTCTACAGGTAGTTGACGTGACATTAGTTTTTATTAAATAAATAAATAAATAAATATATATATATATATATATATATATATATATTATTTTTTAAAATAAAATAATATATTAAATATTTTTTTATTATTTTTCTTTTATTTTCTTCATTCATCTTCTTCTTCCCCAAACATCAAACCCTAATAAAAAATTGCACAAAACCGACAAGACCAAAATGAAACTAAAACCAAACCTCAGGGGCTAAACGGTTGAGTTTGAAAACTCAGGGACCAAAATGAAACCTAACTCAAACCCTAGGGACTAAAAGTGTATTTTCCACTTTTATTTTTATTTTTTATAAGATAATTATTAAACTTTGAAATTTTTATAAGATAACTATTAAACTTATTGTCAAAGTTTACATTTAAAAAAAATGTGTTATGTACGTGTGTGCTACTCTACTATTATGTCTGTATACGTACTATATAATAAGAAATCTTTTATTTTTATCTCTAACTTTCAAAAGTTTATGGTAATTAAAACAAAGTTATATGGTATTTTTTTTGTTACATTATATATACTAAAAAAACTACTATTTTCTCTTATTTTAATTTAAGACTATAAGATTCCACGTGCATTGCACGTGTTACTTGACTAGTTCTTTTAAAAGGGAAAATGAGAATTTTCATACGCCTACACGGGAGTTGGACTCCACGAAGGCACATTACTCAGTTTCCATAATCCCTTTCAAAAGAAAATCAAAACAATAACAATAATTGAAATTGACCAAGCAGAATTAAAGATTAGATTAAAGCAATTTGGAGAATGAAAGGAAAAAACAAATAAATTAGAAAGTTTAAAAAAATGAAGTTGGCAAAGTGCAAAAAGTGAACTAAAATGAGAGAGAAATTAAAAATGATAATCATAATGATGACGATAATAATAATAATAATAATAATAATAATAAGAACAACAACAATAATAACAAAACAAAAAACAAAGGAAATAGAAAAACAAAACCCCACCTTTTTTACTTCTCTCTTCCTTCTTTTTTCCTTCTTTCTTACCCAATGTTTTCTCGCCCCGTATACTCCTTCCTCCCCCTCTTTTTTCCTCTTTTCCTCTTCCACTTTCTTTTCTCTCTTTTTCTATCACTCTCTAAGCTAAACTCTTATTCAAATGCCTAAACTCTCTCAAGCTCACTTTTACTCTAAACTTCTTCTCTTTTTTTCTCTCCTTTTCTATCACTCTCTAAGCTAAACTCTTATTCAAATGCCTAAACTCTCTCAAATGCCTAAACTCTCTCAAGCTCACTTTTACTCTAAACTTCCTCTCCTTCTTCTTGTTTTCCCGTCCCTTTCATCCTCCATCTCCCCCCTTTTTATACTTGAAGGGTTACTAAATTAGGGGGAGGATGGATGAGAAAATGGTGGAAAAAAGAAAAAAAATAAAAATAATAAAAAAATGAGAGCCATGGAAAGACTTTTGAATAGGTAAACTTCCCCTTGAATAGGAATGGGGAAGACCAAAAAAAAAATAATAAATAAATAAATAAATAAATAAAAATTAAAAAAAAAACGAATTTTTGATAAAAACATGTGAGAAGGGAGGTTTGAACCACAAACCTCGTGGTTATCAATGCGACTTTATGCCAGTTGAGCTATGCTCTTGTTGACATACAAGAAAAAACAAATTGACCACCAAATATTGGAAACCTTCAAACATTATTACTGAAAATCAAGCCGGACCAAATACGGTGTCTACAGTTTGCCCCCCTTTGTGTATCCTTGAAGGATTGAAAGGGTAGACAAAGGAAAGAGACTAAGTACTGGGGAGGCAAAGATTTGTTTTGTAAGAATTTGAATCATGTATCGACCACAATTCAATAGTCAGGTTTGGTTCAACCGAGAGAAAAACTTAAAACAGACCTGGATTGACACAGGCTTCGACCTCGACTGAATAGTCGGGTTCGACTTAACCGAGATAAAAATTGAAAACGAACCTGGATTGACACAGGCTTCGACCTCACTGAATAGTCGGGTTCGATTTAACCAAAAGAAAAAATTAAAATGGACCTGGATTGACACAGGCTTCGACCTCGACTGAATAGTCGGGTTTGATTTAACCGAAAGAAAAAATGAAAATGGACCTGGATTGACACAGGCTTTGACCTCGACTGAATAGTCGGGTTCGATTTAACAGAGAGAAAAACTGAAAACGGGCCTGGATTGACACAGGCTTCGACCTCGACTGAATAGTCGGGTTTGATTTAACCGAAAGAAAAAATGAAAATGGACCTGGATTGACACAGGCTTCGACCTCGACTGAATAGTTGGGTTCGATTTAACCGAGAGAAAAACTGAAAACGGACCGGGATTGACACAGGCTTCGACCTCGACTGAATAGTCGGGTTCGATTTAACCGACGAAAAAAAAACTTAAAACGGACCTGGATTGACACAGGCTTCGACCTCGGTTGAATAGTCGGGTTCGATTTAACCGAAAAAACTGGAAATGGACCTGGATTGACACAGGCTTCGACCTCGACTGAATAGTCAGGTTCGATTTAACCAAAATAAATTTTCTTTGCAATGCACGCTAAATTAAACTTGAATGCTTGAATACATGGGGTGCGGATTTAGCACTATCCGAAAACTATGATATAAATTTCTTTAAAAGATATTTGATAGCTCGGGCACCCCATTCGCATCACCCATGGTAATAGTCCTTAATTGGATCATGAACTCACTAAACAACTTGCTCTTTGTTTGATGACAAAAAATGTATCCAGAACGACTTTGCTCCTGTGATAATAATCCCCAGTTTGAGAAGACGAAAAATAATGGTTTTGCCCCAGTTTAAGACTTTGTCATGTTGAAATGACGGTTTTGTCCTCCATGATGACATTCCATCAACCTTCATGATCACGGTGCTCTTGGAAAAATATTGCCTTTGGATTCTTTGTTTGGACATATGTATTTCACATCGAATCGTTTAAGTTACCACCATTGATTTGAAATATCGCGTTTATGTAACTTTTTGTTTATTCAATTGTAATGATAATAAAGGTAAACATGCCAAACATTCATATTTGAGGAGATATTATGGAGAGTGGGGGAGAAAAATGGACAAGATATGCCATGCTTCGAGAAGGGAGCTTTGATTTATGACTAAAATTCAATAGACATATGTGTCAATGTTAAGGTTCTAGAACTTGAGACAAAAGTAACCTCTTAAACATGATATAGAAATTGAAGCGTAATTCTCCTAGACACTTGTTGAATTCCCGCAACTTTGCCGAATCCTTTGATACACAAGTAGCCTATGCATAATATCTTCGAACTTGATCTGAATTAACTGGACTTGGTAGCTCATTACCATCCATGTTAGTCAAGACTAAAGCTCCTCCAGAGAAAGTTTTATTCACCACGAATGGTCCTTCATAGTTTGGGGTCCACTTGCCTCGGTGATCTTTTAGAAAAGGAAGAATTCATTTTAAGACTAAATCCCCTTCTCTGAATACTCTAGGACGCACTTTCTTATCATAGGCTTTCATCATTCGTCTTTGGTAAAGTTGACCTCTGCACAATGTTGTCAATCTCTTTTCTTCAACAAAGTTGAGCTGCTCATAGCGGTTTTGGATCCATTCAACCTCTTCTAAATTAGTCTCCATGAGGACCCTTAATGATGGAATTTCCACTTCAATGGGAAGAACAGCTTCCATACCATAAACTAATGAAAATGGTGTTGCCCCAGTTGAAGTGCGAACCGATGTGCGATATCCATGTAATGCAAAAGGAAGCATTTCATGCCAATCTTTATAAGTCACCGTCATTTTTTGCACAATCCTTTTTATGTTTTTATTGGCAGCTTCCACTGCTCCATTCATCTTTGGTCTATACGGAGTTGAGTTGACATGTTTGATCTTGAATTGCTCACATAACTCAGTCATCAATTTATTGTTCAGATTTCGTGCATTATCAGATACTATGGTCTCAGGAAGACCATAGCGACATATAATCTCCTTCTTGATGAATTTGATCACAACTCCTTTCGTCACCTCTCGATAGGACATTGCTTCTACAAATTTGGTAAAATAATCTATTGCCACCAAGATGAATCGATGTCCGTTTGAGGCTTTTGGGTCAATAGGGCCTATAACGTCCATTCCCCACATGGAAAATGGCCATGGTGTCGTCATAACGTGCAACTGAGATGCTGGAGCATGAGCTTTATCTACGTAAATCTGACATTTGTGGCATTTTCGGGCATATTTGATACAGTCAGCTTCCATTGTTAACCAGTAATAGCCAGCCCTTAATGCATGTCTGGCCATCATGTGTCCATTTGCATGGGTGCCGCAAATTCCCTCATGAATTTCTTTCATAATCGTGTTGGCTTCATTTGTATCTACACACCTTAGAAGTACCATATCATGATTTCTTTTGTAAAGTATTTCTCCATTTAGGAAGAACTTCGTTGCTAACTTTCTAAGTGTGCGCTTGTCATTTTCTGAGACATTCAGAGGATAGGTTCCACATTTCAAATAATGTTTGATGTCTTGAAACCACGGCTTGCCATCATACTCTTCTCCTATATTCATGCAGGAGGCTGAAACATCTACCCTTCCCATCTTAATAGGTTGTACCTCATGATTGGGGTCTATGTTGAACATGACTGCAAGCGTAGCCAAGACGTCTGCTATCTGATTACTCTCCCTTGGTAAATAGTCAAAAGTGATTTCTTCAAATTTATGAGACAAATCTAATATAAGCTTTTTATAAGGCAGTAGCTTAGTGTCTCTTGTTTCCCATTCTCCTCTCAATTGGTGAATCACCAACATAGAATCTCCCAAGACTTGAAGTTTCTTTATCTTCATATCCAATGCAGTTTGGATACCCATAGAACAAGCTTCATATTCAGCCATATTATGAGTACAATCAAAACTTAGTTTGGCGGCGAGAGGGAACAACTTTCCTTCAGGTGATATTAATACAACACCTATCCCATGACCTAACTCATTGGAGGCCCCATCAAACAACATGGTCCATGTTTCCAAGTCTGATATTTCTTTTTCCACCATTATAGTGGAGACAAATTCATCAGGGAAATCAAATTTCATTGGTTCATAATCGTCTATAGGTTGCTCGGCCAAATGATCAGCTAGTGCACTTCCTTTTATTGACTTTCGAGTAACATAGACAATATCATACTCGGATAAAAGAATCTGCCATCTAGCAATTCTACCAGACAAAGACGGCTTTTCAAAGATGTATTTGATAGGATCCATCTTTGAGATAAGCCATGTTGTGTAGTACAACATATATGGTCTCAAACGACGAGCGGCCCAAGCTAGAGCACAACAAGTTCTTTCTAAAAGAGAATATCTGGTTTCGCAATCAGTGAACTTTTTGCTTAAATAATATATGGCTTGCTCTTTTCTGCCTGAATTGTCATGCTGTCCCAGTACACACCCCATTGAATTTTCTGTCACTGTAAGATATAGGATAAGTGGACGATTTGGAGTTGGAGGTACAAGAACAGGAGGGTTTTGTAGGTATTGCTTGATCTTTTCAAATGCTTTTTGACAGTCGTCATTCCATATGCATGTATTGTTCTTACGAAGTAGCTTGAAGATTGGTTCACATGTTGCTGTAAGATGTGATATGAATCTTGCAATATAATTCAATCTTCCCAAGAAACCTCTGACTTCTTTTTGAGTACGTGGTGGTGGCATTTCTAGAATGGCTTTGACTTTGTCTGGGTCAACTCTAATTCCCACATGGCTTACGACGAAACCCAACAACTTGCCAGGAGTGACCCCAAATGTGCATTTACTCGGATTCAGTTTCAACTTGAATTTTCTCAATCGCTCGAATAACTTTCGGAGAATGGTTGCATGCTCTTCCCCTGGTTTTGACTTAGCAATCATGTCATCAACATACACTTCGATCTCCTTATGCATTAGGTCATGGAAGAGAGTAACCATTGCCCGTTGGTAGGTTGCCCCAACATTTTTCAATCCGAACGACATGACCTTATAACAAAAGGTTCCCCATAATGTGATGAATGTAGTTTTCTCTTGATCTTCAGGTGCCATTTTGATTTGATTGTAACCTGAGAATCCATCCATAAAGGAAAAAGTTGAGAATCCAGCTGTATTATCTACCAGTACATCAATATGAGGAAGTGGGAAGTTATCCTTTGGGCTTGCTCGATTCAAATCTCTATAATCAACACACATTCGGACCTGTCCATTTTTTTTAGGTACTGGCACAATGTTAGCTACCCATTCTGGATAATTAGCAACTGTTAAGAATCCTGCATCAATTTGTTACATGACTTCCTCTTTTATTTTGATTAACATGTCTGGCTTCATCTTGCGTAACTTCTGTCTCACTGGCTTGCATTCAGGCTTAAGTGGCAAATGATGCACCACAATACTTGTGTCTAAACCAGGCATATCTTGATAAGACCAGGCAAAAACATCAATGTATTCATGAAGCAATGTTATTAACCCTTGACGGCTTTCAGCAGACATGTTGGTCCCGATTTTAACTTCTTTAATCTCTACTTGAGATCCCAAGTTAATCGTCTCTATCAACTCTTCATGTGGTCCCATTATCCTCTCTTCTTCTTCAATCATTCTCAACAATTCAGGAGTAAGTTCTAGATCTTCCTCATTACCACTTGTTCTCTCATTGGACTCAACATCGTATGTAGGAGAATCAAGTTCGTATTTAAGATCATTAACGCTTTCAATCCCAATTTCGCTGTTTAAGAAAGGGATTATTCAGTGTGATGAAAGAAGGTAAAAGGAAGGAATGGAATAAATGAAATCAATGCTAAAAGAAGTAGACACAAGAGAGATTCATTGGATGATAGGAAAGAAAGGGAAAAAAAATGCTTCTTCATTAACAAATGAAATATTGACATAGAACACGTAAATCATCAAAACAAAAAACAAACCAAAAGTTTAAAAATTACTTTGATATCTCATTAACAAATGATGGTAGCTCCATTACAGTCCAATTATTGAGTTCAAAGTCTTCTGGGCACAGATAAACTAAGGGACCGACTTCTTTTTTCTGTTCGATTATAGCCATGACTGCAGGGTCTTGAGATTCCGAATGAATTATTCCAGCAAAGATGAAGGTATCATGAAAATGAGGAATGATATTCATTTGATACTTCGGCTCACGGTTCTCCAATCTAGCCAGTTGTTTTTCTTTCTCCTGCCTGTGTGCTTTAATCATATCTTTTTTGCTTGGTTTATATCCCAAACCAAACCTCTTCATATTTTTCGACATATTCAACAAATTTTCGAGGCTTTGGTTGCTTCCTGTTAAGGAGAGTTTTGAAAGTTGCAGCTCCATTTTCCCTATCTCTCCGTATAAAGTTGTGGCATTTGCAATCTCAAAAGCTTGAAATGATGACTCAAAAACCTCTTCTGCTGCTTCTATGTAGGGCATTGAAGAGGGTCTTGACACTAAGATATCCTCTTGCCCAGATATGATTACTAGTTTGCGGTCGACCACAAATTTAAGTTTTTGGTGTAATGATGATGGGACCACTCCAGCTGAGTGAATCCAGGGACGCCCTAACAAAAAGCTGTAGGCCGAATTAATGTTCATAACCTGAAAGGTTATATCGAAGGTGCATGGACCTATCTGGATGGGCACTTCTATGTCTCCAACAACTTCACTACGTGCCCCATCAAAAGCTCGTACGATCATAGTGCTGGGCCTTATATGAGACATATCAACAGGCAATTTCTCCAACGTGGATTTAGGCATTATGTTCAAGGAGGAACCATTATCAACTAGAACTTTTGCCACAACAAAATTTTTGCACTTAACTGTAATGTGCAAGGCTTTAGTGTGTCCGGTGCCTTCTAGTGGTAACTCATCATCTGTGAAGGTTACTGAACTGGATGCAGTTATGTTTCCAACAATGTTATCCAAGTTGTCCACCGTAATATCCTGCGGAACATAAGTTTGATTCAAAATGTCCAACAAAGTCTTACGATGCGTATCTGAAGCCAGTAACAAAGCCAGTATGGAAATCTTTGCAGGGGTTCGACCTAACTGTTCAACCACTTTATAATCACTTTGCTTAACCAACTTCAAAAATTCTTGGATGTCCTCTTCAGATGTTGGCTGTTTAACATCTAGGCTCTTCGCTACAATGGGCTCTTCTATTTTCTCCTTGATATCTTCAGTGATCTTGGCTTTTCCTTTTTCTTTACCCTTGGGTTTCAATAGGTCTTCTGGTGTAAAGCACTTCTCGCTTCGTGTTAGACCTCCCATCCCACTGATATTATGGATTCGAAGGGGTTCAGAATCAACAGTTACCTTATATTCATAGTTCCAAGGTACTGCTTTTGAACTTTTATATTCAAAGGGAGTCGGAATCTGGATGGTAATCAGTCTTGGCTTGGAATTTGGGGTACTGGGCTTCTCGCGATAAGAAATTGTTAACGGTTTTGGCTTGAGAGACAACCTTGAGCATTCTTCTATAATATCAACTTCCCCATACTGAGGGAGCTGAGTCATCTTTTGAGAAACTGTTAAAAAATGTGAATCTAACAACTCCTGGACCTTCAGACGAAAATGAGAACATTGGTCGATAGAATGCCCTTTTGCCCTAGTGTGATAAGAACACATCAAACTGTCATCGTATGTTCTGACACCCAAATCTGATTGGAAGCGCTCTACTCCAATGTATCCATTACTGAATAATATTTCGAATAGTTCTCCCATGGGACTCACTACGCTCTCAACATTCTTTTTCAAATCAGCTTCATGAACCTCTATCGCATTTACTTGTGCATTCTGAAGGTTTGGCAGAGGATTGTTGTTGACATCTGGCCCATCTTCTTTCTTAAAGTTCAACCATCCTGCCTTGATCAATGCTTGCACCCTATGCTTGAGTGCTGTACAGTTTTCAGTGGAATGTCCAATTGCTCCTGCATGGTAGTCGCAACGGGAATTTGGGTCATACCACTTTGGGTAAGGTGGTTTTACTGGGTCTATTGGCACGGGTGCCAGCTGATTATTCTGGAAGAGTTGGGGAAGAAGTTCAGTATATGTCATCGGAATCGGATCAAAATGAGTCTGTCTACGGACGCCTTTATTGTTTTGGTGTCCTAGGACATAAGGAGTGTTCTGTTGATTCCGAGGCTGGTAGCCTTGAGTAGGACGAGGATTTTGGACGTAAGGTGATGAGTATTGGGCTGACGTATTATTGATATAGGGTTGAGGGTAAACATATGGAGGTGGATAGTGATATTGTGGCACTCCGGCATTAGGGTATAGTTGTCTTGAATTGAAACCAATCATCTGAACTTCTCCCTCTTTTTTCTTCGATGGAACCCCCTTTTTCGTTGTTGATGATCCAGCCGTATCAGTTATCTTTCCATGCTTAATTCCGTACTCGATTCTCTCTCCAATTGTCATCATGTCAGAGAAATTGGTAGAGGCACTCCCAATCATCTTATCATAGAAAGGAGATTTGAGAGTATTAATAAACATGGTTGACAGCTCCTTATCTGCTAAAGGTGGTTGCACCTGAGCAGCAGTATCCGTCCACCTTTGGGCATACTCTTTAAAGCTTTCTGTGCTCTTCTTTTCCATCCTCTGGAGGTCTAGGCGGTCAAGAGCCATATCTATGTTGTGCTTATATTGCTTTAAAAATGAATCGGCTAGATTCTTCCATGAACATATATGAGTGCTGTCTAACTGCATATACCATCGAGATGCTGGACCAGTAAGACTGTCCTGGAAGCAGTGAATTAACAGCTTGTCATTTTGGACGTATGCTGCCATCTTCCTACAATACATGATGAGATGGTTCTTAGGACAGGATGCTCCATCATACTTTTCAAACTCGGGCACCTTGAATTTTGGAGGGAGGATTACATCTGGTACCAAGCATAGCTTGGTCGCATCTATATTTCCGAAGACGTCTGTTCCTTCTACTGCCCTTAATCTTTCCTCCAGGACTTCAAGCTTTTCACTAGAAGAAACTTTCTCTCCTCCCGTTAGCTCTTTTCTGATTTCAGGATCATCTAAATTGGGAACTGTAATGGTCACCTTGGGAGGTACCTCTGTGGGTAGTGAAAATCCAGGTTGATTGTGTACAGGCACTTGCTCATTCTTGAAAAATGGAAACGGGTACTGCTCTACTGGAATATTGTACAATGGATGATATTTTGGAGTAGTACCCTCTGTTGATTGCCGGATTGGAGGGTCGTTCATTGTATTGCTGGACTGAGCAATATCAGGTATTATTTTGCCTCTTTCTAGGGCAACAAGAATGGCATCCATTTTTTCTCGTAACTCCTCAATATCTTTCCTTGTTTTCTCCATCTCAGTACTCTGCTCTTCCATGATCCTTGTCCTGTATCTTGTGACGTAGGTGCAGTGGATTCGAGGTGACCGAGCTATCTTATGATTCTGTTTATATTTTTAATGAAAAGAGATTTTAGAGTAAGAAAAGAGAAAGACAAAAAGAAACAAAAAAAAAAGTGATAAAAGAGAAGGAAAAAAATGGCTTTGATATTAAATTGGAAAATGATAAAACAATGTAGCAGCAAAATTTGTGCAAAATTGAATTACAAGATATTTCAACTATCTAAATAAAACATAAACTAAAGTAAAGAGTTAATAAAATTGCCCCCAATACTCTAAACTTATACGAAGTTTTCCCAAAAACTTGAGCACATTCTTGCTATTCGGCTGTGTAGGTGCTATGACTTTAGAGAGAGTACGTGCATCTTCTGCTAGTTCATCTGCCCTTCGAGTGACTCTCCTAATCTGAGTGAGCATATGTTTCGCTTTACTTCGTAGTGTCGCGTGGTTCTGTCTCGCAAACCCAAAATCATCGCTTAATCTGCCGTACTGCTCATTTAAATAGGTATAGTCTTTCATTAATCTATCAGTGGCATCCTGATACTTACCGAGGCGAACATTAAGTGACTGAACGGACTCTCTTAGACCATTGTTGTCGTTGATGAGGTCCCCTAGTTGATCTTCTCTAATCTTGAGTGTTAATTGTAGGTCGTCAATTGTTCGACATAGCGTTCCATTTTTTTCTTCTACCTCAGTAATCGTTTGGTTCCTCAAACCAATGCAATCTTCGAGCTCTTTCATCAACTCATGAAGTGAGGCAATCTCAGATTGTTGCTTCAAAACTTGGTCATTCCTTGACTTGAGAGTTGCTTGGGAGACTTCATTATCCCTTCTTAATCGATGCATTCTTCTGTTCAGGTCGCGGGCCTCTGTGTCTAATGCTGAAATTTCTTTTTCTAACTGTTCTTGTTTGCTAACACTGCCCTTTAATCGGTTCAACTCTTTTTCTAGTTCAACATTGCGCAACAAACCTTGCTTTACCTCCAATTGCAACCTTTCATTTTCTTGAACCAATGATGAATTCGCTTTTCTCAATTCATCACATTCCTTTTTGCGTGCTGCTTGTTCTGTCTGTTGATCTGGTATCACCTTTGCATTAAGTTTTATCTTGGTTTTCATTTTTGGTGACACAAGCACGGTTTTAGCTCTGTTCGCATGCCATGTTTTGTACGCCTCTGTGGTATCATCATGAAACTGACCACTCTGGATTTTAGTGATCATTTTCCATGCTTTCACAATTTTCTGAATTCTATCTTTACAGAAGCCTTTATCATAAGCAAATTCGAAATCCTTCAACTCATGCGTAGCAGGGATGAATTATCGGACCCAAATTTGGCGTACTACCAATAAAGGAGCATAAGATATACATCCCCAAGGACCCAAAAGAGGTAAACTTTGAAATTTACCACATTTATAGATCATTGGCCTAGTTGACATCCAAGGGGCTCTCCATATTACATCTTCTATCTTTAGTTCGGAGAAAAAGGCTTCCCAAGCGCTCCTTTCAGGGGAGGATGAACTCCAACCTGATTGCACGAACTCTGAGATGGGATTTTGCAGCTTATTCCAGGAACTTGAAAATTTGATCTCTGGACATTTGAATTCGGGTGGACACTTCACATGACTAAGGACCCAAATGTACAATAATGGTGCACACCCTATAAATCTTCCTGTTCCTTTTGTTCTGCAATAATTCAATGAACGAAAAGTTTCTGCCAATACAGGAATAATGGGATCAACTCCTATTTCTATCTTAGCAAACAACTTGACCACGCGTTCCTCAACATATCCACATACTTTAGGAAACAAAACAACATTAAAGATACACAATGCCAGTAAAGTTAACTCCTTGTCTTCATTTGCAAATTTTTGTTGAAGAGTAAGGATGTAGTCTAGGGGTAGGCATGTGTTCTCTCCTTTTATCTTTACTTGTTTCTCAATGTCGCTCGTACGAATCTTGCCCAAAAGAGTAGATAATGCTCTTTTCATTGTAAGCTCTTGATCGTAAGAATAAGCTTCAACCTCTGCTCGTGTTGGCATATGCAGAAGGGATTGATATTCCTCTATTGTAGGAGTCATGTCAATTGAGCCAAATGTGAAACATCTGTAGGCTGGATCCCAATGTCGAATCAAGGCTTTTAATACAGAATAATTAACTTGTACATACATGAGTTGAGCTAGATAGCCATATTTGCTTGTAAGTTTAGCCTTCCTATCTACAGTTAATTTTTCCCAAGCCTGTTTCACTGCTTCTAATTGACTTTCTGGAAAACTGACATCCTTAAATTAAGAAATAACATTTTCTACTAAAGAATCTCCGTGGATTTGTTGTACATTTTCTGACCATTGACGTACTGTTGCTTGATCTTCTATACCCATTTCTTGTATTGGAGGGGGTGATTTTATTTTACTCATACTTTAGTTTCTGCCAATGCAAATAATCGAAAAATCTTGTTAATTTAATTTGCACAATTTTCTTAACTACATTAAAAGAGATTTCAAAGGATACTTTCAATGAGCGAAAATTGAAAATTGATATAAGATACAAGGGAAAGAAGAAAAATAAATAAATAAATAAACTTTGACAATAATGCATGTAATAAGTCAAATCCTAGAACTATATGAGTGAAGTTTAACTCTAAGGCATCCTAGAAAAGGTCCCCAAGCTTACCCACCGATTTAACGATGTAGTAGGCTTGAGTGGAGAATTTCATGCGCCTGCACGGGAATCAAAATTCCACGAAGGTCACACTACTCAGTCTCCGAGTCTAGTCCTAAGGTAGAGCCCGGGTAGAAGGCTAGTGAAAGTGTGTGAAATGCATGATTAATAAGATGACATACAAATGAATGACATAACAATTACAACATAAAAAAAAATGGTAACAATAAGATGACATGCAAATGAATGACATAACTAAGATAAAGTAATTACAACATAAAAAAAATGGTAATAGACAAGTGAATAACAATATGCCAAACAAATCATATTATAAAGGAAAACAAAATAAATAAATAACAAAACAATAACAAAAGGACCTGAAGAAAAATTCAATTCAAAGGACAATAAAGATATTCATGGCTTGACCCTCAAAATCCCCAGTGGAGTCGCCAAGTTGTCGCAACGTCATCGCGACGCGGAGCGGCCGACATCCTTTCTTGGGTTTTTTAGAAGAAAATTGGAGTCGCCACCAATCATTGAGGGTGTGATTGGTCACCTTTAAAATAAAAAACAAAACTAGTCTTAGAAAACCAGAAATTAGGTTCGGGAGTCGTTTGAGTGTAGGGAAGGTATTAGCACCCTACAACACCCGTTTAAGAAAACGATTACCACAGTATCTTAAATTGTCCAATTAAATGAATAAAAACAGTCCTTTATTTTATTTTTCTTAAAAAAATGATAAATATGAAAATAAAAACTCAAAATGCAATAATGAACACAAGATGTCTCATTCGTTTTTACCTTAACTTTAGAAATAAAGCAAGGATTAAACATTATGAGTTGGATATCCAATTTAATATAAATCATGCCTAATCTCCCTTTTAATTAAAGGAACATGGGTGTACATGATTATGTTTACTAAAAATATTTTTTTAAAATAAAAAGGATGTAAAAGAAGAAAAATTATTCAAAGAGTAAATTCTTTTAAAAGGGAAAATGAGAATTTTCATACGCCTACACGGGAGTTGGACTCCACGAAAGCACATTACTCAGTTCCCATAATCCCTTTCAAAAGAAAATCAAAACAATAACAATAATTGAAATTGACCAAGCAGAATTAAAGATTAGATTAAAGCAATTTGGAGAATGAAAGGAAAAAACAAATAAATTAGAAAGTTTAAAAAAATGAAGTTGGCAAAGTGCAAAAAGTGAACTAAAATGAGAGAGAAATTAAAAATGATAATCATAATGATGACGATAATAATAATAATAATAATAATAACAACAACAATAATAACAAAACA
This sequence comes from Luffa acutangula, assembly GCA_036850905.1. Lineage (NCBI taxonomy): Eukaryota > Viridiplantae > Streptophyta > Magnoliopsida > Cucurbitales > Cucurbitaceae > Luffa > Luffa acutangula. The sequence continues at coordinate 8,700,120 of CM072090.1, forward strand.
AAAAACAAAGGTAATAGAAAAACAAAACCCCACCTTTTTTACTTCTCTCTTCCTTCTTTTTTCCTTCTTTCTTACCCAATGTTTTCTCGCCCCGTATACTCCTTCCTCCCCCTCTTTTTTCCTCTTTTCCTCTTCCACTTTCTTTTCTCTCTTTTTCTATCACTCTCTAAGCTAAACTCTTATTCAAATACCTAAACTCTCTCAAGCTCACTTTTACTCTAAACTTCTTCTCTTTTTTTCTCTCCTTTTCTATCACTCTCTAAGCTAAACTCTTATTCAAATGCCTAAACTCTCTCAAATGCCTAAACTCTCTCAAGCTCACTTTTACTCTAAACTTCCTCTCCTTCTTCTTGTTTTCCCGTCCCTTTCATCCTCCATCTCCCCCCTTTTTATACTTGAAGGGTTACTAAATTAGGGGGAGGATGGATGAGAAAATGGTGGAAAAAAGAAAAAAAAATAAAAATAATAAAAAAATGAGAGCCATGGAAAGACTTTTGAATATGTAAACTTCCCCTTGAATAGGAATGGGGAAGACAAAAAAAAAATAATAAATAAATAAAAAATAAATAAATATATAAAAATAATAAAAAAAACGAATTTTTGATAAAAACATGTGAGAAAAGGGGTTTACACCACAGACCTCATGGTTATCAATGCGACTTTATGCCAATTGCGCTATGCTCTTGTTGACATACAAGAAAAAACAAATTGACCACCAAATATTGGAAACCTTCAAACATTATTACTGAAAATCAAGCCGGACCAAATACGGTGTCTACAGTTAATTTGGAACAAACACACTAATTTAAACAAAACTTTAAAGCAAAACTTTTATTCGGGATCCCTTATTTCAAAGATTTTAAATGAGCTTAGATAATTTCTAAAACATAAATGTACAAGGCCTCTAAAAATCTTCTTAAAACAATTTACAAAAGTAAAACATGGTTGATCTTAACAATAAAATAAATCATGAATTCGAGTCCTCCCATGGCCATCTATCGATTTCTCATCAATCGTCTTTCATCTGCCCTTGTCCTTACCTGAAAAAAAATATTTTTGAAAAGAATGAGTATTTTAAATACTCAGTAAGAGACCCTACTATTGAGGTTGGGTCACGCTTTAAAAACATTTTTTTTTAATCAACAATATTATTTTGGTGGCTTTAAACTTTATTTTAGGCTTAGGATATACATCAATTTCAGGCATATCCTAAAACACATCAATTTCATGTGTACTTCTAGTGAGAGAGAACATGCATCACTTTCATACATATTCTAGACACATCAATTTCATATGTCTCCTACAGAGGCCGTCACTTTCACGAAGCCTCGAGGGCGTCAATTTCACAACCCTCGACTTAGGTACATCAATTGGCTTAGGCATCTCTGAACGTACATCAATTTCATGTACGTTGAATTACACTTATACATAATTTAAACTAATTCCTTTAATGGAATTCAAAGTAAAAAAAATTATTCAAAAATCAATCCCTTTAACGAGATTTTAAGAGACCACCAACTCGACTATTTTAAATATGAACGAATGCAAACAATGATAATAATTGTCATGCTCTCAATAACTTTTCATAAATTCATGCATAATTGAAATATGCTCAACTTTCATGTTTTTGATAAATAATAATAAAAATTCAAGAACAACCACTAACACAAATATTTTAGAAAAATTATTTATTCTAAACACGAGAGTTTTAGGAACTCAAATATTCGCACCCAATTAAAAAGGTTCAATAGTAAGTTCACTTACTTGGCTTAATAGTCTTTAAACAACACTAAAATGATTCCTTAAGACCAACGACTCAAACTAGAATAACGCTTGCTGTCCGCGGTCTCCAATCGACTCCAATCCTCCAATTGAATCACCAATACGCTAATAACCTTGAAACCATAATGCAAAATCAATGGGTATTTGATTAGGTAGTGGAATCTGCCCAAACAAATCTTGAATCTCACTTACCCAATATGAAAATCGCCTGAAACTCAATGAACACGCCCAAAACGCTACTGCTACGCCGCCACGAAGCTCGCCGGAGCACCTTCAGCACCGCCGCACCCCTGCTGCTCAGCCGTCAGAACACCTCCAGAACCGCCGCACAAACCCTCATGCACGTTGCCGCTGACGGAGCCGGGAGAACATGCCGGAAGCTACTGCTACACGCTGCACAACCGGAAGAGACGACCACGAACACTGCTGCCCCCGCGCGACGCCGCGCCGCCCGATTGCTTGCTGGAGGAGCTCGCCGGAGTTGAGAGAGAGGGAAGTGGTCGCCGGTTGTGGGTTGTGGAGAAGGAAGAAAATCGAGAATGGCTGCTGTGCGGCTACTTTTGGAGAAGAAGACTTGGGCGGCTGCAATCACGTGGGGAAGAAGATGTTGGGGTTAAAAAATAAGCTACCCTCGAGCTGCGTGTAGCTTAAATACAAAAGGAATGGCTTAGGGTTAACTCCATCATATAGTTATTTACAAAATTGCCCCCTTGCAACCTATTACTTAAAGGAATTGGGCCAAGGACCATAGAATGAATCTTATTTTCCCACCACATACAAATCTTTCAATAATTTGAACTTTTCCCGCTAAATTCCAAATTAATTCCAATTTAGGAAATTGAAATTTATCTCAAATTACGGGCGTTACAGGTCCCATTGGAATGACACCGAACCATCGAATGACCGCAGATGGGTATTGTCCTTACTACATACTTTTGAAAAATACATACGGATGAAACTGGGGGATGGAAGATATATGTGAATTGCTAGTAAATCACGAGATGACCATTCGTTAGGACCCGGTGAAGTGTATTACTATGCAATTTACTACAGGTATATAATTTTCTTCTCTCTTTTTTATTAACTTTTTTTTTGACATTTTAGAAAAGAAACTAGGGAATATTGTTTTATTTTTTCTTCTACAGATTTACTTGTTTGACGATCCATCTGAGCCCGCTGATTCTGGAGAGGTATGAATCATACTTAATTTTACAATCTGATCGAATAGAATATAATTGTTAGATTAACTTGATGAGAAATTTATATTTTATACGAAAATATAACAAATAAGTTTATAATTGTAAAATCAATGTTCTCCATATATTTATGAAAATATGACAAATAAGTTTATATTTCTAAAAAAAAGCACAAAAAAAAATAAGTTTATTTTTTACCACCAATTGAATAAAAGGCTAAAAATTAATGTTGTTAAAAATCAGTTACACTAATTTGTTATTTTATCTTTTGTTATTATTGATGCGCAATTTGCTAACTTCAAGTGTATGTGTAAGTTATAATATTGTGAAAATAGATTTTGAATGTCGTTCTCTGGATAGGGTTTCTAGCCAGTTTAATTACCGAAAATAATTTGTCTAATTTTATTTAGGGAACCAAACAAAGTGACAAGTAAAGCAAAATCAACACAAAGCTAAAAAGTATGGACATCAATTGATGGGAAAGGTCTTAGGGAGTTGATTTCACCAATTGGGATTATGGATTAATTAATGGAAAATCAACATGCTATGATTCATAAATCTTGGTATACTAAACTCACACATATTTCTCCCGAGCATACATGATTCTCCCACAGGCAATGAACCCGATATCCCTATATAAATTCATTAAACATGCAAGGCATTAAGGTTATCCTTTTTTTAACGATTTCTAGAATTAACTATTATCTCCCGATCTCTAGCTAAATCCTAGTTATGCACATCGATTTCTAAGCTAAATCCTCTCTCCCAAGCTAGATTTAAACACAAACAACATTCAATTCATGGCCGGTAAATTGAAAGCATTAAGAACACAATATGCATAAATGCAATCAATAGCAAGAATCCATAAAATCAATCCATAAAGTGCCCAACGGCTACATCAATTCCTAAGATTAAAGACTTAGCTACTCATACTACGCGTTACGATATAACTAAGGTCTAAAACAACCATTAAAACTACTAAAGTAAAGGGAAAAGAAGAATAAACGCTAAGTAGGCCGAGACCGCACGTCCCCGTCACGATCTCTACGAACAAAGCCTTGAATCCCGCTTTCGTCCACTTGGTTCAGCTTCCACAGCCCCCAAATCTCTGAGCTTTCGGCCACCAATGCACCAAAAGAAGTCCCCTCAATTGACCTAATCGCAAACTTTAAATAGGGCAAAATTTCGACACAACGTCGCGACGTTGTCGCGATACCACACATCCTGGAAAAGGAAATCCGAGAGCGCCCGACATTGTAACCCGTTGCTGCATATTTTCATTATGGCAAGCTAGCGTCGAGAAGCTCCAATGCTAGGGTCTCGATGCTGGTCCCTATTTAGGCCCAATCTTGATCCAACTTCGCTCCTTTGCCTCTTTTCGCATCCCGAACATCTGATTTGCTCCAATTTTTCAATTAAATCTCCAAAATATATTTCTTACAAATAAAACATAAAAATGCATAATTTTGGCCAATTAAATATAAAAGCCTAGCTAAATTAATTAGGGAAATCTAGCTAGCTATGCTCGCTAGCAATTATATATATATATATATATATACATATACATACATACATACTATTAAAATTAGGTTTACTTGCAGAAAATTTACACATTGGGATATAAAAAAGTCCAACAAAACGAAACAAGCTTGATAAAAGCTCTAAGCAAGCAGCCCATTTCTGTACTCATTAGTGGAGATCATAGATCGTTTCAGAGATACAAATTGGTAAATTTAAATTTGAAATATGTAATTTCCTATATCAATCTTATAATAATTATTCATATTTTAAATTTACACACGGTTTATATAAGGGTCCCTTTGGAATGACACCGAACCATCGAATGACCGCAGTTGCGTATGGTATTTACTACATAATTTTGAAAAATACAGACGGATGCAACTGGGGAGATGGAGGATGTATGCGAATTTCTAGAAAATCACAAGATGGTCATTCGTTAGGACCCGGTGGAGTGTATTACAATGCAATTTACCCTATTGTATAGGTATATAGGTTTCTTCTTTTTTTTTTATCATCTTTTTTTGACATTTTAGAAAAGAAACTTGGGAATATTGTTTTATTTTTTCTTCTTTAACGATCCATGTGAGCCCGCTGATGTTGGAGAGGTATGAATCATACTTAATTTTACATTCTGATCGAATATAATATAATTATTAGATTAACTTGATGAGAAATTTATTTTTTATATGAAAATATAAGAAATAAGTTTATAATTGTAAAATCGATGTTCTCAATATATTTATGAAAATATAACAAATAAGTTTATATTACTAAGAAAAAACACAAAAAAATAAGTTTATTTTTTACCACCAATTGAATAAAAGGCTAAAAATTAGTGTTGTTAAAATCAGTTACATTTATTTATTATTTTATTCGTTGTTATTTTATACATATACATACATACATACATATATTGTAACGCCCCGCGTTTCAGAATTGAATCGTTTTAGAATTTATTGGGCGTTCTTATTCTAATTCAGAAAATTAGAATTAGAGTTTGAAATAGTTAATTTGAGATTCAATGGGGGTAAATTTGAGTTTGAAATAGTTAATTTTCTATACTAATCTTATAATAATTATTCATATTTTAAATTTACACACGGTTTATATAAGGGTCCCTTTGGAATGACATCCAACCATCGAATGACCGCAGTTGGGTATGGTCCTTAATACATACTTTTGAAAAATACATATGGAGGCAACTGGGGGGATGGAGGATATATGCAAATTGCTAAAAAAATTACGACCATTCGTTAGGACCGAGTGTATTACTATGCAATTTACCCTATTGTACAGGTATATAGGTTTATTCTCTCTTTTTTTATAATCTTTTTTGACTTTTTATAAAAGAAACTTGGGAATATTGCTTTATTTTTTCTTCTGCAAATTAACCATCCATCTAAGCCCGCTGATGCTTGAGAGGTATAAATCATACTCAATTTTATAATCTGATCGAATATAATATAATTGTTAGATTAACTTGTTGAGAAATTTATATTTTAGATCAAAATATAACAAATAAGTTTATAATTGTAAAATTTATGTTCTCAATATATTTATTAAACTATAACAAATAAGTTTATATTTCAAAGAATAAAACACAAAAAATAAGTTTATTTTTTTTACCACTAACTGAATAAAAGGCTAAAAATAAGCTTGATAAAAACTATGAGCAAGTAGCCCATTTATGTACTCATTAGTAGAGTTCATATAAGGTTTCAGAGATACAAACGGGTAAATTTTAATTTGAAATAGGTAATTTCCTATATTAATCTTATAATAATTATTCATATTTTCATTTTACACAGTTTATATAAGAGTGCCTTTGGAATGACATCGAACCATCAAATGACCGCAGTTGGGTATGGTCATTACTACATACTTTTGAAAAATACATACGGATGCAACTGGGGAGATGGAGGATATATGAAAATTGCTAAAAAAAAACTGATGAATAATGTTTTACTTTTTCTTCTGCAGATTTACCTGTTTGACGATCCATCTGAGAGAGTTGATGCTGGAGAGGTAACAATCAAACTTAATTTTACAATCTGATTGAATATAATATAATTGTAAGATTCACATGATTTGAAAATTTTATTTTATATGAAAATATAACAAATAAGTTTATAATTGTAAAATCGATGTTTATCAATATATTTATGAAAAAATAACAAATAAATGTATATTTCTAAAAAAAAAACAAACAAAAAAAATTATTTTTTACCACCAATTGAATAAAAGGCTAAAAAATAGTGTTGTTAAAAATCAGTTACACTCATTTATTATTTTATCTGTTGCTATTATATATATATACATATATATACATACATACATATATACATACTAATAAAATTAGGTTTACTCGCAGAAAATTTACATATTGGGATATAAAACAGTCCAACAAAACGAAACAATCTTGATAAAAGCTCTGAGCAAGTAGCCCATTTCTGTACTCATCAGTGGAGATCATAGATCATTTTAGAGACACAAAGGGGGTAAATTTTAATTTGAATTAGGTAATTTCCTATATTAATCTTATAATAATTATTCATATTTTCATTTTACAGTTTATATAAGGTTCCCTTTGGAATGACATCGAACCATCGAATGACCGCAGTTGGGCATGGTCCTTACTACATACATTTGAAAAATACATACGGATGTAACTGGGTAGATGGATGATATATGCAAATTGCTAGAAAATCACGAGATGGCTATTCGTTAAGACCCGGTGGAATGTATAACTATGCAATTTACCCTATTGTACATGTATATAGGTTTCTTCTCTCTTTTTTATCATCTTTTTTTGACATTTTACAAAAGAAACTTGGGAATATTGTTTTATTTTTTCTTCAGCATATTTACCCGTTTGACGATCCATCTGAGCACGCTGTTGCTGGAGAGGTATGAATCAGACTCAATTTTACAATCTGATTGAATACAATATAATTGTAGGATTAACTTGATGAGAAATTCATATTTTATATGAAAATATAACAAATAAGTTTATAATTGTAAAATCGATGTTCTCCATATATTTATGAAAATATAACAAATAAGTTTATATTTCTAAAAAAACACAAACAAATAAGTTTATTTTTTACCACCAATTGAATAAATGGCTAAAAATTAGTGTTGTTAAAAATGAGTGTAACCACCAATTGGATAAAAGGCTAAAAATTAGTGTTGTTAAAAATCAGTTACACTAATTTGTTATTTTATCGGTTGTTTTATTTTATATATATATATATATATATATATATATATATAGAAATATACATACATATATATGAACGAAAAAAATTAGGTTGCACAAAATTTACATATTGGGATATATATTAGTCCAATAAAATGAAACAAGCTTGATAAAATCTCTAAGCAACTAGCCCATTTCTGTACTCATTAGTGGAGATCATATATCACTGTAGAGAGACGAAGGGGTAAATTTTAATTTGAAATAGGTAATTTCCTATATTAATCTTAAAATAATTATTCATATTTTCATTTTACACAGAGTTTATATAAGGGTCCCTTTGGAATGACATCGAACCATCGAATGACCGCAGTTGGGTATGGTCCTTACTACATACTTTTGAAAAATACATACGGATACAACTAGGGAGATGGAGGATATATGCAAATTGCTAAAAAAATCACGAGATGACCCTTCGTTAGGACCCGGTGGAGTGTATTACTATGCAATTTACCATATTGTAAAGGTATATAGGTTTCTTCTCTCTTCCTCATCATCTTTTTTTGACATTTTACAAAAGAAACTGATGAATAATGTTTTACTTTTTCTTCTGTAGATTTACTACGATCCATCTGAGCGAGTTGATGCTGGAGAGGTAAGAATCATACTTAATTTTACAATCTGATCGAATATAATATAATTGTAAGATTCACATGATTTGAAATTTTTATTTTATATGAGAATATAACAAATAAGTTTATAATTGTAAAATCGATATTTATCAATATATTTATGAAAAAATAACAAATAAGTTTATATTTCTAAAAAAAAACACAAACAAAAAAATTTATTTTTTTACCACCAATTGAATAAAATGCTAAAAATTAGTATTGTTAAAAATCAGTGACACTGATTTATTATTTTATCTGTTGCTATGATATATATACATATATATATATACATACATATATACATACTAATAAAATTAGGTTTACTCGCAGAAAATTTACATATTGGGATATAAAACAGTCCAACAAAACGAAACAATCTTGATAAAAGCTCTGAGCAATCAGCCCATTTCTGTACTCATTAGTAGAGATCATAGATCATTTGGAGACAAAAGGGGTAAATTTTAATTTTAAATAGGTAATTTCCTATATTAATCTTATAATAATTATTCATATTTTCATTTTACAGTTTATATAAGGGTCCCTTTGGAATGACATCGAACCATCGAATGACCGCAGTTGGGCATGGTCCTTACTACATACTTTTGAAAAATACATACGGATTTAACTGGGTAGATGGAGGATATATGCAAATTGCTAGAAAATCACGGGATGGCTATTCGTTAAGACCCGGTGGAATGTATAACTATGCAATTTACCCTATTGTACAGGTATATAGGTTTCTTCTCTCTTTTTTATCATCTTTTTTTGACATTTTACAAAAGAAACTTGGGAATATTGTTTTATTTTTTCTTCAGCATATTTACCCGTTTGACGATCCATCTGAGGACGCTGATGCTGGAGAGGTATGAATCAGATTCAATTTTACAATCTGATCGAATACAATATAATTGTTGGATTAACTTGATGAGAAATTCATATTTTATATGAAAATATAACAAATAAGTTTATAATTGTAAAATCGATGTTCTCCATATATTTATGAAAATATAACAAATAAGTTTATATTTCTAAAAAAAACACAAACAAATAAGTTTATTTTTTACCACCAATTGAATAAATGGCTAAAAATTAATGTGGTTAAAAATTAGTGTAACCACCCTTTTCAAAAAAAAAAAAAAAAAAAAAATTAGTGTAACCACCAATTGGATAAAAGGCTAAAAATTAGTGTTGTTAAAAATCAGTTACATTGATTTGTTATTTTATCGGTTGTTTTATTATATATATATATATATATATATATATATATAAATATACATACATATATATGAACGAAAAAAATTAGGTTGCACAAAATTTACATATTGGGATATAAATTAGTCCAATAAAATGAAACAAGCTTGATAAAAGCTCTAAGCAACTAGCCCATTTTTGTACTCATTAGTGGAGATCATATATCACTGTAGAGAGACGAAGGGGTAAATTTTAATTTGAAATAGGTAATTTCCTATATTAATCTTATAATAATTATTCATATTTTCATTTTACACACAGAGTTTATATAAGGGTCCCTTTGGAATGACATCCAACCATCGAATGACCGCAGTTGGGTATGGTCCTTACTACATACTTTTGAAAAATACATACGGATGCAACTAGGGAGATGGAGGATATATGCAAATTGCTAAAAAAATCACGAGATGACCATTCGTTAGGACCCGGTGGAGTGTATTACTATGCAATTTACCATATTGTAAAGGTATATAGGTTTCTTCTCTCTTCCTCATCATCTTTTTTTGACATTTTACAAAAGAAACTGATGAATAATGTTTTACTTTTTCTTCTGTAGATTTACTACGATCCATCTGAGCGAGTTGATGCTGGAGAGGTAAGAATCATACTTAATTTTACAATCTGATCGAATATAATATAATTGTAAGATTCACATGATTTGAAATTTTTATTTTATATGAGAATATAACAAATAAGTTTATAATTGTAAAATCGATATTTATCAATATATTTATGAAAAAATAACAAATAAGTTTATATTTCTAAAAAAAAACACAAACAAAAAAATTTATTTTTTACCACCAATTGAATAAAATGCTAAAAATTAGTGTTGTTAAAAATCAGTGACACTGATTTATTATTTTATCTGTTGCTATGATATATATACATATATATATATACATACATATATACATACTAATAAAATTAGGTTTACTCGCAGAAAATTTACATATTGGGATATAAAACAGTCCAACAAAACGAAACAATCTTGATAAAAGCTCTGAGCAATCAGCCCATTTCTGTACTCATTAGTGGAGATCATAGATCATTTGGAGACAAAAGGGGTAAATTTTAATCTTAAATAGGTAATTTCCTATATTAATCTTATAATAATTATTCATATTTTCATTTTACAGTTTATATAAGGGTCCCTTTGGAATGACATCGAACCATCGAATGACCGCAGTTGGGCATGGTCCTTACTACATACTTTTGAAAAATACATACGGATTTAACTGGGTAGATGGAGGATATATGCAAATTGCTAGAAAATCACGGGATGGCTATTCGTTAAGACCCGGTGGAATGTATAACTATGCAATTTACCCTATTGTACAGGTATATAGGTTTCTTCTCTCTTTTTTATCATCTTTTTTTGACATTTTACAAAAGAAACTTGGGAATATTGTTTTATTTTTTCTTCAGCATATTTACCCGTTTGACGATCCATCTGAGGACGCTGATGCTGGAGAGGTATGAATCAGACTCAATTTTACAATCTGATCGAATACAATATAATTGTTGGATTAACTTGATGAGAAATTCATATTTTATATGAAAATATAACAAATAAGTTTATAATTGTAAAATCGATGTTCTCCATATATTTATGAAAATATAACAAATAAGTTTATAGTTCTAAAAAAAAACACAAACAAATAAGTTTATTTTTTACCACCAATTGAATAAATGGCTAAAAATTAATGTGGTTAAAAATTAGTGTAACCACCAATTGGATAAAAGGCTAAAAATTAGTGTTGTTAAAAATCAGTTATATTGATTTGTTATTTTATCGGTTGTTTTATTTTATATATATATATATATATATACATAAATATACATACATACATATATACGTACGAAAAAAATTAGGTTTATTGCAAAAAATTTACATATTAGGATATAAAACAGTCCAACAAAACGAAACAAGCTTGATAAAAGCTCTGAGCAAGTAGCCCATTTCTGTACTCATTAGTGGAGATCATATATATAATTTTAGAGAGACAAAGGGGTAAATTTTAATTTGAAATAGGTAATTTCTTATATTAAATTTATAATAATTATTCATATTTTCATTTTAAACAGAGTTTATATAAGGGTCCCTTTGGAATGACATCGAACCATCGAATAACCGCAGTTGGGTATGTTCCTTACTACATACTTTTGAAAAATACATACGGATGCAACTGGAGAGATGGAGGATATATGCCAATTGCTAAAAAATGACGAGATGGCCATTCGTTAGGACCCGGTGGAGTGTATTACTATGCAATTTAGTAAAGGTATATAGGTTTCTTCCCTCTTTTTCATCATCTTTTTTTGACATTTTATAAAAGAAACTTATGAATATTGTTTTACTTTTTCTTCTGCAGATTTACCTGTTTGACGATCCATCTGAGCGAGTTGATGCTGGAGAGGTAAGAATCAGACATAATTTTACAATCTGATCGAATATAATGTAATTGTAAGATTAACATGATTTGAAATTTATATTTTATATGAAAATATAACAAATAAGTTTATAATTGTAAAATCGATGTTTATCCATATATTTATGAAAATATAACAAATAAGTTTATATTTCTAAAAAAAACACAAACAAAAAAATTTATTTTTTACCAGCAATGGAATAAAAGGGTAAAAATTAGTGTGGTTAAAACTGGATGTAACCACCAATTGAATAAAAGGCTAAAAATTAGTGTTGTTAAAAATCAGTTACACTGATTTATTATTTTATCTGTTGCTATTATATATATATACATATATATACATACATACATATATACATACTAATAAAATTAGGTTTACTTGCAGAAAATTTACATATTGGGATATAAAACAGTCTAACAAAACGAAACAAGCTTGATAAAAGCTCTGAGCAAGTAACCCATTTCTGTACTCATTAGTGGAGATCATAGATCATTTTAGAGAGACAAAAGGGGTAAATTTTAATTTGAAATAAGTAATTTCCCATATTAATCTTATCATAATTATTCATATTTTCATTTTACACAGAGCTTATATTAGGGTCCCTTTGGAATGACATCGAACCATCGAATGACCGCAGTTGGGTATGGTCCTTACTACATACTTTTGAAAAATACATACTGGGTAGATGGAGGATATATGCAAATTGCAAGAAAATCACGAGTTGGCTATTCGTTAAGACCCGGTGGAATGTATTACTATGCAATTTACCCTATTGTACAGGTATATAGGTTTCTTCTCTCATTTTTATCATCTTTTTTTGACATTTTACAAAAGAAACTTGGGAATATTGTTTTTATTTTTTCTTCATTATATTTACCCGTTTGACGATCCATCTGAGCACAGTGATGCTGGAGAGGTATGAATCAGACTCAATTTTACAATCTGATTGATACAATATAATTGTAAGATTAACTTGATGAGAAATTCATATTTTATATGAAAATATAACAAAGTTTATAATTGTAAAATCGATGTTCTCCATAGATTTATGAAAATATAACAAATAAGTTTATATTTCTAAAAAAAAAACACAAACAAATAAGTTTATTTTTTACCACCAATTGAATAAATGGCTAAAAATCAGTGTTGTTAAAAATTAGTGTAACCACCAATTGGATAAAAGACTAAAAATTAGTGTTGTTAAAAATCAGTTACACTGATTTGTTATTTTATCCGTTGTTTTATTTTATATATATATATATATATACATAAATATATATACATACATATATACATACTAATAAAATTAGGTTTACTTGCAGAAAATTTACATATTGGGATATAAAAGAGTCCAACAAAACGAAACAAGCTTGATAAAAGCTCTAAGCAAGTAGCCCATTTCTGTACTCATTAGTGGAGATCATAGATCATTCAGAGATACAAAGGGGTAAATTTTAATTTGAGATAGGTAATTTCCTATATTAATCTTATAATAATTATTTATATTTTCATTTTACACAGAGTTTATATAAGGGTCCTTTTGGAATGACATCGAACCATCGAATGACCGCAATTTGGTATGGTCCTCACTACATATTTTCGAAAAAGACAAATGAATGCAACTGGGGAGATGGAAGATATATGTGAATTGCTAGAAAATCACGAGATGACCATTCGTTAGGTGGAGTGTATTACTATGCAATTTACCCTATTGTATAGGTATATAGGTTTCTTCCCTCTTTTTTATCATCTTTTTTTTGACATTATACAAAAGAAACTTGGGAATATTGTTTTATTTTTTCTTCTGCAGATTTACCCGTTTGACGATCCATCTGAGCCTGCTGATGCTGGGAGGTATGAATCAAGCTCAATTTTACAATCTGATCGAATATTATATAATTGTAAGATTAACATGATGAGAAATTTATATTTTATATGAAAATATCACAAATAAGTTTATAATTGTAAAATCGATGTTCTCAATATATATATATGAAAAATATAACAAATAAGTTTATATTTCTAAAAAAAAAACACAAACAAATCAGTTTATTTTTTACGACCAATTGAATAAAAGACTAAACATATATTTGATTTTAATAAAAAAAATAATATAATTCAAGTACTCTATTTAATTTATTGTGATGATAATTGGTGATGGATATGAAAATCAAACTCTACCGACCAAAATAATTATATATATATATATATTTATATACAAACAAAAAAAAAAACAATTAGTATTAAGAATAAGTCCTAGCATATATGAATTTAATGTCACAATATATGATAAGAAAATGAGAAAAAAAGAAAAAAGAAAATAGGGAAGAATTGTTTTAGTTTTAATTTTAACCGTTTAAATTAAAATATATATAATTACTTTTTAGGATTGAATATATTTAGCTAAAAGAAGTGTAACACCCCAGGCCCAGCATTCAGAATCCAAATTCGGCCCTTAACGGCCCCGACATTCTCCTGCGACCTGGCCACGCCACCATACTTGTCTGATACTACTTCTAAGATTGAAGACTGTCCCCACAAACCAACACGGGGTCCTTTTAGCATGCTTTGTCTTCACTCACATTCTTCCTAGGAAAATTCCCAGGAGGTCACCCAACATAGAACTTCCCCAAGCCGCAGCACACTTAACTTGAAAGTTCCTATGATTGAGCCACCGAAAAGGAAAGTGCACCTTGTTGGTATAGGTAGTATCTATCAATTCTGTCCTCAGGATCCCTCTCATTCGGATGTGATCTCGGTTCATTCATGCACCCCTCCTAATGTCGGGCGTCACATGCCCACCAACTTCCGCCTTGGTTCGTCCCCGAACCACATCCTACTAGGAGAGGTTCCGCTTTGATATCATCTGTAACGCCCCAGGCCCAGGATTCGGAATCCGAATTCGACCCTTAACGGCCCCGGCATTCCCCAGCGACCTGGCCACGCCACCATACTTGTCTGATACTACTTCTAAGATTGAAGACTGTCCCCACAAACCAACACGGGGTCCTTTTAGCATGCTTTGTCCTCACTCACATGCTTCCTAGGAAAATTCCCATGAGGTTACCCAACATAGAACTTCTCCAAGCCAAGCACGCTTAACTTCAAAGTTCCTATGATTGAGCCACCGAAAAGGAAGGTGCACCTTTTTTGTATAGGTAGTATCTATCAATTTTTTAAACTTTATCTTGACTATACTTTTATGCCCTCAGGATCCCTCTCATTCGGATGTGATCTCGGTTCATTCATGCACCCCTCCTAACGTCGGGCGTCACAAGAAGACCTACCAAACGCTCCTATAGTCTTTATGGACTTGATGAATCGGCTTTTCAAGAAATTCCTGGATACTTTCGTGATTGTTTTCATTGATGACATACTGACCTACTCTAGGTCAGACGAGGAGCACAAAGAACATCTCCAGGGAGTTTTAACGACATTGAGGATCAACAAACTTTATGCCAAGTTTTCTAACTGGGAATTTTAGCTTCAATAAGTATCGTTCTTAGGGCATGTTGTGTCTAAGGATGGGGTTGTAGTGGATCCAGCACAGGTAGAAGCAGTGACAAAATGGCCTCGTCTGACCACAGTTATGGAGGTGCACAGTTTCTTGGGTTTAGCAGGCTATTACCGTCGGTTCATTCAGGATTTCTCCAAGATAGCAATGTCGCTGACATAGTTGACACGAAAAGGAATTTCATTCACCTGGAGTAAGACTTGTGAGGAGAGTTTCCAAGAACTTAAATCAAGGTTGGTTTCATCTCCAGTGCTTACTGTGCCGACAGGAATAGGTGGTTTTGTAGTCTATAGTGATGCTTCAAAGAAGGGCTTAGGGTGTGTGTTAATGCAACATGGCCGAGTCATCGCTTATGTTTCTTGCCAGTTTAAGAACTATGAGCACAATTACCCGACTCACGATTTGGAGTTGACAGCTGTGGTTTTTGCTTTGAAAATTTGGAGGCATTATTTGTATGGGAAGAAGATTCAAATCTTTACGAACTACAAGAGTTTAAAGCACTTCTTCACTCAGAAGGAGTTAAATATGAGGCAACGCCGGTGGCTCGAACTGGTGAAAGACTATGACTGTGAGATCCTATACCATCCAGGTCAGGCAAATGTAGTTGCAGATGCTCTAAGTAAAAAGACATCTCACACCCCTACCCTGATCACTCACCATGCTCATATACTTTTTGATCTAGAGCGTGCTGAAATAGAAGCTATGGTAGGAAAGATCACTTCACAGTTAGCTCAGTTGTCAGTGCAGCCCACCTTGAGGCAGCGCATTATTGATGCTCAACAGGGAAATCCTAGTCTTAGCGATGGTTTTTCTAGAGTGGAGTCAGATCAGATAGACGAGTTCTCAGTGTCTTTCAGATAAGGGTCTTCTTTATCGTGGGCGTTTGTGTGTGTCTGATAATGATGAGCTTGAAGGGTTAAAATCCCTTTTGGCAGCGGAAGCAATCAAGAACAACCTCGTTTTTAATTTCAATTTTAGAAAAACCTCTACGTTGGCAAATCAAATATAGAAACAATTTCTAAATTAAAAAATTACAGATTAAGCATGTTGAATAATTAGATCTAAAACTTATTTAGATCTAAGGAAACTTACATGGAATTGAAGAATACCGCACAATGCTCCAAGAACACCACCACGTTGGATCACCCGCTATGACACTAGAGACTTGAGATCCGGCTTGTGGGAACCAATCTTGGTCTTGGAAGGGAATGTTACAGCAAAGGGATTGCTGGAAAAAAATGAGAGAAAAAAAAACAATAGTAGAGAGAAAAAAAACTCTGTGTCTATCGTAAAAATGAGAATGAGAGCAAATGAGATGGGTAACCCCCTCTCCACTTAACGATAAGTGGGGGGAGTTAAAACCCTACTCCATCTAGATCGTTGAATCAAATCTAAACGATCTTGGCCGTCTATTAATTAAATAATAATAATCATTTAATTAATTAATTATAATTAATTTAATTAAATCAATATTAATTAAATAAATTATAATATAAGGTTTTTAATTCAATTTGAATCATATTCTATCGAATTAAATTGGTCATTCAATTAATTCTATTAATTGAATTCTCATTAATCAAATATCAAATATTTAATTAATTTTACAATTAAATCATATTCAATTTTAATCTCTCTCATTTAACGTATAGTTTTAATGTGCATCATAATGTACATTAATATAAACTATAGTATTAATTTGATTAAATCACATTTAACCAAACTAAATTAAATTAATTAATTCCCCAATTAATTAATTCATGAATTAATCAAATATCACATATTTAATTAAATTCATTATTCTCTCAATAATTAATTTCGAATTATATCCAAAATAATTATAAAGTTTAATTCTTTAATTAAACTTTATACTATAATGTATCTCCATACATTATATTAATTCCCTTTAATACCAAGACTAAATTATCTCAGAACCTGTTATGAGCTAACAGGTGGACCTAATGGACCTACAGATCAGAAGCTCCAACGATACGAGATTGATCAGCTAAACTCATTAACCGAGTCGATCAACATTCGTTAACTGTGGGTCACTCCACTAAAGACCCATAGCTGCACTCTTCTCACTATAGAATATTTCTGTGTCCACGGATATTGACCAATAACAGTAAGTCAATCCTTCACGTGTGTTCGTAACACCAGCTGGGTCAAATTACCGTTTTACCCCTGGGTTACCTCTGGATCCTTAAGTACCACTGATCCCTCTAATGAACAACCTGTTTAGGGCCCAACCACTAAACAGAAATTCCTCTCGGGCCAGGAGAGGACAGCGCGCTTTTGTTCAAGCCCCGGAATCAGCCCTTAAGGGAACACACATCTACTTACCCCAATAGGGGAAGGAGTGAATTCCATCTTGTACTGTTATGTTCCCAACCCCCATTCGGTCTTGCCCCTGAAATGGTAGGAATATTGAGTCGGCGAGCAGACCACTCTCACCCATACAAATCTAAGGACAATCCCTCCTGAAAAGGAGTTCATAACAGACTCAGGATTGAGTTTGAGTTACCTAGGTCATCTTATTGAAATAGAAACCTAGACTTGTTAACGGCGTTACATCTAGTGGTTACTATTTCGCGGTCCGGTCTTATGCAAACTCATTGCATAGGATACCCCCACCCGCATGTCTCCTACATGGATGCTTTGGATCTTTGCATCTGTATCGGATACAAGGTGGGCCGTATCACAAAGTGTCACCAGGATAAGGTACCCAGCCTTATCCCTATACTATAGACCATTTAGGTTGTTACTTGGACACTGATCCCCATATGTCTCTACATACTAGTCCAAGTTTCATTTAAACAACCTCGGATCTTAGTTTATTGGATTTAGGGTTTATTAATGCAAACTCGATTTATTCAATAACCAAATTACTGAATCACTCAAATAACGCTTTATTGAGATCGATTAATTTGTTTCATTTACTATCTACGAGTTTTAGGGCATAAAACCCAACAACTCCCACTTGAACTAAAACTCTAGTGGGCAATGTACATCAACAATCAGAATTGAATGAATAATCATTGAAGTAGGAATAATAGTTTGTATTAATATTGTATAATACATGAAAAGTACAAATACAGATAAATACAATAAACTAGGGCATTTGAATACCCATTACACTTCTCCCACTTGCCCTAGATTATTCTATGTACATATCTCGGAGACCTAGACCCTCTAGATGACCCTCGAACACTTTAGCCGTGAGAGCCTTCGTAAATGGATAAGCAATGTTGTGCTCCGAAGCTATCTTCGTGACAATCACATCACCTTGTTGCACGATCTCTCTGATGAGATGATATTTGCGCTCTATGTGCTTGCCTGTCTTGTGACTGCGAGGTTCTTTAGAATTTGCCACTGCACCACTATTATCACAATAAAGGGTGATTGGCAAGTTCATATTTGGAACAACTTCCAAATCCATCAAGAACTTCCTAAGCCATACAGCCTCCTTAGCTGCTTCACAAGCAGCGACATATTCGGCCTCCATGGTGGAGTCTGCAATGCATCCTTGTTTGATGCTACGCCAGACTACTGCGCCCCCATTTAGGGTAAAACTGACCCTGATGTGGATTTCCTAGAATCCTTATCAGTCTGAAAGTCAGAGTCTATGTATCCTGTAAGGATCAAATCCTTAGTGCCATACACAAGCTGATAGTCCCTCGTTTTCCTAAAGTACTTGAGGATGTTTTTCACTGCAGTCCAGTGGTTTAACCCTGGATTAGACTGGTATCTAGTAACTATCCCAACGGCATAGCATATGTCAGGCCTAGTACACAACATGGCATACATAAGGCTGCCCACTGCTGAAGCATAAGGGATCCGTCTCATATCCTCAATTTCTTGAGGTGTCTTAGGACACTGTTCCTTAGACAGATGAACTCCATGCCTGAAGGGGAGTAAACCCCTCTTGGAATTCTGCATCTTATATTTGGACAACATCTTGTCTATATAGGATGCTTGAGATAGGGCTAACGTTTTGTTCTTACGATTCCTGATAATTTGAATCCCTAGAACATACTGAGCTTCACCCAAATCTTTCATTTGGAACTCAGTTGATAGCCAAGTTTTAATTTCAGCTAGATATTCTACATTATTCCCAATAAGCAGAATATCATCTACATACAACACTAGAAAAGCTACTGAACCACTGATAATCCTTTTGTAAACACAAGGCTCATCAACGTTCTGGTCAAAGCCATAAGATTTGACAGTAGTGTCAAACCTTATATTCCAAGATCTGGAAGCTTGCTTCAACCCATAAATGGATCGATTAAGCTTGCAAACTTTTTGCTCCTGACCTTGAGCAATGAACCCTTCTGGTTGAGACATAAAGATGCTCTCTTCAAGATTGCCATTCAGAAAAGCAGTCTTGACATCCATTTGCCAAATTTCATAATCATAAAACGTGGCAATGGACAAGAGTATCCTTATCGACTTTAGCATGGCAACTGGGGAGAAGGTTTCTTCATAGTCCACCCCTTCCTTTTGGGTATAACCCTTGCCACAAGTCGAGCTTTGAAAGTCTGTACTTTCCCAGCTGCGTCTCGTTTTCTCTTGTAGATCCATTTGCACCCTATGGGTTTTACCCCTTCAGGTAGGTCTACAAGATCCCAGACTTGATTGAAGTACATAGACTCCATCTCTAGATCCATAGCTTTGACCCACTGGTCATGATCCACATCATTCATTGCCTGTCTAAAGGTCAATGGATCCTCAACTCCATCATCAGGTATGACAGCTGGAGTTTCTGCTAAACCCAGATAGCGTTCAGGTTGAATAACAACTCTCCCACTACATCGAGGCATTCTCAACTCTTGAGAAGGATGGGCTTGACCAGATGTACTGGGCTCATCAACAACTCTTGTTGAAGGTCCAGCCTCTGAACTGGGCTCATCACCAACCCTTGTTGAAGGTCCAGCCTCATCAACAACTCTTGTTGATTCATTTGTAGCTTCCCCAAAAAGTTCACTCAACACAATTTTACTGTGTGGTTTGTGTTCTCTAACGTGGTCTTCTTCCAAGAAAGTAGCATTTGTCGATACAAACACTTTATTTTCTTGTGGATCGAAGAAATATCCACCTCTTGTTTCTTTTGGGTAGCTTACGAATAGACATAATTTTGAACGTGAATCCAATTTCTTTGGATTTGCCACTAGCACATGTGCAGGACAGCCCCAAATTCTGAAATGACGTTGTTGAAGGAGAAATTTTGGCCAATGACAAATTGCCACGTCATTATTTAAAATTAATGACAAAATTATAATTAATTAAATTTGGGACCAATTATAAATCGACATGTGTCCCAAATTTAATTTGACGACAAAGTTGGCTAATTATAAATTTTTAGGGCCAAATGTCCATTTGATCAATTAATTAAAAATAAATTATTTTGATCAGATTAATTGATTTGACCAATTAATTAAAGAAAATAATTAATTGGATGAAATTTGGGTCTTTTAAATATTTGGGTCATATGGTTTTGGGTCAAATATAAACCAGACCCAAGCCCAATAAAAGCCCAAGCCCAAGTTGTTAGGCCCAAAAGTCACCAGGGCCCATCCTGCGAGAATTCTATAAATAGAGGGGTTCTCCTCCATTTCAGGGGTTCGGAGATTCTACACTCTCACAAAGACAAGAGTTCAGAGTTTTCAAAGCTCTCAAGCAGAACCAGAGAATTCAGAGAGACTCCACCAAGCCTGAAGACTGAAGACTCTCTGCGATACATAAGTCCAAGTGTTGAACACTTCTTGAAGACCAAACACTCTTCAAGACTTCAACACTTCTTGAAGACCCAACGCTCTTCAAGACTTCAACACTCCTTGAAGATCAAATATTCTTCAGGACATCAACACTTCTTGAAGACCAAACGCTCTTCAAGACCTCAACACTCCTTGAAGATCAAAAACTCTTCAGGACATCAACATTTCTTGAAGACCAAACACTCTTCAAGACTTCAACACTCCTTGAAGATCAAAGACTCTTCAGGACATCAACACTTCTTGAAGACTGAAGACTCCTTCAAGACTAGAAGACTTCAAGCTCCAAGAATCCATTGAAGCTTCAGACTCGGGATCAAGCGTTCCAGCCCTCGAGTGAAACACATTCTCACACAAGAGAGAGAATTAGAGGATTAAAGTTAGAGGCTGTACACCCACACGCATATTACATTAATACAAATATATTATTTATTCCACGTGTCTCCATCCCCGAAGTTACGTGTGAACAAATTGGCACGCCCAGTGGGACACTCTCTACCTCTCATCTCTCTCTCTTATCTCAAAACACAAGTGTAAACATGTCGTTCAAGACTTCTTCAATGGTCGCTGCCATGAACAAGTCTTACATGGGTTCTACTGCCCATTGTTGCTTCAATGAACTGACGTTGCAAGAAGATAAAGCTTCTATCGTTGCAGGTCAAGAAACAACCTTGCAGGGGGCATATACTGGTGACAAGTTTATTGTTAAGTATAACCCTTTGTTTGAACCTGATTCTGACGAAGTGACTGTCATGATGACTGAGACAAGAACTATGGAAGAAAGAATGACTGAGATGCAAGAGCACATCAACACCTTGATGAAGGCGATTGAAGAAAAGGATTCTCAAATCTCGCAACTAAAGAGCCAAATTGAGAACCAACATATCGCCGAATCAAGTCAAACCCAAGTCATAAAAAATCATGACAAAGGAAAGACTATAGTGCAAGATGATCAGCCACAGTGTTCTACTTCGATCGCTTCACTATCCATCCAACAACTCCAAGATATGATCACAAGCTGTATCAGAGCTCAGTACGGTGGACCTACTCAAGATTCCCTCTTGTATTCCAAACCCTATACTAAGAGGATTGATAACTTGAGAACGCTAATCGGGTATTAGCCACCAAAATTTCAGCAGTTTGATGGAAAGGGCAATCCTAAACAACATATTGCCCACTTCGTTGAGACATGTGAGAACACTGGTACTCGAGGGGACCTACTAGTCAAGCAGTTTGTTCGAACACTTAAAGGAAATGCTTTTGACTGGTACACTGATCTAGAACCTAAGTCAGTAGACAGTTGGGAGGAACTCGAAAGAGAGTTTTTGAATCGCTTCTACAGCACTAGAAGAACTGTTAACATGTTCGAGCTCACCAACACTAAACAACGAAAAGGTGAACTCGTCGTTAACTATATAAATCGCTGGAGAGCCATGAGTCTAGATTGCAAAGATCGTCTCACTGAACTCTCTTCCGTCGAGATGTGCATTCAAGGCATGCACTGGGAACTCCTCTACATCCTTAAAGGTATAAAGCCTCGCACCTTTGAAGAACTAGCAACTCGTGCCCACGATATGGAGCTAAGTATTGCTAGTCGAGAAAACCAAAACCTTATACTCCCTGACATGAGGAAAGAAGGAAGGAACGACAAAGAGACTATAGAAGAATCTATGGTTGTAAACACAACCCTTCATAAGTCGTCTTCGAAAGAAAGGCGACAAACGAATGGAACGCATCACTTAACTTTAAAGGAAAGACAGAAGAAAATCTATCCTTTCCCTGATGACGACATCCCTGATATGTTGAAACAACTACTGGAAGCGCAACTGATAGAGCTTCCTAAGTGTAAACGACCAGAAGAGATGGAGAAAGTCGATGATCCCAAGTATTGCAAGTATCATCGAGTTATTGGTCATCCAGTGGAAAGATGTTTCGTCCTAAAGGACTTAATTTTAAAGCTGGCTAAGGAAGGCAAAATTCAGTTCGACCTTGATGAAGTAGCCTAATCAAATCTTGCTACAATCAAAGGAAAGAGCAAACATCAAAGAAAGAAGGATCCTAAGAAACTTCAACCCAAGAGGAAGAGAAGTAAAAAATTTTCTCAACCTCAACAACTGGTGATGTTGAATAAATCCTTCTCCAAAACTTTCCACAAAAAGGAAAAAGAGAACCTTGCAACTTCCTACTGCATCGACGTAGAAGAAGTTGACAATTCCAAGAAGAGTGAACAAAGGACTTCCGTCTTCGATCGCATCAAGCCTCCAACTACTCGTCCTTCGGTATTTCAAAGAATGAGTATGGCCGCGACAGAGGAAGAAAATCAATGTTCGATGTCCACCTCCACTCGACCTTCAGCTTTCCAAAGGCTAAGTGTCTCCACATCGAAGAAAAGTCAACCTTCGACATCTGTTTTTGATCGCCTCAAAGTAACAAGCGATCAACCTAAAAGAAAGATGGATAACTTGGAGGTGAAACTTTTCGATGAAGTAAACAGCGACAAGAAGCTTCAAAGTAGCATCCCGTCACGTATGAAGAGGAAGTTCTCTGTTCTCATAAATACAGAAGGTTCCTTGGAGGTGAAACCAAATCTCATTATCTTGACCAATCCTACAAGTCAAGGACCTGATCAAGACCATGATGAAGATAAGAGCTTTTAAAATGTAAAAGCTCCTTATCGCAAGAGCCTAAACTGCATGATGCTCCTAGCCCACACGAGCTTAAAAGGTGAAGCAAAAATCTTGAACTACGTTATGACTTGATCCCTATTCTATAAGGGTACGTAGGCAGCTTAAAGAAAACTTTAAGTTCAGTCTCTATAAACAAAAAAAAGGTTCTTCGCTGCAGTTCCTTCTCTCCAAGTTCGAGGGTCCTTACACTGTACGCTATTGCGTTGTTCCTTCTCCAAGTTCGAAGGTTCTTCGTTGTATCCTGCTGCGTTGTTCCTTCTCCAAGTTCGAGGGTTCTCAGTTGTACGACTGCTACGTTGTTCCTCTTCCAAGTGCGAAGGATCTTATGTGGTGCGTTGTTGCATTGTTCCCTTTTCTCTCAAGTTCGATGGTTCTCACGCAGCTTCGCTGGAGTTCCTTCTCCCCAAGTTCGAAGGTT
Source organism: Luffa acutangula (assembly GCA_036850905.1). Taxonomy (NCBI): domain Eukaryota; kingdom Viridiplantae; phylum Streptophyta; class Magnoliopsida; order Cucurbitales; family Cucurbitaceae; genus Luffa; species Luffa acutangula. The sequence continues at coordinate 8,724,557 of CM072090.1, forward strand.
CTCACGCGCTTTGTTGAAGTTCCTTCTCTCCAAGGTCGAAGGTTCTCACGCGCTGCGTTGCAGTTCTTTCTCCCCAAGTTCGAAGGTTCACACACTTCGCTGCAGTTCCTTCTCCCAAATTCGAAGGTTCTCACGCGCTACGCTGCAGTTCCTTCCTCCAAGTTCGAAGGTTCACGCACTTCGCTGCAGTTCCTTCCTCCAAGTTCAAAGGTTTTCACGCGCTTCGCTGCAGTTCCTTCCTCCAAGTTCGAAGGTTCTCCACTGCTGCAGTTCGTTCTTCCAAGTTCAAAGGTTCTCACGTCGCTTCGCTGCAGTTCCTTCCTCCAAGTTCGAAGGTTCTCATGTACTTCGCTGCAGTTCCTTCTCCCAAATTCGAAGGTTCTCACGCGCTTCGCTGCAGTTCCTTCCTCCAAGTTCGAAGGTTCACGCACTTCGCTGCAGTTCCTTCCTCCAAGTTCGAAGGTTCTCACGTGCTTCGCTGCAGTTCCTTCCTCCAAGTTCGAAGGTTTTCATGCACTTCGCTGCAGTTCCTTCCTCCAAGTTCGAAGGTTCTCCGCTGCTGCAGTTCGTTCTTCCAAGTTCAAAGGTTCTCACGTCGCTTCGCTGCAGTTCCTTCCTCCAAGTTCGAAGGTTCTCACGTGCTTCGCTGCAGTTCCTTCCTCCAAGTTCGAAGGTCCTCATGCTATGCTCGGCTGCACTGCTGCGCTACTTTCTAAAGTCCAAAGACGTCAATTGTCCCCACGCTGTGCTGCTTCCTTCTCCAAGTTCGAAGGTCCTCATGCTACACTCGGCTGCACTGCTGCGCTACTTCCTAAAGTCCAAAGTCGTCAATTGTCCTTGTACTTATGCTGAAAGGCGTGGCGATGACACAAGTCTAAGGACATGTCCCAAAGCAAGGAACATGTCCCTGTACTCATGCTGAAAGGTGTGGCGGCGACAAAAGTCCGAGGAACATGTCCCAAAGCGAGGAACATGTCCCTGTACTCATGCTGAAAAAAGCGTGGCGGCGACACAAGTCCAAGGAACATGCCCCAAAGCGAGGAACATGTCCCTGTACTCATGCTGGAAAGGGCGTGGCGGCGACACAAGTCCAAGGAACATGCCCCAAAGCGAGGAACATGTCCCTGTACTCATGCTGAAAAGGGCGTGGCGGCGACACAAGTCCGAGGAACATGTCCCTGTGCTCATGCTGAAAAGGCGTGGCGGCGACACAAGTCCGAGGAACATGCCCCAAAGCGAGGAACATGTCCCTGTACTCATGCTGAAAAGGACGTGGCGGCGACACAAGTCCGAGGAACATGTCCCAAAGCGAGGAACATGTCCCTGTACTCATGCTGAAAAGGCGTGACGGCGACACAAGTCCGAGGAACATGTCCCAACGCCAGGAACAAGTCCCTGTACTCGTGCTGAAAGGCGTGGCGGCGACACAAGTCCAAGGAACATGTCCCAACGCCAGGAACAAGTCCCTGCACTCGTGCTGAAAGGCGTGGCGGCGACACAAGTCCAAGGAACATGTCCCAACGCCAGGAACAAGTCCCTGCACTCGTGCTGAAAGGCGTGGCGGCGACACAAGTCCAAGGAACATGTCCCAACGCCAGGAACAAGTCCCTGCACTCGTGCTGAAAGGCGTGGCGGCGACACAAGTCGAAGGAACATGTCCCAACGCCAGGAACAAGTCCCTGCACTCGTGCTGAAAGGCGTGGCGGCGACACAAGTCCAAGGAACATGTCCCAACGCCAGGAACAAGTCTCTGCACTCGTGCTGAAAGGCGTGGCGGCGACACAAGTCCATGGAACATGTCCCAACGCCAGGAACAAGTCCCTGCACTCGTGCTGAAAGGCGTGGCGGCGACACAAGTCCAAGGAACATGTCCCAACGCCAGGAACAAGTCCCTGCACTCGTGCTGAAAGGCGTGGCGGTGACACAAGTCCAAGGAACATGTCCCAAAGCAAGGAACATGTCCCAAAGCAAGGAACATGTCCCTGTACTCATGCTGAAAGACATTGTACCTGCAAATTGAAGACAACAAGGATATGTATGCCTAAAAAAAATCACTTACCTACGTACTTACCTTTTGGATGGTGGATGAAGACACTGTGCTTGTAATTGAAATATAGGCAAGGTGTAAAAAAAAAAAAGAAAAAAAAAGGAAAAAATCGAAAATTAAAAAAAAAACGAAAAATAAAACGAAAATTCAAAAAAAAAGAAGGAGAAGAAAGTTTCCTACTTGAATCCTTTCTTGAATGCTCCCCGCAATTGATGTGTGCTCTCCCTTGCTGAGGTTCAACCTTATTTATAGAATGGAAAGTTTGATTCAAATAGATAAATCTTATCTCCAACGACAATCTTTATCAATTTTGGGATGAGTTCAAATATAGATCTTATCTCCAACGACATACTCCATCAATTTTGGGATAAGTTCAAATATAAATCTTATCTCCAACGACAGTCTTCATCAACTCTGAGATGGGTTCAAAGTTTAACCCAAAGATATGAGATTTGATTTAAATCAAATTGAAAGATAAAAATTTGGAGATTTTGTTTCAAATTTTAATCCAAAGTATGAGATTTGATTTAAATCAAATTGGAGATAAATTCAAATTGATTTGATAAACTCCTATATAGATTTGGATTGAATTCAACTGAATTTGAGTATAATTAAACTCTTATCCCAAATCAAATTTTCTAAGTTCCATATGAAAATTTTATTCCAAATTCCCACCAAATTTTGGATGCAACCTTAAATTTACTTAAATTAAATTTTGGGCATAATCCAAATTTTATCCCAAATGAACCAAAGTCAAAACCTCAAATTCTATTCCAAATGCGAGTTAAAATTGGGTAGGATTTTACCTCAAATCAAAATTTGGGTATAAACCAAAATTTGTCCAAACTTCAAATCAAAGTTTGCTGCCAAATAAGAAAAAAAAATCAAAATTTTGACCAAACTTCAAATTTTGATTAATTTGCGATAAAAGTGTGTCAAATAAAAAAAAATCAAAATTTTGACCAAAATTCATATTTTGATTAAATTGACACACCAAAGGGAGTCAAAATCAAGAACAAATATCTTGCATTTTGATCCCAAAATATCTTTTAAACCAAGATTAATTAAAGTTTAAAAGAATTTCAATCTTAAAATTCATGAGGTAAATTAATTATGGAAATTGAAAAATGAATTTCAAATGTTGAAATTCGTGTGTGGCCATTAAAATGAGTTTTTGGTTTTATATTTAAAATTAATTGTATGAATTAATTTTATAAAACATTTAAAGAAAATGAGATGAATTTCTGGAATTCATTAAAATTTTGAAATTGGAAATACTTTTTCAAAATTCATTTTTCTTTAAATAAAACCAAGAGGCAAAATCTTGTGAAATGCCACCAATCCCATGACTCATCCACCTCACCATGTTTGCTGTCTTCTCAAGCTTTAAGTGAATTGCATGTTTGCTTTGTATATATATACATAAGCTGAGAAGAAAAGGAAACGATGAATTCATTATGCTGGAAAATTTATTTCATGAAGCTTGTCGGATACTCATTCTCTCTCAAAAACCATGGCCTTCACTTTGCTAAAAACCCATGGTTCTCTCAATTTTCTCTCCTTGAATTCATCATGCTCGGGTTCTCACAAACCCTTTCTAAGGTCGGAGAATAGCGGGGAAGATCTCGGTGGTCGTCCATGAAGTGATCGTGTGGAGAAACGTCCAAGAGAACTCACAGATTGAAGCTTCAAAGTTAAGTCTTTCAATCTTCTGTTTTCGTTCTTATTTAAGCATGCTTTTAATCAATGAAATTAATGAAAATCGGTGCCTACGATCCGTTAATGCTTCTGCTCGAGTGTTCTTCACTCCTTCACCAATATGACCAACCATTTCCCTAAACTGAATTTGAACTGATTCTAATTCCTTCCATCATATTGTTCCAAAGGTTATTCTCAAGCTAGCAAGGGGACCTAATGGACCTATAGATCATGGGCTCCAACGATTCGAGGTTTAACCGACTATACCCTTTTAACCCAGTTAACCAACATCCGTTAACTACTGAGTCACCCCACTATAGCCTAGTAGTTGAACTCCCCACACTGTAAATATAGTCACTCCACTATAGCCTAGTAGTCGAACTCCCCACACTGTAAATATATTTTCGTCCACTCTATATAACCATGATTAGTAAGTCAATCTTTCACGGGTCGTTCGTAACTATAACTAGGTCAAAGGTTCGTTTTACCTTTATAGTACATCTTGATTCCTTAAGTCCACTGGTCCTCTAATGAACAATTTGTTTATGGTCCAACCACTAAACAGAGTCCCTCTCGGGCCAATGAGAGGGTGGGGCCCCTTGTTCAAGCCTCGGAGTCAGCACTTAAGGAAACAACCTTTCTACTATCCCTGATTTGGGTAGGAGTTAATTTCATCTTGCAATACTATGTCCCCAACTATTCATCCAGTTTTATCTCCAAAATGGTAGGCTTATTGAGCGGCGTTGTTGGGTCACTCTCACCCATGCAGATCAAAGGATAATCCCAACCAAACAAGAGTTCATATTAAGATCAAGATTAAAATGAAGTTACCTAAGTCATCGCATGAAATAGTAAGTCTTAACAGTAAACGACATTATAAAGTAAGAGTGACTTATTTCTTGGTCCAGTCTTCTGTAAACATCTTTTACACAAGATGCCCCACTCGCATGTCTCCACATGAACGATCCAGAATAACGTTGTTTGCCTCATTCGCAAAGTAGGCCACATCCATAGTGTTACCAGGATAAGGTACCTAGCCTTATCCCTATTGATAGGACCTAAATAGTCCTATTTTATCACCTCTAATCTAAGCTTGTTAGAGGAATTTTATGCTTTACTTGTTCTATTTGCAGGATCTTTGAGCTTAGGAAATGTCGGAAGTCAATCATGCTTAATTGGTGTTAATTCGGGTTGATTACAGCGTTTTGGAGCCATCACGGTGTCTTGGACGGCGAGGAGGTGAAAAGACCCAGGTGTAATGAAGCGGGCCTGAAGAACGACACCAAGAGTCGAAGATTGAAACCTCATACTGAGATGTAAAGAGACAAGACCGAGAAATAAAACAGCATGCTCGGATTAGGGATGGCGTCGAGACGCTGTCCCTAGCGTCTCGACGCCGACGCGAATTTGAAACGGAGTGAAAAGTTCGTGGCGTCGAGACGCTAGGATGTTTTCTATAAATATTAAGTCTCAGTTTAGTCTGTCGTTAGGTTAGATTTTTTGTCTCTTTTCGATTGTTTTCATTGCTTTACTTTTCCAGCTACTATGTGCTGGGTTTTATGCCCAAAAAATGGTAGATAGTAAATGTACTTTTGACCGAACATTAATAAAGTGATTTATTATTCATTTGTCTATGTTTGTATTGTGTAATCTTGTCTTATTAACTCTAATCCAATAAACTAAACATCCTACGCTAATTGAATGAGGCTTGAACTAGTATGTAGGGACATACGGGATCGATGTTCAAGATTTAGCCTGAAGGGTCTGTAGTATAGGGATAAGGCTGGGTACCTTATCCTGTGACACTATGGATACAACCCGCTTTGTATTTTGATACAAACGCAATGATCCAACGCGTTCATGTAGTTGACATACGAGTGGGGGTATTCTGTGCAATGAGTTTGCACAAAGACCGAACCGCAAAATAGTTAACCACTAACTCTAACACCGTTAGTTAGCTTGGTTTCTATTTCACTAGGATGACCTAGGCAACTTGGCCTTAATCCTGAGTAGATTATGGACTCCTGTCCATGAGGCATTGTCCTTTGGTGAGAGTGGCCTGCACGCTGACTCAATAAGCCTATCATTTTGGAGACAAGACCGAGTGGGGAGCTGGGAGTCTCACATGGAATTCACTCCTTCCCGACATTAGGGTGAGTAGAGGCGTGTTCCCTTAAGTGGTGTCTTCGGGTCTTGAACAATGGGGCCTACCCTCTCTATGGCACGAGAGGGACTTCTGTTTGTTGCTTGGACCTCAAACAGGTTGTTCATTAGAGGAGCACTGGTACTTAAGGACGAAGAGGTAGCCCAGGGGTAAAACGGTAATTTGACCTAGCTGGGGTACGAACACACGTGAAGGGCTGACTTGCTGTTGATGGTCGATATCCGTGGACACAGAAATATATCTGTAGTGAGAAGAGTGCAGTTGTGGTTCTATAGTGGAGTGAACCACAGTTAACGAACATTGATTAACTTGGTTAATGAGTTTAGCCAATTAATCTCATATCGTTGGAGCTTATGATCTGTAGGTCCATTAGGTCCCACCAGTAGCTCACTAAGGGCATTGAGGAAAATTTCTAAGGGAGAATTGAATATTCGAAGGGGTTCGAATATTTAGTTAAAATATGAATTGGATTCATATTAAAACTATAGGTTATAATTAATGCACATTTTATGTACATTAATTCTATGGTTTATATGAGAGATATATAGTTAAATATATGATATTTAATTATAATATTAATTAATTGTTGAATTAATTAATATGTTTTTTAATTTAAATTTAATTAAATTTGATTTAATTGGATTAAATTAAAACTTTAGGATATGTGGTGTTATTATATAAAATGGTTTTATATAATTGTTATTAAATTAAATATTTATTTAATTTAATTTAATTAATTAGTTAATTAATTAATTAATTAAAATAAATCATCCATCAGTTAAATTAACTGATGGAGATTTATTCTCCCACTACGGTATTAACGTTGGGAAGAGAGGTTCTATAGGGGAGTGGTTCAGTTATTGTTTGGAAGCCCTAATCTCTCTGTAGCGTAGTTGCTCTCTCTCTCAGAAGATCATACTCTCTGCGTTTTTTCTTTCCTAGAATCACATAGATCTTTTCTACTCTCCAAAAATCCCTTAGAAATTCAAAGTTCCCACAAACTGCCTCTAGCATTATACCTGTGAGGATACCAGTGTTACTTTATTGGAGGTGTTCACATTCTTGGGAGAATTTCCAGCAAAGGGATCTATTTGGGTTGTTGTTTTCTGGAGTATTTTTCAAGGGAATTAGGCGAAACTGTTCGAGATCATCCTACAAAGTAAGTTTACTTAATCCCTTGATCAATAGGATCTATTAGTTTAATCTTAGGGTTATTTCTAATAGATTATAACATGTTTTATAACTTATTTACAGCATGTTTATTCTCTGTTTTGAGTTGCTGTAAATTGATGTTTGTGAACCATACCGGTATTTTAATCGTGATTGAAAATTAGTGTGATCCTCTGACCGTTTCCGTGTTGGGATTGGTGCCCTAAAACTCGTAGATAGTGAATGTTAAACGAATTATATACTTATTCGATAAAGGTGTTATCGAGATTGATTCAGTAAAAGTCATTACTGAATAAAGTAAATTGCACATATAATAACCCAAATCCAATAAACTAAGATCCATGGCTATAGGATGAACACTTGAGCTTTATGTAAAGACATAAAAGTGGATCAAGCTTGAGTAATAGCCAAAACGGTCTATAGTATAGGAATAGGGTTGGGTACCTTATTCTGGAGACACTATGAGACGCGGCCCACTTTATAGATGGTATAGACGATGTGATCCTAAATCGTCCATGTAGAGACATGCGAGTGGGGGCGTCCTATGCAATGAGTTTGCATAAGACCAGGACCGAGAAATAAGTCGCTCTCGCTTTATAACACCGTTTACTGACGAGATTGACTATTTCATGTGATGACCTAGGTAACTCGATCTTAATCCAGAGCTAACTATGAACTCCTGTTTATTCGGGCTTATCCTTAGATCTGCATAGGTGAGAGTGGCTGATTATCGCCGACTTAATAAGCCTCCCATTTCAGGGATAGGAACGGGTAGATAGCTGGGGACATAGTCGTGCAAGAAGGAATTCACTCCTACCCGAATTAGGGATAGTAGAGAGGTTGTTCCCTTAAGTGCTGACTCCGGGGCTTGAACAAAGGGATCCCGCCCTCTCATTGGCCCGAGAGGGACTCGGTTTATTGGTTGGACCATAAACCAATTGTTCATTAGAGGACCAGTGGGACTTAAGGAACTAGAAGTACTATAGGGGTAAAACGGCTTATTGACCTAGCTATAGCTACGAACAACCTGTGAAGGATCGACTTACTAATCATGGTTAAATCAAGTGGACGGAAATATATCTATAGTGAGGGGAGTGCAACTATCGGGCTATAGTGGAGTGTCCCGATAGTTAACGAATGTTGGCTAGCTTGGACAATGAGATTAGTCGGTTAGCCTCGAATCGTTGGAGCCCATGATCTATAGCTCCATTAGGTTCCCCTACTAGCTCATATCGGAATTAAGCCTAGAACAAAAGATAGGAAGCTTTGAATCGTTCAAAATCGGGAAAAAGGGTATTATCGTAAATTGTGTTTGACACAATAATTTAATTATGAATTAAATTAGAAAATGAGAGATGAAGTATTTAAAAGTGTTTTGAATACTATATATATATGTATTATGAATCATATATATGGAATTGCACAAGATAACAAAGATTAATTAGATTAATCATATCAAAATTAATTTGAAAATTTTCAAATTAATTACCAAGCAATCAATTTCAATTTAGAATTGAAATTGGGGATAATTTGCAAGCTTGAAATTTGATTTCAATTTGAATTTAGTGGATTTAGTTGGAAATTCATTTAATGCATGATCATTCAAAGTGGAAAGACAACTCATTCATGCATTGCTGCATGTCTTGTGTAATGTGCACCTAGAATCCACTTGAGCTTGCAAATACACCATGTGCCTTGTGTCTTGAGGCTTGGCTTTGCATGGAGAATGTCTTTAAAAGGAGTTTGAATCAGATTCAAACATAAGAGAGCCATTTTCCTTAATGTTATGCTGCTGGAATTTGGACTCAAAGTTCTCTCATCTCTCATTCTTCTCCATAGCTTGATGCTTCAAGCATTCCCTTCCCATTCCTTATCTTATATAGACTCCCACAAGTCGTTCTTGGCCCGGAGTATAGTAGGGAAGACTCTAAAGGTTGTCCAAGGAGCATAGGAGAGGCAAACACCACAAGGAGTTCAACATAAGTGAGCTACAAAGGTTGGTGTTTTCTAAACTCTCTATTCTGTTTTTTCTAGAACATGCATGCTTTAGGATCAAAATTGAATGTCTTAAGTGCTTTCGATCTGCAATTGCTTCCGCATGTGTAATATGTACACCTTCATTCCGCTGCGTTAGGGCTTTAATCCCTGCACTATGTAGACCTTTTTAGGTCATATTCCATGTATTCTTTCATGATTATTCATGGTTTTACCTTGTTCATGAGTAGCTAAACCTCTTTGTATCGTTGGATTGGGATTATATCTTGATTGCTATTGAATTTGGCTGAGTTTTCTGGTATTTAAATTTTGTTCTTACTGCATTTTTATTGAGTTTTGCATGTTATCTCGTTTAAACCAATACATGAGGCTAGTGTCTTAGGCTTGACGACCCTAGGAGATTTCCACTTGTGTATTCTATCAGTTATTTTTAGATAGGCACTAGGTTGAGGCAAGCCAATCTCTACGTGAGACAATCCTTGATAGGCCTACGATGCAAGTTACAGGTCATCAATGCTATAGATGCCTTTCCTTGAAACTAGTCAAAAAGTCAACAATGCTATAGAGAATATTTGCCTTTCGTAGCCACTTTGTCCAATTCTCGATTTTCATGGCCACTTTGTCCAATTCTCGATGGTCAATGCAAAAAAACTTTTGAACCATTCTTTTCCTTACAAAGAAAACCAGGGAAGTGACACAGTAGAGCAAATAAATCCCTCGACCACGGATTTTTCCACTGTTCTTTAAGTTCTTCTTTCAACTAGTGTCATTCAATAAAATGACTAGGATAATAAGGTTGCTCCAAGTAACACTCCTACATAGGAATCTATAGTATTTGCAAAAATGCTCAGGGACCAAGCTGCAAGAGACACTTGACCTTTGGGGCAAATACTATTTTAAGACTTCCACCTTTCACTCTCTTGAACTTGAAATTTAGGCCAAATGGTAACCTAAAGTGAACTTCCTTCTTAGATCAGCTCAAGGTCTCTTAACAAAAAAAAATAATAATAATAAACAACTAATTCACATCCAAGATATGACAAATTCTCGCATGCTCCAACTTAATAAACCTTGCTCCAAGAGTCTTGCTTGCATCGCAAGTTGATCTAACTTATCTACTTATTAAGGAAATTTCTTGGTTCTTGAAGGTTTTGGACTCACTTGCTAGAATCTTAAATAAAACCAACTTACTAATATTCCAAGGTAGAGGAAGGTCTAACCTTAAGCTCTAAGGCAACAACTTAAACTTAATAACAAGCAACAAGCACAAACAAAGCCCAAACTATCTAGCAGCTATGGCAACATCCTAAGCCTACTAACAAACAACAAGCATAAGATCAAAACAAGCTATTTAAACCGACTATGGAAGCATCCTACACCTACTAACAAAACAATAAACACAACATAAGCATGGTACTAACTAGCCAGCTATGGGGAACATCATATGTCTAACTACTAAAATTTCAAGGCAAACAAGCAAATCATAGCTTAAATAGATAAAGCAACAAGTAAATCATATAGCAATCATAAACAATAAGTAATCATACCTGGTGATGGAGAGGAGGAAGAGAGAGACCATTACACCTAACACAACTCAACAACCCAGATTTCCTAAGTTAGTCTACAGGAACAACTCCACTCTGTTACCAACTATAACGACCCCCAAAATTTAATATAACTTAAGGAAACGTTACTAACCATCGACCCTCATGCCAACCTAATGCCCCGAAAATTTCGGTAGCATAACAACGTAATTGTAGCTACCCAGAAATTTTAGACACCTGGAAAACAAGAATATACACTTCTAATTTCAGATCACAACTCTACTTCACTTGACAACATCCCGACATACTCATTGAATTAAAAACTAACTTCAAATCTCAAGCAGGTATAACACGAGTCAAATCTCGTAACAAGTACAACTAAATAGACAAGAAAGTCCACAACATTTATAAAGAAAACTTGTAACGTTTAATGCTACATTTGAAACAGTACAACCAAACTATCACCAACCCTTGCTCCGTCATCAACTAAAGGATATCAATGACATCTTAGAAGATAGGCCACAACCTAAACCGAGCTCAAACCCAATAACAAATAAGAAAGAAAAACAAATGATCAAAGACAAGTCTACATAGACCAGCTACCTATGGTCTTTCTCTCGCCATATCTCCTCTGCATCACCAAGTTCGAACATGTTTACAGCACCTGTAAACCTGGTGGTGGGTCAGTACAAAACCACGGTATTGAGTAATTGGCTCACGCCTGAAGAGCCATCAAACAACATACATATACAGGACAAATATCGTGGTTTTCAACTACAATATCACCATACCTCATATACAAGATGAAAAATCAATACAAGGAAGCATACGCGACTAATGCAATCGTGCAACAACCATGCACCTAAACACATGAAATTTCGCACCATGTCATGCACATTCAAAACACATGAATTCCGCATCATGCCATGCACACTCGATTTTCTCTCAAGCTCCACGAGCCCGCTCAACACTCATAGCCCACAAAGCTCCCTGAGACTGACTCATTCGAGTCACGCCAACCCCTGATCATATTACCCAGGGCCTCGACGTTTCTCTACGACGCTCAGTGTTCGACCCTTGGCCATATTACCCAAGGCCTCGAACTATGCATCGCCCCTTGGCCATAATACCCAAGGCACCCGATGACTTCACAATCAAACCGTACATCGTCCCTTGGCCATATTACCCAAGGCACCCGATGACTTCACAATCAAGCTGTACATCGCCCCTTGGCAATATTACCTAAGGCACCCGATGACTTTCACATCGCCCCTTGGCAATATTACCTAAGGCACCCGATGACTTTCACATCGCCCCTTGGCCATATTACCCAAGGCACCCGATGCTCCTCTTCATCCATTGGTTTCATACCACCCCTCGACCATTTTTACCCGAGGCACCTGGTACTCACCTAACTTTCCCTTTTCAACACACAAGGTCCTCGACCTCACAATCTCTCTAAAATGCATGAATCCTACTCATTATGCTTCTAGACCATGCTTTATGCCCGAAAGACATGAAAACTATGCAACACGCTCACAACATACATAACATGTTCATTTTAACAATCATAATGAAGCACCAAGCTAATCAACCAAGATCTATCAACACATCCCAACAATCCAACATACGCAACAAACATCTAGCCAATGTCTCACACAACGTATAATTCAAGAAGCGATATGTATAGCACATAAAAATATAACATGGGCAAGGCATACAACATGCTAGCACACAACAAACAGACTCAACAAGTAGAAATCCACTTACAGTCGCTCTAAAGTGCTCCTAAGCAGTCCTAACACTTCCTGAAATAAGAAAGATAAGGCCTAGAAGTTAGAACTTAGTTTGACGACCTTAACCTAAGTTGAAAGAGATCTAGAAGGAACCTTCTTACCCCAAAACCAACCTTAAACTCGATTCAAACACTCTAAAACTCGCTTGAACCTTGTTATAAGGGAGTTCCATGGTTAGTAACATACTTTGAACACTTCAAAATCAAACTTAACCTACAAGAAAGAGTACTCAAGGCTTAGAGACTCATTTACAACACATACTCAAGTCCGAGAAAGCCTTATTATTGCTATCACTCACCTGAAACTTACCAAACAACCCAATCACTTGATGGTTGGTGTTCGTAGGGGTTCAATGAGCTCGAAACTACAAACAGAGGCTCCCCAAAGGTTAGAGACAATCCTGAAACACTTTAATTGACTCCAAATAGATTTATAAAGTGTCGAAACTTACCTAACTTCTGCAAACAGAACTAAATGTTTGATGGTCGACACTCAAAGATAATTAGACCTGCAAGTTCGGTGTCCTTAGGGAGTGGGTTATCTAGATCTAAATCAAATAAGCATGGGTAAACATTAAACCTTACCAAAAAGGGGAAAAGTCACCACTGCTAGCTGAAACACACACATAAGGCGTGTTAGGGTTCAATCCGCGAGTCGTTAGCCTGCTGGTACCAAAGACGAAGTTGGAAAAGCTTGGGTTCGTGGGTTACTGTCCATGCTCCGTCACTCACGTTGTCATAGAGAGTCGGTCTGCTCACTGGAAGAGGGAACTCGCCGGAATCGCGTCGAAGGAGTACGAGTTGCAGCGTCGCACGGTTTAGAACGAGAGAGCTTGTTGTCGCACGCGAAAGGGGAAGGAAATCTGAGAGGAGTGCTTGCTGGTGGTGGCTGTGCAAGAACGAAAGGAGAAAGGGACGACTGGCGATGCGAAAACGAGGGAGGGAGGAAGGAAGCAGGCGGCTTGGCGTGAAGAAGAAGAAAGGGGGATTGAACGGTGTAAGGAAAAAAAAGGGAAGAGAGAGAGTGAAAAATATTAGGGCACAATTCCTTTATTCTTTAATCTTTCTATTTTCTCCTTCCTTTAATAAAAGAATGCCCAAAAATATAAGCGCAAACGATTCTAGGGATATTTTCAAAACTCCAATTTCTCTCTTTTCCCTAAATTTCAAGAAATTTAATTTATCAATTAACAACGAGCATTAAAATATAGATACAAACTATAGGAAATAGACCCAAACGATCTAGAATTAGTCTAATTTTATAACGCGGGGCGTTACAAGTAATAGCCAAAACGGTTTATAGTATAGGGATAGGGTTGGGTACCTTATCCTGGGGACACTATGAGACGTGGCCCACTTTATAGATAGTACAGACGATGTGATCCTAAATCGTCCATGAAGAGACATGCGAGTGGGGGCGTCCTATGCAATGAGTTTGCATAAGACCAAGACCGAGAAATAAGTCACTCTTGCTTTATAACGTCGTTTACTGACAAGGCTGACTATTTCATGTGATGATCTAGGTAACTCGATCTTAATCCTGAGCTAACTATGAACTCCTGTTTATTCTGACTTATCCTTAGATCTACATGGGTGAGAATGGCTCAGCATCGCCGACTCAATAGGCCTCCCATTTCAGGGATAGGAACGGGTAGATAGCTGGGGACATAGTCCTGCAAGAAGGAATTCGCTCCTACCCGAATTAGGGATAGTAGAGAGGTTGTTCCCTTAAGTGTTGTATCTGGGGCTTGAACAAAGGGATCCTGCCCTCTCATTGGCCCGAGAGGGACTCGGTTTGTTGGTTGGACCATAAACCAATTGTTCATTAAAGGATCAGTGGGACTTAAGGAACAAGAAGTACTATAGGGGTAAAACGGACACTTGACCCAACTATAGTTACGAACAACCTGTGAAGGATCGACTTATTAATCATGGTTATATCAGATGGACAAAAATATATCTACAATGAGGGGAGTGTAACTACAGGGCTATAGTGGAGTGTCCCAGTAGTTAATGAATGTTGGTTAGCTAGGTTAATGAGATTAGCCGGTTAACCTCAGATCGTTGGAGCCAATGATCTGTAGGTCCATTAGGTCCCCTTGCTAGCTCATACGTATTATACCTTCGAACTTAGTGATAGGAAAGTTTGAATCGTTCAAAATCGGTTTAGGGAATTAGTGTCAACTATATATGATATTGTCGACAAAATAGTTTAATTATGAATTAAACTATTAATTTAGAGAGTAAAGTATTTAAATATGATTTAAATACAATATATATGAATAGGGATTCATATTAGGTGCATAGTATTAATTTGATATATGATATTAAATTAATATTACATAATTGATTAAAGTGTTTAATTAATTATTGTTTTAATTTAAAAATGATAATGAATTGTTTTTAACTAAAATTTGAGATAGAAATTTCAATCTTGAATTTATGAAAATTCAAGATTAGTGGATTTAATTAGGTGATATGAATTAATTTGATTAATGTCATATGATTAATTGAAATATGGTAATTTGAAAGGCAATTGAGAATTGCATTTTAAATTAAATCCAAGAGTAGAATTTTACTCTTGCATGGATGGAGATAGTGGAATTACACAACTAAATCCACTCTTGCATGGATGAAGAAAGTGGAATAACACCTCAATCATGCAAAGATGCATCTATTCTCCATTGCACACCTAGAATCCACTACGGACATTCTCCTCACCATGTGTCTTACATTGGTGAATCTAAGATGCATGAAAATCCTCTATAAATAGGGGATTAGAAGATGAAGAAGTATGGAATTTTGGAGTAATGTTATGGTGCCAAAATTCACTCTCAACCTCACTCTATCAATTCTCTCTAAAAGCTTGTAGTGTTCAAGAATATCCCTTCCAATCCCTATCACCATAGACTCCCACAAGTCGTTCTAAGACCGGAGGATAGCGGGGAAGACATTAGAGGTGGTCCACACACCATTCGTGATCAAAGGAATCAAAAGGAGTTGCTGAACAGGTCGCCAAAAGGTTGGTAAAAATTCTGCTCTCTGTTAACGGTATTTGGACAGCATGCTTTCATTTTCTAAAACTGATGTAGTTAAGTGCCTCTGATCCTAAAATTGCTTCCACATGTGTTATATGAACACCTTCAAAAAAACTCTTAGTTCTAAATTCTGGAGATGTCCCTCAAACACTTTAGACGTGAAGGCTTTAGTAAATGGATCAGCCATGTTCTGCTTTGAGGCTATCTGGATGACGATCATGTCTCCTCGTTGTACAATCTCCCGGATGAGATGATATTTGCGTTCAATGTGCTTTCCTCGTTTATGGCTTCGAGGTTCCTTTGAATTTGCAACTGCTCCACTATTATCACACATCTTAGGAACTACTTTTAACTCGGTTAGAAATTTCCTAAGCCATACTACTTCTTTTGACGCTTCACATGCTGCAACGTATTCAACTTCCTTCGTGGAGTCAGCAATACATCCCTGCATAAAGCTTCTCCACACAACCGCTCCTCCATTGAGAGTGAAAACAAATCCCAATGTATATTTCCTAGAATCTATGTCGATTTGAAAACATGAGTTAGTGTATCCAATAAGGATCAAATCCTTAGAACCATACACCCGCGAATAGTCTCTTGTTCTCCTCAGATATTTAAGGATATTCTTAATGGCAATCCAATGAGCATGACCTGGATTGGACTGATTGGAGGATTGGAATTCCCAATTCCGTTAAAGCAGAAGCGCAATTGGACCATTCGTAATTAATTTTGTTTCACAAAATACCAATACATTGGCAATTATACAAAATTCACAATTCTTATAAATTTAAGCTAAGCATTTAGTTCTAAACTAAAGAACAAAGAGAAGCGAAAACTCACAACTCACCGTCGTGGGCGACTCTGAATTCTTGAACACTTCTTGATTATGTCGCTACAATGAACACCACCATTTGGTTTCCCCGCTATGACTCTGAGATCAGGAACCCAGTAGTGGGATTGATCTTGAATGGGAATGAAACCACAGAGAAGAAAACTTTCTCTGTTTTCTTTTAGAGAGAATAAGCGTGAGAGAGAGTTTGTTAGAGAGAGAGAGAGAGATTTTTGTTCTTCAAATACAGAATGAATCGAGATCGCCAAGACCCCTATTGCGTATGGTTTAAGTGAGAGAGAAAAAATTAATATAATAATTAATTAAAATAAAATTTAATTAATTAAATAGATTAATTAATTAATTAATAATAGGGAAAAGTACAATTTTAGTCCCTGTGGTTTGAGTTAGGTTTCATTTTGGTCCCTGAGTTTTTAAACTCAACCATTTAGTCCCTAAGGTTTGGTTTTAGTTTCATTTTGGTCCCTCCATCCATTTTTCCGTTAAAAACTAACTGATCGATGACGTGGCACTATTTTTTATATAAAAAAATTATTTTTAAAAATTTTTAATTTAAAATATATTAAAATAATAAAAATATTATTGTTTTTATTTCCTTTTATTATTTCTCTCTTCCTCCTTCTTCCTCCTTCTTCCTCCTCCTTCTTCTACTACTCTTTCTTCTTCAACCCATCTCCAATCCATGGTCAGCGGCCGCCGCCGCCGTCGACTTTTTTTTTTTCTTTCTTTCTCTCATCTCCTTCTCTTTTCCCTTCCCCATTCTCGATCCCGGAACCTTGAAGAAAAGAGAAGATTTTAGTGAAGTCTTCAAAAGCTTCGGATTTGAAAAGTTCTCACACCCATGGTTCCAGATTTAGAAACAAAGCTCCAGATTTGAAAAGTTTTCACACCCATGGTTCAAGATTTAGAAACAAAACCCACAATCCATTTTAGAAACAAAACCCATTTCAGATTTGAGCAACCACCATGTCGTTACCCATGCTGCGACACCCATTTCAGATCTGAGCGACCACCACGACGTTACTTATGCTGCGACCCACGGTTCCAGATTTAGGAACGCCGAGTACCACACGATTCGACCACCACGTGATGGCCAAATCTACGACGTCGAGGGTTCTTTTTTGTTTGTGCGAGCAACCTTCGATTTCCAATCATCTTTTTTGTTTTCCAGCGGCTTTAACATGTACCGAAAAGTAGATCTACAAACAATCGCTTTTCTTCTTCAAGTTTTGGCAGTTCGTGGCATGGGTCTTTGACTTTCAGTGGGACGAGACATCCGTTGAAAACGAAAAAAAAGGAGGTGAAGAAAACGAAGAGAAATAAAAGAATAAGAAGAAAGGAATAACAAAATAGGAAAAAGAAAAAGAAGAAAAAAAAGAAACGAAGAAAGATGGGGTGAAAAGAATAAAGAAAGGATAAGAAAATTATATAAAAAAAAAAAAAAAAGCTGCTGGCGAGCGACGATTGGGCGTCAGCAAGGTTGGTGGTGGGGATGTTGAAGAAGAAGAAGGAGGTTGGTGGTGGGGTGTTGAAGAAGAAAAAGGAATAAAGAAATAAAAATATATTTAAAAAATTATATTTTATTATTTTTATTTATTTTTATTTTAAAAATGAAAAAAATTAATAAAAAAAGAGTGTCACATCATCAAACCGTTAATTATTAACGGAAAATTGGATGGAGGGACTAAAATGAAACTAAAATCAAACCTCAGAGACTAAATTCTTGAGTTTGAAAACTCAGGGACCAAAATGAAACTTAAATCAAACCTTAGGGACTAAAAGTGTATTTTTCCCTTAATAATATTGATAGCGAGCATAGCTAGCTATTTTTCTCTGATTAATTAAGTTAGTCATTTACAATTATTTGCCCAAATTCATGCATTTTTATGTTTTATTTGTAGGAAGTATGTGTTTGAAGCTTAATTCAACAATTGGAGTCAAATGGAGTTCAATCCTAAAAAAAAAAAAAAAAAAAAATAGTGTCGAAACGCTATGTGACTAGCGTCGCGACGCTAGGCGAACTTCCAGAATCCGTAATTTCGCGGTGGCGTCGCGACACTACGACCAATTTTTTCCTTATTTAAAGATTGTGATTAGGCCTTTTTGGGGGACTTCTCTTGGACGATTTGGAGCCGAAAAACAGAGAAAAAAGAGGCTTTTGAAGCTGAATCTAGGGGAAGAAGAGCGGGAATTCAAAGCTTTGTTCGTGGGGATCGTGACGGGGACGTTCGGTCTCGGCCTACTTAGTGTTTATTTCTCTTTTCCCTTACTTTAGATAGTTTTTATGGCTTGTTTAGACTTAGTTTATATTGTAACGTGGATTATGTGTAGCTAAGTTTAATTCTTAGGGATTGATGTAGCCGTTGAACACTTTATGGATTGATTTTATGGTTTTATTGCTATTGATGTCATTTATGCATAATTGTGTTCTTAATGCTTTCAATTTACCGGCCATAAATTGATTGTTGTTTGTGCTTAATTCTAACTCAGGAGAGAGGATTTAACTTAGAAATCATTGTGCATAACTAGGATTTAGCTAGAAATCGGGAGATAATAGTTAATTCTAGAAATCGTTAAAAAGGTTATCCATAATGCCTTGCATGTTTAATGAATTTATATAGGGATATCGGGTTCATTGCATGTGGGAGAATCATGTATGCTCGGGAGAGATATGTGTGATTTTAGTTTCCCAAGATTTATGAATCATAACATGTCATTAAACCATGAATTAATTCATAATCCCAATTGGTGAAATCAAATCCCTAAGACCGTTGACTCCATTAGATTGTCATACTTTTTCATTGTTTTGTGTTTGATTAAATTCATCTTCACTTTGATTTGTTCCCTAAATAAAATTGGACAAGATTATTTCGGTAATTAGATTTGATTAAAATTCCAATCCAGAGGACGACACTCGATTGCAAAATCACTATATTATTACTTGACCCGTACACTTGCGGTAAGCAAATTGAGCATCAAATATATAATTAAATATCTATTATTAATTACATGTGCATTAAATCATATTAAATGCACATCCCTCACTTAATATATAGTTTTAATTAAGTTTAATTAAATCTCATTTAATTAAATTAATTAAACTAAACAATTAATTAATTCTTTGACTAATTAAATATCACATATTTAATTAATCATACATTTGAATCATATTCAAATGTACATCTCTCTTATAACCTATAGTTTTAATAGGAATCACATTCACATGAAAATTAATCTATAGATATTAATTTAATTAAATCACATTTAACTAAATTAAATTGAACAATTAATTAATTCAAAAATTAATTAATTTTATAATTAATTAAATATAAACCATATTTAATTAATTACATATTAGAATCATATTCTAATATATCTCTCATATGTTATAGTTCAATTAAATCACATTTAATTCAACTAAATTGAATAATTAACTTATTTATAATTAATTAATTTATTTACTAATTAAATATCACATACTTAATTAGCCATATATTTGAACTATTTCAAATATATTATTCTCTCAATTAATAAAGTTTAATCTCAAATTAAACTTTATATTATAATGTATCACAATACATTATATTAATTGTATCTCATATAATTAACTTGATTCCCAAGATAAATTTAAACTATTCAAATTTTTTCAAGATTAATTGTTCCCAATTACTTTTTACGAGCTAGCAGGGGGACCTAATGGACCTACATATCAGAAGCTTCAATGATATGAGGTTGGTGAGGCAGAGGCTGAATGATGGATGTGAGATAAGATGATAGATAAAAATTAAGAAGAATGATTCAGCCAACCTTAGTGCAAGTATACACTATCGCACATAGTAGTAAAAACCATAAAAGTATCCCAAGGGTATCGATCCCACGAGGACTAAATTGGAAATTTAGATTTGAAGAAGAAACTGCTCAAATGATTGCTTAAAATAGGTAACCAAAGAAATAATTGATGATTGATTTTTGGAAGATAAATAAAACAATTAAATAAAGAAATAGCAATAATAAATAAAACGAGGTATTCAATATAGTTTCATCCCAAAGGCAAATAACTTTAATCATAGATTATTCAACTTAAGCCTATTCAATGCATTGTGTCAGATTTAACTTCTATTTGGCCTTGCTCCCAAGAACCGTTGGAAGGCTAAGCGAGTACCGTTATCCACATTTCTGTGACTCGACTCCGACATAGATGATTCACGAATGCAATCTATAACCCTATAGTTGTTATATGGTGCCTTAGGCAGCTTGCCCTATTGTTGGGGTTAGTGCCCTAAAACTCGTAAATAGTGAATGAAAAAAATTATTATATACTTGTTCGATAAAGTCGTTATGGAGTTTTGGTTCACTCAAGATTATTAAATGAGTGAAATGCACGATAAATAACCTTAAATCCAATAAACTAGTATCCTTGGCTATAACATGAGTGCTTGAACTATATGTTGTGACATAAACGTGGATCAAGTTCAAGTAATAGCCTAAACAGGTCTATAGTATAGGGATAAGGCTGGGTACCTTAATCCTAAGAAAACTATGTGACGCGGGCCACTTTGTTTGAGTACAAACGATGTGATCCTAAATCGTTCATGTAGAGACATGCAAGTGGCGGTGTTCTATGCAAATGAGTTTGCATAAGACTAGGACCAAGAAATAAGTCATTCTTGCTTTATAACGTCGTTTACTGACAAGACTGGCTATTTCAAATGCGATGACCTAGGTAACTCGATCTTAATCCTGATCTAACTATAAACTCCTGTTTATTCGGGCTTATCCTTAGATCTGCATGGGTGAGAGTGGCTCAACATCGCTGACTCAATAAACCCCCATTTCAGGGATAGGAACGGGTAGATAGTTGGGGACATAGTCTTGCAAAATAGAGTTCACTCCTACCTAATTTAATGATAGTAGAGAGGTTGTTCTCTTAAGTGACTGACTCCGGAACATGAACAAATGGATCCCGCCCTCTCATTGGCTCGAGAGGTTTTAGGTTTAGTGGTGGGATCACAAACCAATTGTTCATTAGGGACTCAACTAGAGACTTAAGGAACAAGATGTATCTTCAGGGGTAAAACGGACATTTGACCCAGCTTTAGTTACGAACAACCTGTGAAGGGTCGACTTACTAATCATGATTATATCGGGTGGACAAAAATATATCTACAGTGAGGGGAGTTCAACTATCGGGCTATAGTGGAGTGTCCCGGTAGTTAACTGAAGTTGATTAACTAGTTTAAAAAGGGTTTTGACTATTTTGACCTCGCACCGTTGGAGCCCATGATCTGTAGGTCCATTAGGTCCCCTTGCTAGCTCAAGACTAACTTTTGGAATAATATGATGGATTAAAAATGAATTGTTTTTTAAAGTTCATGTTGAGGAAAGTAAATAAAAATAATAGGTGTTGATGATACGTCGAGTTTTTCGAAAACCGAGCGTATATGGATTTTGATATAAATAAACCGAAAACATGAATAAGGATTCATGTTGAGGAAAATAACATTTCGAAAATGTTCGGGGAAAGTGGCAAAATATTAATTTAATATTAAGATATTAAGTTAATAATTAATTAATTAATTTTAAAATTAATTTTGAATTAATTTAGAAATTAGGAAATTGAAAATTATTTTCAATTTTCAAAATTAATTAAATAGTTAGTGGTAAAATCCAAGATAAATATGGATTAATTAAAATCAAAATCAAAATTGATTTTTTGGAGGTGGAGTGCATGGTGACTAAACCCATGCACTCACCTCCTTTGAGCCACTTAATCCTCCATTAATTTGGAGTTGATTTAATGGCAAATGCTGGGCATTTTCTTCAGCTTCAATCCCTCTATAAAGCTGAAGAAGAAGGCTGAAAGATTAGAGGGAGAGAGGAGTTGAATTGCTGCCAAAATCCATACTCAAACCTATGAAGTTCTTAAACTCGTTTTTCACCTTTTCTCTCTAAAATTCCATCACTTGAGGATCCCACAATCCATTCCAAAGGCTTGAGGATAGTAAGGAAGACCCTGTCGTAGTTCTTGACTCATTGGTGAAAGAAAACAAGCAACCAATCCAACAAATTTCTCCATTAAAAGCAAGGTAGGTTGCTGCCTCTATTTTTCTCGTCATGAACAGCATGCCATAGTTGATCAAATTGAGCTTATTAAGTGTTCTATATCTGAAATTGCTTCCGCTTTTATTATATTAACACCTTCACCTCTAACACCGAACAATCTCTTTCGAGCTTTTTCTCCTATATCACCTTTATGAGAATCGATATCGTTTGTCCCTTTCAAGATCAAACTCACATAGCATGCAAAGTCTAAGTGATCAATTTAAACTCAGCAAGTTCGGAATGATATTTCAATAAACAATGACATGCATTGAATAGAAACTTAAGCAAATAAACACTTTCAAGCTATTGAACCATAAGAAAATTCACCATATTGAACCCCTCAACAGAATTTAGCTAAGCATGGTGGGATAAAGTGCAAATGAACAACTTTCCATTGAAAATAAAATATAAAGAATACAGATGAATGAAAAGTGACAAGTGCTGGAAATAATAGTAGTAGCTAAATACTAGGGTTTTTTCTTTTATCCAATCCTTCTAGAGTTTGCTCGACACTCCACTCTCTCGCTTTTACAAGTGGGAATGGGGTGAAAATCCCTACAAACACTAAGGTTTGATGTCTAACTAAGGTTAGAATTCAGTCCTCTAAGAAGAACCTCGGGCATCCCTACTCATGGGCGTTTACTAGGGTTTTGTTACCACCCTCTTCTTCCTAGTGAGTTCTGCTTGAATTGGACTTCGAATCACGAGCTTATATAGTGTGCGGAGTGGTTGAGGAGCCACGAAATAGGTGCTGGTAGGTAGCCCAGCCATTTTCAGGGTCAAAACGGTCGGTTAGGTGCACAAAATTCTCGTTCAAAACGACCCGCGACGGACTCGGAACGACCTCTGTTTTTCCTGAAATGCGGTCGCAATTGATTTTAGCCTTCCCAGAAATGCAGTTGCATTTCTCGGCACTTTCCAGCTTTCCTCTGTTTTCCTGCACAACACCAAATTGGGTCAAATTCATATGAAATTGAGTCTTTTTAAGCACAAATAAGCATAATTTGACAAATGTGACTCTCAACTCCCTAATTTATCAACTTTAACATATTTTGAGCTCGGGAATAGTAAAATTGATCTAAACATGCAACTTATGACAAGAAAATGAGCTAAATATAAAGGTAAAATAGGCATATTTTTTACCCTTATCAGAGGTTAACTAACTAAACTCATTAATCGAGTTAACCAATATTCATTAATTGTTGGTCACTCCACTAAAGACTCACAACTTTAGAATATTTCTGTTTTCATGGATATTGACCAATAACGGTAAGCCAATCCTTCACGAGTGTCCGTAACTAAACCTGGCTCACATTATCGTTTTACCCATGTGTTACATATGTCTCCTTAAGTACCAGTGCTCCTCTAATGAACAACTTGTTTATGGTCCAACCATTAAACAGAAAGTCCCTCTCTGGCCAATGAGAGGGCAGGATCCCTTTGTTCAAGACCTGGAGTCACGACTTAAGGGAACACTCATCTACTTCTCCTAGAAGTGGGAATGAGTGAATTTCATCTTGTGTTGTCATGTCCCCAGCCCCCACTTGGTCTCGTCGCCAAGAAGGTAGGCTTATTGAGTCGGCGTGCAGGCCACTTTCACCCATACTAATCAGAGGGCAATCCCTCGTGAGAAGGAGTTCAAGACACACTCAGGATTAAGACTGAGTTACCTAGGTCATCCTATTGAAACAGTAACCTAACTAGTTAACGGTGTTACATCTAGTGGTTTACTATTTCGTGGTCCGGTCTTATGCAAACTCATTGCATAGGATACCCCCGCTCGCATGTCTCCTACATGGATGCCTTGGATCAATACGTTTGTATCGAATACAAAACGGGTCGTATCACACAGTGTTCCCAGGATAAGGTACCCAACCTTATCCCTATACTATAGACCTTCCAGGTTGTTACTTGAACACTGATCCATGTATGTCCCCACATACTAGTTCAAGTTACATGTACACAACCTTGGATCTTAGTTTATTGGATTTGGGTCATATTGTGCAATTTTAGACTTAATATGACAATAACACTTTATTGCATAAACCTCAATAACACTTTTATGGATACAAGTGTATAATTCATTAACATTCACTATCTACGAGTTTTAGGACATAAAACACAACACTGATATCTGCTGACAATACCTACAACATAGCATATGTCGGATCGTGTGCATAACATTGCATACATCAAGCTACCGACTTCTGTTGCATAAGAAACTCATTTCATATCCTCAACTTCTTGAGGTGTCTTTGGACTTTGTTCCTTTGATAGGCGAATTCCATGTCTGAAGGGTAACAAACCCTTTTTGGAATTGTGCATCGAATATCGAACTAAAATGTTGTCAATATAGGAAGCTTGAGACAGTGTTGGTAATTTGTTCTTTCAATCTCTTATTATCTGGATCCCTAGAACAAATTGAGCCTCACCCAAATCTTTCATTTGGAATTGAGTTGCTAACCACTGTTTAATGCCAGTCAGTACTTCCACTTCATTCCCAATGAGTAGGATATCATCTACGTATAAAATCAAGAAAGCTACAGTAGAGTCGACGAACCTTTTGTATACACTTTTAGAGGGAACCTTTTTCAGAATATATACTACAGTTTCAAAACGAATCAGGTAGTTGAGCATTACTCATCATAGACTGAACCATATCTAATAAGGTTTTGTTTCTCCTTTCTGATACACCATTCTGTTGTGGCGTACCAGGGGCTGAGAGTTGGGAAGTAATTCCATGTTCCATCAAATAGTCTTGGAATCTTAAATCCATGTACTCTCCTCCTCGATCAGATCACAGAGTTTTAATTGTTTTACCTAATTTTTTTTCAACTTTAGCTTTATACTCCTTGAATTTTTCAACGACCACTGACTTATGAACCATTAGGAAAAGATACTCGTATCTTGAATAGTCATCAATAAAACTGATGAAATATTCATACCCTTCTCGTGCTTTGACATTCATTGGACCACAAAGGTCTGAGTGCATGATAACTGCCCAAAAGGTAGTTATTTAGGCCTCATTTCTATATTGATTTGTGTGTCTTTTGTGCTTAATAGGGTTGGTTTTAGACATATAGTACATGTTTTAACCCATTTGGATGAATGGAAGCTTTGGAAATCATTTTGTGCAGAATATGTTGCTGGGTGACTTGAGGGAGAAAATTTTGTGCTGCAGCAAAGCTGGGAGCAAAACTGCCACGTCACAGCTCATTAGCCAATTTAATAAACCGACTTCTGTTGAGTTAATTTCGGGATAAAGGAGCAAGGAGAGCCATCCACGTGTCTAGGTCAACCTAATTCAAGCCTTCTTCAACTCTATAAAAGGGAGTAGCCGCCCAAGTCAAAGTCATTCCATTTTTGGGAGAAAACATTCCATTCTTGGAAAGTTCCTTCCACCTTTGGGAGCCGAATAGAGGAGAGAGATTGGAGACCACCTAGAAGACCATCATTTCAAGCTGCTCGATGAGATTAGTATTTCTTTTTATTATCTTGTAATTATGGACGGGCTTACTCAGATTGTAACTTGCGCCTCCATGCATATTATTAACTAAGTAGCTTAGGCGTTGGTTAGGAACAATGTGATTGTCGTGCTTAACTTTAGTAATATATATTGATTATTGCATCTTGGTTAATTGTTGTGCTTGTTTCTATTTTATGGCCGCCTGGCCAGCCGGTATGAATACCTCTCTCTAGTTTCAGGGATGATTTTGAGAGTGTGTGGCAATTAATCACACTACGATCATTGTGTATTGGTGAACGCCAGTGACTGAGCTAGGGATAGCTAGTTACCTAGTGTTTGATCGGTCGTACTTCATTGGGGTTGAAACACATTCCAAAAAATTCGGAGTTTCGGGAGGAATCCACTTATAATACTGCGAGAGTTTGCATGATCAATAATATTGCTAGAGCATCTTTTAAAACAATTACTAAATCCTAACCAGCGGCTGTTTCTAATCTGTCTGCCCATTTGTTTATTCTTTGTTCTGTCATTTATTGTGCTTCAACATTATTCTTATAAAAACCAAACATTTTTACCATCTTTGAAACCATTAGAGAGTTGCACAAAGTAGATAAAGTGGAAGCTAGTTCAGGCCTTGGATTGACAATACTTATCACTTGCTGGGGACTGTGTATACTTGCACAGGAATTCTAGAGTCTTTTTATACCATATTTTTACTCACTCTAGGAGCCCAACAAGTTTTT
The DNA here is from genome assembly GCA_036850905.1 of Luffa acutangula. Classification (NCBI taxonomy): domain Eukaryota; kingdom Viridiplantae; phylum Streptophyta; class Magnoliopsida; order Cucurbitales; family Cucurbitaceae; genus Luffa; species Luffa acutangula. Next base: position 8,751,169 of record CM072090.1, read on the forward strand.
TGGCGCCGTTGCCGGGGACTTGAATAAGTTTTTATCTGATTTGTTTTGTCTATGTGTTTTAATGGTTTGGTGCTAGAGCTTTTTAATTGTTTCTTTTGTTTTTGCAGGTGTGATTTTGGTGCATGAGCGATCCGCCTGGGGTACGGTTCGAGCTTGATCCAAAAATCGAGAGGACATTCAGGAGAAGAAGGAGAGAGCAGCATAGAAACCAGAATTCAATGGCTGGCGTGTCGCATCTTCCGTAGGGTCCTGAAGATCTAGCGAACCCCCAGCACAATCGTTTGCTGCAGCAAAATCCGCCGCTGGAGCACAATGAGCAGCAAAATAATCAGGCTGAGAATCCTATCTTGGTAGCGAACGATAGGACCAGAGCCATTCGCGCGTATGCTTTTCCAATGTTTGATGAGTTGAATCCAAGGATTGCACGTCCTCAAATTCAAGCGACAAATTTTGAAATGAAACCGGTAATGTTTCAGATGTTGCAAATCGTGGGTCAATTCCATGGTTTGTCATCTGAAGACCCTCATTTACATCTTAAGTCTTTTCTAGGAGTTAGTGATTCTTTTGTAATTCAAGGAGTGCCTAGAGATTCTCTTAGGGATGGAGCAAAGGCGTGGTTAAATTCTTTTGCTCCAGGATCAATTAGGACATGGGATTAGTTAGCTGAAAATGTTTTTAGTAAATATTTCCCACCTAATAGAAATGCTATTTTAAGGAGTGAAATAGTAGGGTTTAGGCAACTTGAAGATGAGACTTTTAGTGAGGCTTGGGAGAGGTTTAAGGAGCTTTTGCGAAAGTGTCCCCACCATGGCTTACCACATTGTATCCAAATGGAAACATTTTACAATGGATTAAATGCGGTAACTCAAGGTATGGTTGATGCTTCGGCTGGAGGGGCCCTTTTGGCAAAAGTTTTTAATGAAGCCTATGAAATTTTAGAGAGAATATCTACTAATAGTTGTCAGTGGTCGGATGTTAGAGGCACAAATAAAAAGGTTAAGAGTGTATTAGAGGTTGATGGTGTGCCCACCATTAGGGATGATCTTGCTATGATTGCTAACGCTCTTAAGAATGTGACAGTGATTAGTCATCAGCAGCCGCCAGTTGTGGAGCCTGCTGCAGTGGTGAACCAAGTTGCAGATGAAGCATGTGTCTATTGTGGTGAAGATCACAACTATGAGTTTTGCCCCAGCAATCCAGCTTCTGTGTTTTTTGTAGGTAAGCAGAGGAACAACCCGTATTCTAACTTTTATAACCCAGGTTGGCGCAACCACCCCAACTTCGCGTGGGGAGGACAAAGAAGTAATGTGCAAACACAGCAAAAGGTGAACCAGCCGGGATTTGCTAAAGCGCAGGTATTGCCTCAGCAAAATAAGCAGGCTTTGCCCCAGCAAAATTTGGGGAATTCTCTCGAGGCAATGATGAAAGAATTTATGGCACGTACAGACGCCGCAATTCAAAGTAATCAAGCTTCAATGAGAGCCCTGGAATTGCAAGTGGGTCAGCTGGCTAATGAGCTGAAGACAAGACCTCAAGGGAAACTTCCTTCAGATACTGAACACCCTAAAAGGGAAGGTAAGGAGCAGGAAAAGGCAGTGACTCTTAGGAGTGGTAAGCCACTAGAAGAAAGAAAAGAGCCTAGTAAAACCCAGGATATAGAAAATAATTGTGATAGAAATAATGTCGTGGTTGAAAAAGATTTGGAGTCTGGTCAGGGTGCTGGAGGCAGCAATAAAGATGCTGGAGCATCTGGTTCTGTTCCAGATGTGGAACCACCTTATGTGTCGCCCCCACCTTATGTACCACCTCTACCTTTTCCACAAAGGCAAAAGCCTAAGAATCAGGATGGTCCATTTAAAAAGTTTTTAGAGATTCTTAAGCAATTGCATATAAATATCCATTTAGTAGGAGCAAATGCCTAATTATGCTAAATTTCTTAAGGATATTTTAACTAAAAAGAAGAGGCTAGGTGAGTTTGAAATTGTATCTCTTACTGAGGAATGTAGTGTCATTCTTAAGAATGGCCTACCACCCAAGGCTAAGGATCCAGGATCATTTACTATACATGTGTCTATAGGTGGAAAAGAGTTAGGTAGAGCACTTTGTGATTTAGGTGCAAGCATTAACCTTATGCCTCTTTCGATCTATCGGAAGCTAGGTATTGGTGAAGCTAGGCCTACTGTTGGGTTCCTAGAGTGAGTAAAAATATGATATGAAATACTCTAGAATTCCTGTGCAAGTATACACAGTCTGCAGCAAGTAATATTATCAATCCAAGGTCTGAATGAGTTTCCACTTTACCTATTTTGTATAACTTTCTAATGGTTTCAAAGATAATAAAAATGTTGGGTTTTATCGGAATTATGCTGAAGCAAAATAAATGACAGAACAACGAGTAAACAAATAGACAGATAGATTAAATATAGACACTAGTTAGGCTTTAGTGATTGTTCTAAGATATGCTCTAGCAATATTTTTGATCATGCATCTCTCGCAGTATTATTAGTGGATTCCTCCCGGAACTCTGGATCTTTTGGGATATGTTTCAAACCCAATGAAGAGCGACCGATCGAGCACTAGGCAACTGGCTATCCCTAGCTCAGTCACTGGTGTTCACCAATACACAATGATCGTAATGTGGAGAATTGCCACACACTCTCTAAATCATCCCTGAAACTAGAGAGAGCTATCCATACCGGCTGGCCAGGCGGGCATAAAATGAGAATAAGCACAACAATTAACCAAAATGCAATAGTCAATTTATTACTAGAGTTGAAGCACAGTAATCACATTATTCCTAACCAACACCTTAAGCTACTTAGTTCATAATAGGCATAGGAATACGAATTACAATCTGAGTATGCATGTCCATCACTACAAGTTAAATAAGAAGGTAAACTCCCTAATCAGCTTGCGGTTGATGGTGTTCTTGATAATCTTCAATCTAGGACACGTGTAAGGCTCTCCTTGATCCTTTATCCCGAAAATATCTCAATAGAAGTCGGTTCATGAAGTTGGCTAACGAGCTGTGATGTGGCAGTTTCTGCTCCTAGTTTTGCTGCAGCATAGAATTTGCTCCCTCCAGTCGCTCAGCAGCATAATCTGCATAAAGTGATTTCCAAAGCTTCCATTCTTCCAAATGGGTTAAATCATGTAATATCTCTCTAAAACCAACCCTATTAAGCATTAAAGACACACAAATCCTTATATAAATGAAGCCTAAATAACTACCTTTTGGGCAGTTATCATACCCCCAAACTTGAACTATTGCGCGTCCCGAGCAATACTAACCAACCTTCCTTCAAGAATTTCAGAATATTAGACAAAGAATTAGCTTAATTAAACCAGACAGTCCAACACTACCTTTAACCTTTACTTGAGCACTCTGCAAAACCAAGCTCTGCTGCAGCAAAATGATTCCTTCAGCAGGGACAAATAATCACCACTTTTCAACTTAATTCTAAGAACTCACCACAGCCTAGCTCTATTATCAGACATTTCAAAACATATTTTTAAAGGGGTTTATAACATTATTTACCAGACTTAAAGCAGCCTTACAGTCATAAGCTCTTAAGCATGGGATGACCCACTTTATGGTGCAGTATACCCTTGCCTCAAGCTTATCACCAACTAGGCTCAATACTCATTATAAAGCTCAAAAATCCTTAGTTATTCCATCTCTTGCCCCTCAGAATGGCGACATTTTATGATGAAGCTCACCTAAGTTCTGGAAGACAGAAAACTGCTGGATCATTATTCATCCCTCAAAACTTTTGCTCTGTCAATTTTTTTCAGCAAAATCTTCAACAAATAATTTTTTTTCTCATATTTCTCATTTTTTCAAATTTCCTAGGTCATCTTTTGACGCGAAGACAAACTGTGGGTATCACAAATGTCCCCGGTTACTCAATAACCTAGCAAATTTTAATTTGAAGGAGAGGAATGCTCGAGCAATATAATTGGAGTAGCAAAAAGTCCCCCAAACTTGAATTATTCATTGTCCTCAATGAATCATTAATTAAGCAATTATACCCCCAAACTTAAATTTTTCTATCTGAATTTTTAAACTAAACATGGGACTAGGATTAAGCTTAAAGTGGATCATATAAGTCAATACTACCGTCAAAAATCTTCTTGCCGCAGCAACAGTCCAGACTAGAAAAAATGCTCAAGCAAAAGGTTTCTAGAGATCAGAATACCTTGATCTAATTAAGCGTAATCAGTCCAAGCTTCAAAAATTCAGAAGAAAATAGTTAAGTTAGAGTTAGTCAGTGCTCATAGAATAGAAACATTCAGAAATTTCATTTAAAATCATAGAAAAATATTACAAAGCAGAGATATATTTTTAAAGCAGAAAAATTAAAAAGAAAGACAATCAAACATTTTTAGCAAAATGGGGTCAGATATGCGCGAGCAAACAAAATGATAAGACAAAAATAATGCTCGCTGAAGATCATTCCATCCATCAATCTTCCTGACCCTGATCTTCATCATCATTCTCTTCTCGTTCAACAGGCGGGGGTGGTATCCAAAGATTAAACAAATCATCGGGAAACACTGGAAAGGCCGGATATGGCGTTGAAAAATTGGTCTGCAAGGCCCCCCTGAGCGCATCATCTCTCCTTTTAGCATAAGTCCAGTAGGTCTGAGCTTGCCTTTCAGCAAAATCTAACCTACTGGTCAACACTGACAGTTGCTCTAGGATCTGATTAACGCCATACACAAGCCCACCCTAGCGAACCTCTTACATACGCTGAAGCCGCACCAGATTAGGTGTGTCAATGATTCCCTTATTAGTCATGATCATATCTTCTGGAACCGTGGGCACTCCTGCCCTGCCGCATAACATCGTGATAGTGTTCGGAAAGAACAGCTTCCCCACCTTCTTCTTCCAGCAATCAACAATCTCAGAAGAAATTATCTTTCCTACATCTATACTCATCGAGCGAAGAATGGCAAAGGCAAGCAATACCCTGTCCCGAGATACTGTGGAGTCGTGTGTTGTCGGCAGCAAGCGTAGCCTGATGAAACCCATCCAGGTGTTGGCTTCACTCTTCAAATAAGCAGCTTGAAATGTATGCTTCCTTGTCTGCGACACCCTCCACTGGGCCCCCTCAATGCCTACCTCCCGGACAGCCGCACTCAGTTGATCACTGTCTTCCGCATTTTACGTTTTGAAATCCTTCTTTTGAACTTGTACCGCTTCGTTTTAAGGTTATTTCCGCGTTAGTTTGTTTGAATAACTAAAGGTTTCGGTTGTTCTGTTTAAACTGGGATCCCAGGTTCAAAAGTTTTCGCAAAATTTCTAAGTATGATTTCTTTAAATGATAATTTCTCGCTGTTCTTAGAAGTAGAATGAAATGCATGTAGTAACGGCCTTAGGATCTAGGCACGAAAAGTAGGGTCGTTACAGAATCATTCCTCAATACAATATTGTAGCCACCTTTCTCTTTACTTTTCTAGAGTTCTTTTAAGTTTTCTTAGTTCATGGGTCGGTTGATCGAGCCTCGAGCTTGGACGTGCTTGTCTATGGCCAACTAAGCTTGGATCATTGTGCACCTCCAGGGAGTTGGCAAACTTATGTTAGGTCAATTAATTGTTCACGAGCCCCATACTACAGGATGAATGAAATGAAATGAAATGGAACGAGATGACATAACCTTTAGGCCCTTAGCCCAAATAACCTCAAGATACCTTGGTTGTTGCATGCCTAGCAGTATTGTTGATTACTAACTATTTTAAAATACTCATCATTTTTTCCCTAATATGTAAATGCAGGTAAAGGCAAGGGTGTACAGAATGCATGACGGAACGTTGGTGGATAAGCCATGGAACCTCATAGGATAGACTTCCACATTTCACGTTTTCGAACTCCTTCTTTGCATTTGATATGTGTTGATTTAGGACTTGTTTCGCTTTGAGATTTTTGTTGAAATGGTTAAAATTCTATTTTGTTCTGTTTTAATTTGGGTTCCAGGCTGAAAAGTCTCGAGTATTTTCTAAGCATGTTTTACTTTAACGTCGTTTTCATCGTTGTTCTATGAAAGTATGAAAGTAAGGAGGCAATGCATGTGGTAATGGCCTAGGATTTAGTCATGAAATATAGGATCGTTACAGAAATGGATCAAGATTTTCTAAATTTCATAAACTCCTATGAGGTGGCTTTTATAGAAAAGTTATCCTAGATCCAAATATATAAAAATAGAACTTTTAAATCGAAAAATAAATTTTGCTATTTTTATAAAAGTAAAAGTTCAAAAATTAACCAAAATTTGAAGATTAAAAATATAAAGTAAAATAAAAAAAATGAAATAAATCTATTGATGTTTTTTTTTTTTTTTGAGATACATCAACATTTGAGGATGGGGGATTCGAACTTCTAACCTCTTGGTCGAGAGTACATGTCAATTACCGCTAAGCTTTGCTCGCTTTGGCAAATAAATCTATTAAAGTAGATGCTCAATTAAAATAGAAATACTCTTATGATTAAATTATAAGATTTAGTCCATTAACTTTTAGGGTTATGTCTAATTGGTCTTTGAACTTAAATATCTAAGAGGCCACTAAACTTTCAATTCTTATGGAATAAGTCTTTGAAGTTTAAAAATGTTTTATAAATCTCTAACTTTCTTAAGTTTATTTCTAATAAGTCTCTAATCTATTCAATATTTTTTAAAATTAAGTATCTCTTTTTACATAAAGTTGAATTTTGTGTCTATTAGAATTGTAATTTCTAACTTTTCAATTTTGTGTGTTTAATTGCCTTAAAAAAATTGTCTAATTAATAGATTTATAGATTTGTGAATTTAAAAAAAAAAAAAAAAAAAAAAAAAAAAAAAAAAAAGACTAATAAGTCAGAGACGTATTAGAAACATTAAAATTTGAAAATCCCATGAGACACAGAATTGAAAAATTACAAATCTCTTAAAATTTCAAAAACTTATTATGTATCATTCAAAATTCTAAAAGTTACAAACTTGTTAGACATCTATAATCTATAATCTATAATATCTATTGTTCATACGTAACTTCAAAGATGGAGACACGTGGAATAAACAATATATTGTATTGATGTAATACGTGTGTGGGTGTACAATCTCTAACTTTAATCCTCTGATTCTCTCTCTTGTGTTTGTGAGTGGGTTTCACTCGAGGGTTGGAACGCTTGATTTCGAGTCTGAAGCTTCAATGGATTCTTGGAGCTTGAAGTCTTCCAGTCTTGAAGGAGTTTTCTGTAACGCCCCAGGTTCTCTAACCTCTAGCCTAGCGGCGCTACTGCCTACTCTAGACTCTCAACAACTTAGGACAACACTCTTTAAATCGAATGTACCGAAAATTTCGGCAACATAACGACGTAAAACCGGTTATCCCAAAACTTTTTAAACACCTGGTAAAGATTTTTAACACTTCTATATAGGCATCCAACCAAGCTCCACCCAACTACAGTCAGATTCACAAGCCTATCTCCTCTAGACAAGGCATACTTGACCAGAACATGCAACAAAGTGAAAATCATGCAGCGTTAAGACATTCATTAACAAGAATCGCTAGACCACTGACTAAGCATTTATTAAACTTAAACAAAATAAACAAGACTAGTTTATAAACTCGAAATAAATCCTTCCTCAGGTGAATCCCTCGCCATATTGGGCACTACGAAACAAACCAACTTAAGCAACTAGGAAACAAGCTATCTCAAGCAACAAAATTTAGCTTCTAAGAACAAAACAACTCTCTAGAAATAATTCCTCGCAGTTCTCCTCCTCGCCACCAAGGTCCAGATCATCCTCGATACCTGCAACATCTAAAATGTTGGGGGAAGGTGGGGAAGGGGGTATCAGTACAACCGCGGTACTGGTAAGTAGCTCACACGAGCTAGATCACAGGCATCAAACAATTTCAAACAGCATGCTTCTCACACGCATACACCATGCTTCCAAAAGCAGTAAAACTAACATGCTCTCAAAGCAATAAACCAAATCATGCCACAAGCACTAAACCATACCATGCATGTGCATCCCACACTATGCACCCACTCACACAACTAGATCACACATGATTTACGCGTCATGCTCCGCACCTATCACATGGATTACGCACCATGATGCGCAAACCAACACGTGCATTACCCGCCACGTTGCGTAAATCCTTTCGCATGCATTACGCGTCATGCTACGCCAACCACTCGCATGCATTACGTGCCATGCTATGCAACCACTCGCATGCATTACGCGTCATGCTACGCTAAGCCAAACACGTGAATTACGCGCCACGCTGCGCACCTACACATGATTTACGCGTCATGTAACGCAACAGCTTGACCCATGCTACACATCCCGTGACAACATGCTAGCCTAATCCCACAAACAAGACATGACATCCCATCATGCCAAGATGCAACATCTAATCATGCTCAAACCACAACACAACATGCTTATCCCAAGCAACTAAGCAAAACACGTTCATTACAACACATATTAACACAGCAGATCATGCTTATCTCAAGCAAACCCAACTCACATGCTTATCACAAGCATAAGCTCATCTCAAGCATCTCATAACAAGTATAACATCACAACATGCTTTTCACAAGAGCAAAGATAAAACATAAAACAATCGTCATGCTTCACACAGTCAAACACAATCGAGCAAGTAGAAACTACTTACAGATGACTTTTACAAACCAGCGCTAGCTAGAACGGCACAACACGCTCCAAAACGAGCTTCCAACTACAAACAAACTACCAACTATTAAAGAAAGTCTACACTAAAGAAAAGCACCCTAAAACATGCTGCTAAGGGCGAGATTGAACCAATAATGGTTTCTTTTCCTTGCTGGACAACATCTAAACATAACCCAAATTGAGAACCTAACGCCATTAAACCATGGGCAACCACGTTTAAAGCGTTACGGGCGGTGGGTATTTGTTAGTTGACGATGTTAAGACTATACAGCCACTGGACAACAAGCAACAACCACCTACAGTGCATGAACGACATTCTACGGGCTCCTAAAGCTTAGGCAATGCACATAAAACCTCGTTAACTAATGAGACTTGGCTTAGCATGACTTTTAAGCTATGGACAGCAACATGGACTCATTAAACCATGCTTCTAAACCACGGACAACAAGGAAAAGCTCATTTAAAACATGATTTAAAAACCTATAAAGGATCGGAAACACCTAAAGGCAATGAGACTTAATGGGCATTTGAAAACTACATGCTTATAATCAAAATAACCATGATAACTCACTTAAACGCATAAACTAGGTCCTATAAGGGTTATGAAACTCCTACAATCCTAGATATGCAATGGGTAATGACCTAAACATGATTCTAAGGCTAGGATAACTATTGGGCAGCAACTTTTAATGCTAAAAGCGAAGGGACAGCAAAGGAACCTTACCAAACGGACTCGCTTTCACGATAGGTGGGTTATTTTAACCTCTAACAACGTGTTAGAACGCTCCTTGGGAAATGGGTATCCAAGCCGAAGTGTTTCAAACCTAATCGAACACTTAGACGACGCTGCAGATCAGAACATTGAACACAATTAAACCTTTCAGCACCAAAAACTAATGGGCAATCAAATTTAAGCTTCAACCAAGAGTGGGTAAAGCATCAACTTACCACCTGGAGCGACCTAAGGCCAAACGACACCAAAAACAACCAAGAACGCTGCTGGATAGAGGCGGAATCAGCTGAAACGAGGTCGACGAGACTCCGAATCGCCAAGCACGCGAGATCTAACAACACCAAATCGATAGGAACTTAGATCAAGCCTTAAACCACATGAACAAGGAAAGGAAAAAGGCTTACCCACGAGTTCTAAGGTTGAAACGAGAAGAAGACGGGGCTTCAAGGTGTTGTCCGTGCAAGATCTATTCAATACGGACAAGGAGGAGTTAGATCAGGCCTTAAAACACCTAGATCGAGGGGAAGGAGACTTACCCACAAGGTTTTCTTGACCAAAAACACTCGGAAAAGAGAGAGGGAGCCACGGATCTAAACCCACGAGCGGAGAGGACGGGCGCGCGGCTGCAAGGGAAAGCGGCGGCGGCGACTGGGCTAGACGGCGATGCTTCAAGCAGCGGCTGAACGGGGGACGAGCTTCACGGCTCACGGCTACACCAGAGAGAGACCGACGGGAGAGAGAGAGACGCGCGGAGAGAGCTCACGGAGGGAAGAATCGCGTGCAAAGGGAGGCGGCGCGACGAACACGAGCAGGGCGGCGCGCCTACCACGAATAGGCGGCGGCGGCTCGAACTCCGGCTGCGGCAAGGGAAGATGGCGAAGGAGGCCGGCGCAGCTGCAGATCTGGCTGGGGGGTGCTGCGCGCGTAGAGCAAGGGAGATGAGGAAACTTAGGGTTTTCTTTCCCTTATTCCTTTTCTTTAAAATTTCTTGGGAAAAATACACTTTTGGTCCCTGAGGTTTGGGTTAAGTGACACTTGGGTTTGGGAAAAATACACTTTTGGTCCCTGAGGTTTGGGTTAAGTGACACTTGGGTCCCTGAGTTTTCAAACTCAACAAAAATACCCCTGAGGTTTGAGATAAGGAGCACTTTGGTCCCTGCCGTCAAATTTTCTGTTAACTTTTAACGGTTGCTGACGTGGCACTATTATTTTAATATAAAAAATTATTTTTGTTTTATTTTTTAAATAAAAAATATTAAAAAAATTAAAAAATGAATATTTAATTATTTTTTTTATTCTTTCTCTCTTTCTTCTCATCTTCTTCTTCTTCCTTCTTCTCCATCTTCTCCCTCCTCCTTCTTCTTCTTCCTAAGTCCGGCGACCGGCGGCCACCACACGCCGCTGCCGCCGCCGGCGACTGATTTTTTTTTTTTTTCTTTCTCCTTTCTTCTTCTTCCCTTCTTTCTCCTTCTTCCCTTCTTTCTTCTTCTCTTTTTTTTTCTTCAATATTTTTAAAAAAAAAAATAGAAAAGGGAGGGAGGAGGGACCTCCCTCCTCCGTTTTCGACGCCGGACACAGAGGAGGGAGGTCCCTCCTCCCTCCCTTTTCTATTTTTTTTTTTTAAAAAACATTGAAGAAAAAAAGAGAAGAAGAAAGAAGGGAAGAAGGAGAAAGAAGGGAAGAAGAAGAAAGGAGAAAGAAGAAAAAAAAATAATTCAGTCGCCGGCGGCCGGCGGCGGCGGCGACGTGTGGTGGCCGCCAGTCGCCGGACTTAGGAAGAAGAAGAAGGAGGAGGGAGAAGATGGAGAAGAAGGAAGATGGAGAAGAAGAAGATGAGAAGAAAGAGAGAAAGAATAAAAAAAATAATTAAATATTCATTTTTTAATTTTTTAAATATTTTTTATTTAAAAAATAAAACAAAAATAATTTTTTATATTAAAATAATAGTGCCACGTCAGCAACCGTTAAAAGTTAACAGAAAATTTGACGGCAGGGACCAAAGTGCTCCTTATCTCAAACCTCAGGGGTATTTTTGTTGAGTTTGAAAACTCAGGGACCCAAGTGTCACTTAACCCAAACCTCAGGGACCAAAAGTGTATTTTTCCCAAATTTCTTTTTCTTTTTCCTTCATAACCAAAAGCCTTAAAAATAACCACTCACTCAACCAAACCCATTATTCAGCGCATAACTAAATTACACCGCTGAGATTCCTCAACTGAATGCAAACAACGCTTAACAAACTTTAGGGGGAGATTTTTATTTTTAATAACGCTTAAATCCCAACACTTTGGTTTTAAAAAAATAATAATTCCCCTCACACAAGTCCAAACAAAACTTACATTTTATTTGACTAAATGCACGAAATTTAAATACACCAAATAGCACGGGGCGTTACACTTAATGTTTAGATCTTGAAGTATTGAAGAGTATTTGGTCTTCAAGAACTTATGGATTTCAGAGAGTCTTCAGTTTTCAGCCTTGGTGGAGTCTCCTTGAATTCTCTGGTTCTGCTTGAGAGCTTTAAAGTTCGAGCTCATGTCTTTGGGAGAGTGAGGAATTTTTAAACCCTTGAAATGGAGGAGAACCCCTCTATTTATAGAGTTCTCCATGGATGGGCCCTGGTGACTTTTGGGCCTAACAATTTGGACTTGGACTTTATTGGTCTTGGGTTCAACTATTTGGTCTTGGGTTTTGTTTATATTTGACCCAAAAACCATATGACCCAAATATTAAAATACCCAAATTTGATCAAATTAATTTTTTAATTAATTGATCGAATGGACATCTGGCCTTAAAATTTTATAATTGGCCAACTTTGTCTTCAAATTAAATTTGGGACACATGTCAATTTATAATTGGTCTCGAATTTAATTATTTGTAATTTCGTCATTAATTTTAAATAATGACGTGTCAATTTGTGATTGGTCAAAATTTCTCCTTCAACAAATGCCCCTTTTGGAGATTTAAGCTCAAGTTATGTGAGAGTGAATCTCGAAAAAGATATTTTGAAATCAAAATGCAAGGTATTTGTTCTTGATTTTGACTCCATTTGATGTGTCAATTTAATCAAAATATGAATTTTGTTCAAAATTTTGATTTTTTTTATTTGACACACTTTTATCGTCAATTAATCAAAATTTGAAGTTTGGTCACAATTTTGATTTTTCTTATTTGGCAGCAAACTTTGATTTGAACGTAAGTTTGGGCAAATTTTGGTTTATGCACAAATTTTGATTTGAGGTAAAATTCTACCCAGTTTTAACTATTTGGAATAGAATTTGTGGTTTGGACTCTAGTCCATTTGGGATAAAATTTTTATTATGCCCAAAATGTAATTTGAGGTAAAATTTTACCAAATTTAAACTTGAATTTGGAATGAAATTTGAATTTGAATCTCAAAATTTGATTTGGAAGAAATTTGGAGTATGCCCAAATAAAATAGATAAATAAAATTATTTAGATAAAATTTGAATTCCCAAATTGATTTGAATTGAAACATTTATCTTTTAGGAATTTCAATTTAATCAAATTGGTTTAGATAAAGATAAAGATTATCTCATAAAATTTTGAACCGGAGATAGGATTTCATTTGAATCAAATCTTTATCTACCTTTGATTTGAACTTAAAATTTCCTCCTATAAAAAAGACTGAACCTCAATAGGGGAGAGCACAGAACAACTCAAGAGAGCATTGATTCAAGTAGGAAGCTTTCCTCTCCTTTAATTTTCTTTTATTCTACTTTTTTTTTCTTTTTTTCTTTTGAATTTTTTCGTTTTTGTTTTTTTATTTTTTTTTAGATTCTTTTTTTTTTTTTACTCACAATACTTTGTTTATATTTCAATTACAAGCACAATGCTTTCATCCACCATCCAAGAGGTAAATACGTAGGTAAGTGATTTTTTTTAAGGCGTGCATATCCCTTGTTGTCTTCAATTTGCAGGTACAACGTCTTTCGACATTAGTCCAAGGGCACAGTGTAACGCCCCAAGATTTTATAACTATCCTAGCGACATTACTAACACTTAAACCAAAACTAACTGAGTTCACCAAAAATTTCGGCAGCATAACGACATACATAGGACTAGCCCAAAATTTTAAACACCTGCTAGAGCAAAAAGCTACACTTCTAAACAATATAATCAATTGCACCACCATACTACAACGCAACAAAACTCCTCAGAACAAGTTGCGAGTCAGGGCTCGCATTATCAACTATATCTAACCAGAAATACAACTTTAACAAAGCTTATAACATTAATCCATTCGAAACAAACTTAATGATTAACAACTAAATGAATAGATAGAGTTCTTTAAAACAAACACAACTAGACCTAGAGTTTAACAAGAATAATCAGAACTAGACCTAACAGGACAACAGCTGTCCAACCAAGTTAAGCAACAAGCTATCCAACACGAAAATAAAATGGAAAATAGCACAAACTAGCTAAGGTCCTTCCTCATATGCCTTCTCTGCATCACCTGAAGGATTGGAATTTCGTAATTCCGTTAAGCGGATGCGTGATTAGGATCGATTCGTAATTAATTTTGTTTAATCTAAAATACCAATACATTGGCAATAATATTATAACTATTCTTAATATATATTAAGGCTAAGCATACAAAAATATTAGATCTAAAACTAATTTATAAAGTAACAAATTACTTACTCTCGTTGACGACTCAGATTAAATTCACCAAGTGCTTGTGAATTAATCACGACTAGTGCGAACACCACCACTATGGCTACACCGGTATGACTCTAAGACTTCTAGAGGCAGGAGACTTGTGGGAGCCTTTGGAAGAATTCTCTGAAAGTAGGAGAATGAATGGGATGCCTTTCACCCCACCCCAGGGGTCCTATATATAGTAAAGGCCAAGGCCTTTTTCCTAATAGGAAAATGGAGACCTTTTCTTAATAGGAAAAGGTCTCTAATTTTAATAAATAATTAATTAATTTCATAATTAATTAATTTTCCTAATTAAATATCATATATTTAATATTAGGGATTTTATTAAAATTAAAATTAATATGAATCCAATTCATATTAAATTTATTTGAACTCTTTCAAATATTTTCTTTCCTAATAGGAAAAGGTCTCTAATTTTAATAAATAATTAATTAATTTACCCAATTAAATATCATATATTTAATCTTAGGGATTTTATCAAAATTAAAATTGATATGAATCTAATTCATATTAAATTTATTTGAACTCTTTCAAATATTTTCTCCCAAGAATTAATTTTTGAAATTAATTCAAAAAATATATTATAAAGTTTCATAAACTTTATATTATAATGCATCAATATACATTATACGATTCCTCAAATAAATTGAACACTTTCAATTTACAATTTATACTTAATTGCCTCAAGTCTCTTTACGAGCTACCAGTGGGACCTAATGGACCTACAGATCAGAAGCTCTAACGATACGAGACTAATTGGCTTAGCAGGTGCACCGGAGAAGAAGGATTTCAGGCCCAGTCGAGATCGGCCCAAGGGAGAAGAGGCCTACCAGAGGTGGATTTACACCTCGTCCTCGGCCCAAAGCCGAGGACGAGGATCTGGTCGGCCTCGGCCCAATGCGGAGGCCGGCCAGGCTAGCCCGCCCGTCTGCGGCTAGGGCCACCCGGATCCATCCCCCAGGGCCCGGTAGCAGGGAGTCACATGTGATGGACAGTGCGAGAAGGGAAAACCCTAGCAAGAGGAGGGGTATAAAGTCTTAGAGATGATCCAGGAAAGGGGTAACTGATATCTGAACTCTGAACTCATTGAACTAGGTTTTTCGACTGGGAGACCGGTCGGAGTTTTACCGATCACTGACTTAAGCATCGGAGCGCGTGTGGCAAGCACCACACCAGTGTGCAGTGCTCACTTTCTTTCTTTGCAGGTCACGTCTTCTCCATATCTCAACAAATTCATTGTTGGTGTCACGTGAAGGGCAGGTGAGCGCTTGGCCAGATTTTGGCATCAACAGTTGGCGTCGTCTGTGGGGAAAAGGTGTCGGATTGAAAGCATTGCAGGCCAGTGTGACAGGATAATGGAGCAGGAAAATCCAGCGGGTGAGAAAGGTCAACAATCCAAGGTCAACACCCCAGGCACTGAGATGGAAGACCTTAGAGGAAGGGTGAACGGGATGGGGCAGAGTTTGGCTGAGATTTTGGGTATATTAAAGCAACCGCATCCCGGCACGACGTACAAGAGGAGTTCCGTGCGAGACCATGAGAGGAAGAGAGGGGCCTCCGGTGAAGAGGAAGAGGAAACAGATAGTGCCACCAGTAAGCTGCGCTAGCCGAGGGTTGGCGAAAAACTTGCCTTAAGAGAACCAGGGCCGAGCAGAGGGGCGGAGCGTAAAGGCGCACTTGATGTCCCAGATGAGGTAAGCACAGTGGGCTCGCACAGGAGGATCGAGGCCGAGGCCGAGGCCATGGCCAAGGCCAAGATGTTGGAAAAAGTCGAGCTCGAGGCAAAGATCTGGGTCGAGCTAGAAGGTAAACTGAGAGCCGAGGCCAAAGATGCGGCTAAGGCAAAGGCCGAGGCCGAGCAGACCAAGGGTAAGGCCAAGGAAGGTACCCAGGGAAGCGCACGCCCTAGGGATTATTTGGAAAGCTTAATAGAGCAGGCTGACCCGCCCTTCGTCGATGAGATTATGCAAGCGGAGGTTCCACACAAGTTTAAGTTACCGACTTTTCCACATTACGATGGGAAAAAAGACCCAGTGCAGCATTTGGACACCTACCGATCCTGGATGGGATTTATCATGGGGCTTCCGAGGCAACTAAGTGTCGGGCATTCTCGTTAACCCTAACTGGAGCAGCGCAGCAATGGTACGGTAAGTTGCCACCCAAATCCATTGGGTCATTCAAAGAATTATCCCGCCTTTTTGCCACCCAGTTTTTAGGGGCAAGGGATCGGAAGAAGCCACAGTTCAATTTGTTGACTATCAAGCAAAGGCCAGGGGAGAGCCTGAATGGGTATATCACACGGTTCAGTAACGAGGCCGTGCAGGTAGAAGGGTATGACGACGCGGTGGCACTAACCGCGGTTATCGCCGGGCTACAGGATGAGAGATTGCTGAATTCCGTAGGGGAGGACCAACCAAGGACGTATACCGAGTTCGTTGCCAGGGCACAAAAGTACATAAACGCAGAGGAGTTAATGAAATCCAAGCGGGCGGAAAGGGAAGCGCAAAGGGTAACCACCATCGACAAGGGCAGAAGAAAGGAGGAGAGGGGTAAAAGGCCGCGGGAGGAGGACGAGGACCGGGGCCGCCTCAGGTATTCTGCTGGTCGGGGCCAGCCAGACAAGAAGGAAGGCCGAGGCCGACCAGAGTTCAGGGGAAAATATGAGAAGTACACTCCCCTCTCTGTCTCACCCGACTAGGTTCTGGCTGCAATCAATCATACAGATTTGTTGAAACGCCCGGATAGACTGAAAGGGAACCCCGATGGAAGGGATAGGAGCAAATTTTGCTACTTCTATCGAGATCATGGTCACACGACACGAAATTGCATATAGCTTCGAGACGAGATAGAGAGTCTAATCAGGGACGGGTATCTGAAGGAGTTTGTGGATGGTGAGGATAGTAAAAAGTCGAGGCTGACCAGGGGGGATGGCAAGGAGGAAGGTAATGGCCCCGCGCTGGAAATTAAAACGATTTTGGGAGGACCTGCAGGAGGAGACTCGAATCGAAAAAGGAAGGCAGCGGCTAGAGAGGCAAGGCATGATCTCGAGGAGAGAAGGGTATGTTCGGTACGGCTTTCAAAGGGGTTGCCATCAGTAGAGTTCACTGAGCTGGAAGCTTCCAGCATACACCAGCCTCACAACGATGCACTGGTGGTGAGTCTGACAATTGCCAATACGCGGGTTCATCGGGTTTTAGTTGATGGTGGAAGTTCAACAGACATCCTGTCCACGAAGGTGTTTGAGGCCATGAAATTGGGGAAGGAACGGCTGAAGACGAGCGCTGCTCCACTGGTTGGTTTTGGGGGAGAAAGAGTGCTGCCAGAGGGAAGCATTGAGTTACCGGTGACCTATGGGGAAGGGCAGAATGTGGTGACAAAGATGGTTAATTTCCTGGTAGTAAACTGTGTGTCCGCCTATAACGCCATACTGGGAAGGCCAGCTTTGCATGAATTGAAAGCGGTGGCGTCAACATACCACCAAATGATGAAGTTCCCAACCGACAGCAGGATAGGGGTCGTGCGGGGAGAACAGCAAGCTTCACGCGAATGCTATTTCACCGCGCTCAGAGGAGCGAGCCAGCAAACAAGGCAGCACGGCTCGGCCAAGGACGAAGGCCGAGGCCGAGCAGAAGGATGCTCTTTGCCAATGGAATTCTTATTGGAACTTTGTCATTTTCTTTTATAGCTTTTCGCATAGGATAGATTTTGTTGCCTGTTATGTCCATAAACTTCATTCAATAACGAATGTAGCTAGAATTGAACTCCGATTTTTGTTATTAATAAAGTTTCTTAAGTGATTTCGTTATAACAGGCATTCAACCAAAAGTCCTTGTAGGAGTGGCAATGCCTATACTCCTAGGGCGTGCCCCGTGGCGTCTACTTATCGAAAAGTCCTTGTAGGAGTGGCAATGCCTATACTCCTAGGGCGTGCCCCGTGGCGTCTACTTATCAAAAAGTCCTTGTAGGAGTGGCAATGCCTATACTCCTAGGGCGTGCCCCGTGGCGTCTACTTATCAAAAAGTCCTTGTAGGAGTGGCAATGCCTATACTCCTAGGGCGTGCCTCGTGGCGTCTACTTGTCGAAAAGTCCTTGTAGGAGTGCCAATGCCTATACTCCTAGGGCGTGCCTCGTGGCGTCTACTTATCGAAAAGTCTTTGTAGGAGTGGCAATGCCTATACTCCTAGGGCGTGCCTCGTGGCGTCTACTTGTCGAAAAGTCCTTGTAGGAGTGGCAATGCCTATACTCCTAGGGCGTGCCCCGTGGCGTCTACTTGTCGAAAAGTCCTTGTAGGAGTGGCAATGCCTACACTCCTAGGGCGTGCCCCGTGGCGTCTACTTGTCGAAAAGTCCTTGTAGGAGTGGCAATGCCTATACTCCTAGGGCGTGCCCCGTGGCGTCTACTTATCGAAAAGTCCTTGTAGGAGTGGCAATGCCTATACTCCTAGGGCGTGCCTCGTGGCGTCTACTTGTCGAAAAGTCCTTGTAGGAGTGCCAATGCCTATACTCCTAGGGCGTGCCTCGTGGCGTCTACTTATCGAAAAGTCTTTGTAGGAGTGGCAATGCCTATACTCCTAGGGCGTGCCTCGTGGCGTCTACTTGTCGAAAAGTCCTTGTAGGAGTGGCAATGCCTATACTCCTAGGGCGTGCCCCATGGCGTCTACTTGTCGAAAAGTCCTTGTAGGAGTGGCAATGCCTATACTCCTAGGGCGTGCCATGTGGCGTCTACTTGTCGAAAAGTCCTTGTAGGAGTGGCAATGCCTACACTCCTAGGGCGTGCCCCGTGGCGTCTACTTGTCGAAAAGTCCTTGTAGGAGTGGCAATGCCTATACTCCTAGGGCGTGCCCCGTGGCGTCTACTTGTCGAAAAGTCCTTGTAGGAGTGGCAATGCCTATACTCCTAGGGCGTGCCCCGTGGCGTCTACTTGTCGAAAAGTCCTTGTAGGAGTGGCAATGCCTATACTCCTAGGGTGTGCCCCGTGGCGTCTACTTGTCGAAAAGTCCTTGTAGGAGTGGCATTGCCAATACTCCTAGGGCGTGCCCCGTGGCAATAGAGGAAGGAGCGGGGGCTTTAAGGTTTCACAGTAAGGTAAATAATATCCAAGGCATATTTACTCAAGTATAATTCGTCGAATTTGAAATGATACTTGAGTAGGGGCTGGGAATAAGGAGATTGTCGTGGTCAGATGAGCTGAAACCAAGGCTTTGTAATTGGTCACACACAGGCCGAGCCAAGGCCGAGCAAACTCAGGCCGACTTGGCGTACTCTACAGGTTCGGTTCATTATGCTGTTTTTTCAGTTCCTTTTGTTTCACACTACTGTGCTAGGATTTCGGTTCATTTTACTGTTTCTTAGTTCCTTTTGTCTCATACTGCTGCGTTGAGCTAAGGGTCGGCCTCGGCGTTTGCATGAGGCCGACCGAGTGTATTTGTTCTAGATTAACTTGCTTCGAGGTAAGTGTAAGCAGGAACAGCCAGAGAAGAGTGATTAAAACAAAGATCAGGGCATTTTCATTAAAGGTCTGGTTAAGCCACATAAGGGCTACACAAGATTACGTCATAAAAAGCAGAGACAAGTAACAGCAAGGGCAGCGTAGAAGTCCAAGACCATCAGAGGTCCATATGGTCTCTACCGCCAGAGGACTCATCAGAAGAGACAATGGCATCAAGGTTAGTGGTGAGAGTAGCGAGATCTTCTTGGATAAATGAACCATCCACGGTGGGGTGGCGCTTGTTGTATCTCTTTTGTGCCCATTTGATGCCGTCATTCCATATCTCGTCCTGCATGGCGTAGAACTCGTTGGTTTTCTTGAACTCTTCAGCTAGGTAGTCAGCGGTGGCCAAATGGGCTTTAGCCTCCATCAGTTGAGCTTTTGTGGATTCCAGCTCAGCATCCCTGGATTTGAGCTTCGTTCGCACTTCCTCCAGCAGGCGGTTGGCCTCATTGAGCCTCTCTTGGGCTTGAATGAGCTCACTACGCGGGACGCTATTCAATTGAAGCTCGTTAATTTTGCTTGCCAGGCTAATCGCATAAGCAGTGGCCTTCGTGAAAGCCTGTACCCAAAAAGGAAAAAGTTAGGTGAGGGGGGAGAGTAGCAAGAGCAGAGGAGAAGGGGCAGAAGAGCCTACATCTCGAAGGTGCCTCTGGAATTCTCGCATTCCTTGGGCCGGATCCTCAACTCCTAGCTCGCCTTCTGGCCTTCGAGATTGCAACCCTTGCCAGCACATAAAGTTTTGAGTTAGGATCTCTGCCTCATTGTCGCCACTCCCATAGTCCTCGGGAAGGACAAAAACCGGGATGCCAGTGCTAAGGTCTATCTCGGTGACCGAGGAGCGCGTCTGATACCGAGTTCTGCGAGTAGCATGGGCGGGTCGGCGATAGGTCTTAGCCACAACCCGTGGAGCCTCATCCTCGGTTAAGTCCACGGAAGCCTGGGAGGTTCCAGCCCTGTTACGCGCTTCACGCCTTTTTCGCTGCGAGTCGTACACTCCACGGAAAGCCATTGCTGTGAAATATTGTGGAAGAGTGATGTTATGTTTCTTTTTGTTTTCAGAAAAATGGTGAGCAGGCCGAGACCGACCAGAGGGAAGATGCAATGGGAGTTTACCTTCCGAGCTGATGGTGCGACGCCTGGCTAGCCCAGATGCTTCGAGGACACTCTGATCAACTAGGAAAGGACCGTGGTGGTTAATTTTTTCGAGGGTCAGAACGTATTTGGCAAATTTCCTAGCTGTTGGGGAGCGTCGAACGTTGCGAGGCACTGAAAAGCAAAGAGAAAAGTTAGAAAAGGAAGAAAGAAGCGATGAGAATTGGATTCCAATGGGGAGGAGAATAGAGAGCTCACCATATTCTCCAAACCTCATTGGAACCCTGAAAAAGCAACCGTCTTCTGTTTTTTCAAGCCAGTTACCACTAACAAAGAACCAACCGTTTTTCCACTTTTTTACGGAAGTGGGTCCGCTGATTAAGGTGCCTTTTTTGGTACTTGCGTAATAAAAAAGGTCACCGAAGGCGGGGTTGCAATTGATGGTATGCAAAGACAAAAAATCGTCAACGGTCATTAGAGACCCCCCACCGTGCATCGCCCAAAGAGTGAAGCAACCGATGAGGTGGCACCACCCATTTGGAGCGAGCTGGGCAGGGGCTAGACCCGTACAGACCAAGAAATCTTGCAAAAATAATGGCAGTGGCAAGCGAACCCCAAACTTAAACATGGCATGGTAAAAAGCGACCTCTCCATTCGGGGGATTCTCAAAGTTCTCGTCAGCATTGGGAAGCCGAAGATGCACATCGTCGGGAATATCATACTTGCGCCGCAAGAACTCTAGGCGATCTGCGGTCAACGAGGATGATAAGTCCGATGAGTGTGCAGGAGGCTCCCCATCACTGCTATCTAAAATCTCCGGGTCCACGAAGCAGCCCGAGCTTGAAGGACCGTCATCGGAGTAAGATTCCCCCACATCTGGAGAGGTAACAGAGCCTTCGCTAGCCATATACGTAGCAAAAGAAAGTAAAAAGGAAAGCTCTTGCTAGAAGCCTACCGTGGTTAAGTTGGAATCAGCAAGAGAGCAAGCAAGGAATACAGGTGTTGGTGGAGAAGAGTAAAGGAGGAAAGAAGGCTTTTATAAGCTAGAATTGATCGAAATGGTGGGAAAATTCAAAATTCAAAATTTGAATTTTCAGAATCTTGACGAAGTACCTGACGTGACAGGACCAGGGGGTCCCGTCGGGTCACATCGACCTCGGCTTTTTGCCGAGGCCGAGGGGCGCCTGCAGCCAAGCAGGCGTGTCAGGCGTGCCAGGCACGCCAGGCGTGTCAGGCGCGCCGCCTGACATGCCAGACCGAGGCAGGTAAGCCTCGGTCCTCGCCTCTCTCTCTCTCCTCTCTCTTTTGTAGCATTCTTCCCCTTTTTGTTAACTTTGCCGCCCCAACAAGTTGACTCAATTGCAATTCAACCATTCTGATATTTGTCCAACTAGAGGGGTTTAGCAAAAACTCCCATGTGACAAACTCTGAGGGTGAATTCGAACTTGTTGCACATTCTCTGATGAGCTACCAAAATTGAGTTATGCTTTCTAACTGGGTTATCGAAACTAGCTGGATTGAGGCAAGGCACCCGCAACCCAGATAAGAGAGCGGGGCCTTAATATTATGGGTAATTTTGGCTTAGCAGGTGCACCGGAGAAGAAGGATTTCAGGCCCAGTCGAGATCGGCCCAAGGGAGAAGAGGCCCACCAGAGGTGGATTTACACCTCGTCCTCGGCCCAAAGCCGAGGACGAGGATCTGGTCGGCCTCGGCCCAATGCCGAGGCCGGCTAGGCTAGCCCGCCCGTCTGCGGCTAGGGCCACCCGGATCCGTCCCCCAGGGCCCGGTAGCAGGGAGTCACGTGTGATGGACAGTGCGAGAAGGGAAAACCCTAGCAAGAGGAGGGGTATAAAGTCTTAGAGATGATCCAGGAAAGGGGTAACTGATATCTGAACTCTGAACTCATTGAACTAGGTTTTTCGACTGGGAGACCGGTCGGAGTTTTACCGATCACTGACTTAAGCATCGGAGCGCGTGTGGCAAGCACCACACCGGTGTGCAATGCTCACTTTCTTTCTTTGTAGGTCACGTCTTCTCCATATCTCAACAAATTCATTGTTGGTGTCACGTGAAGGGCAGGTGAGCGTTTGGCCAGATTTTGGCATCAACAAACGGTAAAAGACATTTGAAAAAAAAAATATTATTATATATATATATATGTAAAAACCAACTCTGCTACAAATGCAATTAATGCATCTGATTTTTTTTTTTGAAACCGTTTGACACATTGTATATTTAAATAAAATAATATAAATATGTATGTTTAATTAATCAAAAGCCCATGTGTCACACTCTCCAGCTTTCCATGTGTCGTCGTCAGATTGGTCCACGAAGCTGACTCAGCCGCCACGTCATCACCACCGGTATTTTTCGTTAAAGCTTGTTTCGGCTATAACTTCTTCGTTTTAGCTCCGATTTGAGTGATTCAAGAGGCGTTGAAATCGTTGTTTCGAGCTTTACGCTATGAGCACATTAAAACACTAAAATTTTCAGTAATTAAAAATTGGGTTTGTTATCATCAAAACATTGATTAATTAATTAATTAAAATTAATTAATTTGAGATTAAGGGCCAAAAACCCAACACAAATTTCTGGTCGTAAGTTTGTAATTAGAAGTTGGTTTCAATTTAACATGACAACGGAATACATATGTATGCAATAATATAGACAGATATCAGTTCTGACATTCAACAGGTATTGCATCTAGGTGAACACAGTACATGGGGTATTATGGATGCATATATAAACAATAAGAGTCGTAAGTAGTAGTACATACAGACAGATGACAGTGTATATAAACTGCAGCGCATATATAACTCATATGGGGGTGGAGTAAGTATGCATATACACAAGGATACATGCGGAATACGTATGTATGTGATACTATAGACAGATATAGACAGATATCAATTCTGGCATTCAACGGTATTGCATCCAGGTGAACACGGTACATGGGGGGTATTATGGTTGCATATATTAGCACAGACAAAGGCAAAGTATATTTTTATTAGGCATTCCACATATATGGTACAGGGGGTGGATTACATACACATACATATCAGCGCACTAGCACAGTTTTTGTGACGCCCAATGCATTCTTGGCGTAAACAGTTCCATGAATATGGTCGAATTAAATGAAAGTTGTAATTTGGCTTTTATTGTGGAAATTAATTTTAAACCAAGGTGTTTGGGAGATTATTAAATTAATTCCCCTCCCTTAAGCTCGATTAATTTTGGGTAGCGTTATTTATCAAATCTGATTAAACGTTGAAGTATTCTCGTTGGCATAAGAAAGTTACCTATTATTGGGCTTCTATTTTGGGTTATCTTAATTAAAGAATTAAGAAAAAAAAGGAAAAAAAAAAAAGAAACCCTAAGTGAGCCTTTCTCCCTCACTCTCTTTCTCTTCAACAGCCGTGTGACCCCCCCCAAGCCGAGCTCGCGTCGCCGCCTCCCCTGCAGACGCTGTCGTCGCGTCGCTGCCATTTGGAGTCGCACGTCTCCGTTCAACCGCCGCTTGCAGTCGCTGCCACCGTCGAATCGCGGCGCCGTCGTGAGCCAGCCTCGTCGCGCGGATCCCTCTCCCTCTCGTCGCGCGTGTTGCTATAAGCCCAGCCCTGCCACCCCAACACGTCGCCGCTGGAGTCCAAGGCCGCTGCCATCTAAGCGTGGAGGCCGTTCAAACTGCGAATATCTCTCTCTCCTTCTCTCCATCGCAGCCTGAGCACCGCCACCAACTGATATCTCTGCTTCTCCGCTCGTGGGTTTAGATCTGTGGCCCCCTCTCTCTTTTCCTTGCGTTTTCAGCAAGAAAAGCTCGTGGGTACGTCTCATACTCCCTCATTTGTATTCGTTAAGGCACGATCTAACTCCATTGAGTCTTTGTTGGTTAGATCTTGCTCGGGCAGCACCTCGAAGAACCGTCTCCTCCGGGTTTCAGCCTTAGAACTCGTGGGTAAGCCTTTTTCCTTTCCTTTCCCATGTGGTTTAAGGTCGATCTAAGGTTTCTCTTGGTTTAGTGTTGATAGATCTCGCGTGCCTAGCAATTCGGAGTCCCACTGACCTCGTTTCTGTTGATTCTGCCTCTGTCCAGCAGCATTCTTGGTTGTGGTTGGCGTTGTTTGGCGTTTTCGGTAAGTTTAGCCCTTACCCATTCTTGGTTAAAGCTTGAATGAGAATGCCCATGTCGCTTAGGTGCTGGAAAATGAGTTTGTGTTGGTATTTTTATTCTGCAGTGCCGTCTTTTCTCAAATTGTGGGTGTCTCGGCGTTGTTTAAGCAATTCTGGTGAGTCTAGGCATTTACCCATGCTTAGGGGTGTTTAGATTAATTTACCTATTCGTTTTAGGTGCTGGAATTTTAATGTTAGCATTGATTTTCTGTTCTGCAGTGCCGCCTAAGTGTTCGATTGAGTTTGATACACTTCAACTTGAGTACCCACTGTCGAAGGATCCTCCTAGCGCGTTGTTAGAGGTTAGAATAACCCGCCTAGCGTGGAAACGGGTCCGTTTGGTAAGTTTCTTCGCTGCCCCTAGCTTCTTAGTCTTAAGTTGGGTTGGCCATTAGTTGTTCTAGCCATAGAATCATGATTTTATCATTACCCATTGCATATCTAGGCTCGTAGGAGTTGCCTAACCCTTTATAGGACCTAGTTTATGCATTTAAATGAGTTATCATGGTTGTTTTGGCTAGAAGCATGTAGTTTGCAATGCCCATTAAGTCTCGTTGCCTTAGTGTGTTTCCCGACCCTTATAGGTTCTTAAAGCATGAGTTAAATGAGCTTTAGGTTGTTGTTTGTAGCTTATAAAGCATGTTAGATTAGATCCCCATTAGTTGTCTTAGTTTTAGTAGCTTGCCCAATCTTTAGAAGTTCTTAGTGTGCTTTATGTGGGTCGTTTACTTGCTGTCCAGCGGCTGAAAAGCCTTGTCTGGAGCCGTTTGGCGAACACCCATTGCCCGTTGTGCCTTAGACATGGTTGCCCATGGTCTAAAGGTTTTGGGTTTTCATTTTAGGTACGTTTAAAGGTTGTCCAACAAAGAAATGAGCTGGGTAAAGTGGTTTTGGCCCCTAGTAGCTTATTAGGTCGTTTCCTCTTAGTTTAGTCTTTGATAGTAGCGTTTTTTGTTGTAGTTCAAGGTGCTTGTGGAGCTTGGTGCAAGTGTTTCCTCGTTGGTATTTGGAAGCGTGTTTTGTAAGTAGTTTCTACTAACTAAGCTTGTTTGACTGCATGAAGCATGATCGTTTGTTTATCAGCTTTTCTTTTATTTGTGCTACGTATGAAATGACAATTATGTGAACTGTTGTGTTGTGTTCTTAAAAGTGCTTGTATAAATCATGAATTGTATCTTCGTGTTGCTTGAGTTGTGTACGCTTAAGGTGTTTAAGCATGACGAGTGTGTCTTGAGCATGGTGAACGTTGAGTTTAGTGTTGATTCTGGCTTGCATGTTGCATGGGGGATGTGTAGCATGAGTCGGGTGTGAGGCACAGCACATGGTGTGTGATTCATGTGTAGCGGAGTGTGACGCGGAAATCACGTGGGTTGTGAATGCGGAGCGTGACGCGGAAATCACGTAAGAGTGGCGCAACACATGG
This sequence comes from Luffa acutangula, assembly GCA_036850905.1. Taxonomy (NCBI): domain Eukaryota; kingdom Viridiplantae; phylum Streptophyta; class Magnoliopsida; order Cucurbitales; family Cucurbitaceae; genus Luffa; species Luffa acutangula. Next base: position 8,777,451 of record CM072090.1, read on the forward strand.
TGCGGAATTCATGTGTAGCGGAGCATGACGCGGAATTCATGTGTAGCGGAGCATGACGCGGAAATCATTTATTAGCGGAGCATGACGAAGAATGTAACACCCGAGTTAGGAGGGGTACATGAATGAACCGAAGTCACATCCGAATGAGAGGGATTCTAAGGACATGAAAGTATGACTAGATAAGCTTAAAAGAATTGATAGATACTACCTATACCAACAAGGTGCACCTTCCTTTTCGGTGGTTCAATCATAGGAACTTTGAAGTTAAGCGTTCTTGGCTTGGAGAAGTTCTATGTTGGGTGACCTCCTAGGAATTTTTCTAGGAAACATGTGAGTGAGGACAAAGCATGCTAAAAGGACCCCGTGTTGGTTTGTGGGGACAGTCTTCACTCTTAGAAGCAGTTTAAGACGAGTATGGTAACGTGGCCAGGCCGCAGAGGATGCAGGGGAATGCTGGGACCGTTAAGGGTCGAAGCCGAATTCCGGATCCTAGGCCTGGGGCGTTACAGATGGTATCAGAGTAGAACCTCTCCTAGTAGGATGTGGTTCAGGGACGAACCAAGGCAGAAGCTGGTGGGCATGTAACACCCGAGTTAGGAGGGGTAAATGAATGAACCGAAGCCACATCCGAATGAGAGGGATTCTGAGGACATGAAAGTATGACTAGACAAGCTTAAAAGAATTGATAGATACTACCTATACCAACAAGGTGCACCTTCCTTTTCGGTGGCTCAATCATAGGAACTTTGAAGTTAAGCATGCTTGGCTTGGAAAAGTTCTATGTTGGGTGACCTCCTAGGAATTTTTCTAGGAAGCATGTGAGTGAGGACAAAGCATGCTAAAAGGACCCCGTGTTGGTTTGTGGGGACAGTCTTCACTCTTAGAAGCAGTTTAAGACAAGTATGGTAACGTTGCCAGGCCGCAGAGGATGCAGGGGAATGCTGGGACCGTTAAGGGTTGAAGCCGGATTCCAAATCCTGGGCCTGAGGCGTTACACGGAAATCATGTGGAGTCTAGTGTGTGTGTTGCATAGTGTGCATTTGCACGAGTTTGTGGTTTCTGAGCATATTGTTAGTTTATGACTTAAAAGCATGTTGGATGTATGAGGTTGCTTAAGCATGTTGCGTGTTCGTGGATATGAAAGCCTGGATGCGTGTGCCAAGCATGATGTTTGTGTTGGTTGTTGTTTGAGGCTTGGTAAGTGTGAGCTGCTTACCAGTACCACGGTTGTACTGATACCCCCTTCCCCACCTTCCCCCAACATTTTAGATGTTGCAGGTATCGAGGATGATCTGGACCTTGGTGGCGAGGAGGAGAACTGCGAGGAAAAGTTCCTAGAGTCTTGTTTTTCCTGTTGCCATGTTTTTAAATGGCTTTAGTTGGATAGTATGAGTTGTTTTGTAATTAGTGGTTCTGTGACGGTGAGTGATTCACCTGAGCGAGGTTTTGGTTCGAGTTATGAGCTAGACTTGTTTATTTGATTAAGTTTAATAAATGTTTTAGTTAGAGGTCTAGCTTTCCTTGTTATTAAATTGTCTTTGAGTTCCGCTGCGTGGTTTCAGTTTATTGCATATTGCTTCGAGGCCTGACTCGAATAAAGAAGTAGGTTGTGGATCTGAAATGTAGTCTGGTGGAGTTGGGCTGAATTGTTTAGAAGTGTTCTATTTGTCTATCAGGTGTTTGAAAATTTTGGTTCAGGCCATTTTACGCCGTTATGCTGCCGAAATTTTCGGTACATTTGGTTCAAAGTGGTTCAGGCCCATAGTTGAGGGTTAAGGGTTGTAGTAGCATCGCTAGGCTTGGGGTTGAAAAACCTAGGGCGTTACAATTTTATGCATACACACAAGAAGAGCCAGAGAGAATTGTAAATAATAGATGCATATATTGATACATACACGTATACACAAGCATATATGCGTAGTACGCATGCATATAATAATATACATAGGTACCAGGGTGTCATTCTACACAACAAACATTATAAAGAAATATAAATGTTATCAAATCAGGTTATAATATCTTATTTCAAAGACATTAGATATTTATAGAGTTCCCCAAAAGCCTTCGTGGGCTTGGGCTTGGGCTTGGTTGCATTTGGGTCCATCCATGGGCTTGGGCCTGAAATGCATTTGGGCTCATCCATGGGCTTGGCCTTGAAATGCATTTGGGCCCATTCATGGACTTGGACTTGAAATTTTGGACGTCTGGCCCAATTACCCTAATGAATTTGGGTTTAAATTGAACCCAATTCAATCTAATTGCATGAAATTAGCCTATTTTAATTTCACGAACTTAGACAATTTCTTGAAGTAAAATTTTCATGCCAACAATATTGATGGACAATAAGTACGTACGTATTAATATTTTCCTCAAATTATTACATGTGCAACGCACGTGGTAAAACCTAGTATATTAAAAAGCAAGGATTCGTGAAAAACATTTTTAGACTAAAATACTCCTTTAAATTTAAGATAACTACTTCAGTTAAAATCTAATTGTTTTAATTAAAAATAAATAAAAAATAAAAAAAATCATAAAGTGGAAATCAAATTTGGTAATTTTTTTAATTAAAAAAATAAAAGATAAAAAAAAATGAAAAAATCTTATCCTATTTTTTTTATAAAAATAAAAATTAAAAAATCGTATTAATTGTTTTAATAATTAAAAATCAATTTAAGACAATTACTTTCGTTAAAATCTAACTTTTTTAATTAAAAATAAATAAAAGAAAAATCAAGAAGTGGAAATCAAATTTCGTAATTTTTTTAATTAAAAAAAATCTTATCCTATTTGTTTTAATTAAAAAAATAAAAGATAAAGAAATGAAAAAAAAAAATTATCATATTTCTTTTTATAAAAAAAACAAACAAATTTCGTACTAATTGTTTTAATAATTAAAAATGAATTTAAGATATTTACTTTAGTTAAAATCTAATTTTTTAATTAAAAAAATCAAAATGTGGAAATCAAATTTCGTAATTGTTTTAATTAAAAAAAATTAAAAAAAAATTTATCCTATTTTTTTATTTAAAAAAAATAAAGAAAACAAACAAATTTCATATTAATGGTTTAATAATTAAAATAATAAAATATTAAAAAAAATAAAAACATCTTATTCGGTAAAAAATAAAAATAAAATCTCATTCTATCTGTTTTTATTAAAAAACAAAACAAAACAAATTTCGTATTAATCGTTTTAATAATTAAAAAAAATAAGACATTAAAAAAAATCTTTTTTTGTTAAAATAAACAAACACTTTTTGATTTTTTATCCTTTTTTTAATTTAAACAATGAATACGAAATTTATTTATTTTTTAAAATTTTTCTTTTTTTTTAATAAAAACAAACTAATTAAGATTTTTTTTTAGTTTTTTTACCTTTTATTTTTTTAATTATTAAAACGATTTGTCGCTACGAGTTTGCGACGCGGAGCGGCCGACTTTGTTCCCAAGAGGAGGAAAATGGAGTCGCCATCAGTCTTGATTTAGAGGGTGTGACTGGGCACCCAACAATATGCTAAAATGGTCTGCAAATAAAAGATTTAAGGTTCGTGGGTCTTTTGTGTATGGGGAAGGTATTAGCACCCCACAACACTTGTTCGTAGAACGAAATTTTATTTTTCTTGTGTTATTTAAGGAAATTGGCAATGGTAAATACTAAAGAAGATTTTTTTTTGTTGATTTTTAAATGTCTCACATTTTAACTCTCATTATTCCATAAATAGATAATGAGCAATAATTGTGGGTGACATAAAACCATTCAAAATTTGTATGAATTTAATTTGGCATCCAAAATTTAAATTCATTATACCTCAAGAATATTAGGAAAGTCAATATCTTGATTTCCTAATTTCCGTCATAGGAAAGTTTTTTTTTTAAAAAAAACATTTGGTTTATTAGTTTTGGAAAAATGTGTGAACAAAGAATATTTTTAAGGGAAAACTCTTGATTAATTTTATTTTTAAAGAAAGTGGTCTTTTATGGAAAATAGATTTTTAGATTGATTTATTATTTTGAAAATAAGGTTTATGAAACAATTTTAGCCAAAAAAAAAAAAAAAACACTTTTAATACATTCTTTTTAAAGAAAATGTCTTTTATGAAATATGCTTTTTTGGAAAAAAAAAAAGTTTTAAAAGAAAAATATGAAGAATTTTTATTTATGCTTTATAAGGAAGGAAATATTAAAGTCAAATCCCGGCATCCCGAGGTTTTATTTTTTCCTCAAGAAACTCAAATATCGGCATCCCGAAAATTCAAGATTCCATCATTGGAAGACTTTTGCTTTCAAAACTATTTAATTAAGGGCAAAGAAATTTATAGGGGAATTATGGACTAAATATCATATAATTGAGAGAAAATATCTAAAAAGGGATAAAAACTATAATATACAAAAAATAAAGTTTAATTGCTTTAAAAGAAACATATTGAAATCAAATCTCGGCATTCCAAGACATTGACTTCTTACCTCAAGAAAACTCAACATTGGCATTCCAAAAAGTGAGATTCCGTCGTTGGAGATTTTCTTTTTTGGACACAAATAACAAAAGAAGCATGGTTTTAGAAAAGTAATGATACAAGAATCAATGACATTGACCGAATTCAAAACATAAGAATGCAATGTTGAACGGTAAATAAAATTAGCAATAAACTATATTTTACAAATAAATTTTAAATTTTGCAATTAAACAAACATGTAACAAAGAGAAATAATAAAAAAAAATATTCACAATTATTAAAAATTGTTAATTAGAAAAAGTAGACTCTAGAACATATTTTTTTACACAAAATTCTAAATAATAAAATGATAACAAAAATGATATGATGAAGATAAAATAGAGCATACCAAAGAGACATGTGATATATAAAAAGTTTGTGCATAACAACTAGTCAATATTCTAAGATAACATGCTAGATGCAAATTTAAAGAGGAAATAAAATATCGAAAATAAAATTTGATTTAAGAAGAAAAAAATTGAAAAGAAATAAATAAATAAATACCTAGGACGGAGAACGAGAGGAATGCATGCCTAAAAGTGGGAGGAGACCTCTTGGTTGAGAGAGAAAGCTACAATGGCTATGTTTGTTTTCTTGTAGTAAAAGGGAGAAAAATATGGGAGGGTGAGAGAGAATGAGATACAAAAGTGTGATTAGGATCCTTTTTTATTTGGAGAAAAACATGAAAGGGGAGGGGAGGAGAGAAAATTGTATCTAGGGTTTTAGAAAAGAGAGATTTAGGGCCCGTTTGATAACGTTCCCGTTTCCTGTTTCTCGTTTCTTGTTTCTTGTTTCTTGTTTCTTGTTTTTTAAGAACTAGAAACAAAAACATGTTTGATAACTATTTTTGTTCCCTGTTTCTCTTAAAAAAGAAACAGAAACACAAATGTGTTTGATAACTAGTTCTTGTTTCTTGTTTTTTTAGTTAAAATAAAATTTAGTACATAGAATATAAAAATATATTAATTTTCAACGATTATTTTTTTTTATTTTTCCTTCTTCTTTTCCTCATCACTACCACCATTGTTACCGATCACCCGCCGTCGTTGATCATCGACCATCGCTATCGACCTCCGACCACTGGGCGAATGCTAGAAAAGTCGTTGGCGGGTGGCGACGGTCGTCGAAAATAAAAACAAGGAAAAGTTTCAGTCGAAGACAATAGTGGCGGTGAGTAGTCAGAGGTCGACGGTGCATTTGGTAGTCAGAGGTCGATTGTAGCAGCTGATCGATGGAGGTCAGTGGCGGTCAGTCGGCGAAGGCCGATCAGCAGTGGTCGACGACGACCGATAGTCAAAGGTCGACAGAGATCGATGGTGCCCAATAGTCGGAGGTCGACGGTGGCGGTCGGTCAGCAGAAGTTGGCAGCACCCGATAGTCAGAGGTCAACGGTAGCGACTGGTCGGTGGCGCTCAGCAGTCGAAGGTTGACAGTAGTCCGAGGTCGACGGTAGCAGTCAGCCGACAAAGGCCGGTAGTCAAAGGTCAATGGTAGTAGTTGGTCGGTGGCGGTCGGTAGTCGAAGATCGACGGTGGCGATCGACCAACATATGTTGGTCAGCAGAGGTCGGCGACGCTCGGTAGTCTGAGGCCGACGATAGCGGTCAGTTGGTGGAGGTTGGTTAATTGGGGTCGACGACGCCCGATAGTCTGAGGTCGAAGATGGTGGTTGGTTGACGGTGCTAGGTAGTCAGAGGTCAACGATAATGGTCGGTCGGCGGAGGCCAGTTATCGTAGGTCGATGGTAACGGTCGATTGGCGGAGGTTAGTGCTGGTCGGTAGTCGAAGGTCGGTGACGGCGGGCGGTCGGTGTGGTTGGTCAACGGTAATAGGAGGTCTGCAACGCCCGGTAGTCAAAGGTCGATGGTGGCGGTCGTTCGGCAGAGGTCGACGACTGTCGGTTGTTAGAGGTCGACAGTAGTGGCTGGTCGGTCGTGCCCGGTAGTCTAAAGTCGACGGTAGCGGTCAGCCAGCAGAGGCTGATTAGCGGGGGTTGATGGCGGCAGGTAGTCGAAGGTTGACGATGGCGGTTGTTCAGTGGAGGTCGACGGCTGCCGGTAGTCAGAGGTCGACGGCGCCCGATAGTCTAAGGTTGACGATAGCGATCAATCGGTGAAGGCTGGTCAGCAGGGGTCGACGACGGTCGATAGTCGGAGGTCGACGATGGTGGTTGGTCGACGGTGCCAGATAGTCGGAGGTCGACGGTAGCGGTCGATCGGCGGAGTCTGGTAAGCGAGGGTCGATAGAGGCTGATTATTGTAGGTCGACGGTGGCGGTCGGTTGGCAGAGGTCAGCGTTGGCCGGTAGTCAGAGGTCGACGACAACTGTAACGCTCCGCACACTTCTGGTGTTGATTAAATCCCATAGTATAGTCGAATTTTATAAGATTCTTATTTGGCTTGTAATGTGGGAGTTGTAATTATATACTAAGGTGTGGGAAATTAATTTGTTATATTAATCAAGCTTCCCTTCCCAAAAACTCGATTAAATCGGTTAGCGTGGTTTAGCAGGTTGGTCTAAGCGTTGAGTTTTTCATGCTTAGTCAAGTGAGTTTGTTGAGAAAGATCCTCTATTTTTGGGCTTTTGGTTAATTGGTAAAAGAAAAAGAAATTTTAAAGAAAGAAAAAAAAAAAGCCCTAGATCTCAAAAGTTTCCATCTCTCACTCCATCTCTTTCCTTCTCACGCGTGACCCCCCCAAGCTGAATCTGAGCCGCTGCCTTCTCCTTCATTGCTCATCCGTCGCCCAGCCTCACATCGAGTCGCCACGCCGCGCCGCCCAAGCTCCTTGCGCGCGTCTGCTCATCGATCGTTGTCCCTCTCTCCGCGCGAGTTTTCCCTATTCTCCTGCACGTCTCTCCCTCTTTCTCGGTTCCTCCCTGTTGTGAAGCTTCAGTGCCGCCACCGTTAGAGCCCTCGCGCCACTGCCGAAGTCCAGCGCCGCCATCTGAATCGCGTCGCTGCCCAACCTCCATCTTGCGCAGTCGTTTTCTTCTTCTCCGCGCGAGTTCTTCTTTGCGAGCTTTCTCTCTCCGTCCAGCTCAAGCGTGTGTCGCCGCCTCCGTGAGTAGTGTCGCTGTCGCCGCTTGCTCGTGTTTCAGTAGTCGCGTGTGGAGATCGTTCAACTCGCGAGTCTCCCTCTTTTCCTTGCGTTTTCAGTAGGAAAATCTTGTGGGTAAGCCGTTTTGTCCCTCATTTGTAGTCGTTAAGGCCCGATCTTAGTCCCTTTGCATATCTTTTGGTCAGATCTCGCGTGGCCAGCAGTTTTGAGACCTGTCTTTCGTGTTTCGTCTCTGTCCAGCAACTATTTCGGGTGTCTTCGAGGTCATTTGGCGTTTTTGGTAAGTTTAATCTCTTACCCATGCTTGTATGGTGTTAAGATTAATTACCCATAATGTTTAGGTGCTGGAAAATCTAAGTGGCCTTGAAAATTCTGTTCTGCAGAACCGTCTTTGCTCAATTCGTGAGTGGTTCGGCATCAATAAGCGTTCCCGGTAAGTTTGGTCCTCACCCACTCATGTTTAGAGGTTAAAGTGGAATGCACATTCATTTTAGGTGCTGAAAAGTTAAGTTTGTGTTTGATTTTCTGATCTGCAGCGCCGCCTAAGTGTTCGATTGAATTCGATACACTTTAACTCGAGTACCCACTGCCCAAGGACCATTCTAGCGCGTTGTTAGAGGTTAGAACAACCCGCCTAGCGTGAAAACGGGTCCGTTTGGGTAAGTTCCTTGCTGTCCCTTTGTCTATAGCGTTGAGTTTGCTGCTCCTTTAGTTGTTCTAGCTTTAAAGCATGTTTTAGGTTGTTGCCCATTAGCTATGTAGGCTTTTAAAGTGTTGCCCAACCGCTATAGGTCCTTGAATATGCATTCAAAGGGATCGTTGTTGTTGTTTTGGGTAAAAAGCATGTATTAAGTCTATGCCCATTTAGTCTCTTCTTCTATTTAGCTTGCCCGACCTCTTTGGAGTCCTTAGAATGAATAATTAAGAGGTTTTGCTTGTTGGTCGTGGTTTAAAAAGCATGTTTAAATATCGCCTATCGATTTTCTAGGCTCGAGTAGTGTTGCCCAATCTCTAGGAGCCCTTCGAATCCCTAAATGCACCTTTTGTGTTTGTTGTTCGTTGTTTAGAAGCATGCCAAATAGTTTCCTATTAGTTATCTAGGTCTTAGTTATGTTGTCGATCTCGTTTGGTGTTATTAGTATGCCATTTAAGTCATATTCGCTTGTTGTCCAGTGGCTAAATAGCCTTGAATATGGTCACTCGGAGAATACCCATTGCCCATTGAGCCTTAAACATGGTTGCCCATGGTCTAAAGGTTTGGGTTTTTAATTTGGGAATTTTGAGTGGTTGTTCAGCAAGGAAGTCGGTCTTTTCTTAGTTGAATTAGACCTTTTAAGCTTGTTTAGAGTATCTTTGAGTTGGTTCTAATTCTATAGAAATTATCCTTGTGTTTAGGAGCTTTCTTGGACTACCTTGGATTACTAAGGTTGCTTTGGAAGCATTATAGGTAAGTAGTTTCTACTTACTAAGCTTATTTGACTGCCTGAAGCATGTTTGTTTGTTATCCGCTTTCCTTATATATATGCTGAGTATGAACTGTTATGTATACACTTGTGAGTATTGAAATGGTTGTATTAATCTTGTATTGTGGATATTACATTCCTTGAGACGTGTACGCTTAAGAAGTATAAGCATGATAGGTACTTGTCTTAGGCTTAGTGACTGTTGAGTCAAGCATGATGAGTCTGGCTTGCATGTTGCATGGGGGATGTGTAGCATGAGTCGAGTGTGAGGCACAACACATGGTGCGCAATTCATGTGTAACGGAGCGTGACGCGGAAATCATGTGGGTTGTGAGTGCGGAGCGTGACGCGGAAATCACGTAAGAGTGGCGCAACACATGGCGCGGAATTCATGTGGGGTAGGTGCGGAGCGTGACGCGGAAATCACGTAAATTGCACAGCACATGGCGTGGAATTCATGTGTAGCGGAGCATGACGCGGAAATCATGTAAGTAGCATAGCACATGGCGCATGTGTGGCGGAGCATGACGCGGGAATCATGCGGAGTCTAGTGCTTGTGTTGCATAGCGTGTGGCGCATCTGCATGTATTGGTTGTTTTTTTAGCGTGTGGTTATCTTGTAGCTAAAATGCACTTGATAGTTGGTAGCATGTTGTTGTTTTGGTTTCATAACCTGTTGGATGCGTGTGCATAGCATGTTGCTTGTACTGGTTGTTTGCTTATGGTTTGGTAAGTATGAGCTGCTTACCAGTACCACGGTTGTACTGATACCCCCTTCCCCATCTTCCCCCCAACATTTTAGATGTTGCAGTTTTGGAGGACGAGCTAGATCCTGGTGAGGAAGAGGAGAACTACGAGGAGGAACACTAAGGCGTTGAGTTTTCCCTTCCATGATTGGGTTGGTTTAGTCTGTAGAGGGTTAGGTTTGCTTTGCTACGCTTGAGTAGTAGCTTGGATGAGATTTGTTGATCTGTTATGGTCAGGTTGGGTTGTGATGTTTTGATTATGAACTAGAGATTTAGTTCCATTGTTTTTCAGTTATGTTTAACGTTGAAGCTAGCTTTCGTTTGTTATTTAAAGCTGATTAATAAAGTGATCTGTTGCATGACTAGCTTAGTGAAAATGTTACGAGGCCTGACTCGTATAGTGAAGTAGGTTGCAAATTTGTAAAGTACTTGGTGGAGTTGGGCTGAATTGTTTAGAAGTTTTTAACTGCTTATCAGGTCTTGTAAGAAAAAAATTGGTTCAGGCCATTTTACGCCGTTATGCTGCCGAAATATTTGGTACATCCGGTCAAAGTGGTTCAGTTCCATAGATAAGGGTTTAAGGGATGAAGTAGCGTCTCTAGGCTAAGGGTTGGAGAACCTGGGGCGTTGTTGGGTTTTATGCCCTAAAACTCGTAGATAGTAAATGTAAACAAATTGTATACTTGTTTCAAGAAAGTGTTATTGAGTTTCTACAATAAAGTGTTATTGTTAAATATTGCACAATTTGACCCAAATCCAATAAACTAAGATCCAAGGTTGTTTGTATGTAACTTGAACTAGTATGTGGGGACATACGAGGATCGATGTTCAAGTAACAACCTAAAAGGTCTATAGTACAAGGATAAGGTTGGGTACCTAATCCTGGTAACACTATGAGATACGGCCCGCTTTGTATTTGATACAGACGTATTGATCCAAAACGTCCATGTAGTAGACATGCAAGTGGGGGTATCCTATGCAATGAGTTTGCATAAGACCGGACCACGAAATAGTCAACCATTAGTTATAACACCGTTAACTAATTAGGTTACTGTTTCAATAGGATGACCTAGGTAACTCAGTCTTAATCCTGAGTGTGTCATGAACTCCTTCTCATGAGGGATTGTCCTTTGATTAGCATGGGTGAGAGTGGCCAATACGCCGACTCAATATGCCTTCCTTTTTGGGGACAAGACCGAGTGAGAGGCTGGAGACATGACAACACAAGAAGGAATTCACTCCTTCCCGCTTCTAGGTGAAGTAGATGAGTGTTCCCTTAAGTGGTGACTCCGGGACTTGAACAAAGGTATCCCGCCCTCTCACTGGCCGGAGAGGGACTTTCTGTTTAATGGTTGGACCATAAACAGGTTGTTCATTAGAGGAGCGCTGGTACTTAAGGAGACAGATGTAACACAGGGGTAAAACGGTAATTTGACCCAGCTATGATTACGGACACTCGTGAAGGATTGACTTACCGGCTTAGGTCTACATCCATGGACACAGAAATGTTCTACAGTGAGAAGAGTTCAGCTGTGGGTCTTTAGTGGAATGACCCACAGTTAATGAATATTGGTTAACCTGATTAATGAGTTTAATCTATTAACCTCATATCATTGGAGCTTCTAATCTGTAGGTTCATTAGGTCCCCCTGCTAGCTCATAAAGAGTAATTAGGAACTAATATATCTTGAGAGAATTTGAATAGTTCAAATTCATATTGGGAATTAAGTTAATTGTACGAGATACAAATTAATATAATGTATAGGGATGCATTAAAATATAAAGTCTAATTTGAGATTAAACTTTATAATATTGAGAGATTGATATATTTGAAAGAGTTCAAATATATGTCTAATTAAATATATGATATTTAATTAGAAGATGAATTAATTAATTATGAATTAATTAATTATTCAATTTAGTTTACATTAAATGAGATTTAATTAAACTATAGTCTATGAGAGAAATAAATATTTGAAGAAGTTCAAATATTAATATGAATTTGATTCATATTAAATTTATAGGATATAAGAGAATTTGAAGCAGTTCAAATTTTAATTTGAATTTGATTCATATTATAGAATTAATTAATTGAAGGCCTCAAATTAAATATATGATATTTAATTGGGTAATTAATTAATTAACTAATAGAAGGTCTGAAATTAAATATATGATATTTAATTGGTGATTAATTAATTAAAGAATTAATTAGTTGGAAATTAATCAATTCTGAAAATGATTAATCACTTATGGAAGTAATTAATCATTTATGGAAATGATTTAATCACTTATGGAAGTGATCAATCATTTATGGAAAAGATTAATCAATTATGGAATTGATTGGTCATGGAATTAGTTGGCCATGGAATTGATTATTTATGGAAAAGATTAAATCACTTATGGAAATAATTGATTTTAAATGAATATTTTATTCATGACCTTTCTCCTATAAATAGAACACTAAACCTAGGGTTTAGGAACTACAACATAAGGCCACAAGAATGCACTCTTGCATTCTCACTAGCCTCCCTCTCATATTCTCTCAACTCAAGGACTTTAGGGAGAATTTTCTCTCTAGAGTTTTTCCCAGTCAAGATTAGGTAGTCTCACAACTACGTTCCTAATCTCAGAGTCATAGCGGGGAAGATCAATTGGTGGTGTCCCAATTGTTGACGCTTGATCCAAAATCAAGAAAGGTGTCCGTTGAAGTATTCAGAGTCGTCAACAGAGGTATGTTTCTCACCGCTTAACCTATTGCCAATGTATTGGTATTTTAGAAGAAACAAAATTAACTATGAACGGTCCAATTGCTTCCGCTGTAACGGAATTAGGGAATTTCAAATCCTTCAGGCGTTACAACAACGACCGGTCGGTGGAGGTCGACGACAGCCGGTAGTTTAAGGTCGACGGTGGTGGTCGGTCAGCGGAGGTTGATGGTGGTAGCCAGTCGACGATAGCGATGATCTGTGGAAAAGACATTGAAAGAATTTTCGAAAAAAGTGTTAGAGAAGTCATTGTCGTCGGTCGGTCAGCGGAGGTCTTCGACGACGGGCGGTCGGTGGAGGTCGACAGCAGTGGTAGTCGGAGCTCGATGGTGGCTGTCGGTCGGAAAAAAAAAGATGGATCTAGTAATGGAAGAGAGAGATGGATACATGCATGAAAGCGAAAAAAAAAAAAACAGAAACAGAATTTGAGAAACAACTTTTTGTAGTTTCTGAAATTTTGCCCATTTTCTAGAAACGTTTCTAGAAATTTAGAAACAAGAAACAGTGATGAGTTATCAAACATGTTTGTTTCTTAAAAATGAGAAACAGAAACAAGAAATAAGAAACGTGAACATTATCAAACGAGCCCTTATGAATCTATTTTTAGCCACCAAAAAAACGTGTAGGTTGTCTTCTTAGGCTAAAAAAACGTGTAGAGAGGGTATTCTAAGGCTCCAAAAATCGTGAAATGCAAGAATGGGAGGACTCCCTATTTATAGCCAATTTCAACCACTACAAATTAGGGAGGTGATCAAATAAAATTAAAGGGAAAAATACAGTTTTGGTTCCTGAGGTTTGGGTTAAGTTACACTTTGGTCCCTGAATTTTCAAACTCAACAAAATTACCCCTGAGGTTTGAGATAAGGAGCAATTTGGTCACTGCCATCCATTTTGCCGTTAAATCTAACGGACTGCTGACGTGACACTATTATTTTAATTTAAAAAATTAATTTTTAATTTTTTTAAATAAAATTATATTAAAATAATAAAAATACTATTATTTAATTATTTATTTTTATTCTTTCTCCCTCTCTCTTGTTCTTCTTCTTCATCAACCATCTTCTTCATCTTCAAGATTTTCTTCTTCCCTTCTTCTTCAGCATGTCTCCGACGGCTGGCGGCCGTCGGCGGGCCGCCGTCGGCTTCTTTTTTCCTTATTCCCTCATCTTTTTCTTCCCTTCTTCTTCATCCGCCGCCGTCGTAGGTCTCAGCATTTTCCAACACACCGTGGGTCTCAGTGTTTTTCAGATCTGGAGCAGATCGCGTGGGTCTCAACGTGGGTCTCAACATTTTCCAGATCTAGAGCAGATCGCATGAGTCTAGACATTTTCGAGCAAGCTAAGAGAGAGAGAGAAAGAAATGGAGGGAGAAATGAGATGAAGACCCACCGAAAAGACGAAAGAGGGAGATAGAAGACGCGTGGGTGTCGACGTTTTCAAACCCAGATCTGAGAGAGGGAAAGGGAAAGAAAGGGGATGGAGAGATGAGTTGAAGACCTGTCGGAGATAGTGGTGGTGCTGTTGAAATCGCGAACGCCGCCGGAGATGCTGAACGGAGACCGGTGCTCGAAACCCACGATCATCGAAACCCACGTCTACCGCTGAAATCATCGAAACCCACAATCTACTGCAGCTCGAAACTCACGATTTGCGGCTGGACGTTGAACGGAGGAAGAGGAGATCTACAGTGGCGTTTCCGGTGAGGCGGGCGCGACTCCGACAAGGGTCTAAAGAAGAAGAGTCCAACGAAGAAAATCGAAGAAGAGGGAAGAAAAAGAGAAAAAGAAAAAAATAAAAAATAAAAATAAAAATAAAAAAGTATTTAATATTATATTGTTTTATTTTAAAAAATTAATAAAAAATATATTTTTTTTATTAAAAACTAATGTCATGTCAGCATTCTGTTAGTATTTAACAGAAAAATTAACTGAGGGACTAAGATTGTAACGAAATCCAAACCTCGGGGGTAATTTTGTTGAGTTTGAAAACTCAGGGACCAAACTGTAACTTAACCCAAACCTCAGGGACCAAAAGTGTATTTTTTCCCAAAATTAAATTAAAAATAAATAAATAAATAAATCTAATAAAAATGAAAAAGGAATCAAATTTTCACCTCCCATATTTACAAATTTTAATTGCCAATCAAATAAATATAGTATTTTGTTTAATTAACCTTGCCAAATAAACATAATATTTGATTTGGCAAATCAATTAATTAAAATAAAATATTTGACCTAATTATTTTTATCATATTTAATAATATTTGAATTGGCAAATTAAAAGTTCTAGAACACTCTTTTTTTTTATTAACTTTTTGATTTTGTTATTATTGAAGGAGAAATTTTGGCCAATGACAAATTGCCACGTCATTATTTAAAATTAATGACAAAATTATAATTAATTAAATTTGGGACCAATTATAAATCGACATGTGTCCCAAATTTAATTTGAAGACAAATTTGGCCAATTATAAATTTTTAGGGCCAAATGTCCATTTGATCAATTAATTAAAAATAAATTATTTTGATTAGATTAATTGATTTGACCAATTAATTAAAGAAAATAATTAATTGGATCAAATTTGGGTCTTTTAAATATTTGGGTCATATGGTTTTGGGTCAAATATAAACCAGACCCAAGCCCAATAAAAGCACAAGCCCAAGTTGTTAGGCCCAAAAGTCACCAGGGCCCATCCAGCGAGAACTCTATAAATAAAGGTGTTCTCCTCCATTTCAGGGGTTCAGAAATTCTACACTCTCACAAAGACAAGAGTTCAGAGTTTTCAAAGCTCTCAAGCAGAACCAGAGATTTCAGAGAGACTCCACCAAGTCTGAAGACCGAAGACTCTCTCCAATCCACAAGTCCAAGTGTTGAACACTTCTTGAAGACCAAACACTCTTCAAGACTTCAACACTCCTTGAAGACCAAACACCCTTCAAGACTTCAACACTCCTTGAAGATCAAATACTCTTCAGGACATCAACACTTCTTGAAGGCCAAACGCTCTTCAAGACCTCAACACTCATTGAAGATAAAAAACTCTTCAGGACATCAACATTTCTTGAAGACCAAACACTCTTCAAGACTTCAACACTCCTTGAAGATCAAAGACTCTTCAGGACATCAACACTTCTTGAAGACTGAAGACTCCTTCAAGACTAGAAGACTTCAAGCTCCAAGAATCCATTGAAGCTTCAGACTCGGGATCAAGCGTTCCAGCCCTCGAGTGAAACACATTCACACACAAGAGAGAGAATTTGAGGATTAAAGTTAGAGATTGTACACCCACACGCATATTACATTAATACAAATATATTATTTATTCCACGTGTCTCCATCCCCGAAGTTACGTGTGAACAGTTATCTTTCATTTTGGTTTGATAACATAGAATAATATTATAGTTTATATATTTTACCAATATATAGACTTTATCCAAAATCTAATCAAATTAGAATTTGAATCTAAATTTCTTCTATAAATTGTTCACCTCCTCGCATTAGTTTTCACATAAAAAAAAACTTTGGGAAAAATACACTTTTAGTCCCTGAGGTTTGAGTTAGGTTTCATTTTGGTCCCTAAGGTTTCAAATTCAACAATTTAGTCCCTGAGGTTTTATTTTAGTTGCAATTTGGTCCCTCCATCCAATTTTCCGTTAGTATTTAACGGATTGTTGACGTGGCATTGATTTTTTAATTAAAAAAATCATTTTTTCTATTTTTTAAAATATAAATATATTAAAATAATTATATATTATTATTTTATATATTTTTAATTCTTTTCTCTCTCTCTCTTTCTTTATTCTTCTTCTTTTTCTTCTTCTTCTTCTCTTCAAACTGTCGGTAACTTCATCTTCTTCAAACCACCGGCGCCGACGATTTTTTTTTTCATTATTTTTTCTCTTTTTCCTCTCTCTTCTTCTTCCCCCACTTTTCTTTTCTTCTTTTTTTTTTGTTAAACAAAAAAAGGAATTAATTTCTTCCTCTCTCCACCATCATTTTCTTCATCGCCGAACAACCGGCCACTGGCGAAGTTTTTTTTTCTTCTTACTTCCTTCTTTTCGTTTTCTCTCTCCATTTTATTTAAAAAATCGGAAAAGAGGGGATGGAGGACCAGAACGGATCGACGTGGGCGTGCATTTGAACTCACGACGAGATCTGAAACAGTCTGGCGTCTGGACGGTGAGATCTGACCGTAAATGGTCCAGACTAGGGATGGCAACGGGGCGGGGCGGGGCTGGGGATGCACTCCCCATCCCCGTCCCCGTGGGGAGTTGGGGAGTTTTCATCCCCATCCCCGCCCCATTCCCCATTTCGGAGAATTGGGGTCGGGGTCAAGGAATCCCCGTTCAGGAATCTAGTCCCCGCGGGGAAAAATCCCCCCTTTTTTTAAAAAAATATAATTAATAAAAATTATTTAAATTTTAGGAAATATCTTCAAAAGTATACCTAGTATTATTATTACTAATTTATTTAAAATATTAAAAAAAATTATTCTAGATTCAAACACCTAAATTAATTTTAAGAAAAAAAAAGAGAAAATAAAAAACTAAATAAAATAGTATAGTTAACTCTTTTCTTTTTTTAGAAAACAGTATTGTTAATAATTGAAAAAAAAAACTTTTTAAAACATTATTAATAATATAATATGATATTTATTAATAATATTATTATATAATTATAATATATGTATATATATAATATATTTTTTTAAATTCAATAAAAAAAATATGGGGCGAGTTCGGGGTCGGGGACCCGAAAAGAATCCCCGGTTTGACCCCTATACTCGGTCAAACTGGGGATTCCCCGCCCCGTTTGGGGCGGGGCCTCGCGAGGATTTTTGCCATCCCTAGTCCGGACGTAGGGAGCTGGGCGTGAATCGCGCGCGTGCGTGGCGAAATCTGGGTGCGAATCGCGTGCGTCGTGGTGAGATCTTAAACAATCGGTGAGAGGGATGGCGAAAACCGGAACACTCCGACGAGATCTGACCGTGCGTGGAAGCTTTTCAACACGAGATCTGGCCGGTCGTGGGTGTGTAGAGAAATCTTGAACACTCCGACGATATTTGGGCGTGCGTGGGGAGCTTTTCGGCAAGAGGAACAGTGAAGAGAAAGAGGTGGTGAGGGAGAGAGAAAGAAAGAAGAAAGAAAGAAAGGGATGGTGAGAGAGAGGGACGGTGAGAGAGAAGGAACATGATGAGAGAGAAAAAAATGGAGAGAAAGACAAAGAAATGAGGGAGAAGAAGAAAGATAGAAAAAAAAAAAGTCTGTCAGCCGCTGGCCGCTGGTGAGTGGCGATCGCCGGTGATCGGCGGCCGGTGGCAACCATGGGCGTGGGAAATGTGATGGTGCTTGGGGAAGAAGGAGAAAGTGAAGAAGAAGGGGGGAAGAGAGAGAGGGAAAGAAATAAAGTTATATAAAATAATAATATTTTTATTATTTTAATATATTTATATTTTAAAAAATAAAAAATATTTTTTTTAATTAAAAAATCAATGTCACGTCAACAATCCGTTAAATACTAACGGAAAATTGGATGGAGGGACCAAATTGCAACTAAAATCAAACCTCATGGACTAAATTGTTGAGTTTGAAACCTCAGGGACCAAAATGAAACCTAACTCAAACCTCAAGGACTAAATGTGTATTTTTTCCCAAAAACGTTTTATCTCTTCTATTGTTGGTTTCAGGTACCTCAATTATAATTATAATGTTTTTGTTTAATTTTATCAATTTAATTAGAAGAAAGTCATTCTCAAATATTTTATGTTACAGACTAACTTTAATTTCTTTTTCCCCTCAAACTTTATTTTTCAAGTCTAAAATTACATGTAGCAGCCGGTTGTTTTAAAAAAAAAATAGTTATCAAGCTTCATGGTGTGCCGGTGTCAATCGTGTCAGATAGAGACCCTCGGTTCACGTCTAATTTCTGGAGGAGTCTGCAAAGAGCCTTGGGTACTCAGCTGCGTTTCAGTATAGCTTTTCACCCTCAGACAGATGGTCAAACTGAGCGATTGAACCAAACTCTAGAGGATATGTTGCGAGCATGTGTCTTGGATTTCTCAGGTAGTTGGGTTGCACACCTGCACTTAATGGAATTTGAGTATAACAATAGTTATCAAGCAACCATCGGTATGTCACCGTTTGAGGCCCTCTATGGGAAGAGATGCAGGACCCTGTTTATTGGGATGAGGTCGGAGAACGTCAGTTGTTGGGACCTGAATTGATTCAAGCCTCCAGTGAGGCTATTCGCACAATCAGATCGAGGATGTTAACGGCTCAAAGCCGACAGAAGAGCTATGCTGATACAAGGAGAAAGGATTTAGAGTTTGACGTGGGTGATCATGTTTTCTTGAAGGTAGCTCCAATGAAAGGAGTATTGAGGTTTGAGAGGAAAGGCAAGCTCAGTCCACGTTTCATTGGTCCTTTTGAAATTCTAGAACGGATTGGTCTGGTAGCTTATCGTCTAGCGTTGTCGCCTTCTCTTTCGGCGGTACACAACGTTTTCCATGTCTCCATGCTGCGAAAGTATTTGACAAATCCAACCCACAGGGTGGACTTCGAACCTTTGCATCTGAGCGAGACCTTGACTTATGAGGAGAAACCTATGCTAATTCTTGACAGAGAGGTGAAGGCCCTTCGCAATCGCGAGATAGCCCTTGTGAAAGTCCTTTGGCGAAACCATTTGTCCGAAGAGGCAACGTGGGAAAGAGAAGACGAGATGATGACCAAGTATCCAGAGTTGTTCCGGTACTAGCAACTTTCAAGGACGAAAGTTCTTTTAAGGTTAGTATGATGTAGCAGCCGGTTGTTTTTTTTTTAAAAAAAAAAAGGGAAAAGAAGTGGCCTTTAATGGCCCGGTCAAAGGGGGGAGTGGGGGGAAAGTTTCCCCCCACATTTTCGGTCAAAAGGGAGCTTTTAAAAAAAAAAAAAAATCTCAACTCTCTCTCTCCCTCTCACGCGCCCTCTCTCTCTTTCTCCTCTTTCTCTCACTCGGCTCCCTCTCTTCTCCTTACTGTTGTTCGCACGCCTCCACCACAGCCCACCGTCCGCACGCCGCCGTCACACCTCCGCAGCTCACCGCCTCCGGCACCGCCGCTCACCGATGGTAAGTATCCGTCGTTCTCTCTCTCCTCGACACCTTCTCTCTCTCTCTCTCTCTCTCACTCGCAACTCTCTCTCTCCCTCCTTCAGCCTGCAGCCGTGAATCGCCGCCGCCTTCAGCCTCACGCCGCCGCCTTCAGCCGCACGCCGCCCGCCTCTCGCCGTCGAGCTTCGCTGCCGCCGTCGATTTGAGCAGCCACTGCCGCCCTCGGGCTCGTTCGCTTTTTCAGATCTGTTCGTCGCTGTCACTTGAAGCTTCAGCTTTGCTTCTAAAGAATTATTTGGGGTAAGGGAGTTGTAAGCCAAAACTTATTGATCTTTTATGCCTTAATGAAATGCCCATTAATGTTGGATCTTAATCTAAGGTGTCCGTAGTTGGTGGTGGTCGAATCGTCAAAGGCGGAGCGAAACTTGGAAGTTGGACAGTAAGCGGTGTTTCTGTTTTGGGTGAGTTTTTGGGTGTTAATTTACCCTCAAATTTAAATGGGTTCATAGTTGAATTCTTGGATTGGAGTCCCTATTTAATTAAAGGTTCTTTCCTTGTTGTAGTTTGCTAAAGAGCCTTGGAGTTAAGAGATTTGTTGAAGGTTGATCCAATATCTTCTTCACTAAGGTAAGTAGCCCCTTTGGAATAAATTCTGTGTTTTAAAACTCATTTAAGTTGGGTGTGACTTATAATAGCATGAGTTGGTTTTAATCCTTGAGTTGCCCTCGGGAATTTAAGTAGCCAATTGGATGCAAATTCCATGTTTTTAATGCATTATATGGTAGCTGAACATGGTGAGTAACTCGCTGTGTTAGCCTGAAATGTTTATGCATTGAGTTGACTGTTTGCTCCTAGAATGTATATTAAATATTTGGATTGAGATTAAGGTGTTATGTATACGGTTGCCTTCAGGAATATGGATGTTGTGTGCTTGTGCTATGTAATGGGTGAAAGTGCTGGTCTGTTGTATATTATATGTTGTCTGGTATTGTTAGTGGACGACGGGGAGTTGTGTTTTATCTCTGTTTAGGAGTGTTGTTGCCGCCTTCGTTTCTTGTTCTTGAGTTTGTTGGAGTTATGATGGTGCGTAACAGTTTAGCTTGTCGGTATTCTCTGTAAGGAAAAGAATTTGGTTAACGGGGTTGCAGTGGAATGTAGTAAGTGTTAAGGGGTCCTACTGGGTAAAGGATTAAGAAAATGGAGAAGAATAGGCTAGTTGCCTTGACTGAGGGCCGTGTCAATTAAACACCTAGGACTGAGATGTAATAGACTGAAATGAGGGGCTTAATGGGCGGGTCTTGGCTTCGCAGTCTAGGTGCCATTTACTAACTGTGGAAGTTGATTCCTGACTTAAACCCATGAACGCCCCACCAGTGAAATGGTAGTTTAGAGCGCTACGCGCCTATTAGTGCCTTGAGGGATGAGACTTAGCTTCACTGACTGGGTGCCATCTACCATCAGTAGGAGTAGAGACCTCCCAAAAACTCCCACTTGTGCACTATCAGTGAGTTGGCAAACTTATATATTTATATGTGTACTAATTGAACACGAGACCCGAACTACAGATAAATGAAATGAAATGAAGTAGAATGAGATGACCTAATCCTTAGGCCCTTAGCTCGAATAAAATGCTAAAACCTTGATTGCTACTTACTGAGTATTTTCTTAAATACTCATTCTTTTCCCTTATATATAACTGCAGGTAGAGGTAAAGGTGCACAGAACGCGTGACGGAGCGCTGCTGAGTCATGGATTTCCATAGGATAGTCTTCCGCATTTTTCGTTTTGAAATTCTTCTTTTGAACTTGTACCGCTTTGTTTTAAGGTTATTTCCGCGTTAGTTTGTTTGAATAACTAAAGGTTTTGGTTGTTCTGTTTTAACTGGGATCCCAGGTTGAAAAGTTTCGCAAAATTTCTAAGTATGATTTCTTTAAATGATAAATTCTCGCTGTTCTTAGAAGTAGAATGAAATGCATGTAGTAACGGCCTTAGGATCTAAGCATGAAAAGTAGGGTCGTTACATTACATCTCTTTCAATTGTTCGTGTATTTCACGTATTTTTTTTAGTTTGATTTTTAATAGTTTATCTATAATCTATGAGTTTTCTTCACCATTTTTTCATCACACACCTACAACTTTTTTCTTTCTTTATCTTTATTTTTATTCTCTCATTGTCTTACTCTCAAAAGCTCTCCAAGCTTCAGAACATCTCAAGATGTTGGTGTTATATCCAATATGCAAATGTTGCATGTGTCGTTACTCTCAAAAGCTCTCCAAGCTTCAGAACATCTCAAGATGTTGGTGTTATATCCAATATGCAAATGATGCATGTGTCGTTATCTATATCTCATACCCTTGGAGTTGCAACATTACAACTCAAGTTTGAGGAACTTGAATAATAGTGTATTTGTCTATCCATTGTGATCAAGTTAGCAAATGTATTTGAAGAAATGAATGTATAACTAAGATCTTGATTTTTTTTTAATTGTTTATTTTGTTATGTCTATCTTATAATCCATGTTTTTTTTTTTTTTTTTGGTATTTGAAATGTTTGTTGAAAAAGTAAGAACTTAATTGATTCAATTACAAAGTATGTGTACTAAAAAAAATTACAAAGTATGTTTCTTTTGTTGAGAAAATAGTCATGTACCTAATGTCACACAAATTTTCTAATTAATTATAAACAATACATTAATTAATTATCAATAATAAATTAAAAATTATTTATCCACAATAATTCATATGGAATATGAAGGATTAGAATACAAAAAGTGTCCATTCTCAAAGAAATTAAATAATTTTTCTTTGATTATAATTATAATGTGAAATCAAATTAGTAAATTAATTTTATCTTTATAATTAAGGTTGAAAAAAAAAACAGTACATAACAAAAAAATTAGCATTTAATTTTTTTTATATATAAAATGAAGTGTGTTAAAAAACATTTTTGGATTAATTTGTTCCTACCTTTATTTCTAACTTTACAACCATGTCATCACCATGAACTCTAAACCCTAAATCTTAAACATTAATTAATGAAAATATGTGAATTTTTATGATTGCAATTTTTCTTTAACAATTGAATTTAGTACAAATAGTTTTTTATTTATTTTTTTTACAATATTAACTTTGCTTTTTTAGTGCAATACTTAAACTATAAACTATCCTTAAAGTAAAATTTTAAAATTAAAAAAAAAAAAAATTGACTCCCTTAAATTGGAGGGAGTACTGGAGTCCACAAATTTGTGGATTGAAATACTATTATTTAACCTTAATTTTCTTTCACTATATTTGCTAAAAAATGGTTCTCATAAATTGTTTTTCATTGGAAAAAAATAAAAAAAAAAATAAAAAAAATACACAAACGGTAACCACAAAAACATTAAAGTCATTTTAATAAATTTTTCACTCTTCATTCTCACCACCTCCCTAAAATCTCTCAATTAAATATGAATGGTTAATTATTTAAATAATGATAAGTAGATCATTATATAGGAATTTAAAAAGTTAGAATATGAAAAGGTGGTATTATTTATTTCTCAAATAATAAATGATTTTCACTAGAAATAATAAATAATAGAAATAAGTTTGAAATTCCAAAAAAAAAAATGTAATATTTTCAAAAAATTATAAAAAAAAAAAAAAAAAAAAAAAAAAAAAAAAAAAAAACCCACAAATTTTGTTCTTTATTTTGGTTATTTCTAATTTCCTTATGAAGGCCTCTCAAATATTGAAAAAAAAAAAAAGGAAAAATACACTTTTGGTCCCTAAGGTTTGAGTTAAGTTACACTTTGGTCCCTAAGTTTTTAAACTCAACAATTTAGTCCCTGAGGTTTAAGATAAGGAGCAAATTGGTCCCTACCATCCATTTTGCTGTTAAATTTAACGGGGCACCCTATTATTTTAATTAAAAAATTATTTTTAAATTTTTTAAATAAAATATTAATAAATTAAATAAGAACTATTTTATTATTATTATTTTTATTTCTTTCTCCCCCCCTCTCCTCATCCTCTTCTTCTTCCTCTTCTTCTTCTACTTCTTCAACCACACCGGTCGCCGCCCGTCGCCAGCGCCGACGACCGGCCGCCGGCGGTGTTTTTTTTTATTTTTTTTATCTTCTCTTTCTCTTCTCTTCTTCTCTTCTTATGTGTGTTTTTTTTTTTTTTTGGAAATCAGAATATCATGGGAGGGAGGGAGAAACCTCCCTCCCGCGATTCCGGCGCCGGAAACGGCTGATCAGATCAGCATCTCCGACACGATCTGCAACGACAGAGTCTCCAGCAAGATCTCCGACGACAACATCATTCTCGTTCCAGATTTGTGTACAACCTCGTTCCAGATCAGCATTTCCAAAAATCTCTCGTTCCAATCACCTGTGAAGAAAGGAAAACGTGAATAAAAACCCACCAGATCTGGAACTCTTGCTCAGTCCGTCGCTCAAAGGGTCACTCAAATATGTTGTACCAGATCTGCTCCAGCGCGTCGCGTGGCTGGGTGACGTTCGTCGTCGATCTTGCGTGGTTGGTTAAGTCTGTCGTCAATCTTGCGTGGTGGGCGCTACTGTGGTATCGAGCTAGAACGTTCCAGACGTTCCAACCAGATTTTTTCCCTTTCATTTTTTTAAAACGTTGAAAGAAAATAGAGAAGGGAGGATTTTCCAGATCTGAAAAATGAGAAGGGGAAAGGAAAGAAAGGGGAAGAAGAGAAAAAGAGAAGAAAAAAAACATAGAGATCAGCGGCGATTGATGGTGACGACGGACGACAGCTCCGACGACGGTGGATGGTGGCCAGCGGCCGACTGCGACGGGCGGCGGTCGGCTGTCTCTGGCGGTCGGTATGGTTGAAGAAGTAGAAGAGGAAGAAGAAGATGATGAGGAGAGAGAGTGAGAAAGAAATAAAAAATTAATAATTTTTTTTAGGGAAAAATACACTTTTAGTCCCTGAGGTTTGGGTTAAGTGACAGTTTGGTCCCTGAGTTTTCAAACTCAACAATTTAGTCCCTAAGGTTTGATTTTAGTTTCAATTTGGTCCTTCCATCCAATTTTCCGTTAAAAACTAACGGATGGATGACGTGGCACTATTTTTTTATTTAAAAAAATTATTTTTTTAATTTTTTTAATTAAAAGTATATTAAAATAATTAAAAAATAATATTTTATTAAATTAATTTCTTTCTCTCCATCATCCACGTCTTCTTCTTCCTCACCTCACCATCACCACCACCCACTTGTTCTTCAGCACATCACCACACCGGCGGCTTCAGCACACCGGCGGCCAGCTGACGGCCGGCAACCTCCGGCCGCCGGCGAGCGATTTTTTTTTTCCTTTTCTTCTTCTTCTCTTTTCTCTTTCTTCTCCTTCTTCTCCAACTTTTAAAAAAAACGAAACGAGGAAGGATCTTCTTCTCCGGCGCTCAGATTTGTCGTCGCCGCTCAGATCTTCTTCTCCGGCGCGAGCACAACCACAACCCACAGATCTGAAGAAACCCTTCACGACGTACAGATCTGGGTTCTCGCGAAAAAGCACATAGAGGGAGAGAAAAAGCGAAAGTGAGAGAGTGAGAGAGGGATTGACCGAAGCTCACAAACTGCCCACGAACTGTTGAAGCTCCCAAACTGACCCACGCCGGAGCTGACCCTCGTCGTTTCGTGCATTTAAAACAGACATCGAAGCTCGCAATCTGACCAACGCCAGACATCGAAGCTGACCCACACCAGACATCTGAACTCGACGGGCATCAAACCAAACGTCGAAGCTGACCCACACCGAAGCTCGCGGTCTTCGATCTAAAGCTTTCGAATCAACGGGGTGTGGGATTGAATCGCAACGCGAGATCTGAACTTGACGGGCATGGATTTGAACTTGAAAGTCTTCGATTGAATCACAACGTGAGATCTGAACTCGACGGGCGTGGGTTTGAACTCATGGTGGACGGCCGACGAAAAGAAAACCTTGATTTTTTTCTTTTAAAAAAATGAAGATAGAAAAAGGAAAGAAGAAAGGAAGAAAGAACTAGAAAAAAATAATAATAAAGTTGCGGCCGGCGAGCGGCGGTCTCTGACGGCCGACGATAGTAACAGTGGATGGTGAGTGGTGGTGATGGTGGTGATGGTGGTGAAGAAGAAGGAAGGGAGAAGGAAGGGAAAGAGAAGATAATAAAAAAAATAAAAATAAGAGGAAGATGATGGAGAGAGAAAGAGGGAAAAAGAAATAAAAATAATAATAATAAAATTTTTTTTATTTAATTTATTACTATTTTATTAAAAAAAATTAGAAAATAATTTGTTTATTAAAATAATTGTGCCACGTCAGCAACTGTTAAGATTTAACAGAAAAATTGACGGCAGGGATCAAAATGTTCCTTATCTCAAACCTCAGGGGTATTTTTGTTGAGTTTGAAAACTCAGGGACCAAACTGTCACTTAACCCAAACCTCAGGGACCAAAAGTGTATTTTTCCCTTTTTTTATTTAATTTATTAATATTTTATTTAAAAAATTAAAAAATAATTTTTTTAATTAAAATAATATGACCCCGTTAGATTTAACAGCAAAATGGATGACAGGGACCAATTTGTTCTTTATCTCAAACCTCAGGGGCTAAATTGTTGAGTTTGAAAACTCAGGGACCAAAGTGTAACTTAACCCAAACCTCAGGGACCAAAAGTGTATTTTTCCCAAAAAAAATCTAGACTACCTTATACATTTTTTTAGGATGACATACCTTATACATTCAAGTTTATAAAAAGTTGCACAGATCAAATTTACATCACAATTTGTAAGTTTGGAAGTTTATAATTTTAATTTGATGGAGTTGAATAATCGATTTTTTTAATAGAAACTAACATGCAATTTTAAGGATATAATAGAATGCTTTGATTTTTCTTAACTATTGTTTTTTAATGTTATTTTATACCTACTACATTTTTTTATTTTTTATTTTTTTATATTTTTTACTATTGTGATTTTTTATTAAAATGCTTGAATATGCTTTAATTTGTTTCTTTAATGTGAAGGTGGGAGTTCAAACCTCTAACCTTTAATTCAACGATACTCTTACAAAATGTCTTAACACCTTTGATATTAATGATTTTTTTTTAAAATTGTTTTTAATTCTAAATAAAACTTATTTTACAAATAAATAAAAAAAATTTATAAAATATACATGTTATTGTTAAATAAAAATGTGATAGGTATTAACAAGTTTATGAAACGAAAATTACATAAATTAATTTAAAGCATTTATAAAATTATAAATTATATCATATTATATTAGCAATTAATCTACCATTCCTATTTTTCATAGAATTATTTGGTTGTTATAAGAAAAAATAAGAATAATGTGATAAACAAACGTGTATCGCACGTGCTAAAAAACTAGTAATATATAAAAAGTACGAATGTGGAAGAAACTTTTTTTTGGACGATATTATCCTAGATTTTGTAAGAAATATCTAAGTTGTCCTTCACTTACTTTCATTTAATCACTTTCTCTCTCCATTAATTATACATTTCTCTCTCTCTATGTTCTCTCTCTCACCCTCACGTGTCTCTCTCTCCCAAGTCTTCCACCTACTAGATTCCTCCCTTCTCCCTCTTAAATGATTTTAATTATGTTGTTATTGTCTTGCATCACCTCCTTAATTTTTCTTTTTAATAACCACCACCTCCCTAATTTGTGGGTTGTATTGTAAATATATATACACGATATATATAGGTATATATTAGATATCCATTAGTCTTAGTCAACCCATATTTGTAGGCATTCTTTCCCATGACTCTCCCACTCCCTTAGGAATAGCCAAGAGACTCTCACCCTCTTCTATTTTCAGCATTTTGAAGCTTGTAACCTACCCCATTGCATTAGTATAAATAGGGGTTGTATGAAGCATTGTAAACACACTTGAATGAAAAACATTAGCTCTCTTTTCTCTCTACTTTGCTCTCTCAAATTCTCTCTTAGTTGTTTTATTGCTTTCCACATTTTATAACACGTTATCAGCACGAGTCTCTGCCATTTTTGTTCGGTTGAAGGTAGGGTTCATCTTTATTAGATGCAATTGTCTTCGCTACGTTTCATATATACAGTGTGTATGTATTATATATACCCCGTATATACACTGTGTATTGAACGTTGACAACATATATTCTATGCAATATTAGCATGTTCTTCATTATTGTGCATACTATATGAGATTATTAAGTATCATGTTTGTTTATGATGATATTAACATCGTGATTCTATATTTGCCAATGATATGTATGTTAATTACAATAACTGAAATGTTGATAGTATGCTTATATCCTTATTATTGTAATGATCTAGAATGTTTATACATATTCGATAAACATGATGCACATATATACCCATGTATATATCTTATTTTTGAATCATATACATCTACTAAAATTGCTCGTTTCGCTAATAAGATAATGTATATTTATCTCGTTAATTTATGTATTTTTTGTCCAATATAATTTTCACATGATCATTTGTATAATTTATATCATGTGTATTATTTAATATATATAGTGTACATATTTCCTTTATGTACAGAACATGTTATATATGTTGTAATATATCTTATATAAATATTGCAATATGTTGTTTACCTACTGTTTTTTTAGAACGCATATATGAGATATTTCTTTGTGTATATGTCATATATACATTTGAATATTTTTGTTTATGTTGATTACCTTTTGGAATTCATGGTAGACACATGTATTAGTTTAAATTCTCATATGACAAAGTTTGCAAACTTATATAGTAAATAATTGCTCGTTCTAAAGTTAATTTTGATGTTATGCACATGAAGTTGCATAAAAATGCCCATTTTTTATTTAATGCACCTGAAGTTGCACCATTTCAAATCAAGAAGTACTTGTGTGATTAAATGTACCTGTAGTTACATAATTTCAAATCAAGAATTGCTCATGATTAAATGCGCCTGTAGTTGCAAAAGTTTAAATTAAGAAATGCTCACTTTAATTAAATGCACTCGTAGTTGCATAATCTTAATCAATAAGTGATTGTAAATAAGTGAGCATATGGTAAGAATAATGTTGTTAATCTTTCTTTCCAATTATAGAATATGCTCCTGTAGTAGCAATATTGAGAAAGAAAGTTTTTAATATTGTGATGAGCAAACACCATGTCTTCTTGAAATTAAAGCAATCAAATGAGCATTTGATGAAAAATCATGAATCTCAATGAATTGTTTCAATATTATT
The DNA here is from genome assembly GCA_036850905.1 of Luffa acutangula. NCBI lineage: Eukaryota > Viridiplantae > Streptophyta > Magnoliopsida > Cucurbitales > Cucurbitaceae > Luffa > Luffa acutangula. Next base: position 8,806,294 of record CM072090.1, read on the forward strand.
CCCTGAAGTGAATATTGTAATATCGAATAATTATGGTCAATGGCGAGATCATGATCAATAATCAGTAATAAAGGAAGAAGCAATTACTCATCCAGTGGTCATCGTGAACCATTTGGAAAATCACACATATATGGTTATTAAAAGAAAATGTTTAATAGCATTAATTTTGTACCTGTTGTACGAAAATGAGAACCATGTGTGAAAGCAAACTTTGCAATCTCCTGAAAGATAATTAATCTTGGAAATATGAAATAAATATTGCAAATCTCATTAAATCTCCTGAAGAGAAAATGAATATTATTAAATAAGAAAAAAAATATTATATTAGATTATGTGAATGTCGCTTTATGTTTGATTTATGCTTATTTATTAAGTTCAATTTTATATTCAATTTATTTTTCTGAGGCTCACTATGTGTTATTTTATTTTCTTGAAGAAACATGAATATTTCACATTTGATTGACTCCAAGATGAACAATGAAGATTTATGTTTGGCAGATAGCGCAACAACACACACTATCCTTAAAAGTAGGAAATATTTTTCAGAATTGACAATGCTAGAAGCAAAAGTCAATACAATATCAGGTCCTGCAGACTTGATTGAAGGTTTTGGAAAAGAAAATATTATTTTGCCTAGAGGAACGAAATTCACAATTGATAATGCTTTGTTCTCTAGTAAATCAAAAAGAAACCTACTGAGTTTTAAAGATATACGTGCTAATGGTTGTCATATAGAGACTAATAAGAAGAATAATATAGAGTATCTTTATATTATATCTACTGTCTCACATGAAAAACGTATATTAGAAATGTTGTCTGCCTTTTCTTCTGGATTATATTACACGTATATTCGTGTTATTGAAACATATGCAATAATGAACCTGAAGTTCAATGATCCAGATATATTTTCTGTTTGGCATGATCGATTGGGTCATCCTGGGTCAATAATGATGAGAAAGATTATTGAAAACTCACATGGACATCCATTGAAGAACCAGAAGATTCTTCAATCTAATGAATTTTCATGTGTTGCTTGCTCTCAAGGAAAATTAATTATTAGACCCTCACCAGCTAAAGTTGGGACTGAATCCCCCGCATTCCTAGAACGAATTCATGGTGATATATGCGGACCTATAAATCCACCAAGTGGACCATTTAGATATTTTATGGTTCTAATTGATGTATCCAGTAGATGGTCACATGTGTGTTTATTATCAAGTCGAAACCTTGCATTTGCAAGATTACTTGCTCAAATAATTAAGTTAGAGCACAATTTCCTGATTAGGTAATTAAGAAAATTCGTCTTGATAATGCTGGTGAGTTTACATCCCAATCATTTAATGATTATTGTATGTCAATTGGGATAAGTGTTGAACATCCTGTAGCTCATGTTCATACACAAAATGGTCTAGTTGAATCATTCATAAAACGTCTGCAATTAATTGCTAGACCAATGCTTATGAGAGCAAGACTTCCAATATCTGTATGGGGTCATGCAATTTTACATGTTGCATCGCTTATACGCATTAGGCCAGCAGCCTATCATAAATAGGACCCAATACAATTAGCTTATGTCCAGCAGCCAAATATATCTCACTTACGAACTTTTGGAAGTGCAGTATATGTTCCAATTGTTCCACCAAAACGTACTAAGATGGGTCCTCAAAGGAGGCTAGGAATATATGTTGGATTTGATTCCTCATCAATTATTAGATATCTTGAACCCCTGACGGGTGATGTATTTACTGCACGATTTGCTGATTGTCATTTTAATGAGACAAATTTTCCAACATTAGGGGGAGAGATTAAGAAGTTGGAAAATGAAATTACATGGAATGCAGCATCATTGTCTCATTTAGATCCTCGTACAAATCAATGTGAACTAGAAGTTCAAAAGATAATTCATTTGCAAAATATTGCAAATAAAATGCCAGATGCATTTACAGATGCTAAGAAAGTGACCAAGTCACATATACCAGCTGCAAATACACCATCGAAAATTGATATCCCAGCGCAGCAAGTTATCATAACTAATGAGTCTGCGACACGCCAGAAGCGTGGTAGACCAATGGGTTCCAAAGATAAAAATCCTCGAAAAAGAAAAGTAGTCAATAATCTAAATGACGTAATTGATAATGTGGATATTCCAGAAGAAATCCTGAATGTGACTACTCATAATAATATCGAAGAAGGTGAAATACCTGAGGATAATAATGAAATTTCGATAAATTATGTAATGAATGGAAAAAGATAGAACTGAAACAATATAGTTGTTGATAACATTTTTGCGTATAATGTTGCTTGCGACATCATTTCTGAAAATGATGATTATGAACCAAAATCTGTCGAAGAATGTCGACATAGAAAGGATTGGCTTAAGTGGAAATAAGCAATCCAGACAGAATTAAACTCACTTTCAAAATGTGAGGTTTTCGGACCAGTAGTCCAGACACCAGAAGATGTCAAGCCTGTGGGATACAAATGGGTATTTGTAAGAAAAAGAAATGAAAAGAATGAGGTCACAAGATATAAAGCGAGACTTGTTGCACAAGGATTCTCGCAAAGGGCTGGTATTGATTATGAGGAGACATATTCTCCTGTGGTGGATGCAATAACATTGAGATATTTAATTGGTCTGACTGTGTATAAAAAGCTTGACATGCATCTCATGGATGTAGTTACAGCATATTTATATGGATCTCTTGATAATGATATTTATATGAAAATCCCTGAAGGATTAAAAATACCATAGTCATATAATTCAAATCCTAGAAAATTATATTCGATCAAATTACAGAGATCTTTATATGGATTAAAACAATCAGGACGAATGTGGTATAATCGCCTGAGTGAATATTTATTGAAAGAAGGGTATCAAAATAACCCAATTTGTCCATGTGTTTTTATAAAGAAATCACAGTCAGGATTTGCTATCATTACTGTATATGTTGATGATTTAAATATAATTGGAACTCCTGAAGAGCTTCCAAAGGCAATAGAATATCTTAAGAAAGAATTTGAGATGAAAGATCTCGGGAAAACAAAGTTTTGCCTTGGCTTACAAATTGAACATCTAGCAGATGGAATATTTATTCATCAATCAACTTATACAGAAAAGATATTAAAAAGATTTTACATGGACAAAGCACATCCATTGAACATTTCAATGGTAGTTCGTTCACTCGATGTAAAGAAAGACATCTTCCGACCTCGAGAAGATAATGAAGAGCTTCTTGGTCCAGAAGTACCATATCTTAGTGCAATAGGTGCACTTATGTATCTTTCTAATAATACACGACTTGATATAGCATTTTCAGTAAATTTATTAGCTAGATATAGTTCTTCTCCAACAAAAAGACATTGCAATGGAGTTAAACACATCCTCCGTTATCTTCGAGGGACAATTGATATGGGTTTATTTTATTCTAATAAATCAAACTTTGATCTAGTTGGTTATGCAGATGCATGTTATTTATCTGACCCACGTAAAGCTAGATCTCAAACAGGTTATTTATTTACATATGGAAGAACTGCTATATCATGGCGATCTATGAAGCAGACAATAACAGCTACTTCCTCAAACCATGCTGAGATCCTGGCAATTCATGAGGCTAGTCGAGAATGTGTATGGCTAAGATCAATGACTCAACACATTTGTGAAACATGCGGATTGTCCTCTAACAAAGGTTGTCCAACAACGTTATATGAAGACAATACAGCATGTATAGCCCAAATCAAAGGAGGATACATTAAAGGAGATAGAACGAAGCACATCTCACCAAAGCTCTTCTACACTCACGATCTTGAAGAAAATGGTGATATCACTGTTCAACAAATTTCTTCAAAAGACAATTTGGCAGATCTATTTACGAAGGCATTACTTACTGCGACCTTTTGAGAAGTTGGTGCACAACATTGGAATGCGACGACTTAGAGATCTCAAATGATGTTTTCATGAGGGGGAGTAAATACACTGCACTCTTTTCCCCTTCGCTATGGTTTTTTTTCCCACTGGGTTTTCCTAGCAAGGTTTTTAATGAGGCAGTTGTTAATGTATATTAATATAATGTACTATTTTTCCTTCACTAGGGTTTTTTTCCCATTGGGTTTTTCCCAGTAAGGTTTTAACGAGGCATATATTTCATATACAATGGATATCTAAGGGGGAGTGTTGTAAATATATATACACGGTATATATAGGTATATATTAGATATCCATTAGTCTTAGTCAACCCATATTTGTAGGCATTCTTTCACATGACTCTCCCACTCCCTTAGGAATAGCCAAGAGACTCTCACCCTCTTCTATTTTCAGCATTTTGAAGCTTGTAACCTACCCCATTGCATTAGTATAAATAAGGGTTGTATGAAGCATTGTAAACACACTTGAATGAAAAGTATTAGCTCTCTTTTCTCTCTACTTTGCTCTCTCAAATTCTCTCTTAGTTGTTTTATTGCTTTCCACGTTTTATAACAGGTTGGATATTATTACATTTAATTTTTGTGTGTTAAATATATTGATGTAAGTGAATGGAAGAAGTACTACTTCCCTAAAATTTCTCTCCCTCTACCTTCGTAATTCTTCATCTTTTTTAGTTAGCAACTTACTACATACCATTCCTCTTTTTTTATATATATATCTATAATCTATAAAAAGTACGAATGTGGAAGAAACTTTTTTTGGACAACATTAACCTCAACTCTTTAGAGAATACCTAAATTGTCCTTTTTCTTTATTAAAAAAAATACTAATTAAATTAATTTTTGAAACCTTTCACTACCCACCTACAAACTCACGTTGTTATTCCTATTTTGAAAAGTTACTAAAGATTAATGGTTCTTTTTCATTTATTATTATTATTTATAATTATTTTATCTTTTATTAGCATTTAATTAAAAAATAAAATCCAATGAACATTAATTGTTGTAGCCCCTTATTAAATTGTGTTTAAATTAATAAAAGAATTTTTTATTACCACACACCCACTCACGTAACTATATTGCCTTTTTATTTATTATTTAATATTTAATATTTATTTTTTAAGTTGTTTTATTATTAATTATCATTTAAGTAACACATAATATTTGAGATGTAGTTAGAATATGAAAAGTTTTGTCCTCTAATATTTAATGATGAAATTCAAGAGTTTTGTAACTATTTATGTTCTATAACTATATAAAGACCACTCTTCAACATTTTTTTCACAAACATTTGAGTTTCTTTCTTCTTCGGTTTGCTTTCTTCTTCTTTTTCGGAATGCTTGTTTTTCTTCATTTATTCATTGTTTTGCTATATATATTGATTTTCCTTATATATATATTCGATTTTGCTTAATCTAACAAGCATCTTTAGTTTGTCTTTTGATATAATATTGATAATTTTCAATTAGAAAAATATTTGAAGATATGTAAATAAGAGAGTTATAGATGATAGACTTCCAATTGAACTCAAATGCATGTTTTTTTTTACAAGAAATGCAAATATGTTTTAGCTTCATAGATATATTCTCTCCTTCCATATGTATTTTAGTTTTAGAGCTTATTTTATAATAATAATAATTATTATGAAACTTTATAGAGAATAGGAATCTTCTTAAATTTAATTTGTAGCTCAGCGAAAATAGCTCAACGGTAATTGAGATATACCCTCGACCAAGAGATCAGAGGTTCGAACTCCCACCCCCAAATGTTGTTGTACTAAAAAAAATTGTAGTATATGATTATATTAATTGATTTTCTCCTTCAAACCAAAAAAATAAAAACCATACAAATACATTTATATATTATTTTTAAAATAAACATTACATTTTATGTAGTAAGTATTACAAAAAAAAATTATCTCTCATAGTTGTCAACATTGTAGTTATAGTATGCAACAAGTTTTTTTTCCTAATTTGTGGGTTGAATGTTACTATTTTTTTTTTTTTTTTTTTTTTGTATCTTCCAGGAAAAAGTAAGTAACTTCACTCCCTGTTATTTCTCTCCCCCCCATCCTATAAATCTTCATCTTCTTGGGTTACTATATACACTCATCCCTCTTGCTTTTTATGTGTTTGTAAATAAATAGATAAAAAAAAGATCAACTCCAAAACTAAAACCTAAACCTAAAGGGCAAGCATTCAAAGTCATTTCTTAATCCATTATCTTTCTTGTTGCATCTACTTTTTTATATAGGTATACTTTTCCATGCGTTGTCTTTATTTCTTTTTTTATTATTTTAAATATAGTAATAGAAGATTTGAACCACCCCAAATATTTGAGGTGATTTCTTAATTCATTTTCTTCTTCTCTTTTATTGTCGTACCTAATTTTTTATGGATGTGTCTGTGTGTTTTATCCTTTTTTTTTATATAGAGAAATGCAAGATTTTTGGAACCACCAAACATATTTTTAGTTCTTATAATTATTTGAAAAAAAATTGATATGTGTAAGTTTCTTATTCATTTATTCGATGATTTTTTTTTCTTGAGTTCAACAACATTTGGGGTGGGAGATTCGAACCTCTACCTGTTGGTCAAGAGTGAATGCCAATAATACTTTCAAAATTGTAATTCATAATTAACAAATGATATAATTATTATTTGTAAATACTTTCAAATTGTATTATTAAAATAAAATTTTTAAATAGGAAGAAATAATAATCTATTCTTCTATCTTCTATATCTTCTATCTATCTATCTTCTATCTATCTTCTATCTATATCTTCTATATATAAAAGTGGCTATAGTGGAGAAACTTTCTCTTCCCATTTTGCCCTTTCATTTTTTTCATTTTATCTTATCTTATCTTACTATCTTAAAAGTGGCTAACTCGAAGAATCATTTTTGGACTATTTTGTCCAATTATTAATTCTTTAATTTCAAATGTGTCCTCTGATTAATTCTTGAATGGGAATTTGAAAGGTTTTGTTGTTTTTTTTTTTTTAATATTTCAAATTTCTTTATACTTAATTTAGTAAAACTTTTGGTCTTCTTTTTTTACCCGTAGTGTTTGGATTTTTTTTAAATTTATTTTTCTAATTCATTTATACCTCTTTAATATGTTAATTAATAATTAATTTAAGGGAAAAAAACACTTTTGGTCCCTGAGGTTTGGGTTAAGTGACACTTGGGTCCCTGAGTTTTCAAACTCAACCAAAATACCCCTGAGGTTTGAGATAAGGAGCACTTTGGTCCTTGCCGTCAAATTTTCTGTTAACTTTTAACGGTTGCTGACGTGGCACTATTATTTTAATATAAAAAATTATTTTTGTTTTATTTTTTAAATAAAAAATATTAAAAAAATAAAATATTAATATTTAATTATTTTTTTTATTCTTTCTCTCTTTCTTCTCATCTTCTTCTTCTCCATCTTCTCCCTCCTCCTTCTTCTTCTTCCTAAGTCCGGCGACCGGCGGCCACGACACGCCGCCGCCGCCGCCGGCCGCCGGCCCCCGGCGACTGATTTTTTTTTTTTTTTTTCTTTCTCCTTTCTTCTTCTTCCCTTCTTTCTCCTTCTTCCCTTCTTTCTTTTTCTCTTTTTTTTTTTCTTCAATGTTTTTTTTTTAAAAAAATAGAAAAGGGAGGGAGGAGGGACCTCCCTCCTCCGTTTCCTTCTTCCCTTCTTACTTGAAGAAATATGGCAAGAAGCATCCCTGCTATAATGCAGGTTAAGAACAAACGAAAAAAACCTTTAGAAAGCATTTAAATCATAAATTCACCATTTCAGCTACGTTTAAACTTCAACGAAAACTTTTAAAAAAAAAAAAACATAATTTAGACTGTAGAAGAGGTTGCAACAGTTACATGGTAAAAGAAGACAACAAAATCCGGACATTAATAATAGAATCTGGATTTCAGTAGTCAACATTATGAGTAAAGTAAGATTATCTAAGAAGATATCATTCCATAGAAGAACCCCAGAAGAAAAAAAACCCAAGCTTCGGTACTAAATGCCCACCCAACATACATCGCAGATCTCACTCCAAAAGCCCTTCAGAAAACCAAATGCTAATAAATTCACCCGCCCCCCTCGTCCCCCCAAAAATAGAAACCCAAGCTTCATAAAAAGAAGGCAGATAAGCTTAGATCTGATTCAACAATGAAAAGCAAAATCAGATGGCCAAACCGAAGCAAACCCACATGGAATTCAATCTGACGAACCCAAATTCAAATGCCACACCCCGGAAAGAAAAGAAAAAAATCCACAGACCATTTCAAACACAACAAACAATCCAGATATCGCATAACAGCAGTCGAAGAAACCCAAATGCAGAAAACACAAAAGAGAAGCTCATCGATGTTGAAAAAAAAAACCAAAAAGCAGATCTGAAACGGAAGGGGGAGGAGGAACTCCTCCTCCCCGATTCGACGCCGGAATCGGGGAGGAGGAGCTCCTCCTCCCCGAAACTCTCTTTTAAAAAAAAAAACAGAAGAAAGGAAGAGAAACAAGAAGGGAAGAAGAGAAGAAGAAAAGAAGAAGAAAGAAGAAAAAAAAAAAATTCCTGGCGACCGCCGCCGCCGCCGCCGTTCGCCGGCAGCCGGCGGCGGCCGGCCACCGGAGCTGAAGAAGATGGGAGGGGGAAGGAAGAAGATGGAGGGAGAAAGAAGGTGGAGAAGAAAGAAGGTGGAGAAGAAAGAAGATGGAGAAGATAGAGAGATAATTTTAAAAATAATAATAAAATAATAATATATTTAATATTTTTATATTTTTTATTTAAAAAAATTAAAAATTAATTTTTTTAATTAAAATAATAGTGCCACGTCAGCTTACCATTAGGGTTTAACAGAAAAATTGACGGCAGGGACCAAATTGCTCCTTATCTCAAACCTCGGGGGTATTTTTGTTGAGTTTGAAAACTCGGGGACCAAAGTGTCACTTAACCCAAACCTCAGGGACCAAAAGTGTATTTTTCCCTTAATTTAATATGTTATTTGAGGGGTTACAAAATTGGTATATAATGTGTTATTTAAAAGATTTTAAATTTGTTGCACATTTTGTTTTGCCTACGTGGAAATTTAGAAGGTCTTTTTTCTCCAACACATTTTTTTTAAACCATAGACTTTGATTTTTTTTTTCAAATTTATTTATACATTTTAGTAGGTTAATTAAAATTAATCTTTTCATATTCCATAACAAAAAAATAAATGACTTTTGTAACACACATCTTAAACCTTCCCTATATATATTTTCATGCATTTGTAAAGAAGCTCATTGTCAAGTAAAGAACAATGTTTTTTTTTTTCCTTTTGTGTCAAATCAAGGTTGTTGGCATAGAAATTTTCCAACCAATTAGAGATTGCCACATCATTATTTAATTTTGGGGTGTCATGAATTAATACATATCTCAAAATTAATTATGGCAAAATAAGAAAGGCCACGTGTCCTTTTGTGGTCGTCTAATTGTGTTAACGGTCTTGACCGAATCCAACGATGATTAAACTTAAGATCAAATGATCATTTATTTAATTTATCCTAAAGTTTATAAACTTAAATTAAAGTATGATTAAGTTTAGGGTAAATTTGGTTCAATTTAAACCCAATGTCATTAAGATAATTGGGCCTGAAACCCAAAAATTCATCCAGGCCCATAGATGGGCCCAAGCCCAATTTAAGCCCAAGCCCATTAAAGTCGTTGGGAAACTCTATAAATAGGAGTCCTTGGCTCATTTGGAAGGGGCGGCAGAAAGATTGAAGCTTTCAGAAGACTTTGAAGACTGAAGCTCTGAAGCCTCCTACAAGACTTGAAGACTGAAGCTCCATTTCTTCTACAAGACTTGAAGATTGAAGCTCCATCCCTCCTGTAAGAATCTTGAAGATTGAAGTCCAGATCCTGCTGCAAGACTCTGAAGATCGAAGCTTCTGCAAAGTTCAAAGGCTTGAAGCTTCCTCCAAGACTCTGAAGACTGAAGCCTTTGCAAGATTTAGAAGATCAAAGTTCTCTGCAAGACCCTAAAGATTTAGAAGATTGAAGCTGTCTGCAATCCTGAAGATTGAAGCTCAAATCCTCCCACAAGACTTTGAAGACCAAAATCTAGATTTTCCTGCAAGCGAAGTCATCTAAAGACTGAAGACTTGAAGCCTGAAGTATACTTCAATCATCCAGGAGAATCCTTCAAAGGTGAACAAACCTTCAAGACTCTGAAGATTAAAATTTCTTGAAGACTTTGTAGATCAAAGCTACCTTGAGAGAAAGCATCAAAGGATTGTAACTAGAGATTGTATTCCACAATTATCTACATAGAAATCAATATATACAAGAAGTCGTTTTCACGAATTAAATTTTCTCTTCGAAAATCTCGTGTGAACAAAGGTATATCTCAATCTTTGCTATTTATTTTTCCTTTTCCTTTATTTTATTTAAGTTTTAAATTGTTCTATTGCATTATTGCATTTGCAAAGTCCTTTTCTTATGTCTCTTTTTAGACCAAAATTAGAATCATAATAATTTGTCCAAATTTCTTTTTAAATTACTCTTAGTGATATATTATTTGTTAAATTGCAAGCCTAATGGAGAAGATATATATATATATACATACATACATGATCTGAAACCATTTCAAAACAATTGGAGATTCAAAGTCTGTGTTATTCACAAAAAATGTTGAAAAGTATTTAGAAAGAAGACGTTTTAGATGCATTGAGATTCATTATCATAGATGAAGAGGTGATTGTACCGTTTTTTTTTAAATAATGTTTAACTTAGAGAATCATTTATGACTATTTTGTCCAAATATTAATTCTCTAATTTCAGATGTGTCCCTTAAATTAACTAGTTTAAAAACACGTGCGATGCACGTTAAATTTCACTTTTTAAATTCAAAAATAAAAAAAAATGGTGCCTAGAAGTCTAAAACTATATATTATCTTATTCTTTGTTCATTTACAATAATAAATATAAAATACTTTGCACATGGTTTGAAATCTTTTGAATATATTTTTTATGGTGAAAGTTAACTTTTGAATAAATATATTTTTCATCTAGTTCAAATAGTAAATATTTGACATTAAACTATAATGTAAGAGGTAGAAAAAATAATAAAAGATATATAATTAAAATTAAAATACATATAATAGTTGTAAACTAAATTGGATAAAACATAAAAAGTGGCATCACAAAGATAATTATCTCATGAATAATTCATCGGTGGGCTTCGAGATTGTATTCTGGAGAAAAAAGAAAGAAAGAAATATATTTCATAAGAATTATATAAGTTGATTTTTTTTAAAAAAAAAACTAAAGTATTTAATAAAGTATAACCTCTTTGAAAATAACATTTTTTTGTATGTTTGGATGACAAATTTTGATCTTCAAGTGATTTGATAAGAATTTTTGTATTGGCATTGAAAAAAGTTGTTGGAATTTTTGTATTGGCATTGAAAAAAAGAATTTTTGTTTGAATTTTTGTATTGGCATTGAAAAAAAGATTTTTTTACGTTAAATTACATATTTAGAAATATATTTTTTAATATTCATAACAATTTGTCCTTGTTTTGTTTAACGTCATCACATAACATAATATAACAGGAAATTTGTTTCCTTTCGAACTTGAATGAATATCATTTTGTGTCATTAGGTGGACTTAATTAATGGAAATCATGATATCAAAATGTGTTTCCCTGTTCTCCCATTACTACTTCGACAATTTAAATATAGCTCCTATACATTTTCTTGAAGATCTTTCTCCAAATAGGTAAATATAAATTACATAGGACTTTAAAGGAATGGTACAAAGATTGCAAGGAAAAAGTTATAAATTTAAGAAAAAAGAAAAAAGAAAAAATGTAATTGCATAATAATTAGACTATTAATATATTGATACCAAAAAGAAAGTTTATTAAAATTTAGGATAGCAATGGTAACCATCGCTATATTTTATTGGTGCTTTATGATTTTTTTTTTTTTTTTTTATATAGATTTTGATACAAAGTCTATACAGATCAAAATAGTGATGAAATTAGAGTAAAAAAAATGTAGAAAACTCAAAAGTTAATATGCTTTTTGGAAAGACATGACTAATGATCCCTTTTTATTGTAAGATATATTTTTAATTTTAATCCTCGAATGGATGCATATGATGTGTAACTAATTCTGCTTGAACAGTCGCGTCTCATCAGCAAAGATTAAAGGACACTTTAACTCAAAAAGTTGTGTCTCTTTTAACAAATATAGAAGGGCAAAATGGACATTTATTAAAATTATAAGGGCAAAAGAGGAAAGCAAAGATTCTCCTCCTTAAGCCCCTTTTATATATAGTAAGATTATTACTTTTTAATATTTATATTATTTAACATATTTTAAAATTGATAAATAATGTGTTGTTTAAAAGAATTTTAATTTGATAAACTTTTTTTTTTTTTTTTTTGGATTTGCGAATTTGGAAGGTTTTAATTTTGTTTTGTAGGTTTATAATTTATTTATACTCTTTTATTATGTTAATTAATGTAGTAAAGCTTTCGGTTTTCTTTAGCAACAAACTTTAGAATTCTATTTTTTCAATTGTCTTTATATCTTTTTTAAATAGGTTAATTAACCTTTTCAAAATCCACAATAGAAAAATAGATGATATAATATAAATTACTCATTCTTAAAATATATATATATATATATAAATTACTCTTAATCATATATTATTATTTTTAATTGCAGGCTTAAATTTAGAATAATTTTTAATTAACTTTTCCAAATGTTGATTCTCTCATTCTAAATGTTTCCTTAATTAATTATTATTTTTTTAATATATGGATTACTTTTTTTTAAGAGTTTCTTTTCCTTATTTCTTTATACTTTTTTTAATAGGTTGATTAGTTTAGTACATCCCATTTAGTTTTTCTCTCTAATTTATTTATACCTATGTTAATAATTAATCTTTCTGTATGTTATAACGAAAAAATAAATCATCCATTATAATGTATAATATGCATCTTGCCTTTGTTATAAATATTTTAGTACATCAAAGAGCTCATTTCAATTTATTATTTTTTTTTTTTTGGTGCAAATCGATCAATTTAAGGTATCAATCTTTATTTTATTTTTATTTATTTATTTATTTGATAGTTTTATTTTTATTTTTTTCTTTTTCCTTCATTTTATTTAAAATATATAAATTGTTCTATTGCATAATTTCATTCAAAGTTACTCTTAGTGATATATTATTGTTAAATTGCAACCGTTGGATAATATATATCTATATATATATATATATATATATATTTATTGATCTTAAACCTCTTCAAACATTTCGAGCTTCAAAGCAAGTGTTATTCAAAAAAAAAAAAAAATTATTGACAGTATCAATATAAAGGACTCTAGATGTATTTGAGACTTATTGTCATGAATGAAGAGGTAATTTTACATTTCTTCTTCTTTTTTTAATAATTTTTTATCATAATATACGTTAAATAAATATCTAATATAATAACATTAGCATTAATATTATTATTATTTTTGTAACTCATTAATATTAATATTTATTAAAAAAAACATATTAATGATAAAAAAAATAATAATAAATAAAGGTTTTTTACTCTAAATTTTTATGGGAGTTATTACATATTTTACTGCATTGATTCAAAAATAGTTTTGTATGATGTTTTTTTTTTTTTAAATTATAAAGCGTTGTTTGGAAATCTTAAGAAAAGGATTTATGTAAATGCAATTATGTTACTAAAGTGTTGTTTGGAAACACTTTATAATTTGCAAAATATAGAAATGACAATGTCTTATTAAATTTTAACATCGTTTTTTGTTTTCTGTGTGTAATAAGATTCAAATTACTCAATTTATTAATGCTAATTTATATATTTAATTATAAAAACATACAATTTAAATAAAAACAGAAGTTTGTAAAAATGAATATTTAAATAGGAATAAAATGACAATATAAATTTCATACGTGCAATGCACGTTAACGTTTTGTGTATTCAAATTACATATTTAAATCACTATGAAAAACATGAAAAATGACGTGCAACGCACGTATGAAAAATCTAGTATTTCTGAATAAATAGATGGAACTTGATCATCAACTTCAAACCGAAACCAATATGCAAAGGCAAACATTCAAGGTAATTTTTTACTTCACTGTCTTTTTCTAATTTCTCATTATTGTTGCATCTAATTTCTTATAGCTATGCTTGCATGTTTTTTCTTTATTTTTTAAATTTTTGTATAGAGAAATGCAAGATTGAACCACCCCAAACATTCGAGGTAATTTCTCAATTCTTTTTCTTCGTATTTCTCTTTGTTTTTTTTTTTTTTTTATAGAAAAATAGAAGATTGGAACTACCCCACGACACAACTTGATACTTATTCAATCACGATAAGAAGTATATCTAACTTAAACTCCCACAAGTGCTCCACCATCGTTGGTTTCTTGGAGGGGTCATCAATCGTGTTTATTTAAGTTTATTTAATAATAGAATTGTTTAGATGAGAATATGAAAAGTTTGGATGTTAAAAGTTTTCTCAATTTATTTCTAAAAATTAAATCTAAAATTTATGACTTTACATTTAATTTAAAATACTAGAATTTCAAAAGTTTTAGAATTTTAATAGTTTTGCAATCTTCTTCAATTCTTACAACTATACAACTACAATTCTCTTTGACTTTGGGCCTCTCTCTCTTCCATACCAATCCAAATCCATCTTCTCTCAATCTTGTCATTATTTGTTTCTCATTAACTATTGAGAAATTACTATTTAATAGAGAAAAAATTGAAATAAACGAATTTGGAAGTTAAAAAGTTAGAATTGACAACTTTAATATGAAAAGCCCTATTTATTCTAAAAAATTGTGAATTTATTTTTAATTATAATTAATAATGAAATTTGAAAAGTATTTTGTAACTCTTTTTAACTCCTATAACTATATAAAGAGAGGTGTCTCCACTTTTCCTTTTTACCAATACAATTTACAATAACTCTTTTTTTTTAGTACATCAACATTTGGGATGGAAGATTTTGACATCTGATCTCTTGGTCGAGGATACATGTCAATTATCGCTGAGCTAAGCTCACTTTGACCAATTTACAATAACTTATGTATTATATATATATATGTCTAATTTAATTTTATTACTTCATTCATTGTTTGTTTTGCCTTAATTTTTGTTTGAATATTTGATCTACCTTTCATCTTTAACTTTTCTTCTTGTTCCATGTTAATAATTTGCAATTTCGTACGAGCTTTGATGAGACATACAAACAATTTATTGAGCTTGAAGATGATATACTACCATTTGAGGTGGGAGATTTGAACCTCTAACTTCTTGGTCAAGAGTGCATGTCAATAATACTTTCAAAATTGTAATTCATAATTAAAAAATAATATAATTGTTATTTGTAAATACTTTCAAATTGTATTATTAAAATTAAATTTTAAAATAGAAAAACCACGTGCAACGCACGTTTGGAAAATCTAGTTTATTAAAATATAAATGTTATCTTTCAGTTAGACTATATATTATTTTGCTTTCATTAAAAATAAATTTTACTTCTATAATGTATGTCCATCTTTTATTTATTTAATAATGTTTTGTTGTATATAAAATATCGATAATGATAACATTATTTTCTAATATACGCAAATAAACAGTAATATAATTGTGTATTATCTAACAAGAAATCATCATGGAATGTTGCCAAAAAAAAAAAAAAAGAAGATATCATCATGGAAGTATAAAAAATAAAACGATGTACCGAATTAATCTTAATTAATTTTTTTAAATCAAAATATTTTACTAAAATCATTACACGTGCAACACACGTGGTAAAAAACTAGTCATTCTAAAAGTTCAAAAGTTAATGATTTAACCTACTCTTTTTTTTTAAAAAAAAAAATCTTTGTAAGTTTATGATGGGCCCACTATAATGAAAAAATTATATTTTTTTTAAACATTCATGTTTGGTTGAGTTATATTACGGAACAAAAGAGCAAAGACATTTGAACTAGATTATATAATAGGGGGCTTTTCACAGATAGCAAAAACGGGCAAAAATATTGCAAAAATAGCAAAAAAATAAAATTATTTGCTGAAATAGCAAAAAATACGTTAAATTAGGAAAATACCCTTAGTAGCTCCAATAGTCTATCAGTCCCTATTATTGATAGTCACTGATAGACTTCGATTAATTGAAGTCTATCAGTGATAAATACTGATAGACTTTGATGATAAGCTTCAATTAATCAGAGTCTATTAGTGATATACAATGATAGACTTTGATGATAAGCTTCAATTAATCGGAGTCTATTAGTGATAGACACGGATAGACTTTGATTAATCGAAGTCTATCAGTGTGTATCACCGATAGACTCTGATAATCATAATCTATAAGTTTTTATCGTGTTTAATTCAAGCCTATCA
This sequence comes from Luffa acutangula, assembly GCA_036850905.1. NCBI lineage: Eukaryota > Viridiplantae > Streptophyta > Magnoliopsida > Cucurbitales > Cucurbitaceae > Luffa > Luffa acutangula. The sequence goes on from CM072090.1 coordinate 8,822,638, forward strand.
GTGATAGCCATTGATAGAAAACAATTTAATTCAAGGCTATTAGTTCAGTTTAATTCAAGGCTATCAATTTCTATCCATCAATTTAATTTAAGTCTATCAGTGATAATCACTAATAGAAAACCTGTAACAACCTGTAGATTTAAAAAAAAAAAAAAAAAAAAAAAAATGGGGGAGTGGGCAACTTGCCCGGTCAAAGAGGGAAAGGGGGGAAAATTTTCCCCCCAAATTTTGGTCAAAACCGCCAGTTAAAAAAAAAAAAAAAAAAAAAAATCTTTTTTTCATCTCCCTCTCACGATCACTCTCTCTCTACTCCACCTCCCTCACGGTAATCTCTCTCTCTCTCGCTCCCTCTCGTCCGTCTACCTCCGCCGCACACCGCCGCCTCCGTCGCAAGTCTCCGCCGCCTCGCCGCCGCAACTCGCCAACGGTGTAAGCTCTCTCTCTCTCCTTCGAGCTCTCTATCTCTCTCTCTCTCTCGTCTCTTTCTCCCTCGATCTCTCTCTCTCAGCCACTCTCTCTCGGTGTAGCAGATCCGACGCGCCGCTGCCTGTAACCCACTCACGAGCCGCCGTCGATCTGCGAGTCGTCGTCGCCACTGTAGGCGCGGACAGCAGCGAGGAGGGACCATTTTTCCGCGTTTTCGGCTGTTTTAGGTGAGTTCCCGCATTGGGTAAGTTGATTTGAAACTTGTGTGGGTTAGTTCTTGCATTTAAACGATTACCCATTCACTTTTTCTCCCGTTCAGCAAGCGTACCCATTCAATTCCGGCGATTCAAGCAGTGGGTCTTCAAGTTTCAGCGTGTTTAAGCAATTCCGGCAGTGGGTAAGTGAGATTTAAGGTGTTTTGGTCTATTTAATGTTTAATCATGGATGCCCATTGAGTTTAGCTTCCGATGTCAAGGTGCCCGTGGAGTTTGGAGGCCGAATTATCAAATTTGAGCGATTTGGGACTGCTGGACAGCAAGCTGTGGTTCTGTTTGGGTAAGCTTTAGTTGTTAATTTTACCCCAAAGGTAATGGGTTCTTAGTTGAATGCTTGGTTGGAGTCCATAGTTAATTAAGAGTTCATTTCCTTTTTGTAGCTTGCGTAAGAACCTTGGAGTTAAGGAATTTCTTGGAGGTTAATCAAGTATCTCCTTCACTAAGGTAAGTAGCTAGTTAGATTCAAATTTTATGTCTTAGACTAATTGACCCTTGTTTGTTAATTGGAAATTTAAAGTGGATAGTTGGATTGAAGTGCCATTTGTTTTTAACCAAGTTGGTTCTTAAGCTTAAGTAAAGTGTGTTGGGTTAACTTTTGAAGTATGATTGAGCATGTTGAGATTGTCATTATTTGGGCATTAAATGAGAAGCGTGGATTATGGAATAATTGGAGTTTGGGCTAAGTGTTCTTGTTTGTGTTGAGGCCGTGATTTTCATACTCTATTTGGTTAGCCATGAACTGAAATGCTTGGGATTAATGTAGATTTAGTTATATGCTTTGGCTTAATTTTCTTTGAAAAGTTAATATGTTAGCATGTATAAGATTTGCGCCTTGAGTTTTGATTGTGGAATCATGATAAGCTTCATTATAAGACATGTTGATAGCACGAGGATCTTAAAGTTAACCTAGCATCTCTTGGTTTATTTTAAAGCATGTTTGGCTTGGATGGCGATGTGTTTCTCTGGATTTATTTGTGATGTTGGGGAATGGGTTAAATGTCTGTTGGAGTTTGGATTGAAGTTGGATGCGGCATCTGACCCGTTGTGGCTATAGAAGTGCAATATACTGTTTCCAGGTGTATAGAAAAATTTTGGGTTTCCTCTACGTACGTCGTTATGCTGCCGAATTTTCGGTAGCCTCATGTCGGCTTAGGAATCATATTTACCTTGAGGGAAAGGATTAGGAAAGAGAAGGGAATAGGCTAGTGCCTTAGACAAAGGTCGTGTCAATTAAACACCTAGGACTGAGATGTAATAGACTGAAATGAGGGGCTTAATGGGCGGGACTTGGCTTCGCAGTTTAGGTGCCATTTACTAACTGTGGAAGTAAATTCCTGACTTAAACCCATGAACGCCCCACCAGTGAAATGGTAGTTTAGAGCGCTACGCGCCTATTAGTGCCTTGAGGGATGAGACTTAGCTTCACTGACTGGGTGCCATCTACCATCAGTAGGAGTAGAGACCTCCCAAAACTCCCACTTGCGCACTATCAGTGAGTTGGCAAACCTATATATATTTAAAGGTGTACTAATTGAATACGAGACCTGAACTGAAATGAAATGAATGAAATGAAATGAAATGAGATGTAATGTAATGAAATGAAATGAAATGAAATGAGATGACCTAACCCTAAGGCCCTTAACTCGAATAAAATGTTAAAGCCTTGTTTGCTACTTACTGAGTATTTTCTTAAATACTCATTCTTTTCCCTTACATACAACTGCAGGTAGAGGTAAAGGTGTACAGCACGCGTGACGGAGAGCTGCTGAGCCATGGATCTCCTTTAGGATAGTCTTCCGCATTTTTACGTTTTGAAATTCTCCTTGAACTTGTATTGAATGATTTATGTTTTATTCCGCTTTAAGTTTGTTTGATTTACTAAGGTTTTGTTTGTCCTGTTTTAAACTGGGATCCCAGATTGAAATGTTTCGCAAATTTTTAAGTACGGGTTCTTTATATGGAAATTTTCCGCCGTTCTTAGAAGTAGAATGAAATGCACGAAGTAACGGCCTTAGGATCTAGGCATGAAAAGTAGGGTCGTTACAAAACCGTTTAATTCGAGGTTATCAGTTTCTATCACGGATAAAAATCAATTCAATTCAAGACTATTAGTTTCTATCACCGATAGAAACCAATTTAATTGAAGTTTATTGACTTGTATCATTGATAGAAATTGCTATTTTTGTATTCTTAGCATTCTTGAATTAAAAAGAAGACCAACAAGAGCTTAGCTCAATTGGCATAAAGTTGTACTGATAATCACAAGGTTTTTGGTTTGAATCCTCCTCCACACATATCATATTATCAAAAAAAAAATAAATAAATAAAAAGATGAAGAAACAATCATAACAATACCTCCACAACAAAACTGAGGGAAAAAAAAGCAAAAAAAATACAAAATTTAAAAAAAAAATAGAAATACAATACAATGCAAATGCCAAATATGAAAACCTGGAGGCTTGGTAGATGAAGAGAAAACAATAAGGGTAAAATGGGAATTTAAAAATGTATTCTAATTTTTTTGCCATATTTGCAATTCTTTTTACTTGGTGCTAAATTTGCTATTATAGATAATTAATTTGCCACCCACCGTAATTACTCTATATAATATTCATATATTAGGTCGATTCCAACCAGAAGATTTACCATTAAAATCTTATGTTTAGTTTTTGCAATTAAGGACATATATTTTTCTCAAAGAAAAAAAAAGATTAAGGATATATGTGGAAATAAACATGAGAAAACTTTTGAACCAAAAAAATTTAAGGAAAATAATTGGGTGGCTCTAAACCTACCAAACATTTTTCTACCCTCAAAGGCTAAACCTACCAAATTTCTTGTGCTCATAAAGAATTGATTTCGAGAAGGGTCTAGACTTGTTCGTTTCTTTTTCGACGGGAAGTTCTAAAGCTTTTGGAAACAAGTCCATTTCAACAGGAAGAAACTAGAGTATTCTTAGTTGGTTGCTCTATCACTCTCATTTCCATCAATTTTGTTTCTTTTTTAGCACTGAATTTTCTTTCAATTTCTATCATGTCTTTTTTAATGTGCTTAATTAGTAGTGTTTTAGAATTTTGGATTTGTACCAATATCTAGAAGTTTGGATTTTGCACCTAAGGATCCCTTTATTCTTGTGTTGTAATTAAAATATCTCACTTGCTATTGATAGCCGACATAGCTAGTTATTTTTCCCTATTAATTATAGTTAATCTTTGGTGGACATGTGATACCCGAGACTGAAAAAGTTGGTGCACTAGACATAGACAAGGAGCACCTTCATATACGACTTCTATGTGAGATGATACATGAATAAACAGATATGTGTCATCACATTAAAACAAAAGAGGTTACGAGACAATGAAAAATATAGAATGACATGATTATGCAAGGCTTAGAACAAAACTAATAGTTATTATTTATACCAATATACGATGCACTTTCTAATTTTCAATGACACTAAAAACTCTAAGGGTATAAATGTACATGAAGTAGAGCAATTAGTAATCTCCTAATAAGAAAGTTTCTTCAAATTAAAAGCATTATTATAGACTAGAAAAGAAAACTATCAAAGTGTTATATTTGTTGAAACTAAAAGCGTATGTTATACTTTTATAGTATCAAAATTAGAGTATTTATTATATTGCACACATGAAAAGGAAAAGGAAGGCTTGAAAAGAAAACAAAGAATTCCAAGGAGAGAGAAGTATTAGTATTGAAGCAAATTTATGAGAAGTGCTGCCAAATGCACACTAGTTTGGTAGATGTGTCTTTGGCTTTTCATCACATTCAAAAGCCTTATTCTCTCTCTTTATTTTATTTTATTTATTTTTTTCCAAACTGTTTGCTTCTTTCAAACTCATCCAAATTGGTTAGAAGGTTCAACAAAGTTGCCTTGGCTTGCCTTCCATGGTAGGTCTCCAAGTCCCCATGACAAAAATGGCCTCAAAAACCCACGAGGGCATTTGAGTAACTTCCACGCCTGACCCATTCCCATTCCATTACATGTCAACTTCATCTTCAACCTTTGAACCCTTGACATGTTAACTTCTCAATCTTCAGATCTCCCGCCATTTTTTCTCACCTAGCTCTTGCTTCACGTTATGGGAACTGAACAGAACAGCAACAAAAACACTATAAATCTTATATAAAGCTTTCAACAACAACCACCCTTTGGTGTGCCAATCTCTACAACCACACCCTTGCCTTTCCATTAATGCTCCTCCTCCTTCATCGTCTTCTTCAACGACGAGAGAACTTGTCATCTCGACTCATCGGCAAACATTGAACCGACAATGAGGTTGTTCGTTTCAGCTGTCTTCCTTTTTGTCATGTTTTCTCATGGAGGTGAGCCTTTTTCCAAGTGAATGGTAAACTGCCATTTTGAACTTCTCATGAGTGTGTTTGGGAATCAATCTTTTTGTTAATTGGTTGCAGCTGCGTACGATCCATTGGATCCAAATGGAAACATTACGATCAAATGGGATGTCATGTCATGGACACCCGATGGCTATGTGGTAAGAATTTCTCTTTTGGTCTAAGTTTTTGGATCTATTGATGATGATTTAGTAATTTTGTATCACTTTGATTGTTTGATGATTTAACAGGCAGTTGTGACGTTGAACAACTTCCAAATGTACCGACACATAATGAGCCCTGGGTGGACGATGGGGTGGACGTGGGCGAAAAAGGAAGTGATATGGTCAATGGTGGGGTCGCAGACGACCGAGCAAGGCGACTGCTCCAAGTTCAAAGGAAACATTCCTCATTGTTGTAAGAAAAACCCCACTGTTGTGGATTTGATGCCTGGAGTTCCTTACAACCAACAGTTTACAAACTGCTGCAAAGGTGGGGTTGTGGCTGCTTGGGGACAAGACCCTCAAGCTGCTGTTTCGGCCTTTCAGATCAGTGTTGGCCAAGCAGGTACTTCAAACAAGACTGTCAAACTCCCCAAGAATTTCACTCTGATCGGTCCTAGCCCCGGATACACTTGTGGCCCTGCAAAGGTTGTGCCTTCCACCACCTTCCTCACGCCCGACCGTCGTCGGAAAACTCAAGCTCTGAGTAAGAATGTCCATTGCAACCCTCTTCCATCTCCATTTCATCTTTAAGTTTCAAGCTGTTGTTTGGTGGTCATCTTTCTTCTTTTTTGTGCAGTGACTTGGAATGTGACCTGCACTTACTCTCAATTTCTGGCCAGAAAGAACCCTAATTGTTGCGTTTCTTTCTCGTCTTTCTACAATGATACAATCACATCTTGTCCTTCTTGTGCCTGTGGTTGCCAAAATAAGAACAGCTGTGTTAAGTAAGGCTACTCGATTTGGCCTCGTTCTTTTTAAATAACATCGCCATTGCAGATGAGGTCTGAATCATGATATGGTTTGAATGACTGCAGGGGTGATTCTAAGATTCTGAAGATGGTTGGAATCAATACACCAAGGAAAGACAATGCCCCGTTGCTGCAGTGCACACATCATATGTGCCCAGTTCGAGTTCACTGGCACGTGAAGCAAAATTACAAAGAATATTGGCGGGTGAAGATCGCCATCACAAACTTCAACTACCGAATGAACTATTCGCTTTGGTCTCTCGTCGTCCAGCACCCGAATCTGAACAATGTAACCCAAGTTTTCAGCTTCGACTACAAACCCCTTGTTCCCTATGAATCAATCAGTAAGTAAAAGCATCAAACTCTGAAACTGTTTTCTTCTCATGGATCTTTCCTTGACATATTCACCAAACGAGGAGCGCTAAAACACGATTTTTGCTCCTGATATACACAGATGACACAGGAATGTTTTACGGGATGAAGTTTTACAACGACCTTCTGATGGAAGCAGGGCCATTCGGGAATGTACAGTCAGAGGTGTTGCTGCAAAAGGACCAGAACACCTTCACCTTCAAGCAGGGATGGGCATTTCCTCGGAAAGTTTACTTCAACGGCGATGAGTGCATGCTTCCGCCACCCGACACATACCCATTCCTGCCTAACGCCGCCCGCCAAAGGCCCCCCATTGTCCTCTTAACTTCAATTGCTTTGCCGCTGCTCTTCCTGCTGCTAGCTATTTGATGAGTCCCCTTCTAGAATTCAAAATTACATATGAAGAGAAAATTTAATGTAATATTTCACTGGCCAGGTCCATATTTTTGACATATAGGAACAAAAACACAGGTATACAAGAGCTCAAGCATTCTTTGAGAAAGAACAAAACGGGGAGTTTAGTTTTCCCACATCAATGAAGAATTTACAGAAAACTGTTCCATGGATACGAACTTCTGAATCTGCCCTTTTCTTACTATTTGATCCACAAAATATTGGTGCCTTCAATATGATCTTCCATGGAAGATGATAAGAGTTGAAATGAAAAAATAAGTAGACAAACATTTACTGACAACAATTGCTATGTAAAAATGTTCCCAGTTCCACGGTTAAACAGCATAGACATAGAAATATTTGAAAGTTTCTGTAATATAGTACAACATTTACAAAGTGAATTCAATCACCCGAAAGATCACCTTAAAAAACAATTGTAGTTAAAAGTCATCATCCAAATCTGAGATTCATTCGTTCTTTGAATTATTGTACGTGCCAGACTGATCCGCTTCAAAACTTCAGAATGACTCAAGTATACCAGGAAGAATATTACGCAAATGAATGGCAAAAGGACAAGAGAGTCATGGAAATCAGCAATAGCATAGTACACAACGAAACACCTTGCTTAGAACCAGCGTTTGGTAAGTAGGGATAGGCATCTGGGGGTGGCATGACACAATTGTCGCCATTGAAATAGATCCTTCGAGGGAAAGCCCAGCCTTTATCAAATGTGAAAGTCGATTGGTCCTTCCTGAAAAGTAACTCTGTCTGCACATTCCCAAGAGGGCCTGCTTGCATGAGCAAATCATTGTAGAACTTGACTCCCCACAGGATTGCAGTATCATCTGTTACAAATACACATTTTATTATACATCGATTTAAATTTAAAAGAATAGGAACAGTAATGGAAGCGAGATGTTTCCAATCATAAGGGACTAAAAGAGAATGTATCCTACTTATCGTTCCGTATGGATTGATTGACTTATAGTTGAAGCTGAAAATCTGCGTTAGATTGTCGAAGTTGGGATGCTGGACAACTAAGTTCCAATTTGAATAGTTCATCCTGTAATTGAAGTTTGTAATTGTGATCTTCACGCGCCAATACTCCTTATAGTTAATCTTCACATGCCAGTGAACTCGGATCGGGCACATATGGCCCGTACACTGAACCAGAGGAGCCAAATTGTTCTTGCTAGAACTAGAATCGGTAACAGAGGCTAAATATGGAGAATTTGCCCTGCAAATAAGCTTGTTGGCATTAGTCCGAGGCATGTTAGTTTATAGCTTTATATGAGGCAGTGAGCTTACTCCACACAAGTTTCGGGTCCGTTCAAATTGCTTTGGCAGCCACAAGAGCATTTTGGGCAAGAAACAATGGTGTCATTGTAAAACGATGACAACGAGACACAGCAGGTTGGAGTTTTTTGGGCCAGAAATTGTGAATATGTGCATGTAACATTCCATGTCACTGCAAATAACAAGAATTTCAAGCAAAATATCAGCTGACTAGTACAAGGATTTCTTGAAAGGAAAAGTATTGAATAGCAAAGCAACTTGAAGCTACACAAGTAAAGAACTCTTAATCTTTACTTACTCAAGGCCTGCGTAACTCTTCGTTTGTCGGGGGAAATGAATCTGCTCGGTTTAACAATTTTAGCAGGTCCACAAGTATATCCAGGCCCAGGTGCTTTTAAGGTGAAGTTCTTTGGCAATCTGACAGTTTTATTCGAGGTTCCGGCTGCACCAACACTGAGCTGAAATGAGCTCACTGCAGTAACTGGATCTTGCACCCAGGAGTTGAGAACTCCACCCTTGCAGCAATTTGCAATCTGCTGGTTATAAGGAGTTCCGGGCAATAGATCGACAATGGTTGGATCCCTCTTGCAGCAATGGGGGATGTTCCCTTTATATCTAGAACAATCACCTTGCTCGGTTGCTTGGCCACCCAACATGCTCCATATGACCTCTTTCTTTGCCCATTTCCATTGCAGAGACCATCCCGGTGCTTGAATATGACGATATTGTTGGAAATTATACAAAGTAACAACAGCCTATACATTCATAAATACGAGTTCAATAAGTAAAAACAAGCACAAAAAGGAAAAAGGCAACTAAATTTCCTATTACTATCAAAGTGAGGTGCACACACGCCACAATGCCTCGGTGCCTTTCCAATTTTATGCAGAAATTAAGAAATTTCCTCCAAAACCCCACATTTCTCTAGACATTAATGCCTCACTTAAAACAAATAATGATTCTCATGAAATGGACACAGTAATGCATTAATACTTACAACATAGCCATCAGGAGTCCAGTTTATAACATCCCATTTGACAGTAATGTTTCCATTTGGATCAAGTGGATCATAGGCTTCTGAAAATCAAATAACAAAGGAAAAGAAAAACAAAAATCAGCATCATTCTCTGAAGATCAAACAGTACTTGAAAGTTATTAGTCAAATAATAATGATTAAAAGAAGAAGCCAAGAAAAAAGCAATATGGTCCACGAACAGAATTAGTACCCTCCAGAATATAACCTTTAACAGTGTTAGGTAAACATCATTTCTTATCCATTATTAGGTACTCCTTTTTAACATTGCTCTCAATATCATCTCAGAAAATAAACCAACATAGCATTAAAGAAAAACAAATTCACTTTCAGAAATAAGAGGAAACAGGGGATTCTCCTCAAACTCTCAAAATCAGAATCCTATGCATGCAGAGGGCATAATGCATTTAACCCAAAAAATCTCAACCACCCATTTGAAGGTTCAAGAAAGGAGACCCAGAACTGAAGTCGACCCCTGTGACTAAGACCCAATAAGATCAAAAACCAAAGAAAATGAGAGAAATAAACCCCTGAAACTATCATTTCATCATTCACCAAATTCAACTCAGGAGGAGCAGATTCTAGAACCGATCAGTCACAAAAAACAAGCAAAAGAGAGACGGATTCTTCTAAACAGAGACGATTATGAAAACAAACAAACAAACAGACTGACACCCATTGAGACAAAAAGAAGATAAGAACAGAGGAAACCAAAAGAAAACCCAGAAACAATAAGAAGAAGAAGAAGAAGAAGCGAACCTGTTGAAGCAAGAAAGCTGGAGAAGGCAAGAAAAATGGCGAGAAGGGCAAAGAGGGATGGTAATCTGAAAATGGGAAAAGCCATAGTCGTCGATTTCTTTCAAAAAGCAGGTTGTGGGTTCGTGGGTTTTAAGCTCTTTTTGACGCAGAGAATCGGAGAGAGAGAAAAGGAAAACGCGGAGAGGAGAAATGGGAATGGAAGAGAAGAGGAGGAGTCTTTTGCTCACTTGGCAAGTCGTTTTGAGGTGTGGAGATGAAACCTTTTCGAGAGCCCACTGAGAATTTTGTTTTCCAATTGACAAATATACCAAACTGTCAGTTTTCTTTTCATGCTCCCCTCATCCTCCCAGCAGACCAAAAAGTATTCTTTTGCCCCAATTTTTCATCCAATTTTATATTCATTTCCGCACAATACTTGTCTATGAAGTTTTTCCTTAGACTCAATTTTATTTCATTTTTAAGTGGATAAAATATGTTTTATGGTAAATACGAATATAACTCAACAAACATAAAACTTGTATAAATTATCAAAATATTTGTGGTTTGAATCTCCCCACCCTCCACATGTTATCAAAAAATATATTTATATATATCTTTTATCATTTTAATGGTTCAACTCCACTCTTATCCAAAAAAAAAAAAAAAATTCACTTTAGAATGTTTGGTTAATTTTCAAATTTTAATTAGTTTTTATTTCTATTTTTCTTTAATTTAAGGAATTTGAACTCATAATCTCTTGGTCACACACTTTATGTCATGAGCTACGCTCTTGTCAGCTTAATTAGTTTTTTTATAATAAATATTGTTATTTAAGTATTTACATAGACATGCTTATTAGGTTTAGTTTGGGGTTACTATAGCTTATAAAATAATGGTTGTTAGCTGTGCTTTTAAGAAAATAAGTTATATTACAAAGTAAATTAGTGTTTGGTAAATTTTAGCTTTATAAACGAAAAAAAGTTGAGGTGTTTGGTAGATTAATATTTTAAATTATTTGCCGCTAAACTATATTTTTTCAATAAATAAATTTAATGTTGATATTTAATTTCAAAATCTTAAAAGATAATTTCAAAATTATTTTAAGATAATTATTTTTTTGAAACATATAAGATAGTTGTTTTAAATTTGATATGATTTAAAATATAATCTTATGTTTAATCTAGGAGGTTTTTATATTTTGCTAAGAAATATAATTTACTACTTGTATTGGAAAAAATATTATTTCAATTTAAATAAAAATAAAAACAAATAATTTCAAATGAGTATAAAATAATAAAATAAAAATATGTAAAATTAAAAAATGATTCACATGAATCAAGTCTAAACAAAGAAATAAATATTAGTTGCAGATTATATTTTCAGGGAAGCTAAAAGGAAAAGCTACAATTATTGGATTTTGCAAATGAAACGTGGTTGAAAGAGTACTTTTATAAAAATTAATTTATAATTTGTTTTACCAAACACTAAAAACAGTATTCTTTTTTAATCACTTCAACCGCTTCTAAAAGCAACCCAAACGCACCCTAGTTAGTAATCATATAAACTTCTCGAGTAGTTCTGGGAGAGCTCTAGAACAGAAACAAGTTAGGAGATGAATTATTTTATTTGATACTAAAATAATATGTTTTTTAGAAAGAAATATGGCTAATGACTATATTATATATTTTTCCAGTGTGAGATAGTCAGTATTAAAAAAAATATGCCAATAAGAGTATGACTCAATTGGTATAAGTCTCCTACTTCAACCAAGAGGTTAGAGGTTCAATTCTCATTCTTATGTTGTCAAAAAAAAAAAAAAAAAAAAAAAAAAGTGAGTTGGTCTGACGAATATAAGAAAAAACTTAAAAAACCAAAATATTTAATTACCGTAAATAAATATTAGGGAAAATTACCTTTTTGGTCCCTGAGTTTTGAGGGATAGGTGCGTTTGGTCCCTGAGTTTTCAAAATAGACCTTTTTAGTCCCTGAGTTTTGAGAAATAAGTTTAAAAGGTCCCCAAGTTTTCAAAATGGACATTTTTAGTCCTTGAGTTTTGAGAAATATGTTTAAAAAGTCCCTTATATTATTTTTTAAATTTTTATAAATCAATACTTTTTAATTTTGTTAATTTAAAAAATCATTCAATATTAAAATATAATAAAAATTATTAGTTTAAAAAAGTTGAAAAAATAAAACCAGGAACTTTTAAAACCTATTTCTCAAAACTTAGGGACTAAAAAGGTCCATTTTGAAAACTTAGGGACCTTTTAAACCTGTTTCTCAAAACCCAGGGACTAAAAAGGTCTATTTTGAAAACTCAGGGACCAAACGCACCTATCCCTCAAAACTCAGGGACCAAAAAGGTAATTTTCCCTAAATATTATTAAAATTAAATCTATATTAAAAAAAGTGAAACTAGGAAAAATTTGAACTATATGATAATATAAATGCGAAATTAAACAAAAAAAAAGGAGAAATAAATAATTAAAAATTAAGACACATACCCTTAATTAATTTATATAAGAGAGAAGTTAAAAAAAAATAATATATAATATTATAATATACTATATTTCTTCTATATTTTTATTAAAAATCATAACTTTATAACCAATTCAAATAAATTAATTATTCAAACCCAAAAGTTCCAAATACATATGTCTCTAGTTACATTTATGTAGTCAAAACGAGCATAGTTTATTAGTGGTATTTGGTATAGTATTCTTGATCAAGAGATCAGAGGTTCGAATCCCCCAACCTCAAATGTGGATGAACTAAACAAAAGTCACATTTATGTAATGCTATATTTCAAAGAAAGATGATTTGATGCATGAAAATAGACTTGTCTGATAAAATAATTAGATATGTTAAAATATTTAATTAAATAGGATGATAAATTTTATTTTATTTTTTCTTGCTCAGCTTATGTTAAGAATGGTTTTCCGTTTAAAAATATCAAAATTGAATGTCTTATTAAAGTCAATATGCTTGGTGGAACTTATTGGAAGAGAAGAAAAATAACATTTAAATTCATTAAAAAGAAAAAAGAAAAATAACATTTAAAAAAGTCTATCTTTTTTTTTTTTTTAATATAGGAAAATATTGTTGGCGCAAAATCAAGCATTTCCACTCCGTTATTTGATGAAGCCATTGAACTCACTCTTCAATTCCAATTAAAATCCTATTCAAAAAAAAAAAAATTCCAATTAAAATAACGTTAGAAAAACACATATGACTTTAATTTTTAATATATATATATATATATATATATAGACTGACTTATTTATCAAAAAAATTAGCCTGATTTTCTTTTTTTTTGAAAAAAAAAATAGTCTGGTATATTAACAAAAGTATACATAGCTTGAAACTCACGTAATGGCCTGATGTATTTGTTGATGCCAAAATTTGGCCAAGCAATCCACCTGCCCTTCACGTGACACCAACAATGAATTTGTAGAAGCTGGGGAAGACGTGACCTGCAAGACCAGCAAGAATCGCTGGACACCGGTGTGGTGTAGGCCACACCGCATCCGATGCCTAAGTTAGGAAACTGAGCAGCTAGAAAATAGAGAAAGAAGTCAAGAATCGAGTTTTCGGCCCCCTTCTTCGATGGCGAAGAGAGGTATAAATACCTGCTCGGACTCCTAGGGTTTGGAGGCGTTCTGGGACGAAGCAGGCTGGACCGAGGCAGCTGGAAGCGGTAGGGGCCGAGCGGAGGCAAACGGACTCGGCCTTGGGCCGAGGCCGACCATAATGCTCGGCCTCGGCCCAAGGCCGAGGCCGATCGTACGGGTCGGGCCACGTTGGCCCGGCCCGTCGGTATGGTCTCCCTCTGGGTCCCTTTCCTGGTCCTATCTCCTCCCGGTTGTCCTGTCAGCTCCTCGTACGCTGTGGTGGTCCAAAATTACCTATAACATTAAGCCCCCACTCTTGAATTGGGATTCAGGTGCGGCTTAGCGTTATCGGGTGAGCTCCTTAAGCCCGATTTAAGAGTAATGACCCTTGTCTTGGATTGACTTATGTGTAGCTTTTGTTGTCGTCCTGGTCGGCCTCGGCCTCGGGAAGAGGCCGAGCATCATATTTTGTAATTTCTCTTAGGGGGCGTTGCCCCCCCCGTACTAGGTCATTCGGAGTGCTTCACTTCAGGTTCATGTCTGCAAGAGAAGAGTTAGGGAAAAGGCTAGGGTCGGCCTCGGCCTCAAGCCCCAGTTAGCCTAAAATTTGACTCCCTGCATCCATATGTTAGTCCTTGTAGGAAAATAATAAGAGAATAGGTTCGAACATGTAAATTTTAGTAGAACATGCTAAACATAGGTGCTTTTTGTTTAATAGGGAGTGCATATCCCTGGTTACTTGCTTTTTGTTTAATTGGGAGTGCATATCCCCTCTGTAGCCCCCAATCTTAAGTAGAACTTCACTGAAACATAAAGTATGGTTGAGGAAATAGGAGAATACCATTAAAGTTTGTGCCTGGCCTCGGCAAGAGGTGCTCGGGCCAGAGGAGGTGGTGAGGTAGACTCGTTGGTCCGGGCTCACATGGTCTCACTCTGGATGAGGCGAGGTAGACTCGACAGTCCAGGCTCGCCTGATGTAAAGATGCTCAGGCTAGAAGAGGTGAGGTAGACTCGTTGGTGCGGTCTAGTAACACTTGACCTTCTGCAGGGTTGAGCTCCTTAAGCCTGATTTAAGAGTATAACTCTCGTTCCATGCCGACTTATGTATGATTCCTGGTTATCCTGCAAGATAGGATAAACTGGACAAAGTAGAGTTGAGAGATTACAACAATGGCTCTGGTCGGCCTCGGGAAGAGGCCGAGCACATCAATCTCTCTCTTTAGCTTATCTGGTCGGCCTCGGCCTCGGGAAGAGGCCGAGCACAGCAGCTTCCCGTTTTGGGTTATCTGGTCGACCTTGGGAAAAGGCCGAGCACAGCAGCTAAACCCCTGTACTTGGTCATTCGGAACGCTTCATTCCAGATCCGGGGCTTTTGCAGGTGACTGGTCGGCCTCGGCCTTGGCATGAGGCTGACCAACTCCTCCGTGCTGTTTTCTTGCCCGCTCCACGATTAGGCTTATGTGTGTATTTGTCCGGTCCTGCCTTAAGCATCTCCCTGCGGCTTTGAGCACTTCGGCCATGTTAAAAAGTGAATGCGTGACTGAGGGTTGGCTTTGGAGCTAGGATGCTCGGCCTCGGCCTTGGCATGAGGCTGAGCATTTCTTCTGCTTTGCTTGCTACTTTTCTCTGTTGTATCCATCCCGAGGGTGCGTACACTCTTTTGGGCAAAACTTGGGGAGGTTGAGGGCATGCGTCAACCTCTCTGCAAGAGTTTAGTCTCTTTCCACGGGAAAGTGTGGAAGTTTGGCCTCTACAAGAATCATTCCTGTCTAGCCACATGCACCACATCCTATAGAAAAATGCTTTTGCACAAACACAGTATAAAGAACTTTATCTAATTTGCAAGTGTCAACATTGTACCATGGAGAAAAGTTGTGGACATGTGTTATACAAAATGAAAATAAGTAATTGCCCCAATAGCTCCACTGATATTCATAACGTTATCCTAACTTGAATAAGTAAGAAAGGAAAATCAGAATTATCGCAACATGACCATGATTATGATGGACTCGGTTTGTCCTTACTCCCAACCCCCCACTCAAAATATGCGTTCAATACCTTGGGCGTGCATTTTTTGAGTAAGGAGAAACTAACTTCGTACCTGGGCCTCTAGGGGCGGAACTCGACCTTGGCCTCTGGATGGTCGGCCTCGGCCTTGGCATAAGGACGACCAGCTCCTCTGTGTTGTTCGCTTGCTTGTTTTCCATTCCAAGGGTGCGTGCACCCAGTTAGGGACAACTTGGGGAGGTCGAGGAATTTCCCGAGCCCCCACTCAAAATACGCATTCCAGATTTAATGAGTTGCATTTTTTTTTAGTAAGAAAATATAATGTCATACCTGGTTTTTTGAGGACAAAGTTCATTCTTGAAGCTGAGGCAGCCGGCCCTGACCTTGGCATGAGGTTGAGCCTCGCTTCTCCATCACTTGTTTGTTTGCCTCATATTTGGACTCATGTGCAGATATCTGGTCTGCGAAGTGACTACCGGACTCAGTCGAGCCATATTCCTTGTCTAATGGTCGGCCTTAGCCTTGACATGAGGACGAGCGCTTTTCCTGCAAGGTTTGAGAAGTTTGAGGGAAGCTTGGGGAGGCTTTGGGATTTCCCAAGGCCTCTCTTCAAGCATCGTGGTCATCCCAGGGGTGCGTACACTCTTCTGGGGAAAAGCTTGGGGAGGCCTAGGAATTTCCCAGGGCCTCTCTTCAAGCGTTGTGGTCATCCCAGGGGTGCGTACACTCTTCTGGGGAAAAAGCTTGGGGAGGCCTGGGAAGTTCCCGAGCCTCTCTTCAAGCATCGTCGTCATCCCAGGGGTGCTTACACTCTTCTGGGGAAAAAGCTTGGGGAGGTCTAGGAAGTTCCCGAGCCTCTCTTCAAGCATCGTCGTCATCCCAGGGGTGCGTACACTCTTCTGGGGAAAAAGCTTGGGGAGGCCTAGGAATTTCCCAGGGTCTCTCTTCAAGCGTCGTGGTCATCCCAGGGGTGCGTACACTCTTCTGGGGAAAAAGCTTGGGGAGGCCTGGGAATTTCCCAAGCCTCTCTTCAAGCATCGTCGTCATCCCAGGGGTGCGTACACTCTTCTGGGGAAAAATGTATGCTCAAACTGCCTTCTATCATATTTCCACATAATTTTGATGACATATCAAGCAACAAAGTGTTTTAAGGGAAGAAGCTGTTGTCAAAAGCTTGAAGCTTGAAAATATAGCCAGGAAAAAATCATTGCAATATAACTAACGACCATGATTATTCCCAGTCCCCCACTCAAAAACATGTATTCAATACGCAAAATATGCATTTTTTGAGTAAGGAAAGACTTACTTCGTGACCGAGCTCTTGAAGGTGGTGTTTGGCCTTAGCCTCTAGGTGGTCGGCCTCAGCCTTGGCATGAGGCCGACCAACTCCTCTGTGTCATCTGCGCACTCAGACCGTGACTCGACTTATGTGCAGAGCATCTCCCTTTCGGCTTGAACCGCTTCGGCTACGATAACAGGTCAAGTGTTGTGGTCTTCCCAGGGGTGTGTACACTCCTCTGGGGAAAAGCTTTGGGAGGCCTGGGAATCTCCCGAGTCTCTCTGCAAGCGCTGTCAAAACTTTTGAAACAAAATTCAGAGTAATTTATTTCAAATGAATCAATTACATTCCTGAGTAATATGCTATTGAAATGAAAGAAAATCGATCAACGTTTCATTGGAAAGGGATAGCTTGACCCCTCAAAGGCTCGGCCTCGGCCATCTCCCAAGGCCGACGTTGCTTGAGCCTTCCTGTCGATGTTCCCGAGCGCCATAAAGTAACATTCTCTCGACATTTTTTGCTCGCCATGCGCTGCTCCACCTTCTTCGGATGATCCTCCTAAAATTGTTTGTATCTCGAATAGTGGGTTGGCACCGCCCTTACCTTGATCTGCCGGCAGTGGCCTCTTGCTTTTGTCGCTCCCAACGAACCCCTTGGGGTAACCTTCTCGGATTAGGGCTTCTATATCGTCCCTCAACTGTATGCATTCCCGGGTTGCATGACCGTGGTCTCCGTGGAACATGCAGCATTTGTTTTTGTTCCTCCTATCGGGGTCTGATCTCGACTTTTCTGGGCGTCTCAACAGATTTGTGTCCTGTATTGCGGCCAAGACCTGTTCAAACGAATCTGTTAGTGGTGTATACCTGTCGAATCTGGCTTTTTGGTTCCGCACAGACCTGTGGCTCCTTGGCCTCTGGTCGGCCTCGGACTTTGCCCGAGCCTCTGACTTTTTCCTATCATTATTTCCTGTGTATGTACCCGACGCTATCTTTTGCGGCAAACTTCTGCAGGCTTTTTTGCGATTGAGCTTCTGCTCGGCCTTGGCCATCGGCCGAGGAGTGCTCATGTCGGATCTGACCTCCAGTTCTTCCGCTGGTCATCCTCTTGGGTCATGTCCACAACATCGTGGACGCACGGAACCTTACAACAGTCTCCGAAGTTAGGGTCGGCCTTTTCCATACCGAGGTCGAACCCAATCTGGCTCGGCGCTTTCTGCTCATACCCGAGGCTTCCCTTTGGTCTCTGAACTCGATCCATCCTGCAGACCACCACCGATGTGCGATTCGAACTGGCAAGCATTCTTCCCCACAGATGGCGCCAACTGTTGATGCCAAAATTTGGCCAAGCAATCCACCTGCCCTTCACGTGACACCAACAATGAATTTGTAGAAGCTGGGGAAGACGTGACCTGCAAGACCAGCAAGAATCGCTGGACACCGGTGTGGTGTAGGCCACACCGCCTCCGATGCCTAAGTTAGGAAACTGAGCAGCTAGAAAATAGAGAAAGAAGTCAAGAATCGAGTTTTCGGCCCCCTTCTTCGATGGCGAAGAGAGGTATAAATACCTGCTCGGACTCCTAGGGTTTGGAGGCGTTCTGGGACGAAGCAGGCTGGACCGAGGCAGCTGGAAGCGGTAGGGGCCGAGCGGAGGCAAACGGACTCGGCCCGTGCGAAGGGGCCGGGGGGGGGGCCGCGGCCCAAGGCCGAGGCCGATCGTACGGGTCGGGCCACGTTGGCCCGGCCCGTCGGTATGGTCTCCCTCTGGGTCCCTTTCCTGGTCCTATCTCCTCCCGGTTGTCCTGTCAGCTCCTCGTACGCTGTGGTGGTCCAAAATTACCTATAACAGTATTTTCTTTTTCTTTTTCTTTTTTCGGACATTGATGTGATTTTTTTTTCTTTTTTGAAACTACATTGATGTGATATAACTTGCTCTCTCCCTCTCTTTCATTTTCTAGTTTAATCATCTAAACTTTTTCATTGGGGTGCATGTGTATGAACTTCATAACAATATTTGAATATCAAATGTCAAATAATTGTTCAAGAAAATCAAAATTTTAAATAATATACGAATGAAGATGAGTCAATTATAAGTTAACTCTAAATTTAAATAAATAATAAATTTAATGCTTTCTTCATAATCAAATTAGATAAAGAATATTCTTCTAAAAAAAAAAAATTAGATAAAGAATATAAACCAATTGAGAAAAGATTCCAAAATTGATTCATTATAAAACTCAAAATCTAATTTAAAAAAACACTTGAACCTAACAATAAATACTAAAACAATACAAATCTATTCTCAAAATGTCCAAATCCAACTAAAATAAATATCTAATAAAGTCATAAAAATAAAAATTAAAAAATTAAGAAAAAACAGTCTCATGTAATTAGGTTAAAAATATAAAATTAGTAGAGTAAACATAACTCAACGATAATTAGCATATTAAAAAAAAATAATTGTGAATCTCAAAAAATCAAATACTGTTTCCAGAGTTTTAAATTCACTACTAATTTAATTTATAATATTATTATTAAAATCGAGCAGAAACAAAAATTTCTTTACAAATTTTACGTATACGATAATTGGAAAAAAAAAGGATTAAATTACATAAGGCTGAAAATATATTTGGTCAAACAGAAAAGAAAGAAATAATAATAATAATAATAATAATAAAATGTGTGAGGCTGCAGGTTTAACGTGTGGTTTGAGCATATGAAAAGGAAAAGAAAAGTTAGGATTTATTTAGCCGAGTGTTTTTTTTTTTTTTTTTTTTTTTTGAATAATATTCAGGGAAGAGATGCATGGTGAACAGTTGGATAATACAGCTGGCTTTGGGAGTTTTTAGGACCTTTCTAGAAGAACCTGGATAAGCCTCTGCTGGCTTCGGGCTGCCAAGTCTAAACCAACTAATATTAGATCTTTGTTTCAAAATAAATAAATAAATCATCATTATAGTCCATTAGTTCCAATAAATTTAGGAAAAAACTTCCCTACATACGGATCTCTCTGCATACCACCATTAAAATGTTGACAACTAGGAGAGATAAAAAAAATTTCTCAAAATTTCTCATTTTCTCCCTTTCTCTTTCTTAGTTGTCAAGATTTTAATGGGGTATGTAGGGAGATCCCTACATACCGGTATGCAGGGAAGTTTTGTTCATAAATTTATAGTCCGTTAAGAGTTTGAGTTTCAAAACTACCCTTGAACTTTAAAAAAAAATTCAAAAATACCCTTATTAAAAAATGTTCTTTTTTTTCCTTCCCCCACCGTAAATTAACTCTTTTTCCAAAAATTAATAAAAAACTTTACTTATTTGTCATGTATTCATAATCTAGGAGTTTTCTTTCTTTTCCAGCACATCCAGAACACTTGGCTAGATTTTCGTATCAAATCTTCAAGATGATTTTTGTTTTGTTCTTGAAATTTTACATGTGTTTGACCTCATTTGTTGGTAGTCTTTCAATATTATTTCCTAGCTTTCTCTATATTCCTTTTACGAAAAATAAATGAAACTATTGTTGTATACAGAGTCTAACAATTCTTAAATATCAATAAGAACAAAATCATATATAAAACTTTTGATTGATTAATCTTATAAATTGGACCAAACTCACAGTCTTATAAACATTTCTTCTTCTTATCATTAAGATACATAAACAAAGGGAGAGTAAAAAATGAAATAATATATATACATATATATGTTATTTTCTCACACTTATCTTTTTTACGCTTTTTAAACGAGAAAATGTAGCACCCGAGTTAGGAGGGGTACATAAATGAACCGAGGCCACATCCGAATGAGAGGGATCTTGAGGACATGAAAGTATGGTCAAGATAAGCTTAAAAGAATTGATAGATACTACCTATACCAACAAGGTGCACATTCCTTTTCGGTGGCTCAATCATAGGAACTTTGAAGTTAAGCGTGCTTGGCTTGGAGAAGTTCTATGTTGGGTGACCTCCTGGGAATTTTCCTAGGAAGCATGTGAGTGAGGAAAAAGCATGCTAAAAGGACCTCGTGTTGGTTTGTGGGGACAGTCTTCAATCTTAGAAGTAGTATCAGACAAGTATGGTGGCGTGGCCAGGTTGCAGGGAAATGTCGGGGCCTATCCGGATTCCGAATCTTGGGCCTGGGGCGTTACAGAAAACTTCATTTCAAAGTCTTTTTTTTATCTGGTATTGAGTTGCACACAACCTTTATAAACAAAGATTTTGTATTAATTTTCATGGAGAAAGAATTTACGGTGAGAGAGGAGTAAAAAAGAAGAATCATTTTTCAACAAGGGTATTTTAGAATTTTTTTTGAAAATTCAAAGGTATTTTTGAAACTCAAACTTTAACGGTTTCCATCCAAAATTAATAGCAAGAGCATTTTTTAAACATTCATCAAAATTCAGGGGTATTTTTTAAACTTTTTAAAGTTCAGGGGCATTTTTGAAACAAACCCCATAGTTCAGGGGTATTTTTTTTATATATATAATTTAGCCTAATTTATAAACTCCCATTTAGTTTGAATGGTTTTTAAAGTTTTGATATGATCTTTATAGAAATTAAGTCTAAATTATTTGAATTAAATTTAAATTATATCATCTTTACGGTGATCAAATTCAAATTGAAACTAAGCCTAAATTTGCTAACAAGAACTTAGCTCAACTGGCATAAAAGTTGTATTGATAATCACAAAATTTGTAGTTCGAATCTCCCTCTCCACATATTGTCAAAAAAAAAAAAAAAAAAAAAAAAAAACAAAGCCCAAATTTTATATAGACTAAATTGAAGGAAAAAAACATCATTTTCAATTAATGTATTTTTAAATTGACTAATACTATGGAAGGAAATTTCTTATAATTATAACATATTTTACTATTCTAAATGCATCCACAATTCTTTTACGTGCCAAAGATAGGTGTTGTTACTACTAGAAGAAATACGTTGCCTTTTTCTTTGAGTTTCTGCAGTTTTAAATAATTCGTGATTTAAAAGTGCTTTAGATTCGGTTGGTCTTAATATATATAAGTTATTTTTTAATTTGGCTAAACAAATAAGGTCCTTTCCTAATAGGAAAATGACTATGAATAAATTCAAATATATTATCTGAACAATATCTAATTTTAATAAATAATTAATTAATTCCATAATTAATTAATTGCCCAATTAAATATCATATATTTAATGTTAGGGATTTTATTGAAACTAAAATTAATATGAATCCAATTCATATTAAATTTATTTGAACTCTTTCAAATATTTTCTCTCAAGAATTAATTTTTGTAATTTATTCAAAAATTATATTATAACGTTTCGTAAACTTTATATTATAATGTATCAACATACATCATAGGATTCCCTTAAATAAATTGAACACTTTCAATTTATAATTTATACTTAATTGCTTCAAGTCTCTTTACGAGCTACCAGTGAGACCTAATGGACCTACATATTAGAAGCTCCAACGATACGAGACTAATCGGCTAAACTTATTAACCAGGTTAGTCAACTTTAGTTAACTGTGGGTCACTCCACTAAAGACACACACTTGCACTCTTCTCACTGCAGAATATTTCTGTGTCCACGGATATCGACCAATAACGACAAGTTAGTCCTTCACGAGTGTTCGTAACTCCAGTTGTGTCAAATTACCGTTTTACCCCTGAGTTACCTCTACCTTCTAAAGTACTAGTACTTCTCTAATGAACAACCTGTTTGTGGTCCAACCATCAAATAGAAACCCCTCTCGGGCCAGTGAGAGGGTAGGGCCCTTTGTTCAAGACCTGGAGACACCACTTAAGGGAACACTCATCTACTTTCTCAAAAGTCGGGAAGGAGTGAATTCCATCTTGTGTGATTATGTTCCCAGCTCCCCACTCGATCTTGTCCCCAAAATGGTAGGTTTATTGAGTCGGCGTACTGGCCACTCTCATCCATACAAATCAAAGGACAATCCCTCGTGAGCAGGAGTCCATAATCCACTCAGGATTCAGACTAAGTTGCCTAGGTCATCCTAGTGAAATAGAAACCAAGCTAACTAACGGTGTTGCAGTTAGTGGTTAACTATTTCGCGGTTTGGTCTTATGCAAACTCATTGCATAGGATACCCCCACTCGCATGTCAACTACATGAACACGTTGGATCATTGCGTTTGTATCATAATACAAAGCGGGTCATATCCATATTGTCACCAGGATAAGGTACCCGACCTTATCCCTATACTATAGACCTTTTAGGTTGTTACTTGAACATCGATCCCCGTATGTCCCCACATACTAGTTCAAGTTACATACAAACAACCTTGGATCTTAGTTTATTGGATTTGGGTCAAATTGTGCAATATTTAACAATAACATTTTATTGCAAAAAAACTCAATAACATTTTATTAAAACAAGTATACAATTTGTTTACATTCACTATCTACGAGTTTTAGGGCATAAAAGCCAACAAACTCCCACTTGAACTAAAACTCTAGTTTAGTGGGATGTACAATAATCTATTCAGCAGAGGGTGTATAAATACATGTATAAAACATATACAATGTTCAAATACAATAAACTAGGGCATCACTATACCCATTACATAATGGTATAACATTTCTCCCACTTGCCCTAGATTTCACCTTTGTACATAACTCATAGACCTAGACCTTCTAGATGACCCCATACTCTTTAGGCGTGAGAGCCTTCGTGAATATTCCATTTAATTCAATGTGCTTGCTTGTCTTGGGCTGATAAATTCTTTTGAATTTGCCACAACACCACTGTATCATTATAAAGTGTGATAGGCAAGTTCACATTCGGAACACATTCCAAATCAGTCAAGAACTTTCTAAGTCTTACAGTCTCCATTGCGGCTTCACAATCAGCTATATTTTCGCCCTATATGGTAAAGAAGGTAACTATGCCATACTATAGCTCTTTCGTAAAGATTGACCATGGATACTGATGTAGATTTCCTCAAATCCTCATCAGTCTTAGAATCCATGTCAGTGTATCCTGTAAGGATAAATCCTTAACATGAGCATATAGTTCCTCTTTCTCCTGAGAACAATCCCTAATGCATAGGGCATTCGGCTCATGTCCTCAACTTTTTGAGGTGTCTCAGGAAACAGTTTCTTAGGCAAAATAAATTCCACGCCTGAAAGGTAGAGACCCTTTCTTGGAATTCTGTATCTTATATCTAACTAACATCTTGTAGATATAAGACACTTGAGACAAGACTAGCTTTTTGTTCTTACGGTTCCTAACAATTTGGATCCGAAGAACAAACTTAGCTTCTCCCAAATTTTCATTTGGAAATGAGCTGCGAGCTCATTTTACTAGTCAGTAAGATAACCTACATTATTCCCAATGACTTGGGTATCAATCACATACAACACTAATAAAGCTATTGAACTGTTGACGATCTTTAAGACAAGATTCATCAATGTTCTGATCAAAGCCAAAAGATTTGATCACAGTATCAAATCTTATATTCCAAGGTCGAATTGCTTAGGTCAATCCATGAATGGATCACTTAAGCTTTGCAAACCCTTTTGCTTTTGATCTTGGTCGATGAACCATTATGGTTGAGACATGTAGATACTCTTCTCAAGATTACCATTCAAAAAGGGTAGTCCTGACATCCATTCAAAATGGACAAGAGTTCTAACAGACTTCAACATGACAACATGAGATAAGAATTTCTTACAGTCCCCTACCTTTGGGTATAACACTTTGCCATAAGTCTAACCATAAGATTATGTCTCGTTTCTTCTTGTAGATTCATTTGTAATCCATAGGTGTTACCCCATTAGATAGATCACAAGATCCTAGATGGAATTGAAATCACATATTTTAATTCTCGGTCCATTGCTTTAATCCAATTGGTTCTTGTTAACATCATTCATTGCCTTCCTCTAAGACAATGAATCTTCAATGCCATCATCAGGTATGATGATCTGGGCTTCAATTAAGCTCATGTAACGGTCAGATTGTAGAACAATCCTCCCACTATATTGAGGCACTCTCAACTCTTGAGATATATGTAACTAACTAGTTGTATTGGCCCAAGAAGGATTGGAATTCCGTAATTCTGTAAAGCGGAAGCGTGATTGAGACCGATTCGTAATTAATTTTGTTTAATCTAAAATACCAATACATTGGCAATAATATTAGAACTATTCTAAATATATATTAAGGCTAAACATACAAAAATATTAGATCTAAATCTAATTTATAAAGTAACAAATTACTTACTCTCGTTGACGACTCAGATTAAATTCACCAACTGCATGTGAATTAGTCACGAACTAGTGTGAACACCACCACTATGGCTACACCGGTATGACTCTGAGACTTCTAGAGGCAGGAGACTGATGGGAGTCTAGAGGAAGCCTTGAGGGGAATTCTCTGAGAGAAGGAGAATGAAACCTCAGGGGTCCTATTTATAGGTAAAGGCCAAGACCTTTTTCCTAATAGGAAAAGGAAGACCTTTTTCCTAATAGGAAAAGGAAGACCTTTTCCTAATAGGAAAATGTCTCTAATTTTAATAAATAAATAATTAATTCCATAATTAATTAATTTCCCTAATTAAATATCATATATTTAATATTAGAGATTTTATTAAAATTAAAATTAATATGAATCTAATTCATATTAAATTTATTTGAACTCTTTCAAATATTTTCTTTCCTAATAGGAAAAGATCTTTAATTTTAATAAATAATTAATTAAATAATCAATTCCATAATTAATTAATTTCCCTAATTAAATATCATATATTTAATATTAGGGATTTTATTAAAATTAAAATTAATATGAATCTAATTCATATTAAATTTATTTGAACTCTTTCAAATATTTTCTTTCCTAATAGGAAAAGGTCTTTAATTTTAATAAATAACTAATTAATTCCATAATTAATTAATTTACCCAATTAAATATCATATATTTAATCTTATGAATTTTATTAAAATTAAAATTAATATGAATCCAATTCATATTAAATTTATTTGAACTCTTTCAAATATTTTCTCCCAAGAATTAATTTTTGAAATTAATTAAAAAATTATATTATAAAGTTTCATAAACTTTATATTATAATGCATCAATATACATTATACGATTCCTCAAATAAATTGAACACTTTCAATTTACAATTCATACTTAATTGCCTCAAGTCTCTTTACGAGCTACCAGTGGGACCTAATGGACCTACAGATCAGAAGCTCCAACGATACGAGACTAATTGGCCAAACTCATTGACCAAGTTTAGTCAACATTCGTTAACTGTGGGTCACTCCACTAAAGACCCACAGCTGCACTCTTCTCACTGTAGAATATTTCTGTGTCCATGGATATCGACCAAGCAGTAAGTCAATCCTTCACGTGTGTTCGTAACACCAGCTGGGTCAAATTACCGTTTAATCCCTGGGTTACCTCTGGTTCCTTAAGTACTACTGATTCCTCTAATGAACAAGTTGTTTAGGGTCCAACCACTAAACAGGAGTTCCTCTCGGGCTAGGAGAAGATGGCGCGCCTTTGTTCAAGCCCTGAAATCAGCTCTTAAGGGAACACACATCTACTTACCCCAATAAGGGAAGGAGTGAATTCCATCTTGTACTGTTATGTTCCCAGCCCCCATTCGGTCTTGCCCCTGAAATGGTAAGCTTATTGAGTCGGCGAACTGGCCACTCTCACCCATACAAATCTAAGGACAATCCCTCCTGAAAGGGGTTCATAACATACTCAGGATTGAGATTGAGTTACCTAGGTCATCCTATTGAAATAGAAACCTAAACTAGTTAACGACGTTACAACTAGTGGTTACTATTTCGCTGTCCGGTCTTATGCAAACTCATTGCATAGGATACCCCCACCCGCATGTCTCCTACATGGATGCTTTGGATCATTGCATCTGTATCGTTGGAGCTTCTGATCTGTAGGTCCATCAGGTCCCACCGGTAGCTCTATAAGGGCGTTGAGGTAAAATTCTAAGGTTAAGTTAAGTATTCGAAGGGGTTCGAATGTTAAACTAAAATATGAATTTGATTCATATTAAAACTATAGGTTATATTTAATGTGCATTGGATGTACATTAATACTATAGTTTCATGAGAGAGAATAATAATAATTGAATATATGGTGTTCAATTTTATTATTTTAAAATTAATTAATTCTTAATTAGTTAATTGTTCTAGTTTAATTAAATTTGATTTAATTGAACTATAAGATAAGAGGGATATTAATTTAAATTGGATTTTAAATTAATGTTGATTAATTAAAATTTAGTTAATTATAATTTAAAAATTATGATTTTTGAATTATGATTAATTAAAAATATCAGGTAACTGATATTTCAGCTACCTGATAATTAGTGAGGTGTGGCCTTCTTTTCGTTAGGTTAAAAGAAGAAGTCAGGAGGCAGTTTTGGTAGATCTCCCTCATTCACGCCCAACTATCCCTCTCCCTACGGTCTCTCTCTCGATTTCTCTCTTCCATCTGAGAAACAGAAGTGAGTTCCAGAGAAAAAAAATCCTGAGAATTCTTGGTTCCCACATAACCACTCAACACACATACCTTGGAGGATACCGGTGCAACCTTGGCGGTGGTGTTCGTGAATTTTGCAGCAAGATCAAGATCAAATCTGGGTGTTGGTTGCTGTATTTTTTAAGTTTAACAAAGGTTTTGGCGAAGCAGTTCAAGAAATCTTCAAGGGTAAGTCATTCTTGAACTCTAGGATCATTGGGATCCAATTCTAGATTAGGATCTAGAGTTTTTTCCTTATTTTTCAGCATGCTTATATCTGTTTTACAGCACTTATTTTGTCTGTAATGCTTGCTGTAAAATTTATTTGTTTTGCCGTCGTATTGGTATCCCAATCGGCGTTTTATTCGAAAAAGTCTCTGTTGTCTTCCGCTGCGAAAAGGGCTTTTATCCCTTCATTAAGTTGAAGGTGTACATATTACACATGCGGAAGCAATTGAAGATCGAAAGCACTTAAGACGTTCAATTTTACTCCTAAAGCATGCATGTTCTAGAAAAGACAGAATAGAGAGTTTAGAAAACACCAACCTTTGTAGCTCACTTATGTTGAACTCCTTGTGGTGTTTGCCTCTCCTATGCTCCTTGGACAACCTCTAAAGTCTTCCCTACTATACTCCGGGCCAAGAACGACTTGTGAGAGTCTATATAAGATAGGGAATGGGAAGGGAATGCTAGAAGCATCAAACAATGGAGAAGAATGAGAGATGAAAGAACTTTGAGTCCAAATTCCAGCAGCATAACATTAAGGAAAATGGCTCTCTTGTGTTTGAATATGATTCAAACTCCTTTTAAAGACATTCTCCATGCAAAGCCAAGCCTCAAGACACAAGACACATGGTGTATTTGCAAGCTCAAGTGGATTCTAGGTGTACATTACACAAGACATGCAACAATGCATGAGTGAGTTGTCTTTCCACTTTGAATGATCATGCATTAAGTGGATTTCCAACTAAATCCACTAAATTCAAATTGAAATCAAATTCAAGCTTGCAAATTACCCCCAATTTCAATTCTAAATTGAAATTGATTGCTTGGTAATTAATTTGAAAATTTTCAAATTAATTTTGATATGATTAATCTAATTAATCTTTGTTATCTTGTGCAATTCCATATATATGATTCCTAATACATATATATAGTATTCAAAACACTTTTAAATACTTCATCTCTCATTTTCTAATTTAATTCATAATTAAATTATTGTGTCAAACACAATTTACGATAATTCCCTTTTTCCCGATTTTGAACGATTCAAAGCTTCTTATCTTTTGTTCTAGGCTTAATTCCGATATGAGCTAGTAGGGGGACCTAATGGACTTATAGATCATGGACTCCAACGATTCGAGGCTAACCGACTAATCTCATTGTCCAAGCTAGCCAACATTCGTTAACTATCGGGACACTCCACTATAGCCCGATAGTTGCACTCCCCTCACTATAGATATATTTCCGTCCACTCGATTTAACCATGATTAGTAAGTCGATCCTTCACAGGTTGTCCGTAGCTATAGCTAGGTCAATAAGCCGTTTTACCCCTATAGTACTTCTAGTTCCTTAAGTCCCACTGATCCTCTAATGAACAATTGGTTTATGGTCCAACCAATAAACCGAGTCCCTCTCGGGCCAATGAGAGGGCGGGATCCCTTTGTTCAAGCCCCGGAGTCAGCACTTAAGGGAACAACCTCTCTACTATCCCTTATTTGGGTAGGAGTGAATTCCTTCTTGCACGACTATGTCCCCAGCTATCTACCCGTTCCTATCCCTGAAATGGGAGGCTTATTGAGTCGGCAATACTGAGCCACTCTCACCTATGCAGATCTAAGGATAAGCTCGAATAAACAGGAGTTCATAGTTAGCTCAAGATTAAGATCGAGTTACCTAGGTCATCACATGAAATAGTCAGTCTCGTCAGTAAACGGTGTTATAAAGCGAGAGCGACTTATTTCTCGGTCCTGGTCTTATGCAAACTCATTGCATAGGACACCCCCACTCGCATGTCTCTACATGGATGATTTAGGATCACATCATCTATACCATCTATAAAGTGGGCCGCGTCTCATAGTGTCTCCAGAATAAGGTACCCAACCCTATTCCTATACTATAGACCGTTTTGGCTATTACTCAAGCTTGATCCACTTTTATGTCTCTACATAAAGCTCAAGTGTTCATCCTATAGCCATGGATCTTAGTTTATTGGATTTGGGTTATTATATGTGCAATTTAATTTATTCAGTAATGACTTTTACTGAATCAATCTCGATAACACCTTTATCGAATAAGTATATATAATTCGTTTAACATTCACTATCTACGAGTTTTAGGGCACCAATCCCAACATAAGTACCTCCAGCCTTAGACAGAACTTTATCGGTAGAGTTCCCTTATAACCAATAATTATGATAAATCTTTACTCTAAAGATCTAGGTGAATTAAACTCTTTTAATAAACCTAGTGACATTGATTGCTAACATTTAGCTATGATTAATTCAACTCCGGTATTCCGGGTTAGTTCCCAGGTAGGAGGTGTTCCGTAAACTGTCATCTTAAGTACCCCCAGCCTTAGACAGAACTTAACCGGTGGAGTTCCCTTATAATCATAGTAATGTTTTTCCTACTTAGTCAATTAAAACTATTTTTAATTCTAAGTAAGAAAATAATTCTAATCATATTAGAATTATAATGAGCTTAGGTGTAATTAATTTTAAACATTTTAAAATTAATTCATTTTAACCTAAGGTTCTATGTTTGCATGCAACTCTTTGTTATAGGTTGACGGTTTCTAATCAATTTTATAACTTATTATAAAATTTTAATGATTAGCCCTATAACATGCTTCTATGGTGTTGGAAAAATAACAATCATATTCTAATTATTAAACACCATATTATTATGACGCCGATAACGATAATATAACGATTATATTAATCTAAGGTGGTGTCATGCTTCATGCAATTTTAATTTCATTTAATTAATATCGATTATATTAATTAAACATCCATGAAATTAAATTACATGAAATTTGACATTAATATAATATAACTCTTATATTAATCTAATTAATGTCATGCTCAATGCTATTCCATTTTCATTTTAATTAATATAACATTTTATATTAAATCATACATGAAAACAAGCATTGATATATATTGATTATTCTCATTCATAATATAACTAATTATATTAATTCTCATGAAAATAATCCTAAGCATGCATGCTACATTAATAAAATATAACAATTATAATTAGCTAAATTAATGTCATGCATCATGCTTCATCAATTTCATATATCTAATATAACGATTATATTAAATAACTCATGAAATTAAATTCATGCATAATTACCATACATTATAACAATTATAACATAAATATGCATGAAAACTTGCTTAACCTATGGTGGGAATTTAAGCTATATGACATCCATAAAGCAAATAAATAGCAATTGAACCGGTTAATTTTGGCCCATAGGATAAAATAAAGCAAAAAATTACAATAATTATAGCTAAATTCTATCCTAAAAAACCTTCTGCAGCTCCAAATACTGGTCTAGACCGCCCGACCCGACCCGAACCACTTCGAACCAGCTATGAAAACCACGAACCGAGCTAAATTCCAGCTGAACCGGACCAAATCGATCCCAGCCCAACCAGACCGCGTGAATCGGACCGCCCAACAGTCTTGAACCGTCCTGTTGCGAATTTCTTGCGCGTGCTGTAATTGTGACAACGTCGCAATTTCTACGATTTTTATCTCATAAAAACTATTCTAAACCCGGACTTACATAGGACTCGATTTTACATAAAATACCCGAAACACCGGGCCCTTACATGATCAAATCACATAAAAACAGTAAATTCTATGGCCATAAAATTAACCAAAACAGTTCAATGCAAACCATACATACATTATGCATTAATCAATCCCACCAATAGCCAATGCAAATTTTAGTGAAACAAAATTAGATCTACGATCGGCTCTGATACCAATAGAAGGATTGGAATTCCGTAATTCCGTAAAGCGGAAGCGTGATTGGGACCGATTCGTAATTAATTTTGTTTAATCTAAAATACCAATACATTGACAATAATATTAGAACTATTCTAAATATATATTAAGGCTAAACATACAAAAATATTAGATCTAAATCTAATTTATAAAGTAACAAATTACTTACTCTCGTTGACGACTCAGATTAAATTCACCAACTGCATGTGAATTAATCACGAACTAGTGTGAACACCACCACTATGGATACACCGATATGACTCTGAGACTTCTAGAGGCAGGAGACTGGTGGGAGTCTAGAGGAAGCCTTGAGGGGAATTCTCTGAGAGAAGGAGAATGAAACCTCAGGGGTCCTATTTATAGGTAAAGGCCAAGACCTTTTTCCTAATAGGAAAAGGAAGACCTTTTCCTAATAGGAAAAGGTCTCTAATTTTAATAATTAATTAATTAATTTCCCTAATTAAATATCATATATTTAATATTAGGGATTTTATTAAAATTAAAATTAATATGAATCTAATTCATATTAAATTTATTTGAACTCTTTCAAATATTTTCTTTCCTAATAGGAAAATGTCTTTAATTTTAATAAATAATTAATTAATTTACCCAATTAAATATCATATATTTAATCTTATGGATTTTATTAAAATTAAAATTAATATGAATCCAATTCATATTAAATTTATTTGAACTCTTTCAAATATTTTCTCCCAAGAATTAATTTTTGAAATTAATTTAAAAATTATATTATAAAGTTTCATAAACTTTATATTATAATGCATCAATATACATTATACGATTCCTCAAATAAATTGAACACTTTCAATTTACAATTTATACTTAATTGCCTCAAGTCTCTTTACGAGCTACCAGTGGGACCTAATGGACCTACAGATCAGAAGCTCCAACGATACGAGACTAATTGGACAAACTCATTGACCAAGTTTAGTCAACATTCGTTAACTGTGGGTCACTCCACAGCTGCACTCTTCTCACTGTAGAATATTTCTGTCCATGGATATCGACCAAGCAGTAAGTCAATCCTTCACGTGTGTTCGTAACACCAGCTGGGTCAAATTACCGTTTAACCCCTAGGTTACCTCTGGTTCCTTAAGTACTACTGATTCCTTTAATGAACAAGTTGTTTAGGGTCCAACCACTAAACAGGAGTTCCTCTCGGGCTAGGAGAAGATGGCGCGCCTTTGTTCAAGCCCTGAAATCAACTCTTAAGGGAACACACATCTACTTACCCCAATAGGGGAAAGAGTGAATTCCATTTTTTACTGTTATGTTCCCAGCCCCCATTCGGTCTTGCCCCTGAAATGGTAAGCTTATTGAGTCGGTGAACTGGCCACTCTCACCCATACAAATCTAAGGACAATCCCTCCTGAAAGGGGTTCATAACATACTCAGGATTGAGATTGAGTTACCTAGGTCATCCTATTGAAATAGAAACCTAAACTAGTTAACGACGTTACAACTAGTGGTTACTATTTCGCTGTCCGGTCTTATGCAAACTCATTGCATAGGATACCCCCACCCGCATGTCTCCTACATGGATGCTTTGGATCATTGCATCTGTATCGAATACAAGGTGGGCCGTATCAGATAGTGTCACCAGGATAAGGTACCCAGCCTTAACCTTTTACTATAGACCTTTTAGGTTGTTACTTGGACACTGATCCCCGTATGTCCCCACATACTAGTCCAAGTTTCATTTAAACAACCTTGGATCTTAGTTTATTGGATTTAGGGTTTATTAATGCAAACTCGATTATTCAATAACCAAATTACTGAATTACTCAAATAACAATTTATTGAGATCGATTAATTTGTTTCATTTACTATCTACGAGTTTTAGGGCATTAAACCCAACACTATCAACAACTCTTGTTAAAGGTCCAACATCATCAACCCTTGTTGACTTATCAACAACTTTTATTGATATTTCTGTAGCTTCATCAGTTAATTTACTTAAAACGACCTTACTTTGTTGCTTATTATTTCTCATGTGGTCTTCTTCTGAGAATGTAGCATTTGTTGGTACAAATTCTTTATTCTCTTGGGATTGAAGAAGTTTCCGCATTTCTCGTTTCCTTGGGGTATCCTACGAATAGGTATACTGTTGAACAGTGTTCCAGTTTCTTTTGGGTTAGCCACAAGCACGTGTGTTGGACTCCCCAAAAAATAAAACAACGTAAACTATTTTTACGTCTTATCCACAATTTAAAGATGTTTCAGAAACACTTTTGATGGAACGTTGTTTGAAATATGTACTGCAGTCAACACTGCATGACCCCAAAACGAGTCAGGCAAATGAGCATAACTCATAATGAATCGAACCATATCCAATAGGGTTCTATTTCTCCTATCTGATACACCGTTTTCCTAAGGTGTTTCAGGGGTTTGAGAGTTGGGATGTTGTTGTTGGTATCCGCAAGTGCACGGGCCACAAGTAATATAAAACGGAAAGTATTCCGAGTATCGAATCCTCAGGGAGGCGAAGCGAAACTTAAGCAATTAACTAAAATTCTCTTGAGCACTGAAAATACTTAGGTGAAATAATATTTAGGAACTACGCTCATGTGATAAAAAGAATTTGAATTTAAAATGACTTAAATAAAAATTTGATCAATCAGAAATAAAATGTGGAGAAAGAGTTTTCTTTAAGCGGGAAGAGGGGTCTTGAAAATCAATGGTTAGCTAAATAATTGCTATAATTATCCTATCTCATTGCCCAACTAATTATAAACCTAGAATCTCCGTTAATCACATAGGTTCTCCTGTCGGTTTCCCCTAATTGTAATTAATTCATTTTAACAACCTAAGTGTCCTTAGCGCTATTAAAAATCATTAATTATTACGCCCTGATTCATTTTAGGAATCTATGTTTAATCAACTAATCCCGGTGTCACAACGGGCAATTAAACTAGTTGCATGGATTATGATCTATCCTAATTTCTCTCCGTCGAGTTTCCATTAAGAATCGAATCATTACACAATTGGCCAGATTGAGTAAAGCATTAAGCACATCCATACAAATAATTAGGACATGGGCAAGAGACAAGAAATTATAACAATATTTCCACTAACATTTCATTTCAAGACCCCAAATTGGGGTTTAGCTACACATAATATTCACAATAATTACAAGGGAAAACATAATAAAAGGCATAAAGGAAAAGGAATTGACCGTCGAAAAAACCCCTTGCTGACGCTTGGAGCCCCCGCTGACTACTCCTCGAGCCTCTAGAATTGCTCCCCAAAATTCCCAAAAAATTCCCACTAGAAGAACCCTCTCAAAAAGGCTCAAAAGCCTTGAGAGGGGCTCCAAAATAGGAGTCTTAAGAAAGGAAAGAAAGGAATGAGTGATGATTGATTGTTGATGATTTGATTGATGATCCAAATGAGGCACCAAGGGCTCCTATTTATAGGCCTGGAAAAGGGGTAGCGTCGCGAAGCTGCCTTGCCAAGCGTCGCGACGCTGCTGCGCACGCGGCTTGGGCAACAAGAAAGGGCAGCGTCGCGACGCTGCCTTGCTAAGCGTCTCGACGCTGTCCAGATTTTCCAGAAAAATCAGCTTCTTTTTTTTTGGGCTGATTTTTGGGCCTTCTTCTTCATTTCTCTTGGACTTATCCTCATGGATGTCTTCTTTGGGCTTCATACTTTGATTTGGGCTATAATTCCATCAATTTTGGCTCTTTTTCTCCCAAAATCATCATTTATGCTCCTAAAGACAAAGTAACAAAATTCATTAAATATATTCATTAAAAACACAATTAAAGCACCAAAAAGCTTAATAATTTGAGACTAAAATAGCGACATTTCTGCTCGCTATCACACCCCCAAACTTAAGCTTTTGCTAGTCCCGAGCAAAATAAATTCTAAAGATGCATGAAATAGAATCGCTCAACCCTCAATGATTTTTGAATTCTTAGGATCGAATGGAAAACATGCAAGTGGAATAAGCAAGCACCGCATACTCTTGAAGAAATCTTAAACTAGTTTGAACTTAAGATTAATGAATAGCATGCTCAAGACTTATCTATTGATTCTTTTACTAACCTAGATTAGTCTTATGGCTTTCTCCATTTGTTTTCCCCCTACACTGGCTAAGAGCCCCTAATACTTCGGAGTCCTTCTATCATGCAAAAAAAAGTAACTAGGGTGCCTGTCATCTTTTTCTTTTTTTTTCATGGGGGAGCAGAATTCTCACTTTTTTCTTTTCCTTTTTCTCTTTCTTTTTCTTTTGCTCCTCCCCCAAACTTGCATTTTGATATCTAATGGTACTAGCTTTCACACTACGGTGCAGGGACCCTTAACCCGAATTTTATTCTTTGGTTGGCCTAACTGATCACACCGCAGGTAGCTCTTTTTACCCCTAGGCTTTTTTTCTTTTGAGCAAGCAAAAATTCTTTTTCAACAGATTTTCTTTTTCTCACATTTTCTTTTGTTGCTTTTGCTTTTCTCTCAGTAGGCATAACATTTTTTTCTACCTAGTTCTTTAGAGCAATCAAGCATGAACTTCCTGATATTAGAAACTAAGCCTATCGAGGTGACAACAACTTTGAAAACCATAATAAGAATCTAGATTTTCAAAGACGTCATTAGATAAGACTATTGCATGCTTTAGACATCAAAACTAAGTATCAAAAAATTTTAAAATTTCACAATTTCTGCCGTGCTCCCAGATTCCACAACATATAAACCATTTTCTCCCAAAATTTCAAAAATCACATCCTTGGCTATCATGGCTATCTATTCATGCATCCAACAGAATTTAAATATGCTCAACACAGCGGAAACCTCCCCCCCAAACTTAAACTAAACATTGTCCCCAATGTTTTAAAACAGAAAAGCATAAAGAGGGATACTGAGACTTCCCTGAGCTAGGAGCGCTTCATCCTCTTCCTTTGGATCCATGAAAAATGGGAAATGTGGAATTTCGGGATTTGCTAAGGTGATCCTGCAAAACAAAATTGAATCACGGAGCAAAGAAAATTATTTACCGCAAAAACAACTAACTACTTTAATCCTTGGGTTGCCTCCCAAGCAGCGCTTTCTTTAACGTCTTTAGCTAGACTAGGCTCGGCACGCTTACGGAGGCTCAAAATAAAAATTTTCATCATCCTCCGGGCCCTGCAAGAAATCACGCACCGAATTGCATACTACAAACAGGGGAGAAAAAAAACTTTCCCCTGGCCCATCTTCACTAAAGAGATTCTCATAATAACATTTCAGAAAATAATCTGCTGCATCAAATCTCTTTTCTAAATCTCTATTTTCAAAACAATTGTTAATAGAGTCATCAAGCGTTATATTATCTACTGGTCTAGGATCTATAGGTGGCCTATTAATCATGCCAGTCCATTCATCAGAAAAAATATCTACATGCTCATTAGATCCTTCAGACTCAGAATTAAAAAATGATTTAACTAAGCTATCATATGACTCATCATCAGAAGAATTAAAGAATTCAAGAATTTCAGGATCAGATTCTATACTATGCACAGATTCAAGTTCTTCTGGGTCAGATTCTATTCTATACACATCATCAGGACATGAAAAGAAAGTATTCACATTGTCAGGATTCATGCATTCAGGAATGTCAAGATCAGACTCAATAGATTCACTGTAATCATGGTCAGACTCAAAATTATCTATCGAGCAATCTTTTTTATGCCTTTTACGTTCATGCTCAATGTTAGGTAATTCAATATCATCATCAAAATTATTCAGTTCAGGCAATTCCAATTCATTTTCAAAGGAAGGTAAATCATCAACTGCAGATCTTTCATTTTCACAAGCAGGCAAGTCTAATTCATTTTCAAAGTCAGGCAGATCCAAATCATTTTCAAACAGAGGATTATCCATATATGCATCATGATCAAAATCCATATTATCAACAAGCATTTCTCCTAAGCCTAGGCCAAGATTATAGTCTACCTCTTCATCGTCATCAGTCAAGTATTCAGGCCCAACAGAAAAACATGTATGCAAGCTACAAACAGATTCATCTTGGCCAAAAATACTAAACACGACTTTTTCATCATCAATGTTCAAGGTAAGCTTACCTGTATGCACGCTAATCTCAGCCTTACCAGTGGCTAGGAAAGGTCTGCCTAAGATAATTGGCACTTCTTTGTCCTCCTTCATGTCCAGTACCACGAAATCTACAGGAAAGATGAATTTGTTGACTTTCACCAACACGTCCTCCACAACACCCATCGGGTGGGTAATTGATCTATCAGCAAGCTGGAGAGTGACGTCAGTGTCTGTCATACCTGATAAACCAATCTTCCTGTACACAGAGTAGGGCATCAAATTTATACTTGCTCCTAAATCACACAAAGCCCTATCGAAGGATACTTCTCCTATGGTACAGGGAACAGTAAAACTCCCTGGGTCTTTCTGCTTAGAGGGTATCCTACCAGAAATGATGGTACTGCTACTCTCAGATAAATTAAAAACTTCTTTTTTCAGACTTTTCTTTTTAGAAAGCATTTCTTTCATGAATTTTCCATAATTCGGCATATTATACAAAGCTTCTACCAATGGAATATTCACAGTCAACTTTTTAAACATTTCTAAAAATTTTTGAAATTGTTCATCTAATTTGACATTCTTAAATCTTTGAGGAAAAGGTAACTCCCTGTAATTAAAGGTTGGACATTCGCCCCTCCGCTTGGGCGGGCTAATATGCGAACCTCTGTCATGGTGGTTGCATGGAACCACTTCTTCCTCAGTCATCTTTTCTTTGTCATTCTGCTTCTCTTCTTCTTTTTTACCTGCACAGCTGTTAGAAAAATCACATTTTAATTCATAGAGTTGGGAGGATGTTGGAACCTTTCAGAGGAGGCTTTTTGTGCCTCAGTCCCTTCATCTTCATCCCTTCTCTTTTCTTCTTCCTTTTTCTTCTCTAAACTGTCCTCCAGTCTTCTGCCACTTCTCAAAACCACCATCTTACACTGCTCTTTCGGGTTAGGCTCAGTATCGCTTGGAAATTTTCCCTTCTGAAGGGCATTTACTGCTGAAGCAATCTGACCTATCTGCACTTCCATATTCTTTAGAGCTGCGTCGTGGTTGTTTACTGATGTCTGGAGATTTACATTCAATATTCTTTGTTCCTTGATGAATAAAGCCACCATCTCCTCCAGATTATTTTTCTTCTCAGGAGTACTCGTTGATGCAAAACCTGGGGGTGGCTGCAAAACATTCTTCGTATTCGCATATGAGAAGTTCTCGTGATTGCGCAGACTGGGGTGGTAGAAGTTCGGTACTCCTTGAGTATATGATCTATTTCCTATGTATTGAACTTCTTCCACATCTTGACCTTCTTTCTTCGAATGACCTTCAGCTAAGGTGGAAATGGACTTAACCACCTCAGATGACGTTAATTTGTTTAGAGCATTGGTCAGAGATGCCAGTTGCGCTTTCAGTGAACTTGACTCATCTAATTCATACAATCCAGCCTTCTTTGTAACTGTTCCTCTCTCCGTCGGCCATTGATAACTTGTTGCCGCCATTTCCTCAAGCAGGTCTTTGGCTTCTGTCACTGTTTTTGAAAGAAAACTCCCTCCTGCTGATGTGTCTAGGACTGTCTTCATGGAGGGGTTTAATCCATTATAGAATAACTGTACCTGGAGCCAATCAGGATATCCATGTTGGGGGCATCGCCTAAGCATTTCCTTATATCTTTCCCACGCTTCGTACAACTGTTCTTCGTCAAGCTGTCTGAATGTTCCAATTTCAGTCCGGAGCTTGGTAGTCTTAGCTGGTGGAAAAAATTTTGTCAGAAAAGCCTGGGCAAGCTCGTCCCAAGTACTGATGCTGCCCGTCTCAACTGATTCGAGCCAATCTTTTGCTTTATCCTGTAGGGAAAATGGAAATAGCCTCAATCTGATGGCGTCGGCCGGAACTCCGTTCATCTTTACCGTCCCACATATTTCTAGGAATGATCGCAGATGAGAGTGGGGGTCCTCGGAAGGATGTCCCTTGAACGAGTTATCGCGTGCCATCTGGATCAACCCTGTTTTTAGCTCAAAATTTGTAGCTTGGATGGGGGCGTAAACAATTCCAGAATTCTCGGTAGGAAGAACTGGCTGCAGAAAATCTCTAATTGCCTTGGGAGCTTCTTCTTGGTGGGCCATCGTTTCTGCTAATTTTTTTTCTCTTCTAATGAATTTTAGAGTCCTGTTAATCTCAAGTAACGGAAACAGATCAACCACCTTGTTTCTTCGCATGCAATGCTCCCAGATAACAAAAAAAAGAACCAAATAAAAACAAAAAAGAAAATAAAATAATATTCACAAAATGATGAAAGAGAAAAAAATATTTACACCTAAATTACCATTTATCCTTTTCTTTTCGATGTCAAGAAAAAATTAATTTTTGCTTAAAAATCAAGCCTCCCCGGCAGCGGCGCCAAAAACTTGTTGGTCGGTATCCGCAAGTGCACGGGCCACAAGTAATATAAAACAGAAAGTATTCCGAGTATCGAATCCTCAGGGAGGCGAAGCGAAACTTAAGCAATTAACTAAAATTCTCTTGAGCACTGAAAATACTTAGGTGAAATAATATTTAGGAACTACGCTCATGTGATAAAAAGAATTTGAATTTAAAATGACTTAAATAAAAATTTGATCAATCAGAAATAAAATGTGGAGAAAGAGTTTTCTTGAAATGGGAAGAGGGGTCTTGAAAATCAATGATTAGCTAAATAATTGCTATAATTATCCTATCTCATTGCCCAACTAATTATAAACCTAGAATCTCCGTTAATCACATAGGTTCTCCTGTCGGTTTCCCCTAATTGTAATTAATTCATTTTAACAACCTAAGTGTCCTTAGCGCTATTAAAAATCATTAATTATTACGCCCTGATTCATTTTAGGAATCTATGTTTAATCAACTAATCCCGGTGTCACAACGGGCAATTAAACTAGTTGCATGGATTATGATCTATCCTAATTTCTCTCCGTCGAGTTTCCATTAAGAATCGAATCATTACACAATTGGCCAGATTGAGTAAAGCATTAAGCACATCCATACAAATAATTAGGACATGGGCAAGAGACAAGAAATTATAACAATATTTCCACTAACATTTCATTTCAAGACCCCAAATTGGGGTTTAGCTACACATAATATTCACAATAATTACAAGGGAAAGCATAATAAAAGGCATAAAGGAAAAGGAATTGACCGTCGAAAAAACCCCTTGCTGACGCTTGGAGCCCCCGCTGACTACTCGAGCCTCTAGAATTGCTCCCCAAAATTCCCAAAAAATTCCCACTAGAAGAACCCTCTCAAAAAGGCTCAAAAGCCTTGAGAGGGGCTCCAGAAAAGGAGTCTTAAGAAAGGAAAGAAAGGAATGAGTGATGATTGATTGTTGATGATTTGATTGATGATCCAAATGAGGCACCAAGGGCTCCTATTTATAGGCCTGGAAAAGGGGTAGCGTCGCGACGCTGCCTTGCCAAGCGTCGCGACGCTGCTGCGCACGCGGCTTGGGCAACAAGAAAGGGCAGCGTCGCGACGCTGCCTTGCTAAGCGTCTCGACGCTGTCCAGATTTTCCAGAAAAATCAGCTTCTTTTTTTTTGGGCTGATTTTTGGGCCTTCTTCTTCATTTCTCTTGGACTTATCCTCATGGATGTCTTCTTTGGGCTTCATACTTTGATTTGGGCTATAATTCCATCAATTTTGGCTCTTTTTCTCCCAAAATCATCATTTATGCTCCTAAAGACAAAGTAACAAAATTCATTAAATATATTCATTAAAAACACAATTAAAGCACCAAAAAGCTTAATAATTTGAGACTAAAATAGCGACATTTCTGCTCGCTATCAGATGTAATTCCATGTTCTATCAAATAGTCTTGGAATCTCAAGTCCCAAATACTCTACACCTCGATTAGATCAAAGTGTTTTTATCATCTTACCTAACAAGTTTCCAACTTCAGTCTCAAACCACTTTGAATTTCTCAAGAGCTTTAGACTTAAGTTGCATTAGGTTGAGATACACATACCTTGAATAATTATCTATAATATAGATGAATTATTCATGTCTTCCCTCTGCTTTAACATATTGGATCACAAGGATCCAAATGTACAAGCTCCAAGGGCTCTTTGGCTCTATAGTTTTTTTCAAGCAAAAAAATCTATTAGTCATATTGCCCTTAAGGCATGACCTGTAAGGTAGCAGAGAGTCATCTTCTAACTTGCTTAGAAGTATAACTCTTGACCAATCTCCCAATTATATTGAGGTAAATATGTCCTAACCTTAAGTGCCAAAGAAGGTATTTCCCTTTAAGAGAAATCATTTGCCTTTCATTTCTTTGAGTAGTAGCAGCCTCAAGCAACTTATTGTTCATGACTGCTTTACTCTTGATTAGTCTTACAACATTTATGTTATTTTTCAGTTCGGTTGAACAAAAGTTAACTCCCTTTCTTGAAATGAACAGCGTTAGCAGGGAAAGGTAAAGAGTAACATTGTTCCAGCCAATAAGATAAAGAAATCAAATTTCTTTTGATCTTAGGAATTATATACACATCATCTAATAATATGTATTTGCTCCCACTGGGAAAAATAACTTAACGTTCCCCATTGTTATAAAGCATGCTCATGCATTATGTATGTTATAATATGATTATAATGTATTGTTGATAATGCATGGTTTTATTTTCATGATTGATTAATATATAGTTGAGTTATATTATTATCATGAAAATAGAATAGTATGATGCATGCAATTACATAGTTTAAGTATAAATGTTATATTTAAAATGAATTGTTTGCAGCATGCTACTATGATTTACCATATTTGGCAAGAATTAATTGTTAATTTATTAAAAATGGAAATCAAAGAAGCATTGAGCATGAAACATCCATAGTTTAATCTAATAGTTATATTAAAATTCATGCAATGCAATTGTATAGTTTAATTTTATTAATTCAAATATGATTGTTAATTAAATTAAACTATAGTATGCATGATTATAAGGATAATCATTAAAATTTTGAAATAGTTTAAAATTTATGATTAGAAACCGTCAATCTATAATCAAGATATGCGTGCTCACATAGGACCATAGGTTAAAATGAATTAATTTTAAATGAGTTAAAATTAATTAGACCTAAGGTCATTTTCTAATAGGATTAGAAATCCTTACTTAGTTTTAAAATATTTGTAATGAACTAAGTAGGACAAACATTCCTGTGATTATAAGGGAGCTCTACCAGTGATGTTTTGTCTAAGGATTGGAGGTATTTAAGTTGACGGTATACGGAACACCTCCTACCTGAGACCTGATCTGGATCACCAGAGTTGAATTAATCATAGGTTAATGTTAGAATAATGTCGCTAGGTTAATTAAATGTGTTTAATGCACCTAGACATTAGGTCTTATTATAATAGTTATAATAGGACTAGACTTAGATAAATGACTTAGCCGGATTTATCTAGGTTTAATCAAACCCTAAAATACTCGATAGGTTACTTTAGTGGGAGGAAAATTTCAAAACTTGATTTAAATCGAGTTTTGCTCCTACGTTCCTATATATTCACAACGTGAGATCCATGCTCGGCTTCATGTCGTTTTAGCACGGCCTCCCTTCGGAAAGTGTTTGCATGGATCAATAACAAGGTGAATGGGGAAAGTGACCATAGTAAGTGGGAGTGGTACGCATGTCAACGTATCCCTCGGTCTCAACCCTTGGGTCACAACGTGAGATTCCTATGATCCGCCTGCGTGTTGCCTTGGAGCAACCATCCCTTCGGAGGGCATGCCCATAGGATTTGGAACACTGTGAACTCCTGAAAAGGATAAGATCGCTTAGGCTAATTACCAATAGTTGTCTTTCCTAGCGGTAGCCTGTTGGTCCGTGCCTTTGAGATCTGAAAGTGGGAGGGTTACACTTACGGGGATGAGTTAATTAGTTAACAAATTCTTGACCGAACAACAGTGGTTAACATCTAATGGAATATGAGTTATTCTGGAATTAGAGTTAATTGAGAAGAGTCTCATTTTAGAGGAGGAACAACTGATCACCCTTCCGTGACTGTTCTTCTAAACCTCTAAAACATCGTTGCAAAACACAATCAATAGTTTTATTAGGGTTTTTTGATTGCTTGTTTGCAAAATTGATTGGATGTATGCAATTGTTTGTATTGCTTGTGTGATGGGTTAAGGCAAAGATAACTAATACGGTCAATTGTTTATTTTTTCAGCAATGTCTTCCTCTGTAATAGCCTTGCTTAAAAATGAAAAGTTAACTGGAGAGGATTTCCCATCATGGAAATCAAATTTAAACACAATACTCGTGATCAAGGATCTGAGGTTTGTCTTGACGGAGGAGTGTCCTCCAGTTCCTCCTCGCACTGTCGCTTAGGCAATAAAAGGCTCCCACGAATCTTGGATAAAGGCCAACGAGAATGCCCGAGTCTATATATTGGCCAGCTTAAATAAAGTCTTGGCCAAGCGTTACGAAACCGTGGAAACAACAAGAGAGATTATGGATTCCCTACAGGAGATGTTTGGACTCCCGTCCTATCAACTCCACCACGACGCCTTGAAGAATGTCTTCAACGCTAGAATGCAAGAGGGACATCTTGTCTGGGAACATGTCCTGGACATGATGAACCAGTTTAATATTGTCGAGGAAAACGACGGGGTTGTATGCGAGCGCAGTCAGGTTGCGTTCATCCTGCATTCTCTTCCTCCTACCTTTATGCAGTTCAGGACGAATACAAGCATGAACAAGATACAATTCAACCTGACCACCCTCCTAAACGAGCTACAAATTTATGAGTCCATGCTGAAAAGTAAGGGCAAAAATGTGGTGAAGGGAGAGGCCAATGTGGGCCATTCCAAGAAAAAGTTCCTGAAGGGTTCATCCTCAGGAACAAAATTTGTACCTCAGGCTTCTTCATCGAAGCAAATAGAAAAGAAGAAGGGTGATAAGGGGAAGGCTCCTGCGCAAGCTGTTCAGGGTAAGGGGAAGGCCAAGGTCGTGGCCGACAAGGACAAATGCTTCTACTGCAATGTGGATGGTCATTGGAAGAGGAACTGCCCCCGTTACCTGGCTAAAAAGAAGAGAGAGAAAGAAGGTAAATTCGATTTACTGGTCTTAGAAACTTGTCTCGTAGAACATGATGAGTTCGCCTTGATTTTAGATTCGGGAGCCACTAATCATGTTTGCTCGTCTTTTCAGGGAAATGATTTCCAGCAGTTGTCTGAAGGCGAAATGACCTCAAGGTTGGAACAGGAGAGGTCATTTCAGCGAGAGTAGTGGGAGCTGCTAAATTGTTTTTTAGAAATAAGTATTTAATTTTGGAGGACTTGTATTT
This sequence comes from Luffa acutangula, assembly GCA_036850905.1. Taxonomy (NCBI): domain Eukaryota; kingdom Viridiplantae; phylum Streptophyta; class Magnoliopsida; order Cucurbitales; family Cucurbitaceae; genus Luffa; species Luffa acutangula. The sequence continues at coordinate 8,867,270 of CM072090.1, forward strand.
GGTTCCTAGAATTAAAATGAATCTTATTTCTATTTCTGCTTTGTTGGAACAACAATATTCAATTTCCTTTTTGCTTAATGAAGCTATTATTTCAAGAAATGGAATTTTTATCTGTTCTGCTAAGCGTGAAAACAATTTGTATGTGTTAAGACCTACCGACACTAAAGCTATTTTAAATCATGAGATGTTTATAACGACCGAAACTCAAAATAAAAGGTAAAAGATTTCTCCGTTAAGTAACAACACGTATCTTTGGCACCTTCGTCTTTGTCATATTAACATCGATCAGATCGATCGTTTGGTAAAAAATGGTCTTCTAACTGATTTAGAAGATACATCTTTACCACCCTGTGAATCGTGTCTCGAGGGTAAAATGACCAAGAGGCCTTTTACTGGAAAAGGTTATAGGGCCAAAGAACCACTTGAACTGATACATTCGGATCTTTGTGGTCCAACGAATGTAAAGGCTTGAGGTGGTTATGAATATTTCATCTGTTTCATAGATGAATATTCACGATACAGTTACTTATACCTAATGGGCCATAAGTCTGAAGCTCTTGAAAAGTTTAAAGAGTTTAAGATTGAGGTAGAAAACCTGTTAGGTAAAACAATTAAAACACTTCGATCAGATCGAGGTGGAGAGTATTTGGATCAAAGATTCCAGGACTATATGATAGAACATGGAATCCAATTCCAACTTTCAACACCTGGTATACCTCAGCAGAATGGTGTATCAGAAAGGAGAAATAGAACCCTGTTAGACATGGTTCGTTCTATGATGAGCTATGCTCAATTGCCTAGCTCGTTTTGGGGGTATGCAGTAGAGACTGCAGTACATATTCTTAACAATGTTCCCTCAAAAAGTGTTTCTGAAACTCCTTTTGAGCTATGGAGGGGGCGTAAACCTAGTTTGTGTTACTTCCGTATCTGGGGTTGTCCTACACACGTGCTAGTGACAAATCCTAAGAATCTGGAACCACGTTCTAAAGTATGCCAATTTGTTGGATACCCTAAAGAAATGAGAGGTGGTCTTTTCTAAGACCCTCAAGAAAATAAAGTGTTTGTATCGACAAATGCTACTTTCTTGGAGGAAGACCACATACGAGATCACAAACCACGTAGTAAACTAGTATTAGGAGAAGCTACAAAAGAGTCAACAAGAGTTATTGATGAACCTGGTCCTTCAACAAGAGTTGATGTAGGAGCCAGTTCTTCATGTCAATCTCATCTTCCTCACAAAGTGGGAGAGCCTCGACGCAGTGGGAGGGTTGTAATACAACCTGAACGTTACTTGGGTTTAACTGAAACACAAGTAGTCATACCTGATAACGGCATTGAGGATCCATTGTCTTATCCTCAAGCAATAAATGATGTAGATAAATACTAATGAGCCAAAGCCATGGACCTTGAGATGAAGTCTATGTACTTCAATCAAGTTTGGGAACTTGTAGATCCACCTGAAGGGGTCAAACCCATAGGGTGTAAATGGATCTATAAGAGGAAAATAGATGCTGCTGGAAAAGTACAGACTTTTAAAGCAAGACTTGTAGCAAAGGGTTATACCCAAAGAGAAGGGGTGGATTATGAAGAAACCATTTCTCCAGTTGCTATGCTTAAGTTTATAAGAATTCTCTTATCCATTGCCACATTTTATGACTATGAAATATGACAAATGGATGTCAAGACTGCTTTTCTGAATGGCAATCTTTAAGAGAGTATCTTTATGTCTCAGCCCGAAGGGTTCATAACCCAAGGTTAGGAGCAAAATGTTTACAAACTGAATCGATCCATTTATGGGTTGAAACAGACCTCCAGATCTTGGAATATTAGATTTGATACAGCGATCAAATCGTTTGGTTTGACCAAAATGTTGATGAACCTTGTGTTTACTAGAAAATCAACAAAAATAAAGTAGCTTTCCTTGTTCTTTATGTTGACGACATCCTACTCATTGGGAATGATGTAGGATATCTGTCTGACGTAGAAGATTGGCTAGCGGCCCAATTCCAAATGAAAGATTTGGGTGAGGCCCAATATGTTCTTGGAATCCAGATTATTCGAGATCGAAAGAAAAAACGCTAGCTCTGTCTCAAGCAACGTATATCGACAAGATGTTGGCCCGATATTCGATGCAGAACTCCAAGAAGGGCTTATTGCCTTTCAGGCATGAGGTTCACCTGTTTAAGGAACAGTCTCCTAAGACACCTTAAGAAGTTGAGGATATGAGACGGATTCCCTACGCCTCTGCTGTGGGCAGCTTAATGTATGCGATGCTCTGCACGAGGCCTGACATCTGTTATGTTGTAGGGATTGTCAGCAGATATCAGTCAAATCCAGGGTTAGACCACTGAACCGCCGTTAAAGGAATCCTCAAGTATCTTAGGAGAATGAGGGACTACATGCTGGTGTTTGGGGCTAAGGAGTTAGTTCTCGCTGGATACACCGACTCTGACTTCCAGTCTGACAAGGATTCTAGGAAATCCACGTCAGGGTCAATTTTCACCCTTAATGGGGGAGCTGTAGTTTGGAGAAGCTTAAAGCAAGGATGCATATCAGACTCAACCATGGAGGCTGAATATGTAGCTGTTTGTGAAGCAGCTAAGGAAGCTGTTTAGCTCAGGAAGTTCTTGACTGATTTGGAAGTTGTTCCAAATATGAACTTGCCCATTACGTTATACTGTGAAAACAGTGGGGCTGTAGCCAATTCAAAGGAACCTCGCAGCCACAAATGAGGTAAACACATAGAGAGGAAGTACCATCTGATTTGAGAAATTGTGCAACGAGGAGATGTGGTCGTGACCAAGATCGCTTCAGAGCACAACATTGCTGATCCGTTTACGAAGGCCCTCTCGACTAAAGTGTTTGAGGGCCATCTAGAAAGTCTAGGTCTGCGAGACATGTACGTAGTGTAATCTAGGGTAAGTGGGAGATGTGTAATGGGTGTAAGGATGCATTTACCATTTCAACATTATTGTATTTTGTATATTTACCTTTTATGTAATGAAAAATATACATTTACCATTTCCAGCTTTGGATTATTTTGTATATACTTTCCCATAAACTCGAGTTTTAGTTCAAGTGGGAGTTTGTTGGGTTTTATGCCCTAAAACTCGTAGATAGTAAATGTACTTTTGACAAAACATTAATAAAATGATGTATTATTCATTTGTCTATGTTTGTATTGTGTAATCTTGTCTTATTAGCCCTAATCCAATAAACTAAACATCCTAGGCTAATAGAATGAAGCTTGAACTAGTATGTAGGGACATACGGGGATCATTGTTCAAGTTTTAGCCTAAAGGGTCTGTAGTATAGCGATAAGGCTGGGTACCTTATATTGGTGACACTATGGATACGACCCGCTTTGTATTTTGATACAAACATAACGATCCAACGCGTTCATGTAGTTGACATGCGAGTGGGGGTATCCTGTGCAATGAGTTTGCACAAAGATCGAACCGCAAGATAGTTTACCACTAACTGTAACACTGTTAGTTAGCTTGATTTCTATTTCACTAGGATGACCTAGGCAACTTGGCCTTAATCCTGAGTGGATTATGGACTCCTGTCCATGAGGGATTGTCCTTTGATTTGTACGGGTGAGAGTGGCCTGCACGCCGACCCAATAAGCCTACCATTTTGGGGACAAGACCAAGTGGGGAGCTGGGAACATAGTCATACAAGTTGGAATTCACCCCTTCTTGACTTTAGGGTAAGTAGAGTTGGTTCCCTTAAGTGGTGTCTCCGGGTCTTGAACAATGGGCCCTACCCTCTCTATGGCACGAGAGGAACTTCTGTTTGTTGGTTGGACCTCAAACAGGTTGTTCATTAGAGGAGCACTGGTTCTTAAGGATAAAGAGGTAGCCTAGGGGTAAAACAGTAATTTGACCTAGCTGGGATACGAACACACGCGAAGGGTTGACTTGCTGTTGATGGTCCTTGCTGTTGATGGTCAAAATCCCTGGATACATAAATATATCTACAATGAGAAGAGTGCAGTTGTGGTTCTATAGTGGAGTGAACCACAGTTAACGAATATTGATTAACTTGGTTAATGAGTTTAGCCAATTAATCTCATATCGTTGGAGCTTTTGATCTGTAAGTCCATTTGGTCCCACCGGTACCTCACTAAGGACGTTGAGGTAAGTTTCTAAGGGAGAATGGAATATTCGAAGGGGTTCGGATATTAAATTAAAATATGAATTTGATTCATATTAAAACTATAGGTTATAATTAATGTGCATTAGACGTACATTTATTCTATAGTTTATTTGAGAGAAATATAATTAAATATATGTGATATTTAATTATAATATTAATTAATTAGAGAATTAATTAATTATTGTTTTAATTTAGTTTAATTAAATTCGATTTAATTGAACTACATTAAAACTATAGGTTATGTCGTTTAATTTATATAAAATTGTTTTATATAAATGTTGTTAAGTTAAATGTTAATTTAATTTAATTAAACTAATTAATAATTTAATTATTAATCTAATATTATTAATCATCAATTAATTAAACTGATTTGGTCTCCCCACTAACCTTGCATGATGTGTGAACAAGAGGGTTTTTAGGAAGGGAGTTCTCTATTTCTCCATCATTTAGAGAACTCCCTCATCTTTGATTCAAAATACCCTAATGCTTCTTCACGTAATTCTCTCTCAATCTCACAAGGCTCTCTGCATTTTTCCATCTTCCAAAAACCACAGAGAACCCATTTGCTCTCTAAATCCCTTAGAGAAAAAGTTCCCACAAACTTACAACGTTTATACCTTCGTGAGGATACCGGTGCAACACTTTTGGTTATGTTCGTGGGTAAATTGCAGCGAAGCAAAGTCTTGGTAGCTGCTGGTTTTTCTTGAAATTCACAAGGGAATTAGGCGAAACGATCAAGAACGATCCTATTGGTAAGTAGTTTTTCATCCTGGATCATTAGGATCCTTTTAGATTAGATCTAGAATTTTTTCCTATTGATCTAAACATGTTTTATATCAGTTTACAACATGTTTAATTTAGATATTTCTGCTGTGAATGTATTGTCGTCGTATTGGTATCCCAATCGACGTTTAATTTCGAAAATGGTCTCTGATGTCTTCCGCTGCCTAGGGCTTTTATCCCTACAGATAACGTTCAGGCTGAATAACAACCCTCCCACTACGTTGAGGCATTCTCTGTTGGGTTTTATGCCCTAAAACTCGTAGATAGTGAATGATGACAAATTGTTCACTTGTATAAATACGTTGTTATTGAGATTTTTACAATAAAGGGTTATTGTTTCTGAAATTGCACAATTTGACCCAAATCCAATAAACTAAGATCCTAGGTTGTTTAGATGAGAGTTGGACTAATATGTGGGAACATACGGGGATCAGTGTTCAAGTAACAACCTAAATGATCTATAGTATAAGGATAAAGTTGGGTACCATATCTTTGTGACACTATGAGATACGGGCCCACTTTGTATTCGATACAGATGCAATGATCCAAAGCATCCATGTAGGAGACATGCGAGTGGGGGTATCTGATATCTACCCAAAAGGTAGTTATTTAGGCCTCAATTATATAGGGATTTGTGTGTCCTTTATGCTTATTAGGGTTGGTTTTGGATAGGTATTACATGTTTTAACCCATTTGGAAGAATGGAAGCATTGGAAATTATTTTGTGCAGATTATGCTGCTGAGCGACTGGAGGGAGCAGATTCTATGCTGCAGCAAAACTGGGAACAGAAACTGCCACATCACAGCTCGTTAGCCAACTTCATGAACCGACTTCTGTTGAGTTATTTTCGTGATAAAGGATCAAGGAGAGCCTTACACGTGTCCTAGTTGACCTAATTCAAGCCTCCCATCCTTCTATAAAAGGAAGTAGCCGTCAAAGTCAAAGTCATTCCATGTTTTCCCTTGGAAGCCGAATAGTATAGGGAGATTGAAGATTGTCAAGAACACCATCTTCCACAAGCTGATTAGGGAGTTTACTTTCTTTATTAACTTGTGGTTATGGACATGCATACTCAGATTGTAATTTGTATTCCTATGCCTATTATGAACTAAGTAGCTTAAGGTGTTGGTTAGGAATAATGTGATTACTGTGCTTCATCTCTAGTAATATATTGACTATCGCATTTTGGTTAATTGTTGTGCTTAATCTCATTGTATGCCTGCCTGGCCAGCCGTTATGGATAGCTCTCTCTAGTTTCAGGGATGATTTAGAGAGTGTGTGGAAATTATCCACACTACGATCATTGTGTATTGGTGAACGCCAGTGACTGAGCTAGGGATAGCCAGTTGCCTAGTGCTTGATCGGTCGCTCTTCATTGGGGTTGAAACACATCCCAAAAGATCCGGAGTTTCGGGAGGAATCCGCTAATAATACTGCGAGAAATGCATGATCAATAATATTGCTAGAGCATATTTTATAACAATCACTAAAGCCTAACCAGCGCCTGCCTTTAATCTGTCTATCTATTTGTTTACTTGTTGTCCTGTCATTTATTTTGCTTCAGCATAATTCCGATAAACCCAATCATTTTATTATTCTTGAAACCATTAAAAAGTTACACAAAAATAGATAAAGTGGAAGCTCATTCAGACCTTGGATTGATAATATTACTTGCTGCAGACTGTGTACACTTGCACAGGAATTCTAGAGTAATTTACACTATATTTTTACTCACTCTAGGAACCCAACAAGTTTTTGGCGCCGTTGCCGGGGACTTGAATAAGTTTTTTATCTGATCTGTTTTGTGTACGTGTTTTGGTGCTTTGGTGCTAGAACTTTTTGATTGTTTCTTTTGTTTTTGCAGGTGTGATTTTGGTGCATGAGCGATCCGCCTGGGGTACGGTTTGAGCTTGATCCAGAAATTGAGAGAACATTTAGGAACAGAAGGAGGGAGCAGCGCAGAAACCAGATGGAGAACGCCCCGCAACTTCCGCAGGTTCTTGAAGGTCTAGTAGCAGTGAACCCCCAGCAGAATCCGTTGCTGCAGCAAAACCCACTGTTTGAGCAAAATGAGCAACAAAATAATCAGGTTGAGAATCCTATCTTGATAGCGAACGATAGGACCAGAGCCATTCGAGCATATGCTATTCCGATGTTTAATGAGTTGAATCCAGGGATTGCACGTCCCCAAATCCAAGCGGCGAATTTTGAAATGAAACCGGTAATGTTTCAGATGTTGCAAACCGTGGGGCAATTCCATGGTTTGACATCTTAAGACCCTCATTTACATCTTAAGTCTTTTCTAGGAGTTAGTGATTCTTTTGTGATTCAAGGAGTGCCTAGAGATGCACTTAGATTAACTTTGTTCCCGTATTCTCTTAGAGATGGAGCAAAGTCATGGTTAAATTCTTTTGCTCCAGGGTCAATTAGGACGTGGGATGAGTTAGCTGAAAATTTTTTGAGTAAATATTTCCCACCTAATAGAAATGCGAAATTAAGGAGTGAAATAGTAGGGTTTAGGCAACTTGAAGATGAGACTTTTAGTGAGGCTTGGGAGAGGTTTAAGGAGCTTTTACGAAAGTGTCCCCACCATGGTTTACCTCATTGTATTCAAATGGAAACATTTTACAATGGTTTAAATGGAGTAACTCAAGGTATGGTCGATGCTTCGGCTGGAGGGGCCCTTTTGGCGAAAACTTTTGATGAAGCTTATGAAATTTTAGAAAGAATATCTATTAATAGTTGTCAGTGGTCGGATGTTAGAGGCACAAATAAAAAGGTTAAGAGTGTATTCGAGGTTGATGGTGTGTCCACCATTAGGGCTGATCTTGCAATGATTGCTAACGCTCTTAAGAATGTGACAGTGATTAGTCATCAGCAGCCACCAGCTATGGAGCCTGCAGCAGTGGTAAACCAAGTCACAGACGAAGCATGTGTCTATTGCGGTGAAGACCACAACTACGAGTTTTGCCCCAGCAATCCAGCTTCTGTGTTTTTTGTAGGTAATGAGAGGAACAACCCTTATTCTAACTTCTATAATCCAGGTTGGCGCAACCACCCCAACTTCTCATGGGGAGGTCAAGGAAATAACGTACAAGCGCAACAGAAGATGAACCAGCCGGGATTTGCTAAAGCGCATGTAATGCCCCAGCAAAGTAAGCAGGCTTTGCCCCAGCAAAATTTGGGAAGTTCTCTCGAGGCGATGATGAAAGAATTTATGGCTCGCACAGATGCCGCAATTCAAAGTAATCAAGCTTCGATGAGGGCACTGGAATTGCAAGTGGGTCAGCTAGCTAATGAGCTGAAGGCAAGACCTCAAGGGAAACTTCCATCAGATACTGAACACCCTAGAAGGGAAGGTAAGAAGCAGGTAAAGGCAGTTACTCTTAGGAGTGGTAAGCCATTAGAAGAAAGAATTGAGCCTAGTAAAACCCAGGTTATAGATAAAAATAATAATAGTGATAATAATGTTGTTGACGGGAAAGAGTTGGAGTCTGGTCAGGGTGCTGGAGGCAGCAAAGAGAATGCTTGAGCATCTGGTTCTGTGCCAGATGTAGAACCACCTTATGTGCCGCCCCCACCTTATGTACCACCTCTACCTTTTCCACAAAGGCAAAAGCCTAGGAATCAGGATGGTCAATTTAAAAAGTTTTTAGAGATTCTTAAGCAATTGCATATAAATATCCCTTTAGTAGAAGCTATTGAGCAAATGCCTAATTATGCTAAATTTCTTAAGGATATTTTGACTAAAAAGAAGAGGTTAGGTGAGTTTGAAACTGTATCTCTTACTGAGGAGTGTAGTGCTATTCTTAAGAATGGGCTACCAACCAAGGCTAAGGATCCAGGATCATTTACTATACCTGTGTCTATAGGTGGAAAGGAGTTAGGTAGAGCACTTTGTGATTTGGGTGCAAGCATTAACCTTATGCCTCTTTCGGTCTATCGGAAGTTAGGTATTGGTGAAGCTAGACCTACCACAGTTACACTCCAACTAGCTGATAGGTCTATCACATATCCAGAGGGTAAAATTGAGGATGTCTTAGTAAAAGTTGATAAGTTCATATTTCCTGTTGATTTTATTATTTTAGACTATGAGGCTGATAAAGATGTCCCAATTATTCTAGGTCGTCCATTTTTGGCTACTGGTAGGGCATTAATAGATGTTCAAAAAGGAGAATTAACAATGAGAGTCTGTAATGAGGAAGTAAAATTTAATGTGTTTAAAGCCATGAAATATCCAAACGAGATAGAGGATTGCTCTTTCATCAGGATTCTGGAGAGCACAGTTATTGAGACAGCAATACAGGATTCGGCTAATAAGCATTCAGAAAAGCATGGAGAGGTTAGTGTAGAAGATTTCGAATTTTGTTCTTTAGATAGAAAAAATGAAAAAGAATTGTTTAGGTGTGAGGATGTTTTCGAATCTTTAGATTTAGATCAAAGGAAGGCTCCTCCAATTAAGCCGTCCCTGATTGAGGCACCTACTTTAGATTTGAAGCCCTTACCAAATCATCTAAAGTATGTGTATCTTGGGGAAAGTGAGACATTGCCCATTATTGTTGCATCAGATTTAATGCCGGAGCATGAGGAGGCCTTAATAAAATTGCTGCAGCAATACCGCAAAGCTATAGGTTGGACATTGGCTGATATTCAGGGAATTAGCCCATCTTTTTGTATGCACAAAATCACTCTAGAGGAGGGATCCTTTAGGAGTATTGAGCAACAAAGAAGGCTTAACCCTACAATGAAAGAGGTTGTTAAAAAGGAGGTAATTAAATGGTTGGATGCTGGGATCATCTATCCGATTGCAGATAGCAATTGGGTAAGCCCTGTCCAATGTGTTCCTAAGAAAGGAGGTGTCATTGTGGTGAGCAATAAAAATAATGAGTTGATCCCCACAAGGACAGTAACTGGCTGGAGAGTTTGCATGGATTATAGAAGGCTTAATAAAGCTACCCGAAAGGATCATTTTCCTCTGCCATTTATCGACCAGATGTTAGATCGATTGGCTGGTCAGGCCTACTACTGTTTCTTGGATGGTTATTCTGGGTATAACCAGATTACTATTGCTCCTGAAGATCAGGAGAAAACCACTTTCACCTGCCCTTATGGGACGTTTGCTTTCAGGCGAATGCCTTTTGGCCTTTGCAATGCTCCAGCAACATTTCAGCGGTGTATGTTAGCAATTTTTTCTGATATGATTGAGTCCACTGTTGAAGTATTTATGGACGATTTTTCAGTTTTTGGAGGGTCTTTTCAGAGTTGTTTAGAAAATTTAGGAAAGGTATTAAAAAGATGTGAGGATACCCATCTAGTTCTTAATTGGGAAAAGTGCCACTTCATGGTGAAGGAGGGCATAGTGTTAGGTCATAGGATTTCTAAGAATGGTCTAGAAGTTGATAGAGCTAAAGTTGAGGTTATTGAAAGACTAGAGCCACCGAATTCAGTGAAGGGAATTCGGAGCTTTCTAGGACATGCTGGATTTTATAGGAGGTTCATAAAGGATTTTTCCAAAATCAGTAAACCTCTTTGTAACTTATTGTGCACTGATCATGTTTTTGACTTTAATGCAGATTGTAGGAAGGCTTTTGAGACTTTAAAGGCTGCTTTAATCTCAGCACCCATTCTTTGCCCACCTAATTGGAATTTGCCATTCGAGGTAATGTGCGATGTGAGTGATGCTGCAGTAGGTGCAATGCTGGGGCAAAAGCAAGGCAAATTTATTTATCCTATATATTATGCAAGCAAGGTTTTAAATGAGGCACAGGTCAACTACACAACTACTGAAAAGGAGTTGTTAGCTGTTGTGTTTGCTTTGGAGAAATTCCGGCCATATTTGGTTGGATCCAAAGTCACGGTGTTCACGGATCATGCAGCAATAAGGTATTTAATGTCAAAGAAAGATGCAAAGCCTAGACTAATTCGTTGGGTTTTATTACTGCAGGAATTCGACTTGGAGATAAAGGACAAGAAGGGATCAGAGAATGTCATTGCAGATCACTTGTCTCGTCTTGATCCGTCATCATCTTTGTTGGAGCAGTCTGCCATTTCCGATTCTTTTCCAGATGAACAGCTTTTTGCTGTTCAGGTAAAGGTAGTCAGGGATATCCCTTGGTATGCTGATATTGCCAACTTTTTAGTGAAGGGAGTCACCCCTATTGATATGGATTGGAGGCAAAAGAAAAAGTTTAAGCATGATGCAAAATTTTTCTATTGGGATGAGCCATTTATGTATAAACAATGCTCTGATGGTATTATTCGTAGGTGTGTTTCAGGTGCTGAAGCAAAGGAAATCCTGGAGCAATGTCACTCTTCGCCGTATGGAGGCCATTTAAGCGGTCAAAGGACAGCTATGAGGATTTTGCATTGCGGATTCTTCTGGCCTACCTTGTTTAAGGATGCCCACTGGTTCTACAAGCAATGTAATGCTTGTCAAAGGAGAGGAAACTTGGGGCCTAGAGATGAAATGCCTCTTACTTACATTTTAGAAGTTGAATTATTCGATGTAGGGGTATTGACTTTATGGGGCCATTTCCTCCTTCTAATGGCAATGTTTTTATCTTATTGGCAGTTGATAATGTGTCCAAGTGGGTGGAGGCCATTGCATGCCATCAGAGTGATGCCAAGACAGTAGCAAGGTTTCTTCAATCGCACATCTTTGCGCGGTTCAGGACACCTAGAGCTCTAATAAGTGATGAGGGTACACATTTTGTTAATAATATCTTAACTAAGCTTTTAGCTAAGTATGGGATTAAGCATAGGATAGCTACCCCTTATCACCCACAAGCAAATGGTCAAGCTGAAATTAGTAATAGGGAAATTAAATCAATTCTAGAGAAAGTAGTCCATCCATCTAGAAAAGATTGGTCCTTTAGGTTGGATGAGGCTCTTTGGGCTTACAGGACAGCTTATAAGACTCCTCTAGGTATGTCTCCCTATAGGTTAGTATATGGGAAAGCTTGCCATTTACCACTCGAGCTTGAGCATAAAACGTTTTGGGCTTTGAAAAAGTTAAATTTTGATCTAAGTCGAGCAGGAGCAATAAGAATGCTGGAGCTTAATGAGTTAGAAGAATTTCGTCAATTTTCTTACGAGAACGCAAAAATGTATAAAGAAAAGACTAAGCTATGGCATGACAAGAAAATAAAATCTAAAGAGTTTGTCAAGGGTCAGAAAGTCTTGCTTTATAATTCTAGATTAAAATTGTTTCCTGGGAAACTAAAGTCCAAATGGTCAGGTCCGTTTGTTGTGATTGCGGTTTTCCCCAATGGAGCAATTACTTTGCAGGATGAAAAAGATGGGAGAGTGTTCAAGGTGAATGGACAGCGTGTCAAGCATTATTGGGGTGAGGAATTTCAGGCAAAATATCCTTCCCTAAGGTTGGTTGATGATTGAGAGAGCAGGACTTTTGCGGGAGCATTACACAGAGCAAAATTTTGAGCTCCCAGAGTTTGTATTAATTTTATTTTTCGCTAATTTGATTTTAATTTCGGTTAGGTTAGATTTGATTTTGCATGATTTTATTTTTAAGTATTTTTATTGTTGGTAGTAAGATTTGAAGTTGTACATATTACACATGCGGAAGCAATTGAAGATCGAAAGCACTTAAGACATTCAATTTTACTCCTAAAGCATGCATGTTCTAGAAAAGACAGAATAGAGAGTTTAGAAAACACCAACCTTTGTAGCTCACTTATGTTGAACTCCTTGTGGTGTTTGCCTCTCCTATGCTCCTTGGACAACCTCTAGAGTCTTCCCCACTATACTCTGGGCCAAGAACGACTTGTGGGAGTCTATATAAGATAGGGAATGGGAAGGGAATGCTTGAAGCATCAAACAATGGAGAAGAATGAGAGATGAGAGAACTTTGAGTCCAAATTCCAGCAGCATAACATTAAGGAAAAGGCTCTCTTGTGTTTGAATATGATTCAAACTCCTTTTAAAGACATTCTCCATGCAAAGCCAAGCCTCAAGACACAAGACACATGGTGTATTTGCAAGCTCAAGTGGATTCTAGGTGTACATTACACAAGACATGCAACAATGCATGAGTGAGTTGTCTTTCCACTTTGAATGATCATGCATTAAGTGGATTTCCAACTAAATCCACTAAATTCAAATTGAAATCAAATTTCAAGCTTGCAAATTACCCCCAATTTCAATTCTAAATTGAAATTGATTGCTTGGCAATTAATTTGAAAATTTTCAAATTAATTTTGAAATGATTAATCTAATTAATCTTTGTTATCTTGTGCAATTCCATATATATGATTCCTAATACATATATATAGTATTCAAAACACTTTTAAATACTTCATCTCTCATTTTCTAATTTAATTCATAATTAAATTATTGTGTCAAACACAATTTACGATAATACCCTTTTTCCCAATTTTGAACGATTCAAAGCTTCCTATCTTTTGTTCTAGGCTTAATTCCGATATGAGCTAGTAGGGGGACCTAATGGACCTATAGATCATGGGCTCCAACGATTCGAGGCTAACAGTCTAATCTCATTGTCCAAGCTAGCCAACATTCGTTAACTATCGGGACACTCCACTATAGCCCGATAGTTGCACTCCCCTCACTTTAGATATATTTCCGTCCACTTGATTTAACCATGATTAGTAAGTCAATCCTTCACAGGTTGTTCGTAGCTATAGCTAGGTCAATAAGCCGTTTTACCCCTATAGTACTTCTAGTTCCTTAAGTCCCACTGATCCTCTAATGAACAATTGGTTTATGGTCCAACCAATAAACCGAGTCCCTCTCGGGCCAATGAGAGGGCGGGATCCCTTTGTTCAAGCCCCGGAGTCAGCACTTAAGGGAACAACCTCTCTACTATCCCTTATTCGGGTAGGAGTGAATTCCTTCTTGCACGACTATGTCCCCAGCTATCTACCCGTTCCTATCCCTGAAATGGGAGGCTTATTGAGTCGGTGATACTGAGCCACTCTCACCTATGCAGATCTAAGGATAAGCCCGAATAAACAGGAGTTCATAGTTAGCTCAGGATTAAGATCGAGTTACCTAGGTCATCACATGAAATAGTCAGTAAACGGTGTTCTAAAGCGAGAGCGACTTATTTCTCGGTCCTGGTCTTATGCAAACTCATTGCATAGGACACCCCCACTCGCATGTCTCTACATGGACGATTTAGGATCACATCGTCTATACCATCTATAAAGTGGGCCGCGTCTCATAGTGTCTCCAGAATAAGGTACCCAACCCTATTCCTATACTATAGACCGTTTTGGCTATTACTCAAGCTTGATCCACTTTTATGTCTCTACATAAAGCTCAAGTGTTCATCCTATAGCCATGGATCTTAGTTTATTGGATTTGGGTTATATATGTGCAATTTAATTTATTCAGTAATGACTTTTACTGAATCAATCTCGATAACACCTTTATCGAATAAGTATATAATTCGTTTAACATTCATTATCTACGATTTTTAGGGCACCAATCCCAACAATCTCCCACTTGAACTAAAACTATAGTTTAGTGGGATGTACTATAATCTATAACAGTAGTGGATGAATAAATACTTGTATTAATAACGGAGTAAAAATACAATAAACTAGGACATCTAAATACCCAGTATACTAAGGTATCGATATACCGGTTACAAGATTTTATCTATTTCGTTTTGAATTTGATTTGATTTTAGGATTATTTATTTAAATTATCTTTGAATTATCTTTTAATTAGTTTGATTTTATTCTGTTTAATTTAAATCTATTCAGCGTCAATTGGAAATAAAAGATAAGATTAAGTTTGATTTGATCGGTTAAAGTTTAATTTGAATTTAAAAGATTTGATTTTTCTATTTTGAAATTTAAATTCCGTATCTAAGATTCGGCAGGTTCAGAAGATTGTTGCAGCAACGATAATGCTGGAGCAAATTTTCTGCACGAATAGGAAGGATTTTAATGTGAGTAATTATTTTTACCGTTGGGATTTTTTTTGAATTTCTATGGCAGGTGAATTGCAGGGATGCTGCCACATGTCGTGTAGGGATAATCCAACGGTTTAGCCGTTGACAGCATGCCATTATTTCCATAGATGATTGGAGTTCCACAATTTTACCGTTAGGGATTTGAATTGCAACTTAATTGTGAACGGTAAAACCATTTATTACGGAGCGAATCCTTTCGGTTAGGATTTCAAATTGCTGGAGCCTTATTTATTTGCAGACATTGGTAAGTCTTCTTTCTACTTCGCCTTCTTGTTTCAATCTTGCCATATACGCTCTTTCTTTCTCCTTTACACTGTCTGCAAAACCCTTTGAGTTATCTATGGCCAAAACAAGAGCTAGGAAAGAGAGGGAGAGTGAAGAAGAGGAGGTGCCGGTCACGCCGGAAGTGCAAAAAGGGAAAACCAAAAAGAAAAGAACGCCAGAGGAAAAGGAAGCAAAGAAAAGGAGAAGGCAGCAAAGGGCTGCAGAACAGGAGGAGGTTCAGGAGGTGGCAGACGTTGTTGCCACTACTGCGGAGGAAGGAAGTACTCAAGAACCTGAAGTACAAAACCCAGATACGGTTCAAGAAAAGATTGCTGACAAAAATCAAGAAACAGAGGTTGAAGAGCAGGCTGAAGGTGAGCCTAACAAGGAGAAAACACCGGAGCTGGCGCATGAGGCTCATGTTGAAGTCATTCTGCCTGAACCGCCCAGACGCCGCCGCATCAAGAGGAAGGCGGGTCGCGTGAGGGTGCTTCGGAACACTCTATAACCTCCGACGTCGGACTCTGAGGAAGAAAGAAGGGAAGCTGAGAATAAGGAAAAAGAAGAAGAGGCAAGAAAGGCAGAAGAAGAGCGGTTGCGTGAACAGAGAGAAAACAAGGGCAAAGGAATTGTCGAAGCATCGGGAGAAATTGGGGAGCCGAGGGCACCATTCATTCACTTCGTCAACGATCTTGCTTGAGCAAAATACCAGGAGGTGCTGAAACGGGACTTCTTGTTCGAACGAGGATTTGGCAGTAATTTGCCCAGGTTCTTGGAGTCTGGAATAGTGAATCTCGGGTGGAGGCAATTTTGTGCGAAACCAGAACCTGTCATTTCCAACATTGTTTGGGAATTTTACGCCAACCTTGACGTTAAGAATGATTTTGAGGTTATCATTCGCGAAGTGCCTGTACAGTGGAGTCCTGAGGCCATTAATGAATTGTTTGATCTCCAGGATTTTCCGCATGCCGTTTTTAATGAGATGGTGGTTGCACCATCTAGTGATCAATTGAGTGCGGCTGTCCGGGAGGTAGGCATTGAGGGGGCTCAATGGCGGGTGTCGCAGACGCGGAAGCATACGTTTCAAGCTGCTTATTTGAAGAGTGAAGCCAACACTTGGATGGGTTTCATTAGGCTACGCTTGCTGCCGACAACACACGACTCCACAATATCTCGGGACAGGGTATTGCTTGCATTTGCCATTCTTCGTTCGATGAGTATTGATGTAGGAAAAATTATTTCTTCTGAGATTGTTGATTGCTGGAAAAAGAAGGTGGGGAAGCTGTTCTTTCCAAACACGATTACAATGTTATGCAGCAGGGCAGGAGTGCCCACGGTTCCAAAAGATATGATCATGTCTGATAAGGGAATCATTGACACACCTAATCTGGCGCGGCTTCAACGTACGCAAGAGGTTCGCCAAGGTGGGCTTGTGTATGGCGTTAATCAGATCCTAGAGCAACTGACAGTGTTGGCCAGTCGGTTAGAATTTGTTGAAAGGCAAGCTCAGACCTACTGGACTTATGCTAAAAGGAGAGATGATGCGCTCAGGGGGGCCTTGCAAACCAATTTCTCAACACCATATCAGGCTTTTCCAATGTTTCTCAATGATTTGTTTAATCTTTGGATACCACCCCCACCTGTTGAACGAGAAGAGGATGTTGATGAGGAGCAGAGTCAGGAAGACTGACTGATGGGATGACTTGGAGCGAGCATTACTTTTGTTTCTCCATTTTTGTTTGCTCGCGCATAGTGACCCTGCTCGCTGTTATAACTGCTTGTCTTTCTTTTTAATTTTTCTGCTTAGAAAAAAATATATATATATCTCTACTATGTAATATTCCTGCATGTTTTTAATGAATTTCTGAATATTTTCGTTCCATGAGCACTAAGCAACTCTAACTTAACTAATTTTCTTCTGAATTTTTGAAGCTTGGACTGATTACGCTTAATTAGATCAAGGTATTCTGATCTCTAGAAACCTTTTGCTTGAGCATTTCTTCTAGCCTGGACTTTTGCTGCGGCAAGAAGATTTTGAAGGTAGTATTGACTGATATGATCCACTTTAAGCTTACTCTAAGTCCCATGTTTAGTTTAAAAATTCAGGTAGGAAAATTTAAGTTTGGGGGTATACTTGCTTATTTAATGATTCATTGGGGACAATGAATAATTCAAGTTTGGGGGACTTTTTGCTACTCCAATTATTTTGCTCGAGCATTCCTCTCCTTCAAATTAAAATTTGCTAGGTTATTGAGTAACCGGGGACATTTGTGATACCCACAGTTTGTCTTCGCGTCAAAAGATGACCTAGGAAATGTGAAAAAATGAGAAATATGAGAAAAAATTTATTATTTGCTGAAAAAATTATTTGTTGAAGATTTTGCTGAAAAAAATTGACAGAGCAAAAGTTTTGAGGGATGAATGATGATCCAGCAGTTTTTCTGTCTTCCAGAACTTAGGTGAGCTTTATCATAAAATGTCGCCATTCTGAGGGGCAAGAGATAGAATAACTAAGGATTTTTGAGCTTTATAATGAGTATTGAGCCTAGTTGGTGATGAGCTTGAGGCAAGGGTATACTGCACCATAAAGTGGGTCATCCCATGCTTAAGAGCTTATGACTGTAAGGCTGCTCTAAGTCTGATAAACAATGATATAAACCCCTTTAAAAATATGTTTTGAAATGTCTGATAATAGAGCTAAGCTGTGGAGAGTTCTTAGAATTGAGTTGAAAGTGGTGATTATTTGTCCCTACCGAAGGAATCATTTTGCTGCAGCAGAGCTTGGTTTTGCAGAGTGCTCAGGTAAAGGCTAAAGGTAGTGTTGGACTGTCTGGTTTGATTAAGCTATTCTTTGTCTAATGTTCTGAATTCTTGAAGGAAGGTGAGTTAGTATTGCTCGGGACGCGCAATAGTTCAAGTTTGGGGGTATGATAACTGCCCAAAAGGTAGTTATTTAGGCCTCAATTATATAGGGATTTGTGTGTCCTTTATGCTTATTAGGGTTGGTTTTGGATAGGGATTTGTGTGTCCTTTATGCGAAATTGCCCATAAATTCATGAAGACGTGCGACCGAAATAAAAAAAAATGAAGAAATAAATTTTGCGTCTTCTGAAGCTTGAACCCAGCATGCGGTTGAAGCGTTTAGGCATGCGGTTTCTCTCATCGTGGGCGTGTGTTCGAGCCTCTGTGGGATCATTGAGCAGTGTTTTTTCTACCGTGCAGTTAGTTTGTGGGTGGTCGGTTTGGTCCGGTTCGTTTGGTTCAGGCGCGATTTGAGCTTATTTGATCGGTTCACGTTGGTTCACACGGTCTAGGCGGTTTGTTGACTGGTTCAACTGGTTTTTGACCGGTTCGTGCGGCCGATGGCTTGGTTCGTGCGGTCTAGACGGATTTTGGGTCGGTTCAGTGTTTCTTGGGTCGATTCAAGCTTGTTTCAGCATGGTTCAACCCAAATTTTTGCCGGTTCGAAGGGTTTGGACTCGGTTCGGGCTAGTTCACGACAATATAGGGCCTTATTAGATAAATTAATGTAATTTTTTCTAATATTTTGAGTCCTAGGATGCCAAAACCCGTCTACTTAGGTATTTGTTTGCTTTATGAATGTCATATAGTATTTAAAATCCCACCATAGGTTAAGCATGTTTCATGCATATTTATGTTATAAGTGGTATAATGTATGATAAATATGTATGATTATTATGGATGAGAATAATAAAATCATTGCTTAATTTTCATATTTGTTTTTAATATAAAGTGTTATATTAATTAAATGAAAATGGAATAACATTGAGCATGAAATTAATTAGATTAATATAAGAGTTATATTATATTAATGTCAAATATCATGTAATTTAATTTCGTGGATGTTTAATTAATATAATCAATATTAATTAAATGAAATTGAAATTGCATGAAGCATGACACCACTTTAGATTAATATAATTGTTATATTATTTTTTTATCAGCGCCATGGGCAATATGGTGTTTAATAATAATTAGAATATGATTGTTATTTTTCCAACACTATAGGAGTATGTTATAGGGCTAATCATTAAAATTTGGAATAGTTTCAAAATGATTAGAATCTATCAACCTATAACAAAGAGTTGCATGCAAACATAGGATCTTAGGTTAAATTAAATTAATTTTAAAATGTTTAAAACTAATTACACCTAAGCTCATTATAATTATAATAGGATTAGAATTAATTTTCCTTACTTAGAATTAAAATAGTTTTAATGGACTAAATAGGAAAAGTATTACTATGGTTATAAGGAAACTCTCCCGGTGAAGTTTTGTCTAGGTGGGGGTACTTAAGTTGACGGTTTATGGAACACCTCCTACCTGGGAACAGACCCGAAACTTGAGTTGAATTAATCAAAGTTTAATGTTAGCATGCAATGTCACTAGGTAATTAAAAGGGTTTAATTCACCTAGACATTAGAGTAAAGACCTATATATAAGAGTTATATAAAGGCATAGACTTAGATAGATTCGCTTAGCCGGAATTTACCTAAGTAATAGACCCTAAAATTTTAAAAATACTTAGTGGGAGGAAATATGACAAAATAAGATTTTCATAAATCAAGTTTTGCTCTCACGTCCTCAAGAGTTCATAATGTGAGGTTCATGCTTGGCCTCGAGTCACCCTGGGAGTGACCCCTTACGGATGGTGTTTGCATGGATCAATATCAAGGTGAATGAAGGAGTATTTTATAGTAAGTGGGAGCAGGACACATGTCAAAGTATCCTACAGTCTCCTCCATTAGGTTGCACCGTGAGATTCCTATGATCTACCTGCGAGTCGCCTTGGGAGCGATCACCCTATGGAGGGTTTGATCATGGGAGTTGGAACAACGCAAACTCCAGAAATGGATAGGGTTTCTTAGGTCCATTCCCAACTTTGACTTTCCCTACGATAAGATTGTTGGGGCCGACCTCTAGAATCTAAAAATGGAGGGTCACACTTACGGGAAATTGTTAAGGTGTTAATGATTTCCTGACCAAAAAATGGTAGCTAAGAACTATTGGAATATGAGTTATTTTGGCAATAGGGATTGGCTGAGATTGTCTCAATTCAGAGGAGAAGTGACTGATTGCCCTACGGTAGCTGTTGCTTTAAACCTCTGAAGTATCGTTACAAAGATGTATCATATATTATATTTGGGTCAATGATTACTTTTGCTAAATTGATTGGATAATTTGTAATGGGTTTAGTGCAAATTAGCTTATACAAGTAATTTGTTGTTTCAGCTGTATGTGTATTGTCTTACGCTAATTTATTAATAACGGTTTTAAATACAACTTGCTTAAACGAAAAACTTGTTGTAAGTGAATTAAGATTAGTCTTTTGTGAGGAATGTCCTCAGGCCCAAATGTCTAGTTCATCTAAAATCGTTCATGATGATTATGACATTAACTGTCTAGCCAATACCAATGACAATAAATATGATTTATTGATCATTGAAATGTGCATAGTGGAAAATGAGGATACAGCCTGGATCCTTAATTCAAGTGTCACTTATCACGTTTACTTTTCCTATCAAGGAATAAGCTCATGACAACAATTGCAAGTAGGTGAGATGACTCTCAGATTTTGATCTGATAGTATATCTCGGCTATGGCAGAGGGGAACGTTAAGTTATTTTATCTAGTGGGAGAAAATATACATTATTAGATAATGTGTATGAATTTTCTAAGATTAACAGAAATTTGATTTATGTATCTTACATGCTGGAACAATGTTACTCTATACTTTTCTCTGCTAACACAGTTTTATTTTAAGAAAAAGAGTTGACATTTGTTCAATTTTACTGGAAAATAACCTATGTGCTTTAAGACTAATCAAGAGTAAAGCAAGTCATGAGCACTGAGTTGTTTAAGATTGCTTATACTCAGAGAAATAAAGGTAAAGGAGTAAAGGAAATACCTTTCTTTGGTTCTTAATGTGTTAGGCTATTTTGATCTCAATATGATTGGGAGCTTAGTCTAGAGTATACTTCTAAGTTAGTTAGAAGAAGACTCTCTAATACCAATTAGGTCATGCCTTATGGGCAATATGACTGATAAATCTATTACTGGAGAAGAACTTAACAACCAAAGAACCCTTGGAGCTTGTACATTTGGATCCTTGTGGTCCAATATGTTAAAGCAGTGGGAGGGTATGAATAATTCATCTCGTTTATGGATAATTATTCAAAGGTATAAGTATCTCTACCTAATGCAATTTATGTCTAAATCTCTTGAGATATTCGAAGGGGCTTAAGACTAAAGTTGAAAACTTGTTAGGTGAGATAATAAAAATACATTGATCTGATCAAATGTGTTGAGTATAGGGACTTGACATTCTAGGACTATTCGATGGTTCATGCGATCACATCCTAAATCTCAGATAGGAGAAATAAAACCCTATTGGATATGGTTCAATCCATGTTGAGCTATGCTCAATTGCCTGACTCGTTTTGGGGTCACACAGTGTTGACTACAGTATGTATTTTTAACAAACGTTCCATCTAAAGTGTTTCTGAAACACCTTTTTGTGTTCTGGAAAGGACGTAAAGGTAATTTACATTCCTTTAGGCTTATAGGACAACCTATAAGACTCCTCTAGGTATGTCTCCCTATAGGTTAGTATATGGGAAAGCTTGTCATTTACCACTAGAGCTAGAGAATAAAACATTTTGGGCTTTGAAAAAGTTAAATTTTGATCTGAGTCGTGCAGGAGCAATAAGAATGCTGCAGCTTAATGAATTAGAGGAATTCCACCAATTTTCTTATGAGAATGCGAAAATGTATAAAGAAAAGACTAAGCTATGGCATGACAAGAAAATTAAAACTAAAGAGTTTGTCAAGGGTTAGAAAGTTTTGCTTTATAATTCTAGATTAAAATTGTTTCCTGGGAAACTACAGTCTAAATGGTCAGGACCGTTTGTTGTGATTGAGGTTTTCCCCCATGGAGCAATTACTTTGCAGGATGTAAAAGATGGGAGAGTGTTCAAGGTGAATGGACAACGTGTGAAGCACTATTGGGGTGAGGAGTTTCAGTCGAAATATCCTTCCCTAAGGTTGATTGATGATTGAGAGAGCAAGATGTTTGCGGGAGCATTTTACAGAGCAATATTTTAAGCTCCCAGTGTTTGTTTTTATTTTCTTGTTGATTCGATTTATTTTTAATTTCGAGTATTTTAGATTTAGTTCGTTTAAATTTTGCATGATTTATTTTCAGTCCGTTGGTATTTTTAATTCCGTAGAATTTATTTTATCTATGTCGATTTGAATTTTATTTGATTTTGTTGGATTTTATTTTTCGGTTTATTTATTGAATTATCTTTTAATTAGTTTAAATTAGATTTTATTTGATTTTAGTTTAGATTTAGATTTTATTTTCAGTTATTTTTAATTCTGTTTAGTTTAGATTTAATTAAGTTTTTCTCTAATTTATTCGGCTTCAATTGAAAATAAAAGATTAGATTTTATTTGAACGGTTAAATTTAAATTTGAATTTAAAAGATTTGATTTTCCTGCTTTGAAATTTGAATTCCGTATCCAAGATTTTTTCAGGTTCAGAAAGTTGTTGCGGCAAAGTTATGGCTGAAGCAAATCGTCCGAATTGGAAGGGATTTGTTGGAGTAATTATCTTTTATCGTTTAGATTTTCTATTGCAGGGTAAATTTGCATGTGTTAGCTGATGAAGCCACGTGTCATATGGAGAAGATCCAAGGGCTTTGAGGTTGGACAACGCATAAACATTTACTAGGGGCGATTGGAATCCACGATTTTACCGTTGCTGGTTTCGAATTTTTCAGATGCATGTGATTAAACGGTAATATAATTTAATGTGGCACAAATCTTTTCAGTTGGGATTTGATTTTGTTGTGGCTTATTTATTTGAAGACAGTGGCAAGTTCTTTTCACTTCATTCCTTTACTGTTTGTATTTCTTCTTCTTCTTCTTTCGTTGCTCCTCTCTGTAAAATCTTTGAGTTTCCATGGCGAAAACATGAGCAAGAAAAGAAAGAGAGAATGAGGAGGAAGAGGTTGCGATTACCCCTGAGGTACAGAAAGTAAAGGCGAAGAAGAAAAAGACACCGGAGGAGAAAGAAGCCAAGAGAAGAAGGAGGCAACAGAGGGTTGCAGAACAAGAAGAGGTTCAGGAGGTGGCAAAGGATGTTGCCACTACAGTAGCGGAAGGAGATACACAAGAACCCTTAGTGCAACACCCAGCGGCGGTCGAACCAATAGAAGCTGATACCGAAAGAATGCAGGAAGAAAACCCTGAAGAAAATCAAGAAACACAGGCTGACGAGGTTCAAGAGGAAGAGGTAGTGGCTGTGCCTGAAAAAGAGACTGAAAGAGAGCCAGTTCAGGAGGCTCGTGTTGAGGTCGTCATGACCGAACCTCCGAGACGTTGCCGCATTAAGCGGAAGGCTGGGCGCGTTCAGGTGATTCGGACTGATACCCCATCACCACCGTCGTCGGATTCTGAGAAAGAGAAGGCAGAGCGAGAGGAAAGAGAGAAAAAAGAAGCTGAGGAAAAGGCAAGAGAAGATGCAGAGAAGAAAGTCGAGGAAGAGCGGAAAAGGGCAAAAATATTGCTGAAGCATCGGAGGAACACGATGAAATAGAAGAGCCACAATTTCCGTATGATCGCTTCGTCAACAATTTTGCCAGAGCAAAATACGCTGAGCTTCTGAAAAGGGATTTTTTATTTGAGAGAGGTTTCAGCGGTGATCTTCCGCATTTTTTGAGGATCAGTATTGCAGACCACGGCTGGGAGATGTTTTGTGCGAAGCCTGAGTCTGTAAACGCGCAAGTGGTGCGCGAATTTTATGCTAACATTGACAAAGAAGATGGTTTCCAGGTGATTGTTCGAGGAGTCGAGGTAGACTGGAGTCCTAGTGCTATCAACACACTGTATAACCTTCAGAATTTCCCCCATGCAACATATAACGAGATGGTTGTAGCACCATCTAATGAGCAGCTAAGTGAGGCTGTGCGGGAGGTAGGTATTGAAGGGGCACAGTGACAGCTATCCAAGACAGAGAAGAGGGCGTTCCAGTCGGCTTATTTGAAAAGGGAAGAGAACACGTGGATGAGATTTATCAGACAAAGGATGCTTCCAACGACACACGACTCGACAATCTCCAGGGAACGGGTTCTTCTAGCTTTTGCAATCTTGCGGTCGCTCAGCATTGACGTAGGGAAGATCATTGCTACTGAAATTTCTGGATGTTGGAAAAAGAAAGTGGGGAAACTGTTTTTTCCGAACACAATCTCGATGCTATGCAGCAAGGTAGGAGTGCCCACGGTTCCAGAGGATATAATTTTGCTTGACAAGGGAATTATCGACACGCCTAATTTGGCACGGCTCCAGTAGATGCAGGAGGTACGTCAAGGTGGGCTTGTCTACGACATCAACACGATTTTAGAACAACTGGCACTTTCGGTCAGCAGACAGGAGTTTGCTGAAAGGCAAGCTTTAACCTTCTGGAACTATGTTAAGAATTGTGATGTCGGTTTAAAGAAGGCCCTGCAAGAGAATTTTTCAAAACCATATCCAGCCCTTCCTGTATTCCCTGAGGATCTGTTGAACCCCTGGATTCCACCCCCACCGATTGAAAGAGGAGAAGAGGACAGTGAAAATGAACAGGGCCAAGAGGACTGATGGATGAAGTGGCCCTGCGCGAGCATAATTTTTGTTCTGACTTTTTGTTTGCTCGAGCATTTTCTGACCTTTCCTGTTGATGTTATGTTTGCTTCTTTTAATTTTTCTGCTTCTTGAAAAAATATATCTGCTTTGTAATTTCTTTTTTGTATGTTTTTAATGAAATTTCCCGATGTTTCTGTTCTATAAGCACTGAGTTTCTCTAACCTAACTAATTTTCTTCTGAATTTTGAAGCTTGGACTGGTTAAGCTTAATTAAGTCAAGGTATTCTGATCTCCAGAAATCATTTGCTTGAGCATTTCTTCAAGCCTGGTCTTTTGCTGCGGCGAGAAGATTCTGGAGGTAGTGTTGACTTTTATGATCCACTTTACACTTAATTCTAGTCCCACGCTTAGTTTAAAATTCAGATTGAAAAATTTAAGTTTGGGGGTATAATTGCAAAATTTTATGATTCATTGGGGACAATGAATAATTCAAGTTTAGGGGACTTTTTGCTACTCCAATTGTTTTGCTCGAGCATTCCTCTCCTTCATTTAAAATTTTGTTAGGTTATTGAGTAACCGGGGACATTTGTGATACCCACAGTTTGTCTTCGCGTCAAAAGATGACCTAGGAAATGTTGGAAATGAAGGGAATAAAAGTCCCCACGCAGTGGAAGCGCATCAATTGGACCTTACGCCGTATATTAATTAACATTAAAATACCGTTACGATAACTCAAACAAAACTTTAAACAACCTTTAAAGCCGCTGTAAAATTGGTTTAAACATGCTAAAATAAATCTAAATTTATTTTAAAAACTTTTCTAAAGAAAAGAGGAAGAACCGTTACAAACATCCGTTGTAGACTTGACCGTTCTTCGCCAACGACGCTCCACGAACGAAAACGCAGCAGCCGCTTTAAGGTTTTCTTCGCTGGAAATTCTTCTTTGATTGACACAATCACCACAGAGGTTACACCGGTATGTCTCTGAGTCTAGGAGGCAAAAGACTTGTGGGAGTCTTTCTCTAAGAGGGAGGCTAGAGAGAATTCTAGGTCTTGTCTTTCAAGAGTGTCAAGTGTCATGACCAATTAGGTCTAGTGTTCTATTTATAGAAGAGAGACCATGAATAAAATATTCAATTAAATCAATCTTTTCCATAATTGATTCAATCTTATTCCTTAATTAATTAATCATGATCAATCAATTCCATAATTGATTAATCTTTTCCACAAATGACTAATTACTTCCATAAGTGATTAGTTCATTTCCATAAATGATTAATCACTTCCTTAAGTGATTAATTATTTCCATAATTGATTAATTCCCGGTTAATGAATTCTTTAATTAATCAACCACCAATTAAATATCACATATTCAATTCCCGGCCTAGAATTAATTAATTTTGCCCAAACACATTTTAGGCCTTAAATTAATTAATTCATTATTTTGAACTCTTTCAAACTTCCATAAATTTATATTTGAACTTTTCAAATATTAATTTCTCTCATAATAATATATCAATATATATTATATTTGTTTCCCTTAATAAATTGAACATTTTCAATTTACTTTTATTACTTAGTTGCCTCAAATTACTTTACGAGCTACTAGTGGGACCTAATGGACCTGCAGATCAGAAGCTCCAACGATGTGAGATTAATTGGTCAAACTCATTAACCACATTAATCAATATTCGTTAACTGTGTGTAGATTCCACTATAGACTCACAGTTGCACTCTTCTCACTGCAGACATATTTTCTGTGTCCACGGATCTAGACCAATATCGACTAGTTAGTCCTTCACGAGTGTCCGTAACACCAGCTGGGTTACCGTTTTACCCCTGGGTTACCTCTATTTCCTTAAGTACCAATTCTCCTCTAATGAACAACCTGTTTGTGGTCCAACCATCAAACAGAAAACCCTCTCGTGCCATTGAGAGGGTAGGGCCCTTTGTTCAAGACTCGGAGTAACCACTTAAGGGAACACTCATCTGCTTCCCTAAAGTCGGGAAGGAGTGAATTCCATCTTGTACGATTATGTTCCCAGCTCCCCATTCGGTCTTGTCCCCAAAGTGGTAGGCTTATTGAGTCGGCATATTGGCCACTCTCACCCATACAAATCAAAGGACAATCTCTCATGAGCAGGAGTCCATAATCAACTCAGGATTAAGACTAAGTTGTCTAGGTCGTCCTAGTGAAATAGAAAACCAACTAGTTAACGGTGTTATAACCAGTGGTTACTATTTCGCGGTCCGATCTTATGCAAACTCATTGCATAGGATACCCCCACTCGCATGTCTCCTACACGAACGCGTTGGATCGCAGTGTTTGTATCAAATACAAAGTGGGTCGTATCCATAGTGTCACCAGGATAAGGCACCCAGTCTTATCCCTATACTATAGACCCTTTAGGCTGTTTCTTGAACAATGATCCCATATGTCACTACATATTGTTCAAGACTCATATTACAGCCTTGGATGTCTAGTTTATTGGATTAGGGTTATTATTAGGCAAAGACAAATATAAAATAACTAATAACAATTAATGGAAAAATATATCAATATTATTTCATTAATATCCGGTCAACGGTTACATTCACTATCTACGAGTTTTAGGGCATAAAACCCAACAAACTCCCACTTGAACTAAAACACTAGTTAGTGGGATGTAAATGCAATAATCTAAAGCTGGAAATGTCATGTATATTAATACAATGAACTAGGGCATCCTTATACCCATTATACATTTCTCCCACTTGCCCTAGATTAGATGGCATACATATCTCGTAGACCTAGACCCTCTAGATGACCCTCAAACACTTTAGCCGTGAGAGCCTTCGTAAATGGATCAGCGATGTTGTGCTCCAAGGCGATCTTAGTGACGATCACATCTCCTCGTTGCACAATCTCCCGTATCAGGTGATACTTCCTCTCGATGTGTTTACCTCGTTTGTGGCTTCGAGGTTCTTTTGAGTTGGCTACAGCCCCACTATTGTCACAATATAGTGTTATGGGCACGTTCATATTCGGAACCACTTCCAAATCAGTCAAGAACTTTCTGAGCCATACTGCCTCCTTAGCTGCTTCGCAAGCTGCTACATACTCAGCCTCCATGGTTGAGTCTGCTATGCATCCTTGTTTGATGCTTCTCCACACTACTGCTCCTCCATTGAGGGTGAATACTGACCCTGATGTGGATTTCCTTGAATCCTTATCAGCTTGAAAGTCAGAGTCAGTGTATCCAGTAAGAATCAAATCCTTAGCTCCATACACAAGCATGTAGTCCCTCGTTCTCCGAAGATACTTGAGGATATTCTTAACCGCTCCCCAGTGGTCCAACCCTGGATTAGACTGATACCTACTGACTACTCCCACTGCATAACATATGTCAGGCCTAGTGCAGAGCATAACATACATTAAGCTGCCCACAGCTGAGGCGTAGGGAATGTGTCTCATGTTCTCAATTTCTTGAGGTGTCTTAGGAGACTGTTCCTTAGACAGGTGTACCCCATGTCTGAAGGGTAGTAGTCCATTCTTGGAGTTTTGCATCGAATATCGAGACAACATCTTGTCAATATACGTTGCTTGAGACAAAGCTAGCGTTTTGTTCTTACGATCCCTAATGATTTGGATTCCCAGAACATATTGAGTCTCTCCCAGATCTTTCATTTGGAATTGGGCTGCTAGCCATTTCTTAATGTCAGTGAGGTATCCTACATCATTCCCAATGAGTAGGATATCGTCTACATAAAGTATTAGAAAAGCTACTTTCCTTTTGTTGATTTTCTTGTACACACAAGGCTCATCAACGTTTTGGTCAAAGCCAAAAGATCTGATTGCAGTATCAAATTTAATTTTCCATGATCTGGACGCTTGTTTCAATCCATAAATGGACCGATTGAGCTTACAAACCTTTTGTTCCTGACCTTGGGCTATGAACCCTTCGGGTTGAGACATAAAGATATTCTCTTCAAGATTACCATTCAGAAAGGCAGTCTTGACATCCATTTGCCATATTTCATAGTCATAATATGTGGCTATGGATAAGAGAATTCTTATGGACTTTAACATGGCTACAGGAGAAAAAGTTTCCTCATAGTCAACCCCTTCCTTTTGGGTATAACCCTTTGCCACCAGTCTAGCTTTGAAGGTCTGTACCTTTCCAGCTGCATCTCTTTTTCTCTTATAGATCCATTTGCACCCTATGGGTTTTACCCCATTTGGTAGATCTGTAAGTTCCCATACAGAATTGGAGTACATTGACTCCATTTCCAGGTTCATGACTTTGACCCATTCATCCTTATCTTCGTCATTCATTGCCCGTCGATAGGACAATGGATCCTCAATGCCATCATTAGGTATGACAACCTGAGTTTCAGTTAAACCCAAGTAGCGGTCAAGTTGTAATACAACCCTCCCACTGCGTCGAGGCATTCCCAACGTTTGAGATGGACGGGATGGATATGAAGAACTAGTTCCTTCATCAACCCTTGTTGAAGGTCCAACTTCATCAACAACTCTTGATGATTCTTCAGTAGCTTCTCCTAATATTATTTTGCTGCGTGGTTTATGATCTCTCATGTGGTCTTCCTCTAAGAAAGTGGCGTTTGTTGATACAATCACCTTATTTTCTTGTGGGTCGTAGAAATAACCACCTCTCGTTTCTTTAGGGTAACCAACAAATTGGCACAGTTTTGAACGAGGTTCCAGTTTCTTAGGATTTGTCACAAGCACGTGTGCTGGACAACCCCAGATGCGAAAGTGATGCAAACTAGGTTTACGCCCCTTCCATAATTCGAAAGGTGTTTCACAAACACTTTTCGAGGGAACATTGTTCAAGATGTATACTGCAATCTCTACTGCATACCCCCAAAACGAGCTAGGCAATTGAGCATAGCTCATCATTGATCGAACCATGTCCAACAAGGTTCTATTTCTCCTTTCTGACACACCATTCTGTTGAGGTGTACCAGGGGCTGAGAGTTGAGATTGGATTCCATGTTCTATCATATAATCTTGGAATCTTTGATCCATATACTCCCCTCCTCGATCAGATCGAAGTACTTTAATAGATTTACCTAATAGGTTTTCAACTTCAGCCTTAAACTCCTTAAACTTTTCAAGGGCTTCAGACTTATGTCCCATTAGGTACAAGTAACCATATCTTGAATAATCATCTATAAATGAGATGAAATATTCGTACCCTCCTCGAGCTTTTACATTCATTGGACCACACAGATCCGAATGTATTAACTCTAAGGGTTCTTTGGCTCTGTAACCTTTTCCAGTAAAGGGTCTCTTGGTCATTTTTCCCTCGAGACAAGATTCACAAGGTGGTAGTGAATCATCTTCTAACTTGCTTAGAAGTCCATTCTTTACCAAACGACCGATCCTATCGATGTTTATATGACCAAGTCTAAGATGCCAAAGATGAGTATTGTTACTTGATGGAGAAATCTTTTGCCTTTTTCTTTGAGTTTCAGCAGTTTTAAATAATTCGTGATTTAAAAGTGCTTTGTTTTCGGTTGGTCTAAAAACGTACAAGTTATTTTCCAATTTGGCTGAACAAATAAGTACACCATTTTTATAAATGAACGCTTCATTCATATCAAAAGTAACTGTATACGATTGTTCAATCAAACATGAAATAGAAATTAAGTTCCTCTTAATCTTGGGAACGATTAACAAACTTTCTAAAAGTAAGAATCTATTTCTAAAAAATAACTTCGCAGCTCCCACTGCTTTAGCTGAAATGACTTCTCCAGTTCCGACCGTGAGTGTCATTTCCCCATCGTTCAACTATCGAAAGGAACTATTTTCCTGAAAAGAAGAGCAAACATGATTAGTTGCTCCTGAATCAAGTATCCAGGTTAACTCATCATGTTCCACCAGACATGTTTCTAAAACAAGTAAATCAAATTTACCTTCCTTTTCCTTCTTTTTCTCAGCAAGGTACTTTGGGCAGTTTCTCTTCCAATGTCCATCTACATTGCAGTGGAAACACTTGCCCTTGTCTGCCATAGCTTTGGCTTTTCCCTTGCTTTTAGCAGCAGTGCTGGGAGCTTTCCCCTTGTTTCCTTTCTTCTTCTGTGTTTTCTTTGAAGAAGTGGCTACAGATTTAGTTCCAGAGGATGAACCCTTCTCGAACTTTCTTTTAGAGTGGACAACGTTTGCCTCTCCTTCTATCTGTCCCTTGTTCTTAAGAAGAGACTGATAGAGTTGTAGCTCATTCAGGAGGCTAGTCAGGTTGAATGTTATTTTATTCATCATTGCATTGCTTCGAAACTGTAGAAAACTCTTCGGAAGAGATTCTAAGATAAATACAACCTGACTACGCTCATCTATGACCGCCCTGTTTGCCTCTGCCATGTTGAATTGGACCATCATATCCAGGACATGCTCCCGAACAGATGTGCCCTCTTTCATGCGACAACTATAAACGTATTTGAGAGCGTCATGGTGGAGTTGGTAGGACGGTTGTCCAAACATCTCCTGGAGAGAGTTCATAATCTCCCTCGCTGTTACCATGCTCTCATGCCTTTTAGCCAAAACTTCAGATAAGCTGGCTAAGATATAGACGCGAGTCTTATCATTGGCCTTTGTCCAGCGGTCATAAGCATCCTTAACTGCCTGGGATGCATTACGAGCAGGGGCTGGAGGACAATCCTCCGTTAAGACAAACCGCAGATCATCGACAACAAGAATCGTATTCAGGTTCGACTTCCACGTAGCATAATTTTCGCCGGTTAATTTCTCATTTTTAAGCAGAGAGACAATTGAGGAAGACATTGCTGAAATTTAAACAAACAATGACCGTATTAGTTATCTTTGCCTTAACCCATCATACAAGCAAACAATTGCACACAGTCCAATCAATTTAGCAAAACAGACAATCACAGAACCCTAAAACTATCGATTCAGTTTTGCAACGATGTTTCAGAGGTTTAGAATGTCAGCCACCGAAGGGTGATCAGGCACTCCTCCTTTGAAATGAGACACCTCTCAGCTAATTCTAATTCCAGAATAACTCATATTCCTATAGATATTAGCCACCGTTGTTCGGTCAAGGATTTGTTAACACTTTTAACTCATCCTCGTAAGTGTAACCCTCCCACTTTCAGATCTCAGAGGCACGCACCAACAGGCTACCGAAGGGAAAGACAACTGTTGGTGATTAGCCTAAGAGCTCCTATCCTTTTTTAGGAGTTCACGATGTTCCGAATCCTATGACCAGGCCCTCCGAAGGGATGGTTGCGCCAGGACAACCTGCAGGCGAATCATAGGACTCTCACGGTGTGAACTATGGGCGAAGACCGAGGGATACGTTGACACGTGTCCCGCTCCCACTTACTCTAGACATTTTTCCCATTCACCTTGATATTGATCCATGCAAACACTTTCCGAAGGGAGGCCGCTCCTAAGGCGACTCGAAGCCGAGCATGAATCTCACGTTGTCAATATAGGGACGTAGGAGCAAAACTTGATTTAAATCTCGTTTTGTAATTTTCCTCCCACTGAAAATGTGCTAAGGTTAATATAGGGTCGTTTAACTTAGATAGTATTCGGCTAAGTCAATCTATCTAAGTCTGATCCTATTATAACAATTATGGAAAGGATTCAACTGCAATCTTTTGGGTGAATTAAACTTCTTTTAATAAACCCAACATTGCAAGTCAACATTACTATGGTTAATTCAACTCAATGTTCGGGTCAGTTCCCAGGTAGGAGGTGTTCCGTAAACCGTCAACTTAAATACCCCCAGCCTTAGACAGAACTTTACCGAGAGAGTTCCCTTATAACCTTAGTAATGTAAGGTCTTTACTCTAAAGATCTAGGTGTATTAAACACTTTTAATAAACCTAGCGATATTGCATGCTAACATTTAACTATGATTAATTCAACTCCGGTATTCCAGGTCAGTTCCCAGGTAGGAGGTGTTCCGTAAACCGTCAACTTAAATACCCCCAGCCTTAGACAGAACATTACCGGTGGAGTTCCCTTATAATCATAGCAATGTTTTTCCTACTTAGTCAATTAAAACTATTTTTAAATACTAAGTAAGAAAAGATTCTAATCCTATTAGAAACTGATCTAGGTCTTATTAATTTTAAACAATTTTATATTAATCCAATTCATCCTATGATCTTATGTTTGCATGCAAATCTTGATTATAGATTGACGGTTTCTAATCATTAATATTAAAGAACTATTTCAAATTTTAATGATTAATCCTATAATCAAGAATCTAGGGTTTAATTCATTCAACAATCTCATTCAAATTAAATAATTAAACCACACTAATTTCATGAATAATATAACAATTATATTATTAACTATGGATGTTTCATGCTTCATGCAATTTTTGATTTTCTTTTATTATAACAATTATAAGCCAATCAAGAAAATCAATCAAGCATGCTTCATTTATCACATTAAACATAACTATTTATATTTAATTTAAGTAATGACATGCTTCATGCTTTCCAATTTTTCATATAATTAATATACACTTATATTAAAAATATGAAAACAAAACCATGCATTTAAACATACATTATAACAATTTATAATATATAAAAAATGCATGAGCATGTTTATAACCTAAGGTGGGATTAAATATTCTATATGACATCCATAAAGCATATAAATAGCAATTGAACCGGTTAATTTTGGCCCCTAGGATAAAATAAAGTATTAAATTACATTAATTTAGCTAAATTCTATCCTAAAAAATCCATGTACAGCTCCGGAATTGGTCTAGACAGCACGAACCGCCCCGAACCACCTCGAACCGGCCTCCAAAATCACGAACCATGCCAAAAATTGGCTGAACCGGACCAAATAGGTCCCAGCCCAGCCGAACCGGCCCGAACCGGACCGGTCATGTCTTGAACCGCGCCTTTTGAAACCCTAGGTCGCGCCTCCATCGTGACAGCGTCGAGACGCTGTGTTGATAGCGTCCCGACGCTGTGCGTTTTCCTTATCTGGCGCCTGCGTAATCGAGACAGCGTCGAGACGCTGTTGAGGTAGCGTCCCGACGCTGTGTGCTTTCCTTACCGAGCGCCTTCGGTATCGAGACAGCGTCGAGACGCTGTTGAAGTAGCGTCCCGACGCTGTTGCGTTTGGAGGCAGAATCTGGGCGGCAGTAGCATCGATTCTCCGATTTTGGCCCTGATTTCAGCGGCGATTGCTTCGATTTTCATCTCATAAAAACCTATTCTAGACCTGGACTTACATAGGACTCGATTTTACATAAAATACCCGAAACACCGGGCCTTACATGATCAAAATCACATAAAAATAAAATCTATGGCCATAAAATTAACCCAAACAGTTCAACGCAAACCGAACATACATTATGCATAAATCCCACCTTTTAGAGCCTATCACAACTTTTTAAAAATTAATTAATAGGGACAGCGATGTCTCTGATATCGATTGAAGGGAATAAAAGTCCCCACACAGCGGAAGCGCATCGATTGGACCTTACGCCGTATATTAATTAACATTAAAATACCGTTACGATAACTCAAACAAAAATTTAAACAACCTTTAAAGCCGCTGTAAAATTGGTTTAAACATGCTAAAATAAATCTAAATTTATTTTAAAAACTTTTCTAAAGAAAAGAGGAAGAACCGTTACAAACCTCCGTTGTAGACTTGACCGTTCTTCGCCAACGACGCTCCACGAACGAAAACGCAGCAGTCGCTTTAAGGTTTTCTTCGCTGGAAATTCTTCTTTGATTGACACAATCACCACAGAGGTTACACCGGTATGTCTCTGAGTCTAGGAGGCAAAAGACTTGTGGGAGTCTTTCTCTAAGAGGGAGGCTAAAGAGAATTCTAGGTCTTGTGTTTCAAGAGTGTCAAGTGTCATGACCAATTAGGTCTAGTGTTCTATTTATAGAAGAGAGGCCATGAATAAAATATTCAATTAAATCAATCTTTTCCATAATTGATTCAATCTTATTCCTTAATTAATTAATCATGATCAATCAATTCCATAATTGATTAATCTTTTCCACAAATGACTAATTACTTCCATAAGTGATTAGTTCATTTCCATAAATGATTAATCACTTCCTTAAGTGATTAATTATTTCCATAATTGATTAATTCCCGGTTAATGAATTCTTTAATTAATCAACCACCAATTAAATATCACATATTCAATTCCTGGCCTAGAATTAATTAATTTTGCCCAAACACATTTTAGGCCTTAAATTAATTAATTCATTATTTTGAACTCTTTCAAACTTCCATAAATTTATATTTGAACTTTTCAAATATTAATTTCTCTCATAATAATATATCAATATATATTATATTTGTTTCCCTTAATAAATTGAACATTTTCAGTTTACTTTTATTACTTAGTTGCCTCAAATTACTTTACGAGCTACCAGTGGGACCTAATGGACCTGAAGATCAAAAGCTCCAACGATGTGAGATTAATTGGTCAAACTCATTAACCACATTAATCAATATTCGTTAACTGTGTGTACATTCCACTATAGACTCACAGTTGTACTCTTCTCACTGCAGACATATTTTCTGTGTCCACGGATCTAGACCAATATCGACTAGTTAGTCCTTCACGAGTGTCCGTAACACCAACTGGGTCAAATTACCGTTTTACCCCTGGGTTACCTCTATTTCCTTAAGTACCAATTCTCCTCTAATGAACAACCTGTTTGTGGTCCAACCATCAAACAGAAAACCCTCTCGTGCCATTGAGAGGGTAGGGCCCTTTGTTCAAGACTCGGAGTAACCACTTAAGGGAACACTCATCTGCTTCTCTAAAGTCGGGAAGGAGTGAATTCCATCTTGTACGATTATGTTCCCAGCTCCCCATTCGGTCTGGTCCCCAAAGTGGTAGGCTTATTGAGTCGGCGTATTGGCCACTCTCACCCATACAAATCAAAGGACAATCCCTCATGAGCAGGAGTCCATAATCAACTCAGGATTAAGACTAAGTTGTCTAGGTCGTCCTAGTGAAATAGAAAACCAACTAGTTAACGGTGTTATAACCAGTGGTTACTATTTCGCGATCCGATCTTATGCAAACTCATTGCATAGGATACCCCCACTCGCATGTCTCCTACACGAACGCGTTGGATCACAGCGTTTGTATCAAATACAAAGTGGGCCGTATCCATAGTGTCACCAGGATAAGGCACCCAGTCTTATCCCTATACTATAGACCCTTTAGGCTGGTTCTTGAACAATGATCCCATATGTCACTACATATTGTTCAAGACTCATATTACAGCCTTGGATGTCTAGTTTATTGGATCAGGGTTATTATTAGGCAAAGACAAATATAAAATAACTAATAACAATTAATGGAAAAATATATCAATATTATTTCATTAATATCCGGTCAACGGTTACATTCACTATCTACGAGTTTTAGGGCATAAAACCCAACAGGAAAAATGAAACAAAATTATTTGCTGAAAAAATTGTTTGTTGAAAATTTTCCTAAGAAAATTCATGGAGCAAAAGTTTTGAAGGATGAATGATGATCCGACAGTTTTTCTTTCTACCAGAACTCAGGTGAGCTTCATCATAAAATGTTGCCATTCTGAGGGGTAAGAGATAGAATGACTAAGTATTTTTTAGCTTTATATGAGTATTTAGCCTAATGGGTGATGAGTTTGAGGCAAGGGTATACTGCACCATAAAGTGGGTCATCCCATGCTTAAGAGCTTATGACTGTAGGGCTGCTTAAAGTCTGTAAAACAAGAATATAAACCCCTTGAAAATGTGTTTTGAATGTAGAGCTAGGCTGTGGCAAGTTCTTAGAATTGAGTTGAAAAGTGGTGATTATTTGTCCATGCCGGAGGAATTATTTTGCTGCAGCAGAACTTGGTTTTGCAGAGTGCTCAGGTAAAGGTTGAAGGTAGTGTTGGACTGTCTGGTTTGATTAAGCTATTCTTTGTCTAATTTTTTGAATTCTTAATGGAAGGTTGGTTAGTATTGCTCGGGACGCGCAATAATTCAAGTTTGGGGGTGTGATAACTACCCAAAAGGTAGTTATTTAGGCCTCATTTATATATGGATTTGTGTGTCTTTTGTGCTTAATAGGGTTGGTTTTAGATGGATATTATATGTTTTAACCCATTTGGAAGAATGGAAGCTTTGGAAATTATTTTATGCAGAATCTGTTGCTAGGCGACTGGAGGGAGCAAATTTTTTGCTGCAGCAAAACTGGAAGCAAAAACTGCCACGTCACAGCTCGTTAGCCTAGTTGACAAATCGAATTCTATTGAGTTATTTTCGTGATAAAGGAGCAAGGAGAGCCATACACGTGTTCAGGTTGACCTAATTCAAGCCTCCTATCCTTCTATAAAAGGGAGTAGCCGCCTAAGTCAAATTCATTCCACTTTTGGGAGAAAACATTCCATTCTTGGAAAGTTCCTTCCATCTTTGGGAGCCGAATAGTGAAGAGAGATTGGAGATCACCTAGAAGACCATCATCGCAAGCTGATCGAGGAGATTAGTATCTTCTTTTATTATCTTGTGATTATGGACATGCCTACTCAGATTGTAATTTGTGTTTCCATGCTTATTATGAACTAAGTAGCTTTAGGCGTTGGTTAGGGAACATGTAGTTGCTGTGCTTAAACTCTAGTAATAAATATTGATTAATGCATCTTGATTAATTGTTGTGTTCATTTATATTTTATGTCCGCCTGGCCAGCCGGTATGAATACCTCTCTCTAGTTTCAGGGATGATTTAGAGAGTGTGTGGCGGTTAATCACACTACGATCATTGTGTATTGGTGAACGCCAGTGACTGAGCTAGGGATAGCCAGTTGCCTAGTGCTTGATCGGTCGTATTTCATTGGGGTTGAAACACATTCCAAAAAATCCGGAGTTCCGGGAGGAATCCGCTAATAATATGGCGAGAGTTTGCATGATCAATAATATTGCTAGAGCATCTTTTAAAACAATTACTAAAACCTAACCAGTGCCTGTCTCTAATCTGTCTGCCTATTTGTTTACTTGTTGTTCTGTCATTTCTTTTGCTTCAGCATTATTCCTACAAAAACCAATTATTTTTACCTTCTCTGAAACCATTAAAGATTTATACAAAATAGATAGAGTGGAAGCTAGTTCAAACCTTGGATTGATAATACTTATTACTTGCTGCAGACTGTGTATACTTGCACAGAGTTCTAGAGTCTTTTTATACCATATTCTTACTCACTCTAAGAACCCAACACTTGCCTTCCCCATATAGTGTCGTAGCACTTGCTACCTCAAATGTTTGAAATGATGACTCGAAAGCTTCCTCTGCTGCATCAATATATGGCATTGAAGCTGGCCTAGAAACCATGATATCCTCTTGACCAGATACAATTACTAGGCTCCTTCCAATTGAAAATTTGAGTTTCTGGTGCATCGATGATTGGACAGCTTCTGCAGAATGTATCCAAGGTTGCCCTAATAAGAAACTGTAAGCAGAGGGGATATCCATAACTTGGAAGGTTATGTTAAATGTGCATGGGCCGATTTGTATTGGAATCTCAATGTCACCCACCACCTGACTGCGTGCCCCATCGAAGGCCCTTACTACTACGGTACTTGGCCTCATATGGGACATATCCACTGGCAATCTTTCGAGCGTTGATTTTGGCATTATGTTCAAAGAAGACCCATTATCTACCAGGACTTTTGCTACTAAAAAGTTCTTGCACTTGACTAAAATATGAAGTGCCTTCGTGTGTCCTGTGCCTTTTGTCGGTATCTCATCATCAGTGAAAGTTATGGTGTTGTGAGCAGTTATGTTCCCCATGATATTATCTAAACCATCTGAAGTGATGTCCTTGGAAACATATGCTTGATTTAGAGCTTCCAATATTGTGTCTCGATGTGAATCAGAGGATAACAATAAAGATAATATGAAAATCTTAGCAGGCGTCTGAGCTAGCTGTTCCATTACTTTGTATTCACTTTGCTTAACCAACTTTAGAAATTCTTGAGTTTCTTCTTCAGACATAGTTTGTTTGCCCCTTGATTTCTTCATCACTGTTGTTTCTTTGGGCTTGACATTGCTATCTGTGTTACTTTCGACTTTCTCATTCTTCTCTTCTATTGTATTCCTTGAGCACTTCAATAACTGATCTGGAGTGTAGCATTTCCCACTCCGTGTTACGCCTCCCGTTCTGGAAATGTTGTCAACTGGAAGTGGTGGCGTTTTTTATTTAATAGTTACTTTGTACTCATAACTCCATGGTACTGCCTTGAAACTCTTATACTTGAAAGGAGCCAGCACCTGAATAGTGATCGACTTTGGATCATGAGTAGTAGTCTTCTCACGATAATAGATCGTGAGTGGCTTCAGTTTGAAAGATGGATTCAAATTTTCTTTAGGCAACAATTCTTCCACGGCGCCTATTTCATTATCTTGGTGATGGGCTTGGGCAACCACAAGAAATTTTGAATCCACTAGTTCTTGGACTCTTTTATGAAAATGATGACATTGTTCCAAAGAATGTCCCTTTGCCCCAGCATAAAATAGGCAAGTCAGATTATCATCATACTCCTCATGAACAAGGTCCTTGTGTGCATACTCAATTGATACATATCTGTTAACGAGGAGAATCTCAAAAAGCTTCTCCTTAGGAATCTTGATCTCTGTAACATCTGCCTTCTTGATAATATCCTGACACTGATCTATTGCATTCATCTGGTGATTTGGTAAAGGATTATTATCAACATTGAGTCCCTCTTCTTTTTTGAAATTTAACCATCTGGCCTTAATGAGCTCTTGCACCCTATACTTCAAAGCAGTGCAATTTTCTGTAGAATGCCCAACAACACCTGCATGGTAATCACACCTTGCATTAGGGTCATACCATCTTGGATAAGGGGGTTGCAGTGGAGCAACAGACTTGGGTGCCAACTAATGGTTCTGAATTAACTAAGGCAAGAGCTCAGTATATGTCATCGGAATCGAATCAAACTGGGCTTGCTT
Source organism: Luffa acutangula (assembly GCA_036850905.1). Classification (NCBI taxonomy): domain Eukaryota; kingdom Viridiplantae; phylum Streptophyta; class Magnoliopsida; order Cucurbitales; family Cucurbitaceae; genus Luffa; species Luffa acutangula. Next base: position 8,907,072 of record CM072090.1, read on the forward strand.
ATAAGGTGCTCGATTATTTTGCTAACCTGGGGTGACTGATTGTTGTTGTCTACGAGACTGAAAATTTTGATTCATTTGGGGTCTGGTATTTTGGCCATAAAATGGGGAGTACTGCGCTGATGCATTATTCACCTGGTGTGGATAGTATCTGTATGTAGGTAAATAATTCGAAGGATATTGTGCCATGGGTTGTTAGATGTGTCTATGGTACTTATCTATCTTCCCTATCATCTGTACTTCTCCCAACTTCTTCTTTGAAGTGTTGCCCTTCTTTGTGCCTGAGGATTCAACGGTTTTGGCTATTTGATAACTGCCCAAAAGGTAGTTATTTAGGCCTCATTTCTATATTGATTTGTGTGACCTTTGTGCTTAATAGGGTTGGTTTTATATAGATATTACATGCTTTAACCCATTTGGAAGAATGGAAGCTTTGGAAATCCTTTTGTGCAAAAACTTACTGGGCGACTTGAGGGAGCAAATTCTGTGTTGCAGCAAAACTGGGAGCAGAACTATGATTGTAATTCAAGCCTCCTATCCTTCTATAAAAGGAAGTAGTCGTCCAAGTCAAAACCATTCCATTTTCCTTGGAAGCCGAATAATATAGAGAGATTGGAGACCGCTAGAAGACCATCATCCGCAAGCTGATTAAGGATATTGTTATTTTCTTTATTATCTTGTGATTATGGACATGCCTACTCAGATTGCAATTCGTGTTTCCATGCTTATTACGAACTAAGTAGCTTTAGGCGTTGGTTAAGGAATATGTAGTTGTCGTGCTTCATCTCTAATAATATCTATTGATTATTGCATCTTGGTTAATTGTTGTGCTTATTTCTATTTTATGCCCGCCTGGCCAGCCGGTGGGAATACCTCTCTCTAGTTTCAGGGATGATTTAGAGAGTGTGTGGCAATTAACTACACTACGATCATTGTGTATTGGTGAACGCTAGTGATTGAGCTAGGGATAGCCAGTTGCCTAGTGCTTGATCGGTCGTACTTCATTGGGGTTGAAACACATTCCAAAAGATCCGGAGTTCCGGGAGGAATCCACTAATAATACTGCGAGAGTTTGCATGATCAATAATATTGCTAGAGCATCTTTTAAAACAATTACTAAACCTAACCAGCGCCTGTCTCTAATCTGTCTGCCTATTTGTTTACTTGTTGTTCTGTCATTTACTTTGCTTCAACATAATTCTTATAAAACCCAATCATTTTTATTACCTTGAAACCATTAAAAGATTCATACAAAATAGATAGAGTGGAAGCTAGTTCAGGCCTTGGATTGACAAATACTTATTACTTGTTGCGGACTGTGTATACTTGCACAGGAATTCTAGAGTCGTTTCAGATCATAATTTTGCTCACTCTAGGAACCCAACAAGTTTTTGGCGCCGTTGCCGGGGACTTGAATAAGTTTTTATCTGATTTGTTTTGTGTATGTGTTTTAGTGGTTTGGTGCTAGAACTTTTTGATTGTTTCTTTTGTTTTTGCAGGCGTGAGTTTGGTGCATGAGCGATCCGTCCGGGGTAAGGTTCGAGCTTGATCCATAAATTGAGAGGACATTTAGAATCAGAAGGAGAGAGTAGCGCAGAAATCAGATGGAGAACGTGTCGTGTGTCACGGGGCACAATCCACATCACTGCACGATTGGATTGCGACACCGCGCCTCCTGCAGGGTCCTGAAGATCCAGCGAACCCCCAACAGAATCTGTTGCTGCAGCAAAATCCGCCGCTGGAGCAAAATGAGCAGCAAAGTAATCAGGCTGAGAATCCTATCTTGGTAGCAAACGATAGGACCAGAGCCATCCGAGCGTATGCTGTCCCAATGTTTGATGAGTTGAATCCAGGGATTGCACGTCCCAATATCCAAGCGGCAAATTTTGAAATGAAACCGGTAATGTTTCAGATGTTGCAAACCGTGGGGCAATTCCATGGTTTGTCATCTGAAGATCCTCATTTACATCTTAAATCTTTTCTAGGAGTTAGTGATTCTTTTGTGATTCAAGGAGTGCCTAGAGATGCCCTTAGATTAACTTTGTTCCCGTATTCTCTTAGAGATGGAGCAAAGGCGTGGTTAAATTCGTTTGTTCCAGGGTCAATTAGGACATGGAATGAGTTAGCTGAAAAATTTTTGAGTAAATATTTTCCACCTAATAGAAATGCTAAAATAAGGAGTGAAATAGTAGGGTTTAGGCAACTTGAGGATGAGACTTTTAGTGAGGCTTGAGAAAGGTTTAAGGAGCTTTTGCGAAAGTGTCCCAACCATGGTTTACCACATTGTGTTCAAATGGAAACATTTTACAATGGGTTAAATGCGGTAACTGATGTGCAATTTGCTTACCGCAAGTGTACGGGTCAAGTAATAATATAGTGTTTTCGTGTAAAACGAGTGTCGTCCTCTGGATTGGTTTTCTAGCAAAATTAAGTATCGCGAATACTTTTGTTCAATTTTATTTAGGGAGCAAAACTCAATGATAAAGATAAATCTAAAGACAAAAAGCATAAAATAAAAGTGGAGACTCAAATGGAAAGACTCTTAGGGAATTGATTTCATTGCTGAGATTGAGGATAAATTAATGGGATGAATTTAACATGCAATTATTCTACCAAGTCTAGGAACCTTTTATCACAACTATCTCTCCCGAGCATAATTGATTCTCATGCATGCAACCAACTTGATATCCCTATCTAAGTTCATTAACATGCAAGGCTTTGAGTTTAGTTCTTCAAGAAACTTCTAAAGTTATTCCAAATCCCGTCACAAACTTAGAATTTCTACTTTAGTCATGCAATTAAATAAAGTAAGTTTTAGGCCAAATCCCCTCTCCCGAGCAAGATTCAACACTCAAATCATTCAACTAGTGATCAAGTAATTGAAAGCATTTAACCATAATTGCATAGGTAAACAACTAGTAAAACAACTACATCAATCCCTAAGACAAACAACTAGTAACTCATAGTCTTTAAACTACAAACACTAATTGAAAGAAAAGCCATAAAAACTACAAGAGTTAAGGGAAAGAGAAAGGAAAACTCGAATCTGCCGACACCGCACGTCCCCGTCACGATCTCCACATCTTCTCTCTTGATTCCCGCTCCTTGTCCTTGCTTTTAGCTCCCACAAAAGGTCTCTAGTCGAAATTAGGGCTAAAATCTCACCAATTGGACTCCCCAAGTCCGTAGCTGAAAAGAGGAATTTATAGAAAATCTGCGGGTAGCGTCGCGACGCTGTGTACATAGCGTCGCAATGCTGTCACAGCGTCGAGACGCTAAGGAGACAGCGTCTCGACGCTGTCTCTGTTGCCGCCCAATTCAGAAAAGGAAAGGCAGCGTCTCGACGCTGGCCTACGGATGGCTCTCTTTTGACTTCTTCTTGGTTGAATCTTTTCCGTTCTTTAGCCAATTTTCATGTCCCGAACACGTATTTAGCTCCAATTTCTCGATTTAACTCCGAAACATGATTCCTACAAAAAGAACATAAAAATGCATAATTTTGGCCAATTAAATATAAAAGACTAGCTTAATTAATTAGGGAAACATAGCTAGCTATGCTCGCTATCAAATACCCCCAAACTTAAGCTTTTGGTAGTCCTCGAGCAAACTAAAAATCAAACATACAGTGGAAGAATGGATGCAATAATCATAACTCAATCCTCAAGGCTCAAAAGTCAATAGTCAAGCAAGCAAGAGACATGCACATAAGGACCAATGAGGGAGACAAATTAAAATTTTTCCAAAATTAACTTGCACAAGCGAGATCTAACTCAACAAGATCAGACTCTACTAGCTCGGGATTGGATTATTAAACCCTCAGCTCATCTTCCCTCTACACTGGCACTAAGGCTTCACTAATGAGTTAATGGAACAAATTAGATTGTTTTCCTCCAAACTTAGGTGCTTATAATTAACAATTAAATTAAGCATGTATATGTGGCACTAGCTTTCACACACCCATTGCAGGGACCCTTAACCTGAGTTTTCTCTGGTTGGCCTAACTGATCACAACAGGGGTAGCTCTTTTTGCCTAAACTTTATTAATCATTGCATTGCGCGCATAAGTCATGACTTTTTTCTTTTTCAACAATAACAACAAGAATGATTTTTCGTTATGAACATGATAAGCAGATATTCTTTTCTTTTCTCCTAAGCAAGATCAAACATGCTAATTTGCAAAAAATTAACTCTTTAGCTCTACCCTACACCTATCGAGGTGACAACAAGCATATGAATCCTATAATTCGCTCCTAAGCATTCAAATCCAAATCTAGCCAAGACAAATACTCTACTCATGCAAGCCATCTCCTAGAAAAAGTTTAAAAAGTCTCTCTTTTTGGGCACTCATGCTTACAACTCATCGAAAGCTTGAAAATTAACAAGAAAGCCTATCCTAGGACATCATAGCCATGCAAAAATAGCATCCAGAAAACAACCATATGCATAATTCAAAGAAAGCTCAAAACTATAGCCCGAACTCAGATGCTCAAGGGCTCCACAAACATGCTAATCCACCCCCAAACTTAAAACATGCATTGTCCTCAATGTATAAATCAATAAAGCACAGTCAAGCATGAGAACAAATAAAGAATGGAAGGGGTGAACGATACTGCCCTGGAATGATGACCTTTTCATGAATGCTTGGCAAAGGCAAGAACACGGGAACTCCTACAAAACAAAAACAACAAAAAGATCATACACATAAAAGAGAAAAAACAGACTAACTTGGGTTGCCTCCCATAAGCGCTTGTTTAACGTCTTTAGCTCGACGTGCTCGTGCAGTCTGTCAAGGCACATAAAAATTCTCGTATTTCTTTGGACCCTTCTTTCTTGAATCAATATAACCAACGATCGCTAGTAAGCTTACTAGTTTCTAATGGGCCCCTGAAACAAAATTATTTTTGGTATTTTTGAATAAAAGAAGCATAAAGGAGAAATATCAAAATAAAGAGACTCTGACTCTAAAACTGACTCGTGAGAATAGAAAAAAGAACAATCAACATCTATAAAGGATGGAGAAGATAAAACAGACGAAGGCTTTTCAACCTCAAACTCTACCTCCTGAACCGTCACTGCAAGCTCATTTTCTTTTTCTTCCTCACAAACATGTTCTTGAAAGGTGCTACAACTCTCCAATTCTTCTCTACTATCTATGCAACTCACCCCTAACTGCTCATCCTCATCAAGATTGAAAGAACTAAGCTCATGAATGGGTGCCAAAGAATCATCGGCCACATGACTCACTAGACAACCTATGGAAGTGGATCCCACCTCACTAACTTCCTGTGGAGTTTGAAGTCCTCTTATGATTTCATCAATTTTTAGACTTCTCGCTCTAGACTCCTCTATATAATTTTGAATTATGCTTTCCAAGGAAAAATTTTCTTTTAAAGGGGTATAACTTGAAGATGAAAAATTGGAATATGGTGTTGAATAAAAAGCCATTCAAATCAATTAAAGCAACAAGGATAATTAGGCTTCCAATCAAACAATAACCTAACAAGAACAAATGACAAAGACTCAAACAAAAAAAATAAATAAATAAGTAAAATCTAATATGGAAAAAATTTAATATGAAAAAATCTAAATATGGAAAATATAATCTAGAAAAGGAAAGAAAACAACCTAATATGGAATGCAAAAATAAATATGGCAAAACACAAATAAGGAAAAACTAATCTAAAAAGGAATAACAAGAAACAAATAAGGAAAAGATTACACAATTAAAAGAAAAACTAAGCTAGAAAAACAAATATGGAAAGAAAAACAAATAAGGAAAAAAAATGCAATCAACCAAAAAAAAGTAAAAATACACCCTAAATTAAGACCGAACAATTTTTTCACAATATTAATCTAACTAAATGTGCCAATCCCCGGCAACGGCGCCAAAAACTTGATGTTCAATTTGCTTACCGCAAGTGTACGGGTCAAGTAATAATATAGTGTTTTCGTGTAAAACAAGTGTCGTCCTCTGGATTGGTTTTCTAGCAAAATTAAGTATCGCGAATACTTTTGTTCAATTTTATTTAGGGAGCAAAACTCAATGATAAAGATAAATCTAAAGACAAAAAGCATAAAATAAAAGTGGAGACTCAAATGGAAAGACTCTTAGGGAATTGATTTCATTGCTGAGATTGAGGATAAATTAATAGGATGAATTTAACATGCAATTATTCTACCAAGTCTAGGAACCTTTTATCACAACTATCTCTCCCGAGCATAATTGATTCTCATGCATGCAACCAACTTGATATCCCTATCTAAGTTCATTAACATGCAAGGCTTTGAGTTTAGTTCTTCAAGAAACTTCTAAAGTTATTCCAAATCCCGTCACAAACTTAGAATTTCTACTTTAGTCAAGCAATTAAATAAAGTAAGACTTAGGCCAAATCCCCTCTCCCGAGCAAGATTCAACACTCAAATCATTCAACTAGTGATCAAGTAATTGAAAGCATTTAACCATAATTGCATAGGTAAAATGAATGCATATTCATACCACAAATCAATCCAACAAACTAAAACAACTACATCAATCCCTAAGACAAAAAACTAGTAACTCATAGTCTTTAAACTACAAACACTAATTGAAATAAAAGCCATAAAAACTACAAGAGTTAAGGGAAAGAGAAAGGAAAACTCGAATCCGCCGACACCGCACGTCCCCGTCATGATCTCCACGTCTTCTCGCTTGATTCCCGCTCCTTGGCCTTGCTTTTAGCTCCCACAAAAGGTCTCTAGTCGAAATTAGGGCTAAAATCTCACCAATTGGGCTCCCCAAATCCGTAGCTGAAAAGAGGAATTTATAAAAAATCTGCGGGTAGCGTCGCGACGCTGTGTACATAGCGTCTCGACGCTGTCTCTGTTGCCGCCCAATTCAGAAAAGGAAAGGCAGCGTCGAGGCGCTCTAAGAGCAGCGTCCCGACGCTGGCCTACGGATGGCTCTCTTTTGACTTCTTCTTGGTTGAATCTTTTCCGTTCTTTAGCCAATTTTCATGTCCCGAACACGTATTTAGCTCCAATTTCTCGATTTAACTCCGAAACATGATTCCTACAAAAAGAACATAAAAATGCATAATTTTGGCCAATTAAATATAAAAGACTAGCTTAATTAATTAGGGAAACATAGCTAGCTATGCTCGCTATCAGTAACCCAGGGTATGGTCGATGCTTCGACTGGAGGGGCCCTTTAGGCAAAAACTTTTAATGAAGCCTATGAAATTTTAGAAAGAATATCTACTAATAGTTGTCAGTGGTCGGATGGTAGAGGCACAAATAAAAAGGTTAAGAGTGTGTTAGAAGTTGATGGTGTGTCCACCATTAGGGCCGATCTTGCAATGATTGCTAACGCTCTTAAGAATGTGACAATGGAGCCTGCTGCAGTGGTGAACCAAGTTGCAGAAGAAGCTTGTGTCTATTGTGGTGAAGATCACAACTACGAGTTTTGCCCCAACAACCCAGCTTCTGTGTTTTTTGTAGGTAATCAGAGGAATAACCCTTATTCTAACTTTTAAAATCTAGGTTGGCGCAACCACCCCAATTTCTCATGGGGAGGACAATGAAGTAGTGTGCAGACACAACAAAAGGTGAACCAGTCGGGATTTACTAAAGCGCAGGTATTGCCCCAACAAAATAAGCAGGTTTTGCATGCCCCAGCAAAATTCGGGAAGTTCTCTCGAGGCGATGATGAAAGAATTTATGGCTCGTATAGATGCCGCAATTCAAAGTAATCAAGCTTCGATGAGAGCCCTGGAATTCCAAGTGGGTCAGCTAGCTAATGAGTTGAAGGCAAGGCCTCAAGGGAAACTTCCCTCGGATACTGAACACCCTCGAAGGGAAGGTAAGGAGCAGGTAAAGGCAGTGACTCTTAGGAGTGGTAAGCCACTAGAAGAGCCTAGTAAAACCCAGAGTGTAGATAAAAATGGTGATAAAAATATTGTTGTCGAGAAAGAGTTGGAGATTGGTCAAGGTGCTGGAGGCAGCAATAATGATGCTGGAGCATATGGTTCTGTTCCAGATATGGAACCACCTTATGTGTTGCCCCCACCTTATGTACCACCTTTACCTTTTCCACAAAGGCAAAAGCCTAAGAATCAGGATGGTCAATTTAAGAAGTTTTTAGAGATTCTTAAGCAGTTGCACATAAATATCCCTTTAGTAGAAGCTATTGAGCAAATGCCTAATTATGCTAAATTTCTTAAGGATATTTTAACTAAAAAGAAGATGTTAGGTGAGTTTGAAACTGTATCTCTTACTGAGGAGTGTAGTGCTATTCTTAAGAATGGGCAACCACCCAAGGCTAAGGATCCAGGATCATTTACCATACCTGTGTCTATAGGTGGAAAAAAGTTAGGTAGAGCACTCTGTGATTTAGGTGCAAGCATTAACCTTATGCCTCTTTCGGTCTATCGAAAGCTAGGTATTGGTGAAGCTAGGCCTACCGCAGTCACACTCCAATTAGCTGATAGGTCTATCACATATCCAGAGGGTAAAATTGAGGATGTCTCAGTAAAGGTAGATAAATTCATATTTCCAGTTGATTTTATTATTTTAGACTATGAGGCTGATAAAGATGTCCCAATTATTCTAGGTCGTCCATTTTTGGCTACTGGTAGGGCGTTAATAGATGTTCAGAAAGGGGAATTAACAATGAGAGTCTGTAATGAGGAAGTAAAATTTAATGTGTTAAAGCCATGAAATATCCGGACGAAATGGAGGATTGCTCCTTCATTAGGATTTTGGAGAGCACAGTTATTGAGACAGCAATACAGGATTCGACTGACAAGCATTTGGAAGGTCATGGAGAGGTTAGTGTAGAGGATTTAGAAGTTTGTTTGTTAGAAAGAAAAAATGAAAAAGAATTGTTTTGGTGTGAGGATGTTTTTGAGTCTTTAGATTTAGATCAAAGAAAGGCTCCTCCTATTAAGTCATCCCTGATCGAGGCACCTACTTTAGATTTGAAGCCCTTGCCGGATCATCTAAAGTATGTGTATCTTGGGGAAGGTGAGACGTTGCCCATTATTGTTGCATCAGATTTAATGCCAGAGCATGAAGAGGCCTTAATAAAGTTGCTGCAGCAATACCGCAAGGCTATAGGTTGGACATTGGCTGACATTTAGGGAATTAGCCCATCTTTTTGTATTCACAAAATCACTCTAGAGGAGGGATCCTTTAGGAGTGTTGAGCAACAAAGAAGGCTTAACCCTGCAATGAAAGAGGTTAAAAAGGAGGTGATTAAATGGTTGGATGCTGGGATCATTTATCCAATTGCCGACAGCAATTGGGTAAGCCCTGTCCAATGTGTTCCTAAGAAAGGAGGTGTCACCTTGGTGAGCAACAAAGACAATGAGTTGATCCCAACCAGGACAGTAACTAGCTGGAGGGTTTGCATGGACTACAGGAGGCTTAATAAAGCCACCCGTAAGGACCATTTCCCTCTACCATTTATTGACCAGATGTTGGATAGATTGGCTGGTCAGGCCTACTACTGTTTCTTAGATGGTTATTCTGGGTATAACCAGATTACCATTGCTTCTGAGGATCAGGAAAAAACCACTTTCACCTGCCCTTATGGGATGTTTGCTTTTAGGCGAATGCCTTTTGGCCTTTGCAATGCTCCAACAACATTTCAGCGGTGTATGTTGGCAATTTTTTCTGATATGATTGAGTCCACTGTTGAGGTATTTATGGACGATTTTTCAGTGTTTGGAGGGTCTTTTCAGAGTTGTTTAGATAATTTAGGTCAGGTGTTAAAAAGATGTGAGGATACCCATCTAGTTCTTAATTGGGAAAAATGTCACTTCATGGTGAAGGAGGGCATAGTGTTAGGTCATAGGATTTCTAAGAATGGTCTAGAGGTTGATAGAGCAAAAATAGAGGTTATTGAGAGACTAGAGCCACCAAATTCTGAAGGGAATTCGGAGTTTTTTAGGACATGCTGGATTCTATAGGAGGTTCATAAAAGATTTTTCCAAAATCAGTAAACCTCTTTGTAACTTATTGTGTACTGATCATGTTTTTGACTTTAATGCAGATTGTAGGAAGGCTTTTGAAACTTTACAGGATGCTTTAATCTCAACACCTATTCTTTGTGCACCTAATTGGAATTTACCATTTGAGGTAATGTGTGATGCGAGTGATGCTGCGGTAGGTGCTATGCTGGGGCAAAAGCAGGGCAAATTTATCCATCATATATATTATGCAAGCAAGATTCTAAATGAGGCACAAGTCAACTACACAACTACTGAAAAGGAGTTGTTAGCTGTTGTGTTTGCTTTTGAAAAATTCCGGCCATATTTGGTTGGATCCAAAGTCACGGTGTTCACGGATCATGCAACAATAAGGTATTTAATGTCAAAAAAAGATGCAAAACCTAGACTGATTCGTTGGGTTTTATTATTGCAGGAGTTCGACTTGGAGATAAAGGACAAGAAGGGGTCAGAAAATATCATTGCATGTCACTTATCTCGTCTTGATCCATCATCATCTTTGCTGGAGCAATCTGCCATTTCCGATTCTTTTCCGGATGAAAAACTTTTTGCTGTTGAGGTGAAGGTAGTCAGGGATGTCCCTTGGTATGCTGATATTGCTAACTTTTTGGTAAAGGGAGTCACTCCTATTGATATGGATTGGAGGCAGAAGAAGAAATTTAAGCATGATGCGAAATATTTCTATTGGGATGAGCCATTTATGTATAAGCAATGCTCTGACGGTATTATTCGTAGGTGTGTGTCAGGTGATGAAGCAAAGGAAATCCTGGAGCAATGCCATTCTTCGCCGTATGGAGGTCATTTCAGCGGTCAGAGGACAGCTATGAGGGTTTTACATTGTGGATTCTTCTAGCCTACCTTATTTAAGGATGCCCATTGGTTCTACAAGCAATGTGATGCTTGCCAAAGGAGAGGAAACTTGGGGCCTAGAGATGAAATGCCTCTTACTTACATTTTAGAAGTTGAATTATTCGATGTATGGGGTATTGATTTTATGGGGTCATTTCCCCCTTCTAATGGCAATGTTTTTATCTTATTGGCAGTTGATTATGTGGCCAAGTGGGTGGAGGCCATTGCATGCCATCGGAGTGATGCCAAGACAGTAGCAAGGTTCCTTCAATCGCACATCTTTGCGTGGTTTGGGACACCTAGAGCTCTAGTGAGTGATGAGGGTACACATTTTGTTAATAATATCTTAACTAAGTTTTTAGCTAAGTATGGGATTAAGCATAGGATAGCTACCCCTTATCACCCACAAGCAAATGATCAAGCTGAAATTAGTAATAGGGAAATTAAATCGATTTTAGAGAAAATAGTCCATCCATCTAGAAAGGATTGGTCTTTTAGGTTGGATGAGGCTCTTTGGGCTTATAGGAAAACCTATAAGACTCCTCTAGGTATGTCTCCCTATAGGTTAGTATATGGTAAAGCTTGTCATTTACCGTTAGAGCTAGAGCATAAAACATTCTGGGCTTTGAAAAAGTTGAATTTTGATCTGAGTCGTGCAGGAGCAATAAGAATGCTGCAGCTTAATGAATTGGAGGAATTTCGTCAATTTTCTTATGAAAATGCGAATATGTATGAAGAAAAGACTAAGTTGTGGCATGACAAGAAAATAAAATTTAAAGAGTTTGTCAAGGGTCAAAAAGTCTTGCTTTATAATTCTAGATTAAAATTATTTCCTGGGAAGCTAAAATCTAAATGGTCAAGACCGTTTATTGTGATTGAGGTTTTCCCCCTTGGAGCAATTACTTTGCAGGATGAAAAAGATGGGAGAGTGTTCAAGGTGAATGGACAGCGTGTGAAGCACTATTGGGGTGAGGAGTTTCAGTCGAAATATCCTTCCCTAAGGTTGGTTGATGATTGAGAGAGCAAGATTTTTACGGGAGCATTTCACAGAGCAAAATTTTGAGCTCCCAATGTTTGTATCGATTTTATGTTTCGCTGATTTGTTTTTAATTTTGAATAGGTTAGATTTGATTTTGCATGGTTTATTAGATTTTATCTTTAAGTATTTGTTTATTTTTTGTAGTTTAGATTTTATCTATTTCTTTTTTAATTTGATTTGATTTGATTTTCAGGTTATTGATTTGAATTATCTTTGAATTATCTTTTAATTAATTAAATTTTATTAGATTTTATTATTTGAATTCTGTTTAGTTTTAATTAATAAAGATTTTCTCTAATTTATTTGGCTTCGAGAATAAAAAGGAATTAGGATTGATTTGATCGGTTAAATTTAAATTTAAAAGATTTGATTTTCCTATTTTGAATTTCGTATTCAAGGTTCTTCAGATTCAGAAGGTTGTTGCGGCAAAGTTATGGCTGAAGCAAAATCATCTGAATTATGATGGATTTCGTTGAAAATTTATTATTTTTATCGTTGGGATTTTCTTTGAATATTTGCAGGTAAATTTGCATGAGTAATCTGATGAAGCCACGTGTCACAAAACGATGATCCAACGGTCTCATTAGTTGGCAGCGCATAATTAATTACAGCGGCAATTTGAAATCAGGAATTTACCGTTGACAGATTTAAAAGATTGCAGGTGGTTTTGAACGGTAATTTTATTTAATGAGAGCGAATCTTTTCGGTTAAGAATTCAAGTTGCTGGAGCCCTATTTATTAACAGCCTCTGGTAGGTAAGTTTCACTTCATCTTTTTGATTCGAATCCTTGCTGTGTGCATTCTTCTTTCTTTGTTGGTATTCTCTATCAACCTCTTGCATCTTCAATGGCCAAAACGAGAGCTAGAAAAGAGAGGGAAAGTGAGGAGGAAGAGGTACCCGTTACCCCCGAAGTTCAGAAAGTAAAAACGAAGAAAAAAAAAACACCGGAGGAGAAAGAAGCTAAAAGAAGAAGACAACAACAGAGGGCTGAAGAACAAGAAAAGGCAATAGAGGATGAGGCTGTCGCAATAGACGAAGGAGACCCGAAAGAATCTGATGTACAGAATCTGGAAGAGGATGAGCCGAGGATAGCGGCTACAGAAGAAGTTCGAGAGGAAATCCAAGAGAAACAGGGTGAGGATGTGGAGGCAAAGATTGCAATTGAAAGAGAGCCAGTTCAGGAGGCTCGTGTTGAGGTCATCATGCCCGAACCTCCGAGACGTCGCCGCATTAAGCGGAAGGTTGGACGCGTTCAGGTGATTCGGACTGATACCCCATCACCACCATCATCAGATTCTGAGAGAGAGAAGGCAGAGCGAGAGGAACGAGAGAAAAAAGAGGCTGAGGAAAAAGTGCGAGAAGAAGCAGAGAAGAAGGCTGAGGAAGAACAGTTGCTCAAGCGAAGGGCGGAAAAGGGCAAAAATATTGCTGAAGCATCGGAGGAACATGATGAAATAGAAGAACAACAATTGCCGTATGATCGCTTCGTCAACAATTCTGCCAGAGCAAAATACGCTGAGCTTCTGAAAAGAGATTTCTTATTTGAGTGAGGATTCAACGGTGATCTTCCACAATTTCTGAGGATCGGAATCGCAGACCACGGCTGTGAGTTATTTTGTGCAAAGCCTGAGTTTGTAAACGCACAGGTGGTGCGTGAATTTTACGCTAACATTGACAAAGAAGATGGTTTCCAGGTAATTGTTCGAGGAGTCGAGGTAGATTGGAGTCCTAGTGCTATCAACGCACTGTACAATCTTCAGAACTTCCCCCATGCGACATATAATGAGATGGTTGTGGCGCCATCTAATGCGCAGTTAAGTGATGCTGTGAGGGCGGTAGGTATTGAAGGAGCACAGTGGCAGCTGTCCAAGACTCAGAAGAGGACATTCCAGGCGGCTTATTTGAAAAGGGAAGCAAACACGTGGATGGGATTTATAAGACAGAGGATGCTTCCAACAACACACGACTCGACAATATCCAGGGAACGAGTTCTTCTAGCTTTTGCAATCTTGCGGTCACTCAGCATTGACGTAGGGAGAATCATGGCTAGTGAAATTTCTGGATGTTGGAAAAAGAAAGTAGAGAAACTGTTCTTTCCGAACACAATCACGATGCTGTGCAGAAGAGCAGGGGTTCCAGTGGATGAGGGGGATATGATTCTGTTTGACAAGGGAATCATAAACACGCCCAATTTGGCACGGCTCCAGCGCATGCAGGAGGTACGTCAAGGTGGGCTTATCTACGGCATCAACACGATTCTAGAACAACTGACACTTTCGACCAGTAGGCAGGAGTTTGCTGAAAGGCAAACTTTAACCTTCTGGAACTATATTAAGAATCGGGATGCCAGCTTAAAGAAGGCGCTGCAAGAGAATTTTTCAAAACCATATCCAGCCCTTCCCGTATTCCCTGACGATCTGTTGAACCCCTGGATTCCGCCCCCACCTGTTGAAAGAGGAGAAGAGAATGATGATGAAGAGCAGGGTCAGGAAGATTGATGGATGAGATGATCTTCAGCGAGCATTATTTTTGTTCCTATAATTTTGATTGCTCGCGCATATCTGACCCCGCTTGCTAATATGTTTTCTTGTTTCTTTTTAATTTTTTTCTGCTGCTGAAAAATATATCTGCTTTGTAATTTTTTCTTTATGTTTTTAATGAAATTTCTAGATGTTTCCATTATATGAGCACTGAATAACTCTAACTTAACTAATTTTCTTCTGAATTTTTGAAGCTTGGACTGGTTAAGCTTAATTAGATCAAGGTATTCTGATCTCCAGAAACCTTTTGCTTGAGCATTTCTTCTAGCCTGGACTGTTGCTGCGGCAAAGAAGATTCTGGAGGTAGTGTTGACTTTTATGATCCACTTTAAGCTTAGTTCTAGTCCCACGCTTAGTTTAAAAATTCATATCAAAAAATTTAAGTTTGGGGGTATAATTGCTAAAATTAATGATTCATTGGGGACAATGAATAATTCAAGTTTGGGGACTTTTTGCTACTCCAATTGTTTTTCTCGAGCATTCCTCTCCTTCATTTAAAAAAAATTAGGTTATTAAGTAACCGGGGACATTTGTGATACCCACAGTTTGTCTTCGCGTCAAAAGATGACCTATGAAATGTGAAAAAATGAGAATTATTATTTGCTGAAAAAAATTATTTGTTGAAAATTTTGCTGAAAAAATTCATGTAGCAAAAGTTTTGAAGGATGAATGATGATCCAGCAGTTTTTCTGTCTCCCAGAGCTTAGGTGAGCTTCATCATAAAATGTCGCCATTATGAGGGGCAAGAGATGGAATAACTAAGGATTATTTAGCTTTATAATGAGTATTGAGCCTAGTTGGTGATGAGCTTAAGGCAAGGGTATACTGCACCATAAAGTGGATCATCCGATGCTTACGAGCTTATGACTGTAAGGCTGCTTAAAGTCTGAAATACAAAAATTTAAACCCCTTGAGAATCTATTTTAAGATGTTTGATAATAGAGCGAGGCCGTGGTAAGTTCTTAGAATTAAGTGAAAAGTGGTGATTATTTGTCCATGCCGGAGGAATCATTTTGCTGCAGCAGAGCTTGGTTTTGAAAAGTGCTCAGGTAAAGGGTAAAGGTAGTGTTGGACTGTCTGGTTGGATTAATCTATTCTTTGTCTAATGTTTTGAATTCTTGAAGAAAGGTTGGTTAGTATTGCTCGGGACACGCAATAGTTCAAGTTTGGGGGTGTGATAACTGCCCAAAAGGTAGTTATTTAGGCCTCATTTCTATATTGATTTGTGTGACCTTTGTGCTTAATAGAGTTGGTTTTAGATAGATATTACATGTTTTAACCCATTTGGAAGAATGGAAGCTTTGGAAATCATTTTGTGCAGAATTTGTTGCTGGGTGACTTGAGGGAGCAAATTATGTGCTGCAGCAAAATTGGGAGCAGAACTGCCACATCACAGCTCGTTAGCTAACTTCATGAACTGACTTGTGTTGAGTTATTTTCGGAATAAAGGAGCAAGGAGAGCCCTACACGTGTTCAAGTTGACCTAATTCAAGCCTCCTATCCTTCTATAAAAGGAAGTAGCCCTCCAAGTCAAAACCATTCCATTTTCCTTGGAAGCCGAATAGTATAGAGAGATTGGAGACCGCTAGAAGACCATCATCCGCAAGCTGATTAAGGAGATTATTATTTTCTTTATTATCTTGTGATTATGGACATGCCTACTCAGATTGTAATTCGTGTTTCCATGCTTATTACAAACTATGTAGCTTTAGGCGTTGGTTAAGGAATATGTAGTTGTCGTGCCACATCTTTTAAAACAATTACTAAACCTAATCAGCGCCTGTCTCTAATCTGTCTGCCTATTTGTTTACTTGTTGTTCTGTCATTTACTTTGCTTCAGCATAATTCTAATAAAACCCAATCATTTTTATTACCTTGAAACCATTAAAAGATTCATACAAAATAGATAGAGTGGAAGTTAGTTTAGGCCTTGGATTGACAAATACTTATTACTTGCTGCGGACTGTGTATACTTGCACAGGAATTCTAGTCTTTTCAGATCATAATTTTGCTCACTCTAGGAACCCAACACTATTCTACCATGTTTGATCTCGTACTCAATTCTTTCCCCAATTGTCATGAAATCGGAGAAATTGGTCGACGCACTTCCAACCATATGTTCATAGAATGGGGACCTTAAGGTATTGATGAACATGGCAGAAAGCTCCTTATCCGTCAAAGGGGGTTGGACCTACGCTGCCGTAACCTGCCACCTTTGGGCGTAATCCTTGAAGTCTTCAGTACTCTTCTTTTCCATCCTCTGTAAGTCCAATCAGTCGGGAGCCAAATCAATATTGTGCTTGTACTATTTGAGGAAGGAACCAATCAAGTTCTTCCATGTGACAACATGTGAACTATCCAACTGCATATACCAACGGGCGGCTGGACCCTTTAAGCTATCCTGAAAGCAATGTATGAGCAGCTTATCATTATGAACGTTCGCTGCCATCTTCCTACAGTTCATAACAATGTGACTTTTAGAGCATGTTGTCCCATCATATTTTTCAAATTCAGGAAGTTTGAATTTTGGTGGGATCACAACGTCTGGAACTAAACATAATTGAGTGGCATCCATGTTCCCAAAAACACTAGTGTCCTCGACCGCCCTCAATCTTTCCTCTAAAACTTCAAGCTTTTCATTAGAGGGTGTGGCTAGCTCCTTCTATACTTCTGGGTCATCCAAGTTGGGGACCACAAAAGGTATTTTTGAAAATTCTAGCTTGAAATAAGAAGCACCAGCTTGGCTAGCCATGGGGATTTGGGGGACTTGGCCTTCTTTAAATGGTGGAAGAGGGTATTGCCCAACAGGTATGTCATATAAGGGGTTATAGGTAGTATGTTGTGGCATGGATGCTCCTGCTGTCGTACGAACATGTGAAGCAAAACTGGGTGGAAATGGTAGGCCAGCTTGAGGGTTTCCAATCAGAGTGTCTGGTGCAGTCGTATTTGCCACCATTTTGCCCTTTTCTAAAGCGACAATGATTGCATCAACCTTTTCCCTGATTTCCTCGATGTCCCGCTTAGTCTTCTCTTGTTCACCATTTTCTTCCATAATCCTTGTTCTACGCCTAGTGTTGTAAGCGTGGTAGACTCATGTTGAACGAATTATTTTATTGTTCTGTTTTTATTTTTAAAAGAAAAGTCTTAGAGTAAGTAACAAAAAAAAAAAATAATAATAATAATAAAAGAAAGAACAGTATGAGATGCATGAATGAATGAAATTTTATTATTCAGGGAAAAAAATGAATATATTTACAAAATAAACAATTGGGGAATTGAAAAACAGGGAGACAGGGAACATTAATGAAAGTGACCAAAGTACCCAAGGTCTCTACGAATCTGAAGGTGTACATATTACACATGCGGAAGCAATTGAAGATCGAAAGCACTTAAGACATTCAATTTTGTACCTAAAGCATGCATGTTCTAGAAAGTGTAGAAAAGAGAGTAAATGAGTACCAACCACTTTGATGCTCACTTGTAAGGAACTCCTTGTGATATTATCTTTCTCCAACTTCTCTTGGACAACCTTTAGTGTCTTCCCTACTATTCTCTTGAGCCTAGAAAGACTTGTGGGAGTCTGTAGAAGAAAGAAATAGGAAGGGAATGCTTGATGGTACAAGCTTTTGGAAGGAGATGAAATGAGAGAGAATTTGAGGGAGAAAATTTTCAGCATAACACTAAAATGAAAGCTTGCACTCTTGAATCTAATTCAAGCCCCTTTTATAGACCTCTCCCATGCAAAGACAAGCTTCATGACACTTAGCCACATGGTCAAGATGCAACTCAAAGTGGATTCTAGGTGTCTACTTTACAACACATGCATCTAATGCATGTTTGTGTTGTTTTTCACTATGTATCATTATGCAAGAGTGGAAAAACCACTAAATCCACTATGAATTGAATCCTAATTGTGAATTTTCAGCTTTCAATTCATTTCAAATTCAATTCAAAATTGAAATTGATTTCTAGGCAATTAATTGGGACATTTCCAAGTAATTTTGATATGATTGATCCAATCAATCTTTATCACCTAATACCATGAATTATATATGATTCCTAATACATATATATAGTATTTAAAACACTTTTAAATACCTCATCTCTCAATTCCTAATTTAATTCATAATTAAATCATTGTGTCGAACACTTTTACGATAAAACCCTATTTCCCGTTTTTGAACGATTCAAAGTTTCCTATCAAAATATTCTAGGCTTTAATCCGATATGAGCTAGTAGGGGGACCTAATGGACCTATAGATCATGGGCTCCAACGATTCGAAGCTAGCCGACTAATCTCATTATCTAAACTAGCAAACATTCGTTAACTACCGGGACACTCCACTATAGCCCGATAGTTGCACTCCCCTCACTATAGATATATTTCTGTCCACTTGATTTAACCATGTTTAGTAAGTCGTTCCTTCACAGGTTGTTCGTAGCTATAGCTAGGTCAAATAACCGTTTCATCCCTATAGTACTTCTTGTTCCTTAAGTTCCACTAATCCTCTAATGAACAATCGGTTTGTGGTCCAACCATCAAAACTAAGTCCCTCTCGATTCAACGAGAGGGTGGGGCCCCTTGTTCAAGTCCCGGAGTTAGTACTTAAGAGAACAACCTCTTTGCTATCCCTGAAAAGGGTAGGAGTGAATTCCGTCTTGCGAAACTATGTCCCCAGCTATCTATTCGATCTTATCCCCAAAATGGTAGGCTTGTTGAGTCGGCGATGCTGGCCACTCTCACCCATGCAGATCAAAGGATAATCTCGTATAAACAGGAGTTCATAGCTCGCTCAGGATTAAGAACGAGTTACCTAGGTCATCTATGTGAAATAGTCAGTTTCTTCGGTAAACGACGTTATAAAGAGAAAGTGACTTATTTCGTGGTCCTGTCTTATGCAAACTTATTTTATAGGACGCCCCCACTCGCATGTCACCACATGAACGATTTAGGATCTCATCGTTTGTACTTAATACAAAGTGGGCCGCGTCCATAGTGTCTCTAGGATAAGCCACCCAACCGTATCCTTATACTATAGACTATTTTGACTATAAACTTGAACTTGATCCTACGATATGCCCCTACATATAGTTCGAGTATTCATTTTATAGCCAAGGATCTTAGTTTATTGGATTTAGGTTAATCATTCGCAATTTATATATTCAATAACATCTTTTACTGAATAACCTCAATAACGTCTTTATTGGAAATAGAATATGTTTAATGATTTACAAACTACGAGTTTATAGGACATTAAACCCAACAAACTCCCACTTGGACTAGAAACTCTAGTGGGGTACATGAAGTTAGGTGTGAGAGAAGTAGAAAAACAATAAACTAGGGCATCATACATACCCTTATATTTCTCCCACTTGCCCTAGTCTAACAAAGCTCGTAATCCTAGATTAACTAGGTGACCCTCAAAAACTTTAGCCGTGAGGGGTTTTGTAAACGTGTCAGCCATGTTGTGCTCCGAAGCAATCTGCGTGACGATCACATCTCCTCGTTGCACGATCTCCCTGATGAGATGGTATTTGCACTCAATATGCTTTCCTCGCTTGTGACTTCGAGGTTCCTTAGAGTTTGCAACTGCACCACTGTTATCACAATAGAGGGTGACAGGCAGTTGTATATTTGGAACAATTTCCAACTCTGTTAGGAATTTTCTTAGCCATACTGCCTCTTTTGCTGCTTCACAGGCGGCTACGTACTCTGCTTCCATGGTGGAGTCAGCAATGCAACCTTGCTTAATACTCCTCCATACTATTGCTCCTCCATTTAGAGTAAACACAGATCCCGATGTTGATTTTCTTGAATCTATATCGGTCTGAAAATCTGAGTCAGTGTATCCTGTAAGGATCAGATCCTTAGCTCCATACACGAGCGTATAATCCCTAGTTCTCCTTAGATACTTAAGGATGTTTTTAACGGCAGTCCAATGCGCATGTCCAGGATTAGACTGATATCTGCTGACTATTCCTACGGCATAGCATATGTCGGGTCTGGTACACAACATTGCATACATCAAACTACCAACTGCTGATGCATAGGGAATACGTCTCATTTCCTCAACTTCTTGAGGTGTCTTAGGACTTTGTTCCTTAGACAGGTGAACCCCGTGCCTAAAAGGCAATAACCCTTTCTTGGAGTTCTGCATCGAATATCGTGTCAACATTTTGTCGATATATGATGCTTGAGACAGTGCTAGCATTTTGTTCTTTCTATTTCTAATGATTTGAATGCCCAGAACAAATTGAGCCTCACCCAAATCTTTCATTTGGAATTGAGTTGCTAGCCATTGTTTTACGTCAGTCAGGAATCCTACATTATTTCCAATAAGTAGGATATCATCTACGTATAGAACTAGAAAAGCTACAGTGGATTTGACGATCTTCTTGTAAACACAAGGTTTGTCAACATTTTGCTCAAAGCCATACGTTTTGATCGCAGTGTCAAAACGTATATTCCAGGATCTTGATGCTTGTTTTAATCCATAAATGGATCGTTTAAGTTTGCAAACCTTTTGCTCATCACCCTGGACTATGAATCCCTCTGGTTGAGCCATATAGATAGTCTCTTCAAGATTGCCGTTCAAAAAGGCTGTCTTGACATCCATTTGCCATATTTCATAATCATAATATGTGGCAATGGATAAGAGTATTCTAATCGATTTAAGCATGGCAACAGGGGAAAAGGTTTCTTCAAAATCGATTCCTTCCCGCTGGGTAAAACCCTTTGCCACAAGTCGAGCCTTAAAGGTTTGAACCTTATCGGCTTTGTCTCGTTTTCTCTTGTAGATCCATTTACAAACAATAGGTTTTACCCCATCTGGCTGCTCTACAAGATCCCATACCGAATTGAAGTACATTGACTTCATTTCAAGATCCATGGCTTTGATCCACTGGTCCTTATCAACATCATTCATTGCCTGATTAAAGGACAATGGATCCTCTACACCATCATCAGATATGATGGTTTGAGTTTCTGTTAAACCCATGTAGCGGTCGGGTTGTATTATAACTCTCACACTACGTCGAGGCTCTCTCACTATTTGAGATGGATGTGTTTGATCAACAACTTTTGATGGACCAGCTTGATCTACAACTTTTGTATATTCTTTTGTAGTTTTTCTTGAAATCTCATCTAATACTAGCTTACTGCGAGGTCGATGATCTTTTATGTGATCTTCCTCAAGGAACGTAGCGTTTGTCGATACAATCACTTTATTATCCCGAGGATCGTAAAATAGACCACCTTTCGTTTCTTTAGGATATCCTACAAATAGACATAGTTTTGAACGTCGTTCCAACTTCTTTGGGTTTTGAACCAACACGTGTGTCGGGCATCCCCAAATTCTGAAGTGACGTAAACTACCTTTACGCCCTCTCCATAGCTCATAAGGTGTTTTAGAAACACTTTTAGAGGGAACCATGTTCAAAATGTATACGGCAGTCTCAACTGCATATCCCCAGAACGAATCAGGCACTTGAGCATAGCTCATCATTGATCGAACCATGTCTAACAGAGTTCGGCTTCTCCTCTCTGATACACCATTTTGTTGTGGTGTAGCATGGGCTGAGAGTTGAGACGTAATTCCATGTTCTATCAAATAGTCTTGGAATTGTAAGTCCATATATTCTCCACCTCGATCTGATCGTAGTGTTTTAATCGATTTACCTAATTGGTTCTCAACCTCGGTCTTGTACTCCTTGAACTTTTCAAAGGCTTCAGACTTATGATGCATTAGGTAAAGGTAGCCATACCTTGAATAATCATCAATGAAGCTGACGAAATATTCGTACCCTCCTCGTGCTTTGACATTCATAGGACCACAGAGATCTGAATGCACGAGTTCTAAGGGTTCTTTGGCCCTATAACCTTTTTCCGAAAAAGGTCGTTTGGTCATTTTTCCCTCGAGGCAGGACTCACATGGTGGTAACGAGTCATCTTCTAACTGATTTAGTAGTCCACTCTTTACCAATCTTTCAATCCTATTGCGATTTATGTGGCCTAATCTCAAGTGCCAAAGATAGGTATTCGGAGAAACTTTTCGCCTTTTGTTTTGAGTTTCCGCTACTTTAAACATTTCCGTATTAAAAATAGCTTTAACTTGAATTGGCCTTAACACGTATAAGTTGCTTTCAAGTTTTGCAGAACATATATGCATACCTCTTTTGTTAACAAACACTTTATTAATATCAAAAGATACTTGGTATTCATGTTCAATCAAACAAGAGATAGAAATTAAGTTCCTTTTTATATCGGGAACGTACAAGACATTTTCTAGTAACAAAAATCTATCTCCAAAAGACAACTTGAGAGTTCCTGAAGCTCTGGCTGTGACGACCTCTCCAGTTCCAACTTTGAGAGTTACTTCGCCGTCTTCCAGCATATGCCAGGAACTAATTTCCTGTAAAGAAGAGCATACATGGTTAGTCGCTCCTGAATCTAATATCCAGGCAGAGCTATCTTGCTCAACTAAACATGTTTCGATAACGAGCAAATCATATTTACCTTGTTTTTCTTTTTCAGCCTTCTTTTCCGCAAGGTACTTGGGACAGTTGCGTTTCCAATGTCCGTCTACATTACAATGGAAACACTTTCCTTTGTTTGCAGCTTTTGCCTTGCCTCCCAATGGAGCTTTTCCTTTCCCTTTAACCTTCTTTTTCTTCATTTGAATACTCTTATTCTTTGAAGTGGAAGGTCCAGACTTGGTTCCTGAGGATGATCCCTTTTGGAACCTCTTGGTTGTGGCAACATTTGCCTCCCCTTCATGTCCTCTTTTAGTGAGACTTTGGTAGGTCTGAAGCTCGTTTAGCAAAGTGGTCAAGTTAAAGTCTATTTTGTTCATGACAGCGTTTGTCCTGAACTGAATGAAGCTCTTCGGAAGAGACTCCATTATGAAACTTACTTGACTACCCTCGTCAATTGTAGCACCGTTTACTTCAGCAATGTTAAACTGAACCATCATGTTCAAAACATGTTCCCTAACAGAAGCACCTTCCTTCATTCGGGAATTGTAAACATTCTTGAGAGCTTCGTGCCGGATTTATGAGGACGGTTGTCCAAACATACCCTGTAACGAAGTCATGATCTCCCTTGCGGTGACCATCCTCTCGTGCTTTTTCGACAAGACATCCGAAATGCTTGCTAAGATATAGACTCTTGCTTTATCATTTGCTCGAGTCCATTTCTCGTATGTTTCCCGAACAATTCGGTTTGTCGACGAGCCAGGGTTAGGTGGACACTCTTCGGTAAGGACAAATCTAAGATCCTCGATTACTAGTATTGTGTTCAGATTAGACTTCCAAGTTCCATAGTTATCCCCGTTAAGCTTATCCGAAGCGAGTAATTGTACTAGTGAGCTAGACATGCTGAAAGATTAAACAAAACTATTAGAAATTGCTTATTAACCATTTTTAGACAAAAATCCAATCAGGTTTTAGCAAAAGTAATAATGTACCCATGATTATTATTTTGCAACGACACTTAGTGAGTTAGAGCAACCGCTACCAAGGGGCAGTCAATTACTTCTTCACTAAACCAAGACGTTCTTGACTAAATACTAATCCCAGAATAACTCTTATTCCTATAGTGGTTTAGTTATCGTTACATTTGGTCAGGAATATACTAACACTTAGTAATCCTTGTAAGTGTGACCCGCCGTTTTAAGATTACAGAGAACGGCCCCAACAATGCTACCGAATGGAAAAGCTAATGTTGGAAATGGTCTTAAGTAATCCTATCCATCTCTGGAGTTTGCGTTGTTCCGATCTCCATGTTACAACCCTCCGAATGGTTGGTAGCTCCAGGGCATACAAGCAGGCGTAACATGGAAATCTCACGGTGCAACCTAACGGAGGAGACCGCAGGATGTGTTGACACACTTCCTTCACTCACTTACTATAAATACTTTCTCCATTCACCTTGTTATTGATTTATGCAAACACCTTCCGAATGGAGCAGTTGAGGTATAATCAACACGAGGCCAAGCATAAATCTCACCTTGTGAACAAAAGGGAGAACGTGAAAGGGAAATGGATTTGATATATCTCTCCCCTCCCACTAAGTATTTTAAACGATTTTGGGTATACTTATACTTAGGCGAATTCCGGCTAATTGAACAACCCTAAGTCTAAGTTCTTTTAATCCTACGATGTCTAGGTGATAACGATTAAAACCTCACATCGCACACGTGCATGCTCATAAAACTAGGTTAACTTTAACTCAAGAACTGACTCGATGCCCAGGTAGGAGGTGTTCCGTAAACTGCCAACTTAAATACCTCCAGCCTTAGACAGCATCTCGTCGGGTGAGTTCTCTTGTAACCTATGTTTTACAAGCTTATCGACCTATTTGAATCTAATTGAAATCGATCGAGAGTTGGATCAAATTAACCCTAAGTGAGCATGCACCTTTTTCTTTGTTATAGATTTTAGATTTCTATGTGATTTATAACAATTATAAATCTAAACTATAACAACCTTGCCTTTTGAATATAACTCTTATAAACAAAATTCTAAGGAAATTTCATGCTTCATGCTAGGTTAATTTTATCTTTTGATTAATATAACTTTTATATCAATTAATCAATTTTAATTAACCATTCAAGCAGGAATCTCCCTAAATCAATACAACATTTATATCATTTAAACATGAAATTTCCCTCATGCATTTGAACTATTAATAACACTTATTAAAAAATGCATGAACATGCTTTCCTATGGTGGGATTTTAATCTATATGGCATGCTCATAATGCACATACAGTCATTTAATTAAATCATACATTCACAATGCATAAAGAAATTAAATCAAGCTAAAATGGAATGGTTTGGCAATCCAAAAACAAACAATTAACTAATTATTACAATAATAATTAATAAAAAAAAAAGCTTGAATCAATCTCGAGCTTCACGAACCGACTCGAAAAAACCCTTCATGGAGTGAACCGGCCTTCAAAAGTGTGTATAGGGGCTGAACCGGCTGCAAACAAACCGAACCGGACAGGAAAAGAAGAAGGGAAAAAAAAAAAACTGCTGCTGGAATTTTAATTTTCTGTTGCGTCTTCTCCGGTTTTTCTTCAATTTTACAGCCTATATGGACTCTAATGACTCTATAAAAATTACAGACTATAGTACACACATTAACGCTCTTACATATCCGAGCAATTACAATTTCATGAAGATTTGAATGCTCAAAAAATTGCCAAACCAAAACACTTCCATTTTAGCACACAGAAAATTCAATTTCAAAATGGTACCCACCAACGCAAAATTAAAACGAATTAAGTGCTCTAACCTGGCTCTGATACCAATTGAAGGTGTACATATTACACATGCGGAAGCAATTGAAGATCGAAAGCACTTAAGACATTCAATTTTGTACCTAAAGCATGCATGTTCTAGAAAGGGTAGAAAAGAGAGTAAATGAGTACCAACCTCTTTGATGCTCACTTATAAGGAACTCCTTATGATATTATCTTTCTCCAACTTCTCTTGGACAACCTTTAGTGTCTTCCCTACTATTCTCTTGAGCCTAGAAAGACTTGTGGGAGTCTATAGAAGAAAGAAATAGGAAGGGAATGCTTGATGGTACAAGCTTTTGGAAGGAGATGAAATGAGAGAGAATTTGAGGGAGAAAATTTTCAGCATAACACTAAAATGAAAGCTTGCACTCTTGAATCTAATTCAAGCCCCTTTTATAGACCTCTCCCATGCAAAGACAAGCTTCATGACACTTAGCCACATGGTCAAGATGCAACTCAAAGTGGATTCTAGGTGTCTACTTTACAACACATGCATCTAATGCATGTTTGTGTTGTTTTCCACTATGTATCATTATGCAAGAGTGGAAAAACCACGAAATCCACTATGAATTGAATCCTAATTGTGAATTTTCAGCTTTCAATTCATTTCAAATTCAATTCAAAATTGAAATTGATTTCTAGGCAATTAATTGGGACATTTCCAAGTAATTTTGATATGATTGATCCAATCAATCTTTATCACCTAATACCATGAATTATATATGATTCCTAATACATATATATAGTATTTAAAACACTTTTAAATACCTCATCTCTCAATTCCTAATTTAATTCATAATTAAATCATTGTGTCGAACACTTTTACGATAAAACTCTATTTCCCGTTTTTGAACGATTCAAAGTTTCCTATCAAAATATTCTAGGCTTTAATCTGATATGAGCTAGTAGGGGGACCTAATGGACCTATAGATCATGGGCTCCAACAATTCGAAGCTAGCCGACTAATCTCATTATCTAAACTAGCAAACATTCGTTAACTACCGGGACACTCCACTATAGCCCGATAGTTGCACTCCCCTCACTATAGATATATTTCTGTCCACTTGATTTAACCATGTTTAGTAAGTCATTCCTTCACAGGTTGTTTGTAGCTATAGCTAGGTCAAATAACCGTTTCACCCCTATAGTACTTCTTGTTCCTTAAGTTCCACTAATCCTCTAATGAACAATCGGTTTGAGGTCCAACCATCAAAACTAAGTCCCTCTCGATTCAACGAGAGGGTGGGGCCCCTTGTTCAAGTCCCGGAGTTAGTACTTAAGAGAACAACCTCTCTGCTATCCCTGAAAAGGGTAGGAGTGAATTCCGTCTTGCGAAACTATGTCCCCAGCTATCTATTCGATCTTATCCCCAAAATGGTAGGCTTGTTGAGTCGGCGATGCTGGCCACTCACACCCATGCAGATCAAAGGATAATCTCATATAAACAGGAGTTCATAGCTCGCTCAGGATTAAGAACGAGTTACCTAAGTCATCTATGTGAAATAGTCAGTTTCTACGGTAAACGACGTTATAAAGAGAAAGTGACTTATTTCGTGGTCCTGTCTTATGCAAACTCATTGCATAGGACGCCCCCACTCGCATGTCACCACATGAACGATTTAGGATCTCATCGTTTGTACTTAATACAAAGTGGGTCGCGTCCATAGTGTCTCTAGGATAAGGCACCCAACCGTATCCTTATACTATAGACTATTTTGACTATAAACTTGAACTTGATCCTACGATATGTCCCTACATATAGTTCGAGTATTCATTTTATAGCCAAGGATCTTAGTTTATTGGATTTAGGTTAATCATTCGCAATTTATATATTCAATAACATCTTTTACTGAATAACCTCAATAACGTCTTTATTGGAAATAGAATATGTTTAATGATTTACAAACTACGAGTTTATAGGACATTAAACCCAACAGAATCATCCTTAAAAACTCAAACAACTCCTCTGCATTAGAGGCCATAGGGGATGTATTCTCTCGCAGATCCCTTGCCCATTCTGCAAATCCTTTCCTGACCATGTGAAAGGATTTGGAATTCCCCAATTCTGTTAAAGCGGAATCGTAATTGGGACCGATTCGTAGTTAATTTTGTTTATCCAAAAATACTATTGCATTGCTTAAAACATAGAACAAATTCTATACAAACTTAAGGCTAAGCATACAAAATTTATTAGATCTAAATCTAAAGGGGAGAAGCAAACATACCGTCATTGACGACTCTGAATACTTCAAGAATGATTCTTGATTGCTCTGCAACAACAAAGAACACCACCATTTGATCTTCCCCACTATGACTCTGAGATTAGGAACGTAGTTGTGGGACTACCTAATCTTGAATGGGAAAAAATCTAGAGAGAAAATTCTCCCTAGAGTTCTTGGGTTGAGAGAATATAAGAGGGAGGCTAGAGAGAATGCAAGAATGCTTTCTTGTGGCCTTATGTTGTAGTCCCTAAACCCTAGGTTTAGTATTCTATTTATAGGAGAAAGGGCATGAATAAAATATTCATTTAAAATAAATTATTTTCATAACTGATTTAATCTTTTCCATAATTAATCAATTCCATGACCAACCAATTCCATGACCAATCAATTCCATAATTGATTAATCTTTTCCATAAATGATTGATCACTTTCATAAGTGATTAAATCATTTCCATAAATGATTAATTACTTCCATGAGTGATTAATCATTTTTATAATTGATTAATTTCCAATTAATTAGTTCTTTAATTAATTAATCACCAATTAAATATCATATATTTAATTTCAGACCTTCTATTAGTTAATTAATTAATTACCCAATTAAATATCATATATTAAATTTGAGACCTTCAATTAATTAATTCTATAATATGAATCAAATTCATATTAAAATTTGAACTCCTTCAAATTTTCTTATATCCTATAAATTTAATATGAATCAAATTCATATTAATATTTGAACTTCTTCAAATATTTATTTCTCTCATAGACTATAGTTTAATTAAATCTCATTTAATTTAAACTAAATTGAATAATTAATTAATTTATCTTCTAATTAAATACCATATATTTAATTAGACATATATTTGAACTCTTTCAAATATATCCATCTCTCAATATAATAAAGTTTAATCTAAAATTAGACTTTATATTTTAATGCATCACTATACATTATATTAATTTGTATCTCGTACAATTAACTTAATTCCCAATATGAATTTGAACTATTCAAATTCTCTCCAGATATATTTGTTCCTAATTACTCTTTACGAGCTAGCAGGGGGACCTAATGGACCTACAGATCAAAAGCTCCAATGATATAAGGTTAATAGATTAAACTCATTAATCAGGTTAACCAATATTCATTAATTGCGGGTCATTCCACTAAAGACCCACAGCTGAACTATTCTCACTGTAGAACATTTCTGTGTCCATGGATGTAGACCTATGCCGGTAAGTCAATCCTTCACGAGTGTTCGTAATCACAGCTGGGTCAAATTACCGTTTTACCCCTGTGTTACATCTGTCTCCTTAAGTACCAGCGCTCCTCTAATGAACAACCTGTTTATGGTTCAAACATTAAACAGAAAGTCCTCTCGGGCCAGTGAGAGGGCGGGATCCCTTTGTTCAAGTGTCAGAGTCACTACTTAAGGGAACATTCATCTACTTCACCTAGAAGCGGGAAGAAGTGAATTCCTTCTTGTGTTGTCATGTCCCCAGCCTCCCACTCGATCTTGTCCCCAAAAAGGAAGGCATATTGAGTCGGCGTATTGGTCACTCTCACCCATGCTAATCAAAGGACAATCCCTCATGAGAAGGAGTTCATGACACACTCAAGATTAAGACTGAGTTACCTAGGTCATCCTATTGAAACAGTAACCTAATTAGTTAACGGTGTTATAACTAATGGTTGACTATTTCGTGGTCCGGTCTTATGCAAACTCATTGCATAGGATACCCCCACTTGCATGTCTACTACATGGACGTTTTGGATCAATACGTCTGTATCAAATACAAAGCGAGTCGTATCTCATAGTATTACCAGGATAAGGTACCCAACTTTATCCTTGTACTATAGACCTTTTAGGTTGTTACTTGAACATCGATCCTCGTATGTCCCCACATACTAGTTCAAGTTATATACAAACAACCTTGGATCTTAGTTTATTGGATTTGGGTCAAATTGTGCAATATTTAACAATAACACTTTATTGTAGAAACTCAGTAACACTTTATTGAAACAAGTATACAATTTGTTTACATTCACTATGTACGAGTTTTAGGGCATAAAACCCAACACCATGATCTTGATAGTGTGCATGGTTCGATTTACTTTCCCAAGAATTATCTGCATGTCATCTCTCATAGTGTCATAATCTCCCCTTAATGTGGAGTATTTCTCCTCTAATTGTCCTCTCTCTAGTGACAACTGTTCGCTTGCCCCTTGAAATGCTTGGAGCTGACGTTCCAACGAGCTTGAATAACTTTTAAAAGCTTTAGACTCTTCTGATTGAGCCTGCATATTCATGCATAGATTGTCCAGCGTTCGCCTTAAAGCAGTATTGGCTTCTTCAAACTCGATAAGTTGCGTTTTCTGCTTGTTGATGGTTTCGTTTAATTCCGCAACTAACTCTAAGAGAGTCTCTTTGCCTCTTGAAAGGTCTTTCATCCTATCCTCTTGTGAACGAGTTGCCCTTTGTAATGCAGTATTTTCATTCCTCAAAGCGTGATTCTCCTTAATCAATCTTCTATTCTCCTCGTCCAATATATCATAATCTCTTTCTCGCTTGACTCGGTTTTTTGAAACTCTCTCTACTTCTTCGAGTTTGCTACTAGCTTGAGTTACCTGGTCCATCAAACGTTTGACCTCTTGCTGTAATTTTTAATTTTCTAGTTTCAATGTTTTATTTCTTCCCACTAACTCTATCCGCTCTGTCGCTAGTTGGCTAGGCTTATCTACTACTCTACTAGATGATTCTCCCACATTGTTACGAGTCGTAATTGGGATCTTGCTCCTCTTAATGCGCCATTGCAAATATTTTGGAGTAACTCCCTCAGAATGACTATTGCCATTTATCCTTCTAACTGTTTTCCAGGAAGTCAGCACTTGTCGCTTCTTTTCGTTAGAATTCTCGCAACTGTAGGAAAATTCTAATTTACGCAGACCATGAGTTGCTGGTATGAATTGTGTAAACCAACTTTGCCACAAGGCCAACAACGGAGCATAATGGACGCAACCCCAAGGGCCTACTAGAGGGACTGTGTGGAAGCTCCCGCATCTATAGATTAAGGCTTTTAGGGGCATCCAATGTGCCTTCCAAATCACATTTTCTAACTTGGAATTCGAAAAGAATGACATCCATGCTTCTTTCTTTGGAAAACTTGAGTTCCATGGTACCGTGCCAAATTCTGCAATTGTACTCCTTGTTAGATTCCAGGTGCTACTGAAGTTGATTTTTGGGCAACCAAAATCTTCTGGGAATTTAAAATGGCTATGCACCCAAATATAGAGTAAGGGCACACAACATCTCAACTTCCCGCCTTTGTTGGACTTACAATAATTGAGCGCCAACCGTTTCCGCTAGAAGAGGTATGGCTGGATCCACCCCTTGCTCAATGCCGAAGAATAGCTTCAAGAAATCACCATCCACATATCCTTTAACTCTGGGATACAAGACCATCCCGTAGATGCACAAAGCTAACAGAACCAGACCCTTTTCTTCATTTATGTGTTTGCGAGCGAGTTCTGTTAGATAATCTGCAGATATAGACTCTTCAACCCCTTTCAGTTTCACATTTTTTTTGCACTTCCTCCAGGTGTACAACTAGAAATTTGGATAAAGTTATCTTTGTAGTTAGCTGTGGGTTGAAACAATAGATCATTTCTCCACCTTTTTCTTCAATGTTCAGCATCGTGTGGTACTCCTTGAAGGAGTGAAGAACACTCGAGCGGAAGCGTCAGCGGATCTTGGGCCTTGATTTTCATTAATTTCTAAGATCGAAGCATGTTGAAAACAAGAACGAAAAACAGAGTGTTATGAACTTACCTCTTTTAACTCCGAATTCAAGCTTGTCGTTGGATATTTCTCATCACGAACTTGACATGGACGACCACCAAGATCTTCCCCGCTATTCTCCGACCTTAGAACGGGCTTGTGGGAACCCGAGCATGATGAATTTGAGAAAGGGAAAATAAGCTTAAGAGAAATGTGGGTTTGAGAGAAAAATTTCCAGCAACATTTTTTCATCATCTTCTTCTTGCTGCTCATTTCCATTCTCCTTTTAAAGGAGTAATCCATGCACTTAAAGTGCATTACATTTAGCCAGCAAATATAATGACTCAAACTCAAGGATTTGGTGTCACTTGATGAAGGAAACAACAAAAATTTGAATTTTAAGTTTAAAATTCAAATTTTGATTTTCATTACATCAATTTTCTTAATTAAAGTTAATTCAAAATTATTTTTAATTAAACTAATTAATTAAACAAATTTTAATTAATTATATTTATTTAATTTAATATAAAATATTTAAATCAAATAATTGCACCAAACCCGATATCTATAACCCGATATATTTGAATCACTATTCAAATTTAAACCGAATATGCATCAAATACATTTTCTAATATTTAAATCATATTTAAATAATTCTAACTCTCTTTAATAATTATAGTTTAATTCAAAGATTAAACTAAAACACGTTAAGTATATCGTATATAGTTAACGTTAATTCCCTAATTCAAATTTGAACGTACTTCAAATCCTTTCATCATTCTGTACTAAGGTTAGATCCGATTGAGCTAGCAGGGGGACCTAATGGACCTACAGATCATGGGCTCCAACGATCCGAGATTAACCGGTTGAACTCTTTCAATCCTAGTTAACCAACATTCGTTAACTAACGGGACATTCCACTATAACCCGTAGCTGAACTCCCCTCACTGTAGATATATTTCTGTCCACCCGATATAACCGTAATTAGTAAGTCAATCCTTCACAGGTTGTTCGTAACTATAGTAAGGTCAAAAGTCCGTTTTACCCCTATAGCACTTCTTGTTCCTTAAGCCTTCAACTGAGTCCCTAATGAACCATTAGTTTGTGGTCCGACCACGAAACCTAAAACCTCTCGGGCCAATGAGAGGGCGGCGCGCCTTTGTTCACGTCCTGGAGTCAGCATTTAAGGGAACAACCTTTCTACTATCCCTAAAGACGGGTAGGAGTGAATTCCATCTTGCAGGACTATGTCCCCAGCTATCTACTCGGTCTTATCCCCAAAGTGGCAGGTTTATTTGAGCGGCGCTTTATGGGCCACTCTCACCTATGCAAATCAAAGGATAATCCCGAATAAACAGGAGTTCATAGTTAGCTCAGGATTAAGATCGAGTTACCTAGGTCATCACTTTGAAATAGTCAGTTTCACAGTAAACGACGTTATAAAGTGAAAGTGACTTATTTCACGGTCCGGTCTTATACAAACTTCTTTTGCATAGGACGCCCCCACTCACATGTCTCTACACGAACGATTTAGGATCACATCGTTTGTATTAAAACAAAGTGGGCCTCGTCACATAGTTTTTCCTAGGATAAGATACCCAGTCTTATCCCTATACTATAGACCGTTTTAGGCTATGTACTTGAACCTGATCCACTTTTATGTCACTACATAAAGTTCAAGTATTCATCTCATAGCCAAGGATTCTAGTTTTATTGGATTTTGGTTAATAAAAACATAGTTAAACAAATCTTTCGACAACCATAATAAAAACTATTCTAATAAGTTTTATATATAAATTTGTTACATTTACTATCCACGAGTTTTAGGACATAAACCCCAACACTCCTCAATGATCGGGACTAAGTCGAAATCTTGAAATACGAAACACCTGTAGGCTGGGTCCCAGAATTCTAACAAAGCCTGGATGGTGAACCGATTAACTGGAATATACATGAGGTCTGCAATATGGTCGTATCTCTTTAAGAACAAAAATCTTCTTTCCGGCATTAAACCTTCCCAAATGGCCTTCAGCTCCCCTAGCTCGTTAGCAATGATTTGAACTTGGCTTGAGAAGGATGATGACACAAGGCTTTTATAAGGCAGATTATCCACATGTTTTAGTTGTGTCTACTCTACCCATTGTAGCACAGTACTCAACTCATCATACTCAGAGGAAGATGATCGTATCGACTCTACGGGTACATTGGCATTCATTTTGTTCCCATTTTGGAGGAAAAGAAAATGTAAGGAAATAATAATTAACTACTGCTTTAAATTAAAATAGATTTTTCATGCGCCTACACGGGAGCATTCACAATCTCCTCGAAGATCGACAATACGTCATCTAAAAAAGTAAGATAATACCATGGAGAAATGAATTTAAATTAAAATGTGAGGAAACTACTTTAATGTTATGAAAAATGGGAGAACACCCTTCATGCGCCTACACGGGAGCATTTGCAATCCCCTCGAAGGTCGACACTACTAATTCCAAAACATGATGCATGACCCAAACTAAGTGACATGAATGAACTAAATACCAAAGACGACTTCAAATGGAATAAGAAAGGAAGAAAGAAAGAGAAAAAAAAAAACAATTCAAATGGAAAGGCGAAAGAACGCTCCTTGGGATAGATTCTTTTTAAAGAAAATAAAGATTCAAAAGAAGAGAAAAATGAAGAGTAAAAATCTAAAATGGAAAGAATGTAGAAATATTTACTTCTCCAATAGAAAGACCTTTTTAGAAAACAAGTTTTTCCCTTCTTAAAGAAAGTTTTTTGTTTTGGCAAGACTTCAATTTCTTAAAACCCTTTTTTTTAAAATAAAAAAAAAAAAAAAAAAAAAAAAAAAAAAAAAAAAAAACTCTTTAACCAATTAAAAAAACTTATGTCTTGTCAAAATTTAACTCTTTATTTAAAAGAAAACCCCTCATTCAAAACAAAAATTAAGCTAAAAAAGAAAATTTCTGTTTTGAAGAAAAATAAAATAAAATAAAATAAAAACTTAGACTCTTAAAAGAAAATTTTCCTGTAAACAAAACTCGGACTTTTATTATGACAGAACTTTAAACTCTTTAGAATTTCAAGCAAAGTCTTAATTTTAGCTTTCAAAGAATTTCTATTCTTGACATAACTTAAATTCCTTTTTTTTAAAAAAAAAAAAAACCTTCTTTAAAAAAAAAAAAAAACAAAGTTCAAATTTTAGTTTTCAAAGAATTCTTTTCTTGACAAAACTTAAATTCTTTTTAAAAACAAAACCTTCTTTTTTTAAAAAAAAAAAAAAAAAAAAAAAAACAAAGTTCAAATTTTAGTTTTCAAAGAATTTTTTTGCTTGACAAAACTTAAATTCTTTTTTAAAAAAACCTTCTTTTT
Organism: Luffa acutangula; assembly: GCA_036850905.1. Classification (NCBI taxonomy): domain Eukaryota; kingdom Viridiplantae; phylum Streptophyta; class Magnoliopsida; order Cucurbitales; family Cucurbitaceae; genus Luffa; species Luffa acutangula. Next base: position 8,942,162 of record CM072090.1, read on the forward strand.
TTTTTAAAAAAAAAACAAAGTTCAAATTTTAGTTTTCAAAGAACTTTTTCTTGACAAAACTTAAATTCTTTTTTTTTTAAAAAAAAAAAATCTTCTTTTTTTTGTTTTAAAACAAAATTCAAATTTTAGTTTTCAAAGAATTTTTTCTTGACAAAACTTAAATTCTTTTTTTTTAAAAAAAAAAACCTTCTTTTTTTTTAAAAAAAAAACCTTCTTTTTTTTAAAAAAAAAAAAAACAAAGTTCAAATTTTAGTTTTCGAAGAATTTTTTCTTGACAAAACTTAAATTCTTTTTTTTTAAAAAAAACAAAACCTTCTTTTTTTTTTTTTTTTTAAACAAAGATCAAATTTTAGTTTTCAAAGAATTTTTTTGCTTGACAAAACATAAATTCTTTTTTAAAAAAAAACCTTCTTTTTTCTTTAAAACAAAGTTCAAATTTTAGTTTTCAAAGAACTTTTTCTTGACAAAATTAAAATTTTTTTTTTTTAAAAAAAAACCTTTTTTTTAAACAAAGTTCAAATTTTAGTTTTCAAAGATTTTTTTTCTTGACAAAATCTAAATTCTTTTTTTTAAAAAAAAAAAAAACAATGTTCAAATTTTAGTTTTCAAAGATTTTTTTCTTGACAAAACTTAAATTCTTTTTTTTAAAAAAAAAACCTTCTTTTTTTTTTTTAAACAAAGTTCAAATTTTAGTTTTCAAAGAATTTTTTTGCTTGACAAAAGTTAAATTCTTTTTTAAAAAAAACCTTCTTTTTTTTTAAAAAAAAAACAAAGTTCAAATTGTAGTTTTCAAAGAATTTTTTTTTTTTGACAAAACTTAAATTCTTTTTTTTAAAAAAAAAAAACCTTCTTTTTTTAAAAAAAAAAAAACTTTTTTTTTTTAAACAAAAAAAGTTCAAATTTTAGTTTTCAAAGAATTTTTTTCTTGACAAAACTTAAATTCTTTTTTTTTTTTTAAAAAAAACCTTTTTTTTTTTAAACAAAGTTCAAATTTTAGTTTTCAAAGAATTAATTCTTGACACAAAACTTTAATCCTTTAAAAGAGAACTTTTTTTTACAAAGTCTAAGCTTATTTTTAGAAGAATTTTTCCTTGACAAAACTTAAATCCTTTAAAAGAGATTTTTTTTTTTTTTAAAGTCTAAGCTTTTTTTTTAAAAAAAAAAATGAAGAACAAAAAGAAAAAAAAAACAAGAAAAAACAAGTGACACTAAGAAGAGTGGACTTTGAAACCTATTTTCCATGATTTACCCTTTTATTCAAACTAAAGATGACAATACGAAATGATGACATGAATATGAAGTGAGGTAAAAAAATTCTAACCCTAATGGATATAAAGGTCCCCAAATCAATCCAAGTGTTATAAAATAACAAATGAACTAACTTGAGTGAGGATTTTTCATGCGCCTGCACGAGGACAATTATGTCTCTTCGAAGGTCGACACTACTACATCCTCGATCCTAATCCTAAAGGTAAAGCCCGGGTATAGAGCTGTGGTTGTGTGTGATATGCATGACAATATAATATGAATTAACAATGCATTCATTAAAGCACAAAATATATTCACACAAGTCACTCCAACAATAACTATGCAGAAAATAAGATGGACCATAATAAATAAATAAATAATAAAATGAATCGAATAAAAAAAAAATGAAAACGACCTTAACCCTCTTAAGAAAAATCCCCAGTGGAGTCGCCAAGCTGTCGCAACGTCATCGCGATGCGGAGTGGCCGACGTCCTTTCCTAAGGGTCTCTTTCGAGGTTAAAGGTTTGGAGTCGCCACCAATCATCTTGGGGTGTGATTGGTCACCCAAAACAAATGAACTGGTCTTAAAAACCAAAAATAGGTTCGGGGTCAGTTGTGTGTAGGGAAGGTATTAGCACCCTACGCCACCCGTTTGAAAACATTTTTTTTATTACTTGAATTCATTAAACAAAGGTCCATGTCTTAACAAAAAATAAACAAATAAAATTTAAAGGAAAAAAAATTGAAAATTAAATGTCTCACTAATTTCACCTTATCTTTAAATAAAGTAAGGATTTAATTTTGTAAGTGGGGTTAACCCATAACTTTATTATCACGTATAAATTTCCCAATTAAGGAAAATGTTTCACCTCAAGAATTTGAAAATTATTTCAACTCCGTCATAGGCTGTACATGAATTATTTTGCCTCATATTTGTTAAGTTACACTTTAACGGCAAAATGTAAATTAACAATTACGAGTGGTAAAACTATTTCGATAAGGAAAAACGTCATCTAATATTTTGAAGTTTTTTGAAACTTTAATTTAAAACCAAGTAAAAAACAAATTTGACATTCAATTCAATTTCCAAATTAAAACCCAATCTCGGTTTATGAGATGAAATTCAATTTTGAAAAGAAATTTAATAAAAGCTCCCAAAGCAAGGTAAATTGGAATTAATTTCAAAACAAAATTCTAGGATAAATTAAAAACTTTAGGCCAAAAGTTTATTAATCCATGTTTTTTCTTTTTTCTCTCGTCATTTTGTCCAAAAAACAATTTGAAATTAGCTTGGAAAGTAAAGGGAAATTTAATTTGAAACGCCAAATTACATTCAATTTGACATTAGTTTGAGCATACAAATCAAAATCTAATATGAAACTCATATGAACCTTCCAAATTAAAATCCAAATTTAAGAGTTATTTAGGCAATGATGTCAAATTAAAAGATAGTTGGAGATGAAAAAACTGGGATTCATGAGACAACTTAAAATTCCAAATCAAAGTTTTAATATGAAGTTCAAACTTTAGGCTAATTAAACAAGACTAGAACTTGAATTGAAAATTGCAAATCAAGACTAAAGAAAGAGAAAAAAAAAAACAAAAAAAAGAACAAAAATAAAAAAGAAGGAAAAAAAAAAACTCAGATTTTTTTTTAAAATAAAGTAATAATAATGATAATAAATAACAACAAATCATAAATAAGAAAGAAATAAAAATATAAGGGAAAAGAAAAAACAAGGTGGGACCCACCCACCCATAACTTACTCTTTCTCTTTCATTGAACCTCTTCTTCCTCACGATTTTTTCCCTCTTTTTTTCTTTTTCTTCCCTCTTTTTTCCTTTTAACTCTTCCACCTTCCCTCCTCTTTTATCTTAAACCTCACTTAGGAACCTCGTCGGAATCAACGGGCAAGCGGCGGCGGCGAGGTGCGGCGGTGAGCGACGGCAGCGAGCGATGGCAGTGGTGAACTTAGATGTTTGAAAATCCTTCTAAAATCTCTACTTTTCCCTCTCAACAGCTCTCTTTCTCTCTCTAAGCTCTTTCTCAACATTCTTCACTCTTTCAAGCTCACCTTTACTCCTTCCACTTCTTCTCTTTGTTTCTCTTTATTATTTTTTTTTTTTGTCTTTGTTGTTGTCTTCCTCCATCTCCCCCCTATCTTTTATACTTAAAGGCCTTGCTAATTTGGGGTGGAAAGAGTGGGGAGTTGGAGAAAAAATGGGAAAGGGAGAAAGAATAGGGGAGAGATCAGAGAAATAATAGGGGAGAGAGTGGGGAGTTGGAGAAAAAATGGGAGACGGAAACGTGAGGGAAGAGAGAAAAAAGAAAAAAAATAATAATAATAATAAATAAATAAAATAAATAATGAATAAATAAAATAAATAATAAATACATAAATAAAATAAAATAAAAATAAAAAAATAAAAAAATAAAAATAGAATGAAAATATGATATAAAGTAAATAAAAATAAAACAAAACAAAAATAAAAATAAAACATAATAAAATAAATAAATAGATATAATAATAATAAAACGAAATAAAGAAATAAAATAAAATTAAATGAAATAAAATAAAATAAATAAAAAGATAAAGATAAAGAAATAAATAAAAAAAAGTAAAATGAAAATGAAAATAAACAATGAAAACCAAAAAAACAATTTTTTTGATAATATGTGGGGAAGGGGATTCAAACCTCCGATCTTTTGATCAGGTTACAAGCTTTATGCCAATTGAGCCAAACTCTTGTTGACATGCCAAAAAACAAAGTGCCACCAAATATTGAAAAACTTCAAACATTATTACTAAAAAGTAAGTCGGACCAAATACGGTGTCTACACCTATTTATAGGCAACCTCAAAGAAAATGAGAAAAATATATTTCTTCAATCCATTAGAAAATAGAACATTTGTATTGACAAATGCTACATTCTCAGAAGAAGACTACATGTAAGGACACATTCGTCATTTAGCTTTTCTTTATAAAAAAAAATAATAAAACAAAAGAAATGAAAAATGGAAAAAAAAAAAGAAAAAGGAAAAAAAATGAAGGCCCAAGCCCAAGTTCTAAAAAGAGGATTTTCTTCGAAATAAAAAAAAAAAAAAGAGAATTTTGGGTGTATGACCAAAATCTAGGGGGCAGTTCTGAAATATGGCTAAAAAATTAAAAACATTGAAATATGGCCACCAGGTTTTTTGAAAAAATTGGTTTATGTTACAAATACGGTGTAAATGTATTTAATTATAGATATCCATTTAGGGCATTCAACCCCACCATTTTAGGGCAACTCCCCATGACTCCTTGAATTTAGGCTCAAGACTCTCCCTCTCTCTCCTATTTTAGGTCTTGTAAGTTGTAACCATCCCCTATTGTACTAGTATAAATAGGGATGTTCATGAAGTGTTAAACACACAACTCAATTCAATACAATTCATTTGTTCTCTTCTCCCTACCTTTGCTCTCTATTTCTCTAAGTGTTCTTAGTGTTCTTGTTATTATTCTTCACATTTTTAACACGTTATCAGCACGATTCTCTTCCATTTTTTTTGTTCAATTAAAGGTAGGGTTCATTTTACTTTCCTTATTGTTTGCACATGTCTTCTGTACGTTTCACATATACAGTGTACTTGTATTATAAATACCCCGTATATACACTGTGTATTGAACGTTGACAACATATGTTTTATGCAAGATTATCGTATTATTTGTTATTATGCATATTATATGTGATTAGTAAAGTATCATATTTATGTATTGATGATATTAACATTTGAATCATTTTTATTGTTTATGATTCTATATTTGCCAATGACATATATGTTAATTACATTATCCACATAATTGAAATGTTGATAGTATTCATATATTCTTATTACTTATGTGATAATCTAGAATGTTTAATGCATATTTGATGATAAGCATGATGCACATATATACCATGTATATATCTCAATTTTAAATTATGTGCATCTTCTAAACTTTCTCGTTTTGCTAATGTATATTTCCCTCATTAGTTTATGTAGTATTTGTTCGGTATAATTTTCTCATAATTCTCTGTATATTTTATTCCATGTGCATTTAATATATATACTGAGTATTTGCTATACTGTCACAGCTTTATATACAGAGTATTTGCTATATTGTCACAACTTTATATACAGAACATGTTATATATATTGTTATATATCTTATACAAATATTGGAACATGTTGTTTACAGACAATTTTTATTTGGGTTTCATACGTATGTTTGAATATTTTTGTTTGTGTTGATTAACTTTTGAAATTCATAATAAACACATGTATTAGTTTAAATTTTCCTATGACAAAGTTTGCAAGACTTGTATAGTAGTTAGTTGATCTTCCTAAAGTTAAGTTTGATGTTATGCACACGAAGTTGCATAAAAATGCTCCGTTTGATTGAATGCACCTGAAGTTGCATCATTTTCAAATCAAGAATTGCTCATGATTAAATGCACATGTAGTTGCACAAGTTTAATGCTCACTTTAATTAAATGCACTTGTAGTTGCATAATTTTAATCAATAAGTGATTTTAAACAAGTGAGCATGTGTTAAGAATAATGTTTCTTTCTTCTCAATTTTAGATATGCTCTTGTAGTAACAATATTGAGAAAGAAAAAGTTTAAATATTGTGGTGAGCAAACACCATGTTTTCTTGAGATTAAAGCAATCAAATGAGCATTTGATGAAAAATCATGAATCTCAACCAATTGTTTCAATATCATTCCCTGAAGTGAATATTGTATTATCGAATATTTGTTGTCAATGTCGAGATCATGATCAATAATAAAGGAAGAAGCAATTACTCATCTAGTGGTGGTTACTGAAAGAAAAGTTTCATATTTTAGATATGATATAAAAAATGCATTAGTTTTGTACCTGTTGTACAAAAAATGAGAACCATGTGTGAAAGCAAACTTTGCAATCTCCTGAAGAGATGATTAATCTTGGAAATATGAAATAAATGTTGTAAATCTCATTAAATCTCCTGAAGAGAAAATGAACATCATTAAAGCAGCAACAAAATGTTATATTAGATTATGTCAATATCCTTTTATTTAATGTTAATTTATGTTTATTTATTAAGTTCGATTTTATATTCAATTTCTTATTCTGGGGCTCACTGTGTTATTTTATTTTCCTGAAGAAACATGAATGTTTCACATATTTTGGTTGACTCCATGATGAACCATGAAGATTTATGCTTGGCAGATAGCGCAATAACACACACTATCCTTAAAAGTAGGAAATACTTCTCAAAATTGACAATGCTTGAAGCAAAAGTCAATACAATATCGGGTCCTGCAGACTTGATTGAAGGTTTTGGAAAAGCGAATATTATTTTGCCTAGAGGAACAAAATTTACAATTGATAATGCTTTGTTCTCTAGTAAATCAAAAAGAAACCTACTGAGTTTTAAAGATATACGTGCTAACGATGATCATATAGAGACTGATATGAAGAATAATATAGAGTATTTTTATATTATATCTACTGTCTCACATGAGAAACGTATATTAGAAAAGTTGCATGTCTTTTCTTCTGGATTATATTACACGCATATTCGTGTTATTGAAACATATGCAACAATGAACCTGAAGTTCAATGATCCAGATATATTTTCTGTTTGGCATGATCGATTGGGTCATCCTGGGTCAATAATGATGAGAAAGATTATTGAAAACTCACATGGACATCCATTGAAGAACCAGAAGATTTTTCAATCTAATGAATTGTCATATGATGCTTGCTCTCAAGGAAAATTAATTATTAGACCCTCACCAGCTAAAATTGGAATTGAATCCCCGCATTTCTAGAACGAATTCATGGTGATATATGCGGACCTATAAATCCACCGAGTGGACCATTTAGATATTTTATGGTCCTAATTGATGCATCCAGTAGATGGTCACATGTGTGTTTATTATCAAGTCGAAACCTTGCATTTGCAAGATTACTTGCTCAAATAATTAAGTTAAGAGCACAATTTCCTGATTATGTAATCAAGAACATTCGTCGTGATAATGCTGGTGAGTTTACATCCCAATCATTTAATAATTATTGTATGTCAGTTGGGATAAGTATTGAACATCCTGTAGCTCATGTTCATACACAAAATGGTCTAGCTGAATCATTTATAAAACGTCTGCAATTAATTGCTAGATCGATGCTTATGAGAGCAAGACTTCCAATATCTGTATGGGGTCATGCAATTTTACATGCTGCATCGCTTATACGCATTAGGCCAGCAGCCTATCATAAATACTCTCCAATACAATTAGCTTATGGCCAGCAGCCAAATATATCTCACTTACGAACGTTTGGAAGTGCAGTATATGTTCCAATTGCTCCACCAAAATGTACTAAGATGGGTCCTCAAAGGAGGCTAGGAATATATGTTGGATTTGATTCCCCATCAATTATTAGATATCTTGAACCCCTGATGGGTGATGTATTTACTGCACGATTTGCTGATTGTCATTTTAATGAGACAAATTTTCCAACATTAGGGGGAGAGATTAAGAAGTTGGAAAATGAAATTACATGGAATGCAGCGTCATTGTCTCATTTAGATCCCCGTACAAATCAATGTGAACTAGAAGTTCAAAAGATAATTCATTTGCAAAATATTGCAAATCAAATGCCAGATGCATTTACAGATGCTAAGAAAGTGACCAAGTCACATATACCAGTTGCAAATACACCACCACGACCAATGGGTTCCAAAGATAAAAATCCTTGAAAAAAAAAAGTAGTCAATAATCAAAATGACTTAATTGATAATGTGGATATTCCAGAAGAAATCCCGGATGTGACTACTCATGAGAATATCAAAGAAGGTGAAATACCTGAGGATAATAATGAAATTTCGATAAATTATGTAATGAATGAAAAAAGATGGAACCGGAACAATATAATTATTGATAACATTTTTGCGTATAATGTTGCTTATGACATCATTTCTGAAAATGATGATTATGAACCAAAATCTGTCGAAGAATGTCGACATAGAAAGGATTGCCTTAAGTGGAAAGAAGCAATCCAGACAGAATTAAACTCACTTTCAAAACGTGAGGTTTTTGGACCAGTAGTCCAGACACTAGAAGATGTCAAACCTGTGGGATACAAATGGGTATTTGTAAGAAAAAGAAATGAAAAGAATGAGGTCACAAGATATAAAGCGAGACTTGTTGCACAAGGGTTCTCGCAAAGGCCTGGTATTGATTATGAGGAGACATATTCTCCTGTGGTGGATGCAATAACATTGAGATATTTGATTGGCCTGACTGTGTATAAAAAGCTTGACATGCATCTTATGGATGTAATTACAGCATATTTATATGGATCTCTTGATAATGATATTTATATGAAGATCCCTGAAGGATTAAAAATACCGGAGTCATATAATTCAAATCCTAGAGAATTATATTCGATCAAATTACAGAGATCCTTATATGGATTAAAACAATCAGGACGAATGTGGTATAATCGCCTGAGTGAATATTTATTGAAAGAAGGGTATCAAAATAACCCGATTTGTCCATGTGTTTTTATAAAGAAATCACAGTCAGGATTTGCTATCATTACTGTATATGTTGATGATTTGAATATAATTGGAACTCCTGAAGAGCTTCCAAAGGCAATAGAATATCTTAAGAAAGAATTTGAGATGAAAGATCTCGGTAAAACAAAGTTTTGCCATGGCTTACAAATTGAGCATCTAACAGATGGAATATTTATTCATCAATCAACTTATACATAAAAGATATTAAAGAGATTTTACATGGACAAAGCGCATCCATTGAACATTCCAATGGTAGTTCGTTCACTCGATGTAAAGAAAGGACATCTTTCGACCTCGAGAAGATAGTGAAGATCTTCTTGGTCCAGAAGTACCATATCTTAGTGCAATTGGTGCACTTATGTATCTTGCTAATAACACACGACCTGATATAACATTTTCAGTAAATTTATTAGCTAGATATAGTTCTTCTCCAACAAAAAGACATTGGAATGGAGTTAAGCATATCCTCCGTTATCTTTGAGGGACAATTGATATGGGTTTATTTTATTCTAATAAATCAAATTTTGATCTAGTTGGTTATGCAGATGCAGGTTGTTTATTTGACCCACATAAAGCTAGATCTCAAACAGGTTATTTATTTACATATGGAGGAACTGCTATATCATGGAGGTCTATGAAGCAGACAATAACAGCTACTTCCTCAAACCATGCTGAGATCCTGGCGATTCACGAGGCTAGTCGAGAATGTGTATGGCTAAGATCAATGACTCAACACATTTGTAAAGATTGTCCAACAACATTATATGAAGACAATACAACATGTATAGCCCAAATCAAAGGAGGATACATTAAAGGAGATAGAACGAAGCATATCTCACCAAAGCTCTTCTACACTCACGATCTTGAAGAAAATGGCGATATCACTGTTCAACAAATTTCTTCAAAAGACAACTTGGCAGACTTATTTACGAAGGAATTACCTACTGCAACATTTGAGAAGTTGGTAAACAACATTGGAATGTGACGACTAAGAGATCTCAAATGATGTCTTCATGAGGGGGAGCAAATATACTGCACTCTTTTTCCCTTCGCTATGGTTTTTCCCATTGGGTTTTCCTAGCAAGGTTTTTAATGAGGCAGTAATTAATGTATATAAATATAATGTACTCTTTTTCCTTCACTGGGGTTTTTCCCATTGGGTTTTTCCTAGTAAGGTTGTAATGAGGCATATATTTCATATACAATGGATATCTAAGGGGGAGTGTTACAAATACGGTGTAAATGTATTTAATTATAGATATCCATTTAGGGCATTCAACCCCACCATTTTAGGGCAACTCCCCATGACTCATTGAATTTAGGCCCAAGACTCTCCCTCCCTCTCCTATTTTAGGTCTTGTAAGTTGTAACCATCCCCTATTGTACTAGTATAAATAGGGATGTTCATGAAGTGTTAAACACACAACTCAATTCAATACAATTCATTTGCTCTCTTCTCCCTACCTTTGCTCTCTATTTCTCTAAGTGTTCTTAGTGTTCTTGTTTTTGTTCTTCATGTTTTTAACAGTTTACTTTATTTATTCCATTTTTATCCTTCTTCCAAAACAGGCAATCAATCTCCTAAATATATGGAATACATATTTTCTTTTCAGTTTTTTATCTAACTTTAAATCTAGATTTTATCTCCTAAAATCATGCTAATTTTGAATCTACTATTTACATATGAGTTTTCTTTTACTCTATTTTAGGCTCAAATCAAGCATGTCATTCTTAAGTTGGGGACGACACCAAAAATGGAAGGACAAATGAAGGTCATTGAAGGTCATTTCGTTATTCTCGCACACTTTCAGTAGAATTGAAGAATGTTGAGAAAATAAATGAAAATGGGGAATGAAGAAGAAACATCGATGTAACTTTGGGGGCAAGGGATCAATATGAAGGTCATTTCGTTATTCTCGCACACTTTCAGTGTTCTTTTTGCTTTCTGCCTTTTTTTTTCCTTTATCAAGTGTCTTTCTATTTTTAATACTCCAGGGTTTTCATTGTCTAACACATTTGAAAAATGATTTTTATGAGATTACAGAGTATGGGATTACACAGTATTTGTGTAATTTGGAAGAGATTACATACTATTTAGAACACTTAATCTGGGTAGGGATTACATAGTATTTAGAGCACTTTATATGGCATTGATGTTTTTTTATCAGTATTTTATAGGATTACACAGTATTTGTGTAACGCCCCGGGATTTTAAAAGCTAACCCAGCGACATTACTAACTCCTAGACCAAAACAAACCGTGAGCACCGAAAATTTCGGCAGCATAACGGCACACATTGGACTAACCCAAAATTTTCCTACACCTGCTGAACAAGAAAAACACTTCTATATACATATTATCAAATGACTCCACCAACTACAACCCGACAGAACATTCACAGAACCAACAGCCAGCAGTAAGCAACTACAACCAATCCAGGAACACAAATGAAACAGATCTTATAATACTAATTCGTTCAAAACAACTTAATGATTAACCACTAAAGGAGTAGATGGAGTTCTTTAGAACAAACACAACTAACCCTATAACTCAACAAGAACAATTCAGGACTAAACCTAGCAGGACAACAGTTGTCCAACCAAAATTTAAGCATCACCATCCTATTCAAGATAAACATCAAGCTAACCAATATGAAAGAAAAAGGGGAACAACACAACTAGCTAAGTTCTTCCTCATATGCCTCCTCCGCATCACCACGGTCCACGCAGTCAGCCTGCAAAATCTGGTAGTTGGGGGGAGAGAGAGGGGAGGGGGTCAGTACACTAAGGTACTGGTAAGCAGCCCCTACCTGAGAAGCCATCAAACAACAGACAACAAACAACATGCTTTTCATGCGCAAAACATCATGCTTCTTAAAAGCGGTAAACACAACATCATGCTCAAAAGCTAGTAACAAATGACTCTCCTAAGCCATAACTCATGCATCTCTCTATGCAACTCGCTAACCACTCAAGCTCCACGAGTTCACTTAGCCCTCACATAGCTCTTCACACGTGATTTCCGCGTCACGCTCCGCCACACTCCCCAAGACTCACCCCTCGAGTTGTACTGACCCCTGACCATTTATACCCAGGGCCTCGACACTTCTCTACAGAGCTCGGCATTCGACCCTTGACCATTTATACCCAAGGCCTCGAACTGTGCATCGACCCTTGACCATTTATACCCAAGGCCTCGATGACTAAGCAACGTATTGACCCTTGACCATTTATACCCAAGGCCTCAATACTTGCCTCAGGACTCATCACACCGACCCTTGACCATTTATACCCAAGGCCTCGATGCTCCTCTTTATCTAACATTGGCATATCGACCCTCGACCATTTATACCCGAGGTATCGACACAAATAGTGATATATCAGTCCCCGACCTTTTATACCCGAGGCCCTGATAATCACTTTACTTTCCTTGAAACATTATCAGTCCTTGACCATTTATACCCGAGACCCTGATAACTCAATCACAATGCTAGTTCTCTTTAAACCCATGGTGACATGTCACCCCTCGACCATTTGTACCCGAGGTGCACTGACACTCACCCAACTTTCCTTTCTTTCACACTTTAGGTCCCTGACCTATATCTCACATCTCCTAGAATGCATATGCCCTGCAACATGCTTCTAGACTCATGCTCCTGCCCACTAAGCATTTACATGACCACATCTCACAACTCATGTTTGACTCTCGAATGCAAAACCGAACCAACACGCTTTACATCAAGCCAACATGCAACAACAACTCATGCTTTACAACCAGTCATTAAGCAACAAAAGTCATATTTTTCAACCATAACATATATATTTGCATATATTCAGAGAAACAAGAAACATGAGGGTAGTTATAAAGCGAGTAACACTCAGCATGCATCACACAGTCAAACAGACAACATCAAGTAAGAACTACTTACTTAAAGCTCACGAGCGCTCCTATAACCAAACAAAGAGCTCCTAAAAACTCGAAAAGCTCCAACACCAAACTTAGATTCAAGTTCGACGGCAAGATCGACAACTCGGAACAAGTTCGAATCCTCTAAAGCCCCATCAAACAGGATGAGTCCTCGCTGGAAAATAACTCAGTCAGCTCTACTTGATCATAAGCTACAAGTAACAACTTCCAGCAACAAGGACTAATTAGCAGAGCCTAACAAGAGTTCTAACAAGGCTAATAAGGTAGAGAAACTTACCAAACCACACTAATGAGTCCAAAAGCTTGCTGGAATTTGACAACCAGCACCAAAGCTCTTTGAGCCAACACCATTGAATTGCAAGGGTTAAAAGGCGTGGAAACTTACCGAAATCCACCAAACGAGCTTTACTGCTTGCTGATTGGTGTTCAAATTAACCCAACAACCAAGGTCTCCAACCAACAAGTTATGGGTAACCCAATTTAAGGCCGTTCAGGTTATGGGTATTCACTGAACACCAAGTTTTAGTCCCAAATCAGCTCTGGACAGCAATGAAACAAACTTCATTCAACAATTCCATATTAATTAGTGAGTGGGTATTCTTAATTCGAATTCGAATAAGCATGGGTCACGATGAAGACTTATCGAAAGAGTCCAAACACGCTGAAACGGACTTTAAATCAGCCCGAACGCGCACAACACGTTAGAACGACGAAGAGTTCAGCCACTACTCACTAGTCCAGCCGAAAACAAGAGGAAGGAAGGATTAAACTCGCTGCTTGAGGATCTTGAAAGAGAATTGAGAGAGGAAAAGACCTTACACGCGGGTTGCAGGTTCAAAACCGAGACTGTGGGTGCTGGTCGGCGCTCGCGGATGCAGGGGTCACAGATCTGCTGTTGTTGGCGTCAGAACACGGGAGAGAGAGAGATCGACCGAGGAGATGGAGGTCCGCGTGGGTCTTGCTGCTTGAGCCGATCAAACACGCGAGGGGGAGAGGGAGTCAAGTCTGCTACTTGCACACAATGAATGGGAAAGAAAGAGGGAGACGAAGACTCACCAATCGTAGGTTCACTAGCCGACGCACGCAAGAGTGAGGGAGAGATCGACGGAGATTGGTCTTCGAGTGGTTGGCAGCGCAAGAAGAAGCTGAAGGAGAAGGGCTGGCGGCTGAAGAGGAACACGCAGGGGGGGTTCTGGCGGCTGCTACACGAAAAGAGAGGGAAGAGATGAATAGTTTTAGGGCTTCTTCTTTTTTATTATTCTATTTCATTTTCTTTCTTTTCTTTTCTTGATTTTTAAACACACCCAAGAATAGAAAATCCCCATTAAAATAAGGAGATCTTATCTAGGTTTCAAATTTAAAAACCCAAACTTAATTCTTGAAAGATTTGGAAATAGAAAATAACCCGACTGATAAAAGGGTTTGGGCCTTTTTGATATTTAAAATAAATATCAAATGTTAAACCTCTAACTTTAGGAAGTTAAAGATTTAATTAAAAATCTCTTTCCCCTAAATTTTAGAAATTTAGTTTAACGACCCAAGGCTAAATTCTAATTCTAATTTTCCAAATTAAAATAAGAACGCCCAATAAATTTCAAAACGGCTCGATTCCGAAACGCGGGGCGTTACAATCTCCCCACCTTAAGAACTTTTGTCCTCGAAAGTTGCTCGTCTAACCACAATGGATGACTAGCCTTGAACCCGACACCAACTTCTCAAGGCGCTCTATACCAGCGGCTTTTTGCTCAACAAGCCACCTTCCGCTGGAATCCCAAAGCTTAACTAAGGCTCAAGAGGAATAGTTGATGCACAGCCAGAACAACAACTTTAGAGACAAGTTGTGTTGAACATACAACACTTGAAGCAAAGCTTGCTTACGGGCAACTTGACCAAGTGCATTAAGAACACTAAGGGTCTGACAAAGACCAAACCGAACTCGGATCTTGCACGATCTACAGGAACTTAGCCATGTGCATCAAAAAGCCAACTTCACTAGCAAAGTTGGAGCTAAGCTATCTGCCTTAGCACGACACACGAGAGGCTCGCTTTTAACGATGCCACTAGAGGGAACACATGCTGCTAACGTCAGCTTAAACCTTTGAGCTTGACATATTTAAAAGCCACCATCAACGACAACTCGAATGATCATCCCGATCCTACGGAAGGCTTCATCAGCAACTTCTCCAACTTTAAGCCTACATTGTTGGTATGTTGCAACCGCTAGATTCGACTAGGCTTCGCCAAAGGATCATCGAAACAGCTTCCGCTGCCAGCTTTCCTTATCAAACCAACCACCCTTCCTAGAATGGCTACGGGATGACAATAACACCGCCCTTGGTGTTATCTTATTAAGAGCAAACCAAGGGAACTCGTCCTCACGACAAGTGGCGCTAAAATCACGACTCATCATTGATTTTTTTTAGCATCTTGTTTCGGACTAAGATCTCACTGCTTGAGGGAAATGTTTTGACTCTTGGTCTAAGCATAAACCAACCCACCATCAAGAACATGCCACGAGCAAGTCCAACAAGACCCTAAGACTTGGTTTAGAAACCCGTAGCAGTTGCAAAACGCTATTCAACCCGAAGATGCCACAGAATGCTTGCAACCCTCAACTTGATTTTGGAAGCATCCTTGGGACGATAATTCCATGACACTAAATCTTGAGGAGGTTGGATCACAAAACTATTCCTAGAAAGAACCTTTTCCTTGGAACTAGCCTATACTAAGAGGTTCGCCCAACTTCACCTATTACAAGAAAATCTCTTGATTCCTTAGGACATAGGCAATGTTTAGTAGGGCTTGGAAACCAACCGACTAGCTTCCACTAACTTCAAAGGAAATGAAAGTTCTAGTCGATGCAACAAACATACTCAAGCAAGACTAGGGCATGCATCACAAAAAGATTCCAACGACAAGGCATTACAAGAAGAATTGGAATTCTAGAGCAACAGATAGACTCGAGAAAGAAGCACTAACCTGGAAATGAGAGGTGAAACCGACTTCCCACCTTAAGGACTCCATTGATATTTGCCTAGCTAACCTCCTTGGGCACTTGACGTCTGGGCTGCTCATGATGAACAATCCTTAGCATAGTGACCTCTCTTATTGCATTTGAAACAAACTTTTCTTTTTATCCAACACTCTCCTTTGTGAAGCTTGTGACAAGAAGGGCAAGGAGGATATGGAACGAACTCCTTCACCTGCTGCTGAGTAGGCTCAATAGGTGGGTTCCTCAGGGGAGACAACTTTCTTTTATCTCCAGAGGTTGATCCCTTCTCGAGATGAGGTTGTGGCTTCTTAGAAACATTCTTATCCATGATCAATGCACCCGTGAGTGCTTCAGCAAAGGTCGTGGGCCTGCTTAGGGCTACAGAGCCTCGAATTTCCTCACGAAGACCTTTAATGAATCTCTTAATCTTCCGCTCTGGCGTGCTGACCAGGTCAAGAGCAAAGCGTGATAGTGCAGTGAACTTCCTCTCATACTGCACTACAGACATACTCCCCTGGGCCAAATGAAGAAATTCCGCTTCTTTGTCGTCCTTGACCGTCTCCGGGAAGTAATAATCATACAACAGATCCTTGAACCTTTCCCACGAGATCGGCCGATTAGCATGGTCTTCGGCTGCTGCCACCGATTGCCACCACGTGCGAGCGTCATCCTTGAGCATGAAAACTGCCCCTCTGATTTTCAAGGAATCATTACAGTTCATGAGGTCAAACAGTGCCTCCAAATCAGTGATCCATCGCTCTGCCGCTAAAGGATTTTCGGATTGCCCATCAAAAGAGGGAGGCCCGTAGCGCTTGAAGTCCCTAATGAACTAGGATTCCTCCGCGTTCTCAGGTACCCAATTAGGGTTTCGCGGTGGCCTAGCATTTCTCTGGGCCATGTTATCGAACATGGTCTGGAGGGCTTCCGGAGTGATCAGCATAGGAGCTGCAAGAGGGGCCGGAGGAGGTGGGGGAGGAGGAGGATCAACCCTGCGCTGACTGGGAGGAATCAGGGGATTAGCCTCCTGCATAGGGGGAGCCAGAGGATCGACCCCCTGCTGAGTAGTAACTTCCTCTACTTGATCATCTTGATCGACTATTGGAACCTCAGGGTCATGACCGCGAGACATTGCCTGAGAAGGTGGTACTAAGGTCAAGGGACAAATAGCAACTAGGATATAAGCACTAACCTACGTCTAGGCAACAACCTGATCCTACTAACAAGCAACATTGCACAAAACAACCACAAGAAGAACAAAAGCTATCTACATCTATGGGAGCATCCTACTCCTACTACCAGACAAGAGTCACACAAATCAAGGCAAGCTATCTATCCGCCTACAGGGAGCATCCTAAACCTAGCTACTATATAACAAGCAACATAGGAAAACAACATGCTCAGACAAGGCAAACAAGCCCATAACAGGAATTCAAGCAAGCAGCAACAATTATGCAAACAATCAAGTACATCAAAATAATCATGGCAACATGATAATATCTTAACCAGACCAACGTACCTGGTGATGGAGAGGAGAACGAGGAAGACCATAACCCTAAACAACCAAACAACCTAGATTTCCTAGGCCAGTCTACAGGAACAACTCTGGTCTGATACCAACTGTAACGCCCCGGGATTTTAAAAGCTAACCCAGCGACATTACTAACTCCTAGACCAAAACAAACCGTGAGCACCGAAAATTTCGGCAGCATAACGGCACACATTGGACTAACCCAAAATTTTCCTACACCTACTGAACAAGAAAAACACTTCTATATACATATTATCAAATGACTCCACCAACTACAACCCGACAGAACATTCACAGAACCAACAGCCAGCAGTAAGCAACTACAACCAATCCAGGAACACAAATGAAACAGAGCTTATAATACTAATTCGTTCAAAACAACTTAATGATTAACCACTAAAGGAGTAGATGGAGTTCTTTAGAACAAACACAACTAACCCTATAACTCAACAAGAACAATTCAGGACTAAACCTAGTAGGACAACAGCTGTCCAACCAAAATTTAAGCATCACCATCCTATTCAAGATAAACATCAAGCTAACCAATATGAAAGAAAAAGGGGAACAACACAACTAGCTAAGTTCTTCCTCATATGCCTCCTCCACATCACCACGGTCCACGCAGTCAACCTGCAAAATCTGGTAGTTGGGGGGAGAGAGAGGGGAGGGGGTCAGTACACTAAGGTACTGGTAAGCAGCCCCTACCTGAGAAGCCATCAAATAACAGACAACAAACAACATGCTTTTCATGCGCAAAACATCATGCTTCTTAAAAGCGGTAAACACAACATCATGCTCAAAAGCTAGTAACAAATGACTCTCCTAAGCCATAACTCATGCATCTCTCTATGCAACTCGCTAACCACTCAAGCTCCACGAGCCTACTTAGCCCTCACATAGCTCTTCACACGTGATTTCCGCGTCACGCTCCGCAACACTCCCCAAGACTCACCCCTCGAGTTGTACCGACCCCTGACCATTTATACCTAGGGCCTCAACACTTCTCTACAGAGCTCGGCATTCGACCCTTGACCATTTATACCCAAGGCCTCGAACTGTGCATCGACCCTTGACCATTTATACCCAAGGCCTCAATACTTGCCTCAGGACTCATCACACCGACCCTTGACCATTTATACCCAAGGCCTCGATGCTCCTCTTTATCTAACATTGGCATATCGACCCTCGACCATTTATACCCGAGGTATCGACACCAATAGTGATATATCAGTCCCCGACCTTTTATACCCGAGGCCCTGATAATCACTTTACTTTCCTTGAAAAATTATCAGTCCTCGACCATTTATACCCGAGACCCTGATAACTCAATCACAATGCTAGTTCTCTTTAAACCCATGGTGACATGTCACCCCTCGACCATTTGTACCCGAGGTGCACTGACACTCACCCAACTTTCCTTTCTTTCACACTTTAGGTCCCTGACCTATATCTCACATCTCCTAGAATGCATATGCCCTGCAACATGCTTCTAGACTCATGCTCCTGCCCACTAAGCATTTACATGACCACATCTCACAACTCATGTTTGACTCTCGAATGCAAAACCGAACCAACACACTTTACATCAAGCCAACATGCAACAACAACTCATGCTTTACAACCCGTCATTAAGCAACAAAAGTCATATTTTTCAACCATAACATATATATTTGCATATATTCAGAGAAACAAGAAACATGAGGGTAGTTATAAAGCGAGTAACACTCAGCATGCATCACACAGTCAAACAGACAACATCAAGTAAGAACTACTTACTTAAAGCTCACGAGCGCTCCTATAACCAAACAAAGAGCTCCTAAAAACTCGAAAAGCTCCAACACCAAACTTAGATTCAAGTTCGACGGCAAGATCGACAACTCGGAACAAGCTCGAATCCTCTAAAGCCCCATCAAACAGGATGAGTCCTCGCTGGAAAATAACTCGAGTCAGCTCTACTTGATCTTAAGCTACAAGTAACAACTTCCATCAACAAGGACTAATTAGCAGAGCCTAACAAGAGTTCTAACAAGGCTAATAAGGTAGAGAAACTTACCAAACCACACTAATGAGTCCAAAAGCTTGCTGAAATTTGACAACCAGCACCAAAGCTCTTTGAACACGGGTTGCCCGGGGTTCGAATTGGGTTCTACTGCCACTTAAAAGCACACCCATGGATTATAGGCTATTCAAGAGCCAACACCATTGAATTGCAAGGGTTAAAAGGCGTGGAAACTTACCGAAATCCACCAAACGAGCTTTACTGCTTGCTGATTGGTGTTCGAATTAACCCAACAACCAAGGTCTCCAACCAACAAGTTATAGGTAACCCAATTTAAGGCCGTTCGGGTTATGGGTATTCACCGAACACCAAGTTTTAGTCCCAAATCAGCTCTGGACAACAATGAAACAAACTTCATTCAACAATTCCAGACTAATTAGTGAGTGGGTATTCTTAATTCGAATTCGAATAAGCATGGGTCACGATGAAGACTTATCGAAAGAGTCCAAACACGCTGAAACGGACTTTAAATCTGCCTGAACGCGCACAACACGCTAGAACGACGAAGACTCCAGCCACTACTCACTAGTCCAGTTGAAAACAAGAGGAAGGAAGGATTAAACTCGCTGCTTGAGGATCTTGAAAGAGAATTGAGAGAGGAAGAGACCTTACACGCGGGTTGCAGGTTCAAAACCGAGACTGTGGGTGCTGGTCGGCGCTCGCGGATGCAGGGGTCACAGATCTGCTGTTGTTGGCGTCAGAACACGGGAGAGAGAGATCGACCGAGGAGATGGAGGTCCGCGTGGGTCTTGGTGCTCGAGCCGATCAAACACGCGAGGGGGAGAGGGAGTCAAGTCTGCTACTTGCACACAATGAATGGGAAAGAAAGAGGGAGACGAAGACTCACCAATCGTAGGTTCACTAGCCGACGCACGCAAAAGTGAGGGAGAAATCGATGGAGATTGGTCTTCGAGTGGTTGGTGGCGCAAGAAGAAGCTGAAGGAGAAGGGCTGGCGGCTGAAGAGGAACACGCAGGGGGGTCTGGCAGCTGCTACACGAAAAGAGAGGGAAGAGATGAATAGTTTTAGGGCTTCTTCTTTTTTATTATTCTATTTCATTTTCTTTCTTTTCTTTTCTTGATTTTTAAACACACCCAAGAATAGAAAATCCCCATTAAAATAAGGAGATCTTATCTAGGTTTCAAATTTAAAAACCCAAACTTAATTCTTGAAAGATTTGGAAATAGAAAATAACCCGACTGATAAAAGGGTTTGGGCCTTTTTGATATTTAAAATAAATATCAAATGTTAAACCTCTAACTTTAGGAAGTTAAAGATTTAATTAAAAATCTCTTTTCCCTAAATCTTAGAAATTTTGTTTAACGGCCCAAGGCTAAATTCTAATTCTAATTTTCCAAATTAAAATAAGAACGCCCAATAAATTCCAAAACGGCTCGATTCCGAAACGCGGGGCGTTACAATTTGCATTGGAAGGGATTGGGATTAAAGCACTTTTATGGGATTACACTATATTTTTTTATTGGATTATACAATATCTAGATGGCTCACACTTAAATCAAGTTGACATTTAATTTGAATTTTGATATCTATAAGCAACCCTTTTGTATTTGTGTGACTCAAAACTCACCTCCAAAAATTTCTTAATTTTTTTGGTTGATTTCGTTGAAAGATTTTATTTTTAATGTTGATTTTGTAGAAAAGAAGTATAATGTATTATTTTTAGTTTCCAGTATTAGATTTGTAATTATTTGTTTTGAGATCTTTATAGCTTTATTTAAGTTAATTTTGTATTTGAGATATTGATTTTGATTTTATATGTTATTTTAATTTTTTTTTTTTTTTTGTTATTTGATTTGCTATTGTTATTCCTAGATTTTTAGGAAGTTAGTTCGTTAGATTTGGAAAGAATTTAGGGGATTTAGGGTTGTTATGATTTGAATTTGAGATCTGCTATAATTATTCTATAATTATAAAATGATAAGACTTTTCTAGGATTGTCTAGGGCCATTTTAGTCATTCGAAAAATTCTAATTAATATTCAAATATATCATTTGACCATTTATTCGATAAAAAAGTTTTTTGGACATATTTCAAAACGCACAATTAAATTTGGTCATTTTTGTAGTTAACCCTAAAAAAAAAGGGAAAGTGGCTTCACATAAGCCAACACGAAAAGAAAAAAAAAACAGAGAGAGAAAGAAACAGAGAGAGAAAAGAAGGAGAAAGGAAATTTTCGAGGGAGGTGAAGAGAGAAATGACATAATAACAGTGAGAGTCAGCTTTGTGGGTTCTTGTGTTTGAATTTGAGATCATGGAGCCTGAATCAATGTTATGGCTGAAAGTCTGCAGATTTTAAAGGGCCCAGAAGATGAAATTTGGTAAGTTATGTTAAAATTCCATATTTGTGGTTTCATTCTTCCGTTCTTGGGTTTACTTTTCTTTGTTTTGGTTTTGCTATGTGTGCTGCAAATTAGAAGGGAATGTGTGTGTGTGTGTGTGTGTGAAGAAACAAAAACTTTACCGTAACAAGCAGCTTTTGTGTGTGTGTGTGTGTGTGTGTGTGTGTGAAACACAAAAACTTTACCGTAACAAGCAGCTTGTGTGTGTGTGTGAAGAAACAAGAAACACAAAAACTTTACCGTAACAAGCAGCTCAGCCATGGAAAGGGAGGAAGAGAATTGAAGAGACAAAGTGAGAGTGAGGAAGAACAAGATAATGAGAGGAAAGATAAGAAATTTAATTAATATTATTGGGATGTGGAAAAGACTTGATGGATAGTATAAATGGAATTAATGGAGAGAAAAGGTAATTGAGGTCATTCACGTGGATAGTGGTTCATGGGAAGTGAAAATTACCTTTTTATTGTATAAAATGAAGGGATGTGTGAAATGAGAGAAAAAGATATTATATTAATTGTTTAAATGGGAAGTAAGAGACAAAATGTAGTTGTGATTGGGATGGAAGAGAAAATGAAAAAAATTGGAAGTTTGGATTAAGAGAAGTAAATGACAATTTGGTTAGTTGGTCAATGGGTGAAGCTTATGTTTAATTTCCTATTAGAGATAATTCATAATTTATGTTATGTATTTTGAAATTTTAGGTTGGACATAAATTGAATAGCTTATGGTCCGAAGCGCTAACAACAAAAGTGTTGTAAGTGATTATTTTACAAAATGTTTCATCGTTATTTAATTATCAATATGAGATTTCAAGGGCTTTACAATTATGTTGGAGTTTTAAAGAAACTATTACGAGATTTACAAAGAGTTGCTATGAATTACCAACATTAATATGAGTTTGCTGAAATTATCGTTTACTGATATTAGAGATCTTTCCATGTCATTTGAGAATTCAAACAAGTGTTACAAATTTTCTGTATATAACGATTTTAACCAGAATTATTATTTAGAGCTATGTGAGATATTTTATTTTGAGTAATTAAAAGTATTTGTGTTGTTTGAGAAATCTATCTAGTTTATGAATTATGAAATGTTGTTAGAAGAAGAGAATGGTTTTAGAGCCCTTGGATGATGTTGAGTTGTTATATTAGCAGTGATTTGAATCCACTAAATCTATGTACCCATGGTGGTTACCCGTATACTATATGAACGTGTTTCCGTAGTATAGAGAGAGGTCCTTAGGACCACCCTAGCACACGTGTAGGCTTTGGATCGTGTGTTAGGATGCTCAGCCCTTGAGGGCCACTCTACGTGCACGTATGGCAGAGATGGCTCTGCTATGCATTTCGAGATTACTCAATGCATAGTATGACAGAGATTGCTCTCCTGAGCGTAATGAGGTTACTCTACGCCAGTATGACTAGAGATTTGGGTAAAGGTTTGGTGATAAATCTTCCTGACATATGTTATTGTTTTCAAGAGTTACCTCTATAAATAATTCTTTATGTTTTGTTGTCTTGAGATTATTAAAAAAAACTCATGTTTTACCTTGTTTTCCCGAGCTATGAGATTTTGCTTAAAGAAGAGATTGGTTTTCATGAAATTATTTTATTACGAACTTACCACTCACTAGGCTTTTCAGCTCATTCTTTTATTTTTATTTTTCCACCAGGTTGCTCTTGAGTTTCAATCAAAGTTGGCTAACCAGATGAGCTAATCAGGATCTGCCACCAGTCTCTACAACTCGATGCATATCACTTATTATGTTAAAGTTTGGTAATGAAGTGTTAGGCTGAGTATTATGGTTTGAGACGCCTGTGTCTCTAGGATGGCTAGAGGGAGTGATACAGTATCTTTATTTCTAGAGAGTTTATATGCATATAGATTGCCCCTTTTCAGGTGTGTTTTAACCAAGTTTCAGAGGAAACTCTGCCCGAATTTTTGGTTTTTTAAGTTATTACTGGATTTACAATGAGCTTAAGAATTGTTAAGAGCATGCTAGATGGCAGTAGGGTCCTACGGTCGGTTAGAGTTCATTGTCGGCACGCCACGTCACCAGTGGTTAGGAGTAGTCTGGGGCGGGGTGTGTTACCACATGAGCAATCATAAGCCACAAAGTAAAGTCATTTTGAGTGTATTAACTAATGAAGCTACAGAAAAATCAACAAGAGTTGTTGAGGTGTCAACAAAAGTTGTTGATAAGACTGCTTGTTCAACAAGAGTTGCTGATAAGGTTAGTTCCTCTGGTCAGTTATATTTATCTCAATATTTGAGAGTGCCTCGATGTAGTGGGACGATTTTTTTACAGACTGACCATTACATGGGCTTATCTGAAGCTCAAGTCGTCATTCTTGATGATGACATAAAGGATTCATTGTCTTTTACAAAAGAAATGAATGATGTTGATAACGATTAGAAGATTAAAGCCATTTACTTGGAAATGAAATCTTTGTATTTCAATTCGATCTGGGATCTTGTGCATCTACTTGATGGGTAACACCTATTGGTTACAAGTGGATATACAAGAGGAAATGAAACATTAAGGTCTTAACCAGAAGTGTTTATACAACAAGATCAAAATCAAAAGGGTTTGCAAGCTTAAGTGATCCATTCATTGATTGACCTAAGCATTTCGATCTTGGAATGTAAGATTTGATACAATGATCAGATGTTTTGGCTTTAATAAGGACATTGATGAGTCTTGTATCTACAAGAAGATCGTTAGTAGTTCAGTAGCTTTCTTCATGTTGTATGTGATTGATATCCTACTCATTGGGAATGAAGTAGGTTAACTTATTTACATTAAAGGGGACTAGCAACTCATTTCCAAATAAAGAATGTGGAGAAGCATAGTTTGTTCTTAGGCTCTAAATTGCTTAGAACAGTATGAACAAAATTCTAGTCATGTCTTAAACCTCTTATATCTACAAATGTTGATTAGATATGAAATGCAGAATTCCAAGAAGGGTTTACGACCTTTCAAGGATAGAGTTCTTTTGTTTAAGGAACTGTGTCCTCAGACACCTTAAGGAGTTGAGGAATGCCCTATGCAATAGGAATTGTCAGTAAGTATCAATCTAATCCAGAATATGATCACTGGAGAGCCGTTAATTGTATTCTCAAGCATTTCTGGAGAATAAGGAACTATATGCTCGTGTATGGTGCTAAGGATTCCTTACAAGATACACTGACACAGATGTTTCAAACTGTTAAGGATTTGAGGAAATCTACATCAGTATCTGTGTTCACTCATAAACAAAGGAGATATAGTTAGCATCACATCAAACTAGGATGCGTTGCAGCCTCGATCTATAGGACGAAAACTACTCTGTTTGTGAAGCAGTGTTCGAGGTTGTAAGACTTGGAAAGTTCGAGGCTAATTTGGAAAGTGTTCCAAATATGAACTTACCTAATACAAGACAATCATGCACATTGAATAGGATGGAAGAATTGCTGATTCATTCACGAAGGCTCTCTCGGCTAAAGTGTATGAGGGTCGTCTAGATGGTCTAGGTCTACGAGATAAGTACAGAGATGTAATCTAGGGTAAGTGAGAGAAATGTAATGGGTATAATGGATGCCCTAGTTTATTGTATTTGTACATAGTATATATACGTTTTATGTATTATACATGTATCTATACACCCATTGCCATGATAAATTATTGTACATCCCACTAAACTAGAGTTTTAGTTCAAATGGGAGTTGTTGAGTTTTAAGCCCTAAAACTCGTAGATAGTGAATGATGACAAATTGTTCACTTGTATCAAGACGTTGTTATTGAGATTTTTACAATGAAGAGTTATTGTTTCTGAAATTGCACAATTTGACCCAAATCCAATAAACTAAGATCCTAGGTTGTTTGATGAGACTTGGACTAATATGTGGGAACATACGGGGATCAGTGTTCAAGTAACAACCTAAATGATCTATAGTATAGGGATAAGGTTGGGTACCATATCCTGGTGACACTATGAGATATGGGCCCACACTACAAGAAAAAGGTCTTTTAATAGCTTTTTAATATAGTAGTTTTGAATGTTGGCTATGAAAGAAAAAATTAAAAAAAATTAAAAATTAAAAAAGGAAGGCCTGCGCGACATTTTCCCTCTTCTCTTTTTCTTTTTCCCTCTCTTTTCCCCAAACCCAAATCTCTCTCTCGTTCCTCTCCGTCTTTCTTTCTCGTCCCTCTCTGTCTTTCACTCGATTGAAGAACAACGCTCAACCTCGCCATACCAACATCTCTCTCTCGATTCTCCCTTGCAACTCTCCGTCTCCCATCGCTTCCTCCCTCTCATCGAACGCCCAGCACCGCTGCCCTCCCTCTCACCAAACACCCAGCACCAATATACACAAGTTTTTCTATTTTTGTTCCGACTTTAGGGTTGCAACTTTCAAACGTCTTCAACTTCGTCTTCCTCGCCTGTCGCCTCTTCGTCTTCGTCTTCGTCTTCCTCGCCTATCGCTTCTCCGCTCGTGCTCGTGTTTGCTTATTGCCGTTGTTGGTGTTGTTCAATTTCTCATCTCTCTGCTCGTGCTTGTCTCGCTATGGCTGATAAACCCGCTGTTCTTAAAGAGAGTGGCCCTAAGAGACTTTAGAGAGATGGGTTTGATTTTAATTATTTTGTTTGTTTGTGAAAGGTATGTAATTCTAACTTTACTCCTTTTTTTAATTTCTTATTGGGATTCGGATGGAGGGTGTATTATTTATGAAACGTGGGAATTAGTTTGCATAGTTTTTGTATTGAATTTTCCAACAATTATATGATTACTTGTAAAAAGAAACAACTGCAGTGGATTGAAATGTGAGTCTTTGCTTTCATTTCTCACAATTTGGTCGTCACTTCACCTGGGCAAATTTACCTGAGAACTAATCATAGCATGACCTTCTTTACGTTTCTTTAAACTAGTTGGTTGCTTACCATTTGTACATCAAATTATTGAATGAAATGCACACTATTTAAAAAATATTAAACTATAGTGCCTAGTCGTCGTGAGTTGGTTTTAGTGCTCAATTGAGAAAATGGCCGAAATTGAGGATAAGTTCACAAACTGTGGCTAGAGTGAAGCTCTTGGAAATGTTAGGGATAGAATGAGAATGTTAGGGCCACTCTCAGCTCTCTACTTTCACTTGAGTTTTTGAATTAATATGGTTCTTTTGGCTGCTATAAAGCACCGACACTTCAAAAATGGCGAAGTGTCGGTGTCGGGCACATGTCGGACACCGACACGCTCCGACACGCGTCCGACACGTGTCCGACATGCCACGTGGCGTGTCCGAATTTTTTTTTTTTAATTTCCAACACGGCTGCGACACGCTTCGGCACGCTCCGACACGGCAAGGGACACGACTGTTTTTTTTTAAGTTTTAAGAATGCCCAAGCCCATTTTTTAAGTCTAAAATCATGGCCCAAGCCCATTCTGTCCACCCACATAAATAATGCTCCACCAAAAAGTCCACCCACGCCTTTCTTTTTTCTTTTTTCTTTTTTTATTTTAGGGTTAAGGTTATCAAAAAGTCCACCCACGCCTCCACGCCCCTCTGTTTTCTAATTTCTTCTTCTTTCGTCTGCAAACAAAGCAAACCACGCCACGCCCCTTCTTCTTTTTTCTTTTGTGTAAAACTTATTGGAACTTGGATATTGTTGATGTTGTTTACTTGTTGTATGGATGTTGTTTACTTGTTTTAATGTATGGATGTTGTTTAGTATGTTTACTTGTTTGATTCTCTTGTTTTTAATGAGTTGTATGAATGTTGTTTAATGTTTACTTGTTTTAATGTATAAATATGTAGGAAATTTACATTAAAAGTAATAAATATTCATAATATGTCAAAATATGCACACATATATATATTTTTTTTGAAAAAAAAAATTAACGTGTCCCCAACGTGTCGTGTCCTACTTTTTTGGAAATTGACGTGTCGCCGTGTCCGTGTCGTGTCGTATCCGTGTCGCGTGTCAGTGTCCGTGCTTCTTAGTTTGCCTGTGTTTTCATCCTAAGTATCAAAAGACCAATAGACATATATACTTGAAACTGATGGAAACAACTGAACTTTTGGATTTTGAACTTTTTTTGTTAGTGTAAGAATTATTACCATCGTGTTGCTTATTTAAGAAATTTCAAGTGTGGAATTTTATGTTGAATATGGTTACTTGTTATTGTATAATTAAGTTTTGATTGTTTGGGTTACTTAACAGCTCCGCTTGGCCCTATGTTCTGTTCTTGTTATTATGAAATTGTTTCTTGTTTAATCGATGTTATTAGTGTGATATGAATCTCATTTGCTTGGGCTTACTTATACTTAAGAAGTTTTGTGATCAATAATTTCAATGGACTTAATCACAAACTCATTAATCGCTTTTGTTTATTGAATATCTGATTGAGATGTGTATATCTTGTTTTCTTTTGTACTTCTTCATAATGCCTTTGGAATGATGGATGACTTGTCCAAGTAAATGAAATATATTAAGGTGAATGTTTTGAATAGAGCATGCAATGTCTTAAAGGAATACTGGCGGCGATGAACCAGAGGAGGAGCTACGAACGATAGCCATATAATGAATTACACTCTAGGTTGGATGAGTGAGCAATGTTGGGTGCACAAAATTTTAAATTTTCTTTCAATAATGGCTACTTGTATATGATGAGTGATCATTCTGGAAATGATTGGGAAGTCGTGAATCATGTGATGGCAAGTTCTGTGTGCAACACTACACATTTCAAAGATTGTTGTTGAATCTATCAAGGGTGGAAAAATCCTATTAATCATGAATTTTCCTTTCTTTAGTCATATACAGTGGACTATTCTCTGAAATTGAACTAGGAACGAGATACTTTTGATTTGCAATTATTTTTATCCTCCCACAACCACCTATCTACACAATAAAAAACCATGCTTTATTTATAAGGCATGAAGCTTTTGAAAAAATTCATGTAATGATCTACATAAGAAGAATGATTTTACTCTTTTTAATATATTGTTTTCTCTTTTTCTACAGTATGATATGAAGCTACTGGCAGTGGACATTCCCATGGCATCAGGACCCGACCAACGGTTAATACCTGATCGGGAACGAAGAAGAGTACAAAATAGGTGGTGGACTAATATCTTAACTAAGGGACCCTGTTGTAAAAGCTATGGCAGCAACCATGGAATTTGATCATCTTGACCAAATTGAGGAAAAGGAGGATGCAGAGAGAAAACTTCAAGAGGAGAAAACACCAAGAAGAATCCTTGAAAAAGTTCAAGAGGAAAAAAGTTCTTGGCAAAATGTTTGAGCTAGGAATGACTCCATGTATTTTTTTTAAAGTATCAAATGTCAGTCAATTTATTTACTACCACATGTCTTTGCTACAGAGTTTAAAATTTCCTAGAATTGACACAATAGTAAAATTGATATTCTTATTTGTTTAAACTTGAATTTGGATTGTTGGTTGACTTGGGGTTCACTAATTTAGTGTAGTTTCTTGCAACGTAGAAGAAGTTTAATGTTAGGATTTGAAGTCATAGTAAGACCATTGGTTTTTATATAAAGATTTTAAGGCAAAACTATGGAATATATTACTTTGAGATCATCATTTTGTTTTTCAATCTTGCAAAAAAAGGATAAGTTATGTTTTACCTCACTTTTAGGGTGTAGGGAGAAACTTTATTGTAAGTTTTAATGATTTTTTATCCTATCTTTTTAAGTATTGAATGTTTTTTTTTCATTCATGTTTGGCAAGTTGAAAAGTCGGGAAAGAGTAAGTGTTGGTGATTAGTTGTTAAAACCAATGGTGTTGCCAAGAGCATAAGAGATGAAACAAATATTTTTTAGCAAATTGTTTAGTTGTGTCTGATCGAGGGTTGTGTATTTCAGTTGGAGTGAGTTTGAGATTACTTTCTAAAGTAATGCTTTGAGGGGAATACTTTCTTTTCTTTTTACAAGCATCTTAAAGCCTTTTTTAGAAATTCCAAAATCACTTTTTATTATGTTTAACCAAATATTATAAGAACTTTGAGTCTTTTAAAATAGCTAAAAGCATGTTTCATTATTCCAAATACACAAAACCCATATTAAATCTAATCCATTTGTTAAATGATTGAAAATGTCATATGAGTTAAGACCTTTAACTAAAATTTCAAAGAATTGTTGCAATGGCTTGAAAAGAGATGCTGGTGAGAAAGCAAACTGAGTTGTAGCCCTATGTGTCTATGAAATGACTTAGCCACACAACCCTCAAATTGAAGTTGTTGAATTTGGTTCAATGTGTGTGTTTGGTAATAACCATGTTAGAGAAGCTTGACTAGACATGCATGTGGGATAAAAGCTCCTTTTAGAATTTTAAGACTTGCCTCTAAAGTAGAGAACAACCTTAAAGTTGTCCTAATGATATATTCTAACCTTCAACTGCTTGTTAGTGCATTTGATTTATTTTCTGTGTATTTGTTCGATAACGTTCAAATATTCAGTGTCGTACATTTTATTACACTAAAGTGAAGCCTTTATAGGACTTTTAGCATATCTTTGTTTCTGTTTTGCACAAGGTTGGTATTAAGAGCCTTTTAAGAATGATTTTGAACGACCGTTTTTTGTGTTTGAGTGACCTATATAGGTTTAGATTTTCAATTGAGTTACCATAATTTTAGAAGGAAGAACAAATTTCTTTTTTTTTTTTCTAATAACATATCATTTGTGTAAATATAATATTTGAGGGCAGAGACATTGACATGAAAGTCATACGTGAGAATTCAACCAATCCCAAACCAAAGCAACGATGTCGTGGGAAGGAACAACAGATCAAGAAGGAAAATAAATAAGCGGGTATGAGATGGTGAGATTTTGGAATATGATCTTATTGTTTTAGGGTATATTGTAACAGGGCAGGTTCTTAAAGCTTAAACTTTGTACGAAAATGGTACTATGTAACAACTAAATTTTTCGGAAGCTTTATTTATTCCAAATGCTTAAACTTTGTAAGAAATTGCTAAAAGTTTCTTGAATTATATATATCCTGATGAATGATGACTTTGGTAGTTCAATTAGAATCAAGCATTTTGATTTAAGCTATTTAATTAGATACTTGATTTATAGTTCCTTTCTCATGCACAGGAGGGTGAAGTTGCTTTTGCTTGAAGGATGTTCATTGTTACTATAAAAGGTGTGTAATCTTTCAAGTTTGTTTACATATTAGCAAATTGGGTTCTTTGTTTTTAGTTAAAATTTTTATCGAGGTCAGCAAGTGCTGACTATGTATAGAATTTTTTAACTTGGAACTGTCTATGTGTCAATCAATTTCCCGCTTTTGGATTTTGTTTTTAGTTATGGATGTTTTTTTCAGTAGGTATTTGTAATCCTAGGTCGTTTTCATCTTTGAGATCTTATCATTTTCTTTTAACCTTCGTCGTATTTTGTGCTTCCAAAGAGCTCTGTCTCATGGCTGCCCTTGTTGTTGAACTTGTCAAAAGCCACATGAAATATTGGTATTGGGCGTTGGCTTCCACTTCCAGGCTCATGAAGGCAATGTATGAAGCCTACCGTGGCGGATCAACTGCTCTTGAGGTTCCTCTTTTAACACTTGTATGTTTCCATTTTCATGTCTTGTTGTTTCTGTTGGTGCTTAATTCCTTTCTTCATCTTTTTCTCTTTTGATTATCTCTGTTTCATGCTTTTTAGTACACTTATAACTTTCTGTTGGTGCAAATGAATTACTTGTACACATGTTTCTTCTTATAGAAAATGGTTGTTTTCATCCTCAAAGTGTGAGCTTCTTTTTTCTCTCAGTTGCATTTCAATGACCAACATGAAAGGTAAATTAAAATTTTCTTCTATCTATTTCTCTTGGAGTTAGATATGTTGAGGTGAGTTTTATTTGATTTTGAGTGTCTTCTTAGAACTTTCATATTACCCTATTTCATAAACTAATCAACCATGAGGTAATGATGACATGTTCAATATTTGGTACTAAACTTTCCTCCCATTTGCATAAACTTAGTTAGACGCCGGTTATAAGTTTATTTGTCAACCTTAAATTACTTTGATCTTCTGCTTTTGGGATGGTGTAAAACTTCTTATATATGTTAGACTTCTTGAAACAAAATAAATTTGGGAGTGAAGAGCAAGGAAATAGACTGACTAGGAAAAAAAACTATAGTTTACATATGAACTTAAATACTAACTTCCTTCAAGTGGTAGGAAACGAAGTCTCTATAGGGATTAAAGTATTTCCTAATTTGCTACTTGCATGAGTTCTGACCTAGTCAATCCTAGTAATGCAGCTTAGCTTGAATGATTTTACTGTGCTGTGTGTTATTGGAATTGATTTTCTGTATGGGCATCATTTCTCTTGTCAGATTATCAAGCATAGCACTCTATTTGAGATGCTAAAGAATTAGTATATTTTGATGTTTTAAGATACTAAATTTTGTTGGAGGTGAATTTGTGTGTTTTGATGTTTAGTACATGTGATGTCTTTTCTTCTTTTGGTTTCATGGGACAATTTCGGAAGACTGAATGAGAGAGGAAAGGAAGTCCCTGTCTAAAAAAAAAGTTCAGTTTTGGAAGATTAAATGAGCTGGATTTTTTTTTTTTTTTTTTTTTTTTTTTTTTTGTAATCTAATGCTTATAAGATAGGTGAAATTTGATTGAAAATTATTTCATGGATTTTGGTTTGGGGTTGTATCTTTTGCTTATAGAATATGTGCAATTATGTTGAGAAAACGATCTCATGAAACTAGCATAGAAAGATGGGATGATATAGCTTGGGAAGATATTATGAAACGATCTCATGAAATTATTTATCCACTTGCATTATGAAATCTTCTTGTTTTTCAAATTGATAATAAAACTATCAGGAATCTAGATGTCTCCTGACCTTAACTCTAATATATGTTTCTGGATTAGAGAAACTTTGATATATTACATTTTCATGTATATGGAAATTCGAATGTCTGCAAGGCTGGACTGATTTTACTGATATAGTGTTTTGTTCATGAGAATTAACAGAGTATCTGTACCTCAGAATTCACATGCTTGGCATGATAATATATCTCATATATCCCACATGTGTTTTGTTAGATGACCTTCTAGTTGCTGAAGATCCGGTTGCTGCTGAGACAACAAGTGTTGCTTCACAAAGCACTGAAAATGCGATGTTTCAAGGCCAACGGTCAGTAAATTTTCTCTAGACTAGATTCTCAATTCTCGATTTGTATTGAAATGTTGGAGTTAGGTTGCATCATAGAGCTGTTAGTATATATCACAATTACTACTCTGGATGTGGTGGTCCTTTTTGTTAGATAAAGTGGTAGTGTACTAAAAATGTTGTCCATCAACAGCGTGCCCATTAAGGTATTCAAGTGCCAGCTTATTATAATTTAGGTCCTATTAAAGTTATGCACTGGATTATTTTGTGTTTTGTGTTCATTATAGCCACGATGAGGCATTTAATATCTTCCAAGCATATTTGCTATAACTTGTAGAAGAGCTTTGCTATAAGTTTACAGTCAATTCTGCTCTAATATGTGAATTTTTTGTGCCACTTGTTTTTCTATATTTATCTTTGAACTTAAGGAGATTTAGAAAACCTTATTTTAATTAGGTTGTCAATCGCTCACTTAAGATCTTTACAAAATAATGAAATGTCATTTGTAGATTATAAAAGAAACCCCTCCTTCAAACTTGGAAGCCCCTCTCTTACTCAACATGATGTCTCCCACAATCTCAAAGAGAAAAGGGGAGAAAAGGTCTCATTCTCTCAACCCCTTTTGATGCAACTACCTTTTGATTAAGAAATATAGAGACTTTGGTTTAGTAGATGCGTCTCTTTATCCACATCGGCGTTCTATTTCCAAATCCTTTTCTTTTCATGATTGTTAGCCACAACTTCTAATCCACCATGTCTTATACTTTCTCGAGACCTTGAATGTTCAAGATTTCTTCTTTCCCTTTCTACAATCCCCCATTGCTCATCTACTCTCAGAGTCAGATTGAAGCAAATAAAATCAAAGATTTGGATGTTCCTTCCAATTGAAACAAATTGATAATTCAGCTTGAATGTGTTTAAGTCTTAACTCTTGATTTCAATGTAGAGCAATGATTTAAAAGGCTTTTGAGACTTATGAGTGCAAATTTTTAACCTGGAGTCTTAACTCTTATGTCTTCTTTGGATCATAAGAGACTTATACCTCATGAGACACCGAGGTTTCTTTCCAATGTCTCATGTTTTATATATATTTAGATTGGCATGGCTCAGGAGAGATAGTTGCAGAAGAACATTGACCTTCTAATGATCCAGCTGCTCTTGTTCATCACATTCCTATCGGACCACATGCAGGTTAGAGTTTGGGTTGATATCTCAAAGAAACCTGATGCCTTTTTATGGAGGCCCATATCATAAATGACATGCATTGAAGAAGCTGTGAGTAGTACAATTGCATCACCATCTGACAAAGTGACTATTAGTATGAACTTTTTCTAAGTCTATTTATTTCCATTTAATAAAGAATCTTGTTTTTTTCACTATTGATATTTCCATAAACATATATATTTATATACCTTTTATACATCTATGTAGGTGAATGAAATGATACCTTTACACATGCAAAAGGATCATAGGTGGCAACTCAACTCCATGATAGTATAACGTTGAACACTTGGTGAATTTTGTATTTTGTGAACTACTTTATCTCTTGTTAGAAATTACATTCGACGAATTTTATGTATTGTTGGATAACTTTTTTGTTCAATACTATTGACAACTCAATGTTAGCTATTGAATACTTTTTTTTGTAATGTTGGTAGATTTCAAAATTTCAATTTGGAAGGAAAGTCATGATATTCTATATGAAATATTTTCTGTGTATATTTAGTTAGATTAAAAACAAGTACATCAAGTAAATTTTATCAAAATTGCACCAATTTAAATGATATTTAAATAATAAATTGAATTCGGTGGTAGCACAAAAAGTAAATTATATAGCCATAAATAGATACCATAAAATTTACAAAGCAAAAAAACAAATGCTATGAAAATATTACATGTTAAACATAGTATTGAGAAAAGACTATAATATGTTAAAAGATAGCATTAAAAAATAGCTATAATATGTTAAAAGATAATATTAAAAAATGCTATAAAATATAAAAGATAGCGTTTAAAAAAAGCTATAATATGTTAAAGATAGCGTTGTGAAAAGGCTATAATAGCTTAACGATAGCGTTAACAAAATGCTATTATAAACATATGATAGCTTTAATAACAAACGCTATAAAAAGTTTTCATAGCAATGCATATATGCTATATCTCTATACTCTATTATAGCACTCGTCATAGCTATACAAAAACGCTATGAAAAGTTCAAGACTTTTAATAACATGGGTTGTCAGGACCTTCGAAAAAGGTTATAATAGGTCTTTTATAGCTTTTTTTGTTAGCTATCGTATCTGTTATTTCTTGTAGTGCCACTTTGTATTCGATACAGATGCAATGATCCAAAGCATCCATGTAGGAGACATGCGAGTGGGGGTATCTTGTGCAATGAGTTTGCATAAGACCGGACCACGAAATAGTAACCACTAGATGTAACACCATTAACTAGTTTAGGTTTCTATTTCAATAGGATGACCTAGGTAACTCAATCTCAATCCTGAGTATTTTATGAACCCCTTTTGAGAGGAATTGTCCTGAGATCTGTATGGGTGAGAGTGGCCAGTTCCCCGACTCAATAAGCCTACCATTTCAGGGGCAAAACCGAGTGGGGCTGGGAACATAACATTACAAGATGGAATTCACTTCTTCCCCTATTGGGGTAAGCAGATGTGTGTTCCCTTAAGGGCTGATTGCGATTCATGAACAAGGGCGCCCATCCTCTCCTGGCTCGAGAGGAATTGTTGTTTAGTGATTGGATCATAAATAGATTGTTCATTAGAGGAACCAGTGGTACTTAAAGATCCAGAGGTAACCCAGGGGTAAAACGGTATTTTGACCCAGCTAGTGTTACAAACACTCGTGAAGGATTGACTTAACGTTATTGGTCAATATCCGTGGACACAAAAATATTTTACAGTGAGAAGAGTACTGCTGTGGGTCTTTAGTGGAGTGACCCACAATTAACGAATGTTGATTAACTTGGTTAATGAGTTTAGTCAGTTAATCTCCATCTGCTAGCTTGTAACGGGTACTGAGATTATTTAGTCTTGATTATTAAGGGAATTAATATAATGTATGGAAATACGTTGTAGTATAAAGTTTAATTAGAGAATTAAACGTTATAATTAATTTTGGATATGATTCAAAATTAATTTATGAGAGAATTATGAATTTAATTAAATATGTGATATTTGATTAATTCAGAAATTAATTAATTGGAGAATTAATTAATTTAATTTAATTTGGTTAAATGTGATTTAATCAAATTAATTCTATAGTTATTGATTAATGTTCATTTGATTCACATTAAAACTATAGGTTAAATGAGAGAGATAAAATTGAATATGATTCAATTATAAAATTTAATTAAATACTTGATATTTAATTAGTGTGGGATTCAATTAATTGAGAATTAATTGAATGGCCAATTTGATTCGATTTAATATGATTTAAATTGAATTAAACACTTTATATTATAATTAATTTAATTAATATTGATTTAATTAAATTAATTAAATAATTATTATTTAATTAAGGGAAAAATACACTTTTGGTCCCTGAAGTTTGGGTTAAGTGACACTTTGGTCCCTAACAAAAATACCTCTGCGGTTTGAGATAAGGAGCACTTTGGTCCCTGTCATCCAATTTTTCGTTAAATGCAAACAGATTGCTGACGTGGCCAAATTGTTTTAATTAAAAAATTATTTTTTTTAATTTTAAAATAAAAATAAATAAAAAACAATAAAAATATTATTATTTTAATTATTTTTAAAACTTAACCCTCCACCCTCTTCTTCATCTTCTTCCGTCAACCCCTCCATCTTCTTCTTCACATCTCCGGCGGCCGGCCACCGCTCGCCGCCGGCGACTGTATTTTTTTTTTCTTTTCTTCTCCTTTCTTCTTCCCTTTTACCCCATTTTTCTTCTCCTTTCTTCTTCCCTTTTACCCCTTAATTAATTAAAGGGAGGAGGGACGGAAGAAGATGAAGAAGAGGGTGGAGGGTTAAGTTTTAAAAATAATTAAAATAATAATATTTTTATTGTTTTTTATTGATTTTTATTTTAAAATTAAAAAAAATATTTTTTTAATTAAAAACATTTGGCCACGTCAGCAATCTGTTAGCATTTAATGGAAAATTTGACGGTAAGGACCAAAGTGCTTCTTATCTCAAACCTCAGGGGTATTTTTGTTGAGTTTGAAAACTCAGGAACCAAAGTGTCACTTAACCCAAACCTCAGGGACCAAAAGTGTATTTTTCCCTTTAATTAATTAACGGTCCAGATCTAATTGATTTAGATAAAAGGCCAGGATTGGTTAGGGAAGTTAATTGTAACTTCCCAACCTAATCATACGTGGTGGCTAATGGGGGTTGAATCAATCGATTAATTTTGTCACTCACGGCAAGTCACAGAGAAAAAAAAAAGTCTCTAAAACCTCTCTCAAAACCAGCAACCTGTTTGCTGTATTTTTCCCTTCCAAGACCAAGAACGATCCCACAATCGTTATCTCAAGGTATCCAAGAGATATAGCGGGTGCTCACTATTGGTAGTGTTTGTTGGGAGGAAAAGATCGTGTCCTGAAGAATTTGGAGCATAGTGTTGTGTTTTCGGTCTCCTATTACGTAAGTATTCCTAATCTAAAGTCGTTTAGATATGGATTTATTACATGCTTAATCTGAAATTTCATTAGAAATAGTGTATGTATGATTTTTCCCAACGTATTGGTTTTCTATTTAATCGAAATTAAATCATGCTAGGTGAAAACCGCTTCCGCTAGAGGATTCAATTCCTTCATTCTCAACTTTTGAGAAGGATGAGCTTGACCAGATGTACTAGGCTCATCAACAACTCTTGTTGAAGGTCTAGCTTCTGTATTGGGCTCATCAACAACCCTTGTTGATTCATTTGTAGCTTCACCAGAAATTTCACTTAACACCATTTTACTGCATGGCTTATGTTCTCTAACGTGGTCTTCTTTCAAGAAAGTAGCATTTGTCGATACAAACACTTTATTTTCTCGTGGATCGAAGAAATATCCACCTCTTATTTATTTTGAGTAGCCTACAAATAGGCATAATTTTGAACGTGAATCCAATTTCTTTGGGTTTGCCACTAGCACATGTGCAGGGCAGCCCCAAATTCTGAAATGATGTAAACTAGCTTTACGACCTCTCCAGAGCTCAAATGGTGTTTCATAAATACTCTTTGAGGGAGCTACATTTAAAATATATAC
Organism: Luffa acutangula; assembly: GCA_036850905.1. Lineage (NCBI taxonomy): Eukaryota > Viridiplantae > Streptophyta > Magnoliopsida > Cucurbitales > Cucurbitaceae > Luffa > Luffa acutangula. Next base: position 8,980,229 of record CM072090.1, read on the forward strand.
TACAGTCCCTACTGCATAACCCCAAAAAGAATTAGGCAATTGAGCATAGCTCATCAAAGATCGAATCATGTCTAACAAGGTTTTGTTTCTCCTTTCAGATACACTATTCTGTTGAGTTGTACCTGGTGCTGAGAGTTGGGATGTGATTCAATGTTCAATCAAATAGTTCTGGAATTCTAAGTCCATATACTCTCCACCTCGATCAGATCGAAGTGTTTTAATGGTCTTACCTAACAAGTTCTCAACTTCAGCCTTATACTCCTTGAACTTTTCAAGGGCTTCAGACTTATGACTCATTAAGTATAAATAACCATACCTTGAATAATCATCTATGAAAGAGATAAAATATTCATACCCCCCCTCAAGCCCTAACATTCATTGGACCACAGAGATCCGTATGTACGAGCTTGATAAGGGTAAAAAATATACCTATTTTACCCTTATCTATAGCTCATTTCTTGGTCAAATATTGAGTGTTAGGGTCAATTTTACTATTTCCGAGCTCAAAATATGTTAAAGTTGCTAAGTTAGGGTGTTGAGAGTCACTTTTGTTGAATTATGCTTATTTGTGCTTAAAAAGACTTGATTTGAAGTAAATTTGACTTAGTTTGCTGTTGTGCAGAAAAATAGAGGAAAAGCTGGAATTTCCCAGAAATGCGACCGCATTTCTGGGAAGGCAAAATTGAAATGCGACCGCATTTCTGGAAAAACAAAAGTCGTTCCGAGTCGCGCGCGGGTCGTTGTTAATGAGTCTTCTTCGCACCTAACCGGTTGTTTTGACCCCGAAACAGATTGGAAAACCTTCCAGCACCTATTTCACAGCTCTTCAACCAATTTCTGCACTATATAAGCTCGGGATTTGAAGTCAAATTCAAGCAGAACTCACTTGGAAGAAAAGAGTGGTGACAGAACCCTGGCTCGACGCCAATGAGTAGGAATGCCCGAGGTCCTTCTTAGATGACCAAATTCTAACCTGAGTTAGACATCAAACCTTGTGTTTTGTAGAGAGTTTCACCCATTCCCACCTTGTCAAAGCGAAAGAGTGAAGTGTCTTAGCGAACTCTAGAAGGATTAAGTAAATAGAAAAACCCATAATATTTAGCTATCTCCTTTATTTCCAGCTTTTGAATCTTTTCATTATTCTGTATTCTTTACATTCTTATTTCAATGAAAATGTGTTCATTTGCTTTTTATCCCATCACGAGTAGCTAAATCCCGTTGAGGGGTTCAATGTGGTGAATTCCCTTATGGTTTAATGTCTTGAAAGTGTTTTATTTGTGTTAAGTTGTGTTCAATGCATGTCATTCTTTATTGATTATCACTCTAATCTTGCTAAGTTTAATTTGATCACTTAGACTTTGCATGCTATGTGAGTTTGATCTCGAAAAGGACAAACGATATCGGTTCTCATAAAGGTGATATAGGAGAAAAAACTCGAAAGAGATTGTTCGGCGGTATAGGGCAAGCTGCCTAAGGCACCCTATATCGACTATAGGGTTATAGGTTGAATTCGTGAATTATCTATGTCGGAGTCGAGTCAAAGAAATGTGCATAACGGTACTCGCTTAGCCTTCTAACGGTTCTTGGGAACAAGTGCCAAATAGAAGTTAAATCTGACCCAATGCATTGAATACACTTAAGTTAGATATTGCATGATTATGGTTGTTACCTTAGGGATGAATCCATGTTGAGTACCTCGTTTATTTCTTATTGTTATTCTTTATTAGTTATTTGCATGTTTTATTTATCTTTCTAAAAACCCAATCAATCAACTTATTTTCTTTGGTTACCTTTTTCAAAAGCAATCATTTGAGCAGTTTCTTCTTGAAATCTGAATTTCCAATTTAGTCCTCGTGGGATCGATACCCTTGGAATACTTCTAAGGTTTTTTTATTACTACGTGCGACAGTGTATACTTGCACTTAAGTGTTAGCTGAATTATTCCTTATTATTATTATTCATCTTATCTCACATTCCATCCATTCAGCTGACGACGCACCAAGTTTTTGGCGATGTTGTCGGAGACTAAAAGTGAAACCAGTTTTTGTTTGTTTGAAATTGCAATTTGAATTGCGACCACATTTCTATCTTAAGGAAATCTAAATTTGGCTTGCAGTTTCTTTTGTAGGTTGAAGTTGGTGCATGAGTAAAGAGCATCGTCTCGTCGAGCTAGACCTTGAGATAGAAAGAAAGAGCAACAGAAGTTGTGCGCACGGGAACATCTTAAAGAAGCTTCTTACACTCGAGAACTTCTAATAGATCCACTCGGAGTCGATCCTCCTGTTGGCCAAAAAAATAAAAGAAACTGAAAAAGGCGATAGAAGAGAAGCACAACTGAAGGGTTTGATAGCTCAAGATAACCTGCATGTGGAAGAAGACATCATCACAACATTGAGTGCATAGATCACATCAATGGCTTGTCACTCTAATTTCTTTTGTTTTTATTGTGCTAATATTCATTCTTTGTTTGAAACTTGTCCATCTAATCCTTAATATAAAGGGCAACCAGACAACCAGAGTCCCATTTTCGATCCTTACTCAAAATGGTTGCAACGCCCTCACGTCTCATGGGAAGACCAACAAGAGGTCAGCCAACCTAATCCAATGTCTCATCTGGACCAAGGATTTTTGTATCCTTTTGAAGACCAATATCAAGATCAGTATGCCCAACAAGAGATGCAAAAAGAGATGGAACCACAAGTGTCAACCAGCTTGGAAGAACTCATAAGAGAATACATGGCAAGGAATGATGCCTCGATAAAGAACTTTGAGATTCAAATAGGGCAATTGATAGAGGAATTGAAAAATAGTCAACAAGAAATCTTGCCTGACACCAAAGAAAATGTGGAACAAGAAGCACAAGAGCAATACAAAGAGATGTCATTTCAAAGTGAATTGGAGCATGAAGACCCTGAACTCTCAGTTGAAGCAAGAAGCATTCCAGCACTTGAAAATACCGAGGAGACAAAAGAGAGAGAAGAGACTAAAGAAGAATCACCTCAAAAAAAGAATAAAAAGAAGGCACTAAAGAAAGAAGTTGCAGTGAACCATGCAGATGTCACTTCACAGCAAGTGAACTTCGATGTGCTCCAGGCATTAGAACACCCTAAGGAACTGAATGGATGTTTTGATTTTGATCCTATTGATTCTTTTACTTGTTGTAGTTTGCAGAAAATGCTATTCGAGGAAGAAATCAAAGAGGAAATCATGGAGGATGAACATTGGCAATATGTGGCAGATGACGAGACTACAAAGTCTATATTCAAAAGTAGATTGAGTGAGCTGATAATAGAGACTAAGCACTCCATGATTAAAACGCCTCAGTTAAGACTCAAATCTCGTCCATTAACAAGACCTAGGGTCAAGATGAAAGTTTGTTGTGCAAGAAGTAGGAATAAAGCTTTAATCTCTCTTTTGGAGATCAGCTAAGTCATTCTTTTTCTTTGCCTAAATAAGTACAAGAGAAAAAGTATAAAAAAAGAGAGAAAAATAAAACATATTTGAGCTTTTGAACTTTTTGATGTGTTTGTTTATGTTTCAGGAAGCTTATAAAGTTAGAAGAAGAGAACATGAGACAGGAAGATCCAGAAAAGGAGTAGAACAAGGACTATTAGACCTATGCTCGAGTGAGGGGTGAGGCTATTAAGCGGATGTTCCTGGCCAGCTTATCTGATGAAGCTTCAATTACCCTTCATTTTTATCATCCCACCTGGATGAGCCTGAGACCCCTGATATGGAGGACAAATCTTCCAAGAACTAGGAAAATTCTTGCTCTTCTTTACTTCTTACTGCTTCCATTTGTTGTTCATTTGCTTAGGCCCCGTTTGATAACCATTTCGCTTTTGGTTTTTGGTTTTTGAAAATCAAGCTTATACACACCTACTTTCACTTATAAGTTTCTTTGTTTTAATATCAACTTTCTTCCTTGTTTTCAAAATTGGTTTTTAAAACAAGGAAGTCCCCAGGAAAAAATTGGTTTTTGAAAACAAGAAAAAATAGTTTTTAAAAACTTGTTTTTGTTTTTGGAATTTGACTAGGAATTCAAATGGATCTTTAATAAGGATGAAAGTCATGGTATGGAATTTAGAAGAAAACGAGCATAATTTTCAAAAACCAAAAACAAAAAACGAAATGGTTATCAAACGGGGCCTTAGTAATTTGTTTCATGCAATAAATCATTGTTCTTTTGATTTCTTAGTTAAGTTTAGCATTGTTAGTTTAGCAAATTACTTTGTTAGTATAGTTTGTTGATGCTTAAGTTAGTAAGGAGCGATAATAAAATATATGGACAAGAGTAAAACTTTGTTTAGGAAAATCCTGTCTAGGAAAAGATATTTAAGATGACCATTGGGAACACCTTTTCCTGGGGATTTACCTGGGAGTTTTGAAAAGTCCATATTATTTTGTGCCCTGTCTCGTGTTAAAATAAAAGTAGAAAAGTGGTAAGAAGTGTAAGTTCGTTTTGAATAAATGATTTTTGATCAAGAGGGAACTTTGTCTAAGGAAAGTCTTGACTAGGCTCATGTATTTAAGATGACCGTAGGGAACACCTCTACCTGGGGACTTACTTGGAAGTTGAATTTATCAAAACATTTCCTTAATTATTTTTAAGAAAATGAAAAAAAATAAAAAAACAAATGATGAAATAAATCATGATTAAGCATATGAGCTTTCTAACTTGTTTTTTAGTGTTTCAGAGAAAAGGAGAAAGCAAAAGAAAAAATGAAAAGTAAAAAAAAAAAAAAAAAGGTGAAGGCAGAAAAACTGGGTGAAATGCGACCGCATTTCTCCCCAGTGTATTTGAGAATGGGACCGCATTTTTAAGAATAAGTGGGAAGTCACGAAATTTTTTTGACCAGCACGTGACCTAATTGGAAAAGTATAAATAGCTTGACTTAAGTTCTTTTTCTCTTCACTAAACACTAAACCCTTTGCATTTAAGTCAAACCCCTCAAACTCTCCATATTCTCTCCACCGTGAAACTGAAATCCACGATCAAGAAGATGAAGAACACTCAAGGATCATCATCATCACGCAAGAACACTTGATCTCAGAGTGCTCAAGCAACCCACGAAGCGGAAGCTAGCGTGCGACGACAAGAAGAGACCCCTGAAGCACCCATGCAAGGCATAAGAAGAACGAGACCCATGGGATTCTCGCCGGCTGTCGTGAATGTTGGACCCAACGCTCAAACTTCATCTTCTTCGGAAATGTCGGCCATGTCGAGGGAGATGTCGAGTTCGTCTACACCGAAACGGTTCACGCGCGCCACTGCTGTCTGCCAAACCCAAAAAACCGCCACTCAACAGTTCAGAAAACGTTAGCGGGAGTGGTTTGCAATGATCCGAGAGTTGGGTGCTTAGAGACGTGCTACCCTTGAAGAAGAAGGGAATCGACAAGATGAAAAAGAAGCCGCCAGGGCAGTTGGAAGCTCTTGGCAAGGAGAAGCTTCAATGGGTAAGTGATAACTGTCAGAAAGGTAGCTATTTAGGACTTAATTCTATAGGGATTTGTGTGTCTTTTGTGCTTAATAGGGTTGGTTTTAGATGAATATTATATGTTTTATCCCATTTGGAAGAATGGAGGCTTTGAAAGTTATTTTGTGCAGAAAATACTGCTGAGCGACACGAGGGAGCAAATTCTGTGCTGCAGCAAAACTGGGAGCAAAACTGCCACGTCACAGCTCGTTAGCAAAGTTGACAAACCGACTTCTGTTGAGTTATTTTCAAGATAAAGGAGCGAGGAGAGTCTGCCATGTGTCCAATTTAACCTAATTCTCATCTTATAAAAGGAGGAGCCGCCAAAGATAAATTCATTCACGATTGGGAGACCGAATCAATCGGCCGGAGGCCGAATTGACTGCAGAATGGAGATCTAAGAAGACCATTTGCGATTCCACTCAAGGAGACAAAGTTCTTCCATGTTCTTGGTGGTTTGGAGTAGCCGTTTCATCCCCATTTGCTGAAAAGGATTAGTATTTCTTGTGTATTTCGTAATATGGATGTGCTTATCGAGATTGTAACATATTTTATGTTTTCAATCATGAACTAATTGCTTTGTAGGCATAGGTTAAGAACTATGTGATTGTTATATTTATAAATCTGGAAATTCTATTTGATCATGATCATCTTGAATTATTGTTGATCTTTAATCTCATTATGTGCCCGCCTAGCAAGCCGATATGTATAGCTTCTCCTAGTTTCAGGGATGATTTAGGAGTTGTGTGGCGATAATTCACGCTAGATCATTGTGTATTGGTGAACGCCAGTGACTGAGTTAGGGATAGCCAGTTGCCTAGTGCTTGATCGGTAGAGCTTCATTGGTTTTGAAACATATTCCAAAAAATCCGGAGTTCCGGGAGGATCCCACTGATAATACTGCAGGAGATTGACGGATCAAAATAATTGATGGAGCATCTTTATAACAATTACAGAAGTCTTAACCTGTGTCTGTTTCCATTCTGTTTTCTCTAGTCGTAATCACTTACTGCTTTCGTATTTCTTTTGTTTCAACATTTTAAAAACCCAAATCAATTTAACCAACCTTTTGAAATCACTAAAAAGGCAAATTAAATCAATAGAGGTAGGCGTTTCAAGACCCTGTGGATACGATAAATACTTATCACTTGCTGCTAGATTGTGAATACTTGCACGGTAATCTGAAGTTAATTTATTTCATATTTTTAACCACTTCAGAATTGCAACAGTAAGGTTTCCGAACCTTAAACTAACCCATCTTTATCTTGCAGGACCAAACCGTTTGTAACTTACAGTGCAAGAAAGAGGAGTGCGAAGAAGGTTGTGCCTGAAAAATCGGAAGAATGCCTCCGGATGTATTTGAAGGGATAATTCACCAAGCTGTGGCAAAGGCTCTTGCGATTGTTGAAGGGTACAAAGCTGAACAGGATGCTTTGAAAGAGACTGAAGCGGAGAGAGATGGAAAATCAGAAAATGGCTGAGGAAGACGAGTTTGCAAAGGAAAGAGATGAGGAAGAAGAGAAAAGAAGGAGAGAAGAAGAACTAGAGGCCAAGAGGGCCTTAGAAGCTGAAGAAGAAAGAAAATAAAATGAAAACCTCAGGAGGGCAGCCATTGATTTGCAACTCCTTGAGGAAGAGAAAAAGAGAAGGGAAGAAATAAAATAAAATGAAAAAAGAAGGAAGGAAGCGGAAGACTTCCTTGCAGCCTTTGAGCCACTCCACAAGGCTCAGAGTGAAGTTGAAGCACTGCAAGGAAGAGTAGAAGAAGAGGCCCAACAGGGGCGAACTGAAGAAAGTTTGGACAAAGAAAAAGAAAAAGAAGTGGAGAATGAAGGCCAGAATGCGACTGCATCTGGGCCGCATTTTGAAGAAAGCCTAGCTGAGGCTAATAAAGAACAGCCTGCTGAAGAGGTTTTTGAGCCTCTATTAACAAATGACCCACCAGCAGCTGATAACACCTCTTCGGGAAAGAAGAGGGACGAAGAGGAAAAAGAAGACGAGGAAGCCGAGACCTCCAGTGATTCTGACTTTGAAACAGAATCCGATTCTGAGATAAGGGAGCTAGATGGCAACCAAGTCCCTATCTCTGCAGCGTTGAGAAGAAAGAGGAAGAGAGATATAAAGGCTGAGAGGAGGACAAAGAACAAGAATGACCCAATATTTGCCAAGAGGCCGAGGACAAGGTCCATGGACGCCTCTCCTACAGTTCCTCCTACCGTCTCACCCGCCAAGCCAAAGGGCAAGTCACCCAAGGCTGCATCTCCTAGAAATCCATTCCCTGAGGTATTTAAGGATGTTAATTTTCAAGAACTGATGGAGATCATGAAGAAAAGAGATTTCCTCAATCAGAAGGGATTCTCTAACAGAGCTGGAGCACTGCCAGAGTTCGTAACAAGAGTTATCTTCCAGTACAAGTGGTAGGACTTCTGTGTTCACCCTCAGGAGGCTGTGGTGCCTTTAGTTCGTGAATTTTATGCTGGTCTGAGGGAGGAAAGTATTATCATGGCTGTGGTGAGGGGGAAGATGGTCAGTTTCTCCTCAGTTGACATTAATAGGGTGTACAGGATCAAGGCACCCCTGAAACACACCTACGAATAATACCATCAGAGCATTGCTTATACATAAATGGCTCATCCAAATAAAAATATTTCGCATCATGCTTAAACTTCTTCATCTGCCTCCAATCCATATCAATAGGAGTGACTCCCTTGACCAAAGAGTTAGCAATATCAGCATACCAGGGGACATCCTTCACTACCTTTACCTCAACAGCAAAAAGCTGTTCATCTGGAAAAGAATCTGAAATGGCAGATTGCTTCAGCAAATATGATGATGGATCAAGACGAGACAAGTGATCTGCAATGACATTCTCGGATCCCTTCTTGTCCTTTATCTCTAAGTCGAATTCCTGCAATAATAAAACCCAACGAATTAGTCTAGGCTTTACATCTTTCTTAGACATTAAATACCTTATTGCTGCATGATCCATGAAACCCGTGACTTTGGATCCAACCAAATATGGCCGAAATTTCTCAAAGGCAAACACAACAGCTAACAACTCCTTTTCAGTAGTTGTATAGTTGACTTGTGCCTCATTTAAAACCTTACTTGCATAATATATAGGATGGATAAATTTGTCCTGCTTTTGCCCCAGCATAGCACCTACCGCAGCGTCACTCACATCACACATTACCTCAAATGGTAAACTCCAATTAGGTGCACAACGAATGGGTGCTGAGATTAAAGCAGCCTTTAAAGTCTCAAAAGCCTTCCTACAATTTGCATTAAAGTTAAAAACATAATCCGTGCACAATAAGTTACAAAGAGGTTTACTGAATTTTGAGAATTCCTTTATGAACCTTCTATAAAATCCAGCATGACCTAAAAAACTTCGAATCCCTTTCACTGAATTCGGTGGTTCTAGTCTCTCAATAACCTCAATTTTTGCTCTATCAACTTCTAGACCATTCTTAGAAATCCTATGACCTAACACAATGCCCTCCTTCACCATGAAGTGGCATTTCTCCCAATTAAGCACTAGATGGGTATCCTCACATCTTTTTAACACCTTACCTAACTTATCCAAACAATTCTGAAAAGACCCTCCAAAAATTGAAAATTTGTCCACAAATACCTCAACAGTGGACTCAATCATAGTAGAAAAAATTGCTAACATACACCGCTGAAATGTTGCTGGAGCATTGCAAAGGCCAAAAGGCATTCGCCTAAAAGAAAACGTCCCATAAGGGCAACTGAAAGTGGTTTTTTCCTGATCCTCAGGAGCAATGGTAATCTGGTTATACCAAAAATAACCATCTAAGAAACAGTAGTAGGCATGACCAGCCAATTTATCCAACATCTTGTCAATAAATGGTAGAGGGAAGTGGTCCTTACGGGTGGCTTTATTAAGCCTCCTGTAATCCATGCAAACCCTCCAGCCAGATACTGTCCTGGTTGGGATCAATTCATTATCTTTATTGCTCACCACCGTGACACCTCCTTTCTTAGGAACACATTGGACAGGGCTAACCCAATTGCTGTATGCAATCGGATAAATAATGCCAACATCTAACCATTTAATCACCTCCTTTTTAACGACCTCTTTCATCGCAGGGTTGAGCCTTCTCTGTTGCTCAATACTCCTAAAGGATCCCTCCTCTAGAGCGATTTTGTGCATATAGAAAGATGGGCTAATCCCTTAATGTCAGCCAATGTCCAACCTATTGCCTTACGATATTACTACAGAAATGTTATTAAGGCCTCCTCATGCTCCGACATTAAATCTGATGCAACAATAATAGGCAACGTCTCACCCTCCCCGAGATACACATACTTTAGATGATACGGCAAAGGCTTCAAATCTAAAGTGGGTGCCTCAATCGGGGATGGCTTAACAGGAGGAGTCTTTCTTTGATCTAAATCTAAAGACTAGAAAACATCCTCACATCTAAACATTTCTTTTTCATTTTTTCTCTCTAAAGAACAAACTTCTAAGTCCTCTACGCTTACCTCTCAATGATCTTCCAAATGTTTGTCAGCTGAATCCTGCATTGCCGTCTCAACAATTGTGTTCTCCAGAATCCTAATGAAAGAGCAATCTTCCATTTCGTCTGGATACTTCATGGCCTTAAACACATTAAATTTTACTTCCTCATTACAAACTCTCATTGTTAATTCCCCTTTTTGAACATATATCAATGCCCTACAAATAGCCAAAAATGGACGACCTAAAATAATTGGGACATCTTTATCAGCCTCATAGTCTAAGATAATAAAATCAACAGGAAATATGAACTTATCTACTTTCACTAAGACATCCTCAATTTTACCCTCTGGATATGTGATAAACCTATCAGCTAATTGGAGTGTGACTGTGGTAGGCCTAGCTTCACCAATACCTAGCTTTCGATAGACCGAAAGAGGCATAAGGTTAATGCTTGCACCTAAATAACAGAGTGTAACGTCCCAGGTTTTATTATGATCTAACCTAGTGACATTACTAAACTCCTATTCAAACCAACCGAGAGCTCCGAAAATTTCGGCAGCATAACGACGTACATAGGACAAACCCAAAATTTTAAATCACCTAATAAACTCAACAACACTTCTATATTGATTCATTCAACTCCACAACTCCACAGAACAACTACAAACAGGATACGAGTCAGATCACGCATCTCCAACCAACAACAAAACCTAACTCTACCAGATCAAGCATAACCTTAACTTCCTAAAACAGATCGACTTTATTAAGCTACAACATATTTACAGCCTAACAAGAAACATGAAATCTAACCATGCTCAATAGCAAGAAACAAAAATTACACCCACCTAGCTACAAAGCTAAACAGACCTACCTATCAACAATTAATTGAAAAATGTCCTTTCTAACGGAGAAAGAAAAAACATATAAACAAACTATGGAACCCTGTGGTCACCCCTCGTGGACCTCCTCGTCTACATCACCGGGCACATGCAACTCATCACCTGCATAATCTGAAATTGTTGGGGGAAAGAAAGGGGAGGGGTATCAGTACGACCACAGTACTAGTAAGTAGCTCACACCCGGTGAGCCACCAAACAACACACAATCACAATAACATGCTAACCACACACGCCATGTTTGGAAAGCGATAAACAACTCAACATGCTCTTAAACACGAAAACAATTATGTGAACACGTGCTCATGCAGAGATGGGACGACAACATGAATCCACGCATCATGCTATGCACCCCCACATGGTTTCCGCGCCATGCCCGCACACTCACACGTGATTTCCGCGTCACGCTCCGCACTCACAACCCACACGTGATTTTCACGTCACGCTCCGCAAACCCACCAAACACATGTATTATTACGCGCCATGCGCAACGCCACTCACACGTGATTTCTGCATCACGCTCCACACTTACACCCACACGTGATTTCCGCGTCACGCTCTGCACACACACCCAACACATGATTTACGCGTCATGCTCCGCCTCTCCCCAATGAACACGCACCATGCAGACACGACTCATATGCAGCATAGCCAACAAATCACAGTATCTCATGCTTATGAATTAAACAAAGTAACAAGCTTAAGAGTCACACAAAGCAACGTGCTTATTTAGATGGCAAGCTTCACACACATACTGAACACAATGTATAATAACAAAACAAGCAAAACAAACAGCATGCTCAAACAAACAATCAGACTCATTCAGGTAGAAGCTACTTACACAAGCTAAAACACTCCTAAATAGACCAAGAGTCGCTCCTAAAATGATCCAACAAACTCCAGAAAAAAGAATTGCAAAGCTTCAAAGCTAAACTCAATTCAATCTATACTAGAAGCCAAAGGTGCTTAAAAAGGAACGCTCTTACCGAATAGGACCCTTAAGCTTGATTCAAACGCTCTAAAGTGGCCTAGGATCACAAATAGGGAGATTCTAAGCATTAGAAACCTATTTAGACTAATTCAAGGAGACTCACACAAAGTTTCAGCACTAACACTTTACCCAAAATGAACTTTGGTTCTTGGTCATTAGTGCTCGATGCGTTTGGGATGCTTAAATTAGCCTAATTTGATTCAAACTACGAGAAACAACTTAACAACTAATAGGAATCGATTTTTAATACTACGAAGGGTATTCAAAAGAGTTCAAGGCATCAGAAACCTTATCGGATTGCATAAACGAGCCAACAAGCTTGCTGGAATTTGCCGAACAACACCAAAATCCTTTGATTAAGCGTTGTCCGAGATCCAGATTGACTCGAAACTGAAACTAAAGGGCACCCAATGCTTAAAAGCTATTCTAAAGCTACTTAAATGAACTCTAAAGACTTTTAGAGCACTGAAACTTACAGGTCAGCACCCATATGGCCTTGAATATGTGCTCGTTTGTGTTCAGAACAACTCGACAACCAAGGTTCCATGTTGTCGGGTTATGGGTAAACCAATACAAGGCCTTTCAGGTTGTGGGTACTTGCTGAACACCATTTTTTAGTCCAAGCACGTGCTAAACAGCGATCAAACATACTTAATTCTGCAATTAGAAGCTGAACAGAATGGGTAACTCAAATTAACGCTATATGGGTCATGGGTAACTTAAATTTGAAGCCAACAAGGAATGGGTTCAGGCGAAAGCTTACCAAACGACACCGAAACAGCTTGAATCACGCAGGTTCTTGCAGACTGTAGAAGGAGAAGGTGGATCTCGTTGCTGGAAGCTCGTTGGAGCTCACTGCCTTCACGAAAGACTCACCTAAGAGGAAGATCGCAAGGGATAATGCTGAACACTGCTATGCTCGGACCAAAAAGAACGCGAGAGGGAGAGAAACGTGCGATTTCTCGTGTGGGTCTTACTGACGGCGAGAGAAATCGAGCAAGGGAGATACCACACCGACTGCTGCACGCGAGGAGAAGAAATGGGAGGAAGGGAGACGGCGACGACGTGAAATCGGTGAGGGCAGGCGACGGCGACGCGAGGAGGCGACAGTGCAAGGCGGTGGTACAGAGAGAAAGAGAACAGATGGGGGCACGAGTTCGTGGGTGGTTGGGTTCCAGTGAAAACAAAGGAAGAGAGAGTGGGAGGCGGCGACACAAGGAGAGAGAGAGGCTGCCGGAGATGATGAAATTTTAGGAGGGGGAGGGGGGGTTGGACGTGCGAGGGAGAGAGGAAAGGGGAGAATAAGGGTTTGGTTTCCTATTCTTTTCTTTTTTTTAAAAAAAAAACAAAAATTCAATAACTGCCCACTAATAGGAGAAAAATATGCAAACTACCTTCCCCACTATCATGTTAAAATTAACTGACCAATAGTCATTTAGCACCAACGCACGAGAAGAAGGAAAATAAAATATCCCATTTGGATTTAAAATATCAACTGAAGGTTAAACTTAAGTTCCAATTTTTCCCAAACTAGAATTTAAACCTGATAATCCAAAATGACATAATTTTTAAACGTGGGGCGTTACAGACTCCTCACCTTTAAAAACTTTCGTCCTCGAAAGTTGCCTGCCTAGCCATTTTGAATGATTGACGCTGATCTCAACTTTTTCTTTTCCAAGACACTTCTTTCAAGCAACTTCATCCTTCAGTCCTCTTGGCCCGGTTCATTTTCATCATCCTCTTCTCCTCTTTCAACAGGTGGGGGCGGAATCCAGGGGTTCAATAGATCGTCAGGGAATGCTGGAAGGGTTGGATACGGTTTTGAAAAATTCTCTTGCAGCGCCTTCTTCAAGCTGGCATCCCGATTCTTAACATAGTTCCAGAAGGTTAAAGTTTGCCTCTTAGCAAACTCTTGCCGACTGGTCGAAAGTGCCAGTTGTTCTAGAATCGAGTTGATGCCATGGATAAGCCCACCTTGACGCACCTCCTGCATGCGCTGGAGCCGTGCCAAATTGGGCGTGTCTATGATCCCCTTATCAAACAGGATCACATCTCCCTCATCCACCGGAACCCCTGCTCTTTTGCACAGCATCGTGATTGTGTTCGGAAAGAATAGTTTCCCCACCTTCTTTTTCCAACATCCAGAAATCTCATTCGCAATGATCCTCCCTACATTAATACTGAGAGAACGTAAGATGGAAAAAGCTAGGAGAACCCGTTCCCTGGAGATTGTCGAGTCATGTGTTGTTGGAAGCATCTTCTGTCTAATAAATCCCATCCATGTGTTCGCTTCCCTTTTCAAATAAGCCGACTGGAATGTCCTCTTCTGAGTCTTGGATAACTGCCACTGTGCCCCTTCAATTCCTACCTCCCTTACAGCCTCACTTAGTTGCTCATCAGATGGCGCCACAGCCATCTCATTATACGCCGCATGGGGGAAGTTTTGAACGTTGTACAGTGCATTGATAACACTTGGACTCCAATCCACCTCGACTCCTCAGACAATTACCTGGAAACCATTTCAAGGACAATTACCTGGAAACCATTTCATCAAAAGCATTTTCCGCTACCATGTCAATGTTTTGAATTGCGGCACAAGAAGGGTCGTTGATGAACATCCTTAACAATGACTCCTAAATCAAGTTCTCGAACCTACACCACTTGTAGCCAAGCTCGCCTATCGAAAACTCGACAAAGGTGCAAGAAGAACTTAAATGGTTCGACAAAATCGGAACTAAGCTTCAATCTTGCATGACTAACAAGAACCCTTTTTTTTCCATTAATGCTACTTGAAGGAAAATAGGTCGCCAATGACAGCTTAAATTCTTGGGCTTGACACCTTCACATCCTACCTTCAGTGGCAACTTATATCCTTGTCCCAAACCTAAGGGTAGCATCACTAGTCATCCTTGCTAACCTTTAGCCCGCTTTGTTGGTCATATGTAGCTCATTATTACCAACTAGGCACCACTAAGGTTGAACCAACAACTCTATCAAGACTTTCGCTGCCAACTCAAATTTGAACAATTCATCCTTCTCAGCAATGACTACGAGACTTATTACTGCCCTACTAGGTACATCCACGATAGCCCTGTCATGTTGACAACTAAAGTTGCGATCATGACTCTATATCAATTTCCAACATCTCGTTTGTCCTTGGTTGAGATCTCGCTACATAAATAAATGCTCGACTTTGGTCTAAGAATAAACCAGCATATTGTCAAGAACATTGTCACGAGCAAGTCCAAAAGGACCTTGAGATTTGGTTTACGAAGTTCATAACAATAGCAAGGCATTAATAAGTCCGAAGACATCACAGAAGCTAGCTATGCTCAAACTTGGTTTTGAAAGCCATCCTTGGAATACTAACTTCCTTGACTTTTAAACTACGAAGCCAAAATGCAAAACCATCCTAGGAAATTCCTTCTCATTGAAGTTGGCCTATATTAAGAGGTTCGCCCAACTTCACCTTGTACAAGGAAATTTTTCGATGGCTTAGGGTATAACTCTCACTTGATAGAGCCTTGAACCCAACTCACTAGCTTTCGCTAATTTACTAAGATATACAAGATATAATCAATCCACATAACCACACATTCACATGACGAAGCATAACTAGGGAGAAAGAAATTCCAAAGCAATAGATAGACTTGAAGAAAGAGAACTAACTTGGGAATGGGAGGTGTTAGCAACTCCCCCCCTTTAGGAATTTTCATCCTCGAAAGTTGCTTACTTAATAACTTTACTCGCTTATCCTTGATTCCAACTTATCTTACCAAGGAAACTTGAGTTCAACAAATGAACAGGGACTAGATTAAAAGCAACTAATTTACTCTTGTGTGGTTCACTGAGAGACGATCCTTCACTCCTTGAACTTGAAACTTTGGCCAAAAGGTATCCAAGAGCCAACTTTCTTAGCGACTTAGGCTCTCAAGCTAGGATTTTAAAACAGCCTTACTAACCTTCCAAGGTAACAAAAGCTCACAC
Organism: Luffa acutangula; assembly: GCA_036850905.1. Lineage (NCBI taxonomy): Eukaryota > Viridiplantae > Streptophyta > Magnoliopsida > Cucurbitales > Cucurbitaceae > Luffa > Luffa acutangula. Next base: position 8,996,066 of record CM072090.1, read on the forward strand.
CTTAACCTCAAAGGCAACAATCTAGACCCACAATCAGCAATAAACACAACCAAAAACTCACAAGCTATCTAGGAAACTATGGCAACATCATACTCCTACTAGCAACCAATAAGCACACAATCAAACCAAGCTACCTAAACCGACTAAAGGGAGCATCGTAAGCCTAACTACTACAAGATAAATCAGCTATATAAGTAAAAGCATGCTCCAATAAGCCAGACAAGTAACAAACAATAATCACACAATTCATTTATCCAAGGTAACACAAATATCATACAACAGATAGCATAATAACATCATTATTTCAACATACCTGGTGATGGAGAGGAGAACGAGGAAGACCACAGATCCTACATTATTAACAACCTAGTTTCTAGGTCAGTCTACAGGAACAACTCCGCTCTGATACCAACTGTAACACCCCAGGTTTTATTATGATCTAACCTAGTGACATTACTAAACTCCTATTCAAACCAACCGAGAGCTCCAAAAATTTCGGCAGCATAACGACGTACATAGGACAAACCCAAAATTTTAAATCACCTAATAAACTCAACAACACTTCTATATTGATTCATTCAACTCCACAACTCCACAGAACAACTACAAACAGGATATGAGTCAGATCTCGCATCTCCAACCAACAACATAACCTAACTCTACCAGATCAAGCATAACCTTAACTTCCTAAAACAGATCGACTTTATTAAGCTACAACATATTTACAACCTAACAAGAAACATGAAATCTAACCATGCTCAATAACAAGAAACAAAAATTACACCCACCTAGCTACAAAGCTAAACAGACCTACCTATCAACAATTAATTGAAAACTGTCCTTTCTAACAGAGAAAGAAAAAACATATAAACAAACTATGGAACTCTGTGGTCACCCCTCGTGGACCTCCTCGTCTACATCACCGGGCACATACAGCTCATCACCGGCATAATCTGAAATTGTTGGGGGAAAGAAAGGGGAGGGGTATCAGTACGACCACAGTACTGGTAAGTAGCTCACACCCGGTGAGCCACAAAACAACACACAATCACAATAACATGCTAACAACACACACCATGCTTGAAAAGCGATAAACAACTCAACATGCTCTTAAACACGAAAACAATTATGTGAACACGTGCTCATGCAGAGATGGGACGACAACATGAATCCACGCATCATGCTATGCACCCCCACATGGTTTTCGTGCCATGCCCGCACACTCACACGTGATTTCCACGTCACGCTCTGCACTAACAACCCACACGTGATTTCCGCGTCACGCTCCGCACTTACACCCACACGTGATTTCCGCGACATGCTCCGCACACACACCCAACACATGATTTACGCGTCATGCTCTGCCTCTCCCCAATGAACACGCACCATGCAGACACGACTCAGATGCAGCATAGCCAACAAATCACAGTATCTCATGCTTATGAATTAAACAAAGTAACAAGCTTAAGAGTCACACAAAGCAACGTGTTTATTTACATGGCAAGCTTCACACACATACTGAACACAATGTATAATAACAAAACAAGCAAAACAAACAACATGCTCAAACAAACAATCAGACTCATTCAGGTAGAAACTACTTACACAAGCTAAAACACTCCTAAATAGACCAAAAGCCGCTCCTAAAATGATCCAACAAACTCCTGAAAAAGAATTGCAAAGCTTCAAAGCTAAACTCAATTCAATCTATACTAGAAGCCAAAGGTGCTTAAAAAGGAACGCTCTTACCGAATAGGACCCTTAAGCTTGATTCAAACTCTCCAAAGTGGCCTAGGATCACAAATAGGGAGATTCTAAGCATTAGGGTTTCAAAAGGTGCGGTTCAAGTGAAGGCGCGGTCCGGTTTGGACGGGTTCGGTTGGGCTGGGACCTATTTGGCCCGGTTCGGCCAATTTTTGCCATAATTCGTTATTTTGGAGGTCGGTTCGAGGTGGTTCGGGGCGGTTCGTGATGTCTAGACAAAATTCCGGAGCTGTACAAGGATTTTTAGGATAGAATTTAGCTAAATTAATGTAATTTAATGCTTTATTTTATCCTAGGGGCCCAAATTAACGATTCAATTGCTATTTATATGCTTTATGGATGTCATATAGAATATTTAATCCCACCTTAGGTTATAAACATGCTCATGCATTTTTTATATATTATAAATTGTTATAATGTATGTTTAAATGCATGAAATTGTTTTCATATTTTTAATATAAGTGTATATTAATTATATGAAAAATTGGAAAGCATGAAGCATGTCATTACTTAAATTAAATATAAGTAGTTATGTTTAATGTGATGAATGAAGCATGCTTGATTGATTTTATTGATTGGCTTATAATTGTTATATTAAAAGAAAATCAAAATTGCATGAAGCATGAAACATCCATAGTTAATAATATAATTGTTATATTATTCATGCAATTAGTGTGGTTTAATTATTTAATATGAATGAGATTTTTAAATGAATTAAACCCTAGATTCTTGATTATAGGATTAATCATTAAAATTTGAAATAGTTCTTTAATATTAATGATTAGAAACCGTCAATCTATAATCAAGATTTGCATGCAAACATAAGATCATAGGATAAATTGGATTAATCTTAAATTGTTTAAAATTAATTATACCTAGATCGTTTTCTAATAGGATTAGAATCTTTTCTTACTTAGAATTAAAAATAGTTTTAATTGACTAAGTAGGAAAAACATTGCTATGATTATAAGGGAACTCCACCGCTAATGTTCTGTCTAAGGCTGGGGGTATTTAAGTTGACGGTTTACGGAACACCTCCTACCTGGGAACTGACCTGGAATACCGGAGTTGAATTAATCATAGTTAAATGTTAGCATGCAATGTCACTAGGTTTATTAAAAGTGTTTAATGCACCTAGATCTTTAGAGTAAAGACCTTACATTACTGAGGTTATAAGGGAACTCTCTCCGTAAAGTTCTGTCTAAGGCTGGGGGTATTTAAGTCGACAGTTTACGGAACACCTCCTACCTGGGAACTGACCTGAACATTGAGTTGAATTAACCATAGTAATGTTGACTTGCAATGTTGGGTTTATTAAAAGAAGTTTAATTCACCCAAAAGATTGCAGTTGAATCCTTTCCATAATTGTTATAATAGGATAAGACTTAGATAGATTGACTTAGCCGAATACTATCTAAGTTAAACAACCCTATATTAACCTTAGGACATTTTCAGTGGGAGGAAAGTTATAAAACGAGATTTAAATCAAGTTTTGCTCCTATGTCCCTATATTCACAACGTGAGATTTATGCTCGGCTTCGAGTCGCCTTAGGAGCGGCCTCCCTTCAGAAAGTGTTTGCATGAATCAATATCAAGGTGAATGAAAATGTCTAGAATAAGTGGGAGCGGGACATGTGTCAACGTATCCCTCGGTCTCCGCCCATAGTTCGCACCGTGAGAGTCCTATGATCCGCCTGCAGGTTGTCCTGGCGCAACCATCCCTTCGGAGGGCCTGGTCATAGGATTCGGAACATCGTGAACTCCTGAAAAGGATAGGAGCTCTTAGGCTAATCACCAACAGTTGTCTTTCCCTTCGGTAGCCTGTTGGTGCGTGCCTCTGAGATCTGAAAGTGGGAGGGTTACACTTACGAGGATGAGTTAAAAGTGTTAACAAATCCTTGACCGAACAACGGTGGCTAATGTTTATAGGAATATGAGTTATTCTGGAATTAGAATTAGATGAGAGGTGTCTCATTTCAAAGGAGGAGTGCCTGATATTCTAAACCTCTGAAACATCGTTGCAAAACTAAATCGATTGTTTTAGGGTTCTGTGATTGTCTGTTTTGCTAAATTGATTGGATTGTGTGCAATTGTTTGCTTGTATGATGGGTTAAGGCAAAGATAACTAATACAGTCATTGTTTGTTTAAATTTCAGCCTCAATTGTCTCTCTGCTTAAAAATGAGAAATTAACCGACGAAAATTATGCTACGTGGAAGTCGAACCTGAATACGATTCTTGTTGTCGATGATCTGCGGTTCGTCTTAACGGAGGATTGTCCTCCAGCCCCTGCTCGTAATGCATCCCAAACAGTTAAGGATGCTTATGACCGCTGGACAAAGGCCAATGATAAAACTCGCGTCTATATCCTAGCCAGCTTATCTGAAGTTTTGGCTAAAAGGCATGAGGGCATGGTAACAGCGAGGGAGATTATGAACTCTCTCCGGGAGATGTTTGGACAACCGTCCTACCAACTCCACCATGACGCTCTCAAATACGTTTATAGTTGTCGCATGAAAGAGGGCACATCTGTTCGGGAGCATGTCTTGGATATGATGGTCCAATTCAACGTGGTAGAGGCAAACGGGGCGGTCATAGATGGGCGTAGTCAGGTTGCATTCATCTTAGAATCTCTTCCGAAGAGTTTTCTACAGTTTCGAAGCAATGCAATGATGAATAAAATAACATTCAACCTGACTAGCCTCCTGAATGAGCTAAAACTCTATCAGTCTCTTCTTAAGAACAAAGGACAGATAGAAGGAGAGGCAAACGTTGTTCACTCTAAAAGAAAGTTCGAGAAGGGTTCATCCTCTGGAACTAAATCTGTAGCCACTTCTTCAAAGAAAACTCAGAAGAAGAAAGGAAACAAGGGGAAAGCTCCCAGTACTGCTGCTAAAAGCAAGGGAAAAGCCAAAGCTATGGCAGATAAGGGTAAGTGTTTCCACTGCAATGTAGATGAACATTGGAAGAGAAACTGCCCAAAGTACCTTGCTGAGAAAAAGAAGGAAAATGAAGGTAAATTTGATTTACTTGTTTTAGAAACATGCCTGGTAGAACATGATGAGTTTACCTGGATACTTGATTCAGGAGAAACTAATCATGTTTGCTCTTCTTTTCAGGAAAATAGTTCCTTTCGGCAGTTGAACGATGGGGAAATGACACCCAGGGTCGGAACTGGAGAAGTCATTTCAGCTAAAGCAGTAGGAGTCGCAAAGTCATTTTTTAGAAATAGATTCTTACTTTTAGAAAGTTTGTTAATCGTTCCCAAGATTAAGAGAAACTTAATTTCTATTTCATGTTTGATTGAAAAATCGTATATAGTTACTTTTGATATGAATGAAGCGTTCATTTATAAAAATGGTGTACTTATTTGTTCAGCCAAATTGGAAAATAACTTATATGTTTTAAGACCAACCGAAAACAAAGCACTTTTAAATCACGAATTATTTAAAACTACTGAAACTCAAAGTAAAAGGCAAAAGATTTCTCCATCAAGTAACAATACTCATCTTTGGCATCTTAGACTTGGTCATATAAACATCGATAGGATCGATCGTTTGGTAAAGAATGGACTTCTTAGTAAGTTAGAAGATGATTCACTACCACCTTGTGACTCTTGTCTCGAGGGAAAAATGACCAAGAGACCCTTTACTGGAAAAAGGTTACAGAGCCAAAGAACCCTTAGAGTTAATACATTCGGATCTATGTGGTCCAATGAATGTAAAAGCTCGAGAAGGGTACGAATATTTCATCTCATTTATAGATGATTATTCAAGATATGGTTACTTGTACCTAATGGGACATAAGTCTGAAGCCCTTGAAAAGTTTAAGGAGTTTAAGGCTGAAGTTGAAAACCTATTAGGTAAATCTATTAAAGTACTTCGATCTGATCGAGGAGGGGAGTATATGGATCAAAGATTCCAGGATTATATGATAGAACATGGAATCCAATCTCAACTCTCAGCCCCTGGTACACCTCAGCAGAATGGTGTGTCATAAAGGAGAAATAGAACCTTGTTAGACATGGTTCGATCAATGATGAGCTATGCTCAATTGCCTAGCTCGTTTTGGGGGTATGCAGTAGAGACTGCAGTATACATCTTGAACAATGTTCCCTCGAAAAGTGTTTCTGAAACACCTTTCGAATTATGGAAGGGTAAGTTTGTATCACTTTCGCATCTGGGGTTGTCCAGCACACGTGTTTGTGACAAATCCTAAGAAACTGGAACCTCATTCAAAACTGTGCCAATTTGTTGGTTACCCTAAAGAAACGAGAGGTGGTTATTTCTACGACCCACAAGAAAATAAGGTGATTGTATCGACAAACGCCACTTTCTTAGAGGAAGACCACATGAGAGATCATAAACCACACAGCAAAATAATATTAGGAGAAGCTATTGAAGAATCACCAAGAGTTGTTGATGAAGTTGGACCTTCAACAAGGGTTGATGAAGGAACTAGTTCTTCAGATCCATCCTGTCCATCTCAAACGTTGGGAGTGCCTCGACGCAGTGGGAGGGTTGTATTACAACCTGACTGCTACTTGGGTTTAACTGAAACTCAGGTTGTCATACCTAATGATGGCATTGAGGATCCATTGTCCTTTCGAAAGGCAATGAATGACGAAGATAAGGATGAATGGGTCAAAGCCATGAACCTATAAATGGAGTCAATGTACTCCAATTCTGTATGGGAACTTACAGATCTACCAAATGGGGTAAAACTCATAGGGTGCAAATGGATCTATAAGAGAAAAAGAGATGCAGCTGGAAAGGTACAGACCTTCAAAGCTAGACTAATGGCAAAGGGTTATACCCAAAAGGAAGGGGTTGACTATGAGGAAACCTTCTCTCCTGTAGCCATGTTAAAGTCCATAAGAATTCTCTTATCCATAGCCACATATTATGACTATGAAATATGGAAAATGGACGTCAAGATTGCCTTTCTGAATGGTAATCTTGAAGAGAATATCTTCATGTCTCAACCCGAAGGGTTCATAGCCCAAGGTCAGGAACAAAAGGTTTGTAAGCTCAATCGATCCATTTATGGATTGAAACAAGCGTCCAGATCATGGAACATTAGATTTGATACTGCAATCAAATTTTTTGGCTTTGACCAAAACGTTGATGAGCCTTGTGTGTACAAGAAAGTCAACAAAAGGAAAGTAGCTTTTCTAATACTTTATGTAGACGATATCCTACTCATTGGGAATGATGTAGGATACCTCACTGACATTAAGAAATGGCTAGCAGCCCAATTCCAAATGAAAGATCTGGGAGAGGCTCAATATGTTCTGGGAATCCAAATCATTAGGGATCGGAAGAACAAAACGCTAGCTCTGTCTCAAGCAACGTATATTGACAAGATGTTGTCTTGATATTCGATGCAAAACTCCAAGAAGGGACTACTACCCTTCAGACATGGGGTACACCTGTCTAAGGAACAGTCTCCTAAGACACCTCAAGAAATTGAGAACATGAGACACATTCCCTATGCCTCAGCTGTAGGCAGCTTAATGTATGTTATGCTCTGCACTAGGCCTGACATATGTTATGTAGTGGGAGTAGTCAGTAGGTATCAGTCTAATCCAGGGATGGACCACTGGGGAGCGATTAAGAATATCCTCAAGTATCTTCGGAGAACGAGGGACTACATGCTTGTGTATGGAGCTAAGGATTTGATTCTTACTGGATACACTGACTCTGACTTTCAAGTTGATATGGATTCAAGGAAATCCACATCAGGGTCAGTATTCACCCTCAATGGAGGAGCAGTAGTGTGGAGAAGCATCAAACAAGGATGCATAGCAGACTCAACCATGAAGGCTGAGTATGTAGCAGCTTGCGAAGCAGCTAAGGAGGCAGTATGGCTTAGAAAGTTCTTGACTGATTTGGAAGTGGTTCATAACAATATGAACGTGCCCATAACACTATACTATGACAACAGTGGGGCTGTAGCCAACTCAAAAGAACCTCGAAGCCACAAACGGGGTAAACACATCAAGAGGAAGTATCACCTGATACGGGAGATTGTGCAAAGAGGAGATGTGATCGTCACTAAGATCACCTCAGAGCACAACATAGCTAATCCATTTACGAAGGCTCTCACAGCTAAAGTGTTTGAGGGTCATCTAGAAGGTCTAGGTCTACGAGAAATGTATGCCATCTAATCTAGGGCAAGTGGGAGAAATGTATAATGGGTATAAGGATGCCCTAGTTCATTGTATTATTTTAATATACATGACATTTCCAGCTTTAGATTATTGCATTTACATCTCACTAACTAGTGTTTTAGTTCAAGTGGGAGTTTGTTGGATTTTATGCCCTAAAACTCGTAGATAGTAAATGTAACTGTTGACCGGATATTAATGAAATAATATTGATATATTTTTCCATTAATTGTTATTAGTTATTTTATATTTGTCTTTGCCTAATAATAACCCTAATCCAATAAACTAGACATCCAAGGATGTAATATGAGTCTTGAACTATATGTAGCAACATATGGGATCATTGTTCAAGAAATAGCCTAAAGGGTCTATTGTATAGGGATAAGACTGGGTGCCTTATCCTGGTGACACTATGGATACGGCCCACTTTGTATTTGATACAAACGTTGCGATCCAACGCGTTCATGTAGGAGACATGCGAGTGGGGGTATCCTATGCAATGAGTTTGCATAAGACCGGACCGCGAAATAGTAACCGCTGGTTATAACACCGTTAACTAGTTGGTTTTCTATTTCACTAGGACGACCTAGACAACTTAGTCTTAATCCTGAGTTGATTATGGACTCCTGCTCATGAGAGATTGTCCTTTGATTTGCATGGGTGAGAGTGGCCAGTACGCCGACACAATAAGCCTACCATTTTGGGGACAAGACCGAATGGGGAGCTGGGAACATAATCGTGTAAGATGGAATTCACTCCTTCCCGACTTTAGGGAAGCAGATGAGTGTTCCCTTAAGTGGTTACTCCGAGTCTTGAACAAAGGGCCCTACCCTCTCAATGGCACGAGAGGGTTTTCTGTTTGATGGTTGGACCACAAACAGGTTGTTCATTAGAGGAGAACTGATACTTAAGGAAATAGAGGTAACCCATGGGTAAAACGGTAATTTGACCCAGCTGGTCTTACGGACACTCATGAAGGACTAACTAGCCGATATTGGTCTAGATCCGTGGACACAGAAAATATGTCTGCAGTGAGAAGAGTGCAACTGTGAGTCTATAGTGGAATGTACACACAGTTAACGAATATTGATTAATGTGGTTAATGAGTTTGACCAATTAATCTCACATCGTTGGATCTTTTGATCTGCAGGTCCATTAGGTCCCACTAGTAGCTCATAAAGTAATTTGAGGCAACTAAGTAATAAATGTAAATTGAAAATGTTCAATTTACTAAGGGAAACAAATATAATATATATTGATATATTATTATGAGAGAAATTAATATTTGAAGAAATTCAAATATAAATTTATGGAAGTTTGAAAGAGTTCAAATAATGAATTAATTAATTTAAGGCCTAAAATGTGTTTGGGCAAATTAAATAATTCTAGGCCGGGAATTAAATATGTGATATTTAATTGGTGGTTAATTAATTAGAGAATTAATTAACCGGAAATTAATCAATTATGGAAATAATTAATCACTTAAGGAAGTGATTAATCATTTATGGAAATGATCTAATCACTTGTGGAAGTAATTAGTCATTTTTGGAAAAGATTAATCAATTATGGAATTGATTGATCATGATTGATTAAATAAGGAATAAGATTGAATCAATTTTGGAAAAGATTGATTTAATTGAATATTTTATTCATGACCTCTCTTCTATAAATAGAACACTAGACCTAATTGGTCCATGACACTTGACACTTTGTTCTTGCTCTTAGACTCTCAAGACAAGACCTAGAATTCTCTCTAGCCTCCCTCTTAGAGAAAGACTCCCACAAGTCTTTTGCCTCCTAGACTTAGAGACATACCGGTGTAACCTCTGTGGTTATTGTGTCAATCAAGAAGAAAATTCCAGCAATTAAGAGGCGAGGAGGCTGCTGCGTTTTCGTTCGTTGGAGCGTCGTTGGCGAAGAACGGTCAAGTCTACAACAAAGGTATGTGACGGTTCTTCCCCTTTTCTTTAGAAAAGCATGAAAATAAATTTAGATTTATTTTTAAGCATGTTTAAACTTATTTTCCAGCAACTTTAATGTATGTTTAAAGTTTGATTGAGTTTTCGTAACGGTATTTTAATGTTAATTAATATACGGCGTAAGGTCCAATCGATGCGCTTCCGCTGCGTGGGGACTTTTATTCCCTACACAAAGAACTAAATATTCAAATAAGGGAATTGAGTTCATAGAAGTATACATGTCTTCAAGGGCCAACATTTGCAATTTACAAGAACCAAAAGCCTTAAATGTTGAATCAAAAGAATAGTAAAACTACATACTGTAATGCCCTCACACAATGATATATACTTAGTGATGTACATGTGTATGAACTCAGAGGGAAGTTCAAAAGTTATCCTTAGCCTGTTGACAACTTCCATAGAGTTTATACTCATGTCCATGTTAACAAGAACAGTAAAGTACCTGCTATAAAAAGGTGTGATATTGAATATAGGGAAAACAAGGCCAGGAAAAAACTATCTCAAGAGTACATAAATAAAATACATGGATTGAAATGCATACTCTGCAATTTCAGGGGAATTAATCAATTTCTTTAGAACTTCAACTGCAATAAAAGGATTGCTTTCCACCCGTCCCTAATGATAAGAAGAAGATTTCAAAAAGATAAGGCAGAACAACATCTTTTCTAATGAAATCAATCATGAGATAATCTAAACACTTACAATTAGCTTTTGGAGTGTTAATCCACGATGATATACAAGTTTTGGGCCATTTGCTAACTCCACCACCACTTGCTGGTCAACCAAAGAACAAACAATGAATCATTTCATCCTTTAGCCTTCATTATGCGAGGAAAAAAAATTATGTTGCAAGGAAAGGTGTTTGAAAAGGATCAAACTCACATATCTAGACTCCTTAGGCCACAGATGTTCCAATTTGAGGTTATTTGAAGAATGGGTCATTCACAGAACTCGTCCTACAACACTGTTGAAGGAGGAAGGTTTACGCGCTAGGGCTTTGGCTGCTCAAATCCCGTCGAAGAATCTTCCTCCCATAACCATAAACACAAATTTCTTTGGGGAAACGAGCTTTTTCAAAAAAAAAAACCCAAACATGACATCACGTGGGTTAAAAAATGCTAATTTACTCTTACTCAATGCACATCCAATAAACTCACGCAAACACGTGTCAAATCGAACAAACTTAGGGATGACGAACCCAGTAGCTTAAAGGTGGTTGAGTGGGTTAAAAGTTCTTAAATGTCACTTTGACTCTCAAACAAACTTAGAAAGTGTCTAAGTTGAAACTAAAACATATAACTTGCCCAAACTCACTCCAAATTCAATCAACTCACTCAAGCACACTCTCAAATCCCACAAAACACACATAAACACACCACTTCCTATAAATGCTTTTCTTAATAGCTATTTTTCCTTTCATATTCATGCTACTTTTGCAACGTGCAAAACTTGTGAGTCCATAATCTGTTTTTTGAGTTTGAGTTTAAGCTCTGTAAAAACTTGTGAGTCCATAAATTTGTGAGTCCATAATAAATTTGTGAGTCCATAATTGATTTTTGAGTTTGAGCTCTGTCAAATGTATAAATGAAACCATAATTTGTTTGTCTCAGGTTATTATCGTGCCCATTGATTGCATTCGGTTTAATGGTTCCAGTAATTATTATGCAAGTCCATTGTTTCCAATTTCCATACTTACCAATCAACTTATCTATGTTTAATTGAGTCGACTTTCCTTGTATTTTGTTTATTCTCTTGTAAGGCTTTCTAACCCATGATATTGGTTGTGCAGAGGTTGGTTCGACTTAAACTTGAACACCTACAATACCCATTGGAATATTCATTGTGAAGATGGAACACACCCCAATTATTACAAACTCATCTAATCTACTTAAAACAAAACAAACACATTTTAACTCACGCAAACTCACTCATCAAATTAAACTAACCCTTAAAAATTCAAAAGCCTTAATTTTGCTTAATAGTGAAGCTTAAACAATAAACTTTACCCATCGAGACTCACTCAAAATAACCCAACACTTGTTGGACAGCACTTCCAAAAAACACAACTTTGCACTTATGAACATGAAATTGAGTGGGTAACGCTGAAACGAGTCTGAAACACAATGGGTCAACTCCAATTAACACAAAAATCTAATTTGGAACTCAAACAAACAAAAATCTCACCCAATTTAACACTTTCCTTTGGCAACTGACTAAACAACCAAACAATTGAATCTTAACACCGAGAATGAACAACGTGGCTGGAATCTAAAGTGCAACAACAATGGATTATCTTAACTAAAAAGAAAATTTTCACCCTAACTTCGATCCAACGCACAAACCAACCAAAAACTCACCCATAAAACAAACTTACTTGAACTTATTCGAGGAAAGGAACTTCTGACCGACGAGGAACCACCGGTGAGACTAAGTTGCGAAACGCGAGAAAGAGAGGGAGATGGCTGACTTTGTGGCGGCATTGGAGGGAGAGAGTGTGTTTCGCTCCTGCGATGGTTCTTTTCGCGAAAGAAAAAGAGAGCAACGACTGGAATCAATGGCGGCATTGGAGCGAGAGAGGGAGATGGTTGAGTCTGCAGATTGTCGGACGCGGATTGCCGGAACCAGTACTAGAGCGCTGGAGTGAGGGAAATAGAGAGAAGATACCGAGAGAAGGCGGGAGGAAAGCACTCAAAATCGAGATTTGGGGGAAACTTTTTTCTTTTCTTTTCTTTTCTTTTCTTTTTAATAGTAGATTTAGGGTTTCCAAAGATAAGGCCCAATTTCACTTATTTTTTATTAATGATACTTAATCAATGTCATAGATTTATGACGTAGAAAAAATGTCATAAATTTCCGAAAACACGAAAAACTCCATTTTTCCCGCAAAAAATGCACCCCCAATTATTTATGAAATTTTTTTCTTTCTTTCTTCTGATTTGGGTTTGATTGTAGCGTCATAGAATGTCAAAATTGTAGTAGTGCTAAATCATCCCTGAAACTAGAGAGAGATATTCATACCAGCTGGCCAGGCGGGCATAAAATATAAATGAGCACAACAATTAGTCAAGATGCATAGAATCAATATTTATTACTAGGAATTTAGCACAACAACTACATGTTCCCTAACCAACGCCTAAAGCTTCTTAGTTCATAAAATGCATGGAAACACACGTTACAATCTGAGTAAGCATATCCATATTCACAAAATAATACAAGAAAATATTAATTCCCTTGATCAGCTTGCAAATGATGGTTTTCTTGATGGTCTCCAATCTCTCTCCTCTATTCGGCTCCCAAAGGTAGAAGTAACCTTTCCAAGAATGGAATGCTTCTCCCAAAGATGGATTGAATTTGACTTGGGCGACTATCTCCTTTTATAGAGTGATAGGAGGCTTGAATTAGGTTGACCTAGACATGTGGTTGGCTCTCCTTGCTCCTTTATCCTGAGAATAGCTTAACAGAATTCAGTTTGTTAAATTGGCTAACAAGCTGTGACATGGCAGTTTTGCTCCCAGCTTTGCTCCAACACCGATTTTGCTCTCTTAAGTCGCCCAGCAACATATTCTGCACAAAATAATTTTCAAAGCTTCCATTCTTCCAAATGGGTTAAAACATATAATATCTATCTAAAAGCAACCCTATTAAGCATAAAAGACACACAAATCAATATAGAAATAAGGTCTTAAGAACTCCCTTTTGGAGAGTTATCAGTGGTCCCGGTTATAAGACACGAGATGTGCATTAAATCCGTTGGTCAGCATACCTTGCCTTCATGCCTGAAAAAGTGATTTGACGTAATATTCCAATGATGTGGAATTTTCCTTACCGCAAGCGCACGGGTCAAGTAATAGTAAAGTGATCGTGAAATCGAGTGTCGTCCTCTGGATTGGATTTTTAAGTTAAATCAATTACCATGAATAATCTTGCTCAATTTTATTTAGAGACCAACAAGTAGTGAAATTTAGAAACCAAGGTAATGCAAATCAAAGATGTGAAATTCAATTGTAAGAATACTTAGGGAATTGATTTCGTCAATTTAATCTAGGATTGATTTTAGGGAATGAATTATAACGCACAATGGTTTTATGAGTCTAAGAACCTTTAATCACAACTACCTCTCCCGAGTACAATTGATTCTCATGCAAATTAACTAACTTGATATCCCTATCTAAGTTCTTTAATAAGCAAGACAATTAGTTCTTTTTAACCGATTCTAAAGTTACTCTAAATTCCGTCACGATTTTAGAGATTCTACTTTAGTCATGCAATCTTAATAACGTCTATGCTAAATCTCCTCTCTCGAGCAAGACTCAACACTTAGATCATTCAACTAGTGGCCAATTAATTGAAAGCATTAAATTAAGAATGCAAACATAAAACAATTGCACAATTCAACCCATAAATCAATCCATAGTTACTCATACAGGGCGTTACAAGATAAACTAAGTAGAAAAAAGCCATTAAAAACTAACTAAAGTAAGGGGGAAAGAAGATTAAACACTATGGAGGCCGAGATCGCACGTCCTCGTTACGATCTCCACGAACAAAGTCTTCAATTCCACGCTCCCCCGCTTGCTTTAGCTTCAAAATATGAATTTTCTCTCTGTTTTATGGCTAAAAATCTCCCAAAAGAAGTCCCCTCAGTAACCCTAATCGCAATCTTTAAATAAGGCAAAAATTGGTCGTAGCGTCGCGACGCTGTGGGGGTAGCGTCGCGACGCTACCGCGAAATCACGGATTTTGGAAAATTGCCTAGCGTCGCGACGCTATGAATTTTCTTTTTTTTTTTTAGATTGAAAACTCCATTTGACTCCAATTGCTCAATTAAGCTTCAAACACATACTTCCTACAAATAAAACATATAAATGCATAAATTGGGGCAAATAATTGTAAAAGACTAGCTTAATTAATTACAGAAAAATAGCTAGCTATGCTCGCTATCATCCAACCTATCAGATAAGGACTACAATTAGACAAGGATATGACAAAAAATGGTGGAGTGTGAGAATAGTGTACAATTATTGTATGTAGTACAAGCGTGCATGAAAATAGAGTGAAAAATCTTTCACTTTCTGTATGATTTGTAATCTTGTAATCTCTTACTTATATTATTGCATCTTTTGTCATATCAATCCAGTCAGGGGTCCTGTGGTGTCGGATTGATTCTTATCTTTTAATTTTCTATTTTCAATTGTAATTTCAAATCCGAAGTCTATTATTGAATCTTTTGTCATATCAATCCAGTCAGGGGTCCTGTCTTGTCGGATTGATTCTTATCTTTTAATTTTCTATTTTCAATTGTAATTTCAAATTCGGAGTCTATAAAAGACTTCCATATTGTAATCAAAGGTCATCGGAAAATTTCGAGCTTTCTTCAAAAGTTTGAAACATTTCCACGCTCTCTTACTTTCTCACTCTATTGTAATCGATCCTAATTCTCTTTGCGGTTTACCGAGGAGCAATTGGTATCAGAGCCTCTATTCAATAAAACTACCTTATTTTCTACATACCTCTTACCAGAGCAAAATAAATTTCAATCTATCTTCCAAACTTTGAGAACTCATCAATTATATCTTGCGTCCGCTAGTCGTCCACTGGTTGGTAAAGGTTGTGTTCCCGACAGTAAGTGTAAGTCCGTTGGTAAGCTCCTATTCCACAGTAACTAGTACTTGATATAATTGCTGCATTTTTAAAGCTTTGAAGAAAGAAAGAAAATTATTTTATTCTATTTTGAAATATGCACAAAAGAAGATAATCATGTCTAAACTTTTAAAGAAGATGATTAGCTCTAGAGTCAAAGGGAAAGCGATTTCAATTTCCAATGATCATGAGGATCATAAAGGTGATTCAGAATCAAAACTCTCAGGTACTACCAATCGAGAATTGTCAATAGCAAAAATAGAAGACAAACTCCATCAATGGAGCATTCCAAAGGTAGACCCAAAAACAATTTATTATCATAGTACATTCAATTTTTCTCAAAGAAACTGTATTAAAATCTCTGAGAAAAACATTCCAATCAATAATGATCGTGAAACAATAAATCTTTTTTCAATAAAGCTTATTCTTCAACATCGTGAAGAATTCAACTATCTTCACATAGGATTAGTTCAAATAGCAATCAAACCTTTATTCAAACTCGGTTTGGATATTCCTATTCTTGTCTCTTTAAGAGATAAAAGGCATTTAAACTTCTCAAACTCTCTTCTAGGGTTTGTTCAATCTAATCTTGAAGGAGGACCTATTTTCTTCAACTGTTATCCAAATTTTACTCTTTCATTAAAAGATCCCAACATCATATCTTCTCTAATAGCTGATGTTTATTCTCAAAATCTTGATATTCAAGAAGAGACTTACTCTGCTTTAATGATTTTTAGAATCTATTACAAGCTTATGAATACAAACATCTCTCCAAGAGCTTTGAGATCTTCACCAAAGGGATCCACGGTTCTCTTAGAAGCAAATCTAGATAGATTTGCAATCACTATTCCCAAAAGTTTATCTTGCGAGCAAATCACCAGAAATCCGACATGGAAGCTTACAGAAGCTTTCAACCCACCAAAAAAGAATTCAAATTTAGCTCAAATTGTTGAAAATACCGACGAAACGGTAGAAGTCAAATTTTTTGATGAACCAAAGACTTCAAAAGTTAAGGAATTCATGTCCTCAAGACCAAGTACGTCTGTAACTTCTTCAGAAATCGATTCCAAGTTCTATTCTGACTGATCCAACTCATTAAGAATAAAATCAGTTAGTATGGAACAAAATGTGGCAAATGTTCGATATGAAGATCAGCCACAATCACTGTTGGGTTCCTAGAGTGAGTAAAAATATGATGTAAAATACTCTAGAATTCCTGTGCAAGTATACACAGTCTGCAGCAAATAATATTATCAATCCGAGCCCTGAATTAGTTTCCACTCTACCTATTTTTGTGTAACTTTTCAATGGTTTCAAGAATAATAAAATAATTTGGTTTTATCGGAATTATGCTGAAGCAAAATAAATGACAGAACAACGAGTAAACAAATAGATAGACAGATTAAAGACAGGAGTTGGTTAGGTTTTAGTGATTGTTCTAAGATATGCTCTAGCAATATTATTGATCATGCATTTCTCACAGTATTATTAGCGGATTCCTCCCGGAACTCCGGATCTTTTGGGATATGTTTCAAACCCAATGAAGTACGACCGATCAAGCACTAGGCAAGGCTATCCCTAGCTCAGTCACTGGCGTTCACCAATACACAATGATCGTAGTGTGGATAATTGCCACACACTCTCTAAATCATCCCTGAAACTAGAGAGAGCTATTCACACCGGCTGGCCAGGCGGGCATAAAATGGAAATAAGCACAACAATTAACCAAAATGCGATAGTCAATTTATTACTAGAGATGAAGCACAGTAATCACATTATTCCTAACCAACACCTTAAGCTACTTAGTTCATAATAGGCATAGAAATACGAATTACAATCTGAGTATGCATGTCCATAGCCACAAGTTAATAAAGAAAGTAAACTCCCTAATCAGCTTGCGGAAGATGGTGTTATTGGTGATCTTCAATCTCTATACTATTCGGCTTCCAAGGGAAAACATGGAATGAGTTTGACTTGGACGGCTACTTCCTTTTATAGAAGGAGATGAGACTTGAATTAGGTCAACTTGGACACGTGTAGGGCTCTCCTTGCTCCTTTATCACGAAAATTACTCAACAGAAGTCGGTTCATGAAGTTGGCTAACGAGCTGTGATGTGGCAGTTCTTTTCCCAGTTTTGCTGCAGCACAGAATTTGCTCCCTCCAGTCGTTCAACAGCATAATCTGCACAAAATAATTTCCAATGCTTCCATTCTTCCAAATGGGTTAAAACATGTAATATCTATCCAAAACCAACCCTAATAAGCATAGAGGACACACAATTCTCTATATAATTGAGGCTTAAATAACTACCTTTTGGGCAGTTATCAATAACCCACACAGACAGACATGGATAATCGATCTATTTTTGCAAGTCAAATAAATGTCCTTATTGAAGGGTTTTATATCGATAAAGAAGCCTTAAAAAAGGACTTTCTTTCTCTAAAAAATAAAGCAAGAAGAAAAGCCTTTTTTCCAAAATGATGATAAAGACCAAAGATCTGAGATAAGATCAAGATGGTATTCATTCATGGAAGAAGTCGAACGAAAAATTCCATTCTTTGCTTGGATGAAGGAATCTGAAAACGAAATTAATATGCTTCAAGAGTCCTGGAAAACCACTCAAAGAGGGAATAATATTCATTCTACTCATTCTCCTCTAGAGGAATTTTAGTTTGATACGATCTATGGATAAAAGGTCAAAGCTAGTCCATTCAAAAGTATTAGTGAGAAGGACGAAAAGAACATCCCTACTCTTAAGGATATAAAGAATATCCAACTTCAAAACAATTTTTCCAATAAAATATTTTCTACCATTGCCAATCAAGTAGAAAAGATTGAGGGAAAAATATCAAAACCATCGATTACTTCATTTTCAAATAAAGGAATATTCATACCTCCTATAGATGAGTCAATTCCTTTATTCAAACCCACAGTTATTGACAGCAAGATTAAAATGATGACCTAAGAAGAAGAAACTTTAGCTTTAATCGAAGAAAAGCTAAACAGTCTTCATATTTCAAAACCATCAACTTCAAAAACAACTCCTACAATCAACGTCATTAATAATTCCATTATTGACCAAATTATTCAAAAAACCAGAAATCTTTCTCGAGAAGAAGAAATAACTGAACTACCAAATGAAGTCCTAAAAATAGGAACAAAAGCATCAAAACACGCAGTAATGCAAAATTGGTATCTACAACCTTCCTTCCCGGATGTCCAATTTGAAGAAAATACACAAATGACTCAAGCCTCTTATGGCGGATTAGCCATCCATGAATGGAATGTAGATGGTATATCCGATTATCTTATCCTCAATGTGATCAATGAAATGTTTATTGTCGCAAATGCTTATTGTCAAAGAGGTAAGAAAGACCATGAAATAGCCCAACTGCTTGTTGCAGGATTCGCAGGGCAATTAAAACAATGGTGGGATAAGTATTTGACAGATAGTGATCGTCAATATATCTTAACCCACACTACTACTGAAATGAAAAGACAAATAATCAAACTCAAAGGGAAATTACCTCAAACTGTTGAAAGAGAAGAAAACGTAGAAGACGCTGTAAATACCCTCGTTTATACCATTACAAATGCCTTTATAGGTGATCTAGCTCAATATCAAGCCAGATCGGCTGAAATTCTTTTAAATCTCAAATGTCCAACATTAGGAGACTTTAGATGGTACAAAGACATGTTCCTAAGCAAAGTTCTCATTAGAGCTGATTTCTCTTCTCCAATCTGGAAGGAACAATTCATTAAAGGCCTTCCTAGCTATTTTGCTGAAAGAATCAAAATTAATCTCAATTCTAAATATGATGGGAAAATTCCATGGGATACTCTAACCTATGGAAATCTAACTTCCTTCATAATAAGTGAAGGTCTCCGTCTCTGCAACGAATCAAAGGTTCAATCCAAGCTTAACAAATCTTTTAGATCCAAAAGAGCAGAATTAGGAATTTTTTGCAATCAATATGGATGTGGAAAAGTTCGACCGCCACCAACAGTCAGAAAATCATCCATGAAAAGGTATCGAAGATATCAAGATTGACAAAACTACAGGCCATATAGGCCATTTCAAAGGAAGAATTATAAAAAATCTTATAATTCCTACAAAAAACGCCCCTTATACAAAGGAGGAAGTTCAAAAAGAAACATCCAATGTTACAAATGTAGATCTCATGGACATTATGCAAATAAGTGTCCTATGAAAAAGAAGATCAATGAATTAGAAATAGATGACAATACGAAGCAACAGCTTCTAAACATTATTCAATCTGATTCTAAACAGTCAATCATATACAGCTCCGATGAAGGTCAAATTCTCGAATTACAAGAAGAAACCGATTCATAATCTAGTAGTGATTATGAAGAAGAAGAAAATGAAGGCAAAAGAGTTTGTTCGGGATGCATATGTGTCCTAACAAAAGATCATGAAACTCTACTCAATGTTGTTGACAAAATAGACAACGTAGAACTATCTTACATAGCCTTAAAATTTCAATTCTTGAAAAAAGAGAACAAGAAGAACCAAGTAACTTCCAGCCTTATGAATGGAAGAACGTAGTCAAAAAATTCGAAGAACCAAAACCAGACACCGTTCAAGATCTTCAAGCTGAGATCAATATTATAAAAAGAAAAGTCTCAGAACTCAAAAGAAATACTGATCAAGAAATTTTCCATCTCCGCCAAGAAATATCTCAAATCAAAACAGAAGTAGAAACAATTCCCAACGAAGAGGAGGAGTCTTTCATTGGAGCTATTTCGAGTATACGTTTCCAAAAATTGTATTCTCTAGTAATCCTAAAGATCCATGATTTTACCATTACACTCCATGCACGAATTGATTCAGGTGCCGATCAAAATTGTATCCGAGAAGGATTAATACCTTCGATATACTTCGAAAAAACTTCTGAAACCCTTCGTGGTGCTAATAATAATCAACTCATGATCAATTATAAATTATCAAAAGTCCATGTTTGCAATGAAGGAGTTTTCTGTGTAAACTCTTTTCTTTTAGTCAAAGATTTAGGCCAAGAATTGATCCTAGGTACACCATTCCTCACTCAATTATATCCAATAACAATTTCAAAAGAAGGAATAATCTTTGACATTCTAGGACAAGAAATAATATTTAAATTTACGAGTCCAATAACCCGTCATGAAATCCATAATCTACAAAAGGAAACAGTTCAAAATTCAATAAATGTCATACAATTCCTCACTCAATTGTATCGCGATTTCACGCGGCGTGCGGTAGGGTTTCGGATGCGTGCGGTTCAAGCTGAAGCTGCGGTCCAGTTCAGTGTTTTGGTTGGTCTGGGGCTAGTTTGGCCCGGTCCAGCCCAATTCAAGCTTTGTTTGGCATTTTGTGGTTCGATTCGTAGCGGTTCAGTCGGTTCGTGTGGTCTGTCTGGTTCAGAAGCTGCAGAAGGATATTTTTAGGATAGAATAGCTTAAATTATAGTAATTTATGTGCTTTATTTTATCCTAGGGGCCAATTAATCAGTTTATTCACTATTTAAATGCTTTATGGATGTCATTTAGATTTAAAATCCCACCTTAGGTTTTAAAACATGCTCATGCAATTTATATATATTATAATTAGTTATAATGTATGGATTGAAATGCATGGTTTATTTTCATGAGTATTTAATATATAGTTGAGTTATATTAATATCATGAAAATGGATAAGCATGATGCATGCAATTACCTAGTTAAATATAAATAGTTATATTTAATAAAATTGTTTGTAGCATGCTACTTTGATTTACCATTTTTGGAAATAATTTAATTGTTAATTTATTAATAATGGAAACCAAAGTTGCATTGAGCATGAAACATCCATAGTTTAATATAATTGTTATATTAATTTCATGCAATGCAATCCAATAGTTTTATCATATTAACTTGAATGTGATTGCTAATTATTTTAAAACTATAGTATGCATGATTATAGGGCTAATCATTAAAATTTGAATAGTTTAAAATTAATGATTAGAAACTGTCAATCTATAATCAAGATATGCATGCAAACCTAGGACCATAGGTTCATATTAATTAATTTTAATGAGTTAAAATTAATTAGACCTAAGGTCGTATTCTAATAGGATTAGAATTCCTTACTTAGTTTAAAATAGTTTTAATCAACTAAGTAGGACAAACATTATTATGATTATAAGGGAACTCTACTGGTAAAGTTCTGTCTAAGGTTGGGGGTACTTAAGTTGACGGTTTACGAAACACCTCTTACCTGGGAACTGACCCGAAATACCAAAGTTGAATTAATCATAGTCTAATGTTAGAAGATGGTCGCTAGGTAAATTAAATATGTTTAATACACCTAGAAACTAGATCTTATTATAATAGTTATAATAGGATTAGACTTAGATAAATTGAATTAGCAGGACTTATCTAGGTTAATAAACCCTAAAATATACAGTAGGTCACTTTAGTGGGAGGTAAAATCAAAACTTGATTTAAATCGAGTTTTTAATCCTATGTCCCTATATTCACAACGTGAGATCCATGCTCGACTTTGTGTCGTTTTAGCGCGGTCTCCCTTGGGAAAGTGTTTGCATGGGTCAATAACAAGGTGAATGGGGAAAGTGCCCATAGTAAGTGGGAACGGGACACGTGTCAACGTATTCCTCGGTCTCCACCCATAGGTCACACCGTGAGAATCTAATGATCCGCCTGCGTGTTGTCCTGAAACAACTATCCCTTCCGAGGGCCCAATCATAGGATTCGTTACACCGTGAACTCCTAAAAAGGATAGGGTCGCTTAGGCTAATTACTAACAGTTTTCTTTCCCTTCGGTAGCCTGTTGGTGCATGCCTCTGAGATTTGAAAGTGGGAGGGTTACACTTACAGAGATAAGTTAATTCGTTAACGAATCCTTGACCGAACAATGGTGGTCAACGTCTATAGGAATATGAGTTATTCTGGTAATAGAGTTGACTGAGAAGTGTCTCATTTTAGAGGAGTAGTTGATCACCCTTCGGTGGTTGTTTCTCTAAACCTCTAAAGCATCGTTGCTAAACAAGATCAATAGTTTGTTAGGGTTCTTTGATTGATTGTTTGCAAAATTGATTGGATTTGTGCAATTGTTTATTCGCCTGTTTGATGGGTTAAGACAAAGATAACTAATATGGTAAATGTTTATTTTTCCAGCAATGTCTTCCTCGATCATCTCTTTAATTAAAAATGAAAAATTAACTGGCGAGAACTTTCCTATGCGGAAATCCAACCTTAATACGATTCCGATTGTTGAAGATCTCTGATTCGTCTTAACAGAGGGTTGTCCTCCAGTTCCCCCTCGCAATGCATCCAAAGAAATACAAGATGCATATGACCACTAGACAAAGGCCAATGATAAGGCCCGCATCTATATCTTAGCCAGCTAGTTTGAAGTATTGACTAAGAGACATGAAAGCATCATTACAGCAAGGGAGATTATGAACTCCCTTTAGGAGATGTTTGGACAACAGTCCAGAAAACTCCACTATGATGCTCTTAAACGAATTTGTAACTGCTGCATGAAAGAGGGCATGTCTGTTTGGGAACACATCTTGGAAATGATGGTCCAATTTAACACGGTAGAAACATATGGGGCGGTCATAGATGAGCGAACTCAGGTTGCATTCATCTTGGAATCTCTTCCGAAGAGTTTCCTACAATTTCGCAAACATATGATGGCGAACAAGATGATATACACCCTGAAGAATCTCTTAAATGAGCTGCAACTCTATCTTTCTCTTCAAGATATCAAGGGTCAGATAAAAAATGAAGTTGTTCATCCAAGGGTTCACCCTCTGGATCTAAAACTGCATCTCAAAACTTTTCTGCAAATGAGATTCATGAAAACAAGGGGAATGCTCACGCAACTGCTGAAAACAAGAAAGACAAGGAAGGTAAATTTGATTTACTTGTTTTAGAAACGTGCCTTGTTGAACATGATGAGTATGCCTGGATATTAGATTTCGGAGCAACTAATCATGTTTGTTCTTCTTTTCAGGGAAATGATTTCCAGCAGCTTCAAGATGGTGAGATGACACTCAAGGTTGGAACGGGAGATGTCATTTCAGCAAGTGCAGTGGGAGCTGCAAAGTTGTTTTTCAGAAATAAGTTTTTGTTTTTAGAAAACTTGTATGTAGTTCCTAAAATCAAAAGGAACCTTATTTCTGTCTTTGGATTGTTAGAACACAATTATTCTATTTCTTTTGAGTTAAATGAAGTGTTCATTTCCCGAAATGGAGTACTTATATGTTCTGCTAAACTAGAAAACAACTTATATGTGATAAGACCAACCAACAAAACAACGCTTTTAAATCATGAGATGTTTAAATCGACTGAAACACAAAACAAAAGGCAAAAGATTTCTCCAATAAGTAACAACACATATCTTTGACACTTACGTCTTTGTCATATTAACATCGATCGGATCGGTCGTTTGGTAAAGAATGAACTTCTAATCGATTTAGAAGACGAATGTTTACCACCCTGTGAATCGTGTCTCGAGGGAAAAATGACCAAGAGGCCTTTTACTGGAAAAGGTTATCGGGCCAAGGAACCTCTAGAGTTGATACATTCAGATCTTTGTGGTCCAATGAATGTAAAAGCTCGAGGAGGTTATAAATATTTCATCTCTTTCATAGATGATTATTCTCGATATGGTTACTTATACCTAATGGGTCATAAGTTTGAAGCTTTTGAAAAGTTCAAAGAGTTTAAGACTGAAGTAGAAAATCTATTAGGTAAAACAATTAAAACACTTCAATCAGATCGGGGTGAAGAGTACATGGATCACAGATTCCAGGACTATATAATAGAACATGGAATCCAATCCCAACTCTTTGCACCTGGTACACCTCAGCCGAATGGTGCATCATAAAGGAGAAATAGAATCATGTTCGACATGGTTCGTTCTATAATGAGTTATGCTCAATTGCCTAGCTCGTTTTGGGGGTATGCAGTAGAGACTGCAGTTCATATTCTAAACAACGTTCCCTCAAAAAGTGTTTTTGAAATACCTTTCGAGCTCTGGAGGACGCGTAAACCTAGTTTGCGTTACTTCCGTATCTGGGGTTGTCTTGCACACGTGCTAGTGATAAATCCTAAGAAACTGGAACCCCGTTCTAGAGTATTCCAATTCGTTGGTTACCCTAAAGAAACGAGAGGTGGTCTTTTCTACGACCCTCAAGAAAACAAAGTGTTCGTATCGAAAAACGCTACTTTCTTGGAGGAAGACCACATTAGAGATAAAAAACCACGTAGTAAACAATTATTAGGAGAAGCTACAGAAGAGTCAACAAGGGTTGTTGATGAAGTTGGTCCTTCAACAAGAGTTGATGTAGGAGTCAGTTCTTCACGTCAATCTCATCCTCCTCCCATAGTAGGAGGGCCTTGACGAAGTGGGAGGGTTGGGATACAACCTGACCGTTACTTGGGTTTAACTAAAACATATGTGGTCATACCTGATGATGGTGTTGAGGTTTCATTGTCTTATCAACAGGCAATGAATGATGTAGATAAAGACGAATGGGCCAAAGCCATGGACCTTGAGATAGAGTCTATGTACTTCAATCAAGTTTGGGAACTTGTAGATCCACCTGAAGGGGTCAAACTCATAGGGTGTAAATGGATCTATAAGAGGAAAAGAGATGCTGCTGGGAAAGTACATACTTTCGAAGCAAGACTTGTAGCGAAGGGTTATACCCAAAGAGAAGGGGTGGACTATGATGAAACCTTTTCTCCTGTTGCTATGTTAAAGTTAATAAGAATTCTCTTATCCATAGCCACATTTTATGACTATGAAATATGGCAAATGGATGTCAAGACTGCCTTTTTGAATTGTAATCTTGTAGAGAATATCTTTATGTCTCAGCCCGAAAGGTTCATAACCCAAGGTCAGGAACAAAAAGTTTGTAAACTGAATCGATCCATTTATGGGTTGAAACGGGCTTCTAGATCTTGGAACATTAGATTTGATACTGCGATCAAATCTTTTGTCTTTGACCAAAATGTTGATGAGCCTTGTGTATACAAGAAAATCAACAAAAACAAAGTAGCTGTCATAGTACTTTATGTTGATGACATCCTACTCATTGGGAATGATGTAGGATATCTGTCTGACGTAAAAGAATGGCTAGCGGCCCAATTCTAAATGAAAGATTTAGGAGAGGCTCAATATGTTCTTGGAATCTAGATAATTCGGGATCGAAAGAACAAAACGCTAGCCTTGTCTCAAGCAACGTATATCGACAAAATGTTGTCCTGATATTCGATGTAGAACTCCAAGAATTGCTTATTGTCTTTCAGGCATGGGGTTCACTTGTTTAAGGAACAGTGTCTTAAGACACCTCAAGAAATTGAGGATATGAGACGGATTCCGTACGCCTCATCAGTGGGTAGCTTAATGTATGTGATGCTCTACACGAGGCCTGACGTTTGTTATGTTGTAGGGATAGTCAGCAGATATCAGTCAAATCCAGGGTTAGACCACTGGGCCGCCGTTAAAGAAATCCTCAAGTATATCTTGGAGAACGAGGGACTACATGCTGGTGTTTGGGGCTAAAAAGTTAGTTCTCACTGGATACACCGACTCTAACTTCCAGTCTAACAATGATTCTAGGAAATCCACGTCGGAGTCAGGGTTCACCCTTAACGGGGGAGCTATAGTTTGGAGAAACATCAAACAAGGATGCATAGCGGACTCAACCATGGAGTCTGAGTATGTAGCAGCTTGTGAAGTAGCCAAGGAAGCGGTTTGGCTAAGAAAGTTCCTGACAGATTTGGAAGTAGTTCCAAATATGGACTTGCCCATTACATTATACTGTGACAACAGTGGGGTTGTAGCCAATTCTAGAGAACCTCGAAGCCACAAACGAGGAAAACACATAGAGAGGAAGTATCACCTAATACAGGAGATTGTGCAACGAGGAGATGTGATCGTCACTAAGATCGCTTCAGAGCACAACATTGCTGATCCTTTTACGAAGGCTCTCACGGCTAAAGTGTTTGAGGGTCATCTAGAGTGTCTAGGTCTATGAGATATGTACATTGTGTAATCTTGGGCAAGTAAGAGATGTGTAATAGGGTATGAGGATGCCCTAGTTTATTGTATTTACCATTTCCAGCTTTAGATTATTTGTACATGTTTTTTTCCCATTATCTTGAGTTTTAGTTCAAGTGGGAGTTTGTTGGGTTTTATGTCATAAAACTCGTAGATAGTAATTGTAACATTTGACCGAACATCAATAAAATGATTTATATTGTTTGTATTAAGTTAATCTTGTCTTATTAACCCTAATCCAATAAAATAAACATCCTAGGCTGTTAGTATGAGGCTTGAACTAGTATGTGGGGACATACGAGGATCAATGTTCAAGTTACAGCCTAAAGAGTCTATAGTATAGGGATATGACTGGGTACCTTACCCTGGTGACACTATGGATACGACCCGCTTTGTATTATGATGCAAACACAATGATCCAACACGTTCGTGTAGTGGACAGCGAGTGGGGGTATCCTGTGCAATGAGTTTGCACAAGACCGGACCGCGAGATAGTTAACCACTAGCTTTAACACTGTTAGCTAGTTAGGTTTCTATCTAACTAGGATGACCTAGGCAACTCGGTCTCAATCTTGAGTGGATTATGGACTCCTGTTCACGAGGGGTTGTCCTTTGATTTGTATGTGGGAGAGTGGCCAACACGCCGACTTAATAAGCCTACCATTTTGGGGACAATACCGAGTGGGGAGCTAGAAACATAATCACACAAGATGGAATTCACTCCTTCCCGACTCTAGGGTAAGTAGAGGTATGTTCCCTTAAGTGGTGTCTCCGGGTCTTGAACAATGAGCCCTACCCTCTCTATGGCACGAGAGGGACTTCTGTTTGTTTGTTGGACCTCAAACAGGTTGTTCATTGGGGGAGCACTGGGGACTTAAGGACAAAGATGTAACCCAGGGGTAAAACGATAATTTGACCCAGCTGGGGTACGAACACAGTGAAGGAATGACTTGCCGTTATTGGTCGATATTCGTGGACACTGAAATATTCTGCAGTGAGAAGAGTGTAGTTGTGGATCTTTAGTGGAGTGACCTACAATTAACAAAAGTTGACTAACTTGGTTAATGAGTTTAATCGATTAGTCTCGTATCGTTGGAGCTTCTGATATGTAGATCCATTAGGTCCTACTGGTAGCTCGTAAAGAGACTTGAAGCAATTAAGTATAAATTGTAAATTGAAAGTGTTCAATTTATTTAAGAGAATCATTGTTGATACATTATAATATAAAGTTTATGAAACTTTATAATATAATTTTAGAATTAATTTCAAAAATTAATTCTTGAGAGAAAATATTTGAAAGAGTTCAAATAAATTTAATATGAATTGGATTCATATTAATTTTAATTTTAATAAAATTCCTAAGATTAAATATATAGTATTTAATTGGGTAATTAATTAATTATTTATTAAAATTAGATATTGTTCAGATAATAGAATTGGACTTATTTATAGACCTTTTCCTAGGAAAAGGTCTTGCCCTTTACCTATATATAGGACCCTTATGGTGGGGTGAAAGACATCCCATTGACTCTCCTTCTCTCAAAGATCTCTTCCAAAAGACTCCCACCAGTCTCCTA
This sequence comes from Luffa acutangula, assembly GCA_036850905.1. Lineage (NCBI taxonomy): Eukaryota > Viridiplantae > Streptophyta > Magnoliopsida > Cucurbitales > Cucurbitaceae > Luffa > Luffa acutangula. The sequence goes on from CM072090.1 coordinate 9,024,270, forward strand.
TTTCAAGAAGCCTTAGAGATATACCGGTGTAACCAATTGGTGGTGTTCGCACAAGAAGGTTGTTGCGTTTTCGATCTTACTAGCAAGAAAAGGCGAATCAATAAGGCTTTCTACAAAAGTAAGTTTTTGTTTGAAATCCTTGATCACTAGGATCATTTAGATTAGATCTAGTTAATTATTTAACATGTTTATAGTCGTTGTACAGTCCGTTAAATATAGATTTATTGCTATAATATTTTGCAAATTGTATTGGTATTTCAAATTAAAATCAAAGACTATGAGTAGGTTCGATAATTCTTTCCGTTGTGTAGGACTTTTATCCCTTCACTTATTTGTTGTAGGGACCTAAAGAAGCCACGCACCCTTATATTTTCTTTTCTAAATTTTCTATTAGAGCAATCACAACTAACTTTTTGTCTTCACTCTTTTGTTTCCAATCATGCAAAATAGGAATGAAGGTATTTGGAGAAAAAACCAGAGAATGAAGAAGAAACTCTCAGGAAAAACAAAATGGATGTTTTAAGTGATTTTCAACAACAAAGCGAAAAGAGTAAAAAGATCATAGATGAGTATACACAAAGATTATAGTGGTTCAACATGGTGCATACATCCACTTTTCAAACAGGTAGCTGATTCCTTTATTTCTTCTTCTCAAAACACATCACAAAACTCTCTTACAAAGTTTATCTCTCTAAAATTTCACTCACACCTTTGTATCAGTACAAATCTTTTATTTATAGATGAAGAGAGTATTTGTATTAACTGAAATCAGCTAGTAAAGAAAACTGAATTCATCTTCTCTGTTGTCTTTGAACTGCCCAACTAATTCTTTGATATTTTGTGTGTTTAGGTGGGATTTGGTCACAACTTTACACTTATGTTATGATGTTGATAAGTTTTGATAATTTTATTTCATTAAAATCTCCGACCATTAGCCGAGCTTGATGAGGGCGATCAGAAAGGCGTCTAAGAAGGGTCCATGATGAGTAGCAATTTTCTGGTTTTGGACCTCCATATAAACATGTACATTTAAACACTTTACCCTGAAATTCAATATTAGTATCAATATGAACCTTAGAGTAAGAAACAATAGTGAGCTTTATTGAAAAGTGCCAAAAAAGAGCTAATCCACCACTTAAACCATTACAATCCACAACAAAACCCTGCTGTAACAAAAGAGATTCCTTAAGAGATTTCATTCTATGATGTTTTGCTTTAGTTTCCATAAGAAAAACAACTTGGGGATTTTTTTCTTGCACCAAATCCTTTAGTGTCCGGAATGTTCAAAGGTTCCCGATCCCCTGAGCATTCCAACTGAAAATTTTCATGGCTTCTGACGAGCCTGATTAACGGGCTTCGTCGATAGAATCCCATCTTCACACGGGATTGATGCTTTGAGTGTTTTTGCCAAAACTTTCATTCAAGTTTCAGTCTCCTGCTAACCTCTCCTTGTTCTTTGATTTGGTGAAAGAGTGTTTCTCAATTGGTTCCATAACAACTTGATCTTTAAATCGGATCACCATCTTCCATCCTTTTTTCCTCTCGATTGTAGAGTCATTCTCAGTTGCTGATACCTTTATTTATTTCTGTTAATTTGATAAGTTTAGTATTTACGTTCATTATGTTTCCAAGTTTAAACTTTGATAAATTTAGTTTAGTTTTTATGTTTATAACTTTTGATAAGTTAGTTAAGTTTTGTTGGTATGTTAATAAGTTAAGGTTTGATAACTCTAATGGTTTGTGTAATTTGACGAGTTTAATATTTCTGTTAATGATAAGTTTGATTGTTATGGTCTAAGTTTTCGCTAAGTTTAGTTTAGTTGTTATGTTCATGAATTTTTTATACTTTAGTTAAGTTCTATATTTATGTTCAATAAAGTTTGATATTGTGTTAACTTCATGATCAATTTTATTACTGTTTATTTTCTTTTGATATATGTTATTGATACTTCAAATTTTAATTCTCTTGCTTACATTATTTTCATTTCTTCTTTTGTGTGTTGGATCAAATATCCTATACATCAATGACTTCAAAGACAAATTACACCATGTTCGATCAAACTTCTTCACAGAGTTATGTTTTTTTTTCCTTTGTTTGTATCTACCATTGATAATATTGTACTTAACAAACACCATAATTGTATGTTAAAATTTTTCCAAATTTGATTCAATGATATATAAAAGTTACTATTTTTTAATATTTAGTTGTTATTTTGATGTAAATATTAAGTTGTTACTCATGCTATTAAAATGCTATTAGGACATACTATTTGGAAACTGTCATGATATATGCTTTTATTGACAATCAAAATTTCTCAATAAAAATATGTTTGTAACAATAAAATAATGTGAATGAAAAAAAAATAATCAATTACATGCTTTAACGGTGGTTCAATTGGAAAATTAATTAACCGAATGTCTACATTGCAACACCAATAGAAGTTAAGGATTCAATTTAATGAAATTAAAAGTTCAGAGTTGAACTTGATACAACCTACTAAGGCTTAGTTTGGGATTGCAGTAGCTTTCAAAATAATTGCTGGTAACTTTGCTTTTAGAAAAATCAGCTTTGAAATGAAGTAAAATAGTGTTTGGTAAATTTCAATTTTAAATTAGAAAAAAACTAGTTCCAGTGTTTGGTAAATTAATATTAAATTATTGGGATTTAATTATAAGGATCATAGTAGACTTATTATTTCAAATATTTTTTTTATTAATATTTAACTTATAATTTATTATAAGATAATTATTTAAAAGTTGGTATAATTTAAATTGCATCTAATTATGTTTAATTAATCTACATTATTTGATAAAAATGTAAGAAAAATAATTATTATAAAAATTGAATTAATCAAATTTTTATTCATATGAAAGAGAGCATAGGTAAAAATATATATAAGAAGGATAATTTTGAAATTTAAAAACAGTTAGAAAATGTGATAGATTTTTAGAAAAGTTAAATCTAAAAGCTGGTATCTAACAGCTTTTGCACGGTAGAGTAAACTAAAAAGTGATTCTCGATAGATTAATTAATAATATGTTTTACCAAACAGTTTGGGCGGTTAAAATTCTCCCAAAATAGCTTTGTACGCTAGCCAACGCAACCCCGGGGCCTAAATTTGAGGTTCAATTTAAAGAAATTGAAAGTTGAGAGTTCAAAATTGGTACAACCCACTAAATTTAGAGTCATTTTTAGTGAACGAAAATGACATTTTAGCAATCAGGTCCATTTTGGCCCATTGATAGTAAGTGATTTGGTGGGTATTAATGGGTGAAGACATGAAGTGAAAGAGGAAAGAGAAAATCGAGGCTAGGGAAGGGACGGAAATTGCTTTAAAGATTTTATAATTTGAGGATAAAAACCCATACTTTTTTTCTTGGTCAATTATTGTTTTTATTGTTGTCCTAGTTTCTACATGAAGTCCCATGCCACTCTTCAACAATTATTGTCTCACCGACATATTCCTATTGTGTAAAGCTGTCTGTTTACCTCAATCTTTTCTTGGATGTTTCCAATGTGTTTTCTATGTTTTACTATCTCGTGACTTTTCTCATAATGTATAGTTTCCTACCTTAATTAAAAGACAATTTTACTCATATCTCTAAATTTGTTTCTCTCCCTAATCGACATCATCCTAAATGTGACTAAACACTCTTTGATTATCATTTGTGTCTATTTGTAACCTTCATTTTTACAACTCACAACACACATTACAATTATGTCTTCATCTCATCAGAAAAATTAATGGAATATAGTTGTTTTGGAATAGTTTTAAGGATAGAGATTTCAAATAAAACTTTGATATGGATATAATTGAAACTTATTTCCAAGTATGGGGATTGATATCATAAAGTTAAGACGTATAATATTGAAAAATTACGTACATATATCCACACCCACATATATTTCTAACTTTGTCGATGGAGCCACATTTCCAACTTCTTTTTAAACATAAAAGTTAGTGGATAGATTGCTTAAGAAACTCATTTTATATAATTTAACCAAATTAGATTTGAACCAAAGAAATATTTACCGAAATTAAATAGAGAATTGATATTTATAATAATTATATTGCTGTGATATTTGGTACATTCATTTTGATCCAACTACCGACAATAAAGATCCAGCTTTGTTTGACAACGAAGGACATGTGAATCATTTTAATTCTAACTTGTAAAAAATAAATAAACAAACCTTTATTATTCTTATTATTCTGAATTGTATAAGTTGATATCTTGGATCCAACAATTATTCACGCTCTTTTGTTCATCTTCTTCCACTTCCAACCCCAACTCCATGGGACATCCTTCAAGAACCGGAGCTGTAATGGCAACGGCAATGGCAGTCCTGATTTTCATGCTGAGCGGAAGCAATTGTAAGGTTGCTTCTCTAAGTCCTTACAATGTCGGCAACCAGACCGTCGCCGCTGCGGCATCGATGTGGTGCGATGGCGGCACAGAAGAATGCCTCGCCGGAGAAGGCGACGGTGAGTCGGCATTTCCAAGCTTGCAAGCCGGTGCAGGCCGTAGGCCTACTGACGGGACGAGAAGCCGGGGAAAACCTGCATGTGATCGGCCGAATGGAGAAAGATATTACGACTGTACCGGCAAACCACGCACAATTCCCAAGCCCCAGCCTTGTGTCGTATATACTCGCGGCTGTAAATAATAGTAATTAGAAGCAGAACTATCATGTCGACATGTCGTCCGCCAATTGCTCCTGTGATATCCACTCGCTAATTATGTTGTTTGAATTTATCCAACCATCGTTCTTGAAGTAAGCTTTCTTCACTTTTCACATGTAATTTCAAAGAATTTGCATAAATTATATTTGTTTTGCTATTAGACTGGAAAATATCATATAAAGGGCCTGAAATGATGAAAATAAAATTATATACAATATGTTCTTTTTACTATTGTTTTTTTTCTTTTTTTATGTTAAAAAGTAAAATAAAGTTGTAGATTAAATAAAAAAAAATTAGAAATGAATATGAGATTGGGAAATTGTAATAGGTAACCAAAAAATATTAGGATATTTGCAAATTTAGTTATACTTTTTTTGATTTGCAAATATAGCAAAATTTTTAAAATCTAATTTTTGTTTTTTTTTATTATTCCAGTTTTACGCTGGTTGATATATCAACTGATATATTAGTAGTATATCTGATATAATTTATATTTATTAATATACAAAATATAAATAAAAGGGTTTCAAGAGATTGACCCAAAAAGAAATTTCCAAACTTCAATGACAAAGTGAAAGAATTGAGCAGTATCTATTTTCTGTACTCTGGATGTTTACAAAACTGAATTTAAATACAAATTAGGAGCTTGACTTGAGAAGGAAAAAATATATATAAATGGAAATATACAAAAGAATAAATAAGGTATCAACAACATCATCCAATCAATCTTCTCCAACGGTAGGGAGAAGATTATGGATATGGAAGACTTGCTGAATTAAGTATATTTGGTTGGGATTTTCCTTAATTCATGGAGGAATGGGTGCAATTGAGCTGGATGGATTGAGGTGTAATGGCTCAATTGTCCTTTCATCTTTCCTCAAATTGGAGTGGGCGATAGTGTGAACTCCAAGTTTGTCTCGAAGCATTTTAAATGGAGTTTTAGCAAGCGGCTTGGTGAGGATGTCAGCGACTTGTTGAGATGAAGGAATGTATCTTGTGATCAATTACCCTAGGGCAACTTTTTCACAAACAAAATGATAATCCATCTCGATGTGTTTTGTACGGGCATGAAAGACGAGATTGACTGACATGTAAATGGCACTTAGGTTGTCACAAAACAATTGAGCTGGGTGTTGTAATTGTATGTAAAGATCTCTGAGAAGGAAGGAGATCCATGTGATTTCAACTGTGGCGCTGGCCATTGCTCAATATTCAGCCTCAGAACTTGATCTTGCAATAGTTGGTTGCTTCTTAGAGGTCCATGAGATGCAGTTGGATCCAAGGTAGATGCAAAAACCAGTGGTACTTCTTCTGGTATCTGGACAACCACCCCAATCTGCATCACAGAACCCACATAAAGATTAAGTGGGCTACCTTTATAGAATTGTATGTCATAGTTAGTAGTTCCCTTGAGTAGAATGCGCTTCACAGTTCTCATGTGTTGAAGTGTTGGATTTTGAAGGTGTTGGCACACTTTGTTGACTGCTTGGGTGATGTCTGGTCTGGTTAACGTGAGGTATTGTAGCGAGCCAACGATTCTCCTATAAGTGGTAGCATCAGCAGATGCATGGTCATTGGAAAATTGAGATGAATTGACTACCATAGGAGTGTTAAAGTGGGAGGCACTAGACATGTTATGTTTAGTAAGGAGATCCTTGGCATATTTGCTTTGGGATAAGTGGAGGCCTTTTGATGTGTAGTGTACTTCTAAGCCTAAAAAGTAGGTGAGAGCGCCGAGGTCTTTGATGGCAAATTCTATACCTAGATTGAGAATGAGATTGTTAAGAGAGTTAGTATCATTGCCAGTGAGAATAATGTCATCAACATAAATAAGCATAATGATTATAGTAGACATATGTTTGTAAATAAATAGAGAAGGATCGGCTCGAGAGCAAGTGAACCCAATGTGAAGGAGGTACTGTGAGAGCCTTTCAAACCAAGCTCTAGGAGCTTGTTTTAAGCCATAAAGAGACTTGTTTAGTTTGCAAACATGGTTTGGTAGACTTTGGTCTTGAAAGCCAGGTGGTTGAGCCATGTAGATTGTTTCCTTAAGGATTCCATGGAGGAAGGCATTCTTTACATCTAGTTGTCGTAGGGTCCAATTGGATGTCACAGCCACAGCAAGTATGAGTCGAATAGTTGTAGGCTTGACCACAGGACTAAAGGTTTCTTCATAATCTAGTCCTTCTACTTGTGTAAAGCCTTGGGTGACTAGACGTGCTTTGTATCTCTCAACAGTGCCATCTTCCTCTAATTTTGTCTTAAAGATCCATTTGGATCCTACGACACTGGAAGTATCGGGTGGAGGAACAAGCGTCCAAGTGTTGTTTTGGTGTAGAGCAGTCATTTCTTCCTCCATAGCATGTTTCCAATGTGGGACTTGGAGTGCCATTTTGCATCCCTTCGGTTCTAAGGTGGAATTTTGAGATAGATAGGCTGCCTTTGGATGAGTTGTTTTTGTCCTTTGAACCTCCTGGGTGTAGATGAGGATCAGGAGAAGGATCATTGTGGAGCTTTTGCCTTGTAATCATTGAGTGAGTTGGTTGGATTTCATTGTTGATCATTTGGACTTGCTTAGAATTTTGATCACCTGAAATAGGAAAATTTAACCCAATGAACAAATTTGAACTAATGTCAGGTAATGCATTGAAGTTAGAAAGATCAGTGATAGAGTTTTCAAGTGGTTGAGAGGTCTCCAGAGGTGCAGATATCTGGATGTTGCTGTTGTTGTGATTTTGAGCTTTTGTAGATTTTTTTGATTCTGTAGTGTTTGACCCATCAATCTCCTTATTTTGTGTTGCATTTGATGTCACACATTCAGCGGGTTGGTGTTCACATGACTCCTTGCTTTGTGTTGTGATTGGTGTCTCATTGTTTGGTCTTTCTTTGCTATTTGGCTGCCGTGAGAGATCTTCAAACCATGGCAAGATGCTACTGTGATTGTTCCTTCTTGGTGATTGATTTCTTTCTTCCATTAGAACTTGGTTTGTTCTATTTAGTTCTGTGGTTTTTCCTTGTGTGGTACTTCTCCCTCCAACTTTCTTGTTGTTGTTCATCTAGATCGTAAGTAAAAGATTGAAAATTTCTTGCATCAGTGGCTTGATTGTTGTTCATATTAGTAATGCTTGAGTTGTTTCTCTCCTTTTGTCCTGCTATTAATTTTGATGTGTTTGTCCATCCTTCAAATCCTGCAAAATCAGTAACTTCCAATGTGTTGTTGCGATGTGTGTGTATTGTGTTGTTGACAAAAGGAAAACAACTTTCATCAAAGAAAACATGCTTGGAGATGTATACTCGGTTATTACTAGTATCTAGACATCTATACCCTTTATGCAAAGTACTATACCCTATAAATACACAAGGATATGTTATTTTTGAAAACTTATTTTTAGTATAATTTCTTAGATAGGGGAAACATCTACACCCAAATACTTTCATGTCATCATACTTAGGTGCCTTTTGAAAAAGTCTTTGAAAGGGAGTCTCATTATTGAGATTTTTAATGGGCATTCTATTAATGAGAAAAGTTGTTGTTAGAAAACTATCAACCCAATATTTTAGGAGAACATTAGATTGAAAAAGGAGAGCCAAACCTGTTTCGACTAAATGAAAGTGTTTTCTCTCGACTACATTTTGTTGTGGAGTGTGTGGACATGAGAATTGATGTACAATCCCACTTTGCTCCGATATGTCTTTGAGTTCAAGAGAGGTGAATTCTCCACCACCATCACTTTGTAAGATTTTGATCTTCCTATCAACTTGATTTTCAATCATTAGCTTGAATTTTTTGAAACAAGAGATAAATTCTGATTTCCTTTTTAAGTGATATATCCATGTGAATTGAGAGAAATCATCAACAAAACTTGCAATATATTTGTAATTTTGAAAAGAGGCTACAGGAGCTGGACCCATAAATCACAATGCACTTTTTCTAAGGGAAATGTGCATAAATTCATGCTTGATTTAAAACTCAACTTTCAACTCTTACTCAATTGACATGAAACACAAACATTTTCGACTTTGGTCCAACTAGAAACATTAATGAGTTGCTGCATGTACAAGCATTTAAGAGCTTTTTCATTCAAATGCCACATTCTCATATGCCAAATAGAATATGGGGCTTTATTATTAGTCATAGCAGAAAAACAAGCTTCATGTTTTTTATACTGTCTTCCTCCAATGCATATAAGCCAGTTGTCCGAGTTCCTTTAGCTAGAATTTTCCCCTGTCGGTTCTTTACAAGAAAATTCTTAGCAAAGAAAGTAATGGAACAATCATTGTCTTGAGTGAGTTTGCTTATGGAAAGGAGATTCTTTTTAATTTCAGGCACAACTAGTACATTTTTAAGAGTTAATTCATTGTTATCAGTAACTATCTTTGCTTGACCAATATGAGATATTTCAAGTTGATTGCCATTTCCTACAAAAAAAAAAAAAAAAAAAAAAAAAAATTCTAGACCCCTATAAGGTTGTAAAAAGGAGACTTTACCAGGGTCATTAACCATGTGAGAGGTAGCTCCCCTTCGTTCAAGTTTATTGCAGCAAGTGCTTTAGGAATCTCTTCAGATTGGTAAGAGTGATCAAAACGATTCCAACACTCCAATGTGGTATGATTACCTTTTCCACATATTTGGCATACGATTGTGTTAGTTTTGTATAAATTGGAGTTGATCATACCTATTTCTTGGTTGGATTTGGTATGATGGTGTTCTCTGTCCACTGTTGCAGCAGTTGGTGGTTTTGAATATTGGCCCACTGTCATTCTATCTTGCATGAATGCGACGGGTTGGGTTGCTGATGCACTTGATCTTCCCTGATGAAAACCTCTGCCTCGCGATGAAAAATACCTTCCACGCCCTCTAGACCTACCCCTTTGTGAGTATAACGCCTGCTCATGATTTGGTTGTCCGAAATTTTTAGATTCAGACTTGATCCTCACCTCATGTGCCTTGAGTGCTAACACAAATTCATTGAAGGTAGGATAGGGAGCTTTAGAGAGCATGGCAGTTTTGAATCCTTGATAGTTAGTCCCGAGACCTCTTGCTACATGGAAGACCTTTGTCACATCATCCCCCAATTTCTTCATGGCTGCAAGTTGATCACAAATGGCTTTACTTTTCTTGAGATATTCATCTACAGAAAGCTTACCTTTCTTCAAGGTAAGTAGAATTTCAGTCAAGTGGATCTCATTTTCTTTGCTCATAGTCAGTAGTTGTTCTTCGAGAGACGACCATATATGTTGTGACGTATCTGTGCTTTCGATCATTGCAAGAACATCTTCTGAAATGGTTCCAAGAATCCATGATGTCAGTAATCCATCATTGTTGATTCATTGACTGTGTTGTGGGTTGGCAATTGATTTCTCATCCTTGTCAGTGATGAGTTTTTCCAACTTATTTTTTGAGTTTAGATGATCTTCAATCCCCAAACTTCTAACTAGTGGAAGAATTTCAGACTTCCAAAGTAAATAGTTGGAGGACGTGAGTTTGATTGAGATCAAACTAGAACATTGGTGGAATTGTTGAATTGTCAAGGTGGGCTCTAACTTTGTCATTTCAAATGTGAGAATGAAATTTGGATAATTGAATTTTTTTCCTTTCTCAAGTTACGGCTCTGATACCATAAAAGGGTTTCAAGAGATTGACCCAAAAAGAAATTCTCAAACCTCAATGACAAAGTGAAAGAATTGAGCAGTATCTATTTTTTGTACTCTGAATGTTAACAAAACTGAATTTAAATACAAATTAGGAGCTTGACTTGAGAAGGAAAAAATATATATAAATGGAAATATACAAAAGAATAAATAAGGTATCAACAGTATCATGCAATCAATCTTCCCCAAAGGTAGGGAGAAGATTATGGATATGGAAGACTTGCCCAATTGAGTATATTTGGTTGGGATTTTCCTTAATTCATGGAGGATTGGGTGCAATTGAGCTGGATGGATTGAGGTGTAATTCCTCAATTGTCCTTTCAATAAAGTATATCAATTAACTGATATACCAAATTTGATATAATACAATGCCTAATATATAATTGATTTGATAAGTGTAACGACCTTTGATATAATATAAGAATGATATACCTAATATATAATGTTGATATACTTGATATGTTACTTTTTTTTTACTTATATTTGTTATGTTTCCTTTTCTCTTTATTGAATTGTGTTGTGTTATTTACATATTTTAAACGAAATGTTTGTCTTTTATAACATAAAATGTTTGTCTTATATACTTGTTAGGAACGTTTATATACAATTGATATACTTCATTTATTATATTACTCAAATAATTAATAACATTGGTATACATGATTATGAGTGGCTAAATACATCAATGATAGACTTGTTATTTTTTTTTTTAAAAAAATCATTGATATAAATTTTTAATTATCAAATATACTTTATTTTAAGTATATGTTTTTATATTAAATATGAAGGACTGACCATTGATATATAGTTCATATTAGGAATATTATTTCACTAATATAACATAGTATATTAGTAGTATATCTACTTCAATTTAGGTATATTTGATATACTGAAGGTAAAATAATGATATGTTATTAATATACTTTATATTAGGAATATCATTTCACTAATATACAGAGTAAAGTATATCATAAGCATATCGTCAGTATATCAATAAATTTAATTTAAGGTATATCAATGTAGTATACCAGATATATTTCATTTTAGATATACTTCTGAAATACTTCATAAGAGTAAAACGCGCGAATATGTTGGAAATGCCATGTTCGACTTTTTCTTTTTGCGTTTTGGACTGGACTGAACTTTTTTTTTTTTTTTTACCATAATTGCAATTCTCAAAAAGCGAGGCATGCTTGCACTTAAAGATTTTCCTATTGCTCCTGCTGCAACCATCCCTATAAGATTTAAACTCTTTTTATTTGTAAAAAAAAAAAGGTTGATTGCTTGCCTTCGTCTTCAAACAATACTTCGATTTTGTTAATTCTAACTAAAAGAATATTTTTGGGGAGGGTGGAGGCGAGAAATTCGATTGTTTTAACTTATTTGTCTTATTGAAAACTTTTAACCTCATACCTTCAATTTCATTAACTTTGAAGCTTAAATTTGAATAGTTATAACCATTTATTTTAGTAAAATTTATCATCATGTAATAATTATTTTATTTTATTTTTATTTTTTCTGTTTTTGGAAATAAAAACCATGCAGGTTCGGTAACAACTTTTTGGTTCTGTTTTTAAAAATTAAAAACCCTAACTAGTGACGAATCCAAAACTTGAAGGTAGAGGGCACAAGTTGATATTAGATAAAATTATAAATTTAGGTCGTGAAATTTTAGATTCATGTTTATATAGTCTCTAAATTTTAAAAAGTGTCTAATAGGTTCCTGAATTAGAAAGAAAATGGTCTAATATTGATATATAGTTTCAATTATATATCTAAGTCTTTGAAATATTCAAAATGTTTATAAATTAATGTTCTACTAAACATAAAGTTTAATTTTGTGTCTAATAACTTGTCAATTTATCCGGCATCTTTTTAAATTAATTTATATATTAGTTACAAAATTGAAAATTCAAAGTTCAAATAGATACCAAATTAAATTTTATGTCTAATATTAGTTTAATTTATTTTAAATATTTTTAAGGCCTATTAGTTAAACATTGAAAATTCATGAATCTATTACACATTTTTAAAGTTTGACTTCTTAGACGTAAAATTGAAAGTTTAAAACCTATTAAACACAAATAATTATAAAATTTAGGGACTAAACATGCAATTTAAATTTCATATAAATATAATTTTTAATGTGTTGATATTTAATGTAACACCCATAATCTAATGAGAATTCAAATTTATTTAGTTTGGGTGTTATTTTGAATTAAGAGGAAATTCAAATTTTTGAAATTTGAGTGTAATTTTTAAAATTTGGGGCTGGAATGACAAGTGTGTAAATAGGTTGAAATTGGAGCCAAGCCCATTAGGTTTTTAAACAAGACCCACGCAATCCTAGGTCACCAATTTTTTCTTCATCCCATTCTTCTCCTCCCTCTACAGCCCGACGGCAACCCTCCCTGATTCTCCATTCTTCTTCTTCTTTCCCTTAGTGCATCGTCGGCGAGCTTGAACAGCAACCTTCATCAGAGTCGGCCAACAACTCCTGTTGGGTTTTATGCCCTAAAACTCGTAGATAGTGGATGTAATCGTTGACCGAACATTTAATGAAATAATATTGATATATTTTCCATTAAATGTTATTAGTTATTTTATATTTGTCTTTGCCTAAAAATAACCCTAATCCAATAAACTAGACATCCTAGGTTGTAATATGAGTCTTGAACTATATGTAGCGACATATGAGATCATTGTTCAAGAAACAGTCTAAAGGGTCTATAGTATAGGGATAAGACTGGGTGCCTTATCCTGGTGACACTATGGATACGACCCACTTTGTATTTTGATACAAACGCTATGATCCAATGCGTTCGTGTAGGAGACATGCGAGTGGGGGTATCCTATGCAATGAGTTTGCATAAGACCGGACCGCGAAATAGTAACCACTGGTTATAACACCGTTAACTAGTTGGTTTTTTATTTCACTAGGACGACCTAGACAATTTGCTCTTAATCCTGAGTTGATTATGGACTCCTGCTCATGAGGGATTGTCCTTTGATTTGTATGGGTGAGAGTGACCAATACGCCGACTCAATATGCCTACCATTTTGGGGACAAGACCGAATGGGGAGCTGGGAATATAATCGTAGAAGATGAAATTCACTCCTTCCCGACTTTAGGGAAGCAGATGAGTGTTCCCTTAAGTGGTGACTCCGAGTCTTGAACAAAGGGACCTACCCTCTCAATGGCACGAGAGAGTTTTCTGTTTGATGGTTGGACCACAAACAGGTTGTTCATTAGAGGAGAACTGGTACTTAAGGAAATAGAAGTAATCCAGGGGTAAAATGGTAATTTGACCCACCTGGTGTTACGGACACTCGTGAATGACTAACTAGTCGATATTGGTCTATATCCATAGACACATAAAATATGTCTGCAGTGAGAAGAGTGCAACTGTGAGTCTATAGTGGAATGTACACACAGTTAACGAATATTGATTAATTTGGTTAATGAGTTTGACCAATTAATCTCACATCGTTGGAGCTTCTGATCTGCAGGTCCATTAGGTCCCACTGGTAGCTCATAAAGTAATTTGAGGTAACTAAGTAATAAATGTAAATTGAAAATGTTCAATTTACTAAGGGAAACAATATAATATATATTGATATATTATTATGAGAGAAATTTGAAGGAATTGAATCCTCTAGCGGAAGCAAATTAAATCGAGCGTGATTTAATTTCAATTAAAGAAAACCGATACGTTGGGCAAAATTCAGAAACAAATTTCTAAATTAAAACTAGATTAAGCATGCATTCACTAATCCTAAACGATTTAGAATTTTAGGAACTTACTTGTTGAAGATTGTTCTTCACAGCACTATGCTCCTCAACGAACACTTCGTCACGATCTCTTGAACACAACCATCAAAGAGCACCCGCTATCCTCTGAATTCATGAGGCTTGGATTGTGGGATCCAATCTTGAGTTGGGAATAATTTTCCAACAGAATGTTGCTGGAAAAATTTTAGAGAATCTCAGAGAGGGAGAGCTTGAGAGAGAATTTCACTTCTCTGTCATTTCTGCGTGAGAATGAGAGAATGACTGATCAGTTGGGCAACTCCCTCTCCCCTGTACGATAAGTGGGGAGGGAGTTATTACCCTACTAGATCTCGATCGTTGGATCTAATCCAAACGATCTTGGCCGTCTATTAATTAAATAATAATTAATTAATTATAATTAATTTAATTAAAACAATATTAATTAAATCAATTATAATATAAGGTATTTAATTCAATTTGAATCATATTCAATTGAATTAAATTGGTCATTCAATTAATCATATTAATTGAATCCACATTAATTAAATATCAAATATTTAATTAATTTTGTAATTGAATCATATTCAATTATATCTCTCTCATTTAACATATAGTTTTAATGTGCATCAAAATTTACATTAATATAAAGGTTAAATTATCAAAAATACCCCTAAACTTTAGGGTTTGTTTCAATTATGCCCCTAGACTTTCAAAAGTTTCAATTATGCCCTTGAAGTTTCAAAATTGTTTCAAAACTACCCTTGAAGGCTTTTTTTTGTTAAATTCATGGATGTAAAATGACGTGTTTGCATATATATTGTTGTTTATGTGAATAGATTTGAACACATACGTGGAAAAAATGATAAAAATACATGCAAACGCATCAATTTTTGTCGATAAATTTAACGGAAAATGTCTCCAAGGGTAGTTTTGAAACAAATTTGAAACTTCAAGGGCATAATTGAAACTTTTGAAAGTCCAGGGGTATAATTGAAACAAACCCTAAAGTCGAGGGGTATTTTTGATAATTTAACCTAATATAAACTATAAAATTAATTCAATTAAATCACATTTAATTTAATTAAATTAATTAATTCTCCAATTAATTAATTCATTAATTAAATATCATATATTTAATTAATTTACTATTTGAATCATTATTCAAATAATTCTCTCATATACTATAGTTTTAATATGAATCTCATTCACATTAAATTTAACCTATAGTTTCAATATGAATCTAATTCATATTTAATATTTGAACTCCTTCAAATATTTAATTCTCTCGTTAATTAATTTTGAATCATATCCAAAATTAATTTATAATATAAAGTTTAATTGGTGAATTAAACTTTATATTATAAATTAATTTTGGATATGATTCAAAATTAATTAACGAGAGAATTAAATATTTGAACAATTAAACTTATATTATAATGTATCTTTATACATTATTTAAATTGTATCAAATACAATAAAATACCCTTAACGAATTTGAACACACTTCAAATTCTATTCAAAACTATTTAACCTCAGAACCCTTTACGAGCTAGCAGGTGGACCTAATGGACCTACAGATCAGAAGCTCCAACGATAGAGACTAATTGGCTAAACTCATTAACCAAATTAATCAACATTCGTTAACTGTGGGTCACTCCACTAAAGACCCAAAGCTGCACTCTTCTCACTGTAGAATATTTTTGTGTCCACGGATATCGACCAATAACAGTAAGTCAATCCTTCACGAGTGTTTGTAACGCCAACTGGGTCAAATTACCGTTTTACCCCTGGATTACCTCTGGATCCTTAAGTACCACTGATTCCTCTAATGAACAATCTGTTTATGATCCAATCAATAAACAGCAGTTCCTCTCGGGCCAGGAGAGGATGGGCGCCCTTGTTCAAGACCCGGAATCAACCCTTAAGGGAACACACATCTACTTGCCCCAATAGGGGAAGGAGTGAATTCCATCTTGTACTGTTATGTTCCCAGCCCCCATTCGGTCTTGCCCCTGAAATGGTAGGATTATTGAGTCGGCGAACTGGCCACTCTCACCCATACAGATCTAAGGACAATCCCTCCTGAAAAGGAGTTCATAACAGACTCAGGATTGAGATTGAGTTACCTAGGTCATCCTATTGAAATAGAAACCTAAACTAGTCAACGGTGTTACATCTAGTGGTTACTATTTCGCGGTCCGGTCTTATGCAAACTCATTGCACAGGATACCCCCACTCGCATGTCTCCTACATGGATGCTTTGGATCATGGCATCTGTATCGAATACAAAGTGGGTCGTATCACATAGTGTTACCAGGATAAGGTACCCAGCCTTATCCCTATACTATAGACCATTTAGGTTGTTACTTCAACACTGATCCCTGTATGTCCCCACATACTAGTTCAAGTTTCATCTAAACAACCTAGGATCTTAGTTTATTGGATTTGGGTCAAATTGTGCAATTATAGTAACAATAACTCTTTATTATACAAACCTCAATAGCAACGTATTGAGACAAGTGAACAATTTGTCACCATTCACTATCTACGAGTTTTAGGGCATAAAACCCAACAAAATTAATATTTGAAGAAATTCAAATATTAATATAAATTTGAGTCACATTAAATTTATGGAAGTTTGAAAGAGTTCAAATAATGAATTAATTAATTTTAAGGGCTAAAATCTATTTGGGCAAATTAAATAATTCAAGGCCGGAAATTAAATATGTGATATTTAATTGGTGGTTAATTTATTAAAGAATTCATTAACATGAAATTAATCAATTATGGAAATAATTAATCACTTAAGGAAGTGATTAATCATTTATGGAAATGATCTAATCACTTATGGAAGTAATTAGTCATTTGTGGAAAAGATTAATCAAGTATGGAATTGATTGATCATGGATTGATTAAATAAGGAATAAGATTGAATCAATTTTGGAAAAGATTGATTTAATTGAATATTTTATTCATGGTCTCTCTTCTATAAATAGAACACTAGACCTAATTGGTTCAGTATTCTCCTCTTGCTCTTAGACTCACAAGACAAGACCTAGAATTCTCTCTAGCCTCCCTCTTAGAGAAAGACTCCCACAAGTCTTTTGCCTCCTAGACTTAGAGACATACCGGTGTAACCTCTGTGGTTATTGTGTCTTTGAAGAAAAAATTTCCAGCGAAGAAATCAAGAAGGAATCGCTGCGTTTTTGTTCGTTGGAGTGTCGTTGGCGAAGAACGGTCAAGTCTACAACGAAGGTTTGTAATGGTTCTTTCCCTTTTCTTTAGAAAAGCATGAAAATAAATTTAGATTTATTTTTAGCATGTTTATAACATATTTCCAGCAACTTTAAAGTATGTTTAAAGTTTATTTGACCTTTTCGTAACTGTATTTTAATGTTAATTAATATACGGCGTAACGTCCAATCGATGCGCTTTCGCTGCGTGGGGGCTTTTATCCCCTTCAATCGGCATCAGAGCCATCGTTGTCCCTATTAATTGACATTAAAATTTACTCTAGGCTCTAATAGGTGGGATTTATGCATAATGTATGTTCGGTTTGCGTTGAACTGTTTAGGTTAATTTTATGGCCATAGATTTTATTTTTATGTGATTTTGATCATGTAAGGCTCGGTGTTTCAGGTATTTTATGTACAATCGAGTCCTATGTAAGTCCGAGTCTAGAATGGGTTTTATGAGATGAAAATCAGAGAAATCGCCACTGAAATCGAGGCCAAAACCGAAGAAACGATGCTGTTTTCTGCCCAGAAATCGTTCCATACGTAACAGCGTCGGGACGCTGTTCACAAAGCGTCCCGACGCTGTCCCAATTCGCAGGCGCTGAAGATTAGAATTCCACACAACGACGGGACGCTGTGTTGATAGCGTTTCAACGTTGTCACGATGGCGACACAAACTAGGGTTTCAACAGGCACGGTTGAAGCTGGTGGGCGGTCCGGTTCACTCCGATTTGGCTGGGTTGGGACCTATTTGGTCCGGTTCAGCTTCTTTTTGGCTTGGTTCGTGATTTTGGAGGTCGGTTCGAGGTGGTTCGGGGCGGTTCGTGCTGTCTAGACCAATTTTTGGAGCTGCATAAGGATTTTAGGATAGAATTTAGCATGCAAACAGTCAATCTATAAAATTTGAAATAGTTCTTTAATATTAATTATTAGAAACCGTCAATCTATAATCAAGATTTGCATGCAAACATAAGATCATAGGATAAATTGGATTAATTTTAAATTGTTTAAAATTAATTAGACCTAGATCAGTTTCTAATAGGATTAGAATTATTTCTTACTTAGAATTAAAAATAGTTTTAATTGATTAAGTAGGAAAAACATTGCTATGATTATAAGGGAACTCCACCGGTAAAGTTCTGTCTAAGGTTGGGGGTATTTAAGTTGACGGTTTACGGAACACCTCCTACCTGGAAACTGACCCGGAGTACCGAAGTTGAATTAATCATAGTTAAATGTTAGCATGCAATGTCACTAGGTTTATTAAAAGTGTTTAATGCACCTAGATCTTTAGAGTAAAGACCTTACATTACTTAGGTTATAAGGGAACTCTATCGGTAAAGTTCTGTCTAAGGTTGGGGGTATTTAAGTTAACGGTTTATAGAACACCTCCTACCTGGGAACTGACTCGAACATTGAGTTGAATTAACCATAGTAGTGTTGACTTGCAATGTTTAGGGTTTAGGGTTTAGGGTTTAGGGTTTAGGGTTTTGGGTTTAGGGTTTAGGGTTTAGTGTTGACTTGCAATGTTGGGTTTATTAAAAGAAGTTTAATTCACCTAAACATTGCGGTTGAATCATTTCCATAATTGTTATAATAGGATCAGACTTAGATAGATTGACTTAGCCAAATTCTATCTAAGATAAATAACCATAAATTAACCTTAGGACAATTTAAGTGGGGGGAAAATCTCAAAACGAGATTTAAATCAAGTTTTGCTCCCACGTCCCTATATTCACAACGTGAGGTTCATGCTCGGCTTCGAGTCGCCGAATCCCTTCGTAAAGTGTTTGCATGAATCAATAACAAGGTGGATGAGAAAAATGTCTAGAGTAAGTGGGAGCGGGACACGTGTCAACGTATCCCTCGGTCTCTGCCCCTAGTTCACACAGCGAGAGTCATATGATCCGCCTGCAGGTTGTCCTGGAGCAACCATCCCTTCGAAGGGCCTAATCGTAGGATTCAGAACATCGTGAACTTCTGAATAGGATAGGAACTCTTAGTCTAATTACTAACAGTTGTCTTTCCCTTCGCTAGCCTGTTGGTGCGTGCCTCTGAGATCTGAAAGTGGGAGGGTTACACTTAAGAGGATGAGTTAAAAGTGTTAACAAATCCTTGACCGAACAACGGTGGCTAATGTCTATAGGAATATGAGTTATTCTGGAATTAGAATTAGCTGAGAAATGTCTCACTTCAAAGGAGGAGTGCCTGATCACCCTTCGGTGGTTGATATTCTAAACCTCTGAAACATCGTTGCAAAACTAAATCAATAGTTTTAGGGTTCTGTGATTGTCTGTTTTGCTAAATTGATTGGATTGTGTGCAATTGTTTGCTTGTATGATGGGTTAAGGCAAAGATAACTAATACAGTCATTGTTTGTTTAAATTTCAGCAATGTCTTCCTCAATTGTCTCTCTGCTTAAAAATGAGAAATTAACCGGCGAAAATTACGCTACGTGGAAGTCGAACCTGAATACGATTCTTGTTGTCAATGATTTGTGGTTAGTCTTAACAGAGGATTGTTCTCCAGCCCCTGCTCGTAATGCATCCCAAGCAGTTAAGGATCCTTATGACCGCTGGACAAAGGCCAATGATAAGGCTCGCGTCTATATCCTAGCCAGCTTATCTGAAGTTTTGGCTAAAAGGCATGAGGGCATGGTAACAGCGAGGGAGATTATGAACTCTCTCCAGGAGATGTTTGGACAACCGTCCTACCAACTCCACCATGACGCTCTCAAATACATTTATAGCTGCTGCATGAAAGAGGGCACGTCTGTTCGGGAGCATGTCCTGGATATGATGGTCCAATTCAACATGGTAGAAGCAAACGGGGCGGTCATAGATGAACGTAGTCAGATTGCATTCATCTTAGAATCTCTTCCGAAGAGTTTTCTACAGTTTCAAAGTAATGCAATGATGAATAAAATAGCATTCAACCTGATTAGCCTCCTGAATGAGCTACAACTCTATCAGTCTCTTCTTAAGAACAAGGGACAGATAGAAGGAGAGGCAAACGTTGTTCACTCTAAAAGAAAGTTCGAGAAGGGTTCATCCTCTGGAACTAAATCTATAGCCACTTCTTCAAAGAAAACTCAGAAGAAGAAAGGAAACAAGGGGAAAGCTCCCGGTACTGCTGCTAAAAGCAAGGGAAAAGCCAAAGTTGTGGTAGACAAGGGCAAGTGTTTCCACTGCAATGTAGATGGACACTGGAAGAGAAACTGCCCAAAGTTCCTTATTGAGAAAAAGAAGGAAAATTTGATTTACTAGTTTTAGAAACATGCCTAGTAGAACATGATGAGTTTACCTGGATACTTGATTCAGGAGCAACTAATCATGTTTGCCCTTCTTTTCAGGAAAATAATTCCTTTCGGCAGTTGAACGATGGGGAAATGACACTCAAGGTCAGAACTGGAGAAGTCATTTCAGCTAAAGCAGTGGGAGCTGCGAAGTTATCTTTTACAAATAGATTCTTACTTGTAGAAAGTTTGTTAATTGTTCTCAAGATTAAGAGGAACTTAATTTCTATTTCATGTTTGATTGAACAATCGTATACGGTTACTTTTGATATGAATGAAGCGTTCATTTATAAGAATGGTGTACTTATTTGTTCAGCCAAATTAGAAAATAACTTGTATGTATTAAGACCAACCGAAAACAAAGCACTTTTAAATCACGAATTATTTAAAACTGCTGAAACTCAAAGAAAAATGTAAAATATTTCTCCAACAAGTAACAATACTCATCTTTGGCATCTTAGACTTGGTCATATAAACATCGATAGAATCGGTCGTATGGTAAAGAATGGACTTCTAAGCAAGTTAGAAGATGATTCACTACCACCTTGTTAATCTTGTCTCGAGGGAAAAATGACCAAGAGACCCTTTACTGGAAAAGGTTACAAAGCCAAAGAACTCTTAGAGTTAATACATTCGGATCTATGTGGTCCAATGAATGTAAAAGCTCGAGGAGGGTACGAATATTTCATCTCATTTATAGATGATTATTCAAGATATCGTTACTTGTACCTAATGGGACATAAGTTTGAAGCCCTTGAAAAGTTTAAGGAGTTTAGCAGTTTTCCGGCGAATTTCCTCACTATCAAAAAGTTTCTCCGAGTGGACTATTCTTTGAGCAATTCTGGTAGTGGGTAAGAAATTTTAGTTCGTTTTGAGATTGATTTCAGTGTTTAAAGGAATACCCATTGACATTTATTCCTTACTTTAAGATGCTCATAGCCTTTAGAGATAAAAATATTGAAATTTGAGCAAATTAGAAGTCCGTCCAGCAAGCTTGAAGCCCGTTGTGGAATCAAATCCATTTGATCGAAGTCATTGTTGACTTGTTGACTCGGAGTTTTAAATCAAGGATTCATAAGCCAAGGTAAGTGAACTTACTGTTGAACTTATAATTGGGTTCGAATATTTGATTTTCTAAAATTCTCGTGTTTATAAGTTGTTCTTGAAATTTATTATGATTATTAAAAACATGAAAATTGAGCATGACAATTTGTTATTTTAATTATGTATGAGTTTATGAAAAGTTATTGAAAGCATGAAATTCATTATCATTGCTTGCAATTGTTAATGTTTAAAATAGTTGAGTTGGTAGTCTCTCAAAATTCCATTAAAGGAATGAGTTTAAATTACTTATGAGTTTTATAAGCGTGCATGAAATTGATGTACATTCAGAGATGCCTACACAAGACTAAGGGACATGAAATTGATGTACCTAAGTCGAGGTTGTGAAATTGACGACCACGAGGTTTCGTGAAATTGACGGCCTCGGTAGGAGACACATGAAATTGATGTGTCTAGGATATGCATGAAATTGATGTATATTCTCTCTCATTAGTAAGTTTAAAAATAAAGTTTAGAGCCACCAAAATTATATTTGTTGTTGATTTTTAAAATGTTTTTAAAGCGTGACTCAACATCAATAGTAGGGTCACTTACTGAGTATTTTAAAATACTCATTCTTTTCAAAAATATTTTTTTCAGGTATAGGCAAGGACAGGTGAAAGGTGATTGATGAGAATCTGAAAGACAGCCATGAGGGAACTATTTTGAATTTCATATTTTATTTTTCTTCCGCTTTAAGAACTATGTTTTACTTTATTGTAAATGTGTTTGAGAAATTTTCTAGAGGCCATGCACATTTTTATTTTAGAAATTATTTAAGAGTATTTAAAACCTTTAAAATTAGGGATCCCGAATAAAAGTTTTGTTTTAAAAAGTTTTTACTTAAAATAAGTGTTTATGTTTTAAAATATTTTTTTAAAAAAAAAGGCCTCCAAAGCATGCATTGTCATAACGGTACCGAAAATATTATTTAAGAAGTCGGGACGTTACAGTTGGTATCAAAGCCCAGTTAATGGTTTTGTAGACTGCTTACATCGTAAGCTTAGTTGTCCCTGTTCACACGTAACTTCGAAGACGGAGACACGTGGAATAAACAATATATTTGTATTAATGTAATATGCGAGTGGGTGTACAATCTCTAACTTTAATCCTCTGATTCTCTCTCTTGTGTGTGAATGTGTTTCACTCGAGGGCTGGAACGCTTGATCTCGAGTCCAAAGCTTCAACGGATTCTTGGAGCTTGAAGTCTTGCAGTCTTGAAGGAGTCTTCAGTCTTCAAGAAGTGTTGATGTCCTGAAGAGTCTTTGATCTTCAAGGAATGTTGAAGTTTTGAAGAGTGTTTGGTCTTCAAGAAGTGTTGAACACTTGAATTTATGGATTGCAGAGAGTCTTTGGTCTTCAGACTTGGTGGAGTCCCTCTGAATTCTCTAGTTCTGCTTGAGAGATTTGAAACTCTGAACTCTTGTCTTTGTGAGAGTGTAGAATTTCTGAACCCTTGAAATAGGGGAGAACCTCTCTATTTATAGAGTTCTCGCTGGATGGGCCCGGGTGACTTTTGGGCCAAACAACTTGGACTTGGGCTTTATTGGTCTTAGGCTCAACTATTTAGTCTTGAGTTTGGTTCATATTCGACCCAAAACCATATGACCCAAATATTTAAAAGACCCAAATTTGATCCAATTAATTATTTTGTTAATTAATTGGTCAAATTAATTAATTTGATCAAAATAATTTATTTTTAATTAATTGATCAAATGAACATTTGGCTCTTTAAATTTATAATTGGCCAACTTTGTCTTCAAATTAAATTTGGGATACATGTCAATTTATAATTGGTCCCAAATTTAATTATTTGTAATTTTGTCATTAATTTTAAATAACGACGTGGCAATTTATGATCCAATTAATTATTAGGCACAAGTTATGTGGGAGTGAATCTCGAAAAAAATATTCTGGAATAAAAATGCAAGATATTTGTTCTTGATTTTTACTCCATTTGGTGTGTCAATTTAATCAAAATATGAATTTTGGTCAAAATTTTGATTTTTTTTTATTTGACACACCCTTATCGCCAATTAATCAAAATTTAAAGTTTGGTCAAAATTTTGATTTTCCTTATTTGGCAACAAACTTTGATTTGAACTTAAGTTTGGGCAAAATTTGGTTTATGCCAAAATTTTTATTTGAGGTAAAATTCTATCCAATTTTAACCTGCATTTGGAATAGAATTTGAGGTTTGGACTCTGGTCCACTTGGGATAAAATTCGGATTTTGCCCAAAACTTAATTTGAGGTAAAATTTTACCGAGTTTAAACTTGAATTTGGAATGAAATTTGAATTTGAATCTCAAATTTTGATTTTGAAGAAAAATTTGGAGTATGCCCAAATAAAATAGATAAATAAAATTATTTAGATAAAATTTGAATTCTCAAGCTGATTTGAATTGAAACAGTTATCTTTTAGGAATTCCAATTTGATCAAGTTGGTTTAGATAAAGATAAAGATTATCTCATAAAATTTTGAACTGAAGATAGGATTTCATTTGAATCAAATATTCATCTAAACCTTTGATTTGAAGAGGCAAGTACGTAGGTAAGTGATTTTTTTTTAAGGCATGGCATACATATCCTTGTTGTCTTCGATTTGCAGGTACAATGTCTTTCAACATTAGTCCAAGGACATAAGACGTCTTTGGGCTTTTGTTGCTACGACGCTCTCCGGCCCAAGGACACATGATGTCATTCCCACTTGGGCTCCTTTACCGCTGTCACGTCTTTCAGCATGAGTACAAGGACATGTTCCTTGGACTTTTGCTGCCGCCACGTCATTCAGCATGAGTACAAGGACATGTTCCTTGTACTTTTGCCGCAACCACGTCATTCAGCATAAGTACAAGGACATGTTCCTTGGACTTTTACCGCCAATGTCATTCAGCATGAGTACAGGGACATGTTCCTTGGACTCTTGCCGCCGCCACGTCATTTAGCATGAGTACAGGGACATGTTCCTTGGACTTTTGCCGTCGCCACGTCACTCAGTATGAGTACAGGGACATGTTCCTTGGACTTTTGCCATTGCCACGTCATTCAGCATGAGTACAAGGACATGTTCCTTGGACTTTTGTCGCCGCCATGTCATTCAGCATGAGTACAGAGTAGAAGGACATGTTCCTCTTGGACTTTTGTTGCTGCCACGTCTTTCAACATGAGTACAAGGACATGTTCCTTGGACTTTTGTTGCTACGACGTCCTTCGGCCCAAGGACACATGATGTCATTTCCACTTGGACTCCTTTCCTGCTACAACGTAAGAACCTTCGAACTTGTTGAAGGAACAGTGATGCAATGTAGTGTAAGAGGAAGGACCTTCGAACAACGTAGCGTGAGAACCTTCGAATTTAGAGAAGGAACAACAACGAAGCAACGTGAGAACCTTCGAATTTAGAGAAGGAACAACAACGAAGCAACGTGAGAACCTTCGAATTTAGAGAAGGAACAACAACGAAGCAACATGAGAACCTTTGAACTTGGAGAAAAGGAACAAGGAACTGCAGGAGGAAGGAACTGCAGCGAAACAACGTGAGGAAGCAGAAGCAGCGTTAGAACCTTCGGAGGAGCAGAGGCAGCGTTAGAACCTTCGAACTTGGAAGAAAGATCTGTTGCAGAAGGACGACGTGAGAACCTTCGAACTTGGAGGAAGGAACAGCAGTGCAACGAGAAAACCTTAGAACTTGGAGAGAAGGAACAAGGAACTGCAGGGGGAAGGAACTGTAGCGAAGCAACGTGAGGAAGTAGAAGCAGCGTTAGAACCTTTGGAGGAAGGAACTATAGCGAAGTGTTAGAACCTTCGAACTTGGGGAGAATGAACTGCAACGAAGCGCGTGAGAACCTTCGAACTTGGTGAAGAATCAGCGCAGCGTGTGAACCTTTGAACTTGAAGAGACGGAACTGCAATGAAACGCGTGAGAATCTTCGAACTTGGAGAGAAGGATACTGCAACGAAGCAGTGTGAGAACCTTCAAACTTGAGAGAGAAGGAACTACAGCGAAGCGCGTGAGAACTCTCAAACTTGGAGAGAATGAAACCTCAGCAAAGCGCATGAGAACCTTCAAACTTGGAGAGAAGGAATTTCAGCGAAGCGTGTACCTTCAAACTTAGAGAGAATAAACCTCAGTGAAGCGCATGAGAACCTTCAAACTTTGAGATAAGGAACTTCAGTGAAGCACATGAGAACCTTCGAACTTGGAGAAAAGGAATTGCGGTCAAACGCGTGAAAACCTTCGAAGTTGGAGAGAAGGAACTTCAGCGAAACAACGGGAAACCTTCGAACTTGGAGAGAAAGAACTCCAGCGAAGAGCATGAGAACCTTCGAACTTGGAGAGAAGAAATCTCAGCGAAGCGCAAGAGAATCTTCAAACTTTTAGAAGGAAGCAGCGCAACATCAGAACGTTCGAACTTTGTGAAGGAAGCAGTGCAACGACAGAACCTTTGAACTTGGAGAAGGAAGGAGCACAATAGCGCAACGTGAGAACCTTCAAACTTAAAGAAGGAAGTAGCGTAGCAACACAGGCCGAGAACCTTCGAACTTGGAGAAGGAGCAACGCAGGAGCGTGCACCAGAGAACCTTCGAATTTGGAGAAGGAACAACGCAGTAGCGTACAACGTAAACACCCTCGAACTTAGAGAGAAGGAAGCAGCGCACAACAACACAGTGTGCGAACTTTTGAACTTGGAGAATGAAGCAACGCAACCGTGCAAGAACCTTCGAACTTGGTGAAGGAAGCAGTACAGTGTCAGAACCTTCAAACTTGGAGAGAGAAGGGAGCAGCGCGCAACAGCACAACGTGCGAACTTTCAAACTTGGAGAAGAAAGCAACGCAACAACGCAGCGTGAGAACCTTAGAACTTGAAGAAGGAACAGCGAAACAGTGCAAAGTGGGAACCTTCAAACTTGGTGAAGGAAGTAGCACAACAGTGCAACCTGAGAACCTTCGAACTTGGAGAAGGAACAACAACGAAGCAGCATAACAACACGTGCAAACCTTCGAACTTGGAGAAGGATCGTGCAACGGTGAACCTTCAAACTTGGAGAAGGAACAATGCAGTAACGTGCCACGTAAGAACCCTCGAACTTGGAGAAGGAACAACACAGCAATGTACAGTGTAATAACCTTCAAACTTGAGGAAGAGGGAACAACGAACTTAGGGTGAGTGGAACACCGAACTTGAGGTGAGGGAGACATCAAATATGGAGGAATGAAGTCTTCTTTTATTCATCCAATTCGTAGCTTCACGTTCATAACGGTGCACAACTTCCATTTGCTGTGTTGCCCCCACTAGTGATGAATTTCCTCAATTTATATTGTCGTGCTTCAATATTTGTTGCACTTTCTTTTTTTATTTGTAGAGACTGAACTTAAAGTTTTCTTTAAGCTGCCTACGTACCCTTGAGGAATAGGGATCAAGTCATAACGTAGTTCAAGATTTTTTTTTTGCACTCACCTATTAAGCTCGTGTGGGCTAGGAACATCATGCAGTTTAGACTCTTACGATAAGGAGTTTTTACATTTTAAAAGCCCTTATCTTCATCATGGTCTTGATCAGATCCTTGACTTGTAGGATTGGTCAGGATAATGAGATTTGGCTTCACCTTCAAGGAACCTTCCGTATTTATGAGAACGGAAAACTTCCTCTTCATACGTGACAGGATGCTACTATGAAGCTTATCGTCGTTGTTTACTTCATCGACAAGTTTCAACTCCAAGTTGTCCATCTTTCTTTTAGGTTGATCGTTTGTTACTTTGAGGCGATCAAAGACAGATGTTGAAGATTGACTTTTCTTCGATGTGGAGACACTTAGCCTTTGGAATGCTGAAGGTCGAGTGGAGGTAGACACCGAACATTGGTTTTCTTCTTTTGTCGCGACCATACTCAATCTTTGGAATACCGAAGGATGAGTAGTTGAAGGCTTGATGCGATAAAAAATACAAGTCCTTTGTTCGCCCTTCTTGAAATTGTCATCTTCTTCCACATCGATATAGTATGAAGT
The DNA here is from genome assembly GCA_036850905.1 of Luffa acutangula. NCBI lineage: Eukaryota > Viridiplantae > Streptophyta > Magnoliopsida > Cucurbitales > Cucurbitaceae > Luffa > Luffa acutangula. Next base: position 9,052,019 of record CM072090.1, read on the forward strand.
TGAACAGTTCTCTTTCTCCTTTTCATGGAGAGTTTTCGAGAAGGTTTCGTTCAACATCACCAGTTGTTGAGGTTGAGAAAACTTTTTACTTCTCTTTCTCTTGGGTTGAAGTTTCTTAGGGTCATTCTTTCTTAGATGCTTGCTCTTTTCTTTGATTGTAGTAAGATTTGATTCAGCTACTTCATCAAGGTCGAGCTCAATTTTTCCTTCCTTAGCTAGCTTTAGAATTAAGTCCTTTAGAACAAAGCATCTTTCCACTGGATGGTTGATAACTCGATGATACTTGCAATACTTGGGATCATCGACTTTCTTCATCTCTTTCGGTCGTTTACAACTAGGAAGTTCTATCAGTACGCTTCCAGTAGTTGTTCCAACATGTCAGGGATGTCGGCATCACGGAAAGGATAGATTTTCTTTTGTCTTTCCTTTAAAGTTAAGTGATGTGTTCCATTTGTTTGTCATTTTTCCCTCGAAGATGACTTGGGAAGGGTTGTGTTTACAACCATAGATTCTTCTATAGTCTCTTTGTCGTTCCTTCCTTCTTTCCTCATGTTAGGGAGTAGAAGGTCTTGGTTTTCTCGACTAGCAATACTTAGCTCCATATCGTGAGTGCGAGTTGCTAATTCTTCAAAGGTGCGAGGCTTTATACCTTTAAGTATGTAGAGGAGTTCCCAGTGCATGCCTTGAATGCACATCTCAACGGAAGAGAGTTCAGTGAGGCGATCTTTGCAATCTAGACTCATGGCTCTCCAACGATTTATATAGTTAACAACGAGTTCACCTTTTCGTTGTTTAGTGTTGGTGAGCTCGAACATGCTAACGGTTCGTCTAGTGCTGTAGAAGCGATTCAAAAACTCTCGTTTGAGTTCCTCCCAACTGTCTATTGACTCAGGTTCTAGATAAGTGTACCAGTCAAACGCATTTCCTTTAAGTGTTCGAACGAACTGTTTGACTAGTAGGTCCCCTCGAGTACCAGCGTTCTCGCATGTCTCGACGAAGTGGGCACACTACAAAAAAAATGGCTTTTTATAGCACTTAGTTATAGCATTTGGTTAATATTGCTATAGAAAAAAAAGGCGCCTCTTTGGTTCTTAAAAAAAAGAGATAAAAACTCCCGCTTGTGAATTTCGTCACCTACGCGCGTTACGGAAATAACAAAGAAAGCACACATTCTTTAGAAAAAAAGAATGAACCAGCCTTGCTCCAAATTTTCGACCGTCAAAGACCCATTGAAAGAACGACCCTGCAAAAACCTTGAAGCTTTGAGTGTCAAAGAAGACCTTCGATTCATCGATAGCCAGAAAATCAAGAATCGAAATCAAGGATTTGATGAAACTCGATCAAGAATCAACAACCCAACCCCTCGATCTAGTCAGGTTTCTCCATATCTCTCTTTAAATCACTCTCTCTCTCTAAACTACTGAAACTTGAAGCTCTCCCTCTCTACCGTTTTTCCTCCTTCAGGCCTTCATTTCTGTGGATCAGGAGCTCACCATTTTTTGTATCTTATCTTTTTCTGTGTTTGTTTTAGTTAGTGGGTTAGAAAACATTTTGTGTTGGAACATTTCTGGTGTAGATTTTCATGGGTTTTACTGTTTTACAATTGTGGGTCTTGTTCCATTTTGTTCATTTTCATATTCAGTAAAAAAGAAATGTCCAAAGAATTGCTATTTCCGTTGTCTTTTAGAGTTTGTATATCTTGATCTAATCTTCAAATTGGTCACATCCACTTACAAGCTTTCACAGTAGTGCCTTCAAGCAGCTGAAAGGCTTCACGCCGTTGGAAATCTTTATATTGGCGCCTTTAGGTTAGACTTCAATGCCTTCACATTAGGGCAAATTGGTGAAGATGGAAGGAATTTGTAGAGGCAGACTGGTTGCAGGGGACGAGTGCAATTAGGGAAAATTGTTTGTCGTGGTGGCGATGAGGAGGAAAAAGTTCTGGTGGCTGCAGCGACAGAGTTGTGGTGGTGGTTTGTTGGCTCCATGCGGTGTGATATTCATTTATGTGAATGGGTTGAGGTGAGTTTATTGAGACCGATGTCTTTGAAGAATGACTTGTCTGAGAATGTTGTACATGTTTGTAATTACAATTTTTTAAAAGTTTTTTGGTAACATGGTTTGGATATAGGATTTTCTTTTTAGATGCATCGATTAATCTTTATGTTATACACATATATACACATTTGAACTACTCATACACATTCTTTTTATTTACCTTTTAGGACGTAGCAAAATCATTTCCTCTCTTTGGCTCTTCTCTATCTAAAATTTTATTTGGTTGCTATCTCTTGTTTGAACATTTCTATTTTTCATAGCTTTGTTTTCTTGTTTTGTTTTTCTTAGTGAACAAAGCTATCTAGATTTGAATAGAAAGCTTGAAATCTTCTTTGAAACTTCATTTGTGAGAAAGAATAATATATACCTATGGGTTGTTGGGCTATACCTTTTTGGACGTACTGGTATTTGCCTTGTTGTAGAGGCACAAACACTGGATGTGCAAAAAGCTTCTTGTCATGACCAAGAGCAGCACCCTTCTGAATCAGATGTGCCATTTTCTGTTGAAGAATGAATTTGTGAATGGTATAGAGAAATTGTTGCACACATTCTGTTGAGGTAGATAATAACATCATCAACTTATTCCCCTGTCAATTCTACTATTTTTTTTTTCCTATTTCCTCTTTAAAGCTAAGGATTGCATGGTTAATTACTTTGTACATATTTGTAGATTACAGACTATAACTTTGAGATCCTTTTCAAAATTAACTTCTTTCTTTATTATCTTTTGTCAAGAAAATATAGTTATGGAAGTTGGAATCTAATTTTTTCAATGATTATGTTTGGTAAATGATTATTCTTGCATCTTTTAGGTGCAAACACACTCCCTAAGTCTCAACATTCGTACTCCCCTCAAGTTTGAGACATGCATAAGTCTTCTTCTCAAAGAATTGGTCAATTTGTAAAATGTGTTAGAGTATAGATTGAGCACATATACACCTTCGATTACTCTTCCTCCTTCTCAAGAATGGTACACATGGATTAGAAGCTTAAAGTTGGGAGATTATAGTTACACACATTTCAAAGATATTGACTAAGGAAACGCTACACAACATCCTTATATTTTTCTATTGTCACTATGGCCACTATTGGTAGGTACCTTCTCAGTCTCCTCAATGACAATTTTTGAACCAATCAAGTGGGACTGCAAGAACTGAAATGGCTATAGTTTCCTTTTATGTTCCCGATCCATGTAACTCCAAAACTGTTGATGCATATTTTGTTTAACTGAAATGATTACAATTTCTATTTTGTTGGTTAGTTGCTGACATTTGGAAGTGAAATTCTACACGTTGTTCTGTTAAATTTATTTCTGCTCTCTTATTCTTCGTTGATCCTTTTTGTTTTTTGTGAACAGGTTGTGGAGATATACATGCAGTCAGCTTGTGGGAAATGATATTATAATGATTTATGTGTCATTTGACATGGTTCTCGGTGCTTACTTGATTGTTGGTAACATGACTGTATCGATTGTAAAAGGCTCAAATATAATTTACTTGATTTGTAACATGACTGCACTAATTTTCAATTTTACATTATTCAATTTAGACATAGTAAATAGTATGATAACAGGAAACAATTTGTTTAGCAAGTTGACATCCTTTGATTGCCTTGTAGAGATAATATTAATGGCACACATATCTCAAGCACTTTATGTAAAATACTTGTACAGGTACTTAAATGTGTTTAGCCAGATAAATTGGAGATAGCATTATCAACGGAGATGAAAATAGCTTTGGCTGAATGTAAGTGCGGTGAAATCAAACCCAGAGGTATCGTTATTCATAAACATTTGTCTTGCTTTTGTAGGTTCTTTACGCTTTGTTAGAATTGTCTTAGCTATTATATCTATGTAAGATAAGACCAACAATTATGTGATCTTAACTGCTGGTTGGCTCATTGGTTGCAATGTGCTTTGTCACTTTCTAATATTGAATTAAAAAGTGATTTGCAATGTGTTTTGTCACTTTCTAATATTGAATTAAAAAAGGTTTGGACAACTTCTATCCCAATGAAATTTACTCCAATATGTCTGCAAAGTAGCAAAAATTCTAATCCCTTAATTCTAGAGTTACCTTTTACTTCCTAAATTTGGTGGAAACTCTTTTATATGCTTGATGTTAGCCTAGATTTTCCTAATTCCGTACAATAAGGCCTTTATATTCTCATGTAGCTTTATTTTAAAGGAAAAACGAATTTCATTTCGTGCATTGGTGTTGGAGCTATTTCCTATGTGTGGTTGGAAAGAAATTCTCATATATGTATCTTTCTAGCTTCTGTAGTGTTTTTTTTAATCTTTGTTAGAATTTTTCAATTGTTGTAGATTTGTTGATGAAACCAAAGCCACAACCCTTTTTTTGTTTACTTCAGGTCCATGGTTCATTTGATGTTGCTTTGTTTGTTGTCTTCTTGGCCGAAAAGATATTCTACTGGTTTTAGAAATAGTTCTTTCTCATTAATTATTGGTCCAATAAGAACAAGTCATAATGCCCTTATTTTGTTTATTATAAACATAGTCAACCATCATAATCGCTTCCATCTTCTAGTTTGCACATCTTTGACATAAGTGTATTCTCACAGTGGGTTTTTCATTTCATTTTGTTAACATTTTTTCCTGTTGAAGTGCACTCTAGACATTTGTCTCTTGTTTTCTGTTCCTTGTAGTATTTTGAAAATTGAAAAGTATCAATGTTAGATTTGGATTACACATTATATGATTAAAATTGAACCTGGAGTCTTGGGGACATGTTAGGCACAATTGGCTTGCCAAGATTGTCCTTGAATGAAGTTGGATCGTCAAAATTGATAGCGAATCACTCAAATAATACAAATAAAGAGCTCTCTTCGAGCTCTTTGGTGAAATTCAGCAATTCCTCGGGGGAAGAACTTAACCAATGCTCAAGTCCTGATGAAATGCAATCAGTTGAATGTCCTCTCAACAATAGGTTTGCCTTTGTTGTTAATCTGTTGAAATATACCATTATTAACCTTCTTTTCTATATTTTTGATGAAAGAGCCTTCTTTTCTCTATTAATATTAGTAACTTTTTTATTATCTTCTTGGTACTTCTGAGAAATCATACCTTGTTTTAGAGTTGCTTAGTCAATAGTCAATACTTTGTACGAGGTAGAAAATGGTTGAGAATGAAGAATCTTTTAGTTTGTAAGGAATCTGATTAGCAAGCGAGAAAACAAATTAAGTTTTTTTTCATGCCCACCCTTTTCATGGTTTTTGCATTCTTTATATTCTTTGAGTACTCCTCTGGTGCGTTTGTTAATATTTTCTTATTCATATGATAAGGTGAGAAACTCATAAATATTTTGGAGGCTTGTTTTCTCTAAGCCATGGAAGCCAAAGAAGACTAGAGAAATTACATGTCTTCTCTTATAACAACAAGTTATATCTTGCTTAGTTCTTTAGCTCACTAAATACTGCCATTTAGTTTGTCAGGTTGCAGAGTTATTATTTTCAAGCTACCAATGCCTGTTCGAGAAGTCAAGAAGTCAAATGAATTTATACTTCCCCATTTTTTTCCAACTTTGCCTAGTACTGATGCTTGGTGGGAGCATATGGTTGGTCCAATTAAACCACTTGTCTAAGGTGTTATTTTGATGGCTTTAATATGAGGGCAAGCAGTGAATCTTCTCTTGCTAAAGCAAACTAGATAGGAAATCATAGAATATTTGAAGAGACAATTAAGAAGATGGAGATTCCACACAACTTTCCTTTTTTATGTGCTAATGTATTGTGTCTATTTCAAACTCTACATCAAGGAATGGTCCTTGGCTGCAAGAGGTAATTGGTTTCGCTTTGGTAATGGAATATTGGGTTGCTTTTAGTGATTATATTAACACAATATTCTTGATATTACAGTCTGCTACTTTTCTTTTCCAATATTCCATTTTTGTTTGCTTTACTGTTAATGGGTTTTGTGATATAATCCTATGATCATTATGTCACTTCAATTAATATTTCATTAATTTTCTGGAATTTGTTTCTCAATACTTGGTGGAGGTAAGCCTATTAACATGGGTTATATTTATACTGATAACATGGGTTGTATTTATTCATTGCCTTTTCTTCTTAAATGCAAATTTCTTCCATGGTCCTAGATAATTCTGATGAGTTTCAAAGTTTGGACAAATTGGTAAAATTGTAGCACCATGATCCTATGTTCAACATTTGGTAGGGATTAGAGACTCTAAGATTATTGTGGTTGTGAATAAGGATGCAGGTGCATCAATATTTAAGGTCAATTCCTCTTCCCCCACACCCACCCACTCACCCACAGACACACACACCCCATAAAAGGAAAATCATTGTTAGTTTTAAGGCTAGCTTGGAGGTATATGAGATTGGCTTGTGATTGTTTTTACATTGCAATGAACTATCTAATATGTAGGTTGTTGACTATGGACTTGTACCGGAGTTGCTGGAAAAGATTCTCGAAAATTTGAGTCTCGTGCCATACCATTTCACAAAGAAAAAGTTTTGACTTTAGTGCTAGCTTATAACGATATTAAAGTAGGAGGTGTTGAGCTTGATCTCCCGATGTCATTTTTTTTCCTAGTTAATATTGTTAGACACTTGTTGGCCTTTGTGCTAATCTAAAAGCTCACTAGTGAGGGAGAAACTTATACCTGCTTAAGTTTTTCTAGTTTAGTTGTAGTTTAAGAATTGATACCCTAAATCATCTGGTAGTGGTATACATGAGTTGCTCATTTGAAATTCTTCTATGGCTTTTATGCTTTTGATTGGCTTCAATGCTCATAACAATATATATCTCTTCCATATAAAGTTCATGTGCTATGTCCAAGTCTATGAAAAACTTTATTTAATTAAAAATTTTCTTTTTTTACTAAATTTTGCTGACTTTTCAAACTTAAAAAATTTCAAGGCCATGGTCTTATGCGAGTACCATCGACAAGTTCTCCAAGTTCTTCTTTGCCATGTACATCAAAATGCAATCCTCCAACCAACCATAGTTGTCATCTACTTCACAAGGAAAACCATCACTTTCAACATCGTCATATGAACCAGAATACCATCAACAAGTTTTGCTAGTCCAGGTTTGTTAGTTTTGAGTATGATCATGTTTTATAATTTTGACTAAGGTTTGACAGTTTTGAGATTTTGATTTAATAGTTTGAGATTCTAGCTTAAATTATAGGTTGCAATGGTAGTTTAGATTTGTGGATGTGGCTAGCTATAGTATTTGCAGTGGCTTGGTTTGTGATTCTGAAAGTTTTCTTATGATTTTTGGAAACAAGTATAGCATGTTTTAAGACTTAAGCATGTTTACAGTTTATTATTTGGTTTGAATTCAGATTTCAAAATTAGAGTTTGCAATTGAGTCCCTACGTTAAAATTAAATTTCTATAATTCTTGGATTAGATTTTGAATAGTATCTGATGTGAGACCTGACTCGCTTAGTTTGAGGATATTTGGAGTCTTGTTGTGAACCTGAAGTGTTGTGAGATTGTAGTTGGACAGTTTTTCATATAGAAGTGCGTTTATCTTGTTTAACAGGTTTTAAAAAATTTGGGTTAGTCATATGTATGTTGTTATGTTGCTGAAATTTTCGAAGTATCCGGTTATAATTAAGATAGGGACTTTAGGAATGTCGTTAGGTTAGGTATAGAAACCTGATACGTTACACATTCAATCACTTTTGGTCTTTTTGTTGATATTGTTTGTTGCGAGGTTTAACTGCTTGTTGATTTTTGCATGAGCTGGTGTTTTATAATGTTGCAATTCTAATGTGTAAAACTGATTATGAGTTTTAATGTTTATTTGTTATATTGGTTCATGAGTTAGAGTTTAAATCATGATTTATAAAAGATATTTTGGTTTTTTAATTTACATGGAGTTGCATATTCATGGGGGAATTGTTAGTACACAACCATTTCATCAACTCTTAGTTGTTTTTTAGTGTATGAACTTTTTGGGACTATATAAGTAGTTATTTTAATTATTTGGATTATGAATTTGCAACTTTCTTTATATGTAAGTATTTTAATTTATTTGCTATAACAAACTTTTGATTTTATTAATGTAGTACTTAATTTTTTGTGCTAAGAATTTGAAGATTTTATGTATATCTTTATGAGAAATTTGAAGATTTGCATTTTTTAGTTGTCTATATACATGATGAGACAAGCGACTTCAATAGATATATATGTTTTTAGTTTTGAAAATGTATTTAAATACATTATAAACAAATTTAAGTTGATTTTTCAATATAAAAACATTTGAATAAAAAAATATAAATGTAAACAAAACAATATAATATATATATATATATAAACTATTAAAAGTCAATTAGCGTGTCTATCATAGCAAAATTTAAAATGCTATGTTATATTTTCTATAGCATTATTTCATTGCTATAAAAAATGTTATTAAAGACCAATCATAGCTTTTTTCTTAACGTCGTGAAATTTTTCTATAACATTACAATGACGCAATAAAAAATGGACATTTTTATAGCATTTTCAATAGCGTTGAATAAATGTAATGAAAAGTTAGAGACTTTCAATAACATTGGCTACAACAGCATGGTAAAAACGTTATAATATGTCTTTTATATCATTTTCTTATGGCTATAAAAAATGCTATTAAAGAGAAATCATAGCGTTTTTTCAACATTATGACAAGTTTCCATAACATTAAAGTAATGCAATAAAAATAAACTTTTTATAGCATTTTCAATAGCGTCGAAAAAACGCTATAAAAAGTTAGAGACTTTCAATAACATCAGCTACAATAACGTGGTAAAAACGTTATGATATGTCTTTTATAGCGTTTTTTTACAGCTATAAAAAATGCTATTAAAGAGAAATCATAGCGTTTTTCCCAATGCTATGAAAGGTATCCATAACATTAGAATAACGCAATAAATATAGACTTTCTACAACGATTTCGATAGCAGGAAAAAAACGCAATTAAAAGTCTCAGACTTTCAATAACATGGGCTACGACAGCGTTTCATAAAACGCTATCGTAGCCTTACGATAGCGTTTTTTGAATGCTATCGTATGTGATTTTTCCTATAGTGGCAATATGTTGTTTAGGATTGCCCTTTCCATCAAACTGTTGAAATTTTGGTGGCTGATACCCGATTGGTGTTCTCAAGTTATCAATTCTCTTAGTATAAGGGTTGGAATACAAGAGGGAATCTTGAGTAGGTCCACCGTACTGAGCTCTAATACAGTTTGTGATCATATCTTGGAGCTGTTGGATGGATAGTGAAGCGACCGAAGCAGAACATTGTGGTTGATCATCTTGCACTGTAGTCTTTCCTTTGTCATGATTTTTTATGACTTGGGTTTGACTTGATTCAGCGATATGTTGGTTCTCAATTTGACTCTTTAGGTGCTCAATTTGAGAATCTTTTTCTTCAATCACCTTCATTAAGGTGTTGATGTGCTCCTGCATCTCAGCCATTCTTTCTTTCATAGTTCTTATTTCAGTCATCATGACAATCACTATGTCAGAATCAGGTTCAAACAAAGGGTTATACTTAACAAGAAACTTGTCATTGGTATATGCCCCCTGCAAGGTTGTTTCTTGACCTGCAACGATAGAAGCTTTATCTTCTTGCAACGTTAGTTCATTGAAGCAACAATGGGCAGTAGAACCCATGTAAGACTTGTTCATGACAGCAACCGTTGAGGAAGTATTGAATGACATGTTTACACTTGTGTTTTGAGATAAGAGAGAGAGATGAGAGGTAGAGATGGTCCCACTGGGTGTGCCAATTTGTTCACACGTAACTTCGAAGACGGAGACACGTGGAATAAACAATATATTTGTATTAATTTAATATGCGAGTGGGTGTACAATCTCTAACTTTAATCCTCTGATTCTCTCTCTTGTGTGTGAATGTGTTTCACTCGAGAACTGGAACACTTGATCTCGAGTCTGAAGCTTCAACAGATTCTTGGAGCTTGAAGTTTTCCAGTCTTGAAGGAGTCTTCAATCTTCAAGAAGTGTTGATGTCCTGAAGAGTCTTTGATCTTCAAGGAATGTTGAAGTCTTGAAGAGTGTTTGGTCTTCAAGAAGTGTTGAACACTTGAATTTATGGATTGCAGAGAGTCTTCGGTCTTCAGACTTGGTGGAGTCTCTCTGAATTCTCTGGTTCTGCTTGAGAGCTTTGAAACTCTGAACTCTTGTCTTTGTGAGAGTGTAGAATTTCAGAACCATTGAAATGGGGGAGAACCTCTCTATTTATAGAGTTCTCGCTGGATGGGCCCGGGTGACTTTTGGGCCAAACAACTTGGACTTGGGCTTTATTGGTCTTAGGCTCAACTATTTAGTCTTAGGTTTGGTTCATATTTGACCCAAAACCATATGACCCAAATATTTAAAAGACCCAAATTTGATCCAATTAATTATTTTGTTAATTAATTGGTCAAATTAATTAATTTGATTAAAATAATTTATTTTTAATTAATTGATCAAATGAACATTTGGCTCTTTAAATTTAAAATTGGCCAACTTTGTCTTCAAATTAAATTTGGGACGGTTGATGGAGAAATTTTGACCAATCACGAATTGCCACGTCGTTACATAAAATTAATGACGAAATTAAAATTAATTACATTTGGGACCAATTATAAATTGACATGTGTCCCAAATTTAATTTGAAAAACAAAGTTGGCCAATTATAAATTTATAGAGCCAAATTTCGATTTGATCAATTAATTAAAATTCAATTATTTTGATCAAATTAATTAATTTGACCAATTAATTAAAAATAATAATTATTTGGATCAAATTTGGGTCTTTTAAATGTCTGGGTCATATGGTTTTGGATCAAATATAAACCAAACCCAAGACTAAATGGTTCAGCCCAAGACCAATAAAACTCTAGCCCAAGTTGTTAGGCCCAAAAGTTACCAGGGCCCATCCTGCGAGAACTCTATAAATAGAGGGGTTCACCACCATTTCAAGGGTTCAGAATTTTGGAGCTCTCAACCAGACTTAGAGAATTTAGAGAAATTTCCCCCAAAACGGAAGACTGAAGACTCTCTGAATCTACAAGTTTCCAAGTACTGAACACTTCTTGAAGACTGAAGACTTTTTCAAACTCAAGGGACTTCAAGCTCCAAGAATCCATCGAAGCTGCAAACTCGAGATCAAGCATTACAGCCCTCGAGTGAAACACATCCACACACAAGAGAGAGAATCAGAGGATTATGTACTAGAGATTGTATACTCACGCGCATATAACATTAATACAAATCAAAGTTTATTCCACGCATCTCCATCTCCGAAGTTACGTGCATGTGAACAAATTGGCACGCCCAGTGGGACAATTTCTACCTCTCATCTCTCTCTCTTATCTCAAAACACAAGTGTAAACATGTCGTTCAAGACTTCTTCAATGGTCGCTGTCATGAACAAGTCTTACATGGGTTCTACTGCCCATTGTTGCCTCAGTGAACTGACGTTGCAAGAAGATAAAGCTTCTATCGCTGGAGGCCAAGAAACAACCTTTCAGGGGGCATATACTAATGACAAGTTTATTGTTAAGTATAACCCTTTGTTTGAACCTGATTCTGACGTAGTGACTGTCATGATGACTGAGACTAGAACTATGGAAGAAAGAATGGCTGAGATGCAGGAGCATATCGACACCTTGATGAAGGCGATTGAAGAAAAAGATTCTCAAATCGAGCAACTAAAGAGCCAAATTGAGAACCAACATATCGCCGAATCAAGTCAAACCCAAGTCGTAAAAAATCACGACAAAGGAAAGACTATAGTCCAAGATGATCAACCACAGTTTTCTGCTTCGATCGCTTCACTATCCATCCAACAGCTCCAAGATATGATCACAAACTGTATCAGAGCTCAGTACGGTGGACCTACTCAAGATTCCCTCTTGTATTCCAAACCTTATACTAAGAGGATTGATAACTTGAAAACGTCAATCGGGTATCAGCCACCAAAATTTCAACAGTTTGATGGAAAGGGCAATCCTAAACAACATATTGCCCACTTCGTTGAGACATGTGAGAACGCTGGTACTCGAGGGGACCTACTAGTCAAAGAGTTCGTTCGAACACTTAAAGGAAATGCGTTTGACTGGTACACTGATCTAGAACCTGAGTCAATAGACAGTTGGGAGGAACTCGAAAGAGAGTTTTTGAATCGCTTCTACAGCACTAGACGAACTGTTAGCATGTTCGAGCTCACCAACACTAAACAACGAAAAGGTGAACTCGTTGTTAACTATATAAATCGCTGGAGAGCTATGACTCTAGATTGCAAAGATCACCTCACTGAACTCTCTTCCGTTGAGATGTGTATTCAAGGCATGCACTGGGAGCTCCTCTACATCCTTAAAGGTATAAAGTCTCGCACCTTTGAGGAACTTGCAACTCGCGCCCACGATATGGAGCTAAGTATTGCTAGTCGAGAAAACCAAGACATTCTCCTCCCTAACATGAGAAAATAAGGAAGGAACGATTAAGAGACTATAAAAGAATCTATGGTTATCAACACAACCCTTCCCAAGTCGTCTTCGAAAGAAAAGCGACAAACAAATGGAGCGCATCACTTAACTTTAAAGGAAAGACAGAAGCAAATCTATCCTTTCCCTGATGCCGACATCCCTGATATGCTGGAACGATTACTGGAAGCACAACTGATAGAGCTTCCTAAGTGTAAACGACCAGAAGAGATGGAGAAAGTCGATGATCCCAAGTATTGCAAGTATCATCGAGTTATTGGTCATCCAGTGGAAACATGTTTTGTCCTAAAGGACTTAATTCTATGGCTAGCTATGGAAGGAAAAATTGAGCTCGACCTTGATGAAGTAGCTCAATCAAATCTTGCTACAATCAAAGAAAAGAGCAAACATCAAAGAAAGAAGGATCCTAAGAAACTTCAACCCAAGAGGAAGAGAAGTAAAAAGTTTTCTCAACCTCAACAACTGTGATGTTGAATAAATCCTTCTCCAAAAATTTCCACAAAAAGGAAAAAGAGAACTTTGCGACTTCCTACTGCATCGACGTAGAAGAAGTTGACAATTCTGAGATGGGTGAACAAAGGACCTCCGTCTTCGATTGCATCAAGCCTCCAACTACTCGTCCTTCAGTATTCCAAAGAATGAGTATGGTCGCGACAGAAGAAGAAAATCAATGTTCGGTGTCCACCTTCACTCGACCTTCAACTTTCCAAAGGCTAAGTGTCTCCACATCGAAGAAAAGTCAACCTTCGACATCTGTTTTTGATCGCCTCAAAGTAACAAGCGATCAACCTAAAAGAAAGATGGATAACTTGGAGGTGAAACTTTTCGATGAAGTAAACAACGACAAGAAGCTTCAAAGTAGCATCCCGTCACATATGAAGATGAAGTTCTCTGTTCTCATAAATACAGAAGGTTCCTTGAATGTGAAACCAAATCTCATTATCTTGACCAATCCTACAAGTCAAGGACCTGATCAAGACCATGATGAAGATAAGAGCTTTTAAAATGTAAAAGCTCCTTATCGCAAGAGCTTAAACTGCACGATGCTCCTAGCCCACACGAGCTTAAAAGGCGAGTGCAAAAATTTTGAACTACGTTATGACTTGATCCCTTTTCTTTAAAGGGTACGTAGGCAGCTTAAAGAAAACTTTAAGTTCAGTCTCTGCAAACAAAAAAAAAAGTGCAACAAACATTGAAACACGACAATACAAATTGAAGAAGTTAATCACTACTGGGGGCAACACAACAAATTGAAGTTGTGCACCGTTATGAATATGAAGCTACGAGTTGGATGAATAAAAGAAAATTTCATTCCTCCAAATTCAATGCCTCGCTAGCCTCAAGTTCGGTGTTTCACTCACCCTAAGTTCATGCATTCCTTCTCTTCAAGTTCGAAGGTTCTCACGTGTTTCGCTGCAGTTCCTTTTCTCCAAGTATGAAGGTGCTCCTTCTCCAAGTTCGAAGGCTCTTACGTTGCTGCGATGCAGTTCCTTCTCTCCAAGTTCAAAGGTTCTCACGCGTTCCGCTACAGTTCCTTCTCTCCAAGTACGAAGGTTCTCTCCTCCAAGTCGAAGGTTCTCACGTTGCTTCACTGCAGTTCCTTCCTCCAAGTTCGAAGGTTCTCACGTTGCTTCGCCGTAGTTCCTTCTTTCCAAGTACGAAGGTTCTCTCCTCCAAGTCGAAGGTTCTCTCACGTTGCTTCGCTGTAGTTCCTTCCTCCAAGTTCGAAGGTTTTCATGCGCTTTGCTGCAGTTCCTTCTCTCCAAGTTCAAAGGTTCTCACGCATTTCGCTACAGTTCATTTCCTCCAAGTTCGAAGGTTCTCACGTTGCTTCACCGTAGTTCCTTCTCTCCAAGTACGAAGGTTCTCTCCTCCAAGTCGAAGGTTCTCTCACGTTGCTTCGCTGCAGTTCCTTCCTCCAAGTTCGAAGGTTTTCATGCGCTTTGCTGCAGTTCCTTCTCTCCAAGTTCAAAGGTTCTCACGCATTTCGCTACAGTTCATTTCCTCCAAGTTCAAAGGTTCTCACGCGCTTCGCTTCAGTTCCTTCCTCCAAGTTCGAAGGTTCTCACGCGCTTCGCTGCAGTTTCTTCTCCCTAAGTTCGAAGATTCTCACGGGCTTCGATGCAGTACCTTCCTCCCTAAGTTCGAAGGTTCTCACTCGCTTCGCTGCAGTTCCTTCCTCCAAATTTGAAGGTTTCGAAGGTTCTCACGCGCTGTGCTTCGTTGCAGTTCCTTCCTCCAAGTTCGAAGGTTCTCATGCGCTTCGTTGCTACCTTCGTCCAAGTTCGAAGGTTCTCTCACACGCTGCTACAGTTCCTTCCTCCAAGTTCGAAGGTTCCCTCACGTGCTTCGCTCGCTCCTTCTCCAAGTTCGAAGGCGCTTCTCTCTACTGCTCCTTCTCCAAGTTCGAAGGCGCTTCTCTTCGCTGCTCCTTCTCCAAGTTCGAAGGCGCTTCTCTCCGTTGCTACTTCTCCAAGTTCGAAGGCGCTTCTCTCCGCTGCTCCTTCTCCAAGTTCGAAGGCGCTTCTCTCCACTACTCCTTCTCCAAGTTCGAAGGCGCTTCTCTCTACTGCTCCTTCTCCAAGTTCGAAGGTGCTTCTCTCCACCCCTCCTTTTGAACGTTCGCCACTGAGGTTCTCCTTTTCCAAGTTTGAAGGTTCACCATTGCTCCTTTTCAAATGTTTGGAGGCGGTTGACGGCCTCGTTCCGCTTCATCTTCAAATGTTGGCAGTTGACGGCGTCCGCTGCACTTCAACTTCAAATGTTGGCAGTTGACGGCGTCCGCTTCGCTTCATCTTCAAAAAATTGACTGTTGATAACTTCACTTCATTTCATATTCAAAAGTTGACGGTTGAAATCTTCGCTACATCTGCAAAGATGAACAACTTTAGTGTTGCCTTTATCTTGAAAGTGTCTAGACTGGAAGATGCATCTTAGCTGCAAGTTAAAAAAATGTTTGATATCAAACCACAAAAAAAAAAAAAAGAAAGACAATAAAGGTGTTGTTAAAAAACGGTGACCACCCCTGCAGGAAACTACAGTCATCAAAGTGACTGGTCTAGACAAGTGGTGAAGTCACTGCAATTGAATCTGATGACGACCGTTGTAGGCGAGTCTGGTGATCACCCCTTCAAGATACTACAATCATCAAAGTGACTAGTCTAGACAGGTGATGAAGTCACTGCAAGTGAATCTGATGACGACCGTTGTAGGCGAGTCGAGTCTGGTGACCACCCCTGCAGGTTACTCATATCACCCAATAAAATGGGGACTGGTCTAGTAGGAGTGCATCATTGAAGGCGAATCTGGTGACTACCCCTGCAGGTTACTCAGATCACCCAATAAAATGGGGACTGGTCTAGCAGGAGTGCATCACTGTAGGCAAATCTGGTGACTACCCCTGCAAGTTACTCAGATCACCCAGTAAAATGGGGACTGGTCTAGCAGGAGTGCATCACTGAAGGTGAATCTGGTGATTACCCCTGCAGGTTACTCAGATCACCCAATAAAATGGGGACTGGTCTAGCAGGAGTGCATCACTGTAGGCAAATCTTGTGACTACCCCTGCAGGTTACTCAGATCACCCAGTAAAATGGGGACTGGTCTAGCAGGAGTGCATCACTGAAGGCGAATCTGGTGACTACCCCTGCAGGTTACTCAGACCATCCAATAAAATGGGGACTGGTCTAGCAGGAATGCATCACTGAAGGCAAATCTGGTGACTACCCCTGCAGGTTACTCAGATCACCCAATAAAATGGGGACTGGTCTAGCAGGAGTGCATCACTGTAGACAAATCTGGTGACTACCCCTGCAAATTACTCAGATCACCTAATAAAATGGGGACTGGTCTAGCAGAAGTGCATCACTGTAGGCAAATCTGATGACTACCCCTGCAGGTTACTCAGATCACCCAATAAAATGGGGACTGGTCTAGCAGGAGTGCATCACTGAAGGCGAATCTAGTGACTACCTCTGCAGGTTACTCAGATCACCCAATAAAATGGGGACTGGTCTAGCAGGAGTGAAATCACTGCAAGCGAATTTGGTGACGACTGTTGCACGAAGCTTACACATTCAAGGAAGAAAGAAACAAATTGCAAAAAAAAAAAAAACAAAAAAAAAAACAAAAAAAAAAACGAAAAATTAAAAAAAATAAAAAAACGAAAAGTATAAAAAAAACGAAAAAAAAAAGAAAAAAAAAGAAAAGAAAAGAAAGTTTCCTACTTGGATCCCTTCTTGAATGCTCTCTGCAATTGATGTGTGCTCTCCCCTACTGAGGTTCAGTCTTATTTATAGGGGGAGTTTTAAGTTCAAATCAAAGGTTTAGATAAAGATTTGACTCAAATGAAATCCTATCTCCGGTTCAAAATTTTATGAGATAATCTTTATCTTTATCTGAACCAACTTAATTAAATTGAAATTCCTAAAAGATAAGTGTTTCAATTCAAATCAATTTGGGAATTCAAATTTTATCTAAATAATTTTATTTGCGCATACTCCAAATTTTTCTTCCAAATCAAAATTTGAGATTCAAACATCAAATTCTATTCCAAATGCAAGTTTGAATTTGGTAAAATTTTACCTCAAATTATATTTTGGGCATAATCCAAATTTTATCCCAAATGGACCAAAGTACAAACCTCAAGTTATATTCCATATGCAAGTTAAAATTGGGTAGGATTTTACCTCAAATCAAAATTTGGGTATAAACCAAATTTTGCCCAAACTTGAAATCAAAGTTTGCTGTCAAACAAGGAAAATCAAAATTTTGACCAAACCCCAAATTTTGATTAATTGGCGATAAAAGTGTGTCAAATAAAAAAATCAAAATTTTGACCAAGATTCATATTTTGATTAAATTGATGCACCAAATGGAGTCAAAGTCAAGAACAAATATCTTGCATTTTAATTCCAAAATATATTTTTCGAGATTCACTCACACATAACTTGTGCCTAAATCTCGAAAAAGGGGCATTTGTTTAAGGAGAAATTTTGGCCAATCACAAATTGCCACGTCATTAATATAAATTAATGATAAAATAAATTTGGGACCAATTACACATTTACACGTGTGACTAAATTAAATTAATAGACATTAAAATCCGGCAAATCAAAGAATGTCACTTGTCTATTAATGATCCATCAGATAACATCAGCCAGGTTCAATCAAATTATGCCACGTGGCAATTGAACCCAAGCCCAAGCCCATATGAGGTCCATCAAACTCTATAAATAGAGGAGGCCACCATTCATTTTGGAGGGATTCAGCCAGAGGCAGAGAGGGCAGAGTCCAGAGCATTCTCCCAAGATCCAGAGTCGTTAGAATCCAAAGAGTCCAGAGAATTCAGAGATCCGAGATTCAGAATTCAAAGGATTCAAGACTCAGAAGATTTGAAGACTAGAAGACTCTAAAAAGAGATCAACAAGCCAACCGACCGATCAAGAAGATCAACAAGTCAGCAAGCTAATCATCCAAGAGGATCAACAAGCTAACAAGCCGATCCAACAAATCAACAAGCCAACAGGCCGATCCAAGAGATCATCAAGTCAACAAACCGATCATCCAGGAGGATCAACAATCTAACAACCGATCCAACAAATCAACAAGCCAACAGACCGATCCAAGAGATCATTAAGTCAATAGACTGATCATCCAGGGAGATCAACAAGCCAACAAGCCGATCCAAGAGATCATCACGCCAACAGGCCGATCATCCAAGAAGATCAACAAGCCAATAGGTCGATCCAAGAGATCATCAACCTAACAGACCGATCATCCAAGAAGATCAACAAGCCAACAGGCCGATCATCCAAGAAGATCAACAAGTCACAACAGGCCGATCCAAGAGATCATCAACCTAGCAAGCCGATCATCCAAGAAGCTCAACAAGCCAACAGGCCGATCATCCAAGAAGATCATCAAGCCAACAGGCCGATCCAAGAGATCATCAACCTAGCAAGCCGATCATCCAAGAAGCTCAACAAACCAGCCCAAGAAGATCAAGAAGCTAGAGACCAAAGTTTATATATTTAAGAGAGAGAATCAGAGGATTAAAGTTAGAGAATGCACACCCACACGCATACAACATTAATACAATATATTATTTATTCCACGTGTCTCCATCCCCGAAGTTACGTGTGCCATCTCCGAAGCCGAACATTTTTTCAATTGGCACGCCCAGTGGGACCTATCTACCTCTCATCTCTTTCTCTTGTTTATAGATCCAACCAACGTGATGGCACCAAAGAAAGCTCCCGCGAAGGTTACCACATCAAGCGACTCTTACACTGGTCCTGTCACTCGTAGTCGCTCCCAAGGAATTGAGATCAAAGAGGATCATACTCCTCTTGCTGTTGCAAGCAAGATCTCAAAGTTGATTGAAGAATCCTCTAAGGATAGGGTTGCAGTCAAAGACAACCCACTGTTCGAATCTGTTGTTCCAACATCTAAGCAGCCAAAGGATACACTAAATCCTGATGTGATGTCCGTCATGATGGCTGATGTAGACCAGGATGAAAGAATGGCAGAGATGGAAAGGAAACTCAATCTCTTAATGAAGGCAGTTGATGAGAGAGATCTTGAGATTGCCTATTTGAAGAACCAGCTGCAGAATCGAGAAGTGGCTGAGTCTAGCCAGACCCCTGCTGCAGGAAAGAATGATAAAGGGAAGGCTGTCGTGCAAGAGGACCAACCGCAACACTCCGCGTCAGTTGCCTCTTTGTCTGTCCAACAACTGCAAGACATGATCATGAATTCCATAAGGGCTCAGTATGGTGGACCCACTCAAAGTTCCCTCTTGTATTCTAAACCTTATACAAAGAGGATTGACAATCTCAGACTACCCACTGGGTATCAGCCTCCCAAGTTCCAACAGTTTGATGGAAAAGGCAACCCAAAGCAACACATCGCTCACTTCGTTGAAACCTGTGAGAACGCTGGTACTCGAGGAGATTTTCTTGTTAAGCAATTTGTCTGAACACTGAAAGGAAACGTGTTCGATTGGTACACTGACCTAGAGCCTGATACAATGGACAGTTGGGAACAGATGGAGAGGGAGTTTCTAAATCGCTTCTACAGTACGAGGCGAACAGTTAGTATGACATAACTCACAAGCACAAAGCAACGAAAGGGTGAGCCAGTTATTGACTACATAAACCGTTGGAGAGCCTTGAGTCTCGACTGCAAAGATAGACTCTCCGAGGTGTCCTCTGTTGAGATGTGCACCCAAGGCATGCACTGGGGACTTCTTTACATCCTGCAGGGGATAAAACCCCGGACCTTTGAAGAATTAGCGACTCGCGCTCATGATATGGAGTTGAGCATCGCTAGCAGAGGGAATAAAGATCCCGTAGTCCCAGACATGAGGAAAGAAAAGAAGGAAGTCAAAGGCACTGAGAAAGTTACGAAGAGTGCCACAAAAGAATCCATGGTCGTCAACACGACCCCTGTGAAACTTTCCACCAAAGGAAGGGAAAACAAAACAAATAAACGAATGGAGACAGGCGAGAGACGTCGCCTAACTTTAAAAGAAAGACAGGAAAAGGTATATCCATTTCCAGACTCCGACGTTCCAGACATGTTGGAACAACTGTTGGAGAAGCAGCTAATTGAGCTCCCAGAGTGCAAACGACCAGAAGAGTTAGGGAAAGTCAATGATCCTAACTATTGCAAGTATCACAGAGTCGTTAGTCACCCGGTAGAGAAGTGTTTTGTATTAAAGGAGCTAATCCTTAAGCTTGCTCGCGAAAAGAGAATTGAGTTGGACCTTGATGAGGTGGCTCAAGCAAATCATGCGACAATAATGGCGAATGTAGGGGATCAAGTTCCCCCAATCTCTTCATGTGATTATGAAGAGAGGCTGAATCAATTCGGGACCCTTGATCCCGTAGTGGTTCGATGCCAAAGAGAAGCCACAATGAAGGGATCCCAAGGAAGATGTGATTCCATTGAAGATGAAGGTTGGACCCTTGTTGTGCGCCGCAAAAAGCAAAAACAAAGTTACGCACGGAAAGAGTCCCGCCTATATCGAGACAATAAAAGAAAGGTCAAGTCTCAAAAGAAGAAAGGAAAAAGGAAGTCAAGGAGGTCAAAGCCTGCCGTGGAGGAAAGTGAAGATTTCTTTTGCCCTCCACAACCCATAACTTTGGCAGAATACTTCCCAAGGCGCTTTCTCGATGATAGTGAAGGGGAGACACTTGAAACTGTCACGTGTCACATTATGGACGTGGTGGAAGATGATAACGTCCTCGCTAGCTCCTCGGGAGTGGTGGCAGATTCAGGAGACTTATCCTCCTTCAGCATAAAGGACTTATTGTCACTTCCTCAGGAAGCTAAAAACGTCCTTATTAACGCATTGGTAGAGTCTGATGGTACAAACATCCCAACCTCCGAGGCACGTACATGTGCTTCGTGTTGCATGTCTATCGGATTTTCTGATGAAGATTTGTTGCTAGGGTCAAAGCCTCACAATAGACCTTTATTCGTCTCAGGATACATTCGAGAACAGAGGGTTAGTCGGATCTTCATCGATGATGGATCAACTGTCAATATAATGCCTAAGTCAACCATGAAGAAGTTAGGCATCTTGATGGAGGAACTATCAAACAGTAAATTGGTGATCCAAGGTTTCAATCAGGGTGGACAACGGGCAATTGGCATGATACGCCTTGAACTCATCATTGGAGACTTAAAAGCTGATACTTTGTTCCATGTAATAGATTCTAAGACCACCTATAAGTTGTTGCTAGGTCGTCCTTGGATCCATGGTAATGGGGTCATAACCTCTACATTGCACCAATGCTTTAAATTCTATCAAGATGGCATCAAGAAAGTTGAGGCTGATACTAACCCATTTTCAGAAGCTGAGTCTCATTTCGCAGATGCAAAGTTTTATCTGAAGAATGAAAACACAGGGGAAACCATACCTGCAGAAATCCCCTTGATAAAAAAAATGATAAACTTGATTTAGAGCCACAAGCAGATGCAAGAAAGGAAGTTGTTGAGGATGCCAGTACTTCTGACCTAAAAAAGGGTGAAGTGTCCACGAGCCTTGTGAACCCTAAGGTTGTAAAGGATGAAAAATGTTCAAATTCACCTATCCTATGATACGTCCCCTTGTCTCGACGTAAAAAGGGTGAATCACCTTTCACTGAATGTTCAGAAAGCATAAAGGTCGGTGACGTTGAAATTTTGAAGGAAAATTTCACTACGCCTCTTACAAAGATCACAAGACACGAGGTTAAGAAACCCGAGGATGATCAGATAAAAGTGATCTTGCCTGATAAACGAACTAAAGACGGGTTTGACCCCAAGGCATACAAACTTCTAGCTAAAGCAGGTTATGACTTCACAACTCACACTGAGTTTAAAAGTCTAAGGGTTTTTTATGACAGATCTGAGCTCTCTGCAACACAGAAGAAGCTTCTAAAGGAAGGTTATAGTCTGCCAACAACAAGAAAAGGGCTTGGGTATAAGTCACCAGAGCCGGTTCGCATAACAAGAAGAGGGAAGGCGAAAGTGGCAGACACAAATCATATAACAGTAGAGGAGGTTGATGACTCAAAAGAAAAAGAGAGTGTCGACCAACGAACTTCTGTTTTTAGGCGCATCAGGTCGCCAGTTGCTCGTGCTTTAGTCTTTCAGAGATTAAGTGTCAATGAAACGGAAAAAGAAAGCACACAACCTACCAATAGCTCCACTCGACCTTCAGTTTTTCGAAGGTTAAGTATGCCCATTGGGGAAGAGGATAGTACATTTTCAATTCCGAATGTCACTTGACCTTCAGCTTTTCAAAGGTTAAATGTGCTTGTTGGGAAAGAAGAGAGTACATTTTCAACTCCGGATGTGACTCGGCCATCAGTTTTTCAGAGGTTAAGTGTTACAACGAGAAGAGACAAAAAAGAACAGTCTGCTTCATCAATATCTCACCGACTTCAATATGAAGATGCGATGAAAAGTGAAAAGATCGTGAAGGCCGATGGAGAAATTCGTAGTGCAGTTCCTTCACGAATGAAAAGAAAAACCTTTGTTACGGTCGATACGGATGGTTCCTTGAAGGTAAAGCGACGTGATGTTGTCATCACCAATCCTTCGGAAGAAGATAGTGACCAGGAAGAAGAACAAACCTCTTGTCTTCATATCACCGTTGAAGAGGAAACGGAGGTCGAAGTGTCTGAAGTAGATGAGGACGAAGCACCTTTATCACTTGAAGACGGCAGCGAATCCACAGTAGATGAACTTAAAGAGGTGAACCTGGGTACACCAGAAGAGCCACGCCCAACTTTTATAAGCATGTCACTTACTCCCGAAGAAGAGGGTGAATACATGAGTTTACTCGCTTCGTATAGAGACATCTTCGCCTGGTCATATAAAGAGATGCCTGGACTTGATCCAAAAATAGCGGTCCATCATCTCGCAATTAAAGAGGGGTATCGACCAGTCAAGCAAGCTCAACGACGCTTTCGCCCAGAACTTATCCCTCAAATTGAAATAGAGGTCAATAAGTTGATAGAAGTAGGATTCATCCGTGAGGTAAAATACCCTACATGGATAGCCAACATCGTTCCTGTTAGAAAGAAGAATGGACAACTTCGAGTCTGCGTCGACTTTCGCAATTTAAATAACGCATGTCCCAAAGACGATTTTCCATTGCCAATCACAGAAATCATGGTGGATGCCACCACAGGGCATGAAACTTTGTCTTTTATGAATGGGTCATCGGGTTATAACCAGATTCGAATGGCTCTTGCAGATGAAGAAATGACTGCCTTTCGAACCCCAAAAGGGATATACTGTTACAAAGTGATGCCTTTCGGATTAAAGAATGCTGGAGCTACTTATCAACGTGCAATGCAAAAGGTTTTCGACGATATGTTGCATAAACATGTTGAGTGCTATGTCGATGATCTTGTTGTTAAGTCAAAGAGACGACAAGATCACTTGAAGGATCTAAAAGTGGTCTTTGATCGTCTGAGAAAGTACCAATTGAGGATGAACCCTCTCAAATGTGCATTCGGTGTTACTTCTGGGAAGTTCCTGGGGTTCTTTGTTAGACATCAAGGAATCGAGATAGATCAGTCAAAGATTGACGCCATTCAAAAGATGCCAAGGCCTAAAAACTTACATGAGTTGAGAAGCCTGCAAGGTCGTCTGGCCTACATTCGAAGATTCATCTCTAACTTAGCCGGTCGATGTCAACCTTTTCAGAGGCTAATGAGGAAAGGAGAAAGATTCGAGTGGGATGAAGCATGTGAAAACGCTTTTGAAAGCATTAAAAAATATTTGCTTAATCCTCCTGTCTTATGAGCCCCCATAGCTGGAAAGTCATTGATTCTATACATCGCTGCTCAAGAAAGATCACTAGGAGCATTATTGGCACAAGAAGGCGAGAAGGGAAAGGAACGAGCCCTTTATTACTTAAGCAGGACTCTGAATGGAGCTGAGATAAATTACTCACCCATTGAAAAAATGTGTCTTGCTCTTTTCTTCGCTATCGACAAGTTAAGGCATTACATGCAAGCTTTCACAGTGCACTTGGTCGCAAAAGATGATCCTATCAAGTACGTTCTATCGAGGCCGGTTATTTCTGGACGCCTAGCTAAGTGGGCCATCTTACTCCAGCAATATGACATCGTTTTTGTACCTCAAAAGGCAGTTAAGGGGCAGACATTAGCTGACTTCTTGGCGGATCATCCAATCCCATCGGATTGGAAGTTATGTGAAGACTTACCTGATGAAGAAGTCTTCTATGTTGAAATCACCGAACCTTGGACCATGTACTTTGATGGTGCAGCACGAAGAAGTGGGGCAGGGGCAGGAATCGTCTTTATTTCGCCTGAGAAACACATGCTCCCCTACAGCTTCATGCTTGGTGAATTATGCTCAAACAATGTGGCTGAATATCAAGCGCTGATAATTGGCCTCCAAATGGCCTTGGAAATTGGCATAACATATATAGAGGTCTATGACGATTCAAAGTTGGTCGTTAGTCAACTCTTACTCCAGTATGAAGTGAAGCATAAAGACTTGAAGCCTTATTTCATCTATGCAAGGCAATTGCTAGAAAGGTTTGAAAGTATAGTACTGGAGCATGTTCCGAGATCAGAAAATCAAAAGGTAGATGCCCTAGCAAATTTAGCGATTGCCCTAACCATCCCAGAGGATATGTCAATGAACATCTCACTTTGCCAGAAGTGGATTGTACCGCCAATAGAAGATGAAGGACAAGAGGCAAATATGATCTCTGTTTATGCAATAGAGGAAGAGGATTGACGACAACCCATAATAGATTATCTTCAACATGGAAGACTTCCCACAAATCCCAGGCGTAGGGCCGATATACGAAGAAGAGGCGCCCGATTTATCTATTATAAGGAGACCCTTTATCGTCGTTCTTATGAGGGACTCTTCCTTCGATGCCTTGGAAAGGAAGAATCAGTGAATGCATTAGAAGAGGCACATTCGGGTGTTTGTGGCGCCCACCAATCGGGTCCAAAACTTCAGTTTCAATTAAAAAGGATGGGTTATTATTGGCCTACAATGATTCGAGACTCAATGGAGTATGCAAAGAAGTGTGAAGCCTGTCAATTCCATGCAAACTTCATACATCAGCCACCAGAGCCTCTTCATCCGACGGTAGCTTCTTGGCCTTTTGAGGCTTGGGGACTTGACCTTGTTGGCCCTATAACACCTAAGTCTTCAGCAGGACATTCTTATATTCTTGCAGGGACGGCTTACTTTTCAAGATGGGCCGAAGCTGTCGCATTGAAAGAAGCCAAGAAAGAGAATGTCGTGAATTTCGTCCAAACTCATATAATCTATCGGTACGGTATCCCTCATCGTATCATGACAGATAATGGAAGGCAATTCTCCAACAGCCTAATGGACAAGTTGTGTGAGAAGTTTAATTTCAAACAATACAAGTCCTCTATGTACAATGCTGCAGCAAATGGGTTGGCAGAAGCATTCAATAAGACGTTGTGTAACTTATTGAAGAAGGTAGTCTCCAAGACAAAGAGGGATTGGCAAGAAAGGATTGGTGAAGTGTTGTGGCCTTACCGAACTACTCACCGCGCTCCTACAGGGGTCACACCTTATTCTCTTGTCTATGGGGTAGAAGCTGTGCTACCATTAGAAAGAGAGATTCCCTCATTAAGGATGGCGATCCAAGAAGGGTTGACAACAGAAGATAACGCTAGGTTGCGCCTTCAAGAGTTAGAAGCACTTGATGAAGGGAGGTTAGAGGCTCAGCAGGCGTTGGAATGCTACCAAGCACGGATGTCTAAAGCCTTTGATAAGAACGTGAAGCTTCGATAATTTCAGGTTGGTGATCTTGTACTCGCTGTTCGAAGACCCATCATCACGACACGACACACGGGGAACAAATTCACACCTAAATGGGATGGACCCTACGTCGTCAAAGAAGTCTACACAAACGGAGCGTACAAGATTGTAGACAATGGCAGATTAAGAATAGGCCCAATAAATGGCAAGTTTCTTAGAAAGTTTTATGCGTGAAATGTAATGCTCCATATCGCAAGAGCCTAAACTGCATGATACTCCTGGCCCGCATGAGTTAAAAAGGTGAACGGCCAAAACAAAAAAAAAATCAAATTTGTATTTTGAACTACGTTATGACTTGATCCCGTTTATTAATGGGTACGTAGGCAACTTAAAGGAAACTTTAAGCCCAGTCCATAAAATTAAAAAAAAAATCATTATAAAAAAAATCAAATTTGTACATTGAACTACGTTATGACTTGATCCCTTCCCATTTGAAGGGTACGTAGGCAGCTTAAGGAAAAAAAGGGGAAAAAAAACTTAAGTTCAGTCAAAGCAACAAAAAAAAAGGTCCATGTTGTAGATAAATTCTAAATTTTTATTAAGGCATAAATAAAGTAAGAGTGTCTAATACAATGAATTAAAAAAAAATGTCTAATACAATGAACCGAAAGAATATCTAAAAAAAATTCTTGTGCGGTAAAAAAAGCTTAGGGTGAAGTAAAGAGATCATAAATTAAGGATTCCATTGAAGTGCTTTAAGCTCGTCACGGGTACTCTCCAAAAGCTCACGAATCATCGCTAGAGTGCGAACTTCTGAAGCACTAATGGTGGGGGCACACTCGATGTCACTAATCTCCTCACGTATTCTCGAAACGGCAAGTTTTTCATGAGCTAAGTCCTTTTCCTTTTCAGAAACCGAATTGGACAGGCTTTCTACCTTGGCCTCTACAGCTGTTAACTTGGCCTCTAGTTCTGCAATCTTGGACTTTAGATCTGCAACCTCTGCGACAGAGCAGGCAAGTTGTTTCTGAAGTGCGTCTTTCTCCTCAACAACACGATTTTCGATAGACAAAGCCTTCTCTAAATGGAGCTTCTTTTTCTCCAACTGGTTATCCCTACTCGAGGGGGTCAGATGAGTAGAGAGCGAAGATTGTAATCCATTGAATTCTTGCGCTTTCTTGAAGTAGTTGCCTACAAATTCTTGCAGAGGTTTCAAGTTGTTCGTGGTGACCTCTGCCATTACATCAAAGACCTTGTGAGATTCTTGCTCAAGGTGCTCAAGGCTAGCAACATCTTCAAGAGAGGTGCGTACGATCTTCTGTTGTATGCTTGTCCATAGGGATAAAGCAGCTTGTCGTCGAAAGGTGGAAATTAAATCATCAGCATAGAACTGAGAAACTTCAAAGACTGGGGCAACCACTTTCTCATGAGTATGTTGAGGGGTTTTCTCGATAGAACGAGAAGACGAATTCATGACTTGTTTGCTCGAGGATGCATGGGAGCTTCCGAAGTTCTTCACAGAAGAAACAAAAGCATCAGGACTTGTCAAAGACTGATCGCTCGAACATTCTTCCTCTTCTTGAGCACGGTCATTTGAAGGAAGCTGCAAAAGAGAAATAAAACGGGATTTAAGTAAAAAAAAAAAGAGAAAAAAAATTTCAACCAAAGTCTCAATGTCGTCAGGAGTCTGTGAAGCAGTAGAGGCACTCTTGATGGACTTGTCTGCGAGATCAGAATGTTTCCTGGGTCTTTTGGCTCTTTTCCAGTGTCGATCTCTAGTGCTGTTTTGACTCTCTTCTTCGGTCGAATCATCTAGAGGCCTGGCAACCTTGAGCAGACGGAGTTCTTTGCCCCCAAATTTAAAATCGTTTTTTTTTAGTTGGCTTAGGCTGGGTTCGAGAAGGAGTAGTATTGTCAACCAACTTACTTACGCCGTCCCCTAGGTAATTATCATACTTTTCAGACCACCAACTTCGATAACGTGAGGTGACATGGTCTTGAGGGTTCAATGTACGAGCTGGAAGAAATATTTGAAACTTCGCACTAGTTCGCAGGCAAACCCGCCAGTGGTGTAAAATGTTTTCCAAGGTGACTAGGGGCAAAGTTCCTCCTAATTCATTAGGTATGTCTTGATAGAAGCCAAATTGGCGGCCGAATCTGTGGGGGTTGTAGGGTTCGATAATTAAGGAATCTTTACATCGCGCTGACAGATAGCATGAGCGAAGGCTCGAAAAATAGGAAAGAGGTATGAAATTTGAAGTCTTTTCATACTTCATGGTCTCGTTTTTGTTCCTATTGAGGCTCGTGTGCCATAGTATGGATGCGCCCCCATGGATCAGTTCGCGAGCCTCGAGCTCATCAAAATATTTAGCTTCGCCTTCGCCGGAAATGTCAACCATGCTAGGACATGGAACTTTTGCTGGAATCTTATAATTGGTGCTAAAATAATGGGCGAGCCAACCAAAAATGTAATGCACGGGGAGAGAAGCATCTATGCGTCCAACTGAAACAGGGGCATTGGAAACTTTGCCTAACCCGTGGTAGATGTTAGCCAGGACAGGGACTGCAAGACTGAAAGTTTCCCCCTCAGCCATTAAGCTGGCAGCCTTGAAAACACTAGGATGAATGTGGTTAGGATTCCCTTGGGGAAACACAAAGACGCAAAGCCAACAAGATAAAAAAGCCGCCAAGTATGTCTGGTCTCTGTGATTCATGTCAATCTTTAGCCCGCGAAACAAGTTGTTCTCCTCATCTGACCACTTGCCACGCTTGATATTTGTGTCGTCTGGGTTATGAGTCGTGCTAGGGCAAGAGTGCTTCCTGGGTCTCCGTTGAGGAGGCTTTGCGTACCTCTGTTCACCCTTGAACCAAAAGGAAATCCAGGAGCTAATTGGAACATGGGAATGGTCAGCTCTTGAAGCGCTAAGCAGGTAGAATGCATGAAATAGATGCTCGCAACTTTTTCGAAGATGCCTTGCCTGGTTCTTGGAACCAGTTAACTCTTTAAAGCTAGGGATAACTTCCTCATAAAATCTACCTCTAATGGGAAAACCCCCAATGGTCCAAAGGTCCCATAAGGAAATAGAAAGTTCTCCCGCATGAGTGTGAAGCGTATTGGTTGCAGGACACCAGGCTTCACAAAAAGCCCGAACTATGTCATTGTTTTGATCGTAAGTGTAAAGGGAAGCCATTACTGCATCCAATAAATAAGCATTATGAAGCACCGCTTCACTCCGACCAACGACAGATTCTAACCACTCCCAATAGCGAGGAATGAAAAGAAATTCACTTGAAATTTTCAAGGCGGATTCCCAACGAACTGATCCATCAATTATTCGGCGCCCTAACGTCACCTCTGGATGTCGGTTAGGATTTCGTGTATGGATTGAAGATTCTAGAAACCAAGCCTTAGAATCTTGGTCTAGAGGCCTTTCTACGGACCAATTAGAAATGGTATGCAAATTTAGTGGTGGGGGCCATGGGGCTGGAAGACATCCAGTCATAGGTTTCTCTACTAAGAAGCTGAGTCCGCTTCTTGTGGGTTGATTGTTGTCTTTCAGAAGAACAAGGTACGTTTTTTCAGAGACAATATGTTCTGCAAAACACACCATGATTCTGCAAAATTTAAAGAAATGAAAGTTAACACAAGAAAAAGAATAACATATTTACGAAGATAAGTTAAAATAATAATAAATGCATCAAGGAAAATTTCCTATGACTAATGTTGCGCAACGTCATAACAACAAGATTTCAAGGAACATGTCCCAACGCAAGGAACACGTCCTTGCACTCGTGTTGAAAGGCGTGGCGGCGACACAAGTCCAAGGAACATGTCCCAACTCAAGGAACATGTCCTCGCACTTGTGCTGAAAGGCGTGGCGGCGGCACAAGTCCAAGGAACATGTCCCAACGCCAGGAACAAGTCCTTGCACTCAGGTTGAAAGGCGTGGCGGCGACACAAGTCCAAGGAACATGTCCCAACGCCAGGAACAAGTCCCTGCACTCGTGCTGAAGGGCGTGGCGACGACACAAGTCCAAGGAACATGTCCCAACTCAAGGAACACGTCCTTGCACTCGTGCTGAAAGGCGTGGCGGCGACACAAGTCCAAGGAACATGTCCCAACTCAAGGAACATGTACGTGCACTCGTGCTGAAAGGCATGGCGGCGGCACAAGTCCAAGGAACATGTCCCAACTCAAGGAACAAGTCCGTGCACTCGTGGTGAAAGGCGTGGCGGCGGCACAAGTCCAAGGAACATGTCCCAACGCCAGGAACAAGTCCTTGCACTCGTGGTGAAAGGCGTGGTGGCGACACAAGTCCAAGGAACATGTCCCAACGCCAGGAACAAGTCCCTGCACTTGTGCTGAAAGGCGTGGCGGCGACACAAGTCCAAGGAACATGTCCCAACGCAAGGAACACGTCCTTGTACTCGTGTTGAAAGACGTTGTACCTGCAAGTAAAAAAAACTACAAAAAAATATAAAAAAAAACGTTCACCTAATTTACCTTTTGGTGAATGAAAATTTTGTTCCAAGGAGAATATTGGCAATGTGGTGTTAGTTCAGAAAAGTAAATGTTAAGAAAAAAAACAAAGGAAAAAGAAAAAAATTACTTAGAGTTTGTCTCTCGGATTGGGGGCAAAAGGCGGTCAGAGTATAGATGTATTCTCCAAGTCTCTAGCGTCGAAGCTTCCTTCTTTCCTTCAAAGAAAAAAAAAGGGCAAAAGGGAAAAAAAAAAAGACATTAAATCAAATTATATAATTGATGTTGGAAGCCTATGGAAAATTGAAAATAGTCAATATCGGGTTATTTTGAAAATTTACCTTTGTGAACTATAAGCAAGGATTATGAAAATCGTTCCTACAAAAAAAAAAAAGGGAAGAAATATTGAGATTATATACATATGTTCAAAGCATAAGTTAAGTTTGCATATGTGTATATATGAAAGAGCCCGTTAAAAAAAAGAGTAAAAAAGAGAGAGTGGGGCATTATGGAAAAGTAAAAAATAAAAAAATAAAAAAATAAATAAAAGAAAAGAAAGCTAAAAAGAAAAGAAAAAGAAAGGAAAGAAATTCTGGACGTTTGTTAAAAAAGGAAGTTAAGAAATTCTTTAGTTTTTTTAATTTTAAAAGAAATCAGGAAGAAAAAGAAGTTAAAAAAAAAAACTAAAACTAAAAAATGGTGGGAAAGGTTTATCTCACTAAAAGACAAAATTGAAAAAAAAAAAAGAAAAAAAGAAAAAAAGAAAGAAGACGACTCTTTCTCCTCCTCACCGTCTCTCTCCCCTGCGAGATCAAGCGCTCCAACCTTTGTCGCACTCCGACGACGTCGCAGTAGCCTAGTCCGTTGCCGATCTGTAAGAAGATAGAGGGAAAGGAGTAAGATGTAGAGTAAGAGAAGTAAAGAAAATACATAAAAAGAAGGAGAGAAAGCTTGCAAAAAAAAAAAAAAAAAAAAAGGGTTTACTGTGACTTGAAAAAAAAAATAAAAAAAAAGAAAGGAACCTGAAAAATTTGTTGTGCAAAATTGTTGTACCGTGGCTGATCTAAAAAAAAAGTTGCAAGAGTCAGAAAAATAAAAGTGACAAAAAAGAGAAGGCATTCATTAAAAAAAGTGAAGAAAAATACCTATCTACGGCTGGAAGGAAAAAGAATAACTAAATTTGTTGGATGGTCTTAATTTATAGTCGTTATTTTCAACCATAAATCCTAATTCAATTTGGACTAACCCAAATCATATCTTCGGGAATCTTTATTAAGATAGGAATTATGGTTAAAATCATAATTTAATTCAAATTAATTTGAAAGATAATTTAAACTAGTCCAATTTTAAATCAAAAGATAATTTGGGTATGTTTCAAATATTTGAATTAAATTGAATTGGGTTATAACTTATCCAGATTAAATTTGGAAGGGGATATTAAAATTCCATTCCTTTAACCAAATTTTAGGAAAGAGCTTAATATTTACCTCAATCAAACTCTATTCCAAATTGTCTTTTTGAATTTGAGTTTATCTTGAGATAATTTGGGTGTAATCATAACTCAATCCCAAATTAGACTTGAGTGAGATTCAAAATTTAAAAAATGTTATGCTTCAAATTCATGTCACAATTGAATGGGATTTGAACATTACTCAAATTCAACATTCCATTGAGATTCAAGTTGAACCCGTCGTCAAGCAAGATCAAAATTTCGTGTAAAAAAATATTGAATTTTGATTAGATTGGAATAAAAGACGTGTGAAAAAAAAATCAGTCAAAATTTTGACCATATTTCATATTTTGATTGATACATCAAGCGGAGTCAAAATTTGAAAAAAAAAAAAAACATAAGTATAAGTCTTGATTCCAGATAATTTCTTTTCGAGATTCATCCCCACATAATTTGTGCCCAAATCTCGAAAAAGGGGCATTTGTTGATGG
This sequence comes from Luffa acutangula, assembly GCA_036850905.1. NCBI lineage: Eukaryota > Viridiplantae > Streptophyta > Magnoliopsida > Cucurbitales > Cucurbitaceae > Luffa > Luffa acutangula. The sequence goes on from CM072090.1 coordinate 9,084,263, forward strand.
ATAAATTTTGACCAATCACGAATTGCCACGTCGTTACATAAAATTAATGACGAAATTAAAATTAATTACATTTGGGACCAATTATAAATTGACATGTGTCCCAAATTTAATTTGAAAAACAAAGTTGGCCAATTATAAATTTATAGAGCCAAATTTCGTTAAAATTCAATTATTTTGATCAAATTAATTAATTTGACCAATTAACTAAAAATAATAATTATTTGGATCAAATTTGGGTCTTTTAAATGTCTGGGTCATATGGTTTTGGGTCAAATATAAACCAAACCCAAGACTAAATGGTTCAGCCCAAGACCAATAAAACTCAAGCCCAAGTTGTTAGGCCCAAAAGTTACCAGGGCCCATCTTGCGAGAACTCTATAAATAGAGGGGTTCACCACCATTTCAAGGGTTCAGAATTTTGGAGCTCTCAACCAGACTTAGAGAATTCAGAGAAATTTCCCCCAAAACGGAAGACTGAAGACTCTCTGAATCTACAAGTTTCCAAGTACTGAACACTTCTTGAAGACTGAAGACTTTTTCAAACTCAAGGTACTTCAAGCTCCAAGAATCCATCGAAGCTGCAAACTCGAGATCAAGCATTACAACCCTCGAGTGAAACACATCCACACACAAGAGAGAGAATCAGAGGATTATGTACTAGAGATTGTATACTCATGCGCATACAACATTAATGCAAATCAAAGTTTATTTCACGCGTCTCCATCTCCGAAGTTACGTGTGAACAGGGACACATGTCAATTTATAATTGGTCCCAAATTTAATTATTTGTAATTTTGTCATTAATTTTAAATAATGACGTGGCAATTTGTGATTGGACAAAATTTCTCCTTCAACAATCCTCATGGCTAAATAACAAGATTCTCATCATCGCCAGGTATGCCTTTGTAATAAACTATGATTTTAAAAATTTTAAGTTTATGTGATTATAATTATTCCATGCATGATTTTCTCTTGCCATTTAGTTTTCGATAAGGTAATTAAAATAGGCTTAGTGTGGGTGTAGAAACTAGAGGTATGCCTCCCCTGGACAAGATCGTGGACAGGGTCGTGGACGTGGTCGTGGTAGGGGTGGCAGAGGCCTGACACTCCCGGAGCAAGTAGATCCTCATATGGATCAGTATGATGAAGATCTCCTTGATGAGCAAGCTCATGTGTCGCCTGCACCTCCAGCACCGACACAAACTGTCACTTTGACTTTAGAGGCCCTTCAGGCGCTTATGAATAATGTTGTTGCCAATCACGCGCCGCAAGCGAACCAAAATGAGAACCAGGGTCAGACCAACTCAACTGTGGGGGCTCGGTGTCTGAAGGATTTCAAGAAATATGACCCGCCGACCGGGAAGACTGTAGACCCCACGGAGGCTGAAGCTTGGACTGCTACAATCTAAGAGATTTTTTCGCTATATGGGATGCCCCGAGGTGCAACAGGTGTTGTGCGTAGTTTTTATGTTAAGGGATGATGCCCTGTTGTGGTGGAGATCGGCTGAAAGATCCATCGATGTAAGTGCTGGATCGGTCACTTGGTTGCAGTTTAAGGAGGCGTTCTTCTAGAAATTATTTTAGAGTATTTAAAACCATTAAAATTAGGGATTCCGAATAAAAGTTTTGTTTTAAAAAGTTTTTACTTAAAATAAGTGTTTATGTTTTAAAATATTTATTTTAAAAAAGGTCTCCAAAGCATGCATTGTCGTAACGGTCCCGAAAATATTATTTAAGGAGTCGGGGCGTTACATTTAATATTCAAATTAAGTAATATTAATTACAAAATTAACCATCGGCTACAAAACCAAAATTAAAAATACTTAAAAAACTTCGTTCAATTAAAACGTACGTTCAATTCGATTTGAACACTTGACCAGCAAGCGAAAACACAAATATCATGACCCTCTGACCGACAGACCAACAACAAATTTTGGAGAATTGGATGGAAATGCGGATACATACCTTGATGAACTTTATGAGTATCTATGAGTTTTATGGCATAAAACCCAACATGATGAACTTTATTTTGATTAAAAAAAATCATCAATATTAAATATCAATTTTTATTATTTAACAATTATGAATTCATACCTTGTTAACATATTGGGTCTGCTAATTAGTTTATTGATCTACCTATGTCAGAAATCTCATTGAATCTTGACAATAATTTTCATGATAAGGACTAAATCATTTCAATTTTTTAAGTAGTAGAACTAAATTGTTACATAATAAAGCTCAAAGACTAAATTGTTACAAAAAAAATGAGAGTATAGAGACTAAATCATTACAAATGAAAGTTTAGGAACTAAATTGTTACTTCCATGAAACTTAAGGGACCAAACGTGATTTCTAACATAAATATTATATTTTAGTCCTTTAACTTACTAAACAAACTTAACACTGACCTATATTTCATCATTTACATTATCAATATATGTTTAAATAAACAATATTTAAATTCTCACACACATATATATATACAATTTATTCTATCATATATAGTTATAAATAATTCTTTTCTTTTCTTTTTTTTTTTTTTTTTTGTAATAGTCAGTTTTGAGTATATAGCATGGTAAATAAATAAAAGATAAATAAAATAAACTATTGTAATTTTTTTAGAGTGTTTATTTTTTAGTTTCTAAAATTCTTTTAAAAAGGAAGAATAAAAATGTTCATTTTATTTATTTATTATTTTCTATTATTTGATTTAAAGCATGTTAAAATTTAAAAAAAAATGATAAAAATGGAAAGATAAAAATAAGGAAAGAAGAAAATAGAGGAAAACATTTATTTTGCCACCGGCCTTTTCCAATTCCCTCTCATTTCCTTTTCGCCTAAAATGTAAAAATTGAAAAAATTTCAGCTTTTCATTCTCCACCTCAATATTTTCCCAAATCCACTGTTTGAAAATTTTGCAAATTAATCTCCCTCTCAATTCTTGTCTTGATGTCCCATAAATTCCTCTCAAATCTTTTTGGCCAGCAAACCCATAAATCCTGCTTCTATTTTCTCCAATCGTTATGCCCAACTGAAGTCCAATGCTAGACCACATACTGGATGTTGGTTTCTAGTGATACCTTGAAGCCAAATAGATGGTTGTTTAGGACAAGCACAAGTCTATGGAGGAAGATGACAAGTAACTATTGAATGAGAAATTTTTGTCAATCACAAATTGTCACATCATTCATTTAAATTAATAATAAAATAAATTTGGGACCAATTACAAATTTAAACGTGTTCCTAAATTAAATTAAAAGACATGAAAAAAAATGGCAAATCACATAATGCCACATGTCTATTATTGATCCATCGAACGACATAACCAAGTCGAATCAAATTATGCCACATGGCAATTGGACCTGAAGCTCATATAACCCGAGATCATTGAAAGATATTAGGCCAAATTTAAATAATCCAAAGCTTATTAAAAAAAAAGGGATTAAAGCCTAAGTAAGTCCAAGCCCAAAAAATAGGTCCAAAGTCAATCAAGCCCAAGCCCATACAAGATCCATAAAACTCTATAAATAAAGGAGGTCATCCTTCATTTTATTACTTCAGGCTCAGAAGCATTCAGGCATTCAGAGAATTCAGAAGCTTCAAGTTCAATTAGAAAATCCAAAAAGTCAAAAGTCAAAGAGTCTAGAGAATTCAAAAGGATCCGAGATTCATAATTCAAAAGATTCAAGACTCAGAAGATTTGAAGGTTAAAAGATTCCAAGAAGATCAACAAACCAGCAAGCCTATCATCTAAGAGGATAAACAAGCCAGCAAGTCGATCATCCAAGAAGATCAACAAGTCAACTAGTCGATTCAAGAGATCATCAAGCTAGCAGACCGATCTTCCAAGAAGATCAACAAGCCAACAGGTCGATCCAAGAGATCATCAAGCTAGAAAGTCGATCATATATCCAAAAATATCAACAAGCCAACAGATTTATCCAAGAGATCATCAAGTCAGCATGTCGATTATCTAAAAGGATCAACAAACTAACAAGACAATCTAAGAGATCATTGATAAGTCTAAATTGTTATATGTTTATAATCTCCCAATTTTCTTATCTTTGTTGAATTCCTTGCGAAAAATGCTTTAAAATGAGTATAATATGTGTATAGGTCCTCAGTGAAGCTTCGGAAGCAATTCGGGGCTTAAACGAGCAAAACTGGAGCGTAAAATGACCATTCTGTCCTTGGAGCCTTGCCAGCGTCGAGGCCCCCATCAGCCAACATCGGAACACCATGCAAATAAGGAAAGCTTGGAGCCCAAGACTGAGGCGCAGCGTCGAGACGCTGAAAGCCTAACACCTCGACGCTAGGCAGATTCCAGAGGATACTTTCCTAAATTGAAGGGCAACGTCTCGATGCTATCAATTTTCCAGAATTGAATTTTTCCTTATTTGGCTCCATGAATTCTCCAAATTTGAGACTTCCTTCAGCACCAAGTTTCCATGAATTGAAGGTCGAGAAGTCTTATAAGTAGAGAATCTTGGTTTAGGTTTAGAATCATCCCTCAATTCATCCCTCACTACAATCTTGTAGTCCATTCTTCTCACCTTTCCCCACCATTCTTCATATTTTAGTTTTGTTTTCTTGCTTTCCATGATGTATTCCACGAAGATTCAAGCTTGTTCTTGTTCCATGAGCGGAAAGACTCTTCCTTCATGTAATCAGGATGTCCAAGTGTAAGTTCAATTTCTTGTAATGAAATCTCTTGTGTTTTAATTCTCAAAAGCATGTTTATATGAATTTAGTTCTTTGCATATAAGTTTAGATTGTGTTAGGAAAGATTGACAACCTTGACCACGACCTATCTAGATTTTTTTTTTTTAAAAAAAAAGAAAGCCAGAAAAGAAAACAAGACACAAAAAACTACAACGAAACAAAGGAAAAAGTTGGGATGTCCCTTTGAAGCATGTCTTGAGCAACAATGTTGTGAGTCCAAGGAGGATTATCTTCTAACCAAACTTCAGAGTGCTTCATTTTGCGAGCATCAGAAGCAAATTGATGTGTCGCTTTGTTACCTTCTCTTTTTGTTACCTAAAACCCTCTGATGTGCTTATCTATTGCAAAAAGCTTGAGATGGTGAATTATAGGAGCAATTTCGTTCTGATAATTGTCGCGATCATGAAGTAGATTCCATACAATTTTTGAATCCGTCTCTGCCCAGACTGGTGATAATCCTGAATTAACAGCTAACTGAATGTCGTCTACAAGAGCCTTTGCTTCTGCCCACTCTACTGAGCAACTCGTTCGCCTGAAATACTCTACGGGTGCCATTGATTCTCCATTCGAATTTCTGATGATCATGTCTGATCTCATATCTCCATTAGCTAAAGTTGCACCCACATTCAACTTGAAATGATTCTGGGGCGGAGGAATCCACGCAATAAGACTAGAATCTTCAGCATCTCTTAGTCGCTCTTGATCTCGATTAACTCCATGATGCTTAGCTTGGGCCTCCTTGTAATCTGATATGTAAGCAGATGCCCATTCTATAGGGTCGTATACCTATTAGACATAGTTCCTGTTGCCCTGAAAAAACATCTTTATTTCTATTGTTCCACATAGACCAAATGATTGCCATGAAGGTTGCCAAATCATCAGTAGAAAGAACCTCCTGACACCTACAAAACAGATCAAGGGCATCAACGTAATGTGTACTAAAGAGAGGTTGCACTGGGATCCAACGGGCCCAGTGCTTTTTTACCTTCTTACAGGTCCATAAGGCATGAAGCGTTGTTTCATTTTCCTTTCCACACAGTGGGCAATGAGGATTATTATTGATTCGACGATTTGCCAGATTCAACTTGGTGGGCAGGATATTCAGGCTAGCCCGCCAAGTGAAGATCTTTAGTTTGTTTGGAAGGTTTAACATCCAAAAAATCTTCCACCAAGATAGGGTCGACGAGTCTGCAGATGAGGACGCCTCATGGAGATCATCAATTGAAAATTTATATCTACTCTTGACTGAATACTTCCCTGATTTGTCATGATGCCAAAAGAAAGTGTTCGGATGGTTGTCTCCTGCAATTGGGATATCTTGGATTTTGTCCACATCATCCTGCACAAAGAGATCTGTTAGCAAATGAGAATTCCATGACTGGTTACCTGCAAAAAGGCTTTTAACTCTACGATCAGTTAATGGACTTAGCGGGCAAAACAACCTGAAGATTTTTGGCCTCGGTATCCACCGATCATCATAAATGTCTATACACTCTCTGTTTCCAACTCTCCAGCGTCTTCCCTTCACAACAAGTTCTCTTCCCCAAATGTGTTGGGTTTTATGCCCTAAAACTCGTAGATAGTGAATGTAAAAAAATTGTATACTTATTTCAATAAAGTGTTATTGAGTTTCTTCAATAAAGTGTTATTGTTAAATATTGCACAATTTAACCCAAATCCAATAAACTAAGATCCAAGGTTGTTTGTATGTAACTTGAACTAGTATGTGGGGACATACGGGGATCGATGTTCGAGTAACAACCTAAAAGGTCTATAGTACAAGGATAAGGTTGGGTACCTTATCCTGGTAACACTATGAGATGCGACCCGCTTTGTATTTGATACAGACGTATTGATCCAAAGCGTTCATGTAGTAGACATGCAAGCAAGGGTATCCTATGCAATGAGTTTGCATAAGACCAGACCACGAAATAGTAAACCACTAGATGTAACACCGTTAACTAGTTAGGTTACTGTTTCAATAGGATGACCTAGGTAACTCAGTCTTAATCCTGAGTGTGTCATGAACTCTTTCTCACGAGGGATTGTCCTTTGATTAGTATGGGTGAGAGTGGCCAATACGCCAACTCAATATTGAAGGTGTTCATATAACACATGCGGAAGCAATTTTAGGATCGGAGGCACTTAACTACATCAATTTTAGAAAATTAAAACATGTTGTCCAAATACCGTAAGGAGAGAGCAAAATTTTACCAACCTTTTGGAGTCCGATTCAACAACTCCCTTTGATTCCTTTGATCACAAACGGTGTGTGGACCACCTCTAGTGTCTTCCCTACTATTCTCCGGGCCAAGAACGACTTGTGGGAGTCTATAGAGATAGGGAATGGGAAGGGAATGCTTGAAAGTTCAAGCACTAGAGAGATATATGGAGATGAGAGAGTTTGAGACCAAAATCCAGCAGCATAACAATATGGAAAATGGCTCTCCTTCCTTTGAATCTGATTCATACTCCTTATATAGACATCATCCATGCAAAGAGAAACCTCATGACACTAGACACATGGTGAAATTGCAAGTCAAAGTGGATTCTAGGTGTTTAATTCACAACACATGCAACTAGTGCATGGTTGTGTTGTTTTCCACTATGCATCAACATGGAAGAGTGGGAATGCCACTAAATCCACTTAACATTGAATCTAAATTCTCAATTTTCAGCTTGCAATTCATTCCTATTTCAATTCAAAATTGAAATTAATTTCTAGGCAATTAATTGGTACAATTCCAAGTAATTTTAACATGATTAATCCAATTAATCTTTATCATCTAGTGCCATGAATTATATATGATTCCTAATACATATATATGGTATTCAAAACACTTTTAAATACTCCATCTCTCATTTTCTAATTTAATTCATAATTAAATTATTGTGTCAAACACAATTTACGATAATACCCGTTTTCCCGATTTTGAACGATTCAAAGCTTCCTATCTTTTTGTTCTAGGCTTTCTTCCGATATGAGCTAGTAGGGGGACCTAATGGACCTATAGATCATGGGCTCCAACGATTCGAGGCTAACCGAGTAATCTCATTATTCAAGCTAGCCAACATTCGTTAACTACTGGGACACTCCACTATAACCCGATAGTTGCGCTCCCCTTACTATAGATATATTTTGTCCACTTGATTTAACCATGATTAGTAAGTCGATCCTTCACAGGTTGTTCGTAGTTATAGATAGGTCAAAAAGTCATTTCACCCCTATAGTACTTCTAGTTCCTTAAGTCCCACTGATCCTCTAATGAACAATTGGTTTATGGTCCAACCATAAAATCGAGTCCCTCTCGGGCCAATGAGAGGGCGGGATCCCTTTGTTCAAGCCTCGGAGTCAGCACTTAACAATATGGAAAATGGCTCTCCTTCCTTTGAATCTGATTCATACTCCTTATATAGACATCATCCATGCAAAGAGAAACCTCATGACACTAGACACATGGTGAAATTGCAAGTCAAAGTGGATTCTAGGTGTTTAATTCACAACACATGCAACTAGTGCATGGTTGTGTTGTTTTCCACTATGCATCAACATGGAAGAGTGGGAATGCCACTAAATCCACTTAACATTGAATCTAAATTCTCAATTTTCAGCTTGCAATTCATTCCTATTTCAATTCAAAAGTGAAATTAATTTCTAGGCAATTAATTGGTACAATTCCAAGTAATTTTAACATGATTAATCCAATTAATCTTTATCATCTAGTGCCATGAATTATATATGATTCCTAATACATATATATGGTATTCAAAACACTTTTAAATACTCCATCTCTCATTTTCTAATTTAATTCATAATTAAATTATTGTGTCAAACACAATTTACGATAATATCCGTTTTCCCGATTTTGAACGATTCAAAGCTTCCTATCTTTTTGTTCTAGGCTTTCTTCCGATATGAGCTAGTAGGGGGACCTAATGGACCTATAGATCATGGGCTCCAACGATTCGAGGCTAACCGAGTAATCTCATTATTCAAGCTAGCCAACATTCGTTAACTACTGGGACACTCCACTATAACCCGATAGTTGCGCTCCCCTTACTATAGATATATTTTGTCCACTTGATTTAACCATGATTAGTAAGTCGATCCTTCACAGGTTGTTCGTAGTTATAGATAGGTCAAAAAGTCATTTCACCCCTATAGTACTTCTAGTTCCTTAAGTCCCACTGATCCTCTAATGAACAATTGGTTTATGGTCCAACCATAAAATCGAGTCCCTCTCGGGCCAATGAGAGGGCGGGATCCCTTTGTTCAAGCCTCGGAGTCAGCACTTAAGGGAACTGTTGGGTTTTATGCCCTAAAACTCGTAGATAGTGAATGTAACCGTTGACTGGATATTAATGAAATAATATTGATATATTTTTCCATTAATTGTTATTAGTTATTTTATATTTGTCTTTGCCTAATAATAACCCTAATCCAATAAACTAGACATCCAAGGCTGTAATATGAGTCTTGAACTATATGTAGCGACATATGAGATCATTGTTCAAGAAATAGCCTAAAGGGTCTATAGTATAGGGATAAGTCTGGGTGCCTTATCCTGGTGACACTATGGATACAACCCACTTTGTATTTGATACAAACGCTGCGATCCAACGCGTTCGTGTAGGAGACATGCGAGTGGGGGTATCCTATGCAATGAGTTTGCATAAGACCGGACCGCGAAATAGTAACCACTGGTTATAACACCGTGAACTAGTTGGTTTTCTATTTTCACTAGGACGACCTAGACAACTTAGTCTTAATCCTGAGTTGATTATGGACTCCTGCTCATGAGATATTGTCCTTTGATTTGTATGAGTGAGAGTGGCCAATACGCTGACTCAATAAGCCTACCACTTTGGGGACAAGACCGAATGAGGAGCTGGGAACATAATCGTACAAGATGGAATTCACTCCTTCCCGACTTTAGGGAAGCAGATGAGTGTTCCCTTAAGTGGTTACTCCGAGTCTTGAACAAAGGGCCCTACCCTCTCAATGGCACGAGAGGGTTTTTTGTTTGATGGTTGGACCACAAACAGGTTGTTCATTAGAGGAGAACTGGTACTTAAGGAAATAGAGGTAACCCAAGGGTAAAATGGTAATTTGACCCATCTGGTGTTACGGACACTCGTGAAGGACTAACTAGTCGATATTGGTCTATATCCGTGGACACAGAAAATATGTCTGCTGTGACAAGAGTGCAACTGTGAGTATATAGTGGAATGAACACACAGTTAACGAATATTGATTAATGTGGTTAATGAGTTTGACCAATTAATCTCACATCGTTGGAGCTTCTGATTTGCAGGTCCATTAGGTCCCACTGGTAGCTCATAATGTAATTTGAGGCAACTAAGTAATAAATGTAAATTGAAAATGTTCAATTTATTAAGGGAAACAAATATAATATATATTGATATATTATTATGAGAGAAATTAATATTTGAAGAAATTCAAATATAAATTTATGGAAGTTTGAAAGAGTTCAAATAATGAATTAATTAATTTAAGGCCTTAAATCTATTTGGGCGAGTTAATTAATTCAATGTCGGAGATTAAATATGTGATATTTAATTGGTGGTTAATTAATTTAAGAATTCATTAATCGAGAATTAATCAATTATGGAAATAATTAATCACTTAAGGAAGTGATTAATCATTTATGGAAATGATCTAATCACTTATGGAAGTAATTAGACATTTGTGGAAAAGATTAATCAATTATGGAATTGATTGATCATGATTGATTAAATAAGGAATAAGATTGAATCAATTTTGGAAAAGATTGATTTAATTGAATATTTTATTCATGACCTCTCTTCTATAAATAGAACACTAGACCTAATTGGTCCATGACACTTTGCTCTTGCTCTTAGACTCTCAAGACAAGACCTAGAATTCTCTCTAGCCTCCCTCTTAGAGAAAGACTCCCACAAGTCTTTTGCCTCCTAGATATAGAGACATACTGGTGTAACCTCTGTGGTTATTGTGTCATTCAAAGGAGAAATTTCCAGCGATCACAAGAAAAGGAGGCTGCTGCGTTTTCGTTCGTGGAGCGTCGTTGGCGAAGAACGGTCAAGTCTACAATGAAGGTTTGTAACGGTTCTTCCTTCTTTCTTTAGAAAAGCATGAAAATAAATTTAGATTTTTTTTTAGCATGTTTAAACCAATTTTCCAGCAACTTTAAAGAGTGTTTAAAGTTTGTTTGAGTTTTCGTAACGGTATTTTAATGTTAATTAACATACGGTGTAAGGTCCAATCGATGCGCTTCCACTGCGTGGGAACTTTTATTCCCTCCAATCGGCATCAGAGCCATCGATGTCCCTATTAATTAATATTAAAAGTTGTGATAGGCTCTAATAGGTGAGATTTATGCATAATGTATGTTCAGTTTGCGTTGAACTGTCTGGGTTAATTTTATGGCCATAGATTTTATTTTTATGTGATTTTGATCATTTAAGGCCCAGTGTTTTGGGTATATTATGTAAAATCGAGTCCTATGTAAGTCCAGGTCTAGAATAAGTTTTGATAAGATAAAAAACAGAGCAATCGCCACTGAAATCGGGGCCAAAATCGGAGAATCGATGTTGCTGCTGCCCAGATTCAGCCTCCAGACGTAACAGCGTCTCGACGCTGTCTCGATACCGCAGGCGCTCATATATGGAAAACGCACAGCGTCGGGACACTATCAACACAGCGTCTCGATGCTGTCACAATGGAGGCGCGCATTAGGGTTTCAAAAGGCGCGGTTCAAGGGAAGGCCGGTCCGGTTCGGACCGGTTCGGCTGGGCTGGGACCTATTTGGTCCAGTTTAGCCAACTTTTGGCATGGTTCGTGATTTTGGAGGCCGGTTCGAGGTGGTTCGGGGTGCTTCGTGATGACTAGACAAAATTCTGGAGCTGTACAAGGATTTTTAGGATAGAATTTAGCTAAATTAATGTAATTTAATGCTTTATTTTATCCTAGGGGCCAAAATTAACCGGTTCAATTGCTATTTATATGCTTTATGGATGTCATATAGAATATTTAATCCCACCTTATATGCTTAATTTAATGCCGCATGGAATTGTTTTCATATTTTTAATATAAGTGTATATTAATTATATGAAAAATTGGAAAACATGAAGCATGTCATTACTTAAATTAAATATAAATAGTTATGTTTAATGTGATGAATAAAGCATGCTTGATTGATTTTCTTGATTGGCTTATAATTGTTATATTTAAAGAAAATCAAAATTGCATGAAGCATGAAACATCCATAGTTAATAATATAATTGTTATATTATTCATGCAATTAGTGTGGTTTAATTATTTAATTTGAATGAGATTGTTAAATGAATTAAACCCTAGATTCTTGATTATAGGACTAATCATTAAAATTTGAAATAGTTCTTTAATATTAATGATTAGAAACCGTCAATCTATAATCAAGATTTGCATGCAAACATAAGATCATAGGATAAAATTTGATTAATTTTAAATTGTTTAAAATTAATTAGACCTATATCAGTTTCTAATAAGATTAGAATCTTTTCTTACTTAGAATTAAAAATAGTTTTAATCGACTAAGTAGGAAAAACATTGCTATGATTATAAGGGAACTCCACCGGTAATGTTCTGTCTAAGGCTGGGGGTATTTAAGTTGACGGTTTACGGAACACCTCCTACCTGGGAACTGACCTGGAATTCCGAAGTTGAATTAATCATAGTTAAATGTTAGCATGCAATGTCACTAGGTTTATTAAAAGTGTTTAATGCACCTAGATCTTTAGAGTAAAGACCTTACATTACTAAGGTTATAAGGGAACTCTCTCGGTAAAGTTCTGTCTAAGGCTGAGGGTATTTAAGTTGACGGTTTACGGAACACCTCCTACCTGGGAACAGACCCGAACATTGAGTTGAATTAACCATAGTAATATTGACTTGCAATGTTGGGTTTATTAAAAGAAGTTTAATTCACCCAAAAGATTGCAGTTGAATCCTTTCCATAATTGTTATAATAGGATCAGACTTAGATAGATTGACTTAGACGAATACTATCTATGTTAAACAACCCTATATTAACCTCAGGACATTTTCAGAGGGAGGAAAATTGCAAAACGAGATTTAAATCAAGTTTTGCTCCTATGTCCCTATATTCACAACGTGAGATTCATGCTCGGCTTCGAGTCGCCTTAGGAGCGGCCTCCCTTCGGAAAGTGTTTGCATGAATCAATATCAAGGTGAATGGGAAAAATGTCTAGAGTAAGTGGGAGCGGGACACGTGACAACGTATCCCTCGGTCTCCGCCCATAGTTCGCACCGTGATAGTCCTATGATCTGCCTGCAGGTTGTCCTGGCGCAACTGATAACTGCCAAAAAGGTAGTTATTTAGGCCTCATTTACATAAGGATTTGTGTGTCTTTAATGCTTAATAGGGTTGGTTTTAGAGAGATATTACATGTTTTAACCCATTTGGAAGAATGGAAGCTTTGGAAATCATTTTGTGCAGAATCTGTTGTTCCCGACTTGAGGGAGCAAATTTTGTGCTGCAGCAAAACTGGGAGCAGAACTGCCACATCACAGCTCGTTAGCCAACTTCATGAACCGACTTCTGTTGAGTTATTTTCGAGATAAAGGAGCAAGGAGAGCCCTACATGTGTCCAAGTTGACCTAATTCAAGCCTCCTATCCTTCTATAAAAGGAAGTAGCCGTCGAAGTCAAAAGTATTCCATGTTTTCCCTTGGAAACCGAATAGTATAGAGAGATTGCAGATCATCAAGAACACCATCATCCGCAAGCTGATTAAGGAGTTTATTTTCTTTATTAACTTGTGATTATGGACATGCCTACTCAGATTGTGATTTGTATTTCCATGCCTATTATGAACTAAGTAGCTTAGGTGTTGGTTAGGAGTAATGTGATTGTCGTGCTTCATCTTTAGTAATATATTGACTATCGCATTTTGGTTAATTGTTGTACTTATTTCCATTTTATGCCCGCCTGGCCAGACGGTGTGAATAGCTCTCTCTAGTTTCAGGGATGATTTAGAGAGTGTGTGGCAATTATCCACACTACGATCATTGTGTATTGGTGAACGCTAGTGACTGAGCTAGGGGTAGCCAGTTGCCTAGTGCTTGATCGGTCGTACTTCATTGGGGTTGAAACACATCCCAAAAGATCCGGAGTTCCGAAAGGAATCCGCTAATAATACTACGAGAAATGCATGATCAATAATATTGCTAGAGCATCTTTTAGAACAATCACTAAATCCTAACTAGCGTCTGTCTTTAATCTGTCTATCTATTTGTTTATTTGTTGTTCTGTCATTTATTTTGCTTCAGCATAATTCTTATAAAACCAAATCATTTTACCAGCTTTGAAACCATTAGAAAATTACACAAAATAGGTAGAGTGGAAACTAATTCAGGACTCAGATTGATAATATTACTTGCTGCAGACTGTGTATACTTGCACAGGAATTCTACAGTTTTTTATACCATATTTTTACTCACTCTAGGAACCCGGCAAGTTTTTGGCACCGTTGCCGGGGAACTTAATAAGTTTTTATCTGATTTGTTTTGTGTATGTGTTTTAGTGGTTTGGTGCTAGAACTTTTTGATTGTTTCTTTTGTTTTTGTAGGTGTGAGTTTTGTGCATGAGCGATCCGCCTGGGGTAAGGTTTGAGCTTGATCCAGAAATCGAAAGGACATTCAGGATAAAAAGGAGAGAGCAGCGCAGAAACCAGATGGAGAATGTGTCGCGTCTTCCGGATGCTCCTAAAGGTCCAGCAAACTCCTAGCAGAATCTGTTGCTGCAACAAAACCCGATGTTTGAGCAAAATGAGCAGTGTTGGTACGATTCTAATTCCGCAAGCGAACGGGTTGTCACAAGTAATATAGTGATTTTGAGTATAGAGTATCGTCTCCACAGGGATTGGATTTATTCAATTAAGTACCGCGAATGATCTTGCTTAGCTTTATTTAGAGAACAAAATCTAATGCCAAAAAGAATAATAAAAAGCCAATCTAGAAAACAAAAGATAAATGGCGACACAATTTGATGGGATAATTCTAGAGTTGTTGATTTCATCAATTGGACCTTTAATGCATAATCAAATAACTAATATGGATTAACAAATCATTTGATTCATAAGTCTAGAAGCCTAATGACAAGGACTCTCCTGTCGGTCTCCTCCTATCTCATACCGTTTAATAAAGAATCTCCTTTCAGCCTCATCTTTATTTACTTAGTATGGCATTACGACCCTTCAGTACAACCTCTAACGTTATTTATTTTATCCCGTGTCACCCGGGTAAATAACCGTTAGTCATGCATTCAGTTCTAGTCTAAGCTTCTCTCCGTCGAGTTTCCACATAGTAACGATTCATTTAATCAGTGATCAGTTGATTAAAAGCATTACGGACAAAATGCACAAATGAACAATAATGACAATTAAACCACATCAATTCATTAATTCAGCAGAGGTTCAACATCTAAATCAATCTCATAGAATTTAGGAATTTGCTACTCATAATCACTAAAATTCAATAATTCCTAATCACAACAATTCTAGAAACTAAAACATAAAGGAAAAGGGAAGAGAAATGCTCATAAAAGTGTCAATCTCCTCGATCCCGCGCCGACCTCCTTCGATCCCGAGCTCCAAAGATCTTCAACAAAGCTCCAAAACTCTCCCAAAAATCCCAAATTTTAGTCTAGACTCTAGAATGGGGTGAAAACCCACAAATTGGCACACAATCTTCATTGCAAAAGGCTCCTTTTATAGGCTCCCAGCAGGCACAGCGTCGAGACGCTACAAGGACAGCGTCGAGACGCTCTGACGTCATCTTTTCCTGGGCTCCAAGACGTCGTAGCGTCGAGACGCTACTTGGACAGCGTCGCAACGCTCTCGCGATTCTGGATCTCTCCACGCAGCTGCCTAGCGTCGGGACGCTCTAGGCTTAGCGTCGAGACGCTAGGCCCTGAATCTTCAATAATGGTCCGATTTTAACTCAATTTTTGGGCCTCCAACTTTCTTTTGGCCCAACTACTTCTTGTAATGGATTTTGGGCACTTTTCTTGACCCAAATTGATAATTTTAAGGCTTGGACTTCATGAATTTGGGCTTCTAATTCATTCTTCTTGGCTTTTTGGACTCGGATCTTCAATGTAATTCTCCAAATTGCTCCAAAAAGTCTCCAAAATCATCCAAAATCTCTCAAAATTCCAGTTTTGCTTCCTTGGCTCGGTTTTCTGAAATTTAAACAGAAAATTGCATTAAAGTACACAATTCATACACAAAACTAGCTAAAATTAATAGGAAAATGATGACATTTTTGCATGTCATCACACCCCCAAACTTAAATCTTTGCTAGTCCCGAGCAAAGCTAAAACCTTATGTATGAATCAACTATTGCAAATGCATGACTCTAAGCTCAATGATCAAAATAATGAACTATAACAATTAAAGGAAATATTAAAACATATTCATTCATCACGAAATTTAAATTTAAACTCTTCATCCCTTGCGTGTGTGTGTGCGAGCCTCCTTATTAGGACTTTACTAGCCTAGAAAAGGTTTATAGAATCCTCAGTTCATCTTCCCCCTACACTGGCCCTAAGCTCTAATTATCCAGCTTCCCAACAATCAAGAAAGCAATATCCCACTAAGGTGCCTTAAACAACGGGGTATGCCTCCCCCAAACTTGCATTTTTATTATTTTTTTATTTCATGAGAATCCTTTTAGATGTAGCGCCTTCGTTCTGGCTTGCCAACATTGGTGATGAAAGCATCCAACTACGAGCGCCTCATCTTTCAGGATGCCGAAGCATGCTCATTTCTTTCCAGCGCTTTCATGCAAAGGCAAACGATGGGTGTCATGAATGCCCCTGGTTACTAATGCTCTCAAGAAAGTGGAACATTCTTTTTTTTTTCTCTCTTTTTTTCTTTTTTTTTTTTCTTTTACCTCCTTTTTTTCATTTTTTTTCTTTCTTTTATTTGCAGGCTAATAAACATGATTTTTCTCCCAAATAAAACATTACAGACTCTCATGTAGTTCATCTTTCAAATTAGATCTTAAGCTTATCGGAGTGACAACAAACATCTAGATAATATAATCCAGTTCTAAGCATTCAAAACCATATAAGAAGGCTAAGTGCTCAACATGTGCAAGGAATTCAAAGAAAAAAATTAAATTTACATGAATCTTGAACATGCTTTCATATTTCACAAAAATTGAACAAAATTCATTATTTAGATCATATTATAGACCGTCCTCATCAAAACAGATGCAATAGAATCATCATGAAAATTTTTTTGCTCAGATCAAAACAGCAAAGCCTCCCCCCCAAACATAAATCATACATTGTCCTCAATGTATTAATTTTTTAAACAAATTAAACATGCATAAGGACAATTAAAAAAAATAAAGGGAGAACGGTACTGCCCTGAAGTGCGAGAGAAACCATGGACGTTAGCCTTCAACATTCATTGGGGTTGTTTTTGGAAGAAAATGTGGTCTCGAGCTCCTTCAAAAATTGATCAACGGGAAGGAAAGATCAACATGCTCTAACTACAAAAAAAAAACTGAAAAACAAAGAAAAGAAAATTAACGAAAAAATAAACTTGGGTTGCCTCCCAAGAAGCGCTTGTTTAACGTCTCTTAGCTAGACGAGTTTGTGCAGACTTTCAAGGCACATAAAAATTCTCATATTTCTTTGGGCCCTTCTTCTTTGAATCGATGAAGCAGACTATTGCTAGTAAGCTTACTAGCTTTTCATGGGCCCCTGAAGCAGAAATATTTTTGGGATTTTCTTTTAATAAAAGCATAAAAGGAGAAAGATCAAAATAAATGGACTCTGACTCTGACACTGACTCGTGAGAACAAGAAAAAGAACACTCATTATCAAGAGAGGATGGAGAGGATAGAACAGACAAAGGCCTTTCAACCTTAAACTCTATCTCTAGAAACTCCTCAAACACTACATGATCATTTTCTTTTTCTTCCTCACAAACTTGTTCTTGGTGGGTGCTGGAACTATCCAATTCTTCCTCACTGCCTAAACAACTCACCTCTATGTGCTCAAACTCAGCAAAATCGAAAGAATTTGGCTCTTGAATGGGTGCTAATGAATCACTGGCCACATGACTCACAAGACACTCTATGGAAGTGGATCATACTTCCCTATCTTCCTTTTGGGTTTGGAGCCTCTCCATAGATTTTTCTAATTCTAAATTCATGGCTCTCGACTCTTGGATAAAATTTTCAAGCAAGCTATCTACGGAAGATTTTTCTTCTATGGAAGTGGATTGCACTTCACTCTCATCCTCTTGGGGATGGAATCTCCCTAGGGATTTTTCTAGAGCTAATTGAGTGGCTCTAGTATCCTCAATAAAATCTTGAAGCAAACTTTCTAGGGGAGATTTTTCTTCTAAAGGGGAATAATTTGAATAAAAAAAATTGGATGATGGTGCTGGTTCTTCGGGCTCAGATTCCCTAAAGGGCCACCCAAAATTATTAAAAGCCATTTAAAATAATTAAATCAACAATAATTAGGCTTTCAGTCAGATGCAAACACCAATTAAATGCACAACAAGAACAATGGACCAGGATAAAAATAAAACAAAGAAAGCAAAATAAAACCTCTAATCTAAAGCAAGCAATTTCTTCACAATATTAATTGAATGAAATTAGCCAATCCCCGGCAACGGCGCCAAAAACTTGTCGGTACGATTCTAATTCCGCAAGCGAACGAGTCGTCACAAGTAATATAGTGATTTTGAGTATAGAGTATCGTCTCCACAGGGATTGGATTTATTCAATTAAGTACCGCGAATGATCTTGCTTAGCTTTATTTAGAGAAAAAAATCTAATGCCGAAAAGAATAATAAAAAGCTAATCTAGAAAACAAAAGATAAATGGCGACACAATTTGATGGGATAATTCTAGAGTTGTTGATTTCATCAATTGGACCTTTAATGCATAATCAAATAACTAATATGGATTAACAAATCATTTGATTCATAAGTCTAGAAGCCTAATGACAAGGACTCTCCTGTCGGTCTCCTCCTATCTCATACCGTTTAATAAAGAATCTCCTTTCAGTCTCATCTTTATTTACTTAGTATGGCATTACGACCCTTCAGTACAACCTCTAACGTTATTTATTTTATCCCATGTCACCCGGGTAAATAACCGTTAGTCATGCATTCAGTTCTAGTCTAAGCTTCTCTCCGTCGAGTTTCCACATAGTAACGATTCATTTAATCAGTGATCAGTTGATTAAAAGCATTACGGACAAAATGCACAAATGAACAATAATGACAATTAAACCACATCAATTCATTAATTCAGCAGAGGTTCAACATCTAAATCAATCTCATAGAATTTAGGAATTTGCTACTCATAATCACTAAAATTCAATAATTCCTAATCACAACAATTCTAGAAACTAAAACATAAAGGAAAAGGGAAGAGAAATGCTCATAAAAGTGTCGATCTCCTCGATCCCGCGCCGACCTCCTTCGATCCCGAGCTCCAAAGATCTTCAACAAAGCTCCAAAACTCTCCCAAAAATCCCAAATTTTAGTTTAGACTCTAGAATGGGGTGAAAACCCACAAATTGGCACACAATCTTCATTGCAAAAGGCTCCTTTTATAGGCTACCAGCAGGCACAGCGTCGAGACGCTACAAGGACAGCGTCGAGACGCTCTGACGTCATATTTTCTTGGGCTCCAAGACGTCGCAGCGTCGAGACGCTACTTGGACAGCGTCGCGACGCTCTCGCGATTCTGGATCTCTCCACGCAGCTGCCTAGCGTCGGGACGCTCTAGGCTTAGCGTCGAGACGCTAGGCCCTGAATCTTCAATAATGGCCCGATTTTAACTCAATTTTTGGGCCTCCAACTTTCTTTTGGCCCAACTACTTCTTGTAATGGATTTTGGGCACTTTTCTTGACCCAAATTGATAATTTTAAGGCTTGGACTTCATGAATTTGGGCTTCTAATTCATTCTTCTTGGCTTTTTGGACTCGAATCTTCAATGTAATTCTCCAAATTGCTCCAAAAAGTCTCCAAAATCATCCAAAATCTCTCAAAATTCCAGTTTTGCTTCCTTGGCTCGGTTTTCTGAAATTTAAACAGAAAATTGCATTAAAGTACACAATTCATACACAAAACTAGCTAAAATTAATAGGAAATGATGACATTTTTGCATGTCATCAAGCAGCAAAATAATCAGGCTAAAAATCATATCTTGATTGCGAATGATAGGACCAGAGTCATTCAAGCGTATGTTGTCCCAATGTTTAATGAGTTGAATCCAGGGATTGCACGTCCCCAAATCCAAGCGGCAAATTTTGAAATGAAACCGGTAATGTTTCAAATGTTGCAAACCGTGGGGCAATTCCATGGTTTGTCATCTGAAGATCCTTATTTACATCTTAAGTCTTTTCTAGGAGTTAACGATTCTTTTGTAATTCAAGGAGTGCCTAGAGATGCCCTTAGATTAACTTTGTTTCCGTATTCTCTTAAAGATGGAACAAAGACATGGTTAAACTCTTTTGCTCCAGGATCAATTAGGACGTGGGATGAGTTAGCTGAAAATTTTTTGAGTAAATATTTCCCACCTAATAGAAATGCTAAATTAAGGAGTGAAATAGTAGGGTTTAGACAACTTAAAGATGAGACTTTTAGTGAGGCTTAGGAGAGATTTAAGGAGCTTTTGCGAAAGTGTCCCCACCATGGTTTACCTCATTGTATTCAAATGGAAACATTTTACAATGGTTTAAATGGAGTAACCCAAGGTATGGTCGATGCTTCGGCTGGAGGGGCCCTTTTGGCAAAAACTTTTGATGAAGCTTATAAAATCTTAGAAAGAATATCGATTAATAGTTGTCAGTGGTCGGATGTTAGAGGCACAAATAAAAAGGTTAAGAGTGTATTAGAGGTTGATGGTGTGTCCACCATTAGGGTTGATCTTGCTATGATTGCTAATGCTCTTAAGAATGTGACAGTGATTAGTCATCAGCAGCCACCAGCTATGGAGCCTACTGCAGTGGTGAACCAAGTGGCAGAGGAAGCATGTGTCTATTGTGGTGAAAATCACAACTACGAGTTTTGCCCCAGCAATCCAGCTTCTGTGTTTTTTGTTGGTAATCAGAGGAATAACCCTTACTCTAATTTTTATAATCCAGGTTGGCGCTACCACCCCAACTTCTCATGGGGAGTTCAAGGAAATAACGTGCAAGCGCAACAAAAAATGAACCAGCCGGGATTTGCTAAAGCGTAGGTATTGCCCCAGCAAAATAAGCAGGCTTTGCCCCAGCAAAATAAGCAGGCTTTGCCCCAGCAAAATTCGGGGAATTCTCTTGAGGCGATGATGAAAGAATTTATGGCTCGTACAGATGCCGCAATTCAAAGTAATCAAGCTTCGATGAGAGCCCTGGAATTGCAAGTGGGTCAGCTAGCTAATGAGCTAAAGGCAAGGCCTCAAGGGAAACTCCCCTCGGATACTGAACACCCTAGAAGGGAAGGTAAGGAGCAGGTAAAAGCGGTAACTCTTAGGAGTGGTAAGCTAGTAATGAAAGAGGTTGTTAAAAAATAGGTGATTAAATGGTTGGATGCTAGGATAATTTATCCAATTGCCGATAGCAATTGGGTGAGCCCTGTCCAGTGTGTTCCTAAGAAAGGAGGTGTTACTGTGGTGAGCAATAAAGACAATGAGTTGATTCCAACCAGGACAGTAACTGGCTGGAGGGTTTGCATGGACTACAGGAGGCTTAATAAAGCCACCCGTAAGGACCATTTCCCTCTACCATTTATTGACCAAATGCTGGATAGATTGGCTGGTCAGGCCTATTACTGTTTCTTGGATGGTTATTCTGGGTACAACCAGATTACTATTGCTCTTGAGGATCAGGAGAAAACCACTTTTACCTGCCCTTATGGGACGTTTGCTTTTAGGCGAATGTCTTTTGGCCTTTGCAATGGTCCAGCAACATTTCAGCGGTGTATGTTAGCAATTTTTTCTGATATGATTGAGTCCACTGTTGAGGTATTTATGGACGATTTTTCAGTGTTTGGAGGGTCTTTTCATAATTGTTTAGAAAATTTGGGTAAGGTATTAAAGAGATGTGAGGATACCCATCTAGTTCTTAATTGGGAGAAATGCCACTTAATGGTGAAGGAGGGCATAGTGTTAGGACATAAAATTTCTAAAAATGGTTTGGAGGTCGATAGAGCAAAAATAGAGGTTATTGAAAGACTAGAGCCACTGATTTCAGTGAAGGGAATTTGGAGTTTTTTAGGACATGCTGGATTTTATAGGAGGTTCATAAAAGATTTTTCCAAAATCAGTAAACCTCTTTGTAACTTATTGTGCATTGATCATGTTTTTGACTTTAATGCAGATTGTAGGAAGGCTTTTGAGACTTTAAAGGTTGCTTTAATCTCAGCACCCATTCTTTGTGCACCTAATTGGAATTTACCATTCGAGGTAATGTGTGATGCGAGTGATGCTGCGGTAGGTGCGATGCTGGGGCAAAAGCAGGGATAATTTATCCATCCTATATATTATGCAAGCAGGGTTTTAAATGAGGCACAAGTCAACTATACAACTATTTAAAAGGAGTTGTTAGCTGTGGTGTTTGCTTTTGAGAAGTTCCGGCCATATTTGGGTTGATCCAAAGTCACAGTGTTCACGGATCATGCAGCAATAAGGTATTTAATGTCTAAGAAAGATGCAAAGCCTAGACTAATTCGATGGGTTTTATTGTTGCAGGAGTTCGACTTGGAGATAAAGGATAAGAAGGGATCAGAAAATGTTATTGCAGATCACTTATCTCGTCTTGATTCGTCATCATCTTTGCTGGAGCAAGCTGTCATTTCCGATTCTTTTCCAGATGAACAGCTCCTTGCTGTTGAGGTAAAGGTAGTCAAGGATGCCCCTTGGTATGCTGATATTGCCAATTTTTTTGGTAAAGGGAGTCACCCCTATTGATATGGATTGGAGGCAGAAGAAAAAGTTTAAGCATGATGCAAAATTTTTCTATTGGGATGAACCATTCATGTATAAGTAATGCTCTGACGGTATTATTCGTAGGTGTGCTTCAGGTGCTGAAGCAAAGGAAATCCTGGAGCAATGTCACTCTTCGCCGTATGGAGGTCATTTCAGCGGTCAGAGGACGACTATGAGGATTTTGCATTGCGGATTTTTCTGGCCTACGTTATTTAAGGATGCCCATTGGTTTTATAAGCAATGTGATGCTTGCCAAAGGAGAGGAAATTTAGGGCCTAGAAATGAAATGCCTCTTACTTACATTTTAGAAGTTGAATTATTCGATGTATGGGGTATTGACTTTATGGGGCCATTTCCCCCTTCTAATGGCAATGTTTTTATTTTATTTGCAGTTGATTACGTGTCCAAGTGGGTGGAGGCCATTGCATGCCATCAGAGTGATGCCAAGACAGTTGCAAGGTTTCTTCAATCGCACATCTTTGCGCGGTTTGGGACACCTAGGGCTCTAGTGAGTGACGAGGGTACATATTTTGTTAATAATATCTTAACTAAGTTGTTAGCTAAGTATGAGATTAAACATAGGATAGCTACCCCTTATCACCCACAAGCAAATGGTCAAGCTGAAATTAGTAATAGGGAAATAAAATCGATTTTAGAGAAAGTAGTTCATCCATCTAGAAAGGATTGGTCTTTTAGGTTGGATGAGGCTCTTTGGGCTTATAGGACAGCTTATAAGACTCCTCTAGGTATGTCTCCCTATAGGTTAGTATATGGGAAAGCTTGCCATTTACCACTAGAGCTAGAGCATAAAACGTTTTGGGCTTTGAAAAAGTTAAATTTTGATCTGAGTTGTGCAGGAGCAATAAGAATGCTGCAGCTTAATGAATTAGAGGAATTTCGTCAATTTTCTTATGAAAATGCGAAAATGTATAAAGAAAAGACTATGTCGTGGCATGACAAGAAAATTAAATCTAAGGAGTTTGTCAAGGGTCAAAAAGTCTTGCTTTATAATTCTAGATTAAAATTATTTCCTGGGAAGCTAAAATCTAAATGGTCAGGACCGTCCACTGTGATTGAGGTTTTCCCCCATGGAGCAATTACTTTGCAGGATGAAAAAGATGGGAGAGTGTTCCAGGTGAATGGACAGCATGTGAAGCATTATTGGGGTGAGGATTTTTGTGGTCGATGTTTAAGAGAGCAGGATTTTTGTGGGAGCATTTCACAGAGCAAAATTTTGAGCTCCCAGCGTTTGTATTAATTTTATCTTTCGCTGATTTATTTTCGAATAGGTTAGATTTGATTTTGCGTGGTTTTTATCTTTAAGTATTTGTTTAGATTTTATCTATTTCGTTTTGAATTTGATTTGATTTTAGGATTATTTATTTGGATTATCTTTGAATTATCTTTTAATTAATTAGATTTAGTTATATTTTATTTAGTTTTTATTTTCGGTTATTTAAATTTATGTTTAGGTTTAGATTTAATAATATTTCAGTGTGAAAAGATAAGATAAGATAAAAATTACATATTCGGCTGAAGTTAATAATAAGATAGGATTTGATTTTGGCGGTTTGAATTTGAATTTTCTGTGTGAAAAGATTCTTCTAGAAGAAAATCTTGTTACCCAGTTTGTTTTTGCAATCTTCTGGTTAGAGTGAATATATCATCAGAATATTACGGATGTGGTTAAGAATATTTTTTCCGTTGGGATTTAAATTTTCGGTGAGCAGGTAATATTGCATGAAGATCAGGTGTTCCATGTGTTGCATAGGGAAATCGAACGATAGAACCGTTGGACAGCACATCATTATGGTAAAATCTTACCGTTTTGAAAGTTTAATTTGATTAATTACTTGCAGGTTTAAACGGTAAAAGATATTAATGGGGGAAGATTTGTCACTGATTATTTTATTTTTTTTTGAAGCCCCATTTAAACACCACTCAGGTTTGTTTCTTCTTCCATTCGTTTTTCCTTATGTTTCTTTCCATTCTTCGAGTGAAAAAATTTCTTCAAGTCTATAATAGAGAAAACGAGAAGTCGTAAGGAAAGGGATGTAGAGGAAGTTGAACCTAATACACCTGATGCTCCGAAAAAGAAAGCTAAAAAGAAGAGAACCCTAGTTTTTATTTTCTGTTTCTAGGCGAAAAAAATATCTGCTGATGTATCTTTTTCTCTGTTCTTAATGAAATTTATGGATGTTTCCGTTCCATGAGCACTGGGTAACTCTAACTTAACTAATTTTCTTCTGAATTTTTGAAGCTTGGACTGATTACGCTTAATTAAATCAAGGTATTCTGATCTCCAGAAACCTTTTGCTTGAGCCTTTCTTCTAGCCTGGACTGTTGCTGCGGCAAAGAAGATTTTTGAGGTAGTATTGACTTATATGATCCACTTTAAGCTTAGTTCTAGTCCCACGCTTAGTTTAAAATTCAGATAGAAAAATTTAAGTTTGGGGTATAATTGCTTAATTAATGATTCATTGGGGACAATGAATAATTCAAGTTTTGGGGACTTTTTGCTACTCCAATTGTTTTGCTCGAGCATTTCTCTCCTTCAAGTAAAAATTTGCTAGGTTATTGAGTAACCGGGGACATTTGTGATACCCACAGTTTGTCTTCGCATCAAAAGATGACCTAGGAAATGTGAAAAAAATGAGAAAAATTATTTGCTGAAAAAATTGATTGTTGAAAATTTTGCTGAGAAAATTCATGGAGCAAAAGTTTTGAAGGATGAATGATAATCTAGCGGTTTTTCTGTCTCCCATAACTTAGGTGAGCTTCATCACAAAATGTCGTCATTCTGAGGGGCAAGAGATAGAATAACTAAGGATTTTTTAGCTTTATAAAGGGTATTGAGCCTAGTTGGTGATGAGTTTGAGGCAGGGGTATACTGCACCGTAAAGTGGGTCATCTCATGCTTAAGAGCTTATGACTGTAGGGTTGCTTTAAGTCTGAAAAACAAGAATATAAACCCCTTTAAGAAAAAAAATGTGTTTTGAATGTCTGATAATAGAGCTAAGCTGTGGTGGGTTCTTAGAATTGAGTTGAAAGTGGTGATTATTTGTCCCTGCTGCAAGAATCATTTTGCTGCGGCAGAGCTCGGTTTTGCAGAGTGCTCAAGTAAAGGTTAAAGGCAGTATTGGATTGTATGATTTAATTAAGCTAATTCTTTGTCTAATGTTTTAAATTCTTAAGGGAAGGTGAGTTAGTATTGCTCGGGACGCGTAATAGTTCAAGTTTGGGGGTGTGATAACTGCCCAAAAGGTAGTTATTTAGGCCTCATTTACATAAGGATTTGTGTGTCTTTAATGCTTAATAGGGTTGGTTTTAGAGAGATATTACATGTTTTAACCCATTTGGAAGAATGGAAGCTTTGGAAATCATTTTGTGCAGAATCTGTTGCTGGGCGACTTGAGGGAGCAAATTTTGTGCTGCAGCAAAACTGGGAGCAGAACTGCCACATCACAGCTCGTTAGCCAACTTCATGAACCGACTTCTGTTGAGTTATTTTCGGGATAAAGGAGCAAGGAGAGCCCTACATGTGTCCAAGTTGACCTAATTCAAGCCTCCTATCCTTCTATAAAATGAAGTAGCCGTCGAAGTCAAAAGTATTCCATGTTTTCCATTGGAAACCGAATAGTATAGAGAGATTGCAGATCATCAAGAACACCATCATCCGCAAGCTGATTAAGGAGTTTATTTTCTTTATTAACTAGTGATTATGGACATGCCTACTCAGATTGGGATTTGTATTTCCATGCCTATTATGAACTAAGTAGCTTAAGTGTTGGTTAGGAGTAATGTGATTGTCGTGCTTCATCTTTAGTAATATATTGACTATCGCATTTTGGTTAATTGTTGTACTTATTTCCATTTTATGCCCGCCTGGCCAGCCGGTGTGAATAACTCTCTCTAGTTTCAGGGATGATTTAGAGAGTGTATGGCAATTATCCACACTACGATCATTGTGTATTGGTAAACGCCAGTGACTGAGCTAGGGATAGCCAGTTGCCTAGTGCTTGATCGGTCGTACTTCATTGGGGTTGAAACACATCCCAAAAGATCCGGAGTTCCGAGAGGAATCCGCTAATAATACTACGAGAAATGCATGATCAATAATATTGCTAGAGCATCTTTTAGAACAATCACTAAATCCTAACCAGCGTCTGTCTTTAATCTGTCTATCTATTTGTTTATTTGTTGTTCTGTCATTTATTTTGCTTCAGCATAATTCTTATAAAACCAAATCATTTTACCAGCTTTGAAACCATTAGAAAATTACACAAAATAGGTAGAGTGGAAACTAATTAGGACTCGGATTGATAATATTACTTGTTGTAGACTGTGTATACTTGCACAGGAATTCTAGAGTTTTTTTATACCATATTTTTACTCACTCTAGGAACCCGACAGCAACCATCCCTTCGGAGGGCCTGGTCATAGGATTCAGAACATCGTGAACTCCTGAAAAAGGATAGGAGCTCTTAGGCTAATCACCAACAGTTGTCTTTCCCTTCGGTAGCCTGTTGGTGCGTGCATCTGAGATTTTAAAGTGGAAGGGTTACACTTACGAGGATGAGTTAAAAGTGTTAACAAATCCTTGACCGAACAACGGTGGCTAATGCCTATAGGAATATGAGTTATTCTGGAATTAGAATTAGCTGAGAGGTGTCTCATTTCAAAGGAGGAGTGCCTGATCACCCTTCGATGGCTGATATTCTAAACCTCTGAAACATCGTTGCAAAACTAAATCGATAGTTTTAGGGTTCTGTGATTCTCTGTTTTGCTAAATTGATTGGATTGTGTGCAATTGTTTGCTTGTATGATGGGTTAAGGCAAAGATAACTAATACGGTCATTGTTTGTTTAAATTTCAGCAATGTCTTCCTCAATTGTCTCTCTGCTTAAAAATGAGAAATTAACCGGCGAAAATTATGCTACGTGGAAGTCGAACCTGAATACGATTCTTATTATCGATGACCTGCGGTTCGTCTTAACGGAGGATTGTCCTCCAGCCCCTGCTCGTAATGCATCCCAAGCAGTTAAGGATGCTTATCACCGCTGGACAAAGGCTAATGATAAGACTCTCGTCTATATCTTAGCCAGCTTATCTGAAGTTTTGGCTAAAAGACATGAGGGCATGGTAACAGCGAGGGAGATTATGAACTCTCTCCAGGAGATGTTTGGACAACTGTTCTACCAACTCCACCATGATGCTCTCAAATACGTTTATAGCTGTCGCATGAAAGAGGGCACGTCTGTTCGGGAGCATGTCCTAGATATGATGGTCCAATTCAACGTGGTAGAAGCAAACGGGGCGGTCATAGATGAGCGTAGTCAGGTTGCATTCATCTTATTAGAATCTCTTCCGAAGAGTTTTCTGCAGTTTCGAAGCAATGCAATGATGAATAAAGTAACATTCAACCTGACTAGCCTCCTGAATGAGCTACAACTCTATCAGTCTCTTCTTAAGAACAAGGGACAGATAGAAGGAAAGGAAAACGTTGTTCACTCTAAAAGAAAGTTCGAGAAGGGTTCATCCTCTGGAATTAAATCTGTAGCCACTTCTTCAAAGAAAACTTAGAAGAAGAAAGGAAACAAGGGGAAAGCTTCCAGTACTGCTGCTAAAAGCAAGGGAAAAGCCAAAGCTATGGCAGATAAGGGCAAGTGTTTCCACTGCAATGTAGATGGACATTGGAAGAGAAACTGCCCAGAGTACCTTGTTGAGAAAAAGAAGGAAAAGGAAGGTAAATTTGATTTACTTGTTTTAGAAACATGCCTGGTAGAACATGATGAGTTTACCTGGATACTTGATTCAGGAGCAACTAATCATGTTTGCTCTTCTTTTCAGGAAAATAGTTCCTTTCGGCAGTTGAACGATGGGGAAATGACACTCAGGGTCGGAACTGGAGAAGTCATTTCAGCTAAAGCAGTGGGAGCTGCGAAGTTATTTTTTAGAAATAGATTCTTACTTTTAGAAAGTTTGTTAATCGTTCCCAAGATTAAGAGGAACTTAATTTCTATTTCATGTTTGATTGAACAATCGTATACAGTTACTTTTGATATGAATGAAGCTTTCATTTATAAAAATGGTGTACTTATTTGTTCAGCCAAATTGGAAAATAACTTGTATGTTTTAAGACCAACCGAAAACAAAGCACTTTTAAATCACGGATTATTTAAAACTACTGAAACTCAAAGTAAAAGGCAAAAGATTTCTCCATCAAGTAACAATACTCATCTTTGGCATCTTAGACTTGGTCATATAAACATCGATAGGATCGGTCGTTTGGTAAAGAATGGACTTCTAAGTAAGTTAGAAGATGATTCACTACCACCTTGTGAATCTTGTCTCGAGGGAAAAATGACCAAGAGACCCTTTACTGGAAAAGGTTCAGAGCCAAAGAACCATTAGAGTTAATACATTCGGATCTATGTGGTCCAATGAAGGTAAAAGCTCGAGGAGGGTACGAATATTTCATCTCATTTATAGATGATTATTCAAGATATGGTTACTTGTACCTAATGGGACATAAGTCTGAAGCCCTTGAAAAGTTTAAGGAGTTTAAGACTGAAGTTGAAAACTTATTAGGTAAATCTATTAAAGTACTTCGATCTGATCGAGGAGGGGAGTATATGGATCAAAGATTCCAGGATTATATGATAGAACATGGAATCCAATCTCAACTCTCAGCCCTTGGTACACCTCAGCAGAATGGTGTGTCAGAAAGGAGAAATAGAACCTTGTTAGACATGGTTCGATCAATGATGAGCTATGCTCAATTGCCTAGCTCGTTTTGGGGGTATGCAGTAGAGACTGCGGTATACATCTTGAACAATGTTCCCTCGAAAAGTGTTTCTAAAACACCTTTAGAATTATGGAAGGGGTGTAAACCTAGTTTGCATCACTTTCGCATCTGGGGTTGTCCAGCACACGTGCTTGTGACAAATCCTAAGAAACTGGAATCTCTTTCAAAACTGTGTCAATTTGTTGGTTACCCTAAAGAAACGAGAGGTGGTTATTTCTACGACCCACAAGAAAATAAGGTGATTGTATCAACAAACACCACTTTCTTAGAGGAATACCACATGAGAGATCATAAACCACGAAGCAAAATAATATTAGGAGAATCTACTGAAGAATCATCAAGAGTTGTTGATGAAGTTGGACCTTCAACAAGGGTTGATGAAGGAACTAGTTCTTCAGATCCATCACGTCCATCTCAAACGTTGGGAATGCCTCGATGCAGTGGAAGGGTTGTATTACAACCTGACCGCTACTTGGGTTTAACTGAAACTCGGGTTGTCATACCTAATGATGGCATTGAGGATCCATTGTCCTATCGACAGGCAATGAATGACGAAGATAAGGATGAATGGGTCAAAGCCATGAACCTGGAAATGGAGTCAATGCACTCCAATTCTGTATGGGAACTTACAGATCTACCAAATGGGGTAAAACCCATAGGGTGCAAATGGATCTATAAGTGAAAAAAAGATGCAGCTTGAAAGGTACAGACCTTCAAAGCTAGACTAGTGGCAAAGGGTTATACCCAAAAGGAAGGGGTTGACTATGAGGAAACCTTTTCTCTTGTAGCCATGTTAAAGTCCATAAGAATTCTCTTATCCATAGCCACATATTATGACTATGAAATATGGCAAATGGACGTTAAGACTGCTTTTCTGAATGGTAATCTTGAAGAGAATATCTTCATGTCTCAACCCGAAGGGTTCATAGCCCAAGGTCAGGAACAAAAGGTTTGTAAGCTCAATCGATCCATTTATGGATTGAAACAAGCGTCCAGATCGTGGAACATTAGATTTGATACTGCAATCAAATCTTTTGGCTTTGACCAAAACGTTGATGAGCCTTGCATGTACAAGAAAGTCAACAAAAGGAAAGTTGCTTTTCTAATACTTTATGTAGATGATATCCTACTCATTGGGAATGATGTAGGATACCTCACTGACATTAAGAAATGGCTAGCAGCCTAATTCCAAATGAAAGATCTGGGAGAGGCTCAATATGTTCTGGGAATCCAAATCATTAGGGATCGTAAGAACAAAACAGTAGCTTTGTCTCAAGCAACGTATATTGACAAGATGTTGTCTCGATATTCGATGCAAAACTCCAAGAAGGGACCACTACCCTTCAGACATGGGGTACACCGGTCTAAGGAACAATCTCCTAAGACACCTCAAGAAGTTGAGAACATGAGACACATTCCCTACGCCTCAGCTGTGGGCAGCTTAATGTATGTTATGCTCTGCACTAGGCCTGACATATGTTATGCAGTGGACGTAGTCAGTAGGTATCAATCTAATCCAGGGTTGGACCACTGGGGAGCGGTTAAGAATATCCTCAAGTATCTTCGAAGAACGAGGGACTACATGCTTGTGTATGGAGCTAAGGATTTTATTCTTACTGGATACACTGACTCTGACTTTCAAGCTGATAAGGATTCAGAGAAATCCACATCAGGGTCAGTATTCACCCTCAATGGAGGAGCAGTAGTGTGGAGAAGCATCAAACAAGGATGCATAGCAGACTCAACCATGGAGGCTGAGTATGTAGCAGCTTGCGAAGCAGCTAAGGAGGCAGTATGGCTTAGAAAGTTCTTGACTGATTTGGAAGTGGTTCCGAATATGAACGTGCCCATAACACTATGCTGTGACAACAGTGGGGCTGTAGCCAACTCAAAAGAACCTCGAAGCCACAAACGGGGTAAACACATCGAGACGAAGTATCACCTGAGACGGGAGATTGTGCAAAGAGGAGATGTGATTGTCACTAAGATCGCCTCGGAGCATGATAACTGCCCAAAAGGTAGTTATTTAGGCCTCAATTATATAGGGATTTGTGTGTCCTTTATGCTTATTAGGGTTGGTTTTGGATAGATATTACATGTTTTAACCCATTTTGAAGAATGGAAGCAGTGGAAATTATTTTGTGTAGATTATGCTTCTGGGCGACTAGAGGGAGCAAATTATGTGCTGCAGCAAAACTGGGAGCAGAAACTGCCACATCACAGCTCGTTAGCCAACTTCATGAACCGACTTTTGTTGAGTTATTCTCGTGACAAAGGATCAAGGAGAGCCTTACACGTGTCCTAGTTGACCTAATTCAAAGCCTCTCATCCTTCTATAAAAGGAAGTAGTCGTCAAAGTCAAATTCATTCCATGTTTTCCCTTGGAAGCCGAATAGTATAGAGAAATTGAAGATCATAAAGAACACCATCATCCGCAAGCTGATTAACTTGTGATTATGGATATGCCTACTCAGATTGTGATTTGTATTTTTATACCTATTATGAACTAAGTAGCTAAGGTGTTGGTAGGAATAATGTGATTGTCGTGCTTCATCTTTAGTAATATATTGACTATTGCATTTTGGTTAATTGTTGTGCTTATTACCATTTTATGCCCGCCTGGCTAGCCGGTGTGAATAGCTCTCTCTAGTTTCCGGGATGATTTAGAGAGTGTGTGGCAATTATCCACACTACGATCATTGTGTATTGGTTAACGTCAGTGACTGAGCTAGGGATAGCCAGTTGCCTAGTGCTTGATCGGTCGTACTTCATTGGGGTTGGAACACATCCCATAAGATCCGGAGTTTCGGGAGGAATCCGCTAATAATACTGCGAGAAATGCATGATCAATAATATTGCTAGAGCATCTTTTAGAACAATCACTAAATCCTAACCAGCGCCTGTCTTTAATCTGTCTATCTATTTGTTTACTTGTTGTTCTGTCATTTATTTTGCCTCAGCATAATTCTTATAAAACCAAATCATTTTACCATCTTTGAAACCATTAGAAAGTTACACAAAATAGGTAGAGTGGAAACTAATTCAGGACTCGGATTGATAATATTACTTGCTGCAGACTGTGTATACTTGCACAGGAATTCTAGAGTCTTTTATACCATATTATTACTCACTCAAGGAACCCAACAAGTTTTTGGCGCCGTTGCCGGGGACTTGGATAAGTTTTTATCTGATCTATTTTTGTGTATGTGTTTTAGTGGTTTGGTGCTAGAACTTTTTTATTGTTTTTTTTTTTTGCAGGTGTGAGTTTGGTGCAGAGCGATCCACCTGGGGTACGGTTTGAGCTTGATCCAGAAATTGAAAGGACATTTAGGAATAGAAGGAGGGAGCAACGCAGAAACCAGATGGAGAACGTACCGCAACCTCCGCAGGTTCCTGAAGGTCCAGCAGCAGCAAACCCCAGTAGAATCCGTTGCTGCAGCAAAACCCGCTGTTTGAGCAAAATGAGCAGCAAAATAATCAGGCTGAGAATCCTATCCTGATAACGAACGATAGGACCAGAGCCATTCGAGCGTATGCTGTCCCGATGTTTAATGAGTTGAATCAAGGGATTGCACGTCCCCAAATCCAAGCGGCAAATTTTGAAATGAAACCGGTAATGTTTCAGATGTTGCAAATTGTGGGACAATTTCATGGTTTGACATTTGAAGACCCTCATTTACATCTTAAGTCTTTTCTAGGAGTTAGTGATTCTTTTGTAATTCACGGAGTGCCTAGGGATGCCCTTAGATTAACTTTGTTCCCGTATTCTCTTAGAGATGGAGCAAAGGCATGGTTAAATTCTTTTGCTCCAGGAACAATTAGGACATGGGATGAGTTAGCTGAAAAATTTTTGAGGAAATATTTCCCACCTAATAGAAATGCTAAATTAAGGATTGAAATAGTAGGGTTTAGGCAACTTGAAGATGAGACTTTTAGTGAGGCTTGGGAGAGGTTTAAGGAGCTTTTGTGAAAGTGTCCCCACCATGGTTTACCTCATTGTATTCAAATGGAAACATTCTACAATGGTTTAAATGGAGTAACCCAAGGTATGGTCGATGCTTCGGCTGGAAGGGCCCTTTTGGCAAAAACTTTTGATGAAGCTTATGAAATTTTAGAAAGAATATCTATTAATAGTTGTCAGTGGTCGGATATTAGAGGCACAAATAAAAAAGTTAAGAGTGTATTAGAAGTTGATGGTGTGTCCACCATTAGGGTTGATCTTGCTATGATTGCTAACACTCTTAAGAATGTGACAGTGATTAGTCATCAGCAGCCACCAGCTATGGAGCCTACTGCAGTGGTGAACCAAGTGGCAGAGGAAGCATGTGTCTATTGTGGTGAACACCACAACTACGAGTTTTGCCCCAGCAATCGAGCTTCTGTGTTTTTTGTAGGTAATTAGAGGAACAACCCTTAATCTAACTTCTATAATCCAGGTTGGCGCAACCAACCTAACTTCTCATGGGGAGGTCAAGGAAATAACGTACAAGCGCAACAAAAGATGAACCAGCTGGGATTTGCTAAAGCGCAGGTATTGCCCCAGCAAAATAAGCAGGCTTTGCCCCAGCAAAATTTGGGGAATTCTCTCGAGGCGATGATGAAAGAATTTATGGCTCGCACAGATACCGCAATTCAAAGTAATCAAGCTTCGATGAGAGCCCTGGAATTGCAAGTGGGTCAGCTAGCTAATGAGCTGAAGGTAAGGCCTCAAGGGAAACTTCCATCAGATGTTGAACACCCTGGAAGGGAAGGTAAGGAGCAGGTAAAGGCAGTAACTCTTAGGAGTGGTAAGCCATTAGAAGAAAGAATTGAGCCTAGTAAAACCCAGGTTATAGAGAAAAATGGTGATAAAAATGATATTGTTGAGAAAGAGTTGGAGTCTGGTCAGGGTGCTGGAGGCAGCAATAAAGATGCTGGAGCATCTGGGTCTGTTCCAGATGTGGAACCACCTTACGTGCCGTCCCCACCTTATGTACCACCTCTACCTTTTCCACAAAGGCAAAAGCCTAAGAATCAGGATGGTCAATTTAGGAAGTTTTTAGAGATTCTTAAGCAATTGCATATAAATATCCCTTTAGTAGAAGCTATTGAGCAAATGCCTAATTATGCTAAATTTCTTAAGGATATTTTGACTAAAAAGAAAAGGTTAGGTGAATTTAAAACTGTATCTCTTACTGAGGAGTGTAGTGCTATTCTTAAGAATGGGCTACCCCCCAAGGCTAAGGATCCAGGGTCATTTACCATACCTGTGTCCATAGGTGGAAAAGAATTAGGTAGAGCACTCTGTGATTTAGGCACAAACATTAACCTTATGCCTCTTTCGGTCTATCGGAAGTTAGGTATTGGTGAAGCTAGGCCTACCACAGTTACACTCCAATTAGCTGATAGGTCTATCACATATCCAGAGGGTAAAATTGAGGATGTCTTAGTGAAAGTAGATAAATTCATATTTCCTGTTGATTTTATTATTTTAGACTATGAGGCTGAAAAAGATGTCCAAATTATTCTAGGTCATCCATTTTTGGCTACTGGTAGGGCATCAATAGATGTTCAAAAAAGGGAATTAACAATGAGAGTCTGTAATGAGGAAGTGAAATTTAATGTGTTTAAAGCCATGAAATATCCAGACGAAATGGAGGATTGCTCCTTCATCAGGATTCTGGATAGCACAGTTATTGAGACAGCAATACAGGATTCGGTTGATAAGCATTCGGAAAAGCATGGAGAGGTTAGTGTAGAGGATTTTGAAATTTGTTCTTTAGATAGAAAAAAAGAAAAAGAATTGTTTAGATGTGAGGATGTTTTTGAGTCTTTAGATTTAGATCAAAGAAAGGCTCCCCCAATTAAGCCATCCCTGATTGAGGCACCTACTTTAGATTTGAAGTCCTTGTCGGATCATCTAAAGTACGTGTATCTTGGGGAAAGTGAGACGTTGCCCATTATTGTTGCATCAGATTTAATGCCAGAGCATGAAGAGGCCTTAATAAAATTGCTGCAGCAATACCGCAAGGCTATAGGTTGGACATTGGCTGATATTTAGGGAATTAGCCCATTTTTTTGCATGCACAAAATCACTCTAGATGAGGGATCCTTTAGGAGTATTGAGCAACAAAGAAGGTTTAACCCTGCAATGAAAGAGGTTGTTAAAAAGGAGGTAATTAAATGGTTGGATGTTGGGATCATTTATCCAATTGCCGATAGTAATTGGGTGAGCCCTGTCCAATGTGTTCTTAAGAAATGAGGTGTCACCGTTGTGAGCAATAAAGATAATGAATTAATTCCAACCAGGACAGTAACTGGCTGGAGGGTTTGCATGGACTACAGGAGGCTTAATAAAGCTACCCGTAAGGACCATTTCCCTCTACCATTTATTGACCAGATGTTGGATAGATTGGCTGGTCCGGCCTATTACTGTTTCTTGGATGGTTATTCTGGGTACAACCAGATTACTATTGCTCCTGAGGATCAGGAGGAAACCACTTTCACCTGTCCTTATGGGACATTCGCTTTTAGGAGAATGCCTTTCGGCCTCTGCAATGCTCCAGCAACATTTCAGCGGTGTATGTTAGCAATTTTTTCTGATATGATTGAGTCCACAGTTGAGGTATTTATGGACGATTTTTCAGTGTTTGGAGGGACTTTTCAGAGTTGTTTAGATAATTTAGGAAAGGTGTTAAAGAGATGTGAGGATACCCATCTAGTTCTTAATTGGGAAAATGCCACTTCATGGTGAAGGAGGGCATAGTGTTAGGACATAAAATTTCTAAAAATGGTTTGGAGGTCGATAGAGCAAAAATAGAGGTTATTGAAAGACTAGAGCCACCGAATTCAGTGAAGGGAATTCGGAGTTTTTTAGGACATGTTGGATTTTATAGGAGGTTCTAAAGGATTTTTCCAAAATCAATAAACCTCTTTGTAACTTATTGTGCACTGATCATGTTTTTTACTTTGATGCAGATTGTAGGAAAGCTTTTGAGACTTTAAAGGTTGCTTTAATCTCAGCACCCATTCTTTGCGCACCTAATTGGAATTTACCATTCGAGGTAATGTGTGATGTGAGTGATGCTGCGGTAGGTGCGATGTTGGGGCAAAAGCAGGGCAAATTCATCCATCCTATATATTATGCAAGCAAGGTTTTAAATGAAGCACAAGTCAACTATACAACTACTGAAAAGGAGTTGTTAGCTGTGGTGTTTGCTTTTGAGAAGTTCCGGCCATATTTGGTTGGATCCAAAGTCACGGTTTTTACGGATCATGCAACAATAAGGTATCTAATGTCTAAGAAAGATGCAAAGCCTAGACTAATTCGTTGGGTTTTATTGTTGCAGGAGTTCGACTTGGAGATAAAGGATAAGAAGGGATCAGAAAATGTCATTGCAGATCACTTATCTCGTCTTGATCCGTCATCATCTTCGTTGGCGCAATCTGCCATTTCCGATTCTTTTCCAGATGAACAACTCTTTGCTGTTGAGGTAAAGGTAGTTAGGGATGTCCCTTGGTATGTTGATATTGCCAACTTTTTGGTAAAGGGAGTCACTCCTTTTGACATGGATTGGAGGTAGAAGAAAAAGTTTAAGCACGATGTAAAATTTTTCTATTGGGATGAGCCATTTATGTATAAGCAATGCTCTGAAGGTATTATTCGTAGGTGTGTTTCAGGTGCTGAAGCAAAGGAAATCCTGGAGCAATGTCACTCTTCACCGTATGGAGGTCATTTCAGCAGTCAGAGGACAGCTATGAGGATTTTGCATTGCGGATTTTTCTGGCCTACGTTATTTAAGGATGCCCATTGGTTCTACAAGCAATGTGATGCTTGCCAAAGGAGAGGAAATCTAGGGCCTAGAGATGAAATGCCTCTTACTTACATTTTAGAAGTTGAATTATTCGATGTATGGGGTATTGACTTTATGGGGCCATTTCCCCCTTCTAATGGCAATGTTTTTATCTTATTGGCAGTTGATTATATGTCCAAATGGGTGGAGGCCATCGCATGCCATCAGAGTGATGCCAAGACAGTAGCAAGGTTTCTTCAATCGCACATCTTTGCGCGGTTTGGGACACTTAGGGCTCTAGTGAGTGATGAGGGTACACATTTTGTTAATAATATCTTAACTAAGCTTTTAGCTAAGTATGGGATTAAGCATAGGATAGCTACCCCTTATCACCCACAAGCAAATGGACTAGCTAAAATTAGTAATAGGGAAATTAAAGCTATTTTAGAGAAAGTAGTCCATCCATCTAGAAAGGATTGGTCCTTTAGGTTGGATGAGGCTCTTTGGGCTTATAGGACAGCTTATAAGACTCCTCTGGGTATGTCTCCCTATAGGTTAGTATATGGGAAACCTTGCCATTTACCATTAGAGCTAGAGCATAAAACATTTTGGGCTCTGAAAAAGTTAAATTTTGATCTGAGTCATGCAGGAGCAATAAGAATGCTACAGCTTAATGAGTTAGAGGAGTTTCGTCAATTTTCTTATGAAAATGTGAAAATGTATAAAGAAAAGACTAAGCTGTGGCATGACAAGAAAATTAAATCTAAGGAGTTTGTCAAGGGTCAAAAAGTTTTGCTTTATAATTCTAGATTAAAATTATTTCTTGGAAAATTAATATCTAAATGGTCAAGACCATTTATTGTGATTGAGGTTTTCCCCAATGAAGCAATTACTTTGCAGGATGAAAAAGATGGGAGAGTGTTCAAGGTGAATGGACAGCGTGTGAAGCATTATTGGGGTGAGGAGTTTCGGTCGAAATATCCTTCCCTAAGGTTGGTTGATGATTGAGAGAGCAGGACTTTTGCGGGAGCATTTCACAGAGAAAAATTTTGAGCTCCTAGAGTTTGTATTAATTTTGTTTTTCGTTGATTTGATTTTAATTTCGGTTAGGTTAGATTTGATTTTGCATGATTTATTAGATTTTATCTTTTAAGTATTTTTATTATTTTTGGTAGTTTAGATTTTATCTATTTTTTATTTTATTTTATTTTCGGGTCATTTATTTAAATTATCTTTGAATTATCTTTTAATTGGTTTGATTTTATTAGATTTTATCTAGATTTTATTTGCAGATATTTGAATTCGGTTTAATTTGAATTAATAAAGATTTTCCATAATTTATTTGGCATCTCTTGAGAATAAAAGATTAAATTTGATTTGTTCG
Source organism: Luffa acutangula (assembly GCA_036850905.1). Taxonomy (NCBI): domain Eukaryota; kingdom Viridiplantae; phylum Streptophyta; class Magnoliopsida; order Cucurbitales; family Cucurbitaceae; genus Luffa; species Luffa acutangula. The sequence goes on from CM072090.1 coordinate 9,122,959, forward strand.
GTAAAATTTAAAATTTGAATTTAAAAGATCTGATTTTCCTGATTTGAAATTTAAATTTTGTATCCAAGATTTTTCAGGAGGTTGTTGCAGCAAAAGAATGGCTGAAGCAAATCGTCCGAGTAAGAATGGATTTCATTAGAAATTTGTTATTTTTACCGTTGGGATTTTATTTGAATTTGCGCAGGTAAATTTGCATGTATCATCTAATGAGGCCACATGTCCCACAACAATCATCCAAAGGCTTTGATGGTAGACAACGCATAGGGATTTACCGTGGGCGATTGGACTTCACAATTTTTACCGTTGCTGGTTTCAAGTTTTTAGGTTGCATGCGATTAAACGGTAATATAATTAATGTACCAAATCTTTTCAGTTAGGATTTGAATTTGCTGGAGCCTGATTTATTCACAGACTCTGGTACGTTTCTTCTTACTTCATCTTTTTGTTTCAATCTTGTCATCTGCAATTTTCTTTCTTTTTCCCTTTCATTCTCTGCAAAACCCTTTGAGTTATCTATGGCCAAAACAAGAGCTAGGAAAGAGAGGGAGAGTGAAGAGGAGGAGGTACCGGTCACACCGGAAGTGCAAAAAAGGAAAACCAAGAAGAAAAGAACGCCAGAGGAAAAGGAAGCAAAGAAAATGAGAAGGGAGCAAAGGGCTGCAGAACAGGAGGAAGTTCAGGAGGTGGCAGAAGTTGTTGCCACTACTGCGGAGGAAGGAAGTACTCAAGAACCTGAAGTGAAAAACCCAGATACGGTTCAAGAAAAGATTGCTGAGAAAAATCAAGAAACAGAAGTTGAGGAGCAGGCCACAGGTATGCCTGAAAAAGAGAAGACACCGGAGCCGGAGGCTCATGTTGAAGTTGTAATGCTTGAACCACCCAAGCGTCGTCGCATCAAACGGAAGGCGGGTCGCGTAAGGGTGATTCGGAACACTCCATCGCCTCCGACGTCAGACTCTGAGGAAGAAAAGAGAGAAGCTGAAAAATAAGGCAAAGGAAGAAGAGGCAAGGAAGGCAGAAGAAGAGCATTTGCGCGAACAAAGAGAAAACAAGGGCAAAGGAATTGCCGAAGCATCAGGTGAGATTGAGGAGCCGAGGGTACCGTTCATTCGCTTCGTCAACGAACTTGCCAAACCAAAATATCAAGAGGTACTGAAGCGTGTGATAGCGAGCATAGCTAGCTATCTTTACTTATTGAATTTAGCTAGTCTTTTATGATTATTGGCCATTTTATTGCACTTTATTGTTTCTTTTGTAGGAAATGGTTGATTGGAGCTATAGCGCAATAATGGAGTTAATCGGGTGCTCGGGGCGTGAAAAGATGCAAAGGATTGAAAAAGCTTCAAAGAGAAAAAAGTCAAAATTGGGTCAAATGCAGGCTAGCGTCGAGACGCCAGCCCTTGAGCGTCTCGACGCTGGCATTCCATATCAGAATAGGCGCGAAATCGTCGCAACGTCGAGACGCTGCGACCTTAGCGTCTCGACGCTACGACGAAATTTTACTATATAAGCATCCTTTCGGCTAGGTTTTGGGAGGAATGAATTTTGGGACTTCTTGGGGCCGAAAACAGAGCAAAAATAGAGCATATTGGAGCTGAAGCTAAGGGAGAAAATCGGAAATCAACCCATTGTTAGTGGGGATCGTGACGGGGACATCGGACTCGACCTACATTGAGTTTTCTTTTCCCTTTCCTTTTCTTTAGCTAGACTTTATGGCTTTATTTTGTTTAGTTGAGCTTGTAATTAGATTCATGAGTAGCTAAACTCATAGCTTAGGGATTGATGTAGTTGATTAAGTTTATGGATTGAATTTATGGTTTAAGTTGTGCAATGTTTATTATGTTTGTAATCTTGATTTAATGCTTTCAATTAATTGGCCATTAGTTGAATGATTTAAGTTTTGAATCTAGCTCGGGAGAGGGGATTTAATATAGACTTACTCAAGATTGCATGACTAAGGTTTATTTTCTAATTCATGACGGTTTTAGATTAACCTTGGAATAGGTCAAAAGATCTCATTGCCTTGCATATTAATAGACTTAGATAGGGATATCAAGTTGATTAATTTGCATGAGAATCAACTATACTCGGGAGAGGTAGTTGTGATTAAAGGGTCTTAGGCTCATAATTTCATTGTGCATAATAACTTACTCTTTAAAATCAATCCTAGACTAAATCGGCGAAATCAATTCCCTAAGTATTTTTCCCAATTGAATTTTCATTCTTTTTACTTGTTTTGATTTAGTTTTCATACCATTCATTCATCACTTTTTGATCCCTAAATAAAATTGAGCGAGATAATTCACAATACTTGATTTGCTTAAAAATCCAATCCAGTGGACGACACTCGTTTATACGAACACTTTATTATTTCTTGACCCGTGCGCTTGCGGTAAGGAAAATTCCACATCAGCGTGATTTCTTGTTCGAGCGGGGATTTGGCAGTGATTTGCCCAGGTTCTTGGAGTCTGAAATAGCGAGCCTTGGGTGGAGGCAGTTTTGTGCGAAGCCTGATCCTGTCAATGCCAACATCGTTCGTGAATTCTATGCCAATCTTGACGTTAAGGATGATTTTGAAGTTATAGTGCGAGGAGTACAATGGAGCCCAGAGGCCATTAATAATTTGTTTGATCTCCAAGACTTTCCACATGCAGTTTTTAATGAGATGATGGTTGCCCCATCGAGCGACCAATTAAGTGCGGCGGTCCGAGAGGTAGGTGTTGAGGGGGCTCAATGGAGGGTGTCGCAGACGCGGAAGCATACATTTCAAGGTGCCTATTTAAAGAGTGAAGCCAACGCTTGGATGGGCTTCATTAGGCTCCGCTTACTGCCGACAACGCACGACTCCACTAAATCTCGGGATAGAGTGTTGCTTGCCTTTGCCATCCTTAGATCAATGAGTATAGATGTTGGAAAAATAATTTCTACTGAGATTGCTGACTGTTGGCGCAAGAAGGTGGGGAAGTTGTTCTTCTCGAACACAATTACTATGCTATGCAGACAAGCAGGGGTTCCAGTGGATGAAAGTGATGTGATTTTATTCGATAAGGGGATCATTGATACGCCCAATTTGGCGCGGCTCCAGCGCACGCAGGAGATACGACAAGGCGGGCTTATCTACGGCATTAACACGATTCTAGAACAATAAGCACTTTTGGCCAGCAGGTAGGAGTTTGCTGAGAGGCAGACTTTAACCTTCTGGACCTATGTTAAGAATCGTGATGCTGGTTTGAAGAGGGCGCTGCGAGAAAATTTTTCAAAGCCATATCCAGCTCTCCCTGCATTCCCTGAAGACTTACTGAACCCCTGGATTCCACCGCCGCCTGCTGAGAGGGAAGATGGAGAAGAAGATTTGGGTCAGGAGGATTTGAGCGCGCAATATTTTTGATGAAATATTTTGTTTGCTGGCGCATTCCTGACCCCATTTTCTTATACGATTGCTTGTCTTGTTTCTTTTTAATTTTTCTGCTTTGAAAAAAATATATCTCTCCTTATGTAATATCTTTTTCTATGTTTTTAATGAAATTTCCCGTTGTTTCTGTTCCACGAGCTAACTAATTTTCTTCTGAATTTTTTAAGCTTGGACTGATTAAGCTTAATTAGGTCAAGGTATTCTTATCTCCAGAAACCTTTTGCTTGAGCATTTCTTCTAGCCTGGACTGTTGCTGCGGCAAAGAAGATTTTGAAGGTAGTATTGACTTGTATGATCCACTTTAAGCTTAATCTGAGTCCCATGTTTAGTTTAAAAATTCAGATAGAAAAATTTAAGTTTGGGGGTATAGTTGCTTTATTAATAATTCATTGGGGACAATGAATAATTCAAGTTTGGGAGACTTTTTGCTACTCCAATTATTTTGCTCGAGCATTCCTCTCCTTCAAATTAAAATTTGTTAGGTTATTGAGTAACCGGGGACATTTGTGATACCCACAGTTTGTCTTCGCGTCAAAAGATGACCTAGGAAATATGGAAAAAAAATGATAAATGATTTGCTGAAAAGAATTGATTGTTGAAAATTTTGCTGGAAAATTGACGGAGCAAAAGTTTTGAGGGATGAATGATGATCCAGCAGTTTTTCTGTCTCCCAGAACTTAGGTGAGCTTCATAATAAAATGTCGCCATTCTGAGGAGCAAGAGATAGAATAACTAAGGATTTTTTTAGCTTTATAATTGAGCCTAGTTGGTGATGAGCTTGAGGCAAGGGTATACTGCACCATAAAGTGAGTCATCCCATGCTTCAGAGCTTATGACTGTAAGGCTGCTTTAAGTCTGATAAACAAGGATATAAACCCCTTTAAAAATATGTTTTGAAATGTCTGATAATAGAGCTAGGCTATGGTGAGTTCTTAGAATTGAGTTGAAAGGTGGTAATTATTTGTCCATGCCGGAGGAATCATTTTGCCGCAGCAGAGCTTGGTTTTGCAGAGTGCTCAGGTAAAGGTTAAAGGTAGTGTTGGACTGTCTGGTTTGATTAAGCTAATTCTTTGTCTAATGTTTTTAAATTCTTAAGGGAAGGTGAGTTAGTATTGCTCGGGACGCGCAATAGTTCAAGTTTAGGGGTATGATAACTGCTCAAAAGGTAGTTATTTAGGCCTCAATTATATAGGGATTTGTGTGTCCTTTATGCTTATTAGGGTTGGTTTTGGATAGATATTACATGTTTTAACCCATTTTGAAGAATGGAAGCATTGGAAATTATTTTGTGTAGATTATGCTGTTGGGCGACTGGAGGGAGCAAATTCTGTGTTGCAGCAAAACTGGGAGCAGAAACTGCCACATCACAGCTCGTTAGCCAACTTCATGAATCGACTTTTGTTGAGTTATTCTCGTGATAAAGGATCAAGGAAAGCCTTACACGTGTCCTAGTTGACCTAATTCAAAGCCTCTCATCCTTCTATAAAAGAGGAAGTAGCCGTCAAAGTCAAATTCATTCCATGTTTTCCCTTGGAAGTCGAATAGTATAGAGAAATTGAAGATCATCAAGAACACCATCATCCGCAAGCTGATTAAGGAGTTTATTTTCTTTATTAACTTGTGATTATGGATATGCCTACTCAGATTGTGATTTGTATTTTCATGCCTATTATGAACTAAGTAGCTAAGGTGTTGGTAGGAATAATGTGATTGTTGTGCTTCATCTTTAGTAATATATTGACTATCGCATTTTGGTTAATTGTTGTGCTTATTACCATTTTATGCCTGCCTGGCCAGCTGGTGTGAATAGCTTTCTCTAGTTTCAGGGATGATTTAGAGAGTGTGTGGCAATTATCCATACTACAACCATTGTGTATTGGTGAACGCTAGTGACTGAGCTAGGGATAGCCAGTTGCCTAGTGATTGATCGGTCGTACTTCATTGGGGTTGGAACACATCCCAAAAGATCCAGAGTTCCGAGAGGAATCCGCTAATAATACTGCGAGAAATGCATGATCAATAATATTGCTAGAGCATCTTTTAGAACAATCACTAAATCCTAACCAGCGCCTGTCTTTAATCTGTCTATCTATTTGTTTACTTGTTGTTCTGTCATTTATTTTGCCTCAGCATAATTCTTATAAAACCAAATCATTTTACCATCTTTGAAACCATTAGAAAGTTACACAAAATAGGTAGAGTGGAAACTAATTCAGGACTCGGATTGTTAATATTACTTGCTGCAGACTGTGTATACTTGCACAGGAATTCTAGAGTCTTTTATACCATATTATTACTCACTCTAGGAACCCAACAGAGCACAACATCGCTGATCCATTTACGAAGGCTCTCACGACTAAAGTGTTTGAGGGTCATCTAGAGGGTCTAGGTCTACGAGATATGTATGACATCTAATCTAGGGCAAGTGGGAGAAATGTATAATGGGTATAAGGATGCCCTAGTTCATTGTATTATTTTTAATATACATGACATTTCCAGCTGTAGATTATTGCATTTACATCCCACTAACTAGTGTTTTAGTTCAAGTGGGAGTTTGTTGGGTTTTATGCCCTAAAACTCGTAGATAGTGAATGTAACTGTTGACCGGATATTAATGAAATAATATTGATATATTTTTTCATTAATTGTTATTAGTTATTTTATATTTGTCTTTGCCTAATAATAACCCTAATCCAATAAACTAGACATCCAAGGCTGTAATATGAGTCTTGAACTATATGTAGCGACATATGAAATCATTGTTCAAGAAACAACCTAAAGGGTCTATAGTATAGGGATAAGTCTGGGTGCCTTATCCTGGTGACACTATGGATACGGCCCACTTTGTATTTGATACAAACGCTGCGATCCAACGCTTTCGTGTAGGAGACATGCGAGTGGGGGTATCCTATGCAATGAGTTTGCATAAGACCGGACCGAGAAATAGTAACCACTGGTTATAACACCATTAACTAGTTGGTTTTCTATTTCACTAGGACGACCTAGACGACTTAGTCTTAATCCTGAGTTGATTATGGACTCCTGCTCATGAGAGATTGTCCTTTGATTTGCATGGGTGAGAGTGGCCAGTACGCCGACTCAATAAGCCTACCATTTTGGGGACCAGACCGAATGGGGAGTTGGGAACGTAATCGTGCAAGATGGAATTCACTCCTTCCCGACTTTAGGGAAGTAGATGAGTGTTCCCTTAAGTGGTTACTCTGAGTCTTGAACAAAGGGCCCTACCCTCTCAATGGCACGAGAGGGTTTTCTGTTTGATGGTTGGACCACAAACAGGTTGTTCATTAGAGGAGAACTGATACTTAAGGAAATAGAGGTAACCCAGGGGTAAAACGGTAATTTGACCCAGCTGGTGTTACGGACACTCGTGAAGGACTAACTAGTCGATATTGGTCTATATCCGTGGACACAGAAAATATGTCTGCAGTGAGAAGAGTGCAACTGTGAGTCTATAGTGGAATGAACGCACAGTTAACGAATATTGATTAATGTGGTTAATGAGTTTGACCAATTAATCTCACATCGTTGGAGCTTCTGATATGCAGGTCCATTAGGTCACACTGGTAGCTCATAAAGTAATTTGAGGCAACTAAGTAATAAATGTAAATTGAAAATGTTCAATTTACTAAGGGAAACAAATATAATATATATTGATATATTATTATGAGAGAAATTAATATTTGAAGAAATTCAAATATAAATTTATGGAAGTTTGAAAGAGTTCAAATAATGAATGAATTAATTTAAGGCCTTAAATCTATTTGGGCGAGTTAATTAATTCAAGGCCGGAGATTAAATATGTGATATTTAATTGGTGGTTAATTAATTTAAGAATTCATTAACCGGGAATTAATCAATTATGGAAATAATTAATCACTTAAGGAAGTGATTAATCATTTATGAAAATGATCTAATCAGTTATGGAAGTAATTAGACATTTGTGGAAAAGATTAATCAATTATGGAATTGATTGATCATGACTGATTAAATAAGGAATAAGATTGAATCAATTTTGGAAAAGATTGATTTAATTGAATATTTTATTCATGGCCTCTCTTCTATAAATAGAACACTAGACCTAATTGGTCCATGACACTTTGCTCTTGCTCTTAGACTCTCAAGACAAGACCTAGAATTCTCTCTAGCCTCCCGCTTAGAGAAAGACTCCCACAAGTCTTTTGCCTCCTATACTTAGAGACATACCGGTGTAACCTCTGTGGTTATTGTGTCATTCAAAGGAGAAATTTCCAGCGATCACAAGAAAAGGAGGCTGTTGCGTTTTCGTTCGTGGAGCGTCGTTGGCGAAGAACGGTCAAGTCTACAACGAAGGTTTGTAACGGTTCTTCCTTCTTTCTTTAGAAAAGCATGAAAATAAATTTAGATTTATTTTTTAGCATGTTTAAACCAATTTTCCAGCAGCTTTAAAGAGTGTTTAAAGTTTGTTTGAGTTTTCGTAACGGTATTTTAATGTTAATTAATATACGGCGTAAGGTCCAATCGATGCGCTTCCGCTGCGTGGGGACTTTTATTCCCTTCAGGAACAACCTCTCTACTATCCCTAATTCGGGTAGGAGTGAATTCCTTCTTACACGACTATGTCCCCAGCTATCTACCCGTTCCTATCCCTGAAATGGGAGGCTTATTGAGTCGGCGATACTGAGCCACTCTCACCTATGAAGATCTAAGGATAAGCCTGAATAAACAGGAGTTCATAGTTAGCTCAGAATTAAGATCGAGTTACCCAGGTCATCACATGAAATAGTCAGTCTCGTCAGTAAACGGTGTTATAAAGCGAGAGCGACTTATTTCTCGGTCCTGGTCTTATGCAAACTCATTGCATAGGACGCCCCCACTCGCATGTCTCTACATGGACGATTTAGGATCACATCGTCTATATCATCTATAAAGTGGGTCGCGTCTCATAGTGTCTCCAGAATAAGGTACCCAACCCTATCCCTATACTATAGATCGTTTTGGCTATTACTCAAGCTTGATTCATTTTTTATGTCTCTACATAAAGCTCAAGTATTCATCCTATAGCCATGGATCTTAGTTTATTGGATTTGGATTATTATATGTGCAATTTACTTTATTCAGTAATAACTTTACTGAATTAATCTCGATAACGCCTTTATCGAATAAGTATGTATAATTCGTTTAACATTCACTATCTACGAGTTTTAGGACACAATCCCAACAAACATGTCTTCCTTTTTGGGGATAAGACCGAGTGGGAGGATCTTAGTTTATTGGATTTGGATTATTATATGTGCAATTTACTTTATTCAGTAATAACTTTACTGAATTAATCTCGATAACGCCTTTATCGAATAAGTATGTATAATTCGTTTAACATTCACTATCTACGAGTTTTAGGACACAATCCCAACAAACATGTCTTCCTTTTTGGGGATAAGACCGAGTGGGAGGCTGGGGACATGACAACATAAGAAAGAATTCACTCCGTCCCACTTTTAGGAGAAGTAGATGAGTGTTCCCTTAAGTGGTGACTCTTGGACTTGAACAAAGGGATCCCGCTCTCTCACTGGCCCGAGAAGGACTTTCTGTTTATTGGTTGGACCATAAACAGGTTCTTCATTAGAGGAGCACTGGTATTTAAGGAGATAGATGTAACACAGGGGTAAAACGGTCATTTGACCCAACTGTAGTTACGGACACTCGTGAAGGATTGACTTACCGATATAAGTCTATATCCGTGGACACAGAAATGTTCTATAGTGAGAAGAGTTCAACTGTGGGTCTTTAGTGGAATGACCCACAGTTAATGAATATTGGTTAACTTGATTAATGAGTTTAATCGGTTAACCTCATATCATTGGAGCTTCTGATCTGTAGGTCCATTAGGTCCCCCTACTAGCTCGTAAAGAGTAATTAGGAACAAATATATCTGGAGAGAATTTGAATAGTTCAAATTCATATTGGGAATTAAGTTAATTGTATGAGATGCAAATTAATATAATGTATAGTGATGCATTAAAATATAAAGTCTAATTGGAGATTAAACTTTATTATATTGAGATATTGATATATTTGAAAGAGTCCAAATATATGTCTAATTAAATATATTAGAAGATGAATTAATTAATTATTCAATTTAGTTTAAATTAAATGAGATTTAATTAAACTACAGTCTATGAGAGAAATAAATATTTTAAGAAGTTCAAATATTAATATGAATTTGATTCATATTAAATTTATAGGATATAAGAGAATTTGAAGGAGTTCAAAATTTAATATGAATTCGATTCATATTATAGAATTAATTAATTAAAAGTCTGAAATTAAATATATGATATTTAATTGGGTAATTAATTAATTAACTAATAGAAGGTCTGAAATTAAATATATGATATTTAATTGGTGATTAATTACTTAAAGAATTAATTAATTAGAAATTAATCAATTATGGAAATGATTAATCACTTATGGAAGTGATCTATCATTTATGAAAAAGATTAATCAATTATGGAATTGATTGGTCATGGAATTGATTAATTGTGGAAAAGATTAAATCAATTATGGAAATAATTGATTTTAAATGAATATTTTATTTATGACCTTTCTCCTATAAATAGAACATTAAACCTAGGGTTTAGGTACTACAACATAAGGCCACAAGAATGCAGTCTTGCATTCTCTCTAGCCTCCCTCTCATATACTCTCAACCCAAGAACTCTAGGGAGAATTTTCTCTCTAGAGTTTTTCCCATTCAAGATTAGGTAGTCCCACAACTACGTTCCTAATCTCAGAGTCGTAGTAGGGAAGATCAATTGGTAGTGTCCCAATTGTTGACGCTTGATCCAAAATCAAGAAAGGTGTCTGTTGAAGTATTCAGAGTCGTAAACGACGGTATGTTTGCTTATCCCCTTTAGATTTAGATCTAATAATTTTTGTATGCTTAGCCTTAAGTTTGTATAGAATTTGTTCTATGTTTTCTTTGCCAATGTAATAGTATTTTTGGATAAACAAAATTAACTACGAATCAGCCCCAATTACGCTTCCGTTTTAACGGAATTGGGGAATTTCAAATCCTTACAATTGGTATCAGAGCCGATTGTAGATTTAACTTCGTTTCTCTAAAATTAGCATTGGTTCAATGGTGAGTATTTTAATTTCATATATGTGATATTTTTTTAATTTACAAAATTGATTATTTAGGCATATTTGTTGACATTAGATTAATGTTTTTTTTATATTAGATCAATTGTAAATGCCAAAAAGGAAAATATTTGAAGACCAAGATATGTCTTGGATTTAAATTATTGTAATTTAAATTGCTTTCAATTTCTTAGGATATGCCAAATATGCCGGTCATCTTTGGTAGCTTTAATTTAATTATGCATGTGATGTATGTATTAAATTAATTGATTGTTGCATAAAGTATGTCATTTAGCTTAAAATCCCACCATAGGTTAAGCATATTCATGCATATTTATTATTATAAATGTTATAATGTATGAAATATGTATGAATTTTATTTTTATGAGTATTTAATATAAATTGCTATGATTAAATGGATGAAAATTGAGAAGCTCATTGAGCGTGAAATTACTTTAGTAAAGAATATAAAGAGTTATATTTATGAAAGTAATTTATATGCTTATTTATTTTCATGAGCTATTAATATAAAGTGTTATGTTAATGTATGAAAATGTGAATGCTTATTTTAATTTTCTTGGGTAATTAATTTAGGAGTTAGATTAATTGAAGAAAATTAATTTGCATTGAGCATGAAATTACTTTAGTTTAAAAATATAAAAAGTTATATTTGTGAAAGTAATTTATATGCTAATTTATTTTCATGAGCTATTAATATAAAGTGTTATGTTAATGTATGAAAATGTGAATGCTTGTTTTAATTTTCTTGGGTAATTAATTTAAGAGTTAGATTAATTGAAGAAAATTAATTTGAATTGAGCATGAAATTACTTTAGTTTAAAAATATATAAGAGTTATATTTATATAAGTAATTAACATGCTTAATTAATTTTCATGATATATTATTATAAATGTTATGCTAATGTATGAAAATGGTAATGCTTAATTTTAATTTTCTTGTATAATTAATTTAAGAGTTAGGTTAATTAAAAGGAAATTAAATTGCATTGAACATGACATTACCTTAGATTAATATAATTGTTATATTTTTGGTATGTCATGTATGTTAATGTATGGTTTTATAAATTAATTAGAATTTGATTGTTAATTTATTCACCATAGTAGCATGTTATAGGGTTAATTCATTAAAATTTATAATAGTTATAAAATTAATGAATAGAAACTGTTAACCTATAACAAAGAATTGCATGCAAACATAGGATCTTAGGATAAAGGAATTAATTTTAAAATGTTTAAAATTAATTAGGCCTAAGATCACATTTCTAATAGGATTAGAATTATTCTTACTTAGAATTAAAATTAGTTTTAATTGACTAAGTAGGAAAGACATTACTATGATTATAAGGGAACTCCACCGGTTAAGATCTGTCTAAGGCTGGGGGTATTTAAGTTGGCGGTTTACGGAACACCTCCTACTTGGGAACTGACGCGGAATACCGGAGTTGAATTAATCATAGTTAAATGTTAGCATGCAATGTCACAAGGTTTGTTAAAAGTATTTAATACACCTAGATCTTTAGAGTAAAGACCTTACATTACTGTGGTTATAAGGGAACTCTCTCAGTAAAGTTCTGTCTAAGGCTGGGGGTACTTAAGATGACGGTTTACAGAACACCTCCTACCTGGGAACGGACCCGAACCTTGAGTTGAATTAACCATAGTAATGTTGACTTGCAATGTTGGGTTTATTAAAAGAAGTTTAATTCACCTAAAACATTGCGGTTGAATCCTTTCCATAATTGTTATAATAGCATCAAGCTTAGATAGATTGACTTAGCTTAATTTTATCTAAGCTAAACAACCTTAAATTAACCTTAGGACATTTTCAGTGGGAGGAAAATTACAAAACGAGATTTAAATCATGCTTTGCTCCTACGTCCCTATATTCACAACGTAAGGTTCATGCTCGGCTTCGAGTCGCCTTAGGAGCGGCCTCCCTTCGGAAAGTGTTTATATGGATCAATAACAAGGTGAATGGGAAAAATGTCTAGAATAAGTGGGAGCGGGACACGTGTCAACGTATCCCTCGGTCTCCGCCCCTAGTTCGCACCGTGAGAGTCCTATGATCTGCCTGCAGATTGTCCTGGCGCAACCATCCCTTCGGAGGGCCTGATCATAGGATTCGGAACACCGCGAACTCCTGAATAGGATAGGGTCACTTAGGCTAATCACCAACAGTTGTCTTTCCCTTCGGTAGCCTGTTGGTGTGTTCCTCTGAGATCTGAAAGTTGGAGGGTTACACTTACGGGGATGAGTTAAATGTGTTAACTAATCCTTGGTCGAACAATGGTAACTAAACGCTAACGGAATATGAGTTATTCTGGTGTTAGAGTTTGGTTGAGATTGTCTCAATTTAGAGGAGGAGTAGCTGACCACCCTTCGGTGGTTCTTGTTCTAAACCTTTGAAGTATCGTTGCAAAAACTAAATCAATAGTTTTATAGGGTTTCTTTGATTGCTTATTTGTTTTTACAGAATTTGATTGGATTATTTGTAATGGGTTAGTGCTATTAATAATACAAGTAATTTGTTACTTCAACAATTATATAATAATTTTATGTGTATTGTCTTACGTCATTTTATAAATAACGATAATACAACATGCTAAAACGACAAATTGTGGTAAATAAGTCTAGGATTATTCTTAACTGAGGAATGTCCTCATGCCCCATATGTTTAAATCATTAAGAATTGTTCTGGATGAATATGACATAGAACCCTGCTTAGCAAAAAGAAAACTTGTTCAAGACCGTAATTTTCATTTACTTGTCTTGAAAACGTGATTAGTGAAGAATAGTGATTCTCCCTGAATACTTGATTCAGGAGCCACAAATCATGTGTGTTCTTCTTTTAAAGGAATAAGTTTCTGGGAACAGCTTGTTGCTTGTGTAATAACTCTCAAAGTTAGAATTAGAGAGGTTATTTTGGCTATAGCAGTGGGGAACATTAAGTTATTTTTCTCAGTGGGAGAAAATACATATTATTAGATAATGTGTATGTAATTCCTAAGATCAAAAGAAATTTGATTTCTGTGTCTTATTTGCTAGAACAATGTTACTCTTTACCTTTCTCTGCTAACGCAGTTTTATTTCAAGAAAGGTTGTTGACACTTTTTTAGCTTTACTGAAAAGTAACCTAAATGTTTAAGACTAATCAAGAGTAAATCAGTCATGAACACTGAGTTGTTTAAGACTGCTACTACTCAATGTGAAAAGAGGCAAAGGATTTCTCCCAAAGGAAAATACCTTTCTTTGGTTTTAAGGTAGACCAATTAATCTCAATTTGATTAGGAGATTGGTCAAGAGTGAACTTCTAAGCGAGTTAGAAGATGACTCTCTACTACCTTGTAAGTCATGCCTTATGGGCAATATAACTGATAGGTCTTTTACTGGACAAGATCTCAAAGCCAAGGAGCCCTTGGAGCTTGTACATTTAGATCCTTGTGGTTCAATATGTTAAAGTAGTGGGGGGCATGAATAATTCATCTCTTTTGGATGATTATTCAAAGGTATAAGTATCTTTACCTAATGCAACTTAAGTTTGAAGCTCTTAAGATATTCGAAGGGGCTTAGGATTGAAGTTGAAAACTTGTTAGGTGAGATGATAAAAACACTTTGATCTGATCAAAGTGTTGAGTATAGGGATTTAAGATTACAGGACTATTTGATAGTACATGGGATCACACCCTAGATCTCATTTAGGAGAAATAGTGTAACGCCCCGTGCGCTTTAAGTGTATTTAAATCCTGAGTTTAGAGTTGAAAGAAAAATATGAACTTTATTTTGGCTTGAACTTAGGGGTTTAATTTTAAACCAAGGTGTTTGGGAATTTAACGTTATTAAATAAAAAATCTCTCCCTAAAGTTTGTTAAGCGTGGTTTGTGTTCAGTTGAGGAATCTCAACGTTATAATTTAGTTATATGCTGAATAATGGGTTTTAGTTGAGGGAAATCCTATTTTTGGGCTTAAGGTTATTTGGAAAAAGAAAAGGAATTTTAAAGAAAAGGAAAAGAAGAAGAAAAAACCCTAGAGCTCTCCCTCTTCATCTCTTTTTCTCCTTCTTGTGTGAGGCAGCACACTCCCCCCCCCAAGCCGAGTTCGCGCCGCCGCCATTTGGAGTCGTGCGTCTCTGTTCAGCCGCCGCTTTCAGTCGCTGCCACGTCGAATCACGCAGCCACCCTCCCTTCACGAGCTCTCTCCATGAGATCTCTCTTTCTGCGTCATCTCTCCCTTCCCCGTCGGTCTCTCTCCCTCTGGTCGTTCTGGTCGTGCAGCGGTAGCCACCTCCCTTGCAGTCGTGTCGCCCAACCCCTGTAGTCGCCGCCCAACCCCTGTAGTCGCCGCCGACGCCCAAGCCCGCCGCTGCCGGAGCTCGTGTAGCGCCGTCATCGCGTGGGTTCTCTTCCCGCGACGTTTTCTCTCTTTTCCTCGCATTTTTGGCCAAGAAATCGTGGGTAAGTCTCTTTTCTCTCGATCTAGGTGTTTTAAGGCTCGATCTAACTCCCTTGGGTCCTTATTGGTTAGATCTTGCACGGACAGCAGCTCGAAGCGCCGTCTCTTCCGCGTTTCAACCTTAGAAAGTCGTGGGTAAGCCTTTTCCTTTCCTTTCCTTGTGGTTTTAAGGCTGGATCTAAGTTCCTCTAGGTTCATTTTGGTTAGATCTCGCGTGCCTAGAAATTCGGAGTCCCGTCGACCTCGCTTCAGCCGATCCCGCCTCTGTCCAGCAGCATTCTTGGTTGTTTTTGGTGATTGTTTGGCCTTAGGTCGCTCCGTTTGGTAAGTTTATGCTTTACCCACTCTTGGTTGAAGCTTAAATTTGATTACCCATTAGTATTAGGTGCTGAAAAGTTTAATGGTGTTCGATTGTCTGATCTGCAGCGCCGTCTGAGTGTTCGATTAAGTTCGAAACACTTCGATTTGGATACCCACTGCCCAAGGACTATTCTAGCGCATCGTTAGAGGTTTGTTAAACCCGTCTAGCACAAAAGCGAGTCCGTTTGGTAAGATTCCTTTGTTGTCCCTTCGCTTTTAGCGTTAAAAGTTGTTGTCCATTAGTGTTTTAGTCGTAGAATCATGTGTTAGCCGATACCCATTGCATATCTAGCCGCGTAGGAGTTGCTTAACCCTTAAAGGTCCTAGAGCATGCATTTAACCGAGTTATCATGGCTGTTTTGGTTAGAAGCTTTTAGTTTTTCGAATGCCCATTAAGTTTTGTTGTCTTAGTATGCTTCCGTTCCGTCATAGGTTCTTGAAGCATGGTTTAAACGTGCTTGTCCTTGCTGTTTGTAGCATATAAAGCATGTTAGATTAGATCCTCATTAATTGTCTTGGTCTTAGTAGCATGCCCGATCCTTAGGAGTTCTTACTCTGCTTTAGGTGGGTCGTTTACTTGTTGTCTAGAGGCTGAAAAGCCTTATCTAGAGCCGTTTGGCGAACACCCATTGCCCGTTCTGCCTTAGACATGGTTGCCCATGGTCTAAAGGTTTTGGGTTTTCATTTTGGGGTACGTTTAAAGGCTGTCCAGCAAAGAAATGAGCTGGGTAAAGTGGTTTTGGCCCCTAATAGCTTGTTAGGTTGTTCTTTCTTAGTTTAGTCTCTGATGGTAGCGTTTTTGGTTATAGTTCGAGGTGTTTGTGGAGCTTGGTGCAAGTGTCGCCTCGTTGGTTATTAGAAGTGATTGTAAGTAGTTTCTACTTGCTTGATCTTGTTTGATTGTGTGAAGCACGACGTTTGCTTATGTTTATCCTCGTTCGTGTGTAAAGCATGTTTTGGTCTATATTAATGTACTTAAGTCCTTGTGTGGAGCATGTTCTGTCGTTTGTACTTGTTCTGAAATGCTTGTGCTGAGCATATTATGTTGTTTATATTTGTTCTGAAACACTTGAGATGAGCATGCCTTGTTTAGTGCTTGAGATAAGCATGTCTAGCTGTGTTGTTGTTAAGCATGTGGTGTTGGGAGTCAAGCATGTTGGTTAGGCTAGCTTGTGTCACGAGAAGTGTAGCATAAGTCTAGCGGTAGCGTTGCATGACGCGTAATTCATGTGTAGGTGCGTAGCATGGCGCGTGATTCACGTGTTTGGTTTAGCGTAGCATGACACATAATGCATGCGAGTGGTTTGCATAGCATGGCGCGTAATACATGCGGGTGGTAGCGTAGCATGGCTCGTAATGCATGCAAAAGGATTTGCGTAGCGTGGCTCGTAATGCACGTGTTGGTTTGCGCAGCATGACACGTAATTCATGTGTTAGGTGCGGAGCATGACGTGTAAATCATGTGTGGTCTAGTCTAGTGTGGGTGCATAGTGTGGGAGGCATATGCATGATGTGGTTTCGGTGCTTGAGAGCATGTTGATGATTTATTGCTTTGAGAGCATGTTAGTTTTTACTGCTTTTGGAAGCATGATGTATGCGTATGAGAATCATGCTGTTTGAGATTGTTTGATGCCTGTGATCTAGCTCGTGTGTGCTACTTACCAGTACCGCGGTTGTACTGATACCCCCTTCCCCACCTATCCCCCCAACATTTTAGATGTTGCAGGTGTAGACACCGTATTTGGTTCGGCTTGATTTTCAGTAATAATGTTTGAAGGCTTCCAATATTTGGTGGTCAATTTGTTTTTTCTTGTATGTCAACAAAAGCATAGCTCAATTGGCATAAGGTTGTACTGATAATCTCAAGGTTTGTGGTTCAAACCTCCCTTCTCACATATTTTTATCAAAAATTCGTTTTTTTTTTTAATTTTTTTTTTTGGTCTTCCCCATTCCTATTCAAGGGGAAGCTTACCTATTCAAAAGCTTTTCCATGGCTCTCATTTTTTTATTTTTTTTCTTTTTTTTCTTTTTTCCACCATTTTCTCATCCATCTTCCCCCTAATTTAGTAACCCTTCAAGTATAAAAAGGGGGAGATGGAGGACGAAAGGGACACAAAAAAAAAAAAAAGAGAGGAAGTTTAGAAAAAAGTGAGCTTGAGAGAGTTTAGGCATTGGAGCAAGAGTTTAGTTTAGAGAAAGTTTAGAAGAATTTCTTTTGAGGGAGAAAGGAGAAGAAGAAGATTTGAGCATAAGCCTAGTTGAGAGAGTTGTTTAGGAAGTGAGCTTAGCTTAGAGAGTGATAGAAGAAGAGAAAAGAAAGTGGAAGAGGAAAAAAGGAAAAGAGAGGGGGAGGAAGGAGTACACGGAGAGAGAAAACATTGGGTAAGAAAGAAGGAAAAAAGAAGAAAGAGAAAGGTAAAAAAGGTGGGGTTTTGTTTTTCTATTTCTTTTGTGTTTTTTGTTTTGTTATTATTATTATTATTATTATTATTATTATTATCATTATGATTATCATTTTTAATTTCTCTCTCCTTTTAGTTCACTTTTGCACTTTGCCAACTTCATTTTTTTAAACTTTCTAATTTTTTTTTCTCTCTTTCATTCTCCAAATTGCTTTAATCTAATCTTTAATTCTGCTTGGTTAATTTCAATTATTGTTATTGTTTTGATTTTCTTTTGAAAGGGATTATGGGAACTGAGTAATGTGTCTTCGTGGACAGTGGCGGATCCAGAACTTTAGCATAGGGGGCACAAATTCATACAAGGTTAAATTACAAGTTCAATTCATGAACTTTCCAATTTGTGTCTATATGATCTCTAAATTTTAAAAAGTGTCTAATAGGTCCTTGAATTTTCGATAGGTTCTATTGAACATTTTTTTTAAAAAAATAAATGTAGCTATTAGTTGCAAAATTGAATGTTAAAGTACAATTAGAGACGAAATTAAATTTTATGCCTAATATAACGATTAAAATCTAAATACAAAATTAAAATTATTTATTAGACAAAAATTTACAAATTCAGACACTATGTAAATTAACCTTAATATAAATATATTATTTAACCTAAGTAATATTAACTACACATTTATAATAAAAAAATTATAGAATTATTTATCTAAATATATAAGTGAAAAAGAGACTAAATAGAATTACGTGAAACTTTTTCTTTAAAAAAATTAAATACTAACTAAGTGAACTAAAAATATAGAAATATATATATTACAAAATTAAGAAATAAAAAATTAAGATATATAATTGTTGAGTGAGAAATTTCGAACAATTACAAATGGTCACGTCATTAATTTAAATTAATGATAAAATAATTTTGGGACCAATTACAAATTTACACGTGTCCCTAAATTAAATTAATAGACATTAAAATTCGGCAAATCAAACAAAGTCACTTGTCTATTATTGATACATAAGTCGAGTCCAATCAAATTATGCCACGTGGCAATTGGACTCGAGACTAATGTGACTCGAGATCATCGAAGAAATTGGGCTAAATTAAAATAATCCAATTTTATTAAAAATAAGTTGGATTAAAGCCCAAACATAGCCTAAGCCCAAAGATTGGGTCCAAGCCCAAGCCCATATGAGGTCCATCAAACTCTATAAATAGAGGAGGCCACCATTCATTTTGGGCATTCAGACAGAGTCAGAGAAGCCAGAGCCCAGAGCATTCTCCCAAGGTCCAAAGTCTTCAGAAGTCAGAGAGTTCAGAGAATTCAGAAGATCAAAGATTCAGAATTCGACCATCTCAAGACTCAGAAGATCCAACGACTGAAAGACTCCAAAGAATCAACCGTTTCTTCATCAAGATACAAGTTGAAGATTCAACCTTCCTCCGTCTGAGATCAAGCTTGTCGGCCCTCAGATCAGACTCCATATTTTGAGAGAAAGCATCAGAGGATAAATATTAGAGATTGTAACACTTATACATACAAAATCAATAAAATCAAGTTCATTTCCACGAATTAAATTTCTTTGTTGAAATCTCGTGTGAACAAATTGGCACGCCCAGTGGGACAATCTCTACCTCTCATCTCTTTTTCTCGCAAAGAAATCATGACTTTCGAAGAAGCTTCTTCAAAGATCGATGCTTCAAGCAACTCCTATGTGGGGCCCATTACTCGTAGTCGCTCCAAGGAAACCCAACACGAAGACAGCCAAACTCCTGTCATTGCAAACAAGATGCTGAGACACATGACAGAATCTGCTCAACTTGAAATCGCCGCTGCAGAAAATCTGATGCTTGGCAAATTCGTCTCTTCTTCTCAGCAACCAAACAACACATCCAGTCCTGATGTGATGTCTGTTATGATGACTGATGCTGGAACTAGTGAAGAACGGATGGCTGAAGTTGAGAAGAAAATCAGCATGTTACTAAAGATAGTCGAAGAGAAAGACCAAGAAATCGCCTCTCTCAGGAACCAGATGGAAAGTCGGGATGTTGCTGAGTCTAGTCAGACCCCTGCCATCAAAGACAAGGGAAAAATCATTGCACAAGATCAGTCACAACATTCCGCTTCTATTGCTTCACTGTCCGTTCAGCAGCTCCAGGATATGATCATGAATTCCATCAGAGCTCAATATGGTGGACCGGCTCAGAACTCTCTCTTGTATTCCAAGCCGTATACCAAGAGAATCGACAATCTGAGAATGCCTCATGGATACCAGCCACCAAAGTTTCAACAATTCGACGGGAAGGGCAATCCCAAGCAGCACGTTGCTCATTTCGTCGAGACATGTGAAAACGTTGGTACTAGAGGAGACCAACTAGTCAGGCAGTTTGTACGAACACTGAAGGGGAATGCTTTCGACTGGTATACCGATCTTGAGCCTGAGACTATCGATAGTTGGGAACAACTTGAGAAGGAGTTCCTCAACCGCTTCTACAGCACAAGACGAACCGTTAGTATGACGGAGCTCACTAGCACTAAACAACGGAAAGGTGAACCGGTTCTTGACTACATCAACCGTTGGAGAGCTTTGAGTTTAGATTGCAAGGACAAGCTTACCGAATTGTCTGCTGTTGAAATGTGCACCCAAGGCATGCATTGGGGACTCCTCTATATCCTGCAAGGAATAAAACCCCGCACTTTCGAGGAGTTGGCAACTCGCGCTCATGACATGGAATTGAGCATTGCTACTAGAGGGAACAAAGATTCTGTTGTCCCCGAAGGCAGGAAAGAAAAGAAAGAAGTTAAAAATACTGAGAAAGCTACCAAAAGCACTACGAAAGAGTCAATGGTAGTCAATGCAGCTCCTTTCAAGTTTTCATCGAAAGGAAAAGAAAAGAAGATAGAGAAACAACAAGAGGGAGGTGAAAGACGTCGTCTGACCTTGAAAGAAAGGCAAGAGAAAGTTTACCCTTTTCCAGATTCTGACATTTCAGATATGTTAGAACAACTCCTGGAGAAACAACTTATTGAGCTACCAGAATGCAAGCGACCAGAAGAGATGGGGAGAGTTAATGATCCCAACTACTGCAAATATCACCGAGTCATCAGTCACCCGGTGGAAAAGTGCTTCGTCCTGAAGGAGCTAATCTTGAAATTAGCTAAAGAAAAGAAGATTGAGTTAGATCTTGATGAGGTAGCTCAATCAAATCATGCGACGATAGCAACGAATCTGAACAACCAAGTAGCTCCAAGTCCGGTTCATGATTCAGTAGCAAGTTTGATCCAGTTCGGGACATTAGAGCCGATTGTTATTTGGCTTCAGCAAAAATCTGCAAGAGACATCTGCCAAGACCAACTTGAGTCTGTTGAAAATGAAGACGAAGAATGGACTTTGGTAGCTCGTCGAAAGAAGCAAAAGAAACATTCCGCTCAAAGAGAGCCTCACATGTTCCGAAACTACAGGAGAAAGAACATGTCACAAAAACAGAATAGAAAGATAAAAGTTTTGAGAAAGCCTAAACTAGTTGTCGAAGAGAATCAAGATTTTGTTATGTCTCGACAACCAGTGACCCTTAAAGATTTCTTCCCGAAGAACTTTCTTAATGACGATCATGAGAAGGTCCCTGAGATAGTCACATGTCATGCTGTCAATGCATTCGAAGAGGGTGATTCTTCCTCAAGTCCATCTCAAGTGATGACAAGGCCAGAAGATTCACCTTCATTTACAATAGATGATTTGTTGTCACTTCCTCAAGCAACCAAAGATGCTATTGTTGAAACATTGATAAGTTCTAACGTTTCAGACGTCCCAGGCCTGCAAGAACACAAACGTGCCTCGTGTTATATGTCCATTAGCTTCGCAGATGAAGACTTGATGTTGGGATCGAAGCCTCATAATAGGCCCTTATTCGTCTCCGGATATATTCGAGAGCAAAAAGTTGGCCGAATTCTTATCGACGATAGATCTGGGGTGAATATAATGCCTAAGTCAACCATGACACAGATAGGAATTTCAATGGACGAACTATCAAATAGTAGGTTGGTTATTCAAGGCTTCAACCAAAGCGGCCAACGAGCAATCGGTATGATCCGTTTGGAGCTTGTTATTGGAGATTTGAAGGCCAACACTTTATTCCATATCATAGATTCCAAGACCACTTACAAGTTATTGTTAGGTCGTCCTTGGATTCATGGAAATGGAGTAATATCTTCTACACTTCATCAGTGTTTCAAGTTCTATCAAGACGGTGTCAAGAAAGTTGAAGCCGATACTAATCCATTCTCAGAGGCAGAATCCCACTTTGCAGGTGCAAAGTTTTATATGCAGAATGATAAAGAAGGAGAGATCATCCCAGGTGAGATTCCTCTTATTGAAAGTCAGAAAATAGAGCATCCAAAGAATGCGAAGAAGGAGTCGATCAAAGAAGTAGATGCTTGTGAAATTCAATCAAAGGAAACATCCACTCACCCTGCAAAATCAAAAGCTCTAAAGGAGGAGGCATCGTCAAACGTCCCTATATTGCGCTACGTTCCTTTATCTCGACGCAAGAAAGGGGAATCACCATTCACAGAATGTTCAGGAATTTTGAAGGTTGGCGATGTGGAGATTCTAAAAGAAAATTTCACCACGCCTCTGACAGCAATCACCAAGCAAGAGATTCAGGAATCAAAGACGGATCGTACCAAAGTGACTTTGCCGGAAAGACGAACGAAGGCTGGATTTGATCCAAATGCATACAAACTCCTAGAAAAGGCAGGATACGACTTTTCAACTCATACTGAGTTTAAAAGTCCAAAAATCTTCGATGGGAGATCTGAACCTTCTCCGACACAGAAGAAGCTCCAAAAAGAGGGTTATGCCATACCATCCTCGAGAGCCGGACTAGGGTACAATCCCCCAGAGCCAGTTCGTATAACCAGAAAATGGAAAGTTGTAGATGCACATCACATAACGATAGAAGAGATGGGCGATCCAGAAGATAAAAAGAATGATGATAGCCAGAAAATCTCTGTCTTCGATCGCATTAAAGCGCCGACTACTCGTCTTTCAGTTCATCAGCGGCTGAAATATTCATCTTCGGAAAAGGAAGGTCAGAGCAAAACTTCTACTCCTACCCGACGTTCAGTGTTTCAGCGTTTGAGTGTGTCTACATCGAAGAAAGTAGATGAACCGCCGAGATCCGTGTTCGATCGCCTTCAAGCAACCTATGGCCAATGCAAGGGAAAGTTGAAAAGTCTTGAAACATATGAATCCGACGAGATGAACGACAACAACGGATTTTCCAGTACTGTTCCTTCACGGATGAAGAGAAAACCTTTTGTTCTCATAAATGCAGAAGGTGCTTTAAAAGTAAAGCGACAGTTAGTCATTCTAACTAACCCTTCGAAGTTGAACCAAGAGCTTGAAGAAGAACATGTCAATTGCTGCCATATTTCTTTCGAAGAAATGCCAGATACTGAAATTTCTGAAGAAGATGCTGAAGAAGCACCCGCATCGTTAGAAGATGGCAGTCAATCAACAATTGATGAACTCAAAGAGGTAAACATGGGTACGACAGAGGAACCGCGCCCGACATTCATCAGTGCGTCACTTAGTGCTGGAGAGGAACGTGAATACTTGAATTTGCTCGTTACATATAAAGATGTCTTCGCTTGGTCGTACAAAGAGATGCCAGGACTCGATCCAAAAATAGCAGTCCACCATCTTGCGATTAAACAAGGATATCGACCTATTAAGCAGGCCCAAAGGCGTTTTCGACCAGAGCTCGTTCCTCAAATTGAAATTGAAGTCAACAAGTTGATAGAGGCAGGGTC
The DNA here is from genome assembly GCA_036850905.1 of Luffa acutangula. Taxonomy (NCBI): domain Eukaryota; kingdom Viridiplantae; phylum Streptophyta; class Magnoliopsida; order Cucurbitales; family Cucurbitaceae; genus Luffa; species Luffa acutangula. The sequence goes on from CM072090.1 coordinate 9,146,562, forward strand.
CATTCGAGAGGTGAAATATCCAACATGGATCGCAAACATTGTGCCAGTCAAAAAGAAGAACGGACAACTGCGTGTATGTGTGGATTTCCGTGACTTGAATAATGCATGTCCCAAAGATGATTTTCCGTTGCCCATCACTGAACTTATGGTCGACGCCACTACAGGACATGAAGCCTTATCTTTCATGGATGGATCATCAGGGTATAATCAAATTCGAATGGCCCTTGAAGATGAAGAGATGACAGCATTTCGAACTCCAAAAGGAATATACTGTTACAAGGTGATGCCTTTTGGATTAAAGAACGCCGGGGCAACTTACCAACGAGCCATGCAGAAGATCTTTGATGATATGCTCCACAAACGTGTTGAGTGCTATGTTGATGATCTCGTGGTCAAATCCAAGAAACGAGAGGACCACTTGCAAGATTTGAAGATAGTTTTTGACCGTTTGAGAAAGTACCAGTTGAAAATGAATCCTCTTAAATGTGCCTTCGGTGTGACATCAGGAAAGTTTCTTGGTTTCGTAGTAAGGCATCGAGGAATTGAAATCGACCAGTCAAAGATTGACACCATTCAGAAAATGCCAGAACCACGAAACTTGCGAGAATTAAGAAGTCTCCAAGGACGCCTGGCCTATATCAGAAGGTTCATCTCCAATCTAGCAGGCCGATGTCAGCCATTTCAAAGACTGATGAGAAAAGACATAACCTTTGAATGGGATAAAGCTTGTCAAAATGCTTTTGATAGCATTAAAAAGTATTTGCTTAATCCTCCCGTTTTAAGCGCTCCAATTGCAGGAAAACCGTTAATATTGTACATTGCTGCACAAGAAAGATCACTTGGGGCATTGCTCGCTCAAGAGGGAGAGAAAGGAAAAGAATGTGCTTTGTATTATCTAAGTAGAACTTTGAATGGGGCAGAGCTAAATTATTCACCCATCGAAAAGATGTGCCTTTCACTTTTCTTTGCCATTGACAAACTGAGACATTACATGCAAGCCTTCACGGTGCACTTGGTGGCAAGGGCTGATCCGATCAAGTATGTCTTGTCTAGACCAATTATCTCAGGGAGGTTGGCTAAGTGGGCGATCTTACTTCAGCAATACGACATTGTCTATGTTTCGCAAAAGGCGGTGAAGGGGCAAGCCTTGGCAGACTTCTTAGCCGACCACCCGGTACCGTCAGACTGGAAATTATCTGAAGCCTTGCCTGACGAGGAGATATTCTACATTGAATTGGCCGAGCCTTGGACTATGTATTTTGACGGAGCATCTCGAAGGAATGGCGCAGGGGCAGGAGTAATATTCATTTCGCCTGAAAAACATATGTTGCCATATAGCTTCACATTTGGAGAAGTGTGCTCGAACAACGTCGCTGAATATCAAGCGCTCATCATTGGTCTTCAAATAGCCAAAGAGATCGGGGTGACGTACATTGAAATTTTTGGAGATTCAAAATTGATAGTCAATCAATTATTGCTCCAATATGAGGCAAAACATGAAGATTTGATACCTTACTTCAATTACGCCAGACAATTATTGGAAAGCTTCGAGAGTGTGACGATAGAACATGTTCCAAGATCTGAAAATACAAAGGCTGACGCATTGGCAAATTTAGCCACTGCTCCGACGATTTCAGAAGTTGAAGTTCTAAACATTCCACTCTACCAAAGATGGGTTGTGCCTCCAATTGAAAAGGGAAGTCAAGAAACGAATGCAATATTTGTCTATGTGATTGAATAAGAAGATTGGCGACAACCGATTATAGATTACCTACAGCATGGAAAGCTTCCTGTCGAGACGCGTCATAAGACTGAGATACGAAGAAGAGCATCTCGATTTATCTACTACAAAGATACCCTATATCGTCGCTCATATGAAGGCCTTTATCTTCGATGTTTGGGAAAAGATGAATCAGTGCAGGCTTTAGAGGAAGCACATTCAGGTGTTTGTGGAGCTCATCAATCCGGGCCAAAGCTTCATTTTCAACTAAAGAGAATGGGCTACTATTGGCCTACGATGGTTCAGGATTCGATGCAATATGCAAAGAGGTGTGAAGCTTGTCAATTTCACGCCAACTTCATACATCAGTCACCAGAGCCGCTCCACCCAACTGTAGCTTCATGGCCATTTGAAGCTTGGGGGCTTGACCTTGTTGGTCCTATAACACCAAAATCATCGGCAGGACACTCTTATATCCTTGCAGGAACTGATTATTTCTCAAGATGGGCTGAAGCTGTTGCATTAAAAGAAGCAAAGAAAGAAAATGTAGCAGATTTTGTTCGTAATCATCTCATTTATCGATATGGCATTCCTCATTGCATCGTGACAGATAATGGAAGACAGTTCTCTAACAGTTTGATGGACAAGTTATGTGAAAAGTTTGGCTTCAAACAATATAATTCGTCTATGTACAATGCTGCTGCGAATGGGTTGGCCGAAGCATTCAACAAGACATTATGCAACTTGTTGAAGAAAGTAGTCTCCAAGACGAAGAGAGACTGGCAAGAAAGAATTGGTGAAGCGTTATGGGCGTACCGGACCACTTATCGTACTCCAACAGGAGCCACACCCTACTCTCTCGTCTATGGAGTAGAAGCTGTTCTCCCTCTAGAAAGAGAGATTCCATCGTTGCGAATGGCGGTACAAGAAGGTTTGACTGTGGAAGACAATGCTAAGTTACGTCTTCAAGAGTTAGAAGCATTAGATGAGAAAAGACTGGATGCTCAACAAGCTTTGGAATGTTATCAAGCGCGCATGTCTCAAGCTTTCAACAAAAAGGTACGACCTCGTTCATTTCAAGTTGGTGAGCTCGTACTCGCAGTTCGAAGACCTATCATCACGACTCGACATACAGGACACAAGTTTACACCTAAATGGGACGGACCCTACGTTGTGAAAGAAGTCTACACAAATGGAGCATACAAGATAGTTGACAAAGACGGGCTCAAAATTGGCCCAATCAACGGCAAGTTTCTCAAGAAATATTATGCTTAAAATGTAATACTCCTTATCGTAAGAGTATAAACTACATGATACTCCTGGCCCGCATGAGTTAAAAATGTGAACGACCCAAAAAAAAAAATCAAATTTGTACCCTGAACTACGTTATGACTTGATCTCATATATTAATGGGTACGTAGGCAACTTAAAGGAAACTTTAAGCTCAGTCCATAAAATAAAAAAAAAAATCATTATCTCATGTTGGTAAAGAAGGAAATTTGTTCTTGAATAATACAAAAAAATTGTAAGTGAATTATGATGAGAAACAAGTCTAATATTGAATGACAAAGTTTGCCTATTACAAAAAAAAAAAAAAAAAAAAAAAAAAAAAGAGATACATCTCCGATATCAAAAAAAAAAATTGCTACAAAAGAAATTGAAGTCTGATCACGGCATCCACTTGTAGTTCTTCAGCTCTTCTTGTGCATCTTCCAACATCCCACGAAGCATCGTCAAATGGTTAGCATTAGCATCAGTAAGAACAGGGGCATCTTCAATACTACTTATAATTCCTCGCAGTTTGGAAGCCTCGAGTTGATGTTGTTTTAAAAGGTCCTCCTTCCCGACAATCGACTTAGAAATCTCGCATCGCCTAGCTTTCACAGCTTCAAGCTTAGCTTCCAATTCTTCTTCTTCTCGCGATGCTTGCAAATGTTGTTGCTGAAGTATACTCTTCGCTGTGAGTAGTTCACTTTCACTATATAGTATCTTCTCCAAGCTAAACTTAGTTTCTTTCAATTGGCGATTCTTACTCTCTGAAGTTAATTGAGAAGAAAATGACGACTGCAGCTGGTTATACTTCTCTACCTTCTTGAAATACGCACTTACAATCCCTTCAAGAGGATCCAAGCCGGGTGCACGAGTCTCAGAAATGGCATGAAGTATTTTGGCTGTCTCTTGTTCAAGGCGAAGTATTTTGTCGAAAGGAGTGCGTATGATCTTTTGATGTATGCTATCCCACAGGGCAAGGGCAGCTTGTTTCCTATAGTTGGAAATCACATTGTCAGCACAATAATCAGAAATCTCAGACGCAGCTACATGGTTTGTTGTCTTCATTTGTCCAGAAATTTCATCAGTTACAGGAGGACAAGATTGAGTCACAACTCTATCCATTGGCGCTCTGAAATTGCCCACACGCGCAGCTACGGAATTAAAAACGTCTGGACTCACAATAGAAGGAGGACTGTGATGCCCCTCGGTTTCTATAAGAGGATCATTTAAAGGTGACTGCAAAAAAAATAAATAAATAAATAAAATAAAAATAATAAAAATAAAAATAAAAATAAAAAGTAAGTAATAATGATAATAATAGTAGTAAAATATTATAACGAAGAACGAATGAAACACTTACCAGGAGTGTAGGGAGTGCAGGAAATTGTGATGAGCTAGGAACTCCATCAAAATATTCATCTTCACATACTGATGGTTGTTTGGACTTTATAGATCTTTTCCAGTGATGATCGTCGCTACTGCTCTGACTACCATCATTATCCTTAGAACAAAATTCACCAGGTTCAAACATGCGAATCCTTTTGCCTCCGTTATCATTACCAACCGTTTTAGGAAATGTTGGCTTAGAGGGAAGAGGAGAAGCGCTGTCCACCAACTTTTGTATGCCTTCTTCAAGATAATTCCCATGCTTGGCTAACCACCAACTTCTGTAGCGTTGAGTAACTTGAGTGTGTGGTTTCGTTGCATGAGCAGGAAGATATACTTGGGATAATATTTCTCTTTGAGTGCATATCCTCCAAAGACGTAACACATTCGCTAAATTTACCTCAGGAATTTCTTTACCCAAGTCATTCGGTATGTCTTGATAGAATCCAAATTGTCGACTAAATCGACAAGGACTATAAGCTTCAATGACCATCAACGATCCACAGCGTGAAGACAAGAAACACGACCGAATGCTTATGAAGAATGAAGAAAGCCAAAACGATAATTTTCCGTCATCTTTCAAAAGCTCGCCTGTATTTCTGGCTTGAAGACTCACATACCATGACACATATTTACCTTTGTGAATATGTACACGGGCTTCAAAATCGTTAAAGTACTTAGCCCCACCCTCGCCAGAAAACTCAACCATCATCGGGCCAATGACAGGTGCTGGGACTTTGTAATGCGTGTTAAAATAATAAGCCAACCAAGCATGGACATAGTGCAAAGGGAAACAAGCCTTTGAAAATCCAGCAGAAGGAGATGCACTGTGAATCTGGCCAAGTCCATGATAAATATTGGCCAAAACAGGAACAGCAAGACTGAAAACGTAACCTTCAGCCATAAAACTGGCGACTTTAAAAACTCCTGGACGAAGAGAAGCACGTTGGTCGGGAAATACAAATGCGCACAACCAACAAGAAAGAAAGGCAGCCAAGTATGTCTTATCTTTCAATTCATCTTCTACGCCCAACATGCAAAATAGATCCATTTCTTTTTCGGACCAACTGTGACGCTTGATAGGAGCCCCATTCGGATTATGGGTCTGACGTGGACGAGAAGTCTTCTTCGACTTTCGGGAAGGAGGTTTTTCATATTTCGAATCTCCTTTGAACCAGAAAGAAATCCACGATTTGATAGGAATTTGAAGGCGATCGCGTTGTTGAGATGCAATGTGATAGTACGCAGCAAAAAGGTACTCACAACTTTTCGGGCAATCTTCATCCTCTCGATCAGGCGAGCCTAATAATTCCTTACAACAAGGGACAACTTCATCATAAAACCTACCCTTGATGGAAAGACCTCCTAATCTCCACATGTCCCATAGAGAGATAGACAACTCTCCTGATGATGTGTGAAGTGTATTTGTGGATGGACACCATGCTTCACAAAAAGCTCGAACTATATCATTATTGCGATCATAAGTGTATAGGGAAGCCATTACAGCATCAAACAAACGAGCCTTCTTCAGTATCGGCGTATTTAAAGAAATTACGACCTCTAACCATTCCCAATAATCAGGAATATAAAAGAATTCTCCATGAATTCTTATTGAATTACCCCAACGAACTTGTTCGTCTCCAATAATTCGACGACCTAAAGTTGATTCTGGATTTTCACCCGACACCTTGCTATGTATTAGGGACTCTAAAAACCACGCCTTCAATGAAGAGTCGTGACTCAAAAGTCTTTCTTCTGACCATCTAGACAAAGAGGTTGAATTATCCAGGCAATGTTGTGATCCCCTCAAATTACCGCATATTGTCTCTCCTACAGGAAGAATAACGCCATTTTCAACAGGCTGGTCTCTATCCTTCAAGACGACTAAGCAGTTTTTCTCAGGATCAGGGTGCTCAGTGAAATACACCATGATGGAGATAAGTTTCTCTACCAAAAAAAAAATGTCAATCTTATCCAAGAAGTTTTGAAGGCAAGAAAGTGATGCATGAATAATCAATCATACAAATATATATATATATATATATATATATATATATATATATATATATATATATATATATATATATATAATCAACTCTATAAGACACTATAGTCATCAAAACGACTGGTCTAGAAAGAGTGGAATCACTTTAGGTAAGTCTGGTGACTACCCCTGCAGGTTACTCAGATCACCCAATAAAATGGGGACTGGTCTAGCAGGAGTGCATCACTGTAGGCGAATCTGGTGACTACCCCTGCAGGTTACTCAGATCTCCAAATAAAATGGGGACTGGTCTAGCAGGAGTGCATCACTGAAGGCGAATCTGGTGACTACCCCTGCAGGTTACTCAGATCTCCCAATAAAATGGGGACTGGTCTAGCAGGAGTGCATCACTGAAGGCGAATCTGGTGACTACCCCTGCAAGTTACTCAGATCTCCCAATAAAATGGGGACTGGTCTAGCAGGAGTGCATCACTGAAGGCGAATCTGGTGACTACCCCTGCAGGTTACTCAGATCTCCCAATAAAATGGGGACTGGTCTAGCAGGAGTGCATCACTGAAGGCGAATCTGGTGACTACCCCTGCAAGTTACTCAGATCTCCCAATAAAATGGGGACTGGTCTAGCAGGAGTGCATCACTGAAGGCGAATCTGGTGACTACCCCTGCAGGTTACTCAGATCTCCCAATAAAATGGGGACTGGTCTAGCAGGAGTGCATCACTGAAGGCGAATCTGGTGACTACCCCGGCAGGTTACTCAGATCACCCAATAAAATGGGGACTGATCTAGCAGGAGTGCATCACTGAAGGCGAATCTGGTGACTACCCCTGCAGGTTACTCAGATCACCCAATAAAATGGGGACTGGTCTAGCAGGAGTGCATCACTGAAGGCGAATCTGGTGACTACCCCTGCAGGTTACTCAGATCACCCAATAAAATGGGGACTGGTCTAGCAGGAGTGCATCACTGTAGGCGAATCTGGTGACTACCCCTGCAGGTTACTCAGATCGCCCAATAAATAGGGGACTGGTCTAGCAGGAGTGAAATCACTGCAAATAAATTTGGTGACGACTGTTGCACGATGCTTACACATCCAAGCAAGAAAGAAACAAATTGCAATAATATATGTGCAAAAAAAAAAAAATGTAGGAGAAAAGAGAAGCTATGACACAATCCAAGCGGTTCATATGTACACATCCAATAAGAACACCGATGGAATATATATGCATATTCAAAAAAAAAATGGCAAGCAAAGAAAAGAAAAAGAAAAGAAAAGTTTGAATATGTATATACCTTTGAAATGGTGGACAAAAGTTGATGTTGTGTCCCAAGAGATCGTCAAATGAATATGTTAATTTCAAATCCTAAAAAAAAAGTCGACCGCAATTAGCAAAAAAACAAAATGTTGAGAAAGGGCGGGGGCATAAAAAAATAAAAATAAAAAAAATCAAGAATAACAAAAAAAAAAAAACAAAATGGGAAAGCAAGCAGACGAAAGTAAAAGGTTTATGGCAAAGTTAAAAAAAAAAAAGAAGATGGAAGGTCGGTTTTGCGTAAAAAAAAAAATAACAAACCGGCGTAGAATATAAAAAAAAAAACAAAAGAAGAAGAAGAAGGATTTGCGATGCAAACATCATATAAAAAAAACTGGCAGTAAAAAAAAAAAAAAAAAGAAGCAAGTAAAAAAGAAAGCTCAAAAGAAAACAAGCAAATGCGGTGAAGAATCGAAGAAGCAGAGTCATCCTTTGTTTTGCTTTGAGGATTATGCATGTCGCATTCGCGAGAAGGAAACAAGATGCATGTTTGGAAAAGGACATCACAGGGTGAGATTGGGAGAGTGAAGAATCGAGGGCATAATCAGAATGGGGCTATGAACTCAAATTCGTGTCGGATGAATCACGACTCCAGATTGTCCATTGCTTTTTAGCAAACACTCAGGCGTATCAAATGAAACTGCCACTGCCACACAGAGAAGGCCAATAATGCCAGCCCATATCAGATGGAGTGCTTAGGGTGGGCTTCACATGCCTTCCAATCCCATGTCCACTGGTATGGTGTATTTTTCAAACGAGAAAAGTGAATTTGAAAAAAGGAAAAAAAAAAGAGACACGAAGGATTTGACTAATATTAAAAAAAAAAAAAAAAAGTAGAGAGAGAGATATCATATAATTAGTTGAGTGAGACATTTAAAGGAAAATGAATGTAAAGTTGTTGAATGCATTATGGTGATGTAAACAAAACAAACTCTCACAGCTTGATGCAAATGGTGGGTGATGTCGAGACCATGCGACACCAGTATATCCAATGAGATATTGGTAAGAGTACGAATTAAAAAAAAAAAAAAAAAAAAAAAAAAAAAAGTGTTGTTGCGGCTGAACATATACATAAAAAAAATTGCAAATCTTTCAAGCTTTAGGTAGCTTCTACGACAGTAACTTATGGAGAGTATATATATTCAAGTTTGATTTTGACTTACGAATGGCGCGGTGAAGAGGCACGAAGAGAGATTTTCGCTCGAACTCAAGGCCTACACACAGAAGAAAATACATAAACATTTGAAGTCAAACGAAGAAAAGAAATTGAAGAGGAGAGAATTTTTCTTACCTAGACTTTTTGCTTGAATGGCTTTGTGTCTTGGCCTATACAACTTATTCAATTTATAAGGGAGAAATTAGGTCAAACACATAAGGAAAAGTTGCTTTTTGGCCAAGGAAATTTTTGCCTAATCAAATATGGCAATAAATTTCCTACAATTGCTATTTAGAAAAAAATTTGCCTCCAAATTACATGAATCAAGAGAGAATTTTTGGCCTAATAAAATTGACAAGCCAAGAGACCTCCAATTCTTGTTCAAAGTACCTGTCTACCTCCAAATTCATGTCCAAGGTAAAGAAAAAAAATTGTGGCAATTTTGGCGAAAATTAATTTTCCAATTTCAAAAAAAAAAGTATTGGAAATCAAAATTCAAAATTTGCCTAAAATCAATGTTGGTAGCGAAAACGAAATTATTTGGAATTATAAATTAATATTCTAATTAATTTCGCCTATCGACACAAATTAAAGTTATGACTAAACGTCATATATTTTTCTCACAAACCATGCTTTTCAAAATCCATGCACGCATATAGGTGCATAAATTTCGAAAACGGGGCATTTGTTGAGTGAGAAATTTCGACCAATTACAAATGGTCACGTCATTAATTTAAATTAATGATAAAATAATTTTGGGACCAATTACAAATTTACACGTGTCCCTAAATTAAATTAATAGACATTAAAATTCGGCAAATCAAACAAAGTCACTTGTCTATTATTGATACATAAGTCGAGTCCAATCAAATTATGCCACGTGGCAATTGGACTCGAGACTAATGTGACTCGAGATCATCGAAGAAATTGGGCTAAATTAAAATAATCCAATTTTATTAAAAATAAGTTGGATTAAAGCCCAAACATAGCCTAAGCCCAAAGATAGGGTCCAAGCCCAAGCCCATATGAGGTCCATCAAACTCTATAAATAGAGGAGGCCACCATTCATTTTGGGCATTCAGACAGAGTCAGAGAAGCCAGAGCCCAGAGCATTCTCCCAAGGTCCAAAGTCTTCAGAAGTCAGAGAGTTCAGAGAATTCAGAAGATCAAAGATTCAGAATTCGACCATCTCAAGACTCAGAAGATCCAACGACTGAAAGACTCCAAAGAATCAACCGTTTCTTCATCAAGATACAAGTTGAAGATTCAACCTTCCTTCGTCTGAGATCAAGCTTGTCGGCCCTCAGATCAGACTCCATATTTTGAGAGAAAGCATCAGAGGATAAATATTAGAGATTGTAACACTTATACATACAAAATCAATAAAATCAAGTTCATTTCCACGAATTAAATTTCTTTGTTGAAATCTCGTGTGAACAATAATATTTATGTGAGTTGTAAAATTAAAGAAAATGAAAATAGAAACACTGCAAAATAATATTATTTTTAAAAAAAAGCTGCGAAATAAAAGAAAAAAACGGATGCGCGCGCGTCTAGCGAGATTTGAGCCCATCCCAGTTAACACGAATAAAAGCAGCGAAATAAAAGAAAAAAGCACGTTTAGTGAGAATTGAGCCCATACTGGTTAACTTTAAGGGCAAATTGGTGCCCCCGTGACCATTGAGCCAAAGACCCAATTTATAAAATTTGATGGACTTTAATATATAAATATATTAAACAGAAAATTTGAGGGGGGGCACGTGCCCCTCCTGGCCCCAACGTGGATCCGCCCCTGTTCGTGGAGTTCAACTCCCGTGTAGGCGTATGAAAATTCTCATTTTCCCTTTTAAAAGATTTTACTCTTTGAATAATTTTCTTCTTTTACATCTATTTTTTTATAAAAAATAAATTATTTTTAATAAACATAATCATGTACACCCATGTTTCCTTTAATTAAAAGGGACATTAGGCATGATTTATATTAAATTGTATATCCAACTCATAATGTTTAATCCTTACTTTATTTCTAAAGTTAAGGTAAAAACAAATGAGACATCTTGTGTTCATTATTGCATTTTGGGTTTTTATTTTCATATTTATCATTTTTTAAAGAAAAATAAAAATGAAGGACTGTTTTTATTTACTTAATTGGACAATTTAAGATAATGTGGTAATTGTTTTTTTTTTTTTAAACGGGTGTTATAGGGTGCTAATACCTTCCCTACACTCAAACGACTCCCGAACCTAATTCCTGGTTTTTTTTTAAAAGGTGACCAATCACACCCTCGATGATTGGTGGCGACTCCAATTTTCTCTTAAAAACCCAAGAAAGGATGTCGGCCACTCCGCGTCGCGATGACGTTGTGACAGCAGGTATCGAGGATGATCCGGACCTTGGTGGCGAGGAGGAGAACTACAAGGAAATATTCCTAGAGAGTTGCTTTCTGTTATGTTTTCTAGTTGCTTAGTTGGTAGTTTGAGCTGTTAAATTTGTAGTTCAGTGATGGTGAGGGATTCACCTGAGAAAGGTTTATTTTCGAGGTTATGAAACTAGACTTGTTTATTCTGGTTATGTTTAATAAATGTTTTAGCTAGTGGACTAGCTTTCCTGTTAATAATGTCGTTAAGTTCCGCTGCGTGATTTCCATTTCATTGCATGTTATGGTAAAGGATGTCTTGTCTAGAGGAGGTAGGTTGTGAAATTCTGACTGTAGTTCGGTGAAGCTTGGTTGGATGCTTATTTAGAAGTGTTAATGTCTTTTATCAGGTAGAGTAAAATTTTGGGATAATCCGTTTTACGCTGTTATGCTGCCGAAGTTTTCTGTACATTCAGTCTAGAGAAGTTATCCTAGTTGCTTAAAAGTCTTGAGTGAGTAGTAGCGTCGCTAGGCTAGAGGTTAGAGAACCTGGGGCGTTACAAATAGAACCCTATTGGATATGGTTCATTCCATGTTGAGCTATGCTCAATTGTTTGGCTCGTTTTGGGGTCATGCAGTGTTGACTGCATTGCATACTGTAGTAGGCAACCCCAAAAGGAAACGAGAAGTGGATACTTCTTCAATTCACAAGAGAATAAAGAATTTGTATCGACAAATGCTAAATTCTCAGAAGAAGTCTGCATCAAAAATCATAAACCACAGAGTAAAGTCAGTTTAAGTAAGTTAACTAATGAAGCTACAGTAACATCCACAAGAGTTGTTGATGAGGCTGGCTGTTCAACAAGAGCTGTTGATGGACCAGTGCATCTAGTCAGACACATCCATCTCAATAGTTGAGAGTGCCTCAATGTAGTCGGAGGGTTGTTTTATAACCTGAACGTTACATGAGCTTGGTTGAAGCCTAGGTCATCATACTTGGTGATGGCATAGAGGATTCATTATCTTTTAGAAAGAAAATGAATAATGTTGACAACGATCAGAGGATTAAAGTCATGGACCTAGAAATGAAGTCTTTTGTACTTCACTTCCATCTGGGATCCTGTATATCTGCTTGATGGGTAACACCTATTAGTTACAAGTGGATTTACAAGAGGAAACGAGACATTCATGTCTTAACCAGAAGGGTTCATACAACAAGATCAAAAGCAAAAGGGTTTGCAAGCTTAAGTGGTTCATTCATGGATTGACCTAAGCATTTCAATCTTGAAATATAAGATTTGGTATAGTGACCAAATCTTTTGGCTTTAATCAGAACATTGATGAGTCTTGTGTTTACAAGTAATAATCAATAGTTCAGTAGCTTACTTAGTGTTGTATATAATTGATATCCTAATCATTGGGAATGATGTAGGTTATCTTACTGACATTACAAAAGGCTAGTAGCTCATTTCTAAATAAAAATCTGGGAGAAGCTGAGCTGGCCTTATCTCAAGTGTCTTATATCTACAAGATGTTAGTTAGATATAAGATGCAAAATTCCAAGAAGGGTTCACTACCTTTTAGGCATGGAATTCTTTTGTCTAAGGAATTGTGTCCTGAGCTAGACACCTCAAGATGTTGAGGACTTGAGATATAAGCCCTATGCAGTAGGGATTGTCAGTAAGTATCAATCAAATCCAAGAATTGTTCTACAGTGAGAAGAGTTCAGGTGTGGGTCTTCAGTGGAATGACCCACAATTAATGAATATTGGTTAACTTGATTAATGAGTTTAATTAGTTAACCTTATATCATTGGAGCTTCTGATTTGTAGGTCCATTAGGTCCCTCTGCTAGCTCGTAAAGAGTAATTAGGAACAAATATATCTTGAGAGAATTTGAATAGTTCAAATTCATATTGGGAATTAAGTTAATTGTATGAGATACAAATTAATATAATGTATAGTGATGCATTATGTAACGCCCCGCGTTTCGGAATCAAGTCGTTTTTGAATTTATTGGGCGTTCTTATTCTAATTTGGAAAATTAGAATAAGTTTAGCCTTGGGTCGTTAAGCTAAATTTCTAAAATTTAGGGGAAAGAGATTTTTTTAATTAAATCTTTAACTTCCTAAAGTTAGAGGTTTAACATTTGGTATTTATTTTAAATATCAAAAAGGCCCAAACCCTTTTATCAGTCGGGTTATTTTCTATTTCCAAATCTTTCAAGAATTAAGTTTGGGTTTTTAAATTTGAGACCTAGATAAGATCTCCTTATTTTAATGGAGATTTTATATTCTTGGGTGTGTTTAAAAATCAAGAAAAGAAAGAAAATGAAATAGAATAATAATAAGAAAAAGGGAAGCCCTAAATCTATTTTCTCTTCCCTCTCTTCTCGTGTAGCAACCGCCAGACCCCCCCCCTGCGTGTTCCTCTTCAGCCGACCAGCAACCCCACGAACTCCCTTTCCCCCGTGTTTCCTCCTCGTCGGCGAGAAAGCACCTACGCCGTTGTCGTCTCTTCTCTCCTTCGTGCGTGGAGTTGAAGCCGTGGGATCTCCTCAGTCGATCTCTCTCTCTCCCGTGTTCTAACGCCAACAGCAGCAGGTCTGTGACCCCTGCATCCGCGAGCGCCGGCCAGCACCCACAGCTTTGGTTTTTCTCCTTCAAGCTCGCGTGTAAGGTCTCTTTTTCTCTTGAATCTCTTTCAAGTTTCGCAAGCAGCGAGTTTAACCCACTGATTTCCCTTGTTTTCGGCTGGGCTAGTGAGTAGTGGCTGGAGTCTTCGTCGTTCTAGCGTGTTGTGCGCGTTCGGGCTGATTTAAGGTTCGTTTCAGCGTGTTCGGACTCTTTCGGTAAGTTTCAGTGATGACCCTTGCTGGTTTGAGTTCGAATATAGTTTACCCATTCTTGTTTGGAGCCTTTGGTAGAATGCCCATTAGCTTTAGGTGCTGAAAAGTTTAATGTTGTTCGATTTTCTGATCTGCAGCGCCGTCTAGGTGTTCGATTAGGTTCGAAACACATCGACTTGAATACCCACTGCCCAAGGATCGTTCTAGTGCGTTGTTCGAGGTTGTTGCAACCCGTCTTGCGTGATATCGGGTCTGTTGGGTAAGGTTCAATGATGTTATTAGTTTTATAGCTTAAGTGATCGATACCCATTCGTTATCGGCCTTATAATTGCAGAATTAGGTGTATTCGGTTGCTGTTCAGCGAGCGTTTGATCTCAAATATCGTGTTCAGCGAATACCCACAACTCGAAAGACCTTGATTTTGGTTACCCATAACCCGGTGACTTGGGATCTTGGTTGTTGGGTCGTTTCGAACACAAGTCAGCTTGTTCTCAAGGTTGTTTGGGCACTAAGCGGTAAATTCTAGCACCCTTTACCTTCCTTTATTAAGTCTCTAGGGTGTTGTTTATCAATTCCTAACCGTTAGAAGTCGTTGCTTGTAGTTTGAGCTCTTTTAGGCTCTTCCGGTTGAGAATCAAGTGGTTTCGGTTAGTAACCCATTTTCTAAGCATTCTTTAGTTCTATCATTAGGTTCTTAAGCTTGGTTTTGACTCGTAGTATTTATCCTGATGGTTAGGAGCTCTGTTGGCTTGTTTAGGAGCGTTTGAGCTTCCGGTAAGTAGTTCTTACTTGATGTTGCCTGTTTGATTGTGTGATGCATGCTGAGTGTTTTCTCGCTTTAAAACTATTCTCATGATTGCTATTTCTTTGAATATATGTATATAAATATGAAATCATTGGAAAGCATGACTGTTGTTACATGATGAATGGATGTAAAGCATGATTGGTTCTGTTTTGCGTCAGTGAGTTAAGCATGAGTTAAGAGAAGTAGTCACACGTATATGCTTAGTGGGCATGATTCATGAGTCTAGAAGCATGTTGCAGGGCAGATGCATTCTAGTGGATGTGAGATATAGGTCAGGGACCTAAAGTGTGAAAGAAAAGAAAGTTGGGTGAGTGTCAGTGCACCTCGGGTACAAATGGTCGAGGGGTGGCACGTCACCATTGGTTAAGAGGAGCATCGAGGCCTTGGGTACAAATGGTCAAGGGTCGGTGTGATGAGTCTAGAAAGCATGTGTTGGGTGCCTGGGGAAGGGCCAATGCTTTGCTAAGTCATCGGTGCGCCTTGGGTACAAATGGTCAAGGGGCGATGCACAGTTTGAGGCCTTGGGTACAAATGGTCAAGGGTCGAACGCCGAGCTCCGTAGAGAGCATTGTGGCCCTGGGTACAAATGGTCAGGGGAGAGTGCGACTCGAAGGATCAGTCTTGGAGAGCCATGTGAGGGCTAAATATGAGCGTTGAGCGAGCTCGTGGAGCTTGAGTGGTTAGCAAGTTACATATAGAAAGATGCATGAGTTATGGCTTAGAAGAGTCATTTGTTTTACTAGCTTTTGAGCATGATATTATGTTTACCGCTTTGAAAAGCATGTTGTTTGCGCATGAAGAGCATGTTGTTTATTGTTTGCTGTTTGATGGCTTCTCAGGTAGGGGCTGCTTACCAGTACCTTAGTGTACTGACCCCCTCCTCTCTCCCCCCAACTACCAGATTTTGCAGGTTATGACGACTGCGTGGACCGTGGTGATGCGGAGGAGACCTATGAGGAGGAACCATAGCTTGTAGCTTGTTCTTGTCCATTTATTTCTCTTGTTTTAGCTAGAATAGATGTGCTTATCGTTTTGAAAGATGTTGGACTTGGTTAATTCTGATTTACTTTTGTTAGTCTCTAGGTTTAGTTGCATTGTTTTAATGAACCCTATTGTTTCATTCAGTTAGTGATCAATGAGTTGAATTCTAGTGTTTAATGTTAAAGGCTCCGTTATCGTTATGTTTCTGATTAGTTATTAGTTGTGATGCGAGGCCTGTCTGGTTGCTAGTTTCTGCGAGGCCCTGTTGTGTTGTAGTTGATGGAGTTTGTTGAATAATGTTACTTAGAAGTGTTTCTTTTGCTTAACAGGTTAAGTAAAAATTTTGGGTTAGTCCAATGTACGCCGTTATGCTGCCGAAATTTTCGGTGCTCACGGTTTGTTTTGGTCTAGGAGTTAGTAATGTCGCTGGGTTAGCTCCTAAAATCCTGGGGCGTTACACATTAAAATATAAAGTCTAATTTGAGATTAAACTTTATTATATTGAGAGATTGATATATTTGAAAGAGTTCAAATATATGTCTAATTAAATATATGGTATTTAATTAGAAGATGAATTAATTAATTATTCAATTTAGTTTAAATTAAATTAGATTTAATTAAACTATAGTCTATGAGGGAATTATTAGAATATGATTCTAATATGTAATTAATTGAATATGGAAGATATTTAATCAATTGTAAAATTAATTAACTATTGAAATTAATTAATTGATTAGTTTAATTGAATTAATTAAATGTGATTTAATTAAGTTTAATTAAAATATATTATGTGAGGAGATTACATTTAAATAAGATTTAAATGTGCATGAGATTAATTAATTAATCTGATTAGTTAATTAACATTTATTTAATTGATTTAATCAATTAATTAATTGATCTTGATCTAACGGTCAAGATTGTTTCCTAACCTCACATTAGGGTTTCCTCTCTTATAAAAGGAAAAGTTATGAGAACCCTAGCCCTAAGGTCTCATTCTAGTCTCCCTCTCATTCTCTCCACAAAAGAACTCTAGAGAGAATTTTTCTCTCTAAGAGTTTTTCCCATTCAAGATTATGTAGTCCCACAACTACGTTCCTAATCTCAGAGTTATAGCGGGGAAGATCAAATGGTGGTGTTCTTCGTTGTTGTAGAGCAATCAAGAATCATTCTTGAAGTATTCAGAGTCGTCAACGGAGGTATGTTTTTCATCGCTTAACCTTTTGTCAATGTATTGGTATTTTGTAAAAAAAAAATTAATTTACGAACGGTCCAATTGCTTCCGCTGTAACGAAATTGGGAATTCCAATCCTTCAATTGGTACCAGAGCGATATAAGAGAATTTGAAGGAGTTCAAATTTTAATATGAATTTGATTCATATTATAAAATTAATTAATTGAAGGCCTGAAATTAAATATATGATATTTAATTTGGGTAATTAATTAATTAACTAATAGAAGGTCTGAAATTAAATATATGATATTTAATTGATTAAAGAATTAATTGAAAATTAATCATTTATAGAAATGATTTAATCACTTATGGAAGTGATCAATCATTTATGGAAAAGATTAATCAATTATGGAATTGATTAATTATGGAAAAGATTAAATCAGTTATGGAAATAATTGACTTTAAATGAATATTTTATTCATGGTCTTTCTCATATAAATAGAACACCTCCTACCTGGGAACTAACCCGAACATCCTACCTGGGAACTAACCCGAACATTGACCATAGTAATGTTGACTTGCAATGTTGGGTTTATTAAAAGAAGTTTAATTCACCTAAAACATTGCGGTTGAATCCTTTGCATAATTGTTATAATAGGATCAGGCTTAGATAGATTAACTTAGCCGAATTTTATCTAAGGTAAACAACCCTAAATTAACCTTAGGACATTTTCAGTGGGAGGAAAATTACATAACGAGATTTAAATCAAGTTTTGCTCCTACGTCCCTATATTCACAACGTGAGGTTCTTGCTCGACTTCGAGTCGTCCTAGGAAAGTGTTTGCATGAATCAATAACAAGGTGAATGTGAAAAATGTCTAGAATAAGTGGGAGCGGGACACGTGTCAACGTATCCCTCGGTCTCCGCCCCTAGTTCGCACCGTGAGAGTCCTATGATCTGCCTGCAGGTTGTCCTAGCGCAACCATCCCTTCGAGGGTCTGATCATAGGATTCGGAACACCGTGAACTCCTGAATAGGATAGGGTCACTTAAGCTAATCACCAACAGTTGTCTTTCCCTTTGGTAGCCTGTTGGTGCGTGCCTCTGAGATCTAAAAGTGGGAGGGTTACACTTACGGGGATGAGTTAAATGAGTTAACTAACCCTTGACCGAACAACGGTAACTAAACGTTAACAGAATATGAGTTATTCTGGTGTTAGAGTTTGGTTGAGATTGTCTCAATTCAGAGGAGGAGTAGCTGATCACCTTTCGGTGGTTGTTGTTCTAAACCTTTGAAGTATCGTTGCAAAAACTAAATCAATAGTTTTATATGGTTTATTTGATTGCTTATTTGTTTTTGCAGAATTTGATTGGATTATTGGTGATGGGTTAGTGCAATTAATAATACAAGTAATTTGTTACTTCAGCAATTATATAATAATTTTATGTGTATTGTCTTACATCATTTTATAAATAACAGTAATACAACAAGCTTAAACAACAAATTGTGGTAAATAAGTCTAGGATTATTCTTAACTGAGGAATGTCCTCATGTCTCATATGTTTAATTCATTAAGAATTATTCTTGGTGAATATGACATAGAACCCTATTTAGCAAAAGAGAACTTGTTCAAGATTGTAATTTTCATTTACTTGTCTTGAAAACGTGATAGTGAAAAATAGTGATTCTCCCCGAATACTTGATTCAGGGGCCACATATCATGTGTGTTCTTCTTTTAAAGGAATAAGTTCCTGGCAACAACATGCTACTTGTGTAATAACTCTCAAAGTTAGAATTAGAGAGGTTATTTTGGCTATAGCAGTGGGGAACATTAAGTTATTTTTCTCAGTGGGAGAAAATACATATTATTAGATAATGTGTATGTAATTCCTAAGATCAAAAGAAATTTGATTTATGTGTCTTATTTGCTGGAACAATGTTACTCTTTACCTTTCTCTGCTAATGCAATTTTGTTTCAAGAAAGGGAGTTGAAATTTGTTTAGCTTTACTGGAAAGTAACCTAAATGTTTTAAGACTAATCAAGAGTAAAGCAATCATGAACACTGGGTTGTTTAAGACTGCTACTACTCAATGTGAAAAGAGGCAAAGGATTTCTCCTAAAGGAAAATATCTTTCTTTGGTTCTAAGGTATACCATATTAATCTCAATTTGATTGGGAGATTGGTCAAGAGTGAACTTCTAAGCGAGTTAGAAGATGACTCTCTACTACCTTGTAAGTCATGCCTTGTGGGCAATATGACTGATAGATCTTTTACTGAAAAAGATCTAAGAACCAAAGAGCCCTTGGAGCTTGTACATTTGGATCATTGTGGTTCGATATGTTAAAGCAATGGGAGGGCATGAATAATTCATCTCTTTTGGATGATCATTCAAAGGTATGAGTATTTTTACCTAATGCAACTTAAGTCTGAAGCTCTTGAGATATTCGAAGTGGCTTAGGACTAAAGTTGAAAACGTGTTAGGTGAGATGATAAAAACACTTCGATCTAATCAAAGTGTTGAGTATAGGGATTTGAGATTCTAGGACTAATTGATAGTACATGGGATCACACCCTAAAACGCATTTAGGAGAAATAGAACCCTATTGGATATGGTTCATTCCATGATGAGCTATGCTCAATTGTCTGACTCGTTTTGGGGTCATGTAGTGTTGACTGCATTGCATACTACAGTAGGCAACCCCAAAGGAAACGAGAAGTGGATACATCTTCAATTCACAAGAGAATAAAGAATTTGTATCGACAAATGCTAAATTCTCAGAAGAAGTCCATATAAGCCACCAATATTCGGCCTATACAGTTAAGACTGTAACTATGCCATACTATTGCTCCATCGTAAAGAGTGACCACAGATACTGATGTAAATTTCCTCAAATCCTTATCAGTCTTAAAATATGTTAGTATAGGGATAAGATTGGGTGCCTTATCCTGGTGACACTATGGATACGGCCCACTTTGTATTTGATACAAACGCTGCGATCCAACGCGTTCGTGTAGGAGACATGCGAGTGGGGGTATCCTATGCAATGAGTTTGCATAAGACCGGACCGCAAAATAGTAACCACTAGTTATAACACCGTTAACTAGTTGGTTTTCTATTTTCACTAGGACGACCTATACAACTTAGTCTTAATCCTGAGTTGATTATGGACTCCTGCTCATGAGAGATTGTCCTTTGATTTGTATGGGTGAGAGTGGCCAATACGCCGACTCAATAAGCCTACCACTTTGGGGACAAGACCGAATGGGGAGCTGGGAACATAATCGTACAAGATGGAATTCACTCCTTCCCGACTTTAGGGAAGCAGATGAGTGTTCCCTTAAGTGGTTACTCCGAGTCTTGAACAAAGGGCCCTACCCTCTCAATGGCACGAGAGGGTTTTCTGTTTGATGGTTGGACCATAAACAGATTGTTCATTAGAGGAGAATTGGTACTTAAGGAAATAGAGGTGACCCAGGGGTAAAACGGTAATTTGACCCAGCTGGTGTTACGAACACTCGTGAAGGACTAACTAGTCGATATTGGTCTAAGTTCCGTGGACACAGAAAATATGTCTGCAGTGAGAAGAGTGCAACTGTGAGTCTATAGTGGAATGTACACACAGTTAACGAATATTGATTATTGTGGGGTTAATGAGTTTAACCAATTAATCTCACATCGTTGGAGCTTCTGATCTGCAGGTCCATAAGGTCCCACTGGTAGCTCGTAAAGTAATTTGAGGCAACTAAGTAATTAAATGTAAATTGAAAATGTTCAATTTACTAAGGGAAATAAATATAATATATATTGATATATTATTATGAGAGAAATTAATATTTGAAGAAGTTCAAATATAAATTTATGGAAGATAGAAAGAATTAATTAATTTAAGTCCTAAAAGTGTTTGGGCAAAATTAATTAATTCAAGGCCGGAAATTAAATATGTGATATTTAATTGGTGGTTAGTTAATTAAAGAATTCCTTAACCATGAATTAATCAATTATGTAAATAATTAATCACTTAAGGAAGTGATTAATCATTTATGGGAAAGATCTAATTACTTATGGAAGAAATTAGTCATTTATGGAAAAGATTAATCAATTGGAGAATTGATTGATCATGATTGATTAATTAAGGAATAAGATTGAATCAATTTTGGAAAAGATTGATTTAATTGAATATTTTATTCATGGCCTCTCTTCTATAAATAGAACACTAGACCTAATTGGTCATGACACTTGACACTCTTGAAAGACAAGACCTAGAATTCTCTCTAGCCTCCCTCTTAGAGAAAGACTCCCACAAGTCTTTGGCCTCCTAGACTTAGAGACATACCGGTGTAACCTCTGTGGTTATTGTGTCAATCAAGAAGGAATTTCCAGCGAAGAAAAACAAAGGCGGTTGCTGCGTTTTCGTTCGTTGGAGCGTCGTTGGCGAAGAACGGTCAAGTCTACAACGGAGGTTTGTAACGGTTCTTCCTCTTTTCGTTAGAAAAGTTTTTTAAAATAAATTTAGATTTATTTTAGCATGTTTAAACCGATTTTACAGCAACTTTAAAGCATGTTTAAAATTTTGTTTGAGTTATCGTAACGGTATTTTAATGTTAATTAATATACGGCGTAAGGTCCAATCGATGCGCTTCCGCTGCGTGGGTACTTTTATTCCCTTCAATCGGCATCAGAGTCATCGCTGTCCCTATTAATTAATTTTAAAAGTTGCGATAGGCTCTAATAGGTGGGATTTATGCATAATGTATGTTCGGTTTGCATTGAACTGTTTGGGTTAATTTTATGGCCATAGATTTTATTTTTATGTGATTTTGATCATGTAAGGCCCGGTGTTTCGGGTATTTTATGTAAAATCGAGTCCTATGTGAAGGGGATAAAAGTCCCCACGCAGCGGAAGCGCATCGATTGGACCTTACGCCGTATATTAATTAACATTAAAATACCGTTACGATAACTCTAACAAAACTTTAAACATGCTTTAAAATTGCTGTAAAATCGGTTTAAACATGCTAAAATAAATCTAAATTTATTTTAAAAAACTTTTCTAACGAAAAGAGGAAGAACCGTTACAAACCTCCGTTGTAGACTTGACCGTTCTTCGCCAACGACGCTCCAACGAACGAAAACGCAGCAGCCGCCTTTGTTTTTCTTCGCTGGAAATTCCTTCTTGATTGACACAATAACCACAGAGGTTACACCGGTATGTCTCTAAGTCCAGGAGGCCAAAGACTTGTGGGAGTCTTTCTCTAAGAGGGAGGCTAGAGAGAATTCTAGGTCTTGTCTTTCAAGAGTGCCAAGTGTCATGACCAATTAGGTCTAGTGTTCTATTTATAGAAGAGAGGCCATGAATAAAATATTCAATTAAATCAATCTTTTCCAAAATTGATTCAATCTTATTCCTTAATTAATCAATCATGATCAATCAATTCTCCAATTGATTAATCTTTTCCATAAATGACTAATTTATTCCATAAGTAATTAGATCTTTCCCATAAATGATTAATCACTTCCTTAAGTGATTAATTATTTACATAATTGATTCATTCATGGTTAATGAATTCTTTAATTAATTAACCACCAATTAAATATCACATATTTAATTTCCGGCCTTGAATTAATTAATTTTGCCCAAACACTTTTAGGACTTAAATTAATTAATTCTTTCTATCTTCCATAAATTTATATTTGAACTTCTTCAAATATTAATTTCTCTCATAATAATATATCAATATATATTATATATATTTCCCTTAGTAAATTGAAAATTTCCAATTTACATTTAATTACTTAGTTGCCTCAAATTACTTTACGAGCTACCAGTGGGACCTTATGGACCTGCAGACCAGAAGCTCCAACGATGTGAGATTAATTGGTTAAACTCATTAACCACAATAATCAATATTCGTTAACTGTGTGTACATTCCACTATAGACTCACAGTTGCACTCTTCTCACTGCAGACATATTTTCTGTGTCCACGGAACTTAGACCAATATCGACTAGTTAGTCCTTCACGAGTGTCCGTAACACCAGCTGGGTCAAATTACCGTTTTACCCCTGGGTCACCTCTATTTCCTTAAGTACCAATTCTCGTCTAATGAACAATCTGTTTATGGTCCAACCATCAAACAGAAAACCCTCTCGTGCCATTGAGAGGGTAGGGCCCTTTGTTCAAGACTCGGAGTAACCACTTAAGGGAACACTCATCTGCTTCCCTAAAGTCGGGAAGGAGTGAATTCCATCTTGTACGATTATGTTCCCAGCTCCCCATTCGGTCTTGTCCCCAAAGTGGTAGGCTTATTGAGTCGGCGTATTGGCCACTCTTACCCATACAAATCAAAGGACAATCTCTCATGAGCAGGAGTCCATAATCAACTCAGGATTAAGACTAAGTTGTCTAGGTCGTCCTAGTGAAAATAGAAAACCAACTAGTTAACGGTGTTATAACTAGTGGTTACTATTTCGCGGTCCGGTCTTATGCAAACTCATTGCATAGGATACCCCCACTCGCATGTCTCCTACACGAACGCGTTGGATCGCAGCGTTTGTATCAAATACAAAGTGGGTCGTATCCATAGTGTTGCCAGGATAAGGCACCCAGTCTTATCCCTATACTATAGACCTTTTAGGCTGTTTCTTGAACAATGATCCCCATATGTCGCTACATATAGTTCAAGACTCATATTACAGCCTAGGATGTCTAGTTTATTGGATTAGGGTCAAATAGTGCAATATTTAACAATAACATTTTATTGTAGAAACTAAATAACACTTTATTAAATACAAGTATATAATTTGTATCTACGAGTTTACATTCACTATCTACGAGTTTTAGGGCATAAAACCCAACAAACTCCCACTTGAACTAAAACTCTAGTTTAGTGGGATGTACAACAATCTATTCAATAGTGGGTGTACAAATACATGTATAAAACATGTATAATGTACAAATACAATAAACTAGGGCATCACTATACCCATTGGTATCACTATACCCATGGTATCATTATACCCATTGTATGATGGTATTACTATACCCATTAATGGTATCATTATACCCATTACATTTCTCCCACTTGCCCTAGATTTCATCTTTGTACATAACTCGTAGACCTAGACCTTCTAGATGACCCTCATACCCTTTTAGCCGAGAGAGTCTTCGTGAATATTTCAATTTAATTCAATGTGTGTGCTTGTCTTGGGTTGGAAAGTTCTTATGAATTTGCCACAACACCACTGTATCACTATAAAGTCTGATGGGCAAGTTCACATTTGGAACACATTCCAAATCAGTCAAGAACTTTCTAAGTCTTACAATCTTTATCGCTGCTTCACAAGCAACTATATTTTTGGCTTATATGGTCAAGACTGTAATTATGCCACATTATAGCTCCTTTGTAAAGTTTGACCATGGATATTGATTGATATGTGCTGACTATCCCTACATCATTACACCACTGTATCACTATAAAGTCTGATGGGCAAGTTCACATTTGAATTTGCCACAACACCACTGTATCACTATAAAGTATGATGGGCAAGTTCACATTTGGAACACATTCCAAATCAGTCAAGAACTTTCTAAGTCTTACAATCTTTATCGCTGCTTCACAAGCAACTATATTTTTGGCTTATATTGTCAAGACTGTAATTATGCCACATTATAGCTCCTTTGTAAAGTTTGACCATGGATATTGATTGATATGTGCTGACTATCCCTACATCATTACAGATGTCAGGCTTTGTGCAGAGCATTGCATACATTATGCTGCCCACAACGGAGGCCTAGGGAATCTGTCTCATATTCTTAATCTCTTGAGGTGTCTTAGGACACTATTCCTTAGACAAGTGAACCCCATGCTTGAAACGCAATAAGTCCTTCTTGGAGTTCTGCATCGAATATTGGGACAATATTTTGTCAATATACGTTGCTTGAGACAGGGCTAGTGTTTTGTTCTTCGGATCCCAGACTATTTGGATTCCAAGAACATATTCGACCTCTCCTAAATCTTTCATTTGGAATTGGTCCGCTAGCCATCCTTTATGTCAGACAGATATCCTTATCAGTCTTAAAATCCATGTCAGTGTATCCTGTAAGGATCAAATCCTTAGTCCTATACACGAGCATATAGTTCATCTTTCTCCTCAGATACTTGAGGATATTCATAACGGTTTTCCAATGATTAAATCTTGGATTAGATTGGTACTTACTGACAATCCCTATTGCATAGGCCATTCGTCTCATGTCCTCAACTTCTTGAGGTGTCTCAGGAAACCGTTTCTTAGACAAAATGAATTCCACGCCTGAAAGGTAGAGAACCCTTCTTGGAATTCTGCATCTTATATCTAACTAACATCTCGTAGATATAAGACACTTGAGACAATGCTAGCTTTTTGTTCTTACCGTTCCTAATGATTTGGATCTGAAGAACGAACTTAGCTTCTTCCAAATTTTCATTTGGAATTGAGCTGCTAGCTTATTTTACTAGTCAGTAAAATAAGATAACCTACATCATTCCCAATGACTAGGATATCAATTACATACAACACTAATAAAGCTACTGAACTATTGACGATCTTCTTGTAAAGACAAGATTCATCAATATTCTTGATTAAAGCCACAAGATTTGATCACAGTATCAAATCTTATATTCCAAGATCGCATTGCTTAGGTCAATCCATGAATGGATCACTTAAGCTTGCAAACCCCTTTTGCTTCTGATCTTGCTAAATGAATCATTCTGCTTGAGACATGTAGATACTCTTCTCAAGATTACCATTCAAAAGGGTAGTCTTGACATCCATTCTAAATGGACAAAAGTTCTAATAGACTTCAACATGACGACAGGAGATAAGATTTTCTTACAGTCCCCTGTCTCTGGGTATAACCCTTTTGCCATAAGTCTAACCATAAGATTATGTCTCGTTTCTTCTTGTAGATTCATTTGTAATCCATTGGTGTTACCCCATTAGATAGATCTACAAGATTCTAGATGGAATTGGAATCACATATTTCAATTCTGGATCCATCGCTTTAATCCAATTGGTTCTTGTTAACATCATTTATTGCCTTACTCTAAGACAATGAATCCTCTAAATCATCATCAGGTTTGACGATCTGGGTTTCAATTAAGCCCATGTAACGGTCAGATTGTAGGACAATCCTCCCACTATATTGAGGCACTCTCAACTCTTTGAGATAGATGTAACTAACCAGTTGTATTGGCCTCATCAACAACTCTTGTTAAAGGTCCAACATCATCAACAACCCTTGTTCCCTTATCAACAACTCTTGTTGATATTTTGTAGCTTCATCAGTTAATTTACTTAAAACGATCTTATTTTTGTAGCTTATTATTTCTTATGTGGTCTTCTTCTGAGAATGTAGCATTTTTCGATACAAGTTCTTTATTCTCTTGCGGATTGAAGAAGAATTCACATCTCTCGTTTTCATGGGGTAGCCTACGAATAGGTATATTATTTGAACAGTGTTCCAATTTCTTTTGGGTCTGACACAATCACATGTGTTGGACTCCTCAAAAATAACGTAAACTACTTTTACGTCTTATCCACATTTCAAAAGATGTTTCACAAACACTTTTGATGGAACGTTGTTCGAAATATGTGCTGCAGTCAACACTGCATGACCCCCAAAACGAGTAAGGCAAATGAGCATAGCTCATAATGAATCGAATCGTATCCAATAGGGTTCTATTTCTCCTATCTAATACACTGTTTCCTTAAAGTGCTTCAGGGGTAGTTGAGATGTAATTCCATGTTCTATCAAATAGTCTTGGAATCTCAAGTCTCATCTACTCTACACTTCGATCAGATCGAAGTGTTTTTATCACCTCACCTAACAAGTTTCCAACTTCAGTCTTAAACCATTTTGAATTTCTCAAGAGCTTTAGACTTAAGTTGCATTAGGTTGAGATACACATACCTTGCATAATTATCTAGAATATAGATAAATTATTCATGCCCTCCCACTGCTTTAACATATTAGACCACAAAGATCCAAATGTACTAGCTCTAAGGGCTCTTTGGCTCTCTTATCTCTTTTCCAGTAAAAGATCTATCAGTCATATTGTCCATAAGACATGACTTTATTGGTATTAGAGAGTGTTCTTCTAACTAACTTAGGAGTATACTCAAGACTAAGCTCTCAATCATATTGAGATCATAACTAGCCTAACACCTTAAGAACCAAAGAAAGGTATTTCCTTTAGGAGAAATCTTTTGCCTTTCATTTCTTTGATTAGTAGTACTCATAAACAACACGGTGTTCATGACTACCTTAATCTTGATTAGTCTTTAAAAACGTTTATGTTATTTTTTCAGTTCAGCTGAACAAAAGTTAACTCTCTTTCTTGAAATGAACTGCATTAGCAGAGAAAGGTAAAGAGTAACATTGTTCCAGCCAATACAATACAGAAATCAAATTTCTAGGAACTATATACACATTATCTAATAATATGCATTTGCTCCCATTGGAAAAAAATAATTTGACGTTCCCCATTGCTACAGTCAAGACAACCTCTCTAATTCAAAATTTTTAGAGTTATCTCAATAACATGAAGCTATTGCCAGGAATTCATTCCTTTTAAGAAGAACAACCGTAATTTGTGACTATGAATCAAGTATTCGGGTAGAATCATCATTCTTCACAAATTACGCTTCCAAGACTAGTAAATCGAATTTACTGTCTTTGGACAAGTCTTCCTTGGCTGAGTAAGGCTCAATGTCACATTCATTAATAACACTTCTTAATGAATTAAACATTTTTGGGCATGAGAACATTTCTCTATCAAGACTAATCTTACAATATTGGCCACAAATTAGTCGTTTAAATTTGTTGTATAATCACCGTTATTAATAAAATGAGCGTAAGACTATGCACATATGAAAACATTGAATCGTTGAAATAACAAATCACTTGATTATTTATCGCACTAACCCATTACATGAGCAATACAAACAATTGCATACAATCCAATCAATTTAGCAAAACAGACAATCACAGAACCCTAAAACTATCGATTTAGTTTTGCAACGACGTTTCAGAGGTTTAGAATATCAGCCACCGAAGGGTGATCAGGTACTCCTCCTTTGAAATGAGACACCTCTCAGCTAATTCTAATTCCAGAATAACTCATATTCCTATAGACATTAGCCACCGTTGTTCGGTCAAGGATTTGTTAACACTTTTAACTCATCCTCGTAAGTGTAACCCTCCCACTTTCAGATCTCAGAGGCACGCACCAACAGGCTACCGAAGGGAAAGACAACTGTTGGTGATTAGCCTAAGAGCTCCTATCCTTTTCAGGAGTTCACGATGTTCCGAATCCTATGACCAGGCCCTCCGAAGGGATGGTTGCGCCAGGACAACCTGCAGGCGGATCATAGGACTCTCACGGTGTGAACTATGGGCGGAGACCGAGGGATACGTTGACACGTGTCCCGCTCCCACTTACTCTAGACATTTTTCCCATTCACCTTGATATTGATCCATGCAAACACTTTCCGAAGGGAGGCCGCTCCTAGGGCGACTCGAAGCCGAGCATGAATCTCACGTTGTGAATATAGGGACGTAGGAGCAAAACTTGATTTAAATCTCGTTTTGTAATTTTTTCTCCCACTGAAATGTCCTAAGGTTAATATAGGGTTGTTTAACTTAGATAGTATTCGGCTAAGTCAATCTATCTAAGTCTGATCCTATTATAACAATTATGGAAAGGATTCAACTGCAATCTTTTGGGTGAATTAAACTTCTTTTAATAAACCCAACATTGCAAGTCAACATTACTATGGTTAATTCAACTCAATCCGGTTAGTTCCCAGGTAGGAGGTGTTCCGTAAACCGTCAACTTAAATACCCCCAACCTTAGACAGAACTTTACCGAGAGAGTTCCCTTATAACCTCAGTAATGTAAGGTCTTTACTCTAAAGATCTAGGTGCATTAAACACTTTTAATAAACCTAGTGACATTGCATGCTAACATTTAAATATGATTAATTCAACTCCGGTATTCCAGGTCAGTTCCCAGGTAGGAGGTGTTCCGTAAACCGTCAACTTAAATACCCCCAACCTTAGACAGAACATTACCGGTGGAGTTCCCTTATAATCATAGCAATGTTTTTCCTACTTAGTAAATTAAAACTATTTTTAATTCTAAGTAAGAAAAGATTCTAATCCTATTAGAAATCGATCTAGGTCTAATTAATTTTAAACAATTTAAAATTAATCCAATTTATCCTATGATCTTATGTTTGCATGCAAATCTTGATTATAGATTGACGGTTTCTAATCATTAATATTGAAGAACTATTTCAAATTTTAATGACTAATCCTATAATCAAGAATCTAGGGTTTAATTCATTCAACAATCTCATTCAAATTAAATAATTAAACCACACTAATTGCATGAATAATATAACAATTATATTATTAACTATGGATGTTTCATGCTTCATGCAATTTTGATTTTCTTTTATTATAACAATTATAAGCCAATCAAGAAAATCAATCAAGCATGCTTCATTCATCACATTAAACATAACTATTTATATTTAATTTCAGTAATGACATGCTTCATGCTTTCCAATTTTTCATATAAATTAATATACACTTATATTAAAAAATATGAAAACAAATCCATGCATTTAAACATACATTATAACAATTTATAATATATAAAAAATGCATGAGCATGTTTATAACCTAAGGTGGGATTAAAAATTCTATATGACATCCATAAAGCATATAAATAGCAATTGAACCGGTTAATTTTGGCCCCTAGGATAAAATAAAGCACTAAATTACATTAATTTAGCTAAATTCTATCCTAAAAAATCCATGTACAGCTCCGGAATTGATCTAGACAGCACGAACCGCCCCGAACCACCTCGAACTGGCTTCCAAAATCACGAACCATGCCAAAAATTGGCTGAACCGAACCAAATAGGTCCCAGCCCAGCCGAACCGGTCCGAACCGGATCGGCCTCGCTTGAACCGCGCCTGTTGAAACCCTGATGCGCGCCTCCATCGTGACAGTGTCGAGACGCTGTGTTGATTAGCGTCCCGACGCTGTGCGTTTTCCATATCTGGCGCCTGTGTAATCGAGACAGCGTCGAGACTCTGTTGAGGTAGCGTCCCGACGCTGTGTGCTTTCCTTACTGAGCGCCTTCGGTATCGAGACAGCGTCGAGACGCTGTTGAAGGAGCGTTCCGACGCTGTTGCGTCTGGAGGCAGAATCTGGGCAAAACAGCAACGATTTCTTCGATTTCGGCCCCGATTTCAGCGGCGATTGCTCTGATTTTTATCTCATAAAAACCTATTCTAGACCCGGACTTACATAGGACTCGATTTTACATAAAATACCCGAAACACCGGGCCTTACATGATCAAAATCACATAAAAATAAAATCTATGGCCATAAAATTAACCCAAACAGTTCAATGCAAACCGAACATACATTATGCATAAATCCCACCTATTAGAGCCTATCGCAACTTTTAAAATTAATTAATAGGGACAGCGATGGCTCTGATACCAATTGAAGGGAATAAAGTCCCCACGCAGCGGAAGTGCATCGATTGGACCTTACGCCGTATATTAATTAACATTAAAATACCGTTACGATAACTCTAACAAAACTTTAAACATGCTTTAAAGTTGCTGTAAAATCGGTTTAAACATGCTAAAATAAATCTAAATTTATTTTAAAAACTTTTCTAACGAAAAGAGGAAGAACCGTTACAAACCTCCGTTGTAGACTTGACCGTTCTTTGTCAACGACGCTCCAACGAACGAAAACGCAGCAGCCGCCTTTGTTTTTCTTCGCTGGAAATTCCTTCTTGATTGACACAATAACCACAGAGGTTACACCGGTATGTCTCTAAGTCCAGGAGGCCAAAGACTTGTGGGAGTCTTTCTCTAAGAGGGAGGCTAGAGAGAATTCTAGGTCTTGTCTTTCAAGAGTGTCAAGTGTCATGACCAATTAGGTCTAGTGTTCTATTTATAGAAGAGAGGCCATGAATAAAATATTCAATTAAATCAATCTTTTCCAAAATTGATTCAATCTTATTTCTTAATTAATCAATCATGATCAATCAATTCTCCAATTGATTAATCTTTTCCATAAATGACTAATTTCTTCCATAAGTAATTAGATCTTTCCCATAAATGATTAATCACTTCCTTAAGTGATTAATTATTTACATAATTGATTAATTCATGGTTAATGAATTCTTTAATTAATTAACCACCAATTAAATATCACATATTTAATTTCCGGCCTTGAATTAATTAATTTTGCCCAAACACTTTTAGGACTTAAATTAATTAATTCTTTCTATCTTCCATAAATTTATATTTGAACTTCTTCAAATATTAATTTCTCTCATAATAATATATCAATATATATTATATTTATTTCCCTTAGTAAATTGAACATTTTCAATTTACATTTAATTACTTAGTTGCCTCAAATTACTTTACGAGCTACCAGTGGGACCTTATGGACCTGCAGATCAGAAGCTCCAACGATGTGAGATTAATTGGTTAAACTCATTAACCACAATAATCAATATTCGTTAACTGTGTGTAGATTCCACTATAGACTCACAGTTGCACTCTTCTCACTGCAGACATATTTTCTGTGTCCACGGAACTTAGACCAATATCGACTAGTTAGTCCTTCACGAGTGTCCGTAACACCAGCTGGGTCAAATTACCGTTTTACCCCTGGGTCACCTCTGTTTCCTTAAGTACCAATTCTCCTCTAATGAACAATCTGTTTATGGTCCAACCATCAAACAGAAAACCCTCTCGTGCCATTGAGAGGGTAGGGTCCTTTGTTCAAGACTCGGAGTAACCACTTAAGGGAACACTCATCTGCTTCCCTAAAGTCGGGAAGGAGTGAATTCCATCTTGTACGATTATGTTCCCAGCTCCCCATTCGGTCTTGTCCCCAAAGTGGTAGGCTTATTGAGTCGGCGTATTGGCCACTCTCACCCATACAAATCAAAGGACAATCTCTCATGAGCAGGAGTCCATAATCAACTCAGGATTAAGACTAAGTTGTCTAGGTCGTCCTAGTGAAAATAGAAAACCAACTAGTTAACGGTGTTATAACTATTGGTTACTATTTTGCGGTCCGGTCTTATGCAAACTCATTGCATAGGATACCCCCACTCGCATGTCTCCTACACGAACGCGTTGGATCGCAGCGTTTGTATCAAATACAAAGTGGGTCGTATCCATAGTGTTGCCAGGATAAGGCACCCAGTTTTATCCCTATACTATAGACCTTTTAGGCTGTTTCTTGAACAATGATCCCCATATGTCGCTACATATAGTTCAAGACTCATATTACAGCCTAGGATGTCTAGTTTATTGGATTAGGGTTATTATACTCCCAACGGCCAAAAAAAGTGTTGCACATTTAGCAACAGCGATTTGATAAATTGTTGCGTTATGAGAGATGTAAATGTTGCAATGGAGAATAACTATTGCAACATTTGTTAGAAGTCATTCCAACAATTTTTAGAAATGTTGCTAGATCCCTCGTAACACCGCTTCTACCCGTGGTTCTTCAACCGTTGCAAAAAGTGTTGTAGCAGTTATAATCTGTTGCGATAGCTCGATAAAACCACTGCAATAGCTCTGTTTTCTTGTAGTGATAAATGTTCCTAATTATCCTTTACGAGCTAGCATGGGGACCTAATGGACCTACGAATCAGAAACTCCAACGATACGAGATTAATTGACTAAACTCTTTAATCAAATTAATCAACATTCGTTAATTGTGGGTCACTCCACCAAAGACCCACAGTTGTACTCTTCTCACTATAGAATATTTTGTATCCACGGATATTGACCATTAACAGTAAGTAAATCCTTCACGAGTGTTCGTAACTACAGTTGGGTCAAATTATCCTTTTACCCCTTAGTTACCTCTATCTCTTCAAGTATCAGTGACCCTCTAATGAACAACCTATTTATGCTCCTACCAATAAACAGAAGACCATCTCATGCTAGTGAGGGGGCTGGATCTCATTGTTCAAGGCCCGTAGTCACCACTTAAGGGAACACTCATCTACTTACCCTAAAGATGAGAATGAGCGGAATTTCATCTTATGTTGTTATGTTCTCAACTCCCTACTCAGTCTTGTCCCCAAAATGAAAGGCTTATTGAGTCGGCAAATTTGGCCACTCTCACCCATACAAATCAAAGGGCAATCCCTCACAGACAGGAGTTTATAAGTCACTTAGGATTAAGATTGAGTTACATGGTCATCCTATGAAATCATAATCTAATTAGTTAACGGTGTTACATCCAATGATTAATTATTTCGCGGTTCGGTCTTATGCAAACTCATTGCATAGGATACCCCCACTCGCATGTCAACTACATGGACGCTTTGGATCAATGTGTTTGTATCGAATATTAAGCGGGTCATATCCATAGTGTCACCAGGATAAAATACCCAGCTTTATCCCTATACTATAAACCCTTCAGGTTGTTACTTGAACATTGATCTCCTATATGTCTCCACATAACTGTTCAAGCCTCGTAAAACAACCTTGGATGTTGGTTTATTGGATTTTGGTCAATTATGCAATGCTAAAATAAAATACCAATAACAACTTTACTGGAAAAAACTCAATAACACTTTATTGATAAAATATAATTTGTTTATATTTACTATCTACGTGTTTTAGGGCATAAAGCTCAACAATCTCATACTCACCTTAATTAGCAGCAGAGGTTTAAGCAATGTTGCAAGGAATTCGATTGATACAACGACTACAAACAAAGAAGTTATGTTGTTCTCAAATTCATTAATGGCAGTAAATATGGTTAACATAGTCCAACAAACCTCACTAGATGTTCATCATTGGATTGTGCAGATTCAAGATATGTGCAAATCTTTTTCCTCTTTCCATGTCTCTTATATTTCTAGGAATAGAAATAGCAAAGCTGAATGTTAGCAAATAAGGCACTTGATCATAGATGGTTTATATTGTGGTTATCTAATTTTCCACAATGATTAATGTCAATGAGAAATAATACCCATTGTTCCACATGTTATTGAGTTTGAAAACAAAATCATAAAAAGAGTTACCTCAAATGATTCCATTAATAAGAAAAGAAAGTTAATTAAAATTATATATCAGATGTGTTAAAATTTTGATCTTTAACAACTAAACATATATAAGTTATTATTGT
Source organism: Luffa acutangula (assembly GCA_036850905.1). Taxonomy (NCBI): domain Eukaryota; kingdom Viridiplantae; phylum Streptophyta; class Magnoliopsida; order Cucurbitales; family Cucurbitaceae; genus Luffa; species Luffa acutangula. Next base: position 9,180,815 of record CM072090.1, read on the forward strand.
AACTTTGTTGGTTGTTTTAGGTTATTCTACGCCTTGAAAATGATTTTGAAAATATCTCACTTCATCCTAGTCACTATTTTTTTATTTAAGTGTACAAAGAGTATGCCTCACAATAATTCATAGTATATATAATATCAGGTTTAGAATTTGTAGTTCAACTAACTAAAACATTTTTCTTACCTTTTAAGAGATCATCGAAAGTTTAAATTCTCCCCATATTAAAATATATACAAACTTATAAACTTTTCAATATTGTGATGGGTTGATAGTTTGTATAAGAAGCAAAGAATGGATCTTAAAAGCTTCAAATTTCTACAAAAATTTATGGCAATAGTTAAGGCTTAAGCTAGAACTAATCCTTTGACTTTTTTGGTCAACTCGATGGAACGGGGAGCACCAGCCCTATGCACGTGTGTATTCCTGTTTCCGCACGTATTGTCTCTCTCTTTTCCTAATTAATAATTAATAAATTTCAAAGTTTATGTTCCCTAGTCTTTAATTGATTAAATTCATAAATGCTTCACAAAGCAACAACCTTTTTCTTTTAACCAGCAACAACTTAATTGTCAATTAACTCAGTTTAATTTATTCCAATTTACCCATAAATGGAAGGGTGGTTTTTTTTAAAAAAAAAAAAAAAAGAAAAAGAAATTGAGTATGAGACATCGACAATTTTTTTTTTTTTTTTTTTGAAAAGTATGAGACATCGACATTGATGTGGAGGTTGATGTCAATGAAATATTAAAGAAAGTATGAGAGCTACAATTAATATCAATGATAAATTTCCAATTATCAGTCAAACATCGACAATGTTTTGGTGGTCAACAATAAACTCATTACTTCCCTTTTCTAATATTATAACTTAAATATGAGTTGAAAACCTTTAAGAAAGATATTAATATTTTAATCAATTGAGTTGCATGTTTAAACGATTGATCATACACACACATATATTGTAGTTTAAAAGGGGGCAGAAAAGGAGGATGAAATGATAGATTTTTTCCAATAATTGAATGTTTGAATAGGATAATGAACAGTGCCAAAATATATAGAGAAATAAGAGGACACATGGAGCAATAAGATAGGCTAAACAATAACCAACTAAACAATGGAAAAACCAGATAAATAGCCTAAGAATATTTAAGGAGAAATAACATTTTATCATCCCCCGCAAGCGAAACCGGTCGGCCTTGGACAATGAGCTTGGTACGCAGGCTTTGAAACCGAGTTGTTGGTAATGGCTTCGTTAATATGTCTGCCAATTGATCTTCTGAAGGAACGAACTTGACAAGGAGTTGCTTCCTTGCTACTTTTTCTCGTATAAAATGATGGTCGATCTCGATGTGTTTGGAGCGACTATGAAGGACAGGATTAGTGGCTAAATAAGTGGCGCTAATATTATCACAAAGCAGTAAAGGAGGAGAGGAAAAATTCAAACCAAGTTCAGATAATAGGGACTGAATCCACACAAGTTCTGCAGCGGCATTGGACAAACCACGGTATTCTGATTCAGCATTGGACCTCGAGACTACCTTCTGTTTAGCTGATGACCAAGACACCAAATTTGAGCCAAGGAAAACACAGTACCCACTGGTACTGCGACGGTCATCTGGACAGTTAGCCCAATCGGCGTCTGTGTAGGCTATCAAAGAAAGAGGTCCCGAGTCTATAAAAGACAGTCCAAGATGTCTTGTTGATTTCAAGTATCGAAAAATTCTCTTAACTAGGTTTCAATGAGCAGTTGTGGGGGCATGAAGGAATTGACAGGCCTTATTGACAGCAAACGCCAAATTAGGACTGGTAATTGTACAATACTGCAGGGCCCCGACGAAGCTTCTGTACTGCTTTGGATCAGGTAGGAGATAACCATCTTGGGTTGAATAAGTAGAACTAGCAGCCATGGGAGTTGCCATAGACTTACAAGATAACATATCAGCCCTTTGAAGCAAATCACTAAAATATTTTTGTTGACAGAGATGAAAAGAGTCAGAAGAACGTTGAGCTTCAATTCCAAGAAAGTATGATAAATCACCCAAGTCTTTAAGAGCAAATAAAGCATTAAGAGAAGCAATGAACTTCTGAATAAAGCAAGGATTATTACTAGTGACTATAATGTCATCCACGTAAATAAGGACAGCAACAAAAATCGATCCCTTCGAAAAGTAGAAAAGAGATGTATCAGACTTTGATGCCAAGAAGTTTCAATCCAACAAACACGAGCTAAGCTTTAGGAACCATTCGCGTGGACTTTGTTTGAGACCATACAAAGCTTTTTGCAACTTACATACATGATGAGGTTGATCCTTGTCAACAAAACTGGGTGGTTGAACCATGTAAACATCTTCATTAAGATCACCATTTAAAAACGCATTATGAACATCTAATTGTTTGATAACCCAGTTGAAACAAACAGCTAGGGATAACAGAATTTGAATAGTAGTTGGTTTAACCACGTGACTAAAGGTTTCAAAATAGTCAACACCGTGAGTTTGGTCAAAACCTCGAGCTACCAATCGTGCCTTATACCGCTCAACAAAGCCATCTGGTTTCAACTTGATTCTATACACCCATTTACAGCTGACAAGTTTGTATGTGGGAGAGTGAGGCACTAAAGTCCATGTATTATTGGCAACTAAAGCTATATACTCTTTTTCCATAGCATCTTTCCATTCATTGCTCTTGATTGTCGTTTTAAAGCTAGTTGGTTCAACTAAAGCTACAGTGGGATTTGATGGAGAGGAAGCAAGCCAGCACTTGGGTTTGAATATGCCAGCTTTAGCCCTCGTGATCATCGGGTGAGCATTTGTAAGAGGAGCAGGAGGGCAGAATGATGAGGGTAGGGAAGAGGATGAGATAGGTTGAGCAATGGAAGGAGTAGGAGAGGATGAATGCACTGGGGTAATTATGGAAGAAGTCGAGATAGAGGGTGGAGTTAAGGAAGAGTCAGAGAGTGAAGGTGATGAGTTACATTGGTGGTGAACCAAATCAGAGGAAGATGGAGCAAATCCAGGAGGAAAATGAGGAGTAGCAGAAGAAGCGAAAGCTGGAGAATTTTGATGAGTAGAAGGAGGAGAAATAGGAGATGATAGAACAGGATTAAAAGGGGCATTGGTACTAGAAGGAATATAAAAGGGAGATGGGTTGAAAAAGGAAGAATCAGGCTGGGAAGATTTTACCTACCAAACTTAAAGGAAGAGTGAGCGCAAGGAAAATGAGACTCATTAAAAACTACGGGGCTGTTTGGCCCATGGTTTTGGAATCAAAACCCTGGGAATCAGAACCCTAGGGCCCGTTTGGTTTAAGGTTTTATAGATGCCTGGGAATACATGATGCCTGGGAATACTATGCCTGGGAATAAGATTGCTGGGAATCAAAGATAACTGTGTTTGGTTGTGCATAGAAATGTCATCAGGATTTTATGAGAACAAATTATGTCTGTATTTATTTTTTAGAATTAATCTGGTAAACTTTATGTAATTTTAATAAATTAATCAATAAAATAATCAAAATTAGTTCAAACTATTAATAAAAATTAATGAAATAATAATCATGAAATAATTTTAATGGGATAAACTATGTTAATTTAACAATTTAAAATTATTTAATTAATTTTTTAATAAATATTTTTAACTACAATAATTTAATATATTGTATCCATAAAAATTAATTAGATAACTTTTTTTAAAAAAAAATTAATTAGATAAATATTTAATAATAATATAATTATATATTTATTATAAGGAAATCCAAAAAAAGTAATTAATGAATTATAAATAATCGATAAGTAATTAATTATAATTATTGAAAAATTAATTTTTATACTAAATTAATTTAAATGATTTTAATTCAATAATTAAATATATTTTCGATAATATTAACTAATTAATTATAATTTTAGTAATATGTAATTACCATCCCTACAATAAAATTGGACTAAGTATTTGTTTAAAAGTCCTAAAAAAAGTATTTACTTAAAAAAATTGAAATTATTGACAAACTATTATTTAATCTAATTAAATAATATATTATATTATTTTTAATTTAGTATCCATTAGTTAATTAATTAATTATATTCAAAATAAAATTGCATATAAAAATAACACAGAAGAGATGGGAAAAGAGAAAACCCATGCTTTTGCAAGGGCATAGAAAACCCTTGCTTATGGGCATAAATGATGCCTGGGAATGAGTTATTTCCTGGGCCCACCACAGAAATCTTGAAACAAACAAGGGTATTATAAACCCTTGCCCATTCCCATCTCCAGAAACCTTGTACCAAACGGGCCCTAGGGGGTTTGTTCTGGCGTGTTTGAAAGCCTGGGAATCAGAAAACAGTGTTTGGGGTGTTGTTTTCTAAACCCTGGGAATCAGAAAACAGTGTTTGGGGTGTTGGGTTCTGAACCCTGGGTTTGGACAATTTTTTTTTCTTTTATATTTTATTATTTTTTTTCCTTTTTTGGTGAATATTTTATTAATTGTAAAGCCCCTTGTGTACCATAGATTATTTTTTAAGAGAATTTTGAATTAAGCATTTAATTTATGATATATACGAAGAATAAGAAAATTGTTTATAATAATCAAAATATTGATTATCATCGACAAATTGAAAAACATAACATGAAATTCTTAGGCCCCATTTGAAAATTTAAAAGTTTGAAAACAAAAAAAAAATAGTTTTCAAAAAATAGTTTTTGTTTTTTGGAATTTGTTTAGGAATTCAAATGTGTCTTTAACAAAGATGAAAATCATCCTAAGAAAATTGAGAGAAAACAAACGTGATTTTCAAAAATCAAAAACCAAAAGCCAAATTATTAAATGGGGTTTAAGTTTGGTCATTTTTTCCATGGATCCACATGCAAAATTTAAATTCAAAACAATAGTTCATTAATGTTAAATTAAAGTAGTTATTGAGACAAAAAAAAACATGGTTCATGAAAAAATAAAAATTTGGAACATATAATCACATAATAAATAAAATAGAATCTATAGGCTACTTTAAAATGACTAAATTAAATATTAAATTATGTATATTTATATTATTTAAATATAAATACGTTCAAAATAAATATCATATGTCAAAATAAACTTAGCTTAGCAATAATTGATATATGCCCTCGATCAAAAAGTTAGAGATTCGAATATTCCCACATCGAAATGTTGTTGAACTAAAAAAAAATTGTACATATAAATTTGTTTTTTTTTTTTTTTTTTTTTTGAGATTACATATAAATTTGATTTTTTTTGTTTTTGTGTATGTAATTTAAAATTAAATACTTTATTTACTATAGCGGATTTAAAATTAAATATTATTCATTTTATTTTAATAAATTCAAAATAACATACTATTTATTTTTGTCATTCGGAATATTGTTAATTTGAAAATAAATACATATTTTTTTAATACGTTAACTCAAAATTATATTTTATTTTAAAAATATTTATATGGGTAAGTTGGCTAAAATACCTTTTCTTATGTTAAAATTATAAAATTATATATATATATATATATATATATTAAAATATTGTTAATTTAATATAGAGAAATGAAAAGAATTATGAGAAAAATGGAAAGAGAAATGATGGGACCCACCAAATTTATGACAAAAATGGATAAAGTAATAGTGGGTCCCACCAACTTTATGGAAGAAAGAGAAATCATAGGTTTGGAGTGGTTTTGAGGTGGGTTTGGAGAGAAAAACCATGGGGTTGGGTTTGGAACTCATGGTGTTGTGATTACAATGTGGCAAACATGGTTTTGGGTTTGGAACACAAAACCACCCAAACCCAAAACCATGGGCCAAACACCCCCTGCATGTCTAGAAATAAAGAGTTTACCTGAAGTTGGATCAAGGCAAAAGTACCCTTTATGATTAGGACTATAGCCAAGAAATAAACACTCAGTAGATCTAAACATGAGTTTATGATCATTGAAAGGCCTAAGAAAGGAGAAACAAGCACATCTGAAAGCCTTTAGTAAAGAGTAATCAGGTAATTTTTTATAAAGCAAATGATAAGGAGATTTAAAGTGAAGAACGACAGTTGGAAGCCTGTTAATAAGATAAGCTGTTGTTTGAAAGGCAAAGCTCCAAAAAGAAAGGGGCAACCCTGAGTGAGCAAGTAAAGAAAGACCGGTCTCTACATGCCTATCTTTTCTCTCAACACGTCCATTTTGTTGCGGTGTATATGGACAAGACACTCGATGATGAATTCCATGTGCTGATAAAAAGGAGGAAACAGACCGAAACTCCCCACCCCAATCGATTTGAAGACATTTTATATGTTTACCAAATTGGACTTCAACTAACTTTTTAAAGTTAAGAAAACAAGAAAATGTTTCATCTTTAGAACGAAGCAAATATAACCAAGTAAATCGAGTATGGTCATCCACAAATAGAAGAAAAAATCGTGCTCCATTTACTGAAATTTGAGGGGAAGGTCCCCATACATCCGAGTGAACTAACTCAAAAGGTTCACAAGACTTTGTTTCTACTAAAGAAAAAGGAAGCCGATGACTTTTGCCTAATTGACAGGAAGAACAAAAGTCATTTACATTTGAAGAAGAAATAGAGACACCACAAAGACTCAAAACTTGCTTTATAATTGGAACAGCCGGATGACCTAAGCGTAAATGCCAATTTGGAGAGGAACCAACTGAAGACAAGAAAACAGCAGGAGACTTGGTACTGGAAGACACATCAGGATTAAAGTTAGGCGACAGTTTGTACAGACCATCTTCAAGCTTGCCCTGGGGTATTGTGGTCTTGGTTCGGATGTCCTTGACAAGGAAAAAAGAGGAGTAGAATTCAACGTAAGTGTGATTATCTTTACATAATTTCGCAACACTTAAGAGTTTCTTTGTAATAGAAGGTCTATGCAATACATTATGAAGTAAAATAGGTTTAGAAAAGGAAGAAAGAACAGAAGTACCAATGTGGGATATAGGTATTTGCTTACCATTTCCAACTGTGATTTGGTCACCACCATTGTAAGCCATTGGGTTGCACAGTGAAGAAACACCGGGTGTCATGTGATGTGTGGCTCCAGAATCGAGAAACCAAGATTCATCAGGATGAGAAAATTTAGTTTGATTAACAAAAGCAGTATCAGAAAAAGTTTGAGATGTAGGAAGAACAGAGGTCTGTGAAGTGTGTAGCAGAGCCTGAGGTTGAGGGAGTGGGTGTTTGATAAGACAAATTGGTCCTATGATGACATATTAATGTTGTATGACCGAACTTGCCACAAATTTGGCATTTAGGTTTGGAGTAATTTGGTTTAGAGGGCCAAGAAGTATTGTTCTGAGGCTTACCTAAAATGCAAGGTGAAAATGCAGTATTAATTTGATTTGGTTTGGATGTCTAGGGAGATAAAGAAACTGGGGATACAAAAGGTGGGCGAGGGAAATGATTAGACTGAAGTTGAGACCTAGAATTAGAACGGCGACCAGAGTTATGAATGGAAAGACTACTTATATTAGCTTGAGCAAGATTCAGTTGATCCACAGTGGTTTGCTTTTCCAAACGAGCTTCATATGCTAATAAGAGACTTCTAACATCCTCTAAAGTGGGGTTATCAGCTCTATTATGTATGGATGTAACAAAAGGGTTGTATTCACTACCCAATCCATCAAGAATGTGAGCAAGATGATCCCTATAGGAAATTGGTTCACCAATGACAGCAAATCTATCGGTAATCTCCTTAATTTTAGCCAAATATTGACTTACAAACAAACCATCTTTCTTTATCTTTTGTAACTGAGTTTTTAAGGCCATAATCGAGCTGTTGTATTAGAATCATAAGAGCGATTAAGAGAGTTCCAGATAGCAGAGGCAGAATCTAAACTAACAATTTCACCCATCTTTTCTTCTGATAAATAGGAATAGATCCAACACATAATAAATCTGTTGTACCTTTCCCAGCCGAGATAATCCTGGTTGATTTGAGTGTTGTTCTGATCAAGAAACTTTGGTTGTGGAGGAATTGAACCATCAAGAAATCCAGATAATCCATCTGCAAGCACAGCATTGAGCAACTGATTCTTCCATAATAGGAAGTTGTTGTCATTTAATTTGACCGATAGGGGTTGAGGTTGAAGGGAATAAAAGTCCCCACGCAGCAGAAGCGCATCGATTGGACCTTACGCCGTATATTAATTAACATTAAAATACCGTTACGATAACTCAAACAAAACTTTAAACAACCTTTAAAGCCGCTGTAAAATTGGTTTAAACATGCTAAAATAAATCTAAATTTATTTTTAATACTTTTCTAAAGAAAAGAGGAAGAACCATTACAAACCTTCGTTGAAGACTTGACCGTTCTTCGCCAACGACGCTCCACGAACGAAAACGCAGCAGTCGCCTTTGTTTTTCTTCGCTGGAAATTCCTTCTTTGATTGACACAATCACCACAGAGGTTACACCGGTATGTCTCTAAGTCTAGGAGGCAAAAGACTTATGGGAGTCTTTCTCTAAGAGGGATGCTAGAGAGAATTCTAGGTCTTGTCTTTCAAGAGTGTCAAGTATCATGACCAATTAGGTCTAGTGTTCTATTTATAGAAGAGAGACCATGAATAAAATATTCAATTAAATCAATCTTTTCCATAATTGATTCAATTTTATTCCTTAATTAATCAATCATGATCAATCAATTCCATAATTGATTAATCTTTTCCACAAATGACTAATTACTTCCATAAGTGATTAGATCATTTCCATAAATGATTAATCACTTCCTTAAGTGATCAATTATTTCCATAATTGATTAATTCCCGGTTAATGAATTCTTTAATTAATTAACCACCAATTAAATATCACATATTTAATTCCCGGCCTAGAATTAATTAATTTGCCCAAACACATTTTAGGCCTTAAATTAATTAATTCATTATTTTGAACTCTTTCAAACTTCCATAAATTTATATTTGAACTTTTCAAATATTAATTTCTCTCATAATAATATATCAATATATATTATATTTGTTTCCCTTAATAAATTGAACATTTTCAATTTACTTTTATTACTTAGTTGCCTCAAATTACTTTACGAGCTACCAGTGGGACCTAATGGACCTGCAGATCAGAAGCTCCAATGATGTGAGATTAATTGGTCAAACTCATTAACCACATTAATCAATATTCGTTAACTGTGTGTACATTCCACTATAGACTCACAGTTGCACTTTTCTCACTGCAGACATATTTTCTGTGTCCACGGATCTAGACCAATATCGACTAGTTAGTCCTTCACGAGTGTCCGTAACACCAGCTGGGTCAAATTACCGTTTTACCCCTGGGTTACCTCTATTTCCTTAAGTACCAATTCTCCTCTAATGAACAACCTGTTTGTGGTCCAACCATCAAACAGAAAACCCTCTCGTGCCGTTGAGAGGGTAGGGCCCTTTGTTCAAGACTCGGAGTAACCACTTAAGGGAACACTCATCTGCTTCCCTAAAGTCGGGAAGGAGTGAATTCCATCTTATACGATTATGTTTCCAGCTCCCCATTCGGTCTTGTCCCCAAAGTGGTAGGCTTATTGAGTCGGCGTATTGGCCACTCTCACTCATATAAATCAAAGGACAATCTCTCATGAGCAGGAGTCCATAATCAACTCAGGATTAAGACTAAGTTGTCTAGGTCGTCCTAGTGAAATAGAAAACCAACTAGTTAACGGTGTTATAACCAGTGGTTACTATTTCGCGGTCCGGTCTTATGCAAACTCATTGCATAGGATACCCCCACTCGCATGTCTCCTACACGAACGCGTTGGATCGCAGCGTTTGTATCAAATACAAAGTGGGTCGTATCCATAGTGTCACCAGGATAAGGCACCCAGTCTTATCCCTATACTATAGACCCTTTAGGCTGTTTCTTGAACAATGATCCCATATGTCGCTACATATAGTTCAAGACTCATATTACAACCTTGGATGTCTAGTTTATTGGATTAGGGTTATTATTTGGCAAAGACAAATATAAAATAACTAATAACAATTAATGGAAAAATATATCAATATTATTTCATTAATTTTCGGTCAACGGTTACATTCACTATCTATGAGTTTTAGGGCATAAAACCCAACAGAGGTAGGGTTGGGTAAGGATTGGGTGTAAAGAAATTCGGGGCAGGGGGGAAGGGTTGAGGTTGAGTTGCCGGAGACAGAGGTCTCGGGTAAAATTGCTAAGGTTGAAAAGGTTGAGGATAAGGATAAAAGCCAGGGGGAGATTGTGAATTTGGATTGAAGGGAGGGAAAGCTCCGGTGGGAGGTTGGACATTTTGGTAAGGAGGAGGTTGAACTCGGTTTCGATTCTGATTAGTAACTGGAGGTCGAATGAGGAGAGGAGTATCAGTGAAGGAGTTTTGCACCTGATTTTGAATTGGAGTCACCATTGGTGTTGTAATCGGAGTGTTGGGGGTCACCACAAGAGGAGTAGTTTTCTGGCTTGAAAGAGAGGACGAGGATGAAGAACCTTCTTCGATTGCCATTTTTGAAGAAAAAGGATGAGCTCACAAGACTCTGATACCATAAAAGGGGGCAGAAAAGGAGGATGAAATGATAGATTCTTTCCAATAATTGAATGTCTGAATAGGGCAATGAACAGTGCCAAAATATATAGAGAAATAAGAGGACGCATGGAGCAATAAGATAGGCTAAACAATAACCAACTAAACAATGGAAAAACCCAGATAAATAGCCTAAGAATATTTAAGGAGAAATAACATTTTATCATAGTTCAACATGTGAAGGCGCAAATTTGAACTTTTGACATTTTCGTCAAAGATATAGCTAGTTGAGTTATATTCAGATGAGCAACTTCGGGTTACTAAGGTTGAGGATCTCACATTGAAAAGATTAGTGGAGACCTCACAATTTATAAGCTACAAGGGTCATCCCACTCATTGTCAATTGATTTTGAGATGGAACCTCTCACCATCTTGAGGTGCATACAGAAGATCTGTCAATTGGTTTTGTGATGGAACCCATGTTATTTGATAACTAATAGTAAGAGATTTAAAAATTTTCATATTCAAAACAATTAAAATTTTTAGTGATCGATATTATTAAAAATATTGTCAGTATTTTCATCACTAGTGGGAAAAAAAATTAAATCTAACCTTCAATTATTATTTATTATTTATTTAATAGTAAACTTGCGTTTGCACATCTGGTCAAAGATAATTCGTTAAAAATCCATAAAGGATCCAAACGTTATCATATCACAACTTTTATCAACTGATTTGTTTTAAAAAAAACCATTTTTAACTAATTTAGTTTATATAATAATAATAAAAATAATAAAAGCATATAAATCTAAATACTTTTGCATCATAAATCAAAAGCTTCGAGATAAATTAAGTTATGGTTTTCCTCGTCTAAGCCTAGCTGAACTATTAAAGTATATATTGTCTAAAAAAAAAAACTTCACCATTGAAGTTAAAATATATATATATATATATATAGTTTTTGCTTATTTATATATGTGAATTTAATTTTTACTTGTGTTGTATATATGTGAGTGTGTTTAGTTTGGTCTTGACAAAAATTCAATATATTTTTTGTTTCTTAAATTTGGGATGAAGAGTTTTTAGTTTTATTTTTTTTTTCTCAACAAAAGATTAGAGATTCAAATTTTCTCCATCACGGTTGAATTTTTTTTTTCCAAAAAATGTTGAAGGGAAAAACATATTTAAACGAAAAATATGCATACTGTTTCTTAATCAAAATTTTAATGAAAAATTTAATTCAAGATCTCAATTGTTTCATTTAGGAAAGTTAAATGGTTAATGATAAAAGTAGGGGAAAAAAATATTATTGAAGCAAGGAATGTATAAAACAAAAACATATTTTAACCCATAGATTTCTGTTTTTTGTGAAAATGGTGGAGCACTCAAACTTTTGGAAGTGTACCAAATTTTGAAATCATGATACTTATAAGTGATAAGTACTATTAATATTAGGCTTCTTTTATAACCTTCTCAAAAAAAAAAAAAAAAAAAAAAAGCTTCTTTTATAACAATTTCTTTTTTGTGTCCCATTAATAAAATCTATGCTTCTTTACTTCTTTAATCTATTTTACAAACAATTCTAAAATCCTTGCTAAAATCTTATAATTAGAAAGTAATCTTTTAAAATTATATTCTTTATTCTTGAAATTTGACAAAGGTTTCAAAATCTTCTTTTTTAAAAAAAAAAAAAAAGGTTTCAAAATATTCTTTAAATGCAAAGAACCTAATAAAAGAACAATTTAAGCTTAAATTTTAAAAGTAGAAGTTAGAGAAAATATTCTTAAACGGGACCCTATTAATTCATTATTAGATAAAATCTTAAAGGTAAATCCTGAAATTTTATCTTTTCAGTACTTGGATTATTATAATTAAATCAAGATGGAAAATATATATTTCGTAAATCCTGTTTAGTGGTGCTCAAAATTTCAAATTTACATGGTAAAAAAATATTCGAGAATTTCTTTTTCCTTCTAGTATCTATTTAATTTCCACACTTTATAACATTATTCCTCCTAAATCCTTAGTTATGCCTATTTATTCTTATAGTTTGAAACAACTGTAATAGTCTTCTAAGCTTATTCAATTTTATATCTAGCACGATTTTATCATTAACTTTATAAATTTTTTTAAAGTGAGCATAGTTCAACGATAATTGACATATATCAATGACCAAAAAGTCAAAGATTTGAATTCTTCCACATTTTTTTTTAATTTCAATAAGGAAGCATAAATCAAGTTTATTTCTAAGCACTAACTTGCCTAGAGAGCACGGGAATGATCGAGGGTTTATCGTTGAATCTTCCTTCTAAACATAGAACTCACATAGTTGTTTATGTACAAATTCATCTCTATTGATTTGTAGAAATTGATGAAATTAAAAGTTTGAAAAGTTAATAATGATGAAATGGACAGTGTTACAAAAGTTTAGAAGTGAAATTTGTAATGGAAGCAAGAGTAAATCAATTAAAAATAGTGAGTTGTTTTGTATTATTAAAAAGAAATATATTGAATTAAAAAGGAAGAGAAGTTGATTTAAAATGAAAGAAATAAAGATAAGCAGAGAAATAGATCCGGTGAAGTCGGGCAGTTTGAGAAGAGAACAATTCTTGGTTTAGCTTTGAAATTCAGACACCTCTCTCTCTCTAGTCTCTACTTTAATGGCGCCTTTAAACCACTCGCTTCTGCCTAACTCTACGCCCTCTCTCACAATCTCTCCATTTATAATTCCACTCTCAATGCTCAATTCCTTCACACTCCCATCTCCCCATTTCTCAATTCCAACCCTCTGCAACCCATTTCTCAATTCCCATGGCTGATTCCGCCTCCTCTGCAACCACTTTGCTCAAGGATGAGCTCGACATCATCATCCCCACCATCAGAAACCTCGACTTCCTCGAGATGTGGAGGCCCTTCTTCCAGCCCTACCATCTCATTATCGTCCAAGATGGCGACCCTTCCAAGGTCATCAAGGTCCCTGAGGGTTTCGATTATGAGCTCTATAATCGCAACGACATCAATCGGATTCTCGGTCCTCGAGCCAATTGCATTTCCTTTAAGGACTCTGCTTGCCGCTGCTTTGGCTATATGGTCTCCAAAAAGAAGTATATCTTCACCATTGATGATGATTGCTTTGTGAGTACTCTTTTCTCTTTCGCTTTTTGCCTCTTTGTGATTCTTGATGGGTTCTTCTTCTTTTCTCTTGGAATGCCTGCCATATGTTTGTCAAAATGTCTCACTGATGTGGGCTGGAAAAATCTTGATACATTTGATTTAGGATGATGTCTCGTGATGATCTGTAATTATCTCATGATGATAATCCACACAGTTCTTCTTTCGTGAATGTTATTATCATCTGCTGGACACTTTTGATGGTCTCAGAGCTCCTTATTTGTTTACAAATTTGATGCTTAGGTTGCAAATGATCCGTCTGGGAAACCCATCAATGCACTAGCGCAGCACATCAAGAACCTCCTCTGCCCCTCCACCCCCTTCTTTTTCAACACCCTTTACGACCCTTTCCGAGATGGCGCTGACTTCGTGCGTGGATATCCCTTCAGTCTGCGTGAGGGTGTCCCAACCGCTGTTTCTCATGGCCTCTGGCTTAATATCCCAGATTATGATGCACCAACTCAGCTTGTTAAGCCTCTGGAAAGGAACACAAGGTAAGAACTAATCCCTAAAGGCTGCTTTACTTGGATGTAAATCCTAAGGTTCAGTCAAATTTGTTGTCTATAATGAGCTTCATTGTCTGAAAAAGGTTTGTGGATGCTGTCCTGACAATCCCGAAAGGCACTTTGTTTCCCATGTGTGGTATGAATTTGGCATTCGACCGAGATCTCATCGGCCCTGCAATGTACTTTGGACTCATGGGTGATGGCCAGCCAATCGGCCGATACGACGATATGTGGGCAGGCTGGTGCACCAAGGTGTGTGCCCATCTGCTCCATTTAATAAACTAAGAACAACAAAACATTTCTGAATGATAGATTGATTGATCATATACAACATGTAGATGTAGGATATATGCAAACTTCTCGAATCATAATTCATATCTTTAATTCTTAATTCATTTTTGATTTATAAATCCTGAAACGCATTCTGTTAGAACAATGACAATGCATCTGAATGATTGATAGATGGCATGTAGATCTAGGTAATTCTCGAATTCATTTTCGACCTGTAAATCCTGAAAAGCATTCTGTTAGGAGAACTACAATACGTATGAACGATAAATTGATCTTATACATACATGTAGGTTATATGTGACCATCTGGGGCTGGGAGTGAAGACAGGACTGCCCTACATCTTCCATAGCAAGGCAAGCAACCCATTTGTGAACCTGAGGAAGGAGTACAAGGGCATTTTCTGGCAGGAAGACATCATCCCATTCTTCCAGCAAGTTGTTCTTCCAAAAGATTGCACCTCTGTCCAAAAGTGCTACATTGAGCTGGCCAAACAAGTCAAGGACAAGCTTAGCAAAGTAGATCCTTACTTTGACAAGCTGGCAGATGCCATGGTGACTTGGATTGAAGCTTGGGATGAGCTCAACCCAGCAGGAGCTTCTGCTAATCTGCCCAATGGCAAAGCATAATCGTCTAGTCGAATCCCCGTCTTGTTTTAATTCATGCAACTATATAGGTGATTGAGTTTTAATAACTTATGATTTTTCGGATTTTGGATGTACTTTTTGTTTCTCAATCTACTCTTTGTTATAAGCTGTAGAAACAATAAGATATGGTGATCAGGTTCTAGTTTGTACCAGAGTTGTGATAGCCAGAAATATTGAGTAATATTTATTTCACATTGTTCAAGTTGAGCTGTGGCCAACATATTTTGTCTACGCATGTTATAACCGTTTTCTTTTGGAGGAAATATTTTTAATCTTAGTTAAACTTCAGCAATAAAAGAGAGATTTTTAAAAAATTTCAAGGATTGGATGATATTTTGAGAACAAATAAAATGTGAGCAAATAAGGTTTATTTATAGTCTAGGCTTTTAGCCTATCACCTAGAGAACTAACATTGTTATGATATAAAAACATCACCACGTTGTATACATACATATATATTAACAGTAATTGACATGTACTCTATATATATATATAGATACAATCTGTAATCTATATATACACACAATATTCTTTTTCTCACATCAATGCACCCTTCTAAACACAAGGGTGGTGGATTTACCTAAGTATCCTCAACTTTGAATTTATTCTTAATTATTAATGAGTGTTTGGCCTCTTGCCCGTCTATTGTGGCTGGAGGTACTCAATAGAAAACTAGTTAATGAGTTAAATATGTCCTCATTTTTATTTATTTAAAATTATATAAAAACTCATTATTTTCATTTTTTAAGCAAGTCTCTCCTTTTCTTTTTATTCAAAGTAAATAATTTTTAGACTTTTATATCGACTATATTTACAAGTTAAGCTATAATATTTCTTTGAAAGAATTCAAATCTATCCACAAAATATGAAATATTAATGAACATATAATGTAATAAGTTCTTCCTTCAATTTGGTTTTGTATATGAAATATAAATGGAAATGAACACAAATTTTTTGTATATTATTTTTTAAAAAATTGATTGCACAATAATGAACTATAATTCTTGAAGAAAAAAGAAACATACTAATATCAATTACATGATACTTTTTATACAGGAAAATCAATCATACTTTTTATTGAAAAGACATAACAAAATATATACACACACTGTTCAAAAATTATCTTTATAAGAATTTTTGCCCCAAGCATAAATTTTTTGGATCCACCATAGTTTGAAAGGTATTTTGTTGTTTACCATGCTAAATGTGCTCGAATTATGCTAAAATGAGAACTACAAGGGGTTGTTTGGTGTGTCGGAATTGAATGAGTTTTGAATGGAATGGAATGGAATATGATGTCCATGGGAATATTTTGCTGGAATCATGATTCTCATGCCTGTGTTTGGTGCATTGGATTTGGGTTAGAATTAATGGGGAGAGAAATAGTGGGACCCACCAAAATTATAAGGAAAATAGAAAAAGAAATGGTGGGTCCCATCAAGATTATGAAGAAAAATAGAGAGAGAAATAGTGGGACCCACTAAAATGTGGTTAAAATAGAAAAAGAAATGATGGGTCCCATCAAAATTAGGAAGAAAAATGGGGAGAGAAATAGTGGGACCCACCAAAATGTGGAAATGGGTTGGAATCACATGCCCACCATTTCATTCCAAACCCACACCATTCACGGCCAACCAAACATGGGCTTCCCTTTCCAATCCATGCCAATCCATTCCAAACCCTTGGGCCAAACGGCCCCCAAGTGATTTCACCTTTAATATGTCAAATGCACGCTATGTTTGGGAGTGATGATTAAATTATTGATTTTGGAAAAAAAGATTTTATAAAATTGATTTTTATACCATGGTATTGATGTTTGGTTCTAAACTTTTAAGAGTGATTTTGAAATACTAGGTTTGGTTTCAAAAGTGATTTTAGAATTACCAAATTACTAAAAATGACATTTTACATTCAAGAAATTATTTAACTAAATAATTATGATAAATATCAATTTTTATTAAATTTTTTATTTTATTATTTTATTTTTTTGTTAAACTTTTATAAAATGTGTTAGGTAAGAAAAATATGTATAATACATATCAAAATAAAAATGCAAAAGTCATATCTCAGGGTATGTTTGTGTTGGAGTGTGGAGTCAAAACTCCTTCATCCTCTTGCCGTGAATGAGATAAAAGAGATGCAAATGGGCCAAGGCCCATTCACATTAGGTCTGCAAGCTTGTATAAATATGTGTTTGTGGGGGTTTGCAAGGAAACGGCGAGAAAGTGGCTTTTCCTAGAGTTTTGCGGCTGGAGTGTTTTTCTTCAGTAATTCAGAGACGGCAGAGAGGGAAAACTGGAGAGAATGAGATTTATTCTCTTGTGTTGGTGAGGGTTTTGTTTATTTTTTTATCCCAAGTTATCGGGTTGTGATACTTGGAAGTCAATAGCCATTGTTGGGCTATTGAGGGTTAGTTTGTGGCATTATTGAAGGCTTCTTGTAATTTCCCAAATTCTAGTAGAACCTGCAGTTGCAGAAGACTGGACGTAGTCCCGAGCTTGGGTTGAACCAGTATATTTTTTTGGTGTCATTTTCTTTTTTCCTATCTCTTATTATTTTTCGTGACTATTATTTTTGGTTTAACCTGTGGAAGAGGAGATAGTTATAATATTATTGATTGTCATCATAATATTATTATTATTTGTATTCCGCATTTTCTCCCAACAATTGGTATCAGAGCTCTTGGTTCAGGAGTCATGGGTTTTGTAGAGCCAAAAAGTTTCGATGGAGTCATGAAGTTCGATGGGAAAAATTTTGGATATTGGAAGATGCAAGTCAAGGATTATTTAACTTGCAAGAAAGTGCATAAGGCATTGAAGGAGAGACCGAAAGATATGAAGGACGAAGATTGGGAAGCTCTAGATGAAGAGGCAGTTGCAACCATTAGGATGTGTTTGTCGATGGATGTGGCAAGTCTAGTAGCCCATGAGACAACTGCAGTCAAGTTGATGGAATCGCTTACAAACAGGTATGAAAAACCCTCTGCAAATAATAAGGTCTACCTAGTTAAGAAGTTTTTCAACATGCAAATGTCTGAGGATGCTTCTGTGAATTTCTATATTAATGAGGTTACCACTTTGATTAATCAGTTAAAATCTGTTAAGATAGAATTTTCTGATGAGGTGAATGTTATTCAGTTGTTAACGTCTTTACCTGATAGTTGGGAAACGATGAAGACAGCAGTGTCTAATTCGACTGGAAATAACACTTTAAAATTTTCAGAAGTTTGTGATTTAGCCATAGCTGAGGAAATTCGTAGGCAGGGTAGTAATAAAGAGTCTACTGTAGGGTCAGCTTTGGTTATGACTAAGGGTAAAGATAAGGTTGATGAAGATAATGAACCGAGTAGCAGTAAGAAAAAGTGGAAAGGTAGGAATGAGGTAGAATGTTATTACTGCCATAAGAAAGGTCACTTGAAGTATCAGTGTAGGAAATATAAAGAGGATCAGAAAAGAAAACCATAGGCAAATATAGTGGAAGAGGTTGTCTTAGCTTGTGTTGAGAGTGACACAAAGTATAGTAACCACTCATCAGATTGGATATTAGACAGTGCAGCTTCTGTTCACATAGCTTCATATAGGAGTTTGTTCACATCATTCATAGGAGGGCATCGTGGCCTTGTGAGAATGGGGAATGGTAGAACCTCCAAGACTAGAGGGATTGGAGATGTTAGTCTGAAGAAAGAATGTGGAGGTAAATTGGTACTGCGAGATGTCAGGTACGTGCCTAATATCTGTTGGGTTTTATGCCCTAAAACTCGTAGATAGTGAATGTAACTGTTGACCGGATATTAATGAAATAATATTGATATATTTTTTCCATTAATTGTTATTAGTTATTTTATATTTGTCTTTGCCTAGTAATAACCCTAATCCAATAAACTAGACATCCAAGGCTGTAATATGAGTCTTGAACTATATGTAGCAACATATGGGATCATTGTTCAAGAAACAGCCTAAAGGGTCTATAGTATAGGGATAAGACTGTGTGTCTTATCCTGGTAACACTATGGATACGGCCCACTTTGTATTTGATACAAACGCTGCAATCCAACGTGTTCGTGTAGGAGACATGCGAGTGCGGATATCCTATGCAATGAGTTTGCATAAGACCGGACCGTGAAATAGTAACCACTGGTTATAACACCATTAACTAGTTGGTTTTCTATTTCACTAGGACGACCTAGACGACTTAGTCTTAATCCTGAGTTGATTATGGACTCCTGCTCATGAGAGATTGTCCTTTGATTTGCATGGGTGAGAGTGGCCAGTACGCCGACTCAATAAGCCTACCATTTTGGGAACAAGACCAAATGGGGAGCTGGGAACATAATCGTGCAAGATGGAATTCACTCCTTCCCGACTTTAGGGAAGCAGATGAGTGTTCCCTTAAGTGGTTACTCCGAGTCTTGAACAAAGGGCCCTACCCTCTCAATGGCACGAGAGGGTTTTCTGTTTGATGGTTGGACCACAAACAGGTTGTTCATTAGAAGAGAACTGGTACTTAAGGAAATAGAGGTAACCCAGGGGTAAAACGGTAATTTGACCCAGCTGGTGTTACGGACACTCGTGAAGGACTAACTAGTCGATATTGGTCTATATCCGTGGACACAGAAAATATGTCTGCAATGAGAAGAGTGCAACTGTGAGTCTATAGTGGAATGAACACACAGTTAACGAATATTGATTAATGTGGTTAATGAGTTTGACCAATTAATCTCACATCGTTAGAGCTTCTGATCTGCAGGTCCATTAGGTCCCACTGGTAGCTCATAAAGTAATTTGAGGCAACTAAGTAATAAATGTAAATTGAAAATGTTCAATTTACTAAGGGAAACAAACATAATATATATTGATATATTAATGTGAGAGAAATTAATATTTGAAAAGGTTCAAATATAAATTTATGGAAGTTTGAAAGAGTTCAAATAATGAATTAATTTAAGGTCTAAAATCTATTTGAGCGAATTAATTAATTCAAGGCCGGAAATTAAATATGTGATATTTAATTGGTGGTTAATTAATTAAAGAATTTATTAACCGGGAATTAATCAATTATGGAAATAATTAATCACTTAGGGGGTGTTTGGGGCACTGAATAGGTTATAATAACCCTCCTTATTATAACCTATTCAATGTTTGGGGCACCAACAAAAATAATTGGTGAGGTGGGTTATTTTAACCCCCGATTATTTTATCAATTTTCTACAATAACCATTATTCAACCCACTACAGTAACTATCTCCTCACTTCTTCCATGCGACTCCTTGACTTTTCCGACGACCGCTGGCCGGCGTCAGCCGGTGAATTTTTCAACGAATTTTCCGACAACCGCCGACGACTTTTCCGGCCACCAATTTTTTTTTCCATATTTCTTCTCAATTTCATTTTGAAAAATATAAAAAAAAAAATAAAGAAAAAAAACATCAAAGGTTGCCGGAAAAGTCGTTGACAACATCGAAGGTTAATCAACTTAAAAAAAAAAAACATTCAAACGAAATTATATTTACCACACTCAAGTTTATTTCAAATGATTTTATTGATATAAAAAAAAAAAAAAAAAAAAAAAAAAAAATCTAATATGATTTTTGAACTAAATATTTACAATTTTTATTTTGGCAATACTAAAAGTTAACTAATATAATTTTTCTATACCAAAACCTAAACTTTTTTGCTTTGTAAAAAAAAAAAAGCATAACCCTAAATCAAATCAAAGTGTTGTATATCATAAAAAAAAAACTAGAAAAAGAAAACAGTCAGTTTGAACCTTTGATTCAGAACCTCATATTAAAACAGATCAACACTCCAAACACAGATTATTTTATCCCAAATTAAAATAATCTGCACCCCAAACACAGATTATTTTATCCCAGACTATAATAATCTACACCCCAAACACAGATTATTATAACCCCCAGATTATTATAATTGCCAGATTATTATAACCACTAGATATTATAACCAATTCAGCGCCCCAAACAGCTAAGGAAGTGATTAATCATTTATGGAAATGATCTAATCACTTATGGAAGTAATTAGTCATTTGTTGAAAAGATTAATCAATTGTGGAATTGATTGATCATAATTGATTAAATAAGGAATAAGATTGAATCAATTTTGGAAAAGATTGATTTAATTGAATATTTTATTCATGGCCTCTCTTCTATAAATAGAACACTAGACCTAATTGGTCCAAGACACATGACACTCTTGCTCTTGCTCTTAGACTCTCAAGACAAGACCTAGAATTCTCTCTAGCCTCCCTCTTAGAGAAAGACTCCCACAAGTCTTTTGCCTCCTAGACTTAGAGACATACCGGTGTAACCTCTGTGGTTATTGTGTCATTCAAGGAGAAATTTCCAGCGATCACAAGAAAAGGAGGCTGCTGCGTTTTCGTACGTGGAGCGTCGTTGGCGAAGAACGGTCAAGTCTACAACGAAGGTTTGTAACGGTTCTTCCTTCTTTCTTTAGAAAAGCATGAAAATAAATTTGGATTTATTTTTTAGCATGTTTAAACCAATTTTACAGCAGCTTTAAAGTTTGTTTAAGGTTTGTTTGAGTTTTTCGTAACAATATTTTAATGTTAATTAATATACGGCGTAAGGTCCAATCGATGCGCTTCCGCTGCGTGGGGACTTTTATTCCCTTCAATCGGCATCAGAGCCATCGCTGTCCCTATTAATTAATATTAAAAGTTGCGATATGCTCTAATAGGTGGGATTTATGCATAATGTATGTTTGGTTTGCGTTGAACTGTTTGGGTCAATTTTATGGCCATAGATTTTATTTTTATGTGATTTTGATCATGTAAGGCCCGGTGTTTCGGGTATTTTATGTAAAATCGAGTCCGATGTAAGTCCAGGTCTAGAATAGGTTTTTATGAGATGAAAATCGAAGCAATCGCCGCTGAAATCGAGGCCAAAAAATCGAAGAAATCGCTGCTATTTTGCCCAGATTCTGCCTCCAGACGCAACAGCGTCGGGACGCTACCTCAACAGCGTCTCGACGCTGTCTCGATACTGCAGGCGCCAGATATGGAAAGCGCGCAGCGTCGAGACGTTATCAACACAGCGTCGAGACGCTGTCACGATGGAGGCGCGCATTAGGGTTTCAAAAGGCGCAGTTCAAGGGAAGGCCGGTCCAGTTCGGACCGGTTCGGCTGGGCTGGGACCTATTTGGTCCCGTTCAACCAACTTTTGGCATGGTTCGTGATTTTGGAGGCCGGTTCGAGGTGGTTCGGGGCGGTTCGTGATGACTAGACAAAATTCCGAAGTTGTACAAGGATTTTTAGGCTAGAATTTAGCTAAATTAATGTAATTTAATGCTTTATTTTATCCTAGGGGCCAAAATTAACCGGTTCAATTGCTATTTATATGCTTTATGGATGTCATATAGAATATTTAATCCCACCTTAGGTTATAAACATGCTCATGCATTTTGTATATATTATAAATTGTTATAATGTATGTTTAAATGCATGGAATTGTTTTCATATTTTTAATATAAGTGTATATTAATTATATGAAAAATTGGAAAGCATGAAGCATGTCATTACTTAAATTAAATATAAATAGTTATGTTTAATGTGATGAATGAAGCATGCTTGATTGGTTTTCTTGATTGGCTTATAATTGTTATATTTAAAGAAAATCAAAATTGCATGAAGCATGAAACATCCATAGTTAATAATATAATTGTTATATTATTCATGCAATTAGTGTAGTTTAATTATTTAATTTGAATGAGATTGTTAAATGAATTAAACCCTAGATTCTTGATTATAGGATTAATCATTAAAATTTGAAATGGTTCTTTAATATTAATGATTAGAAACCGTCAAACTATAATCAAGATTTGCATGCAAACATAAGATCATAGGATAAAATTGGATTAATTTTAAATTGTTTAAAACTAATTAGACCTAGATCAGTTTCTAATAAGATTAGAATCTTTTCTTACTTAGAATTAAAAATAGTTTTAATTGACTAAGTATGAAAAACATTGCTATGATTATAAGGGAACTCCACCGGTAATGTTCTGTCTAAGGCTGAGGGTATTTAAGTTGACGGTTTACGGAACACCTCCTACCTGGGAACTGACCTGGAATACCGGAGTTGAATTAATCATAGTTAAATGTTAGCATGCAATGTCACTAGGTTTATTAAAAGTGTTTAATGCACCTAGATCTTTAAAGTAAAGACCTTACATTACTGAGGTTATAAGGGAACTCTCTCGGTAAAGTTCTGTCTAAGGCTGGGGGTATTTAAGTTGACGGTTTACGGAACACCTCCTACCTGGGAACTGACCCGAACATTGAGTTGAATTAACCATAGTAATGTTGACTTGCAATATTGGGTTTATTAAAAGAAGTTTAATTCACCCAAAAGATTGCAGTTGAATCATTTCCATAATTGTTATAATAGGATCAGACTTAGATAGATTGACTTAGCCGAATACTATCTAAGTTAAACAACCCTATATTAACCTCAGGACATTTTCAGTGGGAGGAAAATTAGAAAATGAGATTTAAATCAAGTTTTGCTCCTATGTCCCTATATTCACAACGTGAGATTCATGCTCGGCTTCGAGTCACCTTAGGAGCGACCTCCCTTCGGAAAGTGTTTGCATGAATCAATATCAAGGTGAATGGGAAAAATGTCTAGAGTAAGTGGGAGCGGGACACGTGTCAACGTATCCCTCGGTCTCCGTCCATAGTTCGCACCGTGAGAGTCCTATGATCCGCCTGCAGGTTGTCCTGGAGCAACCATCCCTTCGAAGGGCTTGGTCATAGGATTCGGAACATCGTGAACTCCTGAAAAGGATAGGAGCTCTTAGGCTAATAACCAACAGTTGTTTTTCCCTTCGGTAGCCTGTTGGTGCGTGCCTCTGAGATCTGAAAGTGGGAGGGTTACACTTACAAGGATGAGTTAAAAGTGTTAACAAATCCTTGACCGAACAACGGTGGCTAATGTCTATAGGAATAAGAGTTATTCTGGAATTAGAATTAGCTGAGAGGTGTCTCATTTCAAAGGAGGAGTACCTGATCTCCCTTCGGTGGCTGATATTCTAAACCTCTGAAACATCGTTGCAAAACTAAATCGATAGTTTTAGGGTTCTGTGATTGTCTTTTTCGCTAAATTGATTGGATTGTGTGCAATTGTTTGCTTATATGATGGGTTAAGGCAAAGATAACTAATACGATCATTGTTTGTTTAAATTTCAGCAATGTCTTCCTCAATTGTCTCTCTGCTTAAAAATGAGAAATTAACCGGCGAAAATTATGCTACGTGGCAGTCGAACCTGAATACGATTCTTGTTGTCGATGATCTGCGGTTCGTCTTAACGGAGGATTGTCCTCCATCCTCTGCTCGTAATGCATCCCAAGCAGTTAAGGATGTTTATGATCGCTGGACAAAGGCCAATGATAAGACTCGCGTCTATATCTTAGCCAGCTTATCTGAAGTTTTGGCTAAAAGGCATGAGGGCATGGTAACAGCGAGGGAGATTATGAACTCTCTCCAGGAGATGTTTGGACAACCGTCCTACCAACTCCACCATGACGCTCTCAAATACGTTTATAGCTGTCGCATGAAAGAGGGCACGTCTGTTTGAGAGCATGTCCTGGATATGATGGTCAAATTCAACGTGGTAGAGGCAAACGGGGCGGTCATAGATGAGCGTAGTCAGGTTGCCTTCATCTTAGAATCTCTTCCGAAGAGTTTTCTGCAGTTTCGAAGCAATGCAATGATGAATAAAATAACATTCAACCTGACTAGCCTCCTAAATGAGCTACAACTCTATCAGTCTCTTCTTAAGAACAAGGGACAGATAGAACGAGAGGCAAACGTTGTTCACTCTAAAAGAAAGTTCGAGAAGGGTTCATCCTCTGGAACTAAATTTGTAGCCACTTCTTCAAAGAAAACTCAGAAGAAGAAAGGAAACAAGGGGAAAGCTCCCAGTACTGCTGCTAAAAGCAAGGGAAAAGCCAAAGCTATGGCAGATAAGGGCAAGTGTTTCCACTGCAATGTAGATGGACATTGGAAGAGAAACTGCCCAAAGTACCTTGCTGAGAAAAAGAAGGAAAAGTAAGGTAAATTTGATTTACTTGTTTTAGAAACATGCCTGGTAGAACATGATGAGTTTACCTGGATACTTGATTCAGGAGCAACTAATCATGTTTGCTCTTCTTTTCAGGAAAATAGTTCCTTTCGGCAGTTGAACGATGGGGAAAAGACACTCAGGGTCGGAACTGGAGAAGTCATTTCAGCTAAAGCAGTGGGAGTTGCGAAGTTATTTTTTAGAAATAGATTCTTACTTTTAGAAAGTTTTTTAATCGTTCCCAAGATTAAGAGGAACTTAATTTCTATTTCATATTTGATTGAACAATTGTATACAGTTACTTTTGATATGAATGAAGCGTTCATTTATAAAAATGGTGTACTTATTTGTTCAGCCAAATTGGAAAATAACTTGTATGTTTTAAGACCAACCGAAAACAAAGCACTTTTAAATCACGAATTATTTAAAACTGTTGAAACTCAAAGTAAAAGGCAAAAGATTTCTCCATCAAGTAACAATACTCATCTTTGGCATCTTAGACTTGGTCATATAAACATCGATAGGATCGGTCGTTTGGTAAAGAATGGACTTCTAAGTAAGTTAGAAGATGATTCACTACCACCTTGTGAATCTTGTCTCGAGGGAAAAATGACCAAGAGACCCTTTACTGGAAAAGGTTACAGAGCCAAAGAACCCTTAGAGTTAATACATTCGTATCTATGTGATCCAATGAATGTAAAAGCTCGAGGAGGGTATGAATATTTCATCTCATAATTTATAGATGATTATTCAAGATATGGTTACTTGTACCTAATGGGACATAAGTCTGAAGCCCTTGAAAAGTTTAAGGAGTTTAAGACTGAAGTTGAAAACCTATTAGGTAAATCTATTAAAGTACTTCGATCTGATCGAGGAGGGGAGTATATGGATCAAAGATTCCAGGATTATATGATGGAACATGGAATCCAATCTCAACTCTCAGCCCCTGGTACACCTCAGCAGAATGGTGTGTCAGAAAGGAGAAATAGAACCTTGTTAGACATGGTTCGATCAATGATGAGCTATGCTCAATTGCCTAGCTCGTTTTGGGGGTATGCAGTAGAGACTGCAGTATATATGCTTGAACAATGTTCCTTCGAAAAGTGTTTCTGAAACACCTTTCGAATTATGGAAGGGGCGTAAACCTAGTTTGCATCACTTTAGCATCTGGGGTTGTCCAGCACACGTGCTTGTGACAAAACCTAAGAAACTGGAACCTCGTTCAAAACTGTGCCAATTTGTTGGTTACCCTAAAGAAACGAGAGGTGGTTATTTCTACGACCCACAAGAAAATAAGGTGATTGTATCAACAAACGCCACTTTCTTAGAGGAAGACCACATGAGAGATCATAAACCACGAAGCAAAATAATATTAGGAGAAGCTACTGAAGAATCATCAAGAGTTGTTGATGAAGTTGGACCTTCAACAAGGGTTGATGAAGGAACTAGTTCTTCAGATCCATCTCGTCCATCTCAAACGTTGGGAATGCCTCGACGCAGTGGGAGGGTTGTATTACAACCTGACCGCTACTTGGGTTTAACTGAAACTCAGGTTGTCATACCTAATGATGGCATTGAGGATCCATTGTCCTATTGACAGGCAATGAATAACGAAGATAAGGATGAATGGGTCAAAGCCATGAACCTAGAAATGGAGTCAATGCACTCCAATTCTGTATGGGAACTTATAGATCTACCAAATGGGGTAAAACCCATAGGGTGCAAATGGATCTATAAGAGAAAAAGAGTTGCAGCTGGAAAGGTACAGACCTTCAAAGCTAGACTAGTGGCAAAGGGTTATATCCAAAAGGAAGGGGTTGACTATGAGGAAACCTTTTCTCCTGTAGCCATGTTAAAGTCCATAAGAATTCTCTTATCCATAGCCACATATTATGACTATGAAATATGGCAAATGGACGTCAAGACTGCCTTTCTGAATGGTAATCTTGAAGAGAATATCTTCATGTCTCAACCCGAAGGGTTCATAGCCCAAGGTCAGGAACAAAAGGTTTGTAAGCTCAATCGATCCATTTATGGATTGAAACAAGCGTCCAGATCATGGAACATTAGATTTGATACTGCAATCAAATCTTTTGGCTTTGACCAAAACGTTGATGAGCCTTGTGTGTACAAGAAAGTCAACAAAAGGAAAGTAGCTTTTCTAATACTTTATGTAGACGATATCCTACTCATTGGGAATGATGTAGGGTACCTCACTGACATTAAGAAATGGCTAGCATCCCAATTCCAAATGAAAGATATGGGAGAGGCTTAATATGTTCTGGGAATCCAAATCATTAGGGATCGTAAGAACAAAACGCTAGCTCTGTCTCAAGCAACGTATATTGACAAGATGTTGTCTCGATATTCGATGCAAAACTCCAAGAATGGACTACTACCCTTCAGACATGGGGTACACCTGTCTAAGGAACAATCTCCTAAGACACCTCAAGAAGTTGAAAACATGAGACACATTCCCTACGCCTCAACTGTGGGCAGCTTAATGTATGCTATGCTCTGCACTAGGCCTGACATATGTTATGCAGTGGGAGTAGTCAGTAGGTATCAGTCTAATCCAGGGTTGGACCACTGGGGAGCGGTTAAGAATATCCTCAAGTATCTTCGGAGAACGATGGACTACATGCTTGTGTATGGAGCTAAGGATTTGATTCTTAGTGGATACACTGACTCTAACTTTCAAGCTGATTAGGATTCAAGGAAATCCACATCAGGGTCAGTATTCATCCTCAATGGAGGAGCAGTAATGTGGAAAAGCATCAAACAAGGATGCATAACAGACTCAACCATGGAGGCTGAGTATGTAGCAGCTTGCGAAGCAGCTAAGGAGGCAGTATGGCTTAGAAAGTTCTTGACTGATTTGGAAGTGGTTCCGAATATGAACATGCCCATAACACTATACTGTGACAACAGTGGGGCTGTAGCCAACTCAAAAGAACCTCGAAGCCACAAACGGGGTAAACACATCGAGAGGAAGTATCACCTGATATGGGAGATTGTGCAACGAAGGAGATGTGATCGTCACTAAGATCACCTCGGAGCACAACATCACTGATCCATTTACGAAGGCTCTCACGGCTAAAGTGTTTGAGGGTCATCTAGAAGGTCTAGGTCTACGAGATATGTATGTCATCTAATCTAGGGCAAGTGGGAGAAATGTATAATGGGTATAAGGATGCCGTAGTTCATTGTATTATTTTAATATACATGACATTTCCAGCTTTAGATTATTGCATTTACATCCCACTAACTAGTGTTTTAGTTCAAGTGGGAGTTTGTTGGGTTTTAGGCCCTAAAATTCATAGATAGTGAATGTAACCGTTGACCGGATATTAATGAAATAATATTGATATATTTTTTCCATTAATTGTTATTAGTTATTTTATATTTGGCTTTGTCTAATAATAACCCTAATCCAATAAACTAGACATCCAAGGTTGTAATATGAGTCTTGAACTATATGTAGCGACATATGGGATCATTGTTCAAGAAACAGCCTAAAAGGTCTATAGTATAGAGATAAGACTGGGTGCCTTATCTTGGTAACACTATGGATACGACCCACTTTGTATTTGATACAAACGCTGCGATCCAACGCGTTCGTGTAGGAGACATGCGAGTGGGGGTATCCTATGCAATGAGTTTGCATAAGACCGGACCGCGAAATAGTAACCACTGATTATAACACCATTAACTAATTGGTTTTCTATTTCACTAGGACGACCTAGACGACTTAGTCTTAATCCTGAGTTGATTATGGACTCCTGCTCATGAGAGATTGTCCTTTGATTTGCATGGGTGAGAGTGGCCAGTACGCCGACTCAATAAGCCTACCATTTTGGGGACAAGACCCAATGGGGAGCTGGGAACACAATCGTGCAAGATGGAATTCACTCATTCCCGACTTTAGGGAAACAGATGAGTGTTCCCTTAAGTGGTTACTCCGAGTCTTGAACAAAGGGCCCTACCCTCTCAACGGCACGAGAGGGTTTTCTGTTTGATGGTTGGACCACAAACAGGTTGTTCATTAGAGGAGAACTAGTACTTAAAGAAATAGAGGTAACCCAGGGGTAAAACGGTAATTTCACCCAGCTGGTGTTACGGACACTCGTGAAGGACTAACTAGTCGATATTGGTCTATATCCGTGGACAAAGAAAATATGTCTGCAGTGAGAAGAGTGCAACTGTGAGTCTATAGTGGAATGAACACACAGTTAACGAATATTGATTAATGTGGTTAATGAGTTTGACCAATTAATCTCACATCGTTAGAGCTTCTGATCTGCAGGTCCATTAGGTCCCACTGGTAGCTCATAAAGTAATTTGAGGCAACTAAGTAATAAATGTAAATTGAAAATGTTCAATTTACTAAGGGAAACAAACATAATATATATTGATATATTAATGTGAGAGAAATTAATATTTGAAAAAGTTCAAATATAAATTTATGGAAGTTTGAAAGAGTTCAAATAATGAATTAATTTAAGGCCTAAAATCTATTTGGGCGAATTAATTAATTCAAGGCCGGAAATTAAATATGTGATATTTAATTGGTGGTTAATTAATTAAAGAATTCATTAACCGGGAATTAATCAATTATGGAAATAATTAATCACTTAAGAAAGTGATTAATCATTTATGGAAATGATCTAATCACTTATGGAAGTAATTAGTCATTTGTGGAAAAGATTAATCAATTGTGGAATTGATTGATCATGATTGATTAAATAAGGAATAAGATTGATTTAATTGAATATTTTATTCATGGCCTCTCTTCTATAAATAGAACACTAGACCTAATTGGTCCAAGACACATGACACTCTTGCTCTTGCTCTTAGACTCTCAAGACAAGACCTAGAATTCTCTCTAGCCTCCCTCTTAGAGAAAGACTCCCACAAGTCTTTAGCTTCCTAGACTTAGAGACATACCGGTGTAACCTCTGTGGTTATTGTGTCATTCAAGGAGAAATTTCCAGCGACCACAAGAAAAGGAGGCTGCTGCGTTTTCGTTCGTGGAGCGTCGTTGGCGAAGAACGGTCAAGTCTACAACGAAGGTTTGTAACGGTTCTTCCTTCTTTCTTTAGAAAAGGATGAAAATAAATTTGGATTTATTTTTTAGCATGTTCAAACCAATTTTACAGCAGCTTTAAAGTTTGTTTAAGGTTTGTTTGAGTTTTTTGTAACGATATTTTAATGTTAATTAATATACGGCGAAAGGTCCAATCGATGCGCTTCCGCTGTGTGGGAACTTTTATTCCCTTCAATATCAAGATGAATCTTATTTCCATTGGTAAGTTGGCAGATGATGGTTACATGTGTGAGTTTGGCAGTCGCCAATGTAAACTCAAGTTCGGATCCCAGGTAGTGGTAGTTGGTCACAGGAAATCTACACTGTACAGATGTCAGTTGAATGTTGCCAAAGGTTCAGAGAGACAGTGGATGTCGGTTAAAGCTGCAGATGGTAGTTGTAGAGGTACAGTTGAGCCAGCAGCAAGGATAGCCAATTTCGATCAGTTCGATCAAGATCCTTCAGTTCAGAAACAATTGGGAAGTCTAGGAGAGAAAGTTGATGGCTATCGTGAATCCCCAGTTGTCAGACGGTTGAATGAATTAAAGAAGTCGCTTAGGCGAGTTGAGGCATCAAAGTGGAAGGCCAGAGCAGTTGCTAAGGTGAAAGGTCAGGTCTCTAGCTTGGTAACAGGTTTGAATAGAGGATTCAAGCCATTCTCAGAGTGTATCTTCTTCAGGAACAGTTGTTCGGGTTGGAAGAAGATGACAGGTGATACCACTTAGCTGAAGTGGGAATACGTGTCTGTCTTTTTCGTCTGGGAGACAGGTCCACGTAGCTAGCTCATACCTCGGGGCGAGCACAGATGAGCTACAGTTATACTCTGATAGTTGTCTGTTTTGTGAGTTTGTTGTTTTTCAGGTATTTTGAGCCTTGGAGTTTACCAAGAAGATCAGAGATAACAGTTGTAGTGGGAGTAGATCCTTGGAGTTTGCCAAAATGTTTAGAGTTATGTTGCAGTGGGAGACGAGATCGTTGTTTTGTCTCCAAGTGGGAAATTGTTGGAGTGTGGAGTCAAAACTCCTTCATCCTCTTGCCGTGAATGAGATAAAAGAGATGCAAATGGGCCAAGGCCCATTCACATTAGGTTTGCAAGCTTGTATAAATATGTGTTTGTGGGGGTTTGCAAGGAAACGGCGAGAAAATGGCTTTTCCTAGAGTTTTGCGGCTGGAGTTTTTTCTTCAGTAATTCAGAGACGGCAGAGAGGGAAAACTTGAGAGAATGAGATTTATTCTCTTGTGTTGGTGAGGGTTTTGTTTATTTGTTTATCCCAAGTTATCGGGTTGTGATACTTGGAAGTCAATAGCCATTGTTGGGCTATTGAGGGTTAATTTGTGGCATTATTGAAGGCTTCCTGTAATTTCCCAAATTCTAGTAGAACCTGTAGTTGCAGAAGACTGGACGTAGTCCCGAGCTTGGGGCGAACCAGTATATTTTTCGGTGTCGTTTTCTTTTTCCCTATCTCTTATTATTTTTCGTGACTATTATTTTTGGCTTAACCTGTGGAAGGGGAGATAGTTATAATATTATTGATTGTCGTCATAATATTATTGTTATTTGTATTCCGCATTTTCTCCCAACAGTTTGTGAGTCATGTTTGCATTATTGATTTTAGGAAAAGAGATTTTATAAAATTGATTTTCATACAATCATATTTATGTTTGGTTCCAAACTTTTAAAAGTGATTTTCATATATTTAAAAGTGATTTTGAAATATCATGTTTGGTTTCAAAAATGATTTTAGAATGACCAAATTACTAAAAATGACATTTTACATTAAAGAAACTATTTAACTAAATCACTATGATAAATATCCATTTTTATTAATTATTTTTTTATTTTTTATTGTTAAACTCTTATAAAATATGTTAGGTAAGAAAAATAGGTATAATACATATCAAAATAAAAATTCAAAAGTCATATTTTATCCAATCTAGAAATGTTTGTAACATTAAAAATACTTAAACTAGATATTATCTATTAAAACACAAACTATACAATAAATTGTCAAGTTGATCAACGATGAGGAGGAAGATGCCACGAAATTATCTGGTTTCATCGAGGAGGTTCGTTGTCTGATAGAGGAGCGGAATGTCAAAGAGGTGATTCATATTCCCATATCTCATAACCAGATGGCCCATTTTTTGGCCCAGAGAGCTGTAAATTGGTTTAATGATTTGCCTAATTGGTTGGTAGATTTAAATTTGGGCAACAAAAAATATGGCTAAAAATAAATAGATGGCTTGAAATATAGCTACAAACGTTTATAAATTAAATAGATGGCTAAACGATTTAATGATTAATAAATACCTATTTGTAAAAGACAAATATGCCCCCAACAAACTGCCTAACGTATTCTTTACGTTTAAAACCAAAATTAGAATTTAAGAGAGATAAAATATACCCCTAAAAATAAGTTGGAGACATTTTAGGAAGTTTGAAATTCAAAAATCCAAGAAACAAAACTAGTTTGAAAATCTAGGTGTATCATATTATTAGTACTGGAAAAATTTGCTTCCCGGGAAAAGGAGTCAATACCTTTATTGGGGAAGGAGTACAAAGTTCAACCTCCCTCAGTAGAGAGAAACACCTTCGGAATGCATTAATTGGAAAAAAGGTCCTCTCAATCCGAAGACATACTACCTGCAACTAAGAAAATCAGAAATTAAAAAACAAAAAATAAGAACAAGTTGCTAATATCCCCAGAAAATTGAATAACCTAAAAAGACTATACCTTTAAATGCTGCAATTATGGAATGTCATGTCACTGCTCAACCTCCCACCAGAATAGCCTTCATGCTGCAGCCGTCCGTCCATCTTCTTCTTCCAAAACTCGAAACCTTTTAGAGCATTCCACACCATTGAGAACATTCCACACCCTCGAAACCCCCATTCCACACCATTCCCCACAGCCACCACAGAGTGTATATCGCTACCTACCTCTCATATCACGCCGACGAACCACATCCACCGTGCCAACGACCTTCATCCGTCGCGTCAACGACCATCTCTTGCATGCTCAATCGATTCTCCCCCTACGCGACGACTGTACCAAAAAATTTGAACTAGGTAACGGTTTCATTTCCCTTCCCTTATATTTGCAACAAACAGATACATTATCCCAAGATTTTAGGGATTTAGTTTATTCCCTTTGAAACCGTATATTTTCGGGATTCATTTTTTCCTTCCAATCCGCGATTATACCGCTCTATTGTAAGACGAAAAGCACAGGCGTGGGGAGGAAATGCATGAAGGCGGTTTTGGTTGAGGGTTTGTGTTGATTTGACTTAAATGTTGAACCCGCCAGAGTGGTATGTACTGATAAATATCATTTCATCGTTATTGCAACTTCTCTGGAAAAAGTGTGCTTGTGGTATACTCATATGTATGTGTGCATACACATTGGCATGTCTAATAGAAAAAATGTTTCGATTTGTCTATACTATTATATACATCCATGGAATGGTCTGATGTGTCTACTTGTGTGTGTATACACTTAATCCCCCCTGTATTTGAGTTAATCACCCTTGTATCGTGTATGTCTGGAATGCCCAATAAAAATACACTCTGTCTTTGTCTGTGTTGCTATATGCAACCATAATAACCCCTCATACCATGTTCACCTGAATGCAAATACCTAATGAATGTCATCACTGATATTTGTCTATAGTATTACATACATACGTGTTCCGCATGCATCCTGTGTGTATGCATACTTACCCCAGTCTCACCCCCCATATGAGTTATATATACGTTGTAGTTTATATGCACTGTCATCTGTCTGTATGTACTGCTACTTACGACTTTTATTGTTGTCCTTTTGTAACATGGATAATGAGGGGCAAAATGTGAGGGATAAAATCTTTTTTTACCGTTGGAAACGCTGAAACCTAAGCCTAAAAAATAGGTAAATCTTTTATACACTTGAACACAAACCGCCAACTGAACTCCCTATAAATCGGGATTCATCCATCCCGAAAAAAAGGGGGAGAAACTGAATGAAAACAAAAAAAAAAAATCGGTTAACTGCGTTTGTCTATAGTCGTATATACTAGGGGTAAAAATGTCAAAAAAAATCTAGAAAACAGTTCCTGAAAATGCGGTAGCCACCCCTGCGAATTTTGAACATCTGTAGCCAAAAAACAAGAAGGCTTTTTTTCTAGCTATTTAGCACAATTCCCCATTTAAATTCTAAGGATATTTGTTGTGATTTTCACAATCGTGGGGGATCCTGTCCCACAAGTGGTATCCCTATTGGGAGTTGATGTTTTTATTAATTGAATGAATGTATTCCTTCTAAAAAAAACTATACAATAAATACATCAATGTGACATAAGAAGCTATGCAATTTTCTCCCGCGCTTCCACCTTCTTTCCATGATAAGAAGTTTCACCTTCATCGGTAACACTCAACTTGTTTCTTTCATCACTTGAAGGAAACAAATCTTTATCATCGTCATAAAGCTTGAATTCAAAGTCAGTTGTAGAATGAATTCTTATAAAATTATGAATTGTCATTGATGCAACAACAATCTTGGGGTAATTTCTCGAATAATGTACTTTTAAAAAAATGACAAATCTAATGTAGTTTTCAAAATAAAAATATTAATAATGTACTTAAAATAACAAATTACAAAGTTGGGGTTGAAGTTTGAAAGTATTGACAAAATTAGGGTCGTGGAAATCGTGTACCTGGTACACGATTACAGTGGGATAAAATCGTGTACGTGGTACACGATTCCAATAAGCATCGCGTACCTGGTACACGATTTACGTGGTAACAATCGTGTACCAGGTACACGATTCCACATGAAACTCGTGTACCAGGTACACGAGTTTAATTTTTTTTCTTTAATACACGAGTTACCACATTATAATTTCATATTTAAAATTTATTTCGAAGTATAATATTTCTTTTTTTTTAATAATTAACGTAGATAGATATTTTTCTAAAATTTCACAGACAACAATTTTCTAGAATAATTTCGTCTTTTACAAAAGCTAGTAAAAAAAATAAGTAAAATCCTAAGTGCCACAACGACGTGGTCTTCTCTGACGAGCTCCAAGACGAGGTTGAGGCGCTTCCATGTGTGATTGATTATGAATCACATCATCAATATCTTGTTGAGTTATGTCACCATGACCAGAACTTGAAGCAATGTTTGTCTGATCTGCTAGTGACTGAACTTGATGAGCTAAAGTGTCATCATCAACTATAGGAGGTTCTTCATCTTCATTCTCCTGTGGAATGTCTGCAGCTTGTTGTCGACGGCGTCTACGACGAGCACGTGTCCGATCAGTGTCAGCAACGGTAAGCCTCCTAGTTTTTTGAATGATATCAGTTATGTTCGTGACATACTGCTCACACATAGAACCTAACTATGGTATATTTTGTTCCACAGAAAAATGTTGCACATCTCGAAAAAAGTTATTCTGCAAGAAGAAAATAATTAAAATAATAAAAATATTTGTAACTGAAATTCAGTAATAAAAAAATGAAAGTATATACTATACCGTGCAAGCATAATAAGCACCCTCACGCGTGATATACCTTCTTATGATTGAATCATACCAGTGTAAGTAGTCATCAGACACAACTGGCATGTCTACTATGTCGCCCAAGACACAATGATCACGACGTGCACGCCACAGTGATATATATGATGCATGATGATGTCGCCAATCATGATCGTGCTTACCTCGCAAGTCTAACTGATGTAACTCCATGACTGTATCGGAATTTGGAGGAACCATTTGTCCCATTCCAAATTGTCTTAGTACTCGATTTGGGTAATGCCACTCTACAATATGAAAATATATGAGAGGGCTTACAGTCAACCAAATCTCTCGTCCATTACGACAATAGTCTGGTAGTAAGGTCGTAATCTCATGTGTATGGTGTCCATGTGATCTGAAATTTATAAAACAATAAATTTATTAATGTATTTTTTTTAAAATAAGAAAAATTTTGATTATTGTTTTACTTGGTTGGGCATAAGACGATCAAATGTAATACGATACATGATCAACAAATTTGTAGTTTGCTCAGATGCAGTCAAAATTTCATTCCATCTACACATTATACAATACAATTAAAGATACTATTATGCAAATTCATGATAAATTTAAATTATACGTAAATTTAACATACCGAGCACTAAGTGAGCGTCCAACATAATGACCAGGGGTCGACAAGTCGTGTAGTGGTGCAACAATAGAAAACCGATCGAACGCCCAAACTTGTAGTAGTATTAGTGGACCGGCTATCTCTAATGCACTGGCACTAACTAGCTCGACATAATTCTCTATACAACCATGCAAGACATGCACTACCCCAAGAATATTGTCCAGCTGTCTCGAAGTTTTCTAAAAGTGGAAGAAACATGAGATGCACAAGTGTGTTGGACTTGTCAGCTAGGGGTGAGCAAAAAACCCCCGAAAATCGAGCCGACCGACCTAAACCGACCGAACCGACGTCTGTCGGTCGGTTTTTTGATAGAGTCAGTCGGAGGTCGGTTTTACACATTGTAAAATCGACCTGTCGGTCGGTCGGCTCCTCCGAACGAGCGAAAACTGCTCAAACCGACCGACATTAAAAAAAAAGGTTAAATCTACATCATATCACGCTGCACTTGCCTTGGGAAGACCATCAGTTGATGGTCTTCCCAAGATTACTTTTATTAAAAAAAAATTTATTTATTTATTTCAAATTCTCAATTCTCCATCCGTGATTCTTCCTTCTTCCCTTACCCATTTCTTTTCTTCCTCACTTCTTCTCTCTACATTTTTTTCTTCTTCTTCTTCTTTTCATTTCTTTCTTCTTCCTTCTCTCATTTTTCGTTTTTTCCTTCTTCTTCTATCTTCTTCTTTTTCTTTTTTTTTCTTGTTCTTTGTTTTCATTTATTTCTTTCTTCTTGTTCTTTTTTTTTCCTTACTTTTTCTTCTTTTTGTTTCTTCTTGTTCTCTGTTTTCACTTTTCATCTCTTCATTTTTTTTGTTGATCTTCTTCCTTCCCTTTGCCGGAGCCCGGAGTTTTTAAACCGACCAACCGATCGACCGCCGGTGTAGTCGGTCGGTCGGCGTAACCAACTACTTCCAAACCGACGAAAACCGACTGCCGAAAACCGACGTGTCGGTGGTCGGCGTCGATTTGAGCCCAAAATCGACGCTGACTGACCGATGATCACCCCTATTGTCAGCAAATAGAAACCCTCCAATTAATTGCATAATAAAGGCTCTCGCATGCCTCTGTATTGTGATCTCGTCGGCATTGGGGGGCAAATCTGCAAACTGTGCTGCCAACCATGGAATGCTTAATCTAGATCCATGCAATTCAGGGGGTCGAACTCCCAAAAAAATCCTCACATACTTGACCCCAATTATATTGCAGTGAGCCAGTTACAGGTTATCCATCTATAGGTAATCCGAACTGTACTGCAACATCTTGAAGTGTAACAGTACATTTTCCACAAGGCATATGAAATGTATGGGTTTCTGGCCTCCATCGCTCAACTAACGCAGTAATAAGATGTCAATTTAGTTGCATGAACCCAATTTGCGCAACCCCCCAAAATTCGGCTTGTTGTACGTAAGGCACGATGAATTGATCTATATTGATATTTCTGTTAACCACTGCCTCTCTTCTTCGACATTGTAAGATAGTAGTGGATTGATCATCCCATATCGACTGTGAACGGTGCGTACGTTGTAAATATAATTGTCTTGGGTTAATTGGCCCAGGTTCCATATTTATACTGAACATTTAAAAACACATAAGTCCATTAGCAACTAATAAATCAAGATTCATTACGAAGAAAATATAATCCATTACAAAGTCCATTACAAATATAATCCATTACAAACAAAGTCCACTACAAATCAAGATTCATTACAAAGAAAACATAATCCATTACAAAGTTCATTACAAACATAATCCATTACAAACAAAGTCTACTACAAAGTCAATATTACAAAGTTCATTACAAAGTCAATATTACAAAGCCCATTACACGAGCTTCATACCTGTTGATGAAATTTAACAAAATCAAATTCAATTTAACCAACTAATAATAATGTTTAGAAATGAAATTCGAATCAAAATAAACCTTTTTCATCCATGTGTTGAAGATGAAGCGCCTAAAGTGCGAGTTGGACAAGTGCGCTTGTTATGACCTTCTCGCTTACACAAACCACAATGCACTTTT
This sequence comes from Luffa acutangula, assembly GCA_036850905.1. Taxonomy (NCBI): domain Eukaryota; kingdom Viridiplantae; phylum Streptophyta; class Magnoliopsida; order Cucurbitales; family Cucurbitaceae; genus Luffa; species Luffa acutangula. The sequence continues at coordinate 9,219,314 of CM072090.1, forward strand.
GTACCAGCTTCTCGCCAATTCATCTCATTATAAATTCGTTTAGATTTTGGTCTTCCATGTTCCCTCAACAAATGCTTGTTTGGACGAAGTGTGTCAAATTGTACCTCTGGCCAATAATCTCTATGTTGAATAGGATGGAATTGACTTTCATAACATCGCTGGTATTGTGATAGCTTGTATGTTTCATCAACAAAGGGTAAGTGTGCCAAATGAATGTGGTTACAAGCTGCAATTACATGGGAGTAGGGGATTTTGTAGATTTGCCACTTGTTACAGGTGCATGAGTTATCTTTTAAGCAAACAACTTGTGTTTGCTGACCTTTATATGGAGAAATCATACTTATTCCTGTTTCAATTTTAAAACTAGAAGTACTTCTATCAACAGACTTCACAGTATGTGCAGCAGCTCTCTTTTCCCACCTCCTGAGTCTATTTAAAGCATATCGTGTATACGTTTCACCACGATCAAATGCTTCACTGATTTCTTCTCGACGTTGTTCAAAATAATGAATTGTCTGATACCAAGTGCACTTAACCAATGCCGTGATGGGCAACATTCTAGCTCCCTTGAACACACCATTAATACATTCAGCTAGGTTTGTAGTCATCCATCCATAGCGATACCCATTGTCATGTGATTGTGTCCACTTTTCTAGATTCATGTGAGTGAAAAATTCAAGACAATCGGGATTTAATCGCTTTAACTCTTTCATACATCGATTGAACTTACGCATTTGGTGTTGACGTCCTGCCCTATAGACCAAGTCTTTGAGCTGCTTCGATTTATACTTTTTATTAAAGTTACTTGCCACATGACGAAGACAATATCGATGGTATGCTCTAGGTTCACTCCAACCATTTTCTTCATCATTCACAGCAGCTAATATGCCTTCATGTCTATCAGAAATTAAGCATATACCATCTCTCTGTGTAACATGGGCACGTAAGGCACGTAAAAACCATGACCAGCTAGAAGTACTCTCCTCTTCCACAACTGCAAAGGCAAGGGGAAATATATGTCCATTTGAGTCAACAGATGAAGCTATCAATAATTTCCCTTTATACTTGCCATAGAGGTGTGTACCATCAATCTGAATCATTGGTCTACAGTATTTAAAACCTTCTATTGCAGGACCAAAGGACCAAAAGACTCGACCAAGAATTACATTATGCGGTACCTCAGTTGGAATGAAGTCTCATTCAACTCGAGATGTTGGATTGTAGTGTAAAACAACCATCAACCAATAAGGAAGTTCTTCATATGATTTTTCCCAATCACCAAATACTTTTATCAAAGATTTTCGTTTAGCTTGCCATACACGTCTATAATTAACACTATAACCATAGTCTTTCTTTATAGTTTCTTGCAATAATGATATAGAAACTCCAAGATCACTTCGAACAAGATTTTGAATTTCATTACACATAAAATCTGAGTCTAGTTGTGAATGGTCTTGGGTGAGTTCTGGATATAAACACGAATGTTCCCCTTCAAGCTTCGAAATTTCGAACATTCCATGAGTTTTTCGCCGACAGGCACGAAGTCTCCAATTGCACCCTTCATCCCATTGTTTGCACTTCACATACCAAATATCTTGATTTGATTCCACCACAGTAATCTGGTAATGGTTTACAACACAATATTTTTTTACGGCAAGTTGTAGATCCTTTTTATTCTCAAATAATAATCCTTTAGTGATTACATCTGGGTTCATTTCTACACACATTGCCCCTTCTTCCAATGTGGATCCTACTTCACATATTGAATTAGTAATCTCCCAATCTATATGTGTGAAAATATCTGAAGGTGGCTTCTCATTTGGCTTTCTAGGGGAGGATTAATATTAACATTCTCTCCAAATAATTCATCAACTTTTGTCTCTATATCACTATCCCCACCATTTCCAGGTTCAAGAATCACTAACTTCTCACGAGGCAATGATATATTTTACCAATTTGACTATAACTGAAAAAATTAGAAAAATATTAATTAAATTTTATTTTTTTCAACCGCATGAAAAATATGTCACACCAATCCGAAAAAAATCAAAAAATTAAATAAACAAGTCCAAAGAGGTCCAACAAAGTATATCTAAGTCCAAAACTCAAATAGATAAAATCAGTCCAAAAACGATCCAAATCAGTCCAAAAATGACCCAAATCAATCCAAAAACAACCCAAATCACTTCAAAATATACCTAAAACAATATAAATCTAAGTCCAAAACTCAAACAGCCCAAATCAGTCCAAAAACGATCCAAAACAATCCAAAAACGACCCAAATCAATCCAAAAACAACCCAAATCGATTCAAAATATACCTATAAAAATATATATCAAAGTCCAAAACTCAAACAACCCAAATTAGTCCAAAGACGATCCAAATCAGTCCAATAACGACCCAAATCAATCAAAAAACAACCCAAATCGGTTCCAAATAATCCATAAATGCTTGAAAGCACTAAAACAGTCCACAAACTAAAAATCTATCTCTAAAATCACCCATAAACAAAAAATCTATCACTGAAACAATATTTTTATATGAAAAAAGAAAAAAAATACTTAATCGCCTAAACGGAGAGGTCGGCGGCGGCGGCGGAGAGATGGCGGTCGGTGGAACGGCGGCGACTGCGACGTCGGACGGCGGCGACGGCTGAAGGAATGGCGGCGGACGAACTGAGACAGCAGAGAAGGAGAGAAAAACTAGGGTGGGTGCTGGTTTGCGGCGCGTTCACGAGTGGGGTAGGGTTTGATGGACCACGAAATCGTGTACGTGGTACACGATTTCATTAAGTAAATCGTGTACGTGGTACACGATTTCATTAAGTAAATCGCGTACCAGGTACACGCGTTCGCTGGCGCAACGTCAGCGACACATCAGCGCCAAATCATCGCCAACCTGGTGATGTGTGCCTCGTCAGCGTGCCAACAGGGAAGTCGCGTACCAGGTACGCGAGTTACCCTCGGAATCGTGATCACGGCCCACGACTTATTGAAATCGCGGCCCACGACTTATTGAAATCGCGGCCCACGTACACGATTTATCTACCCTATTTTTGGAATTACTTTCAGAACTCCTCTAAATTTGTTTTTTTTTTTTATTAAAGTACATTATTAATAAAAAAAAAATCCCTTGTTTTTTAAAAGGAACAAAACTATAATCAAATCTAATAAGAAGCTGGCTTTTTAACAAATAGGGATAAAGTATACAGATCCAGCTCCTTTTTAATTCAAGCTTGTAAGGTGCAGGTCTGGAATAATTCCTCAGACTTTGATTTCTATTTCAGCACATTTTCATTGGAGACTGAAATGAATTAAAACCTTACTGATCTCATTTGGTTCAACCCTCCCTAATTGTTGAATCCTTCGTTTCATGTCATGAATGGAATTATGAAAACCTTACTAATCCCAACAAAATCTAAAACCCTGCAACAAACAGTGACACTAGATAGACACCGGTATCAAACCCATGTAAATAATTTGTTCTTTCATGTGGTGAATTAAAACTTTAATCCAACACAAATCCAAGATAGAAAAAAATCTTCAGTTCAAACAAAACAACATACTAAAAGGCCACAAAGTTTAGAAATTAATTTAAACAACCAAAAACTCAACCCTGAGAAATATGTGGTGTTGTGGTAAATAAAGCCATTACATACACCAAAAAGCAACATGAAACACAACAAAACAAACATGCACAGTAGAAGAATTCATCATTTGCTTCAATTTAAACCAGTTTTATGATCATTTCTTGAATAAGCCCCATGACTAAATAATCTAAAAGCCCATCAACATTCCATTCATAGATAGACTCTCCATATCGTATGAATTTTCGTCATGAATGGTCTCTCTCAACTGGATTAGAGAGAGATATGGAAACTGTCTGTGTTTGTGTTAGAGAAAGAGAGGAATAATGTTAATAATAATAAGGGAAAAAATCAATTTTGACCCTTGAACTTTGCAGGTTGTAGCAATTTTAACCCTAAACTTTCAATTTTAGCAAATTGAACCCCAAACTTAATAAATTGTATCAATTTGAACCTCCAACTTGCATAAATGTTGCAATGTAGACCTTTTGTCAACTTTTCATTTGAATTGCTATTAAAATATGTAATTGACAATTTCTTTTTATTTTTTTTTATTCACACTGCACCCGAGTTTGTGTTTTGTAAGAAATTTGTTGGAAAAACTCTTTAAGAAATCAAATATCTCAGACAATTCTTCTCATTATTAAAAAAAAAAAAAAAAAAAAAAAAAGTCACAGAGTTATTGGCAAAAAGAAAAATCTAGCAAATATGATAAATAAAAAACTCGAAATTTCTTTATTTTTGTTTCCTAGATTTGTACATTCTTCTAATTAGCAAGAAAAAAAAACATTAAAAGAAAGAAAAAAATCCCACAAAGTTCTTAACAACAAGAAAAGACCAGCGAATATTTGAAGAGCACAGTCGCTTTACGAGACCCTAAAGACCGCGATTGTGACAGTTGGTATCAGAGCCCTCAACAAGCTCACGGTGCGTAATAAGTATCCACTCCCCATCATCACCGACTTGTTTGATCGGCTCCACGGGGCAAAGTATTTCTCGAAATTAGATCTCAGATCAGGATACTACCAAGTACGCATCGTCGAAGGAGATGAACCCAATACCTCCAAAATTTCTTTGCTTTCGAAATCTTAAATAGCAACAAAAAAAACTCTCATAAAATCTTCAACAACGAGAAAAAATCATCTTAAATGAAGTTTCTTCAATATTTTATTTATAAGAAACCAATTCAGATGCAATGTGAATTAAGAAAAAATAAATAATTAATTACGTACGGTGGTTAAAAAAAAAGTTAACCAAAGGTATACATTGTAACACTTATGCAAGTTTAGGGTTAAAATCAATACGATTTGATAAGTTTAAGGTTCAATTTGATGAAATTGAAAGTTCAGGGTTGAAATTGATACAACTTGTTAAGTTTAGGGTTCAATTTGATGAAATTGAAAGTTCAGGGTTAAAATTGATATAACCCCTAAAGTTTAGGGTTACAAATGAATTTTTCCCTAATAATAACAACAATAATACTACCAAATTGAATAATGAATAAAAGATTATCAAATACATAATATTGATATTTCTACAAAATACTCTCAAACTTTGGAGTACATTTTAGAGTTTCATTTAACCATTGAAATTGTTCAAAGAAAAATATTTGAACAAGTTTTCACTAAAGGCATAAACAAAAATGGACATGGCAGCTAATGTATATGAATAGAAAAACAAGTGACGTAATTTTTTTTTTAAGTTCAACAACATTTGGGAGGGGGGATTTTGAACCTCTAACCTCTTAGTCGACGATGGTACATGCCAATTACTGCTAAGCTACGCTTACTTTGACAAGTGACATAATTTATAACTCAATTTCAATGAACACATTAAGATCAATGTCATCATTCATGTCAACTACCTAAGATATATTTGACATAATTGACAACCTCATTCTCATAATCAATTTGTACACATCATAAGTTGTTGCGACAATTTTCTTACCTAATTTTCACATAAAAATCTCAATCTTTTTGAAACTAATAAGAACTTTTAAAATATTGAGGATATAAATAAAACTTACCTAAAATTAGGGTATTTTTCGTTTCAGTCCTCATTGGTTTTCTCTGCCTTCAATTTCAACCCATCATCCATTATTACTTCATGACCCCATAAAAAAGAAAGAAAAACACACACACACACGAGAAAGAAAACTCAATCACATCAGCCATCTCCATTAATGCTCCAAAGCCCATTCTGTTCTGAAAGATTCCTCAGTTTTTAGTTCAACAAAGTGAGGGTGCAAAATCCAAACTTCCAATTAAAGAAAAAGGTAATATGCAAAGAAACTCAGTCTATATTCACATTACACCCTGTTTCATTCTCACCATATAATAAGAGTGCGTTCCATTAATTTTACAAATATCAATCAAAATGACAAATGCCGCAGTCACCTGCATTGGTTAGCCATACGTTTTCTTTGCTGATATCTAAGTTTTTCTGTACACTACCTAATACATACACCATCCTCTTGGCTTCTCCCCAAAAATTTATCTTCGAAATCCCTTCTGCCAATCAACCAGGCGATAAAAATTCCGCCATCGAGCATATGAATCAGCTCAAGATTCCAGAACTTTGATATTGCCTAGAAACATAGCTTCACAAATCATCGCTGTCCTGATGAGTTATGCGATAATAACCCCGCCCCGTCCCTACCATCATGGATAGTGCGTCGAGGGATTTGCAAAATATTAGAAACCTGCCACCTTTGTTGTTTTGCATCAATACCTTCCTCAACCGGAGGATATGGCAACGAAAACGTCATCAAGAGACCATTTCCGCTGCTCAGATTTCCGCGGTGGATTGATAATGGCATGCTCGGAAGTTGCAAGCCTATAACCTATCACTATTTCTCGTCTCTGTCGCCCCCTAATCATTATGTCATAAAAACAGAGCTCTTCCTGGTCAACTAAATAAAATTCCGCCGGTCTAATACACATTTCATTGCCCTGCAATCACACGCACATCTTCGTTTAATCTATAAAAAGTTAGTAAGCCATTAGAAAATTTCACTAACGTTCTAGTTGATGTTCAACATTCGCTTCAAATTGTTCAAGTAACCATTTTCGTTATTTTTCTTTTCTTTTAAAAAAAAAACTTGCATTAGATTCAAACAAATACCTCTTCTGCAAACAGTTCCTCAAGGACACGATTAATCTGCTGGTCTTCCGCCACCATAGCTAGTGCCATACTTACCAATTCATTGGACAATACATAATCACTGATTCTAGACACTGATACCAGGTTTCTGGTCCTCGAATCTAGGATTTCACTAATTATTATTGATCTGTCTGAAGCTTGCTGCATTTCTCGAATCCACGAGTGGTGAGAAAACCCAGCAAGCCGCAAAGACGTTGAAGTTAACTTCATATCTTTGTTCGGAAGCCTTTTCGACTGCAATATGACAAGGTGGTAGCTTTTTACCGTATATATCCCAGAAATTCCACTATAGAGTTCCAATTCAACTTAATAGGCACCAACTCATATACCAAGATTAATTATTTTGTTATTTCATGGTGTGCTTCAAAAAGTTTAGGAACGACAATAATAGTTACCTGTATATCTCGAATAAGGAGAAGAGTAGCAAGAGAACGTGAATCCGAATGAACGACAGAGTCCTCTAAGGATTCATCCGCGAGAATTAGTATCTGTTCCATATAGTGTTAGAATCAGTATGTTAAATTCGAAGAATCTTCTAACTTTGGAATTGTCGTTATTGCTTAAAGATAAACTGTACATGAACTCACAGAATCAAAAGTTTCCAGTGGGAGTGACTCTAAATGTCTTCTAATGACAGCATTGCCCTCACGATGGACAAGTTTAATATTTACTAGACTAGAAATATCAAGTCCACCATCAATAAGCTTTTTTTCCCTCTCTGTTTCAGGAACTTCATTAAACATCCATAACTCTGAACCAGGAGCGAGGATTGCCTCTAGAACCTGAAGAAAGGAAAAAAGCATATTTCGTAGGGAGACTTCAGCAAGTAATTCCTCTGTCATAGACTCACAGTTGAACACACCTATTCTTCAGGATACAAATCAGAGATGGAAGTGCAAAAGCAATATACCATAATCATATCATCTATATCACGTCGCCAACCACAAAACAGTATCTTTTCAGGATATTTTGGAGGGTCAATAATCTTTTGGAAGAATCCCCTGCGCACCTGAGGAGTAAGTGCCAATAAATTGAGCATGAAACCTAAGATGACAACCGTGTTGCAAATTATTCAACTAGTTAATTGGAGACATTAATTTTACTTTTCTTTTAGGTTCAAGCTGGAGCAGTACCACATCTTTTCTAATTCTAGTGTGCTCAGTAACAAGTTAACACATTCAAGTATTTCAAGTTAAAAGATTTGTTTGCCAACCTATGTATAGCTCAGCGGTGTTAAGGCATTTTTACCTCTTCTAAGAGGTCGTAGGTTTGAATTCCTATCCCACATGTGATGTAATATTCTAAAAATTTTAAAAAAATTAAAAAAAAAAAGTCAAAAGATTTATTATCACTCAAAGCAAGCAATAATTACCAGATATGGACCTTCTTAACCATGAGAATAAAAATGTATTCCCAAAGACCACCAAATGTTTAAATTATTTGCATATTTCCAATCTCAATGAGAGTAATTTAGCCATTTCCTGTTGAATAATTATCATCATAATTCCTTTTTAAACCTCTTATTTTGCATAGAATAAGAAGCAAAGAACTAGTAATTTTGGGAAGTCGAGTTGAAGAGGGATTTAGGGTTTGGTAGCCATCCACGATAATGCTTCTATGCATACTGGATTGATCATAAACATATTTGGGAAAGTCAAACCATTAATATAAGCTCTATAATTATCTAGGCGGCATACTATCTTATTGATGGTAAAAAATGGGGCTGAAGAGCATTAATGACTTGAAGTTATAATAGAAGGATAACCTCAGGAATGGGACCCGGAGCATAGGTGTCATCATCCTCAGCTATAACAAGAACTTCATCCCCCTCCTTTAGAATATAGTTATCATCTGGATTTAAGAATATCTTTCCACAATCTGCGGCAACCTTAATTCCACAAGGAATAGCATCAGGGAATGAAATCAGTACATCTCCAAATCGTTGTCCATCTAACTGAGGCCATCTTTGGATGTAAAACTCTGAATTCTCAAATCCCAAGATATCTTCCCATATCTGGCCAAGTAAAGAAGAAGAAAATATAAACACACCTATAACTTTAATCAAGGCTAATAGAAATTGAAATGGTGTGATTCAACATCAAAACGATTAAATATGTGCGTAGAGCGAGAGACAGTAAAATAATAAAATGCAAGGTATAGTGAAATTAAGATAGGATGAGGTTGGCTACAAGGGGTTTATTTGTTTTATTGGGGGAGTGGTTGTTATGAATATAAAGTTTGGGGGGTTGGAAAGAGGTAGGAAAATATTAGGTGAAGTGAGAGAGAAAAGGAACAAACCAGCCTTTATTCCCTCTTTTTTTTCCACATTAGTTTTTAAGGATGATCTAATTGGGCGTGGAGTGAAGTGTTAGAAGATGCAGGTCAGTAGACAACTCAGACAGAAAAGGAACAACTTGAAACATGAGGCCATGGTACTAAGACAAGATAAAAGTCATATAACCTGTAAATTTTAACAATGATCCAACACTTTTTAATGGTGGATAGGCTTGGTAAGACATCAATGAAAGAGCATATTCTAAAAAGTGCATCTTGTATAACCTGTGCAAGTCCCGGTTGCAGAGCACATTGTATCATTAAGCGTCCAATTACATCATGAGCAACAACTGTTTCAATAACTTCACCTCCAACAAGCTTTACTAGAGGTTCATTGTCGAGGTCACTCATCTCTACAACTACATGACCCCTCAAACCTTCCTTCACTCCAGTAAGGCTGAGCACAACCCTCAAAGCACGCGCATCACTCTGGAAAGAGGGATACTTGGTGATTTATCTACTGATTTACAAAAGATGAAACAAGTATCATAAAACGTTAGGAATACAAAACCTGATCTGCATTCTCATCAGTTGCCAATACAATGATGGCACGTGCCTTAGACACAGAGACCTGTGAAGTTATAATGATTACCATATGAATTCCTGCTAAGATTATCAAAAGAACTCTGAGGCCTATGAGCAGAATTGAATTTACCTTCTTCAAGTCGGCAAGTATAAGGGGACTGCCACTCCTACAAATGACAGATGTCCCCATGAAATCAAATTCTAGCTTTGCTATATCCATCTCCATTTCCTCCTTGTCTCTTTCTGCAAGAACAACAACTACCCCTCCACCAATACTCTTATTTGCAATTGCTAATTGCTTCAAAAGTGAACCCTAAAACAAGATAACCACTCCATGATTTCTTGATATTCTATGAGTAGTAACATTCGTCTTTCACACCAATACATCCTAACTAAACCAAAATCTATATGATGGTTTAACACTCCAAATGAAAATAAAAATCAATTGCTTGCATCTAATTGTTAGAAAAAAAAAAAAAAACATGTATGGAATAGAGAACAAAACAACCATAACCAAAATGAAGAATTTAATCTTAAACCAATATCTACAGGTGACACAGCTATTGACTTCTTTTTTTTTTTTTTTTTTTTTTTGAACAAGCGCAGCTATTGACTTCTTAATACACAAGTAACTTACCAGTTTATCACTCCATCCAAGAATGAGAATGTGGTTTCTTTCAATGACTTCACTCTTCCCTTTCCGCAGTGAGTCAACTTTCTCCGAAATAGCATCAGAAACAAGCCCAAGCATCATTGCAAAAATCAGCATACCTCCTGCACTTATAGAGACAGAAACAATCCTGGGCCCAATGCCAACCCTGTCAGCATGATTTCCTGAGTCGGCCACAAATGTCCATGAAAGCCAGAGAGCTTCAGCAAAGTTACCATCACTAACAGCATATAATGCCAATCCACCAAATCCTATAAGAAATACAGTGGCAAAGAGAAGCGCAAGCAGCTTTGCATAAGGATAGATGGAGAAACACACATCGACCACATATGCAATTCTCTTGTTCAAAGGAACCTCGTCCTTGCTATTTTGAGTTCTTTCCGAAAAGCTCTTAATTTGAGGAAGGTAATCAAGATACTTGTACAATAGAAAAGGCATAACGAGTGTGCAAACTACAGTATACAGAGCTACAGATCGACTGTCAGCAGTAAAAGAATTTAATATCGAATTGTTGTCTCCTGGTACTGAAATTCCCCAGGTGGCATTAGTAACGTTTTTATCACTACAGAATTGATGAAGGTGGGATTTCTCTTCCTGTAAGGATGAATAATGAATTACAAAAACTGGATACATGTATTGAAAGGGTTGAGCATATAAAATATACCTCAAGTTTTGTAACTTTTTTCTGCAGATAAACTGCATAGAATCCCATGAACATACAAGCGATAAAGAGCTGCAAAAATGATTTCGACCATGACATCATTAATCTTGAAACAAAACCGCTAAAGCTACATGAAACAGCAAAATCAATATTATATGAGAAACAAAAGGTAAAATTTCACAGGTGTTCTAGCTCTGATACCTATTCTGGAAAAGAGAACTCGTTTATCTGCTCCCATATCACACATACAAGAAAAGAATAATAATCCTAACTTCTGAATGATCAAGATCTGATGTAATATAATGATGAGATTCATTCTGAAAGGATGGTTATACAGGAAATTATAGCCATTAAGCTCATAAGGTACACTTAAACTGAGATTGCTGTCTTTCCATTCTTATATCTTTCTTGCCTGAGGATGTCTACTTTAATATGCATAATTTCTTCCCTTTCGAAAATAATTTTGTTAGAGTATCTACAATGGCTACTTTTCTGCAGTTTTCAAGTGGCACAGCATCTGCTATATATTTTTTTTAACCTTAAGACTGACACTGTGCTTGATCTTTAAAGATGGTCTTTACACATCCAAGGAAGTTTTGTTATCGGACTAAAACATTGTATACTTATTACCTCTAAATGAAAATATACATGCATACATTCATTTGTACAGGCTTACATAAATACTAAAATGAATACATACATTAAACATAATCGCAAGAAATGCACACATTCCACTCATTTCCAAAGCCAAACGAGACCCCTTGTTTCCAATTTCTAACCTTTTATTTATTTATTTTATTATTATTATGTTCTCATTTTGAACACTGCAGTGTACTTGGGAATTCAGTAATTATAGTTTCTGCAATTTCTTTAATCAAATTATTTAGAGCATTACTGGCGCGGAGATTTTTCTTTCCCTAGGTCCGTTAATCTTCAAATGAATCGCGATGCTAAACGTATTGGAAAATGATAAATTGAAGAGAAAACCACCAGTATCTTCCTTCTATTGTATGAGCAATGATGTGAACGAGATATTTTCTTTGTGGGAAGTGTGAAAAAATCAAGAAAGGTGAATTGAGGTAAAAGGAAGCTAAAGGAAAATGGAAACACTAACCAAATAGTGCATAAAAGAATGCGTAGGTTTCCAAGATCTCCGCATGGTGGACTGAGAAGCCGAATCAGGCCTACCATTCAGCTTGACCTGCTTCTCTTTCTTCTTGGATTCTTGTAGGTTTGATGGAGGTGGTATTGGAGGCGACTGTCCCGCCACTGTAGGCTGCACCCGACTCGAAGCAAGGCGACGATTGGAGGAGGAGGTGGAGTGGTCCTGGTTGGGGGCCCTGAGAGTGGGTCGGGACTTGGAAGCATATGGGCCGAGGCAAGAGGGGAAAATATAATCCCTATTGAAGAATTGGGCAGTGTCAGGGGGAGGTGCCGGGGCGGCGGAATCAGTGTCGATGGAGAGGCGAAGATCAGTGGGTTGGCGGAAAGGAGAAGGAGAGGAAAGACGGCGGACGGCGGGGAAGAGCGGGCCGGGGAAGTGCGGAGTGTGGGAATGATCGACGGCGATGGTCTTGGATCTCTTGAGAAGAGGTGGGGCATCGGGTTTATTGACATTGGGGTGGGAATCATGATTGTGGGTTGCCATTAACACAGAGTTAGAGAGAGAGAGAGAGATAGAGATAGAGATTTGAATTGGGGCAAAAACAGTGAAATCCCAGCTTCTTCATTCCGCATTTTGAATTTACAATACACTTGACTTGACTTGCTCAATGCTCTACGTTTTCTTCTGTTCAACTTCAAGTCTTAACTCCAGAGATCACGTGGAGGCATCATCACATCTTGATGGGGAATGTTGCCTCCACTTCTTATCTTACCTTCTCTCAATTCCTCTTCCCAAAATTTCTAGGTGGTATCTACTCCCTACACTTATTTAATGATATAATATTTTATTTTATTCTATGGATCCTACATCATTTTTAAATATTCATTTTTCTATGGAATAGTTTTTTCTTTTTAACAATATGTAGGGTGAGAGGTTCGAATCACAAACCTCGTAGTTATCAGTACAACTTTACGTCAATTTGAATTATACTCTCGTTAGCTTTTTCTATGAAATAGTTGATGATGTGGGATTGGAGAAAGACCCGGTAGTTGTTTTAGAGTAACTAAGAAAAGCCGGTGGCGGCAGTGGCGGCGGAACATAGAGGAAAACACGTTGCCACCAAAAAGGTTAAGGTTGTCCGGCTTTTTGATCTCTGTCTCTCTTTCATGGTTTGTTTGGGCCTGGGCTGGACGAATGTTTTGGGCTTTGTCCAATAACATTGTAATGGATTGATTGATTGATTTCTCGGCTCCTCGCAACGCAAGCAGCACAGTACCATCATTCAATCTCTTTCTCTCTCTCTTTCCATTACTTCGCAATGTTCGTTCTTTTCTCTTGTTTTCGGTTTTTTGCTTTCTGATATCTGTTCCCGCATAATTCCCTCCTCACTCACGACTCACCCACTCTTAAATCTCCCGCTTCTAATCTTCTATACCTTTTCTTAATTTTTGTGTTTCATTCTAGGGTTTTACTGTATCTGGGTTGGTTATAATCTTTCGGATTGCCCAAACGAAGACCTCCCTATCTTTCTTTCTTTCCTTGATTTTCCCCCAAAATCTCCTTGTTTTCAAGTGAAGATTCTTTACTGATGCAATTCCTGCTCCTCGCTCTTTTTTGTTACAGTGGTTTGGTTGAAATTACGCAGCAGCAGCAGATAAATCAAGGCGAACAATTTTTGGCTCAAGGATGAAGCGTAAACGAGGGAACAAGAAAAGCAAGCGTAAAGGCGGCACTGAAGTAGCAGGAAAAGAAGCGGCTTCTTTAGTTACCCAAGACAATTCGGGTTTCGACGACTTCGATAATGACAATAATAATGACTCCGGAATGGAAGTCGACACGCCTTCGTCAACGGGAACTGACCATCTCAATCTTCCAAATGTTAATCCAGAGGGTTCCACGGACAAGCCTGCAGGGAATTCATCTGTTGGACGTGTTAAAGTGAAGCTCAGGACCTCCAAAATAATGGACGCTCAACTTAATTCTTCTGATGCACCCACTCAAAGTGACACTGATAAGAGCAGTCTTCAAATGGGCTTAGAAAAACAGAGTGTAGTTTCGGAGAAAATGGAAGATAGTGCCAACTCATTGCCCCAAAAGGAAACTGCTGTTTCTGGGACTGCATCCAAAAAACCTGGAAGCATAAAGATCAAGTCTTCCAAGAGCTTGGGACCAGGCAATAACCCGACAAGTACTGCAGTAAAGCCACCGAGTGCTATTCGGATGCCTCAACAGGATTCTCGACCTAATAAGAAAGACTTAGATTCTGCTCTCACTGTACGTGGTCATTTTCTTTTTACTTTTCATTTTTCAATTAAGTAACTCGAATTTAATTCCGAGAGAAGGAGGTACCAATGGGGTAGATTAGTTATCCATCTGTTGTATTGCTGACCAATTATCCAAGGTTTATGCTCGACTTTTTAAGCCTGCCTGCTTAGTGCATATCTTATAATCAGGTCATAAAGAAAGTGATGAAAATGGATGCAGCTGAGCCGTTTAATGTCCCTGTGAATCCCGTTGCTTTGGGGATACCTGTAAGTATGAATTATTTATATTAAATGCTAATTGGCTAATTGCATGCGGTTGTGTTATTGCTGCCATTCTACTTTACATATCTTTTTTACATTATTTTCAGTCTTTACGTGGGTAGGGTAGTGGACTGGACTCATGGCTGTGTGTAATTATGTTTATAAGCACTTCACAAGGTTCTAGCTTGCTGATAGTGATAATTTTCTGAATGTTTCTCCTCCCCAAATTGCAAATTTTTAATGAAATAGCGTGTCTGCCTTGGAAACTTCAGGATCAATGAGTTCTTGCTGCACACTTGTATTTAAGCTTCAGGGAAGATTAGGATAAGAAAGGCCACAGGTCTCTAGTTTTCCAAGTTTCACGTCTAGACCCAACTTATATATAAGAGGATAGGCTAGCTGTTCCTCTGCTATGGTCGACATAATTCATTACTTGAAAGGCTGCTAATAATATTGCAATTTTATGCATTTACATTTTGACTGGTTGCTTATACTTTTCTTGACATCATCTAAATAATATATATCCTCGATATATCTTTTTGAGAATTAAATTTTACTTTGATACATGCATATTATTATATTGCAAGTGTTGTTCTCCTTTATTCTTTTTAAAGTTTTTTTTTTTTTTTTTTTTTTGGCTCTAGGATTATTTGGATGTGATAGATACACCAATGGATTTTGGGACGATATGCAGCAATCTTGAAAATGGTGTTAAATATATGAATTCAGAGGATGTTTTCAAGGATGTGCAATACATCTGGGAGAATTGCTACAAGTATAATAATAAAGGTGACTACATCTTGGATCTTATGAGGAGGGTGAAGAAAAACTTTTCAAAATATTGGACTGCTGCTGGATTGTACAATGGGCAAGTTACAGCAATCAATGGTGAGAGTTTGGTCATCATATTGGGTTCATATTATTCATTGGTGTTGAACTAATATTTCTACACTCCTTAGTTAGTTCTTGCCGACTACATGGAAATGAAATTGAATGAGTTTGTTAATTTGGATATGCGGTGATAGAATAGGCTGTGCATGTGTAGATGATTTTGCATTCTTTTGGCATCGATATGACTTCCTGCAGAGATATCTATCCATATAATTTTTTTTACAGTATCTTTTTGCATTGGAAACATTTCCAATTTTTTATTTTTTCTAATGCATTGTTTTGTATGTACAAGAAGACTTATGTCTAAAATTGCATCCTATTTGAAAACTGTGGCTGAGGGATACTTTGCTGCATGGAGTTTATGTATTTTCTTCTTCCTTGTCTCAGGTGTTGATATAACCCAAGAGAATGGTGGAGGATCCAGCCAAGCGAAACCTCTGAAAGGTCAGTCAAAACAGAAATCGAAGAAGCGTCATGGGTATGATTCTGCTACCTGCAAAAAGTTCCATCAGATGCAACTTACATTTATGAGTCTCTTGAATTGCACAGCTCAACAAAATTTTAACCTTTATGTTCATGGTTAGATGATAAGAGAAGTGCTGGAGTTACTTTGTTGCAATGCAAGTGTCAAGATATAGGACATTCTCAAAATATGATGGTAGCAGGAAATTTTGTGTTTAGCTACAAAAAACCAATCGATCGTGGTTAAATGAAAATTTTTAACCTCAGCAGTACAATCTCTGGCTAACTAGTTGGAAATTTATTTTTTTTATCCCCATATCTGTAGTGAAGTACTTTAATTGGTGTTTACGGACAGTTTCCCTATATTTCTTTCTCGAGCATAAAACTTCTTAAATAATATGCTGATTGAAGTGTCTCGTTTCTGCAGAAGGCGCCATAAATCTGATTGTTTATGTGCAATATGTGTTTTAAAGCGCCGTAGGAAGGAGCGTGAAGAGATTGCTAGAATTGCTAAAGACCAAATTGGAGCTAGCAACAACCTATCGCAAGAGTTTAAGATTGAGGTGACTTAAAAAGTGCTTGGGAATTTAATCAAACCTTTCTTGATGTTAAGGAAAACAGGGACAAGTGTATTATTTTTCCCGATGCAATCTTTTAAATAAAATAAAAATTAGAGAAGTGCACCATTTATTTATCATAATATCATTAAAATAATAATTTTATTCGGTCCTTTTCCCTTCGAAGATGCCCGTGTATATACAACTTTACTAGTGGGTCAATTTGAGATGAGATCTGTTGTTTCCATTTCTGTTTTAGGTTGTACTTTGTATATGTGGCTATTTTTGCAGAAGCGGAACAATGATTTGTTGTTATCCTTTTTGTGAGATCACAACAGGGATTACAAAGATGTATCCAAGTGTATTGGCATCTCTGGAGATGGCATTATTGAGCAATCTTGATATTGAGATTAATGTGATAGACCCCGGATAACTAAGGTGTACGAGAGGAGGCGCGTGAAGAAGAAAGAGAAGAGAGAGAGTGGAGAATAGCAAGTTTGTTAGGAATGGGGGGCCCACGTGTTATCTCTACGTTGGGTAGAGGAGTGTATAAGAGAATGTTTTGTGTGAGAGTAGGTATCTTTTTTGGCTATTGTGAATTGTATTTCTCTGATTGAGAAACTAGGGAGAGAAGGGGAGCTCTCGAATCTTCCCCGGTTGATGTTGATAAATAAAATTGGTGGCTAAGGCCTATCAATTTTGGTATCAGAGCACTTTCCTGGGAAATGGTGGGAAAGATGGAGGGAAGGATTATTGCGTTGGAAGATAAGCTTTCAGAGCTAGCTGTGAAACAAGTGGATATGGAGGTGAGCTTGGGTACGCAGATTGCAGAGGTAGGAGAGGCTCAAGCGAACGTTGATGCGAAATTGGACCTTCAGTTTACAATGGTGAGGGAAGAGATGAAGGCCGTGTTTGCTCAGATAGAAGGTATGGTTCGTACCGAGAGAGGATCCCCGACTTCCGAAAGGACCATAACTGACAAGGGTAAGCGAGTAGTGGACGAGGAATCGAGCCAGAAACGTGAGGAAGACAAGGAGAGTGGTGAAGCGCTTCCGAAAGTAAATGAGGGAATTCAGGCGCCGACAACTAGAGAAATTCCGCTGTTCGATATGCGTCTGAGGAAAGTGGAAGTGCCGGTTTTCAAAGGGGAGGAAGATGAAGACCCGGATGGATGGTTGCATCGGGTGGAAAGGTACTTTGTGGTGAATCGATTATCAGAGAAGGACAAGCTCGAAGCGGCGGTCATGTGTTTGGAAGGGGAAGCCCTGTCGTGGCATCAATATGAGGAAGATCGGACAGCCGATAAAATCATATTGCCCTGTCATGTGCTAGTAGTTGTGGATCGTTTGTCGAAATATGGCCATTTCATATTGCTTAAACACCCGTTTACGGCCGTTACTGTGGCTGCTGTTTTCATTAAGGAAGTTGTCCGCTTACATGGGTGTCCACGTAGTATTATATCAGACCGTGATAAAATCTTTACAAGTTTATTTTGGGAAGAATTGTTCCGCTCTTTAGGCACGCAACTCCGAAGAAGCACCACTTATCATCCTCAGACCGACGGTCAAACGGAAGTGGTAAATAGAGGGGTGGAGTCTTATTTACCGTGTTTCACCATGTCGAACCCTACTCAATGGGCGAAGTGGGTCGCTTGGGCTGAGTTTAGTTACAATACATCATTCCATGTGTCGGCAGCGGCGACTCCCTTTGAGATTGTCTATGGTCGGCCACCACCACCGATTTTACCTTATGTGGCGGATTCTTCGGCAGTAGCGGAGGTTGACACACAACTACGAGACCGGGATCAAATGCTTGCTCAGTTAAAAGAGTCCTTGAGAAAGGCACAACAAAGAATGACTAAAGGGGCGAATGAAAAAAGACGAGATGTCCAGTTGAATGTTGATGATTGGGTTTATATCAAGTTACGACCTTATCGGCTGTCCTCTTTGGGAAGGTTCAAGCATCCGAAGCTCGCACCTCGGTTCATCGGGCCCTATCAAGTATTGGAGCGGGTCGGCACAGTGGCATACCGAATAGCTCTTCCCAAAGACTCGGGAATCCACCCTGTGTTTCATGTGTCAGTGCTAAGGAAAGCGATAGGTCAAAACCTGCCGGTATGCCCAATTCCCCTTCATCTGCGAAGTGATCTCACTGTACAAACTCAACCCATGGAGCTGCTGGGGCTTCGAAAATCCTTACTTGGAGATGATACACTGGAGGTGCTCATTAGATGGGAAAATACCTTGAAGGATGATGCAACATGGGAGTCCGCTGCCGACATTAGTACACAATTCCCATCTTTTCACCTTGAGGACAAGGTGGCTTCTTGGGGGGGCGGTATTGATAGACCCCGGATAACTAAGGTGTACGAGAGGAGGCGCGTGAAGAAGAAAGAAAAGAGAGAGAGTGGAGAATAGCAAGTTTGTTAGGAATGGGGGGCCCACGTGTTATCTGTACATTGGGTAGAGGAGTGTATAAGAGAATGTTTTGTGTGAGAGTAGGTATCTTTTTTGGCTATTGTGAATTGTATTTCTCTGATTGAGAAACTAGGGAGAGAAGGGGAGCTCTCGAATCTTCCCCGGTTGATGTTGATAAATAAAATTGGTGGCTAAGGCCTATCATAATGATGCTCGAGCGGCTAGAAATGTCGTTTGACATATATTGCTTATTGATTACTTTCTGTTTATTTTTTGGCCTCTTGTTTTTCTTTATTTTAGGATGAAGAATGACATGCTGTCTGTTTTTGGTTCAGGAACCTTTGTGTGGGGAAAGTCCTCGCAGTGTTGATTCGTCATCAAATGCAGATGATTCACTAGACAATGAATTAGATGTTGAGGAAGAAACAGGAGAGGAGGTGAAAATGGATGTTTCAAAGCAACAGTATAGCACCCTAGAGGAGAAGCAAGATGAAGATGAGGAGGAAAAAGATGAAGAAGGAAAGGAAATGGAGAGGAAGATGGGTGCTGATTCTAAAGGAACTGAGCAGTCTGAAAGGTCGAGGGAGGACCACAGTAGACCATCGAAATCAACAATGGAACAATCAACTGACTTGAAAATGGAGGATGTACTCTCGCATGAGGGAGGACAGCAAGATATTAGTGACTCGGAACATAAGGTATTTTGCTTTCTTTGTGTTGGCTTCATAATGAACATCAAACCTGCAGAATGTTAAGAGGATAGAATTGCAGCATTCATGAAGCCATAGAATTGTATACAAGTTGACGGACTGAGTATGTTGCAATGGTTTGATGGCAGGAGGCAGAAGAAAAACGGAAGAAGAAACTAAAAGCATGGGAGGAATTGAGTATTAAAAATCCAATGCTTTTAGAGTTGTGTGGAGTAGTTTTCCCTGTGAATCCGAGATCCGTGTGGAGAGGACCCCATTCATTACTCCCGCAGCAGTTGCAGCACCAAACTTCTCGCCGTAGTTCCATTCAGGTGGCCATAGAAAAGTTTATGAAGTAGTAGGTAAGTTACTGTATTACTTGATAGGCTTCGTGTTTCGTGTATTAGTATGCATAAAGTTATATTTGACTGGGTGTAGTTGTAATTACCCCAATATTGAAAATCAATTTTCCAGTTTTGGATGGCCTTGGAAATGTAACATCAACTAGTTCTTAGGAAGAATTCTTTTTTCTTCTTTTTCACCATACATACTACAGTAAATGAATGTAATTAGAAAACATGGCATAATGTAATTAGAAAACATGATACCATGTGTCACGGTCATGATTGTCCAAGGCGTGTTGCCCATGGTCGCATGCCCATGACAATCCCTCACCCCATGCTTTCATGCTTTATGTATTCCTTTGTTGTTCATTTACTTTTCCTTGCTTTTTTGAAGTGTATGACCCCTCGGTAGTTTTGATGTTCAAGCCTACCAAAGTTAAAATGTCTAATAATATACTATAGGGGGTAAGATTAGTCGTCAATCCTTCCTACCCGGAGTTGTTTGCTATCAAGTTGTTGTTGTCCCTTTGTTTACTTGATAGTCTGCAACATATATACATGCTTTCCAAAATGCTTTCAAACATTTTCCAAAACTTTTTCTCTAACCCCGTTTTCTAAAACCGTTTTTCAAGAACAGGGATAGAGGTTGCGATATTCGCTCGTTGTGCCACCGGCCATCCGTTTTTGAGTTGGCTGACTTGTGAGCGAAAGTAAGTGCCACATAGTCGCTTTACGAGACCCTAAAGACCGCGATTGTGACATCATGCCTACATCCGCCTCAATATTCAATGTCTCGGGCACGTGCCATGCACTATCCTTCTCAAAACTTGACAAAGCTTCTGGCCCAAAAACAAACGGATGAAAGTAGCTAAAAATAATTTACCAACGGCAAGTCAATAATCAAACTATCAGTAGTTCAATTATATATCTTTCTCTCTGCACACATCAAAGCTAGTGGAAGAAAACTACCAGAGCACCGAAGAATCAACAAGATACCCCAAATACTTTTCAATTTAGGCAAGTTTCACAAACTAATAAATCTTACTTTTCAAATGGTTTTAATGAAGACAAAGGCAAAAATAGAACTTGGACTTAAGTCCATGGCATTATCGTGACTTGGAACTGATACAAAGTGTCGAACAGTAAGGGGCTGTTTGGCCCCTTGGTTTGGATTGTATTGGATTGAATTGGAGAGGGAATACCACGTTTGGTTAGCCTGGAATGAGATGGGTTTGGAATCAAATGGTTGGATTGGGATTCCAACCCATTCCCACATCTTGGTGGGTCCCACTATTTATCTCTTCATTTTCTTAATAATTTTGATGGGACCCATCATTTCTTTTTCTATTTTAACCATATTTTGGTGGGTCTCACTATTTCTCTCTCCATTTTTTCTTCCTAATTTTGATGGGACCCACCATTTCTTTTTCTATTTTTCTTATAATTTTGGTGGGTCCTACTATTTATCTCTCCATTAATTCCAACTCAAATCCAATGCACCAAACACAGACATGGGAATCATGATTCGAGCAAAATATTCTCATAGGAGTCACATTCCATTCCAATCAAATTCCGACGCACCAAACGGCCCCTAAAGATTCTTCGTAAATGTTACTTGATTCAACATACCAGTCTTGATATTTCATGTTCATCTCCAATGATTATGCGAAGAAATTGTGCCCCATTTCAGTTTGGAGTTTGAATGAAGTACTAATTCGATAAATTCAACTTTTTCACTGCTTGGGCCTAAATTTCTTAAAGAAAATGGATTGGAACACGTCAGTTTTTCAACTGTTGATGGAACGTTAGAAGCTATTAGATAACATGGGGTGGGTTCCATCTCAAAATCAATTGGCAATAAGTGAAGTAATCCATCTATCTTATAAATTTTGAGGTCTCCACTTATCTTTTCAATATGGGATTCTCAACAAAACTTGTCTCTCCGATAATAGTTCTCCCTGAAATGTAGAGTTTGTCTTGAGTTGGCTGCTGATTTTCCACACCCTATGTTTGTATTGTGCTAGTGTCTGATTGAATCCATTGCCTGATGCTAGTGCCGATGGGAAAATCTTGAAATCGCCCTATAACTTTTAGTTAAGTTTTAGTAATACTTCCTTTTTGGATGAGGTAACAATTTACTTCGTTGTAACCATTTACTTAAAGCATGTTATGATCGTAGGCCACATACATGCATATATAGCTTGAGTGAAAATGACTGCAAAAGAATGCTTTAAAGCAAGCAAGTGGAGATGGTAATTGTTTTAGTTGTTCCAACTTCCAAGAATGTGTATCACTATCATGCGTGTCACAAGTAACTCACATTGTCCTTATGCAAGATTGTCTTGCTAAATAGGTCTATGTTGCCCAAACTTTCAGCCAACTTGGAAATGCATTATCCCCTTGGTTTCCAGCTAGCAAATATTAATTAAGAGTCCCTTTCACATACTTTTTAGTTTAAATGTTTTTTTAAGAATCCACTTTTTTTTAACATTTTGTATAAAAATTCTTTAGAATTTAAACACTCGTATGTTTGGTTACATTCCCTTATAATTGTCTTCTATACACAAGTTATTATATACTTAAAAACTTTTTTTAAAAAAATTTTCTTTCAAGGGTTTCTTTCAGCATGGTTTATTTTTCAATCTCATTTTTTAATAAATCATTTTTTTTTAGTGATTGCCCTCTCATCGATCCTTTGTTGTCACAAATGTATTGTAGCCTTCGTTAAGGATCGTGTTTTGTTCTCTTTTGTTTTTTTTTAAATCACAAGATTAGTCCCTCGACATTTTATATATACTAGTTTGCACGTGAAAAGTTATAGTTATAATTTAAAGTACAAAATAAAAAAAAAATAGTTAGAAATTAGAATATCATTTTTTTTTTAAAGGAAAATAAGCATTGAAAAAAATCAACCGTTCACAACCACTTCCTCTAAAATTAAAGAGGACAACCAACTTGGGATAATAGCATCCCTACAGCCAACTTTCGAACATTTTGTTTTTTTAACAACCCGACTGGAACAAAGGAAATTTCCTTTTTTTATTATTTTATTATTTTTTTTAATAGCGAAAGAATGGGGAAGGAATGAGAAGAATAAAAGGGGAGGAGAGGAAAGAATAAGAAAATATGAGAAAAAAATAGAGAAAACACAACAATGGTAGAGCGCGTTCGACGTCCGGTGACGGTGGCGGCTCCAATGAGGGCTCCGACGCCGACACCGACAGTTAGTGAAGGGGAAGGTGAAGAAGAAGAATGGGGGAGAGATAGTTTAAAAAAAAAAACAAAATATTTTTATTTTTAAAATTAAAAAATACTTTTTAATAAAAAATAGGAAAAAGTACATAGATAGCCCAAATATGGACCCTATATTTCATAAATGTCCAAGTTTCCCATTTTTTACATAAAAGGCATAACGACTCCAATTTTTTTCATAAAAATCATGGTCCTCATATACACTACTGACTATTTAAAATAAATAAATAAATAAAATAAAACAAAAAAAGGAAACAAACTGTTTCCTTTCAAATTGCATTTTTCAGACCGTGGGTGAGAGAGGGTGGACGGAAAAGGAAAGGGCGTGCAATCGGGAGAAAAAATCCATGATTTTTGGCGTGAGAGAGTGTCTATGAAAAAAAACCCACGATTTATTACCTATAAAAAATAATCAGATTTATATAATATAATTATAAGTATATATATTTATGATATATTTATGATACAATATACAGTCTGGTATATATTTATCATTTTCGCGTTTTACTTATGAATTGAATACACAATGATGAATATATAATATATAATAGATTATGTATATTGATTATATATTATAATGCATGATATATATTTATTATTTGGAGAATTATTACATTCTACAATCAATTTAGTGATAGTTCTACAATTTATATCATTTTTAAATATATTATATATATATTTAGGGATAGTTAATAATGATAGAAATATACTGTATAACGGTCGGTACGTACATACATACATACATACATACATACATACATACATACATACATACATACATACATACATACATATATATATATATATATATATATATATTATATAAACCCTGTACTATATAATTATTCTATATTTTATATAGAAAATAATCTCGTTCATGTATGCGTTTTGATTTGCACGATTAGAAGGAGATATGTTTTCTCTTTTTTAGGTGTGGTTATGAGTAGTGAGGGAGTATTTAAAAAAAAAAAACATCACGCACGATTTCTTTTTGGGTAAAAGTGATAGAATTTCCTTTTTTTGATGTGTAGTTATGAGGAGAGAGAATTTAAAAAAAAAAAAACAAAATCCATGGTTGAAAATCATATTTGGAAGGAAACTTTTCCTTATTTATTTATTTTTTAATTATTATATTGACTAAAATGAGATATTCCTTGGAATATATTAAATATTAAAATTGAAAAATGTAGCCATAAAAAAATGTTTATAATGTGTACGAAATATATACGAAACTTACCTAGACTAAAACGATATATCCCTCTTAATATATAAAATATAAAAACTTAAAACGTAGCCATATAAAAACATGTTTATAATGTGTACTGTATACAAAACTTACAATGACTAAAACGATGTCTCTTAGAATATATAAAATATAAAAACTGAAAACGTACCCATGTTCAAACGATTGGAAAACGAAACGTAAAAACTGAACACATATTGCCGAAAACATACAGAAAAAACCTAAATACAACAGGGAAACCACTGGAAAAAATACCACAAACAAGCAAAGTTCCAATGAACTGTTGTATGCAGTCCGAAACCACAAAAACAGAGGAGGGGAAGAAATATGAAAACAGCCGACGATGGGCAACAAAAAGTGAGAGAAAATGCTGCCGGAAAAATAAGAAAATAAATGGGAAGAGGCCGAAAATAAAAACCAAAACGAAGGAGAGACGGAGAATGGAGGAGAGTAAACCACGATTATGCGAAACATCCCTTAATTTAGGGGATTTGGTCAAAACTAACCTTCCTAAAATGAAGCATATTCGGTTGGCTATTTATGGAATATATTATTATCATTTTTAATATTATTTGAGAATAAAGGATAAGAACAAACATATTCGGTTGGCTATTTATGGAATATATTATTATCATTTTTAATATTATTTGAGAATAAAGGATAAGAACAAGGGTATAAAGGTAAGAAAATATATCTGAAAATCTAATCTTGTAAATATTGAAAATTTTGGACATATGTGAAAATATGTCTCCAAAACGGTCTATCTACCAAAATTTCTCTAAAAAATAAGTGTCACGTCAACAGTTCGTTAACATTTAATAGAAAAATTGATGGAGGAACTAAAATGAAACGAAATTCAAACCTCAAGGGCTAAATTGTTGAGTTTGAAAATTGAGGAACCAAAATGAAATGTAACCCAAATGATTAAAAATGTATTTTTCTTTTTTCTTTTTTTAAATAATAAAAAAGGTTGTGGATTTTTTTTGTAGAAAAAATAAAAAATCAAATTAATTGACGTAAACAATGAAAATATAAAATTTATATCTAACTTAAATATTTATTTAATTTAAAACACAAAAATAATAAATAAAAAGGAAAACAATTTCAAATGAATTGACAAAAGCAGTTTACAAACTTCTTGGTCACTTATACAACCTTTTATTCTAGTTGAGCATAAACCTTTTATACTAGTTGAGCTATGCTCATGTTGGCCTTTTATAACGAAATTAAATTTTTAAAGATGACTAAATTTGTACATATCATTGAAAATTAACATAAATAAGAAAAGGTTGAACAAAAAAGGAAAAATCTATCCATTCCCGATAAATTTCAGTTTGTTTTTATTTATTTATTTTTATAAGTGAATTTTTTATTATTTTACTTTTTCAACAACGATCATCCAATATTTTTTTATAAAATAAAAGGGAAAAGTAAACTTTTCATCCCGAGATTTGGGTTAGGTTTCATTTTGGTCCCTAAGTTTTCAAACTCAACAATTTATTATTTCTAAAGAATAAAAGTATTAATATTTTATAATACTTTTATTATTTCTTTTCCCCTCCCTTTTCTTCTTGACATCGCCGGTCGCTGCTGCCTGTTTTTTTTTTCCTTTCTTTCTTTTCATTTTTCTTCTCCTATTTTCTCCAAGTTTTCTTAAAAAAAAAAAAAAAATAGAGGAGGGAGAGAGAGGAGGGACCTCCCTTCTCCTCTGTTTCGAAAAAAAGGAGGATGGAGGTCCTTCGTCTCTCTCCCTCCTCTATTATTATTATTTTTTTTTAAAGAAAACTTGGAGAAAAGAGGAGAAAAAGAAAAGAGAATAGAAGTAAGAGAGAGATTGTTGATGGAGAAATTTTGACCAATCACGAATTGCCACGTCGTTACATAAAATTAATGACGAAATTAAAATTAATTAAATTTGGGACCAATTATAAATTGACATGTGTCCCAAATTTAATTTGAAAACAAAGTTGGCCAATTATAAATTTATAGAGCCAAATTTCTATTTGATCAATTAATTAAAATTAAATTATTTTGATCAAATTAATTAATTTGACCAATTAATTAAATAATAATAATTATTTGGATCAAATTTGGGTCTTTTAAATGTCTGGGTCATATGGTTTTGGGTCAAATATAAACCAAACCCAAGACTAAATGGTTCAGCCCAAGACCAATAAAACCCAAGCCCAAGTTGTTAGGCCCAAAAGTTACCAGGGCTTATCCTGCGAGAACTCTATAAATAGAGGGGTTCACCACCATTTCAAGGGTTCAGAATTTTGGAGCTCTCAACCAGACTTAGAGAATTCAGAGAAATTTCCCCCAGAACGGAAGACTGAAGACTCTTTGAATCTACAAGTTTCCAAGTACTGAACACTTCTTGAAGACTGAAGACTCTTTCAAACTCAAGGGACTTCAAGCTCCAAGAATCCATCGAAGTTGCAAACTCGAGATCAAGCATCACAGCCCTCGAGTGAAACACATCCACACACAAGAGAGAGAATCAGAGGATTAAGTACTAGAGATTGTATACTCACGCGCATACAACATTAATACAAATCAAAGTTTATTCCACGTGTCTCCATACCCGAAGTTACGTGTGAACAAATTGGCACGCACAGTGGAACATCTCTACCTCTGATCTCTTTCTCTTGTTTAAAGATCCAACCAACGTGATGGCACCAAAGAAAGCTCCCGCGAAGGTTACCACATCAAGCGACTCTTACACCGGTCCTGTCACTCGTAGTCGCTCCCAAGGAATTGAGATCAAAGAGGATCATACTCCTCTTGCTGTTGCAAGCAAGATCTCAAAGTTGATTGAAGAATCCTCTAAGGATAGGGTTGCAGTCAAAGACAACCCACTGTTCGAATATGTCGTTCCAACATCTAAGCAGCCAAAGGATACACTAAATCCTGATGTGATGTCCGTCATGATGGCTGATGTAGACCAGGATGAAAGAATGGCAGAGATGGAAAGGAAACTCAATCTCTTAATGAAGGTAGTTGATGAGAGAGATCTTGAGATTTCCTATTTGAAGAACCAGCTGCAGAACCGAGAAGTGGCTGAGTCTAGCCAGACCCCTGCTGCATGAAAGAATGATAAAGGGAAGGCTGTCGTGCAGGAGGACCAACCGCAACACTCCGCGTCAGTTGCCTCTTTGTCTGTCCAACAACTGCAAGACATGATCATGAATTCCATAAGGGCTCAGTATGGTGGACCCACTCAAAGTTCCCTCTTGTATTCTAAACCTTATACAAAGAGGATTGACAATCTCAAACTACCCACTGGGTATCAGCCTCCCAAGTTCCAACAGTTTGATGGAAAAGGCAACCCAAAGCAACACATCGCTCACTTCGTTGAAACCTGTGAGAAAGCTGGTACTCAGGGAGATTTGCTTGTTAAGCAATTTGTCCGAACACTGAAAGGAAACGCGTTCGATTGGTACACTGACCTGGAGCCTGATACAATGGACAGTTGGGAACAGATGGAGAGAGAGTTTCTAAATCACTTCTATAGTACGAGGCGAACAGTTAGTATGACAGAACTCACAAGCACAAAGCAGCGAAAGGGTGAGCCAGTCATTGACTACATAAACCGTTGGAGAGCCTTGAGT
The DNA here is from genome assembly GCA_036850905.1 of Luffa acutangula. NCBI lineage: Eukaryota > Viridiplantae > Streptophyta > Magnoliopsida > Cucurbitales > Cucurbitaceae > Luffa > Luffa acutangula. The sequence continues at coordinate 9,247,348 of CM072090.1, forward strand.
CTCGACTGCAAAGATAGACTCTCCGAGGTGTCCTCTGTTGAGATGTGCACTCAAGGCATGCACTGGGGACTTCTTTACATCCTGCAGGGGATAAAACCCCGGACCTTTGAAGAATTAGCGACTCGCGCTCATTATATGGAGTTGAGCATCGCTAGTAGAGGGAATAAAGATCCCGTAGTCCTAGACATGAGGAAAGAAAAGAAGGAAGTCAAAGGCACTGAGAAAGTTACGAAGAGTGCCACAAAAGAATCCATGGCCGTCAACACGACCCCTGTGAAGCTTTCCACCAAAGGAAAGGAAAACAAAGCAAATAAGCGAGTGGAGACAGGCGAGAGACGTCACCTAATTTTAAAAGAAAGACAGGAAAAGGTATATCCATTTCCAGACTCCGACGTTCCAGACATGTTGGAACAACTGTTGGAGAAGCAGCTAATTGAGCTCCTAGAGTGCAAACGACCAGAAGAGTTAGGGAAAGTCAATGATCCTAACTATTGCAAGTATCACAGAGTCGTTAGTCATCCGGTAGAGAAGTGTTTTGTATTAAAGGAGTTAATCCTTAAGCTTGCTCGCGAAAAGAGAATTGAGTTGGACCTTGATGAGGTGGCTCAAGCAAATCATGCGACAATAATGGCGAATGTAGGGGATCAAGTTTCCCCAATCTCTTCATGTGATTATGAAGAGAGGCTGATTCAATTCGGGACCCTTGATCCAGTAGTGGTTCGATGTCAGAGAGAAGCCACAATGAAGGGATCCCAAGGAAAAAATGATTCCATTGAAGATGAAAACGAAGGTTGGACCCTTGTCGTGCGCCGCAAAAAGCAAAAACAAAGTTACGCACAGAAAGAGTCCCGCCTATATCGAGACAATAAAAGAAATGCCAAGTCTCAAAAGAAGAAAGGAAAAAGGAAGTCAAGGAGGTCAAAGCCTGTTGTGGAGGAAAGTGAAGATTTCTTTTGCCCTCCACAACCCATAACTTTGGCAGAATACTTCCCAAGGAGCTTTCTCGATGATAGTAAAGAGGGGGCACTTGAAACTGTCACGTGTCACGTTGTGGACGTGGTGGAAGATGATGACGTCCTCGCTAGCTCCTCGGGCGTGGCGGCAGGTTCAGGAGACTTATCCTCTTTCAGCATAAAGGACTTACTGTCACTTCCTCAGGAAGCTAAAAACGTCCTTATTAACGCATTGATAGAGTCCGATGGTACAAAGATCCCAACCTCCGAGGCACGCACATGTGCTTCGTGTTGCATGACTATAGGATTTTCCGATGAAGATTTGCTGCTAGGGTTGAAGCCTCACAATAGACCTTTATTCGTCTCGGGATACATCCGAGAACAGAGGGTAAGTCGGATCCTCATAGACGATGGATCAGCCGTCAATATAATGCCTAAGTCAACCATGAAGCAATTAGGCATCTCGATGGAAGAATTATCAAACAGTAAATTGGTAATTCAAGGTTTCAATCAAGGCGGACAACGAGCGATTGGCATGATACGTCTCGAGCTCATCATTGGAGATTTGAAGGCCGATACTTTGTTTCATGTGATAGACTCCAAGACCACTTATAAGTTGCTATTAGGTCGTCCTTGGATCCACGGCAATGGAGTGATAACTTCTACATTGCACCAGTGCTTCAAATTCTATCAAGATGGCATTAAGAAAGTTGAAGCTGACACTAACCCATTTTCAGAAGCTGAATCCCATTTCGCTGATGCAAAATTTTATATGAAGAGCGACAACACAGGGGAAACTATACCTACAGAAATCCCCTTGATAAAAAAGAATGATAAACTCGATTTTGAGCCACAAGCAGATGCAGGGAAGGAAGTTGTTGAGAATGTGAAGGCATCTAACCCGAAGAATGGTGAAGCATCTACAAGCCTTGAGAAATCTAAAGTTGTAGAGGATGAGAAGTGTTCACCTGTCCTACGATACATCCCTTTATCCCGGCGTAAAAAGGGTGAATCACCTTTCACTGAATGTTCGAAAAGCATAAAGGTCGGTGACGTTGAAATTCTGAAGGAAGGTTTCACTATGCCTCTTACAAAGATCACAGAGCAAGAGATTAGGAAACCTGAGGATGACCAGATAAAAGCGATTTTGCCTGAAAAACGAACTAAAGACGGGTTCGACCCGAAGGCATACAAACTTCTAGCGAAAGCAGGTTATGACTTCACAGCTCACACTGAGTTTAAAAGTCTAAAGGTTTTTTATGGAAGATATGAGCTCTCTGCAACACAGAAGAAGCTTCTAAAGGAAGGCTATAGTCTGCCTACGACGAGAAAAGGACTTTGATATAAGTCGCCTGAACCAGTTCGCATAACAAGAAAAGGGAAGGCGAAAGTGGCAGACATAAATCATATAACAGCAGAGGAGGTCGATGACTCAAAAGAAGAAGAGAACGTCAACCAACGAGCTTCTGTTTTTAGGCGCATCAGGCCACCAGTTGCTCGTGCTTCAGTATTTCAAAGATTAATTGTGAATGAAACAGAAGAAGAAAGCGTACAACCTACCAATAACTCCACGCGACCTTCAGCTTTTAGAAGATTAAATATGTCCGTTGGGGAAGAAGAGAGTACACTTTCAATTCCGGATATCACGCGACCTTCAGCTTTTAGAAGATTAAATATGTCTGTTGCGGAAGAAGATGGCACATTTTCAAGTCCGGAGGTGACTCGACAATCAGTTTTTCAGAGGTTAAGTGTTACCACGAGAAGAAACCAAAAAGAGCAGCCTGCTTCGTCAACTTCTCACCGACTTCAACATGAAGATGTGATGAAAATTGAAAAGATTGTGAAGGCTAATGGAGAAATTCGAAGTGCAGTTCCTTCACGAATGAAAAGAAAAACCTTTGTTACTGTCGATATGGATGGTTCTTTAAAGGTAAAGAGACGTGATGTTGTCATCACCAATCCTTCAGAAGAAGATAGTGACCAGGAAGAAGAACAAGCCTCTTGCCTTCACATCACGGTTGAAGAAGAAACAGAGGTCGAAATGTCTGAAGTAGATGAGGACGAAGCACCTTTATCACTTGAAGACGGTAACGAGTCTACAGTTGATGAGCTTAAAGAAGTAAACCTGGGTACACCAGAAGAGCCACGCCCAACTTTTATAAGCACGTCACTGACTCTCGAAGAAGAAGGTGAATATATGAGTTTACTCGCTTCATATAGAGATATCTTCGCCTGGTCATATAAAGAGATTCCTGGACTTGACCCAAAAGTAGCTGTCCATCATCTCGCAATTAAAGAGGGGTATCGGCCGGTCAAACAGGCTCAACGACGCTTTCGTCCAGAACTTATCCCTCAAATCGAAATAGAGGTCAATAAATTGATAGAAGCAGGATTCATCCGTGAGGTAAAATACCCTACGTGGATAGCCAACATCGTTCCTGTTAGAAAGAAGAATGGACAGCTTCGCGTTTGCGTTGACTTTCGTGATTTAAATAATGCATGTCCCAAAGACGATTTTCCACTGCCAATCACAGAAATCATGGTGGATGCCACCACAGGGCATGAAGCTTTGTCTTTTTGATGTGGACTTTTCCTAACCGCAAGCGCACGGGTCAAGTAATAATATAGTGAAAGTAAATTCGAATGTTGTCCTCTGGATTGGATTTTTAAGCAAATCAAGTATTGTGAATAATCTCGCTCAATTTTATTTAGGGATTAAAAAGTGATGAATGAATGATATTAAAACTCAATTAAAGCAAGTAAAAAGAATGGAAATTCTATTGGGAAAACTACTTAGGGAATTGATTTCGCCGATTTCGTTTAGGATTGATTTTAAGGAATAAGTTATTATGCACAATGAAATTATGAGCCAAAGACCCTTTAATCACAACTACCTCTCCCGAGTATAATTGATTCTCATGCAAATTAACCAAGTTGATATCCCTATCTAAGTTTATTAACATGCAAGACAATGAGATCTTTTAACCAATTCTAAAGTTAATCTAAAACCGTCATGAATTAGAAAGTAAACTTTATTCATGCAATCTTGAGTAAGTCTAAATCAAATCCCCTCTCCCGAGCTAGATTCGAAACTTAAATCATCCAACTAATGGTCAATTAATTGAAAGCATTAAATCAAGATTACAAACACACTAACATTGCACAACTTAAACCATAAATCAATCCATAAACTTAATCAACTACATCAATCCCTAAGCTACAAGTTTAGCTACTCATGAATGTAAATACAAACTCAACTAAACATGTGAAAGCCATAAATCTAACTAAAGGAAGAAAAGGGAAAAGAAAACTCAATGTAGGCCGAGTCCCGACGTCCCCGTCACGATCCCCACGAACAATGGGTTGATTTCCAAATGTCTCCCTTTGTTTTCAGCCTCCAAGTGCTCTATTCTATCCTCTTTACGGCTCCAAAAGGTCCCAAATCGAACTCCCCTAAAACCTAGCCGAAGTGAAGCTTATATTGCAGATTTTTCGTCTTAGCGTCGAGACGCTGTCAAGACAGCGTCGAGACGCTGCCTCTTATACGCGCGTTCTGAATAAGGAAAAACGGTAGCGTCGAGACGCTTCCTATCACAGCGTCTCGACGCTGTGAGCTTTACGCGCCTAATCTGATATGGAATGTGAGCGTCGAGACGCTCAAGAGCTAGCGTCTCGACGCTAGCCTGCTGTTGACCGAGATTTGACTTTTTTCCAACTTTTACTCTTTTCATTCCTTTGCATCTTTTCACGCCCCGAGCACCCGATTAACTCTAATATTGTGCTACAGCTCCAATCAACCATTTCCTACAAAATAAACATTAAAGCACAATAAAATGGCCCAAAAATCATAAAAGACTAACTAAATTAAATAAGTAAAGATAGCTAGGTATGCTCGCTATCACTTTTATGGATGGGTCATCAGGCTATAACCAGATTCGAAAGGCTCTTGCAGATGAAGAAATGACAGCCTTTCGAACTCCAAAAGGGATATACTGTTACAAAGTGATGCCCTTTGGATTAAAGAACGCTGGAGCTACTTATCAACGTACTATGCAAAAGGTTTTCGATGATATGCTACATAAACATGTTGAGTGCTATGTCGATGATCTTGTTGTTAAGTCGAAGAGACAACAAGATCACTTGAAAGATCTAAAAGTGGTTTTTGATCGTTTGAGAAAGTATCAATTGAGGATGAACCCTCTCAAATGTGCATTCGGTGTTACTTCTGGGAAGTTCCTGGGGTTCGTCGTTAGACATCGAGGAATCGAAATAGATCAATCAAAAATTGACGCCATTCAAAAGATGCCAAGACCTAAAAACTTACATGAGTTGAGAAGCCTGCAAGGTCGTCTGGCCTACATTCGAAGATTCATCTCCAACTTAGCCGGTCGATGCCAACCTTTTCAAAGGCTAATGAGGAAATGAGAAAAATTCGAGTGGGATGAAGCATGTCAAAACGCCTTTGAAAGCATTAAGAAATATTTGCTTAACCCTTCTGTCTTAGGAGCCCCCATAGCTGGAAAGTCATTGATTCTGTACATCGCTGCTCAAGAAAGATCACTGGGAGCGTTATTGGCACAGGAAAGTGAAAAGGGAAAGGAACGAGCCCTTTATTACTTAAGCAGGAACTTAAATGGAGCTGAGATAAATTACTCACCTATTGAGAAAATGTGCCTTGCTCTTTTCTTCGCTATTGACAAGTTAAGGCATTACATGCAAGCTTTCACAGTGCACCTGGTCGCGAAAGCTGATCCTATCAAGTATGTTCTATCAAGGCCAGTTATTTCTGGACGCTTAGCTAAGTGGGCCATCATACTTCAACAATATGATATCGTGTATGTACCTCAAAAGGCAGTCAAGGGGTAGGCATTAGCCGACTTCCTGGCGAATCATCCAATTCCTTCAGATTGGAAGTTATGTGAAGATCTTCCTGATGAAGAAGTCTTCTATGTTGAAATTACGGAGCCCTGGATTATGTACTTTGATGGTGCAGCACGAAGAAGTGGAGCAGGGGCAGGAATCGTCTTTGTTTCGCCTGAGAAACACATGCTCCCCTATAGTTTTGTGCTTGGTGAATTGTGCTCAAACAATGTTGCTGAATATCAAGCGCTAATAATTGGCCTCCAAATGGCCTTGGAGATTGACATAAGATATATGGAGGCCTATGGTGATTCAAAATTGGTCGTTAGCCAACTTTTACTCCAGTATGAAGTGAAGCATAAAGACTTGAAGCCTTATTTCATCTATGCAAGACAACTGCTAGAAAGGTTTGACAATATAGTACTGGAGCATGTTCCAAGATCAGAAAATAAAAAGGCAGATGCTCTAGCAAATTTTGCCACTGCCCTAACAATTCCAGAAGATATGTCGATGAACATCTCACTTTGTCAGAGGTGGATCGTGCCGCCAATAGAAGACCAATGCCAAGAAGTAAATATGATTTCTGTCTTTGCAATTGAAGAAGATGACTGGCGACAACCCATTATAGATTATCTTCAACATGGAAGACTTCCCACAGATCCCAGGCGTAGGGCCGATATACGAAGAAGAGGCGCCCGATTTATCTACTATAAGGAGACCCTTTATCGTCGTTCTTATGAGGGACTCTTCCTTCGATGCCTTGGAAAGGAAGAAGCAGTGAAGGCATTAGAAGAGGCACATTCAGGTGTTTGTGGCGCCCACCAATCGGGTCCGAAACTTTAGTTTCAATTAAAAAGGATGGGTTATTATTGGCCTACAATGATTCGAGACCCCATGGAATATGCAAAGAAGTGCGAAGCCTGTCAATTCCATGCAAACTTCATACATCAGCCACCAGAGCCTCTTCATCCAACGGTAGCTTCTTGGCCTTTTGAGGCTTGGGGACTTGACCTTGTTGGCCCTATAACACCTAAGTCTTCAGCAGGACATTCTTATATCCTCGCAGGGACGGATTACTTTTCAAGATGGGCCGAAGCTGTCGCGTTGAAAGAAGCCAAGAAAGAGAATGTTGTGAATTTCGTCCGAACTCATATAATCTATCGATACGGTATCCCTCATCGTATCGTAACAGATAATGGACGCCAATTCTCCAACAGCCTAATGGACAAGTTGTGTGAGAAGTTTAATTTCAAACAATACAAGTCCTCTATGTACAATGCCGCAGCAAATGGGTTGGAAGAAGCATTCAATAAGACGTTGTGTAACTTATTGAAGAAAGTAGTCTCCAAGACGAAGAGGGATTGGCAAGAAAGGATTGGTGAAGTGTTGTGGGCTTACCGAACTACTCACCGCACTCCTACAGGGATCACACCTTATTCTCTTGTCTATGGGGTAGAAGCTGTGCTCCCGTTAGAAAGAGAGATTCCCTCATTAAGGATGGCCATCCAAGAAGGGTTGACAACAGAAGATAACGCTAGGTTGCGCCTTCAAGAGTTAGAAGCACTTGATGAAGGGAGGTTAGAGGCTCAGCAGGCGTTGGAATGCTACCAAGCACGGATGTCTAAAGCCTTTGATAAGAACGTGAAGCTTCGATCATTTCAAGTTGGTGATCATGTACTCGCTGTTCGAAGACCCATCATCACGACACGACACACAGGGAACAAATTCACACCTAAATGGGATGGACCCTACGTTGTCAAAGAAGTCTACACAAACGGAGCATACAAGGTTGTAGATAAAGACGGATTAAGAATAGGCCCAATAAATGGCAAGTTTCTTAAAAAGTTTTATGCATGAAATGTAATACTCCTTATCGTAAGAGTATAAACTACATGATACTCCTGGCCCGCATGAGTTAAAAAGGTGAACGGCCCAAAACAAATTTGTTCATTGAACTACGTTATGACTTGATCCCTTCCCATTTGAAGGGTACGTTGGCAGCTTAAGGAAAAAAAAAACTTAAGTTCAGTCAAAGCAAAAAAAAAGGTCCATGTTGTAGATAAATTCTAAATTTTTATTAAGGCATAAATAAAGTAAGAGTGTCTAATACAATGAATTAAAAAAATGTCTAATACAATGAACCGAAAGAATATCTAAAAAATTTCTTGTGCGGCAAAAAAAGCTTAGGGTGAAGTAAAGAGATCATAAATTAAGGATTCCATTGAAGTGCTTTAAGCTCGTCACGGGTACTCTCCAAAAGCTCACGAATCATTGCTAGAGTTCGAACTTCTGAAGCACTAATGGTGGGGGCACACTCGATGTCACTAATCTCCTCACGTATTCTCGAAACGGCAAGTTTTTCATGAGCTAAGTCCTTTTTTCTTTTCAGAAACCGAATTGGACAGGCTTTCTACCTTGGCCTCTGCAGCTGTTAACTTGACCTCTAGTTCTGCAATCTTGGACTTTAGATCTGCAACCTCTGCGACAGAGCAGGCAAGTTGTTTCTGAAGTGCATCTTTCTCCTCAACAACACGATTTTCGGTAGACAAAGCCTTCTCTAAATGGAGCTTCTTTTTCTCCAACTGGTTATCCCTACTCGAGGGGGTCAGATGAGTAGAGAGCGAAGATTGTAATCCATTGAATTCTCGCGCTTTCTTGAAGTAGTTTCCTACAAATTCTTGCAGAGGTTTCAAGTTGTTCGTGGTGACCTCTGTCATTACATCAAAGACCTTGTGAGATTCTTGCTCAAGGTGCTCAAGGCTAGCAACATCTTCAAGAGAGGTGCGTACGATCTTCTGTTGTATGCTTGTCCATAGGGATAAAGCAGCTTGTCGTCAAAAGGTGGAAATTAAATCATCAGCATCGAACTGAGAAACTTCAAGACTGGGGCAACCACTTTCTCATGAGTATGTTGAGGGGTTTTCTCGATAGAACGAGAAGAGGAATTCATGACTTGTTTGCTCGAGGATGCATGGGAGCTTCTGAAGTTCTTTACAGAAGAAACGAAAGCATCAGGACTTGTCAAAGACTGATCGCTCGAACATTCTTCCTCTTCTTGAGCATGGTCATTTGAAGGAAGCTGCAAGAGAGAAATAAAACGGGATTTAAGTAAAAAAAAAAAAAGAGAGAGAGAGAGAAAAAGAGAAAAAAAAATTCAACCAAAGTCTCAATGTTGTCAGGAGTCTGTGAAGCAGTAGAAACACTCTTGATGGACTTGTTTGCGAGATCAGAATGTTTCCTGGGTCTTTTGGCTCTTTTCCAGTGTCGATCTCCAGTGCTGTTTTGACTCTCATCTTCGGTCGAATCATCTAGAGCCTGGCAACCTTGAGCAAACGGAGTTCTTTGCCCCCAAATTTAGAATCGTTTTTTTTAGGTGGCTTAGGCTGGGTTCGAGAAGGAGTAGTATTGTCAACCAACTTACTTACGCCATCCCCTAGGTAATTATCATACTTTTCAGACCACCAACTTCGATAACGTGAGGTGACATGGTCTTGAGGGTTCAATGTACGAGCTGGAAGAAATATTTGAAACTCCGCACTAGTTCGCAGGCAAACCCGCCAGTGGTGTAAAATGTTTTCCAAGGTGACTAGAGGCAAAGTTCCTCCTAAGTCATTAGGTATGTCTTGATAGAAGCCAAATTGGCGGCCGAATCTGTGGGGGTTGTAGGGTTCGATAATTAAGGAATCTTTACATCACGCTGACAGATAGCATGAGCGAAGGCTCGAAAAATAGGAAAGAGGTATGAAATTTAAAGTCTTTTCATACTTCATGGTCTCGTTTTTGTTCCTACTGAGGTTCGTGTGCCATAGTATGGATGCGCCCCCATGGATCAGTTCGCGAGCCTCGAGCTCATCAAAATATTTAGCTCCGCCTTCGCCGGAAAAGTCAACCATGCTAGGACCTCGAACTTTTGCTGGATTCTTATAATTGGTGCTAAAATAATGGGCGAGCCAACCAAAAATGTAATGCACGGGGAGAGAAGCATCTATGCGTCCAACTGAAACAGGGGCATTGGAAACTTTGCCTAACCCGTGGTACATGTTAGCGAGGACAGAGACTGCAAGACTGAAAGTTTCCCCCTCAGCCATTAAGCTGACAGCCTTGAAAACACTAGGACGAATTGTTGGGTTTTATGCCCTAAAACTCGTAGATAGTAAATGTACATTTGACCGAACATTAATAAAGTGATGTATTATTCAATGTTTGTATTATATCTTGTCTTGCTAACCCTAATCCAATAAACTAAACATCCATGGCTAATAGAATGAGACTTGAACTAGTATGTAGGGACATGCGGGGATCAATGTTCAAGTTTTAGCCTAAAGGGTCTGTAGTATAGGGATAAGGCTGGGTACCTTATCCTAGTGACACTATGGATACGGCCCGCTTTGTATATTGATACAAACGTAGTGATCCAACACGTTCATGTGGTTGACATGCGAGTGGGGGTATCCTGTGCAATGAGTTTGCACAAAGACCGGACCGCGAAATAGTTAACTACTAACTATAACACCGTTGGTTAGCTCGGTTTCTATTTCACTAGGATGACCTAGGCAACTTGGCCTTAATCCTGAGTGGATTATGGACTCCTGTCCATGAGGGATTGTCCTTTGATTTGTACGGGTGAGAGTGGCCAGTTCGCCGACTCAATAAGCCTACCATTTTGGGGACAAGACCGAATGGGGAGCTGGGAACGTAGTCTTACAAGATGGAATTCACTCCTTCCTGATATGAGGGTAAGTAGAGGTGTGTTCCCTTAAGTGGTGTCTCCGGGTCTTGAACAAAGGGCCCTACCCTCTTTATGGCACGAGAGGGTTTTCTGTTTGTTGGTTGGACCACAAACAGGTTGTTCATTAGAGGAGCACTGGTACTTAAGGACCAAGAGGTAGCCCAGGGGTAAAACGGTAATTTGACCTAGCTGGGGTACGAACACACGTGAAGGGCTAACTTGCTGTTGACGGTCAATATCCGTGGACACAGAAATATATATGCAGTGAGAAGAGTGCAGCTGTGGTTCTTTAGTGGAGTGAACCACAGTTAACGAATATTGATTAACTTGGTTAATGAGTTTAACCAACTAATCTCATATCGTTGGAGCTTCTGATCTGTAGGTCCATTAGGTCCCACCGGTAGCTCATTTGGGGCGTTGAGGTAAAATTCTAAGGATGGATTAAATATTCGAAGGTGTTCGAATATTATACTAAAATATGATTTTGGTTCATATTAAAACTATAGGTTATAATTAATATGCATTGGATGTATATTAATACTATAGTTTTGAGAGAGAAAATAGTAATTGAATATGTGATGTTCAATTTTATTTTATTAATTAATTAATTTCTTATTAATTAATTGATTAAGTTTAATTAAATTTGATTTAATTAAACTATAAGATAAGAGGGATATTAATTTAAATTGGATTTAAAATAAAGTTATTTTAATTAATTTAGATTAATTAAAAGATAATTAATTGTAATTTGAATTTATGTTTTTCAAATTATAATTAATTAAAATATCAGATAACTGAAATATCAGTTATCTGATATTTTAAATAATCAGACGTGGTCAGGGGAGTTGCTAAATTAACGCCCTAGTCCCACGCCTCACTCCCGATCTATCGCTCTCTCTTTCTCGATTTTCTCAGAGGCAGAGAAAGATCAGAGATTAGTATCCAGAAAAATTCCTGAGATTTTTTTTTGCTCCCACAAGCGTTTAACGCAGTATCCCAATTAGAGAATACCGGTGTATCCTTGTGGTGGTGTTCGAGCAATTTTCCAGCAAAATCAAGGAGCGATCGTTGCTGTTTTTGGGAGAAATTCAGAGAGAATTGGCGAAATACTCAAGGGTTTCTACAAAGGTAAATGGTTTTTGAACTAGGGTCAATAGGACCCAATTCTAGATTAGATCTAGAATTTTTTCATCTTATTTTTATGCATGCTTGTATCTAATTTACAGCAGATTATTGTCCTTTATTGTTGCTGTAAATTTATTAGTTTTGCCGTCGTATTGGTATCCCAATCGGCGTTTTATTATTCAAAAGGTCTCTGTGTTTTTCCGCTGCGCAATAGGGCTTTTATCCCTACACGAATGTGGTTAGCATTCCCTTGGGGAAACACAAAGACGCAAAGCCAACAAGATAAAAAAGCCGCCAAGTACGTCTGGTCTCTGTGTTTCATGTCAATCTTTAGCCCGCGAAACAAGTTGTTCTCCTCATCTGACCACTCGCCACGCTTGATATTTGTGTCGTCTGGGTTATGAGTCGTGCTAGGGCGAGAGTGCTTCCTGGGTCTCCGTTGAGGAGGCTTTGCGTACCTCTATTCACCCTTGAACCAAAAGGAAATCCAGGAGCTAATTGGAACATGAGAATGGTCAGCTCTTGAAGCGCTAAGCAGGTAGAATGCATGAAATAGATGCTCGCAACTTTTTGGAAGATATCTTGCCTGGTTCTTGGAACCAGTTAACTCTTTAAAGCTAGGGATAACTTCCTCATAAAATCTACCTCTAATGGGCAAACCCCCAATGGTCCAAAGGTCCCATAAGGAAATAGAAAGTTCTCCCGCATGAGTGTGAAGCGTATTGGTTGCAGGACACTAGGCTTCACAAAAAGCCCGAACTATGTCATTGTTTCGATCATAAGTGTAAAGGGAAGCCATTACTGCATCCAATAAATAAGCATTATGAAGCACCTCTTCACTCCGACCAACGACAGATTCTAACCACTCCCAATAGCGAGGAATGAAAAGAAATTCACTTGAAATTTTCAAGGCGGATTCCCAACGAACTGATCCATCAATTATTCGGCGCCCTAACGTCACCTCTGGATGTCGGTTAGGATTTCGTGTATGGATTGAAGATTCTAGAAACCAAGCCTTAGAATCTTGGTCTAGAGGCCTTTCTACGGACCAATTAGAAATGGTATGCAGATTTAGTGGTGGGGGCCATGGGGCTGCAAGACGTCCAGTCATAGGTTTTTCTACTAAGAAGCTGAGTCCGCTTCTTGTGGGTTGATTGTTGTCTTTCAGAAGAACAAGGTACGTTTTTTCAGAGACAATATGTTCTGCAAAACACACCATGATTCTGCAAAATTTAAAGAAATGAAAGTTAACACAAGAAAAAAATAATAACATATTTACGAAGATAAGTTAAAATAATAATAAATGCATCAAGGAAAATTTCCTATGACTAATGTTGCGCAACGTCATAACAACAATTTCAAGGAACACGTCCTTGCACTCGTGTTGAAAGGCGTGGCGGCGACACAAGTCCAAGGAACATGTCTCAACTCAAGGAACATGTCCTTGCACTCGTGCTGAAAGGCGTGGCGGCGACACAAGTCCAAGGAACATGTCCCAACGCCAGGAACAAGTCCGTGCACTCGTGCTGAAAGGCGTGGCGGCGACACAAGTTCAAGGAACATGTCCCAACTCAAGGAACACGTCCTTGCACTCGTGCTGAAAGGCATGGCGGCGACACAAGTCCAAGGAACATGTCCCAACGCCAGGAACAAGTCCGTGCACTCGTGCTAAAAGGCGTGGCGGCGACACAAGTCCAAGGAACATGTCCCAACTCAAGGAACACGTCCTTGCACTCGTGCTGAAAGGCGTGGCGGCGACACAAGTCCAAGGAACATGCCCAACTCAAGGAACACGTCCTTGCACTCGTGCTGAAAGGCGTGGCGGCGACACAAGTCCAAGGAACATGCCCCAACTCAAGGAACACGTCCTTGCACTCGTGCTGAAAGGCGTGGCGGCGACACAAGTCCAAGGAACATGCCCCAACTCAAGGAACACGTCCTTGCACTCGTGCTGAAAGGCGTGGCGGCGACACAAGTCCAAGGAACATGTCCCAACTCAAGGAACACGTCCTTGCACTCGTGCTGAAAGGCGTGGCGGCGACACAAGTCCAAGGAACATGTCCCAACTCAGGGAACACGTCCTTGCACTCGTGCTGAAAGGCGTGGCGGCGACACAAGTCCAAGGAACATGTCCCAACTCAGGGAACACGTCCTTGCACTCGTGCTGAAAGGCGTGGCGGCGACACAAGTCCAAGGAACATGTCCCAACTCAAGGAACACGTCCTTGCACTCTTGCTGAAAGGCGTGGCGGCGACACAAGTCCAAGGAACATGTCCCAACCCAAGGAACACGTCCTTATACTCGTGTTGAAAGGCGTGGTGGCGACACAAGTCCAAGGAACATGTCCCAACTCAAGGAACACGTCCTTGCACTCGTGCTGAAAGGCGTGGCGGCGACACAAGTCCAAGGAACATGCCCCAACTCAAGGAACACGTCCGACACAAGTCCAAGGAACATGCCCCAACTCAAGAAACACGTCCTTGCACTCGTGCTGAAAGGCGTGGCTGCGACACAAGTCCAAGGAACATGCCCCAACTCAAGGAACACGTCCTTGCACTCGTGCTGAAAGGCGTGGCAGCGACACAAGTCCAAGGAACATGTCCCAACTCAAGGAACACGTCCTTGCACTCGTGCTGAAAGGCGTGGCGGCGACACAAGTCCAAGGAACATGTCCCAACTCAAGGAACACGTCTTTGCACTCGTGCTGAAAGGCGTGGTGGCGACACAAGTCCAAGGAACATGTTCCAACCCAAGGAACACGTCCTTGTACTCGTGTTGAAAGACGTTGTACCTACAAGTAAAAAAAACAACACTACAAAAAAAAATAGGAAAAAAAAAACCATTCACCTAATTTACCTTTTGGTGAATGGAAATTTTGTTCCGAGGAGAATATCGGCAATGAGGTGTTAGTTCAGAAAAGTAAATGTTAAAGAAAAAAGAAAAAAGGAGAAAGAAGAAAAATTACTTAGAGTTTGTCTCTCGAATTGGGGCAAAAGGCAGTCAAAGTATATATATATTCTCCAAGTCAAGCTTCTTTCCTTCAAAAAAAAAAATGAGTAAAAGTAAAAAAAATTAGTGAAAAGGTATATATATATATATATATATATATATATATATATATATATATATATATATATATATATATATATATATAAAGTAAGAAAGCTAAAAAAATAAAAAATAAATAAATAAAAAAAAAGAAAAGAAAGAAATTCGGGACCTTTGTTAAAAAAGGAAGTTAGGAAATTCTTTAGTTTTTTTTTTATTTTGAAAAGAAATCAGGAAGAAAAAGAAGTAAAAAAAATAAAACTAAAAAAGGGTGGGAAATGTTTATCTCACTAAAAGACAAAATAAAAAATAAAATAAAAAAAAAAACAAAAAAAGGAAGAGGGGCACACGATTTTTTTCCCCCTTTTCCTCTCTCTCACCCGCCCACTTTTCTCTCTCTCATAATCCCATCAGTCCCACATGAGCAGAAATTCGTCGTCGTTGCCACCGCAAAGAAGAGCGCTGTCGCGTTTCTGCAAGCAACGACTCGCCTAAAAAGAAAGCGACTCAATCTCTCGCTCCCCCAGTCTCTCTCGTTGCCTCTGCGAAGAAGAACGCCGCCGTGTTTCTTCTGACAGCAGTCCAGTGCAACAAAGAAGTGAAAAAAAAAATTCTCTCTCACTCTTACGATTTCTTCTTCTCGCCCTACTTTCTTTCTCACTCTCTCTAGGAAAAAAGTGGCGGCAAGTGAAAAAAAATAAACAAATTAAGCGAAAAAAGATAAGCAAGGAGATGAGAATAAAAATCCTTCTGGGTTGGAAAAGATCACCAACTTTCTCTGGAGAAGCAATTTGTCTTCAAGTGAGTGTTGAGAATCAAGAAATCTGTAAAAAAAAAAAAAAAAAAGGGAAAGATTTCAATGTTAAGAAAGAAGATGATGAAAAAAAAAAAAAAGTTGAACTCTTATGGCAAACCCTTTTATCTGGATTGGAAAAGATCACCAACTTGAAACCTTACCCTTTTTTTTTATCTGGGTTGGAAAAGGGAAGTTGAAAAGAATAATCACAAATTGAGCATTTGGAGTTTTCCTTGCCGAAAGTTGCAATTGAAGGGGAATTTGGAGTTCAAACCTTATATCTTATTGAATCCTATTTTCAATAAGAATCCTTATCAAATTGGATGTTTTGATTCAAGAGTATGAGACTTGTTTAAATTAATTTGATTTAAACAAGGAAGATATCACTTGATTTAATTTTTTTTAAATCAAATCTAATCTTCTAGAATCATTATTAAAATTAGGAATTCCAAGCCAAATCCTAATCCAAGTGTGAAATTGGATTCAAATCAATTTGAAAAATAAATTTAAATTAGTCCAATTTTAGATCAAAAGATAATTTGGATAGGTTTCAAATTTGGTTCAAATTGAATTAATTTGAATTGGGATGTTACTAAATCCTTATCCAAATTAAATTTGTGGGGGTATATTAAAATTTCATTCCTCTAATCAAATTTTGGGATAAAACTTAATATTTATCTCAATCAAGCTTTATTCCAAATTCCCTATTTGAAGTTGAGTTTATCTTAAGATAATTTGGGTGCAATTATAATTCAATCCCAAATTAAGCTTGAGTGAAATTAAAAATTAAAAAAAAAATGTTATACTTCAAATTCATATCACAATTGAATAGAATTTGAACATTACTCAAATTCAGAATTCCATTGAGATTCAAGTTGCAACTCATCGCCAAACAAAATCAAAATTTCGTGTAAAAAAAAAATGTCGAATTTTGATTAAATTGGCATAAGAAACGTGTGAAAAAAAATCAATCAAAATTTTGATCCTATTTCATATTTTGATTGATACATCAAGGGGAGTCAGAATTTGAAAAAAAAATAGGTTTTGATTCCAAATAGTTTCTTTTCAAGATTCATCCACACATAATTTGTGCCTAAATCTCGAAAAGGGGGCATTTGTTGATGGAGAAATTTTGACCAATCACGAATTGCCACGTCGTTACATAAAATTAATGACGAAATTAAAATTAATTAAATTTGGGACCAATTATAAATTGACATGTGTCCCAAATTTAATTTGAAAACAAAGTTGGCCAATTATAAATTTATAGAGCCAAATTTCTATTTGATCAATTAATTAAAATTAAATTATTTTGATCAAATTAATTAATTTGACCAATTAATTAAAAAATAATAATTATTTGGATCAAATTTGGGTCTTTTAAATGTCTGGGTCATATGGTTTTGGGTCAAATATAAACCAAACTGAAGACTAAATGGTTCAGCCCAAGACCAATAAAACCCAAACCCAAGTTGTTAGACCCAAAAGTTACCAGGGCCCATCCTGCGAGAACTCTATAAATAGAGGGGTTCACCACCATTTCAAGGGTTCAGAATTTTGGAGCTCTCAACAAGACTTCGAGAATTCAGAGAAATTTCCCCCAAAACGGAAGACTGAAGACTCTTTGAATCTACAAGTTTCCAATACTGAACACTTCTTGAAGACTGAAGACTCTTTCAAACTCAAGGGACTTCAAGCTCCAAGAATCCATCGAAGTTGCAAACTCGAGATCAAGCATCACAGCCCTCGAGTGAAACACATCCACACACAAGAGAGAGAATCAGAGGATTAAGTACTAGAGATTATATACTCACGCGCATACAACATTAATACAAATCAAAGTTTATTCCACGTGTCTCCATACCCGAAGTTACGTGTGAACAGAGATAACAAAAAAAAAACAAAAGTAAGGCGGCGGTCGCTGTCCGCCATCGGTGTGCTAAAGACAATGAAAAAGAAGAAGGGAGAGGAAGAAATTATAAAAGTATTATAAACTAATAATAATTTTGTTATTTTAATATATTTATATTTTAAAAAATTCAAAAATAATTTTTTTTAATAACAAATTAGTGCCACATCAGCATTTTGTTAATTATTAACAGAAAATTGGATGGAGGGACCAAAATGAAACTCAAACTAAACCTCATGAGCTAAATTGTTAAATTTGAAAACTCATGGACCAAAATGAAACCTAACCCAAACCTCAGGGACTAACAATGTAGTTTTCCCTAAAAAAATCACAACTCGATACTATTTCTCTCAAAACTTTATCCATTTTGATATTGTATAAATATAATCCACTAAGAAAAAACTATCAAACTATATAATTGTCTTCTTTTAAAATAAGTTGAAATATTTAAAGTTAAAATGGAAATTGATATTTATTTCTATTTTTTTTAGTGAAGTTGTTAAAACAATATAAATTATTATTTTTTTTACAGAATAACATATAAAAATAATAGAAAAAAAATCATTTTTACCCTAAATTTAGGGGTAGTATCAATTTTAACACTGAACTTTCAATTTCATCAAATTAAACCTCAAACTTAGTAGCTTGTATCAGTTTTAACCCTCAACTTGCATAAGTGTTGCAAGTAGACATTCAGTTAACTTCCCATTTGAATCACCATTAAAACATGTAATTGACAATTTATCTTTTTTTTAAAAAAAAAAAAATCATATTGCACCCGAGTTACGTGGGTTTCTTGTGAGAAATTTGTTGGAGAAACTCTTTATTTGAAGAACTCAAACACTCCAAATCGAGTCTTCTCATTGTTATTAGCCTAAAAAATCACAACGGTATTTACAACAAGAGAAAATCCAGCAAATATGAGGGGAAAAAACTTGAAATTTTTTTCCTTTGATTTCCTACACTTGCATGTTCTACTTAGTGAGGAAAAAAAAAACTCACAAAGTTCTTTGCAATATGGAAAAGTCAGCAAATATTTTAGGAAAAAAAAACTCTAAAATCAATTTTATCTTCGCAATATTTGATTAAAAAAAAACTCACAAAGTTCTCAACAACAAGAAAAAGTCATCTAAATGAAAAGAAAAAACTCCGAAATTAGACTCATTACAACTTCTTAGTGGTAATAGTTTATTCAAATAGAAAAATTCTCCAATAAATTTCTTACAAGAAACAAACTTAGGTGCAACGTGAGTCAAAGAAAGAAAAATGAGGAAATATTCAATTACATGCTTTAACATGGTTCAAATAGAAAGTAATTGTTATTTCAAAAAAAAAAAAAAAGAAAGTAATTGAAGGTTACATTGCAACACTTAGCAAGTTTGAGGTTAAAATTGATACAAGTAGCTAGGTTTGGGGTTCAATTTTATGAAATTAACCGTTAAGGGTTAAAATTGACACTACTTGCTAAGTTTGAAGTTCAATTTGACGAAATTGAAAGTTTAGGATTAAAATTGGTACAACGAACTAAATTTATGGTTAAAAATGTTTTTTTTTCCCAAAATAATATGATATGAATGGATGACAATAAAATGTTAAATTATTAAAGTAAAAAATGTTAAAACAAATTTAAATTATATTAAATTAATCTATAAATGATTTGAAGATAGGAAATGATATTATTGGAATAATACATCATTTTAAGACATTTTCGTACATAAATCTTGCAAAATAAACATAGTCATCTAAATATTCTTGCACATCTCTACAATTTTTTATGCAAAGCAAACATGATTGTCTAAAGATGTCATGTATCTATATTATGACATATATAATTCAAGGTAAAAGAATCTTCCTTGATCAACCGTTTATAATAATTACTCCACCACAATAACTTCTTGACTCTTTCTTTATACTAGTTTTTGAGCACGTACGATGCACATTGTATATCAACTTATTCTTATTTTTTCTTATAACGACCAAATGATTCTATGGAAAATAGAAATGATAGATTAATTATTAATATAATATGATATAATTTATAATTTTATAAATGCTTTAAATTAATTTATGTAGTTTTCGTTTCATAAACTTGTTAATACCTATCACATTTTTATTTAACAGTAACATGTATATATTTATAATTTTTATTTATTTATTTGTATAATAAGTTTTATTTAGAATTATAAACAATTTTTAAAAAAAAAAAAATCATTAAAACCAAAGGTGTTGGCATTTTGTAACATATATATTGTTGAATTAAAGGTTATGGTTTGAACTCCCACCTTCACATCAAAGAAACAAATTAAAGCATATTCAAGCATTTTAAATAATAATACAAAATTAAAAAAATAATAATTTAAAAAACTATAGTATGTATAAAATAACATTAAAAAACAATAGTTAGAAAAAATCAAAGCTCCTCATATGTATCCTTAAAATTGCATGTTAGTTTCTACTAAAAAAATTGATTAATTATATGGAGTAAAAAAAATATCTAACAAAATTAGCATGTGTGTTTAATTTCAAGTTTTTTTAAAAATTGTCATAAGTTCCTTCTATTTTACAAATAGATAAATTTATTTTATTATTGAATGTTAGTATAATTGTAAAAATGACAAAGATTCAAATAAATTATTATTAACAATAAAATCTAGTCAACGGTGGTTTTTATACAAATAGTTATGATTTTTCTTTTACACTGATAAAATAATATAAAAAATAACTTATATATTTCTTATTCGTCAATAAATATATATATATATATATATATAACAATAATATTTATATATATTTTTTTAAACTACTTATTAGTCAATATTTTAATATTCATTCCATCAAAATATTAATCATATTCTTAATTATTATTATTTTTTTATAATTATTATTAATGATTACCAATATATATATTTTTAATGTTTCTTAATTGTATTCTTAATTTTCTTAAATTTGAACTTTCAAGATGTTGTGAAAAATGAGTAGGAGAGACAACTTTAGAGTTGAAAGAAATTAAATAATTATAAAACTTTTGATCTTCCAAAAATTTTATATTCTATATTTAAATATATTTAGATAAAAATATTAATTTTAGAATTTAATTTATCTAAAAAAAGTTTCCTCCATGTAAATAAATTAAATTCTAAAATTAATATTTTTATCTAATTATATTTAATTATAGAGGAAGCATTTTACATTCTACCTTTTCACATTTCATATGTGCATTTAATTTCTATGGATGCATTTAAATTGCATTATCTCATATATACAACAATCTTAGTCAACTTTAGGTTACATTTTATTGTTTTTAATAAATGAATTAAAAATATATAGGTATTTTTATATTTTTTTTAAATTTTGAAAAAGTTGTTTTTCGTAATTTGGGCTATTTTTTTTTTAATTACCTTGTTTTTTTTATTAAAAATTCTAAATATTTCAATGTTAACTTTTTGGTATGTACGGTCAAATAAATTGCAATTGATTTGGAAGCTCAAATTCATAGCCAAAATGAAAAATGGAAAAGTTTGGATACATAAAAAAGAAAAAAAACATTTTCTTTTCTTGTTTTAAGAGGAATAATAATAATGATAGTAATAATAATAATAAGACAAATAATAGGAGAAAGAAGTGAAAAGAATAAAGAATTTAAAACGTGTGACCCACCTTATTCACTTTCCTCTTTCTTCTTCCCCAACTTCTCCCCCTCTCTTTTTCTTTTTTCTCTTCCACTTTCCCTCCCCTTTTCCACTTAGCCCTCACTTAGGAGCTTTGTTGGAATCAACGGAAAGCAGCGGCACGGTGGCGGCAGCAGTGGTGCGGCGGTGAGCGACGGCGGCGGTACGGCGGTGAGTGACGGCGGTAGCTTTGGTTTTTTGAAAATCCTTCTCCAAACTCTATTTTTTTCTCTCAAACTCACTTTCTCTCTCTAAGTTCTTTCACTATTCTTCTCCTTTTTTGTGTGTCATTCTTTTTCCTAATTTGGGGTGGAAAGGGTGGGAGTTGGAGGAGAGAATGAGAGAAGGAGAAAGAATAGGGGTAAAATGAAAATGAAAATAAACAATGAAAACAAAAAAAAATAATTTTTTTTATAATATATGTGGGAAAGGAGATTTGAACCATAGACCTCATGGTTATCAATACAATTTTATGTCAATTAAGCTATACTCTTATTAACATATCAAAAAACAAAGTGCAACCAAATATTGAAAAACTTCAAACATTATTACTAAAAATCAAGCCGGACCAAATACGGTGTCTACATAAATAATTCGTAGTTTATTATTGATAATTAATTAATGTATTGTTTATAATTAATTAGAAAATTTGTGTGACATTAGGTACATGACTATTTTCTCAACAAAAGAAACATACTTTGTAATTGAATCAATTAAGTTCTTATTTTTTCAACAAACATTTCAAATACAAAAAAAGTACATGGATTATAAGAGAGAAATAAAAAAATAAACAATAAAAAAAAAATCAAGATCTTAGCTATACATTTATTTCTTCAAATAGATTTGCTAACTTGGTCACAATGGATAGACAAATACACTATTATTCAAGTTCATCAAACTTGAGTTGTAATGTTGTTGCAACTCCAAGTGTATGAGATATAGATAACGACATATGCATAATTTGCATCTTAGATGTAACACCAACATCTTGAGATGTTCTGAAGCTTGGAGAGCTTTTGAGAGTAAGACAATGAATGTGAGAGTTATAAAACCTTTTGAATTATAAATTAAACTCATTTAAGTGGTAGGAAAAACCTATAGCATTCCTACCTTTTGAATTCTAAATTAAACTCATTTAAGTGGTAGAAAAACCTTTAGCATTCCAACCTTTTGAATTCTAAATAAAATTAAATTAAACTCATTTAAGTGGTAGGAAAAACATTTAGCATTCCAACTTTACGATACTATAAATTTATTATTGATAATTATTTATTTATTAATTAATATACTATTTATAATTAATCGTTAATGGCATATCTTGTAATTTAGTAAATCAAAAGAAGGGCAAAGGTGTCCAAAAATGTTAGTAAATCAAAAGAAGGGCAAATGTGTCCAAAAATGTTTTTCCAACATCCTCGCTTTTTAATATAGTATAGAAATGGTGAAGAAAACCCATTTTTATAGTAGTAGAATGTGAGAGTTATAAAACCTTTTGAATTATAAATTAAACTCATTTAAGTGGTAGGAAAAACCTATAGCATTCCTACCTTTTGAATTCTAAATTAAACTCATTTAAGTGGTAGAAAAACCTTTAGCATTCCAACCTTTTGAATTCTAAATAAAATTAAATTAAACTCATTTAAGTGGTAGGAAAAACATTTAGCATTCCAACTTTACGATACTATAAATTTATTATTGATAATTATTTATTTATTAATTAATATACTATTTATAATTAATCGTTAATGGCATATCTTGTAATTTAGTAAATCAAAAGAAGGGCAAAGGTGTCCAAAAATGTTAGTAAATCAAAAGAAGGGCAAATGTGTCCAAAAATGTTTTTCCAACATCCTCACTTTTTAATATAGTATAGATATAGATATAGATATAAATATAGATATAGATTTAGTATTTAACCCTCCCATCACTAACTAGTGAAGGTGGAGCTGTTAATTTTTTATTTAATCATTTATTTATCTCCAATAAAGATTGTTATGATTTTTTCTCTCTCTCTTTCTTCAAATCGTTAATTTCTCTTTTTTGGCCACCCTTATAGCTATTATTTGGTTTTGTAAATCTCTATCTTCCTCTAAAAAATCTCCTTGTTTAGCATAAAGCTAACATCATTTAAAAGAAAAATGGACTTTCTTTACAAAAATATAAAAAATAATTAATTAGATTTAAATTTTGAATAGAAAAATGATAACAAATTATGACGAAGCCGTGTTCTATGAATGTATATTATTTTTCTTCCATAATGAAAAATTTAACTTATTGTAATTTAAAAAATTAAGACAAAATGATACACAATTTCCAATGAAGGAATAAACTTTGTACAAGAAAATTCTCCTTTTTATTATTATTTTTTGGAAAAAATACACTTTTAGTCCCTGATGTTTGGATTAGGTTTCATTTTGGTCATTGAGTTTTCAAACTCAACAATTTAGTTCCTGAGGTTTGGTTTTAGTTTCATTTTGGTCCTTCCATCAATTTTTCCTTTAGAAACTAACGATTTGCCAACGTGATGCTATTTTTTATTAAAAAAAATTATTTTTAAATTTTTCTAAATAAAAATATATTAAAATAATAGAAATATTAATATTTTTATTTATTTTTATTCCTCCTCCTTCTTCTTTTTCTTATTCTTCCTCCTTCCCCTACTCTTCTGCTGCAGATGGTCGGCAGCCGGCCGCTGCCGACGACCTTTTTTTTTTACCTGATTTTCGTTCGCCAGAATATCGAGGAGGAAGGGGAACCTAGAAGGGATAAAGAAACGAGACACAAATCAGCCACGCCCAAATCACCCACTCAAAACCGAGACCCACGCATGCTTTGGCGCTACCAGCCTCGCAAATCTGTACCCACGGCGACTCTCCGACGAGAACATCAGTCTCTGAATCGAGACCCAAAAGAAAACGACCATTCAACCCCTCAAATACCGAGACCCACGACAGCTAAACTCGAAAACTCACACCAACGACAACTTAACCCGAAAACCCACACCAGTCCCTGCATGTTTACCAGTCGTCGACGACATCCATGAAACCAGTCGCGCGTTTCCAGCCACGACCCGCCGCCAGATCGAGAATCAAAAGGGAACGATCTCCATGAAATCGCTTGTTTCCAGCCACGACCCGCCGCTTCTTTCTCTAGAATCGAAAGGGAACAGTCTAAAACAAAGGGAAAATCCTCTCTTCATTTCAGATCTGAGTTTCGTTCTAGATCTGTAGCGCGCGATAGCTGGAAAGAAGGGAGAGAGAGATCTGAAGCACACAGAATGAAGCAGCGGCGGGATGTGGGTTTCGTTCAAGCTGGAATCCAAGGGTTTCATGCCTTCAATCAAAGAAAAGAAGAAAATGAAGGGAGTGAAGAAGAAAAAAAGGAGAAAAAGTGGGGAAAAAAAAGAAAAAAAAGAAAATAGAATGGAGATGAGAAGAGAAGAAAGAAAAAAAAAACATTAAAAAAAAATCGTCGGCGACCAGTGTTGACAGTCACGGGAGAAAGCTTGAAGAAGGAGAAGTGGTTGGGGAAAAAGAAAAAGAAGGAGAGAGGGGGGAAAGAAATTAAAAAAATATATAAAATAATATGTTTTATTTATATTTTAAAAAACTTAAAAAATAATTTTTTTAATAAAAAATTTTTGCCACGTGATAGCGAGCATAGCTAGCTATTTTTCTCTGATTAATTAAGCTAGTCTTTTTCAATTATTTGCCCAAATTTATGCATTTTTATGTTTTATTTGTAGGAAGTATGTGCTTGAAGCTTAATTCAGCAATTGGAGTCAAATGGAGCTTCCAATCTAAAAAAAAAAAAAAAAAAAAAAAAAAAAAAAAAAAATTCACAGCGTCGCGACGCTATAGAAAATTTTCCAAATTTGCGGATCGCGACGCTGTCTGACGCTACAACGAAATTTTGCTATTTAAGCATCTTTTCAGCTAGGTTTTTGGAGACTTCGAATTGGGGACTTTTGGAGCCGACATTAGAGCAGAGGACAGAATTGAGCTGAAGCAAAGGGGATTAGTTGGAAATCAACCCATTGTTCGTGGGGATCGTGACGGGGACGTTCGGTCTCGGCCTACAACGAGTCTATTTCTCTTTTCCCTTACTTTAGACACTTTTTAGGGCTTATTTAGACTTAGTTTATATTGAAACGAGGATTATGCGTAGCTAAGTTTAATTCTTAGGGATTGATGTAGCCGTTGGGCAAGTTTTGGATTGATTTACGGTATTTATGCTATTGATGTCATTTATGCATATGTTGTATGCTTAATGCTTTCGATTTACTGGCCATAAATTGATTGATGTTTATATTTGAATCTAACTCGGGAGAGTGGATTTAAATTAGTAATCAATATGCATAACTAGAATTTAGCTAAAAATCGAGAGATTAAGGTTAATTCTAGAAATTGTCATAAAGGTTAGCCTTACTGTCTTGTATGTTTATTGGATTTAGATAGGGATATCGAGTTCAATTGCATATGGGAGAATCATGTATGCTCGGAAGAGATATGTGTGATTTTAGTTGCCAAGATTTATGAATCATAGCATGTGTTAATCCATAACTCCAATTGGTGAAATAAATTCCCTAAGACCAATTATTCCCATTTGATTGTCACTTTTTACTTTAGTTTTGTGTTGATTAATTCATATTCTCATTCTATTTGATTCCCTAAATAAAATTGGCCAAGAGTATTTTCGATAATTAAAACTTGGCTAGACACCAATCTAGAGGACGACATTCGATTGCATAATCACTATATTATTACTTGACCCGTACACTTGCGGTTAGCAATTTGCACATCACCACGTCAACAACCTGTTAAGTATTAACGGAAAATTGGATGGAGGGACCAAAAGGAAACTAAAACCAAACCTTAGGGACTAAATTGTTGAGTTTGAAAACTCTGGGACCAAAATGAAACCTAACCCAAACC
The DNA here is from genome assembly GCA_036850905.1 of Luffa acutangula. Classification (NCBI taxonomy): domain Eukaryota; kingdom Viridiplantae; phylum Streptophyta; class Magnoliopsida; order Cucurbitales; family Cucurbitaceae; genus Luffa; species Luffa acutangula. The sequence goes on from CM072090.1 coordinate 9,273,370, forward strand.
TTAGGGACTAAAAGTGTATTTTACCTATTTTTTTTTTTTTAATAAGAAAAAGGTTGGAGTTGTTTTAAAGAAAAAATAAAAAAAATATCAAATTAAATTGAGTTACAAAATGAAAGTATAAAATTTATATTTAACTTAAAACATTTATTTAATTTAAAAAACGAAAATAATAAATAAAAAAGAAAACAATTTAAATTGAATTATAAAAGCTGGATAACATAGGCATAGTCTTTCTCATATAACAAAATTAAAATGTCAAAGGTGATTAAATTTATACTTATCATTGAAAATGAACATAAATAAGAAAAGGTTAAAGGGAAAAAAAGAAAAAAGAAAAAAGAAAAATCTATCCAACCATAAATTTCAGTCTGTTTTTCTTTCCTTTTCTTTTTTCTCTATTTTTTTTAAAGCCCTGCCCTGTTCTAATCTAAACCCTAAACCCTCTAAAATAAAACAAGAATGAAACCCTAACAAGCCCAGCCTCACGCCACTTTCTTCTTCTTCACGCTGTTTCCTCCTCCAGCAGCTAAGTGGCGCCGTCGCCGCCGCCGTCTTTCTTCGGCTCGCACCGCCGCCAACGTCGTCTTTCTTCCGTTCGTGCCGCCGCAGCCTCATTCGATTTTCTACTCCCCTGCTGTTACTGGTATTTTTCCAATCTCCATTTGAAAAGCACAGATTAGAACTTAAGAAAGAGTAGAGGAGCTGTTCGATTTTCTTCTTTATAATGACAATAGCCGAACAGTAACAAAAAAAAAAAAAAAATAAACGGGAACAAAACGGGGAAGACTGAAAAATGGATGAGACGCGATCCTTCCTCTCAAGACCACTCCTCCGTGGCTGAGACTTGAGAGAGAGAGAAATGAAAAACGATCGTCCGACCGAATGTCCTATAAAAAAAAAAGGGAGAGACTGTTCTCAGTTGGTACATGTAGAGATGTTTTGAGACCCTGCATTTTTGGCAGAGAGAAAAGGAATTGGATTGAAAAAAAACCAGGCAACTCAAATTAGGACTTAGTTTGACGGTAGATTGTAATATGTTGATGAGTTATTGGATTAAAATATTTTGTAGGAAGTCAATTTTTTTTTTTTTTTTTTTTTTTTTTTTTTTTTTTTATATAAATTGAAGTTGTCTGGAATGAGAAAAGTCCATAGGGTTTTTCTAATGCATTAGAAACATTTCCAATTTCTGTTTTTTTCTAATGCATTGTTTTGTATGTACAAGAAGACTTATGTCTAAAATTGCATCCAATTTCTGAGTGGAGTATTTGTAAAACCCTACTCGGGTTACTTTTCTTCTCCACCTTTCTCACTCCTCCTTCCTGCAGAGGGAAGGTAATAATGAAGCTGAAGCTTGACAAGAAGAGCTCGGTGCGGGTGGACGGGCTGAAGAAAAAGCATCGCAAAAAGATTAGCCACGACAATGAAAGCAAGACCAAAGTGGAAAAGCAGAACACTGCCAAACTGCATTCAGAACAAGAAGCTCCAGCCACAGATGAGGCTCCATTACAACAGCATCTGGATTCTGGTTCACTCTCCGAGCATAACGAGGTTTTTTTTTTTTGTTTTTTTCCCCTTCGCTGTGCCATTTGATTTTTGAGTAGAAAAAGTAATCAGGAATAATCATTCATCCTATTGCCTTCGGTTGTCTGAATTACTGAACACTTGGCGACGTTCAATTTTCATCTCATTTGGATTTTGATGAAATATTGTATCATACAGATGTGCACATGTCATCAGTCTGTTCCCTTTAGCTTTTCAGTAGAAACTTATGGTTTCAATTATTGTCTAGTTGTTGGATATGTGTGCCTAATGTTTTTTTGGATCGGTTCCCTCAAAATATTCGAGATAAATATTCGAGATATGATTCAATGTATGATGTCATTCGTTCATTATCTTTTCCCCCTTATATCAGATAGGTTAAATTTTCTTTTGTGATTATAGGATGTCTCGGATGATTTTAAAGATCTCAACTTGTCAAAAGCTTGGGAAAGTGGATCCGCAGATGAGGTATATTGCAATTACATGTTCTTCTCATTATGGTAAAATACATTAATGTAAACTTTAGACGCTCGAGAAGATTAAAATAGATAGATTTTCTTTCTTCTTCTTTTTCTTTTCCCTGTTTGGGAAGTCATGTCGTCTGTGTTTCTGGATTTTTTTATTGGGCCAAATCGTCATTAGAGTTACTGTAGCAGGATCATGTCAACGCAGGCAACCATGATAAATTAGAGAATGATCAGGACCAAGAAAATGAGAATGAAAACCCCATACCTGATCAAGTGGCTGAGGAAAGTGATTCGTCTGAGGATGAGGTGCGTGTAAATTCAATAGCACATAGAAATGATTATAACTTTACGATACAGCAGCATAAACTTTCATTCTTAAATTTTAATTGTTTGCAGGTAGCTCCTAGGAACACAATTGGAGATGTTCCCTTGGAATGGTATAGAGATGAGAAGCATATTGGGTACGACATATCTGGAAAGAAAATATTGAAGAAAGAAAGAGAAGACAAATTACAATCATTTCTAGCAAGTGCTGATGACTCAAAAAGTTGGTGAGTCTTTTGTTGAGATCAATTTTTATCTCACTCCCCCATCACCTTGGTATTCTTCATCTATGTGAAGAAGTTTTTTCATAATAACAATCATTTTATGCTTTTGTAATTTAGAGTCATCTTGAGCAGCCAAGGTACTCAAAACCTAAATATTCTTTTTGTTTTTGTTTCAAAAGTGTTATGTCCCAAAGTGTTTTTTCTCCTATGATATAATACATATAGATGTACCAGCCACTTACACACAATTTTTATCAATCTTAGCTCAATTGTTTCAGTAACAATATGTTAGGTAAGTGGCCACTTCTTCAAATGAGCATATATACTTTCTCACTAAGTCAATAAAGTGAAGGATTTAATGCCTCTACATGTTTTCTATTCTATAGATGAGGTATTTAGGCCTCTTTATGCCCTTTGGTTTGATAGTAGAAGCATTATTAGGCAGTTGAGGAAGTGAGTGAGAACTTCAAAATTCTATTTGTATTTGGATTTTTAGCATTCTATGGTGAACATGACAAGTCTTAACAATTGTCACCACAATTCACAACTCACTCCGACATTCATGATAAGAGATGCCTCCATCCAACTTTACTTTGGTACTATTGAATGCTTCTTCCATCCAAGTATGATAGTTTCATTTTATGGCAAGAGATCAATCTTAGGATGGTGAATTGGACTTGGGTTGTCTTTTCCTTATGCTCAATCTGCTGTTGGAAAATTCTCTTGAATAGTTGGGCCATGGCTATGTTGTTTTCTGGAGGGTCAATGATTTTGATGAAGCGATACCCTATACCATAAGCAGAAAGATTAATTACAGGATTAAATTCATTGACGGTAAAACCTTTGAGTTCACAAATTGCTTGTTTAACCACTTAGTCAACATATGTTGTTTACTTATATGATATAATTCAAATTGCACCTATTTTTTATTTACGCTTACCTGTGGAGTTTTGATGGTATCCGGTGCATTAGTGGTCGTCCCCAATTGCACCTAATTTTTTTTATATCTTTGTTTATGATTTTTGTTCTTTTAAATTCTTGTACTACATGTGCTCTTTGTAAAAGAATATTAAAAAGGAATTGACACTTGTAGATGTAATATTTTGGATCCTTTATGATACTGGTATTCAATATGTGCACTCAGTTGTTTTGATAATCCAATTAGAGGTTCTTTGTAACTCTTTGAGTCGATTAACTTATCATGTTCATTAGGCGCAAGCTGTATGATGAATATAATGATGAGGAAATAGAGTTGACAAAAGAAGAAGTCAAGCAAATACGAAGAATGCTCAAAGGAAAGGCTCCACATGCAGACTTTGATCCATATGCGGTCTGTAGTTGTACAAATTTTTAGCTTACGTGTTATTTGATAACCCATTCCTCGCAATAATACGCTTTCTGTAATCTATTACATTTTTTTGTCATCTTCCAACTGCAGCCTTATGTTGATTGGTTTAAGTGGGACGATGCCAAGCACCCACTGTCAAATGCACCTGAACCAAAGAGGCGTTTTATCCGGTCAAAATGGGAAGCTAAAAAGGTAATGGTTTCAAACATTGTCCATGGAGTGAAATGGCGTGATGTTTTACTGCTTTTGTCTTTAGAAAATTTCTTATGGAATAAAAAATGTTTTCTCATGGATGGATTGGATCTTAATCATGTATCTGATTATACTAATGTGTTTACCTGTAATCATATACTAGTTCCATGTTTTGTGCTCTACATTTTATAGTTTGGGTAAATTCTGTAGGTTGTTCAATTAGTTCGGGCAATTCGAAATGGACATATTAAATTTGACAAGCCTAAAGAAGAGCCACGTTTCTACCATTTGTGGGGTGATGATTCTGGCTCCACAGAGAGGACCACACATTTGTCTTACATTCCTGCACCAAAACCAAAATTGCCAGGTATTATTTTAACTCTCTTCTAGATTTTTAGGTGTTTACCACTTTTATCTGGCATGCTAACTGTTTTAGATTTTGACAGGTCACGACGAATCATATAATCCTTCAATGGAATATATCCCCACTCAAGAAGAAATAAACTCTTATCAGTTAATGTATGAAGAAGATCGGCCAAAGTTTATTCCTAGAAGGTGATAAAGCTTTGTATATAGCCAATTGCTAATAGTATTGTTCCATTTATACTCATCATAAAACCATCTTCTTTTTTTGTTGTGCATCCATCGATTTATATTATATTTGTTCCGGACAGGTTTACATCCATGAGAAGTGTACCTGCTTACGACAATGCTCTAAAGGATGCATTTGAACGTTGTTTGGATCTGTACTTGTGCGCTCGTGTTCGGAAGAAACGTGTAAGCAAAACAAGATCGAGAAGATTTGCTATTTTCTTTTGAAAAAACTAAACCCTATTGGTTCCTGGGTTTTACACCAGATTGGGCTCTTTTGATGTTATTTTACTACTCAATAATTATACAAATACATTGATCATATTTTTTCCCATAACTTTCATGTTTCAGATTAATATTGATCCTGAATCTTTGAAGCCTAAGCTGCCAAGCCGGAATGATCTTAAACCTTTTCCGACTACACGCTATCTTGAATATAGAGGTCATAAGGATGCTATCATGTCCATTTCAACTGAAGCAAACGGCCAATGGATTGCTTCAGGTAAGAATAACAAATGAAGAGGTTTGATTATTTTCATTCATGGGACTAAAATTATTATTTGGATTTGGGTCCTATTTTTTGCTTTTGTGTGTCAAGGTTCATTGGATGGAACCGTTCGGATTTGGGAAGTTGAAACAGGTAGATGTCTCAAAGTATGGGAGGTTGGGGAAGCTGTAAAGTATGTAGCTTGGAATCCTTTGCCTGAGCTTCCAATATTGGCTGCTGCTGTGTAAGTCTAATGATGCCATCATTTTGAATATGTCTAAACTATGGTATCACACCCTTTTTTTTGTTAATTTACTGGTAAACATTCTGCAGGGGTACTGATGTACTACTTTTAAACACTGGTTTTGGGGATGGAGAGGTTCAAGCAAAAATTAAGGAACTTCTCCATGTTGAGACACTTCCTGCAACAGATAATTCTGGTAGTACGCAATAGTGATTTTTCTCAGTGCCATAGTCAGTTTGATTGTTGTCCTAATTTGTGAGGGTTCTATGCATAGATAAAACACCAATTGCAACCTGGCTTCAAGACGATAAGATTGAGGGAATTAGATTGAGGCATTTTAAGGTGCTTTTTATTCACCTTCTCTCTCCAATATTATGATACTTGCATTTTTCCTTATTGCTAGAATCAAGTGGCTCTATTTAAATGTGGAATGTAACTGAAGGTTCTCGTATTTCAATGTGGCTTGCAGACTGTATCTTCAGTTGAATGGCATCGTAAAGGAGATTATCTTTCAACAGTTATGCCGGCTGATATCCTATTTAATTTTGTTTTGAAGCTTTGTCATCTTTATTTCACTTGGATATAAATGACTTTGAGTTACATGTGTCCACACATCTATGGTAAAGGCTTGATATTCATAAAACTTTTTATGTATTTGCAAATCATACTCTGTTATTGTCTAGCCCTGCAGTTTTGGTGAAAAACATCTGTTTGATAACATAAGTCAACTTGACGCCATTTTTCATGCCTTTTCTTTCCCCAAGATGTTTTTCCAAGTCCATGATTCTAATTTTTTAGAAGATAAATTTTCTTTGTTTAGGTTGAGTGTTGCTTATGATGACTCTTGCTCCTTGGCATAAACAATACGTTGCAAGGTTACATCTTGTGGTAATGTACCCGCCTAAAGGAAGTCAGTTTGGGCTTTTTGGGGAGTTATAACTATCTTGATTCTTTTGTTGGTTTAGGGTCTTTACGCTTATTCTATCTGGACTTCTGGACATGTTTTGCATGGTTCTCATTGAGGATGTTTTTCTCCTTTTTTTGTTGCTTCATTTTTACTGGCTTTATTTTAGTTTCATTCTTCTTAATGGAAGTGTTGTTTCAAATCAAAGAAATATTGAGCCATTGACAAGTAGGACCTTTTGTGTCTTGTATTTTCCTGTTAGTAGGGTGAAGTGGTAACGATTATTTATTTGTTTATGTAAAAGAGCAACAGTTTTTCTTGACCTGTGTATCACGTGAATCAAGAGCAGTTCTTATTCACCAGCTCTCTAGAAAGCTAACACAAAAAATTCCATTCAAGTTGCATGGGCTTCCTGTTTCATCCCTTTTTCATCCCACACGATCTATCTTCTTTGTATCAACAAAGAAGAATGTTCGTGTTTATGATCTATTGAAGCAGAAGCTCATAAAAAAGCTGGAAACTGGACTCCGTGAAGTTTCTTCTATTGCTGTGCATCCAGCTGGTACATCTGCTCCTAAGCCTCATTGGTGACTACATTGTGTAGTGCTTCCGTACAAAAGAATTTAGTTCTTGGAAAGTTTATACAGTGAATTTTTGATGTAGGTGATAACGTTATCGTGGGGAGCAGAGAAGGAAAAGTATGTTGGTTTGATATGGATCTTTCATCACAGCCTTACAAAATTCTCAGGTATTTTGCCCACAGCCCTGCCTTTTATTCTTTGCTGGTTAGAATGGAATAACTTAGTTGGGAAACCTTATGACCTGTGATTATTTGAATGTAAAAAAAATGTTCACATGGAGCCTGGAGGGATTAGATTGAGGAGGAACCTTTTCTTTCTCCTGCTATCTGTTTAAGTAAAAAATGTCTAACGTTAGTTTTGAAATATTTGTGCAGCTGCCATCCAAAAGATATCACAAACGTTGCCTTCCATCGATCATATCCATTGTTTGCATCTTGCTCTGATGATTGCACTGCGTATGTTTTTCATGGGATGGTTTACTCGGATCTTACACAGAATCCCCTTATTGTACCGTTAGAAATACTAAGAGGACACAAAAACGCTAATGGAAGAGGTGAGGAAGTTGATTGCATTAATTAAATTCCATTGGATTGGTTGAGATTTGTATAAAGATAAGGTTATGCAAACTTTTAGGCTTGATCAAAATATAAATAAAGTGGAAAGAAAGTAGTCTTTTTTTTTTTAATTAAAAAAGAAAATAGTCTTTGGAACAAAGAAACGCAGGCTAAATGGGGTGGCAAAACATGATTCTAGAATAGAAACTGATATTGTGACATTGCTTGTCTCAAATGCAGGAGTAATGGACTGCAAATTTCACCCTAGGCAGCCCTGGTTATTTACGGCTGGTGCGGATTCAGTGATCAAACTGTACTGTCATTGAGAAGGTAAAGGAAGCAGGTCTCTGGCACGTGTTATGCAGCAGCCTGTTTTGCTCGGATCAGATGAAGGTCAGAGTCCAATTTTGTCTGTTCTATCTATCTTTTCACAATTAATCCATTAAGGATTATACATAAATAGAAGCTAGTCCATTCATTGTGTAATCCATATCCATATTTGAAAGAAATGAGATGTACGATTTTGCCAAATTATTTGTGCCCTCTTGGAAAGCAAATCGTATGGAATAATAATGTAGAAATTGCTCAAGATTGGATTAGGATACCTCAAGGCAACCATACACATTCTACGAGATTCTATTGTTATGACGAACTGAATAATGAACTATACATAATCCCTCGTTACAATTGGTGTTGTGTAAATTCAATTCATTATGCCAAAGGTAAGGTCTGAAAGAGCAAATGGGTTCAATTGAACCATGACATTAGAAATAATAGGTTCGGAAACAGAAGCATGCAGTTGGGAAGGGAGAAGGCAAATGAAAGGTTTTGAAAGATGAACGTAGAGCATGCTGCTCATGAGACCCTTTTTGACAGTGGGTGCTCGGCATCGTCCCACTTAAACCAATCAACATAATGCAAAGAACGCCTAATGAATGAATCAAAGTCTGCATGTGGAGCCTTTCCTTTGACCATTCTTCTTATTTGCCTCACTTCTTCCTTTCTCTAACTCTATTTCCTCATCATCATTATATTCATCATACAACTAAGTTAATTGACTCAAAAAGTTACAAAGAATGCCTCAAATTGGATTAACGAAACAACTGATTGCACATATTCAATACCCGTCTATCATAAAGGATCCAAAATATTACTTCTACAAGTGTCAATTCCTTTTTTAATGTTCTTTTACTAAAGAGCATAGATATTACAAGAATTTAATTTAAAAGAACAAAAATTATAAAAGATATAAAAAAATTATCTGCAATTGGGTGCGACATACTAGCACTAATGCATCGGATCCCATCAAAACTTCACTATTAAGCGTAAGTAAAAAATATGTGCTATTTAAATTATATCATATAAGTAAAAAACATATGTTGACCGTGATTTTACCATCAATGAATTTAATCATGTAACTAATCTTTCTGTTTAAGTTAAAGGAAACCGCTTCATCAGAATCATCAACATAGTCATGGCCCATTGATCTCTTGCCATAAAATGAAACTATCATACCTGGATGGAAGAAGCATTCTACAGTACCAAAGTAAAGTTGAATGGAGGCATGTGGTGACAACTAATAAGACTTATCATGTTCAACATAGAATGCTCAAAATCCAAATACAAATAGGATTTTGAAGTTCTCAATCACTTCCTCAACCGCCTATAACGCTTCTACTATCAAACCAAAGGGCATAAAGAGGCATAAATCCCTCATCTATAAAATAGATCCGTCACTTTATTTACTTAGTGAGAAGGTGTTATACTCGTTTGAAGAAGTGGCCACTTACCCTAACATATTAATATCCTCGGCAAGTTTTCCATTATTAATTAATAATTAATGTAAAATTAGACGGAGAGACCAAAATGATATGAAATCCAAACCCAAGGATAAAATGTCAAGTTTTCAAACTTAGGGACCAATAAACCTAATCCAAATCTCAATGACCAAAAATGTATTTTTCTCTTATTATACCGAAAATCAAGAAGAGAGAATTTCTCACTTATAACAAACTTTGACTAGAATAAACAAATGTAACAATCTTCCAATAAGTTGTATGAGACCAAAAGATTTTAGGGCTAGTGGCATAGATGACAAATTGGACCAAATTAATAGCAAATACAGCACACTTGCAAACTAATTGCATATACAACACAATTAGTTGTAAAAGACCAAAAAGCTCATCAAAGTCCATTTAGCCCGAATATTTTTTCCAATCAATTGACAGTTTTTAGCCTGCAAACCATAATCCCTCATTTTTGTATTTGGGATATTCTAAGAAATGGCCAAAAATTACAGGGTATTTCTGAAAAATGGCCAAACTGTATTTTTTAATGAAAAATGGCCAAATCGATTTTCTAACCTATTTTTGTGGGATTGGAACTTCCATTTTTACCCTTGAGTCATTCCCCACGTTTCTCCCCTATATTTGTGCAGCCTTATTTGATGATATTTAAAAAAAAAAAATGAAAATCTGTAACCTCCAATTCCATGAATCAAGGAATGATAGTTACAGAATCAATCTTTTGTCTTCCCAAAATATACATTTTTTGGCTTTGGTTTTTCAGAATTTACAACATCAATTCTCTCTCTTCATTTTCTTATTAAAATGGTGGGTCCTAGCTTTGGTCAAATTGTCCTATTTGTGAAAAAATGGTTTATATCTATATAAACAAAAAAGTTAGAAGAGAATCGAAGCATGCATACCCTTGAATGTCGACACAACCTCTTCAAACTCCTGAATGTTCTCTCGAATGTCTGCGTAAATACAGTGTAAATCTGTCGAGTGTCTGTGTAAATACAGTGTAAATCTGTCAAGGGGTTTGAGAATCGGGTTGAGGGTTTTGGTTTCGTCCGGGGTTTGCTAGAAGGAACGAGGAATGTTGGAGAAGAATCAGTTTTGGTCTTTCCCAAAGGAACGAAGAATCGAGAAGCTGAAAGGGTTTCCTTCGAAGAACGGTATGGTTTTTTTTTTTTTTTTTTTTTTTTTTTTTTTTTTTTTTTTTGAAATGGGGGTTTCAAAGAGAGAATATGAAGAGTTTTTGGTCAATTGCTTTTATTTTCTCATTTACAGTGATATTAATGGGATTGGTGAGCCTTTTTATTTTTCTCTTTTTGAAATTGGATCCTTTTGAAATTGTTCATGTTTGATATGATGTTTTAGGTGCAACACTTAATGATGTCTACCAAATGTTATCACTGGCATTTTATTCTTGAGCTGATGTTTTAGATGCATGAAGTTGTTCTTCATTTTTTATTTAATCCTAGTTGCAACAGGTAAGTTATTAGTTGTTCTTGATTTTTTATTGAATCCAATATATTGTGGTTAAATTTTAAGTTCTCCTGTTTTTTCTCTCTTATTTGAACTGATTTATTTGTTTAATTTGAAATTATGTTATTGATTTGGTTGTTGAATTGTAAAAATCCTAGATTTTCTCCCTGATTTACAGTGTATTGGTTTAATTTTAAATTATGTTATTGATTTGGTTGTTGAATTAATCAGTAAGAATCCTAGATTTTCTCCCTAGTTTGAATTCTTTGTTTTTGGTTGTTGAGTTAATCCCTAAAAATCCTAGATTTTCTCATTGGTTTTATACTGTATTTTCTGTTTAATTTATTTATGAATGTTGGGTATTTTCGTCCACTTTGTTGCCAAAAGAATTTACTAAAATTAGCTTTTGGTCATTTTTCAGAATGAAAACACGAATGGCCATTTTTCAAAACAGCTATTTTAAAATGGCCATTTGTCTGGTTGCCCCTTTGTATTTTAGTTGAGAAAAGTGTTTTCGCATTTGAGTTGAGAAAATCAGTAAGTTTTTTTTCTCCTAAAAAAACCAGTTTTAATTAGCTCATCTCGTTTCTCTATTGATTTATGTTATTTATGTTTTTTCAACCTCAGATAGATTCCAATAATTGAAGGGTTTTTTTTTTTTTTTTTTTTTTTTTTTTTTTTTTTTTTTTTAATTAAAATAAAACAATTATGGGAATCTATTAGTGATAGTCACAAATAGATTGTTAACTCCAACAAACTTTGCTCTAGTCAATTCAAAACGTTGTAATCTCTTTTTAGAAAATTGTTGATTGTCATTTAGACTTCAATTAATCAAGGGAAAAGAACACAAATAGCCCAAATTAGGACCCTATATTTCATAATTGTCCAAGCTTACCATTTTTTACACAAAAGGCCTAATGGGCCAAATTTTTTTCATAAAACTCATGGTCTTTTTACGTTTAAGCCCTCATTTTCACTACTACATATTAAAAAAAAAAACAAAACAAAATAAACCAAAAAAGGAAATGCACGATTCTTCCCATTTTCCATTTTAAAATCGTGGGTGAGAGAGTTTGAACGGAAAAGGAAAAGACGTGGAAACAGAAAAGGAAAGGAATATTGTACATGTTCAGGTGCTTCAAGTTGTCGAATATATATGTTCGTGTATATATAATATATACTATTGAACATACAACAAACTTCGTGTACACATAATACCTGTTTTGAATATATGAGTACTGATAATGAATTCTTGATGTTAGAATATGCTTGGCAAAATCTAATTGTTGGATTTTGGATGTTGGAATATATAAAGGAATATGTTTGTTGAAATCTGGTTGTTGGAATAATGTTGAATACTGATTTTGTTATGATATCTCTTTCTTGGGATTGACTATATGGTATGTTAAGTTTTAAATATGATATATCTGTTATGTTATATATGTTCAGGAGTTCCGTTTAATATTATACATGTTCAAGTGCTTTAACTTGTTGAATATATATGTTCTCGTATATATGATATATGTTAATGTACATACAATAAAAGTTCGTGTACACATAATACCTGATTTGAGTGTATATAGGAGAATATATGAGTACTAATCATAAATATATAATGTATACGTATAAATATGAATACATAATGTAATTTTGCATTAACTATAATGATGCCTAATATAAGGTATAACTATATAATGAATGTATAATCGAATTTAAACCACTATATTTGAAGGAATATAAAACAACTTTTATAACGGTAAATCGTTCAAATGAAAAACAATGTTCAAACATAAATGATAATTGTTCTCAACCCAAAGGAATAGGAAATTCAAATGTTATTAAAAAACCGAAAAACAAAAATAACTACTGAGTTGGTGCAAATCTGCAAGTCTTCTTATTATGCCCAATCCTGCCACAACGACCACATTTAACCCGTCTTTTGAACTCCATCTGTGAGGGGATTCTGGTCTTCTTTGGCCTACCAACGGAACACTTAACGTTTGGGGGGAGAACTGATATATTTTTTTATGTCATCGGGGATATGCCAACTAGACTCATTGCCTAATGGATGGATTAGACCACTGTATATTGAAGAGAGAGTACTATTCAAGTAGAAATTTGATATATACTCCTTCATAGACAAGTGCTTCGAAGTCAAACCGGCACATGCATGAGAATATGGAATCTCCAAAATGTCCCACATCCTACAACTGCATCTTCTGGCTGTTAAATGAACATCGTGTTGACTAGTACCATCTATTACTTGAAATTGGACACTGTCTACTGAATTGACCTGAAAAAATAGAATATAAATATCGAGAGTTCAAAGTATACTATACAAAAATAAGATGTACTAACCTGCATCGAACGACCGATTGTAATTTGATCTCTTATAAATATCGAGAGTTCAAAGTCCATATAATTCTCACTATCGTTCCAATGACCATCGTGCAGCATTTGAACAACTACGCTACCTTAAAAATATACATAAGGAATAAACCACATAATATGTATCAGACACACATGTTATATATGAAACATAATTATTCTGACATATGATATATATTTTGATATGCTTTGGAATATATAATATGTAAAATATGATATATACACTTAAATATATAAGATATCACATGTATTATAAACCCAAATACAATATAATCAGAATAACAAGAAAATATATGAAAAAACTAATATATACTAACCCGACATATATACAAACCCAACATATAATCACAATATACTTTGTTATGCTTAGGAATATATAATATTTAAAATATGATATACACACATAAATATATAAGATATAACATGTTATATAAACCCAAACACAATATAATCATAATAACAAGAAAATATATGGAAAAAACATAATATATACAAACCCAGCATATAATAACGATATAACAAATATGAAGATATATATATATAAAAAAAAAAAATCCAGCATATTTAAAATATGAAATTAAAAGCAACCAAACACAGTGAATAACAAGAGGAAGAATAATATATTGACTGATAATGAAACTGAAATTGATTTAAATGGAATATCCCGTTGAATATATTAAATATTAAAATTGAAAACGTAGCCATAAAAGAACATGTTTATAATGTGTACGAAATATATACGAAACTTACATTGACTAAAACGATATATCCCTCTTAATGTATAAAATATAAAAACTTAAAACTTATACATATAAAAACGTGTTTATAATGTGTACTGCATACGAAACTTACATAGACTAAGACGATATATCCTTTGGCATATATAAAATATAAAAACTGAAAACGTACCCATCTTCAAACGACTGTAAAACGGAACGTAGAGGCTCACTGAATGCAATCCGAAAACACTGGAAAACTACAGAAAAAACCTAAATACAGCAGAGAAACTTTTGTATGCAGTTCGAACAATCAAAGTTCCTAAGAACTACCGCCCGAAACCAATGAAACAGAGTATGGAAAAAAAAATGAAAACCGACGACAATGTGCAGTAGAAAGTGAGAGAAAATGTTGCCGGAAAAGATAAGAAACTAAATAGGAAGAGGCCGGAAATAAAACCAAAATGGCACACAGACGGAGAATGGAGAAGGGAACCACGATTATGGGAACATTCCTTAATTTAGGAGATTTTGTGAAAATCAACCTTCCTAAAATGTAGCATATTCGGTTGGCTATTATGGAATGTATTATTATCGATTTTAATATTATTTGAGAATAAATGATAATAACAAGGGTATAAAGGTCCGAAAATCTATCCGAAAATCTAATCTTGTAAATATCGAAAATTTTGGACATATGTGAAAATATGTCTCCAAAACGGTCTATCTACCAAAATTTCTCATTAATCAATCATTGATAGACTCCATAATTTGAAACAGATTGAGGTTCATGGCCCAAGACTAGTTCCGTTGGGAATCATGCAAAATCCTGAGGATTGACAAAATATGAACGAGAAGATATTCTTGACAAATAATGTAAGTTACTTTTATACTTTTTGTTTAAGGCGAATGATGTAAGTTACTTTTATACTTTTTGTTTAATTTTCAAATTTTGTATACATGTGCGATTTCAAAAACTCGGAGATTAGTATCTATCTATCACTTATAGATTTTGATTAATTAGATTTTATCAGTGTCTATCGTCACTGATAGACTCCAATTAATCAATGTCTATCACTAATAGATTTCAATTAATTGGATTATTCTATCTGTGTCTATCACTGATAGACTTTGATTAGTCACTGTTAGGTTTCAATTTATCGGAGTCTCTTAGCGATAGATACTGATAGATTCTGAATCATAGACTGATAGCTTTTGATTAATCAGAATCTATCAGTGATATACTCCGATAGATTGTGCTATATTTGCCATTCTTTTTACATTGTGCTATATTTGCAATTATAGAAATCTTATTTTCCACCCAATGCAAATTCTTAAGATTTTAATGCTTAACACCCCGCAAGCCAAGTTGCTCAAGGAAGTAAAAGACAATGGCTTCGTTAAGATGTGATAATGGACTTGTAGAAGGTTTCATCAAATTATATTTAGGGAAAAATACACTTTTGGCCCCTGAGGTTTGGGTTAAGTTTCATTTTGGTCATTGAGTTTTCAAACTCGTCAATTTAGTCCCTAAAGTTTGAATTTTGTTTCATTTTGGTCCCTCCATCCACTTTTCCATTAACTTTTAACGGTTTGCTGACGTGTTATTTTTTTTTTATTAAAAAATATATATTAAAATTTTAAAAATAAAATAATAATAAAAAATTTAAAAAATATATATATTTTAATTTTCATTTCCCTCCCATTTTTTCCTCTCTTTTCTTATTCTTCATCCTCTCAACCACCATCATTCTCTTCTTCTTCTTTCCAACCACCATCACCACCACCTCCAAGCTTACTGTTGCCGTCGGTCGTCGGCCACCACCACTCACCGATGACTGTTACGACTATATCCGCAAGCGAACGGTTGCCACACGTAAAACGGTAAGAATACCGAGTATCGAATCCACCGGGAGAAGTGCACTAGGGCAAGGTAATCAACTAAACATTAAAAATACTGAGATTGATTATTATTTAAGGAACTAAGCATGATGAAAGGTGCGAAAAAAATTTAAACAAAGCAATTAAACAAACAGGTCAAGCAATTTGGAAAAGATTAAGTCGAATAAGAGGCGAGGTCTTGAAATCCAAAATATAGCTTATTTGTTATTCTAATTACTTAATTTTGTGTCCGACTAATTATAGATCTAAAATCTCCATTAATCACATAGGTTCTCCTGTCGGTTTCCTCTGACTATAACTAACTCATTTTAACAACCTAAGTGTCCTTAACGCTATTAAATGAGTTAATTAATGATTACTGTTTCATTATTGATCTCTAAGCCAAACCAACAACTCTTGCTGTCACTACGAGCAATTAAGCCTAGTTGAGTGGTTATGATCTGACTTAGTTTCTCTCCGTCGAATTTCCACTAAGTATCTAATCACTATAAATTTGGCCAAAATCTATAAAGCATTACGAACACCCACACAAATAATCAGTAAAGTGGACACAAACAAAGATAGACAATTAGAATAACGTTAAACTATATTTCTTCATTCAAGACCCATAAGCCGGGATTTTAGCTATACATGTATACTATAAGTACCAAAATTTCCCGTCTATACATGATGTAAAGCAATAAATGAACAAATAAAGGAGTTAGGAGATGAACCATCAAAGAACCCCTTGCTTGCGCCTTGGATCCCTCGCGAAACAAGCTCCCGATCGCTCCAAAAAATGCCCAAAACAAGAATTTCGCTCTCCTCTCAACCCAACCCTCAAAGATGGCTCAAAGAGCCATTAAAAGACTAGAGGAATGTATTGCTTGATGCTAAAAATGAGTGTCAAACCGTGCCTTTTATAGAGCTTCAGAGCAGATAGCGTCGCGACACTGTGACGTAATCGACTTGTTCCCCAAGATATCCCAGTGTCGAGACACTAAGGGACAGCGTCTCGACGTTGTCCTTCGACTGGAAAATTTCAGAATCGTGGCTTGGCTGATTTTTGGGCTTCTCCTTCAATCTTTGGCCCAATTTTTCTCCATTTAGGGTCTTGGACTCCTCCAATTGACCCACCATGAATCTCCATGATCAAATCTTCATTATTTGGGCTTCTTTTTCCTCTTTTTCTCCAAAATTCCAATAAAAGGTCATAGGGACAAAAAAGAATCAATTAAATGAATTTGTACAATAAAGACACATTAAAGCACAACAAAAGCCATTAAATTTAAGGGTAAAATAGTGGCATTTATGCATGCTATTAGCGACCGATGGCATTTTTTTTCCTCTCTTCCCTTCTCTTTTCTTTTGTCTTTTCTTTCCCTTTCTTTATATTTTTTAATTAAAAAAAAAAGGACTTTCTCCTTCCTTTCTGGCGCCGGCGACAGGAGGAGAGCCCTCCCTCCTCGCGTTGTGGGCGGGAAACGGGAGGAGAGAGAACCCTCCTCCCGTCGCCGACGCCGAAAAGGGAGGAGGAAGTCCCTCCTCTCTCTCCCTTTTTTTTAATTCAAAAAAATATAAATAAAGAGAAAGAACAGAGAAAAGAAAATAGAAGGGAAGAGAGGAAAAAAAAATACCGCCGGCCACCGACAACAGTAAGCTTGGAGGTGGTGGTGATGGTGGTTGAGAAGAAGAAGAAGAAAAGAGAGAGAAAAATGGGAGGGAAATGAAAATTAATTTTTTTAAAAATTATTTTTAAAATTTTAATAAAAAAATAAATGACACGTCAACAAACCGTTAAAAGTTAACAAAAAAGTGAATGAAGGGACCAAAATGAAACAAAATTCAAACCTCAGGGACTAAATTGTCGAGTTTGAAAACTTAGTGACAAAATGAAACCTAACTCAAACCTCAAGAACCAAAAGTGTATTTTTCCCTTATATTTATAATACGACTTTTAGCTAAGCTAACTATTAACAGTAGTGACCAGGTCAAACATAGGAAACAAAGAAAATTAATTCAATTAATTTCAGACTTCATTGGAATAATCAGAAGAGGGGATAGACATGGATAATTGAATGCACAAATGAAATTAAAATGCAAGAACGATGATGAAATTAGGATCATGCAATTGGAAAGACTGGATTTCAGTTTGGTTAATTCCCATCATTTAGATTACCAACTACTCTACTGGAAATGTCGGTGAACTTATGCATCTCTAATTCAATTAGTCGTCAATTAGTTCTACTAATGCATCAAGACTAAATCCTAATAGACTAACTAATTAACTGTACACATTAACAATTAACTCATTGCATTAAGAAAATAGATCGTTAGATAACTTAATAATAAACTAGAAAAAACCTAAATTTGTGCAAGTCAAGGTTTAAATCCTAAATACACCTTTTTCAAAAAAAAAAAAAAAAAAAAAAAATCCTAAATACACCATGCATAGATACAGAATTGAGAAAATTGCCTACTTGTTCACAAGATATTAGATTTATGTGCTACTAAATGCAATTAACATAGATGCCAATAGTTTGCCATGCTATTCTGTTAAAATTAATCTAGACTTATATTCAAGGTGCATGAATTATATTTAGTTACATACATGAATAGTTGAGATTCAAAGAATAGTTGAATACATGAATTACAAGATACATGATGAATGTTCATGTATTGGTGAAAGGTCACATGTATTTCCATTTATTGTTGATGTCTTTTGATGTAGTTTCCTACTAGTATATATATGTGTAGGATTTGTCATTTGTAAGTATGCAAGCCAAAGCAAATAAGAAACAAAAGTTATATTCAAGTTCTAGTTTCTCCAATCTTGTGTGAGTGAGAGAACAATCTTCTTCTCTTATCTCTTGAGTTGTATTGTGAGGGCCTACTTCGTTTCCAACAAGTGGTATCAGAGCTAAGTTCATAGATGGCTTCCAGTGGTAACATGTTGCAACCCCAACTTCCAAGATTCAGTGGGAAGAATTTTAATCAGTGGAGTATTCAAATGAAAGTGCTATATGGCTCACAAGAATTGTGGGATATTGTTGAAAGAGGATACACCGAAGTTGAGAATCAGAACGAGCTCACTAATCAACAACTTGCCGAGTTGAGAGAAAATCGTAAGAAAGACAAGAAGGCTTTGTTCTTCATTTATCAAGTTGTTGATGAACATGTCTTCGAAAGAATTTCAACAGCTACTTCTGCAAAGGCGGCTTGGGATATTTTACAATCCACCTATCAAGGAGAAGATAAGGCAAAAATGGTAAGACTACAAGCTCTCAGATCTGAATTTGATTGCATTAAGATGAAAGAGACTGAAACTGTTGAAGAGTTTTTCAATCGTATTCTTGCGATTGTCAATAGTTTGAGAACAAATGGAGAAGAATTGGGTGATCAAAGAGTTGTTGAAAAGATTCTTAGAAGTATGCCAAGAAAGTTTGAGCATATTGTCGTTGCAATTGAAGAATCGAAAGATTTATCTACACTATCAGTAAATAGCTTGATGGGTTCTCTTCAATCCCATGAGCTTAGATTGAAGCAATTTGATGTTAATCCCGAGGAAGCATTTCAAATGCAAACTTCATTTAGAGGCGATTCTCGTGGAAGACGTGGTGGTCGTGGCAGACGAGGAGGTGGAAGAAGTTACGATAATAGAAATGGTATGAATTCTGAAAATCAACAAGAAAGTTCTTCTTCATCTCGAGGAAGAGGAGGCAGAAGAGGAAAAGGCTTTGGCAGAAATCAAGGAAGTGGTCGTGGTAATTTTTCTCACATTCAATGTTTTAATTGCAAAAAGTATGGTCATTTTCAAGCAGATTGTTGGGCACCGAGAAATGGAGATGGAAATTCTACCATGATCCATAAAGAGGAGAAAAGTGATGAAGGTGTTCTATTTCTTGCATGTAGTGCTCAAGATGATGTTGTGGAGTCTACATGGTATCTTGATAGTGGTTGTAGTAACCACATGACAGGAAACAGAAGTGTATTTGTTACTTTGGATGAATCTCTCCAAAGTGAAGTGAAAACTGGTGATAATACAAGATTGCAAGTCAAAGGTCGAGGTGATATTCTCGTTAAGACGAAGAAAGGCACAAAACGAGTTGTGGATGTGTTTTATGTTCCAGGTTTGAAGCATAATCTTTTGAGTATTGGTCAACTACTTCAACGAGGTCTAAAAGTTTCATTTGAAGGTGGTGTGTGTACAATCAAAGACCAGGCTGGTGTTCTTATTGCCAAGGTAAAAATGACTGCTAATAAGATGTTTCCTCTTAAATTCACATATGGTCAAATCTCCTGTTTTAGCAGCATATTGAAGGATCCATCCTGGCTTTGGCATTTTCAATATGGTCACTTGAATTTTGGATCACTATCGTATTTGTGCAAAAATCATATGGTTAGAGGCATTCAAAATATCAACCATGAGACAGATATTTGTGAAGTGTGTATACTTGCAAAACATCACCGAGATCCGTTTCCAACTGGTAAAGCTTGGAGAGCCCCCAAACCTCTTGAGTTGATTCATACAGATTTGTGCGGTCCCATGCGTACAATATCAAATGGAGGTAATCGATATTTCATAACCTTCATAGATGATTTCAGCAGAAAGTTGTGGATTTTTCTTTTGAAAGAAAAGAGTGAAGCATTTGAATGTTTTAAATCTTTCAAAGCTTTAGCCGAGAATCAAAGTGGCCATAAGATAAAATCTTTGAGATCTGATCGTGGTGGAGAATATATAGCTTTTGATAAAATTTTCAAGGAACAAGGTATTCATCATCAACAGACAGCTCGAATGACTCCACAGCAGAATGGAGTTGCAGAGAGAAAGAATAGAACAATCATGGAGATGGCGAGAAGTATGCTAAAAGCAAAAAAGATGCCAGATGAGTTTTGGGGAGATGCTGTTGCATGTACTGCTTACATTTTGAATCGAGCTCCAACAAAAAGTGTTCCAGGTATGACTCCTTATGAAGCATGGTGTGGTGAGAAACCATGTGTTAGTCACTTGAGAGTTTTTGGGAGTATAGCTTATTCTCATATACCAGATAAGCTAAGGGGCAAGTTAGATGATAAATCAGAAAAATGCATTATGGTAGGCTATAGTGAAAATTCTAAAGCTTATCGGTTGTATAATCCTTTGTCGAAAAAAATTATTATCAGTCGAGATGTTATTTTCAATGAAGATGAATCTTGGAACTGGGATGTCGTTGGAGAAGCTGAAAGTCCATTTCATGTTAGCATGGACGGGAATGGAGATGCTCACGACTCAGAGCAAGTAGATATTCAGGCAGTGGCATCATCTTCATCTGCATCGCCATCTTCCACAAGTGATGATGATATGTCACCAAGGAGAATGAGAAATATTCGAGAAATTTATAATGCTACTAACAGAATTGACGAAGATGTTGCTGATTTTGCATTATTTTCTGGTGTTGATCCTATAAATTTTGATGAGGCGATCCAAGATGAAAAATGGAAGATTGCAATGGATCAAAAAATTGATGCAATAAAAAGAAATGAAACATGGGAGTTGATGGATCTTCCAGTAAACAAACAAGTTCTTGGAGTAAAATGGGTATACAGAACAAAGCTGAAGTCAAATGGTGAAGTTGAAAAATACAAGGCAAGACTTGTTGTAAAAGGCTACAAGCAGGAATTGTTGGGTTTTATGCCCTAAAACTCGTAGATAGTGAATGTAAACAAATTGTATACTTGTTTCAATAAAGTGTTATTGTTAAATATTGCACAATTTGACCCAAATCCAATAAACTAAGATCCAAGGTTGTTTACATGTGACTTGAACTAGTATGTGGGGACATACGGGGATTGATGTTCAAGTAACAACCTAAAAGGTCTATAGTACAAGGATAAGGTTGGGTACCTTATCCTGGTAACACTATGTGATACGGCCCGCTTTGTATTCGATACAGACGTATTAATCCAAGGCGTCCATGTAGGAGACATGCGAGCGGGGGTATCCTATGCAATGAGTTTGCATAAGACCGGACCACGAAATAGTGAACCACTAGATGTAACACCGTTAACTAGTTTGGTTACTGTTTCAATATGATGACCTAGGTAACTCAGTCTTAATCCTGAGTGTGTCATGAACTCCTTCTCATGAGGGATTGTCCTTTGATTAGCATGGGTGAGAGTGGCCAATACGCCGACTCAATATGCCTTCCTTTTTGGGGACAAGACCGAGTGGGAGGCTGGAGACATGACAACACAAGAAGGAATTCACTCCTTCCCACTTCTAGGAGAAGTAGATGAGTGTTCCCTTAAGTGGTGACTCCGGGACTTGAACAAAGGGATCCCGTCCTCTCACTGGCCCGAGAGGAACTTTCTGTTTAATGGTTGGACCATAAACAGGTTGTTCATTAGAGGAGCGCTGGTACTTAAGGAGACAGATGTAACACATGGGTAAAACGGTAATTCGACCCAGTCGTGATTACGAACACTCGTGAAGGATTGACTTACCGGTATAGGTCTACATCCATGGACACAGAAATGTTCTACAGTGAGAAGAGTTCAACTGTGGGTCTTTAGTGGAATGACCCACAGTTAATGAATATTGGTTAACCTGATTAATGAGTTTAATCTATTAACCTCATATCATTGGAGCTTCTGATCTGTAGGTCCATTAGGTCCCCCTGCTAGCTCGTAAAGAGTAATTAGGAACAAATATATCTTGAGAGAATTTGAATAGTTCAAATTCATATTGGGAATTAAGTTAATTGTATGAGATACAAAATAATGTAATGTATAATGATGCATTAAAATATAAAGTCTAATTTGAGATTAAACTTTATTAAATTGAGAGATTGATATATTTGAAAGAGTTCAAATATATGTCTAATTAAATATAGGGTATTTAATTAGAAGATGAATTAATTAATTATGAATTAATTAATTATTCAATTTAGTTTAAATTAAATGAGATTTAATTAAACTATAGTCTATGAGAGAAATAAATATTTGAAGAAGTTCAAATATTAATATGAATTTGATTCATATTAAATTTATAGGATATAAGAGAATTTGAAGGAGTTCAAATTTTAATATGAATTTGATTCATATTATAGAATTAATTAATTGAAGGCCTGAAATTAAATATATGATATTTAATTGGGTAATTAATTAATTAACTAATAGAAGGTCTGAAATTAAATATATGATATTTAATTGGTGATTAATTAATTAAAGAATTAATTAATTGGAAATTAATCAATTATGGAAATGATTAATCACTTATGGAAGTGATCAATCATTTATGGAAAAGATTAATCAATTATGGAATTGATTGGTCATGGAATTGATTAATGGAAAAGATTAAATCAGTTATGGAAATAACTGATTTTAAATGAATATTTTGTTCATGGCCTTTCTCCTATAAATAGAACACTAACCCTAGGGTTTAGGTACCACAACATATGGCCACCATAAGGCCCTCTCATATTCTCTCAACTCAATAACTCTAGGGAGAATTTTCTCTCGAGAGTTTTTCCCATTCAAGATTAGGTAGTCCCACAACTACGTTCCTAATCTCAGAGTTATAGCGGGGAAGATCAAATGGTGGTGTTCTTCGTTGTTGCAGAGCAATCAAGAATCATCCGTTGAAGTATTCAGAGTCGTCAACGAAGGTATGTTTCTCATCGCTTAACCTTTTGCCAATGTATTGGTATTTTGTAAAACAAAATTAATTTACGAACGGTCCAATTGCTTCCGCTGTAACGGAATTGGGGAATTCCAATCCTTTCAGGAATATGGTGTGAACTATGAAGAGATCTTTGCTCCTGTGACAAGAATTGAGACAGTTCGATTGATTTTGTCTTTGGCTGCTCAGAATGAGTGGAAAGTTTATCAAATGGATGTAAAATCCGCATTTTTGAATGGACACTTGAAGGAAGAAATATTCGTTGAACAACCTTTGGGTTATGTGAAAAAAGGAGAAGAAGACAAAGTGTACAAGTTGAAAAAGGCCTTATATGGATTGAAGCAAGCTCCGCGAGCTTGGTACAGTCGCATAGACAGTTTCTTTATAAAGACAGGATTTCGAAGGTGTCCATATGAGCATGCACTCTATGTCAAAGAAGATAAGTATGGCAAATTTCTTATTGTTTCACTCTATGTTGATGATTTGCTTTTTACTGGAAATGATAATCTGTTGTGTGATGATTTTAAGAATTCCATGAAAAGGGAATTTGAGATGAGTGATATGGGTCTCATCCATTATTTTTTGGGAATTGAAGTCAATCAAAAAGATGGAGAGATTGTCATCTCACAACAAAAGTATGCTGGTGATTTGTTGAAAAAATTCAGGATGGAAAATGTTTTTCCTTGTAACACTCCCATGGGCGCAAATTTGAAGTTGAGCAAGAATGATATCGGAGAAGATGTTGATCCAAGCTTATATCGAAGCTTAGTTGGAAGCTTGATGTACTTGACTGCAACAAGACCTGATATTCTATTTGCTGTAAGTATGTTAAGCAGATTCATGACAAGCCCGAAAAGAAGTCATTGGGAAGCAGGTAAGCGAGTACTTCGTTACATTCTTGGCACCAGAAATCTTGGAATTCATTACAAGAAAGTTCCAGAATCAGTGTTAGTTGGTTTTTGTGATAGTGATTGGGGTGGTAATGTTGATGATCATAAAAGTACATCTGGTTATGTTTTTAGCATTGGCTCAGGTGTTTTTTCATGGATTTCAAAAAAACAACCTGTTGTTGCTCTTTCTACCACCGAAGCAGAATATATCTCTTTATCTGCAGCTGGATGTCAAGCTATATGGCTTAGATGGATGTTGAAAGAATTGAAGTGTGCTCAAAGAAGTGAGACTGTTTTATTTTGCGATAATGGTTCTGCTATTGCATTATCAAAAAATCCAGTCTTCCATGGAAGAAGCAAGCATATTAGAATCAAGTATCATTTTATCAGAGACTTGGTTAAAGATGGAGAAGTGATGGTGAAGCATTGCAAGACTCAAGATCAGGTGGCTGATATTTTTACGAAGGCGCTGAAGTTTGACTTATTTGTCAAGTTTAGAGAAAAGCTTGGAGTTGCTCAAGTCTAGATTAAGGGGGATGTTAAAATTAATCTAGACTTATATTCAAGGTGCATGAATTATATTTAGTTACATACATAAATAGTTGAGATTCAAAGAATAGTTGAATACATGAATTACAAGATACATGATGAATGTTCATGTATTGGTGAAAGGTCACATGTATTTCCATTTATTGTTGATGTCTTTTGATGTAGTTTCCTACTAGTATATATATGTGTAGGATTTGTCATTTGTAAGTATGCAAGCCAAAGCAAATAAGAAACAAAAGTTATATTCAAGTTCTAGTTTCTCCAATCTTGTGTGAGTGAGAGAACAATCTTCTTCTCTTATCTCTTGAGTTGTATTGTGAGGGCCTACTTCGTTTCCAACAATTCTACCAATCGCAATTAGTACTCGAGATTTAAACACATAAACAAAGCAATTAAACTATGGAAATCATACTCAAAATCTTATGAAAGTTAACCAAACTTACATCACGGAATCTCCAATTACAACGATCTACGCTTAGTCAACCATCGGAATGCCCGATTTAATAAGTATTAGGGCTCGATTAGCCATCCTAATTTAGTCTGATCTAATGCTAATACACAAAAGGAATTAAAGATTTCAAGAATAATTAGAGAGGATTGCCCCAGAATTTGACTAATAAAAAAAGTTCATTGACCTAATGAAGAGGAGATGCTTTTATACTTCCTAGTGATACCGTCAAGACGGACACGCAGATTCAATGCGTGCACTTCCAGCGTCTTGTAAAAACTCGTATTTTTCAATACGATCAATCTTACAAATACTGTAGAAACGATTAACAAATTGAAAACCCATCTTATTACGCAGAAAAAAAACGAGGCTTAAAACCAAAGCCAAGCTCAACATAAACAAAGACATGCAGGACTAAACAGAAGCAACAAATAGCAAACCCTATAAAGGCTACTAAATCCTACAGATCAGAAGCTCTCATTGGTCATGACAGAACGCTAGCCTAATCACTGTCAGAACAATCACTCGTTCCTCCATACGAAAACATTTTAAAGACACAAAATGAGTACAAAAATACTCAGTAAGAAATTTCCATATCAAGTTCACAATACATTTTCATTCCAAACAAAACATAAGATTTCAGGTAATAACACATTTCAATATTTGAAACAAAATCAATCTTTCAAACAAACAAACTTTCGATTAGACAATTCTTTCAGAACATGTTGGAAAAGATGCATTAATGGAGTAGTCCAAAACAGGAGTGGTTACCTGTCGGTAACCCCAATCAGACATTTATATAGAGATGTCGATAAAAATCGACCATAACATTTCAATCAAATGCTTAAGTGTGAGGCCATGTGAGTGAAACACACATGAATCTACATTCCAAAGGAACGTCAGTCCACATAAGTGCCTTTTCACAAATAAGTCACAATCAGAACATTTAACCGTCAATTCCAATATGGCTACTACAAAGCGTACAATTACCAAAAACAAAAGTTTGGCATATTCGGATACCACTACCAATTCAATTAAAAATTCTTTTCAAAACAATCAAACAATAAACATGCTTTCGCTAAACAAAACAAGTGTTCCTTTGTTTGGCACGAAGAGAAGGGGAGAAGAACGGGCGAAGCGGCGATTGCATGAGTCGGGCGGCTTCCACGCGAAAACCAAGAGAGAGGGAGGGATTCGCAAATAGGCGGCGACTCGAACTGGGCAATAGTGGCTGCGCTGCTGCTGGCACAGGGGTAGCGGCGCGACGAGGGTTCGATTGGAATTCCAGCGAAAATCATAGAGGGAGAGGGAGACCTTCACGCAGGCGAGATTGGGGAAGAAGTGTTCATTTTCTCCTTTTCTCTTTTCTTTAATTCTTTTAATCAAATAAGAACCAAAGCCTAAAAATGAGATTTACCCGTTGGGAATCTCATTTTCTTCGTGTTTTCATCTCTGTAATAGTCGCCGGTGGCCAACGGCGGCGAGCGGTGGCCGGTCGTCGACAAGGAGATTTGAAGAAGATGAAGAAAGGGTGGAGGGAAGAGGATGAAGAAGAGGGGAAGAAGAAAGAGATTAAAAAAATACATAAAATAATAATATTTTATTATTTTTATTTGTTTTTATTTTAAAAATAAAAAATAATTTTTTAATTAAAAAAATGTGGCAACGTCAGCAATCTGGTAACGAAATGGTTATCAAACGGGACCAAAATGCTGCTTATCTCAAACCTCAAGGGTATTTTTGTTGAGTTTTAAAACTCAGGACCAAAGTATAACTTAACCCAAACCTCACGAACAAAAAGTGTATTTTTCCCTATTTCATATATATATAGATATATATATTTATCATTTTAACCTTATTTATGTTTATCTCTCCATAATTATTTAGCTGATTTATTTTATTTTATTTTCCAAATCACACGTGGGTAAGTAATTGTGATATTTAATATCAAAATTTTTATTAGTATATATTTTTTTTATTCATTGCAGAATAAAAATATCTATTTTTTTCATTTATGATTTAATTAATAAAGACAAATTTCCATTTATATCTTGAGAGAGATGAGTCTGGGCAAGAAAATTGTTTTGTCCTAATTTTAAAAGATCATTTAGGCTTCGTTTGATAACCATTTCGTTTTTAGTTTTTAGTTTTTGGTTTTTTGAAAATTAAGCCTATAATTATAAACACTACTTTTATCTACAAGTTTCCTCATTTTATTATCTATGTCTTTCCCTTGTTTTAAAAAACCAAGTCAAATTTTGAAAACTAAAAAAAGTAGTTTTCAAAAACTTGTTTTTGATGTTAGAATTTAGCTAGGGAATTCAAATGTATCTTTAATAAAGATAAAAACCATTGTAAGAAAATTGGAAGGAAACAAGCATAATTTTTAAAAACAAAAAATCAAGGCCCCGTTTGATAACCATTTTGGTTTTTGGTTTTTGGCTTTTGAAAATTAAGCCTATAAATACTACTTCCACCTACAAATTTCTTTCTTTTCCTAATACATTCTTTCCATGTTTTCAAAAATCAAGCCAAAATTTGAAAACTAAAAAAAGTAAACCCCGTTTGATAACCATTTCGTTTTTTGTTTTTTGTTTTTGAAAATTATGCTTGTTTTCTTTTAAATTCCATACCATGACTTTCATCCTTGTTAAAGATCTATTTGAATTCCTAGTCAAATTTCAAAAACAAAAACAAGTTTTTGAAAACTCTTTTTTCTTGTTTTCAAAATTGGACTTGGTTTTTGAAAACAAGGAAGAAAGTTGATATTAAAACAAAGAAACTTATAAGTGAAAGTAGGTGTGTATAAGCTTAATTTTCAAAAACCAAAAACAAAAAACGAAATGGTTATCAAACATGACCGTAGTTTTCAAAAACTTGTTTTTGTTTTTGGAATTTGGCTAGGAATTCAAATATGCCATTGACAAAGATGAAAACCATGGTAGGAAAATTGAGAGAAAACTAGCATAATTTTCAAAAATCAAAAACCAAAAATCAAATGGTTATCAAACGGGTCCAAATAATTATCAAACAGAGTCTTAGGAATTTGAATTATTTTATAAAAGCATACCTATGGGAAAAATGGGCATTGCCTCGGAAGCCCCCATCAAATACACTAAAAAAATGTTGTTTGTCACTTATTTCTCCATTTTAATTCTATATTGTTTTAGATTATATTTTTATGTCTATTTTCTAGCCATTTTTTACACCAATTTCTAGTTGTTTTGATGCTACTCTCTAACCATTTGGACGTTTTTTTTTTTTTTTTTGACAAATTCTGATGGCAATTTAGCAACAGATGTGTTTTATAAATAAAACTTATGTTGAGTAATATAGACAATGAATCTATAGTTTGCATATACTAGGATTAAAACTGTTCTTTCTGGAGGATTGGTTACCTAAAGACTATTGAGGATGGATGAAGGACATTTTTAACAAGGAAGAGTTAACTAAAAGCATCATTCTCATGTGGAAACTATGGGAATTCAGGAACAGAGCAGAATATCACAACCACCCAGCAGCAACAAAAATCATTCAGAGCAACATTGAAGCAAGCTTAATAGAATGGGAGTCCTCTTACCTCAAGACCCATTATCCGAATAGGCCAAGGAGCCCCGCGAGTCACGTCCACTGGGAGAAACCACCGCCGAACACCTGGAAACTAAATTCCGACGCTGCCTGGATTGAGAAGGAAGGTCGAGGAGGGCTCGGATGGATCGTTCGTGACTCGAATGGATCCTTGATCTGTTGCGGTTTGAAGCAAATCAGCAAGAATTGGTCCATAAAGAATTTGGAAGCGTGTGCAATGCTAGAAGGCATCAAACAAGTTTTGGATACCTGTAATCGGTTGGGGATTGCGCTGGAAGTCGAATCAGATGCGCTCGAGGTCGTCAATGTTCTCAACGGCTTGTCGGATGATCTTTCAGATTTGAAGGTTTTTACGGATGAAATCCAATCCCTTGCTGCCCGTGCGCCTTCCATGCGTTTTCTTCATTGTAATCGCCTTTTGAACACAAACGCGCACGGTGTTGCGAGAAGCGCCGCCGACTGTGGCCTATCATCTCTGGTGAGATCTAGCCTCCGGTCGCCTTCTTCGCAGGAAAGGGAGATGTTTTTTTGGGCTCTCCATATTCCTTTTTGTTTTTCCCTCCTATTGATGAGGGTAGGTGTACTAGTTTCCTATATTAATGAAGTCTCTTTTTTTTTTTTTTTTTTTTTTTTTTTAAAACTGTTTAAGTCTTATATATATTCGTTGTCAGTGGTATTATATATACTAGGATA
Source organism: Luffa acutangula (assembly GCA_036850905.1). Taxonomy (NCBI): domain Eukaryota; kingdom Viridiplantae; phylum Streptophyta; class Magnoliopsida; order Cucurbitales; family Cucurbitaceae; genus Luffa; species Luffa acutangula. The sequence goes on from CM072090.1 coordinate 9,302,910, forward strand.
TATATTCATTCTTTAAAAGTGAACAAAATGTAGTATATTCATCAAATTTTATGATTATACCTTGATATATACAAAGAATATATATTTCATTTGAAATAAGATGTTTACCCACTATTCAATAATAGTTAAAATTATACAAAAACAAAATATCTCCAATATTATATCCTATAATTGAATACTAAAATTTTGGTCCATTAAAATCTTGCCTACCGATAATTTTTTCGCTCTATTTTTCTTCTATCGAACCAAATTTTGAAGTGAAAGGTTATCTCAATATCTTCAATGATATGAAAACAATACATTCGGTCTTTTTCAATGGTTGTCCTGGTATATCTTTCACCTTATTTTATTTGTTTTCAAATAGACTTTTTTTTTTTTTTTTTTTTTTTTTTTTTTTTTTTTTTTTTTTTTTTTCAATAACTTGTCTCCCTTAACTACACAATATAACATACCTATTATACATCCACATGTATATTACTCGTATAGTTCTAAATATATGTGATAAACTAAAACATAAAGATGTTATAACTCATAAACATAAATAATATCCATACTATATAAATATTATCCCTTGTCATGTCTATACAGTATTTATGAAATACAATTGAAAACTTATTCTTTAAAAAAAATCTGAAAAATTATTTAATATAGGGAAAAATACACTTTTAGTCCCTAAGGTTTGGATTAGGTTTCATTTTAGTTCCTGAGTTTTCAAACTCGACAATTTAGTCCATGAGGTTTAGATTTAGTTTCATTTTAGTCCCTCCATCCAATTTTCCGTTAATAATTAACGGATTGCTGACGTGGCACTAATTTTTTATTTAAAAAAATGATTTTTTAATTTTTAAAATATAAATATATTAAAATAATAAAAAATATTATTATTTTATAAAATTTTTATTTCTTTTCCCCTCTCTCTCCTTCCCCTTCTCCTTTTTCTTCTTGTCCAGCCACCACTTGCTGGTGACCGCTGCCCGTCGGCCACCGCCGGCGGCCGGTCGCTGAAATTTTTTTTATTTTTTTTACCTCTTTCTTTCTTCTTTTTTCTCCTATCTCTTCTTTTCTTTCACTTCAAAAAAAAAAAAAAAAACCAAGAAGCTTCTTTTTCCGTTCACAGTCTTTCTTCCTCGTCGTCCCTCTCTCTTAGTGACCCTCTCTGTTCACCGTCCCTCTCTCACCTCAAGACCCACGATCCACGCGTTTGTCGGCAATTTTTGAAGGTTCCGGTGGCACGAGTCGTCTTCTTCTCCCCGAAATCCAAGCGTTTCAGATCTTCATCCTCGCGTTTCAGATCTCCTCGGCATACTCACGTTTCAGTCGATTTCTTCTCCCGGCATCCTCGCAGTTTCAAATCTACACCCATTTAGACAACTGACATCCTCGTATTTCAGATCTGCAGATCTGGGTTCGTTTCCGATCTGTAGATCTGGGTTCGTTTCCGACGAGAAGAAACAAACGAAGACGGCGACGAGACGAACAACACTCAAGGGGGCTGCGACGCTACACGTGAGGAAGAAGAAGAAAACTTCAGATAGGCTGGCAGCGCGAGCTTGATCGAACAAGGCCGGTGGGAATGGAGGCTGGTGCGAGGGAGACTTTCGGCGAAACAGAAGACAAAAGGGGGGCTGCTCGTCTAAAAGAGAAAGAGAGGAAGAAAGAAGAACAAAAAAAGGGAAAAAAAATCTCCGGCGACCGTGGGCGGCCGCCGGCGACGACGGTAACCGGCGAGCAACGGTGGTGATTGGGCATTTGGTGGGAGTGTTGAAGATGAAGGAGAAGGAGGTTGGTTGAAGAAGAAGAAATAAAAAATAAATAGAAATATATTTAAAAATTAATATTTTTATTGTTTTTATTTATTTTTTATTTAAAAAATGAAATTTTGATTTTTTTTAATAAAAAATTATTGCCACGTTAGCAATCCGTTAATTATTAACGGAAAATTGGATGGAGGGACTAAAATAAAACTAAATCCAAACCTCAGGGACTAAATTGTCGAGTTTGAAAACTCAAGGATTAAAATGGAACCTAACCCAAACCTCAGGGACTAAAAGTGTATTTTTCCTTTTAATATATTAGTTATATACACACAAATATAACTGTTGATGCCAAAATCCGGACAGAGGACTCACCTGACCTTCACGTGACACCAACAGTGAATTTGTAGAAGCTGAGGAAGACGTGACCTGCAAGACCAGCAAGAATCGCTGGACACCGGTGTGGTGTAGGCCACACCGCCTCCGATGCCTAAGTCAGGAAACTGAGCAGCTAGATAGAAGAGAAAGAAGTTGAGAATAGAGTTTTCGGCCCCCTTCTTCGATGGCGAAGAGGGGTATAAATACCTGCTCGGACTCCTAAGGTTTGGAGGCGTTCTGGGACGAAGCAGGCTGGACCAAGGCAGCTGGAAGCGGTAGGGGCCGAGCGGAGGCAAACGGACTCGGCCCGCGCAAACGGGCCGAGGCCGACCGTACGGGTCGGGCCACGTTGGCCCGGCCCATCGGTATGGTCTCCCTCTGGGTCCCTTTCCTGGTCCTATCTCCTCCCGATTGTCCCGTCAGCTCCTCGTACGCTGTGGTGGTCCAAAATTACCTATAACATTAAGCCCCCACTCTTGAATTGGGATTCAGGTGCAGCTTAGCGTTATCGGGTGAGCTCCTTAAGCCCGATTTAAGAGTAATGACCCTTGCCTTGGATTGGCTTATGTGTAGCTTTTGTTGTGATCCTACAAAATAGGATAGAAGTAGACGCTCCCTGACTAGGGGTTGGATGAAATGGAAATGAAAAAGGTGAGGGATTGCAAAAATGGTACTGGTCGGCCTCGGCCTCGGGAAGAGGCCGGGCATTTTTCTAATTTTGCTTAGGGGGCGTTGCCCCCGAACCCCCAGCGAGACCCCAGTGCTTGGTCATTCAGAGTGCTTCATTCCAGATCCAGGGCTTATCCATAAATAGTAACAGGAAAAAACATAAGCCCTCACAATCCTGCATTGAAAAGTTAATTTCTGCAAAAGAAAAAAATGAGAGAGGAGGCTAGGATCGGCCTTGGCCTCTGGCCTCTGTCAGCTCAACACTTAGTCCCCTGCATTCATATATCAGTCTTTACTGGAAAGTAATGGGAGAGTTGCACGATGATTACAACAAAGGAATGGAAGGGTATTTATTACTTCAAGCGTTGCATTTTTTCGAGCAAGAAGGACTAATTTCATACCTGGCCTTTTGAAGGTGGATGGTCGGCCTCGGCCTTGGCATGAGGCTGACCAGCTTCTCTGTACTGTTTGTTTGCTCGACAGCTAGGCTTATGTGTAGACTTGCCTGACCCTACCTTAAGCATCTCCTTGCAGCTTTGAGCGCTTCGACTGTGCTAAAAAAGTAAGTGATTGAGAACTCGAACCAATCATGCTGCTTTGAATGTGCGCCTGAGGGTTGGCTTCGGAACTGGGATGCTCGACCTCGGCCTTGGCATGAGGCTGAGCATTTCTTCTGTATCGTATTCATCCCAAGGGTGCGTACACTCTTTTGGGGAAAAAACTTGGGGAGGTTGAGGGCATGCGTCAACCTCTCTGCAAGAATTTAGTCTCTTTCCAAGGGAAAGTACGGAAGTTTGGCCTCTGCAAGAGTCACCACATCCTATGGAAAAATGCTTTGCACAAACACGGTATAAAGAACTTTATTAAATTTGCAAGTGTCAACATTGTACCATGGAGAAAAGTTGTGGACATGTGTTATACAAAATGAAAATAAGTAATTGCCCCAATAGCTCCACTGATATTCATAACGTTATCCTAACTTGAATAAGTAAGAAAGGAAAATCAGAATTTTTCGCAACATGACCATGATTATGATGGACTCGGTTTGTCCTTACTCCCAAACCCCCACTCAAAATATGCGTTCAATACCTTGGACATGCATTTTTTGAGTAAGGAGAAACTAACTTCGTACCTGGGCCTCTAGGGGTGGAGCTCGGCCTTGGCCTCTAGATGGTCGGCCTCGGCCTTGGCATGAGGACGACCAGCTCCTCTGTGTTGTTCGCTTGCTTGTTTTCAATTCCAAGGGTGCATGCACCCAGTCAGGGAAAACTTGGGGAGGTCGAGGAATTTCCCGAGCCCCCACTCAAAATACGCATTCCAGATTTAAAGAATTGCATTTTTTTTAGTAAGAAAATATAATGTCATACCTGGTCTTTTGAGGACAAAGTTCATTCTTGAAGCTGAGACAACCGGCCCCGACCTTGGCATGAGGTCGAGCCTCGCTTCTCCATCACTTGTTTGTTTGCCTCATAGTTGGACTCATGTGCGGATACTTTGTCTGCGAAGTGACTACCGGACTCAGTCAAGCCCCATTCCTTGTCTAATGGTCGGCCTTAGCCTTGGCATGAGGACGAGCATTTTCCCTGCATGGCTTGAGAAGTTTGAGGGAAGCTTGGGGAGGCTTTGGGATTTCCCCGGGCCTCTCTTCAAGCATCACTGTCATCCCAGGGGTGCGTACACTCTTCTGTGGAAAAAGCTTGGGGAGGCCTAGGAATTTCCCTGGGCCTCTCTTCAAGCGTCGTGGTCATCCCAGGGGTGCGTACACTCTTCTGGGGAAAAAGCTTGGGGAGGCCTGGGAAGTTCCCGAGCCTCTCTTCAAGCATCGTCGTCATCCCAGGGATGCGTACACTCTTCTGGGGAAAATACTTGGGGAGGCCTGGGAATTTCCCGAGCCTCTCTTCAAGTGTTGTGTTATTCCCGAGGGTGCGTACACTCAGTCGGGGAACAAAGTATGCTCAAACTACCTTCTATCATACTTCCACACAATTTTGATGGCGTATCAAACAACAAAGTATTTCAAAGGGAAAAACTGTAATCAAAAGCTTGAAGCTTGAAAATATAGCTAGGAAAAAATCATTGCAATATAACTAATGACCATGATTATTCCCAGTCCCCCACTAAAAAACATGTATTCAATACGCGATGCATTTTTTTGAGTAAGGAAAGACTTACTTCGTGACCGAGCTCTTGAAGGTGGTGTTCGGCCTTAGCCTCTAGGTGGTCGGCCTCGACCTTGGCATGAGGCCGACCAACTCCTCTGTGTCATCTGCGTACTCAGTCCGTGACTCGACTTACGTGCAGAGCGTTTCCCTTTCGGCTCGAACCGCTTCAGCTACGATAACAGGTCAAGTGTTGTGGTCTTCCCAGGGGTGCGTACACTCTTCTGGGGAAAAGCTTGGGGAGGCCTGGGAATTTCCCGAGTCTCTCTGCAAGCGCTGTCAAAACTTTTGAAACGAAATTTAGAGTAATTTATTTCAAATGAATCAATTACATTCCTGAGTAATATGCTATTGAAATGAAAGAAAGTCGATCAAAGTTTCAAGAAACTGGAAACTAAAGGACATAAGAAAAGGAAATCAATGTTCCATTGGAAGGGGATAGCTTGACCCCTCAAAGGCTCGGCCTCGGCCATCTCCCGAGGCCGACGTTGCTTGAGCCTTCCTGTCGATGTTCCCGAGCGCCATAAAGTAACATTCCCTCGACATTTTTTGCTCGCCATGCGCTGTTCCTACACCTTCTTCGGGTGGTCCTCCTAAAATTGTTTGTATTTCGAACAGTGGGTTGGCACCGCCCTTACCTTGATCTGCTGGCAGTGGCCTCTTGCTTCTGTCGTTCCCCACGAACCCCTTGAGGTAACCTTCTCGGATTAGGGCTTCTATCTCGTCCCTCAATTGTATGCATTCCCGGGTTGCGTGACCGTGGTCTCCGTGGAACATGCAGTATTTGTTTATGTTCCTCCTATCGGGGTCTGATCTCAACTTTTCTGGGCGTTTCAACAGATTTGTGTCCTGTATTGCGGCCAAGACCCGACGCTGTCTTTAGCTGCGAACTTCTGTTGGCCTTTTTGCGATTGGGCTTCTGCTCGGCCTCGGCCATTGGCCGAGGAGTGCTCATGTCGGATCTGGCCTACATCTTCTACCCGACATCCTTTTCCTTTATCTTCTTGATGCTGGTCGGATATAGTAGCTTCCCGGTTCTCTCTCTCCTTCTGCTGGTTGTCCTCTTGGGTTAGGTCCATAGCATCGTGGGCACACGGATCCTTACAACAGTCTTCGAAGTTAGGGTTGGCCTTTTCCATACCGAGGTCGACCCCAGTCTGGCTCGGCGCTTTCTGCTCATACCCGAGGCTTCCCTCTGGTTTCTGAACCCGATCCATCCTGCAGACCACCACTGATGTGCGATCCGAACTAGCAAGCATTCTTCCCCACAGACGGCGCCAACTGTTGATGCCAAAATCCGGACAGAGGACTCACCTGACCTTCACGTGACACCAACAGTGAATTTGTAGAAGCTGAGGAAGACGTGACCTGCAAGACCAGCAAGAATCGCTGGACACCGGTGTGGTGTAGGCCACACCGCCTCCGATGCCTAAGTCAGGAAACTGAGCAGCTAGATAGAAGAGAAAGAAGTTGAGAATAGAGTTTTCGGCCCCCTTCTTCGATGGCGAAGAGGGGTATAAATACCTGCTCGGACTCCTAGGGTTTGGAGGCGTTCTGGGACGAAGCAGGCTGGACCAAGGCAGTTGGAAGCGGTAGGGGCCGAGCGGAGGCAAACGGACTCGACCCGCGCAAACGGGCCGAGTGGTCGGCCTCGACCTTGGGCCGAGGCCGACCGTACGGGTCGGGCCACGTTGGCCCGGCCCGTCGGTATGGTCTCCCTCTGGGTCCCTTTCCTAGTCCTATCTCCTCCCGGTTGTCCCGTCAGCTCCTCGTACGCTGTGGTGGTCCAAAATTACCTATAACAATATATATAAAGAAATCGAGGATATCAATCTTCATTATGGAAGAAAGGCAAACAAAAGATATATATCAAAATGATATACCCATAAATAAAATCATACTAAGGTGGATGAACATTCTTTCTTCGATCTGCAACATTCTAAAGTTCTGAAAAAAAAAGACAAAAAAAAAAAAAGAAAAAGAAAAAAAAACCCTAATTTAGAGTTTCGGTGGTCACGATAAAGAAATCAATTTTGTGCTTTGATCTTATTTTTTCTTGTACGAAGAAGACAATTTAGAAGAAGAGAAAAGTCCAATTAACTTCATTAACAGAAAATTCGACATAAAACTTGTACTAATAACTAAGAGGTCTGACGTTCAAATCCCCCCGCCCCATATATTGTAAAAAGAAAAAAAAAGGGAAATTGTGCTAAATGACTACAAAAAAAAAGCATTCTTGATTTTTGGCTACGGAAGTTCGGATTTTGTAGGCATGGCTACCGAAATTTTAGGAACCATTTCCTGGATTTTTTTGGACGTTTTTACCCCTGGTATATACGATTATATACAAACGCCGTTAACCGTTTTTTTTTTGTTGCAAACGTCCCCTTTTTGCATGGTGGATGGATCCCTACTTACATGGGATCGGTTGGCGGTTTATTTTGATCATGATTTACCTATTTTTCAGGCTTAGGCTTATTAACGGTAAAAAATTATCTTTTTCAGCGGCATGAAGCAGTCAACAGATGGATTACCCAAAAAAAAAAAAAATACATCATAAACAATTCCATAGTTGTATGTAACAGTTCAATCTACACAGACAACATGCGTACGATATCATAGATGTATATACTAATACATACACGTTCACAGACAGACAATGAAGGGTATATAACTGTTCAAACACACGTACGTATGAGCATGTATGTATATAGATGTACGAGATAGTAGTTGTACATATCAGTATATAAATGTATGAGATCATGGATGTATATACTAATACATACACGTTCACAGGCAGACAATGTACACAGGCTTGCCAATACATAGATTGCAAGGTGCAGGGGGGTATATAACTCCTCTCACACTCTTTCATATGACCGCACCACAACATACTTTCCAGAGGAGTTTGCAACAACGATGGAATAGTATTTATCAGTACATACCGCTCTGGTGGGTTTGACCTCCTCACTTTCATCATTTTTTGTCCGTCTGTCCTTCTCTTTGGGTCTCTTCGCATCTTGGATGTTAATTAGGGAGTTTAATTCTCTAATTTGTAATTCACAAAGGGGTAATTATAACATGTTTTACACAACCTAAAGAGTAAATACAGAGTCTTACCTCCACGGGCTTAGTCTTTTTTGGTCTCTACTTACAATCGAGTGTAATATTCTCGAAATGCATGGAAGAAACGAAATCCCTAAAATCTCGGGGGAATGTATCAGTTTGTTGCTAATATAAGGGAATGAGAATGAAGTTGTTACCTTGGTTTGAATTTCTGAGAAATTGTACAGTCCTCGCGCAGAAGGATAATCGATGGAGAATGTGGGGCGAGTAAGAGTCTCGACGACGCGACGGAAGAAGGTCGTCGGCACGGTGGATATGGGTCGCGCGATGCGAGAGGTAGGGATTGGTATACACTCTGTGTTGAGGGTGGAAAATGGTGGGAAATGGAGGATTAAGTCTTTCAAGGGGTGGAAAATGGTGGGAATGGACGGTTGTGGAAGATGAAGATGGACGGACGGACTGGTGCATGAAGGCGGTTCTGGTGGGAGGGTGGGCGGTGTTATGACAACTCATAATTGCAGCATGTAATGTATCATAATTACTATGTTCTTATTTGTTTTTTAATTTTTCAGGTATTCTTAGTTGCAGGTAGTAAATCTTCCTATTGACAGGACTGTTATTTCCGATTAATGGAGTTCGACGGTGTTTCTCTCTACTGAGGGAGGTTGAACTTTGTACTCCTTCCCCAATAAAGGTATTTACTCCTTTTTCCGGGGAACAACTCTTTCCTATAGTAACAATATGATACATCTGATTTTCAAAATAGTTTTGTGTTCTTGGATTTTGTAATTTCAAACCTCCTAAAATGTCTCAAACTTATATTTAGGCGTATATTTTATCTCTCTTAAATTCTGATTTTGGTTTTAAACGTTAAGAACACGTTAGGAAGTTTGTTGGGGGGCATTTTTGTCTTGTACAAATAGAGATTTATTAATCCGTAAATCGTTTAGCCATCTATTTAATTTATAAACGTTCGTAGACATTTTTCAAGCCACCTATTTATTTATAATCATTTTTCTTATTGCCCAAAAAATAAAACTTCAGGTCCATCAAGAAGCCCATCTTTGTAGTTGTCCGTTTGAAAAATTTTCGAACGGCCCATTATTCTGATCCAAGGCCCACTGGACTCCGTGACACCCAGTAAAGTAGAAGGAAAACTGAGAAAAAAAAATTTGGCCCATGCAGGTCTCGAACCTGCGACCTTCGCGTTATTAGCACGACGCTCTAACCAACTGAGCTAATAGGCCATGTTGAAAGCAATTGGAAACAGAAAGATAAATTACATTATAAAAGAATTATACATTAATGGATATCGATCCTGAGTGAAGTGAAGATAATCAGTCCGATGGAAAACGTAACAGGGAGCGAATTGGCCGGCTTCGCAGTGGGGGCTCTGCTCGTTTGTGCCACCATTTCTGCTCCTAGAATCGACGCTTTCATCTCTTCTTCCCAGCGCAGGTTTTGTTCTATTCTTCCGATTATTCACTCCTCAAAGCTGATTTCCATGTTTTCATGTTCTGTGTTCTTGAATTCCTAAATTTCATCCAAATTTTGGTGGATTCTGTGCGATAATCAGATGGAGGATACGAATTGAACCGAACCGAGCTTATGAAGTTTATTCGTTTTAGTTTTTGTTAAATTGAGTCTGTTGGACACTGCTTGATTGTGTAGCACATTTGTGGATAAAGAAAGCCAAATTGGTTTCTGCTTTATGGTTTATGTTTTTTGGTTGTATCTTGTACTTGTACACTGAAATTTTACATGTGATTGATTTCCAAAGGGGAAAACAGAGAAACCAAAAACATGGATGGGTGATGTTCATATCTGATAATTGCATTTTGAATGGATACATTTTGTACCCTTTAGATGTTTTAGGAAGGTGGTTCTATCCCATATTCATTAGTCTCATTCATTCATTGAACCTCGAAAGATATCGAGAGTTTTAAATTGAACTTAATGTATTATGCTCATGTCCACTCCACTAACTTTCAAAGAGGCTTCATCCATCCGCTCTAAGATGGACTTCGAAAGATATCGAGAGTTTTAAATTGTTAAGTTTTCTATGTGAGGCTTTTTAGTATAGGTTTGGTTTCTGAAATCAATGTGATTATGTTCTCTGTTTGGACAGTTCCTTGGGCATGTGCAAGAGATGTGGAGACCTGAGGATGATAGCTTGTTCAAAATGTAAAGGAGTTGGATCAATCAAAGCAGGTGGACTGTTTGGTGTTAACATTCTTGCTGACTTTTATGAATCATTTGGCAAAGACGAATCGATTCCGCCTTCAATCCCGTGCACGAGGTGCAACGCCAAAGGTCGTTTCCAATGTCCAGATTGCTGCTCTCAAATGTCATGAAATTGATTTTTGTTCTTGGTCATGTAGAAATGAAACTTTCCATTTCATTCTGATGCTCCCATGTTATGGAAATGTACCAATTATAGCTTCTTAGATCAAAATTTGACTCATCATATTCTCTTCTCAGCCTTCTTTTTCCCCTTCCTACTTTTACCATTATCAATTTCATGAAGATTTTGAAGCATCTGCACAAAATTGAAATTCCACTAATGCAGATATATATGGTTATGGAGATTTCAACTTCATACAGATTTTGAAACTTTTTCACTATAAAGGGTCTGTGAAAAAGACCTGTCTTTGCTAAACATAGCAGAAAAGAGAGAAGCCAAGCCAAAGAATCTTTGTAGTGAGGTTCTTCCACTTGAGAATACTTTCTAAAGGTTAGCATTTATAAGAATATGAATATATGACATGAGATACAATAACTCCCAACTGTTTTTTTTAAGGATGATAAATATAGAGGTAGAGATTTGAACATTCAACCTCCCGAAAATGAGGAGATGTCTCAACCGCTCAACTTTGCTCGTATTGACTTTTGTTTTAACTTCCAATTTCATAGAATTCAATTCTAAATTTGATAGGTGATAGATTAAAAAATTATTAAGCAGTAATTTACATAAGTATCAATCAATAGAATAACTCTAAAATATAACAATAATGCACAAAACCAGTCAAAAAAATCAAATTGGTAAAATAATGCTAATTTTACAAATCAAATTGGTAAAATAATGCTCAAACATCACTAAAAAGTCAATCCATGGTGGCCACCTACTTAGGATTTAATATCCTACGAGTTTCTTTGACAACCAAATGTAGTAGGGTCAGACGGTTGTCCCGTGAGATTAGTCGAGGTGTGCGTAAGTTGGCCCGGACACTCACGGATATATAAAAAAAACCTCACTAAAAAGTATCCAATACAACCGGAATACTCAATACTGAAAAACTAAAACTTCGTGAATAATGCCCATAACTAGTACAAATCAATTCTTTTAAAAAGAATGAACATTTGACTAACTGTGGATTATGTTGAAGGTTCAAATAGAATGAAATTGAAAGTTTAAAATTATAATGACTCACTAAATCAAATATAGAAAGAAAGAATTATCGTGTTATTTCTTTCTTATTTCGTATGCGAATCATCGCGAAGCAAAAAAAAAAAAAAAAAAAAGAATTGCTGAAGGAATATTGAAAATATTAAATGTATGTAAGATGATAAGTGAAAATTATGGATCTAATAATGGTATAATTAGTAAGTCTAATAATGGGATCCAGATCAGGATGCCATATTGATAGAGAAGTTAGTGGGGAGTAATTAATTTCCTAAGATGGAGAAGATGAAAGAAAAAGTGTGGATGATTGGGACCAAACAAAAAGGGAAAAAGGAAAATAAAGTTGAACCCAAAAAAATGAGAGTTATTGCATTGCTCTTATAGCAAGCAATGGATGAAAGGAATTGATTGCCTTTAATCATACTTGATTATGCTTTTGTCTTTAGGTTCTTGTTTTGAAACTTTGCCCTTTATAATTCAATTAGTGATCTTCAAGATAGGAATATTTGTATCAAAGTTGATATTTAATTAGTTCAATTCAGATCTCAAAAGGAGATTATATGCTCATTGAATGGATATCTAACAATAACAAGGACTAAGAAATTGTGATTGGTTTTGGTGTTTCTCCCACTTATAACAGTGGTTTGCTTTTCTATATTAGCCCCTAAAACTCCAACTTCTACTTTTAGGAGGGTTTCAATTTTTATAAAAAACTTTCAATTTCATCCCAACTAAAGCTTAGATTTGGGTGTTTTTGTAATCTTTACTTTAGACTTGCGTAGGTGTTGCAGTTGTAACTTTTTTTTTTTTTTTTCCTTTTTACAGAGAAACCGTTACTTAATGTTGGAGGCCTTTCAATGATTTAAAATCAAAGATCTGGTAGACGTTGATGGGGCACATAAGAGATAGATGTTATTAAAATATATAGAAAATTCATGGTTATTGAGTTTCATCAAAAGTTGAGTAGATAAGAATACGAAGATGAGACTATAAGGGGCTGTTTGGCCCATGGTTTCAGAATCAGAACCATGAGGGTTTGTTCTGGCGTGTTTGAAAGCCTGGGAATCAAAAAACAGTGTTTGGGGTGGTGTGTTCTGAACCCTGGGAATCAGAAAACAGTGTTTGGGGTGATGGGTTCTGAACCCTAGGTTTGGACAGTTTTTTTTTTCTTTTATATTTTATATATATATTTTTTGGTGAATGTTTTATTAATTGTAAAGCCCCTTGTGTAACATAGATTAATTTTTAAGAGAATTTTGAATTAAGCATTTAATTTATGATATATACGAAGAATAAGAAAATTGTTTCTAATAATCAAAATATTGATTATCATTGACAAATTGAAAAACATAACATGAAATTCTTAGGCCCCATTTGAAAATTTAAAAGTTTGAAAACAAAAAAAAAATAGTTTTCAAAAAATAGTTTTTGTTTTTTGGAATTTATTTAGGAATTCAAATGTGTCTTTAACAAAGATGAAAATCATCCTAAGAAAATTGAGAGAAAACAAACATGATTTTCAAAATTCAAAAACCAAAAGCCAAATTATTAAATGGGGTTTAAGTTTGGTCATTTTTTCCATGGATCCACATGCAAAATTTAAATTCAAAACAACAATTCATTAATGTTAAATTAAAGTAGTTATTGAGACAAAAAAAAAACATGGTTAAAAATAAAAATTTGGAACATATAATCACATAATAAATAAAATAGAATCTATAGGCTACTTTAAAATGACTAAATTAAATATTAAATTATGTATATTTATATTATTTAAATATAAATAAGTTCAAAATAAATATCATATGTCAAAATAAACTTAGCTTAGCAATAATTGATATATGCCCTCGATCAAAAAGTTAGAGATTCGAATATTCCCACATCGAAATGTTGTTGAACTAAAAAAAATTGTACATATAATTTTTTTTTTTTTTTTTTTGAGATTACATATAAATTTGTTTTTTTGTTTTTGTGTATGTAATTTAAAATTAAATACTTTATTTACTATAGCGGATTTAAAATTAAATATTATTCATTTTATTTTAATAAATTCAAAATAAAATACTATTTATTTTTTTCATTCGGAATATTGTTAATTTGAAAATAAATGCATATTTTTTTAATACGTTAACTCAAAATTATATTTTATTTTAAAAATATTTATATGGGTAAGTTGGCTAAAATACTTTTTCTTATGTTAAAATTATAAAATTATATATATATATGTATTAAAATATTGTTAATTTAATATAGAGAAATGAAAAGAATTATGAGAAAAATGGAAAAAGAAATGATGGGAACCCACCAAATTTATGACAAAAATGGATAAAGTAATAGTGGGTCCCACCAACTTTATGGGAGAAAGAGAAATCATAGGTTTGAAGTGGTTTTGAGGTGAGTTTGGAGAGAAAAACCACGGGGGTTGGGTTTGGAACCCATGATGTTGTGATTACAATGGGGCAAACATGGTTTTGGGTTTGGAACACAAAACCACCCAAACCCAAAACCATGGGCCAAACACCCCCTAAGATTTTTTTCCCTTGATTTATGGGTATCCTTGTAAAAGTTGTGATTTGATGAGAAGGTTTACATCAAGGTGGTCCTCTCTCTCCTTTATCTCTTGTTAATCTATGATGAGAGGATATTTCTTACTTATCAAGTATGTTTTCTTTTAAAAATAATAATAACAATGGCTAAAAAGTTACTAGTTTACGCTACTATAATATATATTGATAACCTCTCTTTCTTGTTTTGATAAAATTTTCTTTTTCCAATTTAAGAAGGGATGAAGTGAGAAAATAAAAAACGTACTTAACACCTATGGTAAAGTTTTGAATGAGAAAGTTAACCTCTCAAAAAATTGGCAATCATATTTAGCCCTAAATCTAGAGTTAATACCTAGAATCCCTAATGTTCCTAAGGTGGCCAAACATGAAAATATCTTGAGTTACCTTGTATGTATCCAAGGTTGGAAGATATTTTTTTTAGAGCCATGGGCCTTTAATCAAGCATAAAAATGGAGTAAATGAAGGCAATGATCTGAGTTCACTAGAAGAGTTGGAAAAAACATTTGTAGAGTTAAATGTCATGGGATTTTTGTTTAAAAATAAATTTATGTGTAAACAAGCTTGTAGGATTTTTAGAAGCAAAATTCCATCCTTGCAAAGGCCCTCTAAATGCAACTATTTTCAAGCTAGTTCTTTCCTAAATTGCTCTTCAAGGATATCCTCATGTTCTTTCAGAAATATCACTTGAGAGAGAGATTTTAACCAAGATTATTTTCCAAGTAGAAAGGAGGGAGATGAGAATCTCATTTCTATTTACAATAATAAATGGAATTTTCATAGAGAAATCTTTCAACAAGATCACATGCTTCCTATCCTCATTAAGGACAAACCAAACTTGGAAGAATGATAGGATTATCGAATCTTTAATTTTGTGATGGACAATGTGTTGATAACTGATAACACTCTTGTTTTCGAGGACTATTTAGCTATAAATTTAAGTTTATTATTTCTTGTACTATGAATCTATTTTGATTTTAGTTCATGTTTAATCTATCCAAATTATACAAGAATGTGAAAAGCATATATCTCTTACCGTGTTGTGCTAAATAAGCTTTAACTTAGTGTAAAAAGAATGAATTTACAAGGTATTTAATTAGTAGTTGTAGTTGCAACTTCTGCAGGGCAAAACCAACAATTGGTTGCAGCCTCACCTTTGACTACTTCAACAAGAAATCAATAGGTCAAAACAGATTACGTTGAATTTGCTACTAATTGACGGGAACGTGTGTCTACTATTTGGAAAAATCTTTTGAAATGTTCAACCATAGTGCAAGTGCTATACACTATCAGTAAAATGGAAAGAATTCCAAGTATCGAATTTCACGCAAATGCAATTGAGGTAACAAATAAAAATAGTTGAGGATTTGGTTGTTAAAGAAGTAAAAGTTAATAATGGAAAGAGGGAATTCAAATGTATTTCTACCTTTAGAATCAAAATACTGTCCATTGCATAATATCCTCTACAATGAACTAGATTCTTCTCATATTCATGCTCAATTTGTCTACAAGGACTATATGTTCACATTATTGTGATTGCTTTGCGGTTGCAATTGGACTTTTCCACAATTTCAACACAAAACTAAAAAATCACTTAATTTCTACCAAAATTGATTCTTTTTGCATTAAATTTAGTCCATTTCTCCACTTCATCGCTTGAAGTATACAATCATTGAGAGAAAGAAACACTAGAAATAGTTTAAGAGTGAAAACTTCTCCACTCTTCTATCTAGACCATTCAGCTCTTAGAGTCAAAAGTCTTTGACTTGTAATAACTCAATTTTCCTTCACAAAGGAAGAATTGAGTTTGTCAAGTGGAAATTAGCCAGTTCTTTCTTTCTTTTCTCAATTGTCCTTGTACTTAGATTGAAATTTACATGATTTCATTTGTCTATAATCATGTTAAAGTATTTTGTCATTGAAGATTAGTTTCATTACCCGCATTATAAACTAAATATTTTGAGATTCAATCATGTGGATGTCCTAAAGGATGTACCATCTTAAATTATAAACTCACTATAATGTCTAACTACCCTTGTGTAGCTTGGTTTTATTGATTGTTTCATGTTCATTTGTCTTGAAAGATGCGGTTGTTGCGCTCGAGCCATAGGTTCCAAAGAATAGCCATAGTAATATGCATGATAAGGAGATCTCTTTGTGAGCAAGGCGTGAGAGCAAAAGTGACATCACATAGTTGATCGAACTATGGAGGCATGAGGGTATAAGTAGCAGAAGTGTGGTGAAGAGAGTCCCACAAATCTCTAGACCAAGGACAGTGAGCTAAAAGGTGATCAAAGGATTTAGAACATCACTTGCAAAGAACATATGCTTGGATCAAGGGCTTATCCTTAGATCTGCATGGGTGAGAGTGACTCAGCATCGTTGATTCAATAAGCCTCCCATTTCAGGGATAAGAACGAGTAGATAGCTGGAGACATAGTCATAGTCCTACAAGATGGAATTCGGTCCTACCCGTCTTTAGGAATAATAGAGAGGTTGTTCCCTTAAGTGCCGACTCCAGGTCTTGAACAAGGGGCCCCACCCTCTCATTGGTCCGAGAGGGACTCGGTTTGGTGGTTGTACCAAAAACCAATTGTTCATTAGAGGATCAATGAGACTTAAGAAGCAAGAGTAACTTTAGGGGTAAAACGGACATTTGATCCAGCTGTAGTTATGAACAACCTATGAAGGATCGGCTTACTTATCATGGTTATATCGGGTGGACAAAAATATATCTACAGTGAGGGGAATGCAACTATCGAGCTATAATGGAGTGTGCCAGTAGTTAACAAATGCTGATTAACTAGGTTAATGAGTTTAGTTGGTTTATCTCGGATCGTTGGAGTCCATAATCTGTAGGTCCATTAGGTCCCCTGCTAACTCATATGGACTAAACCTTAGAACAATATGATGAGAAAATTTGAAGCATTTAAATTCAATTTAGGGAGTTAATGTCGATTATATGCGATAATATTGACTAGTTTAATTATCAATTAAACTTTAATTTGAGAAAGTTGGAATATTTAAATATGATTTAAATATTGTAAATATGTATACGATACATATTTTGATAAGGATTCACATTGAATTGATCAGGTTTAAGCAAGGTTGGGATTAGTGCATTATTTATTTTAATATGAGACATTAAAATTAAAACAAGTATAATTAATTTTATTTAATTTATTTGATTTAAATTAATTTCATATAAGTTTAATTTAATTAATTTTAATAAAGAATTTATTTTTCAAAGAAATTGAAGAGGCAAAAAGTAGGGGTGAGCAAAAAATCCCCGAAAACCGAGCCGACCTACCTAAACCGACCGAACCGACGTCGGTCGGTCGGTTTTTTGATAGGGTCGATCGAGGTCGGTTTTACACATGGTAAAATCGACCTGTCAGTCGGTCGGCTCATCCAAAAGAGAGAAAACCACTCAAACCAACTGACATAATTTTTTTTTTAAAAAGTAACAGTCAACCATCAATTCACACTGCAACCCATTAATGGGCCTGCAACCTTGCCTCCTAATATTTTATTTAAAAAAATTATTTATTTTTTTTTCAAATTTTCTCCACTCCATCCCTGTGATTCATCTTCTCCCATTTTCCAATTCTTTTCCCTATCTTCTTTATTTCCTTCCTCTCTTCTACTCTTTGCAATTTCTTCTTCTTCTTCTTTTTTTTTTTTTTTTCATTTCTTTCTTCTTCCTTTTCTAATTTTCCGTTTTTTCCTTCTTTTTCTTTCTTTCTTCTTTTTCTTTTCTTCTTCTTCTTTGTTTTCATTTCTTCCTTTCTTCTTCTTGTTCTTCTTGTTCTTGTTTTTTCTTACTTTTTCTTCTTCTTTTTGTTTCTTCTTATTCTTCTCTGTTTTCATCTCTTCATTTCTTCTTTCTATTTTATCTTCCTTTTTTCTCCATTTTTTCCTTATTTTTGTCTTCTTGGCGGATTCAAACTCCAGAGTTTATTTTTTTTGTTGATTTTCTTCTTTCACTTCGTCAGAGTTTTTAAACCAGCCATAACCCATTGACTGCCGGTGTAGTCGGTCGGTCAATGTAGCCAACTTCTTCCAAACCGACACCGACCGACCGATGATCGACACCGACCGACCGACCGATGATCGTCCCTAGCAAAAATCATAAAATTGCCACATACTCTATGACTAATCCAAGATTTTTAGCTTGTTGTCCCTTTTATCTTGTATTTAGATGCATGAATTTCACCTTTTTAATGGAGGATTTCAGAGGTGAATGTGGATGATGAGAAGAGTAGAGAAATGCTACTGGAATCTCTTGAGAACTCTTAAATGAAACTCTCTCAAACCTATCTCCTTTCCCTCAAACTACATCACGTTCTTGGCTCCCACAAGTCATTCTAAGGCCGAAGGATAGCGGGAAAGACTCTCGTGGTAGTCCCAAGCCTGTTCGTGTTAAGATTACATCAACAGAGTAGCTTGATTTCGTCCAAAAGGTTTTTTTTTCTAGCATGCTTTAGGTGTAAAATTAATGAAATTGTGTTGCTTTCAATCCAAATCGCTTTCGCTAGAGTGTTATACAGTCCTTTAGGCAATATCGATCTCATTGACGTTACAGTTCACAATACTATTCCTGAAAAAATCGTGAAATATTGTCATAATAGAATCTTTGAGGGTGTTCCATGATTTTTTTTTTGTAGAATTCGATGGTGAAACCATTCAGCTCCGGGGCTTTATTGCTGCCAAGATTTTTCAAGCAAAGAAATACTTCCTGTTTAGTAAACGGTCTAGTCATGAGGTTGGCTTGTTGCTGGTTGATAGGATCCAATTAATATTGTCAATGATCCAACCATCATCAGGAAAACTTTCATATATGTTTCTGTAGTGATTTAGAGTTTCCCAATCAATTTGAGAGTCCTCTTGAAGGCAAGTTCCATTTAAAGAGTGAAGCTCTGTGATCATCTAGGTTTGCATAAAAAGTTGAAATCAATATTAAAAAGGTTGGGTGATATACGATTTTCACAAAATCAATGTAGGAAGAAGAGCATAGACATATGACTTCGTTGATTGACCTTAGACATAGGTTAACACCTATAGGATCAACTCATAGTTTTGAGACTACAAACACTAATTGAGAGAAAAGCCATAAAAACAACTAGATAAAAGGGAAAGAAAGGGATAAAACTTGAATCCATTGAAACTGTATGTCCCCATCACGATATCCACGCCTTCTCACTGGATTCCCGCTCCTTGTCCTTGCTTCAGCTCCCACCAAAGGTCTCTAGTTGGAATTAGGGCTAAAATCTAACCAAATGGACTCCCCTTGGTCGTACAAGAATAAGTTGTATTTATAGAAAATTGTCAACAACGTCGCGACGCTGTCCCTTTGCCGCCCATTCTACTTAAGGAAAAATCTATAGCATCGAGACACTATGGGCACAGTGTCGAGACGCTATCTTGATTACCGTCCAAATCAAAATAGGAATTTAACTACCGTTGAGATGCCAAAAAAGCAGCGTCTCAACACTAGCTCTTGGGTTTGCCTCAATTGATAGCCTCCAACTTTGATTCTTTTTCGTTTCCTTGGCCTCTTTTAGCGTCCCAAACACCCGATCAACTCCAATTTTTCAAATTTGATCCAAAACTCAACTTCCTACAAAATAAACATTAACATGCAAAAATCGGCCAAATAGTACTCAAAGACCAACAAAAATGAACAAGAAAAAATAGCTTGCTATGCGCGCTATCAAACATCCCCAAACTTAAGCTTTTGCTAGTCTTTGAGCAAACTAAAAATTAAGCACAGGTTGTAAATAGATGCAACAATCATAACTCAATCCTCAAGGCTCACAAGTCAATAATTAAGCATTCAAGATACATGCACATAAGGCCCAATGAAGGAGACAAATCAAAAAGGATAGTTTAGCCCAACATCTTATAACCTAAAAGGAATAATCAATAAAAGAATCGAAAAGGTGAAAATAAAAATCCCCTAGGTGTTGGAAGGGCTTGCTCCATCGCCTTTGGCTGGATCCCAGTTTATTTTGGGGAATGGTGGAAGATAGTTGTCGAGATCCTCCACCAAATTCTCCAAGATACCCCTGACCACTCCATGTCGAGCTTTAACATAGGTTCGATAGTCTTTATACTGGCTTCTAATACGCTCCAAATCTCCCCTCAAAGCCACCAAATTATTCTCAGGTTGCGGCTGAGGAGCTGGAGGTTGTTGTTGTTTTGTGGCTGCATCTGATGGATTTTGCGATGGGTTTGCGGTCGCATCTTCTTTTGCTGCAGTGGCTTCCTTTGGAGGCTTTGATACTTGAGCTGCAGGAGGTGTTGATTGAGCTTTCTTCTTTGGAGAAGTTACCTTTTTTTTTTTTTTTAATTGGCTACGAGCTTCTTGATCAAGCTTAGGTCAATTGAAGTCCGAGCGACTTCTTTTTCTTCTTTTTCCTCTAGCTCTACCCCTGCAAGCCTACACAACTTGGTGTTCAATGTTGGGAAGAACAACCTTCCCACGTTCTTGTGCCCACAAGAGAGGATCTCTGTCCATATGATCCATCCGAGATTGAGATCCAACCCCTTGTGCATGTTATACAACAACATGACAAGCTCCTGAGAAATTGTGGTGTCATGTGTTGTTGGCATGACCCTGTTTTTGATCACATAAAGCCAGACTGCTGCCTCTGGCTTTAAGTCTCCAGATAATAAAGTCCTTATTTCGGTCCTAGACTCTTTCCACTTCACTCCCTCGTGGGCCACCATAGATAGGGCCTCTACCAGCTGCTCAGTTGTAGGTTCTTTAATGGCTACGTTGCCAGCTGGACATTTGAGGGATGACAATCAAAAAATCTGATTGATTTACCTTTCTGAGAACTTCACCACTCGGCCTCGTAGGAGCATAGTCGTCTGCATCTCTTCCTCTATTTGTGCATAAAATTCACGTACCAGAGGGATAGATGTTGCCTTTGGCTCGTTGCACAGTCGTTCCCAACCATACCTGCACAAAATGCTTCCAATGAAAGTTGGGAGAGGTCTCGTCTTAGTGAAAAATGCCTTCTAACACACCAGGACCTGTTTCTTCATAATTACCAGATGGGTCTGAGTGTCTGGATGGGGCTCTACTCGTACTTCCACTCTCGACTACTTAGTTGGAATCTTTTTTGGCGGAGGAATGAAGGGTTCTCCCCTCGCAAGTGGTGGTGGTAATGGTGTCTTGGCTCAGGGAAGCACAAAAGTCGCTCCCCTAGTGCTCAACCTCCTTAGGGAAATGTTTTTCTTTTTCTTCTTCTTAGCCTTCCCTTTGGCCTCACTGTCAGTTCCTTCTCTGCCCTATTGGGCATTTGGTCTCTAGAGATCTCTTGGACCTCATCTTTATCAACTGGAGCCTGCTGCTCCTTCTCTTGCTCATGCTCGAACAGGTCATCGAGCACATTTTCTTCCTCCTTTGGTGGTGTTGGGATTTGCACATTAAATTGCACCTCAGGAACTGGTGCAATCTCTAGGTCTTGCTTAATCTACGCCACATTTGAGGCTACAAACTCCCCTGCATAAACTGTGGATTGGCCTTCAGAAGCGGGCACAATCTTTTCTTCTTCCTCATTCTCAGTGGCATCCATTGAGTCTTTCAAACAGGAAGCTGCAAAATCCAGAGCAACTTGTTCTTCTTTTTTTCTCTGTTTTTTCTTAGCCTTTTTCTTGGTCTCTTTCTTCTTTCTTCTTTCTTTAGCCCAAAGTTCATCTCTAATTTGGGCGGTCCTGGCTTTTGCTAGCCAGATGGTGTCGGCCACTACTTGATTTCAGTCTTTTTTCTTGGGCTTTTGCTCCAACTCTAGACCCCATCGTGTTGATCTTTTGGCTCTATGCTTAGAGGGATTCGTGGCCGAATTTGAAGTCTGGACCTGCATTTGCATCCCAGATGTAGGCACATCCTTTCTGGTTAGTGCCTCAGGAACTGACACCGCTTCTTCTACTTCGGTAGTGTTTGCAGTCGCAATTTCAGGCCGACCTGCATACAGACTCTCAGGTTGCTCCACATTTGCGGCCGCAACCTTGATGCATGGTTTAGTTTCATCCTTCATTTTTCTTCGAAAATATTTCACTCCCACATACTTCTCTACTTCTTCCCTCCCCTTAAGTCGTATTGCTTTCGATTTAAAGATCAAGGGCACCTTCTCTTCTTCTTCCTCCTCTTCGGCTTCCATAGCAGCGTCTTCAATGGCTTGACGACTCTTCTTAGCAGCTCTTCTCAATTCATCCTCCCATTCTCTTGAGAGCGTTCTTGCACGATTTGATTGTCGGGGAGGCTTACCTTGAGTTCTCGACCAAGTAGAGGCCGAACGAGTTACTTGTCGAGTAGTCGCTTGCCACGAAGGAGGATAAGGGCGAGAAACCACCTTCAACCTCTCAAAAGAAGAACCTGTTGAAGGTTTTTGGGTTGAAGCGGGGTTCTTCGGTTGAGAAGTAGAGTGGGGCTTCATCTTTTAGTGCTTTTTTTCTTGGGTCTAAGACACAAGGTACCGTCGGTGACTTCTGAATTGGAATGGCTTGCTTGCTGGAGATGATGGTGGTCAGAATAGTTGGTCGAAGAAAGCGTGGGGCTTGGCGGGTGCTTTGGGCTTGAGAGAGACGTTGAGGGAGTTCTAGAGATAATTTACCTAAGTCAAATCCTTCACTATTTAAACGTTTCGAACTTCCCTTAAATGATTTGACGATTAAATGACGTCACTCTGGGCCCTCTGATTTTCCTCGAATTGCGCCCGCAAATGCAGCACAAATTACTACCTGAAAAATTTTCCTTATTTCACACACGGTAGCTTTGCGACCACAGTTGCATCGCAAATCCTGCCCTTTTTCCAATTGTTTTTTTCTGCACCTTCATCTTTCTACACACTTAATTAAAATGATTTGATCGTTCACACAGGTTAAGTGTTCAAAATTGAAGAAGAATTTCATAACTTTGAAGAAGAACTAAGATAGAATTTTGGCAAATCATGAAAATGCAAGCCTTGATTCTCGAGACTTGATTTTCTTGTTTTTTCACCACTCTAGACATTTTTGCTCAATCTTTTTGAAATTTTGATTTTAACAAGAGAAAAGAAAAGAAAAGCAAAGCAAACAATAAAAAGATACAAAAGAGGAAGAAAACAAAAACAACTGCAAAATACTATACATATTTACTCAATCTCATACTCGAATTACTTGGGGTCAATGGTGGCCTTATCTCTGCCTAGGCCTTCTCTTTTCGGGTTCTCCGTATTGCTTGGTAGGGTTCCTATTGGTCTATTCCTCATTTCCTTAGCTAACTGCCCAATCTGAGATTCAAGACTCCTCAAGGAAGTTGTTTGACTTTGAATTACGACATCGTTCTTGGTCATTAGTTCCCTCATAAGATTCTCCAAGTTTGTTGTTGATTGGGGTTGCACTTGCATTGGCTGTTGCATTTGTGGTTGCAAAGGTTCAGCTTGACCATTAAATCCGACTGGTCCTCCCTACTTAACAAAAGGGGTTGTATTAGATGTACTTGCATTTTGTCCTCCCCAAGATAAGTTAGGGTGTTGTCTCCATCCTGGATTATATGTGTTGGAATAAGGATTTATTCTATTCTGCGCACCTACAAAACATACTGAAGCTGGATTTTGAGGACAATTTTCAAATGAGTGCTCTTCATTGCAAGTAGTGAACATGGGGGTTTCTTGCCTTCTAGAGTGGGTTAAAAATATGATAGAATTTAGCTCTAGAATACTATGCAAGTGCACATAGTCTGTAGCAAGTGATAAGTAATTTATCGTATCCACGAGGTTTTGAATAACCTTCACTCTACCTATCTTGTGTAACTTTTTAGTGATTTCAAGGTTGTTAAAATGATTGGTTTTGAAATAATGTCGAAGTAGTAGAAATAACAGAGCAGATTGTAAACGGATAAAGTAGACAAATTGGAAACAGACGTTGGTTAAGATTTCTGTAATTGTTAAAAATATGCTCTAACAATTATATTGATCAGGCATTCTCTTGCAGTCTTATCAGCAGGATCCTCCCGGAACTCTGAGTCTTTTGGAATGTGTTTCAACTCCAATGACGCTCTACCGATCAAGCACTAGGCAACTGGTTATCCCTAACTCAGTCACTTGCGTCCACCAACACATAATGGTTTAGTGTGATTACATGCCACACATCCCTTAAATCATCCCTGAAATTAAGAGAAGGTATTCATATCGGCTGGCTAGGCGGACATAAAATAAGAATAAACACAAGTAATCAACATGCTCAAAATCAATATAAATTGCTAGATTATGAAGTACAACAATTACATAGTCCTAACCAACACCTAAAGTAAATTAGTTCATGGAATGAAAAGCAACACACATTACAATCTGTTCACGTGCATCCATAACTACAAACTTTTACAAGAAAAGATAATATCCCTTGAAGAAATCCGTAGTTGATGGTCTTCTTGAGTCTCCAATTGTTCCTCCTTTATTCTGCTCCAAGAATGAAAAAAATGGACTTTCCTCCTCGAATTCATTGACTTGAGACGACTCTTTCCTTTTATAGAGTGGAGTCAACCCTAATTAGGTCAAAGATTACACGTGGAAGGATCTCCAAGCTTCCTAGATCTGAGATTGCTTTAGAAAACACCACCTCATTAATGAATCACGTGCAACTCACGTGGCCAGTTTTGCTCCTAGCTTTGCTGGATCATAGAATTTTCTCCCTCAAGTCGCTCAACATTATTTTCTCTGCAAAAGAACTTCCAAAGCATCCATTCTTCTAAATAGGGTACAACATATAACATTCATCTAATAATACACCTATTTGGCACAAATGGCACACAAATCACTATAGAAATACGACCTAAATAACTCCCTTTTGGAGAGTTATCAGTTACCTGTCAAAAGCAATCTAGTTTCTTCTTCAAATCTGTGTTTCCAACTTAGTCTCTGTGGGATCGATACCTTTGGAATACTTCCAGAGATTTTATTACTACATGCGATAGTGTATACTTGCACTTGGTTGACTGAATCCATCTTTAATTTCTATTTTCAATATTTCCAAACATCCATCTCAATCCACATCACATCAAGTTTTTTGCACCGATGACGAGGACTAAAAGTGAAACCAGTTTTTTTGTTTGTTGAGATTGCGATTCGTTTGCCATTTCTATCTCAAGAGGACTCGACTTTGATTTGTAGTTTTCTTTTTCTTTTGCAGGTTAAAGTTAGTGCATGAGCAAGGGGTATCAATTCCTTGAGATAGATCCTGAGATAGAAAGAACCTTTTGTCAACGTCGTAGAGAGTAGAGGCGAAAGAAAAGGGAACAATAAGAGTTGAGCGCACGGGAACCTCTTGAAGAAGCTTCCTATATAAAGGAACTTCCAATGGACCAACCTAGAGTCGATCCTCCTATTGACCCACATAATCATGGAATGGAGCAGAATGGTGGGAGAATACCTCCAGCACCTCCAGTTCCACCAGTGCCACAAAATGAAAATTCGATCTATATTGTAGAAGACCGCAATAGAGCAATAAGGGATTATGTCTTACCAATTTTCCAAACTCTGAATCCAGGAATTCTTGAGCCACTGATAGAAGCTCCACAGTTTGAGTTGAAACCTGTGATGTTTCTAATGCTCAACACCATGTGCCAGTTTTCAGGACTTCCGAGTGAAGATCCACATAAGCATATCAAGAAATTTTTAAGAATTTGTAGTTCTTTTAAACTAATAGCAGTACCAGAAGGCACATTGAAACTAAGGGTCCGTTTGGAATACATTTTAATTAAAATTTTTTTTCGAGAATGTATTTTTTTTTAAAAAAACATTTTGTATAAAAAATGTTTAAAATTTAAACATTCATATGTTTGGTTGCATTTTCTCACAGGTATTTTTATACACAAGTTATTGTATACTAAAGATTCTTTTTAAAAAAGTTGGTTTCAAGTGTTTCTCTCAAAATGATATATTTATCAATCTCATTTTCTGATAAATCATTTTTAGTGGTTGTCAAACACTATAATTTTTTTCAAAATGATTTTTTTTCTTCAAAATTAAATGCTTGAAAAGTTAAACCAAACATACCCTAAAACTTTTTCATTTCTCATTGCAGGGAGATGCTAAAGCTTGGTTGGATTCATTTCCACCAAACTCCATCACATCTTGGAATGACTTGGCAGAAAAGTTTCTAGAGAAGTTTTTTCCGTCCAATAAGAATGCTAAGTACAAAGTAGAAATCATTTCCTTCAGACAATCATACAATGAGCCTTTAGATGCAGCTTGGGAGAGATTCCAAAGGCTAGTCAGAACGTGTCTTCATCATGGATTGCCTGCTTGTATCATTCTTGAGCATTTCTGCAGGGGGTTGGATCAAACTTCAAAAGCCTTAGTCAATGCGTCTACAAATGGATCTTTTTGAAGAAATCTGCGAATGAAGCACATACCATATTAGATACAATATCCACAAATAACCGACATTGGGGCGAGACTGAACCTACAATTTTGAAGAATCCAGTAAAAGCTGTAGAGACGGAAGCAAACTCAACCATGCAAGCTCAGATTAAAGCTATTCATAGCATGATGATGGGCTTGACTATGGGAAATCAAGCAAACATCGCTCCCGCAAATGCTATCTCTTCTCCTTGTTGTGATATTTGTAGTGAAGAGCATATCACTGATAATTGTCCACTAAACCCTGCATCTGTTTTTTTATGTAGGACCACATGGAAAATGAAATCCGTATGCAGCTACGTACAACCTAGGGTGGAGACAACATCCAAACTTCTCATGGGGAGAACAAGCTAGTACCAGTAATGTTGGTACAAATCAATTCAGAAAAGCTTCAATAGGATTTACAACTAGTAAAAAATCAAAACGCTAGCTAAGAGTCAAATCAAGAGGCTCTAATCAAAGAATACATGGCAAGGAATGATGCCACTATAAGGAACTTGGAAGTGCAGATTGGACAAATAGCTCAAGAGATCAAGAACAGACCCCAAGGGACATTGCCTAGCAAAACTGAAAATCCTCACCGTGAAGGCAAGGAACAATGCAAAACAGTTACCTTAAGGAGCAGATTAGAGTACGATGGACCAGAGTACCCCATAAATCAAGAAGTTAGGAGGATCCCAGAAGATGTTTCAGAGAAATCCACAGAAAAGAAGTCAGAAGTCAATACAGAAGTTTGTCAGAATAAAGAAAGTTCAGAAAAGACCAAGGAGCCAGAAACCTTGGAAGAAAAGATTGAAAGTTCAAGTTCAAATAAAAAACAAGAAGTTGCGACTGCAAAACCTAAAAAGTTAATTATTGATCCTGATTACAGATCACCACCACCTTATCCTCAAAGATCCAAATACGCATCACAAGATACACAGTTCAAAAAGTTCCTAGACATTTTAAAGCAACTCCACATCAACATTTCGTTGGTTGAAGCACTTGAGCAAATGTCGAACTACGTGAAATTCTTGAAAGACATCCTGTTTAAAAAGAGACGATTGGGAGAGTACGAGATAGTTGCACTAACAGAATGCTCTAGTGCATTGGTTAAAAGCAAGGTTCCTCCCAAGTTAAAAGATCCAGGAAGTTTCACTATCCCTTGCTCCATTGGAGGACGAAACGTTGACAGAGTACTATGCGATCTGGGAGCAAGTATAAATCTGATGCCATATTCAGTTTTCAAACAGTTAGGTATAGGAGAAGGCAGGCCTACGACTGTCACCTTACAACTAGTGGATAGATCATTAACACATCCCATTGGCAAAATAGAGGATGTACTAGTCAAGGTGGTCAAGTTCGTATTTTCAGCGGACTTTATCATATTGGACTGTGAAACAAACAAATAAGTGCCTATTATTTTAGGTCGACCATTCTTAGCGACTGGTAAGACCTTGATCGACGTGCAGAAGGGAGAATTGACCATGAGGGTCAATGATCAACAAGTTACCTTCAATGTCATGAATGCGCTCAAATATCCAAGAGATTTTGAGAAATGTTCAGTAATTGATGAAATTGACGAGCTTTCTTTATCTACTTTGCATGAATTGCTAAAATGGGAGACGCTGGAATTTTTGCTTGAAGATGAAGAACAAGAGTAGGTAGGTCGAAAAAAGATTGAAGAAATAGAATAATCAACCAAAAGTGGATCTGCAGTAGCACAAATAGAAGCATTGAGAGATTCCTTGGAGTTAAGCTAAGAAGAAATCAAGTCGCGACAACCATCCATGATTAACCCTCTAGAATTAGAACTCAAATCGTTACCAAAACATCTGAAATATAGTTACCTTGGAGAAAATAAAACACTACCAATTATTATCTCAACTTACCTCACTAACGAAGATGAAATGTCTTTGCTGCAGGTCCTATCTAGTCACAAAAAGGCAATAGGTTGGACAATCGCAGATATTCAGGGAATCGACCCATCGTTTTGCATGCATAGGATCAATCTTGAAGAAGGTGCTAAAAATTCCATTGAAAGTCAACGAAGGCTGAACCCTATCATGAAAGAGGTCGTCAGAAAGGAAATTCTCAAATGGCTGGACGCAAGAGTTATATATCCTTTTTCAGACAGTAGTTGGGTCAATCTAGTGCAAAGCGTCCCCAAGAAAGGAGGAATGATTGTAGTGGAGAATGAGAAGAATGAGTTGATTCCAACGAGAACGGTTACGGGATGGCAAGTCTGCATTGACTATCACCGACTCAACAAAGTAACAAGAAAGGACCATTTCCCATTACCGTTTATAGATCAGATGTTGGACAGATTAGTAGGAAAGGATTATTATTATTTTCTTGATGGCTACTCAGGTTACAACCAGATTACGATAGCCCCAGAAGATCAAGAAAAGACCACATTCACATGTCCATACGGGACGTTCGCTTTTCAAAGAATGCCATTTGGACTCTGTAACGCTCCAGCCACCTTTCAAAGGTGTATAATGACAATATTCTCAGATATAGTGGAGCGAACGCTGGAAGTTTTTATGGATGATTTCTCCAACTTTGGAGAAACTTTTGCAATTTGCTTATAGAATTTACAGTATTGGAAAGATGCGAAGAAACAGACCTGGTGTTAAGTTGGGAAAAGTGCCATTTTATGGTACAAGAAGGAATAGTTCTTGGACACCAGATTTCCAGAAATGAATTTGAGGTAGACTAGGCAAAGATCGAGCTTATATCCAAACTACCTTTTCCCAAGACAATACGAGACATCAGGAGTTTTCTAGGCCATACAGACTTTTACCGAAGATTTATTAAAAACTTTTCTAAAATTTATAAACCTTTGTGCAGGTTGATCGAGGTAGATAGACCTTTTGAATTTGATGAAGATTGCGATCAAGCTTTTGAAACTCAAAAGAATGCACTTAGTACATCTCTAGTCATTATTGAACCAAATTGGATTCAGCCGTTTGAGCTAATGTGCTATGCTAGTGACTTTGCAGTAGGAGCTGTGTTATGCCTGAAAAGAGGGAAGATTGTGCAACCAATCTACTTTGTAAGCAAGACACTTAACGAAGCGCAGTTGAATTATACAGTAACAAAAAAAGAACTACTTACAGTAGTTTTTGCGTTTGACAAGTTTAGATCCTGCTAGGGAACTAAAGTCATAGTTCATACTCATCACTCAGCCCTTAAACACTTGTTATCCAAGAAAGATGCTAAACCCCAACTAATCCGTTGGACTTTACTCTTTCAGGAATTCGATATTAAAATCCAGGACAGGAAAGGAACCAAAAATCAAGTGGCTGATCATCTGTTAAGGCTTGGGGGAGAGGCGCAGGTGGAGAAGAGGCCAGACAGTCGAGAGTCGTTTGCAAATTAACAGATATTGGCAGTAAGGGCAATTGAGATTCCATGGTTTGCAGACTACAGGAACTACTTAGTCAGTGGACTAAAGCCTCTAGAAGCCAGAACTCAACAATTGAAGAAGTTTTTGAAAGATGTAAAGAAATACTATTGGGATGAGTCGTAGCTATACAAGCTAGGTCTAGATCAAATACTCAGACGATGTGTAATAGAGGAGGAAGTACCACTCATTTTGGAAGTCTGTCATTCGACTCCATATGGAGGGTACTTCGTAGGACTAAAAACTACAACCAAAGTTCATCAATCAGGGTACTTTTGGCCGAGTCTTTTCAAGGATGCACATCTCTTTACTAAGAACTACGATCAGTGCCAGAGAACCGGGAATTTAACAACTAAGAATTAAATGCCACTAAACTTCATACTTGAGGTGGAAATCTTTGACGTATTGGGAATAGATTTCATGGGCCCATTCCAGCTGTCCTTTGGAAATATCTATATTCTGCTTGCAGTTGATTATGTATCAAAGTAGATCGAAGCCATAGTCACATCAACCAATGATGCGAAGGTAGTAAAGAAATTCTTTATGAGGAACATTTTCACAAGATATGGAACTCCTCGATTTATCATAAGGGATGAAGGTATTCATTTTTTAAATAAGATGATAGCGAATATGTTTTCCAAGTATAACATCAGGCATAGGGTTGCAACTGCTTACCATCCTCAGACGAATGGACAAGCAGAGCTCTCTAACCAAGATATCAAAGCAATTGTGGAGAAAACAGTAGACCCTTCCAGGAAAGATTGGTTGCTACTTCTTGATGAGGCACTATGGGCACATAGAACAACATATAAAGCGCCCTTGGGAATGTCTCCGTACTAAATCATATTTGGAAAAGCTTGCCATCTACCTTTAGAACTGGAACACAAGGCATATTGGGCGTTGAAGAAATTCAACTTCAATATTGATAGCACACATATCGAGCTATTTTTCTCGGTTTATTTTAGTTAGTCTTTGAGTATTATTTGGTCGTTTTTATCCACTTTAATGTTTATTTTGTAGGAAATGAATTCTTGGAAGAAATATTGAATTAGGAAGTTGATCGCGTGCTCAGGACCAAAAGAGCAAAAGAAGCAAAAAGAATAAAAGTTGGAGGCTTAACTTTGAGGCAAACACGAGAGCTAGCGATGAGACGTTGCTTTCTGGGCGCCTCGACGCTGTTTTCCTTTTCTGTTTTTGGCGGTGGCAGGGACAACCTCGTGACGCTATGCACAACGTCGCGACACTACCGAAAATTTTCCTATATATACAATCTTTTGAGCTGCAGATTAGGAGAGTCCATTTGGTTAGATTTTAGCCCTAATTTCAACTAGAGACCTTTGGTGGGAGTGAAGCAAGGCCTAGGAGTGGGACGTGAAGATCGTGACGGGGACGTGCGGTTTTCAACGAATTCGAGAGTTTATCCCTTTTCTTTTCCTTACCTCTTGTTGTTTTTTTGGCTTTTTTTTTTCAAGTTTTATTTGTAGTTCTTTGACTATGAGTAGCTAGCTTGATTGTCTTAGGAATTAATGTATCCCTTTGGGCGTTGATAGACTATTTCTTGGTTAAGTATTGCTTTGAATTCATTTATGCATATTCTACTCTTAATGCTTTTGATTCATTTTGGCCATGAATTGAATGATGTTTCTCTAAGCCTTGCTCGGGAGAGGGGATTTAGTTTAGATTTTGTTGTGCATAACTAAGATAATCTTGAGATTGGGAGATGAGAGATAGTCTTAGAAATTGTTAAAGGATTAGACTTAAGGCCTTGCATGTTAATGAACTTATATAGGGATATTGAGTTTATTACATGTATGAGAATTAGTTATGCTCGGGAGAGATAGCTATGATAACAGTTTATCCTAATTTATAAATCTTTGCATTTTAACATAGTCTAGCGATTAATCCACAACTCCAATAGCTGAAATAAATTTCCTAAGAGTCTGTCCATTTGAGTCTCCACTTTTATTTTATGCTTTTTGTCTTTAAATTTATCTTTATCATTAAGTTTTTCTCCCTAAATAAAATTGGACAAGATTATTCACGGTATTTAATTTGCTAGAAAACCAATCCAGAGGATGACACTCGTTTAATCATGAAAACACTATATTATTACTTTACCCATACACTTGCGGTAAGCAAATTGCGCATCAAATATAGACAAAGCTGGAGTTAAAAGAAAATTGTAGCTGAATGAATTGGAAGAGCTTCGTGACGGAGCTTGTTATGGGGCTCGAGTCAAAGCAAATTTATAATCCACGATCACTAAATTACTCTGCAGTAGTAGTGGCCGAGGTCGATCATAGGGAGTGGCGGTTGGTTATTTATTTCCTATTTATTTTGAGTTATAAAAGCGGTAAATGGGGGGATTGGAATATTAGGGAAATAAACATGCAAGGAATTTAAATGACAGGAAATTAAAAAGACAAGAAGTTAAATTTGCAAGAAACGTAAATAAGTGAGAAAATTAATTTAATTAGACGACGTCGATTGGAGAGATTGTTGGGGTTGAATGATTTACTTTGATCATTGCCTTCCTACATATTTAAGGTTAACTTGAATTGCTTAATTGTCCAATCGATCTAATCTGAACCCATAAAAGACCCTAAGCCCACCTAAACTATCTAACCCGATCATACACCGTCGATCGAATTAGACTCTAATTTGTAGTTCTTTGACTATGAGTAGCTAGCTTGATTGTCTTAGGAATTAATGTATCCCTTTGGGCGTTGATGGACTATTTCTTGGTTAAGTATTGCTTTGAATTCATTTATGCAAATTCTACTCTTAATGCTTTTGATTCATTGGCCATGATGTTTCTCTAAGCCTTGCTCAGGAGAGAGGATTTAGTTTAGATTGTGTTGTGCATAACTAAGATAATCTTGAGATTGGGAGATGAGAGATAGTCTTAGAAATTGTTAAAGGATTAGACTTAAGGCCTTGCATGTTAATGAACTTAGATAGGGATATTGAGTTTATTACATGTATGAGAGTTAGTTGTGCTCGGGAGAGATAGCTATGATAATAGTTTATCCTAGATTTATGAATCTTCGCATGTTCACATAGTCTAGCGATTAATCCACAACTCCAATAGCTGAAATCAATTTCCTAAGAGTCTGTCCATTTGAATCTCCACCTTTATTTTATGCTTTTTGTCTTTAAATTTATCTTTATCATTAAGTTTTGCTCCCTAAATAAAATTGGACAAGATTATTCACGGTACTTAATTTGCTAGAAAACCAATCTAGAGGACGACACTTGTTTAATCATGAAAACACTATATTATAACTTGACCCATACACTTGCGGTAAGCAAATTGCGCATCAAATATAGACAAAGCTGGAGTTAAAAGAAAATTGCTGCTGAATGAATTGGAAGAGCTTCGTTACAAAGCTTGTCGTGAGGCTCGAGTCAAAGCAAATTTATAATCCACGATCACTAAACTACTCTGCAGTAGTAGTGGCCGAGGTCGATCACATGGAGTGGCAGTTGGTTATTTATTTCCTATTTATTTTGAGTTATAAAAGCAGTAAATGGGAGGATTGGAATATTAGGGAAATAAACATGCAAGGAATTAAAATGCAGGAATTTAAATGACAGGAAATTAAAAAGACAAGAAGTTGAATTTGCAAGAAACGTAAATAAGCGAGCAAATTAATTTAATTAGACGACGCCGATTGGAGAGATTGTTGGGGTTGAATGATTTACTTTGATCATTGCCTTCCTACCTATTTAAGGTTAACTTGAATTGCTTAATTGTCCAATCGATCTAACCTGAACCCATAAAAGACCCTAAGCCCACCTAAACCATCTACCCCGATCATACACCATCCATCGAATTAGACTCTAATTGATTAATCAATTAATCCAATTGAACCATCAAACCAAACAATCAACCAATTGCCTTAAGTCTAGTGGATTGATTAGGACATTAGAAATAATTAGGCCTAGATTACTTCTAATGCTATTTTGGATCCTAGACCTATCGTGTCAAACAACGACGTCAGAGTCTACTCTTGGGACCCGTGCCCACGGAGCAGTCTATGTGCTAACTATTGAACTAATAATCCATTAGCTAGGAAATAAATTCTTTAGCTTATTATTAACATATGAGCTGCGAGTTAGGGCGTCAATCTAACCTAATGTGCATGCTAATTATACATACTGAATCCAATATACAATTGCAACATGGAATCAAAGAGACATTCAGAACATGAAACTCACAAAGAAATACATTCTATAACCCAATAATCATCCAATCGACGTCAACGGGTTTAGACGGCGGGTAAGCCGACTAAAACCCGCGACCCTATGCTACAATAATAAAGAAATACAAGAGAATTCAATAAGAAAACATACACCTCTGAGTTCTAGACGTGGAGGATAGAGAAAATCGAGAGGAAAACAAAAAATTACAACCTTCCACTTCTTTTTTATGGTGAAACAAAAGAGGGTTTGTATAGAAACTTATCGTGGCGTCGAGACGCTGGGCATGACGTCTTGACGCGGTGCCATTTGGGCCTAGGGTTTGGAAACGGGCTAGCGTCTCGACGCTGGCCACGACGTCTCGACGCCTGGCCTTTTTCCAGCTTGCTTTGATCTTTAATTCTTCTTTGTTTCTTGCTCGACTCAGGTCTCGAACCTTTGATTACTTGGAACCATTCTTCAAGTTCGTCACGATCCTCACGATCTACTCACCTCCTCGAGATACATGTCCCTCAAGTAAGCTCGAAAACTCTCTAAATTTCCCGAATTAGCTCCAATTTGTGTAGTTTGTCCCTGCTGCCCTAAATGCACAAATAATCTACAAAATAGACAAATAAAGCCTAAAGTGCACTCTATCTAGCTTAGATTAACAACAAATAAATAGGACTAAATTGATCCTATCAAATACCCCCAACCTAAACCTTGCTAGTTTTCGAGCAAGCATAAAAAACAAAAGTATAGGATTCAAATGTTACCGTTCTTATACTCAAACCTCAATGCTAAAGATGCTGAAATCATTGCAATTAAGAATCATGCACACATTGCCTGATAAAGAGAAAAATTTAAAATTTTCATGAACTTTCTCGCTAAAGCTCACACTTAGTCTACTTAGGACAAATTTTACTAACCCTGGATTGGATTATACAACCCTCACCCTATCTTCCCTCTACACTGGCACTAGGAACTAACCAAGGAGCAAACAAAGCAAATTAGACTGTTTTTCACATTACCTAGGTGCCTGAAAAATAAAAGACATTTTTTTTTCTACATTCTTTTTAGGCGGGACACTAGCTTTCACACTACGATGCAGGGACCCATAACCCAAGTTTAACCCTTGGTTGGCCTAACTGATCACATCGCAGGCAGCTCTTTTTACCCCTTATCGCTCATGAACATTGCGAAGCATGCTTTTTCTAAAAAAAATAAAAATAATAAACGAGCATTTGATTTTTCTTTTAAGCTTGCGCTCAATTTTCTTTTCTTTCTTTTTCTTTCTTTTCTCTCTTTTTATTTTTCTTTAGGCATATTTTCTTTCTTTTCTTCTAGGCAAGATATTACATGCTAATTTGCTGGCATTTGATTCTCTAGCTCATCCCTACACCTATCGAGGTGACAATAAGCATATGGATTCTTAATTCGCTCCTAGGCCTCAAACTAATCCCAGGCATGCTAAGATTTACTTTTGCAAGAAAAGTGCTAGAAAAATTTTAAAAAAGGCTCAATTTTTGGACAACATGCTTATAATTCAATAAAAGTATTGAGATGAACATAAATGACATGTCATTGATTTTCATAGTTTAAGAAAAGTAACGGTGTCATCCACACAAAAACATTCAATTTTTTTTTAAAAAAATTGCTTAAAAAATAGGCCCAATGCTCAGGTGCATGACCTCAATCAAATCAAAGCAATAATGCATACATAATAAAGAAGTTTGACGCTCAGATGCATCAAAACTTAGACAAAGCATATGCAAGCAAAGCAAAGCACCCAACCCCAACCTAAATTCTACATTGTCCTCAATGTATATGAAGTAGAAAGAGTAAGGGACAATTAGAATAGGGAACATAAAACCTCCCCGAGAATATGGTCAGGAGCTGGTTGGATAAAAAATGAATGCCCTCATTTATATTTCACCGAAAACCTACAAAAAAGAAAACAAATAAAACCGGAAAAATAAAAACAGAACAAGCTAAGAAATAAAATAAAGAAAAATAAGGAAAATGATAGAAAAAACTACGAATGAGCTTCATATGAAAGTGCATCACTCCTCATCCTCAGGAGACTCATAAGGTGGCAACGGCGATGGAAGAGGCTGTCTAGACGCTGAGGCAACTATATACTGCTGAATGTAAGCGAACAGTGCCTCAGATCGCCTGAAGTACCGAGCCTTCCTATGCTGTTGGCTTTCGTGCTGGCGCAGCTACGCGAGTCTCGTCTGATTCATCCTTTCCTCCAACGACTCAAGTGTGAGAGGTGAATGCTCGCCGTGAGGTTGCTTTTCCTGATCTAGGGGCTCACCTGCTGGCTCTTCATGTTGTGGTGGAAGTGGGGGGCGGGCTATCCTAGGTCCAGGCTCCCCAAATCTAATCATGATGAAGTTCCCATCTATCGCAGCTGCAGGATGACTAAACTCCTCACGGGGGTCCCACACGACCCCAGCAGCTCTGTAGAGTGCTGTGATGAGGGAAGGGTGACCTAGCCCTACAGTGGTGGCTCCTCTGCAAATCCGGTGCATGGAAGCATAAATAACTTTCCCTACATCTATAGTGCGTCTAGTCGCTATAGCGAATAACAGAGCTGTTCTTTTCTTTGTTACATCACTAAGATGCATCACATGCATGAGTTTGACACATATAAAACTATGCCAGACTCTGTTATCCATTGTCAGATCAGAGGATTTGAAATTAATGGCCTCACCTCGTTTTATTAACCATACCGCCCCTAGCCTACATAGATGTTCAATGATCTGATGGGCATCGAAATGGTTACTCGCGTAGTAACTGTACCCATCACGATCTATCAACAGGGTTTATCGGATCAAAGCTCCTTTCTATCTGAGAGGGAACGATGCAATTAAAAGCCCTTCGACCAATAAACTAAAAGAAACATTAAAAGTGGTGGTCAGGAAGGAGTTTCAGACTAAAGTGAAGACCCTTGTGCCAAGTGATTTAAAGCCAGAACCGACAGTATGGCCTCACTTCATCAAAAACATATTGATGTCCACCACCCATGATAGTACCATTTCAGTAGAGAGGGTCATGCTTCTCTATAGCATAATGAAAGGGTTGGAGATTAATATTGGGAGAATCATTAGAGAGGAGATCCTATCCTGTGGGAGAAAGAGAGAAGGGAACTTGTTTTTTGGGTCTCTCATAACCCAACTTTGTCAGAGAATCAAGATTGTTCCTGGAAAAGATGAGGAACGACACTTTTTCAAGCCAACCATTTGTTGGGTTTTATGTCCTAAAACTTGTGGATAGTAAATGTAACAAAGTTAATTAATAAAGCGTTATTGAGGTTATTCAATATGTAGTTAATGAATGGTTGTTTAATTATGCATTAATTAACCCAAATCCAATAAACTAGAACCCATGGCTATATAATGAACACTTAAACTTTATGTGTAGACATAAAAGCGGATCAAGTTCAAGTGATAGCCAAAACAGTCCATAGTATAGGGATGAAGGTGGGGTGCCTTATCCTGGGGACACTATGTGACGCGACTCGCTTTGTATTTAATATAAATGATATGATCCTGAATCGTTCATGTAAAGACATGCGAGTGGGGGCATCCTATGCAATGAGTTTGCATAAGACCAGGACCGAGAAATAAGTCACTTTTCTTTATAACACCGTTTATTGTGAAACTGTCTATTTCATGTGATGACCTAAGTAACTCAATCTTAATTATGAAGAAAAAACTCACGCGCGATTCAAGATTCACGTTCGGTTTGTTCTTCGGGTCAGCGGTCCACGAGCTTGGGCAATCGATTCACTCAATTTCTTCAGCGATTTAGGCGGTTGGTCAGCTGGTTCGCGCGGTTCGTGCTGCCCATATTCAGTTCGCGTCCCTATGGTCCTTCCCAACCGGTTCTTCGCTTCAGCAGCTGTTTTGAAGCTTTTTCAGTCTGGTTCAAGTATTTTATGGTTGGTTCAGTTCCTTTTTCTTCAAATTTCCATCTGGTTCAGCCCAATTTTTTTGGTTCAAGCTAATTTGAAGCGGTTTGGGCTGGTTTGAAGAATTCAAGGGCAGTTTGAAGCCGTTTCTAAATTATTCTTGTAATAATTTAGTTAATTTGCTTACTTAGGATGCCAAATCGGTCTACCTTAGTGTGTTTAATTTATTATGCATTGTGAATGGATGTTTAAATTAAGTAGGATCATAATATGCATATAGATTTAAAATCCCACCATAGTAAAACATGTTGCATGCATTAATTATAGATTATAAGGGTTATAATAAATTGAATGCATGTTTAGGGTTTCATGAATAGATGCATGCTGAACGTTTTAAATTCATTTAGCTCGATTAGTATAAAGCGTTATATTAATAAACGAGAACGAACAAGCATGCAACATGAAACCACCTTAGCGTAGATGAATGTTATAGGTTGTTTATGTTATAATCGTTATAAAACTGAGATAGACGTTAAAATCTATAACAAGATAAAAGCATACTCACTTAAGGTTAATGAACCTCAAACTCGAACAATTCGCATTAAATAGTTTGATATCTTGTAAAGTTAAGGTTACAAGAGATCTCACCTAGTGAGATGCTGTCTAAGATTGGAGGTATTTAAGTTGACGGTTTACGGAACATCTCCTACCTAGGCATCAAGTCGGTACTTAGTTAGGTTAACCCGAGTTTTATGAGCATGCGTGAGCGATGTAAGGTTTAAATGAGTTTATCACCTAGACATCGTAAGCATAAAATAAATTATGCACACCTAGATATAAATTGTTTCTAAATGGTGCTTTATATAAGTTGAATACTTGATTGTTATACGCTTTCATCACCATTAGAACCATGTTATAGGACTAATTCATTAAAAGTTATAATAGTTATAAGAGTTTGAATAGAAACCGTCAAACCTATAACGAAGAGTTGCATGCTAACATAGGATCTTAGGAAAAATGAATTAATTTTAAAATGTTTTAAAATCAATTAGACCTAAGATCACCATTTCTAATAGGATTAGAAAAATGTCTTAGTATTTTAATAGATTTAAAACATGGTTAAGTAGGACAATAAGACTTCAGTTATAAGGGAACTCTCTCAAGGATTGAAATTCCATAATTCCGTAAAGCGGAAGCGTGATTGGGACCGATTCGTAATTAATTTTGTTTAATCTAAAATACCAATACATTGACAATAATATTAGAACTATTCCAAATATATATTAAGGCTAAGCATACAAAAATATTACATCTAAATCTAATTTATAAAGTAACAAATTACTTACTCTCGTTGACAACTCAGATTAAATTCACCAACTGCATGTGAATTAATCACGAACTAGTGTGAACACCACCACTATGGCTACTGAGACTTCTAGAGGCAGGAGACTAGTGGGAGTCTAGAGGAAGCCTTGAGGGGAATTCTCTGAGAGAAGGAGAATGAATGAGATGCCTTTCACCCCACCTCAGGGGTCCTATTTATAGGTAAAGGCTAAGACCTTTTTCCTAATAGGAAAAGGAACCTTTTCCTAATAGGAAAATGTCTCTAATTTTAATAAATAATTAATTAATTCCATAATTAATTAATTTCCCTAATTAAATATCATATATTTAATATTAGGGATTTTATTAAAATTAAAATTAATATGAATCCAATTCATATTAAATTTATTTGAACTCTTTCAAATATTTTCTTTCCTAATAGGAAAAAGTCTCTAATTTTAATAAAATAATTAATTAATTCCATAATTAATTAATTTACCCAATTAAATATCATATATTTAATCTTTAGGGATTTTATTAAAATTAAAATTAATATGAATCCAATTCATATTAAATTTATTTGAACTCTTTCAAATATTTTCTCTCAAGAATTAATTTTTTGAAATTAATTCAAAAATTATATTATAAAGTTTCATAAACTTTATATCATAATGCATCAATATACATTATACGATTCCCCAAATAAATTGAACACTTTCATTTTACAATTTATACTTAATTGCCTCAAGTCTCTTTAGGAGCTACCAGTGGGACCTAATGGACCTACAGATCAGAAGCTCCAACGATACGAGACTAATTGGCCAAACTCATTGACCAAGTTTAGTCAACATTCGTTAACTGTGGGTCACTCCACTAAAGACCCACAACTGCACTCTTCTCACTATAAAATATTTCTGTGTCCATGGATATCGACCAAGCAGTAAGTCAATCATTCACGTGTGTTCGTAACACCAGCTGGGTCAAATTACCGTTTTACCCCTGGGTTACCTCTGGTTCCTTAAGTACTACTGATTCCTCTAATGAACAAGTTGTTTAGGGTCCAACCACTAAACAGGAGTTCCTCTCGGGCTAGGAGAGGACGACGCACCTTTGTTCAAGCCCTAAAATCAGCCCTTAAGGGAACACACATCTACTTACCCCAATAGGGGAAGGAGTGAATTCCATCTTGTACTGTTATGTTCCCAGCCCCCATTCAGTCTTGCCCCTGAAATGGTAGGATTATTGAGTCGGCGAACTGGCCACTCTCACCCATACAAATCTAAGGACAATCCCTCCTGAAAGGGGTTCATAACAGACTCAGGATTGGGATTGAGTGACCTAGGTCATCGTATTGAAATAAAAACCTAAACTAGTTAACGGCGTTACATCTAATGGTTACTATTTTGCAATCCGGTCTTATGCAAACTCATTGCATAGGATACCCCCACCCACATATCTCCTACATGGATGCTTTGGATCATTGCATCTATATCGAATACAAGGTGGGCCGTATCACATAGTGTCACCAGGATAAGGTACTCAGCCTTATCCTATACTATAGACCTTTTAGGTTGTTACTTGGACACTGATCCCCGTATGTCCCCACATACTAGTCCAAGTTTCATTTAAACAACCTTGGATCTTAGTTTCTTGGATTTAGGGTTTATTAATGCAAACTCGATTATTCAATAACCAAATTACTGAATTACTCAAATAACACTTTATTGAGATCGATTAATTTATTTCATTTACTATCTACGAGTTTTAGGGCATAAAACCCAACACTCTCCCAGTAATCCGGTACCTGAGTTGAATTAACCATGGTCTTATTAGCATGCAATGTCACTAGGTAATTAAAAAGATTTAATGCATCTAGACATTAGAGAAAAAGATCTTATTTTAAATTTTATATAAGGCATAGACTTAGATTTATTTAGTTGGGATTTACCAAAGTAAAATTACCCTAAAATACCAATAGGACACTTCAGTGAGAGGAAAAGTATAAAAATGAGATGCTTATATCAAGTTTTTACTCTCACGTCCCCTGGTTTCACATCGTGAGTTTCATGCTCGGTCTCACGTCACCCTAGAAGCGGCCTCCTTTCGGAATGTATTTAACATGAATCAATACCAAGATGAATGGGGAAAGTGTTCATAGTAAGTGGGAGAAGGACGCGTGTCAACGTACCCTACGGTCTCCACCCCTAGGTCGCACTGTGAGATTCTTATGATCCGCCCGGGCGTCGCCTTGGAAGCGACCATCCCTTCGGAGGGCCTAATCATAAGTTTTGGAACACCACGAACTCCAGAAATGTATAGGGTCTCTTAGATCAGTCACCGACAGTTGTCTTTTCCTAACGGTAGCCTGTTGGTGCATACCTCTGGGATCTGAAAATGGGAGGGTTACACTTACAGGGATGAGTTAAATTGTTAACGAAATCCTTGACCAAACAAACGATAATTAAACACTAATGGAATATGAGTTATTCTAATGTTAGCGTTTGGTTGAGAATGT
This sequence comes from Luffa acutangula, assembly GCA_036850905.1. Taxonomy (NCBI): domain Eukaryota; kingdom Viridiplantae; phylum Streptophyta; class Magnoliopsida; order Cucurbitales; family Cucurbitaceae; genus Luffa; species Luffa acutangula. The sequence goes on from CM072090.1 coordinate 9,344,640, forward strand.
CTCAATTCAAAGGAGGAGTAGCTGATCACCCTTCGGTGGCTGTTACTCTAAACCTCTGAAGTATCGTTGCAAAAGAATTATGATTCATAGGGTGCTTAATTACTTTTGCTAAATTGATTGGATTAAGTAAGGGGTTAAGTGCTAGACAACCGATATAAATTAATTTGTTTATTTTAGCATGTAATAGTTTTATGAATGCCTCATCTATACGATAAATTCATTATTGGTATAAAACATACGACTAAGAAAACACACTTCACTCGTGGTTTCAAAACGGTCTTAAAATTGAGGAACGTCCTCAAACTCCTATGTTTACTTCATCTCAACAAGTTCGTAATGAATATAACATAGAAAAACTTCCTAACCAAAAAGGACATCAAAGACTCTAAATATGATTTGTTTGTCTTGAAAACGTGCTTAGTGAAGAATAATGATTCAACTTGGATCCTTGATTCAGGTAACAGTAATCACGTATGTTCTTCCTTTTATAAATAGGTTCCTGGCAACTCTAATTATGAATTAAATTTGAGGCAGGAGAGTTCATCTGGGTTATGGCTGTGGGAGACATAAAAGTTTATTCTTCTCTAGGGTACATTACATATTATTTGATAATGTGTATATAATTCCAAAGATTAAAAGAAGTTTTATTTCTATATCTTGTTTGCTAGAACAAGGCTGTTCTGTTACCTTTTAATGTATGAACTATTCATTCCAAGAAGGATGCCAATATTTGTTCTGCAAAATGAAGAATAACATATATGTTCTAAGATCGATAGAGTCTAGAGCAAATTTTAAATCATGAAATGTTCAAAACCGCTAAGACTCAACCAAAAGACAACATGTTTCGCAAAAGTACCTATCTTTTGCACTTGAGGTTATGCCATAATGATCTCAATATGATTGGGTGATTGGTATAGAATGAACTTCTAAACAGGTTAGAAGACAACTTATAGGACCTAAATAGTCGTATTTTATCACCTCTAATCTAAGCTTGTTAGAGTTATTTTATGCTTTACTTGTCCTATTTACAAGTTACTTGAGCTTAGGCTGTGTCGGGAGCCAATCACGCTAATTGGTGTTAATTCGGGCCAATTAAGGAGTTTTTGGAGCCATCTCGATGTCTTGGACGAAGAGGAGGTGAAGAGACCTAATTATGCTGAAGCGAGCTTGAATTATGACACCGAAAGGCAAAGATTGAAACCCCGAATCGAGAAGAAGCAAGACCAAGCCCAGAAAAGGAGCAAAAAGTCGAGTTAAGAGGCTGGCGTCTCGACGCCGGTCTTGGCGTCTCAACGCCAACGTGATTTCGGGCCGAAGACAAATGTTCGCAGCGTCGAGACGCTGTGCTCTGTCATCTCGACGCCAGCGTGATTTCTATATATATTAGGTCTCGGTTTAATCCGCCGTTAGGTTAGATTTTGGGCCCCTTTTACGAGATCTTTGACTCTTTTACTTTCTATCACCTTTGTAGACCATTATTGGTCATTTACCATGAATTCTTTCATGTTATTTATCGCTTTTACTTCATCTATGGGTAGCTAAACTCTTTTAGATAAACTAGCTAGATATAGGTAGTAACCATTACAGAGGTCTCAGATGGTTGCTACATTATGCATAAGGGGTGGCGAGGGATAGAGTCTATATTAATTAATCTTGTTAATTGTCGAATTCATGATTAACTAGTTAATTAGCACAAATTAGTGTAGGGGGGTCCTCCGAGTAACCTAGAAGCGGACCGGACTAATAAAATCAGTTTAGAACGATCATTAGAGAAAACTAGGAAGCCAATGAATTAGAATCAAGCATAATAAATCCCAATCCAACGATCCCTTTTTATGTTATTGATCCCGTCTAATTTCTCCTTTGCATGTTTAGTTTTGGGGCATTTAAATTTTAGCATGCAGTTATTTGATTTTTCTTGCTCGTCTCTCATCATAAAAAATCCCCCCTGTTTCATAAGCACAAGATTCTACACTTACTAGGTCCCCTTCCCTGTGTTCGACTCCGATCGCTATTGCTACAAAATTAGTAGTAGTGCCGTGGATTATAAATTTTATTTGACGACTTAGGGAGAATTCAACACCCTCCTGGCGGTCTCGTCAACAACTCATTACCTCCCTGAAAAATCATGCCTTAAGGGCAAGATGACTAAACAATTTTTTCTGGAAAAGGTTCTCATGCCAAAGAACCCTTAGAGCTTATGCATTCTGATCTCTGAAATCAACGAATGACAAAAGCTCAAACAGGTATGAATAATTCATTAGTTTGTATTGATTATTCAAGGTACACTATCTTTACCTAATACATCGTAAGTCCAAAGCCCTTGAAAAGTTCAAGGAGTATAAGGTCGATTTTAAAAACCAATTAGGTAAGATGATAAAACACAATTCGATTCGATCGCAATAGAGAGAATAAGGACTCATAATTCCATGATTATTTAATGAAACATGGAATTACGTCCTAAACTCTCAACACCTTAAAAATTGATGTACCGGTAAGGAGAAACAGAACCTTGTTAGACATGGTTCATTTGATATTAAGCCATGCTTAGTTGCCTGACTCGTTTTTGGGTTTATGCACTGGAGACTGCAGTTTATATTGCAAATATGGTTCTCTCAAAGAAGTATTTCTAAATTTTTTTTTTGAGTTCTGGAGAGGGCATAAAGTAAGTTTACGTCATTTAAGATTTTAGGGATGTCCTGCATTCATGCAATAGACAAACCCGAATAATGTAGAACAACGTTCTAAAATATGTCTATTTGTAAGTTATCCCAAAGAAACGAGAAGTGGATGTTTCTTCAGAGAAAGAATTTGTATGATCAAAATGCAAATTTTCTTAGAAGTAGACCATGTTGGAGATTACAGACCATGCAAATAGATAGTGTTAATTAAAATTATCCAGTAAAGCTACAAATGAATCAAAAAAAGTTGTTGATCAGGCTAGTCCTTCAATAAATGTTGTTGATCGTGCTAGCACACTAAGTCAGTCCTGTCCTTATCAATTGTTGAGAGAGCCTCGATGTAGTGGGAGGGTTGTTATTCGACCTGATGAATACTATTTGAGTTTAACTAAAACTCTTGTTGTCATACCTGAGGACAATATCGAGGATCCATTGACCTTTAAAACAGGCAATGAATGACGTGGACAAGGATGAATGGATTAAAGTTATGGACCTACAAAAGGAATCCATGTACTTTAATTCAGTATGGGGTCTTGTAGATTAACCTAAAGGGATATGACCCATAGGGTATAAACGAATTTACAAGAGGAAACAAGACATAGCTAGAAATATACAGACATTTAAAGCTAGACTTATGACATAGGGTTTTATCCAGTGGGAGGGGATTGACTATGAAGAAACCTTCTTCCCTATTGCCATACTTAAGTCAATTAGGATACTTCCATCCATTGCCACATTTTATAATTATGAAACATGGCAAATGGATGTCAAGAATGCCATTCTGAATGGTAATCTTGAAGAGAGTATCAACACGTCTCAACCAGAAGGGTTCATTGCTCAGGGTCATGAGCAAAAGGTTTGCGAACTTAAAACGATCCATTTATGGGTTGAAACAAGTATCCAGATCCTGAAATATAAGATGTGATATTTCAATCAAGTCTTATAGATTTGAACAAAATGTTGATGAGCCTTGTGTCTGCAAGAAGATCATCAACAGCTTAGTAGCTTCATTTAGTTTTCTGTATGAATGATATCCTATTAATTGGAAATGCGTAGGTTAACAAAACTGACATTAACAGAAGGCTAGCAACCCATTTCCAAATAAAGGATTTGGAAAAGGCTCCATATGTTCTTAGAATCTAAATCGTTCGAAATCGTAAGAACAAAACGTTAGCTGTGTCTCAAGCTTCTTGTATCGACAAGTTGTTGGTTTGATATAAGATACATAATTCCAAAAATGGTTTTGTTGCCTATCAAGCACAAAAATCAATTGTCTAAGGAACAATTTCCTAAGACCCCTCAAGAAATTGAGGACATGAGAAATATTCCCTATGCCTCGGAAATAGGCAACCAGGCTTGGCATATGGTATGCAGTAGGGATTGTCAGTTGATACCAATTCAGTCCAGATTTAAACTACTGGAATGTAGTAAAAGCTCGTGTATAACGCTAAGGATCTGATCCTTACATGATACACTGATTCTGATTTGCACACCGATAAGGATTAGAGGAAATCCACATCGACATCGAGATTCTCCTTTAACAGGGAGATATTGTTTGGCGTTGTATCAAGAATACCACTGCTTGTGAAGCAGTTTAGGAGTCTGTATGGCTAAGGAAGTTCTTGATAGATTTGGAAGTTGTTCCAAATATGAACTTGCTAGCCACTAATGAGGCAAACACATAAAGCAAAAAATTATCTCATTCAAGAGATCATGCTCTAAAGAATCGTGACTGTCACGAAGATAACATCAAAGCACAACATGCTGATCCATTTACAAAGGCCCTCACGGCTAAAGTGTTTGAGGGACATCTAGATGGTCTAGGTCTACGAGTTCTGTACAAAGGATAATCTAGGGCAAGTGGGAGATATGTAATGGGTATACAAGATGCCCTAGTGTATTGTATTTGTATTGTATGAATACTGACCCACTATGTTTCTGGATTGTTGTACACCCCACTAGAGTTTTAGTCCAAGTGGGAGATTGTCGAGTTTTATGTCCTAAAACTCGTGGATAGTAAATGTAACAAAGCTAACCAATAAAGCGTTATTGAGGTAATTCAATAAGTAGTTATTGAATGGTTGTTTAATTATGCATTAATTAACCCAAATCCAATAAACTAGAACCTATGGCCATATAATGAACACTTAAACTTTATGTGTAGACATAAAAGTGGATCAAGTTCAAGTGATAGCCAAAACAGTCTATAGTATAGGGATAGAGGTGGGGTGCCTTATCTTGGGGACACTATGTGATGCGACCCGCTTTGTATTTAATACAAACGATATGATCCTGAATCGTTGATGTAAAGACATGCGACTGGCAGCGTCCTATGCAATGAGTCTGCATAAGACCAGGACCGAGAAATAAATCACTTTCCTTTATAACACCATTTACTGTGAAACTGACTATTTAATGCGATGACCTAGGTAACTTGATCTTAATCCTGAGTTAACTATGAACTCCTGTTTATTCGATATTATCCTTTGATTTTCATGGGTGAGAGTGGCCCAACTTCGCCGACTCAATAAGCCTACCATTTTGGGGATAGGACTGGGTAGATAGCTAGGGGCATAGTCTTGCAAGATGGAATTCACTCCTACTCGCCTGTAGGGATAATAGAGGTTGTTCCCTTAAGTGCTGACTCCGAGTCTTGAACAAAGGCGCATCGTTCTCTCTTGGCACAAGAGGATTTTCTATTTAATGGTTGGACCATAAACAATTTGTTCATTATAGGACCAGTGGAACTTAAGGAAAAAGATGTGACTTCAGGGGTAAAACGGACTTTTGACATGCTGCAGTTACAAAGAACCTGTGAAGGATCGACTTACTAATTATGGTTATATCGGGTGGATAGAAATATATCTACAATGAGGGGAGTGCAACTACGAGCTATAGTGGAGTTTCTCGTTAGTTAGCGAATGTTGGTTAACTAGGCTAAAGAGTTTAGACTGGTTTGTCTCGGATCGTTGGAGCCTATGATATGTAGGTCCATTAAGTCCCTCTGCTAGCTCATACAGAATTAACCTTAAGAACAAAGTGATGAAAGAATTTGAAAACATTCAAATTCGATTTTGGGAATATGCGTTAATTATATGTGATATACTTAACCCATTATAATTTAATTATGAATTAAATTGTAAAGAGAGTTCAATTATTTAGATATGATTTAAATATTGCAAATATGTACATATACATATTTCAGTTTGTAAATATGAATAGGGATTCATATTCTGGGTTATTTGAGAGAGTTTGGAATTGGACAATTATTTAAGTTAGTATTTGATATTAAATTAAACAATTGTAATTAATTATTTAAAATGAATTTTAAACTAATAATATGAATTAATTTTGTTTAAAATTAATTTATGAAATTAAGATGTTAATTTCATTTTAGTTGTCATGCAAAATTCTAGAGAAAGACACATATTCTCATGACAATACCAATTCCATTTTGTCTTGCCTCCATATATATAGTTTGTTGCATGTCTTTTAAAGATGATGGAAGTAGAATTTGTTGAAAAATTCTCCATGGATAGCAAGCTTTGAAATCTCTCTCATAAACACATGAACTCTAAAAAAACCCATTATTTCTCCCTTTTAATTCATCACAATCGGTTCCCACAAGCCCATTCTAAGGCCGGAGAACAGCGGGGAAGATCGTGGTGGTTGTCTACAACTTGTTCGTGTGAAGAATCATCCATGGAAACACGTGAATTCAAGCTTCAAAGATAAGTTTCTTCTTCCTCTGTTTTTTTGGTTTAAGAGCATGCTTTTAATTAGAGAAATTAATGAAATTAAATGTCCAGGATCGTCAATTGCTTCCGCATGAGTTATGTAAACTCCTTCACCATTGACTTGCCTCTAATCGGGAAGCTTCAACAAAATAATGCTCAAAGGAAGAATAAGGCTTCTACATCCCATGCTACTACATCTCTGGGGCTGACACCTGCTTCACCTCCACAACATACTTCAGTTTCAGGGCCTACACCATCATCAGAGGCCCTTGCATTTGCTTACTGCCAGCTAGACCACATTGAAGATAAATTGAAGACTTATTGGGTCTATGCAAATGAGAGGGATGAAGCAATTAGAGAGTTTTATCTCTTTATCGCCCCAAGCATCGCCCATGTTTTCCCTGATTTTCCTCCAAGCTTGCTGCCTAAAGAAGAAGAAGAGTCGGAAGATGAAGATGAAGAAGTCGAAGAAGGTTCCTCGAATGAGGAATAGGGGAGTTTTCTGATCCCCTTTTACATGTTTAAAACTGTTTCTGTGATTTAGTTAGTTGCTATTTTTTTTAGTTTTTCAACATGATAGTTTATTGTTTTTAATTGAGTTAGTTGCTGTTTTTATTGCTTTACATGAGTAATAGTTGTTAGTTTAAGTTTCTTGATTAGTTAATGATAGCTTGTTGATTAGATAGGTTTAGAATAACTTGGGTTTTAAGCTTTCTAAAATAATATGCTTGCTGTTTTTTAGTGAATCTGTGAAATTTTGGAAAAAATCAAATTTATGAAAACTTTTTGGCTTGAAAAAATGTTTTGAATAAACATGCTTTCATTTGAGTTTCTTTTAAGTTCTTGATGAGGATAACTAGAACCTATTTCTATCTCATAAAGCACCGTCGTCTCAACCTATTTGTTTTATAGTCATAGACTTTCCACTAGTCTTTTTCTTTACAAAATTTTCTTAAGTCTAAACTTCTTCATGTTTAACCTTTCTAGCACACTAGGAGAGTTTAGCCTTGATGTTTTGAAAAACAAAAGTCTCATGTAAGCCCGTGCCTCAAAAACAAAAGTAAATGAGGGCATTGCCTATTACAAGTTTTGGGGAGTGCTTTCCTTTGTAAATATGCATTTTGTGTAAGTTTGTATTGCTGAAAGAAGATATATGCTCGGTATATGTAAAAAAAAGAAAAAAACATTAAAAAAAAAGAAAAAAGAGAAAAACGAGAGTTACTCCTCCTTCGTAGAGTTTACTGAGTAACCAGGGGCATTCATGACACCCATGGTTTTTGCCACTGCATGAAAGGTTAACTTAGGGAAGTGAGAATCAATCAGAGTTCGTGATCTTTGCTCGTAGTTAGATATTTAGACCACATTGTCGATAAGCTAGAACAAAGGTAGAGGTGACAACAAGGATTCTCTTTGGGAGAAAAACAAAAAGTTGAAAAAAAAAGAAAAAGAGAACCAGCAGTCAAATAAGTTTGGGGGAGATAGAAAAGGTCTAGAAAACTCATGTATTCTCAAAACACCTCAAGATTAGTTTTTCTTAACTTAAAGGACTACACTAGGCTCTATGAGTAGTAGTTAGGTAGTTTAAACATAATGGTTAGGATGGACTATGGAGAGCTTTGCTTTGAAAAGGAAAAGTAGAAATCTTCATGCCTAGGAAACTTAGAAGTTGTGACTGACACTAGAGTAGAAACCTCTGATTGGCAATTAGGTTAGGCTCTAGCACTCTGATTGGCAATTAGGTACTAAAGTTAGGATGTTGAGCGTCATGTTTGTTAAATTGTGCATATTTGTGCTTAAAATAACTCATATATTGGTTAAGATTTGACTTAGTTTTGGTGTTTTGCAGAAAACAGAGGAATCTAGAAAATTCCCAGAAATGCGACTGCATTTCTGGCAAGGCAAAAATGAAATGCGATCGCATTTCTAGGCAGAGGCAGACAGTTTCAAGTCCATTGTGGGTCATTTTGAACGAGTGTTTTGCGCACCTAACCGACTGTTTTGACTCCGAAACTGTCTGGGCCACTTGCTAGCACCATTTTCGTGACTCCTCAACCACTCCCCACGCTAAAAGAGACCTCGATTCGAAGGGAAATTCAATCAGAACTCACTGGGAAGAAGAGGGTGGTGACAGAACCCTAGTAGACGCCCATGAGTAGGGATGCCCGAGGTCCTTGCTAGAAGACTAAATTCTAACCTTTAGTTAGACATCAAACCCAAGTGTTTGTAGAGATTTCACCCTATTCCCACTTGTAAAAGGAGAGTTGAGTGTCGTGAGAACTCTAGAAGGATTGGATAAAGTGAAAAAACCCTAGTTTTAGCTACTGCACTATATTTTCCAGCATTTGTTTCTTTTCATTATTCTATATTCTTTATTCATTATTTCAATGAAAAGTTGTTCATTTGCATTATATTCCATCATGCGTAGCTAAATTCCATTGAGGGGTTCGATATAGTGAATTTCCTTATGGTTTAAATAGCTTGCAAGTGCTTATTTGCCTAAGTTCTATCTATTGCATGTCACTCTTTATTGATTATCCTTTTGAATCTTGCTAAGTTTAACTTGATCACTTAGACTTTGCATGCTATGTGAATTTGATCCTGAAAGGGGCAAACAATATCGATTCTCATAAAGGTGATATAGGAGAAAGGGCTCGAGAGAGTGTATTCGGTGTTATAGGACAATGTCGCCTTATAACAACTATAGGGTTATAGGTTGCATGCATGAACTATCTATGTTGGAGTCGAGTCACAGAAGGGAGCTATGCATTCTATACGGTATTGGCGTTGTCGCCTTTCTTTTGAATCAAAGTAGGTCGGGGGAAGCTACCAATGTGCATAACGGTACTCCCTTAGCCTTCTAACGGTTCTTGGGAGCAAGGCCAAATAGGAGTTAAACCTAACCCAATGCATGAATAGGCTTAGGTTAAATAAGTCATTATTAGAGTTATTTGCCTTAGGGTTGAAGCTATATTGAATACCTCGCTTTATTATTATTGTTATTTCTTTACTTGTTTGTTTCTTTGTTTTACAAAACCCAACATCAACTATTTCTTTTGGTTACCTTTCAAAAGCAATCTTAAAGCAGTTTTTTCTTCAAATCTGTGTTTCCAACTTAGTCTCTGGGGGATCGATACCTTTGAAATACTTACAGAGATTTTATTACTACATGCGATAGTGTATACTTGCACTTGGTTGATTGAATCCACTATTTTCAATATTTCCAAACATCCATCTCAGTCCACATCGCATAAGGGGCTAAGGATTTGATCCTTATAGAATACACCTACTCGTACTTTCAGACTGACAAGGATTCTAGGAAATCCACGTCAGGGTCAGTGTTCGTCCTTCACGGGGAGCTGTAGTTTGGAGAAACATCAAACAGAGATGCATAACAGACTCAACCATGGAGGCTGAGTATGTAGCTGCTTGTGAAGCAGCTAAAGAAGCAATTTGGCTTAGGAAGTTCCTAACAGATTTGAAAGTTGTTCCAAATATGGACTTGCCCATAATATTATACTATGACAACATCAGGGCTGTAGCCAACTAGAGAGAACCTCACAGCCACAAACAAGGAAAGCACTTAGAGAGGAAGTATCAACTGATAAAGGAGATTGTGCAACGTGGAGATGTGATCGTCACCAAGATCGCTTCAAAGCACAACATCGATGATAGTTTACGAAGGCTCTCTCGGCTAAAGTGTTCAAGGGTCATCTAGAGAGTCTAGGTCTACGAGACATGTATGTTTTATAATCTAAGGCAAGTAGGAGATGTGTAATGGGTATAAGGATGCCCTAGTTTATTGTATTATTTGTATATTTAAGTTTCATGTAATATACAATACATGACATTTCCAGCTTCAGATTATTTATTGCATTTACATCCCACTGAATAGAGTTTTAGTTCAAGTGGGAGTTTTTTGGGTTTTTTGCCCTAAAACTTGTAGATAGTAAATCTAACAATTGATCGAACATAAATAAAATATTATTTGATGTTTTTTCAATAAAGAGTTGTGGTCTATATGAAGTATATCTTGCCTATATAACCCTAATCCATTAAACTAAACATCCTAGGTTGTGGGATGAGTCTTGAACTGTATGTGGAGACATATGGGGATCATTATACAAGAGATAACATGAAGGGTCTATAGTATATGGATAAGGCTGGGTACCTTGTTGATAACTCTCCAAAAGGTAGTTATTTAGGCCTCATTTCTATAGGGATTTGTGTGTCTTTTGTGCTTAATAGGGTTGGTTTTAAATATATATTATATGTTTTAACCCATTTGGAAGAATGGAGGCTTTGGAAGTTATTTTGTGCAGAAAATATTGCTGAGCGACGTGAGGGAGCAAAATCTGTGCTGCTGCAAAACTGGGAGCAAAACTGCCACGTCACAGCTCGTTATCCATTTTAATAAAGTGGCGTTAGCTGAATTATTTTCGGATCTAAGAAACTTGGAAAGCCTGCCATGTGTCCAATTTAACCTAGACCTCATCTTATAAAAGGAGGAGCCGTCAAAGTTAAATGCATTCACGATTTGGAGACCGAATCAATCGGCCGGAGGCCGAATTGACGGCGGAATGGAGATCTAAGAAGACCATTTGCGATTCCACTCAAGGAGACAAAGTTCTTCCATGTTCTTGGTGGTTTGGAGCAGCCGTTTCATCCCCATTTGCTGAAAAGGATTAGTATTTCTTGTGTATTTCGTAATATGGATGTGCTTATCGAGATTGTAACGTATTTTATGTTTTCAATCATGAACTAATTGCTTTGTAGGCATAGGTTAAGAATTATGTGATTGCTATATTTATAAATCTGGAAATTCTATTTGATCATGATCATCTGGAATTATTGTTGATCTTTAATTTCATTATGTGTTCGCCTAGCTAGCCGGTATGTATAGCCACTCCTAGTTTCAGGGATGATTTAGGAGTTGTGTGGCGATAGTTCACGCTAGATCATTGTGTATTGGTGAACGCCAGTGACTGAGTTAGGGATAGCCAGTTGCCTAGTGCTTGATCGGTAGAGCTTCATTGGTTTTGAAACATATTCCAAAAAAATCTGGAGTTTCGGGAGGATCCCGCTGATAATACTGCATGAGATTGACGGATCAAAAGAATTGTCGGAGCATTTTTATAGCAATTACAGAAGTCTTAACCTGTGTCTGTTTCCATTCTGTTTTCTTTAGTCGTAATCATTTACTGCTTTCGCATATCTTTTGTTTCAGCATTTTAAAAACCCAATCAATTTAACCAAACTTTTGAAATCACTAAAAAGACAAATTAAATCAATAGGGGTAGGCACTTCAAGACCCTGTGGATACGATAAATACTAATCACTTGCTGCTAGATTGTGTATAGTTGCACAGTATTCTGGAGTTAATTTATCTCATATTTTTAACCACTTCAGAATTGCAACAAGTTTTTGGCACCGTTGCCGGGGACTTGAAATTGTTTTATTTGATTGATTTTTGTTTTTGTGTATTTTTGGTGATTTGGTGCGTGAACTTTTTGACTGTTTCTTTTTCTTTTGTAGGTGTGACTTTGGTGTGTGAGCGATCCCCTTCGGATTAGATTTTCAAAAAAAAAAAATTCAAGTGAATCTCGAAGAGGAACTCTGCGATGCAACAAAATCCGCCGCTGGAGCAAAATGGACAGCAAAATAATCAGGCTAAGAATCCTATCCTTGTAGCAAATGATAGGGACAAAGTCATTAGATCGTATGTTTTCCCAATAATTGACGAGTTAAATCCAACGATAGTGTGTCCAGTTATTGAGGCAACAAACTTTGAAATGAAACTGGTCATGTTTCACATGTTAGAGATGGTTGGCCAATTCCATGGTTTATCATATGAGGACCCTCATTTACATCTTAAGTCTTTTATAGGAGTTAGTGATTCATTTGTTATTCAGGGAGTGTTGAGAGATGCCCTTAGATTAATCCTATTTCCTTATGCCCTTAGAGATGGAGCGAAGGCGTGGTTGAACTCTTTTGCTCCAGAATCGATAAGTACGTGGAATGAGCTAGTAGAGAAATTTCTTAGTAAGTATTTTCCACCAACTAGGATTGCCAAGTTGAGGAGTGAGATAGTAGGATTTAGGCAAAATGAGGAAGAAACTTTTAGTGAGGCTTGGGAAAGGTTTAAGGAGCATTTGCGAAAGTGTCCTCACCACTGTTTGCCATATTGTATTCAAATAGAAATATTTTACAATGGGTTAAACATAGCAACCCAATGTATGGTTGATGCTTCTACGGGAGGGGACCTTTTGGCAAAAACCTTTAATGAAGCTTATGAGATTTTAGAGAGAATATCAACCTAAAGTTGTCAGTGGTCAGATGTTAGAGGCTCTAGTAAGAAAGTTAAGAGTGTGATAGAAGTTGATGGTGTGTCTACCATTAGGGCCGATATTGCAATGTTAGCTAAGGCTCTTAAAAACATAATTGTGGTAAGCAATGTTCAGCAACCGCCAGTGGTGGAATCGGCTGTAGTTGTAAATCAAGTTACAGAAGAATCATGTGTTTATTGTGGTGAAGAGCTTAATTATGAGTTTTGTCCTAACAATCCAGCTTCTGTGTTTTTTGCAGGTAATCAAAGAATAACCTTTATTCTAACTTTTATAATCCAGGTTGGCGCAACCACCCCAAGTTTGCGTGGGGAGGGCAAGGAAGCAATTCGCAAGTCCCCCAAGCACAGCAAAAGGCGGTGAACTAGTCCGAATTTGCTAAATCACAGGCATTACCCTAGCAAAATAAGCAGGCTTTGCCCCAGCAAAATTTGGGTAATTCTCTGGAGTTAATGATGAAGGATTATATGGCTCGTAATGATGTCATAATCCAAAGTCGGCAGGCTTCATTGAGAGTCCTAGAGTTTCAGGTGGGCCAGCTAGCTAATGAGCTGAAGGCACGACCTCAAGGGAACATTCCTTCAGATATTGAACACCCTATAAGGGAAGGTAAGAAGCAGGTGCAGGCAGTGACTTTAAGGAGTGGTAAGCCACTAGAAGATAGAAAAGAGCCTAGTAAAGCCCAGGAAGTAGAAAAGAGTAGTGATAGTAATGTTGTCGAAAAAGAATTGGGGTCTGGTCAATATGATGGAGGCAGCAGCAAAGATGCTGGAGCAATTAGTTCTGTTCCAGATGTAGATACCCCACCTTATGTATCGCCCCCACCCTATGACCCACCCTTACCTTTTCCACAAAGGCAGAAGTCTAAGAACCAGGATGGTCGTCCATTTTTGGCAATTGGAAGATCATTGATAGATGTCCAACAGGAGGAGCTTACAACGAGGGTGCATGACCAAAAGGTGAAGTTTCATATGTTTGATGCAATGAAATATCCTAATGATCTTGAGGATTGCTCGTTCATTCAGGTGTTGGATGAGATTGCTGAGGACCACTTTGAGAAGGAATTGATGGAGTACCATACCCAAAAATTTGGAGAAATCCAAATTGAGGATTTGGAAATAGGTGGATTGGAGCATGAGCATAAATTTGTAGGTGAGATTTCTAGTTTTGAGAGGAATTTTGAATCCTTAGAGCCAATAGATAAGAAATCCAAGCCTATTGAACCTTGTAATTCATTGACATTGCTCCAGCAACCTGAGATTAGGAAATCCTTCATTGATGAGCGGTTATTTACTGTAGCTCATATTAAGGAAGTGAAAACACCTTGGTATGATGGCTTTTCCAATTACCTTGATTTTGGAAATTTGCCTCCTGGTTTATCAAAAAGACAGATGAAAGAATTTTTCCATGAGGTGAAGTTTTATTTATCAAATGATGCATCTATGGTTAGACAATGTGTTGATGATGGCTGTGAGTTTAAAGTAAAAGGGCAGCGAATAAAGCAAGAGTTTTGCGGGAGCATTTCATATTGCAATATTTTTAGCTCCTAATGTTGTTGCGATTTTATTTTTCTCGTGGATTTTATTCTGTTTTGAATTAATTTGAATTAGATTTTATTAATTTCAATTTTATCTGATTTATTTTAATTCGTTGGTATTTTCGTAGATTTTATGTTTGTCTTATTTATTTATTTTATTTTGGCCAATTTAATTCTTAATTTAATCAGATTAGTTCTGTTTAGATTTAATTTCAGTTTGAATTTTTAAATTTCTGTTTAGTTTAGATTTTTAATAATATATTTTCATGATTTAATTCTGAAATATTCTTCTCTAAAGTTGCTGGCAGATTTAGGGAGCGCAGATTTTGAGGGAGCAAAATTTCAGGATTCTAATCAGAAGCTCCCATTATATGATTTCGTTTTTTTTATTTTTTATGTTAATTTTGATTTATTGTCTGTTTTGATATTATTTTGATTTGATATTATTCAGTTAGATTTGTATTTTATTATTTATTTTATTTCTTATTTTTTTGGTTAGTTTAGATTTGATTTTGAAGAATTTTATTTTCAAAGATTTTTCCAGATTTAAAATAATATATCTTGTGGATGTTATTTAAAAAAAAAAAGAAAGATTTGATTTCATAGTTTTGTTGAGAAGATCAGAGATTTTATTCGATTAAGATTTTTTTTGAGATAAGAGTAATAATTTTACCTTTGAGATTTTATTGTGTGGGCATGCAGTTAATTACCAAAGATTTCATGTGTTGAGTAGAGGGCAGCTGGCATTATGGTTGTTGCACACAAAGGGAAAATAGTAAATAGAAGATCTTACCGTTTGACAGATGATAAAAATTTTCTATGAATCCATGAAGTTAAAACAGTAACTTCAATTAATTGAGAGATAATTAGGGGCTAATCATTTGTTGAAGATCTTTGAGTTAGTGCCCTATTTATACGATCCCATCAGGTACATTTTTCACTCTCATCCTTTATTACTACTAATGTGATTCTTTTTTTTTGTGTGTATTATTATTGTGAGGAAAAAAAGCACGAGCAAGGAAAGAAAGAGAGGCGAAGGAAGAAGTGTCGGTGGATGAAGATACGATGGAAGAGAGGGTTAAAGAGGCTTCGTAGAGACCAAAGAAAAGAATAAGAGGTCTAAGAGAGAAAAAAAAGTAAGAACCCCTACCCCAACCCTTCCTCCCTACCATTTGTTTCTGAAAAAGAAAAGCTAGAAGAGGAAAAAGAAGATGAGAGGAATGAAGTTGAGACCGAAGTTGAGTGAAAAAATTGAGCTTGATGAAAGATTTCTATACGGGAGGTTCATTAATGAAGAGGCAAGACAAAAATATCAAGAAGTCCTGAGGCGAAATGTTCTAATGGAGTGCAACTTCGATGGTGGCAAAGAACTCACACATTTTCCTTGAGCGGACATTACTAATAACAGTTGGGAACGGTTGTGCGCAAAGCCGGAGCCCACTGCTGATCAACTAGAATGGGAGTTCTACGCCAATATCGATGAGACTGAAGGATTCTTGGTTATTGTTTGTAGAGTTGCTGTCGACTGGAGCCCTGAAGTGATTAATTCTTTATTTAATTTGCAAGACTTCCCCCACACTGTTTTCAATGAAATATTAGTTGTTTCCTCAAACGAGCAACTGAATGCCCAGTGGAGGTTGTCTAGGATGAGGGCAAGAACATTCCAGTCAACATACTTAAAGAGTGAGGGTACTACTTGACTCAACTTTATCAAACAGAGATTATTGCCTACAATGCACGACTCCACTGTCTCTTATGATCGAGTGCACTTGAAGGTTCAGAGTCCCAGAGAGCTCCAATGATATAAACTTATTTGACAAGGGGATTATTGACATTACCAATCTTGCTAGACTTCAGAGAGGTGAGGTGCGAAGGTGGTTTGTTGTGCGGTGTCCATAGAGTGTTGGAGCAACTTGAGATGGTGCTCAGTAGGCTAGAATTCACTGAGAGACAACTTCAAACCTACTAGAGCTATGATCGTTGAAGGGACACCACATTAAGGAGGGTTATGCAAGGGCATTTTTCTAAGTCATATCAAGCCTTCTTAATTTTCATTGATGATCTTATGAACCTATGCATTCCATCCCCGCCCATCATTCAAGAGGAAGAAGAAAACCCAGAGCCTGAACATGAAGAAAAATTAAAGGGAAGTTTTAGTTTCTTCGAGCAAATATTTTGATGAATGATTTTTTGTGCTCGCCTTGCATGTGTTTTGTTCTTTTTGTTTATGTTATGTTATGTTTCTTTGTTTTTTATCTGTTGCTTTAAAATCTATCTCGGTCATGATTACGTAAATCTGTGATCTTAATCTTTAATGAAATCAAATACTGTTTTGTTTGGCACATCTGAGTATCTAACTTATTTTTCTTCTGAATTTTTGAAGTTTGGACTAGTTAGATTAATTAGACCAAGATGTTCTGATCTCCAGAAACCTTTTGCTAGAGCATTCCTTCTAGCCTGGTCATGACTGCAGCAAAAGTTCTGAGGTAGCATTGTCTTATTTGATCCACCTTAAGCTTAATCTTAGTCCCACACTTGGTTTAAAATTCAGATAGAAAAAATTAAGTTTGGGGGTATACTTATCATGTTGCTAATTCATTGAGGACAATGAATAATTTAAGTTTGGGGGACTTTTAGCTACTCCGCTTGTTTTGCTCGAGCATTCCTCTCCTTCATATTAATTTTTCTAGGTTGTTGAGTAACCAGGGACATTTGTGACACCCACAGTTTGTCTTTGCATCAAAAGATGACCTAGGAGAATATATAAAAAAATGATAAAAATAATTGCTGAAAAGAAAAATTTTGAAAAAATTTTGCTGAGAAAATTCATAGAGCAAAAGTTTTGAAGGATGAATGATAATCTAGTAGTTTTCTGTCTCCCAGGGCTTAGGTGAGCTTCATCATAAAATGTCGCCATTCTGAGAAGCAAGGGATAGAATAACTAAGGATTTTTGGGTTTAACAATGAGTATTTAGCCTAATTGGTGATAAGTTTGAGGCAAGGGTATACTGCACCATAAAGTGGGTCATCTCATGCTTAAGAGCTTATGACTGTAGGGCTGCTTTAAGTCCGAAGAAGATAAAAATATAAACCCCTTAAAATGTGTTTAAATATGTCTGATAATAGAGCTAGGCTGTGGTAAGTTCTAAGGATTGAGTTAAAGGTGGTGATTATTTGTTCAAAGCTGAAAGAATTCTTTTGCTGCAGCAGTACTTGGTTTTGCAGGATGCTCAAGTAAAGGGTGAAGGTAGTGTTGGAATATCTATTTTGATTGAGTTGTGCTATGACTAATGTTTTGAATTTTCAAAGGAAGGTGAGTTAGTATTGCTCGGGACGTGCAATAGTTCAAGTTTGGGGGTGTGATAACTCTCCAAAAGGTAGTTATTTAGGCCTCATTTCTATAGGGATTTGTGTGTCTTTTGTGCTTAATAGGGTTGGTTTTAGATATATATTATATGTTTTAACCCATTTGGAAGAATGGAGGCTTTGGAAGTTATTTTGTGCAGAAAATATTGCTGAGCGACGTGAGGGAGCAAAATCTGTGCTGCAGCAAAACTGGGAGCAAAACTGCAACGTCACAGCTCGTTATCCATTTTAATAAAGTGGCGTTAGCTGAATTATTTTCGGATCTAAGAAACTTGGAAAGCCTGCCATGTGTCCAATTTAACCTAAACCTCATCTTATAAAAGGAGGAGCCGTCAAAGTTAAAGGCATTCACGATTTGGAGACCGAATCAATCGGCCGGAGGCTGAATTGATGGCAGAATGGAGATCTAAGAAGACCATTTGCGATTCCACTCAAGGAGACGAAGTTCTTCCATGTTCTTGGTGGTTTGGAGCAGCCGTTTCATCCCCATTTGCTGAAAAGGATTAGTATTTCTTGTGTATTTCGTAATATGAATGTGCTTATCGAGATTGTAACGTATTTTATGTTTTCAATCATGAACTAATTGCTTTGTAGGCATAGGTTAAGAATTATGTGATTGTTATATTTATAAATCTGGAAATTCTATTTGATCATGATCATCTCGAACTATTGTTGATCTTTAATTTCATTATGTGCCCGCCTAGCTAGCCGGTATGTATAGCCTCTCCGAGTTTCAGGTATGATTTAGGAGTTGTGTGGCGATAGTTCACGCTAGATCATTGTGTATTGGTGAACGCCAGTGACTGAGTTAGGGATAGCCAGTTGCCTAGTGCTTGATCGGTAGAGCTTCATTGGTTTTGAAACATATTCCAAAAAAATCTGAAGTTTCGGGAGGATCCCACTGATAATACTGCATGAGATTGACGGATCAAAAGAATTGCTGGAGCATTTTTATAGCAATTACAGAAGTTTTAACCTGTGTCTGTTTCCATTATGTTTTCTTTAGTCGTAATCATTTACTGCTTTCACATATCTTTTGTTTCAGCATTTTAAAAACCCAATCAATTTAACCAAACTTTTGAAATCACTAAAAAGAAAAATTAAACCAATAGAGGTAGGCATTTCAAGACCCTGTGGATACGATAAATACTTATCACTTGCTGCTAGATTGTGTATACTTGCACAGTATTCTGGAGTTAATTTATCTCATATTTTTAACCACTTCAGAATTGCAACACTTGTCATGGTGACATTATGGATACGACCCACTTTGTATTTGATACAAACACAATGATCCAACGCGTTCATGTAGGGGACATGTGAGTGGGGGTATCTCATGTAAAGAGTTTGCATAAGACCGGACCACGAAATAGTAACCACTAGCTGTAACACCATTAACTAGTTACGTTTCTATTTCACTAGGATGACCTAGGCAACTTAGTTTGAATCCTGTTTGGGTTATGGACTTCTGTTCACGAGGGATTGTCCTTTGATTTATATGAGTGAGAGTGGTTAGTACGCCGACTCAATAAGCCTATATTTTTGGGGACAAGACCGAGTGGGGAGCTGAGAACACAATCACACAAGAAGGAATTCACTCCTTCCCAAATTTAGGGAAGTAGATGAGTGTTCCCTTAAATGGTGTCTCCGGGTCTTGAATAAAGGGCCCTACCCTTTCACTGGCTCGATAGGGGTTTATGTTTGGTGGTTGGACCACAAACAGGTTGTTCATTAGAGGAGCACTGATACTTAAGGATGTAGAGGTAACCTAGGGGTAAAACGGTAATTTGACCCTGTTGGTGTTACGAACACTCGTGAAGGACTAACTTGCTGTTATTGGTCTATAACCATGGACACAAAATTATGTCTGTAGTGAGAAGAGTGCAGCTGTGGGTCTATAGTGGAGTGTACCCACAGTTAACAAATATTGATTAATTGGTTAATGAGTTTAGCCAATTAATCTCATATCGTTGGAGCTTTTGATCTGCAAGTCCATTAGGTCCCACTAGTAGCCCGTAAAGTGATTTGAGGCAATTAAAGTCTTGGTTGTAAATTAAAATTTTCAATTTACTTAGGGCAAGAATATGATGTATGGTGATACATTATAATATAAAGTTTATGTGAAACCTGATAATATAAGTTTGAATAAGATTCAAAATTATTCTTGTTTTTTTTTTTAAAAAGATTCAAAATTATTTTTGAAAGAAATAAATATTTGAAAGAGTTCAAATATTGATACGAATTTGATTCATATTAATAAAATAATTTAATAAGATGCCTAAAATTAAATATATGATATTTAAGGGAAAAATACACTTTTGGTCCCTGAGGTTTGGGTTAAGTGACACTTAGGTCCCTGAGTTTTAAAACTCAACAAAAATACCCCTGAGTTTTTAGATAAGCAGCCAAATGGTCCCTACCGTCAAATTTCCGTGAAGTCACTAACGGAGAGGTGATGTGGACTGCAGACATGGCAATGTTTTAGACACTTGGGTGGTTGACGTGGCAGTCAGGTATTTTAATTCTGATTTGGCATCATCAAAGGCCAAGATTTAAATTCTTGTTTAGATTTCCACCGTTGGATTAAAAAAAAAAACACATTTCCCTCCAGCCATCAATTTACTTGAAATCGAAAGTGATTGAAAAAAAAGAAGAACCAAAAACCCAATACGAACTGTGGCGTCTTTCTCTTGGTGGCTTCGAAGTGTTTGTCGCTTGCTTTGAAGGTAAGAAAAAGTTCGAAACTTTCTTGCTTGGTCGATTAACTTTCTAGGTAACATAATCGTTCATTTTGAAAAGAAAAGACGAGGGTATTTTTAATATTTGGGGTTTGATTTTTCTTTTGCGAACAGAAGGTCGAAACTTATGCAAGCAAAACGAAGAAGACGAAGGCAAGGCGAAACCCTAAATACAGAGAAATAGCCAAAACTTTCGGGTGAAATGTATGTTCCAAAAAATTGAAACATTTTCCCTTTTTTTCTCTTCGGTTTCCAGTTTTTCTTTAGATTGAATGTGGTGTCAACTACAACATGCAGGTCTTCGAGGCGTTTCAACATTACATTTCATTACAATGGAAGAATGCAGTATGTACCTAGGGTTGAATATTTCGGGGGGAAGGTTTCTGTGGTAGAAGATGTAGAACCTAGTGGGCTAACCATTCTAGAACTATCTGTCCTGACAGCTTACTTAGGTGTATGCAATGCAGCTTGGTTTGGGTATATTGTGCCAGGGAAAACACTATGTAATGGATACAAGACAATTCTGGAGGATGCTGATATTTTAGATATGATTGAGATGCTTCCAGAGGATAGGATGATCCATATGTATGTTGAACACAACCCAAATAGAGAAATTATAGATGTTACAGTACCGATTGCTGAGATTAGACCAATGTATTTGGAGTGATATCCTGAGGTAGTGGATTTAGATTCTACTGATGAGGAGGGTGGGGCTGAAGTTAGAAATGATAAGGAAGAAAATGATAAGGAAGAAAAAGATAAGGAACAAAAAGATGTGGAACAAAAAGATGTGGAAGGAACTGATCAGAACCAACTTGAAGTTGAGATGGAAGATCCATTTGAGTATTGTGATGAAGAATGGGATGGAGATGAGTCTGGAGATGAGTCTCGAGACGAGTCTGGAGATGAGATGGATGATAATGGTCGAGAGGTTGACGATCATGTTGATAATGACAAAGATGTTGAGGGTACAAATGAGAATTGTCAAGAGCCTGAAGTTCAATCTCACAATGTGGAAGGTGAGTCGGAAGATGAATATGAAGAGGAATCATATTCTAGTGACGATGACTCTATTGAAGGGATTGTAGATTCTAGTGATGAGGGTTCTATTTCACGAAATGAACCTTTAGACACACATGTTGATATTGATGCAGATGCAGGATCAGATTATCGAACATCTAGTGACTTGAACTCTCCGATAAATTCAAGTGGAAGAAGAATGAACGGGGATCCTGAGTTTAGAGAAGACATAGACATGGATAGGATTGAATTTGTCATTGGAATGTTGTTTAGCACCGCTATTGTATTGAAGGAGGCCATAAAAGAATATGCAGTCAAAGGGGGCTACAATATTCGATTGATAAAGAATGACAAAAAACGAGTCACGGCTACTTGTGACGGAGCATGTACATGGAGAATACATGCTAGCGTGAGTCAAGAGGAGAACACTTTTCAAATAAAGACCTACAGAAGTGAGCACAGTTGTAGTAGGGAGTTCACGAACCGAAATATGAGATCGTCCTGGATTGCTAGAAGATACCTAGCAAGGTTTAGACAACAACCAGATTGGAGGTTGTGTGATATCATTGAAACAGTGAAGAGTGAGCTTAATTGTTCTCTTTCGAAGAGCCAGGCATATATGGCTAGAAGGAAGGTAGTTAGAGAGATTAATGGGACTATGACTGCACAATACCAACGACTGTGGGATTATTGTGCTGAGCTTTGGAGGTCGAATGAGGGATCATCTGTGAAAATACTATGTGATAGGGTGACTGAGGACAGTAATCCTGTATTTAGACGCCTATACATTTGCTTGAAGGGTTGCAAGGATGGTTTCTTGGTAGGATATAGACCATTCATTTCACTAGACGCATGCCACTTGAAGGGTCCATGTCAAAGACACCTTATGTCTGCGGTTGGAATGGATGGGAATGACGGCATCTACCCTATAGCATGGGCTGTAGTTGAGGCAGAAACGAAGAACAGTTGGACATGGTTTCTTCGTTTGCTTGAGAGTGACATAGGATCGTTCACTGTGAAAGGATACACTTTCATGTCTGACCAACAAAAGGTATCGTTCATTTTGTTCTTTCTTATGCATTTTAGATATGCGTAACTTAGTTCTCTAATAAACATAAACATAAAGATTGCCTTTTGTTGTGCTTTTGTTGTGCTTTTGTTGACTAAACTTGATTTTATTTGCGAAGTTTAAGTGAGAATTTACTTTGTTTCTTGTGCAGGGATTGATACCCACTTTCAATGATGTGTTTCCTGGAGTTGATCACCGTTTTTGCGTGAGGCACCTGTATGACAATTTCCAAAAGCAATTCAAAGGATTGGCGTTGAAGAACTGGTTTTGGAAAGCTGCTCGGGCAACATTAGAGTCTGAGTTTGATGGAGCTATGGAGGAGTTGGGAAAACTTGACGTGAATGCCTACCAATATGTAAAGAACATACCTTCAAAGTTTTGGTCAAGGCACTCATTCCAAACCAGCTGTAAGTCTGACCTCCTTCTGAACAATAACTCTGAGTCATTTAATGCTTTCATCAATGAAGCTAGGGACAAGCCCATAATACAGATGCTAGAAGTGATTCGCAAGCTTGTGATGACTAGAATCACAAAGAAATTTCAGTTGTATAGTGGACTGGATGGGAATTTAGGGCCAAAGATTCGTAGTAAGCTAGAAAGGGAAAAGAAACGTGCTGGCATTGCAATACCTGTCTGGGCTGGGAATCTATTGTTCGAGGTTGAGGTAGGACAAGCCCAATATGTAGTAGATTTGGAAAAACGGACATGTAGTTGTAGAAAGTGGGACTTAAGTGGCATCCCCTGTGTCCATGCCATCCAAAGCATTTACTATAGGAAGCATAAGCCCGAAGAATATGTGGACAAATTTTACCATAAAGATACATTGATCAAGACATACTCGAGCTTCCTCAAACCCGTGAATGGGTCTAGTCTTTGGCCGAAAACTACTGCTGATCCGCTACAGCCACCTAAACTTAAACGACCCCCAGGACGACCAAGAAGGCAACGGAGGAGAGATGCAAGTGAACCTGGACCTTCACAACCTATGAGGAGACAAACACCTACGGTGACCTGTTCAAAATGTAAAAATGTTGGGCATAATGCACGGTCGTGTAAAGGAGAAGTGGCTAGACAAAGAAAGAAGAGGAAGACTACAACCCTTATGGGATTTAACATTCCATCTGCTGTAAGTAACATTCCTCTACCGAACAGGGACCAAATGTGTAATCTGTATTTTATTTTTGTGTTTCCAACTCTGTTTTAATATATGTTTCAATCATTCCAGGAAAAAGGGCCGTTGCAAGAGGAAGAGCCACAGGAAGTGGAAGTTCTTTGGTCTCAACCTGGATCATCGACTCAACAATCTAGTACTCCATCTAGAAGGATATATTTGACAAGGTCTCGTGATGAAGCCATCAACCCGGTTGGATATGGGGAGAAGTAATAGAAGTGGGAAGGTACTAGGCATTCTGTAATTTTTTGGGAACGTTGTACAGGGTGGTAAATTTAAAGTAATTTTTTGGGAAACAAATTTGTAAAGGGAGGAAAATATGCATTCTGTAATTTTTTGGGAAGCTGTATAGGGTGGTAAGTTAGTATTAATTTTTTGGGACCCATAACTGTATAGGGTGGGTGGTTAAGTTAGAAAATATGCTTACTTTCTGCAGTTTTTTGTTTACAGCCTGACAATGGTATCCTCCTTATTTTCATGACTGTTTGACAATGTTGTTGGAGGTGTTGAAAATGTATTTGAATATTTTCTCTGATGAATGAATGCCAAGTGCAGCTTAATGTACTGATCTATTTGGCTATTATCCATTTGTTGAGTGTATTCTTTATGTTCTGGTATGAGCTGAAAATGGGTGAAAAAACAGGATTGGTACCCATTTTTGTGATCAAAATGTGTGAACAGGTTGTAAATGAGCTGAATGAGTTTGTATGCATCTATTTATGTTTCAACAGGGACCAAAATTGATGAAAATGTGTGAACAGGTTTGTGATCAAAATGTGTGAACAGGTTGTAAATGAGCTGAATGAGTTTGTATGCATCTATTTATGTTTCAACAGGGACCAAAATTGATGAAAATGTGTGAACAGGTTTTTGATCAACATGTGTGAACAGGTTGTAAATGAGTTGAATGAGTCTGTATGCATCTATTTATGTTTCAGCAGGGACCAAAAGTGCAATGAGTGCCAAGGGCAGTTTGATGTACTGATCAGTTTGGTTATTATCCCTTTGTTGAGTTTATTATTTATGTTTTGGTATGAGCTTAAAATGGGTGAAAAAACAGGATTCGTACCCATTTTTTTGTGATCAACATGTGTGAACAGGTTGTAAATGAGTTGAATGAGTCTGTATGCATCTATTTATGTTTCAGCAGGGACCAAAAGTGATCAAAATGTGTGAACAGGTTTTCGATGAAAATGTGTGAACAGTTTGTAAATGAGCCAAATATAATTTAAGAGTGAGATCTTTGAACTTCCAAAGTCATTCAAAAGAAAAGAATAGGAAAATACAACAATATATTTCCATCTCAAATGCCAAAACTTTCCGGTAGGTGTTCAAAAATTGTTCTCAAGACAAATTTTTATTCAAGTCAACAAAGCCTTTGAGATACAACAGCAAAGTGATCCCCAGGATTAACAAAGTTGGATCAAAATCTTCAATAAACGAGCAAAAACTCTCATCTTTCTACTCAAGACTCACCAACACCATGAAAGCACAAAATGGAAAAACTGTAAACTTTGTGATCATCCATGGCTGCAGACTGATTGAAAAGAAACTATAACTCATTGTCATAAAGCAAACGGGAGACCGATGATGAACAGATCCTCAAGGTACCTCGACGCTGCAGAGCTTTCACTATCATCTTTCGAAGCCTTCTCGATTTTATCTTCTGCAAAAATCTCTTGAGAGCTGCACTGAGAACTGCAAAAAGCTTTTCCATCCCTGATAGAGTAAGAGAAAAATGACACAATCAAGATAAAGTTTGGGGTTGGAGTTCATGAGTTACAAAAATGCTGACAATCAAACAAACCTGCATAAATAAACATCATGCTTTTCTTTCAAAACTTTCTTGAATGAGTGACAGATTTGTGAATTCGCATCCACAGCTCCGTGGTCCAAACCTTCTGAGCAACTTCCCGGTAGAGATGATTCGATCCCGGGTTCTTCAACCTTACTAGAATCAAAATTTGTGAAACCTAAACTTTACTACCATGGTGTGCTTGTTAATTTACAATAGGGACCAAATTTGTGAAACCTACATTTTACTATCATGCTCAGAATGTGTAAACAAGCAATATTTAATCAGGGACCAAAAGTGAAAATTCATGTAATATGGAACAAAAGAGCAAGATTCAATGGGGACCAAAATTATGTAAGCAATTTAAGGTAAATAACAGATATGATAAAATGGACAAACACTGAAGCAAACTCCATAACAATTCCATAACATTAACAACATAGCTACAACATAGATAATCTTTCCAAGAAAGCAAAGACAAATCATCTACACCGCCATGTATCCATAATTTTTACAGTTATTCCCAATCAAAACCCAAATACAATCACTAAAATGGCCACCAATACTACAATTATTACACGATACAACCACTCCAAACGGCGCAAGTTTTGTGCAATCTTCTTCAATCGACCAACTTCGTCTCTTAGTTTGTTAATCACTTCTTTGCTGTGTTCTGATACTTCTGGATCACACCAATCAAAAAACCCACATCCTGAACCATTCCCCTACACAACAGAGAAGACGAGCAACCGAGTATCTAAACAAATTGCAACCATCCGAAAAATGAATAAACTTGTCATAAACAAAAGAATACATACCTTGTAACCAGGACATCCATAGAATATTCTTCCAGGGTTCCTCTTTGTCCATGAAGTTATTAATCGAGCTCTTAACCCACAGTGACAGTAGCTAGGGTTCTTAGTTTCACTATTATCGCCTCTTATGGACTCTTCAAAGTTATCCATTGCAATTCTCGAAAGTTTCTGTGGCATTTCTCGTGACATCCAGCTCCAAATTTGGAGTAATTTTAGGAACCCTAACTGATGGATGAAGAACACGAACGAAAAGCGGAAACACGAAGGAGATCTGTTCGATTTTTTGTTTTTTTTTAGGTTTGATTTTTTGGGAGACACGTGAACTTTAAAATTGCACTCATCCAGTGTAAAACTTGAAAATTGCCACGTCAGGATGCCATGTCATTTTAATGGAGTCCACATCACCTCTCCGTTAGTACCTTCACGGAAATTTGACGGTAGGGACCATTTGGCTGCTTATCTAAAAACTCAGGGGTATTTTTGTTGAGTTTTAAAACTCAGGGACCTAAGTGTCACTTAACCCAAACCTCAGGGACCAAAAGTGTATTTTTCCCTTAATTGGCTAATTATTAAATTAAATATGAATTTAATATAATATTTTATTCATGACCTTTTTTCTATAAATAGGACCCCTAGGCCTAGTGTTGAAGGCACTCATTCATTTTGCTCTCAGAGAATTCCCCTGAAGGCTTTCCAGACTCCCATCAGTCTTCTGCCTCCAAAAATCTCAGAGTCATACCAGTACAACCATAGTGGTGGTATTCGCAATTCTTGAAGGAAACTTCCAGCGAAGAACAAGGTTTGGGGAAGCTATATTTTCAAGAGTTGGTTAAAAGGTTTGGTGAAACTGTCAAGACTTCAACAAGAGTAAGTCTTCAAATACCCTTCTCTACAGTTTGCATGGTAAGATATCGATTTTATCTTATTGTACAACATGTATTATAGCCTTAAGTCAGTGGTTTATATCGTATGAATGTTGTATTATTTATCGTCGTATTGGTATTTTAATTTAGTTTAAAACACTGTGTAAGGTCCTCTGATCTTCTTTTGCTGCGCTAGGGATTTCATCCCTACACATACGAGGATCAATGTTCAAGAACCAACCTAAAGGGTCTATAGTATAGAGATAAGGCTGGGTACCTTATCCTGGTGACATTATGGATACAACCAAATTTGTATTTGATACAAACGCAATGATCCAATGTGTTCGTGTAGGTGACATGCGAGTGGGGGTATCATATTGATCGCGCGCACAACGAGCTATTTTTCCCGATTCATTTTAGTTAGTCTTTGAGTATTATTTGGCCAATTTAATGCACTTTAATGTTCTTTTTGTAGGAATTAATTATTGAAGCTAAATCGAGAAAATGGAGTTGATCGGGTGTTTGGGACGCTAAAAGAAGCCAAATAAATGAAAATGAACCAAAGTTGGAGGCTTACAATGAGGCAAACCCAAGAGCTAGTGTCTCGACGCTAGAGATTTTCCTTTTTTGATTAGGGCGGTAAAGATGACAGCGTCGAGACACTGTTCCTAGCATCGAGACGTTGCCATGTTTTCCTTAAACAGAATGGTGGTTTAAAGGATAGCGTCGTGACGTCGTCCTTAGTGTCTCGACGCTCCACAGATTTTTTCAATAAATATGAAGCGATTTTGGCAAGCCAAGGGGAGTGAAATCTTAGAGATTTTAGACCTAATAACGATTAGAGACCTTTTGTGGGAGCTGAAGCAAGACCAAGGAGCGGGAATCACTCAAGAACGTGTGGAGATCGTGATGGGGATGTGTGGTTTCGGTGGAATTGAGTTTGTCTTTATCTTTTCCTTACCTCTAGTTAGTTTTATGACTTTTACATATCTAGCTTATATCGTAACACCATGTATGAGTAGCTAGACGTGTTTCTTAGGGATTGATGTAGTCGTTTCTGATTATGGATTGATTATTGGGATGTTTTGTGCACTGATTTTATGTATGCAATGAAGGGTTGAAATCTTTTTGGCAACGGAAACAAACAAGACCATACTCAAAATAAATTTCAATTAAGAAAGACCAATACGTTGGCAAATCAATATAGAGAAACGATATCTAAATAATTTACAGTTTAAGCATGTATTGCCTAAACAATTTAGGGAATTAGGAACTTACTTGTGATGGTCGATAACAATGCAGTATGCTCCAATTCAAATTCCACACCAATTAGACACCACCAATATGTCTTCACTGGTATATCTCCAAGGGATGATATTGAGGATGTGAGAATGGTGGGATTCTATGAGATTGCAGGAAAAAATGTTGGGAAAATTCTCTACTATCAAATAGAAATTACACAGCGCTAGAGAGAGGGAGAGCAATTCGCCAGAGAGAAAATTTTGGTAACTACTCCAATCGGTTAGCATTAGAGAGGGGAAGAAAAACCGTGGAATGTTCACCATGTAGTGTAACTGAACCATCAGTTATACTTAATTAATTTAATTTAAATAAATTAAAGGGAAAAATACACTTTTAGTCCCTGAGTTTTCAAACTCAACAATTTAATCCCTGAGGTTTGAGATAAGGAGCAATTTGGTCCCTGCCATCCATTTTTCCGTTAAATCTAACCGGTTGCTGACGTGGCATTATTATTTTAATTAAAAAAATTAACCCTTAATTTTTTAAAATAAAAATATATTAATATTCTTATTTTTAATTTATTTTATTTCTTTTTATTCTTCTCTCTCCTACCTTCTTCTTCCTCCACTCCCTTCTACTATTTCTTTTTCTTCAACAAAAGACCTTTCCTCCATGGCCGGCGACCGCTGGCGCCGGTGACTTTTTTTTCCTTCTCTTCTCCTTCTCTCACTCTCTCTCCATCTTCTTCTCTATCGCTGACCAGATCTGGAAAGGAGGAGAAAGTTGAACGATTGTGCTTTACTAGAGAGAGGGTTTTTCTAAAGAGAGAGTTTTAGTGGGAGTGAACCAGAGAGGAGCTTTATAATCTTTTTTTCTTTCTCTTTATCAATCAATTATCGCTTATTCTTCACCTCTTCTGCAAGTTTTTTCTCTCTCTTTCAGTTTCAGACGACCACTCCATCGACTCTGCTTTTCCTCGACGACGAATGTGCGCCTGAGAGGGTTCTTGTTTTGGAGTTTGGAGATGGGTAGTGTGTCCTCCGATGACGGCTCCGACCAATTGAGCGAGCGGTGTAGGAGCTACAGTTTGAGTGTGGATGTGAGCAAGTCGGAGAGTTGTTGTAGCTTCTCGTGCCGGAGGTTTGATGGCGAAGGGGATTCCAGCTCTATGGCATCGTCTCTCCATCCTGGTTCGGGAAATTTCTGCTTTCTACTGCCGGTTTCGTTGCTGATTCTTGGAGGGAAGGATGTTTTTGTTTGGGAATGTACTGTTGAGATCAGAACTCAATTGGGATTTCTATTGGCTTCCTGACATCGAAGCAGAGAACCCACTAATTTTTCCCACTCGACCACGCTCAACTTTCTTCTCCCTATCTAGATCTGACAAGAAACTCGTGGAGAATTTATCTGCCATTTCTCATAGTTAATTTTTTACACCTGCATCTCCTGGTACATGTTTATGCGTTATTGTTACTGTTTTTCTATTTTTGAGAATGTTAATTTTGGGGGTATGGAACTTTGAGGAGAATCGTGTTTCTCGGTGGGTGGCATTCCATCTCTTGGACTTGGAGAGTGTTAAATTTAATTTGCAACCCCCTTCTCTCTTTCTTTTAACAGGGAATGGCCGCCGGCGACAGAGAAGAAGAGGGAGAGAGAAGGAGAAGAGAAGGAAAAAAAAAGTCACTGGTGGCGGTGGACGCCGGCGAGCGGTGGTCGCCGGTCACTGGCCGCCGACCATGGAGGAAAGGTCTTGATTGTTGAAGAAGAAGAAATAGTAGAAGGAAGAGGAGGAAGAAGAAGGCATGAGGGAATAATAAAAAGAAATAAAATAAATTAAAAATAAGAATATTTTTATTATTTTAATATATTTTTATTTTAAAAAATTAAAAATTAATTTTTTAAATTAAAATAATAGTGTCATGTCAGCAAACGGTTAGATTTAACGGAAAAATGGATGGCAGAGACCAAATTGCTCCTTATCTCAAACATTAGGGACTAAATTGTTGAGTTTGAAAACTCAGGGACCAAAATGTACCTAACTCAAGCCTCAGGGACTAAAAATGTATTTTTCCCAATAAATTAAATTTATTTAATTAATTTAAATAACAATTATTTAATTAATTAAACTAATAACCAATTAACTCCAATTTAATTGACTATCACATTTAAATCATATTTAAATGTAAAACTCTCACATAACCTATAGTTTAATTCAATTCATTTAATTAAATTAAATAATTAATTAATTCACCAATTAATCAATTATTAAATTAAATATCATATATTTAATTTAACTCTATAATTGAATCCCATTCAACTATCATTCTCTCATATAACCTATAGTCTTTTTTTTTTTTTATCAAACATATAACCTATAGTCATAATGTGCATCTCATGCACATTAATTTTAATCTATAGTTTCAATATGAATCTAATTCACATTAAATTTAATATTTGAACTCCTTCAAATATTTAATTCTCCCATAAATTAATTTTGAATCTATATTCAAAATAAATTTATATTATAAAATTTAATTAAAATATAAACTTTATATTATAATGTATCACCATACATTATATTATTTTCCTTAGTAAATTTAAACATTTCAAAATACTTTGTTTACCTCAATACCCTTTACGACCTACCAGTGGGACCTAATGGACCTATAGATTAGAAGCTCTAACGATATGAGATTAATTGGCTAAACTCATTAACCAAGTTAATCAATATTCGTTAACTGTGGGTCACTCCACTAAAGACCCACAATTGCACTTTTCTCACTGTAGAATATTTTTGTGTCCATGAATATCGACCAATACCAGTAAGTCAATCATTCACGAGTGTTCGAAACCCCAGCTGGGTCAAATTATCGTTTTACCCCTAGGTTACCTCTAGATCTTTAAGTACCACTGATCTCTCTAATGAACAAGTTGTTTAAGGTCCAACCACTAAACAGGAGTTCCTCTCGGGCCAGGAGAGGACGATGCACCTTTGTTCAAGACCCGAAATCAACCCTTAAGAGAACACACATCTACTTACCCCAATTGGGGAAGGAGTGAATTCCATCTTGTACTGTTATGTTCCCAACCCCCACTTGGTCTTGCCTCTAAAATGGTAGGCTTATTGAGTCGGCGAACTGGCCTCTCTCACCCATACAAATCTAAGGACAACCCCTCTTGCAAATGGGTTCATAACAGACTCAGGATTCAGATTGAATTACCTAGGTCATCCTATTGAAATGGAAACCTAAATTAGTCAACCATGTTACATCTAGTGGTTACTATTTCGCGGTCCGATCTTATGCAAACTCATTGCATAGGATACTCCCACTCGCATGTCTCCTACATGGATGCTTTAGATCATTGCATCTGTATCGAATACCAAGCGGGCCGTATCACATAGTGTTGCCAGGATAAGGTACCCAACCTTATAATATAGACCATTTAGGTTGTTACTTGAACACTGATCCCCGTATGTCCCCACATACTAGTCCAAGTTTCATTTAAACAACCTAGGATCTTAGGGTTGAATTTATGCAAAACTCGATCATCCAATAATAAATTACTGAATCACTCAAATAACACTTTATTGAGAAAATTAATTTGTTTCACACCGCTGCAGGGACCCTTATCCCGAATTTAATCCTTGGATGGTCCTAACTAATCACAATGGAGGTAGCTCTTTTTACCCCTAGCTCTATTTTTTCTTTTGCAAGCAAAAATCATATTCTTTTCTTTCTTTCTTTTCAACAGATATATCTTTTTCTCATGTTGCTTTTTTTTCTTTAAGTAGGCAAGAATTTTTTCTTTTCTTTTCTTTTTCACCTAGTTCTTGAAACATTCAAGCATGAACTCCAAGTGCTAAAGACTTAGCCTATCGGAGTGACAACATGTTGGGTTTTTTGCCTTAAAACTCGTAGATAATGAATGATGACAAATTGTTCACTTGTCTCAATACGTTGTTACTGAGGTATGTACAATAAAGAGTTATTGTTACTTAAATTGTACAATTTGACCCAAATCCGATAAACTAAGATCCTAGGTTGTTTATGTTGGGTTTTATGCCCTAAAACTCGTAGATAGTGAATGTAAACAAATTGTATACTTGTTTCAATAAAGTGTAATTGAGTTTCTACAATAAAGTGTTATTGTTTAATATTGCACAATTTGACCCAAATCCAATAAACTAAGATCCAAGGTTGTTTACATGTGACTTAAACTAGTATGTGGGGACATACGGGGATCGGTGTTCAAGTAACAACCTAAAATGTCTATAGTACAAGGATAAGGTTGGGTACCTTATCCTGGTAACACTATGTGATACGACCCGCTTTGTATTTGATACAGACGTATTGATCCAAAGCGTCCATGTAGTAGACATGCGAGCGGGGGTATACTATGCAATGAGTTTGCATAAGACCGGACCATGAAATGGTAAACCACTAGATATAACACCGTTAACTAGTTAGGTTACTGTTTCAATAGGATGACGTAGGTAACTCAGTCTTAATCCTGAGTGTGTCATGAACTCCTTCTCATGAGGGATTGTCCTTTGATTAGCATGGGTGAGAGTGGCCAATACGCCGACTCAATATGCCTTCCTTTTTGGGGACAAGACCGAGTGGGAGGCTGGGGACATGACAACACAAAAAGGAATTCACTCCTTCCCACTTCTAGGAGAAGTAGATGAGTGTTCCCTTAAGTGGTGACTCCGGGACTTGAACAAAGGGATCCCACCCTCTCACTGGCCCGAGAGGGACTTTATGTTTATTGGTTGGACCATAAACAAGTTGTTCATTAGAGGAGAACTGGTACTTAAGGAGACAGATGTACCACAGGGGTAAAACGGTAATTTGACCTAGCTGTAATTACGGACACTCGTGAAGGATTGACTTACCGATGTAGGTCTATATCCATGGACACATAAATGTTCTACAGTGAGAATAGTTCAGTTGTGGGTCTTTAGTGGAATGACCCACAGTTAATGAATTGGTTAACTTGATTAATGAGTTTAATCAGTTAACCTCATATCATTGGAGCTTCTGATCTGTAGGTCCATTAGGTCCCCCTGCTAGCTCGTAAAGAGTAATTAGGAACAAATATATCTTGAGAGAATTTGAATAGTTCAAATTCATATTGTGAATTAAGTTAATTGTATGAAATACAAATTAATATAATGTATAGTGATGCATTAAAATACAAAGTCTAATTTGAGATTAAACTTTATTATATTGAGAGATTGAATATATTTGAAAGAGTTCAAATATATGTCTAATTAAATATATGGTATTTAATTAGAAGATGAATTAATTAATTATTCAATTTAGTTTAAATGAAACGAGATTTAATTAAACTATAGTCTATGAGATGAATAAATATTTGAAGAAATTCAAATGTTAATATGAATTTGATTCATATTAAATTTATAGGATATAAGAGAATTTGAAGGAGTTCAAATTTTAATATGAATTTGATTCATATTATAGAATTAATTAATTGAAGGCCTGAATATTTAATTTGGGTAATTAATTAATTAACTAATAGAAGGTCTGAATTTAAATATATGATATTTAATTGGTGATTAATTAATTAAAGAATTAATTAATTGATAATTAATCAATTATGGAAATGATTAATCACTTATGGAAGTGATCAATCATTTTTGGAAAAGATTAATCAATTATGGAATTGATTAGTTATGGAATTGATTGATTATGGAAAAGATTAAATCAGTTATGGAAATAATTGATTTTAAATGAATATTTTATTCATGGCCTTTCTCCTATAAATAGAACACTAACCCTAGGGTTTAGGTACCACAACATATGGCCACCATAAGGCCCTCTCATATTCTCTCAACTCAAGAACTCTAGGGAGAATTTTCTCTCTAGATTTTTTCCCATTCAAGATTAGGTAGTCCCACAACTACGTTCCTAATCTCAAAGTTATAGCGGGGAAGATCAAAGGGTGGTGTTCTTCGTTGTTGCAGAGCAATCAAGAAAGGCGTTCTTGAAGAATTCAGAGTCGTCAACGAAGGTATGTTTCTCATCGCTTAACCTTTTGCCAATGTATTGGTATTTTATAAAACAAAATTAATTTACGAACGGTCCAATTGCTTCCGCTGTAACGGAATTGGGAATTCCAATCCTTCAATTGGTATCAGAGCCGATCGTAGATCTAATTTTGTTTCTCTAAAATTTACATTGGTTTTTGGTGGGATTAATTTATGCATTTGATGTATAAAGGTTTGCTAGTAGATGTTTTGGTTTTTTGGCATTAGTTTTTGCAATTTTAAGTTGATTTGATCAATGTAAGGGCCCTTTGTTTTGGGTATTTTAATTGCAATCGAGTCTGCAAGTCCGTGTCGTTGTTTTGTATCAATTGAGGAAGAAATTCGAAGCAATTTGGTACAATTTGGGGCAAAATCAGAGGAAAATCGCATTGGAAATCGAAGTATTTTTGGAAATCCGAGAGCCAGTGTCTCGATGCTGTCTCAATAGCGTCTCGACGCTGGCAGAAACCCCAGAAACGGAAGAAATCGCGCGGCCGTAAGAAAATATAAATAATAAAAATTAGGTAAAAGCATGAATTCGTGTCTGGCTCTGTTTGTACCATCTTTGTCTGCGTGCTTGGAGGTCATGGGTTCGAGGTTAGACTTATGCAATTTGAGCAATTTAAATTCTTTTAGCATTTTGGGCGTGCGTTTTTCATACGGTTCAGACCGGTTCGAGGATTTTGACCGAGTTTTGACCGGTTCATGGCGGTTCAATCGATTGTTGACCGGTTTGAGGTCATTTGACCCGGTTCTCGATGGGTTCACACGGTCTGGACAAGTTTTGGCGTTTGTTTGGCTCGGTTAAGCTTCAAATTGACCGGTTCAAGGGTGTTTTGACCCGGTTCAGCTTGGTTCAAGCTTATTTTGGGCTGGTTCACGACATGATAGGACTATAATAGATTAATTAATGTAATTTTTCTATTGTTTTGAGTCCTAGGATGCCAAAAACCCGTTTACTTAGCTATTTATTTTGCTTTATGGATGTCATATAGCTTAAAATCCCACCCTAGGTTAAGCATATTCATGCATTTTTTAATTATAATTGTTATAATATAAGTATTATGCATGAATTTAATTTTCATGGGTATTTAATATAAATTGTTATGATTAAATGGATGAAAATTGATTTGCATTGAGCATGAAATTACTTTTTAGTAAAGAATATAAAAAGTTATATTTATGAAAGTAATTTATATGCTTCTTTATTTTCATGAGCTATTAATATAAAGTGTTGTGTTAATGTATGAAAATGTGAATGTTTATTTTAATTTTCTTGGGTAATTAATTTAAGAGTTAGATTAATTAAAGAAAATTAATTTGCTTTGAGCATGAAATTACTTTAGTTTAAAAATATAAGAGTTATATTTATATTAGTAATTTACATGCTTAATTTTCATGAGCTATTAATATAAATGTTATGTTAATGTATGAAAATGGTAATGTTTAATTTTAATTTTCTTGTATAATTAATTTAAGAGTTAGGTTAATTAAAAGGAAATTAAATTGCATTGAGCATGGCATTACCTTGGATTAATATAATTGTTATATTTTTGGTATGTCATGTATGCTAATGTATGGTTTTATAAATTAATTAGAATTTGATTGTTAATTTATTCACCATAGTAGCATGTTATAGGGTTAATTCATTAAAATTTATAATAGTTATAAAATTAATGAATAGAAACCGTTAACCTATAACAAAGAATTGCATGCAAACATAGGATCTTAGGATAAATGAATTAATTTTAAAATGTTTAAAATTAATTAGACCTAAGATCATATTTCTAATAGGATTAGAATTATTCTTACTTAGAATTAAAATTAGTTTTAATTGACTAAGTAGGAAAAACAATGCTATGATTATAAGGGAACTCCACCGGTAAAGTTTTGTCTAAGGCTGGGGGTATTTAAGCTGACGGTTTACGGAACACCTCCTACATGGGAACTGACCTGGAATACCGGAGTTGAATTAATCATAGCTAAATGTTAGCTTGCAATGTCACTAGGTTTGTTAAAAGTGTTTAATGCACCTAGATTTTTAGAGTAAAGACCTTACATTACTGTGGTTATAAGGGAACTCTCTCGGTAAAGTTCTATCTAAGGTTGGGGGTATTTAAGTTGACGGTTTACGGAACACCTCCTACCTGGGAACTGACCCGAAACTTGAGTTGAATTAACCATAGTAATGTTGACTTGCAATGTTGGGTTTATTAAAAGAAGTTTAATTCACCTAAAAAATTGTGGTTGAATCCTTTCCATAATTGTTATAATAGGATCAGACTTAGATAGATTGACTTAGCCGAATTTTATCTAAGTTAAACAACCCTAAATTAACCTTAGGACATTTTCAGTGGGAGGAAAATTACAAAATGAGATTTAAATCAAGTTTTGCTCCTACGTCCCTATATTCACAACGTGAGGTTCATGCTCGGCTTCGAGTCGTCCTAGGAGCGGCCTTCCTTCGGAAAGTGTTTGCATGAATCAATAATAAGGTGACTGGAAAAAATGTCTAGAGTAAGTGGGAGCGGGACACGTGTCAACGTATCCCTCGGTCTCCGCCCATAGTTCACACCGTGAGAGTCCTATGATCCGCCTGCAGGTTGTCCTGGCGCAACCATCCCTTCGGAGGGCCTGATCATAGGATTCGGAACATCGTGAGCTCCTGAATGGGATATGAACTCTTAGGCTAATTACCAACAGTTGTCTTTCCCTTCGGTAGCCTGTTGGTGCGTGCCTCTGAGATCTGAAAGTGGGAGGGTTACACTTACGGGGATGAGTTAAGTGTGTTAACTAACCCTTGACCGAACAACGGTAACTAAACGCTAACGGAATATGAGTTATTCTGGTGTTAGAGTTTGGTTGAGATTGTCTCAATTCAGAGGAGGAGTAGCTGACCACCCTTCGGTGGTTGTTGTTCTAAACCTTTGAAGTACCGTTGCAAAAACCAAATCAATAGTTTTATAGGGTTTCTTTGATTGCTTATTTGTTTTTGTAGAATTTGATTGGATTATTTGTAATGGGTTAGTGCTATTAATAATACAAGTAATTTGTTACTTCAGCAATTATATAATAATTTTATGTGTATTGTCTTACGTCATTTTATAAATAACGGTAATACAACAAGCTTAAACGAGAAATTTTGGTAAATAAGTCTAGGATTATTCTTAACTGAGGAATGTCCTCATGCCTCATATGTTTAAATCATTAAGAATTGTTCTTGATGAATATGACATAGAACCCTACTTAGCAAAAAGAGAACTTGTTCAAGACCGTAATTTTCATTTACTTGTCTTGAAAACGTGATTAGTGAAGAATAGTGATTCCCCCTGAATACTTGATTCAGGAGCCACAAATCACGTGTGTTCTTATTTTAAGGAATAAGCTCCTGGAAACAGCTTGTTGCTTGTGTAATAACTCTCAAAGTTAGAATTAGAGAGGTTATATTGGTTATAGCAGTGGGGAACATTAAGTTATTTTTCTCAGTGGGAGAAAATACATATTATTAGATAATGTGTATGTAATTCCTAAGATCAAAAGAAATTTGATTTCTGTGTCTTATTTGCTGGAACAATGTTACTCTTTACCTTTCTCTGCTAACGTAGTTTTATTTCAAGAAAGGGAGTTGACACTTGTTTAGCTTTACTGGAAAGTAACCTAAATGTTTTAAGACTAATCAAGAGTAAAGCAGTCATGAACACTGAGTTGTTTAAGACTGCTACTACTCAATGTGAAAAGAGGCAAACGATTTCTCCAAAAGGAAAATACATTTCTTTGGTTTTAAGGTAGACCATATTAATCTCAATTTGATTGGGAGATTGGTCAAGAGTAAACTTCTAAGCAAGTTAGAAGATGACTCTATACTACCTTGTAAGTCATGCCTTATGGGCAATATGACTGATAGGTCTTTTACTGGAAAAGATCTAAGAGCCAAAGAGCCCGTGGAGCTTGTACATTTGGATCCTTGTGGTTCAATATATTAAAGCAGTGGGAGGTCATGAATAATTCATCTTTTGTGGATGATTATTCAAAGGTATGAGTATCTTTACCTAATGCAACTTAAGTCTGAAACTCTTGAGATATTCGAAGGGGCTTAGGACTGAAGTTGAAAACTTGTTAGGTGAGATGATAAAAACACTTCGATCCGATCAAAGTGTTGAGTATAGGGATTTGAGATTCTAGGACTATTTGATAGTACATGGGATCACACCCTAAATCTCATTTAGGAGAAATAGAACCCTATTGGATATGGTTCATTCCATGTTGAGCTATGCTCAATTGTCTGGCTCGTTTTGGGGTCATGCAGTGTTGACTGCATTGCATACTGCAGTAGGCAACCCCAAAAGGAAACGAGAAATGGATACTTCTTCAATTCACAAGAGAATAAAAAATTTGTATCAACAAATGCTATATTCTCAGAAGAAGTCTGCATCAAAAATCATAAACCACAGAGCAAAGTCGATTTAAGTAAGTTAACTAATGAAGCTACAGTAACATCCACAAGAGTTGTTGATGAGGTTGGCTGTTCAACAAAAGTTGTTGATGGATCAGTGCATCTAGTCAGTCACATCCATCTCAATAGTTGAGATTGCCTCAATGTAGTGGGAGGGTTGTTTGATAACCTGAACGTTACATGGGCTTGTTTGAAGCCTAGGTCATCATACCTGATGATGGCATAGTGGGTTCATTATCTTTTAGAAAGAAAATGAATGATGTTGACAAGGACCAATGGATTAAAGTCATGGACCTCGAAATGAAGTCTTTTGTATTTCACTTCCATCTTGGATCTTGTAGATCTGCTTGATGGGTAACACCTATTAGTTACAAGTGGATTTACAAGAGAAAACGAGACATTAAAGGTCTTAACAAGAAGGGTTCATACAGCAAGATCGAAAGCAAAAGGGTTTGCAACCTTAAGTGATCCATTCATGGATTAACCTAAGCATTTCGATCTTGAAATATAAGATTTGATATAGAGACCAAATCTTTTGACTTTAATCAGAACATTAATGAGTCTTGTGTTTACAAGTAATCATCAATAGTTCAGTAGCTTACTTAGTATTGTATATGATTGATATCCTAATCATTGGGAATGATGTAGGTTATCTTACTGACATTAAAGGAGCTAGCAGCTCATTTCCAAATGGAAATTTGGGAGAAGCTGAGTTTGTTCTTGGGATCCAAATTGTTTAGGAACCGTAAGAACAAAAGGCTAGCCTTGTCTCAGGTGTCTTATATCTACAAGATGTTAGTTAGATATAAGATGCAGAATTCCAATAAGGGTTCACTACCTTTTAGACATGGAATTCTTTTGTCTAAGAAAATGTTTCCTAAGACACCTCAAGAGGTTGAGGGCATGAGACGAATGCCCTATGCGGTAGGGATTGTCAGTAAGTATCAATCTAATCCAAGATTTAATCATTGGAAAACCGTTAAGAATATCCTCAAGTATTCGAGGAGAACGAGGAACTATATGCTCGTGTATGGGACTAAGGATTTGATCCTTACAGGATACACTGACACAGATTTTAAGACTGATAAGGATTTGAGGAAATCTACATCAGTATTTGTGGTCACTCTTTACGATGGAGTTATAGTATGACATAGTTACAGTCTTGACCGTATAGGCCGAAAAATTAGCTGTTTGTGAAGCAGCGATAGAGACTGTATGTCTTAGAAAGTTCTTGATTGATTTGGAATGTGTTCCAAATGTGAACTTGCCCATCACACTTTATAATGATATAGTGGTGTTGTGGCAAATTCAAAAGAACATTGCAACCTAAGACAAGTAGACACATTACATTGAATGAAATATTGCTGATTCATTTACAAAGACTCTTTCGGCTAAAGTGTTTGAGGGTCATCTAGAAGGTCTAGATCTACGAGATATGTACAAAGGTGTAATCTAGGGCAAGTGGGAGAAATGTAATGAGTATAGTAATACCATTATGTAATGGGTATAGTGATGCCCTAGTTTATTGTATTTGTACATTGTATATGTTTTATACATGTATTTATACACCCAATGCTGTATAGATTATTGTACATCCCACTAAACTAGAGTTTTAGTTCAAGTGGGAGTTTGTTGGGTTTTATGCCCTAAAACTCGTAGATAGTGAATGTAAACAAATTGTATATTTGTTTCAATAAAGTGTAATTGAGTTTCTACAATAAAGTGTTATTGTTAAATATTGCACAATTTGACCCAAATCCAATAAACTAAGATCCAAGGTTGTTTACATGTGACTTGAACTAGTATGTGGGGACATACGGGGATCGGTGTTCAAGTAACAACCTAAAATGTCTATAGTACAAGGATAAGGTTGGGTACCTTATCCTGGTAACACTATGTGATACGACCCGCTTTGTATTTGATACAGACGTATTGATCCAAAGCGTCCATGTAGTAGACATGCGAGCGGGGGTATACTATGCAATGAGTTTGCATAAGACCGGACCATGAAATGGTAAACCACTAGATATAACACCGTTAACTAGTTAGGTTACTGTTTCAATAGGATGACGTAGGTAACTCAGTCTTAATCCTGAGTGTGTCATGAACTCCTTCTCATGAGGGATTGTCCTTTGATTAGCATGAGTGAGAGTGGCCAATACGCCGACTCAATATGCCTTCATTTTTGGGGACAAGACCGAGTGGGAGGCTGGGGACATGACAACACAAAAAGGAATTCACTCCTTCCCACTTCTAGGAGAAGTAGATGAGTGTTCCCTTAAGTGGTGACTCCGGGACTTGAACAAAGGGATCCCATCCTCTCACTGGCCCGAGAGGGACTTTCTGTTTATTGGTTGGACCATAAACATGTTGTTCATTAGAGGAGCACTGGTACTTAAGGAGACAGATGTAACACAGGGGTAAAACGGTAATTTGACCTAGCTGTAATTACGAACACTCGTGAAGGATTGACTTACCGGTATAGGTCTATATCCATGGACACATAAATGTTCTACAGTGAGAAGAGTTCAGCTGTGGGTCTTTAGTGGAATGACCCACAGTTAATGAATTGGTTAACTTGATTAATGAGTTTAATCAGTTAACCTCATATCATTGGAGCTTCTGATCTGTAGGTCCATTAGGTCCCCCTGCTAGCTCGTAAAGAGTAATTAGGAACAAATATATCTTGAGAGAATTTGAATAGTTCAAATTCATATTGGGAATTAAGTTAATTGTATGAAATACAAATTAATATAATGTATAGTGATGCATTAAAATATAAAGTCTAATTTGAGATTAAACTTTATTATATTGAGAGATTGAATATATTTGAAAGAGTTCAAATATATGTCTAATTAAATATATGGTATTTAATTAGAAGATGAATTAATTAATTATGAATTAATTAATTATTCAATTTAGTTTAAATTAAACGAGATTTAATTAAACTATAGTCTATGAGAGGAATAAATATTTGAAGAAATTCAAATATTAATATGAATTTGATTCATATGAAATTTATAGGATATAAGAGAATTTGAAGGAGTTCAAATTTTAATATGAATTTGATTCATATTATGGAATTAATTAATTGAAGGCCTGAATATTTAATTTGGGTAATTAATTAATTAACTAATAGATGGTCTGAAATTAAATATAAGATATTTAATTGGTGATTAATTAATTAAAGAATTAATTAATTGATAATTAATCAATTATGGAAATGATTAATCACTTATGGAAGTGATCAATCATTTATGGAAAAGATTAATCAATTATGGAATTGATTGGTTATGGAATTGATTGATTATGGAAAGTAAATGGGGAGGTTGGTCAATCTCACCTTGCCGCTCGTTGAAGCTAATGACACTCGGGATTAGTACATTTACTTTTTACTCATTGATTAGCAGATAATGATTTATATGCATGCTGTCTATAAGTACTCTAAATCAATTGACTCGATCCCAACGTCCATCGATTCAATTACTAACTATTAATTAATAAACCCCAATGAAACCGTTAAAATCAATTAATCAATTGATTGCATTAAGAACTAGATACCCCTAGAGCATTACCCCATCGGACCCACATGAGCTAACGTGCAATTAATCAATAAACTAACTTGCCACAGTCAATAAATCAATCAATTGTTGCTCTAGACTAGAACACTCTGAAGGATTGGAATTCCGTAATTCTGTAGAGCGGAAGCGTGATTGGGACCGATTTGTAATTAATTTTGTTTAATCTAAAATACCAATACATTGGAAATAAACTTAGAACTATTCTAGGGTATGACTCTAAGACTTTTAGAGGCAGGAGACTGGTGGGAGTCTAGAGGAAGCCTTGAGGGGAATTCTCTGAGAGTAGGAGAATGAATGGGATGCCTTTCACCCCACCCTAGGGGTCCTATTTATAGGTAAAGGCCAAGACCTTTTCCTAATAGGAAAAGGTCTCTAATTTTAATAAATAAATAATTAATTTCCCTAATTAAATATCATATATTTAATCTTAGGGATTTTATTAAAATTAAAATTAATATGAATCCAATTCATATTAAATTTATTTGAACTCTTTCAAATATTTTCTTTCCTAATAGGAAAAGGTCTCTAATTTTAATAAATAAATAATTAATTCCATAATTAATTAATTTACCCAATTAAATATCATATATTTAATCTTACGGATTTTACTAAAATTAAAATTAATATAAATCCAATTCATATTAAATTTATTTGAACTCTTTCAAATATTTTCTCTCAAGAAATAACTTTTGAAATTAATTAAAAATTATATTATAAAGTTTCATAAACTTTATATTATAATGCATCAATATACATTGTACGATTCCCCAAATAAATTGAACACTTTCAATTTACAATTTATACTTAAATGTCTCAAGTCTCTTTACGAGCTACCAGTGAGACCTAATGGACCTACAGATCAGAAGCTCGAACGATACGAGACTAATTGGCCAAACTCATTAACCAAGTTTAGTCAACATTCGTTAATTGTGGGTCACTCCATTAAAGACCCACAACTGCACTCTTCTCACTGTAGAATATTTCTGTGTCCACGGATATCAACCAAGCAATAAGTCAACCCTTCACCTGTGTTCGTAACACCAGCTAGGTCAAATTACCGTTTTACCCTTGGGTTACCTCTGGTTCCTTAAGTACCACTGATTCCTCTAATGAACAAGTTGTTTAGGGTTCAACCACTAAACAGGAGTTCCTCTCAGGCCAAGAGAAGACGACGCGCCTTTGTTCAAGCCTCGGAATCAGCCCTTAAGGGAACACACATCTACTTACCCCAATAGGGGAAGGAGTGAATTCCATCTTGTACCGTTATGTTCCCAGCCCCCATTCGGTCTTGCCCCTGAAATGGTAGGATTATTGAGTCAGCGAACTGGCCACTCTCATCCATACAAATCTAAGGAAAATCCCTCCTGAGAGGTGTTCATAACAGACTCATGATTGTGATTGAATTACCTAGGTCATCCTATTGAAATAGAAACTAAAACTAGTTAACGACGTTACATCTAGTGGTTACTATTTTGCGGTTCGGTCTTATGCAAACTCATTGCATAGGATACCCCACCCGCATGTCTCCTACATGGATGCCTTGGATCATTGCATTTGTATCGAATACAAGGTAGGTCGTATCACATAATGTCACCAGGATAAGGTACCCAGCCTTTATCCCTATACTATAGACCTTTTAGGTTGTTACTTGAACACTGATAAAGGTAAAAAATATACCTATTTTACCCTTATATTTAGCTCATTTCTTGGTCAAATATTGAGTGTTTAGGTCAAATTTTCTATTTCCGAGCTCAAAATATGTTAATTTGATAAGTTAGGGTGTTGAGAGTCACTTTTGTTTAATTATGCTTAATTGTGCCTAAAAAGACTTGAAGCAAAATTGACTTAGTTTGCTGTTGTACAGAAAAACAGAGGAGAAGTTGGAATTCCTCAGAAATGCGACCGCATTTCTGGGAAGGCAAAAACGAAATGTGACCGCATTTCTGGAAAAACAGAGGCCGTTTCGAGTCGCACGCGGGTCGTTGTTGACGAGTCTTCTTCGCACTTAACTGGTTGTTTTGACCTCGAAATTGACTGCACAACCTTCCAACACCTATTTCGCAGCTCTTCAACCAATTTCTACACTATA
The DNA here is from genome assembly GCA_036850905.1 of Luffa acutangula. Classification (NCBI taxonomy): domain Eukaryota; kingdom Viridiplantae; phylum Streptophyta; class Magnoliopsida; order Cucurbitales; family Cucurbitaceae; genus Luffa; species Luffa acutangula. The sequence goes on from CM072090.1 coordinate 9,389,190, forward strand.
TAAGCTCGAGATTCGAAGTCAAATTCAAACAGAACTCACTTGGAAGAAAATGGTGGTGACAGAACCCTGACTCGACGCTAATGAGTAGGGATGCCCGAGGTCCTTCTGACCAAATTCTAACCCGAGAGAGAGTTAGACATCAAACCTTGTGGTTTATAGAGAGTTTCACCCATTCCCATATTGTAAAAGTGAGAGAGTGGAATGTCTTAGCGAACTCTAGAAGGATTGTGTAAACAAAAAACCCATAATATTTAGCTATCTCTTTTTATTCCAGTTCTTGAATCTTTTCATTATCTTTGTATTCTTGACATCATTATTTCAATGAAAATGTGTTCATTTGCTTTTTATCCCATCATGAGTAGCTAAATCCCGTTGAGCGGTTCAATGTGGTGAATTCCCTTAGGGTTTAATGACTTGAAAATGTTTTATTTGCTTAAGTAGGGTTTAATGCATGTCATTCTTTATTGAATATCATTCTGATCTTGGTAAGTTTAATTTGATCACTTAGACTTTTGCATGCTACATGAGTTTGATCTCGAAAGGGACAAACGATATCAGTTCTCATAAAAGTGATATAGGAGAAAAAGTTCGAAAGAGATTGTTCGGCGGTATAGGGCAAACTGCCTAGGGCACCCTATATCGACTATAAGGTTATAGGTTGCATTCCTGAATTATCTATGTCGGAGTTGAGTCCCAGAAATGGGCATAACGACACTCGCTTAGCCTTCTTACGGTTTTTGGAAATAAGGGCCAAAAGGAAGTTAAATATGACCCAATGCATTAAACACTCTTAAGTTAGATATTGCATAAGTATGGTTGTTATCCTAGGGATGAATCCATGTTGAATACCTCGTTTTATCTTATTGTTATTCTTTATTAATTATTTGCATGTTTTATTTATCTTTTCAAAAACCCAATCAATCAACTTATTATTTTCTTTGGTTACCTTATCAAAAACAATCATTTGAGCAGTTTCTTCATAAAATCTGAATTTCCAATTTAGTCCTCGTGAGATTGATACCCTTGGAATACTTTCTAAGGTTTTTTATTACTAAGTGCGACAGTGTATACTTGCACTTAAGTGTTTGTGGAATATTTCCTTCTTATTATTATTCATCTTATCTCACATTCCATCCATTCAGCTAGCCACACACCAAACACCGATCCCCGTATGTCCCCACATACTAGTTCAAGTTTCATTTAAACAATCTTGGATCTTAGTTTATTGGATTTAGGGTTTATTAATGCAAACTCGATTATTCAATAACCAAATTACTGAATTACTCAAATAACGCTTTGTTGAGATCGATTAATTTGTTTCATTTACTATCTACGAGTTTTAGGGCATAAAACCCAACACACTCATAATCAACTAGAGAAATGTCTAATTAATCACAAGTATCGATTTAGACTCCTAGATCTATCGTGTCAGCAATAAAGTCAGAGTCTGCTCTTGGGACCCGTGCTCACTAATCAATCTAATGCTAACTATTGAACCAACCATCCATTAGCTAAGTGGAAATAAATTCTTTAGCGGATTATTAACATACGAGCTGCGAGTTAGGGCGTCAATCTAACCTACTGCGCATGCTAATTACAAAAGCGAGAATCTAAAATCCCAAACAACCAATAAATCATGCATAAAGTTCAAGAATCTCAAGATAATCAAGGAATCACATCAGAATGCTCATAGATCTCATAAAAATACAAATGTACTTACAATCCCGAGGTCCCAAGTACAACGAATGGTGCTTAGATGGCCATAGACAAGTCTAATCTAAGCCCAAGGCTCGAGAAACCAACCTAATCTACCTAGAAAATATAAAATACAATCCCGAGGTCCCAAGTACAACGAATGGTGCTAAAATCCTCGAATTAACACCAAAATTGAATATGGGCTCCATTGAAGCACTTGATACTAAATTCCTACAAAACATAACTTTAAGAGGACTAATTATCATAAAACTAACAAGGTTAAACACAATTAATCATGGGCAATTGAGTCCCATCAACCATATTCCCCCCAAAAAAAACTCTAATTCAAATCCTTGGTTGTCCTCACTATCCTAAACATGCAACCAAAAGAATTCAGGTAAGCTCAAAAATAGAGAAAGCCTCCCCCCCAAACTTAAAATAAAACATTGTTCCTAATGTTTTAAACAATTAAAAGCAGAGGGGTGAGACTTCCCTGACTTCTTTTTGGAGAAATTCTTCATCTTCCGGATCGGGAGAGTGCACCTTTGGATTTGACGGGGCTTGCTTCTTGGATCCTGAGACACAAAATTTGATTAAGGAATAAGGGTTTATTTGAATCCACAAAAAGAAATAACAACTAGCTAACAATCCTTGGGTTGCCTCCCAAGCAGTGCTTCTTTAACGTCTCTAGCTAAACGAGGCTATCTGCTCATGGAGGCTCAAAGACAAAATTTCCGTCCTCCAGACCTCGACAGTCGTTGATGAACTGCGCTGCAGTCTTACAGTAAGCAAATAGGGGAAAGAAAGAATACTCCCCTGGGCTCTCATCATATAACAAACTATTTAAAAAATTCTCTATAACCCACGCATCAATGTCAAACCTCTTCTCTAAATCTCAATTTTCAAAACAATTATTCACAAAAAAAATCAAGCATCATAATATCTATGGGTCTCTTAACCTGGGATGCCTTTTCAAAAAGAACCAACTCTTCATCAAGCCTAGTAATTTGTACAGGCATATCTACATGAGATTCATTATCGACATTAGAATGTATGACGATATCATCTAATTCATGCTCATTGTACTCAAGTAAAACAGGAAACTCAAACTCTTCTAACATCTCTTCTTCCTCAAACATCTCATTATCAAAAAAAATTGTCAGGATTCAAACCAATATTAGGAAGACCTTCTAATTCTAGCTCTAAGTCTAACTCATCATAACTAGGTGGCAAAAAGCATGGCCTACTGATAAACATGTATGAATGTTACAAACAAATTCATCCTAGTCAAAAATACTAAATACCACCTTCTCATCATCAATGTTTAGAGTTAACTTACCAGTATGCACGCTAATCTCGACATTACCTCTGGCCAAGAAGGGTCTGCCAAGAATGATGGGAACATCCTTATCCTCTTCCATGTCAAGCACCACAAAATCTACTAGGAAGATAAACTTGTTTACCTTAACCATGACTTCCTCTACAACTCCCATGGGTTGAGTGATTGTTCCATTTGTTAGTTGTAGAGTAATCCTAGTCTCCTTCAGTCTTGAAAGGCCTAGCTTCCTGAAAAGAGAATAGGGCATTAAATTGATATTTGCTCCTAAATCACATAAAGTCCTATCAAAAGATAAATGACCAATAGTGCAGGAAACAGTAAAACTCCATGGATCTTTTCTTTTTAGGGGCATCGTCCCTTGAACTATGGTGCTACTACATTTCGACAATCTCAATACTTTTTCCTTTTAAAAATTTTTCTTCCTCACCAACATTTCCTTCATGAATCTTCCATAATTAGGCATATTAGACAAAGCATCTACCAAAGGAATATTCACCGTCAGCTTTCTAAACATTTCTAAAACTTTGGCAAATTTCTCATCTAATTTCACATTTTTAAATCTTTAAGGAAAAGGCAACTCCCTGTAGTCAAACGTTGGATATTCGCCCCTTCGCCTGGGTGGACTGATGTGTGATCCTCTGTCATGATGGTTGCACGAGACCTTTTCTTCTCCTCTTCTTTCAGCTTCTTTTTCTCTTGAAACTTATCTTTTTCTTCATTCTTTTTAACTCCTGCATCAAGGTTAGTGTTCAAAAAATTTTCAAACGAGCTAAGAAGGCTTTGGGACCTTTCTGTGGAGGTTTTTTCTGTCTTAGCCCCTCTGGCTTCATCTTTGCTCTTCATCTCCTTCTTCCTTCTTTCTTCAGGCAATTCCATTCGTTATGTACCACTTCACAACTTAATGACTTTACACTGCTCCCTTGGGTTGACTTTAATATCACTTGGAAACTTACCCTTCTGGAGGGCATTTACTGTAGTGGCGATTTGTCCCAGCAGTACTTCCATGTTCTACCAGGCTACATCGTGACTTTTTACTGAAGTCGCCAAATTGTTCACCGTGATCTGAAGGTTGACATTCAAGACCTTTTGCTCTTTGATAAACAACGCCACCATCTCCTCCAAGTTATTCTTTTTCTCTTGTTGACCTGATGTTGATGCAAAGCCTGAGGGTGGCTGCAAAACATTCTTAGTGTTAGCGTATGAAAAATTCTCATGATTGCGCAAACATGGGTGGTAGAAGTTCGGTAGGTTCTAATTTTGATTGAATCCTCAGTTGCCAATGAACTAAACTCGTTCCACCTCTTGGTCTTCCTTCTTTGTGTGGCTTTCGGCTAGAATGGCAATTGACATCACCACTTCTGAAGCTGTCAGCTTGTTCAGGGCACTGGTCAGGGTAGGCATTTGCACTTTCAGAGAACTTGATTCATCCAACTCATAAATACCAGCCTTTTGTCTTATCAGGGTCCTCTTTGTGGGCCATTGGTAGCTCATTGATGTCATATCTTCCAACAATTCCCTTGCATCACTTACTGTCTTGGAAAGGAAACTTCCTCCTGCAGACGTGTCAATGACAGTTTTAGTAGAACTGTTAAGTCCATTGTAGAATAATTATACTAGGAGCCAGTCTGGATATTCGTGCTGTGGGCATATCCTTAGCATCTCCTTGTACCGTTCTCACACTTCTTAGAGTTGTTCATCATTGTTCTGCCTAAACATCCCAATCTTCGTGCGAAGCTTTGTAGTTTTAGCAGGTGTGAAGAATATGGTAAGGAATGCTTGGGCTAAATCATCCCTGGTTCCAATGATTCCAACTAGTCCTTGGCCTTGTCTTGTAGCGAAAAAGGAAAGAGTCTTAATCGAATAGCATCAGTCGTTACTCCATTCCTTTTCGCAGTTCCACAAATTTCCAAAAATGATCGAAGATGGGAGTGTGGATCTTCAGTCGGATGCCCCTTGAATGAGCAGTCCCTTGTCATTTGGATAAGTCCCGTCTTCAGTCCAAAATTGTTTGCTTGGATAGGAGCGTAAATAATCCTTGAATATTCAGTGGGTAGAACTGGCTGAAGAAAATCTTGAATTGGGGGTGCTTCCTCTTGTTGGGCCATATCTTCTATCAGTTTTCTTCCTCTTCTAATCGCTCTAAGAGTTCTGTTTATTTTAAGATCTAACTGAAGAAGATTAGCCTCCATATAACTTCGCATGCATTGCCCAAGATTTCCAAACAAGAAAATAAAACAACAAAACTATTCACAAAATAAAAACTCAACTATATACATCCTAGATTAACATTCATCATTTTCTTTTTAATATTAGAAAAATAATTTGCCTAAATTAATTACTACTCCCCAACAACGGAGCCAAAAACTCGTTGGTTGTCCGCAAGTGCACAGGTCACAAGTAATATAAGACGGTAAGTAAAACTGAATATCCTATCCATTGAGAGTAACGTGACTTAGGCAGGAAAATATTCTAAACACTAAAATTATCGAGGATGCTCATTATATAGGAAATCTAGCGCAAAGAAAGACAGATCAAAGACAAACGAAACACTAAATAAATTAATGATCAAGTCGAGATAAAACACACTTACGGATCACAGATAGGATGAGAGTTTGGGTCTTGAAATCCAATATATAATCTACTAGATAATTGACTACCTATTATTATGTCCGCTAATTATAGATCTAGTGTCTACTTATTGACATATGATCTCCTGTCGGTTTCCCCTAATTATCATTAACACATTTTAATAACCTAAGTGTCCTTAACGCTATTAAATGGGTTAAGTTTTAAGTCCTGATTCATCTTAGATCTCTAGGCCTAACCAACTACTCTCGCTATCACTACGAGCAGTTAAGTCTAGTCGATTGAGTTATGTCCTAACTTAGTCTCCCTTTGTCGAGTTTCCACTAAGTAACAGATCAATATAAAATTGGCCAGAATTTATAAGGCATTACGAACACTCAAACGAATAATCAGTAAATGGACACAACAATAATAGTCAAAATATCATTCAATTATATATTCTCATTCAAGACCTGAATGCAGGGAAATTAGTTATACATCGTCATATGAACACTGTAAATTTCCAGCATACACATGTATTAAAACAGTAATATGAACAAGAAAAACAGTATAGAACTTATCCCGACGTCGAACCCTTGCTTCGGCCTTGATCCACTGTAAGAAAACCTTGATTGAGCCCCGTCACAAGCCCCGAATCAACCCAAAAAAATGCTCGCAAAACTCTCTAAAACAATTACTCTCAATCCCTCCCTCGAAGAGCCTTTGGAAGATGCTCCAAATTGTTGCTTGATAATTGAAAACCGAGGCCAAAGGTCCCTTTAAATAGTGCTCCAACCGTGCCAGCGTCTCGACGCCGTGACGTCACTGTCTTGTTTCCCAAGTAGCTTCAGCGTCGAGTCACCGAGGGTAGCGTCGAGATGCTGGCACTCGGATTGGACTTCTATTCTCAGATTTGGGCTGGATTTGGGCTTCTTATCACTAGATTTTTGGCCTTCAATCTTCTTCTTTAAGCCCTTGATCTTTTCTCTTGACCCACATCTTCATAAATTGGGCCAAATCTTCTCATTTTTCTCCAAAATTCATCAAGAAGCTCCTTCGAGACATAAATGCTGAAATTAATATAATAAGACATGAAAACCACAATAAAACCAAGCAAAAACACTTAAATCTAGGGATAAAATGTTAGCATATTTGCATGCTAACAATGACATATGTTTTTTTTATGCTAATTTTTGCATGATTATGATTTCCTAGGATAGATTTTCTTGTCAATTTTTAAGCTTTTGATGAGTTGTACGCATGAGTGCCCCAAAATGGAGACTTCTTAAAATTTTCTAGGAGATATCTTGCCTTAGAGGAGTATTTTCCTTGTTTTAGAATTGGACTTGAATGCTTAGGAGCGAATTGTTAGGTTCATATGCTTGTTGTCACCTTGATAGGTGTAGGGAAGAGCTAAAGAGTTAAGTTTTTGCAAATTAGCATGTTTAATCTTGCCTCAGAGGAAAGAAAAGAATATATGCTTATCATGATCATAAAGAAAAATCATTCTTGCATTTACATTTGAAAGAAGAATAAAGTCATGACTTATGCACGTGATGCAATGTTTAATAATGTTTTAGGCAAAAAGGGCTACCCCTGTTGTGAACAGTTAGGCCAACCAAGGGTTAAACTCGGGTTATGGGCCACTTTTAATTACTTAATTCAATTGTAATTTAAAAAGCACCTAGGTATGGATAAAACAAACTAATTTGTTCCATTGGCTCAGTAGTAAATCCTTAGTGTCAGTGTAGAGGGAAGATGAGTTGAGAGTTTAAAAATCCAATCTCGAGTTAGTAGAGTCTAATCTAATTAAGTTAGATCTCTCTTATGCAAGTTAATTTTAGAAAAATTTCGATTTGTCTCCTTCATTGGGCCTTATGTGCATGTCTCTTGATTGCTTAATTATTGACTTGTGAGCCTTGAGGAATGAGTTATGTTTGTTGCATCTATTTTTCAACTTATGCTTAATTTTTAGTTTGCTCGAGGACTAGCAAAAGCTTAAGTTTGGGGATGTTTGATAGCACGCATAGCTAGCTATTTTTCCCGGTTAAATATAGTTAGTCTTTGAGGATTATTTGGCCATTTTGATGTGTTTTAATGTTTCTTTTTGTAGGAACTAAGTTTCGACAAATATTGGAGCAAATTGGACCATTTGAAAATAATTCGGGTGTTCGGGACCTAAAGAAGAACAAAAGAAGAGAAAAGAATCAAGTTGGAAGCTTAATAAAAGAGGCAAACCCGAGAGGGAGTGTCGAGACGCTGCCTCCTCAGCGTCTCGACACTTCTAAGAATTTTCCTATTCAGTTGTGGCGGTAGCAAGACAGCGTCGCAACGCTACCAAAAAATTTCCTATAAATACATCTTATTCTTGCACGACCAAGAGGAGTCCATTTGGTTAGATTTTAGCTCTAATCTCGATTAGAGACCATCTGATAAAAATCCATCAAACTCAGTCAAGAACACAAACGAATCTAACAGCCAACCAAACACAACGATACAACATATTTAGCTATGCATAATGTAAGAAAACAACATGATTAAATCAAAAGAATACATATAAATTGATCTAGAAACCTAAGGGAATGAAAAGAAACAAAGAAAAACAAGCTAAAACAAGAATACTATCAAAATTTTGACCTAACAGTGAAATAAAATCGAGGGTTTTATTTATATAGTTGTCGAAGCGTTGAGACGCTGCAAGGAGAGCATCTCGACGCTCTGCTCCTATCCACACGAATTTGCCATTTTTAAGGGTAGCATCAAGACGCTATGTGTAATTCCAATGTCTGTCCTCATTTTCTAGTGTTGAGACGCCTTGAGTTAGCGTCTCAACGCTAGACTCTCGGGTTTCTTGGCTTGAGGTTGATCTCTTTGACTCCTTGGCATCAGTTTACAGGGTCATTACGATCTGCTCGACTCTTTTCACTTCCTCTTCATCCGTAGACTCCAAGATGACTCAAAAACTCTTTAAGTTCCTCGATTTAATGCCAATTCATACAATCCGCTCCCAAAACCTTTATCTCTCGAATCACCTACAAAATAGAGAATAAAACCATAAAAAGGAATCTAACAAGCTTAGATTAAAGGTGATAAAATAGCACAAATTAGGTGATATCAGTAGTTTCTTCTTAAAATCTGAATTTATACTTAGTCTCTGTGGGATTAATACTTTGGTTTTTCTTTTTTTTCTACCAAGGCTTCATCCTCCTTGGTCTTTTCTACTTTTTCTTCTTTATTCTGTATAGTATCTGAGGTAATGTCTGACTTCTTTTAAAAAATCTTTTCTCGAGCTTCTTCTGGGATTTCTGCTTCTAGAATTATTGGGTACTTTGGGCCATCGTATTCTAATCCACTTCTTAAGGTCACTGCCTTGCATTGCTCCTTTCCTTCTTTGTGAGGGATCTCAGTCTTGCCAGGCAACGTCCCTTGTGGTCTATTCTTAATCTCCTAAGCAATCTGTCCAAGCTGTACTTCCAAATTCCTTACTGTAGCATCGTTCCTTGCCATGTATGCCTTCATAAGAGTCTCTAGATTTGACTCTTGACTCTGCACTTGGATTTGTTGGAAGATTTTCTGCAGCTGCTGTTGTGTAGGAGGTTTCCCAAATTGATTTGTGTTGGAATTACTCGACCCGACTTGTCCTCCCCAAGAGAAGTTTGGATGTTGTATACAACCTGGGTTGTACGTGGCCGAATATGGATTCCATCTATTCGGATTCTGGTTTCCTTGTGGACCTACATAAAAGACAGACACGAGATTTAGTGGGCAATTATCAGCAATGTGTTCCTCACCACAAATTTCACAACAGGGAGAAGAGATAGCATTGGCAGGGGCTATATTGGCTTGATTGTTCATGGTCATGCCCATCATCATGCTATGGATAGCCTTGATTTGGGCTTGCATCGTAGAGTTAGCCTTTGTTTCCACTGCTTTAACTGGATTTTTCAAGATTGTTGTTGGTTCAATCTCTCCCCAATGTCTATTGTAGGTGGCTATGGTGTCCAAGATAGCATGCGCCTCATTTGCAGACTTCTTCAAGAAAGATCTGTTTGCAAATGCATTGACTAGTGCCTTCGAAGCTTGATCTAATCCACTATAAAAATGCTCCAGAATAATGCATGCAGGCAATCCGTGATGTGGACACTTCTGAACCAGCCTTTGAAATCTTTCCCAACCTGCATCCAGAGGTTCATTGTAAGATTGTCTGAAAGCAATAATTTAAGCTCTATATTTAGCATTTTTGTTTGAAGGAAAAAACTTCTCTAAGAATTTCTCAACCAAATCATTCCAAGAAGTGATAGAGTTTGGAGGGAATGAATCCAGCAAAGCTTCAGCATCTCCCTGCAAAGAAAATGGAAAAAGTTTTAGCTTCAAAGTATCTTCAGGTACTCCCGTAACTTTAAAAGAATTGCAAACTCTCAAAAATAGCTTAATGTGTTTATGTGGATCTTTATTTGGAAGTCCAGAGAATTGGCCCATGGTATTCAACATTTGGAACATCACTGGTTTAAGTTCAAATTGTGGAGCATCTATCGGTGGCTCAAAAATTCCTGGATTTAATGTCTGGAAAACTGGTAAAGCGTAGTCCCTTATTGCTCTATTGTGGTCTTCAGCAATATAAATTGGATTTTCTTGTTGGGGCACCAGTGGAACTGGAGGAACAGGAGGAATTCTCCCACCATTTTGCTCCCTTCCACAATTCTGTGGGTCAACTTGAGGATCGCCTCTAGGAGGTTCCATTGGAAACTCTTGAGTGTAAGAAGTTTCTTGAGAAGTTCCTGTGCACTCAACTCTTATTGTTCCCTTCTCTTTCATCTTTGTTCCTTCCTTCAACGACGAAAGGTTCTTTCTATCTCAGGATCAATGTCAAGGAGTGGACACCCCTTTTTCATGCACTAACCTCAACCTACAAAAGAAAAACAATTGCAAACCGAAGTCAAATTCCCTTTGAGACAGAAATGTGGTCGCAATTTGATCACAATTTCACTTTTGGTCCCCGACAACGACACCAAAACTTGGTGCGTCGTCAGCTGAATGGATGGATGTGAGATAAGATGATAAATGTTAATAAAGATAAATTCAGCTAACCCTAGTGCAAGTATACACTGTCACACGTAGTAATAAAAAAACCTTAGAAGTATTCCAAGGGTATCGATCCCACAAGGACTAATTTGGAAACTCATATTTGAAGAAGAAACTGCTCAACTTGACTGCTTAAAGATAGGTAACCAAAGAAATAAGTTTGATGATTTGTTTTTAAAGAAATAAATAAAGCAAGCAAATAAATAATAAAGAATAGCAATAATAAACAAACAAGGTATTCAACATGGATTCATCCCAAAGGCAATAACCATAATCATGGATTATTTAACTTAAGCCTATTCAATGCATTGGGTCAGATTTAACTTCTATTTGGCCTTGCTCCCAAGAACCGTTAGAAGGCTAAGCGAGTACCGTTATGCACATTTATGTGACTCGACTCCGACATAGATAATTCACTAATGCAACCTATAACCCTATAGTCGATATAGGGTGCCTTAGGCAACTTGCCCTATACCACCTAACAATCTCTTTCAAGCTTTTTCTCCTATATCACCTTTATGAGAATCGATATCGTCTGTCCCTTTCAAGATCAAACTCACATAGCATGCAAAGTCTAAGTGATCAAGTTAAACTCATCAAGATCAGAATAATATTCAATAAAGAATGACATGCATTGAACAAATCTTTAGCGAAATAAAACACTTTCAAGCTATTGAACCATAAGAGAATTCACCATATTGAACCCCTCAATGGAATTTAGCTACTCATGGTGAGATAAAGAGCAAATGAATACATTTTCATTGAAATAAGAATGTAAATAATATAGAATAATGAAAAGTATCAAGAGTTGGGAATAATGGAGATAGCCAAATATTATGGGTTTTCTATTTACTCAATCCTTCTAGAGTTTGCTTAGACACTCCACTCTCTCGCTTTTACAAGTGGGAATGGGTGAAAATCCCTACAAACTCTAAGGTTTGATGTCTAACTAAGGTTAGAAATTAGTCATCTAAGAAGGACCTCGGGCATCCCTACTCATAGGCGTAAACTAGGGTTCTGTCACCACCCTCTTCTTCCAAATGAGTTCTGCTTGAATTTGACTTCGAATCTCGAGCTTATAGAGTGTGAAAAATGGTTGAGGAGCTGCGAAATAGGTGCTGGTAGGTAGCCCAGTTGGTTTCAAGGTCAAAAGGGCCAGTTAGGTGCAAAGAAGACTCGTCAACAACGACCCGCGTACGACTCGGAACTGTCTCAATTTTTCCCGAAATGCGGTCGCATTTCATTTTGCCTTTCCAGAAATGCAGTCGCATTTCTGAGTAGATTCCAACATTTCCTCTGTTTTCCTGCACAACAATAAACTTAGTCAAATTCTCTTAAAATCAAGTCTTTTTAATCACAATGAGCATAATTTGACAAAAGTGAATCTCAACACCCTAACTTATCATCTTTAACATATTTTGAGCTCGGAAACAGTAAAATTGATCTAAACATGCAATATTTGACAAAGAAATGAGCTAAATATAAGGGTAAAATAGGTATATTTTTTACCCTTATCAATACTCATTCACCTTTGTAAGCACCATTACAATATACTATTGCCAAAGACAAACCTAGAAGAGAAATTAGACCTCCACAAAGATATGTAGAGGCTGATTTAGTTGCCTATTCTTTAAATATTGCTAAAGACATTGATTCTAGGGAGGAACCGTCTACATTTACAAAGGCAGTAAATGGTAACAACTTTGCTAAGTGGATGATTGAAATACAAGAAGAAATTGAGTCTCTACACAAGATAGGTACATGGGATCTTGTGAAACTTCCTCAAGGTAAGAAAGTTGTTCGTTGCAAATGGGTATTTAAAAGAAAGGGAGGTACCCCAGGAGTTGAGAAAGAAAGATTAGTTGCTAAGGGCTACAATCAAATTCCTGGTGTTGATTATACTGATGTGTTTTCTCTAGTTGTGAAACATAGCTCGATTCGTGCACTACTTGGTACTGTAGCTATTCATGATCTTGAACTTTAGCAGTTAGATGTTAAAACTGCATTTCTACATGGAGAACTTGAATAAGATATTTATTTGCAACAACTAGAGGGTTTTGTAGTTTCAGGAAAGGAGGACTATGCATGTTTGTTAAAGATGTCTCTTTATGGCCTGAAAACGTCACCAAGACAATGGTATAAGAACTTTGATTCTTTTGTGACTAATCATGATTTCAAGACAAGCAGTTATGATTGTTATGTGTATTTCAAGAAGCATCATGATGGATCATTTTTGTATCTTCTCTTATATGTTGATGATATGTTGATAACTAATAGAGCTTAGTAAGGAGTTTGATAGGAAAGATTTGAGAGCAGCAAAGAAAATACTGGGTATAGAGATTATGAGAGATAGAAAGATAAGAAAACTTTACTTGAACTAGAAGAGGTATATTGAGAAAGTTTTGTCCAAGTTTAATATGCACAATACTATTTTATTCATCATTGCATTGCTTCGAAACTGTAGAAAACTCTTCGAAAGAGATTCTAAGATGAATGCAACCTGACTACGCTCATCTATGACAACCCTCTTTGCTTCTACCACATTGAATTGGACCATCATATCAAGGACATGTTCCCAAACAGATGTGCCCTCTTTCATGCGGCAGCTATAAACGTATTTGAGAGCGTCATGGTGGAGTTGGTAGGACGGTTGTCCAAACATCTCCTGGAGAGAGTTCATAATCTCCCTCGCTGTGACCATACCCTCATGCCTTTTAGCCAAAACTTCAGATAAGCTGGCTAGGATATAGACGCGAGCCTTATCATTGGCCTTTGTCCAGCGGTCATAAGCATCCTTAATCGCTTGGGATGCATTACGAGCAGGGGCTGGAGGACAATCCTTCGTTAAGACGAACCGCAGATCATCGACAACAAGAATCGTATTCAGGTTCGACTTCCACTTAGCATAATTTTCATCGGTTAATTTCTCATTTTTAAGCATAGAGACTATTGAGGAGGACATTACTGAAATTTAAACAAACAATGATCGTATTAGTTATCTTTGCCTTAACCCATCATACAAACAAACAATTGCACACAATCCAATCAATTTAGCAAAACAAGCAATCACAGAACCCTAAAACTATTGATTTAGTGTTGCAACGATGTTTTAGAGGTTTAGAATATCAGCCACCAAAGGGTGATCAGGTCCTCCTCCTCTGAAATGAGACGTTTCTCAGCTAATTCTAATTCCAGAATAAATCATATTCCTATAGACATTAGCCACCGTTGTTCCGTCAATGATTTGTTAACACTTTTAACTCATCCTTGTAAGTGTAACCCTCCCACTTTCAAATCTCATAGGCACGCACCAACAGGCTACCGAAGGGAAAGACAACTGTTGGTAATTAGCCTAAGAGTTCCTATCCTATTCAGGAGTCCACGATGTTCCGAATCCTATGATCAGGCCCTCTGAAGGGATGGTTGCGCTAGGACAACCTGGAGGCAGATCATAGGACTCTCACGGTGTGAACTAGGGGCGGAGACCGAGGGATACGTTGACACGTGTCCCGCTCCCACTTACTCTAGACATTTTTCCCATTCACCTTGTTATTGATTCATGCAAACACTTTCCGAAGGGAGGCCACTCCTAAGGCGACTCGAAGCCGAGCATGAACCTCACGTTGTGAATATAGGGACGTAGGAGCAAAACTTGATTTAAATCTCATTTTGTAATTTTCCTCCCACTGAAAATGTCCTAAGGTTAATTTAGGGTTGTTTAACTTAGATAAAATTCGGTTAAGTCAGTTCCCAGGTAGGAGGTGTTCCGTAAAACACCAACTTAAATACCCCGAACCTTAGATAGTACTTTACAGAGAGAGTTCTCTTATAACCACAGTAATGTAAGGTTTTTACTCTAAAGATCTAGGTGCATTAAACACTTTTAACAAACCTAGTGACATTGCATGCTAACATTTAACTATGATTAATTCAACTCCGGTATTTCGGGTCAGTTCCCAGGTAGGAGGTGTTCCGTAAACCGTCAACTTAAATACCCTCAGCCTTAGACAGAACATTACCGGTGGAGTTCCCTTATAATCATAACAATGTTTTTCCTACTAAGTCAATTAAAACTATTTTTAATTCTAAGTAAGAAATAATTCTAATCCTATTAGAAACTGATCTAGGTCTAATTAATTTTAAACAATTTAAAATTAATTCAATTTATCCTATGATCTTATGTTTGCATGCAATTCTTGATTATAGATTGACGGTTTCTAATCATCAATATTAAAGAACTATTTCAAATTTTAATGATTAATCCTATAACCAAGAATCTAGGGTTTAATTCATTCAACAATCTCATTCAAATTAAATAATTAAACCATACTAATTGCATCGCATGAATAATATAACAATTATATTAATAACTATGAATGCTTCATGCAATATTGATTTTCTTTTAATATAACAATTATAAGCCAATCAAGAAAATCAATCAAGCATGCTGCATTCATCACATTAAACATAACTATTTATATTTAATCTAAGTAATGACATGCTTCATGCTTTATTATTTTTCGAGTAATTGCAGTGGGTGGCAAATTAATTATCTATAATAGCAAAATTAGCACCAAGTAAAAAGAATTGCAAATATGGCAAAAAAATTAAAATATTCCCATTTTACCCTTCTCTTTCTCTCCCTTCCCATTTACCATTTCTTCCCTCATTTCTAGTGTATACGATTTCTTCTTCTTCTTCTTTTTTTTTTTTTTGCTTTCTTTTTTTTTTTTTTGTTTGTGCATTTATTAGTTTTTATGATTTTTTTTCTTTTTTTTCTTTTTTTATAATGCTTTTTGCTTTCTTCTTCTTTTTTTTTTTTTTTTTGTGCATTTATGAGCTTTTATGATTTTTTTTTTCTATTTTTATAATGAGCTATTACAATTTCTTCTTTTTTTTTTAATTTTTTTTTAATTTTTTGTGCATTTATGTGGGTGGAGTTCTTGTGTGATTAATATGCTTTTTTTCCCTCTTATGTGTAGTTTATTGTTATGATTATTTCTTCTTCTTTTTATTCTTCTTTTTATTTTATATATATATATATATATGCTAAGCTCTTGTTGGCCTTCTTTTTAATTCAAGAATGCCAAGAATACAAAAATAGCAATTTTGGTGAGTGTTTGTATAGGTATAACAAAGTATATCCTGATATACTCCAGTTAATCGTAGTCTATCACTGACTATCATTGGTCGAAGTCTATCAAGGCTATAATTGATAGATAATGAAATACAAAGAATACAAGAATAACAATTTTATGGTGGTGGTCACGGAGCTTGTGTGCTAGGTTTTAAAAATTATATTGTTGATTGAGAGTCGCTTGTTCGTAATGGTTATTTTTGGATTTTATATTCTAATTACCACAAGAGACTTAAATTTTTCTATTCAATTTATGATTGTAGTATAATAATTTTTTATGAGTTTCTAATTACCGAGATGATTGCAATGGAAAGTACTTTACGGATAGATTTCAATTAAATTGATTTCTATCAGTAACAATCATTGGTAGACTTCAAATTAATTGATAATTAACTGATTTTTATTAGAGATAGAAACTGATAGACTTCAATTAACTGATTTCTATCCTCGATAGAAAATGATAGATTTGAATTAAACTAATTTCTATCAGTGATACAAGTCAATAAACTTCAATAAAATTGATTTATAATAGAAACTGATAAACTTCAATTAAATTGGTTTCTACCAGTGATAGAAACTAATTAATAGTCTTTAATTGAATTGATTTCTATCAATGATAGAAACTGATAACCTCGAATTAAACGGTTTTCTATTAGTGATTATCACTGATAGACTTAAATTAAACTGATGGATAGAAATTGATAGCCTTGAATTAAACTGAACTAATAGTCTTGAATTAAATTGTTTTCTATCAGTGGCTATCACTGATAGGCTTGAATTAATTAAACACGATAAAAACTTAGAGATTATGATTATCAGAGTATATCAGTGATACACACTAATAGACTTCGATTAATCAAAGTCTATCGGTGTCTATCACTAATAGACTCCAATTAATTGAAGCTTATCATCAAAGTCTATCAGTATTTATCATACTATTTCATGCGATGACCTAGAGAACTCGATCTTAATCCTAAGCTAACTATGTATCCTGTTTATTCAGGCTTATCCTTAGATTTGCATGGGTGAGAGTGACTCAGCATCACCGACTCAATAAGCCCCCCATTTCAAGGATAAGAACGGGTAGATAACTGGGCACATAGTCCTGCAAGATGGAGTTCACTCCTACCCAAATTTGGGATAGTAGAGAGGTTGTTCCCTTAAGTGCTGACTCCGGGGCTGGAACAAATGGATCCTGCACTCTCATTGGCCCGAGAGGGACTCAGTTTGTTGGTTGGACTACAAACCAATTGTTCATTAGAGGATCAGTGGGACTTAAGGAACAATAAGTAACTTTGAGGGTAAAACGGACTTTTGACCTAGTTGTAGTTATGAACAACCTGTGAAGGATCGACCTACTAATCACGGTTATTATAACGTCATGAACTTTGACGTAAGGTTTAACATCTCGAATTTAAAATCTTGTTGAGCTAATTTTATGGAATTGGTTTAAGAGGTGAATTAGATCATTTGTGGTGTAAGGTTTGATTGAGTATTTACTTTTATTTCAATTTTAGTAGGCTGAGGGACAATTTTTTAATTTTAGTGGTCCTTAATCCAAGTTATCTAAGCCCTAATTTTCCCTCTTTAATCAGTCGACATGCAGCCCGAGTTCCTCCATTTGAGCCATCTTCTTCAACTTTCTCATCTTCTTCCTCTCTTCCCGTGGCCAAAAGACTCGAAATCCCTATCTTCGGCAACCTCTTCCTCACACCGTTTTCTCCAGTAAGATTGCCGGCGTTTTATCTTCCCCATCGAGCGATGGCGCAGGTGTCCTCTCTGACCACGAACTCTATGAAGGGATAAAAGCCCTTTGGCAGCGGAAGAATTTTACAGAACCAAACACTGTATTCAAAAACTGTTTTAAATACCAATACAGAGGCAAATAATCACAACAATAAAAATTCAGAATATAACTACTGAGTAGGTTATTAGACATGCTTTAAAAGAATTAAAAATCCTCTAGATCTAATCTAAAGGGAATCCTAACGATCCAATATCAAGAACTACTTACTATAAGGAGCGTTCTTGATCGTTTCGCCTTTTCTCCAACGGAATGCAAAAAATTCAGCAACCTCCAAGGTTTGATCTTGCTGATTTTTTAGGACAACACCACACGATCTTCACCAGTATTCTCTCAGGGAATGATTGGTTGTTTGCGTGTGGGAGCAAGGCAAAATTTGGGAATTTTTCTCCTTGGTCTCTGTACTCTAAAGAGAAAAACGCAGAGAGTAAAAACTGAGAGAGAAATCTTTCTATGAGCGTGAATGAGAGAGGAAGCAGAAGCCTCTAACTGAAAAGGTGAGTTTCCGTAAAAAAACAAAACTCCCTCCTAACTTCCCTCTCGATCGTGCATTCAACTAGGTTAGTGGGAGAAAACTTCTCATTAATTACAATTAACTGATAAATTAATTATATATTAAATAAAATAAATAATTAATCAAATAATAATAAGATTATTAATTAATCTTAATATAACTTACATAAATCACATTCCACATAACCTATAGTTTTAATGTAGTTCAGTTAAATCGAATTTAAATAAACTAAATTAAAACAATAGTTAATTAATTCTCTAATTAATTAATACGATAATTAAATATCACATATTTAATTACATTTTTCTCTCAAATAAACTATAGTATTAATGTATATCACATGTGCATTAATTATAAGCTATAGTTTTAATATGAATCCAATTCATATTTTAAACTTAACATTCGAACACCTTCGAATATCCAATTCCCTTCTAGAAATTTACCTCAACGCCCCTAGTGAGCTACCGATGGGACCTAATGGACCTACAGATCAGAAGCTCCAACGATATGAGATTAATTGGCTAAACTCATTAACGAAGTTAATCAATATTCGTTAACTGTGGTTCATTCCACTAAAGAACCACAACTGCACTCTTCTCACTGCAGATATATTTCTGTGTCCACGGATATCGACCATCAACAGCAAGTTAGCCCTTCACGTGGAATGAACCTTCAAATTACCGTTTTACCCCTAGGCTACCTCTTTGTCCTTAAGTACCAACGCTCCTCTAATGAACAACATGTTTGAGGTCCAACCAACAAACAGAAGTCGCTCACGTGCCATAAAGAGGGTAGGGCCCATTGTTCAAGACCCGGAGACACCACTTAAGGGAACACACCTCTACTTACCCTAATATCGGGAAGGAGTGAATTCCATCTTGTAAGACTATGTTCCCAACTCCCCACTCGGTCTTGTCCCCAAAATGGTATGCTTATTGAGTCGACGAACAGGCCACTCTCACCTGTACAAATCAAAGGACAATCCCTCATGGACAGGAGTCCATAATCCACTCAGGATTAAGGCCAAGTTGCCTAGGTCATCCTAGTGAAATCGAAACCGAGCTAACTAACGGTGTTACAGTTAGTGGTTAACTATTTCGCGGTCCGGTCTTTGTGCAAATTCATTGCACAAGATACCCCACTTGCATGTCAACTACATGAACGCGTTGGATCATTACGTTTGTATCAATATACAAAGCGGGTCGTATCCATAGTGTCCCTAGGATAAGGTACCCAACCTCATCCCTATACTACAGACCCTTTAGGCTAAAACTTGAACATTGATCCCCGTATGTCCCTACATACTAGTTCAAACCTCATTCTATTAGCCTTGGATGTTTAGTTTATTGGATTAGGGTTAATAAGACAAGATATAATACAAACATTGAATAATACATCACTTTTATTAATGTTCGGTCAAATGTACATTTACTATCTACGAGTTTTAGGGCATAAAACCCAACAAACTCCCACTTGAACTAAAACTCAAGTTTAAGGGAAAGTATATACAAAATAATCCAAGGCTTGGAAATGGTACATGTATGTTGTACATTACATGAAAAGTAAATATACAAAATACAATAAACTAGGGCATCCTTACACCCATTACACATCTCCCACTTGCCCTAGATTATGCTATATACATATCTCGCAGACCTAGACTTTCTAGATGACCCTCAAACAGTTTAGCTGAAAGGGCCTTCGTAAACGGATCAACAATGTTGTGCTCTGAAGCGATCATGGTCACAACCACATCTCCTCTTTGCACAATCTCTTGAATGAGATGATACTTCCTCTATATGTGTTTACCTCGTTTGTGGCTGCGAGGTTCCTTTGAATTGGCTACAGCCCCACTGTTGTCACAGTATAACGTAATGGGCAAGTTCATATTTTGAACAACTTCCAAATCTGTCAAGAACTTCCTTAGCCAAACAGCTTCCTTAGCTGCTTCACAAGCAGCTACATACTCAACCTCCATTGTAGAGTCTGCTATGCATCCTTGCTTTATACTTCTCCAAACTACAGCTCCCCCATTAAGGGTGAAAACTGACCCTGGCGTGGATTTCTTAGAATCCTTGTCAGACTGAAAGTCAGAGTCGGTCTATCTAGTGAGAACTAACTCTTTAGCCCCAAACACCAGCATGTAGTCCCTCGTTCTCTTAAGATACTTGAGGATTCCTTTAACGGCGATCCATTGGTCTAACCCTGGATTTGACTGATATCTATTGACAATCCCTACAGCGTAACAGATGTCAGGCCTCGTGCAGAGCATGGCATACATTAAGCTACCCACTGCAGAGGCGTAGGGAATCCGTCTCATATCCTCAACCTCTTGAGGCGTCTTAGGAGACTGTTCCTTAGACAGGTGAACCCCATGCTTGAAAGGCAACAAGCCCTTCTTGGAGTTCTGCATTGAATATCGGGCCAACATCTTGTCGATATACGTTGCTTGAGACAGAGCTAGCGTTTTGTTCTTTCTATCCCGAATAATCTGGATGCCAAGAACATACTGGGCCTCACCCAAATCTTTCATTTGGAATTGAGCTGCTAGCCATTCTTTTACGTCAGACAGATACCCTACATCATTCCCAATGAGGAGGATGTCGTCAACATAAAGTACAAGGAAAGCTACTTTATTCTTGTTGATTTTCTTCTATACACAAGGCTCATCAACATTTTGGTCAAAGCCAAAAGATTTGATCGCTGTATCAAATCTGATATTCCTTGATCTGGAGACTTGTTTCAACCCATAAATGGATCGATTCAGTTTATAAACCTTTTGCACCTGACCTTGGGTTATGAACCCTTCGGGATGAGACATAAAAATACTCTCGTCAAGGTTGCCATTCAAAAAAGCTGTCTTCACATCCATTTGCAATATTTCATAGTCATAAAACGTGGCAATGGATAAGAGAATTCTTATGGACTTAAGCATAGCAACTGGAGAAAAGGTTTCTTCATAGTCCACCCCTTCTCGTTGGGTATAACCCTTAGCTACAAGTCTGGCTTTGAAAGTCTGTACTTTCCCAGCAGCATCTCTTTTCCTCTTATAGATCCATTTACACCCAATGGGTTTGACCCCTTCAGGTGGATCTACAAGTTCCCAAACTTGATTGAAGTACATAGACTCCATCTCAAGGTCCATGGCTTTGGCCCCCTCATCCTTATCTACGTCGTTCATTGCCTGACGATAAGACAATGGATCTTCTACGCCGTCATCAGGTATGACTACTTGTGTTTCTATTAAACCCAAGTAGCGGTTAGGTTGTATCACAATCCTCCCACTGCGTCGAAGCTCTCCCACTACATGAGGAGGACTAGATTGACGAGAAGAACTCGATTCTCCAACAACTCTTGTTGAAGGACTAGGTTCATCAAAAACTCTTGTTGATCCTTCTATAGCTTCTCCTAATACTAACTTACTTCGTGGTTTATGATCTCGAATGTGGTCTTCCTCCAAGAAAGTTTCATTTGTCGATACAAATACTTTATTATCTTGAGGGTCATAAAAAAGACCATCTCTCATTTCTTTCGGGTATCCAACAAATTGGCATATTCTCGTACGAGGTTCCAATTTCTTGGGATTTGTCACTAACACATGTGCAGGACAACCCCAGACACGAAAGTAACGCAAACTAGGTTTACGCCCCTTCCATAACTCAAAAGGAGTTTCAGAAATACTCTTTGAGGGAACGTTGTTAAGAATATGTACTGCAGTTGCTACTGCATACCCCCAAAACGAGCTAGACAACTGAGCATAGCTCATCATAGATCGAACCATGTCTAACAAGGTTCTATTTCTCCTTTCTGATACACCATTCTGCTGAGGTGTACCAGGTGCTGAGAGTTGGGATTGGATTCCATGTTCTACCATATAGTCCTGGAATCGTTGATCCAAATACTTTCCACCTTGATCTGATCGAAGCATTTTAATTGTTTTACCCAATAGGTTTTCTACCTCAGCCTTAAACTCTTTGAACTTTTCAAGAGCCTCAGACTTATGGCCCATCAGGTATAAGTAACCGTATCGAGAATAATCATCTATGAAAGAGATGAAATATTCATAACCACCTCGAGCCTTTACATTCATTGGACCACAAAGATCCGAATGTATCAGTTCAAGTGGTTCTTTGGCCCTATAACCTTTTCCAGTAAAAGGCCTCTTGGTCATTTTACCCTCGAGACACGATTCATAGGGTGGTAAAGATGTATCTTCTATATCAGTTAGAAGTCCATTTTTAACCAAACGATCGATCCGATCGATGTTAATATGACTGAGACGAAGGTGCCAAAGATACGTATTGTTACTTAGAGGAGAAATCTTTTGCCTTTTGTTTTGCGTTTCGGCGTTTCGGCGCCGGAACGGAGGGAGGAGGTCCTCCCTCCTCCTTTCTCTTTCATTTTAAAAAAAAAAAGCTGTTGAAACTTTGAGGAAGGAGAGGAAGAAGAGAAGAAGAAGGAAGAAAGAAAGAAAGAAAGAAAAAAAAAAAAACTTTCGCCGCCGGCGAGCGGCGGCCGGCGGCTGCCGGCAACGGCATGTGGGTGGCGCGACCATCGGAGGTTTGAAGAAGAAGATGGAGGGGATGAGGGAAGAGGATGAAGAAGATGAGATTGAGGGTTGAGTTTTAAGAATAATTAAAATAATAATATTTTTATTTATTTTTATTTGTTTTTATTTGTTTTTATTTGTTTTTATTTTAAAATAAAAAAAATAATTTTTTTATTAAAATAATAGTGTCATGTCATCCACCGTTAGTATTTAACAGAAAAATAGACGGCAGGGACCAAAGTGCTCCTTATTTCAAAACTCAGGGGTATTTTTGTTGAGTTTGAAAACTCAGGGACCAAACTGTCACTTAACCCAAACCTCAGGGACCAAAAGTGTATTTTTCCCTTAAATCAATTAACCATCATATTCAAATTAATCAAATTTAAACTATACAACTTTGCATTGCATGAAAAATTACTATAACTTTTATATTAACCTATGGATATTTCATGCTCAATGCAACTTGATTTCCATTTTTAATAAATTAGCAATTAATTATTGCCAAAAATGGTAAATCACAGTAGCATGCTGCAAACAATTCATATTAAATATAACTCTTATACTTAAACTATGTAATTGCATGCATCATACTATTCCATTTTCATGATAATTATATAACTCAACTATATATAAATCAATCATGAAAATCCTTGCATTATCCCATACATCATAATCATATTATAACATATATAATGCATGAGCATGCTTTATAACCTAAGGTGGGATTAATAATCTAAATGACATCCATAAAGCATTTAAATAGCTAATGAACCGGTTAATTGGCCCCTAGGATAAAATTAAAACATAAAATTACATTAATTTTATAAATTTTATCCTAATGAGTCTTCCGCCGCTCCAGAACCGGAGAAAACAACCCGAACTGCCTCGAACAAGGCCCAAAACAGCTGAACCGAGCCAATAACACAGAAAATCGAGCTGATCCAGCAAAAAAACTGAACCAGACCGATTTCCCGGTCATGATCCCGGTCGGGAATTTCCCAGTCTCGATCCTGGTCTAGATAATTTCTTGCTCTTATCTAGGACGACTCCTCTTCTCCGGAGTATACCCGCCCACCCAGAGCTCTGATACCACTTGTTGGGGACTACCGGACACCCACATATCTCCACAATGGTATGATATTGTCCACTTTGGGCATAAACCCTCATAGCTTGGCTTTTTGTTTACCCCAAAAGGCCTCATACCAATGGAGATACTAGTCATCCCTTATATACCCATGATCATCCCCTTATCTAGCCGATGTGGGACTTTGGACGCACTCCCAACACTCTAGAGGCAACAACATTTTTAGATAAAGGTTTGTCTCCCTTTGCCTCTCGATTTCTTCCTCTGTCTTTCTCTCGGGTTTCAGCATTTTTCGGTAAAGTAGGTCGTGAGCAAGGGTTCGTGCAGCGTGGGTCTTGGGTCGTGGGCATTTTCTGGCAAAGTCTGAATGTTGCAGCGTCGTGTGGGCTGTGACGACGGTGTAGGCACGAACAACAGTGCGTGGGGCTGTTTTTCAACGTTTTTCCAGCGATTTTAAGAGTGGGTAAGTGAGTTAACTTGAGTTTTGGTTGGTTCATTGGTGTTAGAGAAATACCCACTTGTTTTTAACTCTGTTCAGCAAGCTTTTCACATCAATTTCGGTGAGTCAAGCGGTAGATCTTCAAGTTTCAGCATCTTTGAGCAAGTTCGTCATTGGGTAAGTGAATTAAATCAAGTTTTGGATTATTTAATTGTGTTAGAGGAATACCCATTGATTTTTGTTGGTGAATCCAAGGTACCTATAGAGATTAGAGCTTGGTTTGTTGAAATTAAGTCAATTTAGAACTTGGGCAGCAAGCGTCGAATTCGTTTGTGTAAGTTTCAATCTCTTTAAACTAAGTTGGATCTAATAGAAGTGATTGAAGTTGAATGCTTCTAAGTTTTAGATCCTTGCGTATGAATTAGATTGATTGGTTCGTGGTCGTGATCGACATTGCTGGAGTTAAATTGGAGTTTAAATTAAGGATTTATAAGCCAAGGTAAGTGGCTTTATTGTTGAAGTTTTTAGTTGGGAGCGCATGTTTGACTTCCCCAAAATTCATGTGTTTTATGAGTTGTTTTGAATATGTATATGTTTAAGAAAAATTGTTAAAGTATGGATTATTTAAGTATGAAATTTATTATGAATCTTTGCAAATGTTGAGATTTGAATTCTTTTAAAAGTGGTGGTCTCTTGAGATTTTTATATGATTCATGAATTTATACGGCCTTTAAGCTTCTAAAATTTAGAAAGTGTACATGAAATTGATGTACTTTAAGAGATGCCTACACAGGACTTAGGGACATGAAATTGATATACCTGAGTCGAGGTTCGTGAAATTTACGTCCCTCCATAGGCGACACATGAAATTGATGTGTCCAGGATATGCATGAAATTGATGTATATCCCATAATTAATAAGTTTAAGATAAAATTTAGAGTCACCAAAATATATTTGTTGTTGATTTTAGAAACGTGCATAAGCGTGACCCAACCTCAGCAGTAGGGTCACTTACTTAGTATTTTAAATACTCATTCTTTTCTAAAATGTTTTCTTTCAGGTAAAGGCAAGGGCAAGTAAAAGGCAATTGATGAGAACCGTTAGGCAACCATGGGATGACTCATGAATTTCATATTTTCTTTCGTTTTAAGAACTTTGTTTTACTTTATTTTGATTTGTAAACTTGTTTGAGAAATTTTTAGAGGCCATGTATGTTTACAGTTTGGAAATTATTTAAGAATATTTTAAATCTTTAAAATCAGGGAACCCGAATAAAAGTTTTACTTTGAAGTTTTTACTTAAATTGGTGTTTATGTTATAAAATGTTTTTATTTAAAAAGGCATCCAAAGCATGCAAGTAGTAACAGACCCGAATAGACTCTTGAGAGGAGTTGGGTTGTTACAGTTATATCGGGTGGACATAAATATATCTACAGTGAAGAGAATGCAACTACAGGGCTATAGTGGAATGTCCCAGTTGTTGAGTTTTATGCCCTAAAACTCATGGATAGTAAATGAAACAAATTAATTAACCTCAATAAAGTGTTATTTGAGTGATTCAGTAATTTGTTATTGAATAATCGAGTTTTGTATTAATCAACCCTAAATCCAATAAACTAAGATCCAAGGTTGTTTAAATGAAACCTGAGCTAGTATGTGGGGACATACGGGGATCAATGTTCAAGTAACAACCTAACAAGTCTATAGTATAGGGATAAGGCTGGGTACCTTATCCTTGTGACACTATGTGATACGACCCGCTTTGTATTCGATATAGATGCAACGTTCCAAAGCATTCATGTAGGAGACATGCGAGTGTGGGTATCCTATGCAATGAGTTTGCATAAGACCAGACCGTGAAATAGTAACCACTAGATGTAACGTCGTTAACTAGTTTAAGTTTCTATTTTAATAGGATGACCTAGGTAACTCAATTTAATCCTGAATGTGTTATGAACCCCTTTTCATGAGGGATTGTCCTTAGATTTGTATGGGCGAGAGTGGCAAGTTCGCTAACTCAATAAACCTACAATTTCAGGGGCAAGACTGAGTGAGGGTTGGGAACATAACATTACAAGATGGAATTCATTCATACTCCTATTGGGGCAAGTAGATGAGTGTTCCCTTAAGGGTTGATTCCGGTTCTTGAACAAGGGCGTCTGTCTTCTCCTAGCCCGAGAGGAACTGATGTTTATTGGTTGGACCATAAACAGATTGTTCATTAGAGGAATCAATGGTACTTAAAATTTAGAGGTGACCCAGAAGTAAAACGGTAATTTGACCCAGCTGGCGTTACGAACACTCGTGAAGGATTGACTTACCAGTATTGGTCAATATCCGTGGACACAGAAATATTCTACAGTGAGAAAAGTGCAGTTGTGGGTGTTTCGTGGAGTGACCCATAGTTAATGAATATTGATTAACTTGGTTAATGAGTTTAGCCAATTAATCTCATATCGTTGGAGCTTCTGATTTGTAGGTCCATTAGGTCCCACTGGTAGCTCATAAAGGGTATTGAGGTAATTAAAGTAATTTGAAATGTTCAAATTTACTAAGGGAAATAATATAATGTATGGTGATACATTATAATATAAAGTTTATATTTTGATTAAACTTTATAATATAAATTTATTTTGAATATAGATTCAAAATTAATTTATGGGAGGATTAAATGTTTGAAGGAGTTCAAATGTTAAATTTAATATAAATTAGATTATAGGTTAAATTAAGGGAAAAATACACTTTTGGTCCCTGAGGTTTGGGTTAAGTGACACTTTGGTCCCTGAGTTTTCAAACTCAACAAAAATACCCCCGAGGTTTGAGATAAGGAGCACTTTGGTCCCTGCCGTCAATTTTTCTGTTAACTTTTAACGGTTGCTGACGTGGCACTATTATTTTAATATAAAAAATTATTTATTTTATTTTTTTAAATAAAAATATATAATATTAATATTTTTTTATTTTTTTATTCTTTCTCACTTTCTCTCTCTTCTTCTTCTTCTTTTCCATCTTCTCCACCTTCCCCACCTTCTCCTTCCTCCTTCTTCTTCTTCCTATGTCCGGCGACCGGCGGTCGGCGACGACCTTTTTTTTTTTTTCCTTTTCTCTTCTTTCCTCTTTTTCTCTTCTTTCGTTTTCTCTTCTTTCTTCACTGATTTAAAAAAAATAAAAAAAATAAAGGAACGGGGGAGGGAGGAGGGACTCCCTCCTCCGTCTCTGGCGCCGGAGACGGAGGAGGGAGTCCCTCCTCCCTCCCTCGTTCCAGATCTGAAACGGGGAGGGAGGGAGGACCTCCCTCCTTCGGTTTTCGCCGGAAAATCGAAGGAGGGAGGTCCTCCCTCCCTCCCCGTTTCAGATTCGAAACAGGGAGGGAGGGAGAACCTCCCTCCTTCGATTTTCCAGCGAGAGAATCGAAGGAGGGAGGTCCTCCCTCCCCCCCGTTTCAGATCTGAAATGGGGGGAGGGAGGACCTCCCTCCTCCCTCCCCCGTTCCTTTCTTTTTTTATATTTTTTTTAAATTAGTGAAGAAAGAAGAGAAAAAGAAAGAAGAGAAAAAGAGGAAAGAAGAGAAAAGGAAAAAAAAAAAAAAGGTCGCCGGCGGCCGGCGGCCGGCGGCGAGCGATGGCCGGCGGCTGCCGGCCGCCGGTCGCCGGACATAGGAAGAAGAAGAAGGAGGAAGGAGAAGGTGGGGAAGGTGGAGAAGATGGAAAAGAAGAAGAAGAAGAGAGAAAGTGAGAAAGAATAAAAAAATAAAAAAATATTAATATTATATATTTTTTAAATATTTTTTATTTTAAAAAATATAATAAATAATTTTTTATATTAAAATAATAGTGCCACGTCAGCAACCGTTAAAAGTTAACAGTAAAATAAACGGCAGGGACCAAAGTGCTCCTTATCTCAAACCTCGGGGGTATTTTTGTTGAGTTTGAAAACTCAGGGACCAAAGTGTCACTTAACCCAAACCTCAGGGACCAAAAGTGTATTTTTCCCTTAAATTAAATATATGATATTTAATTTAGTAATTAAATATAATTGAATATGATTCAATTATAGGTTAAATTAACTATATGATATTTAATTTGGTAATTAATTCATTAGTGAATTAATTGATTGTTTAATTTAATTTAATTTGATTTGATTTGATTAAATTAATTGAATTAAAACTATAGGTTATGTGGGAGATATTCATTTAAATATTATTTAAATGAAATAGTTAATTAAATATTGATTTAATTAATTAATTAATGTTTTTTTAATTAGGTAAATAAAATAAATTTAATTTGTTTATTTAAATTAAATTCATTTTTCTGATAAAAGATTTGTTATCAGTAACACGTGGTGGTCGTCACAATTAGGGAGGTTACTGAAGACTCTCCTTCTCTGGCGTGTAGGGGACTGAGTGAATATCTTTCTCTCTTTCTCATTCTGTGTGTGATCGAGAGAAAAATCTCAGAGAAAAACACAGAGAGTTCTCCCCAGAGATTTTCCCTTCGAAGAAAACCAAGGATCCCACCATCCTCCTCAAGAGTCCTCTGAGATATACTGGTGGGATTCTTATGGTGGTGTCATGCAAGTTGCAAAGAAGATCTTCTTCCCAAAGGTGTTGGTGAAGCCTTCGAGAGCCTACAACGAGAGTAAGGCTTCCTTTGTTCTTTCTCTGAAAAATTAGGAATGGTTTCTAATTTTAAGATATATAAATTAGAATGTGACAGGGTCCGAGCTGTCGAGACTCGAGTTGTCAAATAAATTCATAGTCCACGACACTAAAACTATTTTGTAGAAATAGTGGTCGGGGTTGAACACAAGGAAGGGGATCTAGCAGAACAAACGAAATAAATTCTCGAAGTAAAGAGAGCTGAATAAAGCTTGCGATGGAAAATAGAGCGAAAAGCAATATCATAAAAAGGAATCACTAGATTGGGATTTCTTATGCCTGAATTCTATTTCACTTGGCTTCCTAATTTTCTCTAAAAATTATTCTATGTCGATTTTTATTAGTTCGATCAGCTTCTTAATTACTCAGAGGACCCCCTACACTAACCTGTGTTTAATTAACCCATTAATCCAGAATTCTGCAATTAACAAGATTAATCAATTTTATCATTATCGATCGCCACACCTCATGCATAAAGTAGCAACCATCCGAGACCTCGCAATGTCCACTAAATTATATCTAACTAATCTAGAATAAACAATCTCGCAATTACCTACTTAAACTAGTCGCTTTAGGATTGTGGGTCCGGAATTTTATTAACTAAACTTAAACTTAATTTAAATCTAATTCATACAACCTTTAGCATGCATCCTAGGCCTATCAAGGGTCGTCACTCCGTAGAGATTGTCTTGTCTCAGCCTAGTGGCTATCTAAAAATAACTGATAGAATACACAAGTAGTAACCTCCTAGGGTCGTCAAGCCTAAGAAACTAGTCTCATGTATTGGTTTAAACGGGATAACATGCAAAACTCAATAAAAATACAACAAGAATAGAATTGAAATACCAGAAAACTCAACCAAGTTTAATAACAATCAAGACATAATCTCAATCCAACGATACAAAGACATTTAGCAAGTCATAAACAAATACAAGGATTTGCATAAGATATGACCTAAAAATGTTTATATAGCACCCAGAAAGTATAGAAGACGAAACAAATCGAAAACAGACCAAAATTCTAACCAAACGGCGAAATAAACCAGAGCCTAATATTTATAGAAAACGTCCCAGCGTCGAGACGCCAGGCTCAACGTCTCGACGCCATGGACTTTTTATTCTGCTTCGAATTCGCGTCAGCATCGAGACGCTAGGGGCAACGTCTCGACGCCATCCCTAATCCGAGCATGTTGTCTTTTTACTCGGTCTTGTCTCGTTACATCTCGGTACGGGGCTTCAATCTTTGGCTCTTGGTGTCGTTCTTCAAGCCTGCTTCAATACACTTGGGTATTTTCACCTCCTCGCCGTCTAAGACACCAAGATGACTCTAAAACTCCATAATTGGCCCAAATTAACACCAATTTAGTGCGATTGGCTCCCGACATTGCCTAAGCTCAAAGAACCTGTAAGTAAGACAAGTATAAAATTCCTCTAACAAGTTTAGATTAGAGGTGATAAAATAGGACTATTTAGGTCCTATCAAATACCCCCAACCTAAATCTTGCTAGTCCTCGAGCAAGGTACACACAAACCAAAGAAAAAGATGTTGTGAAATCGAAAAGTGACTTAATCCTCAAGACTCAAATATTCCAAACACTAAAGCAATCAAGAGACATTCGCAGGAGAGACAAATGAGGAGACAAATCAAAATTTTTCAAGGATAATCTTGCACGAGAGAGTTCTATCTCACCTAAAGAAGACTTTACTAGTCTGGGAATGGCTTACTCAACTCTCATCTTATCTTCCCCCTACACTGGCATTGAGGTCTTGCTAAAAGGCCTAAATGGAACAAACTAGGTTGCTTCCTCTTTGCCTAGGTGCCTGAATAAGGAATTCCTTTTTCTTTTTCTTTCGCTTTTTTTTCTTTTTTTTTTTTTTTTTTTTGTTGCATTTCTTTTAGGACGGGGCACTAGCTTTCACACTACAACGAATAGACCCATAACCCGAGTGTAACCCATGGTTGGCCTAACTGATCACATTGTAGGTAGCTCTTTTTACCCCTCAGCGCTCAATACCATGCAAGCATGCTTTTTCTCAAAATAAAAATAAGAAAGACTAGCATATGATTTTTCTTTTGGCTCACGCTCACTGACTTATTTTTCCTCTCTTTTTTTATAGGCATATTTTCTTTTTCTCTCTTAGGCAAGACTCCACACACTATTTTACAAAAAAAAATTTAAACTTTCTCACTTAGCCTTACACCTATCGAGGTGACAACAGGAATATAAGCTAAGTAACTCGCTCCTAAGCATTCAAGTCATACTTTAAAGCAAGAAAGACACCTAACATGTGCAAGACATATCCAAGAAAAGTTTTAAAAAGGCTCCTTTTTGAGCACTCATGGTCACAACTCATCGAAAGCTATAAATATTTTAAAAAATTTGAGTCAATCCTAGGAAATCATCATCACTTAAACAAGTATATACACAACAGGCATGCAAGACATTCATTAAGCATAAATGCTGGCCTGACGCTCAGATGCTCAAGGTCCAATAGGAATTTAAAGTAAAATCCCCCACCCCGAACCAAAAGTTTACATTGCCCTCAATGTAATAAATCATGTAAAGACCAGACAATGTACAAGGAAAGAATAGAGACTTCCTTGAATTTGAGCTCATAGGTGGTGGATCGCGTTTGCTTACAAACATAGGTGCTTGCCTTTGGTACCGCCAATCCTAAAAGACAAAACAAGAAAACAAGCATAAAAGCAACTAATAAAAATAAACCTATCTAAGAATTGAAAAGACAGAAAGCAGTAAAATTATTCAGTGCAAATGTTTAAGGTTGTTTGCTCGACCAGATTCTCCTCAATCTTCATCCAAAATCAACCTCTTTGATTTCGAAGACATCCTTTTTCTTCCTCTTCTTTTGATCAACTCCTGCATAGATAAATTAAACTTGCACTCAGCGTGCCCAACATAAGAAAATTCAGACGAATCATCCGACAACCTCAACATGCTAATGAGAACAACTTTATTCTTAGCAGCAGAATGGTCAGTGATTGAAATTACTAAGCCTAAATCATGTGAATCAATGTAGTAAAACTTTGGAGGAACAGAAAATGGTATAATACTAACCGAAGCTACTTTAACATGCTCAGCTCCTGCCTCTACTAGTATGCACGGTGAATCACATGCAACAAGCTCAGAATATAAAGAAAATTCAAGCTCAACTTCATTGACTTCATGATGATTTTCTTCTTACTTACCTTTTTGTTGCTTTGGAATTTGAACTTCTAGCTCATGGATAGAGGTGGTGTTGGGGCCACACCGCAATTGCATGGGCCGCATGTAATATAAAACGGAAATATTCCGAGTATCGAATCCACAGGGAGGTGAAGCGATAGCTAAGCAAAGCAATATTTTCTTGAACACTAAAAATACTTGGGAGAAATAATATTTAGGGACCAAACCATGAAATAAAAATGAATTTTTAATTAAAGCAATTAAAAATTAGAAATTGATCAATCAAGTAAATAATAAAATATGGAGAAAGAGTTTTTGAGTGGGAAGCGGGGTCTTGAAAATCAATTAATAGCTAAATAATTATTCCAATTATCCTATCTCGTTGCCCAACTAATTATAATCCTAGAATCTTCGTTAATCATATAGGTTCTCCTATCGGTTTCCCCTAATTATAATTAATCCATTTTAACAACCTAAGTGTCCTTAGCGCCATTGTTAATTATTACGCTCTGATTCATTTTAGGAATCTAAGTTTAATCAACTAATCCTGTTGTCATGACGAGCAATTAAACTAGTTGCATGGATTATGATCTATGCTAATTTCTCTCCATCGAGTTTACATTAAGAATCGGATCAATATACAATTGGCTAGATCGCATACAACATTACGAGCATCCATACAAATAATTAGTAAAAGAGGGCAAGAGATAGGCAATTATAATAATATTTAACTATATATTTTCATTTCAAGACCCCAAATTGGGGTTTAGCTATACATGGCTATAATATCCACAAGATATACAATGGAAAGCATAAAATTGAGCAAAATAAGAGAAAAGGAAATGACCATCGAAGACCCCATCGCTAGCGCTTGGAATCCCTCCGAGCACGCCTTGAGCCTCCTAGAATGCTCCCAAAAGCTCCCCCAAAATTTTCCCACTACTAAAACTCTCAAAAGGCTAAAAAGCCTTGAGAGAAGGCTCCAAAAGAGCCAAGGAAAGGAAGGAAAGGAATGGTTGATGAAATGATTGATGAGAAAAATGGGCACCAAGGGAGGCTATTTATAGGCCCGGATTTGGGACAGCGCACAACGCTATCAGCACAGCGTCGCGATGCTATGACGTCACACGACTTGTCCGCCAAGAAATGGGACAGGGTCGACGCTGTGCAGATTTCAGACCAGTGGGTGCAGATTTGGGCTTCAATCTTGGGCTAAGTTCTTTCTTTTTGGATTTCTTCTCTTGGATGGTTGACCTTTGGGCTCCCTTTTGACCCATGGATGGATATTTGGATTGGATTGCTCATTTTTAGGCATTTTTCCACCAAAAATCCATAATATGCTCCTAAAGACCAAATAACAAATTATTTTAGATTTCTTCAATAAAAACACATTTAAAGCACTCAAAAGCTTAATAATTTAGGACTAAAATAGCGACATTTATGCCCGCTATCAGGTGGCTATTTGAGTGTTCTTCTGCTCTTGAATCTGACTCAAGGCCTTGTCACGAGCTTTCATTAAGAGGAACCAAGAACTCTCTGCCATATTTGAAATTATCTCCCTCGCTTCACAAGGGGCTTTGTCAAACAGATCACCACTACTCGCTGCGTCGAGCAAACCTTTATTTTCCAATGTCGAACCATCATAGAAGCTCTCAATCACGGAAAACTCTGTCATTGAAAAATGAGGACATGCTAAATAAACCATTGAAGCTATCCCAATACTCGTGAAACGCTTCCTCTGATGCTTGGGTGATGTATATGATCTCCCTAGTGACGTCAAGGTCTCCAAGAGAAAGAAGGTGACTCAAATCAGAAGTTGATAGACCTTGCATCATGCAGTCGGCCATAATCCTAGCTTAGCATGTCGAAGTTATGGTGAATTTCATCGTTAAGCTCTACAAAAAGAAAAATAAAAAGCACAAAAAAACAAAAATCCTATAAACACTAGAAAATGCCCCTCCCCGGCAACAACGCAAATTTGACGGGGTCCGAGCTGTCGAGACTCGAGTTGTCAAATAAATTTATAGTCCACAACACTACAACTATTTTGTAGAAATAGTGGTCGGGGTCGAACACAGGGAAGAGGATCTAGCAGATGCATAATTTTGTGCTTATGTAACAGGGGGGTTTTTGGAAAAGCAGGACAAACGAAATAAATGTTGAAAGTAAAGAGAACTGAATAAAGCATGCGATGGAAAATAGAGCAAAAATCAATATCATAAAAAGGAATCGCTGGATTGGGATTTCTTACGCATAAATGTTATTTCACTACGCTTCCAAGTTTTCTCTAAAAATTATTCTATGGCGATTTTTATTAGTTCGGTCAGCTTCTTGGTTACTCAGAGTACCCCTCTACACCAACCTGTGTTTAATTAACCCATTAATCCAGAATTCTGCAATTAACAAGATTAATCAATTTTATCATTATTGATCGCCACCCTTCATGCATAAAGTAGAAACCATCTGAGACCTCGCAATGGCCACTAAATTATATCTAACTAATCTAGAATAAGCAATCTCACAATTACCTACTTAAACTAGCCGCTTTAGGATCGTGGGTTCGGAATTGTATGAACTAAACTTAAACTTAATTTAAATCTAATTCATACAACCTTTAGCATGCATCTTAGGCCTATCAAGGGTCATCACTCCGTGGAGATTGTCTTGCCTCAGCCTAGTGACTATCTAAAAATAACTAATATAATACACAAGTAGTAATCTCCTAGGGTCGTCAAGCCTAAGAAACTAGTCTCATGTATTGGTTTAAATGAGATAACATGCAAAACTCGAAAAAAATTCAGCAAAAAATAATTGAAATACCAAAAAACTCAACCAAGTTTAATAAAAATCAAGACATAATCACAATCCTACGATACAAAGACGTTTAGCTACTCATAAACAAGGTAAAACCATAAACAAATACAAGGATTTGCATAAGATATGACCTAACGCTAGGGGCAACATCTCGACGCCATCCCTAATCCAAGCATGTTGTCTTTTTTCTCGGTCTTGTTTCGTTACATCTTGATACGGAGCTTCAATCTTTGGTTCTTGGTGTCGTTCTCCAGGCCCGCTTCAATACACTTGGGTACTTTCACCTCCTCGCCGTCTAAGACACCGAGATGGCTCCAAAACTCCATAATTGGCCCGAACTAACACCAATTTAGCGTGAGTGGCTCCTGACATTGCCTAAGCTCAAAGAACCTGTAAGTAAGACAAGTAAAACATAAAATTCCTCTGACAAGCTTAGATTAGAGGTGATAAAATAGGACTATTTAGGTCCTATCAGAATGCTTTATCTATGAATTTACAGTAGAATTTAGTATATCCATGTTGTAAATTATTGCCCATTGTATTCGTATTTTGATTGTTGAGTAAAATTGAGTTGGAATATCTCTGAAATATCTTCTGTTGCGTGAGGTTTTATCCCTTCACCGATAGTTAACGAATGTTGGTTAACTAGAATACAAGAGTTTAGTCAGTTAATCTCGTATCGTTGGAGCCCATGATCTGTAGGTCCATTAGGTCCCCCTGCTAGCTCATACATATTATACCTTAGAACATAGTGATAGGAAAGTTTGAATCCTTCAAATCCGATTTGGGGAATTAGGGTCGACCATATACGATATTATCGACAAAATAGTTTAATTGTGAATTAAACTATTATTTGAGAGAGCAAAGTATTTAAATATGCTTTAAATACAATTCACGTGAATAGAGATTCATGTTCAATGCAAAGTATTGATCTAATATTTTATATTAAATTAATATTACATAATTGATTAGATTGTTTAATTAATTATGATTTTAATTTAAAAATAATTATGAATTTTTTTAAATTAAAATTGGGACTTAAAGTTCAATCTTGGATTTTTGGAAATTCAAGATTAGTGGATTAAATTAGGTGAAAGGAATTAATTTGATTAATATCACATATAACTAATTGAAATTGTTCAATTAATTGATAATTTGAAAAGTAATTAAGAATTGCCTTTTAAATTAAATCCAAGAACAAAATCCACTCTTGCATGGATGGAGATAGTGGAATAACACATAATACATGCAAATTTGCATGTAATCTCCATTAAACACCTAGTATCCTCTAAAAGCTTATCTCCGTACATGTGTCTTTCAATGGAGATTCTAAGATGCATGTAAATCCTCTATAAGTAGAGATTAGGAGATAGAGAAAGAAAGATAGAGGTTTTGAAATAATGTTATGCTGCTGAAATTTATTCCCAACCTCACTCTCTCAAATACTTAATATAACTTGAACCTTCAAGCATATCCCTTCCAATCTCTATCACCATAGACTCCCACAAGTCATTCTAAGATAAGGAGGATAGCGGGGAAGACACTAGAGGTCGTCCACACACCATTCGTGTTCAAAGAAACCTCACGGAGTTGCTAAATCGGTCTCCAAAAGGTTGGTTATAATTCTGCTCTCTGTTTACGGTTTTTGGACAACATGCTTTTAGTTCCTAAAATTAATGTAGTTAAGTGTCTCTGATCCTAAATTGCTTCCGCATGTGATATATTAACATCTTCAAGAGCTCAATAGCACAATTGCAAGTGATATATTGTGGGAAATTATTTTCCCAGTAAATAACCAACGACAAAAGGTGGCCTTTCATAATAATGGGTCTAATTCCATAAACATTATAACTAGATTAATGCATGAACACAACATGTAACGCCCCGTACTCTTTGGGTGTATTTTAATTCCATGTTTCGAGTTGAAAGAAATATAATTTATATTTTGGCTTGAACTTAGGGATTTAATTTAAAACCAAAAGTGTTTGGAAGCTAAGCGTTATTAAAATTAATTCCCTTCCCTAAAGCTCGATTTAATTGGTCAGCGTTGGTTAATGGGTTAGTAGAAGCGTTTTGAATTTTACGCTGAATGAGTTGGGAGACCCTATTCTTAGAATCCTATTATTGGGTTTTTTTAATTAAAGGGATTAAAGAAAAGAGAAGGAAAAAGAAAAAAAAAAAAAAAAACCTAGCCTCTCAAACTCTCTTCATCTCTCTCCTTCATCTTGGAGTTGCCGCAAAACTCACCCCCCTCAGCCGTTCTCACACCGCCGCCCTCTGCAGTTGCCGCCGCCTGTCGTGTAGTCGCGCCGTCGCCGGTTCGTGCAGCGCCGCCGTCGCCGTACTCGTCGCGCATATCTCTCTCACTCTGCGCGTCTCTCTCTCTCTCTCTCGGTAGATCTCCCTCTCTCCCGTCGGCCTCTCTCTCCCTCCGTCGCAGCTCGAGTGTCGCCGCCACTACCCTTGCCGCCGTCGCTCAGATCGTGCCGCCGCCAGCCCCGGTCTCTCTGCTTCTCCGCGTGTTCTTCGTCGTGGGTGTTAAATCCGTGCCTCTCTTTGTCTGACTTTGCGTTTTCAGCCAGAGACATCTGTGGGTAATCTCTTTCTCCCTCGATCTTAGTTGTTTAAGGCCGATCTAACTCCATTGAGTCCTTGTTGGTTAGATCTTGCGCGGACAGCAACCGGACGTACCGTTTTCTTCGCGTTTTAGCCTTAAAAACCGTGGGTAAACCTCTTTCCTTTCCTTTTCTTGTGGTTTTAAGGCTGGATCTAAGTTTCTCTTGGTTCAATGTTGTTAGATCTCGCGTGTCAAGCGATTCGGAGCCCTGTCGTTCCCTTTTCAGTTGATTCTGCCTCTGTCCAGCAACGTCTCGGCTGTTGTTGGTGTCGTTTGGCGTTTCCGGTAAGTCTAATCTCTTACCCATGCTTGTATGGTGTTAGGATTAATTACCCATAGTGTTTAGGTGCTGGAAAATTAAGTTTGGCTTGATTTTCTGATCTGCAGCGCCGTAAAAGTGTTCGATAAGGTTCGAAACACTTCAGCTTGGATGCCCATTGCTCGAGGAGCGTTCTAACACGTTGTTGGAGGTTAGAATAACCCGCCTTTCGTGAAAGCGAGTCCGTTTGGTAAGGTTTCTTGCTGTTCCTTCGCTTTTAGCGTTAAAAAGTGTGCTGTCCAATAATTATCCTAGCCTTAGAATCATGTTTAGGTCGTTACCCATTAGTTACCTAGGCCCTCAAGTGTTGCCCAGTCGTGATAGGTCCTAGAATATGCTTTAAAATGGATCGTGATTGCTGGTCGTGGTTTAAAAAGCATGTTTAAATATCACCTATCGATTTTCTAGGCTCGAGTAGTGTTGTCCAATCTCTAGGAGCCCTTCGAATCTCTAAATACACTTTTTGTGCTTGCTGTCCAACGGTTGAAAAGCCTTAAATATGGTCGTTCAACGTTACCCATGGCCCGTTGTGCCTTAGACATGGTTGCCCATGGACTAAAGCTTTTGGGTTTTCAGTTTGGGAAATGCTGAAGGCTGTTTGGTAAAATAATAGGCCTAGTAAGTGGGTTTTGGCTTTTCAAGCTTTTCTTAAGGTCTTTAGGTAGATTCTAACCCCTTTTAGTTGCCTTGTAATTTAGGAGTTCATCTTGGCTGCTTTAAGCTGGTTGGAGTTGCTTAGGAGCGCTATAAGTAAGTAGTTTCTACTTACCAAACTTGTTTGACTGCATGGAGCATGTTCGCTTGTTACTTGCCTTACTCGTATATGTGCTATGTATGAAATGTGTATATGAACTGCTGCGTTGTGATCTTTAGAGTGTTTGTATGAATCATGAAATGTACCTTTTGTGTTGTTTGAGATGTATGTGCTTAGGGAGTATAAGCATGTTAGGTACTTGCCTTAAGCATGATCATTGATGAGTCTGGCTTGCATGTTGCATGGGGGATGTGTAGCATGAGTCGGGTGTGAGGCACAGCACATGGTGCGGAATTCATGTGTAGCGGAGCGTGATGCAGAAATCACGTGGGTTGTGAGTGCGGAGCGTGACGCGGAAATCACGTAAGAGTGGCGCAACACATGGCGCGGAATTCATGTGGGGTAGGTGCGGAGCGTGACGCGGAAATCACGTAAATTGCGCAGCACATGGCGCAGAATTCATGTGTAGCGGAGCATGACGCGGAAATCATGTAAGTAGCGCAACACATGGCGCGGTATTTATGTGTAGCGGAGCATGACGCGGAAATCATGTAGTAGCGGAGCATGACGCGAAAATCATGTGGAGTCTAGTGCGTGTGTTGCATAGTGTGTTGCATTTGCACGAGTTTGTGGTTTCTGAGCATATTGTTAGTTTATGACTTAGTAGCCTGTTGGATATCTGTGGTTGCATAAGCATGTTGCCTGTTCATGGTTATGAAAGCCTGTTGGATGCGTGTGCTAAGCATGTTGTTTGTTTTGGTTGTTGTTTGTGGTTTGGTAAGTGTGAGCTGCTTACCAGTACCACGGTTGTACTGATACCCCCTTCCCCACCTTTCCCCCAACATTTTAGATGTTGCAGGTTACGTTGATGAGCTGGATCCTGGTGAGGAAGAGGAGAACTACGAGGAGGAACCCTAGGGCGTTTGGTTTTCTTCCGTTTGGGTTGATAGGCTAGATTTGGTTATAATTTCCATTATTTTTGCCATGCTGGAGTAGACTAGTTTAGTTTTGAGGTGTGTGGATCTGTTGGTGAGTCTTGGTTTAATGATTTGGTCTATGGACCTAAGTTTAGTTCCATTGTTTTATGGTTTTTGAAATGAAATTGTTAGATGTCATTTTTTTGGATTAAAGCTGATGTTAATAAAAGTTAGGGAATATTGAGTTCTATTGCGTGATTTGAGTTAATGTATGTTGCAATGAGTCTTGATTTGTCTAGAGGAGATAGGGTGTGAAATCTGGCTGTAGTTTGGTGGAGTTTGGCTGGTTGCATGATTTAGAAGTGTTTATATTTATCAGGTGAAAAAAAATGGGTTCAGGCCATTTTACGTCGTTATGCTGCCGAAATTTTTGGTACATCCGGTTAAGTGGTTCAGTTCCATAGTTAAGGGTTTATAGGGATGAAGTAGCGTCTCTAGGCTAAG
Source organism: Luffa acutangula (assembly GCA_036850905.1). Taxonomy (NCBI): domain Eukaryota; kingdom Viridiplantae; phylum Streptophyta; class Magnoliopsida; order Cucurbitales; family Cucurbitaceae; genus Luffa; species Luffa acutangula. Next base: position 9,429,164 of record CM072090.1, read on the forward strand.
GGTTGGAAAACCTGGGGCGTTACACAACATCCACAAAATTAACTAACATGTGCAATTCTAGGCTAATGGTGAAAATATGTCTATTGTATAAAGTTCATGGAGTAATATTGTCAATGGTAGATCATAATCAAAATGTCAGATTTAAACCTTTTTCTAGTTTTCTATTTTTAAGAAGTCTGCTTATAGATTAACTATATGATTGAAGCTAGTTATATATGTGTGCAATGATATTTTTTTTATGTAGTTAATTTATAATAGTATATCACGTAGTCATAAATGTGAAAATTTTGTTTATTATACAGATATGACTTACATATATTCAGCTACTGAAAAACAAATTCTTTTTATCTTGTTGTCCTATTTAGAGATGTTAAAGCATATGATGAAAACATGTTTCCAATTGGTTGTAATGCTTATGTATAGAGGACAAACACATAGAAGACTTGTTGGTGGAAGTTCTTTCTATAGGCATCGTATTAGAAAATTAAACTTTTTCCATCTAATACATGGGAGTGAATTTAGCATGTTTTGAGAATACACGTATGAATAGGAGATGCTTTACTATATTATGTAATATGCTTAAAACAACTGGAAAATTAAGAGGCGCAACAAATGTAGAAGTCGAAGAGATGGTTGCAATATTTTTACATATCCTTGCACATGATGTCAAAAGCAGAGTTGTATGTCGACATTATGCACGTTCAGGAGAAACAATTAGTAGGCACTTTAATACAGTTCTTAACTCTGTATTGCGATTACATGAGTTGATATTTAAACAACCTGAGCCAGTTTCTACCACCTGCTTGGACAAAAAATGGAAGTGGTTTAAGGTAAATTTATATGTAGTTTTAATCCTATTTAAATATTAATAAGTGGTTTACATTGGATGTGGCCTTAATTAATATAGAGTTTTCTTTGGATTTAGAAATGTCTAGGTGCATTAGATGGAACCTACAATAAAGTCAATATAGGTATTCTTGATAGACCTAGGTACCGAACAAGGAAGAATGAAATTGCTACCAATGTGTTAGGAGTTTGTTCTCAAGATATGCAATTTATCTATGTTTTACCTGGATGGAAAGGTTCAGCTTCTGACTCAAGAGTTTTACGAGATGCTATATCTTGAAGGAATGGATTAAAGATTCCAAAAGGTAACACATGTATAATGTTTGGATAGATATATAGTTTAGATCGAACTATATAAATCAATTGAAACATGTTTTCTATACATTCTCTCAAGCATTCAATTAGTTTATTTAGGTTGTTACTACCTATGTGATGCTGACAGTACAAATGGTGAGGGATTTTTGGCACCCTACAAAGGACAGCGATATCATTTAAATGATTGGATGCAAGGATACCAACCAAGAACTCTAGCTAATTTTTTTAATATGAAGCATTCCTCGACAAGAAATGTAATAGAATGAGCATTTGGACTATTGAAAGGTCGATGGGCTATTCTTCGATGAAAATCTTCTTATCTAGTAAAAGTTCAATGTCGGATGATTACATCTTGTTGCCTCATTCATAATCTATAGTATATATAAAAGCCACGATAGAGGAGAAACTTTGTGTGCCACTTTTGTCCTTCAATTTTTAAACTATATACCAACTTTGTCCCTTAACCTTTCATCTTTCTTTCTTTTGCAATACGGTTAAGTATAACTCATTCACACAATAATGTGTGTTTCATTTTCCTACAATTAAATACGAATTTAATTCATTGTCCCTTAACCTTTCATCTTTCTTTCTTTTGCAATACGGTTAAGTATAACTCATTCACACAATAATGTGTGTTTCATTTTCCTACAATTAAATACGGATTTAATTCATTCAAATAATGTCATCTTTTGGTGTTTCATCTTCCTGCAATTAAGTAAGAATTTAATACTATTATGTTATACTTCACTCCATTTAAGTTCCAATGTTTCATCTTCTTCGTGATTTTTGTATATATATTGGGTCTTATATTAACAATGGAAAACCAACAATGTAAAAGCAAAGGAGAACACTCAAAAGATTAAAGACCGAGGACAAAAGGAAAGGCAACAAGAGACAAAGCATTTGTTCTTGGGAAGGTTGTGCAACATCAAATATCTCATTTCCAACCTATTGTTGGAAACAAATCAAGCTTTGTTATTCTCTCTCTCTTTCTACTTTGATGCAAGGAAACGAGTGACAACCATGAGCAAAATGGAGTGAGATCACTGCGATGTTGGGGCGACGAGTGGACACCATGAATGACGATGAAGCTCAACAACGAGAAAAAGTGGAGATGAATCCTGCGCAGAATAAACATAGTTGTGATGCTTTAGAAGAGAAGACGACAACCATACTTTTGAGAGTGAAGGTGGTGAAGCAACATAGGAGAGGAACCACATGAAAAAGGAGGAAAAGAAATTAGGCTTCTAGGGTTTATGTGGATCAATATTTATATTTTTTAAAAAAATAAGTTGGTTCGCAATAAACTAACTTACAACTTGTAAGTGGGCTAAATAGGATGACATTAGATTTTACCTTTTTCTTTTTCTTTTTCTTTTTTTGAAATGATAAAATAATAAAAAATTACAGTAACTAATTCAATTAATTTGCTCCAACTTGTAATTTTATTTTTTAAATTGAAAATTTCTATTTTAATAATAATAATATGGTATTGTATAAGTTTTCTTTCTTTTTCTTTCTTTTTTTATCTTCAATTGAATATTGTTTTTTTTAATAATACATTCAAATGAATAATTAATTATCCTTTAACCTCATTCTAGAGAAAAGAAAATTACCCTTTCACCTTAAATTATAATTATAATAAAATTTGAATCTCAAACCATCGTAAAGTAAACAATATATAATGATGTTCTACGATTCTCTCTTTATTTTCAACAAATTGATATATATATATATATGTGTGTGTGTGTGTGTGTGTGAATATTATACTTAAATAACATAGTCTAATAACAACAAAATGTAATTAAACAAAAAAAATGTATAATTTAGTATTCATAAAAAAGAAAAAAAAACATTACATTAGTTCAATTTAAATTCGAAAAAAAAAATCATATAATATAAAATTAATCTCTAAATTAAACGTTCACGTAAATACATAATATATACTAAAACCAATATCTTTTTATTTTATAAAATTAAATTAAAATTTAATTTTAACCATATTTCATTAAAATCTATATATTTTATTCTTTAAAATAAAACTATAAAATTTCACGTGCAACGCATGTGTTTTCTACTAGTCTTATAATAAGAGAAATGCATGTAGATCCATTAGAAGAAGAAGTTGGAGATACTCATTCAGCAAGAGCATCCAACCCTGTATTCTGACTTTTATGTTAAAAGTTCAATGTAGGATGATTACATATTGTTCCTCAAGCCAACGAGAGCAGACCACCGTCAACAAAACAGGATTCGTGCCTAGCCACACGAAGCAATTTCAATCGAGAAAATCCATTTGTCCTTGTCGTATCCAACCCTGTATTCTAAATTTTTTCAGTTGTTGTCGTTGTAGCTCGTCGTCATCGTCGCCGGTTCTGGGTTGTGGTGGTCCATGGCTACAGATTGAGGAAGTTTATGTGAGTTTTGGTAAGATCCCTTGTTCGATTGAGGTTTCTCGGATAATTTCTTATGAAATAAATTTACCCATACGCTTCCCGAATTACTTTCAAGCTATTTGACTTTTGTCCGACATTTTAATCTGAGGTTATGTCCGTTAAGCTGCTGTCCAGCAAAGCAAGTGCTAGATTGGATGAGTTTTTATGAGTTTGGATGAATTTGTGGGATTTAGAACTGTTATGCTTTTAGGCTTGAGTTAGCTTTTGAAGGGAATAAAAGTCCCCACGCAGCGGAAGCGCATCGATTGGACCTTACGCCGTATATTAATTAACATTAAAATACCGTTACGAAAACTCAATCAAACTTTAAAACCCTTTTAAAGCTGCTGGAAAATTGTTTTAAACATGCTTAAAAATAAATCTAAATTTATTTCCATGCTTTTCTAAAGAAAAGGGAAAGAACCGTCACATACCTTCGTTGAAGACTTGACCGTTCTTCGCCAACGACGCTCCACGAACGAAAACGCAGCAGCCGCCTTTGTTTTTCTTCGCTGGAAATTCCTTCTTGATTGACACAATAACCACAGAGGTTACACCGGTATGTCTCTAAGTCTAGGAGGCAAAAGACTTGTGGGAGTCTTTCTCTAAGAGGGAGGCTAGAGAGAATTCTAGGTCTTGTCTTTCAAGAGTGTCAAGTGTCATGACCAATTAGGTCTAGTGTTCTATTTATAGAAGAGAGGTCATGAATAAAATATTCAATTAAATCAATCTTTTCCAAAATTGATTCAATCTTATTCCTTAATTAATCAATCATGATCAATCAATTCCATAATTGATTAATCTTTTCCACAAATGACTAATTACTTCCATAAGTGATTAGATCATTTCCATAAATGATTAATCACTTCCTTAAGTGATTAATTATTTTCATAATTGATTAATTCTCGGTTAATGAATTCTTTAATTAATTAACCACCAATTAAATATCACATATTTAATTCCCGGCCTAGAATTAATTAATTTGCCCAAACACATTTTAGGCCTTAAATTAATTAATTCATTATTTGAACTCTTTCAAACTTCCATAAATTTATATTTGAACTTTTCAAATATTAATTTTTCTCATAATAATATATCAATATATATTATATTTGTTTCCCTTAATAAATTCAACATTTTCAATTTACTATTATTACTTAGTTGCCTCAAATTACTTTACGAGCTACCAGTGGGACCTAATGGACCTGCAGATCAGAAGCTCCAACGATGTAAGATTAATTGGTCAAACTCATTAACCACATTAATCAATATTCGTTAACTGTGTGTACATTCCACTATAGACTCACAGTTGCACTCTTCTCACTACAGACATATTTTCTGTGTCCACGGATCTAGACCAATATCGACTAGTTAGTCTTTCACGAGTGTCCGTAACACCAGATGGGTCAAATTACTGTTTTACCCCTGGGTTACCTCTATTTCCTTAAGTACCAATTCTCCTCTAATGAACAAGCTGTTTGTGGTCCAACCATCAAACAGAAAACCCTCTCATGCCATTGAGACGGTAGGACCCTTTGTTCAAGACTCGGAGTAACCACTTAAGGGAACACTCATCTGCTTCCCTAAAGTCGGGAATGAGTGAATTCCATCTTGTACGATTATGTTCCCAGCTCCCCATTCGGTCTTGTCCCCAAAGTGGTAGGCTTATTGAGTCGGCGTATTGGCCACTCTCACCCATACAAATCAAAGGACAATCTCTCATGAGCAGGAGTCCATAATCAACTCAGGATTAAGAGTAAGTTGTCTAGGTCGTCCTAGTGAAATAGAAAACCAACTAGTTAACGATGTTATAACCAGTGGTTACTATTTCGCGGTTCAGTCTTATGCAAACTCATTGCATAGGATACCCCCACTCGCATGTCTCCTACACGAACGCGTTGGATCGCAGCGTTTGTATCAAATACAAAGTGGGTCGTATCCATAGTGTTACCAGGATAAGGCACCCAGTCTTATCCCTATACTATAGACCCTTTAGACTGTTTCTTGAACAATGATCCCATATGTCGCTACATATAGTTCAAGACTCATATTACAGCCTTGGATGTCTAGTTTATTGGATTAGGGTTATTATTAGGCAAAGACAAATATAAAATAACTAATAACAATTAATGGAAAAACATATCAATATATTTCATTAATATCCGGTCAACGGTTACATTCACTATCTACGAGTTTTAGGGCATAAAACCCAACAGCTTTAGGCTCATTCGAGCATGTTTTAGCAAGGACGAGTTTCAGTTGTCGTTTGGATATGGCTAGTTCTATTCTCTTTAAGGTTTTTGAATTTTTTTCATATTGTCGGTTATAAATAATTTGTTGGGAATTGGCTCCAAAATGAAACTAATTTTCTTTAAATTGTCTTCTTATGTCATGTTGCTTGCTTGATGACATTAATTTCACAAGTCATCACTTTGGCTAATTGCAATGGCAACAGATGGACATCGAATGCTATGGAATTTTGAATTTACTAATATTTCACAAGTCATCACTTTATTTACTGATAGTTTAGTTTAGTTTTAGCTTTTTCCTACTCATTTTTATTTGGATTTACTGTGGATTGTTTCAGTGGATGGAGCTATCACCATACCAAGTATCACAAGCATAAGTCCATCTCCCATCAAAGTGTTTGTTTTTTTTGGGTTCTGATTGCAATTATGTTTAATAATCTGTTATTGTACTCATATGTGATTTACGATTCTTTTCCAATGGACACTTTGCCCTTTAACTTTATGTTGTGTTCCTCTCCTAGTTAAATTATCACTAACATAACATGCTACTAGGTGGTGGTATTGAATTTTTGTTTAAATTTAAAGTGAATTCCTTTTCTAAAAGAATGCAGGGTATACTCAGGTTGATACATAGAGGAATTGGATTTGCATGTGTATTTCTGAGGGTAAACCTATTGCTATAGTTTAACTTTTTACTTGACCTATTATTGAAATAGGTGATGGAGGTGGTCCATTAAATTTTGGGAGATCGGTACTTAGGTCTTTGACTTTTTCTTATTTGTGTGCATCTTCTCTTGTTGTCCAAGATTACCAATCCCTATCATGTTGGGATGTTTCTCATATAGCATGGAGATATTATCATCAATCTTAAATCGCAAGGTTTAAAAGTAGTATTTAAATTTATAACAACTTCATTATGCATATTTTTATCCTTTTCAATTCATTTCTGATCGATCAAATATCTTTTAATGAAAAAAAAAAACACTTGAACATCTTTCTTGTAGTTAATAAAACTTACGTAAATCAAAAAACTGATTATTTAAACTAAACATCCAAGGTTGTTTTATGAAACTTGAACTGTATGTGGAGACATACGGGGATCAATGTTCAAGTAACAACCTAAAGGGTCTATATATAGAATAGGGATAAGGCTGGGTATCTTATTCTGGTGACACTATGTGATACGACCCACTTTGTATTTGATACAAACGCATTGATCCAACGTGTTCATGTAGTGGACATGCGAGTGGGGGTATCTTATGCTATGAGTTTGCATAAGACTAGACCGTTAAATAGTAACCACTAGATATAACACCGTTGAATAGTTAGGTTTCTACTTCAATAGGATGACCTAGGTAACTCAATCTTAATCCTAAGTGTGTTATGGACTCCTTTTCATGAGGGATTATCTTTAGATTTGTATGGGTGAGAGTGATCGGATTTGTCGACTCAATAAGCCAACCATTTTAAGGATAAAACCTAGTGGGGGTTGGGAACATAACAACACAAGATGGAATTCACTCCTTCCAGTCATTAGGGCATGATAGGATCAACTTGGTCCTATATATTTGTTCCTAATCATGCTAGTTTTATGATTAATATTGTGCTCAATTGTATTATTTTGTAGGTATTTGGTATTAAAGCTTCTCAAGAGCCGATATTCAAAATTGACGTTAATTTGAGGAAATTAACGTGGTTTTGATCCAACTTGAATGCCACAAGATGTCAAGGAGCTAAAAAGACCAAAGCGGAGCACTCAAACTTCAAAAGCAACATAAAAAAAGAGTAAAATTGAAGCAGCAAATTTGGAAGACCCGAGAGGAAACGTCAAGACGCTACCTCATGTCGTCTCGACACTACGAACACGATGGACCGCGCAATTTACCGTCAGCGTCTCAACGCTGCCTCGTTATTTAAATACCAGTTTTTTCGATTAGGTCTCATAATTCAGACGTTTTTCCTTTTCCCTCTCGATTTTCTCTCCAATTTATCCATTCTTTCTCTGTATTTCTTAGTTTTAGGTTAGATTAGGTTGATTTCTCAAGCCTTGGGCTTAGATTAGGCTCGTCTATGGCCATCTAAGCGCCATTCCTTGTAGTTGGAACCTCAGATTTGTCAGTACACTTCAGTTTTTATGAGATTCATTAAGTATTATGTGTTGATTTCATTATGTTCTTGAGTTTTATGAGCTTCATGTATGATTTAATTGTTGTTTTGTGATTCAAATTGACGTTTATATTACTTGCATGCACAGTATGTTAGATTGATGCCCTAACTCGCAACTTGCATGTTAGTAACTCACTAAGAAATTGAATTCCATGTAGTTAATGGAACTTTAATTGTAGTTAGCATATAGACTGAGTCATGGGCATGGGTCCCAAGAGAGCAGTTCTCTAGCTTTGTAGTCTGCATGATAAGTCAAGGGTCTAAATCAATGTTCATAATTAATTTAGGCGTTTCCAAATTAATTGGATCATTCTATCCTAGAGCAACAATTAATTGGTTTATTGATATCAATCGGGTTAATTAATTAATTAGTTGGATGTTGGTTCGATGGGCTAGTCGGGTTAGCACTCTAGGGGTATCTTGGTCTTAATGCGTAGTTAATTAATTTATCTCGATGGGTTAGTAGGGGTTAATTAATTAGTAATTAGTGATTAAATCGATGTACGATGGGATCAAGTCAATTGATTTAGAGTACCAATTAGGCAACATGCATTTAAATCATTATTTGCTAATAAATGAGTAAAAACAAATGTACTGAATCCGAGTGTCTCCAGCTACAGTGATCACCAAGGTGACATTAACCAACCGCCCTTTAATTTTCTGCCATTTATTTTTTTGTCCCTTTACTTTCTACATTTTTACTTTTCCTACATTTATTCCATTTTTCTTCAACCCCCTTTTGTTACCACACAAACACAAAAGCTATTAGAGGTAAACTAGTTGTTCCCCGTGATCGACCCCGACCACTACTACTACAAAGTAGTTTAGTGATTGGTGATTTATAAATTTATTTAACACCTCGAAGCCTCGACAACTCCGACCCCGTCAGGGCAAGCAGATGAGAGTTTCCTTAAGGCTAATTCTGGGTCTTGAAAAAAGTTATTCATCCTCCCCTGGACCGAGCGGAACTTTCGTTTATTGGTTGGACCATAAACGGGTTGTTCATTAGAGGAATCAGTGGCAATTAAGGAAACAAAGGTAACACAGTAGGGGTAAAATGATAATTAGACCCAGTTGGCGTTCCGAACACTAGTGAAGGATTGACTTACCGGTATTGGTCTATATCCGTGGACACAGAAACATTCTACTGTGGGAAGAGTGCAACTGTGGGTCTTTAGTGGAGTGTCCCACAGTTAATGAATATTGGTTAACCTAATTAATGAATTTAGTCAGTTAACCTCATATCATTGGAGCTTCTGATCTGTATGTCCATTAGGTCCCCCTGCTAGCTCATAAAGAGTAATTAGGAACCAATTAGTCTTGAAAGGAATTTGAATAGTTTAAAATCCATTATGGAAAATCAAGTTAATTGTATGAGGTACAATTAATATAATGTATGTGATACATTATAATATTAAGTTTAATTTGAGATTAAACTTTATTAATTAATAGAAATACAATTAAATACGATTTAATTGTAGGCTTAAATTAAATATGAGATATTTAATTTAGTAATTAATTAATTGGAGAATTAATTATCTATTTAATTAAATTTGATTTAATTAAAAACTATAGGTTATAAGGGAGATGTTTATTTAAATGTGATTTAAATGAAATTAATTAAATATCATTTAATTATTTAATTGTTATTAATTAATTAAATAAATTTTTATCCTATTACAACTGGGAAAAGTAATTAATTATTAATTAATTAAATAAATCTCTATCCTATTAAGACTAGGAAAATGGTATGACATTCCATATAAAGCACGAAATGTCTTCCCAATGGATTCTCACACTTCACTCTCAAGAAAAATTTCTCTCTAAGAATTTTCACAACATTCTAGTGAAATTCTTTTCCCAAATTCAAGAAGGTCAAGCCCCACAACTTGGTTCTTAGTCCCAGAGACATAGCAGTGGAAGATCTTGGTGGTAGTGTCCCTACTGTGATCGTGTTGTTCTTGGTGGGTGTTCGTTGAAGAAAGTCTTATGCATGCTTAGCCTAATTGGTATATAGAATTGTTCTGTATGGTTTGTTAATGTACTGGTATTTTAGAAAATTTAATTAAAATATGAATTGGTCCTATACGCTTCAGCTAAGAATTTAGGAATTTCAATACTTCAATTGGTATCAGAGCCTTTTTGTATGTTTAATTTTAGTTTTCTAAAATTTACATTGGTTTTGGTGGGATTAAAAAATTGCATTATGAATGTGGTTTGCGAATGAATGTTTTCGATAAATTTGACCTTAGAATTTATTTTTTATTCAATCAAAATTGTAAAGGCCCTTGTGTTTTTGGAAAATTATTTGTAAATTCATGTCATATGTAAGTCCGGGTCTAGATTAGGCTCAAACTTCGATGAAGAAGGATACCAAATTTGGCCAAAATCGGAAGAAACAATCACAGATTGCACGTTTTCATCCTCAGACGCAATAGCATTGAGACGCTGGTTCATCAGCGTCTTGACGATGTGTCGTATTCCAACAGCGTAGACGCGTCAACGTCTCGACTCTGTGTCGAGTAGCAGTGGCGTGCGGCTAGGGTTTCAAGCACGGTTCAAGAGTTGGTTCACGGTCCAGTTCAGCTAGATTCAAGGTGGTTGACTCCAGTACGTGCTAAGATGACTTGGTTCGAGTTCTTGGAGGCTAGTTTGAGTCGATTCAGGTAGTTTTGGTCCAGTTATGGAGCGGAAAAAGACATTTTAGGATGAAATTTAGAATAATTATTGTAATTTATTGCTTTATTTTATCCTAGGGGTCAAATTATCGGTTCAATTTAAATGCTTTATGGGTGTCATTTAGATTAAATCCCACCTTAGGTTAAGCATGATCATGCATTTTAGTATATTATAAATGTTATAATGTATGGTATCGATGCATGATGGATAATTTTCATGAGTTATTTAATGTAATTGCTATATTAAATATATGAAAATTGAGAAGCATGATGCATGACATTACCTTAGATAAATATAAGAGTTATATTTTAATGTCATTATTATGCTTGGAATATTTTCATGTGTATTAATGTAAGTGTTATATTAATGGATGGAAATTAATAATGCATGGTTATTGGCATAGAAATTTTTCTTCAAGTAATTATCTAAGTTGATGAAATTAAAATATGCTAATTTCAAGAAATAGGTTGAATTGAGATCAATTTAAACCCAAATTCATTAAGGTAATTGGGCCAAAAGCCCAAAATTTCAAGCCCAAGCCCATGAATGGGCCCAAATGCAATCAAGCCCAAGCCCACAATAGCCTTTTGAAAACTCTATGAATAGGAGGCCTTGGCTCATTTGAGGGGAGGACAGAAAGAAATGAAGAAGAGGAAGCTCTCAAAAGACTCTGAAGATTGAAGCTCCTCCTACAAAACCAAGGATCAAAGCTCAGATCCTCGTCAAATCTCGCTGCAGAACTGAAGAACAAGGCTCTTATCATCTCCAAATCTCGTCACAAAATTGAAGAACAAAGCTTAGATCCTCTTCAAATCACGCTGCAGAATCGAAGATCGAAGCTCAGATCCTCTTCAAATCCTACTACAGATCGAAGATCAAAGCTCATATCCTCTTCAAATCCAGTCACATAACCGAAGATCGAACCTCAGATCCTCTTGAAGTCTTGTTGCAGAACTGAAGATCGTAGCTCATATCCTCAACAAATTCTCCTGCAAAACCGAAGACTGAAGCTCAGAACCTCCTGCGAACCTGAAGACTGAAGTCTACCTCAATCCATCCTGAATACTCTGTAGATCAAGCTAACTTGAGTTTGTGAGAAAAAGCATTAAAAGATTGTAATTAGATATTGTACTCCACTACACTTATATAGAAATCAATACATACTTGAAGTCGTTTCACGGATCAAATTTCTCCACAGAAATCTCGTGTGAACAATTTGGCACGCCAATGGGACCTTTCTACCTTTCATCTCTTTCTCTCATCCAAGATCTACGAAAAATGTTCTAAAGAAGCGATAGCATCCAAGAAAGTTGCTTCCAAGACTTCAAGCGACTCCTACGTGGGACTAATTACTCACGGACACTCTAAGGAAATTTAGAAATCAAAAGAAGAACAAGCCTTTGTCATTGAAAATATGATATGGACCCATATGGCAGAGCCAAACCAAGGCGGGATTGTCATGCATGAAAATCATTTATTTGACTATTCTACTTCATCTTCTGTGCAGGCGAAGGATACATCAGATCTTGATGTGATGTCCGTAATGATGGCCGACATAGGTACAAGCGAAGAAAGAATGGTTGAATTGGAAACGAAGGTCAACATGCTGATAAAGGCGGTTGAAGAAAGAGATTATGAAATTGCATCTCTAAAGAATCACGTAGAAATTCGTGATGTCGCTGAGTCAAGCCAAACACCCATTGCAAAGAATAATGACAAAGGGAAGGTTGCCATGCAAGAAAACCAGCCTCAACATTCCACTTTGATTGTTTCCCTATCCGTTTAGCAACTCCAAGATATGATTATGAGCTCCATTAGAGCTCAATATGGTGGGCCTACTCAAAATTCTCTTATGTATTTCAAACCATATACTAAGAGAATTGACAACTTGAGGATGCCTACTGATAAGTGCCAAAAATATAACTATTTTACCCTTATATCTAGCTCATTTCCTTGTGAAACTTGTATGTTTTAGATTAAAATCACTATTCTCGAGCTTAAAAAGTGTTAAACTCGATGAGTTAGGACTTTGAGAGTCATGTGTGTCAAATTATACATATTTTTGCTTAAAACAACTCATTTTGGTGTGAATTTGACTTAGTTTTGGTGTTTTGCAGAAAACAAGAGAAACAGGCCATTTTTCAGAAATGCGACCGCATTTCTGGGCCGATGCAGACAGTTTCGAGTCTGTCGTGGATCATTTTGAATGAGTGTTTGCGCACCTAACCGACTGATTTGACTCCGAAACGGACTGGGCTACCTGCAAGCACCATTTTCGTGACTTCTCAACCACTCCCCACGCTACAAAAGACCATGATTCGAAGGAAAAATCAAGTAGAACTCATTGAGAAGAAGAGAGTAGTGACAGAACTCTAGTAGACGCCCATGAGTAGGGATGTCCGAGGTCCTTGCTAAAAGATGAAATTCTAACCTTAGTGTTGGTAGAGATTTCACCCTATTCCCACCTTGTAAAAGGAGAGTAGAGTGTCGTGAGAACTCTAGAAAGATTGGATCAAGTGAAAAAAAACCCTAGTTTTAGCTACTGCATTTTAATTTTCCAACACTTGTTCCTTTTCATTGTTTTGTATTTTTTATTCATTATTTCAATGGAAAGTTATTTGTTTGCATTATATTCCTGTTGGGTTTTATGCCCTAAAACTCGTAGATAGTGAATGTAATGTTTTACCGAATATCAATGAAATAATATTGATGTGTTTTTCAATTTAGTGTTATTAGTTATATTATGTTTTTTTTTTTTTTTTGCTAAATAACCCTAATCCAATAAACTAGACATCTTAGGTTGTAGTATGAGTCTTGAACTGTATGTGGAGACATACGAGGATCACTGTTCAAGATACAGCCTAAAGGGTCTATAGTATAGGGATCAGACTGGGTGTCTTATCCTGGTGACACTATGGATACGACCCACTTTGTATTTGATACAAACGCCATGATCCAACGCGTTCATGTAGGAGACATACGAGTGGGGGTATCATATGCAATGAGTTTGCATAAGACCAGACCGCGAAATAGTAATCACTGGTTATAACACCATTAACTAGTTAGGTTTCTATTTCACTAGGACGACCTAGACAACTTAGTCTTAATCCTGAGTTGGTTATGGACTCCTGCTCATGAGGGATTGTCCTTTGATTTGTGATAGCGAGCATAGCTAGCTATTTTTCTATAATTAATTAAGCTAGTCTTTTACAATTATTTGCCCAAATTTATGCATTTTTATGTTTTATTTGTAGGAAGTATGTGTTTGAAGCTTAATTCAACAATTGGAGTCCAATGGAGTTTTCAATCTAAAAAAAAAAATATATCATAGCGTGGCGAACTTCCAAAATCCGTAAATTCGCGGTAGCATTGATAGCGTCGCGACGCTACGACCAATTTTTGCCTTATTTAAAGATTGCGATTAGGGATTTTTGGGGGACTTCCATTGGGAGATTTTTAGCCGTAAAACAGAGAGAAAAATGATATTTTGAAGCTGAAGCAAGTGGGGGAGCGTGGAATTGAAGACTTTGTTCGTGGAGATCGTAACGGGGGCATGCGGTCTCGGCCTCCATAGTGTTTAATCTTCTTTCCCCCTTACTTTAGTTAGTTTTTAATGGTTTTTTCCTACTTAGTTTATCTTGTAACGCCATGTATGAGTAACTAAGTTTGTTACTTAGGGATTGATGTAGTCTTTTTAGTTTATGGATTGATTTATGGATTGAATTGTGCAATTGTTTTATGTTTGCATTCTTAATTTAATGCTTTCAATTAATTGGCCACTAGTTGAATGATCTAAGTGTTGAGTCTTGCTCGGGAGAGGGGATTTAGCGTAGACTTTATTAAGATTGCATGACTAAAGTAGAATCTCTAAAATCGTGACGAAATTTAGAGTAACGTTAGAATCGGTTAAAAAGAACTAATTGCCTTGCTTATTAAAGAACTTAGATAGGGATATCAAGTTAGTTAATCTGCATGAGAATCAATTATACTCGGGAGAGGTAGTTGTGATTAAAGGTTCTTAGACTCATAAAACCATTGTGCGTTATAATTCATTCCTTAAAATCAATCCTAGATTAAATTGACGAAATCAATTCCCTAAGTATTCTTTCAATTGAATTTCACCTCTTTGATTTGCATTACCTTGGTTTATAAATTTCACTACTTGTTGGTCCCTAAATAAAATTGAGCAAGATTGTTCATGGTAATTGATTTAACTTAAAAATCCAATCCAGAGGACGACACTCGATTTCACGATCACTTTATTATTACTTGACCCGTGCGCTTGCGGTAAGGAAAATTCCACATCAATTTGTATGGGTGATAGTGGCCAATACGCCGACTTAATAAGCCTATCATTTTAGGGACAAGACCAAGTGGGGAGCTGGGAACATAATCACACAAGATGGAATTCACTCCTTCCCGACTATAAGGAAGCAGATGAGTGTTCCCCTAAGTAGTGTCTTCGAGTCTTGAATAAATGGCCCTACCCTCTTAATGGCACGAGAAGGTTTTCTGTTTGATGGTTAGACCACAAATAGGTTGTTCATTAGAGGAGAACTAGTACTTAAAGACATAGAAGTAACCTAGGGTAACGGCAATTTGACCCAAGTGGTGTTACGGACACTCGTGAAGGACTAACTTGTCATTATTGGTCTACATCCGTGGACACATAAATATGTATGCAGAGAGAAGAGTGCAACTGTGAGTCTATAGTGGAATATACCCACAGTTAACGAATAATGATTAATTTGGTTAATGAGTTTAACCAATTACTCTCATATCGTTGGAGCATCTGATATGCAGGTTCTATGGTCCCACTGGTAGCTCGTAAAGTAATTTGTGGCAACTGAGTAATAAATGTAAATTGAAAGTGTTCAATTTACTAAAGGAAACAATATAATGTATGTTGATACATTATTATGAGAGAAATAAATATTTGAAGAAATTCAAATATTAATATGAATTTGATTCATATTAAATTTATAGGATATAATAGAACTTGAAAGAGTTCAAATTTTAATGTGAATTTGATTCATATTATGGAATTGATTAAAAGCCTGAAATTAAATATATAATATTTAATTAGGTGATTAAATAATAGAAGGCTTAAAATTAAATATATGATATTTAAATAATTAATTAATTATAGAATTAATTAATTTGGTAATTAATCAATTATGGAAATGATTAATCACTTATGGAAGTAATTAATCAATTATGGAAATCATTAAACTACTTATGGAAGTAACTAACCATTGATGGAAAAGATTAATCAATTATGGAATTGATAAATTATGGATGTGACTATTTTATTCATGACATTTTTCCTATAAATAGAACACTAGACCTAAAGGGTTGGGTGCCCAATGCTCATATTCACAACACAAGACTGATTGTATTCTCTCAAGCCTCCCTCTTAGAGAAAGACTCTCACCAGTCCATTACCTCCTAGACTTAGAGACATACCGGTGTAACCTAATTGGTAGTGTATTTTTGAAGAAAATTTTAGCAAAGGATTTCTTGGGTTGTTGCGTTTTCAACACAAGAACGGAGTTGGTGAAAATTGTTCAAGTCTACGACAAGGTTTGTAACGATTTCTCTTTTCCTTTAGAAAAGCATGTAAAATAAAATAGTTTTATTTTTCTATTTTTCCATCATGTTTATAATAAATTTATAGCAACTTTAATGCATGATTAAAGTAGCATTTTACCTTTTCGTATTGGTATTTTAATGTTAATTAATATATGATGTGAGATCCTCTCGATGCGCTTCCGTTGGGCTGGGGCCTTAATCCCTACAATTCCATCATGCGTAGCTAAATTCCATTGAGGGGTTTGGTATAGTGAATTTCCTTATGGTTTAAATGGCTTGAAAGTTGTTTATTTGTCTAAGTTCTATTTATTGCATGTCATCCTTTATTGATTATCATTCTAATCTTGTTGAGTTTAACTTGATCACTAAGACTTAGCATGTTATGTGAGTTTGGTACTGAAATGGTCAAACAATACCGGTTTTCATAAAGGTGATATAAGAGAAATGGCTCGAGAGAGAGTGTATTCAGTGTTATAGGGGATGGTCGCTTATAACAACTATAGGGTTATAGGTTGCATGCATGAATAATCTATGTCGGAGTCAAGTCACAGAAATGTACATAACGGTACTCGTATAGTCTTCTAACGATTCTTGGGAGCAAGGCCAAATAGGAGTTAAACCTGACCCAATGCATATTTAGATTTAGGATAAATAAGCCATTACTAGAGTTATTTGCCTTAGGGTTGAAGCTTTCCTGGACACCTCGTTTTTATTATTGTTGTTATTTTTTTTACTTGTCTGCTTATTTATTTTCCAAAACCCAACATCAATTATTTGCTTTGGTTACCTTTTTAAGCAATTTAAGAGTAGTTTCTTCTTCAAATTTGTGTTCAAACTTAGTCTCTGTGGGGATCGATACCTTTGGAATATTTCCAAAGTTTTTTATTACTACATGCGATAGTGTATACTTGCACTTGGTTGGTTGAATCCATCTTTAATTTCTATTTTAAATATTTCACAATATCCATCTTCAGTCCACATCGCATCAGTTAGCAGATATCAACCTCCAAAATTTCAACAATTCGATGGAAAGGGGAATCCTAAGCAGCATGTTATTCACTTTGTTGAGGCATGCGAGAATGCTAGGACTCATGGGGATCTCCTAGTTAAACAATTCGATTGAACCATAAAGGGAAATGCTTTTCATTGGTATATTGACTTAGAGCTAGAGATGGTCGACAATTGGGAAAAGTTTAAAAGGGAGTTCCTAAATCGCTTTTATAGCACAAGGCGAACTGTCAGCATGACAGAGCTCACAAATACAAAACAACGAAATTCACTCCTACCCGTATTAGGGATAGTAGAGAGGTTGTTTCCTTAAGTACGGACTCCAGGTCTTGAATAAGGTGCTCCACACTCTCATTGGCCCGAGAGGGACTCGGTTCAGTGGTTGAACCATGTACCAAATGTTCATTAGAGGATCAATGGAACTTAAGGAACAAGATGTAATTTTAGGGGTAAAATAAACATTTGACCTAGCTCTAGTTACGAACAACCTGTGAAGGATCTACTTGCTAATCATGGTTATATCGAGTGGACAAAAATATATCTACAGTGAGGGGAGTGCAGCTACGGGCTATAGTGGAGTGTCCCAATAGTTAACGAATGTTGATTAGTTAGGTTAATGAGTTTAGCCGAGAATTGGAGTCCATGACCTGTAGGTCCATTAGGTCCCTCTACTAGCTCATATAGGAATAAACCTTGGAACAATATGATAGGTGTGTTTGCAACGTTCAAATTAGGAATAGGGTATAGATGTCGGTTATATAAGATATTTACGACATATTGGTTTAATTTCGAATTAAATTAAAATCTGAGAGTTGGTTGTATTTAAATGCGGTTTAAATATTAAATACATGAATATGGATTCACGTTTGAGAAATTTTGTTTGGAGAAAAGTCGAGATCGGGTGAAAATATTAATTTAATATTAGATATTAAATTAATATAACATAATTATTATTTAATTATAATTTGATTTTATTTAAATATAATTAAGAATTATATTTAATTAAAATAAGAAAATGAAATAAAATCTAAATTTTTGAAATTCACAAAATACAAATTAAAATTTCAAATTTTGAATTTAAAGAAATTAAAAAATTCAAAATTTTAGGAGGTGGTGCTTAGTAACTAATCACTAAGATTAGCCTTCTTGCTCCACATGATCCTATCACTCAAATTACTCCTTAATTGTTGTCAATCTTTTCTAAATTTTGAATGCATGATTTTCCTCTATAAATAGAGGATCAGCTGATGAAAAATTATGGAAAATTTCAACCTGAAATGCTGCCAGATTTACTCTAAAACTTCCATAGCTCATATTCTCAATCTTACTTGAACCCACAAGCTTATCCTTCAAATTTCTATCACTTAAGGATCCCACAATCTGTTCCAAGGCTTGAGATTAGTAGAGAAGATATAAGTGGTGGTCCTAGATCCATTGGTGTGAAGAAACAACTCAAGGATTGCGTGAATTGGGAGCTACAAGAGGTAGGTACAAAATGCCTCTGTTGTTCGGTTAATGAACATCATGTCTTCTTGGATTAAATTGATGAAATTAAGTGCCTAAGATCCTAAATTGCTTCCACATGTTTCATATTAACACTTCAAAATTGTTCATAGTGAATATGACAGTGCCTAGCCAATACCAAAGACAATAAATGTCATTTACTTGTCATTGAAACGTGCATAGTGGAAAATGATTATTCGGCCTGGATCCTTGATTTAGGTGCCACTAATCACGTTTGCTCTTCAATTCAAGAAATGAGCTCTTGGCAACGGCTAATTGCTAGTGAGATAACTCTCAAAGTTAGAACCGGAGAAATCATCTCAATTGTGGTAGTGGGATATATAAAGTTATCTTTCACTAAGAAACGATACATGTCATTTTTGTTTCTTGTTTGCTACAACAAAACTATTCTATTTCCTTTTCAGTTATTGAAGTGTTCATTACAAAAAGGGAAATTGATATTTGTTCTGCAAAGCTCGAAAATAACTTGTATGTTTTAAGACCAATAGAGTCAAAAGCAATTTTAAATCATCAGATGTTTAAAACTGCTGAGACTCAACCAAAAAGGAAAAAACTTTCTCCAAATACCTATCTTTGACATTTGAGACTTGGCCACATTAATCTCAAAAGGATTGGGAGATTGGTCAAGAATGGACTTCTAAACAAGTTAGAAGATGATTCTTTACCCCCATGTGTCTGTTGAAGGAGAAATTTTGGCCAATGACAAATTGCCACGTCATTATTTAGAATTAATGACGAAATTATAATTAATTAAATTTGGGACCAATTATAAATTGACATGTGTCCCAAATTTAATTTGAAGACAAAGTTGGCCAATTATAAATTTTTTAGGGCCAAATGTCCATTTGATCAATTAATAAAAATAAATTATTTTGATCAGCTTAATTGATGTGACCCATTAATTAAAGAAAATAATTAATTGGATCAAATTTGGGTCTTTTAAATATTTGGGTCATAGGGTTTTGGGTCAAATATAAACCAGACCCAAGCCCAATAAAGCCCAAGCCCAAGTTGTTAGGCCCAAAAGTCACCAGGGCCCATCCAGCGAGAACTCTATAAATAGAGGGGTTCTCCTCCATTTCAGGGGTTCAGAAATTCTACACTCTCACAAAGACAAGAGTTCAGAGTTTTGAAAGCTTTCAAGCAGAACCAGAGAATTCAGAGAGACTCCACCAAGTCTGAAGACCGAAGACTCTCTGCAATCCAACAGTCCAAGTGTTGAACACTTCTTGAAGACCAAACACTCTTCAAGACTTCAACACTCCTTGAAGACCAAACACCCTTCAAGACTTCAACACTCCTTGAAGATCAAATACTCTTCAGGACATCAACACTTCTTGAAGACCAAACGCTCTTCAAGACCTCGACACTCCTTGAAGATCAAAAACTCTTCAGGACATCAACATTTCTTGAAGACCAAACACTCTTCAAGACCTCAACACTCCTTGAAGATCAAAAACTCTTCAGGACATCAACATTTCTTGAAGACCAAACACTCTTCAAGACTTCAACACTCCTTGAAGATCAAAGACTCTTCAGGACATCAACACTTCTTGAAGACTGAAGACTCCTTCAAGACTAGAAGACTTCAAGCTCCAAGAATCCATTGAAGCTTCAGACTCGAGATCAAGCGTTCCAGCCCTCGAGTGAAACACATTCACACACAAGAGAGAGAATCAGAGGATTAAAGTTAGAGATTGTACACCCACACGCATATTACATTAATACAAATATATTATTTATTCCACGTGTCTCCATCCCCGAAGTTACGTGTGAACAAATTGGCACGCCCAGTGGGACAATCTCTACCTCTCATCTCTCTCTCTTATCTCAAAACACAAGTGTAAACATGTCGTTCAAGACTTCTTCAATGGTCGCTGTCATGAACAAGTCTTACATGGGTTCTACTGCCCATTGTTGCTTCAATGAACTGACGTTGCAGGAAGATAAAGCTTCTATCGCTGGAGGCCAAGAAACAACCTTGCAGGGGGCATATACTAATGACAAATTTCTTGTTAAGTATAACCCTCTGTTTGAACCTGATTCTGACGTAGTGACTGTCATGATGACTGAGACAAGAACTATGGAAGAAAGAATGACTGAGATGCAAGAGCACATCAACAACTTGATGAAGGCGATTGAAGAAAAAGATTCTCAAATCGCGCAACTAAAGTGCCAAATTGAGAACCAACATATCGCCGAATCAAGTCAAACACAAATCATAAAAAATCATGACAAAGGAAAGACTATAGTGCAAAATGATCAGCCACAGTGTTTTGCTTCGGTTGCTTCACTATCCATCCAACAGCTCCAATATATGATCACAAACTATATCAGAGCTCAGTACGGTGGACCTACTCAAGATTCCCTCTTGTATTCCAAACCTTATACTAAGAGGATTGATAACTTGAAAACGCCAATCGGGTATCAGCCACCAAAATTTCAGCAGTTTGATGGAAAGGACAATCCTAAACAACATATTGCCCACTTCATTGAGACATGCGAGAACGCTGGTACTCGAGGGGACCTACTAGTCAAGCAGTTCGTTCGAACACTTAAAGGAAATGCTTTTGACTGGTACACTGATCTAGAACCTGAGTCAGTAGACAGTTGGGAGGAACTTGAAATAGAGTTTTTGAATCGCTTCTACAGCACTAGAAGAACCGTTAGCATGTTCGAGCTCATCAACACTAAACAACGAAAAGGTGAACTCGTTGTTAACTATATAAATCGCTGGAGAGCCATGAGTCTAGATTGCAAAGATCGCCTCACTGAACTCTCCTCTGTTGAGATGTGCATTCAAGGCATGCACTGGGAACTCCTCTACATCCTTAAAGGTATAAAGCCTCGCACCTTTGAGGAACTAGCAACTCGCGCCCACGATATGGAGCTAAGTATTGCTAGTCGAGAAAACCAAGACCTTCTCCTCCCTAACATGAGAAAAGAAGGAAGGAACGACGAAGAGACTATAGAAGAATCTATGGTTGTCAACACAACCCTTCCCAAGTCGTCTTCGAAAGGAAAGCGACAAACAAATGGAGTGCATCACTTAACTTTAAAGGAAAGACAGAAGAAAATCTATCATTTCCCTGACGCCGACATCCCTGATATGTTGGAACAACTATTGGAAGCGCAACTGATAGAGCTTCCTAAGTGTAAACGACCAGAAGAGATGGAGAAAGTCGATGATCCCAAGTATTGCAAGTATCATCGAGTTATTGGTCATCCAGTGGAAAGATGTTTCGTCCTAAAGGACTTAATTCTAAAGCTGGCTATGGAAAGAAAAATTGAGCTCGACCTTGATGAAGTAGCTCAATCAAATCTTGCTACAATCAAAGAAAAGAGCAAACATCAAAGAAAGAAGGATCTTAAGAAACTTCAACCCAAGAGGAAGAGAAGTAAAAAGTTTTCTCAACCTCAACAACTGGTGATGTTGAATAAATCATTCTCCAAAACTTTCCACAAAAAGGAAAAAGAAAACATTGCAACTCCATACTGCATCGACGTAGAAGAAGTTGACAATTCTAAGAAGAGTGAACAAAGGACTTCCGTCTTTGATCGCATCAAGCCTCCAACTACTCGTCCTTCGATATTCCAAAGAATGAGTATGGTCGCGACTGAGGAAGAAAATCAATGTTCGATGTCCACCTCCACTCGACCTTCAGCTTTCCAAAGGCTAAGTCTCTCCACATCGAAGAAAAGTCAATCTTTAACATCTATCTTTGATCGCCTCAAAGTAACAAACGATCAACCTAAAAGAAAGATGAACAACTTGGAGTTGAAACTTTTCGATGAAGTAAACAGTGACAAGAAGCTTCATAGTAGCATCCCGTCACGTATGAAGAGGAAGTTTTCTGTTCTCATAAATACGGAAGGTTCCTTGAAGGTGAAGCCAAATCTCATTATCTTGACCAATCCTACAAATGAAGGATCTGATCAAGATCATGACAAAGATAATAGCTTTTAAATGTAAAAGCTCCTTGTCGCAAGAGCCTAAACTGCATGATGCTCCCAGCCCACACGAGCTTAAAAGGTGAGTGCAAAAAAAAATCTTGAACTACGTTATGACTTGATCCCTATTCCATAAGGGTACGTAGGCAGCTTAAAGAAAACTTTAAGTTCAGTCTCTATAAACAAAAAAAATGGTGCATGACAATACAAATTGAAGAAATTCTTTAGTACTTGGGGCAATACAACAAATTGGAGTTGTACACCGTTATAAATATGAATCTACGAGTTGGACGAATAAAAGAAGATTTCATTCCTCCAAATTCAATGTCTCTCTAGCCTCAAGTTCGGTGTTTCACTCACTCTAAGTTCGTTGTTCCCGCTTCTTCAAGTTCGAAGGTTCTCACGCGCTTCGTTGCAGTTCCTTCTCTCAAGCTTGAAGGTTCTCGCGCTGCTTCGCTGCAGTTCCTTTTCCTCCAAGTTTGAAGGTTTTCACGCACTTCGCTACAGTTCCTTCTCCCAAATTCGAAGGTTCTCACGTGTTTCGCTGCAGTTCCTTCCTCCAAGTTTGAAGGTTTTCACGCGCTTCGCTGCAGTTCCTTCCTCCAAGTTCGAAGGTTCTCCGCTGCTGCAGTTCATTCTTCCAAGTTCAAAGGTTCTCACGTCGCTTCGCTGCAGTTCCTTCCTCCAAGTGCGAAGGTTCTCACGTGCTTCGCTGCAGTTCCTTCCTCCAAGTTCGAAGGTCCTCATGCTACGCTCGGCTGCACTGCTGCGCTACTTCCTAAAGTCCAAAGACGTCAATTGTCCTTGTACTCATGCTGAAAGGCGTGGCGGCGACACAAGTCCAAGGACATGTCAAAAAGCAAGGAACATTTCCCTGTACTCATGCTGAAATACGTGGCGGCGGCACAAGTCCAAGGACATGTCCCAAAGTAAGGAACATGTCCCTGTACTCATGCTGAAAGGCGTGGCGGCGACACAAGTCCAAGGAACATGTCCCAACGCCAGGAACAAGTCCCTACACTCGTGCTGAAAGGCGTGGCGGCGACACAAGTCCAAGGAACATGTCCCAACGCCAGGAACAAGTCCCTGCACTCGTGCTGAAAGGCGTGGCGGCGACACAAGTCCAAGGAACATGTCCCAACGCCAGGAACAAGTCCTTGCACTCGTGCTGAAAGGCGTGGCGGCGACACAAGTCCAAGGAACATGTCCCAACGCCAGGAACAAGTCCCTGCACTCGTGCTGAAAGGCGTGGCGGCGACACAAGTCCAAGGAACATGTCCCAACGCCAGGAACAAGTCCCTGCACTCGTGCTGAAAGGCGTGGCGGCGACACAAGTCCAAGGAACATGTCCCAACGCCAGGAACAAGTCCTTGCACTCATGCTGAAAGGGCGTGACGGCGACACAAGTCCAAGGAACATGTCCCAACGCCAGGAACAAGTCCCTGCACTTGTGCTGAAAGGCGTGGCGGCGACACAAGTCCAAGGAACATGTCCCAACGCCAGGAACAAGTCCCTGCACTCGTGTTAAAGGCGTGATGGCGACACAAGTCCAAGGAACATGTCCCAACGCCAGGAATAAGTCCCTGCACACGTGCTGAAAGGCGTGGTGGCAACACAAATCCAAGGAACATGTCCCAACGCCAGGAACAAGTCCCTGCACTCGTGCTGAAAGGCGTGGCGGCGACACAAGTCCAAGGAACATGTCCCAACGCCAGGAACAAGTCCCTGCACTCGTGCTGAAAGACGTGGCTGCGACACAAGTCCAAGGAACATGTCCCTGTACTCATGCTGAAAGACATTGTACCTGCAAATTGAAGACAACAAGGATATGTATGCCTAAAAAAAATCACTTACTTACGTACTTACCTTTTGGATGGTGGATGAAGGCATTGTGCTTGTAATTGAAATATAGACAATGTGTAAAAAAAAATAAAATCAAAAATCAAAAAAAAAATCAAAAAAAAAATTAAAAAAATCAAAAATTAAAAAAAAAACGAAGAAAGGAAAAAAAAAGGGAAAAAACGAAAATTCAAAAAAAAAAAAAGGAGCAGGAAGTTTCCTACTTGAATCCTTTCTTGAATGCTCCCTGCAATTGATGTGTGCTCTCCCCTACTGAGGTTCAACCTTATTTATAGAATGGAAAGTTGGATTCAAATATAAATCTTATCTCCAACGACAATCTTCATCAATTTTGGGATAAGTTCAAATATAAATCTTATCTCCAACGGCAATCTTCATCAATTTTGGGATAAGTTCAAATATAAATCTTATCTCCAACGTCAATCTCCATCAATTTTGGGATAAATTCAAATATAAATCTTATCTCCAACGGCAATCTTCATCAATTTTGGGATAAGTTCAAATATAAATCTTATCTCCAACGGCAATCTTCATCAATTTTGGGATAAGTTCAAATATAAATCTTATCTCCAACGACAGTCTTCATCAACTCTGAGATGGGTTCAAAGTTTAACCCAAAGATATGAGATTTGATTTAAATCAAATTGAAAGATAAAAATTTGGTGATTTTGTTTCAAATTTTAATCCAAAGTATGAGATTTGATTTAAATGAAATAGGAGATAAATTCAAATTGATTTGATAAACTCTTATATAGATTTGGATTGAATTCAACTGAATTTGAGTATAATTAAACTCTTATCCCAAATAAAATTTTCTAAGTTCCATATGAAAATTTTATTCCAAATTCCCACCAAATTTTGGATGCAGCCTTAAATTTACTTAAATTAAATTTTGGGCATAGTCCAAATTTTATCCCAAATGAACCAAAGTCAAAACCTCAAATTTTATTCCAAATGCGAGTTAAAATTGGGTAGGATTTTACCTCAAATCAAAATTTGGGTATAAACCAAAATTTGCCCAAACTTCAAATCAAAGTTTGCTGCCAAATAAGAAAAAAATCAAAATTTTGACCAAACTTCAAATTTTGATTAATTGGCGATAAAAAGTGTGTCAAATAAAAAAAATCAAAATTTTGACCAAAATTCATATTTTGATTAAATTGACACACCAAAGGGAATCAAAATAAAAAACAAATATCTTGCATTTTGATCCCAAAATATCTTTTTCGAGATTCACTCACACATAACTTGTGACTAACTCTCGAAAAGGGGACATTTGTTGAAGGAGAAATTTTTGCCAATGACATATTGCCACGTCATTATTTAGAATTAATGACGAAATTATAACTAATTAAATTTCGGACCAATTATAAATTGACATGTGTCCCAAATTTAATTTGAAGACAAAGTTGGCCAATTATAAATTTTTTAGGGCCAAATGTCCATTTGATCAATTAATAAAAATAAATTATTTTGATCAGATTAATTGATTTGACCCATTAATTAAAGAAAATAATTAATTGGATCAAATTTGGGTCTTTTAAATATTTGGGTCATAGGGTTTTGGGTCAAATATAAACCAGACCCAAGCCCAATAAAGTCCAAGCCCAAGTTGTTATGCCCAAAAGTCATCAGGGCCCATCCAGCGAGAACTCTATAAATAGAGGGGTTCTCCTCCATTTCAGGAGTTCAGAAATTCTACACTCTCACAAAGACAAGAGTTCAGAGTTTTCAAAGCTCTCAAGAAGAACCACAGAATTCAGAGAGACTCCACAAAGTCTGAAGACCGAAGACTCTCTGCAATCCACAAGTCCAAGTGTTGAACACTTCTTGAAGACCAAACACTCTTCAAGACTTCAACACTCCTTGAAAACCAAACACCCTTCAAGACTTCAACACTCCTTGAAGATCAAATACTCTTCAGGACATCAACACTTCTTGAAGACCAAACACTCTTCAGGACATCAACACTCCTTGAAGATCAAAAACTCTTCAGGACATCAACATTTCTTGAAGACCAAACAATCTTCAAGACTTCAACACTCCTTGAAGATCAAAGACTCTTCAGGACATCAACATTTCTTGAAGACTGAAGACTCCTTCAAGACTAGAAGACTTCAAGCTCCAAGAATCCATTGAAGCTTCAGACTCGGGATCAAGCGTTCCAGCCCTCGAGTGAAACACATTCACACACAAGAGAGAGAATCAGAGGATTAAAGTTAGAGATTGTACACCCACACGCATATTACATTAATACAAATATATTATTTATTCCACGTGTCTCCATCCCCGAAGTTACGTGTGAACAGTGTCTTGTCTCGATGGTAAAATGACAAAACGACCTTTTACTGGAAAAGGTTATAGAGCCAAAGAGCCGTTAGAGCTCATGAAGGGGATGAAAGCCCCTACGCAGCGGAAGCGCATCGATTGGACCTTAAGCCGTATATTAATTAACATTAAAATACCGTGACGAAAAACTCAAATAAACTTTAAACATACTTTAAAGTTGCTGGAAATTTGGTATAAACATGCTGAAAAATAAATCTAAATTTATTTTCATGTTTTTCAAAAGAAAATGGAAAGAACCGTTACAAACTTTCGTTGTAGCCTTGACCGTTCTTCCCCAACGACGCTCCAACAAACGAAAACGCAGCGATTCCTTCTTGATTTCTTTGCTGGAAATTTCTTCTTCAAAGACACAATAACCATAGAGGTTACATCGGTATGTCTCTAAGTCTAGGAGGCAAAAGACTTTTGGGAGTCTTTCTCTAAGTGGGAGGCTAGAGAGAATTCTAGGTCTTGTCTTGTGAGTCTAAGAGCAAGAGGAGAGTACTGAACCATTTAGGTCTAGTGTTCTATTTATAGAAGAGAGACCATGAATAAAATATTCAATTAAATCAATCTTTTCCAAAATTGATTCAATCTTATTCCTTATTTAATCAATCCATGATCAATCAATTCCATAATTGATTAATCTTTTCCACAAATGACTAATTACTTCCATAAGTGATTAGATCATTTCCATAATTGATTAATTCCCGGTTAATGAATTCTTTAATTAATTAACCACCAATTAAATATCACATATTTAATTTATGGCCTTGAATTAATTTATTTGCCCAAATAGATTTTAGGCCTTAAAATTAATTAATTCATTATTTGAACTCTTTCAAACTTCCATAAATTTAATGTGACTCAAATTTATATTAATATTTGAATTTCTTCAAATATTAATTTCTCTCATAATAATATATCAATATATATTATATTGTTTCCCTTAGTAAATTGAACATTTTCAATTTACATTTATTACTTTGTTGCCTCAAATTACTTTATGAGCTACCAGTGGGACCTAATGGACCTGCAGATCAGAAACTCCAACGATGTGAGATTAATTGGTCAAACTCATTAACCACATTAATCAATATTCGTTAACGTTGTGTACATTCCACTATAGACTCACAGTTGCACTCTTCTCACTACAAACATATTTTCTGTCTCCATGGATCTAGACCAATATCGACTAGTTAGTCCTTCACGAGTGTCCGTAACACCAGCTGGGTCAAATTACCGTTTTACCCCTGGGTTACTTCTATTTCCTTAAGTACCAGTTCTCCTCTAATGAACAACCTGTTTGTGGTCCATCCATCAAACAGAAAACCATCTCGTGCCATTGAGAGGGTAAGGCCCTTTTTTCAAGACTCGGAGTAACCACTTAAGGGAACACTCATCTGCTTCCCTAAAGTCGGGAAGGAGTGAATTCCATCTTGTACGATTATGTTCCCAGCTCCCCATTCGGTCTTGTCCCCAAAATGGTAGGCTTATTGAGTCAGCGTATTGGCCACTCTCACCCATGCAAATCAAAGGACAATCTCTTATGAGCAGGAGTCCATAATCAACTCAAGATTAAGACGAAGTTGTCTAGGTCGTCCTAGTGAAATAGAAAACCAACTAGTTAACGGTGTTATAACCAGTGGTTACTATTTCGCGGTCCGGTCTTATGCAAATTCATTGCATAGGATACCCCCACTCGCATGTCTCCTACACGAACGCGTTGGATCATAGCGTTTGTATCAAATACAAAGTGGGTCGTATCCATAGTGTCGCCAGAATAAGGCACTCAGTCTTATCCCTATACTATAGACCCTTTAGGTTGTTTCTTGAACAATGATCCCATATGTCACTACATATAGTTCAAGACTCATATTACAACCTAGGATGTCTAGTTTATTGGATTAGGGTTATTTTTAGGTAAAGACAAATATAAAATAACTAATAACATTCAATGGAAAAATATATCAATATTATATCATTAATATCCGGTCAACGGTTACAATCACTATCTATGAGTTTTAGGGCATAAAACCCAACAGCTCATACATCCGGATCTTTGTGGTCCAATAAATGTTAAAGCTCGAGGAGGGTACGAATACTTCATCTCTTTCATAGATGATTATTCGAGGTATGGTTATTTATACCTAATGAGTCATAAGTTTGAAACCCTTGAAAAGTTCAAGGAGTATAAGGCTGAAGTTGAAAACTTGTAAGGTAAAACCATTAAAACACTTTGATTTGATCGAGGTGGAGAGTATATGAACTTAAGATTCCAGAACTATTTGTTAGAACATGGAATCACGTCCCAGTTCGGTTTTATGGCCTAAAACTCGTAGATAGTGAATGTTAACGAAATATACACTTGTATCAATAAAATGTTATTAAGGTTAAAGCAATAAAGTGTTATTGTCATATTAAGTCTAAAATTTCACAATATGACCCAAATCCAATAAACTGAGATCCAAGGTTGTTTACATGTAACTTGAACTAGTATGTGGGGACATACGGGGATCGGTGTTAAAGTAATAACCTAAAAGGTCTATGGTACAGGGATAAGGTTGGGTACCTTAACCTGGTTACACTATGTGATACGGCTCGCTTTGTATTTGATACAAACGTATTGATCCAAAACGTCCATGTAGCAGACATACGAGCGGGGGTATCCTATGCAATGAGTTTGCATAAGATCAAACCACGAAATAGTAAACCACTAGATGTAACACCATTGATTAATAGGTTTTTATTTTAATAGGATGACCTAGGTAACTCAGTCTTAATCCTGAGTGTGTCATGAACTCCTTATCACGAGGGATTGTCCTTTGATTAGTATGGGTGAGAGTGGCCTACACGCCGACTCAATAAGCCTACCTTCTTGGTGAAGGATTGGAATTCCCCAATTCCGTTACAGCGGAAGCAATTGGACCGTTCGTAAATTAATTTTGTTCTACAAAATATCAATACATTGGCAAAAGGTTAAGCGTTGAAACATACCTCCGTTGACGACTCTGAATACTTCAACGGATGATTCTTGATTGCTCTGCAATAACGAAGAACACTACCATTTGATCTTCCCCGCTATAACTATGAGATTAGGAACGTAGTTGTGGGACTACCTAAACTTGAATGGGAAAAACTCTAGAGAGAAAGTTCTCCCTAGAGTTCTTGAGTTGAGAGAATATGAGAAGACCTTATGGTGGCCATATGTTGTTGTGCCTAAACCCTAGGGTTAGTGTTCTATTTATAGGAGAAAGACCATGAATAAAATATTCATTTAAAATCAATTATTTCCATAACTGATTTAATCTTTTCCATAATCAATCAATTCCATAACCAATCAATTCCATAATTGATTAATCTTTTCCATAAATGATTGATCACTTCCATAAGTGATTAATCATTTCCATAATTGATTAATTACCAATTAATTAATTCTTTAATTAATTAATCACCAATTAAATATCATATATTTAATTTCAGACCTTCTATTAGTTAATTAATTAATTACCCAATTAAATATCATATATTTAATTTCAGGCCTTCAATTAATTAATTCCATAATATGAATCAAATTCATATTAAAATTTGAACTCCTTCAAATTCTCTTATATCCTATAAATTTAATATGAATCAAATTCATATTAATATTTGAACTTCTTCAAATATTTATTTCTCTCATAGACTATAGTTTAATTAAATCTCGTTTAATTTAAACTAAATTGAATAATTAATTAATTCATCTTCTAATTAAATACCATATATTTAATTAGACATATATTTGAACTCTTTCAAATATATCAATCTCTCAATATAATAAAGTTTAATCTCAAATTAGACTTTATATTTTAATGCATCACTATACATTATATTGATTTGTATCTCATACAATTAACTTAATTCCCAATATGAATTTGAACTATTCAAATTCTCTCAAGATATATTTGTTCCTAATTACTCTTTACGAGCTAGCAGGGGGACCTAATGGACCTACAGATCAGAAGCTCCAATGATATGAGGTTAATAGATTAAACTCATTAATCAGGTTAACCAATATTCATTAACTGTGGGTCATTCCACTAAAGACCCACAGCTGAACTCTTCTCACTGTAGAACATTTCTGTGTCCATGGATGTAGACCTATACCAGTAAGTCAATCCTTCACGAGTGTTCGTAATCACGGTTGGGTCAAATTACCGTTTTACCCCTGTGTTACATCTGTCTCCTTAAGTACCAGCGCTCCTCTAATGAACAACCTGTTTATGGTCCAACCATTAAACAGAAAGTTCCTCTCGGGCCAGTGAGAGGACGGGATCCCTTTGTTCAAGTCCCGGAGTCACCTTTTAAGGGAACACTCATCTACTTCTCCTAGAAGTGGGAAGGAGTGAATTCCTTCTTGTGTTGTCATGTCCCCAGCCTCCCACTCGGTCTTGTCCCCAAAAAGGAAGGCATATTGAGTCGGCGTATTGGCCACTCTCACCCATGCTAATCAAAGGACAATCCCTCATGAGAAGGAGTTCATGACACACTCAGGATTAAGTCTGAGTTACCTAGGTCATCGTATTGAAACAGTAACCTAACTAGTTAACGGTGTTACATCTAGTGGTTTACTATTTCGTGGTCCGGTCTTATGCAAACTCATTGCATAGGATACCCCCGCTTGCATGTCTCCTACATGGACGCCTTGGATTAATACGTCTGTATCGAATACAAAGCGGGTCGTATCATATAGTGTTACCAAGATAAGGTACCCAACCTTATCCTTGTACTATAGACCTTTTAGGTTGTTACTTGAACACCAATCCCCGTATGTCCCCACATACTAGTTCAAGTCATATGTAAACAACCTTGGATCTTAGTTTATTGGATTTGGGTCAAATTGTGCAATATTTAACAATAACACTTTATTGTAGAAACTCAATTACACTTTATTGAAACAAGTATACATTTTGTTTACATTCACTATCTACGAGTTTTAGGGCATAAAACCCAACACTTGGACACAAGACCGAGTGAGGGTTGGGCACATGACAACACAAGATGGAATTCACTCCTTCTCGCTTCTAGGAGAAGTAGATGAGTGTTCCCTTAAGTGGTGACTCCGAGTCTTGAACAAAGGGATCTCGCCCTCTCACTGGCCCGATAAGGACTTTCTCTTTACTGGTAGGACCATAAATAAACTGTTCATTAGAGGAGCACTGGTACTTAATGAGACATATGTAACACAAGGGTAAAACGGTAATTGACCCAACTGTAGTTACGAACACTCGTGAAGGATTGACTTACTGGTATGGTTAATATCCATGGACACAGAAATATTCTACGGTTAAAAGAGTTCAGTTGTGGGTCTTTAGTGGAGTGACCCAAAGTTAATGAATATTAGTTAACTCGATAATGAGTTTAGTCAGTTAACCTCATATCATTGAAGCTTCTGATATGCAGGTCCATTAGGTCCCCCTACTAGCTCCTAAAGAGTAATTGAGAACAATTTATATTGAAAGAATTTGAATAGTTCAAATTCATCTTGGGAATCAAGTTAATTGTATGAGATACAATTAATATAATGTATGGTGATACATTATAATATAAAGTTTAATCTACTTTATTAATTGAGCTAGCTCCTAAAGAGTAATTGAGAACAATTTATATTGAAAGAATTTGTATAGTTCAAATTCATCTTGGTAATCAAGTTAATTGTATGAGATACAATTAATATAATGTATGGTGATACATTATAATATAAAGTTTAATCTACTTTATTAATTGAGGGGATAATATATTTGAAGGATTTCAAATATATGACTAATTAATTATGTGATATTTAATTAGTAAATAAATAAATTAATTATTCAATTTAGTTTAATTTAAATGTGATTTAATTAAACTATATATTATATGAAAGATATATTAGAATATGATTTTAATGTGTAATTAATTAAATATGTATGATACTTAATTAATTGTAAAATTAATTAATTAATTTACTTAAATGTGATTTAATTAAATTAAATCTATAATTTAATTTTAATGTGAATTGGATTCATATTAAAACTATAAGTTATAAGAGAGATGCATACTTGAATGTGATTCAAATGATGAGTTAATTAATTATGTGATATCTAGTTAATCATTGAATTAATTAATTAGTTGGTTTAAGTTAATTTGATTAAATTGGATTTAGTTAAATTAATTGAAACTATATATTATGTGAGGGTGATGCATTTAAATATGATTTAAATGCACATAAGATTAATTAATTAATGTGATTAATTAATTAAATTAAATTTGATTTATTTAATTAATTAAAAATAAATAAATAAAATTCCTACCCTCACACTTGAACTCACATAGAAGGGATCAATAGTAGATACGATCATTCTGCAATTTTCGATCTCAATCTCTCTCTCACACTCAGAGATTCTCTCTCAAACCAAGAATATAGATGAAGTGTCTTCTTTGTGATTCTTCTCAAAACTCAAGATCGTGGTCCCACAACCACGTTTCCAAACTCAGAGGATAGCGGGGAAACCAAGTGGTAGTGTCTTCATAATCTTGTTGCACTTTTGGTCCCTGGCGTTCAAGAAGGTGTTCTTGAAGAATTCAGAATCGTTAAACGACGGTATGCTTCTCATTCTTGTTAGATATAGATCTAATTAATTGCTTAGCCTAGATAATTCTGAATCGTTTTGAATTTTGCCAATGTATGGGTATTTCGTATAACCAAAATTAACTGCGAATCGGACCAATTGTACTTCCGCTTTAATGAAATTGGGAATTCTAATCCTTCAGTCCCAATTCTCATCACCTGGTACACCTCAGCAGAATGGTGTATCAGAAAGGAGAAACAAAACCTTGTTAGAAATGGTTTGTTCTATGATGAGCCATGCTTAGTTGCCTAACTCGTTTTGGGGTTTGCAGTAGAGACTGCAGTTTACATTCTGAATGTAGTTCCCTTAAAGAGTGTATCTGAAACACCTTTTGAGTCTGGAGAGGGCATAAAGCTAGTTTACGTCATTTCAGAATTTGTGGTTGTCCTGCACATGTGCTGGAGACAAACCCAAAGAAACTGGAACCTCGTTCGAAATATTGCCTATTTGTAGGCTACCCCAAGGAAACGAAAAGTGGATACTTCTTCAATCAACAAGAAAATAAAATATTTGTATCGAAAAAGGTTATTTTCTTAGAAGACCACGTTAGAGATCATAAGCCAAGTAGTAATATAGTGTTAAGTGAGTTTTCTAGTGAAGCTACAGATACATCAACAAGAGTTGTTGATGAGTCCAGTACATCCAGCCAGTCTCATCCTTCTCAAGAGTTGAGAATGCCTCGACGTAGTGGGAGGGTTGTTATTCAACCTGAACGCTATTTGGGTTTAGCTGAAACTCCAGTCATCATACCTAATGATGGCATCGAGGATCCATTGACCTATAAACAAGCAATGAATGACGTGGATAAGGACCAGTGGGTCAAAGCTATGGACCTTGAAATGGAGTCTATGTACTTCAATTCAGTCTGGGACCTTGTAGATCAAGCTGAAGGGGTAAAACCCATAGGGTGTAAATGGAAAGGTACAGACCTTAGCTCGACTTGTGGCAAAGAGATATACCCAAAGGGAGGGGGTGGACTGATAAGGTTCATTTATGTGTGTTATTTAGCCTTAAAAACTTAGGTTATTGCTAGGAAAGCAAGGACTTTGTGCTTAGAATCATATCATTTAGAGTCAAATTAGCAAAAGTTTTAGAATCATGTTAGAAATCTTAGAAATATAGAATTTATGCTTAAAATGTTGAAAAAATAGATTATTTTTGTAAGAATTTATCAAAGTTAATATTTTTGTGCAAAGGTCAATTTGCGGTGGAAATGTGTCCACAATTGGAGATACAGAGTTAGCGGAGTAAAAGATTGAAGTTGAAGATTTGCGCCCACATTTGGTCCTGAAGATGTGGAATTTGCATTTGAATTGCACTTGCAAACCATTAAGGAAAGAAGCCTCAGCTAAAGACAGACTTGTCAAGGCAATGCACTAAGGAATTTGCGCCCGAATTACGGCCGCAACTACGCTTTCCGATAGAATTCCAAGATTCGCAGGATTTTCATAAAATCATCAAAAAATCCCAAATCTCAAATCAAATCTCCAAGGATCATGGATTTTCACTTCCAAAGGTCCTCTCACACTGATCTCAACAGCCAACCCTACCTTCCAAAGTCTGTATAAGGCGACCAAGGTGCAAGAAGCAAAGGGAGCGAATTTTCGTCCTAGGATAGTCTTTATGCTTTTCTTTCTTCTCATCTTGTAACCAATCCGAGTTTCGGTTCTTCTAGCCTCTGTCGGCTCTTCCATTCGAAAGAAAAAGAAGAGAAAGACTTGGCTCCCCTTGAAAAAGGCAAGAGCAAGTTTGATATAGAGGAGAAAGAACCTTAGTTGAATTTTGAGTCCTTTACTTTCCGTTTTATTTCGTTTGTAAGCAGTTTTTCTTTCTGTTATATTAAATTTCAGTTGTAAGTTCTTTGTTCCATGTACTTTTTAATCATTAATATGAATGCAATTTTTTATTTAATTCGTGTACCTTTTACTTTATGTCTTGCACTTTAATTTCTTCAATGAGCTAAGCTTCTTCTCGGGGGTTTTAATATGTGGATTCCTTGAGTAGAAGAAAGCCCCACCAATGCAAAGGAAACCTTGTTTTCTCTTAGCATTGTTTGTTTTTGCTGAAAGTTTAATTTTCATTGTTAGCTTAAACTGATCACTTAAGTTAGCATAGTTTGTGTTCAGCTGGTGGCCGAAAGGTTGGAGTTGAATGCGCGGGTTTGCAAAGACAATAGTGGAAAAGATCCTAGAAATAGGACTTTGTTTTCTTGCATCCTAGAAGTAGGACTAGAACCACTAGAGTTTTGGGAGTTGTGTGCAATATTTATCTAAGTTTAGCTAGCACTAGAAATAGGTGTCTAGTTAGCTTAGTCTTCAAAAGGCACTTACAGTGGAGCTGAATAGGAGTTGGACTTAACTCACATCTAGTTGTCAAGGCATTTGCAAGTGCAAACTGGTAGCAATCTATTTGCACCATGTTTATGTGGGCACTAATAGATAGTATTCTCTAGTATTGTGCATTGCTTGAGTAAGTTGCTAGCGCAAAGGTCGGCGCATTTTAAGGCTCTTGGTTGATACTTATTTGAATTCTCCTCTTATCTCATATATCTTTAATTGCTTTATTTACTTGTTTTCTTTTATCTATTTGTCTTCAATCACAAAAATCTTCATCAAAATTATTTCTTTGGTTACCATCCTCGATTGCAAATTTAGAGGAGGTTCTTGTTTTATTGAATTGTTTAGTGTTTTTCAACTAGTCACCATCTCCCTTGGGTACGATATCCAGAGTACTCTCCACTTTATTACTTAATAGTGTATACTTTCACTTGTGCAGTAGCATCACGCACGTCATGGACTATGAGGAAACCTTCTCTCCCGTTGTCATGTTAAAGTCGATAAGGATACTCTTGTCCATTGCCACTTTTTATGACTATGAAATTTAGCAAATGGGTGTTAAGACTGCCTTTCGGAATGGCAATCTTGAGGAGAGCATCTTTATCTTTCAACCAGAGGGGTTCATTGCTCAAGGTCAAGAGCAAAAGGTTTGCAAGCTTAATCGACCCATTCATGGATTGAAACAAGCATCTCGATATTGGAACATAAGGTTTGATACTACGAACAAATCTTATGGCTTTAACCAGAATGTGTATGAGTCTTGTGTCTACAAGAAAATCATCAACAGTTCAATAGTTTTTCTATTGTATGTATTGAGTTTTATGTCCTAAAACTTGTGGATAGTAAATGTAACAAATTAATTAATAATCAATAAAATGTTATTGGTATTATTCAGTAAAGGGTTATTGAATTTGTATAGTATAGGGATAAGGTTGGGTACCTTATCCTGGTGACACTATGTGATATGACCCACTTTGTATTTGATACAGATGCATTGATCCAAAGCATCCATCTAGTAGACATGTGACTGGGGGTATCCTATGCAATGAGTTTGCATAAGACCGGACCGTGAAATAGTAACCACTAGATGTAACGTTGTTGACTAGATATGTTATTATTTCAATAGAATGACCTAGGCAACTCAATTTGAATTTTGAGTGTGTTATGAACTTCTTTTCATGAGGGATTATCCTTAGATTTGTATGGGTGAGAGTGGCCAGTTAGTCGACTCAATAAACCTATCATTTCAGGGATAAAACTGAGTGGGGGCTAGGAACATAACAACACAAGATGGAATTCACTCATTCCCGTCTTTAGGACAAGTAGATGAGTGTTCCCTTAAGGGTTGATTCTGGGTCTTGAACAAGGGCGTTTGTCCTCTCATGGCCCGAGAGGAACTATTGTTTATTGGTTGGACCATAAACAGATTGTTCATTAGAGGAATCAGTAGTACTTAAGAATCCAAAGGTAATCCAGGGGTAAAATGGTAATTTGACCCAACTGGCGTTACGAACACTCGTGAAGGATTGTCTTACCGGTATTGGTCAATATCCGTGGACACATAAATATTCTACAGTGAGAATAGTGTAGTTGTGGGTCTTTAGTGGAGTGACCCACAGTTAATGAATGTTGACTAACTTGGTTAATGAGTTTAGTCAATTAGTCTTGCATCGTTGGAGCTTCTGATTTGTAGATCCATTAGGTTCACCTGCTAGCTCGTAAAGGGTTCTGAGATTAAATAGTCTTGAATAGAATTTGAAGTGTTCAAATTCAGTAAGGGAATTTTAGTTAATTGTATATGATGCAATTAATATAATGTATGGAGATACATTATAATATAAGTTTAATTATTTAATTAAACTTTATTTTGGATGTGATTCAAAATTAATTAATGACAGAATTAAATATTTGAAGGAGTTCAAATATTAAATATGAATTAGATTCATATTAAAACTATAGGTAAAAATTAATATGAATAAGATTCATCTTAATACTATAGGTTATGAGGGTAATGTGCATTTGAATATGATTCAAATGGGAGATTAATTAAATATGTGATATTTAATTGATTTAGAAATTAATTAATTGATTTGATTTAATTTGAATAAATATGATTTAATTAAATTAATACAATAGTTTATAATTAATGTACATTGGATGCTCATTAAAACTATAGGTTCAAAGAGAGAAACACATTTGAATATGATTTAAATGTAAAATTAATTAATATTTTGAATAATTAATTATTGAATTAATTAGTTGGCTTAATTAATTCAATTAAATATGATTTAATTGAATTAAAACTAGATGTTATAATTAATTTAATTAAAGTTTATTTAGTTAAATTAATTAGTTTCATAATATATAGTTTCTTAACCGATGGGAATATGCCATGTGGGAGTTAAAGATTGACTAACTTCCCTCCCAATCGTGATATTCAGATATCACTCATCTCTCTATAGAAGTGAACTTCCTCTCTGTGAGATTTTTCTCCAATCTCTCTCAAATCTCTTAATTGTTTTGGAAAACACAACAATATCTTGCTGTAAAATTATTCCCTTACAAGGCAATAGAGAATGTTGGGTTTAATTTCCTATAAACTCGTAGTTTGTAAATCATTAAACATATTCTATTTCCAATAAAGACATTATTGAGGTTATTCAGTAAAAGATGTTATTGAATATGTAAATTGCGAATGATTAACCTAAATCCAATAAACTAAGATCCTTGGTTGTAAAATGAATGCTCGAACTATATGTAGGGACATATCGTAGGATCAAGTTCAAGTTTATAGTCAAAATAGTCTATAGTATAAGGATATGGTTGGGTGCCTTATCCTGGGGACACTATGGACGCGGCCCACTTTGTATTAAGTACAAACGATGAGATCCTAAATCGTTCATGTGGAGACATGCGAGTGGGGGCGTCCTATGCAATGAGTTTGTATAAGACTGGACCACGAAATAAGTCACTTTCTCTTTATAACGTCGTTTACTGAAGAAACTAACTATTTCTCATAGATGACCTAGGTAACTCGTTCTTAATCCTGAGCTAACTATGAACTCCTATTTATACGAGATTATCCTTTGATCTACATGGGTGAGAGTGGCCAGAATCGCTGACTCAACAAGCCTACCATTTTGGGGATAAGATCGAATAGATAGCTGGGGACATAGTCTCGCAAGATGGAATTCGCTCCTACCCATTTCAGGGATAGTAGATAGGTTGTTCCCTTAAGTACTAACTCCATGACTTGAACAAGGGGCCCCACCCTCTCGGTGGATCGAGAGGGACTTAGGTTTGATGGTTGGACCACAAACCGATTGTTCATTAGAGGATTAGTGGAACTTAAGGAACAAGAAGTACTATAGGGGTAAAACGGTCATTTGACCTAGCTATAGCTACGAACAACCTGTGAAGGATCGACTTACTGAACATGGTTAAATCAAGTGGACGGAAATATATCTATAGTGAGGGGAGTGCAACTATCGGGCTATAGTGGAGTGTCCCTGTAGTTAACAAATGTTGGCTAGCTTAGATAATGAGACTAGTCGATTAGCCTCGAATCGTTGGAGCCCATGATCTATAGGTCCATTAGGTCCCCCTACTAGCTCATATCGGATTAAAGCCTAGAACATATTGATAGGAATCTTTGAATCGTTCAAAAATGAGAAATATGGTATTATCGTAAAATGTGTTTGACACATTGATTTAATTATGAATTAAATTAGAAATTGAGAGATAAGGTATTTAAAAGTGTTTTACATACAATATATATGTATTAGAAATCATATATAATGGATTGCACAAGGCAACAATGATTAATTGGATTAATCAAATATTTGGAAATGTCCCAAATTGATTACCAATAAATCAATTTCAATTTAGAATTGAAATTAGGGTAAATTGCAAGCTGAAAATTCAAATTATGAATTTCATTTAAGTGGATTTAGTTGGATTCCCACTCATGCATGTTGATACAAAGTGGAAAACAGCACATTCATGCACTAGTTGCATGTGTTGTAAATTGAACACCTAGAATCCACTTATAGTTGCAATTCTACCATGTGTCTTGTGTCATGAGGCTTCTCCTTGCATGGAAGATGTCTATATAAGGAGCATGAATCAGATTCAAAGGCTAAGAGAGTGAATTACTTACTGTTATGCTACTGGAATTTACTCTCAATCTCATTCACCTCCATAGATCTCTCAAGAGCTTGTACCTTCAAGCATTCCCTTCCCATTCCCTATCTCTATAAGATTCCCACAAGTCGTTCTTGGCCCGGAGAATAGTAGGGGAGACTCTAGAGGTTGTCCAAGAGTAGTTGGAGAAGGAAAACACCACAAGGAGACAAACTCATTTGAGCTACAAAGAGGTTGGTATTCCTTTCTTTCTGTTCTATCTTTTCTAGAACATGCATGCTTTAGGAGTAAAATTGATTTAGTTAAGTGATTTCGATCTTCAATTGCTTCCGCATGTGTTATATGAACACCTTCAGAGAATAGTGGGTGATCCAAGTGGTGGTGTCTTGGAAGATTTCTTCTAGACCTTGTTGTACGTGAAATCAATGTAAGGGAGCATAGTCTACACACGTAAGTTCCTAATTCTCTAAATGGTTTAGGAGAACAACATGCTTAAACAGAAAAATTTGTAGAAATATCGTTTCTGTAATTTTATTTATCAACGTATCGGTTTTTCTTAATTGAAATTCAATTTGAGTATGATCTTGAATGCTTCCTCTGTGGGATTGCAACCCCTTCAGTATGTGGATGATATCCAACTCATTGGGAATGATGTAGGATATCTTACTGACTTTAAAACTTGACTAGCAACCATGTTTCAAATGAAGGATTTTGGAGAGGCTCAGTATGTTCTTGGGATTGAAATTATAAGGAATCGTAAGAACAAAACTCTAGCACTGTCTCAAGCATCTTATATCAACAAGATGTTGGTTAGATATAAGATGCTGAATTCCAAGAAGGGTTTACTACCTTTCAGGCATGGGATTCATTTCTCTAAGGAACAGTGTCCTAAGACACATCAAGAAGTTGAGGACATGCGACAGATTCCATATGCTTCATTTGTGGGTAGCCTGATGTATGTCATGTTGTGTACTAGGCCAGACATATGTTATGCAATTAGGGTTAGTCAGTAGATACCAATCCAATCCATTGTTAGACCACTAGACTACTGTGAAAAAACATCCTCAAGAATCTTCGAAGAACGAAGGACTATATACTTGTGTATGGCGCTAAGGATTTGATCCTTACAGGATACACAAATTCTGACTTTCAAACTGATAGGGATGCTAGGAAATCCACATCAGGGTCAGTGTTCACCCTTAACGAGGGAGCTATAGTTTGGAGTAGCATTAATCAATCATGTATTGCAGCTCCACCATGGAGGTTGAATACGTCGCTACTCGTGAAGCAGCTAAGAAGGTTTTATGGCTTAGGAAGTTCTTAACAAATTTGGAAGTTGTTCCAAATATGAACTTGTCAGTCATCCTTTATTGTGATAATAGTGGTGCAATGGCAAATTCTAAAGAACTTCGCAGCCACAAAAGAGGCAAACACATAGAACACAAATATCATCTCATTTGAGAGATAGTGCAACGAGGGGACGTGATCGTCACGAAGATGGCCTCGGAACACAATATTACTAATCCATTTACGAAGGCTCTCACGGCTAAAGTGTTTGAGGGTCATCTAGAGAGTCTAGGTCTACGAGATATGTACATAGGATAATCTAGGACAAGTGTGAGAATGTGCAATGGGTATACCACATGCCCTAGTTTATTGTATTTTACATGTATGTATTATACTGTAATAATATAACCCACTGGTTTTGGATTATTGTGTTGATGAACACCCCACTAGAGTTTTAGTTCAAGTGGGAGTTTGTTGGGTTTTATGTCCTAAAACTCATGGATAATAAATGTAACAAATTAATTAATATCAATAAAGAATTATTGATATTATTCAATTAGGAGTTATTGAATTTGTTATACAAAAAAGCAAGGAGTGTGGACACATTATTAGCAATAGTGAATGGGCTTGAGAATGTTATGAGTAGTCATCTTTCAAATGCTACTAAAAATATTCAAGAGATTGCGTTGTTTTATCGACAAGTAGCTGAACGAGAATCTACCAGAGAGGAAAGTCGAACTTCGTTAGTAAGAGAAATTAGAAAGGTAGATGGATTGAGTGTTCGGCAAAGAGTTCAAGCTGGTAAGATTATCACCAAAAACCAATCCCAAATTGATTACTTCTTTAATCTTTCTACTGATGAAAGGTATGAATTTCTGAAGGAAGTTCTACAACAAAATGTTGATCCTTAGTCTAGCTGATTAGTGTTCGCTCTTTTTATGTAATAGGAGGTTTCATAACATGGTATGTATGGGCATCATATTTTTTGTGCCCTTGTTTTTTGTGACCTTCTCACATAGGAGGTTTTATAACGTGGTATGTATGGGCATTTATATTTTTTGTGCCCTTATATTTTTTATGACTTTCTCAGATTATGTAATATCCTTACTTTGGGTTAGCATGCCATTGACATGCTATGGATGGACATTCACAGTTTTTGTGCTATGATTGAATATCTTTATTTCAAATTAACATGTCACTATATCTTGTATTTGTATGGTCTACTATGAACATGAAACCATGAAGAAGATAATTGATTGTATTTAATTTTTGAAATATAACATTTATCAGTATTCTTTCAATGGGATTATTTTATTAATAATTACAAATAAAGGTTTGTATAATTTTATTAAATGCATTTTTTGAAGATAATTATTAAGATTGATTGCTAAATAAAATCAACCACCCAAAATTTAAGGTTTAATATTTATAATATAATAAATTTACTGATTAATGAAAATTAAATTAATGACTAATTGCTTAAAATTATTTTAATAATTTTACTTAGTAACGATAAATGGACTAACAATAATTAATTATTTAAAATTAACTAATGTAATAAAATAATTGAAAGTAATTGCAAGAACAAAAATAAATACTTTTTTTAATGCAATTCTATAGCATTCTCATCCAACTCCAAACACAGACATCATTTATTTCCAGACATCTGATTACATTCTCATGCATAACCAAACACAATTATCTTTGATTCCAAAACATCTTATTCTCAGGCATCCTATTCTTAGGCATCTTAAACTAAACCTTAAACCAAACGGCCCCTAAGGGGGATCCAAAAATGAAATTATTGGAACGCCCATGTAACATCAGATCCAAATTGTTTACAAGAATTCCTCATCCTGAGACTTGCAAAGTACAAATGTAAAAGGGTTGATCAGTGCAAAATGGCCATGTAGGAGATGGTCAAAATGAATACGACAACACTCAGATAAAAAAAACACAGGCAAAAATCCAAAAGACATGCAAGAAGGGTTGGGCCAAAACCCAACCCTCATGCTCGGCCTCGGTCAAGGCAGAGATAAGTTTCTTCTTTCTCAGGTTTCTGTGTTTTCAAGTTGTTGTTGACTCCTCTCTTTCTAACTTCTATTGAGAAATCATTTTTTTTTCCTTTTTGGTTTGTTGTCTTTTTTACAGGTTGGAGGATTAAGTCCAGAAAAAGATCAAACGTCACTTAATGATAAGAAAGAGATCCTCTAGATGTCGATTTTCATTAATCTAGAGGATATTCTTACAACAGACGTCCGAGCCAACTTTGAAGTATTCAAATTAAGAAAGGTTATACAACTACCCTAACAGAGTCAAGAGGAAATCAACACACAAATTAACACAAAACAAGAATTGTACTCTTAAACTGAGCTTAGGAGTCTAACTCATAGCAATTAGCTACACCTTAATCACAATTTGAGAGTAGGGGTTTAATGTTATAAGTAAATTTCGACCATCTCAAAAGT
This sequence comes from Luffa acutangula, assembly GCA_036850905.1. Lineage (NCBI taxonomy): Eukaryota > Viridiplantae > Streptophyta > Magnoliopsida > Cucurbitales > Cucurbitaceae > Luffa > Luffa acutangula. The sequence goes on from CM072090.1 coordinate 9,472,998, forward strand.
TAAGGAACTGACGAGGCCAGCACAACACCAACTCGAGATACAACCGAGAACAAGACCACGGAGAGACGGAGGGTCGAAAGAATTGGGCCCAATCCCTAGCCACAGGCTCAAATTTGGCTAAGGCCGAGGCCTAGGGTCACATTTTCATGGGTCGAGTCGGTTTCCTTATACTTGGTTTCTGTAGTTCTTGTGAAGCTCTATTCAACCTAATTTGACCCTGAATCTTCCATAAACGAGGGGAAAACCCTAAAACTGACTCTGGAATCACTACAAGAAAATTTGTCTCTTTCAACGATATATTTCCCGACGATACAAAACTATGTCGGCCAAAAGCGGAACTCCCGACGCTAAAAACAAGAGTCGGGCATGAAACCATCTCCCGGTGCCAAATCCGTAGCCTCGGCAGTTACAATTACATATGGTCAGAATTGAAGAGAACTCTCGACGCTCAGTTTACACATCGTCGGGAGTAGTGCTAATGCCTGACACCTATAAAGAGACGTCGGGATGAGAAATGTAAAATTGAAATTAAAGTAAAAGATTTCTCGATGCGTAGATTTACGGTGTCAGGAGTTAATGTATTGGTCGACGCCATCTTCATACCGTCGGGAGATGGAGATTTTTTTTTCAAAAAACTCCCGACTTTAAAAAAATCGCGTCGGGAAGAGGTTGGTCTCAACGCTATAATTAGTAGCGTCGGGAGAAATTTTTTTAAAACCCTAACACTTTGTCGTTTCGATTTCCCTCTTTCTTTTCGTGCGTGGTATCTCCCTCCCTCTCCCTCCTTCGGTTCGTCATCTCCCATCTCCCGTCTCCCGCCTTCGATTCGCTGTCTCCCGTCTCCGTCGACGCCGTTCAACTCCTGCAGCCAAACCATTCTCGGTCTCTCGTCGCCGCCGTATCCCTCCCTCTCCCTCCTTCGATTTGTCGTTCAACTCTCGCCTCCTCTCACTCAAAGAAGCCTGCATCACTGAGGTTCACTTAAAAAGGTTAGTTTTTTATTCTTCCTACATATGGCTCGTACATTTTGTTCTTATGGGCTTGAATATTGTTAATCGCGGGATTGATTTGTTATAATCCTTCTTTTAATTCTGTAAAACAGCAAAAAAGTTGGGTTTGGTTATTGATATGGGGATTTGAGAGGGTCGGTTTCTTTATTTTTTTTTTACAGTGTTGTATTTTTTGTAAAACTGAAACAGTGGTTGGGAATTTGGACAACAATATTTGTTTAATCTATAATCCAAGTTTTTGAAGGAATGTAAGGAAGAACTTCAAATGCTTTGACTTTGTAACGAGAACTTAGTGCATTTTTTTTATGGATGTAATGCAATTTGTAAACTTTGTTGTTTGACGGTTATTGTTTGCAATTTTTCTAATTTTTCTAATTTTGCATTTTTTTTATGTTGTGTGTTGGTGTTCGCGTATCATGTAATAGTGTTTTTGTATCGGCAAGAGTGTGGATTAGTCAAGAAAAATGTCTAGAACATGGTCATTGAAGTTGTCATGGTTACCCAACAGATCAAATATGGTTCAGAACTTGAGAATTTTTGCAAAGCACTTGAGGTCGGTCTCTTTTATATTTTGTCTTTGAATTTTTTAACCTTTTACCTTTTATGCTTCTTCTTTGTTGCATTTACCTCGAGTTTTGGATTTTGAGCATCAAACTTGTAAAAACCAACTTAAAATCTCATTAACTCACAAACTTCAGGAACTGTTGTTTGCTTTGTCAATCCTAATTGGATGTTTAATGAGAGAAAATGATGCTTGCTTACCAATTGTTTATAACTTTAAGGACTTAGTGAATTGGTCTCAATGTGGGATTAAATAGAACAGTTTAAAGGTAAAGAGTTCCTTTAAGACACTTCTTTATGCTATACTCCCATAAATCAAAACTATTGAATCTGTTTATGTGAATTTGGGTTCTTTGACACTGAAGGTGGATCGGATCTTAGAGATAACACCTGACGAAAGTTCGAATCATAGTGTCGAGAAGCCAAACATTGAAGCCAGATTATGGTCTAACATAGTTATTGACTCACTTTTTGTTCATGAATAATAGACGTAGGATTGAAATTTTTGTGGTACTTGTGGAAGCTTAATATACTTAGTTCACAAATCCTTTATTGATTGGAATTTGCGAAATTTTGTTTTGACGACAGGCATGTTAGAAATTAAGCTAGATTTATGATGTGGTAAGTTAAATAAGTTACAATAATGTCATAAACTTTTGTGAGTTACTACTTAATTAAGTATACCATTCAAGTAGGAGAGTTATGCAAGGTGTTAAAGTACAAGTTAAGTTTATAAATTTAGATTGGGAGTTTTTGTTCTAGAGTCCTATAAATAGGATGTATTTTCTTATGTTTAAAGCAAGTCAAGTAAAGCAATTCAAAGATACTTATTCAAGAGAACAATTTTCTTCTCTTGTGTGTTCTTAAGTTTTTTAAGGGAACAAGTTTCTTCTCTACAAAATTGTGAGTTTTAGAGTGATTATTATCGTGGGCTCATCGACGTTTCCAACAAAGTGGTATCAGAGCGAAGGTAGAAGATGTCATCCAACAATATGTTGCAACCTCAACTTCCTCGTTTTGAAGGAAAGAATTATAGACGATGGAGCCAACAAATGAAAGTTCTTTATGGATCTCAAGATCTTTGGGACATTGTTGAAAATGGATATGTGGAGCAAGAACGTGAGGAAGGTCTTTCACAACAACAACTCAATGAGTTGAAAGATGCTAGAAAGAAAGACAAAAAGGCACTATTTTTTATCTACCAAGCTGTAGATGAAAATATTTTCGAAAGAATTTCAGGAGCCGCAACTGCTAAAGCAGCATGGGATGCATTACAGAGTCTATATGAAGGAGAAGAGAAGGTAAAAATGGTAAGATTGCAAGCACTTCGAGCTGAATTTGATACCATTCGAATGAAAGATGTTGAAACTATTGAAGAATTTTTTAATCATGTTCTCTTAATTGTTAACCAATTGATATCAAATGGAGAAACAATTGGAGATCAAAGAGTGGTCGAAAAGATCCTTAGAAGCATGACTAGAAAATATGAACACATTGTCGTAGCAATTGAAGAATATAAAGATTTGTCAACTCTCTCCATTAATAGCTTAATGGGATCTCTACAATCTCATGAGCTTAGATTGAAGCGGTTTGATTCTACTTCTTCAGAAGAAGCTTTTCATATGCAAACTTCTTTTAGAGGGAGATCTAGTGGAAGAAGAGGTGGACGTGATGGTCGAGGAAATGGCAGATCCAATGACTCAAAAAAATTTGAATCTGAAAGAGGTGATAATCAAAATTCTTCAAATAGAGGAAGGGGAAGAAGTTCAAGTAGAGGAAGAAGCAAAGGTAGAGGTCATGGAGATTTTTCTCACATTAAATGTTTCAATTGTGGAAGTTATGGTCATTTTCAAGCAGATTGTTGGTCCAAAAAGACTAACCAGGCAGAGACAACCCTAATGCATGAACAACAGGATAATGACCAAGGTCTTCTTTTCCTCACCTTAAATGTCGAAGAAACAAGCAATGAAGATATATGGTATCTTGATAGTGGTTGCAGTAATCACATGACGGGAAGGAAGGATACTTTCGTAACTTTGGATGAATCTCTTCATAATGAGGTGAAGACTGGTGACAATAAGAATCTCGAAGTTAAAGGAAGAGGAGATATCCTTGTTAAGACAAAGAATGGAGCAAAAAGAATCACTGATGTATATTTTGTTCCATGTCTTAAACACAATCTCTTAAGTGTTGGGCAACTTTTATTGAAAGGGCATGATGTAATCTTCAAAGATAGCATGTGCGAGATCAGAACAAAGAATGGAGGTCTCATAACAAAGGTACATATGACTACAAACAAGATGTTTCCTATCAAAATGTCTTATGAGAAGCTTTTATGTTTTGAGACGTTGGTTAAAGATACTACATGGCTTTGGCATTATCGATATGGACACTTGAGTTTTGACACTTTATCGCACATGTGTCAACAACATATGGTGAGAGGAAGTCCAAACATTCAAAAGAAAGATCAAATTTGTGAAGCAGGTATTTTGGGGAAGCATCATCAAAATTCATTTCCAATAGGAAATGCTTGGAGAGCAACAAAACCTCTCGAGCTTGTCCATACAGATTTATGCGGACACATGTGAACTACTACACTTGGAGGTAATCGTTACTTTCTCACATTTATTGATGACTATAGTCGGAAGACATGGATTTACCTGCTAAAGGAAAAGAGCTCTACTTTTGAGTGTTTCAAAGCATTCAAAGCAATGGTTGAAAATGAAAGCAACTTGAAGTTGTAAACATTGCATTCTGATCGTGGAGGAGAATATATTGCTTTTGAAAATATCTTGAAGGAAAATGGAATCAAGCACCAGAAGACAGTTCGTAGAACTCCTCAACAAAATGGAGTTGCAGAGAGAAAGAACAGGATAATAATGGATCTTGCAAGATGTATGTTGAAAGCTAAGAAACTTCTGAATGAATTTTTCTGAGATGCAGTGACGTGTTCCGTTTATCTCTTGAATCGGGCATCACCCAAAACTGTTCAGGGCCTTACACCTCAAGAAGCATGGAGTGGATTAAAGTCAACTGTTAGTCACCTAAGAGTATTTGGTTGCATTGCTTAATTATTTTCACATATCTGATGAGAAAAGAGGTAAGCTACATGATAAGTCAGAGAAATGCATCTTTGTTGGGTATAGTGAAAACTCCAAGGCTTATAGATTATACAATCCTATAAGCAAGAAAATCGTTATTAGCCGAGATGTCAAATTCAATGAAGCAGAATTTTGGAGATGGGATTCAGCAAATGAAGGCCAAAATCCATTACTTGTGGACATGGATAACAAAAGAGGTGATCAAGATTTGGAGCTTGAAGAGACTCAACCGATGGCTTCATCTTCATCTTCATCTTCATCTTCACATCGCACAACTGTTGGAGAAACTCCGCCAAGGAAAACAAGAAGTATTCAAGAGATTTATGATGCTTCAAGAAGGATGACAGAAGATGATCATGTTGATTTTGCTTTATTTGCAGACGTGGATCCTGTATATTTTGAATAGGTGATTCAAGATGAAAAATGGAAAGCTGCAATGGATCAAGAGATCGATGCAATAAAAAGAAATGAAACATGGAAGTTAGTACAACTACCAGAGAGCAGAAAAGCTCTTGGAGTAAAATGGGTGTATAGAACAAAATTGAAGCAAAATGGAGACGTTGAGAAGTACAAGGCAAGACTCATTGTCAAAGGGTATAAGCAAAAGTACGGTGTGGATTATGAAGAAATATTTGCTCATGTGACTCGCTGAGAGACTGTTCGTTTGCTTCTAGCTCTTGCAGCACAAAATGACTGGAAAGTACATCAGATGGATGTAAAGTCAGCTTTTCTAAATGGGTATTTGGAGGAAGAAATATATGTTGAACAACCCCCTGGTTATGTCAAGATTGGAGAAGAAAATAAGGTGTGTCGATTGAAGAAAGCATTGTATTGGTTGAAGCAAGCCCCAAGAGCCTGATACAGTTGTATTGATAGTTTCTTCTTAAAGAATGGTTTTAGAAGATGTCCATACGAACATGCTCTCTATACCAAAGAAGATAGAAATGGTAATTTTCTAATCATTTGTCTTTATGTTGATGATCTAATTTTTACGGGAACTTCAACCATGATGCTTGAAGATTTCAAAGAGAGCATGAAGAAAGAATTTCAGATGACTGATATGGGCTTACTTCATTACTTCCTTGGTATTGAAGTTAAGCAAGGTGATCATGGGATCAACATTTCTCAGAAGAAGTATGCAAAAGATTTGTGGTACAGTTCAAAATGGAGAATGCTTATCCTGCCAATACTCCTATGGAAGTAGGTTTGAAATTGAGCAAACATGATGAGAGTGAAGATTTTAATTCCACCGTTTATAGAAGTTGTGTTGGAAGTTTGATGTATTTAACTACAACTAGACCCGATCTTATGTTCTCAGTCAGTTTGTTGAGCATGTTTATGGCATCACCAAAGAGAAGTCATTGGGAAGTTGGAAAACGAGTGCTCCGATATGTTCTTGGAACAATTGATCATGGAATTCACTACAAAAGAACATGGATAATGTTCTGGCCGGTTATAGTGATAGTGATTAGGGAGGAAATATCGATGATTACAAAAGCATTTCTGGATATGTGTTCAACATTGGTTCTGGTGCAGTTTCATGTACATCAAAGAAGCAGGATGTTGTAGCCTTGTCAACAACCGAAGCTGAATATATTTCTTTGTCTACTGTCAGTTGTCAAGCGCTTTGGCTGATAAGGGTACTACAAGAACTGAAGTGTCCTCAAGAAAATGAGACAATCATGTTTTGTGACAATAGTTCATCAATTGCTCTTGCGAAGAATCCAGTTTTTCATGGAAGGAGTAAACATATAAAGATCAAGTATCATTTCATCAGAGAATTGATCAAAGATGTAGAAGTATGCATCAAGTATTGCAAGACACAAGAGCAGGTTGCAGACATATTCACAAAAGCATTAAAAGTTGATTTGTTTTTTAAAATGAAAGAGAAGCTTGGAGTCATGGAAGTCTAGCTTAAGGGAGGATGTTAGAAATTAAGCTAGATTTATGATGTGGTAAGTTAAATAAGTTACAATAATGTCATAAACTTTTGTGAGTTACTACTTAATTAAGTATACCATTCAAGTAGGAGAGTTATGCAAGGTGTTAAAGTACAAGTTAAGTTTGTAAATTTAGATTGGGAGTTTTTGTTCTAGAGTCCTATAAATAGGATGTATTTTCTTATGTTTAAAGCAAGTCAAGTAAAACAATTCAAAGATACTTATTCAAGAGAACAATTTTCTTCTCTTGTGTGTTCTTCAGTTTTGTAAGGGAACAAGTTTCTTCTCTACAAAATTGTGAGTTTTAGAGTGATTATTATCGTGGGCTCATCGACGTTTCCAACAAGGCAGTTAAGCTTTGGAGCTTTGACGTTATTGGCCAACCAAGTAAAAAGGTGATTGAATGAATTTCAGTTGACACAATTGTATTATGCAACTCTTTTCCTGCTGTTCATTTGAACATCATACCGTATCGAGACTTGGATGATGTTTTCGCGTGTCATGTAATAGTGGTTTAGCTTTTAAGCAGGCCATCTAGTTTGTCTTTGGTGTGCTATATACAACATGGATGATGTTTTCTTTTCAATTTAAAAGCAGTTTAGTTAGGTGAGTTTTTAGTAAATTTAATATTTTGTAGCTATGATTATTCAAGTCAACATTTCTGGTTTAGCTTTCATAATCATGTTTATTTATTACTTTTATTTAAAGCTTAAATTATACAAGATTCCTCCTAAATTTTGGAGGATTTTTATTAGACTCTTATATTGAACTTTAAAACTGTTCCAAAAAAAAAAAATCCTTGGACCGGAGAGTTTTTCTTTGAAAATAATATATAGAAATTAATGTCACAATTGACATGAGTAAGAATAAAAGTTGATATGCGTATATAACATCGTTTACCATCTAATTTCTAACTATATAGAAGATTAAGTTTCTTGTTACTATTCTTTTCAAATCAAAAGATATCATTGATATATACTTTACAACATTACTTGTAATTATGCTTCAACTCTTGTTTTGTTAGATTGGTCTTGGGAGCCCTTTTAGTTTGACTCCTTCTTGGGGGAGGTTTGGTCTCTTGTTAAGTTTCGTGTTTCTCTTTTGAGTGTCAATGTCCAAAGTGTTTTATTTGTAATTATGCTTCGGCTCTTGTTTTGTTAGATTGGCCTTGGGAGCCCTTTTAGTTCGACTCCTTCTTAGTTGGTTTTGTTTTGTTTTTTTAGCTTGGTTTTTTAGTCCATGTATTGCTAGTCAATGGATTTTGGCACGAAATTGATAGGACGAATATGATTCTAGAGTTAAGATGTTGGTTAGAATTTATGAGATTTTTGTTTTTGTTTTTGTTTTTGTTTTTTTGTTTTTTGTTATTTTTTTTAAGAGTGAAATTTTCATCAAACCAAATGAAAAGGAACATCAAACGGTTTGGCTCAAACTGAGGGCACCTTTGGTGGGAATTCAAGAGGGAAATTGAATTTCTCCCAACAAAGAAGGACCCTATAAATTTATTTAGTTATATAGAAGTTCTCTATATAACTAAATCCTCTTACAGTCCAAAGGAGGACCCTATAAATTTATTTAGTCGTGTTAGAAGCTTAAATCCTCTTACGGTCCAAACAAGGCATAAGTTTCGAGGCTAAAAGTTAGAGTTTTGGCCCGAGGCGAGCCTCAAGGCAAGCCTTCAATTGCCTTTTAAAGTATTGGCTACCTTGAGGCTTGCGCCTCTTCTATAAGATTAATTTATATAGAAGTTCTCTATATAAATTTCCATCATTGGATAGATTACATTCTCAATTTCAATAATCTTTTCAAGGACTTGAGGGACCAAAATAAACCATAAGTTTAAATCTAATTTATTGTCTAAATCATACAGGTCCTAATTTGTGTCGAATCACGAGTTGGTTTAACGTATATAGGTAAGAATGAATAAAGATTGGATGAAACTCAAAGATAAGTTCTCAACTGAGTATATGGAAGAAGTTGCTCGATTTCTTGAAATGGCGAAGTCTCATGTCAATGATTCGGGGAAAACAAGATGTCCATGCAAACATGGTATGAATGCAATGTGGCAGTCATTGGATGAGGTGGAACGACATTTATTCACATATGGAATATCTCCCACTTATAGTCAATGGGTATATCATGGAGAACCAATCAATTTATGTAGAGGATTTGAGAGCCACGCAACTCATTCGATACAAGATGATGGATTAGGTAATGTAGACTCTAATTATGTAGGGGATCAAGAGAATGAAATGTTGAATCTTCTAAATGATCTACAAGTCCCAATATTTGATGCGGATGTGGACTTAGATGAAGAAGACGTTGAAAATGAGATGCCCACTACTAATGTCCATGAAAGCGATTCTTCCAATTCATTTAAGGATTTAATGACTGAGGCGCATAACCAATTGTACCCAGGTTGTACACCATTTTCGTCGTCGAACTTTTTGGTGAGATTGATGCATATTAAGGCTCTTAATGGTTGGAGTAACAAGTCGTTTAATATGTTAATAGAGTTGTGGAAAGAAGCACTTCCAAGTGGCGCATCCATACCTAGTTCATATTATGAAGCTAAGAGAAAGTTGCGGGACTTGGGGCTAGGCTATGAGTGTATTCATGCTTGCAACTACGATTGCATATTATATTGGAAAGAATTTTCCAATAGCCAACAATTTCCAGTATGTGGTGAGTCTCGATACAAAATCAACGATGGAAAAGGCAAAAAAAATCCCACATAAGGTTTTGCATCATTTCCCAATGATACCAAGGTTGAAGCGGTTGTTTGCATCGAAACACATTGCATCAGAAATGAGGTGGCATCAAGATAAGCGTATTGATACAGAGGGTGTGTTACGACATCCAGCCGATGCTGAAGGGTGGAAGCACTTTGATCGGGAATTTCCTCAGTTTGCTTCGGACCCACGAAATGTTCGATTGGGACTAGCTTCAGATGGGTTTAATCCATTCGGTAATATGAGTATATCATATAGTATGTGGCCTGTAGTGTTAGTTCCTTAAAATTTGCCACCATGAAAGTGCATGAAGGAGACAAATTTATTAATGTCCTTACTCATACCCGGACCAAAATCTCCTGGTAAAGAAATTGACGTTTACTTGCAACCATTAATAAAAGAGTTAAAGGAGTTATGGAACAATGGTGTGCGCACTTATGACTGTGTTAGCGGTGAGTATTTTCGACTACATTCAAGTTTGTTGTGGACAATCAATGACTTTCTTGCGTATGGTGACTTATCTGGTTGGACTACTAAGGGGTATCAAGCATGTCCTATTTGTAAGGAGGATACATCTTCCTTTAGGATCCGAGGAAAAATTGCGTTCATGGGGCATCGACGTTATCTTCCAGAGAACCATAGTTGGCGCAAAAGTAAACAACACGACGGAAAGGTGGAGCGTAGACCTCCTCCAATGACAATGGATGGTGAAAGAATTCTACAACAGGTAAGTTAGCTTAACTTTTCCGTTCTTAGTAAGCACCCAACGAAACAAGATAGGAAAAGGAAACGAAGTCTGAATTGGAATAAAAAGAGTATTTTTTCCAACTACCGTATTGGTCAAGACTTTTGTTACGACATAAGCTGGATGTAATGCATATCGAGAAAAACATTTGTGACAACTTGATCGGCACATTGTTGAATATCGAGGGAAAAAACAAGGACACGACAAATGCAAGGTTAGATTTAAAAGATTTGAAGATAAAAAAAAAAATATTTACATTTGCAAGAGGTAGAGGGCAAAGTTATCAAGCCACATGCTGTATACACATTGACACACAGTGAAAGGGTCAATTTTTGTAAGTTCTTGAAGTCAGTGAAGTTTCCAGATGGGTTTGTATCAAATATTTCATGGTGTGTGAGTGAGAAGGATGGAAAACTATGGGGTTTAAAAACTCATGACTCTCGTGTCTTGCTTCAAAGACTTCTTCCTATTGGTGTACGGGGATATTTACGAAAAGATGTGTCCACTACTATTGTTGAGTTATGTGCATTTTTTCGTGACATATGTTCTAAGACAATACGCATAAGTGACTTGGATCGATTACAAGCAGATATTATAATCATACTTTGTAAGTTGGAAAAAATATTTCCACCGGAAATTTTTGATGTAATGGTGCACCTTGCAGTTCATTTGCCATATGAAACCAAAGTGGTGGGTCCTGTTACTTATAGTTGGATGTACCCTATCGAGAGAAGCTTGCGAACATTGAAACAATACGTACGAAACAAAGCACGTCCTGAGGGTTCTATAGCTGAAGCTTTTATAATGAATGATATTTGGTGTTCTGTTCATTGTACCTTAATGGAATTGAAACGAGATTCAGTAGAGATGAACGAAATGATGATAGCATTCTTAAGAATGAGATATGTGGTGAATTTGAGATGTTTAAACAAAGTGCGCGACCGTTAAGGGGCTTGACTTTAAGGACATTATCAGCGGATGAGAAGCGAATTGCACACTGGTATATATTAAACAATTGTGCAGAGATACAATCTTATCGCAGGTATGTTTTCAATATTGTAATATTGACTTGCCAGGATATAAAGCGTTTGAACTAGAGTTTTCTGACATATCCCGTGTTCTTGTGGTCATCAGGAAACACTTAAGACTAATTCGACCTTAGGCACAAAGCTTGAACAACTTATATAAAAGACATCAGCTGACATTTCCTAATTGGTTCAAATCTCATGTAAGTATAACATATGTTAAAAAGCTAGGTAACTCCATTATGTTCGTTTGAACAACTTATATCGAATGAACAGGTTTTATCAGAGCGTGATAATATGTCAGATGATATGTTTTCACTAGCAATGGGACCAGCTTCGGAGGTTCGGTCTTATAGTGGGTGTATTATTAACGGAGTACGCTTTCAAAATATCGAGCGTGATAATCGTCGAGCTACACAAAATAGTGGAATCATGGTTCCTGGAGAAAGCGAAGGTGAAGGTGATGATCACAATTTTTATGGTGTTTTAAACGAAGTTGTAGACGTTCAATATGCAAAGCGACGACATGTTATTATGTTTAGGTGTGCATCGTTCGACACAGATAATAAAAAGAAGAGATCACATACGGATTTAGGGTACAAATCTATTAATATATCTCGTTACTGGTATGCTGATGAGCCGTTTATTTTTGCTAGTCAAGCACAACAGGTTTTTTTTTTTTTTTTTGGATGACCCTAAATATGGACCTAATTGGAAAGTGGTGCAACTAGTCCAAAACAAACGCTTGTGGGACGTGCCTGAACAACAAGATCTTGATAATGATCAGCTCGATTTGTTAGAAGTTGGAAATAGAATCAGTGTTGATGAATCAATTGAGGATAACACATTATGTAGAGATGAGGTTGATCCTAGGGAAAAATACACTTTTGGTCCCTGAGGTTTGGGTTAAGTGACACTTGGGTCCCTGAGTTTTCAAACTCAACAAAAATACCCCTGAGGTTTGAGATAAGGAGCACTTTGGTCCCTGCCGTCAAATTTTCTGTTAACTTTTAACGGTTGTTGACGTGGCACTATTATTTTAATATAAAAAATTATTTTTGTTTTTTAAATAAAAAATATTAAAAAATTAAAAAATTAATATTTAATTATTTTTTTTATTCTTTCTCTCTTTCTCTCTCATCTTCTTCTTCTCCATCTTCCTTCTTCTCCATCTTCTCCCTCCTCCTTCTTCTTCTTCCTAAGTCCGGCGACCGGCGGCCACCACACGTCGCCGCCGCCGCCGGCCGCCGGCCGCCGGCGACTGATTTTTTTTTTTTTCTTCTTTCTTCTTTCTTCTTCTTCCCTTCTTTCTTCTTCTCTTCTTTTTCTTCAATATTTTCTTTAAAAAAAAATAGAAAAGGGAGGGAGGAGGGAGGCCCCTCCTCCCTCTCCGTCCAGATCTGGACGGGGAGGGAGGAGGGACCTCCCTCCTCGTCCGTTTCCGGCCGGAAATGGAGGAGGAGGGACCTCCCTCCTCGTCCGTTTCCGGCCGGAAATGGAGGAGGAGGGACCTCCCTCCTCGTCCGTTTCCGGCCGGAAATGGAGGAGGAGGGAGGTCCCTCCTCCCTCCCTTTTCTATTTTTTTTAAAAAAAAAACATTGAAGAAAAAGAAGAGAAGAAGAAAAAAAGGAAGAAGAAGAAAGAAGAAAGAAGAAAAAAAAAATTCAGTCGCCGGCGGCGGCGGCGGCGTGTGGTGGTCGCCGGTCGCCAGACTTAGGAAGAAGAAGAAGGAGAAGGGAGAAGATGGAGGAGAAGGAAGATGGAGAAGAAGAAGATGAGAGAGAAAGAGAGAAAGAATAAAAAAAATAATTAAATATTAATTTTTTAGGTTTTTAATATTTTTTATTTAAAAAATAAAACAAAAATAATTTTTTATATTAAAATAATAGTGCCACGTCAACAACCGTTAAAAGTTAACAGAAAATTTGACGGCAGGGACCAAAGTGCTCCTTATCTCAAACCTCAGGGGTATTTTTGTTGAGTTTGAAAACTCAGGGACCCAAGTGTCACTTAACCCAAACCTCAGGGACCAAAAGTGTATTTTTCCCTTGATCCTACAATTGTAGCACAACAGATTAGTCAACATGATGATGCCTTCATAAACGATGAAGAAGAGGATGTACCACAATCGGATGACGTTAGCTCGAGTCCCGATGAACATCCTAATAGCGAATGAACATCCTAAATGTGAATGAGTACATGTATATTTCATTTTATTTCTAACGACAGATGTATTACTACTATGTCATACAGTTTCTTTTCTATTTGTACAGGGGAAATGACGGGACGAGACCAGTTGGAAGATGCAGCCGTAGAATACGATAATGATGATCTAGACGAGTTTGGCCCACCATCTTCCACTGGAGAGACCTCAGGTTTAATTACATTATTTCGTTATATATATTCATTTGGTAGTCAACACAAAGTAATATTTTTTTTGTTGCGATTTAGTTGGTAATACTACGACTACTACGACGACTTGCTCGTATTCGCGTAATATTGAATTGGACATGTATGTCGTACTTCATGGGCGAGTTCCCATTGAAATTGACCCTGCATTGAAGAAGCTAGTTTGCAATTGGGTTGTGAAATTTAGCAACACAATTGGTATTGCTGTGAGGGAATCATTTCCAATTCGATGTGCCTCAATCCGAAATGTACCGAAAGAATGTAAGGAACTTGTCATAAGCTAAGTGCTGGTAAGTTGAACACATCATTAATTCTAAATACTTTTTATTTTGCTATGTATCATAATAATTGTACGTATGAGTATGAGCATTTTGACTTCGACCTATCCAAACCAACGGTGAAAAAGTTCCTTCAACGTCAAATGCAGAATTTATTTAAGGAGTATCGGACAGATTTACATAGACACTACAGACAATACGAAAGTCTTGAAGAGGCATGTGCAAACCCACCACCTCGGCTGAAAGAAGACGTTGAAGATTGGCATTTTCTATGTACAAAGTTCGAGACCCCAGAGTGGAAGGTATGTTCTCATTTAACATCATTTTAGATTAGCACAAACATTGCAAGAAAAATAACTCATCTTTCATTTTGATAGAAACTTGCAGAGGCCAATCGGAATAATCGGTCCGCATTGTCATTTAATCATAGGGTTGGGTCAAAGTCTTTCCTTCAAATTCGAGAATACATGGTATAGTCCAAGAAAATTCCTTTGTTACTTCATTTTTCTATAAATTTGACTAAATTTCTATGTCTTGAGTTACAGAAACTAGAACAAGGTCGCGAAATTGGACCAATTGACCTGTTTGAGCGAACACACTCTAGAAATGGTGAGTGGGTCAATCAGAAGGCTAATGATGCACATGTAAGTTTACTGTAAAATCCCAAACCGCAAATAGTACAAATCTCGAACAAAATACCCAAATGCATCAAGTAAATCGAAACAAAAGCAACATAAAGAATAGAGAAGAAAATGAAGAGCAACACCGTGATTATAGTGGTTCGGACTAGCCTACATCCACTTTGAATCAGAGATTTCCTTATTCATCTTTATGCATGCACTACAGATTTACAGAGTCAGCTGATAATCAGAGAAAGGGTTTCGAGAGGCAAGGGGAAGACGAAGAGCCGTGAGAGAGGCCTGAGAAAACCCTACAAATGAGCTGCTATAAATACAAGCAGCAAAGCAAAGACTCACCCCAATAACCTGATGTGAATAATAAGGCCCATTACATGAGGAAAAGCCCAACTTAAAGATATAAAACAAACTGAGAAGGACAATGACCCGAAGTGGTATTCAGCCCACAATTACAATCAAATAATGGGAAGATATAAAACACTCTTATTATCAACAATCACCCTCTTGTTGCATACTTGAGCCATCATCATAAATTGAAGAAGAAAATCTCTGATTCATTATTCAGTTTCAATTGGGCGGGCATGTTAGCCGACTCCAAATTTGAGCAACGTCACCAAGTACTCGAACCTATTAGAAGCAAGCACTTTGGTTAATAAATCAGCAGGATTATGGATAGAATCAATCTTGGTTAAACAAACTTCCTTGTTTTGCACAACATCTCTAACATAGTGAAAACGCACGTCAATGTGCTTAGAGCGGTCATGAAAAGTTGGATCTTTGGCCAATGCAAGAGCACTCTGATTATCACAATGCAATTTAACAGAACAAGGACAACACGTTTCAGAAACCAAGCCTTTTAACCATACTGATTCTTTCACAGCTTCAGCCAAGGCAATATACTCAGCCTCGGTAGAAGATAGAGCAACAACACTCTGCAAAGTACACTTCCAACTCACAATATTTCCAAAGAGCAAGAAAACATACCCCGTTAGAGATCGTCGTTTATCAAGATCGGCAGCATAATCAGAATCCACAAACCCACAAATAATATCATCATCAAATTCAAAATCTCTAGAATATAATAGACCCTTAGATAAAGTGCCTTTAACATATCTCAAGATCCACTTTGATGTTTCCCAATGGGCTTTGCCCGGGTTGCTCATATATCGGCTTACCATGCTCATAGAATATGCTAAGTCAAGACGACAAGTAACCATGCTATACATAAGGCTACCAACTAAATTAGCATATGGGAACAATTTCATTTCATTAACGTCACTCAATTCAACAGGACATTGAGATGCAGAAAGTTTAAAATGTTGAGCCAATGGAGTTTTGATCGGTTTAGCATTCTCCATATTAAATTTCTTCACAATTTTGCTCAAGTAATCAAACTGAGATATAAACAAAGTATGTTGAATTCGGTCTCTAACCAATTCCATACCCAATATTTTCTTAGCAACTCCTAGTTCCTTCATTTCAAATTGACTACCCAATTGAGACTTAATTTTCTTTACTTCCAAAACAGAATTAGATGCAATAAGTATGTCATCCACATACAACAGAAGCAACACAAACACATTCTTTCCAACAAGCTTTTTATAAACACATGGATCATAAGAATTTCTTTTAAAACCAACAGAAGTGATAAACAAATCAAAGCATTTATTTCATTGCCTTGAAGACTGTTTTAAACCATATATGGACTTTTGCAAATGACAAACCATATCTTTTTTATCAAGTTCCTCATAACCGGGAGGTTGTTTCATATAGATATTTTCACCCAAGGTTCCATACAAGAAAGCAGTAGTAACATCCATTTGTTCAAGTTCTAAGTTGAATTTGACAACCATAGACAGAAGGACTCTAATAGAAGCATGTCTAACAACTGGAGAGAATACTTCATTATAATCAATCCCCTCCTCTTGTGTGAAACCTTTAGCCACAAGCCTAGCTTTGTATCTAGGTTCATTAAAGCCCTTAATACCCGGTTTAATTTTGAACAACCATTTACATGTTGGGTTTTATGCCCTAAAACTCGTAGATAGTGAATGAAACAAATTAATCGATCTCAATAAAGTGTTATTTGAGTAATTCAGTAATTTGGTTATTGAATAATCGAGTTTGCATTAATAAACCCTAAATCCAATAAACTAAGATCCAAGGTTGTTTAAATGAAACTTGGACTAGTATGTGTGAATATACGGGGATCAGTGTCCAAGTAACAACCTAAGAGGTCTATAGTATAGGGATAAGGCTAGGTACCTTATCCTGGTGACACTATGTGATACGGCCCACCTTGTATTCGATACAGATGCAATGATCCAAAGCATCCATGTAGGAGACATGCGGGTGGGGGTATCCTATGCAATGAGTTTGCATAAGACCAGACCGCGAAATAGTAACCACTAGTTGTAACGTCGTTAACTAGTTTAGGTTTCTATTTCAATAGGATGACCTAGATAACTCAATCTCAATCCTGAGTATGTTATGAACCCCTTTCAGGAGGGATTGTCCTTAGATTTGTATGGGTGAGAGTGGCCAGTTCGCCGACTCAATAAGCCTACCATTTCAAGGGCAAGACCGAATGGGGGCTGAGAACATAACAGTACAAGATGGAATTCACTCCTTCCCCTATTGGGGTAAGTAGATGTGTGTTCCCTTAAGAGCTGATTTCAGGGCTTGAACAAAGGCGCGCCATCTTCTCCTAACCCGAGAGGAACTCCTGTTTAGTGGTTGGACCCTAAACAACTTGTTCATTAGAGGACTCAGTAGTACTTAAGGAACCAGAGGTAACCCAGGGGTAAAACGGTAATTTGACCCAGCTGGTGTTACGAATACACGTGAAGGATTGACTTACTGCTTAGTCGATATCCATGGACACAGAAATATTCTATAGTGAGAAGAGTGCAGTTGTGGGTCTTTAGTGGAGTGACCCACAGTTAACGAATGTTGACTAAACTTGGTCAATGAGTTTGGCCAATTAGTCTTGTACCGTTGGAGCTTCTGATCTGTAGGTCCATTAGGTCCCACTGGTAGCTCGTAAAGAGACTTGAGGCAATTAAGTATAAATTGTAAATTGAAAGTGTTCAATTTATTTGAGGAATCATATAATGTATATTGATGCATTATAATATAAAGTTTATGAAACTTTATAATATAATTTTTGAATTAATTTCAAAAATTAATTCTTGGGAGAAAATATTTGAAAGAGTTCAAATAAATTTAATATGAATTACATTCATATTAATTTTAATTTTAATAAAATCCCTAAGATTAAATATATGATATTTAATTGGGTAAATTAATTAATTATGGAATTAATTAATTATTTATTAAAATTAGAGACTTTTTCCTATTAGGAAAGAAAATATTTGAAAGAGTTCAAATAAATTTAATATGAATTGGATTCATATTAATTTTAATTTTAATAAAATCCCTAATATTAAATAGGGAAAAATACACTTTTGGTCCCTGAGGTTTGGGTTAAGTGACACTTTGGTCCCTGAGTTTTCAAACTCAACAAAAATACCCCTAAGGTTTGAGATAAGGAGCACTTTGGTCCCTGCCGTCAAATTTTCTGTTAACTTTTAACGGTTGCTGACGTGGCTACAAAAGGTTGGTACTTTCACTCTCTATGTTCTGTCTTTTCTTAGAACATGCATGTTTTAGGAGCAAAATTGATGTAGTTAGGTGCTTCCGATCTTCAATTGCTTCCGCATGTGTTATATGAACACCTTCATCCATAGGCTTCAGTCTTACATCGTCAACCAAAAACAAAAAAGCTTGATCTTTCAAAAGTGAAAAACATCATCCCTCGACCCTGCAATACAAAGAACGATATGATTAACAACTACACTTTAATCAAATAAAATAAACAATTTTAGCTATATATCCCTCAACTTTTGATCAACAACTACTCTTTAACCAACTACATTTCAAATTTCTCCTACAATGTTTTTTATGAGGTGCTTGTATAAAGTTTTTCATTTTGAAAACTTTTTTGTCCATCCGAAGTAGGTGCCTAGCAAAAGGAAACCAATCTATACAAAATAGAAAATTCATATGAATGGAAAAAACAAAAGTAAAACACAACAAGCCAAGTGTGTCCCTAACTGAATGATACAAACTTAGGTACATGAATCCCTCACCCACCCCTCAACAACTTAACATGAATTTGAACCCCTACTTTAACTCTCACCCCCTTCACCACTAATCTCAAACTTAGCATAGAATTGTGGACTTAGCATCAAATGATTGAGAAAGAAAACAAAGAAAATCAGTTGCTACCACAACTGCAGGATAGGCACATGCAACGTTTCTCAACACTAATCCTTAAGCAACTAATTAAACAAACTTAGCTATATTTCTCTCACCCATTCCTCAACAACTTAACATGAATTCAAACGTGGAAAAAAACTTAGAAACATATATAGAAATGATAAATGAACAATAGTCACTCACACCTCACACCAATGCTTGAACTTAACTAATGTGAAAACTAACTTTACATCAAATAAGTTCACATGAATTTCATGAACCCTTCAATTTCCTCCCCTACTTCAACTCTCACCCCCCCCCCCCCCACCATTAATCTCAAACTTAATATAGAAAACAAACTCAATTGCTACCATAACTGCAGGATAGCCACATAGAACGTTTTTTTTCATTTAATTAAGAATGATATAAATATATTTATGTTGCTACCATAACTGTAGGATAGCAACATATACCTTCCACTCCAATGTTTATTACATAAAGGAGGAAGTTCATACCTATTTCAATGTCTCTCCTCCTTGTGATTGCATGAATTGTTGGATCATTCCTCTCAAGTTCTCCAACTCAGCTTTCGTTTCAAGTCTTGCACTCCTCTCTTCCTCAATCATTGCTTCGACCTTGTGAATCTTCGCTTCTGATTCCTGAAGTTGTGCCTGCAAAGATTCTATTTGCGTTGTTTGCTCACGTTCTCTCTGTGAGGATGCTTCATCAGATGAGGTTTTGTTCCGTGATGTAGGCTTTGGTCCCCAACCAAGCCCTTTAACATGGCCTGGTCGTTTTCCCAACACTTTCTCCAATATCTCCTCTCCTACGAGTGGTTCAGACCCTTCTGGAACAGGAGCATCTTGCAACACCAGCATCTGATTCTGCATTTATAATTGTCATAACCAATTGTGTAATTGCGGAGAAACGTATGTTTGACTTAAACTTGAAAGTAAATGTTGATAATAAGGGTGTTTTATATCTTCCCATTATTTGATTGTAATTGTGGGCTGAATACCACTTTAGGTCATTGTCCTTCTCAGTTTGTTTTATATCTTTGAGTTGGGCTTTTCCTCATGTAATGGGCCTTATTATTCACATCAAGTTATTGGGGTGAGTCTTTGCTTTGCTGCTTGTATTTATAGCAGCTCATTTGTAGGGTTTTCTCAGACCTCTCTCACGGCTCTTCGTCTTCCCCTTGCCTCTTGATACACTCTGTCTGATTATCAGCTTGCTCTGTAAATCTGTAGTGCATGCATAAAGATGAATAAGGAAATCTCTGATTCAAAGTGGATGTAGGCTAGTCCGAACCACTATAATCACGGTGTTGCTCTTCCTTTTCTTCTCTATTCTTTATGTTGCTTTTGTTTTGATTTACTTGATGCATTTGGGTATTTTGTTCGAGATTTGTACTATTTGCGGTTTGGGATTTTACAAATTGGTATCAGAGCTTTGGTTTTGAGTGGGATTGGTTTCTCGATTTGTGCCTCATGATTTTGTTATTTTTTTTCTTCCTCAGTTTGCTTTCGGGTTGCGTTTTTCTGTGGTCATTTTCGCATGGCTTCCAGATTTGAGTTAGACAAATTTGATGGTAGGGGGATTTCGGCCTTTGGAAGAAAAAGATGAAGGCATTGTTGGTTCAACAAAAGGTGGCGAGAGCCCTTGATGATCCAAGTAAGTTACCCACTACTATGACTGAGGATGAAAAACGTGAGATGTTTGAAATCGCTTACAGTACTGTTATTCTGTATTTGGCTGATAATGTGTTGTGAAGGGTCAGTAGCATTGATAATGTGTCTGAATTATGGACTACTCTTGATAATCTGTAAATGTCTAAGACTCTTAGTAATAAGATTTACCTTAAAGAAAGGCTGTTTGGGTATAAAATGGACTCGTCTAAGAACTTAGAGGAAAATCTTGATGAGTTTAATAAGATATGTATGGATCTAATAAATTTAGGAGAAAAATTGGATAGTGAGAACCAAGTTGTTATACTCCTTAATTCGTTGCCTGAAAAATATAAGGAGGTTAAAAGTGCTATTAAATATGGTAGGGATGCCTTAACCATTGATATTGTTCTTAGTTCATCAAGATCAAGAGAGCTTGAAATAAGAACTGAAAGAAAAGAATCTGAAGCACTTTTTACTAAAGGAAAACAGTCCAAGGGTCAAAGTTCTAAGCAACCTAAGAACACTTCTAAGTCTAATCCCAAGAACAATTCTAAAGATAAGATGACTTGTAATTACTGTCGTAAAGAAGGTCATACTAAGTATGATTGTCCTATACTTAGAAAGAAAGGGAAACTACTCGTTAGAAAAGAGAATAAAGTGTCTGCAAATGTGTTAGAAGGGTATGAATCAGCTGAGGTATTAATGGTTAGTAATGAATCCTATTTGAATGATGATTGGATTCTGGATTCTGGATGTACCTTTCATATGACGCCAAATAGACATTATTTCTCTGATTTTGATGCTTTGGATGGTGGTAAAGTCATTATGGGGAATGACCAGAGGTGTGAAATTAAAGGAATTGGTTCTTTTAAATTTGAAATGCTTGATGGTACTGCTATTATTTTGTCTTCTGTTCGGTATGTGCCTGGTTTGAAAAGAAATTTGATATCCTTGGGTACTTTAGATAAAGTTGGTCTCACTTATAAATCTGAAAATGGCATTTTGTTGGTAACTAGAGACTCATCTGTTAAACTGAAAGGTGTTTTGAAAAATGGTTTGTATGTTCTTGAGGGATATGCTATTGTTGGGAATGCTAATGTGGTGATAAATGATAATGATAAATCATCAAAGTTCTGGCATAAAAGAATGGCACATATCAGTAATAAAGGTCTTGATTGTGAAGGTGTTCATATAACACATGCGGAAGCAATTGAAGATCGGAAGCACCTAACTACATCAATTTTGGTCCTAAAGCATGCTTGTTCTAAGAATCCAGAAACAGAGAGAGTGAAAGTACCAACCTTTTTGTAGCTCAATTGGTGGACCTTCTTGGATTCTTTTCTTCTCCAATCTTCTTAGGACAACCCTTAGAGTCTTCCCTACTATCCTCCGGGCCAAGAAAGACTTGTGGGAGTCTATATAAGATAGGGAATGGGAAGGGAAAGCTTGAAGGATCAAGCTATGAAGAAGTATGAGAGATGAGAGAGTTTGAGTCTAAAATCCAGCAGCATAACATTAAGGAAAAAACTCTCTTGAGCTTTGAATCTGATTCAAGCTCTTTTAAAGACATTCTCCATGCAAGGAGTACCCTCAAGACACAAGACACATGGTAGTCTTGCAAGCCAAAGTGGATTCTAAGTGTCCATTACACAAGACATGCAACTATGCATGAGGTGAGTTGTTTTCCACTTTGTATCTTCATGCAAGAGTGGGAATCCAACTTAATCCACTATCTTCAACTTTGAAATCTTATTTCAAGCTTGCAATATAATGTTGATTTCAATTCCAAATTGAATTTAACATTAAGTAATTGATTTTGAGACATTTCAAAATGATTTCTTATGATTAATCCAATTAATCATACTAATCTTGTGCAATTCCTTATATATGATTCCTAATACATATATATTGTATTCAAAACACTTTTAAATACTTCATCTCTCATTTTCTAATTTAATTCATAATTACATTATTGTGTCAAACACAATTTACGATGATACCCTTTTTCCCGATTTTGAACGATTCAAAGCTTCGTATCTTTTGTTCTAGGCTTAATTCCGATATGAGCTAGTAGGGGGACCTAATGGACCTATAGATCATGGGCTCCAACGATTCGAGGCTAACTGACTAATCTCATTATCCAAGCTAGCCAACATTCGTTAACAATTGGGACACTCCACTATATCCCGATAGTTGCACTCCCCTCACTATAGATATATTTCTGTCCACTTGATTTAACCATGATTAGTAAGTCGATCCTTCACAGGTTGTTCGTAGCTATAGCTAGGTCAAAAAGCCATTTCACCCCTATAGTACTTCTAGTTCCTTAAGACCCACTGATCCTCTAATGAACAATTGGTTTATGGTCCAACCAATAAACCGAGTCCCTCTCCGGCCAATGAGAGGGTGGGATCCCTTTGTTCAAGCCCTGGAGTCAGCACTTAAGGGAACAACCTCTCTACTATCCCTAATTCGGGTAGGAGTGAATTCCTTCTTGCACGACTACGTCCCCAGCTATCTACCCGTTCCTATCCCTGAAATGTGAGGCTTATTGAGTCGGCGATACTGAGTCACTCTCACCTATGTAGATCTAAGGATAAGCCCGAATAAACAGGAGTTCATAGTTAGCTCAGGATTAAGATCGAGTTACCTAGGTCATCACATGAAATAGTCAGTCTCGTCAGTAAACAGTGTTATAAAGCGAGAGCGACTTATTTCTCGGTCCTGGTCTTATGCAAACTCATTGCATAGGACGCCCCCACTCGCATGTCTCTACATGGAAGATTTAGGATCACATCGTCTATACCAACTATAAAGTGGGTCGCGTCTCATAGTGTCCCCAGAATAAGGTATCCAACCATATTCCTATACTATAGACCATTTTGGCTATTACTCAAGCTTGATCCACTTTTATGTCTCTACATAAAGCTCAAGTGTTCATCCTATAGCCATGGATCTTAGTTTATTGGATTTGGGTTATTATAAGTGCAATTTACTTTATTCAGTATTGACTTTTACTGAATCAATCTCGATAACGCCTTATCGAATAAGTATATAATTCGTTTAACATTCACTATCTACGAGTTTTAGGACACCAATCCCAACAATGGACAATTGCAAGAATCACATATTTATCAACTTTATGTTTATCAACTTGACTTATGTAAGACTGAAGTTTATGTTTATGAACTTGACTTATGCACTTTGTACGTTGTAAGAACAAATATTTATAATATTTTGAATCAAATATTTATAATATTGTGAATCAAATAATTTTAATATTTCGAATCAGAATATTAATATTTCAATGAAAATAGCAACATCAATAACGTAAACATTTTCAGGAAAAAAAAATTATTTTCGAAATTTCGAAAGGAACTCCTGACCATTCGGCAAAGCGTCGGGAGTAAACCTAACTCCCGACGCCATTAGAAAACACGTCGGGCAGTGCGTTGAATGAATATCAGCCGGCGAAATTCATTGGCGTCGGGATATACAGCCACTGCCGACGCCATTACCAAATCGTCGACAAGCAAAGACTCTCGACGCTATTAAAGTAGCGTCGGTGGTTAGACCCTCTCCCGACGCTGTGTAAATGAGCGTTGGAAGTTTCCGCATCTGGTGTAGCGTCAGGAGTATCTCGAACTGTCGACGGTGAGATTTTTTAGCGTCGGGAGTTGAAGTCCCAACTAGGATCTGCCGACGTTGTTCTCGACGACACAAACTGCGTCGGGAGATGTTCTCCCGACGCTTTTTTGGACTTTTCCTGACGGTTTTTGGCGTCGGGAGAGACTGTTTTTCTTGTAGTGTATAAATATCCTTCCTCAACCTTGGAGAAGGGATTTGAAACCCTAACTTCCTGAACTCTTTCTTCTTCCTTACCTCACTACTTGTCATATTCTATCTTCTTGCTTGCTAACTTAAGCATCGAAGTCGGTGTGACAAGCACCACAAAAATGTGTAGTGTTCGCTTGTGTTGCAGGTCATGTCTTCTTCTTCTAGACAAATTCACTGTTGTTGCCACGTGAAGGTCAGATGAACCTCTTGTCTGAATTTTGGCATCAACACTTTGTTTTAAATTTAAATTTAAATTTTAGGATTTTGTAACTAAAATTGGTTGGATCATTATGTCGGAGCTTTGTTTCAACTTCATCCTTATTGTAAATTTTAGATTATTTTTAGATCAAACCTCACATTTTATCCCTAAATTATCTTTTGTTCACCCAATACTAATAAAAAAAAAAATGTTCTCTTTTTTTATTCAACTAAAAAAAAATAAAGAGGATATCATATATCCAATATGATAACGACTTATAACACTATGAACGGTTTGTAAAATTTAACAAAACTACAAATTGAAAAATGAAAATTTTAAAATCATATATCAACCAAATTAAAATTTAGCTCAAATACATCAAATTGAAACTAAATTTAAACCATATAGTCACATCTGGGAAATTTCAAAAAATCACATCCCCGATTTCAACCTTTTTGTTTCTTTAATTAATATTGAGATTTCAATTAGGTCAATTGAAATGTGGAAGTCTCAATTTGATGAAAATGTCGATGGAAATATTGATAAAATGTCGATGTCAACAGATATTTTAGAAAAATGTTTAAAACAAAAAAAAAATTCAAAAGTAATATTTAAAATAATAAATACATATTTTACATTTTTGAAATAAATCAAACTACTCATTTTTGATATTATCTCCATATTAACTACATTTCATGATTATTTTCTTTAAACTTTAACAATTATTTTACGATATGATGAAAATTATCAATTTATCCCTCCTGTTGAACCCATAAACATATGAAAATATCGATAGAAATATGAACATGTCGATAAAAATTTAATATATTGATCTATATTGGTTCAATTATTAATTTTTTATTATTCGAAACCAAGATTTTATCTGTCCTTTTTTTTTCGTTTCCTTTTTAATTATAATTCGAATATTTCGATTTGACTTTTGGACAAACCAATGTAAGCACGCTGTACCGTGGACCCTGCTCTGAAACGACAGGCACAGTTATGAATGGCAGATCCGTAAATACATCTCAAAGCCCAGTCCAATTATTGCACACAATAAAAATAAGAAAAAAAAATTGAATCTTATTTGGTCAAAATTCAAAATAATTTCATTTAGATCCCAACACTTTTAAAATGTTTATTTTATTTTTTAAAGATTTTAAAAATAACCATTTTGACCCTTGAATTGATAGACTATCTATTTTATTTTATTTTTTTTAACTTTTTCGTTGAGATTATAATATCTTAACTAACATGTTTGATTATGTTCACGTTTACATATTTATTTCACTCCTCGAACTTTAAAAAATGAACAATTTTTGTTCTGGTATATTATTTTATCTACTCATCCAATATTTGTCTCCAACATGTGTAATTTGAACATATTCTCACCTCAATAATATTAATATAGATACTCGAAGTCACGTTATCAATTTGTTAAAAAAAAAAAAGTTTAAAATCAAAATAATTATTTTTATAAATTTTATAGACTAAAAACCAAAATTAAAAAAAAAAAAAAAGTACAAAAACCAAAATTGATATTTTAAAAGCACATTAATTCAGAAAAATGTTTTAAAAGTTTTGAATCAAAATAGTTATTTAATTTTTCTACATTTTAGAAACTAAAAACAAAAATAAAACAAAATTAAAAGCTCAAAAACCAACTTTGATATTTTGAATGCTCATTAATTCAGAAAAATATTTTAAAAGTTTAGAAATAAAAATAACACAATAAAAAAGAAAATTATGAACAAAAAAAGTCTAAAATAAAATTAAAAGAAAAGGAAAAAGAAAAACTAGGCACTTTCAAAAGCAGGCGTCCTTCTCACCCAGCGCAACCTGGCAGTGTCCCTGCATCCGGGCTCTCCTCCTGCCACGTGCCCCAGTTCTACAAGTTGGCCGCCATTGTACGTACAGTTTCTGGCGGATGATTGAACAAGCCCTGCATCAACGTCTTTGTGAATCACAGACTAATAAGAGAGCGACACGTAACTGAGCAGAAGTGCTTTTCGTGCTCAGCTGTGTAACTGTAAACCGGCAGGCCATTGGGAAGTGCTTTCATTTTTCTGGAACAGATAGATTAAATGGAGTTGCGCTGGCGACACGTGGCAAACCGACCCCCCCGGGGCTGAGGCCTGAGTGTATTTTCTGGTTATTTCGCTGTAGCCAGCCACCGCCGCCGTAACTTCCGAGGTTCGTTGGAAATGTACAGTGAACAATCCCATGCAAAAAAATTTTAATAAAATTGAATTTTAGCGTAATTGATCAGCAAAAATCTACTTGATTTGACTGAAAGTTATTGTTGGTTTTAAATAATTTCTTTTTTTTTTTTTTTTTGTTTTATTGTCTGGATATAATGAAGAAAACCTTAAAAAATCATGTTTAAACAGGTGTTATAATTGCATCTCAAACTTTGATTACTCTTTTTTCATGTGTTGTTTCATTGAACTAATAATGAGATAACCAACCCCAAATCTTTTACATTATTTTTTTCTTCTTAAATCAAGGTATCCTAATTTAACATTGATTTGAAAACCAACTTTTTAATGGTTTATATTTATATTGTAGTTTTCAAAATTTATAGAGTTTTTAAACAATTGGACGGTGTATTATAACAATTCTATGGTTTTAGGGTTTGATTCCAACAATTGCTTTAGGGACGGTTTGTTTGTGTGTGTGTTTTTTTTTTTTTTCTTTTTGTATTATTGAAGGGTTTGATTGTAAAATTTCATAAGTTTAGGGGTGATTGATCAAATTGAAAGTTTGAAAGTGTGATTATAACAATTCCTTTAGTTCACATGTGGATTTTAAGGTGGTTTGTGTTTTTTGCAATATTTGAGGGGCTTAATTGTAAAATTTCGTAAGTTTATGAGTGATTAATCAAATTGAAAGTTTGAGGGCATGATTGCAAGAACCTCTATGGTTCATGTGTTTATTTCGCAAGTTTTCCAATGTAAATCAATCCATATATTTTAGGTAATTCTCAATTTTGTTATTAATCAATTTTTTAAATGCTCAATTTAATTATTCTTAGTGTATCAAAAATTTTCAATTAAGTCACTAAAAAATCAATAACTTGTTAGCAAAAAGCTAATGACTAAGTCAATACGAGCATAGTTCATTGGATATTAGGTATCAATCATCATCCAAAATGTGATTGTTCGATCCTCGATCCACTGTTACATTGTTGAACTAAAATAACTAATGAGTAAGTTAGACTCTCTGTTTGATAACCATTTGGATTTTAGTTTTTTTCTTTTGAAAATCAAACTTATAAACACTACTTCTACGCATAAGTTTCTTTGTTTGTTATCTACCTGTTTCCAATGTTTCAAAAACCAACCTAAGTTTTGAATTATTTTTATTTTTATTTTTTTGAAATTTTGCTAAGAACTCAAATATTTCATTGAGAAGAAAATTGGAAGAAGAAAATATATAATTTTCAAAAACCAAATGATTATAAAATCGGAACAGTAGTGTTTGGACAAACCAATTGAACATGTTTGCTTGAAATGAATAGATTTGATGTACTAATAGGTGAGTTAGATTTTGCTGATAGGTAGGTTCGACTTCACATGTCAAATAACATCCAAGTGATACTTCCATGTGTTTAAGTATATTAGTAAAATGAAATTTTAATTAGTCATCAGTTTTTTTTTACTATACAAAATGACCTATTGAATTTTTTTTCAAACATATTAAGCATTTTAAAAGAGTAAAAATCAATTTCAGAATTACCTCAAAGATTAAGAAATATTTTGTATATTTTGCATTTTATTAAAATCTCTAAATTGAAGTAAATGTTTATAATATTGGTTTAAATTTCTTTTTTTTTTTAACAATATGTGGGGTAGGGGGATTCGAACCATAGACCTCATGGTCATTAGTACAACTTTATGTCAGTTCAATCATGCTCTTGCTGTTTGGTTTAAATTTCATTTCAGTTCATGAATTTTCATGTTTATTTATTTTAGGTCTTTTAAAACTTTTGAAATGTCAAATTTAACTTCTAACAACTAATCATAGTCTTAATAATGTTATTCTACCATTCAATACTTCCTTTAACTAACCTAGATATTATTTTTTTTTAGTACATCTACATTTGGGGTGGGGGATTTGAACACCTCTTAGTCGATGATACATGCCAATTACCGTTGCTCGCTTTGACAACTGACCTATATAATTTTAATACATGTTTGGATCATTACATTAATACACACATTTGAGAATATGTTATCATCTATTTAAACAACAAACTAAAAATAAATACTCAAACATGCAGTTATAAACCTCACAAACTAAATCAAAATGAACTTTGATAATTTAAGTCTTGTTTGATAATCATTTAAGCCCCGTTTGATAACTATTTCGTTTTTTGTTTTTGGTTTTTAAGCTTATAAATACTACTTCTAACTCTTAAGTTTCTTTGTTTTTCTATCTACCTTTTTCTCATGTTTTAAAAAAAATCAAGCCAATTTTTGAAAACTAAAAAAAATAGTTTTCAAAAACTTGTTTTTGTTTTTAGAATTTGGTTAGGAATTCAAGTATGTCTTTAACAAAAATTAAAACCATAATAAGGAAATTTAAAGAAAACAAGCCTAATTTTCAAGAACCAAAAACCAAAAACAAAAAACTATGGCCCCGTTTGATAACCATTTGGGCCTCGTTTGATAACCATTTGTGTTTTTGTTTTTGGTTTTTGAAAATTATGTTTATGCACACATACTTCCACCTATAAGTTTCTTGGTTTTAGTATCAATCATCTACTTTGTTTTCAAAAACCAAGTCCAATTTTGGAAACAAAAAAAAGTAGTTTTCAATAACTTGTTTTTGTTTTTAAAATTTGGCTAGGAATTCAAATGCAACCTTAACTAGAATGAAAGTCATGATAAGGAATTTAGGAGAAAACAAGCATAATTTTCAAAAACAAAAAACCAAATGGTTATCAAATGAGACCTTGGTTTTTGGTTTTTGAAACTTAAGCCTAAAAACACTATTTCTACCTTTTAAGTTTCTTGGTTTTGTTATCTACCTTCTTCCATGTTTTAAAAAACAAGTCAAATTTTGAATACTAGGCTTAAAAAAACTACTTTCATCTATAAGTTTTCTATATATATATATTTTTTTTGTTAGAAAATGGATACTTTATTAAGATGTGTAAGAGAAACATAAAGGGAGGAGTTTCACGAAAGTCTTCCATTTCAGAGATATAGAAGAAACATCATATATTTTTTAAACCAAGTCAAGTTTTGAAAACTAAAAAAAAGTAGTTTTCAAAAACTTTGTTTTTGTTTTTGAAATTTAGTTAAGAATTCAAATGTATCTTTAACAAAGTTGAAAACCATTGTAAGGAAAAAACTATTTCCTTTTTATTTTTCTTTTTTATTTAAAAAAAAACAGTGTTGTTTGGTAACTAATATTTGTTTTTTTTTTTTTAACATTTTTAAAATTATAGGCAAATTTAAAATATATATATATATATATATATATATATATATATATATATATATATAGTTTTTAAACATAAATTTATATTTTTCAGAAACTCATTTTTCTTCTAATGCCCATTCCTCTTTTACATATCTTTCTCTATTTTTTCCTCTCTAAAAGGTTTTTCTCTCTTAATTTCTTTCAACAAAGTTTCTCCCTCTATAATATTTTATCTCAATATAATTTTTTTATTTCTCTCTTTCTAACAAATTCATTCTACCTAGCTTCTTTTTCTCTAATAGTTTTCCTTTATTTAACTTTCCTATCTAATTTCTCTTCTAACTTTATCTCTCTAATTTCCATCTCTAAAAATCAAATACTTTCTTTTTCCTAAAATTTTTTCTCTTGAACTTATATATCCATAATCCATAATATATTAAAAAGCAAGGATCCGTGAAAAACATTTTTAGACTAAAATACCTCGGTAAATTTAAGATAATTACTTTAGTTATCTATAATATATTAAAAAGCAAGGATCCGTGAAAAACATTTTTAGACTAAAATACCCCTGTAAATTTAAGATAATTACTTTAGTTAAAATCTAATTATTTTAATTGAAAAATTAAAAGATACAAAAATTAAAATGTCTGTAATCCGTAAAAAATTGGAAAACGAATTTAAAATCTTGAAAAATATATTTTCCTATCAAAATCTAATTAATTATTGGGAAAAATACACTTTTAGTCCCTGAGGTTTGAGTTAGGTTTCATTTTGGTCCCTGAGTTTTCAAATTCAACAATTTAGTCCCTGAGGTTTGAGATAAGGAACAATTTGGTTCCTACCATCCATTTTACCGTTAAATCTAACCGACTACTGATGTGGCACTTTTATTTTAATTAAAAAAATTAATTTTTAATTTTTTAAAATAAAAATATATTAAAATAATTAAAATATTATTATTTTTAATTTATTTTATTTCTTTTCTCTCTCCCACCTCTTCTTCTTTCTCCCCTCCTTCTACTATTGCTTCTTCTTCAACAATATTCCATCCATGGCCGGCGGCCGGCGACCGGCGACCACCGCTCGCCGGCGATATTTTTTTTTCTTCTTCTTCTTCTCTTCTCCCTTTCTTTTCCCTCATTCTTCAGTTTTTTTTTTCTTTTTTTAAAAAAATAAACCGAGGGAGGGCTCCCTCCTTCCTCGGTTTTTCGCCGGAAAAATGGGGAGGGAGTTCCCTCTCCATTTTTCGTCGAAAAAATCGGGGTTCGAACGGTGAGGCTTCGAACAGATCTAAAACACGGCACTCTGGGCTTCGAACGACGGGGCTTCGACGATTGAAGGCGCATCTGGGCTTGAACGGCGGGCTTCGACGACTGAAGACGCATTTGGGCTACGTACGAACAGATCTGAACATCGACGCTCGCGTGGATCTGAAACCGGCTGAAAAAAACAAAGAACGAGAGAGAGAGAGGGAGGGAGGTGTGGGTTCGCGTGGGTTCGTCGACGTTCGTGTGGGTTTCAAGACCGGTCGAAAAACACACAGACGAGGGGGGAGAAGTGGGTTCGCCGGCGTTCGTGTGGGTTTGTCGAGGATAGCGTGGGTTTCATGACCGCCCGGAAAACACACAGACGAGGGGCTTAAACGCCGGGACTTCGACGACTGAATACACAGAGACGAGCGGAAGAAAAGAAGGAGAAAAAGAAAGGAAAAAAAATGTCCGCCGTCGGTTGGTGACGGTGGCCGGCGACGGCACCGGTGCGGTGGCTGGAAGAAGAAGTTGTCGCCGGTGGCAAGAAGTTAAAGAAGGAGAAGAATAAGGTGGGAGAAATAAATTAATAAAAAATAATATTATTTTTATTATTTTAATGTATTTATATTTAAAAATTTTCAAAAATATTTTTTTAAATAAAAAGATAATTACACGTCAGCAAACCGTCATTTTTTAACGGAAAAATGGATGGAGGGACTAAAATGCAACTAAAACCAAACCTCAGGGACCAAATTGTTGAGTTTGAAAACTCAGGGACCAAAATGAAACCTAACTCAAACCTCAGGGACTAAAAGTGTATTTTTCCCTTAATTATTCAATTATTCAAAATTAAAAATCTAATTAAATATTCAATTATTCAAAATCTAATGTAATACATGAAAAAGTAATGTTGAATTTCCGTTTCTAAGATAGGGTGAGGGATTGGAATTTTATTTTTACTTAATTATTCAATTATTCAAAATTTAATTATTCAAAACAAATTTGAATCAAACTAAAACGATGGAAGGAGGTTGAATTGGTGATAGAGAGAAATTGGATTTTTATTTACTAATTATTCAAAATCTAAATTAGTTTTCAATTTTTAAATCAAATTTGAATCAAATTTTGTAATTTAATAAAATTCAAAAGAAGATGCGATTTGATCCAAAAATCTAATCAAATTATAATTTGAATCTATATTCCCTCTGTAAATTTTCCATCTTCTCTCATTCATTTTCACATAAAAAAAACTATTCATCTCCTCCATTCTTCTTTACGGGTACCTTAAATTATAATTATAACGTTTTTGTTTAATTTTATCAATTTAATTAGAAAAACATCATTCTCAAATACTATTATATGTTATAGACCGATTTTAATTTCTTTTTTCCCTTAAAATTTATTTTCTAGGTCTAAAATTAGTTATCCCCTCTAATTGTACATCTTTATTTTAGTTTTTTTGTTATAATTTGATTGTAAATGTGTTCGCATCAAGTTGTCGAGTAAATAAAACACCATGATCCTGCAAACACACATTGAGTTTAGGAAAGTCGAATTACATGTAAAATTGTCCATTCAACTGTTATTTCTGTTTTATCAAATGAAATATGAAATTCTAATCACAAAAATTTGAAAATCTTTACAGTTGAGAAGTTATATTTATTTGATGTAATTTTCATATACATAAAATCAGACACCAAAAAGGCATATAGGTTGTTCTTTTGTTTCACAATATGTGTACTAGAATGCTCCTAAAAAAAATATGTGTACTAGAATGATTTTGATTTATTGATAGATAATTTATTGGTTATGAGAAGGATTTTGATTTTGTTAATTTAGAATCAAACATGATAATTTTATTCAAGATGAGGGCATCATCTTTTCGGGGACAAAGAGCAATTTGATGAGTTTAATTAGGTTTAAAAGTAGTCATCCCCTCCAACTCTTCATATATGTTATAATTATTGGGGATGTAACTTAGATAAATTCCATTTCTATTTTCCTTTCTAAATGTCATGAAAATTTATATATATATATATATATATATATATATATATATATATATATATATATATATATATATTTTGGGTTAATTAGATAGTTATTATATTTTTAAAAAGAAATTTGGAAAAATGGATCCATTGTTTGAAAAGATTTTAGAAAATCAAGCTATTTAGTTGGCTTTATTAAAATTGCGGATTTAGAGGATTTTGGATTATTTTTTAAATATTTTTGAAAGATTATCGGTAATTCAAGTTATGTATTTTTTTTTCTCTTTTATTTTTTTAAAATATTTTCTTCTTTAATTTTTCACGTCTCTTGGAAGATTTATTATTTATTTTATTATTATTTTTCTTTTACTTTTTCGGTATTCTTCTTTAATTTTTAATTTATGTTTTTTAATTTATGATTTTGTTTTAAAAAACAATAAATACATAATATTTAAAAAATCTTATCTTTAATTTAATGCTTTGTTTTTTTCAAAAAGGTATTAAGTGTTTTTTTTTCCTAAAAGTTGATGTACCTAAAATTCTTTGCTTAAAAATTCTATGAATTTATAAGTTGTGGTATTGTTAGACTCCATATTTTTGTTTGACTATTTTGATTTTACTTGTTTTATTTTATTTAATTTTGAGTCTACCAATTTTACAAGTTTGTATTTTGTTTAAGATAAATTACTAAGTAAATTTACTAAAAAAAATTAATTACAATAATTTAATTCAATTGCACAAAAAAATATTGGGATTATTGTGTAATTTATTTCTAAATTGGCCAATGTAATTATAGAATGAAACTGTTGTAATTAAATTTTGTCTAAACTCACTTAATAATTTATTTTAAAGAACAAACACTATCAAAATTAAATAAAACAAAATAAGTAAAATCAAAATAATCAAGCAAAAATATGAAATCTAACTTAGGTTTTAAAATTGGGGGTTTTGCACAGATAGCAAAAACCGGCAAAATAATTGCAAAATTAGCAAAAAAAATAAAATTATTTGCTGAAATAGCAAAAAATACGTTAAATTACAAAAATACTCTTAGTATCTCCATAGTCTATCAGTCCCTATTATTGATAGTCACTAATAGACTTCGATTAATCAGAGTCTATCAATGATAAATACTGATAGACTTTGATGATAAGTTTCAATTAATCGGAGTCTATTAGTGATAGACACTGATAGACTTTGATGATCATAATCTATAAGTTTTTATCGTGTTTAATTCAAGCCTATCAGTGATTGTCGCTGATAGAAAACAATTTAATTCAAGGCTATCAATTTCTATCCATCAGTTTAATTTAAGTCTATCAGTGATAATCACTAATAGAAAATCGTTTAATTCAAGGTTATCAGTTTTTGTCACGGATAGAAATCAATTTAATTCAAGACTATTAGTTTCTATCACTGGTAGAAACCAATTTATTTGAAGTTTATCAGTTTCTATCAGAAATCAATTTAATTAAAGTTTATTGACTTGTATCACGGATGGAAATTAGTTTAATTCAAATCTATCATTTTCTATCGATGATAAAAATCAGTTAATTGAAGTCTATCAGTTTCTATCTCGGATAGAAATCAGCTAATTATCAATTAATTGAAGTCTACCAATGATTGTTATTGATAGAAATAAATTTAATTGAAATCTATCAGTAAAGTACTTTGCATTGCAATCATCTCGGTAGTTAGAAACTCATCCAAAATTATTATACTACAATCATAAATTGAACAAAAAAATTTAAGTCTCTTGTGGTAATTAGAACATAAAATCCAAAAATAACCATTACGAACAAGCGACTCTCAAGCAACAATATAATTTTTAAAGCCTAGCACACAAGCTCCGTGACCACCACCATAAAATTGCTATTCTTGTATTCTTTGTATTTCATTATCTATCAATTATAGCCCTGATAGACTTCGACCGGTGATAGTCAGTGATGGACTACGATTAACCGGAGTATATCAGTGATATACTTTGATATACCTATACAAACACACCAAAATTGCTATTTTTGTATTCTTGGCATTCTTGAAAAAAGCATATTAATCACAAAAGAACTCCACCCTCATAAATGCACAAAAAAAAAAGTAGAAGAAATCGTATACACAGGCTCATAAGTGCAAAAAAAAAAAAAAAAATCAAAATCATATACACTAGAAATGAGGGAAGAAAGGGTAAATGAGAAGGGAGAGAAAAAGAAGGGTAAAATGGGAATATCTAATTTTTTTTGCCATATTTGCAATTCTTTTTATTTGGTGCTAAATTTGCTATTATACATAATTAATTTGCCACCCATTGCAATTACTCTTTAAAATTCATAATTAAAACTAAAGAAAAATTTTATGACTACAACTTATATAATTATAGAATTTTCAAAAAATTTTAGGTATATCAACTTTTAGAAAGAAAAAAAAAACATGTAATACATTTTTTCAGAGAGCAGTGCATTAAAGATGAGATAAATTTTTTGAAATGTTAATATATTTATCATTTTTCTAAAATAAAATCATAGATTAAAAAGCAGAAATTAAAATTTAACGAAGAATATGAAAACGAAAAAATAAAAAAATTAAACAAAAAGATAAAAATAAATAAATAAAATAAATAAAGAATAAATATGCCAATAGAAATTAAAAATTAAATAAGAAAATGTAAATAAAAAATTAAAAAAAAAATAAAGAAAGAAAAACATAACTTGAATCTGCCACACGTGATTGTCATTTAAAAGAATATTTAAAAAAATCATGAATGCGTGAGATGTGGATTCATTTTGCACACAAGAATTGTAATATAAGCCAACGAATCAGCTTGGTTTTCCAAAATCTTTTCCAATGCATATGTTTTTCCAAATTTCTTTTTAAAAATATACAATAACTATCTAATTAACCCACACTCTTTACTTTCAGATAATTTTTTATCTTTTTTTTTTATTTAGATGACAACACAGGCTAATCTTCATTTTTTTTATTTTTATTTTTTTTTTAATTTTGAAATGTTGTTGAATGATAAACAAGTAGAAACTCATATAGGTTAATAGAGATATATTACTTATGTTAGCATTATCATACTATTTACTAATATTGATTTCATATTATAGATGTGGTGGGTGAAGTAATCCAAGTTAAGTCGATATATCGCTAAGAAGGAACTAATGTCAATCATTTAAAAAAGAGAGATTATGTTATGGACAATAAGTACATATCAAAATATGAATTTCAACGATTGTTCAAATTAACTTCTATATATCAATGTCTTAAACTGTGGTTTTGATATGTACAGGTTCAATACGATGAATACACTAATGGGACAATGGGACAATTCTTTTAACAAATGTGAAGATTATTGCATTTAATATTTGGTTTTACAAAGACTAAATTCTAAAAAGGTTATTTAAAAAAAAATCTGAAAAAGAAGCTTTAATATGGAGTATAATAGTATCAGAAATAAATAGAAATAATTCAACAAAATTAAATAAATTTTAAAAGTCACTTAAACATTCAAAATCAATTTTCTTTTTAGAAAAACGATTTTCATTAAAACTTTATTGAAAATATCTACACCGTGATTTCCTTATATTTTTATATTGTTGTGCTTTAAATTAATTTTTTTTAAAAATAATTTTGAGATTCTAAAACCAATTTTTTATATTCATATTAATATTATATCTAAACTATTTTCAAGTTATTATTATATCTTAATAGTTAAATTAATATTAATTAAAAATATATAATATAAAACATTTAAAATGATATGATAGTTTATGTTTATTTGACTAAAATGTGTAAACACCATCATTTACATGTCATGTTTAAGAACTATGTAAATGTAAATTATTAAAGCAGATAAAAAAATAATAAAAATACATTGTTTTAGTTTAAATATAATTTCCTTGAAACATACAAACCTTTGGGAAAAAAATGCATCAATTAAGAATAGATCACTTTCTCCCATTGCCACTTTATTCTGGAAACGAAATAAAGTACGACACTATATTTCCTAATTTATCTAAACCTACATACTTCTGGAAACGAAATTGGAACACTGTAAAATTTGTGGTTTGGATGGGTTATAAAACGAACACCGATCAACAAATAAATAAATAAAATATAATGTAAATAAACCAAAATTGAGGTGCAACATACAAATACAACTAAAGAGATAGTGTTGAACTAAACAAGATAGATAATTACTCAACTTTTTCAAGGTTGGAGTTAAATAGAGTAAAATTGGAGAGGAGCGAGAGAGAGAGTGAACGAGGAGAGAAAGAGAAAGTAGAGAAAGAGTGTGTGATTGAAAACAGGGAGAAAGGTAGGAAGTAGTCCGATTGGACAAAGGATAAAGAGAGAATGAGAGAGAATGAGAAATTGGCTAAAATAGATCAAATTTTTATATTTTGATTGTTTGAGTGTTTAATTTTAAATTTTATCACATAGTTTGAGGGTTTAATTTTTATAAAGAAGTTTGGACTTTATAAACCAATTTCTTTAACATGTATTATTTTTTATTATTATTTAGCATAATTATTGTTACTCCATTGGCTATGATAAGTTACATATATATTATATTTATATTAAAATTAGTCATATTAGAAAACAAAAAAAATCATCATAGAAGTAGAAAAAACAAAACTAATATAAGAATGTATATAAAATCTTAATTAATTTTAAATTAACCTTACTTCATAATAACTTAGTCAAATTATACACGTGCATCGCACGTGGTAAAAACCTAGTTTCTAAAAATTTCCCATAACATTTCTCTACCTAATAAACATATCTCTAACTTTGTTTTTTTTTTTTTTTTTTTTTGAAAAGTCCTCTAACTTCTCTTTTGAAAAAATAAATCCATAAATTTTCTCTCGCTACAAATTTTCTTGATTTTTCTAGTTTATTCTTATTTCTTTAATATATGTTTTGCTCTTAACCTTACTATTTCTCTAAAAGTTCTCCTTTTATTTATTTTTTATCTCTAAAATTTATCTCTTCTACTCTAACATTTTTTCTTTCTTCCCTAACTAATATATTTTGTAAGTTTAACTAATATTCTCTCTCTAAATATTTTCTTTCATGTTTCTAAATTTATTGTGTTTAATTTTTCTCTAAAAAAGATTTATATTCATGTCTCTAAATTTTTGTTTCAATGTCTTCACACATTTTTTTTCTCTAAAACATTTTTTCATCTCTCTAATTTTTTTAAAAAACTGAAAACAAAAAACAGTTATAAAACAAGTTTTCATATACAAGAAAAGACCCAATGTGAACAGATAGCAAAACATAATTATCAAACATATATGGTTTTTGTTTTCAAAAAACATAAAATAAAAAAATAAAAATAAAAAATCTGAAATAGTTATCAAATGTGACCTAAATGGTTATCTAACGAGGTCTATTGATGAGAATATATTTTGAAAGTTGAATAACATAAGTAATTTTTTTTAGTTGAATAAATTATGAGTGAGGATTTGAAACTCTAATTGGTTGTAGAGACGACTTATGTTTTAACTCATTCAATTATCAATATTATAACAGTTAAAGAATGTTTAAATTAATATAATTTTCGTCTCTATATTTTAGATTTATGTTCCATTTTAGTCTCGATACTTTCAAATCTAATTTCAGTCTGATCTGTAATTTCAAGAAAGTTAAAAATTGGTTCCTACCATAAGTTTAAAGTTTTTTTTTTTCTTTTTATTGAAATCGGTTAAATGATAATACTAATTTTTATACCAGAAAATATCCAATGTGAACACATTTCTAAAATATATATAAGGAAGGTTAATAAATATTTTTTTTAAAAAAAGAAAATTAACAATAAATTCACCCTAGGACCGATTTTAAATTTTATTGAAAGTACAAAACTAAAATTATATACACTAAAATGTAACCAAAAAAAAACCCAAAGTAAATGCGCGATTTACCCTAATTAAAGATCTTATGATATTAATTATTTGAACTAAAAATATAATTTATATAATTTTTTTTTCTTTTAATTTTATCTTGCAATTTTTGAGCATCCATGGATGTCAAATCATTTAGCCAGATGATGTGCTTTTTTTTTTTTTTTTTTTTTTTTTTTTTTTTTTTAAAAGAGTAAGATGATGTGTTGATTGCAAAAGTAGTGTTTTCTAGTTATTTTGTCTGCAAATTATTTACCTGTCTTTTCAACTTTCTTTTAATAAAGAACATAACATTTATTATTATTATTTTTTTTTTGTTGTGGATTTTTCAATTATAGTTAAAAAATAAATAACATATCATTTCCGTTTTACAATAATTAATAGCAATTGGAGGTTACAAATTACTGGAAGTGTTTTTTTTCTAATCAAGCTTATTTGCTTATAAAATCTTATAATCTGTTTTTTAAAATAATAGTCAGATTGTAAAAATGGAAATAGTTTTAAGAGAAATCCCCTTAGCTTTATTTTTAAAAAATATTACAAATAATTAAGACAATGGAAATATTGCTATAAAAAAAATAAAAATTTAACAATAAAAACAAAAAACAAAATCGCTATCGAGTGAAAATTTCAAGTGATCTTTCTATTGACTTTACTCGACATGTATAATTTGGTTAGGTTTGTACTAGAACCTAGACTTTATATCATTTCTTTATCCCTCCCATAATACATAGTGTGTAGCTAGGGTTTTCATTTTTAGCCACACAAAAGGGATCATTCATAAATTTCCCATTTCCCATATTTCAAGGTAACAATGTTCAACCCTACTTAATTAATCATTTGGGAATTCTCTCAACCACCCTTTTTATGATTTTTTTTTTTTTTAAGTTAGAAATAAGGATAGCCTAAATACTATTTCAAAAATATAGTAGTCTTTGAAATTATCTTTTTTTTTTTAAAAAAAAAAATCTCATAATATATAAGGTCAACAACCATCCAACAGGCATTTTTTTTTTTTTTTTTTAATTTTAATTTTCCATCCATCTGAACCATTTCATATTTCATTGAATAAAACACCATCAAATTAGTTTTTTAAGTACCATATGGTTATCAAATAACTTTTTTTTAAAGAAGAAATATAGGTTAAATTCCATTTTCAATATTTTAACTTTGAAATTTGTGTCGAGTAATAAGTCCGTGAACACTAAAAAGTGTTTATTGGTAGGGAAAATTTCTAGTACTACGGTAGTATGAAAAATTACTACCTCCATTCATTGTTTGCCATGTAAGGAATATTTAATAATGGTGTGAGACCCATACAATAAAATATTACATCATTAAATGCTCATTAAATGACGTGTCAAATGCTGAATGGAGGGAGTAGGTACTACCGTAGTACTAGAAATTTTCCCTTATTGGTAGATCCCTGAGCTTTTAATTTTGTGTGCAACAGCTCTCTAAAATTTTTAAAATGTCTAATAAATCTCTAAGCTTTTGATTTTGTATTAATAAAAGTTCATAATCTTTCATTTTTGTGTCCGATAAATCTTTGACCTACTTAACATTTTTTTAAAAACCCACGAACCTATTGGACTCAATATTGGAAGTTTAATGTCATATTAGGGGAAAAAATCAATTTGATGTCTAATAGATTCGTTAATTTTCTAAAAAAATATATTGAATATGTCAATGACTTATTAGATTCAAAATTGAAAGTTTGAAGACTTATTCGACATTTTAAATGTTGTTTAGGGACCCATTAGACTCAAAATCTATTAGATACTTTTTAAAGCTGAATGTAAGGGAGTAGACTTTTAATATAATGTGACCAAAATATTTTATACTTATATTTACATACCAGCTTTTTACCTGTTTTAGAATATGGTGCTATCAACCTACCTATTTAAAATTGGCTAATTTTTGTTTGTAATTGACGAGATTAACCTTATCCCACCAACCACTGATTTTCAAGTATTGGTTATTTGGTCAAAAACAAAGGTCAGCAGTCCTCCTTTTCAGAAGCAAATATGTAATTTTTAGTATCCTAACAAAAATGACAAATCTCAAACAATTTGTAGAAAGGAAAAGTTTCTCTTGCACTCTTTATACTTCTTTCTCATCTCCTTCACACACTAAATAACAATTCTAGTAAACTTTCTCTTCCTTTAATTAATGCATTCTCTCTCTCTCTCTCTCTAGAACTTTTTATTTATTTTTCAATTATAATATATGTTATGTTATTTTAATTGATATTTGACTATGGAGCTAGGTAACTATATGGTTTTCATTCAATTAATTGTCGTACTACCTAAATAATTGTCATTTTCGAGTCATTGCGTGTCTCTATGATATTTGATTGTTTGAATAGGAATATTAATGAACATAATTGGAGATGTTAATTCATCTTGATTAGACTTATTTGTTTATCAAAGTTTTTGTTTTCTCATAAATGCACCAAAAAGAATTAATTGGTTAATTAGAAAGAGAGAAATTTTGAACTTCTAAAATGAATTATCAAATCTGTTCAAACTCCCATTATTTGCCATTAATAACTATGTTATATTATAAATTTAATACCTACAGTTTTATCATAGTTTCAATTTGTTCCTCGTAGGTTATTATATCAAAACTTCTTCTCAAAATAAAATAAAACCTCACTAAATCATCTTTCATCGCTACATTGACACATTTTTTTTTTTTTTTTTATCTAGCAATAAGTTTGATGTAATCTATTTGTTAAACCATATTGGTTGACTATTTATGATTAAGAGCTGAGTAAAAAATAAATGGAAGAATTTTTTGACAATTTAAAAATGATTGATGATGTTATAGGTAATTTTGGATATGTACAAGGAGCTGACGAGGACAACCCAACATGAGTCCAGAAATAAGATCGAAAAATGGACTCTGGAGGCGAAACGGGCAAAAAGGTTGGGTCAAGGTCGGAGGGATCGGACCTTGGCCCGACCCATATGGTCGGCCACGACCTTCTACCTTCGTTTGGTCTCTAGTGTCCCCGACTGCCACGGTTCCACTTGGTTCAACCCAAATCACCTCCGAATGCTTAAAACCATACAGCAAGAATAAGTATTTAAACCATTTTGTCGTCACTGAAGAAAGGATCTCGAACTCTATTCTCTACTTTCTCCTCTTGCTCTCTTGCTCTCCTCCTTTCGCTTTCTGACTTAAGCACCATCACATTGGTGTGCAGGTTTTTCTGTCTTGCAGGTCACGTCTTCCTCCTCTCAAACAAATTTACTGTTGGTGACACGTGAATGTCAAGTCCTGTCCAGATTTTGCCATGAGATCTAACCAAATTACCATAAATCAAACTGAAATTAAACTCTTTCAAACAAACAAACCAAAATTGTAATTTGGCTAATAAAAAGCTATGGCCAACTCTTTCAAACATGATTAGGGTTTGTTTATGATTTTAATATGAAGACAACGTTGTTATTATTATGATATTACCATGACATATGAAAATATTCAAATAATTTAAAAAATGTTGAAGTGTCTAAATCCAATAAGAAAATGACACGTGGAGATCCGTTTTAAGGTTATGACGACGTTCTGATCGATCTGTGACCGGCTTTAAGCTGATATACAAGAATCTGAGAACCAAATGGGAAGTTCAAAGTTGCACAAGCCAACCCGAGGCGCGTGGCGAATGAAAACCCCCCACGTGGATATGAGGATAAAAATATCGTGAGGTCCTCAAGTATAGCGGAGGCGTGTAGCAGAGACGGTGAAAAGGCGCGTGGGGGAAGAAACATAAAAGATAAAAAGCAAAAAAAAACCAGGCTGTTTTATATGAAACTAGAAAGAAGAAGAAGAGCCCTAAGCCTGAGTTCATATTGTTATTTCTGGGTGTGAGGATTGGGAAGCCAGAGAGAAGAAGAAGAAGAAGAAGAAGAAAGAGGAGAGAAAAAAAAATTATAATTTTTGTTTCTGAAAGATGTCACTATTTCTCTCTCACTAGGGTTTTTTTTTTTTTTTTTTTTTTGGATTTTTGAATTATCCCAAAAAGAGAGTGTTTATTTTTCACAAAATAAGGTAGAGTTGGAGGGTAGCAAGAGAGGAGGAGGAGAAGAAGAAGGAGGGAAAAAACAGGAAATCAAAAGGGGAGGGGAGATTTTGGGTAAAAAAAATTGAAAGAGTTGTTAAAAAGAAAAGAAGAGATCAGAAAGAAATGGGAAGAGGAAGAGTGGAATTGAAGAGAATAGAGAACAAGATAAACAGGCAAGTGACATTTGCAAAGAGAAGAAATGGACTGTTGAAGAAAGCTTATGAGCTTTCTGTGCTTTGTGATGCTGAAGTTGCTCTCATCATCTTCTCTAATCGTGGCAAGCTCTATGAGTTCTGTAGTACTTCCAAGTATTATTTCTCAATCTCAATCTCAATCTCAATCTTCTTTTTTTCTTCATTAAATTACTGGATCCATCTTCTTTCCATCTCATTTTTTTTTCTAATTTTTTGTTTCTGGATCATCATTTTTTTATCTTCATCTTTCTAGGGTTTCCATTTCTTCTTTTCTGATATGCTGGGTATGTCATTTTTTTTTTTAATTAACTTGATTATAAGCTGATAATTCAGTTTGAAGTTTCTTTGTATCATAATTTGAACAACAATCTTGGGATTTTGGCAAGAGCAGCATGGTGTGAAAAAGAAAAAAAAGTGGTTGTTACACTGCAGCTGAAACATCTTCTTAAATAGAAATTTCTGACAAAAAGAAATTGGAGATATGAATAATATGCTTTCTTCCAAATTTGATATTTGGATATAACCCCACTCTATGTTATGTCATTTCTTGCCTCAGCATGCTCAAAACACTTGAAAGGTACCAAAAATGCAGTTATGGAGCGGTGGAGGTCACGAAACCGGCCAAAGAGCTCGAGGTGAATCGTCGATATAACATCTACGTCGAGAATATACTAAATGATTCAATTTAATTAGATCGAGTAGATTAAAATTTTAGATCTGAAATTGGTATCCTTTTTTTTTCTTTCATTTTTGCAGAGTAGCTATAGAGAATACTTGAAGCTGAAGGCTAGGTTTGAGTCACTACAAAGAACTCAGAGGTAATTAACTATAATAAGGATATATATTTCCTTTTATATATATATATATATATATAATGTGTTTCTGTTTAATTATTGATGTTAAGAAATGAGATTTTTACTTAACATCAATACTTTTTTTCTTTTGCTCAAAAAAATAATATTTAGACACAAAATTATTTTCAATTAAAGTTATAAATTTGAAGTAATTATATGTGTAAGAAACAACAACCAGATAACTAAAAAAGATATATTTGATAACTAATTTATTTCTTAATTTTCTGTCTTTAAAAATTAAACTTGTCTGTTTATTTATTTATTTCTCTTGAATGATATGTGGAAAAGAAGTCTGATAAGAAATATTCGAAATTTTTTGTTTGTTATTGATTTTGTCCACTAGTATTTTTATTTTTATTTTATCCTTTCTGCTTTCTAATCTACTTATAGAAGCATTTTTGAAATTGTAACCAAATGAAGTTCTAATTATTTTTATTTTTTGAATTTGGTTAAGAATTTCAAAGCATTTTTTTTAAAAAAAAAAAAAAATTCCATAAAAAAGTAATTTTAAAAAGGAAACTACCAAATAAAAAAAAAAAAAAAAAAAAAAAGGAGATTGGAGGAGGAGGGTACATTTATACTATATATCCAATGGTCATGAGAGTGTGGTTACCATATATTTGTTTTGGTTATTTTGATTACTTTCTTGGTT
Organism: Luffa acutangula; assembly: GCA_036850905.1. Classification (NCBI taxonomy): domain Eukaryota; kingdom Viridiplantae; phylum Streptophyta; class Magnoliopsida; order Cucurbitales; family Cucurbitaceae; genus Luffa; species Luffa acutangula. The sequence continues at coordinate 9,517,749 of CM072090.1, forward strand.
TTGTAAGGTTATTACTGTACTTTCAAATTAAATGTGAGATGATCTCTTTGAAGAGGATTAAATCTAGGGTTTTCATTACAAAGCCTCATTTTAAAGTTCTTCACCAAATTGTAAATAAATAGTTCATAAATGACATTATTGAAGGAAAATTTTGTATGCTCTTTACCTCTCTTTTGGGTTGATTTCTCTTGATGAAATGTTTCAGATTTCCTAAGTTTCAATCAAGATCAACATGAACATGAACATGAACATGTTACATGCTGATATTTCTCTTACATTTCTCTATAATTCAAGTTTTTTCCCCATTAGGTGTGTTTGGAGTGCTTGTAAGGATGTGTCTGGTTTAACTTTTCTAGTGTTTAATTTTGAAGAAAAAAAAAATCATTTTGAAAAGAATTATAGTATGTTTGACAATCACTAAAAAATGACTTATTAATAAATGAGATTAAGAAATAAACCGTTTTGAGAGAAACACTTTAAACTAAATTTTTAAAAGAGAGTTCTCAAGTACATAATAACTTGTGTATAAAAAAACTTATGAGAAAATGTAACCAAACATATGAGTGTTTAAATTCATATGTTTGGTTACATTTCTTGGAATACCTTTTAGTTTAAACAAACCGTAAGGATTCGTTTGGATTACCATATAGTTTAAGTGTTTTTCAAGAATGCATTTTGTTTTAATAAACATTTTGTACAAAATTGTTTAGAATTTAAACACTCATATGTTTGGCTACATTTTTTGTAAGTGTTTTTATACACAAGTTACTATATACTTAAAAACTCTGTTTAAAAATGTTGCTTTCAACTCAATCTCATTTTCTAACAAGTCATTTTTAGTGGTTGTCGAACACTAGAATATTTTTCTAAATGATTTTTTTTTTCAAAATTAAACACTTGAAAAGTTAAACCAAACACACCCTAAGTCTTTTTGGCACATCCACGAAAAAAAAATCAGTTTGATGTTTAGTTTGAATGTATTAAAAGTGGTTTCTGATCCAACATTATGCGAAAAGCACTCTATAACTTCCTTAAGCACTTTTATAGTAGTTAAGGAAAGTATGAAAAGTAGTATATAGAGATTATTATAGAAGTGGTTTTGGTTATAGGGTTAAAAAGTGGTTATTTTGCGTAATGGCAGAAATCTTCTTGGTGAGGACTTGGGTCCATTGAACTCGAAAGAACTTGAGCAGCTGGAGCGTCAACTAGAGTCTTCTTTGAAGCAAGTTAGGTCCACTAAGGTATGTTATCAAAACCATAACTTATGCTTTATTTTTTGTTTTTTCTCTTTTTAAGTATGATTTTAGGTGATGACCTTAGAATCATTTGCTCTTTTATCTGTTTCCTTTATGAGTTTCAAAGCTCAATTATGATATTGGTTTAAATTTTTTTTTTTTTCTGAATTGGAGTTCTTTCTTGTAGCGTTTTTCGGATTCCTTTTCTGTTGGGCTTGTCTTTTTTGTTTATCTTTGTTCATCTTTTATTTCTTCTCAATGAACAACTCGATTTCTTAAAAAAAATAAGGTTCAAAATGAAAGGATGGATCATATGGAATGTTTTTTTTTTTTTTTTTTTTTTTTTTTTTTTTTTTTTTAAATGTTTCTTGTTCTTTGTTTCCAACTTTTAAGAAATATATGTGTGTTTAGTGATGTTGTGATTTGATTCATGAATTTGTCTACTTTGGAATTAACATCCAATAAATTTGTCTTTTTTACAAAATAAATACTTTTGTAAGCACTTCTTAATAATTTAATAATTTAAAATGTATTCAATATTACTTGTTGAATCATCTTAGATAATTCAAAATGTTTTTTTTTTTTTAAAAAAATATCTCAATAAATAAAAAATATATTTAAAAATTGAATTAATTTGAAATCTATTTTTCAAGAAACACTTGAGATAGATTATCAAAAAAAGGACTTTAAACTGATTAATTGAAAATATTCAAAATATGTAGGAAAAAACATATTTGTATGGTATGGTAAACAAAGCCTAAATTCTAAGAAAATAGCAAGTTTGTTTTCCAATTTGATAATATATTTTTTTCTTTAGGTTTTGGTTCTTTTGTGTATGTGTTTAGGCTTATTAAAAACAAAACATGTTTGGGTTTGTATGATAAAAGTTATATCTTTGGCTTTGCTACTTTAAAATTATATACTGTTTTATTATTTACTTTTGAAAATATAATCAAAATCTTTGGCCTAATTTAAGTGTTTTTAGAAAGTGAAAAACAAATAAAGAAATAGATAAACTAATTTAATTTAATAACAAAAAATTAAAAACTAAAACGTTTTTTAACCCCTGACCTTTAGTTTCTTTGTTTATTATTTTTATTTTTATTTTTCTAAACATGAACAGGGTTGCTTTTATAATCTATTTCTGGCTCACAAATTGCATGTAGTATGCCAAAATAATAATAATAATAATAAAAGTACATAATAATTTGTAATTTTTTATCTTTTGAAATTAAACATTTAATTTCTTAAATGAAATAAATATGATTGACTATTATAGATATGACAATTAGTTTAATTTCCAGTTTGGTAATTTCAGATGAATTTCAGTTACCAGAACCAGGAGCATGAGCTTTACTATAATATCCATTTTTAATTTATAAATTCTCATTTCACTCTGTCATTTCTTTTTCTCAGCAATTTCAATATTTACTTCAATTATATTTTAGCCCATGATTATTTTTAAATCAAACACTGCAATATCTTAGAAGTTAGAATAGACTTAATTTTTCAAGTTTATTTGATTATAATTTTTCACAATATGAAATTGGTGCTGAGATACTAATCTTAATTTATTTGAAGAGCAATATTTTCACTCTATTAAATAAAAAAAAAAAAGCTAACAAATAACCCAAATAATGAAATAACATAAACTAACTCAACTCAAATATTTCATTGTTAGGTTGAGCCATCTAGCTAGGGTTGTTTAAGTCCAAAGAACTTTGTAATCAAACAATTAGCACCCCGTTGGATAACCATTTGAGTCTCGTTTGATAACCGTTTGGTTTTGGTTTTTGAAAATTATACTTGTTTTCTCCCAATTTCTTTACAATGGTTTTCGTTGTTAATAACTCATTTGAATTCTACCAAAAACAAAAAACAAGCTTTTGAAAACTACTTTTTTCTAGTTTTTAAAATTTGACTTGGTTTTTGAAAGTATGAGAAGAATAGATAACAAAACAAAGAAACTTATAAGTGGAAGTGTAACACCCGACGTTAGGAGGGGTACATGAATGAACCGAGATCACATCCGAATGAGAGGGATTCTGAGGATATGAAAGTATAGTTAGGATAAGCTTAAAAGAATTGATAGATACTACCTATACCAACAAGGTGCACCTTCCTTTTCGGTGGCTCAATCATAGAAACTTTGAAGTTAAGCGTACTTAGCTTGGAGAAGTTCTATGTTGGGTGATCTCCTGGGAACTTTCCTAGGAAGCATGTGAGTGAGGACAAAGCATGCTAAAAGGACCCCGTGTTGGTTTGTGGGGACAGTCTTCAATCTTAGAAGCAGTTTAAGACTAGTATGGTGACGTGGGCAGGTCGCAGGAAAATGTCGGGGCCTTAAGTGCCGAATCCGTGTTCCGAATCCTGGGCCTGTGGCGTTACAGAAGTAGTGTTAGTTATAGGCTTAATTTTTAAAAACCAAATGGTTATCAAACGAGACATTGGTTTTTGGTTTTTAGTTTTTGAAAATTAAGCTTATAAACACTACTTCCACCTACACGTTTATTCGTTTAGTTATTAACATTCTTCTCATGTTTTCTACAACCAAGTCAAGTTTTGAAAACTAAAAGTAGTTTTCAAAAACTTGTTTTTTGTTTTTAGAATTTGACCAAGAATTCAAATGTATCATTAACAAAGATGAAAATCATGCTAAATAAATTTAGAGAAAATAAGCCTAATTTTCAAAAGCAAAAAACGAAAAACGAAATGGTTATCAAAAGGAGCCTAAGATGTTGAGTCTTAAAAAATCTCGTTAACCTAATTCAACCCACCTATGATCAACAAGTGATGACATGACGATCAAAACACATTTTTAACTCTTTTTTCTCCTTTCTAAACAATTTTACAAGAAAATCTTAATTCCATAATAGAAAAGGAACCAATATGATCCATGAAAAAAAAGAAAAAAAAGAAAAAACATCGTTATGCTGAACTTTTTTGCTTTAAAGACAGTATTTTCAATTCTTTATCTTTCTCAAAGTTATTTTTTAATTTATTTTGAGTATGGTATACCATATATATATGCCCCATCTTTACTTTGTTTGATGCCTTCAATTTCCATTTAAATTTTTGTTGTAACTTCTCACAAGAGGATGTTGTTGTTATAAATAGGTTCTTCTTTTCTAACTTTTTTAAACTTTGTACTCAAATTTGTTCTTTTGCTTACCAATAAATGTACAATATATTTTATAACTAAGTTTTTATTCAATTATATGAAACATTATACAAAAGAAATGCTTATTCAAAACAAATTAAATTTCAATTTCAATTCCAATTTTTAAACTTTGCTACTTTTATTTACCATTTTGATCTTTATATTTTCGTTTTGTTTAGATTAACCCCATATATTTTATGAACTTATCAATTCAATCCCAAACACAAACCATTCAATTATAAATAGCAATACAGAGTTATTTAGAACTAAGTATTGTAATTTAAACTTGCAAATAAGAATGAAACTAAGAAAAATGAAACATGTAATTTTATTGTGCATGTCTTGTCCCCAACAGTATCCAAGTGGCTGTGCTATGTCTGCTTTCATTCTTAAAAGACAACCTTTGAAGCATGCATTTTTATTAACATCCACCATTCTCTGGTTTTTAACCAAAAGTTTTGAAGCTGTAAAGTTGAAGACACTGTTCTTGAACCTTTTTGAGAAATTTTGACTCACTGCTTCAATAATATATATGGAATTTAATTTGATGAGCTTGTACACTTGGGGTAATGTTCAAATTATACAGAAGAACAAGATTATAGAAACCTAAGTTTATGTAACTTTGTGTGTTTAGTTTTTGAATTTATGATTTTTAAATGATAGTATGTAGTAAGTAAGCAAATTTATCCAGATTATAGGGAGTTGATCGAGGAGTTCCTCCTCCATCTTTCGTTTCGTGAGAAAGGGAGATATCTGTGGCAAGTGGGGATATGTTCATTATTATGGAGTTTTTGGGGAGAAAAGAAACAACGGAGTGTTTAGGGGTGGATAGAAGTCCCAAAGATGTTTGGTCCCTTACTAGGTTTCATGTATCTCTTTGGGCGTCGTTTTTAAGCTTGTTTGTAATTATTCACTGGATCTTATCTTGCTTGATTGGTGTCATTTTCTTTTATGAGACTCCCTTTTGTGGGCTTGTTTTTTGTATGCCTTTGTATTCTTTCATTCTTTCTAAAAAAAAAAAAGAAAGAAAGAAAGAAGAAGTAAGCAAATTTATATATTGCAATATAGGCATAATTTCTTAACCTCGGATTATATAGAATTTTTATAATTTCATTCTCTTGGATTGGAGTCATTTATGGGATATAGCTAGTTAGTTTTTATTTTGACACGTTTCGTTAAGCAATTCGTTGTAGGACTTCTTGTCCTCTTTCATTTTTCTGAATGAAAACTGGATTTTTCATCGAAAAATCATACAAGTTCATGAGCCAAACTATTTGGACTTGTTATGTTGTCTCTTAGAAACCTAGGTTTATGCAGTTGGTGAGATTAACAAATACATAATCTAGAATAAGCAATTATTTGAATTTCTTATACAAATTATCAATGTGTGAGCCAAACACTTTTTTTTTTTTTTTTTTAATGTCTTTGAAAAACCTTTGGTTATTGACTAGCTATTTTGTTAGCTCATCATGTGTAATAAGTTAATTATTGGCCAATTCTGAAAAAATGTGGAACTGGAAATTGCAGACTCAGTACATGCTGGACCAGCTATCTGACCTTCAGAACAAGGTAGGCTTGACTTGATTTCAAGTTTAATTTAATGCTGAGTTCAAGTCATTTTTATTTTCTGTTGAATTTGTCATTAATATGTTAACTTTTTCAAGTACAGGAACAAATGCTGATTGAAACCAACAGAGCTCTGACACTAAAGGTAATCAACATTTCTTTCTACACACACCAGAAAGAGCTCAAAATTACTGTTTCACAAACATGGTTAAAAAAAAAAGTATTCTTGGTGTTAGAGAGCATATGAAGAAGATTAAATTTGATGTTGCTTGAGAATTGCTTAAAAGTAATGGAGTAGAAAGTGCTTTATGACAAATCACTTTTTAACTCTTCTGTTCTACATTTAGTTGTTGTATTTTCAAGTGCTTCTTAGTCATTCATTCTACAATTGCTTTCTTAAAACACCTTTCAGGTATGTTTTACTTCTTGCACAACACTTTTGAGTGGAAATTGCTTCTTAAGCTTTTTGTATTTATCAATGGTTAAAATAGAGAGAGCCCCAACTTATGTTTGAAATGACTTTCTAAGTGTTTAGAATTACTTTTTCAACACTCAAGTATCCTTTGTAAGTGTTTGGAAAATCTGGAAAATCATTTCAAACAGGCACTAAAATTTCATTGATCGTAACATTTAGAGTATGATGTCCTTTTAAATAGAAATCTTATTCTCTCGTTTTTTCTATTTAAAACTCATGCTTGTTTACTAACATCTTGAATTCTATTTAGTTAAGATTTCAAAAATTTTAAAACGAAAAGGAAAAACTAAAACTAAAATGGTTATGAGGTGGGATTGGTAGCATACATAGTAGAAAGCCCTTAAATATGTTTGTTTGGTATTTGGAATTGGTTGGTCAGCTGGAAGAAATAAGTTCAAGAAACAACATAAGGCTAACATGGGAAGGTGGAGACCAAAGCATGTCATATGGTCCACAAAATGCCCAAACTCAAGGCTTCTTTCAGCCACTGGATTGCAATCCCACTTTGCAAATTGGGTAAGTTTTTTTTTTTTTTTTTTTTTTTTTTTTTTTTTTTTTTTTTTTTTTTTTTTGAGGAGTGGGGGAAGCAATCAAATGAAATTTAATGATTATTGTTTTTTTATTTTTTTATTTTTTTTGTGGTGGGTTTTAATCAGGTACAATGCTTCAGTATCAGACCAAATTACAGCCACCACTGCCCCAAGTCATGCCCAACAAGTCAATGGCTTTCTCCCTGGTTGGATGCTTTGAAAACCAAAGAAATCACCTCTCTTTTTTCTACCTTTGTTGCTTACTTTTTTTTTGTTTTATTTTTACTGCACTATGCTACCAACACTTTGCAAAATTGTTAATAAGCATTATATTTTACTTTTGTTTTAGACATTAAAAGGAAATTAAAACCCAAAAATTTGTCTTGTGGACTGTGGAGAGGTGAATGCAAAGTGGAAAAGAAAGGGAAGAAACAAATGTTGCCCACAGACAAATTTGAAGGACTTGTATCAAGAACATATCATATTTACGTGTATCTTTTCCAATTTTAAGACGCTTTGGATTTCCGATTGGATTTGACCTTTTGTTTTGTATTTGACGACATGTAGGGTGGAGGTTTGAACCGGTGACCTTTTGGTTGAGTGTACAAAGTTTATGTTAGTCGAGTTATGATCTTGTTGACTTTGCTTTTTGTTTTGTGCTAGTTTGTTTTTGTACGTTTGAAATTAGATGTGAGAGTTACTTTATCGAGAAGAAGCACGATTAGTTTTCATTATCTTTTGAAAAGGGCAGAAAACAAAATACTTTATTTGCTAATTGTTTACTCTTTAACGTTGATTTTGTCAATTTTTTGTTTTTAATTAGGATTATCTATGTGGATAAGACCATTTGACTAAGTGTTAAGTTCCAAAAAAAAACATTTTGAGCTTTGTCTCAAGCCTAGCCTATTTAAGAGCCCAATAGATGAATAATTTTATAGATTTGTTCTTTAAATTTAATAGATGAATAAAATAAACTAATTATATTTTTCATAACCGTTTATAGATTTCAAAATATCCTAAAATCACTCCTAGTATCTAAGACTTCCCTCAATGACCATACATTTTCTTCAATTGACATTATATTTTCTTCAAACAATAAAAGAAGGTTAACAATATGACGTGTATCTTTTTCTTATATTTATTTATCAAAAAATATATATATATATACACCGAATATATATTTGCAAATACATGATGGTCGTGACAATACAAATATATCAAGTATATTGTTATAGGTAATTTTGGACCATTTCGATGTACAAGGAGCTAACGAGGACAACTGGGTAGAAATAGGGCTGGGAGATGGACCCCAGAGGCGAAACCGACAAATAGGACGAGACAAGATCGAAGGGGTCGGACTTCGACCCAAGGCAGAGAGGTCGACCCTCGGCCCGCTTGCGCGGGTCGAGCCTATCCAGCTCGGTTTGGTCCCCACCGCCTCTGCTGTCCCGGTTCCGTCTGGTTTGTCCCGAAACGCCTCCGAATTCCTAAAAACCCTAGGAGCATAAGCAGATATTTATACCCCTCTTTGCCACTGAAGAAGGGGACCTGAACTCTATTCTCTACTCTCTACTCTTGCTCTCTAGCCATTCCTTCCGTTTTCTAACTTAAGCATGAGAGGCGATGTGGCTAGCACCACACCGGTGTGCAGGTTTACTGTCTCGCAGGTCACGTCTTCCCCTCATCTACAAATTTACCGTTGGTGGCACGTGAAGGTCAAGTGAGTTCCCTCTGACCAAATTTGACCATCAACATATATATTTGCAAATGACTAAATATATAAGTGTATACGGTGAAATCCATAACAGGTGGAATACATATTTCAATAAAGATTAAATTATATGTATGTATGTAAAAACATATGGAGTCATATATAAATGTTATTATGAAAGTAAATGTATTAAAAGAAAGAACGGTCTATTTTTTTTATTAGCACGTCTAATTGAAAATTACAACCATCATAAATATATGAAATATAAAAAAGAATAAATTCAAAATAGAGAATGAAAATATAGGGAGATAATATTAAATGAGGGTAAAATTGTAAGAAAAGGAAGACAGAAACTCAAGCCAAAGCTAAAAGTAAATTTCTTTTTATAAAAATTGAAATTGGTAAAATATAAATTCTCAAATGGGCTATTTGATTTAATTTATGAAATAATTAACATTAGAGGGAGCATATGAAAATACATGTGTAGCCCAATATAGTCATGCGGCCTCAAATGTTTTTCATATTTTCTTCTACTTTTGCTTGTGACCTTTTATTTATTTATTTATTTATTATTATCAGCAAAAAAAACAATTTTTACCCCTGAACTTTGCAAGCTGTATCAATTTTAACCCTAAACTTTCAATTTTATCAAATTGAACTCCAAACTTAACAAATTGTATCAATTTAAACCTCCAACTTGCATAAATGTTACAATGTAGACTTTTGGCCAACTTTTCATTTGAATTGCTACTAAAACATGTAATTGACAATTTCATTTTTTTTTCTTTTCTTAATTCACATTGCATCCGAGTTAGTGTTTTGTGCGAAATTTGTTGAAGAAAAAACTCTTTAAGAAATCAAATATCTCAAACCATTCTTCTCATTATTATAAAAAAAATCACCGAATTATTGGCAACAAGAAAAATCTAACAAATATGAGAAATAAAAAACTCAAAATTTCTTTATTTTTGTTTCCTAGATTTGTATATTCTTCTAATTAGCAAGAAAAAAAAAACATTAATAGAAGGGAAAAAAAACCCACAATTCTTAGCAACAAGAAAAAACCAGCGAATATTTGAAGATAAAAAACTTCTCAAATTTCTTTGCTTTCGTAATCTTAAATAGCAGCAAAAAAAAAAAAAAAAAAACCCTCACAAAGTTCTCAACAACGAGAAAAAATCATCTAAAATAAAGTTTCTTTAATATTTTATTTATAAGAAACCAATTCGAGTGCAATGTGAATTAAGAAAAAAAATAAGAAATAATCAATTATGTACAGTGGTTCAAACACAGATAATTAACCAAAGGTATACATTGTAACACTTATGCAAGTTTAAGGTTAAAATTGATACGATTTGATAAGTTTGAGGTTCAATTTGATGAAATTGAAAGTTCAGGGTTAAAATTGATACAACTCGTTAAGTTTAGGGTTCAATTTGATGAAATTGAAAGTTCAGGGTTAAAATTGATACAACCCCCAAAGTTTAGGGGTTAAAAATGATTTTTTCCCTTATTATTATTATTATTATTATTTTCGTTTTTGGAAATCGAGAAAAAATTTCATTAAACAATAGAACCTTCCCTACGGGGTACAAATAGCAATCTATCACTAGATGCTAGATTTACAAGCCAATTGGGAAAACTATTAAGCCAATGCATCGATCTAGTATAGAGCCAGATCGAGCTAACTAATGAGCTACTATATTAAAGCTTCGATGCACATGACCGAAACACACCGATCAAAAAGAACTCCTCAGCAGCGGTGGATTTACGTTGGGTCCAGAGGGGGCTCGAGTCCCCCTAAACCTTTCAAACATATACAATTAGTATTATACATCGCAATGCTTTAACTACATAATTGTGTGTTTTATTGGTTTAAGCCCCCTTTACCCTTCTCCTATGTTTTGGTTTGACTCCCTGTATGTGTGTTTTCTTTTACCTTTTTTTCTTTATTTTCTTTTGCCCAGAGTTCGACTGCCTTGATGCACAACACGTTTTTTTTCCTTCTTTTTCATTTTTGTTGATTCAGTTCCGTTTTTGTAACTTCTTTTGTTTTTTCTATTATGTTCGTTTTTTTACCTCGTTTTGTTCGTTATTTCTTTTTCGTTTTAATCCAACGTTTTTTTACTCGTGTTGTTTTTGTATTTTCTTTATTTTTACTACTATATTTTTGTTTTTTTTTCATCGTTATGTTCAGTTCTTTACTTATTTCTTTTTTGTTTTTTTTTCTTTAGCTTTTGGTTTTCTTTAAATGGATCTATTTTTGGTGTGATTTTTTTTTTGTTTTTCTTTAAATTGAGATTGATTTTGTCTTTTTAAAAACTAATCGTGTTGTTTTTCATTATTTTTTTTCTTTTTTTAAATTGAGCATGATTTTTTTTATTCAACGGTAACCTTCATTTTAAAAAAAATGTATTGTTTTTTTTTTATTTATTTGTAAAAATATATGAACTTTTTAATCTAAATAATTTAGGTTTTTATGTCTTCTATGTCATTGTAGGTCATATATATATATATATATATATATATATAATTTTAGACTTTTATTTTTAAAAATAATTTAAAATTATTTAAATAAAGCTCAAAGACTTGTGAAATTTTTAAAGCCAATGACCTATTCGATACAATATTGAAAATTGAAGGATCGAACTTATGATTTAACCAGTTTAATAGTAAAATATATAAACTAATATCAATATATATAATGCGTTGAAAATAATTTTAATCTAGCCCCCCCGACATTAAGTTCTAGATCTCCTCAGCTCATTTATGTCCCAAACCATAGATTGAATTCAGACAAACTGTAATGCCCCAGGATTTTAAAACTATCCTAGCGACATTACTATCTCTAAAACCAAACTAACCGAATGCACCAAAAATTTCGGCTGCATAACGACATACATAGGACTAAACCAAAATTTTCTAAACACCTGCTAGAACAAAACAACACTTCTATAACATTTTCAACAACACCACCATACTACAACACAACAGAACTCCAGAGAACAAGCAAGTCAGGTCTCGCATAATAATAGGGAACTAAATAAAGCATCCACAACCAAAGGCTCAACTAAGCACAACTAGCAACTTAATTATCATTAACAAAAAGAAGAGATAGAGTTCTTTAGAACAAACACAACTAAATCGAGAACTCAACAAGAATAATTCAGAAACTAAACCTAACAGGACAACAACCGTCCAACCATATTAAGCAACAAACTATCCTAACCAACATGGAAATAAGAGAGACAACAACGCAAACTAGCTATGGTCATTCCTCAAGCATCTCCTCTACATCACCATGGTCAAGGCAACCTTCATAACCTACATAATCTGGAAGTTGGGGGAGAGAGAGGGGAGGGGGTCAGTACAACCATGGTACTGGTAAGCAACCCTTACCTGAGAAGCCATCAAATAGCAACCAAGCAGCCAACATGCTTTTCATGTGCAAACAACATACTTCTCAAAGCTAAAAACACAACAACATGCTTAAAAGCAAGTAAAGTGAATGACTCTCCTAAGCTAAACCTCATGCATCTCTCTATGCAACTCACTAACCACTCATGCTCCACGAGCTCACTCAACAAACTTATTTAGCCCTCACTTGGCTCTCCAAGACTGATCCTTCGAGTCGCACTGTCCCCTGACCATTTGTACCCAGGGCCACAATGCTCTCTACGGAGCTCGGCGTTCGACCTTTGACCATTTGTACCCAAGGCCTCGAACTGTGCATCGCCCTTTGGCCATTTGTACCCAAGGTGCACCAATGCTTTCTAGACTCATCACACCGATCCCTGACCATTTGTACCCAAGGCCTCGATGCTCCTCTTAAACCACTGGTGATATGCCACCCCTCGACCATTTGTACCCGGGGTGCACTGACACTCACCCAACTTGTCTTTCTTTCACATTTAGGTCCCTGACCTCTTCCTCAAAACTATCTACAATGCATATGCCCTGCAACATGCTTCTAGACTCATGTACTATGCCCACTAAGCATAAACGACAGACTCTTGTATTATGCCTACCAAGCATATACATACCACACCAAACTACCTAGAATACATATGCCCTGGATCATGCTTCTAGATTACATGCCCACCAAGCATACATACCACAACATAAACTCACTTCATGCACAACTCATGAACTCACAACAAGCTAGCACAAACATCACAAAAACAACCCACGCTATTCAAAGATTTCATATATACATAACATAGAAGCAAGAAGCACTTCACATTTATATATAAGCACATAAGTAAAAGCATGGAAACAGTTATAAAGCAAGTAAACATACACCGTGTATAATGGGTATAAGGATGCCCTAGTTCATTGTATTATATACATGACATTTCCAGCTTTAGATTATTGCATTTACATCCCACTAACTAGTGTTTTAGTTCAAGTGGGAGTTTGTTGGGTTTTATGCCCTAAAACTCGTAGATAGTGAATGTAACCGTTGACCGGATATTAATGAAATAATATTGATATATTTTTCCATTAATTGTTATTAGTTATTTTATATTTGTCTTTGCCTAATAATAACCCTAATCCAATAAACTAGACATCCAAGGCTGTAATATGAGTCTTGAACTATATGTAGTGACATATGGGATCATTGTTCAAGAAACAGCCTAAAGGGTCTATAGTATAGGGATAAGACTGGGTGCCTTATCCTGGTGACACTATGGATACGACCCACTTTGTATTTGATACAAACGTTGCGATCCAACGCGTTCGTGTAGGAGACATGCGAGTGTGGGTATCCTATGCAATGAGTTTGCATAAGACCGGACCGCGAAATAGTAACCACTGGTTATAACACCGTTAACTAGTTGGTTTTCTATTTCACTAGGACGACCTAGACAACTTAGTCTTAATCCTGAGTTGATTATGGACTCCTACTCATGAGAGATTGTCCTTTGATTTGTATGGGTGAGAGTGGCCAATACGCCGACTCAATAAGCCTACAATTTTGGGGACAAGACCGAATGGGGAGCTGGGAACATAATCGTACAAGATGGAATTCACTCCTTCCCGACTTTAGGGAAGCAGATGAGTGTTCCCTTAAGTGGTTACTCCGAGTCTTGAACAAAGGACCCTACCCTCTCAATGGCACGAGAGGGTTTTCTGTTTGATGGTTGGACCACAAACAGGTTGTTCATTAGAGGAGAATTGGTACTTAAGGAAATAGAGGTAACCCAGGGGTAAAACGGTAATTTGACCCAGCTGGTGTTACGGACACTCGTGAAGGACTAACTAGTCGATATTGGTCTAGATCCGTGGACACAGAAAATATGTCTGTAGTGAGAAGAGTGTAACTGTGAGTCTATAGTGGAATGTACACACAATTAACGAATATTGATTAATGTGGTTAATGAGTTTGACCAATTAATCTCACATCGTTGGAGCTTATGATCTGCAGGTCCATTAGGTCCCACTGGTAGCTCGTAAAGTAATTTGAGGCAACTAAGTAATAAAAGTAAATTGAAAATGTTCAATTTATTAAGGGAAACAAATATAATATATATTGATATATTATTATGAGAGAAATTAATATTTGAAAAGTTCAAATATAAATTTATGGAAGTTTGAAAGAGTTCAAAATAAATGAATTAATTAATTTAAGACCTAAAATGTGTTTGGGCAAATTAATTAATTCTAGGCCAGAAATTAAATATGTGATATTTAATTAGTGGTTAATTAATTAAAGAATTTATTAACCGGGAATTAATCAATTATGGAAATAATTAATCACTTAAGGAAGTGGTTAATCATTTATGGAAATGATCTAATCACTTATGGAAGTAATTAGTCATTTGTGGAAAAGATTAATCAATTATGGAATTGATTGATCATGATTGATTAATTAAGGAATAAGATTGAATCAATTTTGGAAAAGATTGATTTAATTGAATATTTTATTCATGACCTCTCTTCTATAAATAGAACACTAGACCTAATTGGTCATGACACTTGACACTCTTGAAAGACAAGACCTAGAATTCTCTCTAGCCTCCCTCTTAGAGAAAGACTCCCACAAGTCTTTTGCCTCCTAGACTCAGAGACATACCGGTGTAACCTCTGTGGTGATTGAGTCATTCAAAGAAGAAATTTCCAGCAAAGAAAAACCAAAGACGGCTGCTGCGTTTTGATCGTTGGAGCATCGTTGGCGAAGAACGGTCAAGTCTACAACGGAGGTTTGTAACGGTTCTTCCTCTTTTCTTTAGAAAAGCATGAAAATAAATTTAGATTTATTTTTCAGCATGTTTAAACCAATTTTACAGCAGCTTTAAAGTTTGTTTAAAGTTTGTTTGAGTTTTCGTAACGGTATTTTAATGTTAATTAATATACGGCGTAAGGTCCAATCGATGCGCTTCCGCTGCGTGGGGACTTTTATTCCCTTCACACTGTGCATCATGCAATCAAACAGATTCAACAAATAGAAACTACTTACTTCTATAGCACTCCTAAACAATCCTAAATAGACCAACGGAGCCCCTAAACAACAAGATAAAGTCTACGAGTCAGAATCAAGCTCAACAACTCAATTCAGACTAAGGAATGCTTAAGGAAGACTTTTTACCAAAACCAAACTTGGATTCAAGCCTACATGCTAGCTCGACAACCAGGAACAAGATTAATTCCTAAGACAGGAACACTTGAGCAATGAGAACTAGCCTAAGGCACCAAATCAAGATTGAAAGAGTTTAAAGAGAATTGATACCTTCTAAGCTCCACCAAACACAATGAGTCCTTGTTGGAAAATAACTCGAGTAAGCTCTAATTGATCCCAAGCTACAAGTAAAAACTTCCAACATCAGGGACTAATTACCAGAGCCTAACAAGAGTTATAACAAGGCTAAAAAGGTGAAAAAGCTTACCGAACCACGCTAAACGAGTCCAAAAGCTTGCTGGAACCTACTGACCAACACCAAACTCCTTTGTACACGCGCTGCTCGGGGTTCGAATTGGGTCCAACTGCAACTTAAATACACCCATGGGTTATAGGCTATCCTAAAGCCAACCAAATTGAATTACAAAGGTGCAAGGGGAAGGAAACTTACCGATCAACATCTAAACGACCTTGAAGCTTGCTGCCCAATGATCGAGAGGCTCTAGAAACGACAATCTAAAGTTGTTGGACCAAGAATGCTTCAATTCAAGGTCGCACGAATTGTGGGAAATCGCCCAAAGCCTGCTTCGAGACTAATTTACAGCTGGTCAGCGACCAAACAAGGCTTATTCTTGCAATTTTGAAGCCGATAAGGAATGGGTAATCCAAATTACAAGATAATGGAGTTTGGGTCAAGCCGAAACCTTACCAAAACGCTGTAGAGACGAAGACTTGAGCTGGAACTCGCGAATTGAAATAAGCAGAGGTTGGAAATCATGTTGCACACACAATACATTGGTGCAAATGCTTGGGTGCTTGCAGATCTGAGGTACTGCAGCCGAAAACGATAATAGAGCGGAAGAGAGAGATGTCCGATGAAAGAGAGGAAGAAAATTACGAGGCTCGGGTCTACCTTGCTGCACACCGGAGAGATGAGAACAAAGGAAGAGCCTTCGCGTGGGTCTAGCCATTCACGAGTGTGGATCGCGCGGTTGCTCGCGAGGCTGACAATGTTGGCCGATCCTGCCACTTGCCGGAGAAGAAGAGAATACGAGAGACATAGGGGGGTTTGGCGGCTGACTCACGGAAGAGAGGAAGGGAGAAGAAGATTAGGGCTTTTTCTTTTCTTATTTCCTTTTCTTTAAAATAAAACCCTCAGAAATAAAATCCAACTTAAAAAGGGATTAGATCTTAGCTAGAATTTTATTTAAAATCCCAAACTTAACTGCCAAAAGTTTTGAGAAAGAAAATAGCCCAATTGATTTAGGATTTGGGTCTTTTGATATTTGAAATAAATATCGAATATTAACCTCCAAACTTTAAGAAATTAAAGATTTAATTTAAAAATATATTTTCCCTAAATTATAGAAATTTAATTTATCGACCCAAGCCTAAGCTAAATTCTATTTTTTTCAAATTAGAATAAGAACGCTCGACAGATCCCAAAATGGGTCGATTCCAAAACGTGAGGCGTTACACAAACAATCTAAATCCTCATTCAAAATATTAATAACATTAAGCAAATCAGAGAACAATGTAATATGTTCGAAATCCATCCTTCGAGCCAAACTAAGAGCTTCCTTTATAGTTCTAGTTTCTGCACTTATCGAAAGCAAACCAGAATGAACAGCCACCATAACAGCCAACACCGAGCCCCCTCCATCTCGAATAATCGCCCAAAATCCAGTAATATTATGGTGATGATTACAAGGGACATCAATGTGGATAACAACTCCATTCCTATCTTGAATAAAAGGAGCAACCAACTTCGTTGGGCTAGATTCCTTTAGCAACCCATTAGCCTTTTGAAAACTCTCAAAATACTTACTAATCCAAGAGCACCTTTCGAAAATCCCAGGAATTGGATTCTTATTGATAGAATTATTTTGATCATTTCATATTGACCAAGCAACAACACAAATCAATTCAAATAAATCCCCATGGTATCTATTATGTATCGCAAGCCATCTGTCCTGGATGTTTGGAAAACCATGATCCTCCATTTGAATATGGGGATGAAGATTTCTCCAAATTTCCTCTAAATAAAACATGATCAGTAGTCTCGTACTACCTACTACAGACTGGGCAAACGCCATCCACCTCTATATACTGATTCCTCAGATTGACCATAGTGGGGATACAATTATTGAAAGACTTCCAAACAAAATGCTTTATCTTCTGCGGGACTTTTAGAGTCCATATCTTTTTCCACCACCCATTCATCCTTACCAAACTAGAGGGTGCCCCTTCGACTTTAGAAAGCATAAACACCTTGTATCCACTCCTCACAAAATACTTTCCAAAACGACCGGAATGCCAAACCCAAATATCAGGAGTAAAGTTACTCATGGAAAAATTCTTTATAAAGTCTACATCATTCTATAACAGATGTGCCGAAAATTTCCTCACATCCCATTAGAGAGATGGCGTTAAAAACTCATTAACTTTCATTTCATCCATACCTGCATTCGAAGAAACAACCTTAAACGTTGACGACAGTGGAAGCCTTGGATCTTTGAACATCCTGATTTCCTTACCATTTCCTAAATTCTTCCTTAACCCCTTGTGTAGTAACTCCAAACCCCAAACAAAACCTTTCCAAAAGTAGGACGAATTAGGCGTCATTGATGCTTCAAGAATAGAGGTTGTAGGGAACTATTTACCCTTTAGCACTTTCGAAACCGTTAGATTTGGATTTTTGAAGACTCACCAAACCCGTTTTGCTAGTAATGCTTGATTAAAGCCCTCCAAATCTCTAAAACTCAAACCTCCAACCTCCTTCGACATACACATCTTATCCCACCGTATCCAGTGAATTTTCCTAGACCTTTTGAATCACCCCACCAAAATTTAGCACATAAAGAGGAAAATTGGATAAGCAAACTTTTCGGCAACCGGAAGCAACTCATTGCATTACTACGAATGGCCTAAATGAAACTCTTAAGCAATATTTCCTTCCCTCCAAAAAAAAAAGTTCACCTTTCCAACCTTGTAACTGTATCCAAACTCTATCCAACAAAAATTGAAAATCTTCACATTTGTCTCTAGAGAACGTAGATGGTAATCCCAAGTCTGCCACCACCTTTACATTTAAGATATTCGACAAATGACATATCAAATCCAGTTTTACATTGGGCGAGAAACAAACCATTTACTTACTGAAATTTATACATTGTCCCGACGCCCGTTCATAATCTAGTACAAGCGACTTAAACAAACCGGACTCATACACATTAGATTTCAGAAACACCGGGCTATCATCAATAAAAAGTAAATGAGACACTTTTGCGGAATGTCTGGATAAAGATAAGCCTGATAGCAAACGAGAATTGACTGTAGTTGAAAGCAATGATGAAAACCCCTCAGAACAAAGGAGGAATAGATATGGAGATAAAGGGTCACCTTGTTGGAGTCCTCGAGACGGAGAAATATGTCCAATAGACTCACCATTCATGACAATAGAGAAGGAAAAAGTAGATATACAATCCACAATCAGTGAGATCCAATTATCATGAAAGCCTGATAGAGCGAATTTGTTATACATTTATTCCCTCCTATTTTGCTTATCTTCACTGAATTATGTGTGTAAAATGCTTTAATTTGACTATAATAATGTTGCATGTCTAAAAAATGAGTTCGGGACTAAATCAGGTTGAAAACAAGCTAGACTGAAGCAAAATGACGAAAATACCCTCGATCAACTCAAGTCAACACACGGCTGAAGGACGAACCAGCATCGAAACACTCGAAAACGCTGCTAATCCGAAAGCTAGCGTCGAGACGCTGAAATAGTAGTGTCTCGACGCTACGGAAATCAGAGGCATGAACATTTACCATCAGCGTCTCGATACTGTCACTTATTTTAAATTGGCAGTTTCGCGATTAGGGCATGAATCTTTTCTCCCTCTTTCGATTCCAACCACTTTTCTTCTCCAAATACCTTCGTATTTTCATATTCCTTAGGATTTTAGAGTAGATTTGTTAATTTTCATGGTGGATCGAGCCCGGGAGCGAAGTTCGACATTCCAAATGACGGGCTAAGCTCATTTATCATGTAATCGGGACTCATGGTTGTAAGTTTGGATTTATTTTAATGAGATTTCTGTTCTTTATTGCTTGATTAATTTATCTTTGGAATTCTAGCTCCGCGTTATTAATTTAGCAATGTTAGGTGAGATTGACAACCTTGACCACTGCTTGTTAAATTCATATACTAATTAAAAGTAGTAAAAGAGGATAGCATGCTGCCCGTTTTGGATTGATTTCTTAGATTTAGCCCCTTGGCATGTGTCCTTGAGCTAGGATATTTACTTGTGTTTTAGGCGCATTATCCCTAGAATACATGCATGGTTAATCTGGCTAGTCCCAATGCGACCTTGATTTGATTAACAGGCCTATTAATTAGATTTGGATTAGAATTGGGTTAAGTGCATTGGCTTGTCTGTGGATGTGGACACGACTCTTTGGCTATTCTACGAGTACGTCGGACTTAGGTAATTAATTGAGACCTTTAGTAAATTGATGAATTAAATAACTAAACTTGCACTTGAGAACTGATTGCATGATACCGAGGTGAGATTTACCATTCCTTATTTTCCTTGCACTTTTAATTTTCTGCAATTTATTTTCTTGCAATTTATTCTCTTCGTAATTTATTATTTTCTCCAACTCCCCTCCCCCTTCGGTTACATATAAACATAAAAGAACTTAGAAATAAAACCAACTATTCCCTGTGATCAACCCTGACCACTACTGGTACAAGTTAGCTTTAGGTATCGATGATTATAAATTTATTTGACCCGGAGTCTCGACAACTCCGTATCGTCAAATTGGCGTCGTTGCCAGGGAACACAATGTTTTATTTCTACCTTCTTTTGTGTGTTTTCACCTTTTTCTAGTTTTTTGTGTTTTAGTTTGTTATTGCACGATCCAGTGACAAATCTTCACAAGAGCAAACCTGATTTCTATCCAAGAAGTGAGAAAAAGTATTCGGGCATCATGAATATTCAACAGACACTTTACCAACCATCCTATGAGATCAAAAGGGTCGAGCGTGCAATGCCAACCAATTTTTTAGCTCCTGATTATCATCTGCCCCCATGCATCATTTATCCTGATGAAGGTAATTTTGTAATTAAAGTTGATTTTAGCTTACTCCCTTCCTTTAGTGGTTCTGCAAGAGAAAATCCTTGTCTCCACGAGTTAGACTTCTTCGAGTGCTATTTCGACTTAGTGAGGCTAGGTATCGAAGACTGGATAAAATTGAGGATTTTTTCATATTCCCTGAGAGGTGAGGCTAGGGAGTGGTTATATCAATTACCTTCTAGATCGGTGTCAAAATGGCCCCAATTGAGGCCACTTTTGGTGGATGAGTATCTCCCGTCTGTGCGAGAGTTTGAGAATGAAGGGGATAAAAGTCCCCACGCAGCAGAAGCGCATCGATTGGACCTCAATCAAACTTTAAACATACTTTAAAGTTGCTGGAAAATCAGTTTAAACATGCTGAAAAATAAATCCAAATTTATTTTCATACTTTTCTAAAGAAAAGAGGAAGAACCGTTACAAACCTCCGTTGTAGACTTGACCGTTCTTCGCCAACGATGCTCCAACGAACAAAACGCAGCAGCTTCCTTTGTCTCGTGATCGCTGGAAAATTCTTCTTGAATGACACAATAACCACAGAGGTTACACCGGTATGACTCTAGGTCTAGGTCTTGTCTTGAGAGTCTAAGAGCAAGAGCAAAAAGTGTCATGGACCAATTAGGTCTAGTGTTCTATTTATAGAAGAGAGGCCATGAATAAAATATTCAATTAAATCAATCTTTTCCAAAATTGATTCAATCTTATTCCTTATTTAATCAATCATGATCAATCAATTCCATAATTGATTAATCTTTTCCACAAATGACTAATTACTTCCATAAGTGATTAGATCATTTCCATAAATGATTAAGTGATTAATTATTTCCATAATTGATTAATTCCCGGTTAATGAATTCTTTAATTAATTAACCACCAATTAAATATCACATATTTAATTTCCGGCCTTGAATTAATTAATTCGCCCAAATAGATTTTAGGCCTTAAATTAATTAATTCATTATTTTAACTCTTTCAAACTTCCATAAATTTATATTTGAATTTCTTCAAATATTAATTTCTCTCACATTAATATATCAATATATATTATGTTCGTTTCCCATAGTAAATTGAACATTTTCAATTTACATTTATTACTTAGTTGCCTCAAATTACTTTATGAGCTACCAGTGGGACCTAATGGACCTGCAGATCAGAAGCTCCAACGATGTGAGATTAATTGGTCAAACTCATTAACCACATTAATCAATATTCGTTAACTGTGTGTTCATTCCACTATAGACTCACAGTTGCACTCTTCTCACTGCAGACATATTTTCTGTGTCCACGGATATAGACCAATATCGACTAGTTAGTCCTTCATGAGTGTCCGTAACACCAGCTGGGTCAAATTACCGTTTTACCCCTGGGTTACCTCTATTTCCTTAAGTACCAATTCTCCTCTAATGAACAACCTATTTGTGGTCCAACCATCAAACAGAAAACCCTCTTGTGCCATTGAGAGGGTAGGGCCCTTTGTTCAAGACTCGGAGTAACCACTTAAGGGAACACTCATCTGCTTCCCTAAAGTCGGACAGGAGTGAATTCCATCTTGCACGATTATGTTCCCAGCTCCCCATTCAGTCTTGTCCCCAAAATGGTAGGCTTATTGAGTCGGCGTATTGGCCACTCTCACCCATGCAAATCAAAGGACAATCTCTCATGAGCAGGAGTCCATAATCAACTCAGGATTAAGACTAAGTTGTCTAGGTCGTCCAAGTGAAATAGAAAACCAACTAGTTAATGGTGTTATAACCAGTGGTTACTATTTCGCGGTCCGGTCTTATGCAAACTCATTGCATAGGATACCCCCACTCGCATGTCTCCTACACGAACGCGTTGGATCGCAACGTTTGTATCAAATACAAAGTGGGCCGTATCCATAGTGTCACCAGGATAAGGCATCCAGTCTTATCCCTATACATTAGACCCTTTAGGCTGTTTCTTGAACAATGATCCCATATGTCGCTACATATAGTTCAAGACACATATTACAACCTTGGATGTCTAGTTTATTGGATTAGGGTTATTTTTAGGCAAAGACAAATATAAAATAACTAATAACAATTAATGGAAAAATATATCAATATTATTTCATTAATATCAGGTCAACAATTACATTCACTATCTACGAGTTTTAGGGCATAAAACCCAACAAACTCCCACTTGAACTAAAACACTAGTTAGTGGGATGTAAATGCAATAATCTAAAGCTGGAAATGTCATGTATATTAATACAATGAACTAGAGCATCCTTATACCCATTATACATTTCTCCCTCTTGCCCTAGATTAGCTGGCATACATATCTCGTAGACCTAGACCTTCTAGATGACCCTCAAACACTTTAGCTGTGAGAGCCTTCGTAAATGGATCAGCGATGTTGTGTTCTGAGGTGATCTTAGTGACGATCACATCTCCTCTTTGCACAATCTCCTGTATCAGGTGATACTTCCTCTCGATGTGTTTACCCCGTTTGTAGCTTCGAGGTTCTTTTGAGTTGGCTACAGCCCCACTGTTGTCACAGATTAGTGTTATGGGCACAATCATATTCGGAACCACTTCCAAATCAATCAAGAACTTTCTAAGCCATACTGCCTCCTTAGCTGCTTCGCAAGCTGCTACATACTCAGCCTCCATGGTTGAGTCTGCTATGCATCCTTGTTTGATGCTTTTCCACACTACTGCTCCTCCATTGAGGGTGACTACTGACCCTGATGTGGATTTCCTTGAATCCTTATCAGCTTGAAAGTCAGAGTCAGTGTATCCAGTAAGAATCAAATCATTAGCTCCATTCACAAGCATGTAGTCCCTCGTTCTCCGAAGATACTTGAGGATATTCTTAATCGCTCCCCAGTGGTCCAGCCCTGGATTAGACTGATACCTACTGACTACTCCCACTGCATAACATATGTCAGGCCTAGTGCAGAGCATAACATACATTAAGCTGCCCACAGTTGAGGCGTAGGGAATGTGTCTCATGTTCTCAACTTCTTGAGGTGTCTTAGGAGATTGTTCCTTAGATAGGTGTACCCCATGTCTGAAGGGTAGTAGTCCCTTCTTGGAGTTTTGTATCGAATATCGAGACAACATCTTGTCAATATACGTTGCTTGAGACAGAGCTAGCATTTTGTTCTTACGATCCCTAATGATTTGGATCCCCAGAACATATTGAGCCTCTCCCAGATCTTTCATTTGGAATTGGGCTGCTAGCCATTTCTTAATTTCAGTGAGGTATCCTACATCATTCCCAATGAGCAGGATATCGTCTACATAAAGTATTAGAAAAGCTACTTTCCTTTTGTTGACTTTCTTGTACACACAAGGCTCATCAACGTTTTGGTCAAAGCGAAAAGATTTGATTGCAGTATCAAATCTAATGTTCCATGATCTGGACGCTTGTTTCAATCCATAAATGGATCAATTGAGCTTACAAACCTTTTGTTCCTGAGCTTGGGCTATGAACCCTTCGGGTTGAGACATGAAGATATTCTCTTCAAGATTACCATTCAGAAAGGCAGTCTTGACGTCCATTTGCCATATTTCATAGTCATAATATGTGGCTATGGATAAGAGAATTCTTATGGACTTTAACATGGCTACAGGAGAAAAGGTTTCCTCATAGTCAACCCCTTCCTTTTGGGTATAACCCTTTGCCACTAGTCTAGCTTTGAAGGTCTGTACCTTTCCAGCTGCATCTCTTTTTCTCTTATAGATCCATTTGCACCCTATGAGTTTTACCCCATTTGGTAGATCTGTAAGTTCCCATACAG
Organism: Luffa acutangula; assembly: GCA_036850905.1. NCBI lineage: Eukaryota > Viridiplantae > Streptophyta > Magnoliopsida > Cucurbitales > Cucurbitaceae > Luffa > Luffa acutangula. The sequence goes on from CM072090.1 coordinate 9,541,956, forward strand.
AGTTGGAGTGCATTGACTCCATTTTCAGGTTCATGGCTTTGACCCATTCATCCTTATCTTCATCATTCATTGCTCGTCGATAGGACAATGGATCCCCAATGCCATCATTAGGTATGACAACCTGAGTTTCAGTTAAACCCAAGTAGCGGTCAGGTTGTAATACAACCCTCCCACTGCGTCGAGGCATTCCCAACGTTTGAGATGGACGGGATGGATCTGAAGAACTAGTTCCTTCATCAACCCTTGTTGAAGGTCCAACTTCATCAACAACTCTTGATGACTCTTCAGTAGCTTCTCAAAATATTATTTTGCAGCGTGGTTTATGATCTCTCATGTGGTCTTCCTCTAAGAAAGTGGCGTTTGTCGATACAATCACCTTATTTTCTTGTGGGTCGTAGAAATAACCACCTCTCGTTTCTTTAGGGTAACCAACAAATTAGCACAGTTTTGAATGAGGTTCCAGTTTCTTGGGATTTGTCACAAGCACATGTGCTGGACAACCCCAGATGCGAAAGTGATGCAAACTAGGTTTACGCCCCTTCCATAATCCGAAAGGTGTTTCAGAAACACTTTTTGAGGGGACATTGTTCAAGATGTATACTGCAGTCTCTACTGCATACCCCCAAAACGAGCTAGGCAATTGAGCATAGCTCATCATTGATCGAACCATGTTTAACAAGGTTCTATTTCTCCTTTCTGACACACCATTCTGCTGAGGTGTACCAGGGGCTGAGAGTTGAAATTGAATTCCATGTTCTATTATATAATCCTGGAATCTTTGATCCATATACTCCCCTCCTCGATCAGATCGAAGTACTTTAATAGATTTACCTAATAGGTTTTCAACTTCAACCTTAAACTCCTTATTCTTTTCAAGGGCTTCAGACTTATGTCCCATTAGGTACAAGTAACCATATCTAGAATATGTTGGGTTTAATGTCCTATAAACTCGTAGTTTGTAAATCATTAAACATATTCTATTTCCAATAAAGACGTTATTGAGTTTATTCATTAAAAGATGTTATTGAATATATAAATTGCGAATAATTAACCTAAATCCAATAAACTAAGATCCTTGGCTATAAAATGAATACTCGAACTATACGTAGGGACATATCGTAGGATCAAGTTCAAGTTTATAGTCAAAATAGTCTATAGTATAAGGATACGATTGGGTGCCTTATCCTGGAGACACTATGGACGCGACCCACTTTGTATTAAGTACAAACGATGAGATCCTAAATCGTTCATGTGGTGACATGTGAGTGGGGGCGTCCTATGCAATGAGTTTTCATAAGACAGGACCACGAAATAAGTCACTTTCTCTTTATAACTCCGTTTACCATAGAAACTGACTATTTCACATAGATGACCTAGGTAACTCGTTCTTAATCCTGAGCGAGCTATGAAGTTTATACGAGATTATCTTTTGATCTGCATGGGTGAGAGTGGCCAACATCGCCGACTCAACAAGCCTACCATTTTGGGGATAAGATCGAATAGATAGCTGGGGACATAGTTTCGCAAGACGGAATTCACTCCTACCCTTTTCAGGGATAGCAGAAAGGTTGTTTTCTTAAGTACTAACTCCGGGACTTGAACAAGGGGCCCCACCCTCTTGTCGGATCGAGAGGGACTTAGGTTTGATGGTTGGACCACAAACCGATTGTTCATTAGAGGATTTGTGGAACTTAAGAAACAAGAAGTACTATAGGGGTGAAACAATTATTTGACCTAGCTGTAGCTACGAACAACCTGTGAAGGAATGACTTACTAAACATGGTTAAATCAAGTGGAAGAAAATATATCTATAGTGAGGGGAGTGCAACTATCGGGCTATAGTGGAGTGTCCCGGTAGTTAACAAATGTTGGATAACTTTGATAATGAGATTAGTCGGTTATCCTCGAATCGTTGGAGCCCATGATCTATAGGTCCATTAGGTCCCCCTACTAGCTCTTAGAATATTTTGATAGGAAACTTTGAATCGTTCAAAACGGGAAATAGGGTTTTATCGTAAAACGTGTTCGACACAATGATTTAATTATGAATTAAATTAGGAATTGAGAGATGAGGTATTTAAAAGTGCTTTAAATACCATATATATGTATTAGGAATCATATATAATTCATGGCATTAGGTGATAAAGATTGATTGGATCAATCATATCAAAATTACTTGGAAATGTCCCAATTAATTGCCTAGAAATCAATTTCAATTTTGAATTGAATTTGAAATGAATTGAAAGCTTAAAATTCTTAATTAGGATTCAATTCATAGTGGATTTAGTGGTTTTTCCACTCTTGCATAATGATACATAGTGGAAAACAACACAAACATGCATTAGATGCATGTGTTGTAAAGTAGACACCTAGAATCCACTTTGAGTTGCATCTTGACCATGTGGCTAAGTGTCATGAAGCTTGTCTTTGCATGGGAGAGGTCTATAAAAGGGGCTTGAATTAGATTCAAGAGAGCAAGCTTTCATTTAGTGTTATGCTGAAAATTTTCTACCTCAAATTCTCTCTCATTTCATCTCCTTCCAAAAGCTTGTACCATCAAGCATTCCCTTCCTATTTCTTTCTTCTATAGACTCCCACAAGTCTTTCTAGGCTCAAGAGAATAGTAGGGAAGACACTAAAGGCTGTCCAAGAGAAGTTGGAGAAAGATAATATCACAAGGAGTTCCTTACAAGTGAGCATCAAAGAGGTTGGTACTCATTTACTCTCTTTGAACATGCATGCTTTAGGTACAAAATTGAATGTCTTAAGTGCTTTCGATCTTCAATTGCTTCCGCATGTGTAATATGTACACCTACAGAATAATCATCTATAAATGAGATGAAATATTCGTACCCTCCTCGAGCTTTTACATTCATTGGACCACATAGATCCGAATGTATTAACTCTAAGGGTTCTTTGGCTCTGTAACCTTTTCCAGTAAAGGGTCTCTTGGTCATTTTTCCCTCGAGACAAGATTCACAAGGTGGTAGTGAATCATCTTCTAACTTACTTAGAAGTTCATTCTTTACCAAACGTCCGATCCTATCGATGTTTATATGACCAAGTCTAAGATGCCAAAGATGAGTATTGTTACTTGTTGGAGAAATCTTTTGCCTTTTTATTTGAGTTTCAGCAGTTTTAAATAATTCGTGATTTAATAGTGCTTTGTTTTCGGTTGGTCTTAAAACATACAAGTTATTTTCCAATTTGGCTGAACAAATAAGTACACCATTTTTATAATTGAACGCTTCATTCATATCAAAAGTAACTGTATACGATTGTTCAATCAAACATGAAATAGAAATTAAGTTCCTCTTAATCTTGGGAACGATTAACAAACTTTCTAAAAGTAAGAATCTATTTCTAAAAAATAACTTCGCAGCTCCCACTGCTTTAGCTAAAATGACTTCTCCAGTTCCGACCCTGAGTGTCATTTCCTCATCGTTCAACGACCGAAAGGAACTATTTTCCTGAAAAGAAGAGCAAACATGATTAGTTGCTCCTGAATCAAGTATCTAGGTAAACTCATCATGTTCTACCAGGCATGTTTCTAAAACCAGTAAATCAAATTTACCTTCATTTTCCTTCTTTTTCTCAGCAAGGTACTTTGGGCAGTTTCTCTTCCCATGTCCATTTACATTGCAGTGGAAACACTTGCCCTTATCTGCCATAGCTTTGGCTTTTCCCTTGCTTTTAGCTGCAGTACTGGGAGCTTTCCCCTTGTTTCCTTTCTTCTTCTGAGTTTTCTTTGAAGAAGTGGCTACAGATTTAGTTCCAGAGGATGAACCCTTCTCGAACTTTCTTTTAGAGTGAACAACGTTTGCCTCTCCATCTATCTGTCCCTTATTCTTAAGAAGAGACTGATAGAGTTGTAGCTCATTTAAGAGGCTAGTCAGGTTGAATGTTATTTTATTCATCATTGCATTGCTTCGAAACTGCAGAAAACTCTTTGTTCGCATTCCCCGGCAACGGCGCCAAAAACTTGTTCGCACGATTTTCAATTCCGCAAGCGCACGGGTCGTGACAAGTAATATAGTGATTTTGAGTATAGAGTATCGTCTCCACAGGGATTGGATTTATTCAATTAAGTACCGCGAATAATCTTGTTTAACTTTAGTTAGAGAACAAAATCTTATGCTGAAAAGAATAATAAAAAGCTAATCTAGAAAGCAAAAGATAAATGGTGACAAAATTTGGAGGGATAATTCTAGAGTTGTTGATTTTATCAATTGGACCTTTAATGCTTAATCAATTAACTAATATGGATTAACTAATCATTTGATTCATAAGTCTAGAAGCCTAATAACAAGGACTCTCCTGTCGGTCTCCTCCTATCTCATACCGTTCAATAAAGAATCTCCTTTCAGTCTCATCTTTATTTACTTAGTATGGCATTACGACCCTTCAATACAACCTCTAACGTTATTTATTTTATCCCGTGTCACCCGGGTAAATAAACGTTAGTCATGCATTCAGTTCTAGTCTAAGCTTCTCTCCGTCGAGTTTCCACATAGTAACGATTCATTTAATCAGTGATCAGTTGATTAAAAGCATTACGGACAAAATGCACAAATGAACAATAATGACAATTAAACCACGTCAATTCATTAATTCAGCAGAGGTTCAACATCTAAATCAATCTCATAGAATTTAGGAATTTACTACTCATAATCACTAAAATTCAATAATTCCTAATCACAACAATTCTAGAAACTAAAACATAAAGAAAAAGGGAAGAGAAATGCTCATAAAAGTGTCGATCTCCTCGATCCCGCGCCGACCTCCTTCGATCCCGAGCTCCAAAGATCTTCAACAAAGCTCCAAAACTCTCCCAAAAATCCCAAATTTTAGTGTAAACTCTAGAATGGGGTGAAAACCCACAAATTGGCACACCAAATATGGATGCAAAAGGCTCCTTTTATAGGCTCCCAGCAGGCACAGCGTCGAGACGCTACAAGGACAGCGTCGAGACGCTCTGACGTCATCTTTTCTTGGGCTCCAAGACGTCTCAGCGTCGAGACGCTACTTGGACAGCGTCGCGACGCTCTCGCGATTCTGGATCTTTCCACGCAGTTGCCTAGCGTCGAGACGCTCCAGACTTAGCGTCGAGACGCTAGGCCCTGAATCTTCAATAAAGGCCCGATTTTGACTCAATTTTTGGGCCTCCAACTTTCTTTTGGCCCAAATACTTCTTGTAATGGATTTTGGGCACTTTTCTTGACCCAAATTGATTAATTTTAAGGCTTGGACTTCATGAATTTGGGCTTCTAATTCATTCTTCTTGGCTTTTTGGACTCGGATCTTCAATGTAATTCTTCAAATTGCTCAAAAATCCTCCAAAATCATCTTAATTCTCTCAAAATTCTGATTTTACTTCCTTGACTCGGTTTTCTGAAATTTAAACAGAAAATAGCATTAAAGCACACAATTCAAGCATAAAACTAGCTAAAATTAATAGGAAAATGACGACATTTTTGCATGTCATCACTCTTCGGAAGAGATTTTAAGATGAATGCAACCTGACTACGCTCATCTATGACCGCCCCGTTTGCTTCTGCCACGTTGAATTGGACCATCATATCCAGGACATGCTCCCGAACAGATGTGCCCTCTTTCATGCGACAACTATAAATGTATTTGAGAGCCTCATGGTGGAGTTGGTAGGACGGTTGTCCAAACATCTCCCGGAGAGAGTTCATAATCTCCCTCGCTGTTACCATGCCCTCATGCCTTTTATCATTGGCCTTTGTCCAGCGGTCATAAGCATCCTTAACTGCTTGCGATGCATTACGAGAAGGGGCTGGAGGACAATCATCCGTTAAGACGAACCGCAGATCATCGACAACAAGAATCGTATTCAGGTTCGACTTCCACGTAGCATAATTTTTGCCGGTTAATTTCTCATTTTTAAGCAGAGAGACAATTGAGGAAGACATTGCTGAAATTTAAACAAACAATGACCGTATTAGTTATCTTTGCCTTAACCCATCATACAAGCAAACAATTGCACATGATCCAATCAATTTAGCAAAACAGACAATCACAGAACCCTAAAACTATCGATTTAGTTTTGCAGCGATGTTTCAGAGGTTTAGAATATCAGCCACCGAAGGGTGATCAGGCACTCCTCCTTTGAAATGAGACACCTCTCAGCTAATTCTAATTCCAGAATAACTCATATTCCTATAGACATTAGCCACCGTTGTTCGGTCAAGGATTTGTTAACACTTTTAACTCATCCTTGTAAGTGTAACCCTCCCACTTTCAGTTCTCAGAGGCACGCACCAACAGGCTACCGAAGGGAAAGACAACTGTTGGTGATTACCCTAAGAGCTTCTATCATTTTCAGGAGTTCACGATGTTTCGAATCCTATGACCAGGCCCTCCGAAGGGATGGTTGCGCTAGGACAACCTGCAGGCGGATCATAGGACTCTCACGGTGCGAACTATGGGCGGAGACCGAGGGATACGTTGACACGTGTCCCAGCTCCCACTTACTCTAGACATTTTTCCCATTCACCTTGATATTGATTCATGCAAACACTTTCCGAAGGGAGACCGCTCCTAAGGCGACTCGAAGCCGAGCATGAATCTCACGTTGTGAATATAGGGACATAGGAGCAAAACTTGATTTAAATCTCGTTTTGTAACTTTCCTCCCACTGAAAATGTCCTAAGGTTAATATAGGGTTGCTTAACTTAGATAGTATTCGGCTAAGTCAATCTATCTAAGTATGATCCTATTATAACAATTATGGAAAGGATTCAACTGCAATTTTTTGGGTGAATTAAACTTCTTTTAATAAACCCAACATTGCAAGTCAACATTACTATGGTTAATTCAACTCAATATTCGGGTAAGTTCCCAGGTAGGATGTGTTCCGTAAACCGTCAACTTAAATACCCCCAGCCTTAGACAGAACTTTACCGAGAAAGTTCCCTTATAACCTCAGTAATGTAAGGTCTTTACTATAAAGATCTAGGTGCATTAAACACTTTTAATAAACCTAGTGACATTGCATGCTAACATTTAACTATGATTAATTTAACTCCGGTATTCCAGGTCAGTTCCCAGGTAGGAGGTGTTTCGTAAACCGTCAACTTAAATACCCCGAGCCTTAGACAGAACATTACCGGTGGAGTTCCCTTATAATCACAGCAATATTTTTCCTACTTAGTCAATTAAAACTATTTTTAATTCTAAGTAAGAAAAGATTCTAATCCTATTAGAAACTGATCTAGGTCTAATTAATTTTAAACAATTTAAAATTAATCCAATTTATCCTATGATCTTATGTTTGCATGCAAATCTTGATTATAGATTGACGGTTTCTAATCATTAATATTAAAGAACTATTTCAAATTTTAATGATTAATCCTATGATCAAGAATCTAGGGTTTAATTCATTCAACAATCTCATTCAAATTAAATAATTAAACCACACTAATTGCATGAATAATATAACAATTATATTATTAACTATGGATGTTTCATGCTTCATGCAATATTGATTTTCTTTTAATATAACAATTATAAGCCAATCAAGAAAATCAATCAAGCATGCTTCATTCATCACATTAAACATAACTATTTATATTTAATTTAAGTAATGACATGCTTCATGCTTTCCAATTTTTCATATAATTAATATACACTTATATTAAAAAATATGAAAACAAATTCATGCATTTAAACATACATTATAACAATTTATAATATATAAAAAATGCATGAGCATGTTTATAACCTAAGGTGGGATTAAATATTCTATATGACATCCATAAAGCATATAAATAGCAATTGAATCGGTTAATTTTGGCCCCTAGGATAAAATAAAGCATTAAATTACATTAATTTAGCTAAATTCTATCCTAAAAATCCTTGTACAGCTCCAAAATTTTGTCTAGACATCACGAACCGCCCCGAACCACCTCGAACCGGCCTCCAAAATCACGAACCATGCAAAAAATTGGCTGAACCGAGCCAATAACACAGAAAATCGGGCTGATCCAGCAAAAAAAACTGAACCAGACCGATTTCCCGGTCAGGATCCCGGTCGGGAAATTTTCCAGTAAACCCTAAATCATCGATTCCTCTGTTCTACACTTAGTTTTTCCGATTTCCAGCGTCGTTCTTCATGATTTTCGCCCAAAATCATCTCGATCTTCATCGATAACAACCCTAAATCTAGACACAAACTTACAAGGACTCGATTTACATAAAAATACCCGAAAAACTGGGCCTTACATGATCAAAATCACATAAAAAATAAAATCTATGGCCATAAAATTAACCCAAACAGTTCAACGCAAACCGAACATACATTATGCATAAATCCCACCTATTAGAGCCTATCGCAACTTTTAATATTAATTAATAGGGACAACGATGGCTCTGATGCCAATTGAAGGGAATAAAAGTCCCGACGCAGCGGAAGCGCATCGATTGGACCTTACGTCGTATATTAATTAACATTAAAATACCGTTACGAAAACTCAATCAAACTTTAAACATTCTTTAAAGTGGCTGGAAAATCAGTTTAAACATGCTGAAAAATAAATCCAAATTTATTTACATACTTTTCTAAAGAAAAGAGGAAGAACCGTTACAAACCTCCGTTGTAGACTTGAGCGTTGCAGCAGCCTCCTTTGTCTCGTGATCGCTGGAAAATTCTTCTTGAATAACACAATAACCACAGAGGTTACACCGGTATGACTCTAGGTCTAGGAGGCAAAAGACTTGTGGGAGTCTTTCTCTAAGAGGGAGGCTAGAGAGAATTTTAGGTCTTGTCTTGAGAGTCTAAGAGCAAGAGCAAAAGGTGTCATGGACATTTAGGTCTAGTGTTCTATTTATAGAAGAGAGGCCATGAATAAAATATTCAATTAAATAAATCTTTTCCAAAATTGATTCAATCTTATTCCTTATTTAATCAATCATGATCAATTAATTCCATAATTGATTAATCTTTTCCACAAATGACTAATTACTTCCATACGTGATTAGATCATTTCCATTAATGAGTGATTAATTATTTCCATAATTGATTAATTCCCGGTTAATGAATTCTTTAATTAATTAACCACCAATTAAATATCACATATTTAATTTCCGGCCTTGAATTAATTAATTCGCCCAAATAGATTTTAGGCCTTAAATTAATTAATTCATTATTTGAACTCTTTCAAACTTCCATAAATTTATATTTGAATTTCTTCAAATATTAATTTCTCTCACATTAATATATTAATATATATTATGTTCGTTTCCCTTAGTAAATTGAACATTTTCAATTTACATTTATTACTTAGTTGCCTCAAATTACTTTATGAGCTACCAGTGGGACCTAATGGACCTGCAGATTAGAAGCTTCAACGATGTGAGATTAATTGATCAAACTCATTAACCTCATTAATCAATATTCGTTAACTGTGTGTTCATTCCACTATAGACTCACAGTTGCACTCTTCTCACTGCAGACATATTTTCTGTGTCCACGGATATAGACCAATATCGACTAGTTAGTCCTTCATTAGTGTTTGTAACACCAGCTAGGTCAAATTACCGTTTTACCCCTAGGTTACCTCTATTTCCTTAAGTACCAGTTCTCCTCTAATGAACAACCTGTTTGTGGTCCAACCATCAAACAGAAAACCCTCTCGTGTCATTAAGAGGGTAGGGCCCTTTGTTCAAGACTCAGAGTAACCACTTAAGGGAACACTCATCTGCTTCCCTAAAGTCGGGCAGGAGTGAATTTCATCTTGCACGATTATGTTCCCAGCTCCCCATTCGGTCTTGTCCCTAAAATGGTAGGCTTATTGAGTCGGCGTATTGGCCACTCTCACCCATGTAAATCAAGGGACAATCTCTCATGAGCAGGAGTCCATAATCAACTCAGGATTAAGACTAAGTTGTATAGGTCGTCTTAGTGAAATAGAAAACCAACTAGTTAACGGTGTTATAACCAGTGGTTACTATTTCGCGGTCCGGTCTTATGCAAACTCATTGCATAGGATACCCCCACTCGCATGTCTCCTACACGAACGCGTTGGATCGCAACGTTTGTATCAAATACAAAGTGGGTCGTATCCATAGTGTCACCAGGATAAGACATCCAGTCTTATCCCTATACTATAGACCCTTTAGGCTGTTTCTTGAACAATGATCCCATATGTCGCTACATATAGTTCAAGACACATATTACAACCTTGGATGTCTAGTTTATTTGATTAGGGTTATTTTTAGGCAAAGACAAATATAAAATAACTAATAACAATTAATGGAAAAATATATCAATATTATTTCATTAATATCCGGTCAACAGTTACATTCACTATCTACGAGTTTTAGGGCATAAAACCCAACAGAGAATTCCCGAGAGATTTGGGGTTTCTCCCAAGAGCTTGAGGAGGCATTGCATGAGAGATGAGATCATTTCAACGATTTATGCGCACGACCTCATTACTCACTTGAAGAGAAATCCTACATCGAGATCTTCACTGAAGGCCTAACATCAGAAGAAAATGGGATTCTCTTAGGAAGCGGTGGGGTGAGTGGTAAGACACCTAGCGAGTCGAGAGAGTTAATTGCAAATTTGGCAGAGAGTTCTTGGCTCCGTGCATTGCAAAATTTGAATCCACTTTTAGAGTAGGAGAGCAAACAAATTTCCACCTCCCTCGATGACGTAGAAAGCCAAATTCTAGAGCAATAGTAGGAAGGTAAGTTAAAAGAAAATCATCTCGAGGTCAGTGAAATTAAACTTACCTTAGATTTTGAGTCCGATTCTTGTAGTTTGTCATGCATGATAGGAGAGATAGAAATTAGAGATGTAGAGTTAGACTAGTTACATTCCATGTCTATCTCTGTTTCTCCTAAGATTCATAGTTCTGAACTGCATGAATTAGATTTTGTGATTCCAGTAATTGACCATACTGTTGTTAGGCTTAGAGTTAGACTAGTTACATTCCATGTCTATCTCTTTTATTGAGTATGCTTGGGATGACTGATGTGTTGGGTTTTATGCCCTAAAACTCGTAGATAGTAAATGTACTTTTGACCGAACATTAATAAAATGACGTATTATTCATTTATCTATGTTTGTATTATGCAATCTTGTCTTATTAACCCTCATCCAATAAACTAAACATCCTAGGCTAATAGAATGTAGCTCGAACAAGAATGTAGGGACATATGGGGATCAATGTTCAAGATGAAGGATTGGAATTCCGTAATTCCGTAAAGCGGAAGCGTGATTGGGACCGATTCGTAATTAATTTTGTTTAATCTAAAATACCAATACATTGGCAATAATATTAGAACTATTCTAAATATATATTAAGGCTAAGCATACAAAAATATTAGATCTAAATCTAATTTATAAAGTAACAAATTACTTACTCTCGTTGACGACTCAGATTAAATTCACCAACTGCATGTGAATTAATCACGAACTAGTGTGAACACCACCACTATGGCTACACCGGTATGACTCTGAGACTTTTAGAGGTAGGAGACTGGTGAGAGTCTAGAGGAAGCCTTGAGGGGAATTCTCTGAGAGAAGGAGAATGAATGGGATGCCTTTCACCCACCTCAGGGGTCCTATTTATAGGTAAAGTCCAAGACCTTTTTCCTAATAGGAAAAGGTCTCTAATTTTAATAAATAATTAATTAATTCCATAATTAATAAATTACCCAATTAAATATCATATATTTAATCTTAGGGATTTTATTAAAATTGATATGAATCCAATTCATATTAAATTTATTTGAACTCTTTCAAATATTTTCTCTCAAGAATTAAATTTTGAAATTAATTCAAAAGTTATATTAAAAAGTTTCATAAACTTTATATTATAATGCATCAATATACATTATACGATTCCCCAAATAAATTGAACACTTTCAATTTACAATTTATACTTAATTGCCTCAAGTCTCTTTACGAGCTACCAGTGGGACCTAATGGACCTACAGATCAGAAGCTCCAACGATACGAGACTAATTGGCCAAACTTATTGATCAAGTTTAGTCTACATTCGTTAAATGTGGGTCACTCCACTAAAGACCCACAGCTGCACTTTTCTCATTGTAGAATATTTCTGTGTCCATAGATATCGACCAAGCAGTAAGTCAATCCTTCACGTGTGTTCGTAACACCGGCTGGGTCAAATTACCGTTTTACCCCTGGGTTACCTCTGGTTCTTTAAGTACCACTGATTCCTCTAATGAACAAGTTGTTTAGAGTCCAAAAAGTAAACAGGAGTTCCTTTCGGGCCAAGAGAGGACGACGCGCCTTTGTTCAAGCCCCGGAATCGGCCCTTAAGGGAACACACATCTACTTACCCCAATAGGGGAATAAGTGAATTCCATCTTGTATTGTTATGTTCCCAGCCCCTATTCGGTCTTGCCCCTGAAATGGTAGGATTATTGAGTCGGCGAACTGGCCACTCTCACCCATATAAATGTATGGACAATCCCTCCTGAAAGGGGTTCATAACAGACTCAGGATTGAGATTGAGTTACCTAGGTCATCCTATTGAAATAGAAACCTAAACTAGTTAACGACGTTACATCTAGTGGTTACTATTTCACGGTCCGGTCTTATGCAAACTCATTGCATAGGATACCTCCATCCGCATGTCTCCTACATGGATGCTTTGGATCATTGCATCTGTAACAAATACAAGGTGGACCGTATAAATATAGTGTCACCAGGATAAGGTACCCAACCTTATCTCTATACTATAGACCTTTTAGGTTGTTACTTGGACACTGATCCCCGTATGTCCCCACATACTAGTCCAAGTTTCATTTAAACAATCTTGGATCTTAGTTATTTGGATTTAGGGTTTATTAATGCAAACTTAATTATTCAATAACCAAATTACTGAATTACTCAAATAACACTTTATTGAGATCGATTAATTTGTTTCATTTACTATCTACGAGTTTTAGGGCATAAAACCCGACACAAGATTTAGCCTAAAGGGTCTATAGAATAGGGATGAGGATGGGTACCTTATCCTGGTGACACTATGGATCCGACCCACTTTGTATTATGTTACAAACGTAATAATCCAACGCGTTTATGTAGTTGACATGCGAGTGGGGGTATCCTGTGCAATGAGTTTGCATAAGACCGGACCGCGAAATAGTTAATCACTAACTCTAACTCCATTAGTTAGCTTGGTTTCTATTTCACTAGGATGACCTAGGCAACTTAGTCTCAATCCTGAGTTGATTATGGACTCCTGTCCGTGAGGGATTGTCCTTTGATTTGTACGGGTGAGAGCGGCCTGCACGCCGACTCAATAAGCCTACCATTTTGGGGACAAGACCGAGTGGGGAGCTGGGAACATAGTCACTCAAGATGGAATTCACTCTTTCTCGACTTTACGGGAGGTGTGTTCCCTTAAGTGGTGTCTCCGGGTCTTGAACAATGGACCCTGCCCTCTCTATGGCACGAGAGGGACTTCTATTTGTTGGTTGGACCTCAAACAGGTTGTTCATTAGAGGAGCACTGGTACTTAAGGATAAAGAGGTAGCCCAGGGGTAAAATGGTAATTTGACCTAGCTATGGTACGAACACACGTGAAGGGATGACTTGCTGTTGATGGTCAATATCCGTGGACACAGAAATATATCTGCAGTGAGAAGAATGCAACTGTGGTTCTTTAGTGGAGTGAATCGCAGTTAACGAACATTGATTAACTTGGTTAATGAGTTTAACCAATTAATCTCATATCGTTGGAGCTTCTGATCTGTAGGTCCATGAGGTCCCACTGATGACTTTGATAAGGTGTTGAGATTAATTTCTAAAGAAGAATTGAATATTCGAAAGGGTTCGAATGTAAAGTTAAAATATGAATTAAATATGTTTTATTTGAGAGAAATATAACTATAGGTTTTAATTAATGTGCATTGGATGTACATTAATACTATAGTTTATTTGAGAGAAATATAATTAAATATGTGATATTTAGTTATAATATTAATTAATTGGAGAATTAAGTAATTATTGTTTTAATCTAATTTAATTAAATTTTGATTTAATTAAATTGTATTAAAACTATATGTTATGTGAAGGATAATCATTTAAATATAGTTTAAATGAGTTGGTTATTTGTGAATTAAATAACCATATAATTTAATTTAATTAATTTGTTAATTAAATTATATTTTTTTAATATAACTGATATGTGATCAGTTATTAGACGTGGTTTTAGTGGCCTATTCTTCCTCTCCTTCACGCCTACTTAGGGGGTAAGTTACGGGGTTTTTCCTCTAGTTGGTTCATAACGTTTTGGTGTAGCCTTGGCACTTACAGAAAACTCTCCAAAGAAAATATTAGTACTTTCTCAATTTCCTGAGAGAAAAGAGTGCTCCCACAAGCCTTCTCATCTTTACCTTAAGAGTTAATTGGTGTAACTTTGTGGTGGTGTTCGTGGAGCAAATTTCAGAGAAGGAGATCCAAGAGGCTTGCTGTAATTTTCTGCTATTCATCTAAGGAGTTGGCGAAACGATCCAGAATTTCTTGCAAAGTAAGGTTCCTTGATCTTGGATCATTAGGATCCTCTTTAGATTCAATCTAGAGGATTTAATTTCAGTTTTTGCATGCTTTATATCCAGTTTTCAGTAGATTAAATTGTGTTTTTCTGCTGTATATTTATTTTCCAACGTAAGGTATTTTAATCTCGATGAAAAATTGAGTTTAATGGTCTGATAGTTTCCGCTGCGCTAGGGCTTTAATCCCTGCAATTGGTATTAGAGCCAGGTTTGTATTTTAATTGAGGAATTAAAATTTGCGTTGGTTTTTAGGTGGGATTTGCATTGTGAATGTATAATATTGTGATAAACTGTTTAGGTTTAATTGGCTTTAGAATTTATGAATTTTTGATCTGATCAATTGTAAGGGCCCCTGTGTTTTTGGGCCTAAATTCATATATATTGAGTCTGTATAGTCCAGGTGTAGATTAGGCTTGAAGATCGATGAAAATCGCGGCGAAAATCGTCAAATTCCGTGAAGATCAGTCTCTGTTCTATCCAGAAACGAGTTCTAGACGCAACAGCGTCGAGACGCTTGACTTAGCGCGTCGCGATGCTGTCGCGATTTCACACGTAAGATGGTTGAAATCGCGCCAGCGTCGGGATGCTCTTGCTTAAGCGTCTCGACGCTGTCACGATTTCATGCGGCGCTAGGTTTTACGTGAAGACGTGGGCTAAAACCCTAGACGCCGGTTCGGTTCGTGTTTAGTTTATGTTATTTTTTTTGTTTTGTAGAATCCCTAAAATCGAAAAAGGTGATCATTCTTAGCAGCTTCAGTCACCACTCCAACGGTTGTGCCTAAATTCAGGGGAGGTTTTTTGTTCCCCTTTCTTTTTTGTCTCTTATGTTCGCATGTTTAGACTACATTGAGGACAATTTATGATTTAGGTTGGGGGTAGAAGCATGTGCATGGGTTGCCTTCTAGAGTGGGGTCAAAATATGATAAAAATAAACTTTAGAATACTGTGCAAGTATACACAATCAGCAGCAAGTGATAAGTAATTTATCGTATCCACGAGGTTTTGAATAGCTCTCACTTTACCTATTTTATGTAACTTTTTAATGGTTTCAATATTTTTAAAATGATTGATTTTGATAAAATGCTGAAGCAAAAGAAATCACAGAACAAAAAGTAAACGGATAAAGCAAACAGATTGGAAACAGGCATTGGTCGGGTTTTCTATAATTGTTTTAAAAGACGCTCTAGCAATATTATTGATTAGGCAATTCTCTTGCAGTCTAATTATCAGCAGGATCCTCCCGGAACTCTGGATTTTTTGGAATGTGTTTCAACTCCAATGACGTGCTACCGATCAAGCACTAGGCAACTGGTTATCCCTAACTCAGTCACTGGCGTCCACCAACACATAATGGTCTAGTGTGATTAAATGCCACACACCTCTCAAATCATCCCTGAAACTAAGAGGTGATACTCATACCGGCTGGCCAGGTGGGCATAAAATAAAAAGGGTCGATTGCAAATATAGCAAACTGGTCCAAAATATATACAGATTTAGCAGCCGGTAGAAAGATTTGCAAAAATGGCAAAATTTTAAGTTATGAAATGTGTATTTACTAAAATGCCCTTTCTATCTGATAGAAAGTTTTTCTATCACGGATATAATCTATCAGTGATAGAAAGTATTTCTATCTGATAGAAAGTATTTCTATCTGATAGAAAGTTTTTCTATCACTGATAGAATCTATCAGTGATAGAAAGTATTTCTATCCCTGATAGAATAAAGTTTCTATCACTGATAGAAAGCTTTTCTATTTATCAGTGGTAGAAAAATTTTCTATCAGTGATAGAAAGTTTCTATCAACTTCTCATTTCTTTCTATCAGCTTCTCATTTCTTTCTATCAGTTCTTCTCCCAAATTTCCATCTGATTCCAATTACTCTCTTTGCATTCAACTTCTCCATCGTCTTCAGCTCGTTCTTCCGTTCAGGTTTGTTTCATCACTCTTTTTTTTTTCTTTCTTTCTTTGATTTCTTTCAGTTCATTGACTTCGATTATTCTCCTTTATCAGTTCATTTCGATTGTTTTCTTCTTCCGATTATACATTTCGAGTACTTGAGGTTTGTTCTCGCTCGCTCTTTTTGTTTTTTTTTTCCTTCAATTTCTATCAGTTAATTAGCGTTTTCGATTAACTTGTTGAGAAACGAAGAAGGCACCGAATCAAATTGTTGGAGAGATGCTGTCGTTTTCACGGAGATTGATAGAAAATTTTCTACCAATGATAGAAAACTTCTATCACTGATAGAAAGTTTTTCTATCACTGATACTATCAGTGATAGAAAATTAATTCTATCACTGATAGAAAGTTCTATTGTGATAGAAAAATTTTCTATCACTGATAGAAAGTTTTCTATCAGTGATAGAAAACTTCTATACTGATAGAAAGTTTTTCTATCACTGATAGAATCTATCCGTGATAGAAAGTTCTATCAGTGATAGAGACTTCTATCAGCGATAGAAATTTAATTCTATCAGTGATAGAAAGTTTTCTATCAGTGATAGAAGACTTCTATCAGTGATAGAAAGTTTTCTATCAGTGATAGAAGACTTCTATCAGCGATAGAAAGTTAATTCTATCACTGATAGAAAGTTCTATTAGTGATAGAAAAATTTTCTATCAGCGATAGAAGACTTCTATCAGCGATAGAAATTTAATTCTATCAGTGATAGAAAGTTTTCTATCAGTGATAGAAGACTTCTATCAGCGATAGAAATTTAATTCTATCACTGATAGAAGTCTTCTATCAGCGATAGAAAGTTTTTCTATCACTGATAGTAGAAAGTTTTTCTATCACTGATAGAATCTATCAGTGATAGAAAAACTTTCTATCAGTGATAGAAAAACTTTCTATCACTGATAGAAAGTTTTCTATCAGTGATAGAAAATCGATAGAATTAACTTTCTATTAGTTAAGTTAATTCTATTAGTTAATAGAAAGTTTTTCTATCACTGATAGATTGTATCACTTCTATTGATAGAAAAACTTTCTATCTAAAAACTTTCTATCTGGATAGAAACATTTTCTATCAGATAGAAAACTTTCTATCACTGATAGAATCTATCAGTGATAGAAAAAATTTCTATCAGATAGAAACCTACCAAAACAAAAAGAGAGGAGAGAAATCCACGCGCAATTCAAGGGCAAAATAGGGATACAAAAAATTAATTAAAAAATTTTGCCATATTTGCAAATATCTTAAAAAATTGCTAAATTTTCCATTATTTACCCTAATTTTGCCACCCATTACAATTATCCAAATAAAAATAGACACAACAAATAATCAAGATGCTCAAATCAACATATATTGCATAGAGTAATACGTACGACAATTACATAATTCCTAACCAACACCTAAGCAAATTTAGTTCATGAAGCTCATAATAACACACACCACAATCTGAGTATGTGCATCCATAACTACAAGAAATTACAAGAAAAGATTAATTCCCTTGATTAGGTCTGTAGTTGATGGTCTTCTTGAGGTCTCCAATCTTTCCTCCTCTATTCGGCTTCCAAAGATGGAAAGTAAGCCTCCACGAATGGAATAGGACTTCCCTTTCTCAAAATTGGAATGTTTTTGACTTGAGACGACTCCTTCCTTTTATAGAGTGGAGTGAAGCCCTAATTAGGTCAAACTTTACACGTGGAGGGCTCTCTAAGCTTCTAGATCTGAGATTAATTCAGCTAATGCCACCTCATTTAATGAATCAAGTGCGGCTCACGTGGTAGTTTTGCTCTCTGCTTTGCTGGATCACGAATTTTGCTCGCTCAAGTCGCTTAACATTATATTCTGCACAAAATAACTTCCAAAGCATCCATTCTTCCAAATGGGTTAAAACATATAATATCTATCTAAAAGCATCCCTATTTAACACAAATGACACACAAATCAATATAGAAATAAGGCTTAAATAACTCCCTTTTAGAGAGTTATCATACCCCCAAACTTGAACTATTTCGCGTCCCGAGCAATACTAACTAACCTTCACTTGAGAATTCAAGACATTAGTCATAGCATAACTTAATCAAAATAGATACTCCAACCCTACCTTCAACCTTTACCTGAGCATATTGCAAAACCAAGCTCTATTGCAGCAAAATAATTCTTTCATCATGGACAAATAATCACCACCTTTAACTCAATCCTAAGAACTTACCACAACTTAACCATATTATCAGACATATTAAAACACACATTTTTAAGGGGTTTTATTTTTGTTCTTCAGACTTAAAGCAGCCCTATAGTCGTAAGCTCTTAAGCATGAGATGACCCACTTTATGGTGCAGTATACCCTTGTCTCAAACTTATCACCAATTAGGCTAAATACTCATTGCTAGCTAAAAAATCCTTAGTCATTCTATCCCTTGCTTCTCAGAATGACGACATTTTATGATGAAGCTCACCTAAGCCCTGGGAGATAGAAAAACTGCTAGATTATCATTCATCCTTCAAAACATTTGCTTTATGAATTTTCTCAGCAAAATTTTCCACAACAATTTTTCTTTTCAACAAATAATTTTTTATCATTCATTTTTTAATATCTCCTAGGTCATCTTTTGACGCAAAGACAAACTGTGGGTGTCACAAATGTCCCTCGTTACTCAACAACCTAGAAAAAATAATTATGAAGAAGAGGAGTAGCTAAGAGTCTCCTAAACGTAAATTATTCATTGTCCCCGATGAATTATTAACATGATAAATTATACCCCCAAACTGAATTTCTATATGAATTTTAAACTAAGCGTGGGACTAAGATTAAGCTTAAGGGGGATCAAAATAAGTCAACACTACCTCAGAGTCTTCTTGCCGCAGCGATGACCAGACTAGAAGAAATGCTCAGGCAAAAGGTTTTTGGAGATCAGAACACCTTGATCTAATTAAGCTAACTAGTCCAAGCTTCAAAAGTTCAGAAGAAAATGGTTAAGTTAGGAATGCTCCCAGTGCTATAGAACAGAAAAATCTTTGGAAATTTCATTAAAACAGTGGAAAAAAAAATTTACATCAAACAAATAATTTTGATAGGCCTAGAAGCAGAAAATAAAAACAAGCAAAAATATGAAAACAGAAATATCAAAATAAACAAGGGTCAAGAATACGCGAGCAATAAAAATAATTGAACAAGAATTATGCTCGACCAACTTCTCTTTCCACATCAATCCTCTTGACCCTGCTCAACTTCCTCCTTTTCATCTCTTTGTACTGGTGGCGGCGGAATCCAGGGATTAAACAAATCATCGGGGAAAACAGGGAAGGCCTGATATGGTTTTGAAAAATTGGATTGCAGGGCCTTCCTAAGGGTGGCATCCCTTCTCTCAGCATAGGTCCAGTAGGTCTGAGCTTGCCTTTCAACATACTCTTGCTTACTAGCTGAAAGTGCTAGTTGCTCTAAAATTTGATGGATGCCGCACACTAGTCCACCTTGGCGTGCCTTCTGCGTGCGCTGAAGCCGAGCCAAATTGGGCATATCTATAATTCCCTTATCAAGTAGAATAACATCCTCTGGACTTGTGGGCACTCCTGCCCTGCTACACAACATGGTAATCGTGTTTGGGAAGAACAACTTTCCCATCTTCTTATGCTAACAACTGTAGATTTCATTAGAAATTATCTTACCAACATCTATACTCAAGAATCTCAGAATGGCAAATACCAGAAGCACTCTATCTCAGGGTACTGTCGAATCATGAGTTGTCGGGAGTAAACACAATTTGATGAAGCCCAACCATGTGTTAGCCTCACTCTTCAAATAGGCTGCTTGGAATGTGCGCTTCTCAGTTTTTGCAACCTCCATTGGGCCCCGTCAATACCAACCTCTCTGACTACAACATTCAATTGATCTTTAGATGGTGCCACCACCATCTCATTAAATCCGACATGTGGAAAATCCTGGAGATTGAGTAGAGAATTTATCGCCCTTGAGCTCCAATCGACAGTTACCCCTCAGACCATGGCTTGAAACCCTTCCTCTTCCTCTATGCTCGTGTAGAATTCGTGGACAATATTCGAGTTAACCGATTCTGGTTTCGCGCAGAACTGATCCCATTTGTGGTTTGTAATCCCAGCACGTAGCAAATGAGGCAAGTCATCACCGAATCTCCTTCCAAACAAGAAATCCCTCTTAAGCATTTCCAGATATTTTGCTCTGACAAGATCGTTGATGAAGCGCGCATACGACATTCTCGGCTTCTCAGCTTCAGCCTTCTCTGCTTCGACCGTTGCTGCAAAAACTCCTTTGCTCCTTTCTTCTTGTTTCTTCGTCAGGGCCTCTTCTTCCGCCTTTTTCTCAGAATTTTCTTTCTCTTGCTCTTCTTTCTCATAATTTTCTTTCTCAGATTCCATCGTCGATGGAAATGGAGTGTCTTTCCTAACCACCTTGATATGTCCCGCCTTTTGCTTGCGGTGGCGGCGACGCGGTCCGACACAATCTCTGCCTGAACCTGCTGCTCTTGGGTTTCAGCATAATCTCTGCCTGGCCGTTTCCTTGTTCCGGCACATCTTCTACTAGCTTTTCTTGAACTTCCTGCTGTGTTTCGGTAGTTTGATCAGCCTGATCTGAATCTTTCCCTTCTTCTGGTTCTTTCGGCTTCAGGTTCTTTCGACTGTTCTTCCCTAGCCACTTCTTTAGTGATATTCTCAATCACTTTCCTCACTACCTCTATTGCTTTAGCTCTTTGCTGCTTTCTCCGTCTTTTGCCCTTTCTCTCTTCTAGCGTTTTCCTTCTCTTTGTTCTTGTCTTTGGTGCTTTGGGTGTAACTGACACCTCTTCTTCCTTAGTATCTCTTTCCCTCCTTCCTCTTTTTTTAGCCATTTCATATTTACACTATTTTTCCACTCACATCAATGGAAGAAAATGAAAGAAAAATGGAAATGGAGAATAAATGCAAGATGAAGATGAAGGGTAAAGAAACGTACCGTGGGTTTGATTAAATAGGGCTCCAACACTAATGATCCTAACCGAAAAGATCTGCCCCCAATTAAATAAGAATATTGTTAATTTTGCATGTAATCATGGAAAATTAATTTCCATAAACGATAAAAATAAATCGCCTGGTAAATGCATGATGTGTTGTCCAACTGCTAGACCGTTAGATCTCCCCTGCGTGCAATATGGAAGCACCAGATGGCCACACGTTTTACTTGCCCATAGAAAATTTAAATCCCAACGGTAAAATATTTAATTCTTAACCACATCCGTAATATTCTGATGATACGTTTGCTCTAACCAAAAGATTGCGAAAACAAACTGAGCAACAAAGATTTCCTTATGGGAGAATCTTTTACACGGGAAAATTCAATTTAAATTTAAACCGCCAAAATCAAATCAAATCTTATTATTTCTAGTCGAATAAATCAGGAAAATATATTATTAAAAACCTAATCTAAACAGAAAAATAACAATAATAGAAATTCAAATTAAATCTAAACTAAACTAATCCGATTAAATTAAATAAATTAAACCAGCGAAATAAAACAAAAATAAAATCTACAAAAATTAAAAATTCCATCGAATTAAATTTAATCAGATAAAATTGAAATCAATAAAATCCAATTTAAAATAATTCAAATCAGAATCAAATAAAATCCACGAGATAAAATAAAATCGCAACAACACTGGGAGCTAAAAATATTGCAATATGACATGCTCCCGCAAAATTCTCGCTCGCTTATTCATCAACCAATTTTAGGGAAGGATATTTTGAACGAAATTCCTCTCCCCAATAATGCTACGCTCGCTGTCCATTAACTTTGAGCACTCGCCCATCTTTTTCATCTCTCAAAGTAATTGCTCCATGAGGAAAAACTTCAATCACAATAAACAGTCCAGACCATTTAGATTTTAATTTTCCAGGAAACAATTTCAATCTAGAATTATATAGCAAAACTCTCCGACCCTTAACAAATTCTTTAGGTTTTATCTTCTAATCATGCCACCGCTTCGTCTTTTCTTTATACATTTTTAGCATTTTCATAAGAAAACTGACGAAATTCCTCTAACTCGCTAAGCTGCATCATTCTTATTGCCCCTGCACGACTTAAATCAAAATTACATTTCTGTAAAGCCCAAAATGTTTTATGCTCAAGCTCTAATGGTAAATGACAAGTCTTTCCATACACTAAACTATAGGGAGACATACCTAGAGGAGTCTTATAGGCTGTCCTATAAGCCCAAAGAGCCTCATCTAACCGAAAAGACCAATCATTCCTAGATGGATGGACTACTTTCTCTAAAATGGATTTAATTTACCGATTACTAACTTCAGCTTGACCATTTGCTTGTGGGTGATACAGGGTAGCTATCTTATGCTTAATTCTATACTTAGCTAAAAACTTAGTTAAAACATTATTCACAAAGTGTGTACCCTTATCACTCACTAGAGCTCTAGGTGTCCTAAACCGCGCAAAAATGTGCGATTGGAGAAACCTTGATACCGTTTTAGCTTCATTCTGATGGCATTCAATGGCCTCCACCCATTTGGACACGTAATCAACTGTCAATAAGATAAAAACTTTACCCTTAGAAGGTGGAAATGGCCCCATAAAATCATTACCCCATACATCGAATAACTCTAATTCTAAAATATAAGTAAGAGGTTTTTCATCTCAAGGTCCTAAATTTCCTCTCCTTTGGCAAGCATCACATTGCTTATAGAATCAATGGGCATCCTTAAATAAGGAAGACCAGAAGAATCCACATTGCAAAATCCTCATAGTTGTCCTCTGTTTGCTGAAATGATCTCCATACGACAAAGAGTGACATTGCTCCAGGATTTCCTTTGCTTCATCACCTGAAACACATCTTCGAATAATACCATCAGAGCATTGCTTATACATAAATGACTCATCCCAATAAAAGAATTTTGCATCATGCTTAAACCTTTGCACCTGCCTCCAATCCATATCAATAGGAGTGACTCCTTTTACCAAAAAGTTGGCTATATCAGCATACCAACGAGTATTATTCACTACCTTTACCTCAACAGCAAAAAGTTGCTCATCTGGAAATGAATATGAAATGGAAGATTGCTCCAGCAAAGTTGATGTTGGATCAAGACGAGACAAATGATCTGCAATAACATTCTCTGATCATTTCTTGTCCTTTATCTCCAAGTCGAATTCCTACAATAACAAAACCCAACGAATCAATCTAGGCTTTGCATCTTTCTTAGACATTAAGTACCTTATTGCTGCATGATCTGTGAAAATCGTGACTTTGGACCCAACCAAATATGGGTAGAATTTCTCAAAGGCGAACACAACCGCTAACAACTCATTTTCAGTAGTTGTATAGTTGATTTGTGCTTCATTGAAAACCCTGCTTGCATAATAAATAGGATGGACAAATTTGCCCTGCTTTTGCCCCAACATTGCACCTACTACAACATCACTCGCGTCACACATTGCCTCGAATGGCAAACTCCAGTTAGGTGCACAAAGAATAGGGGCTGAGATTAAAGCAGCCTTTAAAGTCTCAAAAGCCTTCCTACAATCTGCATTAAAGTAAAAAACACTATCAACACACAACAAGTTACAAAGAGGTTTACTAATTTTGGAAAAATTCTTTATGAACCTTCTATAAAATCCAGCATGACCTAAAAAACTCTGAATCCCTTTACCCGAATTCGGTGGTTCTAATCTCTCAATAACCTCTATTTTTGCTCGATCAACTTTTAGACCTTTCTTTGAAATCTTATGACCTAACACAATGCCCTCCTTCACCATGAAGTGACATTTCTCCCAATTAAGAACTAGATTGGTCATGTCTCTTTAACACCTTACCTAAATTATTTAAACATTGCTGAAAAGACCCTCCAAAAACTGAAAAAATCCTCTATAAATACCTCAACAGTGGACTTAATCATATAAAAAAATTGCTAACATACACCGCTGAAATGTTGCTGGAGCATTGCAAAGGCCAAAAGGCATTCGCCAAAAGGAAAACGTTCCATAAGGGCAGGTGAAAGTGGTTTTTTCCTGATCCTCAAGAGCAATGGTAATCTGGTTATACCAGGAATAACCATCTAAGAAACAGTAGTAGGCCTGACCAACCAATCTATCCAACATCTGGTCAATAAATGGTAGGGGAAATGGTCCTTACGGGTGGCTTTGTTAAGCCTCTTGTAATCCATGCAAACCCTCCAGCCAGTTACTGTTCTGATTGGGATCAACTCATTGTCTTTATTAGTCACTACTGTGACACCTCCTTTCTTAGGAACACATTGGACATGGCTTACCCAATTGCTATCTGCAATTGGATAGATAATCCCCAACATCCAACCATTTGATCACCTCATTTTTAATAACCTTTTTCATTGTAGGGTTAAGCCTTCTCTATTGCTCAATACTCCTAAAGGATTCGTCCTCTAGAGTGATTTTATGCATACAAAAAGACTGGCTAATTCCCTGAATGTCAGCCAATGTCCAACCTATTGCCTTGCGATATTACTGCAACAACTTTATTAAGGCTTCTTCATCCTCCGACATTAAATTTGATGCAACAATGATGGGCAACGTCTCACCCTCCCCAAGATACACATACTTTAGATGATCCGGCAAGGGCTTCAAATCTAAAGTGGGTGCCTCAATCAGGGATGGCTTAATAGGAGGAGCCTTTCTTTCATCCAAATCTAAAGACTTAAAAACATCCTCACACCTAGAAACTTCTTTTTCACTTTTTCTTTCTAAAGAAAAAACCTCTAAATCCTCTATACTAATCTCTCCATGATCTTCCAAATGCTTGTTTGTCAAATTCTCCATTGTTGTCTCAACAATTGTGTTATCTAGAATCCTAATGAAAGAACAATCTTCCACTTTATCTGGATACTTCATGGCCTTAAAAACATTAAATTTCGTTCCTCATCATAGACCCTCATTGTTAATTCCCCCTTTTGAACATCTATTAATGCTCTACCAGTAGCCAAAAATGGACGACTGATAACTTGCGAAAAGCAAGTTATTTATCCTCTAAACTCAGGCTAAAAGAAGGCTAAAAGAACCTCAGATGCGTTATCTTTGCGCATAAAGAAGAGAAAAAGTGTTATGTTATAAGTAGCAAGCTATATTTGTGTATGCGATAGGAAATTATAAATTACAGAGCGCTAACGCAACTAATCTAGTTGTTTCAAGTATCTTCTCAGCACAGGCACACATCCCAAGATGATAAAGAGACAGAAAAAGAAGGATGAAAAGACAGCGTCGGCGCAATCAAAGCAAGTGGGCGAAAAAGAGGACTGAAAAAGCGCAAGTGGTCTAATGATGAGCCACACAAGTTGCTATTACTTGAAGAAGTCATCTTCCTCGCCTATAAATAGACGAGGAGAAGCAAAAGGAAGGGATCGAGAAGGAACTCCAAAAATTTGTAAATGAGAGCAAACTTGTGTGTAATGTGTTATTTCATACAGTTTTGTTTTGCTCACATGAGCTAACTCTCCTCTTCAAGGCTTAGCGCAAGCGCCTCATGCGGCGATAAGTACAACCTGTAAGCGCATATTTTGGTTTAATTGAAACGTTGATTTCTTTCTGCTTAGTTGCGTTAATCTTTTCATTGCTCATTCCCGCTTGGCCAGCCGGATGCGGTAACAGTATGATAAATCCTTGACAGGTAATGCATGTGGATCTCTCTAAGTAAAACAAGTTAGCGCATGTCATGTAGTCTTGGTAGCATTAAATTATTACTGCTAAAAGATATTGCATGCTTGAAGCTTTGATTGCGTTGTAACTAACTCAATCCCTTGTAAGTATTAAGAGAACTAAACTTCACGCATAAACTAGTCAAATAATCAATTGATAGTTTATTGCTAAACGCATAAGGAGTACCGGAAGGGAAACTTAATGATTTTTTCTCACTTAGGCACTAATGGATCAATTAACCAAAGTTAGCGCTACAAGTCTCTTATAAACGCATGAGGTTGCAACTGCAACAACCTTGATACTTTTCGCATTGAACTCCTTTTCCTCAGTTTTTCATTTTTCTTCCTGCAAATTAATTATTGTTTAAACTATACCAATCACTTTTTACTCTCTAAAACTAACGTCGCACATTGAGAGATTAAATCAGTGAATATCTTTAACCACTTTTGTTTCATTTCCATGTGGATTCGACCCTGGACTCATCAGGTACTACTTGATTTAGTCAGTTTATACTTGGATTGATTTAAATCTACAACTACTAAACCAATCACTCTGACAACCAATCAAGTTTTTGGCGCCGTTGCCGGGGAAATTGGCAACAAGAGTCTATACTAATTTTCTCTGATTTAATACTCACAGTGTTCCCTGTTGAGTCTTTTTCTCCAGGAACAAGAAGTTGTATGCGTGCCGTCCGACGAATTGAATTCGAGGCAGATCCTGAAATCGATAGAACATACCACAGAAGAATAAGAAATCGAAGACCTCGAAGGCAACCAGGAGAAATGGTAGCACCAAATCAACCAAATAGACCATTAAACCCCATCCAGATGGCCGATGATAGGGCCAGAGGAATTAGAGACTATGTAGCCCCTGCAAAATGCAATTTTAATCCAAGAATAGTTCAGCCAACTCTAGAAACATACAGGTTTGAGCTAAAACCTGTTATGTTTCAAATGTTAACAGTTGCAGGACAATTTGGAGGAAGTGCATTAGAAGACCCTCACTCTCACCTCAAGTCATTCCTCGACATTTGTAACAAGTTTATCATTCCAGGAGTTACCCCAGAACAACTTCAAGTCATACTATTTCCTTACTCGCTACGAGATGCAGCGAAAGTGTGGTTAAACCAGCAACCAGCAAACTCCATCGCAACATGGAATGATTTGGCAGAAAAGTTCCTAGAAAAATACTTCCCACCCACCGCAAACTCATGATTGAGAAAGGAAATCATGACATTCACACAACTGGATGATGAAACGTTGAGCGAAGCTTGGGAACGATTCAAGAGCCTGCTACAAAGATGCCCGCACCATGGTTTACCACTATGCATTCAGCTAGAGACCTTCTATGTAGGTCTTAACAAAAAACTCGCAGGTTTTGGTAGATTCATCAGCAAATGGTGCATTACTCAGAAAGACTTATGACGAAGCCCACGAAATTCTAGATCGAATTGCACACAATAACTATGAGTGGGGTACCGCAGAAGATAGAAGACAGAGACCCATTATGACCAATCCAGGAAGTTTTGAAGTAGATCCTATGACTTCAGTAAACACAAAGATTGATGCGCTGACCTTAAAAATGGATGCGCTCACAGCCAGCACCGCACCCTTGATCGTGCAATTCAACGCATTTGGATGTGGGAATTGCGGTGAAGGACACACGCATGATCAGTGTCCTTCAAACCCAGAATCAGTTCTCTATGTGGGATCGCAAGGAGCTACGCGCAACAACCCATATTCAAGAACATATAACCCAGGGTGGAGAAATCACCCAAACTTTTCATGGAATGGAAGCGCAAATAAACAGCAAAAAGGTAATGTAAATCATGCGCCAAGATTATTCAATTCCAACAATGACCAATCTTCATAGGGACATTTCCAACGCAACATGGATGGAGGAAACCAAAGAGCATCATCCTCAAACGCATTAGAAAACATGATGAAGGAATTCATGACCAGTCAAAAGGAGTATATGGCCAAGAATGATGCAGTAGTTCAGAGCCAAGCTGCATCCCTTCGCAGTCTTGAGATTCAAGTTGGACAGCTTGCGTCAGAATTGAAAAACAGACCTGTGGGGACACTGCCAAGTAATACTGAGGATCCAAAAGGGAAAGAATACTGCTATGTGGTGACTCTGCGAAGTGGAAGACAATTGCAGATAAATGAACCTGCACCAACGCAAGATGATCCACGTAAAAACGCATTCACAGAAGAGGACGACGAACCACAAGAAGAGAAAGCAACTCAGGAGGATGACTCCAAAAAGAAGGAATCTCACGCAGAAAAAGAGCCTGATGCATATAAACCCGCACTACCTTTTCCTCAGAGGCTGCAAAAGAAAAATGATGAGGCTCAGTTTAAGAAATTTTTGAATGTTTTGCGAGAGCTGCATATCAATGTCCCACTTGTGGAGGCGTTAGAAAAAATGCCTAGTTATGCCAAGTTCTTGAAGGACATTCTGATGAACAAACGACCATGGAAGGAGTTTGAAATCGTTGCGCTAACAAGTGAGTGTAGCGCAATACTCGCCAACAAACTTCCCCAAAAATTGAAAGATCCTGGAAGCTTCACGATTCCCTGTTCGATAGGAGGAATCGATGTTGGCAGAGCACTATGTGACCTGGGCGCAATCATAAATTTGATGCCATTATCTGTCTACAAGCGCCTAGGGATCGGAGAAGCAAGACCGACAACCATTACACTCCAATTAGCAGACAAATCCGTAGTCCATCCTGAGGGAAAGATTGAAGATGTTTTAGTCAAAGTTGACAAATTCATTTTTCCTGAAGATTTTATCATCTTGGATTATGAAGCCGACAAAGAAATCCCCATTATTTTGGGAAGACCATTCCTTGCCACCGGACAGACGCTAATTGACGTACAAAAAGGAGATCTGAAAATGCGCATGAACGATCAGAAGGTTCTCTTTAATATTCTTTCCTCACTAAAATATCCTGATGATCCCAAGGAATGCAACATGGTAGCCCGCATAGATGTATGCTCTCTGTAGGAAATACTATCAAATGCGTTCAGTCCCACAAAAGAAGGAAACGAGGAAGATCAGGAAAGAGAAAACTGTATCTTACCACAACATGAAGAAGTTACCCACATGCTGGATCTGAAAGGAAGAGTCCCCATCCTGCCTTCCATAGCGCAACCTCCTGCGCTAGAACTTAAACCCTTGCCAACGCATTTGAAGTACAGATTCTTGGGAGAAAAAGAATCATTCCCAATCATAATCTCATCAAAGCTTGATTCATCGCAAGAACTGTTGGGTTTTATGCCCTAAAACTCGTAGATAGTGAATGTGAACAAATTGTATACTTGTTTCAATAAAGTGTAATTGAGTTTCTACAATAAAGTGTTGTTGTTAAATATTGCACAATTTGACCCAAATCCAATAAACTAAGATCCAAGGTTGTTTACATGTGACTTGAACTAGTATGTGGGGACATACGGGGATTGGTGTTCAAGTAACAACCTAAAAGGTCTATAGTGCAAGGATAAGGCTGGGTACCTTATCCTGGTAACACTATGTGATACGACCCGCTTTGTATTCGATACAGACGTATTAATCCAAGGCGTCCATGTAGGAGACATGCAAGCGGGGGTATCCTATGCAATGAGTTTGCATAAGACCGGACCACGAAATAGTAAACCACTAGATGTAACACCGTTAACTAGTTAGGTTACTATTTCAATACGATGACCTAGGTAACTCAGTCTTAATCCTGAGTGTGTCATGAACTCCTTCTCATGAGGGATTGTCCTTTGATTAGCATGGGTGAGAGTGGTCAATACGCCGACTCAATATGCCTTCCTTTTTGGGGACAAGACCGAGTGGGAGGCTGGGGACATGACAACACAAGAAGGAATTCACTCCTTCCCACTTCTAGGAGAAGTAGATGAGTGTTCCCTTAAGAGGTGACTCCGGGACTTGAACAAAGGGATCCCGTCCTCTCACTGGCCTGAGAGGAACTTTCTGTTTAATGGTTGGACCATAAACAGGTTGTTCATTAGAGGAGCGCTGGTACTTAAGGAGACAGATGTAACACAGGGGTAAAACGGTAATTTGACCCAGCCGTGATTACGAACACTCGTGAAGGATTGACTTACCGGTATAGGTCTACATCCATGGACACAGAAATGTTCTACAGTGAGAAGAGTTCAGCTGTGGGTCTTTAGTGGAATGACCAACAGTTAATGAATATTGGTTAACCTGATTAATGAGTTTAATCTATTAACCTCATATCATTGGAGCTTCTGATCTGTAGGTCCATTAGGCCCCCCTGCTAGCTCGTAAAGAGTAATTAGGAACAAATATATCTTGAGAGAATTTGAATAGTTCAAATTCATATTGGGAATTAAGTTAATTGTATGAGATACATATTAATATAATGTATAATGATGCATTAAAATATAAAGTCTAATTTGAGATTAAACTTTATTAAATTGAGAGATTGATATATTTGAAAGAGTTCAAATATATGTCTAATTAAATGTAGGGTATTTAATTAGAAGATGAATTAATTAATTATGAATTAATTAATTATTCAATTTAGTTTAAATTAAATGAGATTTAATTAAACTATAGTCTATGAGAGAAATAAATATTTGAAGAAGTTCAAATATTAATATGAATTTGATTCATATTAAATTTATAGGATATAAGAGAATTTGAAGGAGTTCAAATTTTAATATAAATTTGATTCATATTATAGAATTAATTAATTGAAGGCCTGAAATTAAATATATGATATTTAATTGGGTAATTAATTAATTAACTAATAGAAGGTCTGAAATTAAATATATGATATTTAATTGGTGATTAATTAATTAAAGAATTAATTAATTGGAAATTAATCAATTATGGAAATGATTAATCACTTATGGAAGTGATCAATCATTTATGGAAAAGATTAATCAATTATGGAATTGATTGGTCATGGAATTGATTAATGGAAAAGATTAAATCAGTTATGGAAATAATTGATTTTAAATGAATATTTTATTCATGGCCTTTCTCCTATAAATAGAACACTAACCCTAGGGTTTAGGTACCACAACATATGGCCACCATGAAGCCTTCTCATATTCTCTCAACTCAACAACTCTAGGGAGAAAAATTCTCTCTAGAGTTTTTCCAATTCAAGATTAGGTAGTCCCACAACTACGTTCCTAATCTCAGAGTTATAGCGGGGAAGATCAAATGGTGGTGTTCTTCGTTGTTGTAGAGCAATCAAGAATCATTCGTTTGAAGTATTCAGAGTCGTCAACGGAGGTATGTTTCTCATCGCTTAACCTTTTGCCAATGTATTGGTATTTTGTAAAACAAAATTAATTTACGAACGGTCCAATTGCTTCCGCTGTAACGGAATTGGGGAATTCCAATCCTTCAATTGGTATCAGAGCCGATCGTAGATTTTAATTTTGTTTCCTAAAATTTGCATTGGTTCTTTGGTGGGAATTTTCTACATTTGATGTATAAAGGTTTGCTAGTAGATGTTTAAGGTTTTGGCATTAGTTTTGCAATTTTGTAGTTGATTTGATCAATGTAAGGGCCCGGTAGTTTGGGCATTTAATTGCAATCGAGTCTGTAAGTCCGTGTCAATGGTTTTTAGTGAAATTCCATGAAGATTTGAAGAAATCGGGGCCTAAATCGAAGCAAAACAGAAGCTGGAAATCGAAGAAAACTGGAAATCCCGAGAGCGAGCGTCGAGACGCTGCATAAATAGCGTCCCGACGCTATCTAATGCTTGCAGACGGAACAGTGAATATCGCGCGAAATTAAATAAATAAAACATGTGTGTTTTATGTTTCGAACCCAGGTTTCGTCTGAGTGGCATGTGCATGCGGCTGATATTTAGGAGGTCGTGGGTTTGAAACCTGCATTGTGCAATTATTTTCTTCAAATCCATTTTTCCAGTTCAGAAGCGGTTTTTGGTTCAACAGCGCGGTCCGGTTCCGTGTTGCTTAACCGGTTCACCATGGTTTGCGCATTTGTTGACCGGTTCAAAGGGTTCTTGACTTGGTTCGCTTGGTCTGGGCGTTTATTGGGCCGGTTCCACGTATTTTTTGGCCGGTTCAACCTGATTTGGAGCTGGTTTAATGCGGTTTAGTCCAATTTTTCGCCACTTAAAGCTATTTTGGGCTGGTTCACGGCATGATAGGGCCTTAATAGATTGATTAATGTAATTTTTTCTATTATTTTGAGTCCTAGGATGCCAAAACCCGTCTACTTAGCTATTTAATTGCTTTATGAATGTCATATAGTATTTAAATCCCACCATAGGTTAAGCATATTCATGCATTTTTAATTATAATTGTTATAATATAAATATTATGCATGAATTTAATTTTCATGAGTATTTAATATAAATTGTTATGATTAAATGGATGAAAATTGAGAAGCATTGAGCATGAAATTACTTTAGTAAAAATACAAAAAGTTATATTTATGAAAGTAATTTATTTGCTTATTTATTTTGATGAGCAATTAATATAAAGTGTTATGTTAATGTATGAAAATATAAATGCTCATTTTAATTTTCTTAGGAGATTAATTTAAGAGTTAGATTAATTGAAGAAAATTAATTTGCATTGAGCATGAAATTACTTTACTTTAAAAAATATAAGAGTTATATTTATATTAGTAATTTACATGCTTAATTTTCATGAGCTATTAATATAAATGTTATGTTAATGTATGAAAATGATAATGCTTAATGTTACTTTTCTTGTACAATTAATTTAAGAGTTAGGTTAATTAAAAGGAAATTAAATTGAATTGAGCATGACATTACCTTAGATTAATATAATTGTTATATTTTTGGTATGTCATGTATGCTAATGTATGGTTTTATAAGTTAATTAGAATTTGATTGTTAATTTATTCACCATAGTAGCATGTTATAGGGTTAATTCATTAAAATTTATAATAGTTATAATATTAATGAATAGAAACCGTTAACCTATAACAAAGAATTGCATGCAAACATAGGATCTTAGGATAAATGAATTAATTTTAAAATGTTTAAAATTAATTAGACCTAAGATCATATTTCTAATAGGATTAGAATTATTCTTACTTAGAATTAAAATTAGTTTTAATTGACTAAGTAGGAAAAACATTGCTATGATTATAAGGGAACTCCACCGGTAAAGTTCTGTCTAAGGCTGGGGGTATTTAAGCTGACGGTTTACGGAACACCTCCTACCTGGGAACTGACCTGGAATACCGGAGTTGAATTAATCATAGCTAAATGTTAGCTTGCAATGTCACTAGGTTTGTTAAAAGTGTTTAATGCACCTAGATCTTTAGAGTAAAGACCTTACATTACTGTGGTTATAAGGGAACTCTCTCGGTAAAGTTCTGTCTAAGGTTGGGGGTATTTAAGTTGACGGTTTACGGAACACCTCCTACCTGGGAACTGACCCGAACCTTGAGTTGAATTAACCATAGTAATGTTGACTTGCAATGTTGGGTTTATTAAAAGAAGTTTAATTCACTTAAAACATTGTGGTTGAATCCTTTCCGTAATTGTTATAATAGGATTAGACTTAGATAGATTGATTTAGCCGAATTTTATCTAAGTTAAACAACCCTAAATTAACCTTAGGACATTTTCAGTGGGAGGAAAATTACAAAACGAGATTTAAATCAAGTTTTGCTCCTATGTCCCTATATTCACAACGTGAGGTTCATGCTCGGCTTCGAGTCGCCCTAGGAGCGGCCTCCCTTCGGAAAGTGTTTTCATGGATCAATAACAAGGTGAATGGGAAAAATGTCTAGAGTAAGTGGGAGCGGGACACGTGTCAACGTATCCCTCGGTCTCCACCCCTAGTTCGCACCGTGAGAGTCCTATGATCCGCCTGCAGGTTGTCCTGGCGCAACCATCCCTTCGGAGGGCCTGATCATAGGATTCAGAACACCGTGAACTCTTGAATAGGATAGGAACTCTTAGGCTAATTACCAACAGTTGTCTTTCCCTTCGGTAGCCTGTTGGTGCGTGCCTCTGAGATCTGAAAGTGGGAGGGTTACACTTACGGGGATGAGTTAAATGTGTTAACTAATCCTTGACCGAACAACGGTAACTAAACGCTAACGGAATATGAGTTATTCTGGTGTTAGAGTTTGGTTGAGATTGTCTCAATTCAGAGGAGGAGTAGTTGACCACCCTTCGGTGGCTGTTGTTCTGAACCTTTGAAGTATCGTTGCAAAAACTAAATCAATAGTTTTATAGGGTTTCTTTGATTGCTTATTTGTTTTTGCAGAATTTGATTGGATTATTTGTAATGGGTTGGTGCAATTAATAATACAAGTAATTTGTTACTTCAGCAATTATATAATAATTTTATGTGTGTTGTCTTACGTCATTTTATAAATAACGGTAATACAACAAGCTTAAATGACAAATTGTGGTAAATAAGTCTAGGATTATTCTTAACTGAGGAATGTCCTCATGCCCCATATGTTTAATTCATTAAGAATTGTTCTTGGTGAATATGACATAGAACCATGCTTAGCAAAAAGAGAACTTGTTCAAGACCGTAATTTTCATTTACCTGTCTTGAAAATGTGATTAGTGAAGAATAGTGATTCTCCCTGAATACTTGATTCAGGGGCCACAAATCACGTGTGTTCTTCTTTTAAAGGAATAAGTTCCTGGCAAGAGTTTGTTGCTTGTGTAATAACTCTCAAAGTTAGAATTAGAGAGATTATTTTGGCTATATCAATGGGGGACATTAAGTTATTTTTCTCAGTGGGAGAAAATACATATTATTAGATAATGTGTATGTAATTCTTAAGATCAAAAGAAATTTGATTTCTGTGTCTTATTTGTTGGAACAATGTTACTCTTTACCTTTCTCTGCTAAAGCAGATTTGTTTCAAGAAAGGGAGTTGACATTTGTTTAGCTTTACTGGGAAGTAACCTAAATGTTTTAAGACTAATCAAGAGTAAAGCAGTCATGAACACTGAGTTGTTTAAGACTGCTACTACTCAATGTGAAAAGAGGCAAAGGATTTCTCCTAAAGGAAAATACCTTTCTTTGGTTCTAAGGTAGACCATATTAATCCCAATTTGATTGGGAGATTGGTCAAGAGTGAACTTCTAAGCGAGTTAGAAGATGACTCTCTACTACCTTGTAAGTCATGCTTTGTGGGCAATATGACTAATAGATCTTTTACTAGAAAAGATCTAAGAGCCAAAGAGCCCTTAGAGCTTGTACATTTGGATCCTTGAGGTTCAATATATTAAAGCAGTGGGAGGGCATGAATAATTCATCTTTTTTGGATGATTATTCAAAGGTATGAGTATCTTTACCTAATGCAACTTAAGTCTGAAACTCTTGAGATATTCGAAGGGGCTTAGGACTGAAGTTGAAAACTTGTTAGGTGAGATGATAAAAACACTTCGATCCGATCAAAGTGTTGAGTATAGGGATTTGAGATTCCAGAACTATTTGATAGTGCATGGGATCACACCCTAAATCTAATTTAGGAGAAATAGAACCCTATTGGATATGGTTCATTCCATGATGAGCTATGCTCAATTGTCTGGCTCGTTTTGGGGTCATGCAGTGTTGACTGCATTGCATACTGTAGTAGACAACCCCAAAGGAAACAAGAAGTGGATACTTCTTCAATTCACAAGAGAATAAAGAATTTGTATCGACAAATGCTAAATTCTCAGAAGAAGTTCACATCAAAAATCATAAACCACAAGAGTAAAGTCGATTTAAGTAAGTTAACTAATGAAGCTACAGTAACATCCACAAGAGTTGTTGATGAGGTTGGTTGTTCAACAAAAGTTGTTGATGGATCAGTGCATCTAGTCAGTCACATCCATCTCAATAGTTGAGATTGCTTCAATGTGGTGGGAGGGTTGTTTGATAACCTGAACGTTACATGGGCTTGTTTGAAGCCTAGGTCATCATACCTGATGATGGCATAGTGGGTTCATTATCTTTTAGAAAGAAAATGAATGATGTTGACAAGGACCAATGGATTAAAGTCATGGACCTGGAAATGAAGTCTTTTGTATTTCACTTCCATATGGGGTCTTGTAGATCTGCTTGATGGGTAACACCTATTAGTTACAAGTGGATTTACAAGAGAAAACGAGACATTAAAGGTCTTAACCAGAAGGGTTCATACAGCAAAATCGAAAGCAAAAGGTTTTGCAAGCTTAAGTGATCCATTCATGGATTAACCTAAGCATTTCGATCTTGAAATATAAGATTTGATAAAGAGACCAAATCTTTTGACTTTAATCAGAACATTAATGAGTCTTGTGTTTACAAGTAATCATCAATAGTTCAGTAGCTTACTTAGTATTGTATATGATTGATATCCTAATCATTAGGAATGGTGTAGGTTATCTTACTGACATTAAAGGAGCTAGCAACTCATTTCCAAGTGGAAATTTGGGAGAAGCTGAGTTTGTTCTTGGGATCCAAATTGTTTAGGAACCGTAAGAACAAAAGGCTAGTCTTGTCTCAGGTGTCTTATATCTACAAGATGTTAGTTAGATATAAGATGCAGAATTCCAATAAGGGTTCACTACCTTTCAGACATGGAATTCTTTTGTCTAAGAAAATGTTTCCTAAGACACCTCAAGAGGTTGAGGGCATGAGACGAATGCCCTATGCAGTAGGGATTGTCAGTAAGTATCAATCTAATCCAAGATTTAATCATTGGAAAACCGTTAAGAATATCCTCAAGTATTCGAAGAGAACCGAGGAACTATATGCTCGTGTATGGGACTAAGGATTTGATCCTTACAGAATACACTAACACAAATTTTAAGACTGATAAGGATTTGAGGAAATCTACATCAATATTTGTGGTCACTCTTTACGATGGAGCTATAGTATGACATAGTTATAGTCTTGACCGTATAGGCCGAAAAATTAGCTGTTTGTGAAGCAGCGATAGAGACTGTTTGTCTTAGAAAGTTCTTGATTGATTTGGAATGTGTTCCAAATGTGAACTTGCCCATCACACTTTATAGTGATATAGTGGTGTTGTGGCAAATTCAAAAGAACATTGCAACCTAAGACAAGTAGACACATTACATTGAATGAAATATTGCTGATTCATTTACAAAGACTCTCTCGGCTAAAGTGTTTGAGGGTCATCTAGAAGGTCTAGATCTACGAGATATGTACAAAGGTTTAATCTAGGGCAAGTGGGAGAAATGTAATGGGTATAGTGATACCATTATGTAATGGGTATAGTGATGCCCTAGTTAATTGTATTTGTACATTGTATATGTTTTATACATGTATTTATACACCCAATGCTGTATAGGTTATTGTACATCCCACTAAACTAGAGTTTTAGTTCAAGTGGGAGTTTGTTGGGTTTTATGCCCTAAAACTCGTAGATAGTGAATGTGAACAAATTGTATACTTGTTTCAATAAAGTGTAATTGAGTTTCTACAATAAAGTGTTGTTGTTAAATATTGCACAATTTGACCCAAATCCAATAAACTAAGATCCAAGGTTGTTTACATGTGACTTGAACTAGTATGTGGGGACATACGGAGATTGGTGTTCAAGTAACAACCTAAAAGGTCTATAGTACAAGGATAAGGCTGGGTACCTTATCCTGGTAACACTATGTGATACGGCCCGCTTTGTATTCGATACAGACGTATTAATCCAAGGCGTCCATGTAGGAGACATGCAAGCGGGGGTATCCTATGCAATGAGTTTGCATAAGACCGGACCACGAAATAGTAAACCACTAGATGTAACACCGTTAACTAGTTAGGTTACTATTTCAATACGATGACCTAGGTAACTCAGTCTTAATCCTGAGTGTGTCATGAACTCCTTCTCATGAGGGATTGTCCTTTGATTAGCATGGGTGAGAGTGGTCAATACGCCGACTCAATATGCCTTCCTTTTTGGGGACAAGACCGAGTGGGAGGCTGGGGACATGACAACACAAGAAGGAATTCACTCCTTCCCACTTCTAGGAGAAGTAGATGAGTGTTCCCTTAAGAGGTGACTCCGGGACTTGAACAAAGGGATCCCGTCCTCTCACTGGCCTGAGAGGAACTTTCTGTTTAATGGTTGGACCATAAACAGGTTGTTCATTAGAGGAGCGCTGGTACTTAAGGAGACAGATGTAACACAGGGGTAAAACGGTAATTTGACCCAGCCGTGATTACGAACACTCGTGAAGGATTGACTTACCGGTATAGGTCTACATCCATGGACACAGAAATGTTCTACAGTGAGAAGAGTTCAGCTGTGGGTCTTTAGTGGAATGACCAACAGTTAATGAATATTGGTTAACCTGATTAATGAGTTTAATCTATTAACCTCATATCATTGGAGCTTCTGATCTGTAGGTCCATTAGGTCCCCCTGCTAGCTCGTAAAGAGTAATTAGGAACAAATATATCTTGAGAGAATTTGAATAGTTCAAATTCATATTGGGAATTAAGTTAATTGTATGAGATACATATTAATATAATGTATAATGATGCATTAAAATATAAAGTCTAATTTGAGATTAAACTTTATTAAATTGAGAGATTGATATATTTGAAAGAGTTCAAATATATGTCTAATTAAATGTAGGGTATTTAATTAGAAGATGAATTAATTAATTATGAATTAATTAATTATTCAATTTAGTTTAAATTAAATGAGATTTAATTAAACTATAGTCTATGAGAGAAATAAATATTTGAAGAAGTTCAAATATTAATATGAATTTGATTCATATTAAATTTATAGGATATAAGAGAATTTGAAGGAGTTCAAATTTTAATATGAATTTGATTCATATTATAGAATTAATTAATTGAAGGCCTGAAATTAAATATATGATATTTAATTGGGTAATTAATTAATTAACTAATAGAAGGTCTGAAATTAAATATATGATATTTAATTGGTGATTAATTAATTAAAGAATTAATTAATTGGAAATTAATCAATTATGGAAATGATTAATCACTTATGGAAGTGATCAATCATTTATGGAAAAGATTAATCAATTATGGAATTGATTGGTCATGGAATTGATTAATGGAAAAGATTAAATCAGTTATGGAAATAATTGATTTTAAATGAATATTTTATTCATGGCCTTTCTCCTATAAATAGAACACTAACCCTAGGGTTTAGGTACCACAACATATGGCCACCATAAAGCCTTCTCATATTCTCTCAACTCAACAACTCTAGGGAGAAAATTTCTCTCTAGAGTTTTTCCAATTCAAGATTAGGTAGTCCCACAACTACGTTCCTAATCTCAGAGTTATAGCGGGGAAGATCAAATGGTGGTGTTCTTCGTTGTTGTAGAGAAATCAAGAATCATTCGTTTGAAGTATTCAGAGTCGTCAACGGAGGTATGTTTCTCATCGCTTAACCTTTTGCCAATGTATTGGTATTTTGTAAAACAAAATTAATTTACGAACGGTCCAATTGCTTCCGCTGTAACGGAATTGGGGAATTCCAATCCTTCAAGAACACCTACTGATGGAGGTACTCGCAAGACACAAAAAGGCCATTGGGTGGAGTTTAGCAGACATTAAAGGTATTAGCCCTTCCTATTGCATGCACAGAATTCGGTTGATAGATGAATCCAATGAATTCGTCGAAAGACAAAGGAGGCTAAATCTCGCAATGATGGAAGTAGTACGAAAGGAAATAATCAAGTGGCTCGATGCAGGCGTGATATACCCTATCGCAGACAACAGATGGGTGAGTCCAATCCTATGCGGGCCTAAGAAGGGAGGCATGACAGTAGTGGCTAACGCAAACAATGAGTTGATTCCATCATGCACCACCACAGGTTGGCGCATCTGCATGGATTATCGCAAGTTGAACGCAATTACCAAAAAGGACCATTTCCCTCTCCCAATCATTGACCAAATGCTAGACCGACTTGCAGGAAAAGCTTATTATTGCTTTCTTGATGGATATTCTGGATAT
Source organism: Luffa acutangula (assembly GCA_036850905.1). Lineage (NCBI taxonomy): Eukaryota > Viridiplantae > Streptophyta > Magnoliopsida > Cucurbitales > Cucurbitaceae > Luffa > Luffa acutangula. The sequence goes on from CM072090.1 coordinate 9,582,110, forward strand.
AATCAAATCACCATTGCGCCAGAAGACCAAGAGAAGACCACATTCACGTGTCCATATGGCACCTTCGCATTCAGAAGGATGCCTTTTGGATTGTGTAATGCGCCTGGAACATTCCAGAGGTGCATGATGGCCATTTTCTCAGAACTTCTAGAAAAGTCTGTGGAAGTTTTTATGGATGACTTCTCAGTATATGGGAACTCTTTCGCAGATTGTTTAACGCAGCTCGAGCAGGTGGAAAGATGCGAAGAAACCCACCTTGTGCTGAATTGGAAAAAATGTCATTTCATGGTGGAAGAAGGCATTGTCTTAGGCCACCGCTTATCAAGCGCAGATATTGAAGTAGATAAGGCTAAAATTGATGTCATTGAGAAATTATTACCTCCTACTTCTGTAAAGGGAATTCACAGTTTCCTGGGACATGCGGGATTCTATCGCAGGTTCATCAGAAACTTCTCACACATTACAAAGCCACTTTGTGCATTACTGGAAGCTAACAAAAAATTTGAATTTTCAGACGGACATGCTTGCAGACGAATGCGTCAGAGCATTTGAGGATCTGAAACTTGCGTTAGTAAGTGCACCTATCCTCGAAACCCCAAACTGGAGGGAGCCTTTTGTCTTGATGTGCGACGCCAGTGATGTGGCAGTAGGAGCAGTGTTGGCACAGAAAAAGGAAAAGAATATGCACCTGTTGGGTTCCTAGAGTGAATAAAAATATAGTGTAAAAAGACTCTAGAATTCCTGTGCAAGTATACACAGTCTGCAACAAGTAATATTATCAATCCAGGGTCTGAATGAGCTTCCACTTTATCTATTTTGTGTAACTTTCTAATGGTTTCAAAGATAATAAAAATATTTGGGTTTTATAACAATTATGCTGAAGCAAAATAAATGACAAAACAAAGAATAAATGAATAGGCAGGCAGATTAAAGACAGGCGCTGGTTAGGATTAATAGTTGTTTAAAAAGATGCTCTAGCAATATTATTGATCATGCAACTCTCGTAGTATTATTAGCGGATTCCTCCCGGAACTCCGGATCTTTTGGAATGTGTTTCAACCCCAATGAAGTGCGACCGATCAAGCACTAGGCAACTGGTTATCCCTAGCTCAGTCACTGGCGTTCACCAATACACAATGATCGTAGTGTGGATAATTGTCACACACTCTCTAAATCATCCCTGAAACTAGAGAGAGATATTCACACCGGCTGGCCAGGTGGGCATAAAATGTAAATAGGCACAACAATTAACCAAAATGCAATAATCAATATATTACTAAAGTTTAAGCACAACAACTACATGTTCCTAACCAATACCTTAAACTACTTAGTTCATAATAGGCATGGTAACATAAATTACAATCTGAGTAGGCATGCCCATAATCACAAGAAAATAAAGAAAATAATAATCTCCTCAATCAGCCTGCGGATAATTGTGTTCTTGGTAATCTCCAATCTCTCTATACTATTCGGCTTCCAAGGAAAGTTGGAATGCTTTTGACTTTGACGACTACTTCCTTTTATAGAAGGATAGAAGGCTTGAATTAGGTCAACTTGGACACGTGTAGGGCTCTCCTTGCTCCTTTATCCTGAAAATAACTCAACAGAAGTCGATTCATGAAGTTGGCTAACGAGCTGTGACGTGACAGTCTTTCACCCAGTTTTGCTGCAGCATAGAATTTGCTCCCTCCAGTCGCTTAGCAGCATAATCTACACAAAATAATTTTCAATGTTTCCATTCTTCCAAATGGGTTAAAACATGTAATATCTATCCAAAACCAACCCTAATAAGCATAAAGGACACACAAATCCCTATATAATTGAGGCTTACCTTTTGGGCAGTTATCACACCCCCAAACTTGAACTATTGCACGTCCCGAGCAATACTAACCAACCTTCCCTTAAGAATTTAAAAATATTAGACAAAGAATTAGCTTAATCAAATCAGACAATCCAATACTACCTTTGACCTTTACCTGAGCACTCTGCAAAACCGAGCTCTGCTGCAGCAAAATGATTCCTCCAACAGGGACAAATAATCACCACTTTCAACTCAATTCTAAGAACTCTCCACAGCTTAGCTCTATTTATCAGACATCTTAAAACATATTTTCAATTAGTTTATTTTTTTTTTCAGACTTAAAGCAGCCTTACAGTCATAAGTTCTTAAGCACGGGATGACCCACTTTATGGTGCAGTATACCCTTGCCTCAAACTCATCACCACCTAAGCTCAATACTCTTTATAAAGCTAAAAAATCCTTAGTCATTCTATCTCTTGCCCCTCAGAATGGTAACATTTTATGATGAAGCTCACCTAAGTTCTGGGAGACAGAAAAACTGCTGGATCCTCATTCATCCTTCAAAACTTTTGCTCCATCAATTTTTTCAGCAAAATTTCAACAATCAATTTTTTCAGCAAATAATTTTTCTCAATTTTTCACATTTCCTAGGTCATCTTTTGACGCGAAGAAAAACTGTGGGTATCACAAATGTCCCTGGTTACTCAATAACCTAACAAATTTTTACTTTGAAGGAGAGGAATGCTCGAGCAAAACAATTGGAGTAGCAAAAAGTCCCCCAAAACTTGAATTATTCATTGTCCCCAATGAATCATTAATTTTGCAAATTATACCCCCAAACTTAAATTTTTCTTTCTGAATTTTAAATTAAGCGTGGGACTAGAACTAAGCTGAAAGTGGATCATATAAGTCAATACTACCTCAAAAATCTTCTTTGCCGCAGCAATAGTCCAGGCTAGAAGAAATGCTCAAGCAAAAGGTTTCTGGAGATCATAATACCTTGATCTAATTAAGCGTAATCAGTCAAAGCTTCAAAAATTCAGAAGAAAATTAGTTAAGTTAGAGTTACCCAGTGCTCATGGAACGGAAACATCCAGAAATTTCATTAAGAACAGAGAAAAATATACATCAGCAGATATTTTTGTCGCCTAGAAACAGAAAATAAAAACTGGGGTTCTCTTCTTTTTAGCTTTCTTTTTCGGAGCATCCGGTGTATTAGGTTCAACTTCCTCTACATCCCTTTCCTTGCGGCTTCTCGTTTTCTCTATTATAGACTTGAAGAAATTTTTTCACTCGAAGAATGGAAAGAAACATAAGGAAAAACGAATGGAAGAAGAAACAAACATGAGTGGTGTTTAAATGGGGCTTCAAAAAAAATAAAATAATCAGTGACAAATCTTCCCCCATTAATATCTTTCAAAACGGTAAGATTTTACCATAATGATGTGCTGTCCAACGACTCTACCGTTCGATTTCCCTATGCAACACATGGAAGCACCTGATCTTCATGCAATATTACCTGCTCACCGAAAATTTAAATCCCAACGGTAAAAAAAATATTCTTAACCCCATCCGTAATATTCTGATGATATATTCACTCTAACCAGAAGATTGCAAAAACAAACTGGGTAACAAGATTTTCTTCTAGAAGAATCTTTTCACACGGAAAATTCAAATTCAAACCGCCAAAATCAAATCCTATCTTATTATTAATTTCAGCCGAATATGTAATTCTTATCTTATCTTATCTTTTCACACTGAAATATTATTAAATCTAAACCTAAACAGAAATTCAAATAACCGAAAATAAAAACTAAATAAAATCTAACTAAATCTAATTAATTAAAAGATAATTCAAAGATAATCCAAATAAATAATCCTAAAATCAAATCAAATTCAAAATGACATAGATAAAATCTAAGCAAATACTTAAAGATAAAAACCACGCAAAATCAAATCTAACCTATTCGAAAATAAATCAGCGAAACATAAAATTAATACAAACGCTGGGAGCTCAAAATTTTGGTTTGTGAAATGCTCCCGCAAAAATCATGCTCTCTCAAACATCGACCAACCTTAGGGAAGGATATTTCGCCTGAAACTCCTCACCCCAATAATGCTTCACACGTTGTCTATTCATCTTGAACACTCTCCCATCTTTTTCATCCTGCAAAGTAATTGCTCCATGGGGAAAAACTTCAATCACAGTGAACGGTCCTGACCATTTAGATTTTAGCTTCCCAGGAAATAATTTTAATCTAGAATTATAAAGCAAGACTTTCTGTCCTTTGACAAACTCTTTAGAATTTATTTTCTTGTCATGCCACAACTTATTCTTTTCTTTATACATTTTCGCATTTTCATAAGAAAACTGGCGAAATTCCTCTAATTCATTAAGCTGCAGCATTCTTATTGCTCCTGCACGACTCAGATCAAAATTTAACTTTTTCAAAGCCCAAAACGTTTTATGCTCTAGCTCTAGTGGTAAATGGCAAGCTTTCCCATATACTAACCTAGAGGGAGACATACCTAGAGGAGTCTTATAAGTTGTCCTATAAGCCCAAAGAGCCTCATCCAACCTAAAAGACCAATCCTTTCTAGATGGATGAACTACTTTCTCTAAAATCGATTTTATTTCCCTATTACTAATTTCAGCTTGACCATTTGCTTGTGGGTGATAAGGGGTAGCTATCCTATGCTTAATCCCATACTTAGCTAACAGCTTAGTTAAGATATTATTAACAAAATGTGTACCCTCATCACTCACTAGAGCCCTAGGTGTCCCAAACCGCGCAAAGATGTGCGATTGAAGAAACCTTGCAACTGTCTTGGCATCACTCTGATGGAATGCAATGGCCTCCACCCACTTGGACACGTAATCAACTGCCAATAAGATAAAAACATTGCCATTAGAAGAGAGAAAGGGCCCCATAAAATCAATACCCCATACATCGAATAATTCAACTTCTAAAATATAAGTAAGAGGCATTTCATCTCTAGGCCCCAAATTTCCTCTCCTTTGGCAAGCATCACAATGCTTGTAGAACCAATGGGCATCCTCGAATAAGGTGGGCCAGAAGAATCCACAATGCAAAATCCTCATAGCTGTCCTCTGACCGCTGAAATGACCTCCATACGGCGAAGAGTGACATTGCTCCAGGATTTCCTTTGCTTCAGCACCTGAAACACACCTACGAATAATACCGTCAGAGCATTGCTTATACATAAATGGCTCATCCCAATAGAAAAATTTTGCATCATGCTGAAACTTTTTCTTCTGCCTCCAATCCATGTCAATAGGGGTGACTCCCTTTACCAAAAAGTTGGCAATATCAGCATACCAAGGGACATCTCTAACTACCTTTACCTCAACAGCAAGGAGCTGTTCATCTGGAAAAGAATCGGAAATGGCAGATTGCTCTAGCAAAGATGATGACGGATCAAGACGAGACAAATGATATGCAATGACATTTTCTGATCCCTTCTTGTCCTTTATCTCCAAGTCGAACTCCTGCAATAATAAAATCCAACGAATTACTCTAGGCTTTGCATCTTTCTTAGACATTAAATACCTTATTGCTGCATGATCCGTGAAGACTATGACTTTGGATCCAACCAAATATGCCGGAACTTCTCAAAAGCAAACACAATAGCTAACAACTCCTTTTCAGTAGTTGTGTAGTTGACTTGTGCCTCATTTAAGACCCTGCTTGCATAATATATAGGATGGATAAATTTGCCCTGCTTTTGCCCCAGCATTGCACCTACCGCAGCATCACTCGCATCACACATTACCTCGAATGGTAAATCCCAATTAGGTGCACAAAGAATGGGTGCTGAGATTAAAGCAACCTTTAAAGTCTCAAAAGCCTTCCTACAATCTGCATTGAAGTCAAAAACATGATTAGTGCATAATAAGTTACAAAGAGGTTTACTGATTTTGGAGAAATCCTTTATGAACCTCCTATAAAATCCAACATGTCCTAAAAAACTCCGAATTCCCTTCACTGAATTCGGTGGTTCTAGTCTTTCAATAACCTCTATTTTTGCTCTATCAACTTCTAGACCATTTTCAGAAATCCTATGACCTAGCACTATGCCCTCCTTCACCATGAAGTGACATTTCTCCCAATTAAGAACTAGATGGGTATCCTCACATCTCTTTAATACCTTACCTAAATTTTCTAAACAATTCTGAAAAGACCCTCCAAACACTGAAAAATCGTCCATAAATACCTCAACAGTGGACTCAATCATATCAGAAAAAATTGCTAACATACACCGCTGAAATGTTGCTGGAGCATTGCAAAGGCCAAAAGGTATTCGCCTAAAAGAAAACGTCCCATAAGGGCAGGTAAAAGTGGTTTTCTCCTGATCCTCAGGAGCAATAGTAATCTGGTTGTACCCAGAATAACCATCCAAGAAACAGTAATAGACCTGACCAGCCAATCAATCAAACATTTGGTCAATAAATTGTAGAGGGAAATGGTCCTTACGGGTGGCTTTATTAAGCCTCCTGTAGTCCATGCAAACCCTCCAACAAGTTACTGTCCTGGTTGGAATCAACTCATTTTCTTTATTGCTCACCACAATAACACCTCCTTTCTTAGGAACACATTGGACAGGGCTCACCCAATTGCTATCGGCAATTGGATAAATTATCCCAGCATCCAACCATTTAATCACCTCTTTTTTAACAACCTCTTTCATTGCAGGGTTAAGCCTTCTTTGTTGCTCAATACTCCTAAAGGATCCCTCCTCTAGAGTGATTTTGTGCATGAAAAAAGATGGGTTAAGTCCCTGAATGTCAGCCAACGTCCAACCTATAGCCTTGTGGTATTGATGCAGCAGTTTTATTAAGGCCTCCTCATGCTCTGGCATTAAATCTGATGCAACAATAATGGGCAATGTCTCACCTTCCCCAAGATACACATATTTTAGATGGTCCGGCAAGGGCTTCAAATCTAAAGTAGGTGCCTCAATCAGGGATGGCTTAATAGGAGGAGCTTTCCTCTGATCTAAATCTAAAGACTCAAAACATCCTCACACCTAAACAACTCTTTTTCATTTCTTCTTTCTAACAAACAAACTTCTAAATCTTCTACACTAACCTCTCCATGCTCTTCCGAATGCTTACTAGCCGAATCCTGTATTGCTGACTCAATAACTGTGCTCTCTAGAATCCTAATGAACGAGCAATCCTCCATTTCGTCTGGATACTTCATGGCTTTAAACACATTAAATTTCACTTCCTCATTACAGACTCTCATTGTTAACTCCCCTTTTTGAACATCTATTAACGCCCTACCAGTAGCCAAAAATGGACGACCTAGAATAATTGGGACATCTTTATCAGCCTCGTAGTCTAAAATAATAAAATCAACAGGAAATATGAATTTATCCACATTTACTAAGACATCCTCAATTTTACCCTCTGGATATGTGATAGACCTATCAGCTAGTTGGAGTGTGACTGTGGTAGGCCTAGCTTCACCAATACCAAGCTTCCGATAGACCGAAAGAGGCATTAGGTTAATGCTTGCACCTAAATCACAAAGTGCTCTACCTAACTCTTTTCCACCTATAGATACAGGTATAGTAAATGACCATGGATCCTTAGCCTTGGGAGGTAGCCCATTTTTAAGAATAGCACTACACTCCTCAGTAAGAGATACAGGTTCAAACTCACCTAGCCTCTTTTTTTTAGTTAAAATATCCTTAAGAAATTTAGCATAATTAGGCATTTGCTCAATAGCTTATACTAAAGGGATATTTATATGCAATTGCTTAAGAATCTCTAAAAACTTTTTAAATTGACCATCCTGATTCTTAGGCTTTTGCCTTTGTGGAAAAGGTAGAGGTGGTACATAAGGTGCTGGCGGCACATAAGGTGGTTCCACATTTGGAACAGAACCAGATGCTCCAACATTTTTATTGCTACCTCCAGCACCCTGACCAGACTCCAACTCTTTCTCAACAATAGCATCTTTATCACCATTTTTATTTACATCTTGGGTCTTACTAGGCTCATCTAATGGCTTACCACTCCTAAGAGTTACTGCCTTTACCTGCTCCTTACCTTCCCTTCGAGGGTGTTTAGTATCCGAGGGAAGTTTCCCTTGAGGCCTTGCCTTCAGCTCATTAGCTAGCTGACCCACTTGCAATTCCAGGGCTCTCATCAAAGCTTGATTACTTTGAATTGCAGCATCTGTACGAGCCATAAATTCTTTCATCATCGCCTCAAGAGAATTCCCCGAATTTTGTTGGGGCAAAGCCTGCTTGTTTTGCTGGGGCAATACCTGCGCTTTAGCAAATCCTGGCTGGTTCACCTTTTGTTGTGTCAGCATACTGCTTCCTTGTCCTCCCCATGCGAAGTTGGGGTGGTTGCGCCAACCTGGATTGTAAAAGTTAGAATAAGGGTTATTCCTCTGATTACCTACAAAAAACACAGAAGCTGGATTGCTGGGGCAAAACTCGTAGTTGTGATTTTCACCACAATAGACACATGCTTCTTCTGCCACTTGGTTCACCACTGCAGTAGGCTCCATAGCTGGTGGATGCTGATGACTAATCACTGTCACATTCTTAATAGCATTAACAATCATAGCAAGATCAGCCCTAATGGTGGACACACCATCAACTTCTAATACAGTCTTAATTTTTTTATTTGTGCCTCTAACATCCAACCACTGACAACTATTAATCGATATTCTTTCTAAAATTTCATAAGCTTCATCAAAAGTTTTTGCCAAAAGGGCCCCTCCAACCGAAGCATCGACCATACCTTGGGTTACTCCATTTAAACCATTGTAAAATGTTTCCATTTGAATACAATGAGGTAAACCATGGTGGGGACACTTTCGCAAAAGCTCCTTAAATCTCTCCCAAGCCTCACTATAACTCTCATCTTCAAGTTGCCTAAACCCTACTATTTCACTCCTTAATTTAGCATTTCTATTAGGTGGGAAATGTTTACTCAAAATTTTTTCAGCTAACTCATCCCATGTCCTAATTGATCCTGGAGCAAAAGAGTTTAACCATGCCTTTGCTCCATCTCTAAGAGAATATGGGAACAAAGTTAATCTGAGGGCATCTCTAGGCACTCCTTGAATTACAAAAGAATCGCTAACTCCTAGAAAAAACTTAAGATGTAAATGAGGGTCTTCAGAGGACAAACCAGGGAATTTCCCCACGGTTTGTAACATCTGGAACATTACCGGTTTCATTTCAAAATTTTTCGCTTGGATTTGGGGACATGCAATCCCTGGATTCAACTCATTAAACATCGGGACAACATATGCTCGAATGGCTCTGGTCCTATCGTTCGTTATCAAGATAGGATTTTTAGCCTGATTATTCAGCTGCTCATTTTGTTCAAACAGTGGGTTTTGCTGCAGCAAATGATTCTGGGGGTCTGGTGGACCTTCAAGACCCTCCTGAAGGCGCGACACGTTCTCCATCTGGTTTCATTGACCAAATGCTAGACCGACTTGCACGACAAGCTTATTATTGCTTTCTTGATGGATATTCTGGATATAATCAAATCACCATTGCGCCAGAAGACCAAGAGAAGACCACATTCACGTGTCCATATGGCACCTTCGCATTCAGAAGGATGCCTTTTGGATTGTGTAATGCGCCTGGAACATTCCAAAGGTGCATGATGGTCATTTTCTCAGAACTTCTAGAAATGTCTGTGGAAGTTTTTATGGATGACTTCTTAGTATATGGGAAGTCTTTCGCAGACTGTTTAACGCAGCTCGAGCAGGTATTGGAAAGATGCGAAGAAACCCACCTTGTGCTAAATTGGGAAAATGTCATTTCATGGTGGAAGAAGGCATTGTCTTAGGCCACTGCATATCAAGTGCAGATATTGAAGTAGATAAGGCTAAAATTGATGTCATTGAAAAATTATTACCTCCTACTTCTGTAAAGGGAATTCACAGTTTCCTAGGACATGCGGGATTTAATCGTAGGTTCATCAGAAACTTCTCACACATTACAAAGCCACTTTGTGCATTACTGGAAGCTAACAGAAAATTCGAATTTTCAGATGAATGCGTTAGAGCATTTGAGGATCTGAAACTTGCGTTAGTAAGTGCAGCTATCCTCGCAACCCCAAACTGGAGGGAGCCTTTTGTCTTGATGTGCGACGCCAGTGATGTGGCAGTAGGAGCAGTGTTGGCACAGAAAAAGAAAAAGAATCTGCACTTGTTGGGTTCCTAGAGTGAATAAAAATAGTGTAAAAAGACTCTAGAATTCCTGTGTAAGTATACACATTCTGCAGCAAGTAATATTATCAATCCAGGGTCTGAATGAGCTTCCACTTTATCTATTTTGTGTAACTTTCTAATGGTTTCAAAGATAATAAAAATATTTGGGTTTTATAACAATTATGCTGAAGCAAAATAAATGACAGAACAAAGAATAAACGAATAGGCAGGCAGATTAAAGACAGACGCTGGTTAGGATTAATAGTTGTTTAAAAAGATGCTCTAGTAATATTATTGATCATGCAACTCTCGCAGTATTATTAGCGGATTCCTCCCGGAACTTCGGATCTTTTGGAATGTGTTTCAACCCCAATGAAGTGCGACCGATCAAGCACTAGGCAACTGGCTATCCCTAGCTCAGTCACTGGCGTTCTCCAATACACAATGGTCGTAGTGTGGATAATTGCCACACACTCTCTAAATCATCTCTTAAACTAGAGAGAGATATTCACACCGGCTGGCCAGGCGGGCATAAAATGTAAATAGGCACAACAATTAACCAAGATGCAATAATCAATATATTACTAAAGTTTAAGCACAACAACTACATGTTCCTAACCAACACCTTAAACTACTCAGTCCATAATAGGCATGGAAACACGAATTACAATCTGAGTAGGCATGTCCATAATCACAAGAAAATAAAGAAAATAATAATCTCCTCAATCAGCTTGCGGATAATGGTGTTCTTGGTAATCTCCAATCTCTCTATACTATTCGGCTTCCAAGGAAAGTTGGAATGCTTTTGACTTTGACGACTACTTCCTTTTATAGAAGGATATGAGGCTTGAATTAGGTCAACTTGGACACGTGTAGGGCTCTCCTTGCTCCTTTATCCCGAAAATAACTCAACAGAAGTCGGTTCATGAAGTTGGCTAACGAGCGGTGACATGGCTGTCTTTCACCCAGTTTTGCTGCAGCATAGAATTTGCTCCCTCCAGTCGCTTAGTAGCATAATCTGCACAAAATAATTTCCAATGCTTCCATTCTTCCAAATGGGTTAAAACATGTAATATCTATCCAAAACCAACCCTAATAAGCATAAAGGACACACAAATCCCTATATAATTGAGGCCTAAATAGGTACCTTTTGGGCAGTTATCAGCACCCCATTTATTATGTCAGCCGAACATTAAATGAAGCACAAACAAATTACACAACAACCGAGAAGGAATTATTAGCAGTTATTTATGCATTCGATAAATTTTCTGCTTATTTGATTGGCTCCAAAGTCATAGTTTATACAGATCATGCAGCGATAAAATATCTTATCAAGAAAAAAGATGCAAAACCGAGATTGGTTAGATGGATTTTATTGCTACAAGAGTTTGATCTAGAAATCAAAGACAAAAAGGGGAGCGAGAATCTAGTTGCTGATCATCTATCACGCTGAGAAAACCATGGGGAGGAAGATGCACCAAGAGTCCCTATCGTAGAAGAATTTCCTGACGAAAAGCTTTTTGTAATCGACGAAGAAGAACCGTGGTTTGCAGATATTGCAAACTACCTTGCCGCAGGAATCTTGTCAGAAGAATACTCAGCGCAACACCGTAAGAAATTCGTTCATGAATTAAAATTTTATTTATGGGATGATCCTTGCCTCTATCGCAGAGGACCTGACCAAATTCTTAGAAGATGCGTTGGCCATAAAGATGCAATGAAAATATTAAAAGATTGTCATGAAGCTCCATATGGAGGCCATTTTGGAGGACAACGCACCGCAACCAAAGTTCTACAGAGTGGGTATTGGTGGCCCACCTTGTTCAAAGACGCTAGGAAACAAGTTGAAAGTTGCGACAGATGTCAGCGCACTGGAAACATCAGCGCAAGAAATGAGATGCCTCAAAACTACATAATAGAAATCGAGCCATTCGATGTCTAGGGCATTGATTTCATGGGACCTTTCCCATCGTCGCAAGGAAACCAATACATTCTCCTCGCAGTGGACTATGTCACCAAGTGGGTAGAAGCAATCGCTTGCGCTAAGAACGATACTGCAACTGTGGGAAAATTTCTTAAAAAGAATATCTTTGCAAGATTTGGAGTACCACGCAGGCTGATTAGTGATGAAAGGACCCACTTCATAAACAGGGTCATTGATAAGTTATTGCGAAACTACAATGTTAAACATCACATCGCAACAGCTTACCACCCACAGAGTAATGGTCAGGCGGAAGTCTCAAATAGAGAAATAAAGAGAATTCTCGAGAAAGTCGTTAACACCAGTAGGAAAGACTGGGCACATCACCTAGATGTTTCGCTATGGGCATATCGCACTGCATTCAAAACACCTATAGGCACATCCCCATATGCGCTAGTTTATGGAAAAGCATGTCATTTACCATTGGAATTAGAGCACAAGGCGCATTGGGCAATGAAGCGTTTAAATTTTGATTTAGAAGCCGTAGGACAAGAACGATGGCCTCAACTGTCAGAATTGGAAGAATTCTGAAGGTGTGCATACGAGAATGTCAAGATAAATAAAGCAAAACAAAAGCAATGGCATGATAAAAAAATACTTAAAAAGGATCTCAAGAAAGGTATGAAAGTACTATTGTTTAATTCTCGTTTACGACTCTTTCTAGGAAAATTAAAATCCAGGTGGTCAGGCCCCTACATCGTTCATCAAGTATATCCCTATGGGGCAGTAGATCTACATTCTACAGATGGGAAGAGAATTTTCAAAGTCAACGGGCAGAGAGTAAAACCATATATGGAAGGGACTTTGAATGAAGTAGTTGAGATGATCCTTCTGAAGGATCCACCTTGAAGAAACCAAACAAAATAGGTCCAGAAGAGGAGTGCTCTGAATGCGCCAGGACCTAGCGCAAGGTAAGAGCACTAGCAAGTCAGAAGTTGTAAATATTTTCTTTCTGCATACTTTGTTTTATTTTTAATATTTTGATAGGTTGAGCTTTAGGGAGAAAATCCCATTGCATGATTAGCTCACATGTTTCTTTCGTTGGAGTAAAATCGCTGCGTTAGTAAAAATTTTGTTGCCTAGAAGGAAATTCCACCGCATGTCCAAATCCATCCGTATTTCTGCCTCACGCGGTGATAATCATATTAGCATTTAAGGAGACTCACTAATCTCTGTTTTATCACATTCTTCCAAGACAACCGCTCACATTCCTCCATAATAATCATGATCACCCACTCTTGTGGGATGCGAAAGGTTGTCAGTACCTAGGGGCGCATGCCTTGCATTAACTATATAGGGAAGCACTTCTAAGCCTCTTCCTCATTACCTGCGTCTCGTTCAGTGCAAAACCCTAAACTCCCAAGCTTTCAAAAATCTCTTTTCTTCTTCGCACCAGAGAACAACCATGTCCGACTCTCAAAATCTCTCCATCGTCGGATACGCAGACGACGCCCATTCATCTTCAACGGAGGTAGATGGGCCGCACAGAGATGTGGTGATCACCTCAGATGAAGAAAAAGACAACCCGCAAAATATAAACCAAATGGAGGAAGATGAGCCAGAAGTCGTTGACGGAGAACCACCCATTGCTAACACAGACGCGCAGCTCACCGTCGATCCATCATCTTCCGGCGCAGACGAAGTACTCAACATAGCCCCTTTAAACACATCCACATTCTCCATTCAACCCGTCACCCTTCAGGCAGCAGTAAACATCTCCGCCCCTCGAAACCTTACTCCATTCCCATGACCCCTCCCGTCGGTTACCCTCCTTTCACCGCCGAACGCTCCCACTACCCAAGCCCAAACCACATCCTTTTCCCCATATCCCGTACAAACGAACACCATTTCAACACCTCTTCCACCATCTTCTTCCATGAGCCCCACACTACCACAATTCTCAGAACAGCAGGTCGCTGCATGGAACGACCTACTCGAAGAACTGGGCGAAGAAGGTGAGGAAATTAGCCAAAGAGAAGACAGAGAGCGTGTTGCCGCAGAAACAAGTGCAGCAAACAGAGGCGAAGGACCAAGCAATGCGGAAACTGCACTTGCCGCAGACATTGTTGCGCCACAACTTGGCCACCATTGCCGCAGCCATGGAGAAGTCGGATTCAGAAAATGAAATTCCCCTCACTCGTTGCCGCAATATCCAACCTACAAGAGTGGTCATCAGAGAGCCATGCGAGCAAACTGCGGCGACCCAAAACAGAAAAAGAAAAGCGCCCACCGTAGCCAAGGAAAAGGGAAAGTAGAAAGTAGGCGCAAGCACAGAGGCAGAAGCAAAAGAATGGGGGAAATTTCACGAAGAAAGAGGATTCAGTTGCCCCCTGCCGCAGATGATGACTGACCAAATTTCCCAGTGCAAGTGGGAAACAGTCTGCGAGAACCCTAGAACCTACGCCCCTGCGCCACACCGCCGCAAAGCCAAGAGGTGCGATATTTTGTCCGGGCCTAGTCACCTCCTTATGCCGTGCATCGAATCTCCTGCCCGCAGATGATGAAGAGACAAGAACGATGCGGAAAGACTTTGACGACCAATGGTGGACGCGTGTCACAGGCACGCGAAATAGGCGTTTGCAAGGTAGTATCCCACAACCCATAGCCACCATAGTACAACCCAGGGAGCAAGCGCCTGAAATGCAAAAGAAAAAAAGGCGCAAGCAAACCACAGGCCGACACCCTCGCCCAACCACAAAAGCCCCTCAGAGAACTTCTCCAGCGCAGGAAAGCACTGTCTGCGCCCAACCACAAAGTTTTTACCACCACCGCCCCCTTCAGTTGCTTAGCCCCCACCACTCTTCGAAGACGTGTGAGTAGAGGAAGTTTTTGAAGAATCTCTGCCCAGCCCTCCTCGCAACAATGAGATCCCTGAGCCAACTCCAGCAGCACGAGACTCCGCTACTGCACCAACAGGCAAAGATGCAGCTGCTCGACCACTTGATGTTGACACAACCTTAATTTTTTCAGAGCTGCAACAAATGTTCAAAGAAGTCACGGAACCCTTGCGTCTGCAGCAAGAAAAGTTGTGTCAGCAACAGGAGTTGCTGCAAAAGCAACAAGAGGAGCTGTCTCAAAGGGTACACGCTTTGCTCATCTTCTTAGCGCATTGGAAAAATTCTTTCCACCGCCTGCCTATCGCACCAAATCTATTTGCGCGACCAACTACAGCGCAAAGACCCTCTGATGCAGGCCCTTCTCAAATGCGCCCACCAAGAATTCCGCAAGTTCCAAGGTTTCCCAAATCGCCACCGCCACCACCGCCGCCACCGCGGGAAGAGAACTAATTATCTTTTTCTCCTTTTCTTTTGTTTAAATGTATGCGCCGTATTTATAATTTTGTCATCGCAATACATATATATATATATATCTCGCTGATTATCTCATATCACTTTTTCTCTGCCTTACATTTAATGTCTTTTTATCTATCAAATTCTTTGCGTTAACTCCTTTGTTTTAATCAACGCATCTGACCTTCTGACTTTTCTTGTCCACATTGCCTCACTTAATTTAACCTTTGTCTTGATTTCCTCAAAACGTAAGGCAAATTCCTTCGCATTTTTCGACTTGCTGCAACTCAACCTCTATTTTCTTCTGTCCATGCGCTCCAAAGTAAGTTTGGGGGACAATGGGGACATTGCCCATTTTTAAGTTTGGGGGAGTCGGCGCATAAGTATAAAAAAAAATATAAATAATGAATGCGTTCCTCTAGGTATGCGGCATGTTTGTAGCCAGGGGCATTTATGACACCCATAGTTTGCCACTGCGCGAAGACAAACGCAACCTATGAGCGTTGAAGGCAGTAAAAAAATGTAATACCCGTAGTTGGATACCTTTCATCACAAATGTGGGTAAGCCAAAGCGAAAGTATGCATTTTGATGCTCAATTACTTTAAAAAAAAAAGTTGAAGGATATATGTATGCACCCAGGACAGGGAAAAGTGGTTGAGTTATCGCAAGGAAGAATCTAAGCGCAAGGAACCTGCCTTAAGTAATGAAGGAAATTTGACAAAAGTCAAATCTATTGGAGTAATGCGTGCAAGAAAAAGAGAAAAGAGGATGCCAAGATCGCAAGCAATAGAGAGTTGAGTAATTCTCGCAAAGTAGATAATAGGCATTGCTAGGGGACAAGCAATAGTTTAAGTTTGGGGGTTTGATAACTTGCGAAAAAGCAAGTTATTTATCCTCTAAACTCAGGCTAAAAGAACCCCAGATGCGTTATCTTAGCGCATAAAGAAGAGAAAAAGTGTTCTGTTATAAGTAGCAAGCTATATTTGTGTATGCCCTAGGAAATTATAAATTACAGAGCGCTAACGCAACTAATCTAGTTGTTTCAAGTATCTTCTCAGCACAGGCACACATCCCAAGATGATAAAGAGATAGAAAAAGAAGGATGAAAAGACAGTGTTGGCGCAATCAGAGCAAGTGGGCGAAAAAGAGGACTGAAAAAGCGCAAGTGGTCTAATGATGAGCAACACAAGTTGCTATTACTTGAAGAAGTCATCTTCCTTGCCTATAAATAGATGAGGAGAAGCAGAAGGAAGGGATCGAGAAGGAACTTCCAAAATTTGTAAATGGTAGCAAACTTGTGTGTAATGTGTTATTTCATACAGTTTTGTTTTGCTCACATGAGCTAACTCTCCTCTTCAAGGCTTAGCGCAAGCGCCTCATGCGGCGATAAGTAAAACCTGTAAGCGCATATTTTGGTTTAATTGAAACGTTGATTGCTTTCTGCTTAGTTGCATTAATCTTTTCATTGCTAATTCCCGCTTGGCCAGTCGGATGCGGTAACAGTATGATAAATCCTTGACAGGTAATGCATATGGATCTCTCTAAGTAAAACAAGTTAGCGCATGTCATGTAGTCTTGGTAGCATTAAATTATTACCGCTAAAATATATTGCATGCTTGAAGCTTTGATTGCGTTGTAACTAACTCAATCCCTTGTAAGTATTAAGAGAACTAAACTTCACGCATAAACTAGTCAAATAATCAATTGATAGTTTATTGCTAAACGCATAAGGAGTACCGGAAGGGAAACTTAATGATTTTTTCTCACTTAGGCACTAATGGATCAATTAACCAAAGTTAGCGCTACAAGTCTCTTATAAACACATGAGGTTGCAACTGCAACAACCTTGATACTTTTCGCATTGAACTCCTTTTCCTCAGTTTTTCATTTTTCTTCCTGCAAATTAATTATTGTTTAAACTATACCAATCACTTTTTACTCTCTAAAACTAACGTCGCGCATTGAGAGATTAAATCAGTGAATATCTTTAACCACTTTTGTTTCATTTCCCTGTGGATTCGACCCTGGACTCATCAGGTACTACTTGATTTAGTCAGTTTAAACTTGGATTGATTTAAATCTACGACTACTAAACCAATCACTTTGACAACCAATCAACGACCAAGAATAATTGGAACATCATTATCTGCCTCATAATCTAAGATAATAAAATCAATAGGAAATATGAATTTATCTACTTTCACTAAGACATCCTCAATTTTGCCCTACGGATATGCGATAGACCTATTAGCTAGTTGAAGTGTGACTGTGGTAGGCCTAGCTTCACCAATACCTAGATTTCGATAGACCGAAAGAAGCAAAAGGTTAATGCTTGCACCAAAATCACAAAGTGCTCTACCCAACCCTTTTCCACCTATTGAGACAAGAATAGTAAATGACCCTGGATCCTTAGCCTTGATTGGTAGCCCATTCTTAAGAATAGCACTACATTCCTCAGTAAGAGACAATTTCAAACTCACCTAACCTCTTCTTTTTAGTTAAAATATCCTTAAGAAATTTAGCATAATTTGGCATTTGCTCAATAGCTTCTACTAAAGGAATATTTATATGCAATTGCTTTAGAATCTCTAAAAACTTCTTAAATTGACCATCTTGATTCTTAGGCTACTACCTTTGTGGAAAAGGTAGAGGTGGTATATAAGGTGGGGGCGGTACATAAGGTGGTTCCACATCTGGAACAGAACCAGATGCTCCAGCATCATTATTGCCGCCTCCATCACTTTTACCAGACTCCAACTCTTTCTCAACAACAACATTTTTATCACCATTCTTCTCTACATCCTGGGTTTTACTAGGCTCGTTTCTCTCTTCTAGTGGCTTACCACTCCTTAGAGCCACTGCTTGTACCTGCTCCTTACCTTCCCTTCTAGGGTGTTCTTATCCGTAGGAAGTTTCCCTTGAGGTCTTGCCTTCAACTCATTAGCTAGTTGACCCATTTGCAATTCAATGGCTCTCATTGAAGCTTGATTACTGATAAGGGTAAAAAATATACCTATTTTACACTTAAATTATGCTTCATTTGATAAGTTAGGGTGTTGAGAATTACTTTTGTCAAATTTAACTTATTTGAACCTAAAAAGACTTGATTTTAAGTGAATTTGACTTAGTTTGTTGTTGTGCAGAAAAACAGAGGAAAAGTTGGAATTCTCCAGAAATGCGAGCATTTTTTGGGAATGCAAAAATGAAATGCGGCCGCATTTATGAAAAATCAGAGGTCGTTCCGAGTCACACGCAGGTCGTTGTGGAGGAGTCTTCTTCGCACCTTACTGGTTAATTTGACCCCGAAACTGATTGGGCAACCTTCCAGCACCTATTTCACATCTCCTCAACCATTTTCTACACTATATAAGCTCGAGATTTGAAGTCAAAACCAAGCAGAACTCACTTGGAAGAAAAGGGTGGTGACAGAACCCTAACTCGACGCCAATGAGTAGGGATGCCCGAGGTCATTCTTAGATGACCTAATTCTAACCTGAGAGAGAGTTAGACATCAAACCTTGTGGTTCGTAGAGATTTTCACTCATTCCCACCTGTAAAAGCGAGAGAGTCGAGTGTCTTAGCGAACTCTAGAAGGATTAAGTAAATAGAAAAACCCATAATATTTAGCTATCTCCTTTATTTCCAGCTATTGAATCTTTTCATTATTCTGTATTCTTTACATTATTATTTTAATGAAAATGTGTTCATTTTCTTTTTATCCCATCATGAATAGCTAAATCCCGTTGAGGGGTTCAATGTGGTGAATTCCCTTATGGTTTAATGGCTTGGAAGTGTTTTATTTGCTTAAGTTGTGTTTGATGCATGTCATTCTTTATTGATTATCACTCTAATCTTGCTGAGTTTAATTTGATCACTTAGACTTTGCATGCTATGGGAGTTTGATCTCGAAAGGGAAAAACGGTATCGGTTCTCAAAAAGGTGATATAGGAGAAAAAGCTTGAAAGAGATTGTTCGGCGGTATGGGGCAAGCTGCCTAAGGCACCCTATATCGACTATAGGGTTATAGGTTGCATTTGTGAATTATCTATGTCGGAGTCGAGTCACAGTAATGTGCATAACGGTACTCGCTTAGCCTTCTAACGGTTCTTGGGAACAAGTGCCAAATGGAAGTTAAATCTGACCCTATGCATTAAATACACTTAAGTTAGATACTGCATAAGTATGGTTGTTACCTTAGGGATGAATCCATGTTGAATACCTCGTTTGTTTATTGTTGTTATTTTTTATTATTTATTTGCTTGTTTTATTTATCTTTTAAAAAATCCAATCAATCAACTTATTTTCTTTGGTTACCTTTTACAAAAGCAATCATTTGAGCAGTTTCTTCATCAAATCTAAATTTCCAGTTTAGTCCTCGTGGCATCGATACCCTTGGAATTCTTCTGAGGTTTTTTATTACTACGTGCGACAGTGTATACTTGCACTTAAGTGTTAGTTGAATTATTCTTTATTATTTCACTTATCATCTTATCTCACATACATCTATTTAGCTGACCACACACCAAGTTTTTGGCGTCGTTGTCGGGGACCAATAGTGAACCCAGATTTGTTTTTCAAATTGCGATCAGATTGCGATCGCATTTCTATCTCAAAGGGAATTTAACTTCGATTTGCATTTATTTTTCTTTTGCAGGTTGGAGTTAGTGCCTGAGCAAGGGGTATCCACTCCTTGACTTTGATCCAGAGATAGAAAGAACCTTTTGTCGTCGAAGGAAGGAACAAAGACGAAAGAAGAAGGAGCAACAAGAGTTGAACGCACGAGAATTTCAAGAGGAAGCATCTTACATTCAAGAGTTTCCAATGGATCCTCCTGGAGTTGATCCTCAAGTTGATCCACAAGATCGTGGAAGGGAGCAGAATGGCGAGAGAATTCCTCATGTTCCTCTAGTTCCACCGGTGCTACAACAAGAAAACCTGATCTACATTCCTGAAGATCGAAATCGAGCAATAAGGGACTACGCTTTACCAGTTTTCTAGACATTGAATCCAGAAATTTTGGAGTCACCGATTGATGCTCCACAATTCTAACTTAAACCTGTGATGTTCCAGATGTTAAATACGATGGGCCAATTCTCAAGACTTCCAAGCGAAGATCCACACAAGCATATTAAGCTATTCTTGAGAGTTTGCAATTCTTTTAAAGTAATAGGAGTGCCAGAAGATACATTAAAGCTAATACTTTTTCCGTTTTCTTTACAGGGAGATGCTGAAGCTTGGTTGGATTCATTTCCTCCTAACTCCATCACCTCTTGGATTGATTTGGCGGAGATATTCTTGGAGAAGTTCTTTCCCTCTAATAAAAATGCTAAGTACAGAGCAGAAATCATTGCTTTCAGACAGTCTTACAATGAACCTTTGGATGCAGCATGGGAAAGATTCCAAAGGTTGGTTAGGAAGTGTCCACACCTTGGACTGCCTGCTTACATTATTTTGGAGCATTTTTACAGTGGGTTAGATCAAGCTTTAAAGGCACTAGTAAACGCATCTGCAAACGGATCTTTTCTAAAGAAGTTTGCTAATGAGGCGCACGTTATTCTAGATACCATAGCCACCAACAATCGACATTGGGGAGAAAATGAAGTAACAACCATTTTGAAAAATCCAGTGAAAGCAGTAGAAACAGAGGCTAACTCTATGATGCAAGCCCAGATCAAAGCCATTCATAGCATGATGATGGACATGTCCATGAACAATCAAGCCAACATAGCCCCTGCAAATGTTGTTTCTTCTCTCTATTGTGAGATATGTGGTGAGGAACACAACGCTGATAATTGTCCACTAAATCCAGCATCTGTTTTTTATGTAGGTCCACAAGGAAATCAGAACCAAAATAGATGGAATCCTTATTTGGCCACATTCAACCTAGGATGGAGACAACATTCGAATTTTTCTTGGGGAGGACACGTCGAGTCAAGTAATTCCAACACTCATCAGTTTGGGAAGCAACCTACACAACAACAGTCGCAAAAAAACTTCCAACAAGTTCCAGTGCAGAGCCAAGAGCCGAATCTAGAGACTCTTATGAAGGAGTACATGGAAATGAATGATGCTGCAGTCAGGAATTCCGAATCGGTCTCAATTGAAGGATTGGAATTCCGTAATTCCGTAAAGTGGAAGTGTGATTGGGACCGATTCGTAATTAATTTTGTTTAATCTAAAATACCAATACATTGACAATAATATTAGAACTATTCAAAATATATATTAAGGCCAAGCATACAAAAATATTAGATCTAAATCTAATTTATAAGGTAACAAATTACTTACTCTCGTTGACGACTCAGATTAAATTCACCAACTACATGTGAATTAATCACGAACTAGTGTGAACACCACCACTATGATGCAGGGATTAAAGCCCTAGTGCAGCGGAAACGATCAGAGAACTTTATCGGTTTAAATGTCAATTGGGAAACCAATACGACGACAAAAAGAAACAGTTTACAGCAGGAAAAATAAACATAAATCATGCTGTAAAAGCTTATAAAACATGCTGGAAAAAGTATATAGAAACTCTAGATTTGGACCCTATCGATCCTAGTCCAAGAATGACTTACCCTTGTAGAAATTCTTGAACGTTTCACCTTTTTCCCTTGATGTTTGCAGAAAAACCAGCAGCAAAAGGATCTTGTTCTCGCTGTAAAAACTTCACGAACACCACCACCAAAAGTTCATCGGTATTCTCTTGAAGGTTGAACGTAAGGGGCTTGTGGGAGCACAATCTCTAAGGATTTCTCTGGAAAAAACTTCTGTATTCACAGAGAGAAAGCAAAAACGAGAGAGAGGGAGAGATGCGTGAGAGTGGGGATTTTCTCTTGTTTTCAAAACTGAATGATGACCCCTTCATTATACCTATCGATCAGGAGAGGGCCACCTCACGCATAACATCAGGTAATTGATTAATCAGTTACCTGATATTTTTAATTAATTATAAATTTATAAACCAAATTTAAATTATAATTAATTAAATTTTAATTAATCAATATTAATTAAAACAACATTAATTTAAATCTTATTTAAATTAATATCCCTCTTAACCTATAGTTTAATTAAATGTAATTTAATTAAACTAAATCAATTAATTAATTCAAAATTAATTAGTTAAAAAATAATAATATTGAACACCATATATTCAATTATTATTCTCTCTCATAAAACTATAGTATTAATATACATCCAATGCACATTAATTATAACTTATAGTTTTAATATGAATCAAATTCATATTTTAGTTTAATATTCGAACCCCTTCGAATACTTAATTCAACCTTAGAAATTTATCTCAACGCCCTTATAGAGCTACCGATGGGATCTGATGGACCTACAGATCAGAAGCTCCAACGATATGAGATTAGTTGGCTAAACTCATTAACCAAGTTAATCCATATTCGTTAACTGTGGTTCACTCCACTAAAGAACCACAGTTGCACTCTTCTCACTGCATATATATTTATGTGTCCACGGATATCGACCGTCAACAGCAAGTTAGCCCTTCACGTGTGTTCGTATCCCAGCTAGGTAAAATTACCGTTTTACCCTTGGGCTACCTCTTGGTCCTTAAGTACCAGTGCTCCTCTAATGAACAACCTGTTTGAGGTCCAACCAACAAACAGAAATCCCTCTCGTGCCATAAAGAGGGTAGGGCCCTTTGTTTAAGACCCGGAGACACCACTTAAGGGAATACACCTCTACTTACCCTAATATCGGGAAGGAGTGAATTCCATCTTGTAAAACCATGTTCCAAGCTCCCCACTCGGTCTTGTCCCCAAAATGGTATGCTTATTAAGTCGGCGAACAGGCCACTCTCACCCGTACAAATCAAAGGACAATCCCTCATGGACATGAGTCCATAATCCACTCAGGATTAAGGCCAAGTTGCCTTGGTCATCCTAGTGAAATAGAAACCGAGCTAACTAACGGTGTTATAGTTAGTGGTAAACTATTTCGCGGTCCGGTCTTTGTGCAAACTCATTGCACAGGATACCCCCACTCGCATGTCAACTACATGAACACGTTGGATCAATACGTTTGTATCAATATACAAAGCGGGTCATATCCATAGTGTCACCAGGACAAGGTACCCAGCCTTATCCCTATAATACAGACCCTTTAGGCTAAAACTTGAACATTGATCGCCGTATGTCCCTACGTACTAGTTCATGCTTCATTCTATTAGCCTTTGATGTTTAGTTTATTGGATTAGGGTTATTAAGACAAGATATAATACAAACATTGAATAATACATCACTTTTATTAATGTTCGGTCAAATGTACATTTACTATCTACGATTTTTAGGGCATAAAACCCAACAAACTCCCACTTGAACTAAAACTCAAGTTACAGGGAAAGTATATACAATATAATCCAAAGCTGGAAATGGTACATGTATGTTGTACATTAGATAAAAGGTAAATATACAAAATACAATAAACTAGGGCATCCTTACACCCATTACACATCTCCCACTTGCCCTAGATTACCCTATATACATATCTCGCAGACCTAGACTTTCTAGATGACCCTCGAACACTTTAGCCAAGAGGGCCTTCGTAAACGATTCAGCAATGTTGTGCTCAGAAGCGATCTTGGTCACGACCACATCTCCTCTTTGCACAATCTCCCGAATCAGATGATACTTCCTCTCTATGTGTTTACCTCGTTTGTGGCTGCGAGGTTCCTTTGAATTGGCTACAGCCCCACTGTTGTCATAGTATAACGTAATGGGCAAGTTCTTATTTGGAACAACTTCACAATCTGTCAAGAACTTCCTTAGCCAAACAACTTCCTTAGCTGCTTCACAAGCAGCTACATACTCAGCGTGATCCATCGTGGAGTCTGCTATGCATCCTTGCTTTATACTTTTCCAAACTACAGCTCCCCCGTTAAGGGTGAACAC
The DNA here is from genome assembly GCA_036850905.1 of Luffa acutangula. Lineage (NCBI taxonomy): Eukaryota > Viridiplantae > Streptophyta > Magnoliopsida > Cucurbitales > Cucurbitaceae > Luffa > Luffa acutangula. The sequence goes on from CM072090.1 coordinate 9,606,314, forward strand.
TGACCCTGACGTGGATTTCCTAGAATCCTTGTCAGATTGAAAATCAGAGTCGTTGTATCCCATGAGAACTAACTCTTTAGACCCAAACACCAGCATGTAGTCCCTCGTTTTCCTAAGATACTTGAGGATTCCTTTAACGGCGGTCCAGTGGTCTAACCCTGGATTTGATTGATATCGGCTGACAATCCCTACAGCATAACAAATGTCAGGCCTCGTGCATAGCATGGCATACATTAAGCTACCAACTGTAGAGGCGTATGGAATCTGTCTCATGTCCTCAACCTCTTGAGGTGTCGTAGGAGACTGTTCCTTAGACAAGTGAACCCCATGCCTGAAAGGCAATAAGCCCCTCTTGGAGTTATGCATCGAATATCGAGCCAACATCTTGTCGATATACGTTCCTTGAGACAGAGCTAGCGTTTTATTCTTTCTATCCCGAATAATCTGGATGCCAAGAACATACTGGGCCTCACCCAAATCTTTCATTTGGAATTGAGCTGCTAGCCATTCTTTTACGTCAGACAGATATCCTACATCATTCCCAATGAGTAAGATGTCGTCAACATAAAGTACGAGGAAAGCTATTTTATTCTTGTTGATCTTCTTGTATACACAAGGCTCATCAACATTCTGGTCAAAGCCAAAAGATTTGATAACAGTATCAAATCTAATATTCCAAGATCGGGAGGCCTGTTTCAATCCATAAATGGATCGATTCAGTTTACAAACCTTTTGCTCCTGACCTTGGGTTATGAACCCTTCGGGTTGAGACATAAAAATGCTCTCGTCAAGATTGCCATTCAAAAAAGCTATCTTGACATCCATTTGCCATATTTCATAGTCATAAAATGTGGCAATGGATAAGAGAATTCTTATGGACTTTAGCATAACAACTTGAGAAAAGGTTTCTTCATAGTCCGCCCCTTCTCGTTGGGTATAACCCTTTGCTACAAGTCTTGCTTTGAAAGTCTGTACTTTTCCAGCAGCATCTCTTTTCCTCTTATAGATCCATTTACACCCAATGGGTTTAACCCCTTCAGGTGGATCTACACGTTCCCAAACTTGATTGAAGTACATAGACTCCATCTCAAGGTCCATGGCTTTGTCCCACTCGTCCTTATCTACGTCATTCATTGCCTAACGATAAGACAATGGATCTTCTACGCCCGCATCAGGTATGACTACTTGTGTTTCTGTTAAACCCAAGTAGCGGTTAGGTTGTATCACAACCCTCCCACTGCGTCGAAGCTCTCCCACTACGTGAGGAGGACTAGATTGACGAGAAGAACTAGATTGACGAGAAGAACTCGATTCTCCAACAACTCTTGTTGAAGGACCAGGTTCATCAACAACCCTTGTTGATCCTTCTGTAGCTTCTCCTAATACTAACTTACTTCGTGGTTTATGATCTCGAATGTGGTCTTCCTCCAAGAAAGTTGCATTTGTCGATACAAATACTTTATTATCTTGAGGGTCGTAGAAAAGACCACCTCTCGTTTCTTTCAGGTACCCAACAAATTGGCATATTCTTGTACGTGATTCCAATTTCTTAGGATTTGTCACCAACACATGTGCAGGACAACCCCATATACGGAAGTAACGCAAACTAGGTTTACGCCCCCTCCATAACTTAAAAGGAGTTTTAGAAACACTTTTTGAGGGAACGCTGTTAAGAATATGTACTGTAGTCTCTACTGCATACCCCCAAAACGAGCTACGCAATTGAGCAAAGCTCATCAAAGATCGAACCATGTCTAACAAGGTTCTATTTCTCCTTTCTGATACACCATTCTGTTGAGGTGTACCAGGTGCTGAGAGTTGTGATTGGATTCCATGTTCTATCATATAGTCCTGGAATCTTTGATCCAAATACTCTCCACCTCGATCTGATCGAAGCATCTTAATTGTTTTACCCAACAGGTTTTCTACCTCAGCCTTAAACTCTTTGAACTTTTCAAGAGCCTCAGACTTATGGCCCATCAGGTACAAGTAACCGTATCGTGAATCATCTATAAAAAAGATGAAATATTCAAAACCACCTCGAGCCTTTACATTCATTGGACCACAAAGATCTTAATGTATCGGCTCAAGTGGTTCTTTGGCCCTATAACCTTTTCCAGTAAAAGGCCTCTTGGTCATTTTACCCTCGTGACACGATTCACAGGGTGGTAGAGATGTATCTTCTATATCAGTTAGAAGTCCATTTTTAACCAAACGATCGATCCGATCGATGTTAATATGACCAAGACGAAGGTGCCAAAGATTCGTGTTGTTACTTAAAGGAGAAACCTTTTGCCTTTTGTTTTGCATTTCGGTCGTTTTAAACATTTCATGACTTAAAATAGCCTTAGCATCAGTTGGTCTTAACACAAATAAATTATTCTCACGCTTAGCTGAACAAATGTAAATTCCATTCCTTGAAATTAAAGCTTCATCAAGTAAGAACGAAATTGAACAACATTGTTCAAGTAAAGATGAAACAGAAATAAGGTTCCTTTTAATTCTAGGAACCAAGTACAAGTTCTCTAAAATCAAAAACCTATTTTTAAAGAATAATTTTGTAGCTCCCACTGCACGAGTTGAAACAACGTCTCCTGTTCCAACCTTTAGCGTCACTTCACCATCTGCCAGCTGCTGGAAATTATTTCCCTGAAAAGAAGAGCAAACATGATTAGTGGCTCCCGAATCCAGTATCCAGGCAAACTCATCATGTTCTACGAGACAAGTCTCTAATACAAGTAAATCGAATTTACCTTCTTTTTCTCTTCTCTTTTCAGCAAGGTAACAGGGACAATTCCGCTTCCAATGACCATCTGCATTGCAGTGGAAGCACCTGCCTTTGTCGGCCACGACCTTGGCCTTTCCCTTCCCTTTCACAGCCTGTGCAGGAGCCTTCCCCTTGTCTCCCTTCCTCTTCTGTATCTACTTCGATGAAGAAGCCTGGGGTACAAATTTAGTCCCTGAGGATGAACCCTTCAATTTACAATTTATACTTAATTGCCTCAAGTCTCTTTACGAGCTACCAGTGGGACCTAATAGACCTACATATCAGAAGCTCCAACGATACGAGACTAATTGGCCAAACTCATTGACCAAGTTTAGTCAACATTCGTTAACTGCGGGTCACTCCACTAAAGACCCACAACTGCACTCTTCTCACTGCAGAATATTTCTGTGTCCATGGATATCGACCAAGCAGTAAGTCAATCCTTCACGTGTGTTCGTAACACCAACTGGGTCAAATTAGCATTTTACCTGTGGGTTACCTTTGGTTCCTTAAGTACCACTGATTCCTCTAATGAACAAGTTGTTTAGAGTCCAACCACTAAACAGGAGTTCCTCTCTGGCCAGGAGAGGACGACGTGCCTTTGTTCAAGCCCCGGAATCAGCCCTTAAGGGAACACACATCTACTTACCCCAATAGGGGAAGGAGTGAACTCCATCTTGTACTGTTAAGTTCCCAGCCCCCGTTCGATCTTGCCCCTGAAATGGTAGGATTATTGAGTCGGCAAACTGGCCACTCTCACCCATACAAATCTAAGGACAATCCCTCTTCAAAGGGGTTCATAACAGACTCAGGATTGAGATTGAGTTACCTAGGTCATCCTATTGAAATAGAAACCTAAACTAGTTAACGACGTTACATCTAGTGGTTACTATTTCACGGTCCGGTCTTATGCAAACTCATTGCATAGGATACCCCCACCCGCATGTCTCCTACATGGATGCTTTGGATCATTACATCTGCAACGAATACAAGGTGGGTCGTATCACATAGTGTCACTAGGATAAGGTATCGAGCCTTATCCCTATACTATAGACCCTTTAGGTTGTTACTTGGACATTGATCCCTGTATGTCCCCACATACTAGTCCAAGTTTCATTTAAACAACCTTGGATCTTAGTTTATTGGATTTAGGGTTTATTAATGCAAACTCGATTATTCAATAACCAAATTACTGAATTACTCAAATAACACTTTATTGAGATCGATTAATTTGTTTCATTTACTATCTACGAGTTTTAGGGCATAAAACCCAACAACTCCCACTTGAACTAAAACTCTAGTGGGCAATGTACATCAACAATCAAAATTGAATGAATAATCATTGAAATAGGAATAGTAGTTTGTATTAATACTGTATAATACATGAAAAGTAGAAATACAGATAAATACAATAAATTAGGGCATTCACAATACCCATTACACTTCTCCCACTTGCCCTAGATTATTCTATGTAGATATCTTGCAGACCTAGACCCTCTAGATGACCCTCAAACACTTTAGCCATCAGAGCCTTCGTAAATGGATCAGCAATATTGTGCTCAGAGGCTACCTTCGTGACGATAACGTCCCCTCGTTGCACGATCTCTCTAATGAGATGATATTTGTGCTCTATGTGCTTGGCTATTTTATGACTGCGAGGTTCTTTAGATTTTGCTACTGCACCACTATTATCACAGTAAAGGGTGATTGGCAAGTTCAAATTTGGAACAACTTCCAAATCCATCAAGAACTTCCGTAGCCATACAGCCTCCTTAGCTGCTTCACAAGCAGCGACATATTCGGCCTCCATGGTGGATTCTGCAATGAATCCTTGCTTGATGCTACGCCAGACTACAGCTCCCCCGTTGAGGGTAAATACTGACCCTGATGTGGATTTCCTAGAATCCTTATCAGTCTAAAAGTCAGAGTCTGTGTATCCTGTAAGGATCAAATCCTTAGAGCCATACACAAGCTGATAGTCCCTCGTTCTCCGAAGATACTTGAGGAGTTTTTTAACTACAGTCCAGTGGTCTAACCCTGGATTGGACTGGTACCTGCTGACTATCCCAACTGCATAGCAAATGTCAGGCTAGGTACACAACATGGCATACATAAGACTGCCCACAGCTGAAGCATAAGAGATGTGTCTCATATCCTCAATTTCATGAGGTGTCTTAGGACACTGTTCCTTAGACAAATGAACTCCATGCCTGAAGGGTAGTAAACCCCTCTTGGAATTCTGCATCTTATATCTAGACAACATCTTGTCTATATATGATGCTTGAGACAGGGCTAACGTTCTGTTCTTACGATTCCTGATAATTTGAATCCTTAGAACATACTGAGCTTCACCCAAATATTTCATTTGGAACTCAGTCGATAGTCATTTTTTAATGTCAGCTAGATATTCTACATCATTCCCAATGAGAAGAATATCATCTACATACAACACCAGAAAAGCTACTGAACTGTTGATAATCCTTTTTTAAACACAAGGCTCATCAACGTTCTGGTCAAAGCCATAAGATTTGACAGCAGTGTCAAACTTTATATTCCAAGATCTGGAAGCTTGTTTCAACTCATAAATGGATCGTCTAAGCTTGCAAACTTTTTGCTCGTAACCTTGAGCCGAACCCCTCTGGTTGAGACATAAAGATGTTCTCATCAAGATTGCCATTCAGAAAGACAGTCTTGACGTCCATTTTCCAAATCTCATAATCATAAAAGGTGGCAATGGATAAGAGAATTCTTATCGACTTTAACATGGCAATTGGGGAGAAGGTTTCCTCATAGTCCACCCCCTCCTTTTGGGTATAACCCTTTGCCACAAGTCGAGTTTTGAAAGTCTGTACTTTCCCAGCTGCGTCCCGTTTTCTCTTGTAGATCCATTTGCACCCTATGGGTTTAACCCCTTCAGGTAAGTCTACAAGATCCCAGACTTGATTGAAGTACATAGACTCCATCTCTAGGTCCATAGCCTTGACCCACTGGTCATGATCCACATCATTCATTGCCTATCTACAGGTCAATGGATCCTCAACCCCATCATCAGGTATGACAGTTGGAGTTTCTGCTAAACCCAGATAGCGTTCAGGTTGAATAACAATCCTCCCACTACATCGAGGCATTCTTAACTCTTAAGAAGGATGGGCTTGACCAGATGTACTGGGCTCATCAATAACTCTTGTTGAAGGTCCAACCTCTGAACTGGGCTCATCAACAACTCTTGTTGAAGGTCCAACCTCATCAACAACTCTTGTTGATTCATTTGTAGATTAACCAGAAAGTTCACTTAACACAATTTTGATGCGTGGTATGTGTTCTTTAACGTGGTATTCTTCCAAGAAAGTAGCATTTGCCGATACAAATACTTTATTTTCTTTTGGATCAAAGAAGTATCCACCTCTTGTTTCTTTTAGGTAGCCTATGAATAGGCATAATTTTGAACGTGAATCCAATTTCTTTTGGTTTGCTACTAACACATGTGCAGGGCAGCCCCAAATTCTGAAATGACGTAAACTAGCTTTACGCCCTTTCCAAAGCTCAAATGGTGTTTCATAAACACTCTTTGAGGGAACAACATTCAAAATATAAATTGCAGTTTCTACTGCATAACCCCAAAAAGAACTAGGCAACTGAGCATAGCTCATCATAGATCGAACCATGTCTAACAAGGTTTTGTTTCTCCTTTCAGATACACCATTCTGCTGAGGTGTACCTGGTGCTGAGAGTTGGGACGATATTCCATGTTCTATCAAATAGTTTTGGAATTTTAAGTCCAAATACTCTCCACCTCGATCAGATCGAAGTGTTTTAATGGTCATACCTAACAAGTTCTCAACTTCAGTCCTGTACTCCTTGAACTTTTCAAGGGCTTTAGACTTATGACTGTTGGGTTTTATGCCATAAAACTCGTAGATAGTGAATGTAAACAAATTGTATACTTGTTTCAATAAAATGTTATTGAGTTTCTACAATAAAGTGTTATTGTTAAATATTGCACAATTTGACCCAAATCCAATAAACTAAGATCCAAGGTTGTTTGTATGTAACTTGAACTAGTATGTGGGGACATACGGGGATCGATGTTCAAGTAACAACCTAAAAGGTCTATAGTACAAGGATAAGGTTGGGTATCTTATCCTGGTAACACTATGAGATACGACCCGCTTTATATTTGATACAGACGCATTGATCCAAGGCGTCCATGTGGTAGACATGCAAGCGGGGGTATCCTATGCAATGAGTTTGTATAAGACCGGACCATGAAATAGTAAACCACTAGATATAACACCGTTAACTAGTTAGGTTACTGTTTCAATAGGATGACCTAGGTAACTCAGTCTTAATCCTGAGTGTGTCATGAACTCCTTCTCATGAGGGATTGTCCTTTGATTAGCATGGGTGAGAGTGACCAATATGCCGACTTAATATGCCTTCCTTTTTGGGGACAAGACCGAGTGGGAGGCTGGGGACATGACAACACAAGAAGGAATTCACTCCTTCTCGCTTCTAGGTGAAGTAGACGAGTGTTCCCTTAAGTGGTGACTCCGGGACTTGAACAAAGGGATCCCGCCCTGTCACTGGCCTGAGAGGGACTTTCTGTTTAATGGTTGCACCATAAACAGGTTGTTCATTAGAGGAGCACTGGTACTTAAGGAGACAGATGTAACACAAGGGTAAAACGGTAATTTGACCCAGCTGTGATTACGGACACTCGTGAAGGATTGACTTACCGGCATAGGTCTACATCAATGGACACAGAAATGTTCTACAGTGAGAAGAGTTCAACTGTGGGTCTTTAGTGGAATGACCCACAGTTAATGAATATTGGTTAACCTGATTAATGAGTTTAATCTATTAACCTCATATCATTGGAGCTTCTGATCTGTAGGTCCATTAGGTCCCCCTACTAGCTCGTAAAGAGTAATTAGGAACAAATATATCTTGAGAGAATTTGAATAGTTCAAATTCATATTGGGAATTAAGTTAATTGTACAAGATACAAATTAATATAATGTATAGTGACGCATTAAAATATAAAGTCTAATTTGAGATTAAACTTTATAATATTGAGAGATTGATATATTTGAAAGAGTTCAAATATATGTCTAATTAAATATATGGTATTTAATTAGAAGATGAATTAATTAATTATTCAATTTAATTAAAATTAAATGAGATTTAATTAAACTATAGTCTATGAGAGAAATAAATATTTGAAGAAGTTCAAATATTAATATGAATTTGATTCATATTAAATTTATAGGATATAAGAGAATTTGAAGGAGTTCAAATTTTAATTTGAATTTGATTCATATTATAGAATCAAGGGAAAAATACACTTTTGGTCTCTGAAGTTTGGGTTAACTGACAGTTTGGTCCCTGAGTTTTCAAACTCAACAAAAATACCCCTGAGGTTTGAGATAAGTAGCACTTTGGTCCCTGCCGTCTACTTTTCTGTTAAATACTAACGGTTGCTGACGTGACACTATTATTTTAATTAAAAAATTATTTTTTAATTTTTTTTAAATAAAAACATATAAAAATATTATTATTTTATTATTTTATTTAAATTCTTTCTCTCTCTTTTCATTTCTTTTACTCCCATCTTCTTTCTCCCCAATTCTTTATCCCCAATTCTTTCTCCCTCCTTATCTCCTTCTTCTTCAGCTCCAGTGGCCGGCCGCCGCCGGCTGGCGGCGAACGACAGCATCGGCGGCCGACCGAAATTTTTTTTCTTTCTTTCTTTCTCCCCTTTTCTTCTCTCCTTTCTTCTCTCTTTCCGTTAACTATTTTTTTTTTAATAAAAAGAAGGGAGAGGGAGGAGCTCCCTCTCCAGCGCCGGCGACTCCCTCCTCCCGTCGCCGGCGCTGGAGAGGGAGCTCCTCCCTCTCCCTTCTTTTTATGAATTAATTAATTATTCAATTTAATTTAAATTAAATGTGATTTAATTAAACTATAGTCTATGAGAGAAATAAATATTTGAAGAAGTTCAAATATTAATATGAATTTGATTCATATTAAATTTATAGGATATAAGAGAATTTGAAGGAGTTCAAATTTTCATATGAATTTGATTCATATTATAGAATTAAGGAAAAAAATACACTTTTGGTCCCTGAGGTTTGGGTTAAGTGACAGTTTGGTCCCTGAGTTTTCAAACTCAACAAAAATACCCCTGAGGTTTGAGATAAGTAGTACTTTGGTCCCTGCCGTCTATTTTTCTGTTAAATACTAACGGTTGCTGACATGACACTATTATGCTAATTAAAAAAATTATTTTTTAATTTTTTTTAAAATAAAAACATATCAAAATATAAAAATATTATTATTTTATTATTTTATTTAAATTCTTTCTCTCTCTCTTCCTTTCTTTTACTCCCATCTTATTTCTCCCCAACTTCTTCCTCCCTCCTTATCTCCTTCTTCTTCAACTCCGGTGGCCGGCCAAATTTTTTTTTCTTTCTTTCTTTCTCCCCTTTTCTTCTCTCCTTTCTTCTCTCTTTTCGTTAACTATTTTTTTTAATAAAAAGAAGGGAGAGGGAGGAGCTCCCTCTCCAACGCCGGCGACGAGAGGAGGGGCCCTCCCTCCTCCCGTTTCACCCGAGGACCCCTCCTCCCTCCTCCCGTCGTCGGCGACGGAGAGGGAGCTCCTCCCTCTCCCTTCTTTTTATTAAAAAAATAGTTAACGGAAAGAGGGAAGAAAGGAGAGAAGAAAATGGGAGAAAGAAAGAAAGAAAAAACATTTCCGGCCGGCAGCGGTCGGCCACCGGAGCTGAAGAAGAAGGAGATAAGGAGGGAGAAAGAAGTTGGGGAGAAAGAAGATGGGAGTAAAAGAAAGGAAGAGAGAGAGAAAGAATTTAAATAATATAATAAAATAATAATATTTTTATATTTTTATATGCTTTTATTTTAAAAAAAAATTAAAAAATATTTTTTTTAATTAGCATAATAGTGCCACTTCAGCAACCGTTAGTATTTAACAGAAAAATAGACGGTAGGGACCAAAGTACTACTTATCTCAAACCTCAGGGGTATTTTTGTTGAGTTTGAAAACTCAGGGACCAAACTGTCACTGAACCCAAACCTCAGGGACCAAAAGTGTATATTTCCCTAGAATTAATTAATTGAATGCCTCAAATTAAATATATGATATTTAATTGGGTAATTAATTAATTAACTAATAGAAGATCTGAAATTAAATATATGATATTTAATTGGTGATTAATTAATTAAAGAAATAATTAATTGGAAATTAATCAATTATGAAAATGATTAATCACTTTTGGAAGTAATTAATCATTTATGAAAATGATTTAATCACTTATGGAAGTGATCAATCATTTATGGAAAAGATCAATCATTTATGGAAAAGATTAATCAATTATGGAATTGATTGGTCATGGAATTGGTTGGTCATGGAATTGATTAATTATGGAAAAGATTAAATCAGTTATGGAAATAATTGATTTTAAATTAATATTTTATTCATGACCTTTCTCCTATAAATATAACACTAAACATAGGGTTTAGGTACAACAACATAAGGCCACAAGAATGCACTTTTGCATTCTCTCTAGCCTCCCTCTCATATTCTCTCAACTCAAGAACTCTAGGGAGAATTTTCTCTCTGGAGTTTTTCCCATTCAGGATTAGGTAGTCCCACAACTACATTTCTAATCTCAGAGTTATAGCGGGGAAGATCAAATGGTGGTGTTCTTCGTTGTTGCAGAGAAATTAGAGAATCATCCGTTGAAGTATTCAGAGTCGTCAACGGAGGTATGTTTTTCACCGCTTAACCTTTTGCCAATGTATTGGTATTTTGTAGAACAAAATTAAATTACGAACGGTCCAATTGCTTCCGCTGTAACGGAATTGGGAATTCCAATCCTTCAATGACTCATTAGGTATAAATAATCATACCTTGAATAATCATCTATAAAAGAGATGAAATATTCATACCCTCCTCGAGCTCTTACATTCATTGGACCACAGAGATCCGTATGTACGAGTTCTAAGGGCTCCTTGGCACGATAACCTTTTCGAGTAAAAGGTCGTTTGGTCATCTTACCTTCGAGACATGACTCACATGGAGGTAAAGTACCATCTTCTAACTGGCTTAGAAGTCCGTTCTTAACCAATCTCCCAATCCTATTGAGATTTATGTGGCCAAGTCTCAAGTGCCAAAGATAGGTACTTTGAGAAACTTTTTGCCTTTTTGGTTGAGTCTCAACTGTTTTAAACATTTCATTGTTCAAAATAGCCCTAGACTCTATTGGTCTTAAGACATACAAATTGTTCTCCATTTTTGCAGAACATATATCAGCACCCATTTTAGTAATGAAAACTTCATTCACAGAAAATGACACTGAATACCCTTGTTCTAGCAAACAAGAAAAAGAAATCAAATTTCCTTTTATTCTTGGAACTATATATACGTTATCTAATAACATATAGCGTTCCCTAGAGAACAACATTTTAATATCTCCCACTGCTTTAGCTGAAATGAGCTCCCCAGTCCCAACTCTGAGAGTCATTTCCCCAGCATCTAACTGTTGCCAGGAGCTCATTCCGTCAAAGGTAGAGCATACGTGATGAGTGGCACCTGAATCAAGGATCCAGGTTGTATCATCATTTTCCATTATACACGTTTGAATGATCAATAAATCAAATTTAATTTCATTGAGATGTGCTAAGTAGTCTATGTCATATTCATCATGAACAATTTCAGATAAATTAGACATATGGGCTTGAGGATCGTCCTTAGTTAAGACCAATTCCATGCATTTAGTGTTTAAGTTCATTTTCTTAGTTGCATTAGAAATACTAGTTTTGTAATTGGCGTTATTAGAGGCATACAGAGAACGTTTCATTGCTGATAGAACAAACAAATTAACTTAATAAGTATTGTTGCATTAACCCATTACACAAAATAATATTATTATTTTAATCCAATCAATTTAGCAAAAGTAATGATCGACCCATAGAATAAACATTCATTTTGCAACGATACTTCAGAGGTTTAGAACAACATCTACCGTAGGGTAGTCGGCTACTCCTCCTTTGAATTGAGACATTCTCAACCAATCCCTATTCCCAGAATAACTCATATTCCAATAGTTCTTAGCTACCGTTTTACGGTCAGAAAATTATTAACACCTTAACAATTTCCTGTAAGTGTGACCCTCCATTTTTTAGATTTTAGAGGTCGGCCCCAACAATGCTACCGTAGGGAAAGTCAAAGTTGGAAATGGACCTAAGAAACCCTATCCATTTCTAGAGTTTGCATTGTTCTGACTCCCATGATCAAGCCCTCCGTAGGGTGATCGCTCCCAGGGCGACTCGCAGACAGATCATGGGCATCTCACGGTGCAACCTAATGGAGAAGACCGTAGGATACGTTGACACGTGTCCTGCTCCCACTTACTATAAAATACTCCCTCATTCACCTTGATATTAATCCATGCAAACACCATCCGTAGGGGGTCACTCCCAGGGTGACTCGAGGCCAAGCATGAACCTCACGTTGTGAACTTTTGAGGACGTGAGAGCAAAACTTGATTTATGAAAATCTTGTTTTGATATATTTCCTCCCACTAAGTATTTTTATAATTATAGGGTCTATTCCTTAGGTAAATTCCGACTAAGTGAATCTATCTAAGTCTATGCCTGTATATAACTTTTATATATAGATCTTTTCTCTGATGTCTAGGTGAATTAAACACTTTTAATTACCTAGAGACATTGCATGCTAATATAACTATGGTTAATTCTGTTGGGTTTTATGCCCTAAAACTCGTAGATAGTAAATGTACATTTGACCGAACATTAATAAAGTGATGTATTATTCAATGTTTGTATTATATCTTGTCTTGCTAACCCTAATCCAATAAACTAAACATCCATGGCTAATAGAATGAGACTTGAACTAGTATGTAGGGACATGCGGGGATCAATGTTCAAGTTTTAGCCTAAAGGGTCTGTAGTATAGGGATAAGGCTGGGTACCTTATCCTGGTGACACTATGGATACGGCCCGCTTTGTATATTGATACAAACGTAGTGATCCAACACGTTCATGTGGTTGACATGCGAGTGGGGGTATCCTGTGCAATGAGTTTGCACAAAGACCGGACCGCGAAATAGTTAACCACTAACTCTCACACCGTTAGTTAGCTCGGTTTCTATTTCACTAGGATGACCTAGGCAACTTGGCCTTAATCCTGAGTGGATTATGGACTCCTGTCCATGAGGGATTGTCCTTTGATTTGTACGGGTGAGAGTGGCCAGTTCGCCGACTCAATAAGCCTACCATTTTGGGGACAAGACCGAATGGGGAGCTGGGAACGTAGTCTTACAAGATGGAATTCACTCCTTCCTGATATGAGGGTAAGTAGAGGTGTGTTCCCTTAAGTGGTGTCTCCGGGTCTTGAACAAAGGGCCCTACCCTCTTTATGGCACGAGAGGGTTTTCTGTTTGATGGTTGGACCACAAACAGGTTGTTCATTAGAGGAGCACTGGTACTTAAGGACCAAGAGGTAGCCCAGGGGTAAAACGGTAATTTGACCTAGCTGGGATACGAACACACGTGAAGGGCTAACTTGCTGCTGACGGTCAATATCCGTGGACACAGAAATATATCTGTAGTGAGAAGAGTGCAGCTGTGGTTCTTTAGTGGAGTGAACCACAGTTAACGAATATTGATTAACTTGGTTAATGAGTCTAATCTCATATCGTTGGAGCTTCTGATCTGTAGGTCCATTAGGTCCCACCGGTAGCTCATTTAGGGCGTTGAGGTAAAATTCTAAGGATGGATTGAATATTCGAAGGTGTTCGAATATTAAACTAAAATATGAATTTGATTCATATTAAAACTATAGGTTATAATTAATGTACATTGGATGTATATTAATACTATCGTTTTGAGAGAGAGAATAATAATTGAATATGTGATGTTCAATTTTATTAATTTCTTAATTAATTAATTTTGAATTAATTAATTGGTTAAGTTTGATTAAATTTGATTTAATTAAACTATAGGTCAAAGAGGGATATTAGTTTAAATATGATTTAAATTGATATTGATTTAATTAATTTTGATTAATTAAATTTAATTAATTACAATTTATTCTTTTATTAATTTGTAATTAATTATCAGGTAACTGATTATTCAGTTACCTGATGATACGTGAGTTGGCTTAATCTTCCTTTTATATCGTGGTCAGTAGGCAGTTGCTGGAAGTATGCTCCATCTCACGCCTCTCACTCTCTCTCTGATCCTCTCCCTCGTTCTGTTCTCTCTCAGAGAAGACAGACTGATTGATCCAGAAAAAACCTTAGAATTTTTGGCTCCCACAAGCACCCAACGCTAGATCCTATTAGAGAATACCGGTGTACCTTCGTGGTGGTGTTCGTGGTGATTTTCCAACAAAATCAAGGTGTGACTGCTGCTGTTTTTGGGAGAAAATCGAAGCATTTTGGCGAAAAGTTCAAGGAATTCTTCAAGGGTAAAGTTTTCTTGAACTAGGGTCAATTGGACCCAATTCTAGATTTGATCTAGGGCTATTTCTCTTGTTTTTAAGCATGCTTGTATATGTTTTACAACAGCTATTTTATCTATAATTGTCGCTGTAAAATTTATTTATTTTGCCGTCGTATTGGTATCCCAATCGGCGTTTTATTATTCAAAAGGTCTCTGTGTTTTTCCGCTGCACAATAGGGCTTTTATCCCTACAAATTCAACTCAAGTTCCGGCTCAATTCCCAGGTAGCAGGTGTTCCGTAAACCATCATCTTAAGTACCTTCAGCCTTAGACAGAACTTTACCGGTAGAGTTCCCTTATAATCAATAGTTATGATAAATCTTTACTCTAAAGATCTAGGTGAATTAAACTCTTTTAATAAACCTAGTGACATTGCATGCTAACATTTAGCTATGATTAATTCAACTCCGGTATTCCGGGTTAGTTCCCAGGTAGGAGGTGTTCCGTAAACCGTCATTTTAAGTACCTTCAACCTTAGACAGAACTTTACCGGTAGAGTTCCCTTATAATCATAGTAATGTTTTTCCTACTTAGTCAATTAAAACTATTTTAAATTCTAAGTAAAAAAATAATTCTAATCATATTAGAATTATAATGAGCTAAGGTCTAATTAATTTTAAACATTTTAACATTAATTCATTTTAACCTAAGGTCCTATGTTTGCATGCAACTCTTTGTTATAGGTTGACGGTTTCTAATCAATTTTATAACTTATTATAAAATTTTAATAATTAGCCCTATAACATGCTTCTATGGTGTTGAAAAAATAACAATCATATTCTAATTATTAAACACCATATTATTATAACATCGATAACGATAATATAACGATTATATTAATCTAAGGTGGTGTCATCCTTCATGCAATTTCAATTTCATTTAATTAATATCGATTATATTAATTAAACATCAATGAAATTAAATTACATGAAATTTGACATTAATATAATATAACTCTTATATTAATCTAATTAATGTCATGCTCAATGCTATTCCATTTTCATTTAATTAATATAACATTTTATATTAAATCATACATGAAAACAAGCATTGATTTATATTTATTATTTTCATTCATAATATAACTAATTATATTAATTCTCATGAAAATAATCCTAAGCATGCATGCTACATTAATTAAATATAACAATTATATTTAGCCAAATTAATGTCATGCATCATGCTCCACTAATTTCATATATTTAATATAACAATTATACTAAATAACTCATGAAATTAAATTCATGCATATTTACCATACATTATAACAATTATAACATAAATATGCATGAAAATATTCTTAACATATGGTGGGAATTTAAGCTATATGACATCCATAAAGCAAATAAATAGCAATTGAATCAGTTAATTTTGGCCCCTAGGATAAAATAAAGCATAAATTACAATAATTATAGCTAAATTCTATCCTAAAAGTCCTTCAACAGCTCCAAATACTGGTCTAGACCACTCGAACCGACCCGAACCACTTCGAACAAACTACGAAAACCACGAAGCGAGCCAAATTCTAGCTGAATTGGACCAATTCGGTCCCAGCCCAGCCAGACCGCCCAACCGCCTCGAACCGTCCTATTGCGAATCCCTAACGCGTGCTGTAATCGTGACATCGTCGCGATTTCTCTGATTTTTATCTCATAAAAACCTATCCTAGACCCCAACTTACATAGGACTCGATTTTACATGAAATACCCGAAACACCGGGCCCTTACATGATCAAATCACATAAAAACAGTAAAATCTATGACTATAAAATTAACCTAAACAGTTCAATGAAAACCATACATACATTATGCATTAATCAATCCCACCAATAGCCAATGCAAATTTTAGAGAAACAAAGCTAGATCTACGGTCGGCTCTGATACCAATTGAAGGATTGGAATTCTGTAATTCTGTAAAGTGGAAGCGTGATTAGGACCGATTCGTAATTAATTTTGTTTAATCTAAAATACCAATACATTGGCAATAATATTAGAACTATTCTAAATATATATTAAGGCTAAGCATACAAAAATATTAGATCTAAATCTAATTTATAAAGTAACAAATTACTTACTCTCGTTGACGACTCAGATTAAATTCACCAACTGCATGTGAATTAATCACGAACTAGAGTGAACACCACCACTATGGCTACATCGGTATGACTCTGAGACTTCTAGAGGCAGGAGACTGGTGGGAGTCTAGAGGAAGCCTTGAGGGGAATTCTCTGAGAGAAGGAAAATGAATGGGATACCTTTCACCCCACCTCAAGGGTCCTATTTATAGGTAAAGGCCAAGACATTTTTCCTAATAGGAAAAAGTCTCTAATTTTAATAAATAATTAATTAATTCCATAATCAATTAATTTTCCTAATTAAATATCATATATTTAATATTAGGGATTTTATTAAAATTAAAATTAATATGAATCCAATACATATTAAATTTATTTGAACTCTTTCAAATATTTTCTTTCCTAATAGGAAAAGGTCTCTAATTTTAATAAATAATTAATTAATTCCATAATTAATTAATTTACTCAATTAAATATCATATATTTAATCTTAGGGATTTTATTATAATTAAAATTAATATGAATCCAATTCATATTAAATTTATTTGAACTCTTTCAAATATTTTCTCTCAATAATTAATTTTTGAAATTAATTAAAAAATTATATTATAAAACTTCATAAACTTTATATTATAATGCATCAATATACATTATACGATTCCCCAAATAAATTGAACACTTTCAATTTGAGCTACCAGTGGGACCTAATGGACCTACAAATCAGAAGCTCCAACGATACGAGACTAATTGGCCAAACTCATTGACCAAGTTTAGTCAACATTCGTTAACTGTGGGTCACTCCACTAAAGACCCACAGCTGCACTCTTCTCACTGTAGAATATTTCTGTGTCCATGGATATCGATCAGGCAGTAAGTCAATCCTTCACGTGTGTTCGTAACACCAGCTGGGTCAAATTACCTTTTTACCCCTGGGTTACCTCTGGTTCCTTATGTACCACTGATTCCTCTAATGAACAAGTTGTTTAGAGTCCAACCAGTAAATAGGAGTTCCTCTCGGGCCAGGAGAGGACGACGCACCTTTGTTCAAGCCCCGGAATTAGACCTTAAGGGAACACACATCTACTTACCCCAATAGGGGAAGGAGTGAATTCCATCTAGTACAGTTATGTTCCCAACCCCCATTCGGTCTTGCCCCTGAAATGGTAGGATTATTGAGTCGGTGAACTGGCCACTCTCACCCATACAAATCTAAGGACAATCCCTCCTGAAAGGGTTTCATAACAGACTCATGATTGAGATTGAGTTACCTAGGTCATCCTATTGAAATAGAAACCTAAATTAGTTAACGGCGTTACATCAAGTGGTTACTATTTCGCGGTCCGGTCTTATGCAAACTCATTGCATAGGATACCCCCACTCGCATGTCTCCTACATGGATGCTTTGGATCATTGCATTTGTATCGAATACAAGGTGGGTCGTATCACATAGTGTCACCAGGATACGGTACCCAGCCTTATCCCTATACTATAGACCTTTTAGGTTGTTACTTGGACACTGATCCTCGTATGTCCCCACATACTAGTCCAAGTTTCATTTAAACAACCTTGGATCTTAGTTTATTGGATTTACGGTTTATTAATGCAAACTCGATTATTCAATAACCAAATTACTGGATTACTCAAATAACACTTTATTGAGATCGATTAATTTGTTTCATTTACTATTTATGAGTTTTAGGGCATAAAACCAAACACCTACACAACAACAGCCGCAAAAAAAACTTCCAACAAGTTCCAGTGCAGAGCCAAGAGTCCAATCTAGAGACTCTTATGAAGGATTACATGGAAAGGAATGATGCTGCAGTCAGGAATTTGGTAGTTCAGCTTGGAAAAATTGTTCAGGAGATTGAGAATAGACCTCAAGGGACGTTGCCTAGCAAAACCGAGACCCCACACAGAGAAGGCAAGGAACAATGCAAGGCAGTGACCTGACAACTCTCCAAAAGGTAGTTATTTAGGCCTTATTTCTATAGGGATTTGTGTGTCCTTTGTGCTAAATGGGGTTGCTTTTAGATATATATTATATGTTTTAACCCTTTTGGAAGAATGGAAGCTTTGGAAGTTATTTTATGCAGAATGTATTGCTGAGCGATTGGAGGGAGCAAATTCTGTGCTTGAGCAAAGCGAGAAGCAAAACTGCCACGTCACAGCTCGTTAGCCAATTTAACAAGCTAAATTTTGTTAAGCTATTCTCGGGATAAAGGAGCAAGGAGAACCATCCACGTGTCTAGGTCAACCTAATTCAAGCCTCCTATCCTTCTTTAAAAGGAGATAGTCGCCCAAGTAAAAAACATTCCATCTTTGGGAGAAACATTCCATTCTTGGAAAGGTTACTTCCACCTTTGGGAGCCGAATAGAGGAGAGATTGGAGACCATCAAGAAGACCATCAATTGCAAGCTGATCAAGGGAATTAATACATTCTTGCGTTATTTTGTAATTATGGATATGCTTACTCAGATTGTAACGTATGTTTCCATGCATCTTATGAACTAAGTAGCTTAGGCATTGGTTAGGGAACATGTGATTGTCGTGTTTAATGTCTAGTAATAAATATTGATTAATTGTTATGCTCATTTCTATTTTGCGCCCACCTGGCTAGCCGGTATGAATACCTTTCTCTAGTTTTAGGGATGATTTAGGGAGTGTGTGGTGATTAATCACACTAGATCATTGTGTATTGGTGAACGCCAGTGACTGAGCTAGGGATAGTAAGTTGCCTAGTGCTTGATCGGTAGTACTTCATTGGAGTTGAAACACATTCCAAAAGATCTAGAGTTCCGAGAGTAATCTGCTAATAAGACTGCAAAAATTTTGCATGATCAATAATATTGCTAGAGCATCTTTTAAAACAATTACTAAATCCTGACCAGCACCTGTTTCTAATATGTCTGCCTATTTGTTTACTTTTTGTTCTCTTGTTTCTTTTGCTTCAGAATTCCTATAAAAACCAATCATTTTTACCACTTTTGAAACCATTGAAAAACTAAACAAAATAGATAAAGTGAAAGCTAGTTCAGACCTTGGATTCGATAAATACTTATTACTTGTTGCGGACTGTGTATACTTGCACAGAGTCTAGAGTCTTTTTATATCTTATTTTTACTCACTCTAGGAACCCAACAAGTTTTTGGCGCCATTGCCGGGGACTTGAATAAGTTTTTATCTGATCTGTTTTTTGTATGTGTTTTAGTGGTTTGGTGCTAGAACTTTTTGATTGTTTCTTTTGTTTTTGCAGGCGTGAGTTTGGTGCATGAGCGATCCGCCTGGGGTAAGGTTCGAGCTTGATCCTGAAATCGAGAGGACATTTAGGAGAAGAAGGAGAGAGCAGCGTAGACAACAAAATCAAATGAATAACGTGTCGCGTCTCCCGCAGGGTCCTGAAGATCCATCGAACCCCCAGAATCGTTTGCTGCAGCAAGACCAGCCGCTGGAGCAAAATGAGCAGCAAAATAATCAGGTTGAGAATCCTATCTTGGTAGCGAATGATAGGGTCAGAGCCATTCGAGCGTATGCTTTTCCAATGTTTGATGAGTTAAATCCAGGGATTGCACGTCCTCAAATTCAAGCAGCAAATTTTGAAATGAAACTGATAATGTTTCAGATGTTGCAAACTGTGGGGGCAATTCCATGGTTTGTCATCTGAAGACCCTCATTTGCATCTTAAGTCTTTTCTAGGAGTTAGTGATTCTTTTGTAATTCAAGGAGTGCCTAGGGATGCCCTTAGATTAACGTTGTTCCCGTATTCTCTTAGAGATGGAGCAAAGACATGGTTAAATTCTTTTGCTCCAAGATCAATTAGGACATGGAATGAGTTAGCAGAAAATTTTTTGAGTAAATATTTCCCACCAAACAGAAATGCTAAATTGATGAGTGAAATAGTAGGGTTTAGGCAACTTGAAGATAAGACTTTCAGTGAGGCTTGGGAGAGGTTTAAGGAGCTTTTGCGAAAGTGTCCCCATCATGGTTTACCACATTGTATCCAAATGGAAACATTTTACAATGGGTTAAACGGAGCAATCCATGGTATGGTTGATGCTTCGGCTGGAGGGGCCCATTTGGCAAAAACTTTTAATGAAGCCTATGAAATTTTAGAAAGAATATCTACTAATAGTTGTCACTGGTCGGATGTTAGAGGGACAAATAAAAAGGACAAGAGTGTGTTAGAGGTTGATGGTGTGTCCACCATTAGGGCTGATCTTGCAATGATTGCTAACGCTCTTAAGAATGTGACAGTGATTAGTCATTGGCAGCCACCAGATGTGGAGCCTGCTGCTTTGGTGAACAAAGTCGTAGAGGAAGCATGTGTCTATTGTGGTGAAAATCACAACTACGAGTTTTGCCCCAGCAATCCAGCTTCTGTGTTTTTTGTAGGTAATCGGAGGAATAACCCTTATTCTAACTTTTATAATCCAGGTTGGCGCAACCACCCCAACTTCTCATGGGGAGGACAAGGAAGTAATGTGCAAGCACAACAAAAGGTGAACCAATCGGGATTTGCTAAAGCGCAGGTATTGCCCCAACAGAATAAGCAGGCGTTGCCCCAACAAAATTTGGGGAGTTCTCTTGAGGCAATGATGAAAGAATATATGGTTCGTACATATGCCGCAATTCAAAGTAATCAAGCTTCAATGAGAGCCCTGGAATTGCAAGTGGGTCAGCTAGCTAATGAACTGAAGGTAAGGCCTCAAGGGAAACTTCCCTCAGATACTGAACACCCTAGAAGGGAAGGTAAGGAGCAGGTAAAGGAAGTAACTCTTAGGAGTGGTAAGCCATTAGAGGAAAGAAAAAAGCCTAGTGAAACCCAAG
The DNA here is from genome assembly GCA_036850905.1 of Luffa acutangula. Classification (NCBI taxonomy): domain Eukaryota; kingdom Viridiplantae; phylum Streptophyta; class Magnoliopsida; order Cucurbitales; family Cucurbitaceae; genus Luffa; species Luffa acutangula. Next base: position 9,627,527 of record CM072090.1, read on the forward strand.
TCGTAGAAAAGAATGGTGATAAAAATGTTGTTGAGAAAGAGTTGGAGACTGGTCAGGGTGCTGGAGGCAGCAATAAAGATGCTGGAGCATCTGGTTCTATTCCAGATGTGGAACCACCTTATGTGCCGCCCCCACCTTATGTACCACCTCTACCTTTTCCACAAAGGCAAAGGCCTAAGAATCAGGATGGTCAATTTAAAAAGTTTTTAGAGATTCTTAAGAAATTGCATATAAATATCCCTTTAGTAGAAGCTAGTGAGCAAATGCCTAATTATGCTAAATTTCTTAAGGATATTTTAACTAAAAAGAAGAGGTTAGGTGAGTTTGAAACTGTATCTCTTACTGAGGAATGTAGTGCTATTCTTAAGAATGGGCTACCAACCAAGGCTAAAGATCCAGGATCATTTACTATACCTGTATCTATAGGTGGAAAAGAGTTAGGTAGATCACTCTGTTATTTAGGTGCAAGCATTAACCTTATGCCTCTTTCGGTCTATCGAAAGCTAGGTATTGGTGAAGCTAGGCCTACCACAATCACACTCCAACTAGCTGATAGGTCTATCACATATCCAGAGGTAAAAATTGAGGATGTCTTAGTAAAGGTAGATAAGTTCATATTTCCTATTGATTTTATTATCTTAGACTATGAGGCTGATAAAGATGTCCCAATTATTTTAGGTCGTCCATTTTTGGCTACTGGTAGGGCATTGATAGATGTTCAAAAAGGGGAATTAACAATGAGAGTCTTTAATGAGGAAGTAAAATTTAATGTGTTTAAGGCCATGAAGTATCCAGACGAAATGGAAGATTGCTCTTTTATTAGGATTCTGGAGAACACAATTGTTGAGACAGCAATACAGGATTCGGCTAGTAAGCATTTGGAAGATCATGGAGAGGTTAGTGTAGAGGATTTAGAAGTTTGTTCTTTAGACAGAAAAAATGAAAAAGAAGTGTTTAGGTGTGCAGATGTTTTTGAGTCTTTAGATTTAGATCAAAGGAAGGCTCCTCCTATTAAGCCATCCCTGATTGAGGCACCCACTTTAGATTTGAAGCCCTTGCTGGATCATCTAAAGTATGCGTATCTTTGGGAAGGTGAGACGTTGCCCATTATTGTTGCATCAGATTTAATACCGGAGCATGAAGAGGCCTTAATAAAGTTGCTGCAACAATATCGCAAAGCTATCGGTTGGACATTGGCTAACATTCAAGGAATTAGCCGATCTTTCTGTATGCACAAAATCACTCTAGATGAGGGATCCTTTAGGAGTATTGAGCAACAAAGAAGGCTTAACCCTGTAATGAAAGGGATTGTTAAAAAGGAGGTGATTAAATGGTTGGATGCTGGCATTATTTATTCAATTGCAGATAGCAATTGGGTAAGCCCTGTCCAATGTGTTCCTAAGAATGGAGGTGTCACTGTGGTGAGCAATAAAGATAATGAGTTGATCCCAACCAGGACAGTAACTGGCTGGAGGGTTTGCATGGATTACAAGAGGCTCAATAATGCTACCCGTAAGGACCCTTTCCCTCTACCATTTATTGACCAGATGTTGGAGAGATTGGCTGGTCAGGCCTACTACTGTTTCTTATATGGTTATTCTAGGTATAACCAGATTACCATTGCTCTTGAGGATCAGGAAAAAACCACTTTCACCTGCCCTTATGGAACGTTTGCTTTTAAGCGAATGTCTTTTGGCCTTTGCAATGCTCCAGCAACATTTCAGCGATGTATGTTAGCAATTTTCAGATATGATTGAGTCCACTGTGGAGGTATTTATGGACAATTTTTCAGTTTTTGGAGGGTCTTTTCAGAATTGTTTGGATAATTTAGGTAAGGTGTTAAAAAGATGTGAGGATACCCATCTAGTTCTCAATTGGGAGAAATGCCACTTCATCGTAAAGGAGGGCTTTGTGCTGGGTCATAGGATTTCTAAGAATGGTCTAGAAGTTGATAGAGCAAATATTGATGTTATTGAGAGACTAGAACCACCGAGTTCTGTTAAAGGGATTTTAAATTTTGTAGGTCATGCTGGATTTTACAGAAGGTTCATTAAGGATTTTTCAAAAATTAGTAAACCTCTTTGTAACTTACTGTGCATTGATCATGTTTTTTACTTTAATGCAGATTGTAGGAAGGCTTTTGAAACTTTGAAAGCTGCTTTAATCTCAAAACCCATTCTTTGTGCACCTAATTGGAATTTACCATTTGAGGTAATATGCGATGCGAGTGATGTTGCAGTAGGTGTTATGCTGGGGCAAAATCAGGGCAAATTTATCCATCCTATATATTATGCAAGCAGGGTTTTAAATGAGCACAAGTCAACTATACAACTACTGAAAAAGAGTTGTTGGCTGTTGTGTTTGCTTTTGAGAATTTTCGGCCATATTTGGTTGGATCCAAAGTCACGGTGTTCACGGATCATGCAGAAATAAGGTACTTAATGTCTAAAAAAGATGCAAAGCCTAGATTAATTCGTTGGGTTTTATTATTGCAGGAGTTCTACTTGGAGATAAAGGATAAGAAGGGATCAGAGAATGTCATTGCAGATCATTTGTCTCGTCTTGATCCATCATCATCTTTGCTGAAGCAATCTGCCATTTCAGATTCTTTTCCAGATGAGCATCTTTTTGTTGTTGAGGTAAAGGTAGTCAGGGATGTCCCGTGGTATGTTGATATTGTTAACGTTTTGGTCAAGGGAGTCACTCCTATTGATATGGATTGGAGGCAGAAGAAAAAGTTTAAGCATGATGCAAAATTTTTCTATTGGGATGAGCCATTTATGTATAAGCAATGCTCTGACGGTATTATTCGTAGGTGTGTTTCAGGTGAAGAAGCAAAGGAAATCCTGGAGCAATGTCACTCTTCGCCGTATGGAAGCCATTTCAGCGGTCAGAGGATAGCTATGAGGATTTTGCATTGTGGATTCTTCTGGCCTACCTTATTTAAGGATGCCCATTGGTTCTACAAGCAATGTGATGTTTGCCAAAGGAGAGGAAACTTAGGGCCTAGAGATGAAATGTCTCTTACTTACATTTTAGAAGTTGAATTATTCGATGTATGAGGTATTGACTTTATGGGGCCATTTCTCCCTTCTAATGGAAATGTTTTTTATCTTATTGGCAGTTGATTACGTGTCCAAGTGGGTTGAGGCCATCGCATGCCATCAAAGTGATGCTAAGATAGTAGCAAGGTTTCTTCAATCGCACATCTTTGCACGGTTTTGGACACCTAGAGCTCTAGTGAGTGATGAGGGTACACATTTTGTTAATAATGTCTTAACTAAGCTATTAGCTAAGTATGGGATTAAACATAGGATAGCTACCCCTTATCACCCACAAGCAAATGGCCAAGCTGAAATTAGTAATAGGGAAATTAAATCTATTCTAGAAAAGGTAGTCCATCCATCTAGAAAGGATTGGTCCTTTAGGTTGGATGAGGCTCTCTGGGCTTATAGATTTATGGTAATTTAGTTTTTATTTTTTCGATTAATTTAGATTTTATTTTCAGTTATTTTAAATTCTGTTTAGATTAGATTTAATAAAGATTTATCTTATTTATTCGTCTTAGAATATAAAAGTAAAGATAAAGATTTGATTTGATCGGTTAATATTTGAATTTCAGATTTAATTTTTCTGTTGTGGATTTAAATTTAAATTCAATTTGAATTATGTATCCAAGATTTGTTTTGCTCACAGGGTTGTTACAAAAACTTTATGGCTGAAGAAAATCGTCTGAATAGGAAGGGTTTTGTTGAGAATTAATTACTTTTTACTGTTTGGATTTTTTAATTTTTCTGTCGCAGGTAAAGTTGCATGAGTCATCTGATGGAGCCATGTGTTAAACAAGGATAATCGAAGGCTTTAGCCGTTGGACAGCGCATAATAATTTACCATTGGCAAATGGAATCAAGGATTTTACCGTTGATGGTTTAATTGTTCAAATTGCATGCGGTTTTGAACGGTAAAATCAATTAATGAGGGCAAAATCCTTTGGTTATGATTTGATTTGCTGAAGCTCTATTTATTCCAAACCCTTCGGTAAGAGATTCTCACTCCATTTTCTTGTTTCAACCTTTGTCGTGTGCATTCTTCTTTCTTTGTTTCGATTTTTTGTAAGTCCTTTGAGTCTCCAATGGCGAAAACGAGAGCAAGAAAAGAGAGGGAGAATGAGGAGGAAGAGGTACCTGTTACCCCTGAAGTACAGAAAGCGAAGAAGAAGAAGACACCGGAGGAAAAAGAAGCCAAAAGAAGGAGAAGGGAACAACGGGCTGAGGAGCAAGATGTTGTCCAGAAGGCGACAAAAGATGTTACTACTACAGTGGAAGAAGGAAATCCGAAAGAACCTGAAGTGCAGAACCCAGAGGAGGTCGAACTGATAGTGGCAGATACAGAAAGAGTTCAAGAAGAGAATACTGAGGAAATTCAAGAAAAACAGGCTGAGGAGGTGCAGGAACAACATGCAGAGGTTGGTCCTGAAGAAGGTAATGAGCCAGTTCAGAAGCTCGAGTGGAGGTGATCATGTCGGAGGTACCCAAACGTCGCCGCATTAAGCGAAAAGCGAGCCGTGACAGGGTAGTCCGAGGGAAAAGTAAGAGAAGAAACAGAGAAAAAGGCTGAGGAAGAGCGGTTGCTCAAGCGAAGGGCGGAAAAGGGAAAAAGTGTTGCTGAAGCATCGGAGAAACCTAATGAGATAGAAGAGCCACAGTTGTCGTATGATCGTTTCGTCAACAATTCCGCCGGGGCAAAATATGCTGAGCTGCTGAAGAGAGACTTCCTGTTTGAGAGAGGATTTAGCGATGATCTTCTGCATTTTCTGAGGACCGACATTACAGACCACGACTGAGAGTTGTTTTGTGCAAAACTTGAGTCTGTGAACGCACAGGTGGTGTGCGAATTTTATACAAATATTGACAAAGAAGATGGTTTTCAAGTGATTGTTCGAGGAGTCGAAGTTGACTGGAGTCCTAGTGTTATTAATGCACTGTATAACCTTCAGAATTTCCCCCACGCAGCGTATAATGAGATGGTTGTGGCACCATCTAATGAGCAACTGAGCGATGCTGTTCGGGAAGTGGGTATTGAAGGGGCACGGTGGCAGCTTTCAAAAACGGAGAAAAGGACGTTTCAGTCAGCTTATCTGAAGAGGGAAGCAAACACATGGATGAGGTTTATCAGACAGAGGATGCTTGCAACGACTCATGACTCGACGGTCTCTAGGGAACGGGTTCTTCTGGCTTTCGCGATTTTGCAGTCTCTCAGCATTGATGTAGGAAATATTATTGTTAATGAGATATCTGGTTGTTGAAAGAAGAAGGTGGGGAAGCTGTTTTTCCCGAATACCATTACCATGCTTTGCAAGCAAGCAGGGGTTCCAGAGAATGAAGGAGATGTTATTTTATTTGACAAGGGAATCATCGACACGCCTAACTTGGCACGACTTTAGCGTATGCAAGAGGCATGTCAGGGTGGACTTGTCTACTGCATCAACACGATTTTAGAACAACTGACAATGTCGGTCAGCAGGCAAGAGTTTACCGAGAGGCAAGCTTCAACCTTCTAGAACTATGTTAGGAGTCGTGATGCCAGTCTAAAGAAGGCGCAGCAAGAGAATTTTTCCAAGTCATATCCAGCCCTTCTAGCATTCCCTGAAGACTTATTGAACCCCTGGATTCCGCCCCCACCGATTGAAAGAGGAGAAGAGGATGATGAAAATGAGCAGAGCCAAGAGGACTAACGGATGAAGTGGCCTTGCGCGAGCATAATTTTTGTGCTGGAATTTTTGTTTGCTCGCACATTTTCTAACCTCCTTTTCTGTTGATATTTTGTTTGCTTCTTTTGAATTTTCTACTTCTAAAAAAATATATCTGCTGTTGTAATTTCTTTTTATGTTTTTAATGAAATTTCCAAAGTTGTTTCTGTTCTATGAGCACTGAGTAACTCTAACTTAACTAATTTTCTTCTGAATTTTTGAAGCTTGGACTGCTTAAGCTTAATTAGATCAAGGTATTATGATCTCCAGAAACCTTTTGCTTGAGCATTTCTTCTAGTCTGGTCGTTGCTGCGACAAAGAAGATTCTGAGGTAGTATCGATTTATATGATCCACTTTAAGCTTAGTTCTAGTCCCACGCTCGGTTTAAAATTCAGATAGAAAAATTTAAGTTTGGGCGTATAATTTCGAAATTAATGATTCATTGGGGACAATGAATAATTCAAGTTTGGGGGACTTTTTGCTACTCCAATAGTGTTACTCGAGCATTCCTCTCCTTCGTTAAAATTTGCTAGGTCGTTGAGTAACCAGGGACATTTGTGATACCCACAGTTTGTCTTTGCGTCAAAAGATAACTTAGGAAATGTGAAAAAAAGTTGATTGTTGAAAATTTTACTGAGAAAATTCATGGAGCAAAACTTTTGAAGGATGAATGATAATCCATCAGTTTTCTGTCTCCCAGAACTTGGGTGAGCTTGATCATAAAGGGGGTGTTTGGGGCATTGAATAGGTTATAATAACCCCCCTTATTATAACCTATTCAATGTTTGGGGCACCAACAAAAATAATTGGTGAGGTGGGTTATTTTAACCCCCGGTTATTTTATCCATTTTCTACAGTAACCATTATTCAACCCACTACAGTAACTATCTCCTCACTTCTTCCATGCGACTCCTTGACTTTTCCGACGACCGCCGGCCGCCGTCAGCCGGCGGAGTTTCCGACGACCGCCGACGAATTTTCCGGCGACCGCCGACGACTTTTCCGACGACCGACGACGACTTTTCCGGCGATCGCCGATGACTTTTCCGGCCACCAATTTTTTTGTTCCATATTTCTTCTCAATTTCATTTTGAAAAATATAAAAAATAAAAATAAAGAAAAAAAAACATCAAAGGTTGCCGGAAAAGTCGTTGACAACATCGAAGGTTAATCAACTTAAAAAAAAAATTCAAACGAAATTATATTTACCACACTCAAGTTTATTTCAAATGATTTTATTGATAAAAGAAAAACTAATATGATTTTGGGAAAAATACACTTTTGGTCCCTGAGGTTTGGGTTAAGTGACACTTTGGTCCCTGAGTTTTCAAACTCAGCAACCGTTAAAAGTTAACTGAAAATTTGACGGCAGGGACCAAAGTGCTCCTTATCTCAAACCTCAGGGGTATTTTTATTGAGTTTGAAAACTCAGGGACCAAAGTGTCACTTAACCCAAACCTCAGGGACCAAAAGTGTATTTTTCCCTATGATTTTTGAACTAAACATTTACAATTTTTATTTTGACAATACTAAAAGTGAACTAATATGATTTTTCTATACCAAAACCTAAACTTTTTTGCTTTGTTACAAAAAAAAAAAAAAAAAAAAGCATAACCCTAAATCAAATCAAAGTGTTGTATATCATTAAAAAAAAACTAGAAAAAGAAAACAGTCAGTTTGAACCTTTGATTCAGAACCTCATGTTAAAACAGATCAACACTCCAAACACAGATTATTTTATCCCAGATTAAAATAATCTGCACCCCAAACACAGATTATTTTATCCCAGACTATAATAATCTGCACCCCAAACACAGATTATTATAAGCCCCAGATTATTATAATTGCCAGATTATTATAACCACCAGATATTATAACCAATTCAGCGCCCCAAACAGCCCCAAAATGTTGCCATTCTGAGGGGCAAGAGATGGAATAACTAAGGATTTTTTTAGCTTTACAAAGAGTATTTAGCCTAGTTGGTGATGAGTTTGAGGCAAGGGTATACTGCACCATAAAGTGGGTCATCTCATGCTTAAAAGCTTATGACTGTAGGGCTGCTTTAAGTCTGAAAAGAAAAAATATAAACCCCTTAAAAATGTGTTTTAAAATGTCTGATAATAAAGCTAGGTTGTGGCAAGTTCTTAGAATTGAGTTAAAAGTGGTGATTATTTGTCCATGCCGGAAGAATTATTTTGCTACAACAGAGTTTGGTTTTGCAGAGTGCTCAGGTAAAGGTTGAACGTAGTGTTGGACTGTCTGGTTTGATTAAGCTATTCTTTGTCTAATGTTTTGAATTCTTAAGGGAATGTGAGTTAGTATTGCTTGGGACGCGCAATAGTTCAAGTTTGGGGGTGTGATAACTCTCCAAAAGGTAGTTATTTAGGTCATATTTCTATAGGGATTTGTGTGTCCTTTGTGCTAAATGGGGTTGCTTTTAGATATATATTATATGTTTTAACCCATTTGGAAGAATGGAAGCTTTGGAAATTATTCTATGCAGAATGTATTGCTGAGCGACTGGAGGAAACAAATTCTATGCTGGAGCAAAGCGAGGAGCAAAACTACCACGTCACAGCTTGTTAGCCAATTTAACAAACTGAATTCTGTTAAGCTATTCTCGGGATAAAGAAGCAAGGAGAGCCATCCACGTGTCTAGGTCAACCTAATTCAAGCCTCCTATCCTTCTACAAAAGGAGATAGCCGTCCAAGTAAAAAACATTCCATCTTTGGGAGAAACATTTCATTCTTGGAATGGTTACTTCCACCTTTGGGAGCCAAATAAAGGAGAGATTGGAGATCATCAAGAAGACCATCAATTGCAAGCTGATCAAGGGAATTAATACTTTCTTGCATTATTTTGTAATTATGGATATGCTTACTCAGATTGTAACGTATGTTTCCATGCAACTTATGAACTAAGTAGCTTAGGCATTGGTTAGGGAACATGTGATTGTCGTGCTTAATTTCTAGTAATAGATATTGGTTAATGCATCTTGATTAATTGTTGTGCTCATTTCTATTTTGTGCCCGCCTAGCCAGCCGGTATGAATACCTCTCTCTAGTTTCAGGGATGATTAATCACACTAGATCATTGTGTATTGGTGAACACCAGTGACTGAGCTAGGGATAGCCAGTTGCCTAGTGCTTGATCGGTAGTACTTCATTGGAGTTGAAACACATTCCAAAAGATCCGGAGTTCCAAGAGGAATCTGCTAATAAGACTGCGAGAGTTTTGCAAGATCAATATGAAGGATTGGAATTCCCAATTCCGTTACAGCGGAAGCAATTGGACCGTTCGTAAATTAATTTTGTTCTACAAAATACCAACGCATTGGTAAAAGGTTAAGCGATGAGAAACATACCTCCGTTGACGACTCTGAATACTTCAACGCCTTTCTTGATTTTGGACCGAGCGTCAACAATTGGGACACCACCAATTGATCTTCCCCGCTATAATTCAGAGATTAGGAACGTAGTTGTGGGACTACCTATTCTTGAATGGGAAAAACTCTAGAGAGAAAATTCTCCCTAGAGTTCTTGAGTTGAGAGAATATGAGAGGGCCTTTAGTGTTCTATTTATAGGAGAAAGGCCACGAATAAAATATTCATTTAAAATCAATTATTTCCATAACTGGTTTAATCTTTTTCCATAATTAATCAATTTCATGACCAATCAATTCCATAATTGATTAATCTTTTCCATAAATGATTGATCACTTCCATAAGTGATTAAATCATTTCCATAAATGATTAATTACTTCCATAAGTGATTAATCATTTCCATAATTAATTAATTTCCAATTAATTGATTCTCTAATTAATTAATTACCAATTAAATATCATATATTTAATTTCAGACCTTCTATTGGTTAATTAATTAATTACTCAATTAAATATCATATATTTAATTTCAGGCCTTCAATTAATTAATTCTATAATATGAATCAAATTCATATTAAAATTTGAACTCCTTCAAATTCTCTTATATCCTATAAATTTAATATGAATCAAATTCATATTAATATTTGAACTTCTTCAAATATTTATTTGAGTAATTGCAGTGGGTGGCAAATTAATTATCTATAATAGCAAATTTAGCACCAAGTAAAAAGAATTGCAAATATGGCAAAAAAATTAGAATATTCCCATTTTACCCTTTCTTGTGTATAGGATTTCTTCTTCTTCTTCTTTTTTTTTTTTTTTTTTTTTTTGCTTTCTTCTTCTTTTTTTTCATTTACGAGCTGTTATGATTTCTTTTTTTTTTCGTTTTTTTATAATGAGCTATTATGATTTTTTTTTTTTTTTTTTGCATTTATGTGGGTGGAGTTCTTGTGTGATTAATATGATTTTTTTCCCTCTTCTGAGCAGTATTATTATGATTGTTTCTTCTTCTTTAAATTTTATATATATAATATATATTTTTTATAATATATGGGGATACAACTTTATGCCAATTGAGCTAAGCTCTTGTTGGCCTTCTTTTTAATTCAAGAATGCCAAGAATACAAAAATAGCAATTTTGGTGAGTGTTTGTATAGGTATATCAAAGTATATCACTGATATACTCCGGTTCATCGTAGTCTATCACTAGTCGAAGTCTATCAGGGCTATAATTGATAGATAATGAAATACAAAGAATACAAGAATAGCAATTTTATGGTGGTGGTCACGGAGCTTGTGTGCTAGGCTTTAAAAATTATATTGTTGATTAAGAGTCGCTTGTTTGTAATGGTTATTTTTGGATTTTATGTTCCAATTACCACAAGAGACTTAAAATTTTTGTTCAATTTATGATTGTAGTATAATAATTTTGGATGGGTTTCTAATTACCGAGATGAATTGCAATTGGAAAGTACTTTACTGATAGATTTCAATTAAATTGATTTCTATCAATAACAATCATTGGTAGACTTCAATTAATTGATCATTAACTGATTTCTATCAGGGATAGAAACTGATAGACTTCAATTAACTGATTTCTATCCTCGATAGAAAATGATAGATTTGAATTAAACTAATTTCTATCAGTGATACAAGTCAATAAACTTCAATTAAATTTATTTCTGATAGAAACTGATAAACTTCAAATAAATTGGTTTCTATCGGTGATAGAAACTAATAGTCTTGAATTGAATTGATTTCTATCAGTGATAGAAACTGATAACCTCGAATTAAATTGTTTTCTATTAGTGATTATCACTGATAAACTTAAATTAAACTGATGGATAGAAACTGATAGCCTTGAATTAAACTGAACTAATAGCCTTGAATTAATTTGTTTTCTATTAGTGGCTATCACTGATAGGCTTGAATTAAACACGATAAAAACTTATAGATTATAATTATCAGAGTCTATCGGTGATACACACTGATAGACTTCGATTAATCAAAGTCTATCAGTGTCTATCACTAGTAGACTCCGATTAATTGAACCTTATCATCAAAGTCTATTAGTATTTATCACTGATAGACTCCGATTAATCGAAGTCTATCTGTGGCTATCAATAATAGGGACTGATAGACTATTGGAGATACTAAGGGTATTTTCGTAATTTAACGTATTTTTTGCTATTTCCGCAAATAATTTTATTTTTTTGCTAATTTTGCTACATTTTTGTCGGTTTTTGCTATCTGTGCAAAGCCCCCTATTTATTTCTCTCATAGACTATAGTTTAATTAAATCTCATTTAACTTAAACTAAATTGAATAATTAATTAATTCATCTTCTAATTAAATACCATATATTTAATTAGACATATATTTGGACTCTTTCAAATATATCAATCTCTCAATATAATAAAGTTTAATCTCAAATTAGACTTTATATTTTAATGCATCACTATACATTATATTAATTTGTATCTCATACAATTAACTTAATTCCCAATATGAATTTGAACTATTCAAATTCTCTCAAGATATATTTGTTCCTAATTACTCTTTACGAGCTAGCAGGGGACCTAATGGACCTACAGATCAGAAGCTCCAATGATGTGAGGTTAATAGATTAAACTCATCAATCAGGTTAACCAATATTCATTAACTGTGGGTCATTCCACTAAAGACCCACAGCTGAACTCTTCTCACTGTAGAACATTTCTATGTCCACGGATATAGACCTGTGTTGGTAAGTCAATCCTTCACGAGTGTCCGTAATCACAACTGGGTCAAATTACCGTTTTACCCCTGTGTTACATCTGTCTCCTTAAGTACCAATGCTTCTCTAAAGAACTGTTTATGGTCCAACCAGTAAACAAAAAGTCCCTCTCGGGCCAGTGAGAGGGCGGGATCCCTTTATTCAAGACCCGAAGTCACCACTTAAGGGAACAGTCATCTACTTCTCCTAGAAGCGGGAAGGAGTGAATTCCATCTTATGTTGTCATGTCCCCAGCCCCCCACTCGGTCTTGTCCCCAAGAAGGTAGGCTTATTGAGCCGGCGTGCAGGCCACTCTCACCCATACTAATCAAAGGACAATCCCTCGTGAGAAGGAGTTCATGACACACTCAGGATTAAGACTGAGTTACCTAGGCCATCTTATTGAAATAGTAACCTAACTAGTTAACGGTGTTATATCTAGTGGTTTACTATTTCATGGTTCGGTCTTATGCAAACTCATTGCATAGGATACCCCCACTCACATGTCTCCTACATGGACACCTTGGATCAATACGTCTATATCGAATACAAAGCGGGTCGTATCACATAGTGTTACGAGGATAAGGTACCCAGACTTATCCCTGTACTATAGACCTTTTAGGTTGTTACTTGAACACTGTCCCCGTATGTCCCCACATACTAGTTCAAGTCACATGTAAACAACCTTGGATCTTAGTTGATTGGATTTGGGTCAAATTGTGCAATATTTAACAATAACACTTCATTGTAGAAACTCAATAACACTTTATTGAAACAAGTATACAATTTGTTTACATTCACTATCTACAAGTTTTAGGGCATAAAACCCAACACAATAATATTGCTAGAGCATCTTTTAAAACAATTACTAAATCCTGACCAGCGCCTGTTTCTAATCTGTCTGCCTATTTGTTTACTTTTTGTTATGTTGTTTCTTTTGCTTCAGCATTCCTATAAAAACCAATAATTTTTACCACTTTTGAAACCATTGAAAAACTAAACAAAATAGATAAAGTGAAAGCTAGTTCATACCTTGGATTCGATAAATACTTATTACTTGTTGCGGACATTGTATACTCGCACAGATTCTAGAGTCTTTTTATATCTTATTTTTACTCACTCTAGGAACCCAACATAACCCTAAGAAGCGGATTAGAATATGATGGATCAAAGTATCCAGGAAGTTCAGAAGCAGAGATTCCAGTTGAAGCTCAAGAAAATATTTGTGAAAAGAAGTCAGACATTACTACAGATATTTCAAAGAATAAAGAAGAAGTAGAAAAGACCAAAGAGTCTGAAGCCTTGGTAGAAAAAGAAGAAAAATCAAAGTTGGAAAAAAAGTAAGGAAATGCGACCGCAAAACCCCAGAAATTTGTGATAGACCCAGATTACAGACCACCTCCTCCATACCCACAGAGATTCAAACATGTCTCACAAGATGTACAGTTCAAGAAGTTTTTGACTTAGGAGCAGGTGGTCAGAAAAGTTCTTGAACAAATTCCTACATATGTAAAGTTCCTGAAAGATATTCTGTCAAAAAAGAGAAGGTTGGGGGAGTACGAAACGGTTGCACTCACGGAATGTTCCAGTGCACTCACTACTACAAAAACAGCCTTTAATGACGGACAGAAAAAATGGGACGGAACCTTTAATGACGGACGGAAAACGCGCGCCACTTTTAATGACGGACGCGCGTTTTTCCGTAAAAACAGACTTTTAATGGCGGGCATTGCCCGCCATTAAAAACCCCCTTTAATGGCGGGCATTGCCCGCCATTAAAAGTCCCTTTTTATTTTTTATTTTTTTAATTTTTGAAAAAGGTAAAAAATAACCTGCATTTTCTCTCTCCCCGAAGGCACCTCAACCCTAGCTCCCTTCTTCTACTCTCAGCCGCCGCAAGCCTCTCCCTTCTTCGTTTTCTTCTTCAACGCCGCCGCAACCCTCTCCCTTCCTCATTGTTCTTCTTCAACGCCGCCGCAACCCTCTCCCCGAAGGCACATCAACGTCCGCCGTTGGTCCGCCGTTCGCAGCAGGCTCTTTGTCCGTCGTTCGCAGCAGGTTCTTCATCCGCCGTGACTTTCCTTCTTCGTCCGCCGTTCGTCGGAGCTTTGCTTCTCCTCCACGGCGGCGAACAAACCTCCACGACAGCAGCAAGGCAGCTACTAGCAGCGCGGGTCCGAAGGCGTCTGGACGTCGACTGGACTAAAAGTATCCGACTCGCGGCGTTTCGACCAAAGGCGTCTGGACGGCGACTGGCAGCGTGGGTTTCACCTTCTTTATCAAGTAAAATCTCCTTCTCTTTATGTGTTATGGAATTAGAATGAGCCTTTAGATATGAATGGAGTAGGATGGAAGAAGATGACATTTTATGGTTGGAGTTTGTGAATGAATCCATTAAACTAAAATTCTTGGAAGCTTCGTAGCTTGATTTGCAAAAGGTCAATAGTGAAATTGACTTGATTTTGTTTCACATTTGTGTTTCAATTGAATTATTTAGGTTAAGGATATTTTCCTTGAAGTTTAGGGGTGAGCTTCACTATGTTTGCCTATTAAATTATAAAGTTTCTCGACCATGTGAAAATTATATGGATTGACTTTTGCTCACACGGGTTCTTGTTTGGTTGTGGTTGGAATTCACTAGGAAGGAAAGGAGGAGATTTTCTAAAGTATTATGAAGAATTTTCTAAAGTATTTCTTAGCAATCATCTTAATCTAATTATTTTTAAAATGATTTTCAATTTGGTTGTTTTAGTTTATGTTTTTAGTTGAGTTTAGGTGAAAGATGAGAAATATCTGGAAATTGTTTGTTTGTGTTGTTTTATAAGTTTAGTTGAGTTTGTTAGCAGAGGGGGGGGGGGGAGTTGGGAAAGGTACTTGTGAGTTTATGTTCTTGGTTTGATTTATTGGAAAGAAATTGATATAAATACTTAAGTCTTGTTTTGAAATGGTTTGTTTGAGTTTGTTTTCGTGGGAAGTTGATGGATACTTAAGTTATCTTGAAATTATGAGTTATACTTGGTTATTTTGCTTGAGTTTAGTGGGAGAGGGGTTGAGGAATGCTTTAAGTATGGTTTTAAATTTGGTTGTTTAGTTTATCTTTTTAGTTGAGTTTAGGTGGAAGTTGAGAAATACTTGAATAGTAAGTTTTGAAATTCTTGGGGTTAGTTTATAAGTATAGTTGAGTTGTGGGTTGAGAAATACTTAGTTATGTTTTTGAATTGTTGGTTTGTGTTGTTTTATAAGTTTAGTTGAGTTTGTTGGGGGGGGGGGGGGTGTATGGTTTGTTTGAGTTTGTTTTTTTGTGCGAAGTTGATGGATACTTAAGTTCTCTTGAAATTATTTGTTATAGTTCATTATTTTCCTTAAGTTTAGTGGGAGAGGGGTTTAGGAATGCTTTAAGTATGATTTTGAAATTTGGTTGTTTTAGTTTATGTTTTTAGTTGAGTTTAGGTGGAAATTGAGAAATACTTGAATTAAGTTTTGAAATTGTTGGTGTTAGTTTATAAGTATAGTTGAGTTGTGGGTTGAGAAATACTTAGTTATGTTTTTAAATATTGTTGGTTTGTGTTGTTTTATAAGTTTAGTTGAGTTTGTTAGGGGGGGTGTACTTGTGAGTTTATGTTTTTGGTTTGATTTATTGAGAAGAAATACTTAAGTCTTGTTTTGAAATGGTTTGTTTGAGTTTGTTTTCGTGGGAAGTTGATGGATACTTAAGTTATCTTGAAATTATGAGTTATAGTTCGTTATTTTGCTTGAGTTTAGTGGGAGAGGGGTTGAGAAATGCTTTTAAATTTGGTTGTTTAGTTTATGTTTTTAGTTGAGTTTAGGTGGAAGTTGAGAAATACTTGAATTAAATTTTGAAATGGTTGATGTTAGTTTGTAAGTATAGTTGAGTTGTTGGTTGAGAAATACTTTGTTATGTTTTTAAATTGTTGGTTTATGTTGTTTTATAAGTTTAGTTGAGTTTGTTGGGAGGGGGGGGGGGTGTACTTGTGAGTTTATTAAGTTTTTGGTTTGATTTATTGGGGAGAAATACTTAAGTTTGTTTTGAAATGGTTTGTTTGAGTTTGTTTTTTTTGTGGGAATTTGATGGATACTTAAGTTCTCTTGAAATTATTTGTTATAGTTCGTTATTTTCCTTGAGTTTAGTGGGAGAGGGGTTTAGGAATGCTTTAAGTATGATTTTGAAATTTGGTTGTTTTAGTTTATGTTTTTAGTTGAGTTTAGGTGGAAATTGAGAAATACTTGAATTAAGTTTTGAAATTGTTGGTGTTAGTTTATAAGTATAGTTGAGTTGTGGGTTGAGAAATACTTAGTTATGTTTTTAAATATTGTTGGTTTGTGTTGTTTTATAAGTTTAGTTGAGTTTGTGGGGGGTACTTGTGAGTTTATTAAGTTTTTGGTTTTATTTATTGGGAAGAAATACTTAAGTTTGTTTTTAAATGGTTTGTTTGAGTTTATTTTTTTGTGGGAAGTTGATGGATACTTAAGTTCTCTTGAAATTATTTGTTATAGTTCGTTATTTTCCTTGAGTTTAGTGAGGGAGGGGTTTAGGAATGCTTTAAGTATGATTTTTAAATTTTGTTGTTTTAGTTTATGTTTTTAGTTGAGTTTAGGTGGAAATTGAGAAATGATGTGGTTGGACATGAATTTACATGTCAAAATTTCATGATATTGAGTTTTGTCTCAACATCATGAATTTGAGGGAAATTGAATGAACAATTGATTATTTAATTGTTCTAACTTTTCCTTAAGGATCTAATAAGCACAAATTTTTATGAAATAATTATTTTTCTTTGTAGACTGAAATTTCAAGCAACCAATTTTATAGTAATGGATAAGTCGTGGATGACAAAGAATCGGATGTCACCAGAATATGGTCTAGGGGTTGAGATGTTCATTGAAAATGCACTACGACAGTCAAGTAGGTCAACTGTCATTTGTTGTCCATGTTTGCGGTGTGTAAATGCAAAGTCTCAAGATGCAAATACAGTAAGAGATCACTTATTCATTTATGGTATTGATGAGAGCTATAAAACATGGATTTGGCATGGTGAATCACTTCCGGTTAAGAGAAATAATACAAACGTCTCTTCTAGTGGAAAAGAAGAAGAGGATGAAGATGAAGATATTGATGACGTTATAGGAATGTTTAACGCTGCACATGATTACGTTAACGATGAATCCCACGTTTTTGAGGAAGTACTGGATGATGTCAAGAAACCATTGTACTCAAATTGTAAGAACTTTTCCAAAATATCTGCATTGGTAAAGTTATATAATTTGAAAGCAAAGTTTGGATGGAGCGATGTAAGTTTTACTGAATTGTTGACATTAGTCAACGATATTTTACCAAGTCCAAATGAAATTCCGACTTCTACGTATCAAGCAAAGAAGGTTTTGTGTACTCTTGGAATGTCTGTAGAAAAGATTCATGCATGTGGCAACGATTGTTGTTTGTTTAGAAAAGACCTCTCCGATGTAGAAGTATGCCCGATTTGTGGAACATCAAGATGGAAACTTCGTAAACATTCAAAAGAAGTGATGAAAAATATTCCTGCGAAAGTGATGTGGTACTTCTCTCCTATACCAAGATTTCAACGAATGTTTCGAAGTAAAGAAAGATCGAGTTTATTGACTTGGCATGCCAAAAAACGACAAAATGATGGATACTTACGACACCCTGGAGACACACTATCGTGGAAACAAGTAGATGATCAGTGGCTAGAATTTGGAGCAGAACCTAGAAATCTTCGTCTTGCTCTTTCAACAGATGGAGTCAATCCACATGGTGATCTTAGTAGTCGATACAGTTGTTGGCCAGTTATGTTGGTGACATACAACCTACCCCCTTGGTTGTGCATGAAGCGAAAATATTTGATGTTAACCGCATTAATATCTGGCCCTAAACAACCAGGAAATGACATAGATATTTATTTGGCTCCATTAGTTGACGACTTGAAAAAACTTTGGAATGATGGAGTTGAATGTTATGATGTAAATGAAGGACAATGTTTCACACTTAGAGCTATTTTATTATGGACTATTAATGACTTTCCTGCGTATGACAATTTGTGTGGTTGTACAACAAAAGGATATTATGCATGCCCGATTTGTGCAGAGAAAACGTCAGCTACTTACTTGCCAAGAGGAAAGAAGATGGCGTATCTTGGACATCGAAAATTTCTACCTCATGATCATCCATATAGAAAGCAGAAGAAAGCTTTTAATGGTGAACAAGAATTGGAAACCGCTCCTGAACCATTAAGTGGAGAGGAAATTCTTGCAAAAACAAGTCGACTTCAATGTTCATTTGGTAAGAAAGTCAGTAACGAAAAGAATAATAGAGATTTTTCAAGCGTTTATTGGAAGAAGTCTATTTTCTTTGAGTTAGAGTACTGGAAATATTTTCACGTGCGACATTGTTTAGATGTTATGCACATTGAAAAGAATGTTTGTGCAAATGTTATTGGCACGTTACTTGATATTCCAGGTAAAACAAAAGATGGATTGAAAACTCGTTTAGATTTGGTTGAACTGAACATTAGAGCAGAGTTGGCCCCTCAATTGGGAGAGAAGAGGACATTCTTACCTCCAGCGTGTTACACACTATCGAAGATTGAGAAATTGGATCTGTGTAAGACACTATCTGAAATTCAAGTGCCTGAAGGTTATTCGTCCAACATACAAAGCTTAGTGTCGCTTAAATATTTGAAACTTTACGGGCTTAAATCGCACGACCATCACGTTCTAATGCAACAGTTGTTACCTGTTGCAATTCGTGGTATTTTGCCCAAACATGTTAGATATGCGATTATTCGTTTATGTTTGTTCTTCAATGCTATATGTAGCAAAACGATTGATTCGTCTAAGCTAAAAGGCTTGCAAGAGGATGTAGTAGTCACTTTATGTTTGTTAGAAAAGTATTTTCCACCGGCATTCTTCACAATAATGGTACACCTTGTCGTGCATCTTGTAAGAGAGATTGAATTTTGTGGACCGATTTATTTGAGGTGGATGTATCCTTTTGAACGATATATGAAAGTACTCAAAGGTTATGTACGAAATAGACATCGACCAGAAGGATGCATTGGAGAAAATTATATTGTGGAGGAGGTTGTAGAGTTTTGTTCTGAATTTCTCTCTGGAGTTGATTCAATTGGATTACGCTCATCGACAAGGAAAGACAACTCAGAAAGTGATAGACCGCTGTCTGTTGCTTCTTATATCAAACCAAGTAAGGATCAGTTAAATCAAGCTCATCTTTATGTCCTTCAAAACGTAAATGATGTGCTTCCATATGTAGGGTACGTAAATCTCAATCCTTTCACATAACTTTTATGATTGTGTGATAATGCAATAACTATGTCATTTTAATATGAATCCAACAGGCAACACATGGAAACTTTGTCAAAACTCAATCCCAGTAGATCTAAAAACAAAAAGTGGCTTCAAAATGAGCATAATCGCACATTTAGTGGTTGGTTGCGCGACCGGGTAATCAAATTAGCCATTCTCTCAAAGATATGATTTCATGTTTAACAACTATTTAACTTATGAATGAATCTCAGGTTGCACTTGCTCTTGAGGTGTCGAACAACACCATATCATCTTCTTTGAGATGGATAGCTCACGGGCCTCGTCTAGATGTAGCCACATATTGTGGTTATGTGGTTAACGGTATTCGCTATCATACGAAGAAGCGTGATGATATTAGGAATGTACAAAACAGTGGTGTTATGTTAATTGCAAGTACTATGCAAGTTTCTAGTGCCAAAGACAAAAATCCCATTATGTCAGACATGACCTTTTACGGTGTCATACAAGAAAAATGGGAACTTGATTATCATGATTTAACCGTTGTTTTATTCAAATGTGATTGGGTTGAGAACAATAATGGTCTTAAAATAGATGACCTTGGGTTTACAACTGTGGACCTCAATCGTATTGGACATAAACCAGACTCGTTTATTTTAGCCTCGCAAGCTAGACAAGTTTTCTACGTACGAGATCCTCTTAATCCTCGTTGGTCAGTTGTATTAACACCTTCACAAAGAATAATAGAAGAAGATTTCTATGAAGACGAAATAGTAGATATTATCCAAGATTGTGGGTATGGTGTGGTCGATAGAATGCCTAATATTGATGTATTTCATGAAAACGACGAAATTTCATCTACATATGTGAGAAATGATTGTGAGGGCACATGGGTTGATAACTAATGTATTGAATGCGGTATGTCATTTGGTTGTTTATTTACTCAATTTTATTGTGTTAAATATCATATAAATTAAATATATCTTATGTTGTATATGATGGCATGCAAAAATGTCATCATTTTCCTATTGATTTTAGCTAGTTTTATGCATAAATTGTGAGCTTTAATATAATTTTATGTTGATTTTTCAGAAAACCGAGTTCGGGCAGCAAAACTGAGATTTTAAGAGAATTTGGGTAAATTTGGAGACTTTATGGGCAATTTGAAGAATAATCATTGAAGATCAAAGCCCTAAGGTCCAAAAAAAAAAAAAAAAGAAGACAAGTGAAGAAGGAAGCCCAAAAAGCCCAAAAGATTAAAGAAAGGAGGCAAAAATCTGCAAATCAGGCTTCTAGAAGGCCTAGCGTCGAGACGCTAGGACCGTAGCGTCTCAACGCTAGGTGGTCAGATTAGCGCGTGCAAAAATCGCGATAGCGTCGAGACGCTGTCTACGTAGCGTCGCGACGCTGCGACAACTTCTGCCCCAAGACAACATGACGTCGCAGCGTCTCGACGCTGTGACGTAGCGTCTCGACGCTGTCGACTTGTTCAGCAAGAAAATTCCAGCCCCTTGCACTATAAAAAGACCCCTTCCCTTTGGTTCAAATCATCCCAAAATTTGGGGGAGCTCTCCCCTAGCTCAATAGAGAGAAAAAGTGAGAAGAATTGTGGAGAAAAAGTGGGATTGGAGCGAGATTCTAAGGCTCAAGATTCGAGATGATCGTAGCGGGAGCTTGGGATCGACCTATCGGTTATTTCCTCCTTACTTCTTTATAATTCCTTGTTGTAATTTGAGTTAGGCCTATGGATCAAGATCATTTTGGCACAATTATTTCCATTTGTGAGTAGATCTTGAGACCTAGGGTCGTTATTCTAGTTAATTGGATATTGTCGCGCAATTACTTGGATTATGTAATGAAATTCTCCATATTTCATCTATGCAATTCTTGCTTAATGCTTTTAATCTCTTGATCACAGATTAATTGTTATGATGGTCTAAATTGATACTCGACAGAGAGAAATTGGATTAGATCCTAATTGCATGGCTAACGATTGCTTGGAACACGAGAGTGAAAGAGAATTGTTAGAAATTGATTATGAAGTTGCTTAATGCCATACTATGATTAACTAAGGAGATGGACACATAAATTAGTTAAGTTAGTATGAGATGTGGAGGAGCTTGAAAGAGAAATCCGCTTATAATTACTTCTAGATTTATGGGATTGTTGATTATTAGTTACATGCATCCACGTATTTGAGCTACAAATCCAAGAAAACTAGATAACACCCTAGGTCACGCCCCCCCCCCTAGTTGGATATTTTCATTTCATTATTACATGTTTATTTTCATTAATTCCTTAAATTTTCGCACTATAATTCGAGTTGATCTTCTAAATAAAATTAAAACATGATGATTCTCGGTACTTAATGGATTTAATTCAATTTCCCTGAGGATTCGATACTCGGAATACTTTCCGTTTTATATTACTTGTGACGACCCGTGCGCTTGCGGAAAATCGTGCAACAGTATACTTTTTTTTCTTGCAGATTGTTAATATGAGTGGCTCAAGTAGTAACAGTGATGGTGAAGGCCACGTTACTATTCATATGGAGGCCAGACCGCCTGCTGGACGAGGTGTCACCATTATGCGTGAGTTGGCAGGCGTACGAAATTCAGGACAACGTTTGGTTGTTGAATACAACAGTCAAGGTCAGGCTGTTGGTAAAAATGCAAACAAAATGCAAAGTTTCATCGGAGTTTGTGTCAGACAACAAATTCCTTTGACTTATGACAATTGGAACAAAATTCCAAAAGAGTTGAAAGAAAAAATATTTGATTGCGTAGAGGTAAGAGTTTTTTGTTTATTATGGCATTAGGTTTATGTAAATTATTCAATTTCTAACTATGTTGTGTATTTTATTTCATGCAGATGTCATTCGTTGTGGACCCCAGGTCCAAACATGCTATCATTCAATCAGCATCTTCGAAGTTTCGAAATTTCAGATACTATTTGACTCAGAAGTATATACTTCCATTCATGAATGCACCAAAACTGTTGCAGAGACCTCCTGAGAAATATTCACATATTGATCAAGAGCAGTGGATTCACTTTGTTAATTCGAGATTATCTGAGGAGTGGAAGGTAAATATACTATACTAATTACTTTTAAATTTAGTACAATTATTTTAGTTATTTCATTTAATCATCTTTTGTTGTGTAGGCACTTAGTAGTATTAAAAAAGAAAGAAGGGAGAAACTTAAATACAATCATCATATAGCTCATAAGGGATATGGTAACCTGGCCAAAGAACTAGTAAGTAATGTTGTTTAGGTTACATTTTGTATGAAGACAATATGTTTATGCTAATTACTAATGCATATGTTAAAATAGGAATTGTCAGATGATCCCAACAATCGAGCCACTTTATGGAAGGAAGCAAGAAGAGGAAAAAATAAGGAATTTTTTGATGACGAAACTAAAGAACGTGCGAATCGCATTGTAAGTATATTAAGAATGATACGATGTGAACTTTAAATTACATGTATTCTAATCATGTGATACTTGTAAATGTTTTCGACAGGACGAGCTAGCCGCAACAAATCAAGGTCAAGATATACTTACTGAAGCATTAGGCACGCCAGAACATAGAGGGCGTGTTAGAGGAATGGGTGAGTTTGTTTCACCATCCGTCTACTTCAATATTCCGAAAAGGACATCAAACTTGGGTACACAATCCCAAAGCAAGGGTAAAACAGAAGGCAGTGGTTCGAGAAAATCAACAGAGGTAGAAAGTAAAACTTCCAAGACAAAAACAAAAGGAAAGGAAATTGTTGAAGAGCCAGAAGAGGTGTTCGAGTCAGAAGAAGTGCTAGAGGTAATGAAATAGTAATCAGTGTCACCTACTTGCTTTATTTATGAATGGATATAATCTCTTGCATTATGATTAAGATTTAGAGTTTTTGTTAATTGATGCTACGAGACCTGACTCGTATAGTGCATAGGTTGTGAAATATGAATTGAAGTTTGGAGGAATTTATTTGAGGATATAGAAGTGTTATTTTGTATTTGGCAGGTGATAGATTTTTGGGATAGTTAGTTTTACGCCGTTATGCTGCCGAAATTTTCTTTTTGTGTTTAGCATGTTAGATTGAAGTATTGTTGAAGTATTGTTGCTAAACTAGAGAAGTGTTCTTTTGTGTTTAGCATGTTAGATTGTGCCTAGGAAATAACTCTACATTCTTGTGTAGTTAACCATAAAATGTGACACTTAACATTTTTTTTAATTTAATAATGTTTGAAGGGTACACCATGTCGCTTGGCTGTAAATTCAGTGGATAACATTGTTGCCATTGGCACAATGTATGAATCTAGTGTCAGAAGCCCAACGATTCATGGAGTACCACTAAGAGCCAATAATGTGCGAGTGATGATGGATATGATCACAGGCGACGATGTTCTCATACCAATTCCTGTGGTTGGAGAAATAGAGACGCTTAGCCAAGCAAAGGGTAGCTTCGTGGCATGGCCTCGCGAACTTGTGATTTTGAATAACAAGAAAAAGGTATGTATGTCTTCTTCAACTTAAATGTACATGTTTTGTTTTCCTTATTGACATATTGTTATTATGTTTGTGTTAGGTATGTTCTCCTGCAAAACCTAAAAGGAATGCGTCCATTGCACAATCTTCCGAACATACAGATACCCACGTTACCATCAAGTTGCTGAATCGATATGCCGCTCTTTCCATGGGAGGGGATGACACAATTCCTATCAAATTGAGTGACACCATTTTTGGAGAGGATAAAACAATTTTCGTACATCGTGATGACATCATGCAGTATTGCGGGATGGTTGAAATAGGATACTCATGTATACTGGTGTACATTGGGTAAGTATAAAACGAATGACATATTTTATTTATTTACAATGATTTTCAATGTTTTATAATATTGTTTTTTTTTTCTTTAGGTATCTTTGGACTGTATGGGACAATGAAATAACCAGCAAATTTCTGATAGTTGATCAAGGAACCATTTCTTTATTTGTAAAGTGTCAAGAAACTCGTTGCAGAAATCTAGCCAACCGACTAGATCACATGGTTAATTTGAATCAACTAGTTATCATCCCGTATAATACTGGGTAAGTAATTTCAATTCAAATTAGTTTTACTTAATTATAGGTATAATTTGTGATAAACTATTAAAAAGAATGTTCATTTTTAATAGGTGTCATTGGATGTTGATTGTGATCAATCCTGGAGAGAATACCGTTTATGTGTTGAACTTATTACGTAGTAAGATTGAAGAAAGTTTCCAAGGAATGATCAATACGTAAGTATTTATAAACTTTTATTGTGGTTGATTCTCATATCTATATCACTCTAATGTTCAAATTATTTAGATCATTGAGAATGTGGCAAGCAAAAAACTCACTCCCACAATATCGCTCGAACATAATTTGGAAACTTATAAAGGTAAATTTACATTGACTATATTCTTAACGTTATCAAGTTTGTCAACTCAAGTATAATGTTTTTCAACTTGTTTTACATGTAGTGCCCCCGTCAATTGGGTTCTGTAGAGTGTGGATATTATGTGCAAAAGTATATTCGAGAAATAGTACACAACTCATCTACGTCTATAAGTAATCTTGTACGTAATCGTATTCAACTCCACTACTTGTATAAGTATCTTTTAATTATTTATAATTCAATTTTCTAAAGGATTCTTATATTTTGTTTATGGTTTTTCTTATGTTTAGTTTAACACGAAAACAACATATACGCAAGAAGAAATTGACGAGGTTCGAATAGAATGGGCAGGGTTCGTGGGAACATTTGTGTAGGGTTCTTTCTCAATGATGTGAATGATGTAAATGTGATGTGTAAGTACTTGATTTTTTATCTGCTGTAGATTTGTGTAGGATTATTTTTGGATGACCTGTGAATGGACGGATGGTCCCATTGTATGTGTTGTGTAAACTTGTACTGGATGTTGTTTATGGAGGGACGGGTGGTCCCATATGCATGATGTATATGAGATAGAAGTGATTATATGTTATATATTTCAGGTTAGTTTTGGATTGTTTAGTAGAGGTCATGCCGAAATTTTCAAAGTTTGATTCCAATTCTATTATATGTGTGTGTTCAAAGTGTGATTCCAAGCATATTTATATCATTTGAAGGTTTTTTATGTAGTTACACGCTGACTTAAAGCTTGTTATGTGAAAATTTGTTTTTAAGCCTATTACATGTTCTAATATAGTGATTCCAACTCAATGTGTGTTCAAAGTGTGATTTAAAGCATACTTGGATCATTTGAAAGCTTTTCATATAACACAATTAAGATTATTTTCTTTACAGGTTGACAAACACGAAAATATTGTTGGTTTGCCACCGGGCAACCAACAATTTTTTTTAATAAATTATGAACAAGATAATGACGGGCATTGCCTGTCATAAAAAGTGACATTTAATGACGGACATTTAATAACGGGACATTTAAAAAGGACATTTAATGACGAACATTTAATGACGGACATTTAATGACGGACACCTTTAATGACGGACGATCTGGACACCTTTATTGAGGGGCAATGCCCGTCATTAAAAATATGGTTGGTTGGCAACTACATTTTTAATGACAGACTTATGATGACGGACACGTTTTAATGACGGGCATTGCCCGTCATTAAAGATATAGTCGACTGACAAATAGCTTTTTAATGACGGACTTATAATGACGGGCGACTATTAATGACAGGCACCGCCCGTCATTAAAATCTGCCCGTCATTATACATTATAATGACGGACATCTTTTAATGACGGGCAATGCCCGTCATTAAAAGTCGCCCGTCATGATAAGTTACGACGACGCTCGTATAGTCGACGGACGCCGCCCGTCA
The DNA here is from genome assembly GCA_036850905.1 of Luffa acutangula. Taxonomy (NCBI): domain Eukaryota; kingdom Viridiplantae; phylum Streptophyta; class Magnoliopsida; order Cucurbitales; family Cucurbitaceae; genus Luffa; species Luffa acutangula. The sequence goes on from CM072090.1 coordinate 9,653,581, forward strand.
TTATAAGTCTTTAATGACGGGCAATGCCCGTCATTAAATGCGATTTTTGTAGTAGTGACTAGTAAAAAATGAGATTCCTCCCAAGCTTAAAGATCCAAAAGCTTTACAATTTCATGCTCTATTGGAGGCAGGGATGTAGGTAGAGCTCTGTGCAACGTAGGAGCAAGCATCAACTTAATGCCATATTCGGTTTTTAAACAGTTAGGGATAGGTGCAACACGACCTACAACTGTAACCTTACAGTTGGTGGATCGATCGCTTACACATCCCATTGGAAAGATTGAAGACATATTGGTTAAAGTTGATAAGTTTGTTTTCCCTGCAGATTTCATCATCTTAGATTGCGAAGCTGACAAGGATGTGTCGATCATCTTAGGATGATCGTTCCTAGCCACTGGCAGAACCTTAATAGATGTCCAGAAGGGAGAATTGACCATGAGGGTCAACGATCAGCAAATCATGTATAACGTGATGAGTGCAATGAAGTACCCTGGAGATTTCGAGGAAAGTTGGATGATCGATGAAATTGATGAACTCTCTCAATTTTCTTTGCCAGAAATAATGAAGAAAGAAACTTTGGAAGATGTACTTGGAGATGAAGAATTAGACGAAAAAGGTGGGAAAAAGATTGAAGTGGAAAAAATCAGTCAAACTATGAAGCGACAAAGGATAAAACCATATTGGGGAAGAGGCTTCGAGGATGAGGAAGTCCACGTCTCCGTGATTGATTTGGTATGATTTCTACCCCTTGAATTAATTTTTGTATATTATTTGGGTTTATAAATAATAATCTAGACTAGAGTTCCAAAATATAAGGGCAAGAGTAAAAACTTTGTCTAGGAAAATCCTTTCTAGGAAAAGGTACTTAAGATGACCATTGGGAACACCTTTTCCTGGGGATTTACCTGGGAGTTTTGAAAAATCCACATTATTATGAGCTCTATCTTATGTTTTAGAAAAATGGGAAAAGTGTAAGTTTGTTTTGAATAAATGTTTTTTGATCAAGAGGGAACTTTGTCTAAGGCAAGTCCTGCCTAGGCTGAGGTATTTAAGCTGACCATTGGGAACACCTCTACCTGGGGACTTACCTGGAAGTTGAATTGATCAAAACATTTTCCTAATTCTTTTTAAATTGAGAAAAATGAAAAAATGAAAAAAGATCATGATTAAACATAAGAGCTTTCTAACTTGTTTATGAGTGTTTCAGAGAAAAGGAGAAAGCAAAAGAAAAGAGAAAAGGCAGAAAAAATAAAGGTAGAAAAACTGGGTGAAATGCGATTACATTTCTCCCCAGTGTATTTGGGAATGTGATCGCATTTGCCCAAATAAAAAGGGAGTCACGATTTTCGTTGACCTGCACCTGACCTAATTGGAAAAGTATAAATAGCTTGACTTAAGTCTTTTTCTCTTCACCAAACACTAAGCCCTTTGCATTTAAGTCAAACCCTCAACTCTCCATATTCTCCATTGTGAAACGAAAGACCCACAAGCAAGAAGATGAAGAACACTAAAAGATCGTCATCCTAACGCAAAAACACTCGATCTTAGAGTGCATGATCGACCCACGAAGTTGAGGTAAACGTTAGACGGCAAGAGGAGAACCCCGAAACGCCCATGCAAGGCACGCGAAGAATAAGACCCAAGGGATTCTCATCGGCGATAGTGAACCAAGCGGCCAACGCTCCAACTCCATCTTGTTCGACAATGTCGACCACGTCGAGGGAGATGTCGAATTCGTCTACACCGAGATGGCTCACGCGCTTCACTACTGTCCGCCAAACCCAAAAGACTGCCACTCAACAATTCAGAAAACGTTCGCGGGAGTGGTTTGCAATGATCCGTGAGATGGGTGCCCAGAGACGAGCTGCCCTTGAAGAAGAAGGGAATAGGCAAGATGAAGACAAAGCCACCAAGGCAGCTCAAAGCTCTCGGCAAGGAGAAGCTTCATTGGGTAAGGTTTTCGAACCTTCAATTAACCCCTATTTTTCTTGCAGGATCAAACTCGTTGTTACTTACAGCGCAAGAAAGAGGAGGCCGAAGAAAAACCTGTCTGAAAAGTCGATTGAGATTAAGCCCCTCAAAACCGCAAGGATGCCTCTAGATATATTCAAAGGAATAATTCACCAAGCAGTGGCAAAGGCCCTTGAGATTGCTGAGGGGTATAAGGCCGAACAGGATGCGTCGAAAGAGGTTGAAGCCGAGAGAAAGATGGAAAAACAGAAAATGGCTGAGGAAGATGAGTTTGCGAAGGAAAGAGATCGTGAAGATGAGAAAAGAATGAGAGAAGAAGAACAAGAGGCCTTGAGGGCCTTAGAAGATGAGGAAGAAAGAAAGTATGAGGAAAACCTCAGGATGGCAGCCATGGATTTGCAACTCCTTGAGGAAGAGAAAAAGATAAGAGAAGAAATAAAAGAAGATGAAAAAAGAAGGAAGGAAGCGGAAGACTTCCTTGCAGCCTTTGAGCCACTCCACAAGGCTCAAAGTGAGGCTGAAGCGCTGCAAGGAAGGATTGAAGAAGAGGCCCAACAGGGGCCAACTGAAGAAAATTTAGAAAAAGAAAAAGAAAGAGAAGTGGAGAATGAAGGCCAGAATGCGACCGCATCTGGGCCGCATACTGAGGGAGGCCTAGCCGAGTCCACTATTGATCAGCTAGCTAAAGAGGTTTTTGAACCTCTATTCACGAATGACCCAACAGCTGCTGATAGCACCTCTTCGGGAGAGAAGAGGGTCGAAGAAGAAAAAGAAGACGAGGAGGCCAAGACCTCCAGTGATTATGATTCTGAAATAGAATCTGATTCAGAGATTAGGCGACCAAGTCCCTACCTCTGCACCGTTGAAAAGAAAGAGGAAGAGAGAGATTAAGGCCATGAGGAGGACAAAGAACAAGAATGACCCAATATTTTCCAATAGGTCGAGGACAAAGTCCATGGACGCCTCTCCTACAATTCCTCCTACTATCTCACCCGCCAAGCCAAAGGGCAAATCACCCAAGGCTGCATCTCCCAGAAATCCATTCCCTGAGGTATATAAAGATTTTAATTTTCAGGAACGAATGGAGATCATGAAGAAAAGAGATTTCCTCAATAAAAAGGGATTCTCGAACAGAGCAGGAGCACTATCAGAGTTCGTAACAAGAGTTATCTTCAAATACAAGTGGCAGGATTTCTGTGCTCACCCTCGGGAGGCTGTTGTGCCTTTAGTTCGTGAGTTTTAAACCGGCCTAAGGGAGGAAAGTATTAGCATGGCGATTGTGAGGGGGAAGATGGTCAGTTTCTCCTCAGTCGACATTAATAGGGTGTACAGAATCAAGGCACCCCTGAATCCGAGAGGGAATGATGTGATAAGGAACCCTTCAGCCAAGCAGATGAAGGAAGCATTGAAACTTGTGGCCAACAAGGGGGTTCAGTGGAAAGAATCGTAGACGAAGGTGAAGTCTCTAGTGCCAAGCGATCTAAAGCCAGAATCGACAGTTTGGCTTCACTTCATTAAAAACAGTTTGATGCCAACCACCCACGACAACACAATTTTAGTGGATAGAGTGATGCTACTTTGTGGGAGAAAGTGAGCAGGCAAGCTTTTCTTTGGATCACTCATCACCCAGCTTTGCCAAAGGGTGAAGATCGTTCCGGGCAAGGACGAGGAGCGTCACTTCTTCAAGCCGACCATCGACCTGTCCTTGATCGGGAAGCTCCAGCAGAACAGTATCTAGAGGAAAGACAAAGCCTCAACATCTCAGGCTACTCCACCTACAGGGTCGAACGTAGCTTCTCCATCCCAGCACACTCCTTTCATAGGGCCTTCACCAGCATCGGAAGCCCTAGGTATGGTCCACCGCCAGTTAGATCAAATCAGGGAAAACCTGAAGACGTACTGGGTATATGCAAAGGAGAGGGATGAAGCCATTAGAGAGTTCTATCTCTCTATCGCCTCGAGTATTGCTCCAGTCTTTCTAAATTTCCCTCAGTCGTTGCTGCCCCAAGAAGAAGAAGATTTTGATGAAGAGGAAGATGAAAAGAATGATGAGAAAGAGAGTTCCTCAAACGAGGAATAGGGGAGTTTTCTGATCCCCTTTGACTGAAATTTTTTTGTGAATAATATTGTTTACTTTTTTTTTTTTTTGTGCTTGTTGTTTTTTAGTTTTAGCATGCTATTTTTAGTAGTTTAAATGTTTTTTTTATTGTTTTTAATGTTTAGTTGTTAATAGTTTTGATTAGAGGGTAGTTTAGATAGTTTGTGGATAGTTTAGGATAGACAAACTTAGGTTTTTAGATCTTTTCTTGAAAAACCTGCTTGCTGTTTTTTGAGCTTTACCTATGAACTTTTTGGAAGAAAAAACCAACTTAAAAGAATATTTGCTTTAAAAATGTTTTGGAAGAAAAAGCATGTTTTCAAAGGAGTTTTATTTTAAGCCCTTAATGATGAAAACTAGAGCTTTGTTCTATCTCAAAAGTGCCACCGTCTCAACTGAGTTGTTTTCTAGTCATCGGCTTTCCATTAGTTTTTTTCTTTACAAAATTTTCTTAGAGTCTAAACTTCCTCGTGTTTAACCTTTCTAACACTCTAGGAGAGTTTAGCCTTGATGTTTTGAAAACAAAAAGCCTCATGTTAAGCCCATGCCTAAAAAACAAGTCAATGAGGACATTGTCTACCTTTAAGTTTGGGGGTGCTTTATGCTTTACCATGTAAATATCTTTTGTAAATTTGCACTGTTGGAAAAGAATATGTGCTCAGTTTTATCCAAAAAAAAAAAAAAGAAAAAGAAAAATCGAGAGTTACTCCTCCTTCCTAGGGTTTACTGAGTAACCAGGGGCATTCATGACACCCATGGTTTGCCACTGCATGAAAGGTTTACCTAGGGAAGTGAGTATCATTCCAAGTTTGTGAACTTTGCTCATAGCTAGATATCTTCACCAAAAAGTGTCGATAAGCTAGAACGAAGGTAAAGATGACAGCAAGGACGCGCTTGGGAGAAAAAGAAGTTGAATAAAAGGAGCAGCAGTAGTCAAAGAAGTTTGGGGGAGATGGAAAAGGTCTAGTAATTCATATATGCTTTTGTTTTCCTAAAGATTGTTTTCTTAAACTAAACGGACTACACTAGGCTCTATGAGTAGAAGTTAGGTAGTTTAAGCACATTGGTTAGGATGGATTAGAGAGAGTTTTGCTTTGAAAAAGAACAATAGAAATCTTCATGCCTAGGAAACTTAGACGTTGTGACTGGCACTAGAGTAGAACCCTCTCCTGAAAGGTAAACTTTTTAGAAAACGATCTTGAAAAACATGTTCACTTGATTCCGTGTCACTTGATTTAAAATGAAAAGTTGATACTAGTACCATGATTCATTATTATGCATGTACTCTAACATTTTGATTGGCAATTAAAAAGTTGATCTCTAACATTTTGATTGGCAATTTCTTGAGAACAAGCAATGAGTTAAGTTTGGAGGTATGATAAGGGTAAAAAATATACCTATTTTACCTTTATATTTAGCTCATTTCTTGGTTAAATGTTGTATGTTGTGATCAATTTACTGTTCTCGAGCTCAAATTATGCTTCATTTGATAAGTTAGGGTGTTGAGAATTAATTTTGTGAAATTTAACTTATTTGTGTTTAAAAAGACTTGATTTTAAGTGAATTTGACTTAGTTTGTTGTCGTGCAGAAAAACAGAGGAAAAGCTGGAATTCCTCAGAAATGCGACCGCATTTCTGGAAAGGCAAAAATGAAATGCGATCGCATTTTTGGAAAATCAGAGGTCGTTCCGAGTCACACGCGGGTCATTGTGGACAAGTCTTCTTCGCACCTAACCGGTCGATTTGACCCCGAAACTGACTGGGCAACCTTCCAACACCTATTTCGTAGCTCCTCAACCATTTTCTACACTATATAAGCTCGAGATTCGAAGTCAAATCCAAGCAGAACTCACTTGGAAGAAAAGGGTGGTGACAAAACCCTGGCTTGACGCTAATGAGTAGGGATGCCCAAGGTCCTTCTTAGATGACCAAATTCTTGTTGGGTTTTATGCCCTAAAACTCGTAGATAGTAAATGTACATTTGACCGAGCATTAATAAAAGTGATGTATTATTCAATTTTTGTATTATATCTTGTCTTATTAATCCTAATCCAATAAACTAAACATCCAAGGCTAATAGAATGAGACTTGAACTAGTATGTAGGGACATACGAGGATCAATGTTCAAGTTTTAGCCTAAAGGGTCTGTAGTATAGGGATAAGGCTAGGTACCTTATCCTGGTGACACTATGGATACGGCCCGCTTTGTATATTTATACAAACGCAATGATCCAACGCGTTCGTGTAGTTGACATGCGAGTGGGGGTATCTTGTGCAATGAGTTTGCACAAAGATCGGACCGCGAAATAGTTAACCACTAACTGTAACACCGTTAGTTAGCTCGGTTTCTGTTTCACTAGGATGACCTAGGCAACTTAGCCTTAATCTTGAGTGGATTATGGACTCCTGATAACTGTCCGAAAGGTAGTTATTTAGGTCTTAATTCTATAGGGATTTGTGTGTCTTTTGTGCTTAATAGGGTTGCTTTTAGATGAATATTATATGTTTTAATCCATTTGGAAGAATGGAGGCTTTGAAAGTGATTTTGTGCAGAAAATATTGCTGAGCGACTAGAGGGAGCAAATTCTGTGCTGCAGCAAAACTGGGAGCAAAACTGCCACGTCACAGCTCGTTAGCCAAGTTGACAAACCGACTTATGTTGAGTTATTTTCGAGATAAAGGAGCAAGGAGAGCCGTCCATGTGTCCAATTTAACCTAATTCTCATCTTATAAGAGGAGGAGCCGTCAAAGATAAATTCATTCACGATTTGGAGACCGAATCAATCGACCGGAGGCCGAATTGACGGCGGAATGGAGATCTAAGAAGACCATTTGCGATTCCACTCAAGGAGACGAAGTTCTTCCATGTTTTTGGTGGTTTGGAGCAGTCGTTTCATCCCCATTTGCTGAAAAGGATTAGTACTTCTTGTTTATTTCGCTTTATGGATGTGCTTATCGAGATTGTAACGTATTTTATGTCTTCAATCATGAACTAATTGCTTTGTAGGCATAGGTTAGGAATTATGTGATTGTTATTGATAGCGAGCAGAAATGTCGCTATTTTAGTCTCAATTTAATAAGCTTTTTTGGTGCTTTAATCGTATTTTTAATGAATATATTTAATGAATTTTGTTATTTGGTCCTTAGGAGCTAAGTTGGTGATTTTGGGAGAAAAAGAGCTAAAATTGATGTAATTATAGCCCAAATCAAAGTATGAAGCAATTGGAGGCCCTAAGAAGACATCCATGAAGAAAAGACCAAGAGAAATGAAGAAGAAGGCCCAAAAATCAGCCCAAAAGAAAGCTGAAAAATCTGGAAAATCGCAGCAGCGTCGAGACGCTTAGCAAGGCAGCGTCGCGACGCTGCCCTTTCTTGTTGCCCAAGCCGCGTGCGCAGCAGCGTCGCGACGCTACCCCTATTCCAGGCCTATAAATAGGCGCCCTTGGTGCCTCATTTGGATCATCAATCATCACTCAATCATCCACCACTCAATCCTTTCCTTCCTTTCTTAAGACTCCTTTTTTGGAGCCCCTCTCAAGGCTTTTGAGCCTTTTTGAGAGGGTTCTTCTAGTGGGAATTTTTGGGGAATTTTGGGAAGCAATTCTAGAGGCTCGAGGAGTAGTCAGCGGGGGCTCCAAGCGACAGCAAGGGGTTTTTCGACGGTCAATTCCTTTTCCTTTATGCTTTTTAATATGCTTTCCCTTGTAATTATTGTGGATATTATGTGTAGCTAAACCCCAATTTGGGGTCTTGAAATGAAATGTTAGTGGAAATATTGTTATAATTTCTTGTCTCTTGCCCATGTCCTAATTATTTGTATGGATGTGCTTAATGCTTTACTCAATCTGGCCAATTGTGTAATGATTCGTTTCTTAATGGAAACTCGACGGAGAGAAATTAGGATAGATCATAATCCATGCAACTAGTTTAATTGCCCGTTGTGACACCGGGATTAGTTGATTAAACTTAGATTCCTAAAATGAATCAGAGCGTAATAATTAATGATTTTTAATAGCGCTAAGGACACTTAGGTTGTTAAAATGAATTAATTCAATTAGGGGAAACCGACAGGAGAACCTATGTGATTAACGGAGATTCTAGGTTTATAATTAGTTGGGCAATGAGATAAGATAATTATAGCAATTATTCAGCTAACCATTGATTTTCGAGACCCCTCTTCCCGCTTAAAGAAAACTCTTTCTCCACATTTTATTTCTGATTGATCAAATTGTTTTTGTTAATTGTCTTGAATTTAAATTCTTTTTATCACATGAAAGTGGTCCCTAAATATTATTTCACCTAAGTATTTTCAGTGCTCAAGAGAATTTTAATTGATTGCTTAAGTTTCGCTTCGCCTCCCTGAGGATTCGATACTCGGAATACTTTCCGTTTTATATTACTTGTGGCCCGTGCACTTGCGGATACCAACAAGTTTTAGGCGCCGTTGCCGGGGAGGCTTGATTTTTAAGCAAAAATTAATTTTTCTTGACATCGAAAAGAAAAGGGTAAATGGTAATTTAGGTGTAAATATTATTATTTTTTCATCATTTTGTGAATATTATTTTTTTTTCATTTTTTGTTTGGTTTTTTTTTTTTTTTTTGTTATCTGGGAGCATTGTATGCGAAGAAACAAGGTGGTTGATCTGTTTCCATTAGATCTTGAGATTAACAGGACTCTTAAATTCATTAGAAGAGAAAAAAGATTAACAGAAACGATGGCCCACCAAGAAGAAGCTCCCAAGGCAATTAGAGATTTTCTGCAGCCAGTTCTTCCTACCGAGAATTCTGAAATTGTTTACGCCCTCATCCAAGCTACAAATTTTGAGCTCAAAACAGGGTTGATTCAGATGGCACGCGATAACTCGTTCAAAGGACATCCTTCCGAGGACCCCCACTCTCATCTGCGATCATTCCTAGAAATATGCGGGACGGTAAAGATGAACGGAGTTCCGGCCGACGCGATCAGATTGAGGCTATTTCCATTTTCCCTACAGGATAAAGCAAAAGATTGGCTCGAATCAGTCGAGACGGGCAGCATCAGTACTTGGGACGAGCTTGCCCAGGCTTTTCTGACAAAATTTTTTCCACCAGCTAAGACTACCAAGCTGCGGACTGAAATTGGAACATTCAGACAGCTTGACGAATAGCAGTTATACGAAGCGTGGGAAAGATATAAGGAAATGCTTAGGCGATGCCCCCAACACGGATATCCTGATTGGCTTCAGGTACAGTTATTCTATAATGGATTAAACCCCTCCACAAAGACAGTCTTAGACACATCAGCAGGGGGAGTTTTCTTTCAAAAACAGTGACAGAAGCCAAAGACCTGCTTGAGGAAATGGCGGCAACAAGTTATCAATGGCCGACGGAGAGAGGAACATTTACAAAGAAGGCTGGATTGTATGAATTAGATGAGTCAAGTTCACTGAAAGCGCAACTGGCATCTCTGACCAATGCTCTAAACAAATTGACGTCATCTGAGGTTGTCAAGTCCATTTCCACCTTAGCTGAAGGACATTCGAAGAAAGAAGGTCAAGATGTGGAAGAAGTTCAATACATAGGAAATAGATCATATACTCAAGGAGTACCGAACTTCTACCACCCCAGTCTGCGCAATCACGAGAACTTCTCATATGCGAATACGAAGAATGTTTTGCAGCCACCCCCAGGTTTTGCATCAACAAGTACTCCTGAAAAGAAAAATAATCTGGAGGAGATGGTGGCTTTATTCATCAAGGAACAGAGAATATTGAATGTGAGTCTCCAGACATCAGTGAACAACCACGACGCAGCTCTAAAGAATATGGAAGTGCAGATAGGTCAGATTGCTTCAGCAGTAAATGCCCTGCAGAAGGGAAAATTTCCAAGCGATACTGAGCCTAACCCGAAAGAGCAGTGTAAGATGGTGGTTCTAAGAAGTGGCAGAAGACTGGAGGACAGTTCAGAGAAGAAAAAGGAAGAAGAAAAGAGAAGGGATGAAGATAAAGGGACTGAGGCACAAAAAGCCTCCTCTGAAAGGTTCCAACATCCTCCCAACTCTATTAAATTAAAATGTGATTTTTCTAATAGTTGTGCAGGTAAAAAAGAAGAAGAGAAGCAGAATGACAATAAAAAGATGACTGAGGAAGAAGTGGTTCCATGCAACCACCATGACAGAGGTTCGCATATTAGCCCGCCCAAGCGGAGGGGCGAATGTCCAACCTTTGATTACAGGGAGTTACCTTTTCCTCAAAGATTTAAGAATGTCAAATTAGATGAACAATTTCAAAAAATTTTAGAAATGTTTAAAAAGTTGTCTGTGAATATTCCATTGGTAGAAGCTTTGTATAATATGCCAAATTATGGAAAATTCATGAAAGAAATGCTTTCTAAAAAGAAAAGTCTGAAAAAAGAAGTTTTTAATTTATCTGAGAGTAGCAGTACCATCATTTCTGGTAGGATACCCTCTAAGCAGAAAGACCCAGGGAGTTTTACTGTTCCCTGCACCATAGGAGAAGTATCCTTCGATAGGGCCTTGTGTGATTTAGGAGCAAGTATAAATTTGATGCCCTACTCTGTATACAGGAAGATTGGTTTATCAGGTATGACAGACACTGACGTCACTCTCCAGCTTGCTGATAGATCGATTACCCACCCGATGGGTGTTGTGGAGGACGTGTTGGTGAAAGTCAACAAATTCATCTTCCCTGTAGATTTCGTGGTACTGGACATGAAGGAAGACAAAGAGGTGCCAATTATCTTAGGCAGACCTTTCCTAGCCACTGGTAAGGCTGAGATTAGCGTGCATACAGGTAAGCTTACCTTGAACATTGATGATGAAAAAGTCGTGTTTAGTATTTTTGGCCAAGATGAATCTGTTTGTAGTTTGCATACATGTTTTTCTGTTGGGCCTGAATACTTGACTGATGACGATGAAGAGGTAGAGTATAATCTTGGCCTAGGCTTAGGAGAAATGCTTGTTGATAATATGGATTTTGATCATGATGCATATATGAATAATCCTCTGTTTGAAAATGATTTGGATCTGCCTGACTTTGAAAATGAATTAGACTTGCCTGCTTGTGATAATGAAAGATCTGCAGTTGATGATTTACCTTCCTTTGAAAATGAATTGGAATTGCCTGAAATGGATAATTTTGATGATGATATTGAATTGCCTGACATTGAGCATAAACATAAAAGGCATAAAAAAGATTGCTCGATAGATAATTTTGAGTCTGATCGTGATTACAGTGAATCTATTGAGTCTGATCTTGACATTCTTGAATGCATGAATCCTGACAATGTGAATACTTTCTTTTCATGTCCTGATGATGTGTATAGCATAGAATCTGACCCAGAAGAACTTGAATCTGTGAATAGTATAGAATCTGATCCTGAAATTCTTGAATTCTTTAATTCTTCTGATGATGAGTCATGTGATAGCTTAGTTGAATCATTTTTTAATTCTGAGTCTGAAGGATCTGCTGAGCATGTAGATGTTTTTTCTGATGAATGGACTGGCTTGATGGATAGGCCACCTATAGATCCTAGACCAGTAGATATTATAACGCTTGATGACTCTGTTAACAATTGTTTTGAAAATAGAGATTTAGAAAAGAGATTTGATGCGGCTGATTATTTTCTAAAATGTTATTATGAGAATCTCTTTAGTGAAGATGGGCCAGGGGAAAGTTTTTTTTCTCCCCTGTTTGTAGTTTGCAATTCGGTGCGTGATTTCTTGCAGGGCCCGGAGGATGATGAAAATTTTTATTTTGAGCCTCCGTAAGCGTGCCGAGCCTAGTCTAGCTAAAGACGTTAAAGAAAGCGCTGCTTGGGAGGCAACCCAAGGATTAAAGTAGTTAGTTGTTTTTGCGGTAAATAATTTTCTTTGCTCCGTGATCCAATTTTGTTTTGCAGGATCACCTTAGCAAATCCCAAAATTCCACATTTCCCATTTTTCATGGATCCAAAGGAAGAGGATGAAGCGCTCCTAGCTCAGGGAAGTCTCAGTATCTCTCTTTATGCTTTTCTGTTTTAAAACATTGGGGACAATGTTTAGTTTAAGTTTGGGGGGGAGGCTTCCGCTGTGTTGAGCATATTTAAATTCTGTTGGATGCATGAATAGATAGCCATGATAGCCAAGGATGTGATTTTTGAAATTTTGGGAGAAAAAGGTTTATATGTTGTGGAATCTGGGAGCACGGCAGAAATTGTGAAATTTTAAAATTTTTTGATACTTAGTTTTGATGTCTAAAGCATGCAATAGTCTTATCTAATGACGTCTTTGAAAATCTAGATTCTTATTATGGTTTTCAAAGTTGTTGTCACCCCGATAGGCTTAGTTTCTAATATCAGGAAGTTCATGCTTGATTGCTCTAAAGAACTAGGTAGAAAAAAAAAATGCTATGCCTACTGAGAGAAAAGCAAAAGCAACAAAAGAAAATCTGTTGTAAAAGTATTTTTGCTTGCTCAAAAGAAAAAAGCCTAGGGGTAAAAAGAGCTACCTGCGGTGTGATCAGTTAGGCCAATCAAGAATAAAATTCGGGTTAAGGGTCCCTGCACCGTAGTGTGAAAGCTAGTACCATTAGATATCAAAATGCAAGTTTGGGGGAGGAGCAAAAGAAAAAGAAAAGAAAAAAGAAGAGAAAAAGAAAGAAAAATCATGTGAGAATTCTGCTCCCCCATGAAAAAAGAAAAGGATGCCAGGCACCCTAGTTACTTTTTTTTGCATGAAAGAAGGACTCCGAAGTATTAGGGGCTCTTAGCCAGTGTAGGGGGAAAACAAATGGAGAAAGCCATAAGACTAATCTAGGTTAGTAAAAGAATCAATAGATAAGTCTTGAGCATGCTATTCATTAATCTTAAGTTCAAACTAGTTTAAGATTTCTTCAAGAGTATGCGGTGCTTGCTTATTCCACTTGCATGTTTTCCATTCGATCCTAAGAATTCAAAAATCATTGAGGGTTGAGCGATTCTATTTCATGCATCTTTAGAATTTATTTTGCTCGGGACTAGCAAAAGCTTAAGTTTGGGGGTGTGATAGCGAGCAGAAATGTCGCTATTTTAGTCTCAATTTAATAAGCTTTTTTGGTGCTTTAATCGTATTTTTAATGAATATATTTAATGAATTTTGTTATTTGGTCCTTAGGAGCTAAGTTGGTGATTTTGGGAGAAAAAGAGCTAAAATTGATGTAATTATAGCCCAAATCAAAGTATGAAGCAATTGGAGGCCCTAAGAAGACATCCATGAAGAAAAGACCAAGAGAAATGAAGAAGAAGGCCCAAAAATCAGCCCAAAAGAAAGCTGAAAAATCTGGAAAATCGCAGCAGCGTCAAGACGCTTAGCAAGGCAGCGTCGCGACGCTGCCCTTTCTTGTTGCCCAAGCCACGTGCGCAGCAGCGTCGCGACGCTTGGCAAGGCAGTGTCGCGACGCTACCCCTATTCCAGGCCTATAAATAGGCGCCCTTGGTGCCTCATTTGGATCATCAATCATCACTCAATCATCCACCACTCAATCCTTTCCTTCCTTTCTTAAGACTCCTTTTTTGGAGCCCCTCTCAAGGCTTTTGAGCCTTTTTGAGAGGGTTCTTCTAGTGGGAATTTTTGGGGAATTTTGGGAAGCAATTCTAGAGGCTCGAGGAGTAGTCAGCGGGGGCTCCAAGCGACAACAAGGGGTTTTTCGACGGTCAATTCCTTTTCCTTTATGCTTTTTAATATGCTTTCCCTTGTAATTATTGTGGATATTATGTGTAGCTAAACCCCAATTTGGGGTCTTGAAATGAAATGTTAGTGGAAATATTGTTATAATTTCTTGTCTCTTGCCCATGTCCTAATTATTTGTATGGATGTGCTTAATGCTTTACTCAATCTGGCCAATTGTGTAATGATTCGTTTCTTAATGGAAACTCGACGGAGAGAAATTAGGATAGATCATAATCCATGCAACTAGTTTAATTGCCCGTTGTGACACCGGGATTAGTTGATTAAACTTAGATTCCTAAAATGAATCAGAGCGTAATAATTAATGATTTTTAATAGCGCTAAGGACACTTAGGTTGTTAAAATGAATTAATTACAATTAGGGGAAACCGACAGGAGAACCTATGTGATTAACGAAGATTCTAGGTTTATAATTAGTTGGGCAATGAGATAAGATAATTATAGCAATTATTCAGCTAACCATTGATTTTCGAGACCCCTCTTCCCGCTTAAAGAAAACTCTTTCTCCACATTTTATTTCTGATTGATCAAATTGTTTTTGTTAATTGTCTTGAATTTAAATTCTTTTTATCACATGAAAGTGGTCCCTAAATATTATTTCACCTAAGTATTTTCAGTGCTCAAGAGAATTTTAATTGATTGCTTAAGTTTCGCTTCGCCTCCCTGAGGATTCGATACTCGGAATACTTTCCGTTTTATATTACTTGTGGCCCGTGCACTTGCGGATACCAACAGTTATATTTATAAATCTGGAAATTCTATTTGATCATGATCATCTTGAATTATTGTTGATCTTTATTTTCATTATGTGCCCGCCTAGCTAGCCGGTATGTATAGCTTCTCCTAGTTTCAAGGATGATTTAGGAGTTGTGTGGCGATAATTCACGCTAGATCATTGTGTATTGGTGAACGCCAGTGACTGAGTTAGGGATAGCCAGTTGCCTAGTGCTTGATCGGTAGAGCTTCATTGGTTTTGAAACATATTCCAAAAAATCCGGAGTTCCGGGAGGATCCTGCTGATAATACCGCAGGAGATTGACGAATCAAAAGAATTGCTGGAGCATCTTTATAACAATTACAGAAGTCTTAATCTGTGTCTGTTTCCATTATGTTTTCTCTAGTCGTAATCACTTACTACTTTCGCATATCTTTTGTTTCAGCATTTTAAAAACCCAATCAATTTAACCAACCATTTGAAATCACTAAAAAGGCAAATTAAATCAATAGAGGTAGGCATTTCAAGACCCTGTGGATACGATAAATACTTATCACTTGCTGCTAGATTGTGTATACTTGCACAGTATTTTGGAGTCAATTTATCTCATATTTTTAACCACTCCAGAATTGCAACAACTCCTATCCATGAGGGATTGTCCTTTGATTTGTATGGGTGAGAGTGGTTTGTTCGCCGACTCAATAAGCCTACCATTTTGGGGACAAGACTGAGTGGGGAGCTGGGAACATAGTCTTACAAGATGGAATTCACTCCTTCCCGATATTAGGGTAAGTAGAGGTGTGTTCCCTTAAGTGGTGTCTCCGGGTCTTGAACAATGGGCCCTACCCTCTTTATGGCAAGAGAGGGATTTTTGTTTCTTGGTTGGACCTCAAACAGGTTGTTCATTAGAGGAGCACTGGTACTTAAGGACCAATAGGTAGCCCAGGGGTAAAACGGTAATTTGACCTAGCTGGGGTACGAACACACATGAAGGGCTAACTTGTGATGTGGACTTTTCCTAACCGCAAGCGCACGGGTCAAGTAATAATATAGTGAATAGTAAATTCGAATGTCGTCCTCTGGATTGGATTTTTAAGCAAATCAAGTATTGTGAATTATCTTGCCCAATTTTATTTAGGGATCAAAAAGTGATGAATAGGTGATGATAAAAACAAATCAAAGCAAGTAAAAAGTATGGAATTTCAATTGGGAAAACTACTTAGGGAATTGATTTCGCCGATTTCATTTAGGATTGATTATAAAGAATAAGTTATTATGCACAATGAGATTATGAGCCAAAGACCCTTTAATCACAACTACCTCTCCCGAGTATAATTGATTCTCATGCAAATTAACCAACTTGATATCCCTATCTAAGTTTATTAATAAGCAAGACAATGAGATCTTTTAACCAATTCTAAAGTTAATCTAAAACCGTCAAGAATTAGAAAGTAAACTTTATTCATGCAATCTTGAGTAAGTCTAGATCAAATCCCCTCTCCCGAGCTAGATTCGAAACTTAAATCATCCAACTAATGGCCAATTAATTGAAAGCATTAAATCAAGATTACAAACACAATAACATTGCACAACTTAAACCATAAATCAATCCATAAACTTAATCAACTACATCAATCCCTAAGCTACAAGTTTAGCTACTCATGAATGTAAATACAATCTCAACTAAACATGTGAAAGCCATAAATCTAACTAAAGAAAGAAAATGGAAAAGAAAACTCAATGTAGGCCGAGTCCCGACGTCCCCGTCACGATCCCCACGAACAATGGGTTGATTTCCAAATTCCTCCCTTTGTTTCAGCCTCCAAAGTGCTCGGTTCTGCTCTGTTTACGGCTCCAAAAGGTCCCCAATCCATCTCCCCTAAAACCTAGCCGAAGTGAAGCTTTTATTCTGATTTTTCGTCTTAGCGTCGAGACGCTGTCAAGACAGCGTCGCGACGCTGCCTCTTATACGTGCGTTCTGAATAAGGAAAAACGATAGCGTCGGGACGCTTCCTATCATAGCGTCTCGACGCTGTGAGCTTTACGCGCCCAATCTGATATGGAATGTGAGCGTCGAGACGCTCAAGGGCTAGCGTCTCGACGCTAGCCTGCTGTTGACCGAGATTTGACTTTTTTCCTTTTTTACTCTTTTCATTCCTTTGCATCTTTTCACGCCCCAAGCACCCGATTAACTCTAATATGACATTGTAGCTCCAATCAACCATTTCCTACAAAATAAACATTAAAGCACAATAAAATGGCCCAAAAATCATAAAAGACTAGCTAAATTAAATAAGTAAAAGTAGCTAGCTATGCTCGCTATCAAATACCCCCAAACTTAAGCTTTTGCTAGTCCTCGAGCAAACTCTAAATCAAACATACAATGGAAGAATGGATGCAACAATCATAACTCAATCCTCAAGGCTCAAAAGGCAATAACCAAGCAAGCAAGAGATATGCACACAAGGACCAATGAGGGAGACAAATTAAAATTTTTCCAAAATTGACTTGCACAAGCGAGATCTAACTCAACAAGATCAGACTCTACTAGCCTGGGATTGGATTATTAAACTCTCAGCTCATCTTCCCTCTACACTGGCACTAAGGCTTCACTAATGAGTTAATGCAACAAATTAGTTTGTTTATCTCCATACTTAGGTGCTTTTAATTAACAAATGAATTAAGCATGTAAATGTGGCACTAGCTTTCACACACCCATTGCAGGGACCCTTAACCTGAGATTTCTCTGGTTGGCCTAACTGATCACAACAGGGGTAGCTCTTTTTGCCTTAATCTTTATTAATCATTGCATATTGTGCACAAGCCATGGCATTGTTATCTTATTTCAACAGTAACAACAAGAATGATTTTTCTTTATGAGCATAAATAGCAGATATTCTTTTCCTTTCTCCTAAGCAAGATCAAACATGCTAATTTGCAAAAAAATAACTCTTTAGCTCTACCCTACACCTATCGAGGTGACAACAAGCATATGAACCCAATAATTCACTCCTAAGCATTCAAATCCAAATCTAGCCAAGACAGATACTCTACTCATGCAAGCTATCTCCTAGAAAAATTTTAAAAAGTCTCCCTTTTTGGGCACTTATGCTTACATCTCATCACAAGCTTGAAAATTGACAAGAAAGCCTAACCTAGGACATCATAATCATGCAAAAGTAGCATCCAGAAAACAACCATATGCATAATTCAAAGAAAGCTCAAAACTATAGCCCGAACTCAGATGCTCAAGGGCTCCACAAACATGCTAATCCACCCCCAAACTTAAAACATGCATTGTCCTCAATGTATAAAGAAAATAAGGCATAAACAAGCATGAGAACAATAAAAGAATAACAGGAGTGAATAATACTGGCCTGGAATGATGATGACTTCTTGCTTGAAAGCTTGGAATCTTGAAAGCTTGAAAGCAAAGGAGAGAAAGAAAACAAAACCTACAAAACAAAAACAAACAATAAATTAAAAACAAAAAGAAAACACACTAACTTACTTGGGTTGCCTCCCATAAGCGCTTGTTTAACGTCATTAGCTCGACGTGTTGCACGTGCTTCAAGGAGGCTTTTGTTCTGTGAATCCAACAGAGGTGCTCTTTCTTGCACCTTTCCTGTAACCCATGTAAAGCACTTCATCTTTAGAGTCTTCAACTGCTTTAAAGATCTATTTTTCGTTCTTGACTCTTATAGTGAGCTCCCTACGCTCAATATCTATGATCGCTCGCCCAGTAGCGAGGAATGGTCGTCCTAATATGACAGGCATTGAAGGATTTTCTATCATGTCCATAACATACAAGTCAATAGGAAGGAAAAATCTACCTACTCTGATTAACACATTTTCTACAATACCAACTGGTCTCACCATAGATTGATCAGCCAATTGGAGCTTTACAGGAGTAGATTTAATCTCACCTATGTCTAACTTCTTACACAAGGACAATGGGATAATATTAATGCTAGCACCTAAATCACATAATGCTCTGAAAGAATAAGTACCAAAACTACAAGGAACAGAAAAACTCCCTGGATCTGCTACTTTTTCAGGTACTTTCTGTTGTACTCTGGTGCTGCATGTGGAAGCAAGATAAACAGTGTCAACCTTCTTTTCTTTTCGCTTCTTTGCTAACCACTCCTTCATGAACCTGCTGTATTGGGGCATCTCTAATGCCTCTGCAAAAGGAATATTAATGTTCAGATTCATAAAAGCATTCATAAATTTATCAAACTGAACCTGATTATTCTTTTTCTTCTTTTTCTTTTTCTTTTCCTTAGGAACCAACAGTGTGGGAGAAGGAATAGGAGGCTCAAGGTTAGGCTGTTCAGCCTCATCAGATGATGTGTCCTCCTCAGCTTCCCCTGTAGGCGTTTCATAGTCCTCAGATTCAGGTTCCTCTTCAGATTCCTCCTGGTGCACAGTGATTGCCTTACAGTACTCCATCTGAGGTTTCTCTTGTTCAGCTGGGGCCTTACCTTTATTCATGGTGCTTACCACATTCACCAACTGTCCTAGCTGAGTCTCAATGTTCTTTATGGCTGCACTGTGGCCATTCACTGTTGAATTGATGGCAATGACTGCCTCCTCTAACTTGGTTGTCCTGTTACTAGACTCTGCAATGAAAGCTCCAACAAGATCTTCTAACTTTTTATTATCTTGAGTTTGAGGGGCAAAACCAGGAGGATTAAGAACATTCTTAGTATTAGCATAAGAGAAATTTTCATGGTTCCTATTGTTAGGGTGATAATGTGTAGATGTAGAACTATTATTATATCCCCTAAAATTAGAATTTGATACATACTGAACCTGCTCAATAGTCTCCTCCTGAGGTCTAGATGCTAAAGCAGCAGCTGATTCAATTGACTGTGCACTCCCTGTACCTGAAAATTTCATAAAAGCATTGGCAAGGGAAGTCATCTGGGCCTGGAGTGCACTTACTTTATCAACCTCAAACACTCCAGCAGCAATCTTTTTAGGTGTAGACCGCTCAGATGGCCACTGATAGCTGTTGGTGGCCATATCCTCTAAAAGTGTACGAGCATTTTCCACGGTTTTGGATAACAGAGTCCCACCTGCAGCTGCATCAACAATAGTTTTTGTACTAGGAGTTAAACCATTATAAAACAATTGAACCTGAAGCCAGTCGGGGTAACCATGCTGAGGACACTTCCTCAGTAGCTCTTTGAATCGCTCCCAAGCTTCGAACAGCTGCTCATCGTAATGTTGTTGGAATGTCCCAATCTCGGTCCTCAGCTTGACCGTCTTTGCAGGAGGAAAGAATTTCTTTAAAAAGGCTTGGACCAAAGCATCCCAAGTGGTGATGCTCCCAGGGGTAATAGACTGCAACCAATCACGTGCTTTATCCTGCAAAGAAAAGGGAAATAAACGTAAGCGAATAGCATCCTCAGAGACACCATTAATCTTTACCGTCCCACATATATCCAAGAATGATTTAAGATGAGAATTTGGATCCTCAGTGGGCGATCCTCTGTATGCACAGTCTCGAGCCATCTGTATGAGGCCGGTTTTCAGCTCAAATTTGTTGGCATTAATCGGTGTATAGACAATCCCTGACTGTTGCCCCTGAAACACAGGCTGAAAATAATCTCTAATAGGCCTAGGCACCTCAGGTGGATTTTGGTCAGCCATTTGAATAATTTCTCTATTTTCCCTTCGAAGCCTAAGAATTGTTCTTTCTATCTCGGGATCAAGTGGTATCACTTCTCTACTACTACGCATGCAAAATTAAAAATACCTTAAAAGAAAAGAAAAACAAATATGGAAATAAATAAAGAAAAGGAGACAACTAATCTAAATATGGAAAATATAATCAAGGAAAAGGAAACAAACTAACCTAATATGGAATGCAAAAATAAATATGACAAAATGCAAATAAGGAAACTAACCTAGAAAAGGAAAAACAAGAACAAATACGAAAAAGATTACACAACTAAAAGAAAACTAACCTAAAAAATCAAATATGGAAAGAAAAACAACTAAGGAAAAAATGCAACAAACCTAAAAAAGTAAGAATACACCCTAAATTAAGATCAAGCAATTTTTCCACAATATCAATCTAGCTAAATGTGCCAATCCCCGGCAACGGCGCCAAAAACTTGGTGTGGACTTTTCCTAACCGCAAGCGCACGGGTCAAGTAATAATATAGTGAATAGTAAATTCGAATGTCGTCCTCTGGATTGGATTTTTAAGCAAATCAAGTATTGTGAATTATCTTGCCCAATTTTATTTAGGGATCAAAAAGTGATGAATAGGTGATGATAAAAACAAATCAAAGCAAGTAAAAAGTATGGAATTTCAATTGGGAAAACTACTTAGGGAATTGATTTCGCCGATTTCATTTAGGATTGATTATAAAGAATAAGTTATTATGCACAATGAGATTATGAGCCAAAGACCCTTTAATCACAACTACCTCTCCCGAGTATAATTGATTCTCATGCAAATTAACCAACTTGATATCCCTATCTAAGTTTATTAATAAGCAAGGCAATGAGATCTTTTAACCAATTCTAAAGTTAATCTAAAACCGTCAAGAATTAGAAAGTAAACTTTATTCATGCAATCTTGAGTAAGTCTAGATCAAATCCCCTCTCCCAAGCTAGATTCGAAACTTAAATCATCCAACTAATGGCCAATTAATTGAAAGCATTAAATCAAGATTACAAACACAATAACATTGCACAACTTAAACCATAAATCAATCCATAAACTTAATCAACTACATCAATCCCTAAGCTACAAGTTTAGCTACTCATGAATGTAAATACAATCTCAACTAAACATGTGAAAGCCATAAATCTAACTAAAGAAAGAAAAGGGAAAAGAAAACTCAATGTAGGCCGAGTCCCGACGTCCCCGTCACGATCCCCACGAACAATGGGTTGATTTCCAAATTCCTCCCTTTGTTTCAGCCTCCAAAGTGCTCTGTTCTGCTCTGTTTACGGCTCCAAAAGGTCCCCAATCCATCTCCCCTAAAACCTAGCCGAAGTGAAGCTTTTATTCTGATTTTTCGTCTTAGCGTCGCGACGCTGCCTCTTATACGCGCGTTCTGAATAAGGAAAAACGATAGCGTTGGGACGCTTCCTATCATAGCGTCTCGACGCTGTGAGCTTTACGCGCCCAATCTGATATGGAATGTGAGCGTCGAGACGCTCAAGGGCTAGCGTCTCGACGCTAGCCTGCTGTTGACCGAGATTTGACTTTTTTCCTTTTTTACTCTTTTCATTCCTTTGCATCTTTTCACGCCCCGAGCACCCGATTAACTCTAATATGGCATTGTAGCTCCAATCAACCATTTCCTACAAAATAAACATTAAAGCACAATAAAATGGCCCAAAAATCATAAAAGACTAGCTAAATTAAATAAGTAAAAGTAGCTAGCTATGCTCGCTATCAACTTGCTGTTGTCGGTCGATATCCGTGGACACAGAAATATATCTGCAGTGAGAAGAGTGCAGTTGTGGTTCTTTAGTGGAGTGAACCACAGTTAACGAACATTGATTAACTTGGTTAATGAGTTTAGCCAATTAATCTCATATCGTTGGAGCTTCTGATATGGTCCATTAGGTCCCACCGATAGCTCATTTAGGGTGTTGAGAAAAATTTCTAAGGGGAGTTGCATGTTCGAAAGTGTTCGAATATTAAGTTTAAAGAATATGAATTGGATTCACATTAAAACTATAGGTTATGATTAATGTCCATTGGATGCACATTAATTCTATAGTATAGATGAGAGGATTGTAATTAAATATATGATATTTAATTGTATTATTAATTAATTAGTGAATTAATTAATTTTGTTTTTTGA
The DNA here is from genome assembly GCA_036850905.1 of Luffa acutangula. Lineage (NCBI taxonomy): Eukaryota > Viridiplantae > Streptophyta > Magnoliopsida > Cucurbitales > Cucurbitaceae > Luffa > Luffa acutangula. The sequence continues at coordinate 9,675,906 of CM072090.1, forward strand.
TTTAATTTAATTAAATGTTTGATTTAATTAAGTTAAATTAAAACTTTGGGTTAATTGAAATATGCACATAAAAGTGTTTTATGTAGTGATAATTGAATTAAATATTAATTTAATTTAATTATCTATTATTAATTAAATGATCAGTTTAAAAACTGATCAGTCAAAACCACCTCCCTAACCCTACACGCGTGAACAACCTTTTCTTAAGGGAGTGGGACAGTTTCTTGTGGTGGTTTTTCTATTTCCCGTAATTAATTTTTGGGAAGTTCCAAGAGTTTTTCTCTCTCTCATTCTCACGCAGAAAATTCCTCTCTCTCTCTCAAAATTCTCTGAGTTTCCCAGAATACACAGAGGCCAAATATTCTCCCTATAATCTCAGAATTTTTGGGTTCCCACAAGCCGCTCAACATCTATCCTAAGGAGAATACCAGTGTAACTACGTGGTGGTGCTCGTGAGCGATTTGCAGCATCAAAAGGAAACGTTCTTGCTGCTGGAATTTTCGGATTCGACAAGGATTTGTTGGCGAAACGATCGAGAACGACTTCTAAAGTGAGTATACTTGATCCCGGATCAATAGGATCCAATATAGATTAGATCCTGTGATTTTGGAGTACTTTATAGCATGTTTTATACTGTTTTACATCATGATTTGTGTGTGTTTTTCTTGTTGTAAAACTTTTGCAAATTGTATAGGTATTTTGATCTTGAGAAAACACAGTTTGGTTTATTGATCGTTTCCGCTGCGCTAGGGCTTTAATCCCTGCAATTCTAACCCGAGAGAGAGTTAGACATAAAACCTTGTGGTTTGTAGAGAGTTTCACCCATTCCCACTTGTAAAAGCGAGAGAGTGGAGTGTCTTAGCGAACTCTAGAAGGATTGAGTAAATAGAAAACCCATAATATTTAACTATCTCCTTTATTTCCAGCTCTTGAATCTTTTCATTATTCTGTATTCTTTACATTATTATTTCAATGAAAATGTGTTCATTTGCTTTTTATCCCATCATGAGTAGCTAAATCCCGTTGAGGGGTTCAATGTGGTGAATTCCCTTATGGTTTAATGGCTTGAAAGTGTTTTATTTGCTTAAGTTGTGTTTGATGCATGTCATTCTTTATTGATTACCACTCTAATCTTGCTGAGTTTAATTTTATCACTTAGACTTTGCATGCTATGTGAGTTTGATCTCGAAAGCGACAAACGATATCGGTTCTCATAAAGGTGATATAGGAGAAAAAGCTCGAAAGAGATTGTTCGGCGGTGTAGGGCAAGCTGCCTAAGGCACCCTATATTGACTAAAGGGTTATAGGTTGCATTCGTGAATTATCTATGTCGGAGTCGAGTCACAGTAATGTGCATAATAGTACTCGCTTAGCCTTCTAACGGTTCTTGGGAACAAGTGCCAAATGGAAGTTAAATCTGACCCAATGCATTAAATACACTTAAGATAGATACTGCATAAGTATGGTTGTTACCTTAGGGATGAATCCATGTTGAATACCTCGTTTGTTTATTATTGTTATTTTTTATTATTTATTTGCTTGTTTTATTTATCTTTTAAAAAATCCAATCAATCAACTTATTTTCTTTGGTTACCTTTTACAAAAGCAATCATTTGAGCAGTTTCTTCATCAAATCTGAATTTCCAGTTTAGTCTTCATGGGATCGATACCCTTGGAATACTTCTGAGGTTTTTTATTACTACGTGCGACAGTGTATACTTGCACCTAAGTGTTAGTTGAATTATTCTTTATTATTTCACTTATCATCTTATCTCACATCCATCTATTTAGTTGACCACGCACCAATTACTTTGAATGGCGGCATTAGTACGAGCCGTATATTCTTTCATCATTGCCTCAAGAGAACTCTCCAAATTTTGCTGAGGCAAAGCCTGCTTATTTTGCTGGGGCAATGCCTGCAATTTAGCAAATCCTGACTGGTTCACCTTTTGCTGTGCTTGAGGGGCTTGCGAATTACTTCCTTGCCCTACCCATGCAAAGTTGGGGTGGTTGCGCCAACCTGGATTATAAAAGTTAGAATAAGGGTTATTCCTTTGATTACCTACAAAAAAACACAAAAGCTGGATTATTGAGGCAAAAGTCGTAGTTGTGCTCTTCACCACAATAAACACATGATTCCTCTGCAACTTGGTTCACCACTGTAGAAGGCTCCACAATTGGCGGGTGCTGATGACTAACCACTGTCACATTTCTAAGAGCGTTAGCTAACATTGCAATATCAACCCTAAAGGTAGACACACCATCAACTTCTAACACACTCTTAACTTTTTTATTTGAGCCTCTAACATCCGACCATTGACAACTATTGGTTGATATTCTCTCTAAAATTTCATGGGCTTCATTAAAGGTTTTTGCCAAAAGGGCCCCTCCAGCTGAAGCATCGACCATACTCTGGGTTTCCATGTTTAGCCCATTGTAAAATGTTTCCATTTGGATACAATGAGGTAAACCATGGTGGGGACACTTTCACAAAAGCTCTTTAAACCTCTCTCAAGCCTCACTAAAAGTTTCATCTTCGAGTTGCCTAAATCCCACTATCTCACTCCTTAACTTGGCATTCCTAGTTGGTGATATGCAATTTGCTAACTGCAAGTGTTTGGGTCAAATAATAATATAGTGATTGTGAAATTCGAATGTCGTCCTCTCGATTGGTTTCTAATCAATTTTAATTACCGAAAATACTTTTGACCGATTTTATTTAGGGAACTAAATTGAGTGAGAATGAGATTAAATCAAACACAAGGCAATGCAAAAAGTGACAATCAAATGGAAACAATGGTCTTAGGGATTTGACTTCACCAATTGGGATTATGAAATAATTAATGGATTATTAACATGCAATGATTCATAAATCTTGGAAACCTAATATCACACATACCTCTCCCGAGAATACATGATTCTCCCACATGCAATTGAACCCTATATCCCTATCTAAATTCAATAAACATGCAAGGCATTAAGGATGCCCTTTTTAACGATTTTTAGAATTAACTATTATCTCCCGATCTTTAGCTAATTCCTAGTTATGCATAACGATTTCTAAGATATATCCTCTCTCCCGAGTTAGATTTAAGCATAAACAACATTCAATTCATGGCCGGTAAATTGAAAGCACTAAGGACACAAATATGCATAAATGAATCATTAACATAAAACCATAAAATTAATCCATAACGTGCCCAACGGCTACATCAATCCCTAAGAGTTAAAATCTACGCAATCATACACAGTGTTACAATATGATTATGATCTAAAACCGCCATAAAAACTAACTAAAGTGAGGGAAAGAAGAATAAAACTCTATGTAGGCCGAGACCGAACGTCCCCGTCACGATCCCCACGACCAATGGGTTGATTTCCACCTTGCTCCCTTTGCTTCTGCCTCAAAAGCCTCTGTTTTTCTCTGTTTTATGGCTCCAAAACGTCCCAAAAGAAGCCCCCAAAACCCTAGCCACAAATAGCTTATATTCTGTTTTTTTTCGTTATAGCATCGAGACGTTGCCTTTAAAACGCACGTTTCTGGAATGGAAATTACACAGCGTCGAGACGCTAAGGTCGCAGCGTCGAGACGCTGTGACCTTTTAGCACCTGATCAGATATGGAATGCTAGCGTCAAGACGCTCAAGAGCTAGCATCTCGACGCTAGCCTGCGGTTGACCCTACTTTGACTTTTCCTTCTTTGATTCTTTTTTTCATTCCTTGATGTCTTTTCACCCCCGAACATCCAAGTGGCTCCAATATTAATTTCCTACAAATATCACATGAAAATGCATAAAATATGGCCAATAAATCATAAAAGACTAGCTAAATAGATTAGGGAAAACTAGCTAGGTCTGCTCACTATCAAACACCCCCAAACTTAAGCTTTTTCTAGTCCTCGAGCAAACTAAAAATCAAGCATACAGTAGAAGAATGGATGCAACAAACATGACTCAATCCTCAAGTCTCAAAAGTCAATAGTCAAGCAAGCAAGAGACATGCACACAAGGACCAATGAGGGAGACAAATTAAAATTTTTCAAAAATTAACTTGCACAATCGAGATCTAACTCAACGGGATCAGACTCTACTAGCCCGGGATTGAATTATTAAACTCTCAGCTCATCTTCCCTCTACACTGGCACTAAGGTTTCACTAATGAGTTAATGGAACATATTAGTTTGCTTTCTTCCATACTTAGGTGCTTATAAATTACAATTAAATTTTAGCATTTATATGTGGCACTAGCTTTCACACACCTATTGCAGGGACCCTTAACCTGAGATTTCTCTGGTTGGCCTAACTAATCACAACAGGGGTAGCTCTTTTTGCCTAAACTTTATAAACATTGCAAATTGTGCACAGGCCATGGCATAATAAATTTTTTTCTTTTCAACAGTAACCACAAGAATGGTTTTTCTTTATGAACATGATAAGCATATATTCTTTTCTTTCCTCCTAAGCAAGATCAAACATGCTAATTTGCAAAAATATTAACTCTTTAGCTCTTCCCTACACCTATCGAGGTGACAACAAGCATATGAACTCAATAATTCGCTCCTAAGCATTCAAATCCAAATCTAGCCAAGACAAATACTCTACTCATGCAAGCCATCTCCTAGAAAAAGTTTAAAAAAATCTCCCTTTTTGGGCACTCATGCTTACAACTCATCGCAAGCTTGAAAATTGACAAGAAAGCTTATCCTAGGACATCATAGTCATGCAAATATAGCATCCAGAAAACAACCATATGCTCAATTCAAAGAAAGCTCAAAACTATAGCCCGAACTCAGATGCTCAAAGGCTCCACAAACATGTTATTCCACCCCCAAACTTAAAACATGCATTGTACTCAATGTATAAAGAAAATAAGGCATAAACAAGCATGAGAACAATAAAAGAATGAAAGGAGTGAACAATACTGGCCTGGAATGATGATGACTTCTTGATTGAAAGCTTGCAAGCTTGAAAGCAAAAGAGAGACAGAAAACAAGACCTACAAAACAGACACAACCAATAAATAAAACTCAAAAGAAAGACACAACTAAACTTACTTGGGTTGCCTCCCATAATCGCTTGTTTAACGTCATTAGCTCGACGTGTTGACCGAATGGGCATCAAGGTGGTCTCCTGTCAGATGTTCCATCACTGGTGCTCTTCCTAGCACCTCTCCTATAGCCCACCAACATGGTATCTGATGTGTTCTTGGGGTCCTCAAAAGCTTTTAAGACCTCTTTCTCCTGTTGGACTCTGATGATTAGCTCCCTGCGTTCAATATCAATTATAACCCTCCCTGTAGCAAGGAATGGTCTCCCTAATATAATAGGCATGGCAGGATTCTCTTTAATATCAAACACAAAAAAAATCAACAGGAAGTAAAAATCTACCTACTTTGATCAAAATATTCTCAACAATCCCATATGGACTAACCACAGACTGGTCAGCCAACTGAAGTCTAACAGAAGTAGATTTTATTTCTCCTATATTAAGCTTTTTGCACAGAGATAGAGGAATTATGTTTATGCTAGCCCCTAAGTCACATAATGCTCTACAAGAATAAGTACCAAAGTTACAAGGAATAGTGAAACTCCCTGGATCAGTCAATTTCTCTGGCACTGTCTGTTGAACACGAGCACTGCATGTGGATGCTAAATATACAGTCTCCATCTGATTCTCCTTTTTCTTCTTGTTGAGTCATTCTTTCATGAATTTTCTATAGTGAGGCATCTGCTCCAAAGTATCTGAAAAATGAATATTAACATGCAACCCCATAAAAGCATCTAAAAACTTGTCAAACTTAACCTTAGGATTTTTCTTTTTCTTTGATTTAGGAACTAAAACAGTAGGAGAAGGGATAAAAGGCTCAGGATTAAGCTTTTCAGCTTCGTTTGAGGTGGCGCCTTCTTCAACTTCTCCATTGAGTTCCTCTGGTTCAGTAGTCTCCTCTCCCACAGCTAATTTAGTCTCCTCCTCATAATGCACAGATACGGCCTTGCAGTACTCCAAAGAAGATTTCTCCTGTTCAGCTGGGGCTTTACCTTTATTCATGGTGTTGACAACACTTATCAGTTGTCCCAGCTGAGTCTTTATGTTCTTGATGGCTACAGAATGCCCATTGACAGTGGTGTTTATCGCAATCACGACCTCCTCAAGCTTATTTGATTTGTTACTTGATTCTGCAATAAAAGCTCCAACAATATCCTCTAAAGATTTCTTACTTTCTTGACTTTGAGGAGTAAAGCCAGGAGGATTCAGAACATTCTTATTATTTGCATATGAAAAATTCTCATGATTTCTATTACTAGGGTGATAGTGTGTAGGTGTAGAATTATTATTGTACCCCCTAGAATTATAATTTGAAACATACTGAACATGTTCAAGATTTTCCTCCTGAGTTTTGGATGCAAGGGCAGCTACAGACTCAATCGATTGAGCACTCCCTGTACCTGAAAACTTAAAAAATGCATTAGCAAGGGAAGACATCTGGGCCTGAAGTGCACTTACGTTGTCAATCTCGAACACTCCAGCTGCAATCTTTTTCGGTCCCGACCGCTCAGATGGCCACTGATAGCTGTTGGTGGCCATATCCTCTAACAAAGTCCTAGCACTCTCAACAGTTTCGGACAACAGAGTCCCACCTGCAGCTGCATCAACGATAGTTTTTGTGCTAGGAGTTAAGCCATTATAAAATAATTGAACCTGGAGCCAGTCGGGGTAGCCATGCTGAGGGCACTTCCTTAGCAGCTCTTTAAATCTCTCCCAAGCCTCGAACAGCTGCTCATCAAATTGTTGCTGGGATGTCCCAATTTCGATCCTCAGCTTGACCATTTTAGCAGGAGGGGAGAACTTCTTTAGGAATGCCTGAAGCAAAGCATCCCAAGTGGTAATGCTCCCAGGTGGAATAGATTGTAACCAGTCCCTCGCTTTATCCTGCAAAGAAAAAGGAAATAAACGTAAGCGAATGGCATCTTCAGAAACACCATTTAACTTTACCGTCCCACAGATGTCTAGGAAGGATTTCAGGTGAGAATTTGGATCCTCCATGGGTGATCCTCTGTAAGCACAATCTCGAGCCATCTGAATGAGACCCATTTTTAGCTCAAAATTGTTAGCATTGATCGGGGCATAGATAATCCTCGACTGTTGCTCCTGAAAGACCGGCTGAAAAATAGTCCCTGATAGGCTTAGGCTCCTCAGGATTGGGATTGGCCATTTGGAAATTTTCTTGATTTTCCCTTCGAAGTCTATTGTATGTTCTTTCTATTTCTGGATCTAAGGGAACTAAGGCCAATTCCCTAACCCTTCGCATACACAAAATCGTGTAGGTGTAGAATTATTATTGTCCATTTTGCTCCAGCGATGGATTAGGCTGTAGCACACGATTCTGCTAGGGATTAATTGGATCTTCAGGAACTTCCAGGCGACGCGGCACATTATCTGTTGGATTTTGATTGCTTTGCTGCTCTCTCCTTCTTCTCCTGAATGTCCTTTCAATCTCTGGATCAAGCTCGAATCTTACCCAAGGCGGATCGCTCATGCACCAAACTCACACCTGCAAAAACAAAAGAAACAATCAAAAAGTTCTAGCACCAAATCACTAAAACACATACACAAAATAGATCAGATAAAAACTTATTGAAGTCCCCGATAACGATGCCAAAAACTTGTTGCCTTCTAGAGTGGGGTCAAAATATGATAAAAATAAGCTCTAGAATATTGTGCAAGGATACACAATCCACAACAAGTGATAAGTAATTAATCCTATCCTCGAGGTTTTGAATAATTCTCACTTTACCTATTTTATGTAACTTTTTAATGATTTCAAGATTGTTAAAATGATTAATTTTGATAAAATGTTGAAGCAAAAGAAATGATAGAACAGAAAGTAAACAGATAAAGCAAACAGATTGGAAACAGACATTGGTCAGGTTTTCTGTAATTGTTTTAAAAGATGCTCTAGCAACATTATTGATTAGGATATTCTCTTGCAGTCTTATCAACAGGATCCTCCCGAAACTCTGGATTTTTTGGAATGTGTTTCAACTCCAATGATGTGCTACCGACAAGCACTAGGCAACTGGTTATCCCTAACTCAGTCACTGGCGTCCACCAACACATAATGGTCTAGTGTGATTAATTGCCACACACCTCTCAAATCATTCCTGAAACTAAGAGGTGATATTCATACCGGCTGGCCAGGCGAGCACAAAATAAAAATAGACACAACAAATAATCAAGATGCTCAAATCAACATATATTGCATAGAGTAATACATACGACAATTACATAATTCCTAACCAACACCTAAGCAAATTTAGTTCATGAAGCTCATAATAACACACGCTACAGTCTGAGTATGTGCATCCATAACTACAAGAAATTACAAGAAAAGATTAATTCCCTTGATTAGATCTGTAGTTGATGGTCTTCTTGAGGTCTCAAATGCTTCCGCCTCTATTTGGCTTCCAAATATGAAAAGTAAGCCTCCACGAATGGAATAGGACTTCCCTTTTCTCGAAATTGGAATGTTTTTTACTTGAGACGGCTCCTTCCTTTTATAGAGTGGAGTCAAGCCCTAATTAGGTCGAACTTTACACGTGGAAGACTCTCTAAGCTTCTAGATCCGAGATTAATTCAGCTAACGCCACCTCATTTAATGAATACAGTGCGGCTCACGTGGCAGCTTTGCTCCTTGCTTTGTTGGATCACAGATTTTTCTCCCTCAAGTCGCTCAGCATTATATTCTGAACAAAATAACTTCCAAAGCATATATTCTTCAAAAAGGGTTAAAACTTATAATATCTATCTAAAAGCATCCATATTTAACACAAATGAGACACAAATCACTATAGAAATAAGGCCTAAATAACTCCCTTTTGGAGAGTTATCAGGATGTTAGTGGATTCTAGGTTGAGTCTCGATGCACAGGAGTATCAGACTACATTTTTTATGCATGTTATGTTTTTATTGTTTGCTCTGTTTTGATTTGTTTGAGGCCATGCATCTGAGCAATGGACCTAATTTTGAGCAAAATTTAAAATTTTTAAGCTTTAATTGTTGAGATTAGGTGTTCGGATTTTTTTATCAATCATGATCATTTTTGCATGTGCATTTATGCTCTTTGTTTTGCTTTTGTTGAAGTGAAGCACATTAGAAAAATTTTGAGCCTTTTTAAAATTTTTCTTGAGTTTTCTTGCAAGTTTTGAGCACTTAGCCTTTTCCTTTAGTTAGGCTTGAAGGTTTAGGATCGCTTTATGAGTTCCATAGATGTGTTGTCACCATGATAGGTGTAAGGTTAAGCTAGGAAGTCTAATTTTTTTGCAAATTAGCAAGTGAACCTTTCTTAAGAAAAAGAAAAGAATATGTGCCTACTTGAGAAAAAGAAAATGAGTGGTAAAATGAGTGAGTGAGCGTGAGCATAAAGAAAAATTGTTTTGGCTCATCTTCCCTTGTTTTATTTTTATAAGAAAAAACATGTTTTGCAATGATCATGAGCGATAAGGGGTAAGAAGAGATGCCTGCAGTGTGATCAGTTACGCCAACCAAGGATTAAACTCGGGTTATGGGTCCCTGCATTGTAGTGTGAAAGCTAGTGTCCCGCCTTAAAAAGTATGCAAAAGAAAAAGAAAAGGAATTCCTTGTTTATATTTCAGGCACCTAGGTAATGAGAAAGCAACCTAATTTTTTCAATTTAGCCTTTTAAGCGAAACCTTAGTGCCAGTGTAGGGGGAAGATAGGTGGAGAGTCTTAGAAATCATTCCCGAGCTAGTAAGGGGTGCTTTAGGAGAGGCTAAACACACACACACACACACACACACACGAGAATATTCTTGGAAAAGTTTTGATTTGTCTCATAATTTGTTAGCATGCATTAGCTTCTCTTAGGCAAAAGGTTTATCATATGTAGCACAGGGATTTGATCATGATAAATTTCTACCATTCATATTCTATAGTTTTAGGCTTGCTCGAGGGATAACAAGATTTAGGTTGGGGTGATTTGATAGAGCGAATTTGTTATACAATTATTCCCTCCTGTTTTTCTTATCTTCACTGAATTCTATGTGCAAAATGCTTTAATTTCATTATAATGTTGTTGCAGGTCTAAAATATGAGTTCGGGACCAAATCGAGTTGAAAACAAGCTAAACCGAAGCAAAATGACGTAAATACTCTCGATCAACTAAAGTCAACACACGCTGAAGGACGAACCGACGTCGAAATGCTAAAAAACGCTGCTAATCCGAGAGCTAGCGTTGAGACGCTAAAATAGTAGTGTCTCGACGCTACGGAAATCAGAGGCGCACACATTTACCATCAGCGTCTCGACACTAGTCACAATGTCTCAATGTTGTCACTTATTATAAATTGGTAGTTTCGCGATTAGGACATGAATCTTTTCTCCCTCTTTCGATTCCAGACGATTTTCTTCTCTAGAAACCTCTGTATTTTCGTATTCCTTAGGAATTTGGAGTAGATTTCTTAATTCTCATGGTGGATCGAGCCCGAAAGCGAGGTTCGACATTCCAAATGACAGGCTAAGCTCATTTATCATGTAATCGGGACTCGTTGTTGAAAGTTTGGATTTATTTTAATGAGATTTATGTTCTTTATTGCTTGATTAATTTATCTTTGTAATTCTAGCTCCGCGTTATTAATTTAGCAATGTTAGGTGAGATTAATAACCTCAACCACTGCTTGTTAAATTCATATACTAATTAAAAGTAGTAAAAGAGGATAGCATGCTGCTAGTTTAGGATTGATTTCTTAGATTTAGCACTGGCATGTGTCCTTGGGCTAGGATATTTACTTGTGTTTTAGGCGCATTATCCCTAGAATACATGCATGGTTAATCTGGCTAGTCCAAATGCGACCTTGATTTGATTAATATGTCGTTAATTAGATTTGGGTTAGAATCAGACTAAGTGCATTGACTTGTCCGTGGATGTGGACACGACTCTCTGGCTATTCTAGGATTACGTTGGACTTAGGTAATTAATTGAGACCTTTAGTAAATCAATAATTTAAATAACTAAACTTGCACCCGAGAACCAATTGCATGATACCGAGGTGAGATTTACCATTTCTTATTTTCCTTGCACTTTTAATTTTCTGCAATTTATTTTCTTGCAGTTTATTCTCTTCGTAATTTATTGTTTTCTCCAACTCCCCTCTCCATTCGGTTACATATAAACATAAAAGAACTTAGAAATAAAACCAATTGTTCCCTGTGATCGACCCTGGCCACTACTGCTGCAAGTTAGCTTTAGGTGTTGGTGATTATAAATTTATTTGACCTGGAGCCTCGACAACTCCGTACTGCCAAAGCCCAACCTTTCTATGACAAATTTAATATAGACCCATTATGCTTTGCTCATATCTAATTTCAGAGTTGCATACCCCATTTTCCTCCATTGGGGTTTGTTTATTCCTCTTATTTCTTAACATTTAAGGTATACTTGTAAGGTGGTTTCACTTTTTCCTTCTTTTAAGGATATAGGATTTGTTTTTCCTTCTTCCCAATGAAATGTCGTTGAAGATTTTTTTTTTTTTTTTATCCATAAACTTAGCAAGGTGCAATTTTTACCTTCAATTTCAATTTCATCAAATTGTACCTTAAATTTAGATAAATCTTGGACTCTTAACCTTCAACTTGAACAATTGTTGTAATCTTTATTTTCAACTTGAACAAATATTGTAATTTTTATCCTCTAATAGTTTTTTTTAAAGAATAATTATAAAAATATTTTTGTGCGCAAAAAATGATTTATAAAATCTTCTCTAAAAAAAATGATCTATAATATCTATATCCGGTATGAAATTGGCAAGATTATATATAAAAACTATTAGATTAAGTTTTTAAAAGAATTTTTAATTGTGCCCGATAAAGATTAATTTTGCGCCAAACTTGATTTTTTTTAGATCAACAATTTCACTAGTGAGATCAAACCATTGATTCTTGAGAAGGTAATCAATTCCTTATCCATTGAGCTAGATACAAATGTTGCACAACTTATTTTCTATTTAAATTAGTGAGTTTCTAGTTTTAATATGATAGAACATGGAATCCAATCTCAACTCTTATCCCCTGGTACACCTCAGCAAAATGGTGTATCATAAAGGAGAAATAGAACCTTGTTGGACATGGTTTGATCGATGATGAGCTATGGTCAGTTGCCTACCTTGTTTTGGGGGTATGCAGTAGAGACTGCAGTACACATTTTCAATAATGTTCCCTCAAAGAGTGTTTTTGAAACACCTTTTGAGCTATGGAAGGGGGCGTAAAGCTAGTTTGTGTTACTTCCATATCTGGGGTTGTCCAACACATGTGCTTGTGACAAATCCTAAGAAATTGGAACCTCGTTCAAGGTTGTGCCAATTTGTTGGTTATCTTAAGGAAATGAGAGGTGGTCTTTTCTACGACCCACAAGAAAACAAGGTGTTTGTGTCAACAAACGCCACTTTCTTGGAGGAAGACCATGTGAAAGATTATAAACCATGTAGTAAATTAGTATTAGGGGAAGCTACTAAAGAATCAACAAGAGTTGTTGATGAAGCTTGTCCTTCGACAAGAGTTGATGTAGGAGCTATTTCTGTAGGTCTATCTCTTCCTTCTCAATGGTTGAGAGAGCCTCGACGCAGTGGGAGGGTTATAACATGACCTGGCCGCTACTTGGGTTTAATTGAAACTCAGGTCGTCATACCTGATGATGGCGTTGAGGATCCATTGTCTTATCGTCAGGCAATGAATGGCGTAGATAAGAACCAATGGGTCAAAGCCATGGACCTTGAAATGGAGTCTATGTACTTCAATTTAGTATGGGAACTCGTAGATCTACCTGAAGGGGTAAAACTCATAGGGTGTAAATGGATCTATAAGAGAAATCGAGATGCAGTTGGGAAAGTACAGACTTTCAAAGCTAGACTAGTGACAAAAGGTTATACCCAAAGAGAAGGGGTTGTGATAAGTTCCAAAAATATACATATTTTCCCTTATTTTTAGCTTATTTCTTGTCCAAACTTGTATGATTTTGAGCCAAATTGCATTATCCCGAGCCTAAAAAGTGTCAAAGTTGGTAAGATGAGTCTTAGGAAGTCATGTTTATCAAACCATGCTTATTTGTGCTTAAAAGGACTTATTTTATATGAATTTGATCAAATTTTTGTGTTTTGTAGAAAATAGAGGAAAACAGAGAAATGCAACTGTATTTCTGCCAAGGCAAAATAAAATGCGACCACATTTCTGGGTAGTAACTGCCTGTCCCCAATTTCTGCGAGTCAACAACCGACGAGCTTTTCATACACCTAACTTGTTGGTTTGACTCCGAAACAGCCTGAGCTATTTTCTAGCATGGATTTCATGACTCCCCAACCACTTTTTACTCTATAAAAGGTCAGAAATCGAGAAGAAACACAAGCAAAACTCACTGGGAAGAAGAGGGTAGTGACAAAACCCTAGTAGACGCCCATGAGTAAGGATGTCTGAGGTCCTTGCTAGAAGACAAAATTATAACCTTAGTTAGACATCAAACCTTAGTGTTTGTAGATATTTCAATCTATTTCCACCTTGTAAAAGGAGAGTAGAGTGTCATGAGAACTCTGGAGGGATTGGATAAATTGAAAAACCCTAGTTTTAGCTATTGCACTATATTTTCCAACACTTATCTCTTTCTATTACTTCTTGTACTTCTATTCATTTATTCAATGGAAAGTTATTTGTTTGCATTATTATCCATCATGCGTAGCTAAATTCCATTGAGGGGTTTGGTATAGTGAATTCCCTTATGGATTAAATGGCTTGAAAGTTGTTTATTTGCCTAAGTTCTATTTTATGCATGTTATCCTTTATTGATTATTATTCTAATCTTGTTGAGTTTAACTCGATCACTTAGACTTTTCATGCTATGTGAGTTTGATATTGAAAGGGTAAAACCATATTGGTTCTCATAAAGGTGATATAGGAGAAAAGGTTCGAAAGAGTGTATTCGGTGTTATAGGGGATGGTCACTTATAACAATTATAGGGTTATAGGTTTCATGCATGAATAATCTATGTCGGAGTCGAGTCACAAAAATGTGCATAATGGTACTCGCTTAGTCTTCTAACGGTTCTTGAGAGCAAGACCAAATAGGAGTTAAACTTGATCTAATGCATATCTAGACTTAGGTTAAATAAGTCATTACTAGAGTTACTTGCCTTAGGGTTGAAATTTTACTGAACACCTAGCTTTTATTATTATTTGTTATTTCTTTTTATTGTTTGCTTATTTATTTTCCAAAACCTCAACATCAATTATTTTCTTTGGTTACTTTTTTAAGAAATTTAAGAGTTTCTTCTTCAAATCTGTGTTCAAACTTAATCTTTGTGGGATCGATACCTTTGGAATACTTCCAGAGTTTTTATTACTACATGCAATAGTGTATACTTGCACTTGGTTGACTAAATTCATTCTTATTCATTATTTTCCATCTTTTCCAACATCCACCTTCATTCTACATACAACCCACATCAGGTTGACTATGAGGAAACCTTTTCTCCTGTCGCTATGCTAAAGTCTATTAGAATTCTCTTGTCCATAGCCACATATTGTGACTATGAAATATGACAAATGGACGTCAAGACTGCCTTTTTGAATGGTAATCTTGAAGAGAATATTTTCTTGTCTCAACCCGAAGGGTTCATAGCCCAAGGTTAGGAGCAAATGGTTTCCAAGTTGAATTGATCCATTTATAGGTTGAAACAGGTGTCCAAATCTTGGAACATTAGATTTGTTATTGCAATCAAATCTCTTGGTTTTGACCAAAATGTTGATGAGCCTTGTGTATACAAGAAAATCAACAGAAACACTGTAGTGTTTCTGGTACTATATGTGGATGACATCCTACTCATTGGGAATGATGTAGGGTGCCTGACTGACGTAAAAAACTGGCTAGTGGCCTAATTCCAAATGAAAGATTTGAGGGAGGCTCAATATGTTCTAAGGATCCAAATCATTAGGGATCGTAAGAACAAAATGTTAGCGCGGTCTCAAGCAACGTATATCGACAAAATGTTGTCTTGATATTTGATGCAAAACTCCAAGAAGGATTTATTGCCTTTCAGGCATGAGGTTCACCTGTCTAAGGAGCAATGTCCTAAGACACCTCAAGAAGTTGAGGACATGAGACACATTCCCTACGTCTCAGTTGTGGGCAGCTTAATGAATGTTATGCTTTGCACTTGGCCAGACATTTGTTATGCAGTACGGATAGTTAGCAGGTATCGATTTAATCTAGGGTTAGACCACTGGACAGCAGTTAAGAACATCCTCAAGTATCTTTGGAGAACGAGGGACTTCATGCTGATGTATGGGGCTAAGGATTTGATCCTTACAAGATACATTGATTCTGACTTCCTGTTTGACAAAGATTCAAGGAAATCAACGTCAGGGTCGGTGTTCACTCTTAACGAGGGAGTTGTATTCCTGAGGAGCATCAAACAAGGGTGCATAGCAGACTCCACTATGGAGGTTGAGTATCTAGCTGCTTGTGAAGCAGCTAAGGAAGTTGTTTGGCTCAGGAAGTTCCTGATAGATTTGGAAGTGGTTGAAAATATGGACTTGTTCATAACATTATAATGTGATAACAGTGGGGTTGTAGCCAAATCCAAAGAACCTCGCAGCCACAAACGAGGAAAGCACATAGAGAGGAAGTATCACTTGATATGGGAGATTGTGCAACGAGGAGATGTGATCATCACCAAGATCGTGTCAGAGCACAACATCACTGATCCATTTACAAAGGATCTCTCGGCTAAAGTGTTTGAGAGTCATCTAGAGAGTCTAGGTCTGCGAGATATGTATATTGTATAATCTAGGGCAACTGGGAGATGTGTAATGGGTATAAGGATCCCCTAGTTTATTGTATTTGTATATTTACCTTTTATGTAATGTGTTGGGTTCTATGCCATAAAACTAGTAGATAGTAAATGTAACAATTGACCAAACATAGATAAAGTATTGTTTGATGTTTTTTCAATAAAGAGTTATTGTCTATATTATGTACTGAAGGAATTGAATCCTCTAGCGGAAGCGGTTTTCACCGTTTGTGATTTAATTTCTAATTAGAATACCGATACGTTGGGCAAAAATAAAAACAGAAACGATTTCTATTAATTTTCTATGTTAAGCATGCTGAAAAAATTACTCTAAACCACTTTAGAGTTGAAGAAATTACTTACGTGAACTGTAGTGGCCAAACTCCTCAGCACAATGCTCCAACTTGAAATTCAGCCTTCTTGCTCCAAGAACACTACCAAAACAATACACCCACTATAACTCTTGGGACTCAAGATCCGGCTTGTGGGAACCCAAAAACTAGTCTTGAAAGGGATTTACAGCAAGGTGAATTGCTAGGATTTTTTTTTTTTTGAGAGAAAATCAGAATAGAGAGAACAAAACCTTCTGTTTCTTTCGTAAGAATGAGAATGAGAATCATGAGATGGGTAACCCCCTCTCCACTTAACGATAAGTGGGGGGAAGTTAAAACCCTACTCCATCTAGATCGTTGGATCAAATCCAACCGATCTTGGTCGTCCATTAATTAAATAATAATAATAATTTATTTAATTAATTAATTATAATTAATTTAATTAAGACAAAATTAATTAAATCAATTATAACATAAGGTATTTAATTCAATTTGAATCATATTAAATTGAATTAAATTGACCATTCAATTAATCTTATTAATTGAATCCACATTAATTAAATATCCAATATTTAATTACAATTGAATCATATTCAATTTTAATCTCTCTCATTTAACCTATAGTTTTAATGTGCATCATAATGTACATTAATATAAACTATAGTATTAATTTGATTAAATCACATTTAACCAAACTAAATTAAATTAATTAATTCCCCAATTAATTAATTCATGAATTAATCATATATCACATATTTAATTAAATTCATTATTCTCTCAATAATTAATTTCGAATCATATTCAAAATTAGTTATAAAGTTTAATTCTTTAATTAAACTTTATACTATAATGTATCTCCATACATTATATTAATTCCCTTTAATACCAAGACTAAATTATCTCAAAACCCTTTATGAGCTAGCAGGTGGACCTAATGGACCTACAGATCAGAAGCTCCAACGGTACGAGATTGATCAGCTAAACTCATTAACCGAGTCAATCAACATTCGTTAACCGTGGGTCACTCCACTAAAGACCCACAGCTGCAATCTTCTCACTGCAGAATATTTCCGTGTCCACGGATATCGACCAATAGCAGTAAGTCAATCCTTCACGTGTGTTCGTAACACCAGCTGGGTCAAATTACCGTTTTACCCCTGGGTTACCTCTGGATCCTTAAGTACCACTGATCCCTCTAATGAACAACTTGTTTAGGGTCCAACCACTAAACAGAAATTCCTCTCGGGCCAAGAGAGGACAGCACGCTTTTGTTCAAGCCCCGGAATCAGCCCTTAAGGGAACACACATCTACTTGCCCCAATAGGGGAAGGAGTGAATTCCATCTTGTACTGTTATGTTCCCAGCCCCCATTCGGTCTTGCCCCTGAAATGGTAGGAATATTGAGTCGGCGAGCAGGCCACTCTCACCCATACAAATCTAAGGACAATCCCTCCTAAAAGGAGTTCATAACAGACTCAGGATTGAGATTGAGTTACCTAGGTCATCCTATTGAAATAGAAACCTAGACTAGTTAACGGCGTTACATCTAGTGGTTACTATTTCGTGGTCCGGTCTTATGCAAACTCATTGCATAGGATACCCCCACCCGCATGTCTCCTACATGGATGCTTTGGATCATTGCATCTGTATCGGATACAAGGTGGACCGTATCACATAGTGTCACCAGGATAAGGTACCCAGCCTTATCCCTATACTATAGACCATTTAGGTTGTTACTTGGACACTGATCCCCGTATGTCCCTACATACTAGTCCAAGTTTCATTTAAACAACCTTGGATCTTAGTTTATTGGATTTAGGGTTTATTAATGCAAACTCGATTATTAAATAACCCAATTACTGAATCACTCAAATAACGCTTTATTGAGATCGATTAATTTGTTTCATTTACTATCTACGAGTTTTAGGGCATAAAACCCAACATGTACATCTTGCCTAAATAACCCTATTCCAATAAACTAAACATCCTAGGCTATGGAATGAGTCTTGAACTGTATGTGGAGACATATGGAGATCAATGTTCAAGAGACAGGCTGAAGGGTCTATAGTATAGAGATAAGGTTGAGTACCTTATCCTAGTGACACTATGGATACGACCCACTTTCTATTTGATGCAAACGCAATGGTCCAACGTGTTCATGTAGGGGACATGCGAGTGAGGGTATCCTATGCAATGAATTTGCATAAAGACCAGACTGCGAAATAGTAACCGCTAGTTGTAACACCGTTAACTAGTTAGGTTTCTATTTCACTAGGATGACCTAGGCAACTTAATTTGAATCCTAAGTGGATTATGGACTCTTGTTCACGAGAGATTGTCCTTTGATTTGTATGGGTGAGAGTGGCCAGTACGTCGATTCAATAAGCCTACCATTTTGGGGATAAGACCGAGTGGGGAGTTGGGAACATCATCACACAAGATGGAATTCACTCCTTCCCGACTATTGAGGAAGTAGATTAGTGTTCCCTTGAGTGTTGTCTTCGAGTCTTGAACAAAGGGCTCTACCCTCTCACTGGCTCGAGAGGGGTTTCTATTTGGTGGTTGGACCACAAACAGGTTGTTCATTAGAGGAGAACTGACCGAGCTTGTCGAGGCTCCACGTGTCAAGGAAAATTTACATTGACTAGTGTGGACGCGTCGGTGTCGCGGGGCTCGTATCAAAACAAATTTATAGTCCACAGACACCAAACTAATTTGCAGTAGTAGTGGCCGGGGTCGATCACAGGAAACAACTGGTTTACTTCTAATCTCTTTTGTGTTTTGGGGTGGCAAAGAAAAGGGGATTTGAGACAGATGGTGAAAATTGCGGGCGAAGGACAAATGTAAGAAAGTAATCTGACAGAAAGTCAATTCATAAGAAAGTAAACTGCCAAAAAATTAAATGACAGAAAAAGTAAATGATGAGGTTGGTCAATCTCACATTGCCGCCCGTTGATGCTGAAGACACTCGGGATTAGTACATTTACTTTTTACTCATTGATTAGCAGATAATGATTTTCATGCATGTTGTCTATAGGTACTCTAAATCAATTGACTTGATCCCAACGTCCATCGAATCAATTACTAGTTACTAATTAATTAACCCCACGAACCCGTCAAAGTAAATTAATCAAGCGACTGCATTAAGAACTAGATACCCCTTGAGTGCTAACCCATCAGACCTGTTGAGCTAACATACAATTAATCAATAAACTAACCTGGCCACAGTCCATAAATCAATTAATCGTTGCTCTAAACTAGAACACTCACAATTAACTAGAGAGACATCTAATTATTCGCAAGTATTGATTTAGACTCCTTGATCTATCGTGTCAGCAACAAAGTCAGAGTCCGCTCTTGGGACCCATGCTCACGAATCAATCCAATGCTAACTATTGAACTAAGCCTCCATTAGCTACATGGCGATTAATTCTTTAGCAAGTTATTAACATACGAGCTGCGAGTTAGGATGTCAATCTAACCTAATGTGCATGCTAATTATAAATGCGGGAATCTAAAGCCACAAACAACCAATAAATCATGCATAAAGTTCAGCAATCTCAAGATAAACAATGAATCAACTCAGAATGCTCATAAATCTCATAAAAATACAAATGTACTTACAATCCCGAGGTCCCAACTACAACGAACGGTGGTTAGGCGGCCATAGACAAGTCTAATCTAAGCCCAAGGCTCGAGAAACAAACCTAATCTACCTAAAAATTGTAAAATACAAGAGAAAAATTGAGAAATCAGGGATAAAATCGAGAGAGAACGACTTCTAAACACTCCAATCGACCCTCTCCTCCAAGCTTCTTGCCCTAAAAACAATAGTTGTAGTTTAAATAAGCGAACTGGCGTCGAGACGCAGAAAATGAAATTTTCGCGCCTTCAAATCCGAGGCGTCGAATACCCCCAACCTAAACCTTGCTAGTTCTTGAGCAACCATATAAGATAAAAGTATAAAATTCAGTTTAAACTTTGCTAATTCTCGAGGGAACACAAAATAGAAGTATAGGATTCGTTGGTTGCAAATTCATAGACTCCAACTCAATGTCTAAAATGCCAAAATTATTGCAATCAAGAATCATTCACATGCGGCCCAAATAAAGAGACAAATCAAAAGTTTTCATGAGATTTCTTGCTCAAGCTCACACTTAGTCTACCTAGAGTCACCCTTACTAGCCTGGGATTGGATTATATAACCCTCAACCCATTTTCCCTCTACACTGGCACTAGGAACTAAGCAAGGAACAAACAAAACAAATTAGACTGTTTTTTCTCTTTACCCAGGTGCCTGAAAAATAAAAGACATTTCTTTCTGCGCTCTTCTTTTTCTTTCTTTCTTTTTTTTTTTTTTTTTTTTGCAGGGCACTAGCTTTCACACTGCAACGCAGGGACCCATAACCCGAGTTTTACTCTTGGTTGGCCTAACTAATCACACTGCAGGTAGCTCTTTTTACCCCCTTTATAGCATGTTTTTTTTCTTGAAAATAGTAGTAAACGAGCATATGGTTTTCTTTTTAAGCTCGCACTCATTTTTTTCTTTTCTTTTTCTCTTTTTCTTTTCTTCTCTCTTTTCTTTTTCTTAGGCATATTTTCTTTATTTTTCTCCTAAGCAAGATATTACATGCTAATTTGTAGGCATTTGACTCTCTATCTCATCCCTACACCTATCAGCATCTCATGGACTTCCAGATGGATCAAAACCGAGCTAAAATCCTCGAATTAACACCAAAACAAAATATGAGCCCTGTTGAAGCACTTGATACCAAACTCCTACAAAACTTAACTTTAAGCGAAATAATTATCGTAAAACTAACAAGATTAAGTACAAATAATCATGGGCAATTAAGTCCCCATCAAGCACTGATACTTAAGAAGGTAGAGGTAACTCAGGGGTAAAATAGGAATTTAACCCAATTAGAGCTACGAACACTCGTGAAGGACAACCTGCTGTTACTGGTCTATATCCATGAAGCAGAATTATTTTTGCAGTGAGAAGAGTGCAACTGTGGGTCTTTAGTGGAGTGAACCCACAACTAACGAAAATTGGTTAATTGGTTAATGAGTTTAGCCAATTAATCTCATATCGTTGGACCATCTGAACTGCAGGTCCATTAGGTCTCACTGGTAGCTCGTAAAGAGATTTGAGGCAATTAATTATTAATGGAAAAGTGTTCAATTTAATTAGGGGAATCGTATCATGTATGTTGATGCATTATATTATAAAGTTTATGAAACTTTATAATATAATTTTGAATTAGTTTCAAAATTAATTTTTGAGAGAAAATATTTGAAAGAGTTCAAATAATTAATATGAATTGGATTCATATTAATAAAATAGATAATTTAATAAAACCCCTAAAATTAAATATATGATTTTTAATTGGATAATTAATTAATTATTTATTAAAATTAGATATGAATAAGATAATAGATTTGATTAGATCTTATTCATGACATTTTCCTATAAGGATTAGATCTTATTCATGGTCATTTCCTATGAATATGACCCCTAGGGTGGGGTGAAAGGAATCTCATTCATTCTCATACTCTTAGAGAATTCCCCTAAAGGCTCCCACCAGTCTCCTGCCTTTAGAAGTCTCAGAGTCATACCCGTGTAGCCATAGTGGTGGTGTTCGCAAGACTTGGTCGCTGAATTTCTAGCAAAAGATCGTGCTTAGTTGCTGCGTTTTTCATCTAAGAGAAGGATCAAGAGTTTAGGTGTAACAGTCAAGTCTCCAACGACGGTATGTTGGTGAAATCATTTTTCTCTAAACTTGCATGAATTAAATAGACTTTAATTCAGTAAATTCAAGCATGCTTTAGATATATTTATAGTAGATTACACATGATAATTATTGTAAATTTTGCTCGTTGTATCGGTATTTTAATCTAGATTAAAACACAGTCATAGATCCTCTAATAAATCTTCCGCTGCACTAGGGATTTAATTCCTACATAATGTACAGTATACATTTAACATTTCCAGCTAGGACGTTGTTTATATGAGTCTTGAACTGTATGTGGGGACATACAGGGTGTTGGGTTTTATGCCCTAAAACTCATGGATAGTAATTGTAACATTGGACCGAACATTAATAAAATGATATTTGTTGTATTGTTCACTTATTATTGTTAGTATTGTTTATCTTGCCTAAATAACCCTAATCCAATAAACTAAACATCCTAGGTTGTTAGTATGAGACTTGAACTATATGGGGGGACATACGGGGATCACTGTTCAAGTTACAACCTAAAGAGTCTATAGTATACTCTAAGGGACAACCGGACACACACATATCTCCACAATGGTACGATATTGTCCACTTTGGGCATAAGTCCTCATGGCTTTGCTTTTGGTTCACCTCAAAAGGCTTTATCCCAATGGAGATACTTGTCCACCCTTATATACCCATGATCATCCCTTTATCTAGCCAATGTTGGACTTTGGTTGCACTCCCAACAATCCTCCCCTCAAATAGTCATATATCCGTCCAACTCTCTAGGCTTCACCGCTTTATCGAGAGTTCTTGCAATCTAGGACAACTTCTCTTCTCCGGAGTATACCTGTCTGCCCAGAGCTCAACCACAGACCTCCACCATGACTATTAAGACTCATAACTTCTTTGTTCGGCATCCGAGGATTCCACCCAACACGGCTACGCTCGGGACATGGCTCTGATACCACTTCTAATGGAAAACCGGACACACATATTTCCACAATGGTACGATATTGTCCACTTTGGGCATAACCCCTCATGGCTTTGCTTTTGGTTCACCCCAAAAGGCTTCATCCCAATGGAGATACTTGCCTCCCTTTACCCATGATCATCCCCTTATCTAGCCAATGTGGGACTTTGGTCGCACTCCCAACAGTATAGGAATAAGGTTAGGTACCTTATCCTGGTGACACTATGGATACGACCTGATTTGTATTTTGATACAAATGCAATGATCCAACGCGTTCATGTAAGGGACATGCGAGTGGGGGTATCCTATGCAATGAGTTTTCATAAGACCGGACTGCAAAATAGTAACCGCTAGTTGTAACATCGTTGACTAGTTAAGTTTCTATTTCACTAGGATGACCTAGAATCCTGAGTGGGTTATGGACTCCTGTTCACGAGGGATTGTCCTTTGATTTGTATGGGTGAGAGTGGCCTGCACGCCGAATGAATAAGCCTACCATTTTGGGGAAAAGACCGAGTGGGGAGCTGGGAACATAATCAGACAAAAAGAAATTCACTCCTTCCCTACTTTAGGGTAAGTAGATGTGTGTTCCCTTAAGTGGTGTCTCTAGGTCTTGAACAAAGGGTCTTGCCCTCTCTATGGCACGAGAGGGACTTCTATTTGTTGGTTGGACCTCAAATAGGTTGTTCATTAGAGGAGCATGGGGACTTAAGGATGTAGATGTAACCTAGGGGTAAAACGGTAATTTGACCCAGTTGGTGTTACGAACACATGTAAATGACTGACTTACTGTTATTGGTCAATATCTGTGGACATAGAAATATATCTACAGTGAGAAGAGTGCAACTGTGGTTCTATAATGGAGTGAACCATAGTTAACAAACATTGATTAACTTGGTTAATGATGAGTTTAGCCAATTAATCTCATATCGTTGGAGCTTCTGATCTGTAGGTCCATAAGGTCCCACTGGTAGCTCGTAAAGGATATTGAGGTGATTTATGTAATTTGAAATGTTCAAATTTACTAAGGGAATTAACCTAGTGTATGTGATACATTATAATATAAAGTTTATATTTTAATTAAACTTTATAATATTAATTTATTTTGAATATGATTCTAAATTAATTCATGGGAGAATTAAATATTTGAAGGAGTTCAAATATTAATTTTAATATTAATTGGATTCATTTTAAAACTATAGGTTAAAATTAATGCACATTTGATGTACATTAAAACTATAGGTTAATTGAGAGAAATATAATTGAATATGATTCGACTATAGGGGTAAATTAAATATGTGATATTTAATTTGATGATTAATTAATTGGAGAATTAAGTGATTATTTAATTTAATTTGATTTCATTAAATTGATTAAATTAAAACTATAGGTTATAAGGGATATATTCATTTAAATAAGATTTAAATTAATAAAGTAATTAATTAAATTAAAGTAATTAATTAAATTAAATTAAATTAATTATTTTAATTTTATATAATTTTAAATTAGGTTCAGTTATATTAACTGATGGATACGTGGAAGGAGTTCCACATATCCCTCCCTAATCTCACGCGTGCACGATTGGAAGTTAAATTAACTCTCCTCATTTGGCGTGCAGAGCGTTACACATAACACACTCTCTCAATTTTTCTCTTGACGTGATTTAGAGAAACCTTCTCAAAAAAACCCTCTCCATGAAAATTCTGATCCCAATAAAGGATCCCACCATCCCCTTACCTCCTCCTAGAGAATATCAGTGAATGCACTTTTGGTGGTGTTTAACGGTGGAACTTGCAGAGAAATCTTCTTCCAAGGTGAATTGGTGAAGCCCTCTAGAGTCACAACGTAGGTATGATCTCAATTCACCGTAGAATGCATGAATTAAAATAGGATTTTAATTTTGTTAAAAGCATGTTTATATCCTTGATCTACAGCTTTTATTTGATAAATGTTGCTGATTTTTTTTTTTTTTTTTGCCTCTGTATTGGTATTTAAAATAATTTTAAAAACAGTGTTTGGTTCTTTGAATTATTCCGTTGCGAAAGGGCTTTTATCCCTTCACAGGGATCATTGTTCAAGATAAAGCCTAAAGGGTCTATTGTATAGGGATAAGGCTGGATACCTTATCCTAGTGACACTATGGATACGACCCACTTTGCATTTGATACAAACGCAATGATCCAACGTGTTTGTGTAGGGGACATGTGAGTGGAGGTATCTTATGCAATGAGTTTGCATAAGATCAGATCACAAAATAGTAACCGCTAGTTGTAACACAGTTGACTAGTTAGGTTTCTATTTCACTAGGATGACCTAGGCAACTTAGTTTTAATCCTGAGTGTGTTATGGACTCCCGTTCCTGAGGTATTGTCCTTTGATCTGTATGGGTGAGAGTGGCCTGCACGTCGACTCAATAAGCCTACCATTTTGGAGACAAGACCGAGTGGAGTTGGGAACATAACCACACAAGATGAAATTTACTCTTTCCCGACTTTAGGATAAGTAGATGAGTGTTCCCTTAAGTGGTGTCTCCAGGTCTTGAACAGAGGGTCCTGCCCTCTCATTGGCACGAGGGGGATTTCTGTTTGTTGGTTGGACCTCAAACAGATTGTTCATTAGAGGAGCATTGGTACTTAAGAATGAAAAAGTAACCCAGGGGTAAAACGATAATTTGACCTAGCTAGTGTTATGAACACTCGTGAAGGACTGACTTGTTGTTACTGGTCAATATCCATGGACACAAAAATATATCTACAGTGAGAAGAGTGCAACTGTGGGTCTATAGTGGAGTGTACCCACAGTTAACGAATATTGATTAACTTGGTTAAAGAGTTTAGTCAATTAATCTCGTATAGTTGGAGCTTTTGATCTGTAGGTCCATTAGGTCCCACCGATAGCTCATAAAGGGTATTGAGGTAAATTTATTGAGGAAAATAATATAATGTATGAAGATACATTATAATATAAAGTTTATATTTTTATTAAACTTTATAATATAAATTTATTTTTGAATGTTGATTCAAGAATTTATTTATGGGATAATTAAATTTTTGAAGGAGTTCAAATATTAAATTTAATATCAATATGATTCATATTAAAATTATAGGTTAAAGTTAATTTGCATTAGATACACATTAAAACTATAGGTTATATGAGAGAAATGTGATTGAATGTGTGATATTCAATTAATTAAATTAGTTAAAGAATTAATTAATTAAATTAAATTTGATTTAATTAAATTATATTAAAACTATAGGTTATGTGGGGACTATTCATATAAATGTGATTTATATGAATTAATTTATTAATTTTAATTAATCAATTGTTAATTTAATTAATTATTATGATTATAATTAATTAATCAATTGATTTTATTTAAATTTAATTTATATTAAATTTAAACCATCAATTATGGTAATTGATGAGAGAGATGGGGGACACGTGTAGGGGAGTAAACGTTTAACTCTTCCCTCTTCCCCAACTGACCACGTCTAATGCCTATTGTAAGGAGAGGGAGGTTTCTGATTACATTCAGTTTTTCCTTACACTCTGTGATCTCTGATTCTCTCTGCAAATTTTCTTTCCAAAAAGATAATTCTCCATCCCTTCCCTTTTACAGTAAGGTTCCCACAAACCATTCTCTTCAGTCAATCCCAAGGAGAATACTGGTGATTCACTTGTGGTGGTGTTAAGGAGATCTTGCAATAGGTCGTGATTTTACTGTACAGAGAAGATCTTTCTCCCTATGGTGTTGGTGAAGCATTCAGAGCCGTCAACGAGAGTAAGGCCTCTAAATCCATCTTCTCTGTAAATTAATCTAGGATTAGATCTTAGATTTAATTTTTTATTTTAAAAAAGCATGCTTAGCCTTAATATTTTGTAGTAGATTTAATTGTTATATCTCTGTATAATTTTTCCAACGTATGAGTATTTTAATTCACAATTAAAATCTTAGTAAAGGTCTGGTATATTTTTGCTGTGCAAGGGCTTTAATCCCCGCACCAACATGATGAAATTGAAAACTATGGTGAAAATTGATAAATCTTCCCAAGTTTGTGGTAAACTTTTTTCTTTTTCTCCTACTTCTTTCTTACCTTTTGTATTAGGGAGGAGGTTCATTGTTTATCTTTACTTCTTTGACATACTCAGTTAAGCATCTTAAGACTCGTTTAATCTCTAACACCAAACCAAAATGAATTGAGAACTTAAAAGGGAGAAAGATGGATAAATCATTAATTAATAAGGATTTGTTTGATAATGTTCCCGTTTCCTATTTTTTGTTCGTATTTTTCATTGTTTAAAAAAATATATGTTTGATAACTCATCCTATTTTTGTTTCTAAATTTCTGGAAACGTTTATAAAAAAATGAGTAAAATTTGAGAAATTACAAAAATTAGTTTTTCAAAATTGTGTGTGTTTTTCCACCTTTCATGCATGTACCCACATTTTTCTCTCTTCGCTTCCTACACTCATCTCTACTCTCTCTCCCCAGTCTTTTACCACTTCCTTATTTTTTTTTTCTCATTTTTTTCTCTTTTCCTTTGTTTCTTTTGATCTCTTTCCTTTTTTTTAATTTTTTCCTTTTCATTTTTTTTTTTTTTTTTGATACAAAGACTAGGCATAGGCCACCCATAACATAAGATTCAAACCTAAGCAAAACCCATTAGTCTCCCCTAACAGAGCTAGCTGACAAAACACACTCAAACATCCTTTCAAGGCTAGCCACTAGACTTGTTTGACTGACTCGCAGTCACATCAACATGGTCACAATCATAATCTCATGCCCCTCAAACTGAGTAAAGCCTGACAGAAAGCAAGTAGAGTCCTCCAATCTTCCTCCATCGAGCTCGTATGCCACCTTACGTCGAGAACAAACTCATTGCTACAAGCCACATGAGACTGCAAGCCCCTAAAACAACCTGCACAAACCCTTAAAATGAAGCAGCCTGCACACATAGCTCATCAAAGTAATCAAGAAAGGACATACACAAACAGTCCCGACCCCTCCTCCACACCCCAATCACGAATGTTAACCCCAAACAACCCAAGCCGTATACTGAGCCCCGAAAGTAGGCTCAGATAATGGAAATTTATCAAGACAAAACTCTGTACGCCAACAGCTACGCCTTTGCCTAGGAGAAGCCAACCTGCATGATAACAATACTGGAGCAAGCCAAGATTAACAAGAAAATTCTCACGTGAGTGTGTGGTAAGGCCTTCCCTAGAGCCGCCCTACTAGCCCTGGTCAGATTTATAAGCACCCTCCACCCATCTTCCCCCTACACTGGAACAAAGGCTTCACTCAAAGGCTAAAAGACACAAACCGGATGCTAACACACCACCCATGACCCGCCCAAGGAAAACAATCACTTTCCACTCCACTCCATTTCTTTCATTTTCAATTGCAACTCTCTTTTTCATGGTTTTCCATACTTTCTTTCATTCTCAGAACTCTCTTTTTCAAACTTTCTTTTCACAAAACTCTCTTTTCAAACTTTCTTTTCCACAAACGTTATTTTCTTTTAACTCACACACCCCAGGCAGAGCACTAGCTTTCGCACTGCAGAGTAGGGACCCCTAACCCGAGTTTAACTCTTGGTTGGCCTGACTGAGCACACTGCAGGCAGCTCTTTTTACCCCTTGTTTTGTGCCTCGCGCTAACAACTCTAATCTGCATCCCAACTAGACTTCAAAGCTCCACCCTATATCCTATCGAGGTGACAACAGACTTAAGGAACAAATAAAGCATACCTAAGCATTCAAGACTAGCTAAATGGAAGGCCGAGTGCATAAATGTGCGAGAATAGACCAGAAACACTTAAGACCAAGCTCAGATTACGCCACCAGCAAAAGCCTCAATCCCAGGCAAAAGATAAAGCACTAGGTACATACAGAGAATATCACCAAACAAATCCCACCTCCAAAACCACCCCAGGAAACTAATCAGGCGTGACCTACAGACATGCTCATCACACAACTGTACAACCTCAGACCAGTTTACCAGACAAGCCAAACAGAAACACACAAGCAAAAACGAGCGCCCAGAAACATTAATACTCAGACCTAGCTCCACTAGCATGCATATGATATATGATATATGATACATGATACCCCCCCCCCACAGCATACAATGTCCCTAATGTACTACCATAAGAACAAAGTACAAAACCAAACAAGCGAGAGAAACAGAAAACCTTCCCTGACTAGGAACAGCAGGCAGGAGGGCAGCATTTGCTTAGATCGAACACCATTATCGCACGACAAACATCCTCACAAGGACGAAACAACATCACACCTTAGATCATCAGAAATTTCGCTAGGCCCTTCCTCAAGCCAAACACGGTCAATATAAGAGAAGGCCAAGCTTGCCAGTACATGTGCCACCCTATTCCCCTGGCGTGGCACAAACACAACCTTGCTCCTATCCCAGGGATGGAGGATCATTCGGACATCTTCCATCAGTCGCCCTACTTCTGAAACATCCTGCAAATCACCATGAAGAATTTTGACCAATCTTAGAGATTCGGTCTCCACCACGAAATCAGCGAAACCCAGCTGACGAGCAAGCTGGACCCCTTTATACATAGCCCATCCTTCAGCCAAATCCACGTTCCAACATCTCTGTAGACTCAGACAGGCCGCCATAAAGACTTCACCCTCAGCCCCACGCAGGACACAACCACCCCTAGCTTCCCCTGTATCTGGCTTGACAGAGGCATCAACATTCAACTTCAGCCCCCCAGTAGGTGGCGGCCTCCACACACAACAGTCCTCATGATCCCTCGATTGGGCCTGTAAGCAATCCCCTGTTAGGCAACGCCTCCCACCAACATGGAAGGCACAGAGGTAGTCGTTTGAGAAAGCCCACAGATCCCGACCCTCTGGCCGACCACCCCAACTCAGACTGTTTCGGAGGTTCCATACTGACCACCAAAAAATGATCACCAGCTCAAAATCCGGCCCGGGAAGATTATCCTTCATCGCCCCAACAATTTTCTCGAACCTGAATAGCGAAAAAGCCCCACGCAACGAGGCAAACTTGGAGCCCAACCACATACACTCAACCACAGGGCAATTCCAAAACAGATGCAGACGGTCCTCAACCTGATCATTACACAAAGTACACAGGCTAGAGACACTGATGCCACGCTTGAGAAGGTTCTCCTTAGTAGGCAACCGATCATGGAACAGTCGCCATAAGAAGAACTTGTGCTTATTAGGCACATTCAGCCTCCAAAGGCCAGACCACCACCCACGCATCCTGTCCAGGTTCGAAGGTGAAGGTCGGTCCTGCACAGCCAACATATAAGCAAGCCGATACCCAGTCCTCACAGAAAAGGCTCCATGCTTCTCAAAGTGCCAAATTAAACGATCCTCCCCCCGATCCTGCTGCAACGGGATTCTCAAAATGGCTTCACAGTCCGACTCGTTAAAATGGGCTCTAAGCACAGCCTCGTTCCAATCCCCATAGACAGAAAAAAGATCACTAACCATACTAGTAGCAGGAAGTGATGGGAACGACTGTACCTGGAGGCAGACCTCCTTCGGCAGCCAGTTTGAACCATAAATAGGCGTAGATCGTCCATTACCTATCCTCCAACGACAACCTCGAACCAAAAGCTCCCGCCCCCATAACAAACTACGCCATACAAACGACGGTCTCGATCCAAGACCAGCCTCTAGGAAACCTGACTGGGGAAAATAGCGGCCCCTGAACACAGAACA
This sequence comes from Luffa acutangula, assembly GCA_036850905.1. NCBI lineage: Eukaryota > Viridiplantae > Streptophyta > Magnoliopsida > Cucurbitales > Cucurbitaceae > Luffa > Luffa acutangula. The sequence goes on from CM072090.1 coordinate 9,706,510, forward strand.
CAAAAGAGAAGAAGGCTCCTGAAGTATCCGCCAACACTGCTTGGCCAACAGAGCTTGGTTAAAAAGTTCCATGTCTCGAAACCCCAACCCACCCATGCACTTGGGACGGCACAACGACTCCCAGCTCATCCAATGGATTCGCCTTGCATCCTCCGACCCATTCCACCAAAATTTAGCCATAGTCCTGTGGACTTCTTTGATCAGTCCCCTGGGCAACCGGAAACAGTTCATCGTGTAGCAAGGGATAGCTTGAACTATAGACTTAAGCAAAACTTCCTTCCTTGCAGTTGAAAAAAAACTTCCCCTTCCATCCCTGAATCTGCCGCCAGATACGGTCCTTTATAAACTTCAACGTCCCAGTCCGATTACGAGGCATAAATGAAGGAAGGCCAAGGTACTGCTGATGGCATGGGCAATAAGACACAGATAGGATTTGGCTAATATACTGTCGCGCCCCATCCTCCGTATTCGGGCTAAAAGCAACAACAGACTTCTCATAATTGATAGTCTGTCCTGGAGCTTTCTCATACCACATCAATAGATCCCGGATCACCGACGTCTCACTCCCATTTGCCCTGAAAAACAGTAGACTATCGTCTGCGAAGAAGAGGTGTGAGATCGCTGGGCTAGAGCGCCCAATCCGAAAGCCAGTAATCTGAGATCTCCGTTCAGCACCCCGCAGCAGGCTGGACAGTCCCTCAGCACATAACAGAAACAAGTATGGAGAAAGAGGATCCCCTTGTCGAAGACCCCGAGACGGTATCACCTGGCCTACCTTTTCCCCATTTAGGTTAAAGGAAAAGGACACCGAGCTGACACACCGGAGGATCAGGTCAACCCACTGTTGGGCAAACCCCAATCGTAGCATAACCTCTCGAAGGAAAGTCCACTCCACCCTATCATAGGCCTTACTCATATCAAGCTTCATCGCAGCCCACTTAGTCCTCCCCTTGGTTCTCTTACGGAGCTCATGGATACACTCGAATCCCAGAATGGCATTATCCACCACACACCGCCCTGGAATAAAAGCACTCTGATTCTGTGAGATTAGCTGCAGCAAGATATTCTTCATCCGGTTAACTAAGGCCTTTGAGATCAGCTTGTAACTCACATTGCAGAGGGAAATAGGCCTAAAGTCTGCAACCCGTCGGGCCGCCTTGATTTTCGGAATAAGCACAACCAAGGTCTCATTAATCACCCCTGGAGAGTAGCCGTGATTCAGGACTGCCAAACAACTCTGAGTGACATCTGACCCAACAATACCCCAATGATTCTTATAAAAAAGTCCCGGCAACCCATCCGGACCAGGGGCTTTATTAGGGTGTGTCTGTCTTAATGCCAACAGAATCTCATCCTCAGTAAACGGGCGTAACAGTGCCTGATTCATGTCATCACTTACTGCAGGACTCAGACCCTGCAGAGCCACCTCAAAATCCCGGACACTGGGCCTCGATGAAGCAAAAAGGTGCTGGAAGTAGTCAACCACCACCTGGACCACTGCCCTCTTCTCCTGCTGCCACACTCCCTGGCTGTCCTCCAACCCTCCAATACGATTCAACCTCCGACGATAAGAGGCCCGACAGTGGAACCATCTAGTATTGCAGTCCCCCTCTCGAAGCCACAGTTCCCTAGACCTCTACTTCCAATATACCTCCTCTTCTTGCAGTACCTCCTCCAACTGCGCCTCTGCCTGGACAAGCAAATCACGAGAGTCAGTTGCTCTAAGATCAGCGATGGTCGACTGTACCTTCTGGTTAGCAATTCTAATGCGCCTCGGGAAATCCCCAGACTTTGACCCCAACCAGCCATCGTTTGCATACAAGTTTTAGCCTTATTAGCAATAACTAAAGGCGTAACATCACCAGGCCCTCCAGGCCCTGCACCCCACGAACTCTCAACCAACTGCCGCAACTCAGACTGCCTAAGCCAAGTTTCCTCAAACCGCATAATCCGGTGGCCACTCTGGGCCCAACACGCCGGTGGGGGACTAAGGATTAGCTCCACCGGCCTATGATCAGACTGACTGTAATCAAGATGATTCACCACATAACTAGGATAAAGGTCCGTCCAGGTCATGGTGCCAAAGACCCGATCCAACCGCTCATAAATCGTTCCACCCCCGGCCGCCTATTACACCAAGTGAAGCGATCACCCACAAATCCCAAATCAAGCAGTCCACATGAGTCCACCACATTCTGAAAAGCAGACAGTTCAGACAACGGCTTATCCCTGCCCCCGTCCTTCTCATCCTGACATAAGATAGCGTTGAAGTCACCCCCAATCAGCCATGGTGTATCAGTGCACCCCCTTAATCTGGATAGAAGCGACCAAGTCTGGGAGTGTTGGTCTGTTGCAGGGAAACCATAGAAGCCAGTGAACCGCCACCTACAACCATCCAATGAGATCCACCCATCAATATGGTTCCTGGAGAAAGATAGCAGACTAAAAGATATCGAAGAAGCCCACATAAGGGCCAATCCACCACTCCGACCATGGCAATCAACACAAAAGCAGTTATCAAATCCTAGCAACCGTTTCGCCGACGACATCCTACTAGCAGACACCTTCGTTTCAGATAAGAAGAGCACCTGAGGTCGTTTCTCCTGAACCAGCTTGTTCAGGCGCCTGAATGTTCGGGGTGACCCCGATCCCCGAACATTCCAGAATATCAGACTCATGGCCCCGGGCGGGGCTGAGCACCAGCCACCGCCAATACAGTCAGACCAGCTGCACCTGTCCCCGCTCCCTCTTCATCCCCTCCTTTCGACCTCTTCCCTGCCAGATCCACTTCCTTCACACTCCCTACAGTCCCTGCTTTCCTTTTCCCCTTGACACTCACTACAGCAACATCCCGATTGGTCATGTCAGACAAGATATCTCTCGCCCGTCTCTTCCAATTCCTACCATTACTCTCTCTCCCCCCCCCCCCAGCTCTACCCCCTTGCCCTGCCCCATGGAATCAACCAACATCATATCCTCACCACCCTCGCCGGCCCCACTCGCAATCACGCCATCCCCCACCTTCTGCTTCCCCTTGTCCCTATCCCCCAGCCCATCCCCACTCACTGCTACCTCTACGCCGCCCCCTGCCCCACTACCCTCACCTCCCCGCTGCCCCTGCCCATCAGCCCGAGCTTCCACAACCTCCCCTGAAACACTAGCAGCCCCTTCCCCAACTTTCTCCGTAGCAGCCTCACAGGGCATCAACTCCTCGACTAGAGGCTTTGGGGTCTCTGGCTGGCGACCCACTATGTTATCCACCCCTCCCTCCTGCATCCTCCTCCCAGGCTCACCAAACCCCCCCCACCCTCATCCAGTCCCCATACTGCTCACCTAGCTGTCCCGACACACCTTCACCCACAGCCCCGCACTCCCTCCTCGAGTGCCCCAGACAACCACATTCATAACAGAAATCTGGCAGACGTTCATACAAAACCGGACACCGAAATTCCTTACCTTCCTCGTCCTGCAGCCGAAACCCTCTCCTCATCGGACGATCCATCTTCAAACGAACCCGTATTCGCAGAATCGGACCCATCCAGTCACCATCCCTCAAACCCCCAACTTCCTCCACAGTACCAATCTTACCACCCAAAAGCTGAGCCATCTCTCTCGTCTGCCAGCGCATAGGCACATTGTGAATCTGAACCCAAAAGGCACAACCATTAAACTCCACATCCAGAACCGACCCTGAAGACCTTGGCTCCTTCAGGACCACAAGGGAACGATCAAAGGCCCACGGACCCGTAGACATCACTCGCATCTTCTCCCCCTTGGACCTAAATTGGATAGCAAACAAATTCTCCCCCGCAATTTCAATGCGCGTTGCCCCATGAGCTCTCCACGCTGTCCTCATGACATTCCGAAAGGCTTCCACATTCACACGCTTTGAGGAGAACACTTTCCCTACCACACACAGATCTAGCGATCCCACCGGCAAAGCCGATGCTCCCTCCCCTGGCCGAACCATCTCTGCCTCCTCGTCTGTCAACTTCCAAGAGTTCCACCTACTGACAAGATCTTCCATTGTCACCTGAACTCCAAACACTACCTCCCGCACCCCTGGCACACAAAAGCCCACCCCAGCAGCACACACACCCCCTACTTGCACTCAAGACCAAGCCCAACACCCTCCAAAACACCACCTACACAACAAACTGCCACCCAAACAACAAACACACTGCACACCACACTCACTCTCAGCAAATCAAAGCACCCAACAACAAGTTGAAGACCCAACACCACACCCAACTCATATTAACAATAACACAAAACAAACCCAGCAGCTAACCGACAAACCCAGACCACCACAAACTCAGCCGCACGCGTCCCGTCGAGGCAGACACACCCACCCACTCTTCCCACCAAATCTGCCCAAACAAGACTCAATCGGCCACACACTCCACACCGCCACACGCCTTGCCGAGCCCAAAACCAGAACCTCCTCCCCGCCGCCGCCCCTACCAGAAAAACGCAAGCTACAGAGAGACCCCACCGCACCTCCCAGCCGTAACACCCAGCGCCCCACAACCCAGACCCAACCTCGTCGCCTTCCTCTCACTCCCCTAATCGGCCCAAATCTCAGCCCACGCACGATGCCTGCAAAACACCTACCCTCAGACACCGCCGCAGATCAGATCGCGCCGCCGGCCTCCTCCTACCCAACTCTGACAAGACTGCACCAACCCCCAGACACCGCCGCAGCTTCAATCGCGCCGTCGGCCTCCTCCCACCGAACTCTAACAAGAATAGCCGAAACAGAGCCCAAAACCACCTAACACCGTCGCACCTCCGTCACCGTCCCGTCGCGCCGTCACGCCACCGCTACCAAGCCTGCCGAAACCCTAAAACCGTCGCACCTCCGGCACCGTTCCGCCGCGCCGTCACGCCACCACTACCAAGGCTGCCGAAAACCCTAAAACCCCATTTTGGGGAGAACCCTCATATCGAGGGAGAACTCTCAGGTAGAGAGAAAAAAATAATATTTTTTCCTTTTCATTAATGAGCCTTTACTTATTATTTTTTATTTAAATCTCTATTTTTTTTGTCAATTTGGTAGGATTTTAATATATTTTTATAAAATAAATAAATTAATAAGATATTTCATGTTTGTCATTAATTGTCAAAGAAAATATATTTTTTTTTCTTTATTCTTTTATGATCTTATGTGTTAAGATCATTGACCAATGAAAAAAAATATATTTTTAAAGGAAAAAATAAAATAGAATTTATTATTTAATTCGGTATATACGCTCGATTGTCTAACCTTAAATATATATATATATATATCTATAGTATGTTGTGTAATAAATTAATAATGGTTGAAATTTAAAAAGTTTGTCAAAGAATTAACAAATTAGTCTAATTTAACTTATTTGTGTAAGCCAACATCGTTAAAGGTAAACTGGTTGGAGGAGAGATGACATTGCAAATCAAATTTGAACAACATTTGAAGGATAAAATTTAGTATTTTTTTAAAAATTTTGTGTTGGGGCTAAATAAATATAATGGATATAATAGTTTATATTTATTTTAATGTATGTTATATATATATATATATATATATATATATATTATATGTTCTCAAGTTTATTTCAATTAAAAATAAGATACAAAAAAACATTTATCAAATGCATTTTTGTTTTTGTTTTTTTTTTTTTTTTTAGAGAAACAAGAAACAAAAATAGTTATCAAACAAGTTTTTGTTTTTAGTTTTTTTAAAAAAATAAAAAACAAGAAACAGGAAATAGGAAACAAGAAACAAAAAATGAGAAACGAGAATGTTATCCTATGGGCCCTAAGTTATCTAACATTGACGGTAACAATGGATGGCGTCAAAGATGCCCTCCCCATCTCCAGTGCATCCCTCCTCAAGAATTAGGTTCACATGGAGAAAAGTATATAGATTTGTTAAATTTTAGGTTGAATTACAATTTTAGTCTCTGAATTTTCTATGTTGTTTCAATTTGGTCTTTGAACTTTAAAAAGTGTCAAACAGATCCAAGAACTTTCAATTTTGCGTCTAATAGGTCAAATGTTCGTTAATCAATGTTCGTTAACTGTGGCTCACTCCACTATAGAACCACAGCTGCACTCTTCTCACTGCATATATATTTCTGTGTCCACAGATATCGAACATCATCAGCAAGTCAGCCCTTCACGTGTATCCGTACCCCAGCTACTTCAAATTATCGTTTTACCCCTAGCTACCTCTTTATCCTTAAGTACCAGTGCTCCTCTAATGAACAACCTGTTTGAGGTCCAACCAACAAACAGAAGTCCTTCTCGTGCCACAGAGAGGGCAGGGCCCATTGTTAAAGACCCGGAGACACCACTTAAGGAAACACACCTCTACTTACCCTAGAGTCGGGAAGGAGTGAATTCCATCTTGTGTGATTATGTTCCCAGCTCCCCACTCGGTCTTGTCCCCAAAATGGTAGGCATATTGAGTCGACGTGCAGGCCACTCTCACCCGTACAAATCAAAGGACAATCCCTCACAGAAAGGAGTCCATAATCCACTCAGGATTGAGACCAAGTTGCCTAGGTCATCCTAGTGAAATAGAAACCAATCTAACTAACGGTGTTATCGTTAGTGTTTTACTATTTCGCGGTCCAGTCTTGTGCAAACTCATTACATAGGATACCATCACTCACATGTCAACAACATGAACGCGTTGGATCATTACGTTTGTATCATAATACAAAGCGGGTCGTATCCATTGTGTCACCAGGATAAGGTACCCAGTCTTATCCCTATACTATAGACCATTTAGGCTGAATCTTGAACATTGGTCCCCGTATGTCCCTACATACTAGTTCAAGCCTCAAACTATCAGCCTAGGATGTTTAGTTTATTAGATTAGGGTTAATAAGACAAGATTACTTAATACAAACATTGAAAAATGAATAATACATCATTTTATTAATGTTTGGTCAAATGGTACATTTACTATCTACGAGTTTTAGGACATAAAACTCAACACACGCTTCACTCAAAGGAAGACGCGTTCTCTCACCCAGCAGCACTCCTTAAGGTTGAAGAATTAAACTCACGACACTCTTCTCTTCACAATTGACTTGTTCCCTGATTAAATGAAGAATTCCATATGAAAATATTCCTTGCACGAGCCTTGCACATGAAAACCTTGCAAACGTCATTGTAATAATAGAATGAACGTTCCCTGTTGCAAAATATAGCAATAAAAAGCCCACAAAGACTCCAATGACCTTTCATTAAATTTGGCAGCTGAGTACACTCAGCAAAAAGGTGTTACAACATAATTTAGTCGTCTCTACAAAACTCTAATCGTTTTCACCAATCAGATGTGGCATTCCAGGTGGACAAAATGAAATTAGTCAGCTAATTAACTCATGTAAATGGCTTAAATGCTGGCAAAATTCCAACATTTACAATCAGTTCCTAAATAACTATCCTTCTTGGATTTTGAATTTACCGTCTAGTGATGTATCATTCTTTGTATCCCAATGGGGGAATTTGTTTTAATTAATGAATGATTCTTCTTAAAAAAAAAAATCTTCTGCATCTGCATTTAAGGTAAAACTCAATTTCTCTAAGTTCGAGTTTAATTGGATTTAATTTTGTGTAATTTGTGTGATAAGAGGGATTTAAATGAATGGAAATTGGTGGAATTTTAATTAATAAAGTTGAGATGACAAACTTGTAAACAAAGAGTCTTTAGAGCCAAGTTAAACCCTATTTTTTTTTAATCATTTTTAAGAGCCTCTTGCAGTCCTAGGTCAAGCCATCTAAGCCTCAAGTTCATCTTCTTCATCTCCCTCTCTTCTTCTTCACATTAGCAGCCTCAAAAACCCTATCTCTGGCCAGATGTTTCTCTGCCCCTCACACATTCTACTTGTCGGCGACCAGTCTTCCATCTCTGGCAACAGCCGGGCAGCAGCAACATTCTTGAGTAGTCCCTCCAGTGGCGTCGTCTGTGAGTGTTGTAGTAGTAGGTGGTGTTTTTCCTCCCTCCGACACTCTCTTTTGGTTTCTCTCTCCCACGCTTGGTTTCTGGTTGTTTCTGTGAACGAAGGTCTCCGGTTCGCGATTCTGACGTTCAGCAAGCTTTTTCAGCGAGCGGCAACGCAAACAACAACGATCTGAGTCGTTTTTTTGGCTTTTTCGACGAGGTTCAACCGTGGGTAAATGAGGAAAATCATTTTTTAGTTGATTAATGTAATTTGGACCAATACAAATTGAATTTGGCTAATGATTTCAAGAGATCCATAGCGATTGGAGGTCGAATTTTCGAATTAAGGTGAAATTGAAAGCCCGGACAACAAGCATTGGTCTTTTTTTTTTGGTGAGTTTCAACCTCCTTTATTTTAAGTTGGATCTAAAGGAAATTATGAGAATGCGACGCCTCTAATTTTAAGACCTCTATCGTGAATTTTAGATTGATTTGGTTGTGGTCGTGAGCTAGTATCTTCTTTGCTAAGGTAAGTAGCCATTGGATTACTTCTACGCTTGGACCCATTTGATTGAGAATTTAGTATGTTAGAGTGATTTGGATTCAAGCCTTAAGTTGGGTCTTTGAATGAAAATAAGCATGTTATTTTGTGAAACATGATTAGATTACGAGGTTACATGTGAAAATGTAAAGCATGATGCTGCCTTTATGTAAGCAGCACATGGACTATGGGCTATTTGGAGTTGGACTGAATTATTTTTAATTGTAAAGCATAATTGTTATGTGTATGAAATTTCATGTTCTATTCGGACTAGTCATGAAATGATCTGTTTTGAATAAATTTATGTTGGGCTATTGATTACTAAATTGTAGTAGTTATGATTACGCATACCTAATGTGTATTTTTTATTTAGAACGTCAATGACTTGAGTTACTCTAGGTTAAAAGACCTTAGGAGTAATTATGAAAGGGCTCGAAAGGAGTAGCTCCACTTTAGGGACCTTAGTCATGTTTTAGGGCCTTAGATAAACATAAATAACTTTAAGTTTTATCTTAGCTAGGGTTAATTCCTTTTCCATCTCAAGACTATTAGAGCCCAGTTTCTAGGCACATTGTTGTATGCTCTATCAGTCTCAGGATGGTATTGAGCTTATGTCCAGGCACGTTTTTGTGCACCAATTGGCCTTCAAGCATGGTTTCATGCCCCAGTTGCTCCATCGAGTTTTCATGTGTAAGTGTTAATATTAAACATGCGGAAGCAATTTAGGATCTTAGGCACACAATTTCATCAATTTGACTCCAGAAGACATTGTTGAGTTTTATGCCCTAAAACTCGTAGATAATAAATGAAACAAATTAAACGATCTCAATAAAGTGTTATTTTAGTGATTCAGTAATTTGGTTATTGAATAATCAAGTTTGCATTAATAAACCCTAAATCCAATAAACTAAGATCCAAAGTTGTTTAAATGAAACTTGGACTAGTATGTGGGGACATGCGGGGATCGGTGTCCATGTAACAACCTAAAAGGTCTATAGTATAGAGATAAGGGTGGGTACGTTATCCTGGTGGCACTATGTGATACAACCCACTTTGTATTCGATACAGATGCAATGATCCAAAGCATCCATGTAGGAGACATGCGAGTGGGGGTATCCTATGCAATGAGTTTGCATAAGACCGGATTGCAAAATAGTAACCATTAGATGTAACGTCGTTAACTAGTTTAGGTTTCTATTTCAATAGGATGACCTAGGTAACTCAATCTCAATCCTGAGTCTGTTATGAACCCCTTTTCAAGAGGGATTGTCCTTAGATTTGTATGGGTGAGAGTGATCTATTCGCCTACTCAATAATCCTACTATTTCAGGGACAAGACCGAATGGGGACTGGGAACATAACAGTACAAAATGGAATTTACTCCTTCCTCTATTGGGGCAAGTAGATGTGTGTTCCCTTAAGGGTTGATTCTGGGGCTTGTACAAAAGCACGTTGTCCTCTCCTGACCCACGAGGAATTTCTGTTTAGTGGTTGGACCCTAAGCAGGTTGTTCATTAGAGGGATTAGTGGTACTTAAGGATCTAGAGTTAACCCAGGGGTAAAACGGTAATTTGACCCAGTTGGTGTTACGAACACTCGTGAAGGATTGACTTACTGTATTGGTCAATATCCGTGGACACAGAAATATTCTACAGTGAGAAGAGTGCAGTTGTGGGTCTTTAGTGGAGTGACCCACAGTTAACGAATGTTGATTAACATGGTTAATGAGTTTAGCCAATTAATCTCATATCGTTGGAGCTTCTGATCTAAAGGTCCATTAGGTCCACCTGCTAGCTCGTAACGGGTACTGAGATTATTTAGTCTTGAATATTAAGGGATTTAATATAATGTATGGAGATGAAGGATGGGAATTTCGTAATTTCGTAAAGTGGAAGCGTGATTGGGACCGATTCGTAATTAATTTTTGTTTAATCTAAAATACCAGTACATTGGCAATAAACTTAGAACTATTCTAGATTTATATTAAGACTAAGCATACAAAAATATTAGATCTAAATCTAATTTATATAGTAACAAATTACTTACTCTTGTTGACGACTCAGATTAAATTCACCAATTGCTTGTGAAATAATCACGAACTAGTGCGAACACCACCACTATGGCTACACCGATATGACTCTGAGACTTCTAGAGGCAGGAGACTGGTGGGAGTCTAGAGGGAGCCTTGAGGGGAATTCTCTGAGAGTATGAGAAAGAATGGGATGCCTTTCACCCCACCCCAGGGGTCCTATATATAGTAAAGGCCAAGACCTTTTTCCTAATAGGAAAAGAAATGTCTTTTCCTAATAGGAAAATGTCTCTAATTTTAATAAATAATTAATTAATTCCATAATTAATTAATTACCCAATTAAATATCATATATTTAATCTTAGGTATTTTATTAAAATTAATATGAATCTAATTCATATTAAATTTATTTAAACTCTTTCAAATATTTTTCTCAAGAATTAATTTTGAAATTAATTCAAAATTATATTATAAAGTTTCATAAACTTTATATTATAATGTATCAATATAAATTATACGATTCCCCTAAATAAATTGAACACTTTTAATTTACAATTTATACTTAATTGCCTCAAGTCTCTTTACGAGCTACCAGTGGGACCTAATGGACCTACAGATCAGTAGCTCCAACGATACGAGATTAATTGGCTAAAATCATTAACCAAGTTAGTCAACATTCGTTAACTGTGGGTCACTCCACTAAAGACCCACAGCTGCACTCTTCTCACTGTAGAATATTTCTGTGTCCACGGATATCGACCAATGCAGTAAATCAATCATTCATGTGTGTTCGTAACACCAGTTGGGTCAAATTACCGTTTTACCCCTGGGTTACCTCTGGTTCCTTAAGTACCACTGTTCCCTCTAATGAACAAGTTGGTTAGGGTCCAACCACTAAACAGGAGTTTCTCTCGAGCTAGGAGAGGACGACTCGCCTTTGTTCAATTCTCGGAATCAGCCCTTAAGGGAACACACATCTACTTATCCCAATAGGGGAAGGAATGAATTCTATCTTGTACTGTTATGTTCTCAGTCCCCATTAGGTCTTACCCTTGAAATGATAGGATTATTGAGTCGGCGAACTGGCCACTCTCACCCATACAAATCTAAGGACAATCCCTCCTAAAAGGGGTTCATAATAGACTCAAGATTGAGATTGAGTTACCTAGGTCATCCTATTGAAATAGAAACCTAAACTAGTTAACAGCATTACATCTAGTGGTTACTATTTCGTGATCCGGTCTTATGCAAACTCATTGCATAGGACACCCCCACCCGCATGTCTTCTACATGGATGCTTTGGATCATTGCATCTGTATCGAATAAAAGGTGGGTCGTATCACATAGTGTCACCAGGATAAGGTACCCAACCTTATCCCTATACTATAGACCTTTTAGGTTGTTACTTGGACACTTATCCTCGTATGTCCCCACATACTAGTCCAAGTTTCATTTAAACAACCTTGGATCTTAGTATATTGGATTTAGGGTTTATTTATGCAAACTCGATTATTCAATAACCAAATTACTGAATTACTCAAATAATGCTTTATTGAGATCGATTAATTTGTTTCATTTACTATCTGCGAGTTTTAGGGCATAAAACCCAACAGGAGATACATTATAGTATAAGTTTAATTAGAGAATTAAACTTTATAATAAAATAAATTTTGGATATGATTCAAAATTAATTAAAGAGAGAAAATGAATTTAATTAAATATGTGATATTTAATTAATTCATGAATTAATTAATTTTAAATTAATTTGGTTAAATGTGATTTAATCAAATTAATATCATAGTTTATGTACATTTAATGCACATTAAAACTATAGGTTAAATGAGAGAGATAAACTTTAATATGATTCAATTGTAATATTAATTAAGTATTTGATATTTAATTAATATGGGAATCAATTAATTGAGAATTAATTGAATGGTCAATTTAATTCAATTAAATATGATTTCAATCAAATTAAATACTTTATATTATTGATTTAATGAAATTAATTATAATTAATTAATTAAATAAATAATTATTATTATTTAATTGATTGACGGTCAGGATCATGTTGATCCAATCAACGACTAAGATTGATTAGGGAGTTATGGGTAACTCCCTTCCCATCTTTGCCGTACGTGTAGGTGGGGTTGATGGGTCTCCCTGATTTTCAGTCCCTACGCAGAACATAGAGAAGGATTTGCTCTAAAAAAACTCTCCTAAAAACAACAACCTTTTCGTTGTAAATTCCTTCTTCAAGATATCTTTTTGGCTCCCACAAGCCGATTTTCATAGCCCAAGAGTCATAGCGGGTGATCAAACATGGTCGTGTTCGTTGGGAGGAAAAAGTACGTGAATTGGAGCATCGTGCAGAGTTTTGATCTTCAATCCAAGTAAGTGTTATTGAATCTAAATAGTTTAGATCAATTCTCCAGCATGCTTAATCTATGAATTTGTAGAAAATTGTTTCTATTTTATATTGCCAACGTATTGGTTTTTCTAAATTGAATTTTAATTCGAGAATGGTCCTGATCGTTTCCGCTGCCAAGGAATTTTAATCCTTCAGACATGTTGTTCATATTAAGAAAAATAGAGCAAAGAAGTACCTACCTCTTATAGCTCCCAATTCGTGCAATCTGTGAGTTATATGATCACACCAATGGATCTTGGACAACCACTTGGATCTTCTCTACTATCCTCATGCCTTGAACAGATTGTGGGATCCTTAATTGATAGGAATTATGGAAGGGAAGAGCTTGAAAGCTCAAGTTTTGAGAGTTTGAACAAGATGTCTTTGAGGGTAAATTTCTCCAGCATTTCAGTACCAAAAATTCATCCATTTCACATCTCTGAATCCTCTATTTATAGAGGAAGATTATGCATTAAGAATGCACAGAAATTTGAAACCTTAAGGAGGTGATTAAGCCTTGGATTAAGAGGTGGTCATGGGTGTTATAGTGCATGGAGGTGGTGTAATCCACCACCTCCTAAAAATCAATGATTTAATTAAATAAAAAATTAATTCAAAATTAATTTTCAATTTTAAAATTGATTTCCATTTTCTATTTTCAAATAATCTTAATTCATAATTAATATTAAATAAATTTATCTTAAATATTAATTAAACAATTTTAATTAAATATATTAATTTAATATCAAATATTAAATTAATATTTTACACCTCAATCCCGACTTTCTCGAACCTGACTCCTCGAACATGAATCCATATTCATATGTTTAATATTTAAATCATATTTAAATATAACCAACTCTCAAATTTTAGTTTAATTCGAAATTAAACCAATATGTCGTTAATATCGTATATAACCGACATTTGTGTCCTATTCCGAATTTGAACGTTTCTAGCATACTCCTATCATATTGTTCCAAGTTTTATTCCTTTTGAGCTAGTAGAGGGACCTAATGGACCTACAAATCATGAGCTCCAACGATACGAGAATAACCAGTTAAACTCATTAACCTAGTTATTCAACATTCGTTAGCTTTCGGGACACTCCACTATAGCCCGTAGCTGTACTCCCCTCACTGTAGATATATTTCTGTCCACTCGATATAACCATGATTAGTAAGTCGACCCTTCACCAGTTGTTTGTAACTAGAGTTGGGTCAAATTTTCGTTTTACCCCTATAGTCACATCTTTTTCCTTAAGTTACACTGATCCTCCAATGAACAATTGGTTCGTGATACAATCATTGAACCAAGTCCCTCTCTAGATAATGAGAGGGTGGGATCCCTTGTCCTGTTGGGTTTTATGTCCTAAAACTCAAGTTTTGTAATCCTTTTATAATAAAGATGTTATTCAGTGAAATTGTTTGTTTTATATCTTAAATCCAATAGAAACATACATGGTTATAATATGAAATACTCGAACTATATCGTGGATATAGACATGGATCAAATTTGAGTATATAACCTAAATGGTTTATAGTAAATGGATATGACTGGGTACCTTATATTGATAACACTATGGATGCGACCTACTTTGCGAATGAGGCAAACAACGTGATCCTGGATCGTTCATGTAGAGACATGCGAGTAGGGGAATCCTATGTAAAGGACGTTTACACAAGACAGGACCGAGAAATAAGTCACTCTTAATTACTTTATAAAGTCGTTTACTGTTAAGACTGACTTTTTCATGCGATGACCTAGGTAACTCGATCTTAATCCTGAGCTTGCTTTGAACTCCTATTCGTTTGGGATTATCTTTTGATATGCATGGTTGAGAGTGACCCAATAGTGCCACTCAATAAACCTACCATTTTTGGGATAAGACTAGATGGATAGCTGGGAACATAGTGTAGCAAGACGAAATTCACTCCTACCCGAATCAGGGATAGTAGAGAGGTTGTTCCCTTAAGTGCTGACTCCAAGGCTTGAACAAGGGGCCCCACCCTCTCTTTGGCCCGAGAGGGACTCTATTTAGTGGTTGGACTATAAACAAATTGTTCATTAGGGGACCTTTGGACTTAAGGAACAAAGATGTGCTATAGGGGTAAAACGGACATTTTACCTAGCTATAGTAACGAACGACCTGTGAAGGATTGACTTACTAATCATGGTTATATTGATGGACGAAAATGTATCTACAGTGAAGGGAGTTCAACTACTAGGCTATAGTGGAGTGTCCCGGTAGTTAACGAATGTTGGTTAACTAGGTTAAAAGGGTTTAGCCAGTTAAACCTCGTACCGTTGGAGTCTATGATCTGTAGGTGTCGCTACGGGTTTGCGACGCGGAGCGGCCGACTTTGTTCCCAAGAGGAGGAAAATGGAGTCGCCACCAGTCTTGATTTAGAGGGCGTGACTGGGCACCCAATAATATGCTAAGATGGTCTACAAACAAAAGATTTAAGGTTCGGGGGTCTTTGGTGTATGGGGAAGGTATTAGCACCCCACAACACTCGTTCAAAGAACGAAATTTTATTTGTCTTGTGTTATTTAAGGAAATTGGCTATTATAAATACTAAAGAAGATTTTTTTTGTTGATTTTTAAATGTCCCACATTTTAATTTTCATTATTCCATAAATAAATAATGAACAATAATTGTGGGCGGCATAAAACCATTCAATATTTGTTTGAATTTAATTTGGCATCCCAAATTTAAATTCATTATACCTCAAGAATATTAGGAAAGTCAATATCTTGATTTCCTAATTTCCATCATAGGAAAGTTTATTTATTTTTTTTTTAAACATTTGGTTTATTAGTTTTGGAAAATTGTGTGAGTAAAGAATATTTCTTTTAAGGGAAACTCTTAATTAATTTTATTTTTAAAGCAAGTGACATTTTTATGGAAAATAGTTTTGGATTGATTTATTATTTTGAAGATAAAATTAATGAAATACATTTAGCAAAAAGTTTTTTATGCATTCCTTTTAAAGAAAATGCCTTTTATAAATATGCTTCTTTACAAAAGTTTTAAAAGAAAAATATGAAGAATTTTTATTTATGCTTCATAAGGAAGGAAATATTAAAGTCAAATCCCGGCATCCCGAGATTTTATTTTTTCCTCAAGAAACTCAAATATCGGCATCCCGAAAATTCGAGATTCCATCGTTGGAAGACTTTTGCTTTGGAGACTATTTAATTAAGGGAAAGAAATTTACAGCAGAATTTTGGATTAAATATCATAACTTAGAGAAATAAAAAGAAACATATAATTGAGAGAATATCTAAAAAGGGATAATATACAAGAAGTAAAATTTTATTAAATTCAATTGCTTTAATGGAAACATATTAAAACTAAATCTTGGCATTCCAAGACGTATACCTCAAGAAACTCAAACATTGGCATTCCAAAAATTTGAGAGTTTATCATTGGAGACCTTTTTTATATCATTTTTTGAACACAAATAACAAAAGAAGCATTTGTTTAAGCAAAAGTATTTACATATTGATTTAATGAAAATATATGGCTAAACTATAAATAATAATTCTAGATTCTATTGTAAAATAAAATTAACAAAGTTGAACATAAACAACATATAACAATTAACTCTAAATGCTTGATTACACCAAAATAAAAAAAAATGATAAAGTTGGAATTGAAACATGCATGCAATTATCAAATGTTCCCTAAAGAAAAATCACATAACTTCTTAAATGTAAAAGAAAGAAATAAAGCAAAGAAACAATAAATAAACTAAACTTTATAAAGCATGAAAAGAAAGAAAATTATCGGAGAAAGAATTGTAAACAAAGGTTAAAAAAATACTTACAAAAAACATGCGTGACTGTTGGATTGGGAATAAGACTTGGAGAAGTGGTGACGTGAAATTTAGAGAGAGGGTGATGGTGAGGGGGTGAAATCGTTGGAGAGGAAAAGAGAAAGCGTTATAGTATGAGAGGGAAGTTAGGTGGGAAAGGGAGGAAAGTGTATCTAGGGTTTGAAGGGAGAGAAATTTGGGAGCCTATTTTTAGCCCAAAAAAAAACGTGTAGAGAGGGTACTCCAAGGCCCCAAAAATCGTGAAAAGCAAGGGTGAGGGGATCCCTATTTATAGCCAATTCTAACCACAACATATTAGGAATGAATCGAATAAAATAATAAAAATCTAATAAAATAAAAAATGAAAAGGGAAATAAATAAATACACAAATTCTACCTCCCAAAATTACAAAATATTATTGCCAATCAAACCTTTAAGGAAACAAAATATTTTGATTAATTAAAACTTGCCAAATAAACCTGATATTTGATTTGACAAATCAATTAATTAAAATAAAATATTTGACCTAATTATTCTCACCAAAATTAATAAATATGATTGGGCTATTTAAAAACTCTAGAACACTTTTTTTTTCTTTTATTTATTATTTTTTTAAAAAGACAAAATCAATTAAAAGAATAAAATTCCGGACAAATTTAGGGGTCTACAGTTTGCCCCCCTTTGTTCATTCTTATAGAATAAAAGGATGGACAAAGGTGTAGACCTTATTTGTTCGAAATTTTATACTTAGCAAAATAAATAGATAACCAATGGTAAAATTTAAGCTTTTTGTTTTTTTTTTTTTTTTTTTTTGGGAAATAAATAGGGGAAAACACTAAATCGAAAGAATTTTGGAACGACCAGGGGTAAACACTAAACCGTAAATGTTTGGAAACAGCCAGGGGTAAACACTAAACTGTTAAATTTTGGGACAGCCAAGGGTAAACGTTAAACTGTTAAATTTTGGGGACGGTCAAGGATAGACAAGCGCCCCATGATGTATTAAAGGAGTTGGAGGCCAGGGCTAAACAAGCACCTCCATGATAAAGGTATCGGGCCAGGGGTAAACAAGCACCCGATGGTGTATTAAAGGAGCTGGAGGCCAGAGGTAAACAAACACCTCCATGATAAAGGTATCGGGCCAGGGGTAAACAAGCACCCGATGATGTATTAAAGGAGCTGGAGGCCAGGGGTAAACAAGCACCTCCATGATAAAGGTATCGGGCCAGGGGTAAACAAGCACCCGATGATGTATTAAAGGAGCTGGAGGTCAGGGGTAAACAAGCACTCGATGATGTATTAAAAGGGCTGGAGGCCAGGGGTAAACAAGCACCTCCATGATAAAGGTATCGAGCCAGGGGTAAACAAGCACTCGATGATGTGTTAAAAGAGCTGGAGGTCAGGGGTAAACAAGCACCTCCATGATAAATGTATCGGGCTAGGGGTAAACAAGCACCCGATGATGTATTAAAAAGGCTGGAGGCCAGGGGTAAACAAGCACCTCCATGATAAATGTATCGGGCCAGGGGTAAACAAGCACCCGATGGTGTATTAAAAGGGCTGGAGGCCAGGGGTAAACAAGCACCTCCATTATAAAGGTATCGAGCCAGGGGTAAACAAGCACTCGATGATGTATTAAAAGGGCTGGAGGCCAGGGGTAAACAAGCACCTCCATGATAAAGGTATCGGGCCAGGGGTAAACAAGCACCCGATGATGTAATAATAGGGCTGGAGGCCAGGGGTAAACAAGCACCTCCATGATAAAGGTATCGAGCCAGGGGTAAACAAGCACTCGATGATGTGTTAAAAGAGCTGGAGGCCAGGGGTAAACAAGCACCTCCATGATAAATGTATCGGGCCAGGGGTAAACAAGCACCCGATGATGTATTAAAAGGGCTGGAGGCCAGGGGTAAACAAGCACCTCCATGATAAAGGTATCGAGCCAGGGGTAAACAAGCACTCGATGATTTGTTGAAAGAGCTGGAGGCCAGGGGTAAACAAGCACCTCCATGATAAATGTATCGGGCCAGGGGTAAACAAGCACCCGATGATGTATTAAAAGGGCTGGAGGCCAGGGGTAAACAAGAACCTCCATGATAAATGTATCGGGCCAGGGGTAAACAAGCACCCGATGATGTATTAAAAGGGCTGGAGGCCAGGGGTAAACAAGCACCTCCATGATAAAGGTATCGAGCCAGGGGTAAACAAGCACTCGATGATTTGTTGAAAGAGCTGGAGGCCAGGGGTAAACAAGCACCTCCATGATAAATGTATCGGGCCAGGGGTAAACAAGCACCCGATGATGTATTAAAAGGGCTGGAGGCCAGGGGTAAACAAGAACCTCCATGATAAATGTATCGGGCCAGGGGTAAACAAGCACCCGATGATGTATTAAAAGGGCTGGAGGCCAGGGGTAAACAAGCACCTCCATTATAAAGGTATCGAGCCAGGGGTAAACAAGCACTCGATGATGTATTAAAAGGGCTGGAGGCCAGGGGTAAACAAGCACCTCCATGATAAAGGTATCGGGTCAAGGGTAAACAAGCACCCGATGATGTATTAAAATGGTGAGAAAACTTCCACGGACAAAATTTTAACCTACAATGGTTATGAATGCATGAGTTTTTTCATAATAAAACACTTTGTGATACGGACTTTCATCCAAAAATTGTCCCAGTGTTTATTAATTAAGTTTAAAGCATAGTTTCAAGAAAAGTAACTTTTTAAAGAAGTTTTCATCTTTTTAAAGACAAGAATCAAATCATGAAAGGGTTCTTTTGATAAATGTCTTCTAATAGACATTCTTATCTGAAATTTGCCCCAGTATTTTGCAAGATTTTTTTGTGCTTTTTTTTTTTTTACAACGCTTTATTCAGAAAGAAGAAAATTTGTGTGTGTATCTGTGCTTTTTTTTTTTTTAAAAAAGAAAAGAAAAAGAAAGGTGGCTAATTTTACTTATTCTCATACTCCTTTATAGACTATCAAGTGATATTAAATCATGAGGAAATAACTTTATCCTTGTCTAAAAATTTCTTTTCTTTTCTTTTCTTTTTGTTGCACTTTTTTTTTTTTTTTTGGTGAATGTCCTCATTTTGATATTGTTGCAACTCTTTTTGTTGTTACAAAGATGCTCTAATGGATAAGCTTGACCATTTACAATAGACATGATGGGCTAAAATTGTCTCATATACTATTTGAATGACTAATAAAGGTAACTTATAGCACAATCTCTATTTGGAAATATCAAGCATATGATGGGAATGACATGATCTCAAAAGATAATAAGTTGAATGAGTGACTTTCAAATTCAAGACCTAAGAAGGACGGGCAAACAAAGACAAATGTGGATGACGAGAACGAGGAACTATCATTTCTCAAAGTAGTATTTGGATGAAAGAAGCATGAGACAAGAAAAAGTTGACAAATGGGGCTTAAGAAGTATAAATGTGGGAAAACGAAGATATAACCGAAAAGGAGATGAAAGTGAAATCATTCCTTAAACAACTCCTCTAAAACTTGATGCTTAGTTTCCCAAGATTTATCTCATAGATTGATCAAATGTGTTGGTAAGCATATGATTGCTGGCTCAAGTTCGATATAACAAACTCCTCAGGCCACTTATAATGTTCTAACTCATATATTTCTTCCAGCAAATGATAATTTTCTTCAAAGAATGAGTCACCTTTGCTTTTGTCAATGTTATCTTTCTTCTTAAGTGGCTTCTTGATAAACTGATTAGGAATGACATGCCCGTGTGATCTGTTTGCAATCACCTAGCTTCGATCCTTATTGAGAAAAACTTCTTTTCATCTAAAACACTTTATTGCCCCAGTTAAGGTCTTGGGGTTGATGAAATGGCTATTGCTACAACTGATCATATGACTTTTTGCGTAGACATCTGTATTCTTCAATTAAGTACTTCAAGTAGTCAATAGTCATGTAAGGGTATCACTTCTTCTTATGTCAATTTGGATAACTCCGAAGAGAACTCCAATGTCTTTTTACTCGCTATTTGAAGAGAAAAGTTTTGCCCGTTGCCAAAATTGAGTAAAAGATGCGTAACATGGTGATTTTGTCACCTGACATTTGTTTCATATTTTGACATTTGCCATAATAGCCTCATATGTTGCGATTGCCCCAGCATCTGCGTCAAGCTTACTTATGCATTTCTCAATAAGAAATGATGCATCAATCATATGCACGTCATTTGAGATATCTTTGCTTCAACATTAAAGAAATATAATGGCCAAACCCAAAAGTATCACCATCGAACTCCCTAGTCCTTGCATTTTTTTTCTTTTTTTTTTCTTTTTTTCTTTTTTTCTCTTTCTTTTTTCTTTTTTTTTTTTTTTTTTTTTTTTTTTTTTGCTTTTTGCTTTTTTTTTCTTTTTTTTGTTGCAAGGACTATTTTCTATCTCACTTGTTTTGAGAATCAATACCTGGATCTGCACATACTTCGAGAGAAAACCACAAAATGAGAATTTCAAAGCTTATCATTATGATCACTGAATTAAGATGCCTTGACCTGAATCTTTGACATATGTGTCTTTCATTTTCGATCTTCAACCTTGTTCTTCAATATAACTTCAATGCTTGAGACATGGAATGTTCATTTGTCAAAGTGTATTTTTCTTTCATTTCCTGCTTCCATTATGTTTTCCCTCTTTTGAAGATTAACCTACTTTGCAGTACTTTTGGTCATACAAAAGCTTCTGGCTTCAAAGATAATCCCAAATCGATCGTGAACATATTATCTGCTTGCATTTGATACTTGAACTTAGCTCTTCAATGAGATTTACTCTAAAGTTACCAACACATAAAGCCTTAGATTTATTGTTTTTAGAAAATGACTCACTTTAATCTAGGGAGGATAAAAAGAAATGATTGACTCCCTTTGATAACTGTTGGATGCAAAATAGAATTGACTCGCTTTGATCAATAGAAGATAAAAAAAAAAAAAAATAGGATTGATTTACCTTAATTAAGTGAAGATGAAAAATTGGATTGAATCACTTTAATCAAGGAAAGATGAAGAATATGATGGACTAAACTCTAATCAAGGAAAGATGAAGAATAGGATCGACTCAAGAGAAGATGAAAAATAGGATTGACCCAACTATGAAATATAAGATCGACTCACTTTAATCAAAGAAAGATGAAAAATGGGATGGAGGATAAGATGACACATTCAAATGAATCGTATGTGGATTTTGATGGTACGACAAAGAAGGGTGTAAGAATAATAGGTCAAATTGCAATTAGCATCACGACTTGAAATAGTGTCAATAAGAGATAAATACTATTTGTTACTTTTACAGTCATCGTATAATATATGAGCATGGGTTTTGCAAAGTTGGTAGATATATGGGTAAGAATAAGGAAAACAACAAATTGGTCCACAACAGTAGCATTACGATATATACCAAGAGAAAAATAAATAATTGTCACATTGTAATGTTATGGTGTAGGCTAATAAGGTTTTTGTTTAACTCAAAGCTCAAGTCTGCATGAGAAGAAAATGCGGTGTTAGGTCTAGCAAGAAAGGTGGGTCAAAGACACTGGGTGCGGGATTGAGTGATGGGGATATGAGTTTAATGATATTATGGAGAAATTGTGGTCAAGTTGGAGATCTTGCAAGCAAAAGAGGTCTTGACCAAAAAGCTTGTATGGTTGATCAATGGCTCATGATGACATTCACAAATTTTCTTCTTTTTTTTCTTTCTTTTTTTTTTTTTTGGCTTTTCTTTCTTTTCTTTTTCAGACAAGGACTCCAATTTTTTCGAACATGGTTTAAACTCTCATGTTTGTCTATAAGGAAAATAAGACTAAGTTAATTGGCCTAAAAAAACTTAGTAAACCTAGAAAAAAAACATGGAAGTCATATTTAAAAAAAAAAAAATGTACAATGATTTTTTTTTTTTAAATTTTTTATAAAAGATTATATTGCAAAATGTTACTTTGATTTTTTTTTTTTTTTTTTTTTTACTGAAGTCTTAAAAGGATGGAAAAAAAAACAAGCAATGAAATGAAAATAGATGAAATGTCCTTTGGCCCCAAATTGTTGTGCAAAAAATGAAACAATAAACTTCAAATTTTATTAAATGAAATAATTGAACGAAATATTAGATCAAATCCAAAATACTCAAAGAAACCGTCATTGCTCTAAGGGAGACAACTAACGTAGGATAATTCCATATCAAAGTTCATAATTCTTCTCCCTTGGACTGCAATTGTGAAATGCCTCTACGAATGTCCAAACTCTTTTAGCCATTACTCTTTCTACAACATTGTCTATGTGTTTCCCCATCTTGAACTAAACTTGTGTTTTCTTGCCGAAAGACCTTTGAAATAACTTTGTAACTTACAAGTGAATCATATCTCCTTGCAACTATTTATGTTCTGTCGGTATCTTTGTTGCATTCTAACCTTTCTGGATATGGTGCTCCAAATTGTCAATGGTCCATTGCAATGTACTATTGCTTTTCTCAAATTCAACCGCCTATTTAACTTGCATTTCAATCATTGCGTTTAGCTCCAAAACGAGTTGTTAAAAAGAAGAAATACAACTTTCCAGACTGGAAAATTGTGCATATTTCTCTTTTAGAACCTTATGCAAGTCTTCATTTCTTTCTTTTGATTTTCTGACTATTTTTTCTGGATGCATGTAGTCTAACTCTTGATTCTCTTTCCCGAGCTTTATTTGATTCTTTAGTAGCTTTCTTATCTTAATAAATCATTTTCTGTTTCTACCCCTTGTCGTTTCAACTGACTCATTTCTTGAAGTAACGTTAACTTTCCTTTCTCTTGGTGGAGTAATAGATTTTCTGCCTTCTTGCCAGTGCTTTCATTTCCGAGCTCCTTTTGAAGTGGTGACATTTGCTTCTTTTTTTTCTGCATGATGTTTGAATAGCTTCGTACCATAATTTATATTCTAGAGTGGAGACATCCATATATTTTTCAATGTTTCTTTTTTTCTATTTTTCCAGGATTCTATCACCTGCAAAATTTTTTGACCTGAATCCTCCTGCTCGTAATCAAAATCAAGATTCCCTACCTCACGTGTCACAGGGATGAATTTTTCTATCCACATTTGGCGTAGAACTAAAAGAAGTGCATAACTAGTACATCCCCACGGGCCCAACAGTAGAACATCTTGAAATTTACCACACTTTTACTGGTTGCAAAGGCATCCACACACAACTTTCCATATTATGTCTTCAGTTTCCAATTTTGTCAAGAATGATATCCACGACTCTCTACTTGGCACATCTGCTTTTTGTTCGACTATTCCCAATTCAACGATAAGGTTGTTTGTAGTGTCTTATGGATTGGAGAATTTTACTTCTGGATTGCCAAACTTAAGTGGACACCTCAAATGACTCATCAACCAGATATTTAATGGAGGAGTGCGACCGATAAATCTACCTTTCCCTCGTATTTTAAAAAAATTTAATGATCATATTGTTTCGTCGTGGGCAACTCTGGAATTCTTCAAGAACGCCTTCTTGAATGCCAAGGACCCAATGTGAAATCTTGGGACACCACCACAAGATTACCCCGCTATTCTCCTTGGACATTTGGACACACGATTGACCCAAACATACATAGTACAAAGAGCTTCAAGCTTAACTCATCCTCCTTATGTTGTTGAACAAGGCTTATGAGGTAATTTAAAGATACTCTTTCACCTTCTCTTTTATTCTTGAGTTAATGTTCCATTTCAACAGCAGTTATATTACCGATAATCCTTGCAAAAGCTCTTCTCCTAGTCAGTCTTTTGTCGAAAAAAATAAGCTTTTTCTTCGAACGTCATTGCCATTCGAAACAACTCTGGTATTCTTCAACAGTGGGTGTCATGACGAGGGAATCGAATATAAAACATTTGTAAGCCGGATCCCAAAAATATAATGCGGCTACCAGGATATTTTTTCATCAATTTGAACGTATAAAAGACTTATCATGTGCTCATATCTTTTCATGAATGATATCCTATGCTCTGGTTTTAATTTCTCCTCAAATCTCATTTAGCTTCCTTGCGCTCAGAATAGTATGACTAAAGATGTTGGTTGTTGGGGGTTGATTTAAAACATATTTCAACGGAGCATTCCCACATTTTGCTTGCATTTGTTCGGACCATTGACGGACAAATTTTTGACTTTCAATTGTGATTATCGGTTTTCTCTTTCCATTGCAACCTCGGTATTTGGTTTGTCTAAAATCGTTCAAAATCTCAAGTAATAAAGTTTGAATGTTTGTTTTTTTTTTTTTTTTTTTGCCTTTTTTTTTTTTTTTTTTTTGCACAACAAATGATGAGCATGTAACTAATATGAGAATGAAGCGAAAAAATAAAAGATCTTTTTAATATAAAAAGAATTAAATATGAGGGAAAATATGAAATGAAAACATGAAGAATGCATTTATAAATGTGTATTATCAAAATATGCTAAATCAAGGATATAAATAAAGATGTTAAGCTAAGTAAATTAAATAACATACACATAATTAAAATAAATCAATGGATTATATCATAACACGTGTGGTAAGGCTCTAATGTCTAACGGAAAAAGGTCCCCAAGCTGTCCTTGATTCCTTTCCTTTTTCAAGAAAATAAATCAGAGGCACCCTTATCAGCATCCTGAATAAGGTCGACTTGAGTGAGGGTTTTCATGTGCCTACACGGGAGTTATAACTCCACGAAGGTCGCCACTACTCATCCTCGATCCTAATCCTAATGGTAAAGCCCGGGTAGGAGGCTTGTGTACGTGTGTGCTTAAAAATATAAAAGAAGAATAAATACAGAAAGCCAATATATATAAAATAACAACACAAGAAAATAAAATGACCCGCTTACAAGAAGTTCCCCAGTGGAGTCGCCAAGCTGTCGCTACGGGTTTGCGACGCGGAGCGACCGACTTTGTTCCCAAGAGGAGGAAAATGGAGTCGCCACCAGTCTTGATTTAGAGGGCGTGACTGGGCACCCAATAATATGCTAAGATGGTCTACAAACAAAAGATTTAAGGTTCGGGGGTCTTTGGTGTATGGGGAAGGTATTAGCACCCCACAACACTCGTTCAAAGAACGAAATTTTATTTGTCTTGTGTTATTTAAGGAAATTGGCTATTATAAATACTAAAGAAGATTTTTTTTGTTGATTTTTAAATGTCCCACATTTTAATTTTCATTATTCCATAAATAAATAATGAACAATAATTGTGGGCGGCATAAAGCCATTCAATATTTGTTTGAATTTAATTTGGCATCCCAAATTTAAATTCATTATACCTCAAGAATATTAGGAAAGTCAATATCTTGATTTCCTAATTTCCGTCATAGGAAAGTTTATTTATTTTTTTTTTAAACATTTGGTTTATTAGTTTTGGAAAATTGTGTGAGTAAAGAATATTTCTTTTAAGGGAAACTCTTAATTAATTTTATTTTTAAAGCAAGTGACATTTTTATGGAAAATAGTTTTGGATTGATTTATTATTTTGAAGATAAAATTAATGAAATACATTTAGCAAAAAGTTTTTTATGCATTCCTTTTAAAGAAAATGCCT
The DNA here is from genome assembly GCA_036850905.1 of Luffa acutangula. Classification (NCBI taxonomy): domain Eukaryota; kingdom Viridiplantae; phylum Streptophyta; class Magnoliopsida; order Cucurbitales; family Cucurbitaceae; genus Luffa; species Luffa acutangula. The sequence continues at coordinate 9,732,799 of CM072090.1, forward strand.
TTTATAAATATGCTTCTTTACAAAAGTTTTAAAAGAAAAATATGAAGAATTTTTATTTATGCTTCATAAGGAAGGAAATATTAAAGTCAAATCCCGGCATCTCGAGATTTTATTTTTTCCTCAAGAAACTCAAATATCGGCATTCCGAAAATTCGAGATTCCATCGTTGGAAGACTTTTGCTTTGGAGACTATTTAATTAAGGGAAAGAAATTTACAGCAGAATTTTGGATTAAATATCATAACTTAGAGAAATAAAAAGAAACATATAATTGAGAGAATATCTAAAAAGGGATAATATACAAGAAGTAAAATTTTATTAAATTCAATTGCTTTAATGGAAACATATTAAAACTAAATCTTGGCATTCCAAGACGTATACCTCAAGAAACTCAAACATTGGCATTCCAAAAATTTGAGAGTTTATCATTGGAGACCTTTTTTATATCATTTTTTGAACACAAATAACAAAAGAAGCATTTGTTTAAGCAAAAGTATTTACATATTGATTTAATGAAAATATATGGCTAAACTATAAATAATAATTCTAGATTCTATTGTAAAATAAAATTAACAAAGTTGAACATAAACAACATTTAACAATTAACTCTAAATGCTTGATTACACCAAAATAAAAAAAAAAAATGATAAAGTTGGAATTGAAACATGCATGCAATTATCAAATGTTCCCTAAAGAAAAATCACATAACTTCTTAAATGTAAAAGAAAGAAATAAAGCAAAGAAACAATAAATAAACTAAACTTTATAAAGCATGAAAAGAAAGAAAATTATCGGAGAAAGAATTGTAAACAAAGGTTAAAAAAATACTTACAAAAAACATGCGTGACTGTTGGATTGGGAATAAGACTTGGAGAAGTGGCGACGTGAAATTTAGAGAGAGGGTGATGGTGAGGGGGTGAAATCGTTGGAGAGGAAAAGAGAAAGCGTTATAGTATGAGAGGGAAGTTAGGTGGGAAAGGGAGGAAAGTGTATCTAGGGTTTGAAGGGAGAGAAATTTGGGAGCCTATTTTTAGCCCAAAAAAAAACGTGTAGAGAGGGTACTCCAAGGCCCCAAAAATCGTGAAAAGCAAGGGTGATGGGATCCCTATTTATAGTCAATTCTAACCACAACATATTAGGAATGAATCGAATAAAATAATAAAAATCTAATAAAATAAAAAATGAAAAAGGAAATAAATAAATACACAAATTCTACCTCCCAAAATTACAAAATATTATTGCCAATCAAACCTTTAAGGAAACAAAATATTTTGATTAATTAAAACTTGCCAAATAAACCTGATATTTGATTTGACAAATCAATTAATTAAAATAAAATATTTGACCTAATTATTCTCACCAAAATTAATAAATATGATTGGGCTATTTAAAAACTCTAGAACACTTTTTTTTTCTTTTATTTATTATTTTTTTAAAAAGACAAAATCAATTAAAAGAATAAAATTCCGGACAAATTTATTGGTCTACAGTAGGTCCATTAGGTCCCCTTGCTAGCTCGAGACTAACCTTTGGAACAATATGATGGATTGAATTAGAATAAAGTTCAAATTCGCTTTAGGGAAATGGTTGGATAGGGTTGACGTTGTTGATACGACGGGTTTTGTATAAACCGAGTTGTGAGAGATTTAATATTTAAAGGTGATTTAAATATCGAACACATGAATAAGGATTCATGGTTGAAAAATAACATTTAAAAAATGTTTGGGATTGATGGAAAAATATTAATTTAATATTAGATATTAAAAATATTAAATTAATTAATTATTATTTAATTAATAATTATTTTAAATTAATTTTGAATTGATTTAAAATTGAAAAATTAAAAATTGAATTTTGAAATTTTCAGATTATTAATATATAATAATTAAAAACTAAAAATGATAATTTTGAATTTGGAAATTCAAAATTAAATTGATTTTTAGGAGGTGGAGTGCATGGTGACTAAACTCATGCACTCCCCTCAAATTAGCCACCAAATTACCCATTTTAGCACGGGTAATTTGGTGTCAATCCCTAGGAAAATTCTTCAGCTATCTTCCCTCTATAAAAGGGAAGAGATTTGCTGAAGGAAATGATCTTCTACCTTAAGGAATTGCTGCCAAAATCATCTCAACACCAAAACCCACCTCCATAGCTTGTTCTTCAAGCATTTCCCTTCAAATTCCATCACTAGAAGATCCCACAATCCGTTTCAAAGGCTTGAGGATAGCAAGAAAGATCAAGTGGTGGTTCGTGACGGATTGAAGAAGAAAAACAACAAAGGGATTCAACCAATTTCACGAACTAAAGAGGTTGGTATTATTGTCTCTGTTTTTCTTCTTTAGAAAAACATGCAAAGATTGATCAAATTGAGCTTATTAAGTGCCAAAGATCCAAAATTGCTTCCGTAATTTAGATATTAACACTTTCCTGTCCAAGACTTGGAGTCAGTACTTAAAGGAACAACATTATTACTAACCCTAAATCGGGTAGTAGTGAATTTCGTCTTGCGAGACCATGTCCCCAGCTATCTATTTAGTTTCATCCCCAAAATGGTAGGCTTATTGAGTCGGCGATGATAGGTCACTCTCAGCCATGCAAATCAAAGGACAATCCTAAATAAATAGGAGTTCATAGTTAGCTCAGGATTAAGATCGAGACACCTAGGTCATCGTATGAGATATTCAGTTTCAGCAGTAAACGACATTATAAAGTGAAAGTGACTTATCTCTTGGTTCGATCTCTATTCAAACTCACTGCATAAGGTGCCTCACTCACATGTTTATACATGAACGATTAGGATCACGTCGTTTGTTTTATAAACAAAGTGAGCCGCACCAATAGTGTCTCCAAGATTAAGGTACCCAACCTTATCCTTATACTATAGACCATTTAGGCTATTTACTTGAACTTGACCCATATTTATGTCATACACAAAATTCAAGAATACATAATATAGTCAGGTGTTCTTAGTTTATTGGATTTGTGGTTATGTTAGACAAAATGAATATATAGAATAAATGGCGCTTTATTAAAGCAAGTCAAGTGTTACATTTACCATCTATGAGTTTTAGGGCATAAAATCCAACATCATGTCCATGTTTCAAGGATATTGTGTTGGGATAGGTATAGTTCTACTAAAGTGTTGTCAACTAGTCTCTAGTTTACTTGTCTTATAAGACTGACTCACACAATACTCTAGTTGGCTCAGGTTGGGGATAGGTAACCACCCTAGATAGAACATTTCATATATCCAGTTATGGCCCTAGGGTTAGAAACCCGAATGATTGTTTTAGTTAGGTCCCTATGATGTGATGACCCAAGAGTCAAGTTTCATGTTATCAGATCTCATGTTATTAGTTTCAGCCCTTAAGTGGGCTACTTCTCGAGTATATTCTTATATACTCACCCATGCTACATGACTTTTCTTTTCAGGTGGTACTTGAGAACATCTGGTGATTGATGAGGGTTGTGTCTTGGCTGGCTATGGGAATGTACTGCGAATTATGATTCTTTCGTTTAAGATTTCAGTTTCATTTGATCTAGGACCAATTGCTATGTTGGAGACTTCATGTTTTTGAACTATAGTCTTCGTTGGAGTTTTCATTCAGATTTTTAAGTAACATTTTTATTCTATGAAATTTGTTTATGTTTTGGGTCAGTTTGAAATAAATAAAAAGTTATTCTTCTTCCATTTTATGTTTTTTTTTTAAAAAAAAAATCCCATGTATTTATGCATGTAGTAGAGACCGCAATATGTTTCTAGTCCTTATTTAGTTGGGTCGTTACAACATTAATTAGTAAGTTTTAATAAAATTTTATTTTAGAATAAAATTTTATACAGAATTTCTTTTTTTTCAATTTATAATCACTATTTAATGAGTCTATCCAAATTCAATTCAATCTTGAAAAATGAATGTAAAGTTTTATTTTTCTCAAAAAAAAAATAAATGTAAAGTTTTATAGTACATCTTCAAATTGAATAATTGCAAGACTTCTAAAGATTGCAAATAATAAATGTGGTCAAGCTCATACAATATTCATTTTGTCCATTTTATTCCGTTCAATATAATAAATATTTCTTGCAATAAACATTTGTTAAGTTTGGAAAGAAAATTTGGACGCAATTTGATAAATATTTGGTTGTTTAAAATTATGCGTGAATTATCACAATTTCTTTATTGGTTTTCATCTTTCCTTTAAAAAGTATTGAGTTTTTAATCAAATCCAAAACAAAAATATGTTTTAAAAAACTATTTTTTTTAGTTTCCAAAACTTGAAAACAGTTGCTAAAAGGTAGATAACCGAAAAAAAAAAAAGAAAAAAAAATCAAAAGTGTAAATAGTGTTTATATAAACTTAATTTTCAAAAACAAAAAGTAGTGTGAATTTAATTATTTTTTAAATTTGAAAAAAGAATTTAGTCAAGTACAGAAGCTTAGGCCAGTCTAGAAATAAGCCCATTTAGCTGCAGTAAAGTTTGGGCCTACATATTCTTTGAGCCCAACCCTATCCAGTAATGGCATTGAATTGGTCCCAACTCTAGTTCATAAACAATGAAATGAAATTAAGTACCAAATACCAAACTTTTGATTTTAATGTGTCCTTTTTTTAAATTAAATTTATTGTGTTGGAGGACTAGAAAAGGAATGGAATATGAAGTCAAGTTGCAAACAACTTTTTTATAGTCTAAAGGAATGAAATGACTTTGGCTTCTATCAACCATTCATAATCCAATATACCAAATATTATATCATAAAGAGATTCCCTTCAAACTTGTTCTCTCTCACTTTTTCCATATTGGGCAAATCATTTTCAAGTCACATGTAGAAAGTTACATTTTCCTTTTTCTTATTATGTAACTTAATTGAAAAGGAATTTAGCATTAAAAAAATGAAGAGAGGGACATTTTGCTATTCTAATGTGGGGAAAAAAAAAAAGACTTTCTTTTTTGACTTTACCTTTTTATTAAATACTAAAACTTTAGTTTGGATGTGATGTTTCAACATTTATAGAAACCAACCAATTTTTTTTTTTTTTTTTTTTTTTTTTTGATACAAAGACTAGGCATAGGCCACCCATAACATAAGATTCAAACCTAAGCAAAACCCATTAGTCTCCCCTAACAGAGCTAGCTGACAAAACACACTCAAACATCCTTTCAAGGCTAGCCACTAGGCTTGTTTGACTGACTCGCAGTCACATCAACATGGTCACAATCATAATCTCATGCCCCTCAAACTGAGTAAAGCCTGACAGAAAGCAAGTAGAGTCCTCCAATCTTCCTCCATCGAGCTTGTATGCCACCTTACGTCGAGTACAAATTCATTGCTACAAGCCACATGAGACTGCAAGCCCCTAAAATGACCTGCACAAATCCTTAAAATGAAGCAGCCTGCACACATAGCTCATCAAAGTAATCAAGAAAGGACATACATAAAACAGTCCCGACCAATTAAGCCTAGCAAATATATATATAGATTATTACTAGTTGAAGCTATGCATCATGATAGTTTATTCAATGACTACATAAGTGGGCCTTTTTTGTGTTACTAATTTAAATAATTCTTAATTCATTATTAATTGAAGTTTAGTTGTATCTTATTAAAATTTTGAATTATTCATTAATTTAAAAAAAAATCATTCACTTATGACTTTTAAACAATTAATTGGAGTTCAATGGCATCTTAATTTTAGTTAATGGTTAATTTGGCTATTGGGAAAACATTAACTTTGGAATAAAATTTATTTTTAAAGAAAAATATAAAATGTCTAAGTACTAGAATTATATTTGCACAAGATTCAAAATTACTTAAATGTCTTCATGTTTCCTATGATTTTAACTTACAATTATTTAAATAGGTTGTTGCCATGTGGAAAAAACAATTAAGACAAATTGACTAGATGAGTGAGAATGAATTCAATTGAAAGGTCCTCTTGAACTACCAAGGAGAGATGAGTTCTGTGATTGGGCACAAGGAAAATGAGGGAAAGATACAAGAAAGAACTCTCTTACAAAAAATCAAGATTCATCTGATACCATAACAAGCTGAGAGAGTAAATAAACTTGCATACTTTATTGATAGAGAGCAAGAGCTATAAATAGCCAAAAGATAAAGGGGAAATATCAGTTGAGTTGAAAGTTGAATAACATACTCATAACAAACATATAACTGTTATATTTAATACAAGGAAATAAAGGGTCCGTTTGGTAACGTTCTTGTTTCTTGTTTCTAATTTTATTAAGAAATCTAAGCATTTAATAACTATGTATGTTTCTTGTTTTTCATTTTTTAGAAACACTCTCAAAATTTGTATAGAACGTTTGGTAAAGTACTATAGTAAACCTACAAGTAGAATATGACGGTAACAAATTTGGGTTAACAAAATTAACAATCAAACCTTGGTTAGATTGAGTTAATCCATATTCCTCATTTTCAAAGCAACCAACCAAACATCTCTTAAAAATTGAAAAAGACGAAAACAAAATAAATATAAGGCCTGTTTGGTAACGTTCTCATTTCTTGTTTCTTGTTTCCAATTTTATTAAGAAACCTTAGCATTTAATAACTATGTATGTTTCTTGTTTCTCATTTTTTAGAAATACTCCCAAAATTTGTATAGAACTTTTGAGAACAACTAAAACTACTTTAGCATTTAATAACTATGTATGTTTCTTGTTTCTCATTTTATAGAAACACTCCCAAAATTTTGTATAGAACTTTTGAGAACAACTAAAACTAGTTCCTCCTTTTTGTTCTTGTTTCCAATTTTTTTTCCAAATATAAATAAGAATGTAGGTTTATTATTATTGAAGGTAAGGGTGTTAGGTTCATGAAATTCTATTTTTATTCATTAAAAATGAAGAAACGGAAACAAGAAACGAGAACGTTACCAAACGGGTCCAAACTCTTCTAAGTCAAGTTTTGACCTCGTCTGAAAATGCTCTAACAATAGGGGTAGGGAAATTCGAACTATAGACCTCTTACTCATTAATACAAATTTTATGTTAGTTGAGCTATACTCAAGTTGACAAATTTTTGTGTTCATTAAATTATAACTCCATCCTTAATGATATATATCGGTGGAAATTTGAACCTTTAATATTGTGATATAATGTCTTACCGAACTGTTTGATGTTTGTTGGGAAAATTCTAGATTTATTTGAAGATAATTTTGGGAGTTGAGAATTTAGTATAGACCATTATGAGGAATTTAGTATGGAAGATAATTTAGTATAAACGATTACCGAGGTGGACCATTATGAGGAATCACGCCTCACTCCAAATTCATAATTTAATTAATTTTTTTTAATAATTAATTATTAATTTTTTAAATTCAAATAAATATAATTTGTTTTCACATTAATATTATATAAATTAGTTTATGCTAGTTCTTTTTTTTTTTTTGAAAAGAATTAGTTTATGCTAGTTCTTTCATTTATAATTCTAGGTTTATCTAACCTTACTTTAAAACAAAAACTTAATTTTGATAATATTCATATTTTCTTGAATAACAACCAATGAGTAAATATCCTATTTGCACAGTATGATATTTTAGTATAAAATTGTATAAATATTATAATAATTAAGAGAGTTTTTCAAAAATATTTCTTTATATTTAATCACTAACAATATTTATTTTAATAGAATATTATACGTTTTCTCATTCATGATTTAATATTTTATTTACTTATGAAATTTATGTACAGCCCAGTCCCTATATATATATATATATTAATTTTAATCTCTTTTTAAATCTTTCCACTAAAATGTTCTTCTCGAAGTAAAGGATTTAATTATTTGTATGTCATAAACAACTTTTTTATTACGTTATAATTGTACAATAAATATCAATATTGTATTCACTTTATAATATTTAAAAATTAATCCAGTTTCAAAAATAATATTTATATATATATATATATATATATATATATATATTAAAAAAATTAATGATATTTTAAATCAACAAAACTTTGGATTACACGTTCTTGGACTATGTTATGGGCCAAATTCGTTACAAATGGATTAGATAGAGATCCAACATTGGACAACAAACCAAAAACATATTGATGAATGGGAAAATGGTTGAAATCATTGTACTAAACTTTATTAAAATGGAAAAGAAAAATCTTTGATTTATGGAGCACCACCATCCTTACAACTTTTGTCTTCTCATTTGAGTATCAATAATTTTAAAGATAAATTTTAGTCTCCTAAATTTGAGACAACGTTGCAAAATTTCAGACGTATGAATGTTAGATAGGACTCTGTTTAATATTCCATTAAACGATACAATATCTTTTCTTTTTTCTGTCCTCAATTTTTTTTCCTTAAAAAAGAATCATTTTCTTCTCGATAGTGTAAAAAGAAAAAGGTTCCCAATGAATTAGGAAATAGTATACTAGGTGGAATGGTACTAAATTGATATTGTAATTCGTTGTGATTCCATTTATAGTGGTCCAACCTATCAATTATTCAATAAATATTTATACTTTTTTCATTGAAAGTAATAATATTATCATAGGGGACCATTTGGTAATGAGCTTTCAACATTAATTAATAAATTAATTACACTAATATCAATATCATTAAGAGCAAGATAGTCACATTAACCAAAGTTTTCTTTTTTGAAAATTATCACGTAGGACGGTACATGGACCACAAAACACACATGCTTTTTGAAATATTTTTATATAATTAATAAGTGCAAAATACAAAAGAAAAAAAATCATTTTATTTTGTAAAAAGAAAAGAGAAAGAATATAATCTTTTTATCTAGTTGTCTAATATTATATCTTGTGTTCGATTCATTCTAAAAAAAGATTTAACTTTAATGGAAATAGAAAATTATGAACTTCTCGTTTCTTGTTTCCGTTTCTTTTTATTATTTTTTTCTTTGAAAAAGTTCTTGTTTCCGTTTCTCCATTTTTAGTAAAAGAAAAATAGAATTTAATGACTCTAACACCTATACATTCAATAATAATAAACCTATATTCTTATTTATGTTTGGAAAAAATTGGAAACAAGAACAAAAAAGGAGAAACTAGTTTTAGTTGTTCTCAAAAGTTCTATACAAAATTTTGGGAGTGTTTCTATAAAATGAGAAACAAGAAACATACATAGTTATTAAATGCTAAGGTAGTTTAGTTGTTCTCAAAAGTTCTATACAAATTTTGGGAGTATTTCTAAAAAATGAGAAACAAGAAACATACATAGTTATTAAATGCTAAGGTTTCTTAACAAAATTGGAAACAAGAAACAAGAAATGAGAACGTTACCAAACGGGCCTTATATTTATTTTGTTTTCGTCTTTTTCAATTTTTAAGAGATATTTGGTTGGTTGCTTTGAAAATGAGAAACATGGATTAACTCAATCTAACCAAGGTTTGATTGTTAATTTTGTTAACCCAAATTTGTTACCGTCATATTCTACTTGTAGGTTTACTATAGTACTTTACCTTTACTCCCTAGGTTTTGTTAGAGTACTTTATCTATAATCCCTAAATTTGTTATGATATATTTTCTGTTTACTTTCTCTTTTGAAATACATTAAATTTTTAATTCAACGTATTACTTAAATAAGAATTAGTTAATGGTAAAATAATAAATTAGAAAATTAAATGAATTTAGTTAAAAATTGAAATAATGATAATAATAAATTCATAATCTGATACGTCTGTTTTGATGAGATAACTCAATTCAAAAAAATATTTGAACTTACCATAAATGTCATATTTTAAAGTAATTATAATGATAAATTTAAAGGACAAATTTCTATATATTTTGCTCACACATTGATGAACCAACTAAATATTTATTCTACAAAATAATTATTTAAAAATAGTTTAGATTAACAATGGTATTAAAAATAAATATTCATTCTAAAAATAACATTACTAATTTATAAGAAAAATATTGTTCTTGTCAAAAAAAAAAAAAATATTGTTATATTTTTTTTAACAGAAATATTGTTATATTTTTTATTACATGTAAATTATCAAAAACAAAATATTACAAATTCCAAACTAGGAACATTAGATAAACCTAGATTTAATATGGTTTATTTCTCTAAATCCACAATTTTGCTCAACTCTTTTTTCGGTAAAAATGTAAAAATCATATTAGCATGATTAATCAAAGATATTATATTTGTTTAATTAATTAATTTAGACCTCGTTTGATAACCATTTGGTTTTTGAAAATAATTGCTTGCTTTCTCTCAATTTTCTAACAATGATTTTCATCCTTGTTAGAGAAACATTTAAATTCTAAGCCAAATTATAAAAAAAAAGTTTTTGAAAAAAAATATATTTTTGGTAAAAATATACTTTTGGTCCCTGAGATTTGAGCTAAGTGACACTTTGGTTTCTCAGTTTTCAAACTCAACAAAAATATCCCAAGGTTTGAGATAAGGAGCAATTTGGTCTCTGCCATCCATTTTTCCGTCTAACGGCAAGCAGACGTGACACTATTATTTTAAATAAAAAAATGAATTTTAAATTTTTTAAATAAAAATATTATTATTTTATTTTATTTTTTAAAACTCTATCTCTTCTCCATTTTTTTTCTCCTCCATTTATTTCTCCTCTTTTATCTTCTTCCTTCCCCCATCACCTTCTTCCTTAGTTCTGGTGGTCGGTCATCGCCGGCTGCAGGCGAACGACGCAAGTATACGAGTAGAGATGTTGCGCAAATGACTCACCGCAAGTATACCACTCTGCCGGTCTTACAATATACATTATATATACGGGTAGAGATGTTGCGCAAATGACTCACCGCAAGTATACGAGTCAAGTTTTAATATAGTGAAAAATCAAGTATCGTCATCTGGATTGGTTTTCTAGTTCACTTAATTACCAAACGTGTATTTGTCCAATTTAATTTTGAGAAAAGATTCGAATGAGATGTGAATTAAGCCAAAATTAAACAAAACGAATAAGGTTTGAAAACTCAGTGGAGAAAAACCTTAAGGAATTAACTTCACCAATTAGATACATGAATTAGTTTATTGATTGATTATAATTAAACATGCAAATATTCGATAAATCAAGAATTTCTAATTATCAACTGTCTCTCCCGAGTACAATTAATACTTTACGGTAAGTTAAGAAATTGATATTCCCATCTAATTTCAATAATAACAAGCACAAACATGAAAGTTCAATTCTTTTAATGATTTCTCAAGCAATCCCAAATCTTCCAATCTTAGAACAACTAGTTCGAGTCGTATTCACTTCAAATTATTAGGGGTGCAAGCTAAACAGCTCAAACAGATTAAACCACTCAAACCGACCGAAACCGCTGACGATTCAATTGCGGTTCGGCTTCGGCCTGAATTTCTTTAAAACCGAAATCTTGCAGTTTGACTTGGGCTTGACAATTTGGTAGCCGATTATACCGAAACCGACCGATTAAAGCTGTAAGCGTAGCCCACTAGCCCTAGCCTCCCACCGTGAAATCACGTCACCAATCAAGCCACGTCCACTGAAGCAAATCACATAAAATCATGTTAGCAGGTTAGTCAGCTTCCTAGAAAATCGTTCAAATTTGGATTTTCCTTTGAAATAGCTAAAAAGTTGAATATCCTTTCCATTATCGATTTGGATTCTTTTATGTTTTTAGTGATAATTTTATTTTCTTTCCTAAACCAAAACCAATTTCACATTTTCAGCTACATTCCTATATTGGCTAATTCTCCTAGCTTCTATAAATCTAGGTTAAAAATTAATGTTCTTTAGTTATACAAAAAGCCAGCAGTTGCTCTTCGCACACTCCCCTAAAATCATCGACTCAGACTCTCAGTTGATTCTTCTCAAGTTCGTGTCGCGCTTCAGTTTACTTCACGCTTCACTTTTGGCTTTAGCAGTTGTAACTTGCAGGGTTCAATATCCATCATTGTGTTTAATTTGAAGGTAAGCTAAAGCCAAGATCCCATGCATACTTACTTGCAAAAGAGATTTTTTTTTATTCTTAAAAAAAAAAAAAGAAGAAAACAACAACAAATACAATTGCAGAAAACTAAGAAAAGGCATACTGCCTATCCAAAGAAGCTAACTTAGGCCCCGTTTGATAACCAATTGATTTTTTGTTTTTGGTTTTTGAAGAGTATGTTTGTTTTCTTCCAATTTCCCTACTATGGTTTTCATCTTTGTCAAGGACACATTTGAATTCCTAGTAAAATTCCAAAAACAAAAACAAATTTTTGGAAACTACTTTTTTTAGTTTTAAAAAATTGGCTTGGTTTTTAAATATTAGAAAAACAAAGAAACTTGTAGGTGGAAGTAGGGTTTATAAGCTTAATTTTCAAAAATCAAAAACCAAAAACCAAATGGCTATCAAACGGAGCCTTAGAAACCCAATTTGGGAAAAGATGCTCCCAGTCTTGTCTTGACTCTTATTTTGTGAATGCAAAGGTGGGTGGAGAATGCCTCCACACCATAAAAGCAAAATTTAGCACTTCCATAGTCACAACAAAAGAGGTTTGTGTGGGAGAAAAAACGAAAAAAAAAAAAATGGAAAACAAAGAGAAAAAACAAAAATAATAAAAATAAAACAGAAAAACGGAGAAGAGGTTGCAAACTTCCTCTGACAGGATCCATGGCCAACTTGAACACCGATCCATCTGCTGAAGTGGTCAACTGGCTAACCGAACCGATCAAACCGTCGGTTTATCGGTTCAGTCGGTGCGGTTTTGATACAATTATCGGGCGACTTGGTTTTTTTAAAAATGTGTTATATTCAATCAGTTCGGTTGCGGTTCAACCCATATACCAAGCCGAGCCGAGCCGATTACACCCCTACAAATTATGATGACTTTTCTAAGAACATGTCGTAGTTGTGAATTAATCCAAGTATAAATTAACCACTACCAAGTAATATCTGAATACTCCAGGGTCAGAATACAGAGAAGGGGAATGAAACAAATAAACACTTTTAACTCACTATACTCAAATGCATGAGGTTGTGGTTGAACATTAAAATAAAGAGATTGATTGTGCAATAAATAAAAGTAAGTAAGAGCAGATGCGATGGGATGAAAACAGAGATTCAAGGGATATCAAGGTGTTCACTACAGCTACCACATGCATTTAGTGAAACCTTCTGCAGCGCATACAAAGAATGAATATCTACTGATGCCTAAGCGAAAAATAAACATGTGATTCCCTCCCGGTATTACACATGCGTTTGACATAGAACTAAGAACATTTATGTTGCTTAATTCATGTGTTAACGCAGTTCCTTATTTACTTGCAAGTGGTTGAATTATCCCTAAGTGTTGGGTTTAATTGTTGGGTTTTATGCCCTAAAATTCGTAGATAGTAAATGTACATTTGACCGAACATTAATAAAAGTGATGTATTATTCAATGTTTGTATTATATCTTGTCTTATCAACCCTAATCCAATAAACTAAACATCCAAGACTAATAGAATGAGGCTTGAACTAGTATGTAGGGACATACGGGGATCAATGTTCAAGTTTTAGCCTAAAGGGTCTGTAGTATAGGGATAAGGCTGGGTACCTTATCTTGATGACACGATGGATATGACCCGCTTTGTATATTGATACAAACTTAATGATCCAACGCTTTCATGTAGTTGACCTGGGAGTGGGGGTATCCTGTGCAATGAGTTTGTACAAAGACCGGACTGCGAAATAGTTAACCACTAACTGTAACACCGTTAGTTAGCTCGGTTCCTATTTCACTACGATGACCTAGGCAACTTGGCCTTAATCCTAAGTGGATTATGGACTCCTGTCCATGAGGCATTGTCCTTTGATTTGTATGGGTGAGAGTGGCCAATTCGCCGACTCAATAAGCCTACCATTTTGGGGACAAAACCAAGTGGGGAGTTGGGAACATAGTCTTACAAGATGAAATTCACTCCTTCCCAACTTTAGGGTAAGTAGAGGTGTGTTCCCTTAAGTGGTGTCTCCGGGTCTTGAACAATGGGCCCTACCCTCTTTATGGCACGAGAGGGACTTCTGTTTGTTGGTTGGACCTCAAACAAGTTGTTCATTAGAGGAGCACTGGTACTTTAGGATCAAGAGGTAGCCTAGGGGTAAAACGGTAATTTGACCTAGCTGGGATACGAACACACGTGAAGGGCTAACTTTCTGTTGATGGTCGATATCCGTGGACACAAAAATATATCTGCAGTGAGAAGAGTGCAGCTGTGGTTCTTTAGTGGAGTGAACCACAGTTAACGAATATTGATTAACTTGGTTAATGAGTTTAGAAAAATTAATCTCATATCGTTGGAGCTTTTGATTTGTAGGTCCATTAGGTCCCACCGGTAGCTCTATAAGGGCGTTGAGGTAAATTTCTAAGGGAGAATTGAATATTCGAAGGGGTTCGAATATTAAATGAAAATGTGAATTATATTTGATTCATATTAAAAACTATAGGTTATAATTAATGAACATTAGATGTACATTAATACTATAGTTTATTCGAGAGAAATATAATTAAATATGTGATGTTTAATTATAAGATTAATTAATTAATGAATTAATTAATTTGTATTGTTCTAATTTAATTTGATTAAATTCGATTTAATTGAATTTTATTAAAAAAATAGGTTATGTGGATTTATTATAAAATGGTCTATATAAATTAAATGTTAATTTAATGAATTAAATTAATTTAATCTTATTATTATAGGGAGTGGAAGTTTTCATCCGTTGAATAACGAATCCCTCACATCTATCTCATTGATTCATTCGTTTTTGGCTCAACCTCAGACTCTCTCACGTGTATTCTTTCTCTCTCTCAGTGTGCTCCTGCGTTTTCTTCGACTAAGAAACACAGAGACAAAAAAAAACCTTAGAAATCTTGCTCCCACTAGCCCTAACGCAAAAATCCTTTAAGAGGATACCGATGCAACTCTTTGGTGGTGTTCACAAGATTTTTCCAGCAAATAAAGGAGTGTTCTTACTGCTGTTTTTGGTGAAGAATCAAGGGAATTTGGTGAAGTTCAGTCAAAATCATCCACGATAGTAAGTTAATTCTATCCTTAGATCATTAGGATCTTCTTATAGATTAGATATAAGGTTTTTAGTTTCAATATTAGCATGTGTTTTATAACCTATACAGTAGTTTAAATGTAGTTTTTCTGTTGTGATTAATTTTACAACGTACTGGTATTTTAATCCGAATTAAATACTGAGAAAAGGTTTTGATCGTTTCTGCTGCGTAAGGGTTTTTATCCCTTCAATTGGTATCAGAGCCATCTCTGTTCTTTAATTTGAGAATTAAAATTTGCGTTGTTTTTAGATGGGATTTGCATAATGTATGCTTAATTTTGCGATAAACTGTTTAGGTTTAATTGGCCTTAGAATTTATGATTTTTGATACGATCAATTGTAAAGGCCCTTGTGTTTTTGGGCATAAAATCATAATTATCGAGTCTGTACAGTTCGGGTCTAGTTTAGGCTTGAAGATCGATGAAAATCGCGGAAGAAATCGACGAAATCCATGGAGTACAGTCGCTGTTTTGCCCAGAAACGAGTTCTAGGCGTAACAACGTCAGGACGCTTGGCCTAAAGCGTCTCGACGCTGTCGCGATTTCACGCTCCAAATGGTTGAAATCTCACCAGCGTCGGGACGCTATTGCCTCAGCGTCTCGACGCTGTCACGATTTCATGCGACGCCAGATTTCCGTAGAGACGTGTGTGGTGCCCTAAAACTACCGGTTCGGTTCAGTCGATTCGGGTGAGCTAGGACCATTTTGGTCTGGTTAAACTCGGTTTGGGTGCAGTTCGAGGTTTTCAAGGCCGGTTCGAAGCGGTTCGGGTCGGTTCAAGGGCTCTAGACCGGATTTGAAGCTGCAGATTTTTGTAATAGGATAGATTTATTGCTTTATTAGTGTAATTTTGCATTAATCTATCCTAGAGGCCAATTAAATCGGTTTATTCGCTGTTTAAATGCTTTGTGGATGTCATTTAAATTTAATCCCACTTTAGGTTATAAAGCATGCTCATGCATTATGTATGTTATAATATGATTATGATGTATGAGATAATGCATGGATTTTCATGATTTATTTATATATATTCGAGTTATATTATAATCATGAAAATGGGATAGCATGATGCATGCAATTACATAGTTTTAATATAAGAGTTATATTTTGTTGGGATTGGTGCCCTAAAACTCGTAGATAATGAATGTTAAACGAATTATATACTTATTCGATAAAGACGTTATCAAGATTAATTCAGTAAAGTTATTACTGAATAAAGTAAATTGCACATTTAATAACCCAAATCCAATAAACTAAGATCCATGGCTATAAGATGAACACTTGAGCTTTATGTAGAGACATAAAAGTGGATCAAGCTCGAGTAAATAGCCAAAACGGTCTATAGTATAGGGATAGGGCTGGGTACCTTATTCTAGGACACTATGAGACACGACCCACTTTATAGATGGTATAGACGATGTGATCCTAAATCGTCCATGTAGAGACATGCGAGTGGAGGCGTCCTATGCAATGAGTTTGCATAAGACCAGGACCGAGAAATAAGCCGCTCTCACTTTATAACACCTTTTACTGGCGAGACTGACTATTTCATGTGATGACCTAGGTAACTCGATCTTAATCCTGAGCTAACTATGAACTCTTGTTTATTCGGGCTTATCCTTAGATCTACATAGGTGAGAGTGGTTCAGTTTCGCCGACTCAATAAACCTCCCATTTCAGGGATAGGAACGGGTAGATAGCTGGGGACATAGTCATGTAAGAAGGAATTTGCTCCTACCCGAATTAGGGATAGTAGAAAGGTTGTTCCCTTAAGTGCTGACTCCGGGGCTTGAACAAAGGGATCCCGCCCTCTCATTGGCCCGAGAGGGACTCGGTTTATTGGTTGGACCATAAACCAATTGTTCATTATAGGATCAGTGGGACTTAAGGAACTAGAAGTACTATAGGGGTAAAACGGTTTTTTGACCTAGCTATAGCTACGAACAACATGTGAAGGATCGACTTACTAATCATGGTTAAATCAAGTGGACGAAAATATATCTATAGTGAGAGGAGTGCAACTATCGGGCTATAGTGGAATGTCCCGATAGTTAACGAATGTTGGCTAAGCTTGGTGAATGAGATTAGCCGGTTAGCCTCGAATCGTTGGAGCCCATGATCTATAGGTCCATTACGTCCCCCTACTAGCTCATATCGGAATAAAGCCTAGAACAAAAAGATAGGAAGCTTTGAATCGTTCAAAATCGGGAAAAAGGGTATTACCGTAAATTGTGTTTGACACAATAATTTAATTATGAATTAAATTAGAAAATGAGAGATGGAGTATTTAAAAGTGTTTTGAATACCATATATATGTATTAGGAATCATATATGATTAATTGCACAAGATTAGTATGATTAATTGGATTAATCATAAGAAGTCATTTTGAAATGTCTCAAAATCAATTACCTAATGTTATATTCAATTTGGAATTGAAATCAACATTAAATTGCTAGCTTGAAATAAGATTTCAAAGGTGTAGTTAGTGGATTAAGTCTGATTCCCACTCTTGCATGAAGACACAAAGTGGAAAACAACTCACCTCATGCAATAGTTGCATGTTTTGTAAAATGGACACTTAGAATCCACTTTGGCTTGCAAGACTACCATGTGTCTTGTGTCTTGAGGCTACTCCTTGCATGGAGAGTATCTTTATAAGGGTTTTGAATCAGATTCAAAAAGATGAGAGTCTTTTTCCTTACTGTTATGCTGCTGGAATTTAGACTCAAGCTCTCTCATCTCTCATACTTCTCCATTGCTTGATCCTTCAAGCATTCCCTTCCCATGTCCTATCTTATATAGACTCCCACAAGTCGTTCTTGGCCCGGAGAATAGTAGGGAAGACTCTAGAGGTTGTCCAAGGAGCATAGGAGAAGAAAACACCACAAGGAGTTCCTCATTAGTGAGCTACAAAGGTTGGTGTTCTCTAAACTCTCTGTTCTGTCTTTTCTAGAACATGCATGCTTTAGGAGTAAAATTGACTGAGTTAAGTGCTTCCTAGGAGTAAAATTGAATGAGTTAAGTGCTTCCGATCTTCAATTGCTTCTGCATGTGTTATATGAACACCTTCATATTTAAAATGAGTTGTTTGCAGCATGCTACTATGATTTACCATTTTTTGCTATAATTAATTGTTAATTTATTAAAAATAGAAATCAAGTGGCATTGAGCATGAAACATCCATAGGTTAATATAAAAGTTACATTAATTTTTCATGCAATGCAAAGTTGTATAGTTTAAATTTGATTAATTTGAATATGATTGTTAATTGATTTAAACTATAGTATGCATGATTATAGGGCTTATCATTAAAGTTTTGAAATAGTTTAAAATTTATGATTAGAAACCGTCAATCTATAATCAAGAATGCATGCAAACATAGGATCTTAGGTTTAAATGAATTAATTTTGATAAGTTAAAATTAATTAGACCTAAGATCATTTTCTGATAGGATTAGAAATTCTTACTTAGTTTTAAAATAGTTTTAATGAACTAAGTAGGACAAACATTGCTGAGATTATAAGGGAACTCTACCAGTGAAGTTCTGTCTAAGGATTGAAGGTATTTAAGTTGACGGTATACGGAACCCTCCTACCTAGGAACTGATCTGGAACACCGGAGTTGAATTAATCACAGGTTAATGTTAGATTAATGTCATTAGGTAAATTAAATTGGTTTAATGCACCTAGACATTAGGTCTTGTTATAATAGTTATAATAGGACTAGACTTAGATAAATAACTTAGCCGAATTTATCTAGGTCTAATCAAACCCTCAAATACCCGATAGGTTACTTTAGTGGGAGGAAAATTACAAGACTTAATTTAAATTGAGTTTTTCTCTTACGTCCCTGTGTAGTTCACACCGTGAGATCCATGCTCGGCTTCGTGTCATTTTAGCGCAGCCTCCCTTCGAAAAGTGTTTGCATGGGTCAATACCAAGGTGAATGGGGAAAGTAACTATAGTAAGTGGGAGCGGGACGCATGTCAACGTATCCTTCGGTCTCCACCCCTAGGTCACAACGTGAGATTCCTATGATCCGCCTGCGTGTTGCCCTGGAGCAACCATCCCTTCGGAGGGCCTGATAATAGGATTCGGAACACCGTGAACTCCTGAATAGGATAGGATCGCTTAGGCTAATTACCAACAGTTGTCTTTCCTGACGGTAGCCTGTTGGTCCGTGCCTCTGAGATCTGAAAGTGGGAGGGTTACACTTACGGGGAGGAGTTAATTGTTAACAAATCCTTGATCGAACAACGGTGGTTAATTTCTAATGGAATATGAGTTATTCTGGGATTAGAAGTTGACTGAGAGGAGTCTCATTTTAGAGGAATAACAACTGATCACCCTTCGGTGGCTGTTCTTCTAAACCTCTAAAGCATCGTTGCGAAACACAATCATAGTTTTATTAGGGTTCTCTGATTGTTTGTTTGCAAAATTGATTGGATGTATGCAATTGTTTGTATTGCTTGTGTGATGGGTTAAGACAAAGATATTTAATACGGTCACTTGTTTGTTTTTCAGCAATGTCTTCCTCTATAATCTCCTTGCTTAAAAACGAACAACTAACAGGCGAGAATTTTCCAACATGGAAATCGAATCTAAATACCATACTCGTGGTAGAGGATCTTAGGTTCGTCTTAACGGAGGAATGTCCTCCTGTTCCCCCTCGCACTACCACTCAGGCAGTAAAGGATGCCCACGAACGCTGGACAAAGGCCAATGAAAAGGTCAAAGTCTATATTTTGGTCAGCTTATCTGAAGTCTTGGCCAAGCGTTACGAGAACGTGGAAACTGCCAGGGAGATTATGAATTCCTTGCAAGAGATGTTTGGACTCCTATCCTATCAGCTCCACCACGATGCCTTGAAGAATGTCTTCAACGCCAAGATGCAAGAGGGTCAGTCTGTCCGGGTACATGTCCTGGACATGATTAACCAGTTCAATATTGCTGAGGCGAATGGCGGGGTAGTCTGCGAGCGTAGTCAGGTTGCGTTCATCCTTCACTCGCTTCCTGCAAGCTATATGCCGTTTAGGACGAACGCGAGCATGAAAAAAATTCATTTCAACCTGACTACCCTCCTTTCGGAGTTACAGATTTATGAGTCCATGCAAAAAAGCAAGGGCAAAAATGTGGTAAAAGAAGAGGCCAATGTGGCCCATTCCAAAAAGAAGTTCCTGAAGGGTTCATCCTCAGGGACTAAATCTCTACCTCAGGCTTCTTCATCAAAGCAAATACAGAAGAGGAAGGGAGACAAGGAGAAGGCTCCTGCGCAAGCTGTGCAAGGTAAGGGCAAGGCCAAGGTCATGGCCGACAATGGCAGATGCTTCCACTGCAATGCAGATGGTCATTGGAAGCGCAACTGTCCCCGTTACCTCGCTGAGAAGAAGAGAGAAAAATGAGGTAAATTCGATTTACTGGTTTTATAGAATTGTCTCGTAGAATATGATGAGTTTGCCTGGATTTTGGATTCGGGAGCCACTAATCATGTTTGCTCTTCTTTTCAGGGAAATGTTTTCCGGCAGCTGGCTGATGGTGAAATGACTCTGAAGGTTGGAACAGGAGAGGTCGTTTCAACTCGTGCAGTGGGAGCTGCAAAATTATTTTTTAGAAATAAGTATTTAATTTTAGAGGACTTGTATTTGGTTCCTAGAATTAAAAGGAATCTTATTTCTGTTTCTGTTTTACTTGAATAAGATTATACTATTTCATTCTTGCTTAATGAAGCTTTAATTTCTCGGAATGAAATTTATATTTATATAGCTAAGCGTGAAAATAATTTATTTGTGTTAAGACCAATCGACACTAAGGCTATTTTAAGTCATGAAATGTTTAAAACAGCCGAAACACAAAACAAAAGGCAAAAGATTTCTCCTCTAAGTAACAATACGTATCTTTGGCACCTTCGTCTTGGTCATATTAACATCGATCGGATCGATCGTTTGGTAAAAAATGGACTTCTGACTGATTTAGAAGATACATCTTTACCACCCTATGAATCGTGTCTCGAGGGTAAAATGACCAAGAGGCCTTTTACTGGAAAATGGTTATAGGGCTAAAGAACCACTTGAACTGATACATTCGGATCTTTGTGGTCCAATGAATGTAAAGGCTCGAGGTGGTTATGAATATTTCATCTCTTTTATAGATGATTATTCTCGATACGGTTACTTATACCTAATGGGCCATAAGTCTGAGGCTCTAGAAAAGTTCAAAGAGTTTAAGTATGAGGTAGAAAACCTGTTAGGTAAAACAATTAAAACACTTCGATGAGATCGAGGTGGAGAGTATTTGGATCAAAGATTCCAGGACTATATGATAGAACATGGAATCCAATCCCAACTCTCAGCAGCTGGTACACCTCAGTAGAATGGTGTATCAGAAAGGAGAAATAAAACCTTGTTAGACATGGTTCGATCTATGATGAGCTATGCTCAATTGCCTAGCTCGTTTTGGGGGTATGCAGTAGAGACTGCATTACATATTCTTAACAACGTTCCCTCAAAAAGTGTTTCCGAAACTCCTTTTGAGTTATGGAGGGGGCGTAACCCTAGTTTGCGTTACTTTCGTATCTGGGGTTGTCCTGCACATGTGTTAGTTACAAATCCTAAGAAATTGGAACCACGTACGAGAATATGTCAATTTGTTGGATACCCAAAAGAAACGAGAGGTGGTCTTTTTTACGACCCTCAAGACAATAAAGTATTTGTATCAACAAATGCAAATTTCTTGGAGGAAGACCACATTCAAGATCATAAACCACGAAGTAAGTTAGTATTAGGAGAAGCTACAAAAGGATCAACAAGGGTTGTTGATGAGCCTGGTCCTTCAACAACAGTTGTTGGAGAATCCAGTTCTTCTCGTCAATCTAGTCCTCCTCACATAGTGGGAGAGCTTCGGCGCAGTGGGAGGGTTGTAATACAACCTAACCGCTACTTGGGTTTAACGGAAACACAAGTAGTCATACCTGATGACGGCGTAGAAGATCCATTGTCTTATCGTCAGGCAATGAATGACGTAGATAAAGACGAGTGGGCCAAAGGCATGGACCTTGAGATGAAGTCTATGTACTTCAATCAAGTTTGGGAACTTGTAGATCCACCTGAAGGGGTCAAACCCATTGGGTGTAAATGGATCTATAAGAGGAAAAAAGATGCTTCTGGGAAAGTACAGACTTTCAAAGCAAGACTTGTAGCAAAGGGTTATACCCAACGAGAAAGGGTGGACTATGAAGAAACCTTTTCTCCAGTTGCTATGCTTAAGTCCATAAGAATTCTCTTATCCATTGCCACATTTTATGACTATGAAATATGGGAAATGGATGTCAAGACAACTTTTTTGAATGGCAATCTTGACGAGAGTATTTTTATGTCTCAGCCCGAAGGGTTCATAACCCAAGGTCAGGAGCAGAAGGTTTGTAAGCTGAATCGATCAATTTATGGGTTGAAATAGGCCTCCAGATCTTGGAATATTAGATTTGATACTTTGATCAAATCTTTTGGCTTTGACCAGAATGTTGATGAGCCTTGTGTATACAAGAAAATCAACAAGAATAAAGTAGCTTTCCTCATACTTTATGTTGACGACATTCTACTCATTGGGAATGATGTAGGGTATCTGTCTAACTTAAAAGAATGGCTAGCAGCTCAATTCCAAATGAAAGATTTGGGTGAGGCCCAGTATGTTCTTGGCATCCAAATTATTCGGGATAGAAAGAACAAAACGCTAGCTCTGTCTCAAGCAACGTATATCGACAAGATGTTGGCCCAATATTCGATGCAGAACTCCAAGAAGGGCTTATTGCCTTTCAGGCATGGAGTTCACCTGTCTAAGGAACAGTCTCCTAAAACACCTTAAGAGGTTGAAGATATGAGACGAATTCCCTACGCCTTTACACTAGGTAGCTTAATGTATGCCATGCTCTGCACGAGGCCTGACATCTGTTATGTTGTAGGGATTGTCAGCAGATATCAGTCAAATCCAGGGTTAGACCACTGGACCGCCGTTAAAGGAATCCTCAAGTATCTTAGGTGAATGAGGGACTACATGCTGGTGTTTGGGGCTAAGGAGTTAGTTCTCACTGGATACACCGACTCTGACTTTCAGTCTGACAAGGATTCTAGGAAATCCACGTCAGGGTCAGTTCTCACCCTTAACGGGGGAGCTGTAGTTTGGAGAAGTATAAAGCAAGGATGCACAGCAGACTCCACGATGGAGGCTGAGTATGTAGCTGCTTGTGAAACAGCTAAGGAAGCTGTTTGGCTAAGGAAGTTCTTGACAGATTTGGACGTTGTTCAAAATATGAACTTGACCATTACCTTATACTGTGACAATAGTGGGGCTGTAGCCAATTCAAAGGAACCTCACAGCCACAAACGAGGTAAACGCATAGAGAGGAAGTATCATCTGATTCGAGAGATTGTGCAAAGAGGAGATGGGGTCGTGACCAAGATCGCTTCAGAGCATAACATTGCTGATCCATTTACGAAGGCCCTCTTGGCTAAGGTGTTCGAGGGTCATCTAGAAAGTCTAGGTCTGCGAGATATGTATATAGCGTAATCTAGGGAAAGTGGGAGATGTGTAATGGGTGTAAGGATGCCCTAGTTTATTGTATTTTGTATATTTACTTTTCATGTAATGTACAACATACATGTACCATTTCCAGCTTTGGATTATATTGTATATACTTTCCCTTTAACTTGAGTTTTAGTTCAAGTGGGAGTTTGTTGGGTTTTATGCCCTAAAACTCGTAGATAGTAAATGTACATTTGACCGAACATTAATAAAAGTGATGTATTATTCAATGTTTGTATTATATCTTGTCTTATCAACCCTAATCCAATAAAATAAACATCCAAGGCTAATAGAATGAGGCTTGAACTAGTATGTAGGGACGTACGAGGATCAATGTTCAAGTTTTAGCCTAAAGGGTCTATAGTATAGGGATAAGGCTGGGTACCTTATCCTGGTGACACTATGGATACGACCCGCTTTGTACATTGATACAAACGTAATGATCCAACGCGTTCATGTAGTTGACATGTGAGTGGGGGTATCCTGTGCAATGAGTTTGCACAAAGATCGGACCGCGAAATAGTTAACCACTAACTCTAACACCGTTAGTTAGCTCGGTCCCTATTTCACTAGGATGAGCTAGGCAACTTGGCCTTAATCTTGAGTGGATTATGGACTCCTGTCCATGAGGCATTGTCCTTTGATTTGTACGAGCCAATTCACCGACTCAATAAACCTACCATTTTTGGGACAAAACCAAGTGGGGAGCTGGGAACATAGTCTTATAAGATGGAATTCACTCCTTCCAAACTTTAGGGTAAGTAGAGGTTTATTCCCTTAAGTGGTGTCTCCGGGTCTTGAATAATGAGCCCTACCCTCTTTATGGCATGAGAGGGACTTCTGTTTGTTGGTTGGACCTCAAACAGGTTGTTCATTAGAGGAGCACTGGTACTTAAGGATCAAGAGGTAGCCCAGGGGTAAAACGGTAATTTTACCTAGCTGGGATACAGACACACATGAAGGGCTAACTTGATGTTGACGGTCGATATCCGTGGACACATAAATATATATGCAGTTAGAAGAGTGTAGCTGTGGTTCTTTAGTGGAGTGAACCACAGTTAACGAACATTGATTAACTTGGTTAATGAGTTTAGCAAATTAATCTCATATCGTTGGAGCTTCTAATCTGTAGGTCCATTAGGTCCCACCGGTAGCTTTATAAGGGCGTTGAGGTAAATTTCTAAGGGAGAATTGAATATTCGAAGGGGTTCGAATATTAAATGAAAATGTGAATTTGATTCATATTAAAAACTATAGGTTATAATTAATGCACATTAGATGTACATTAATACTATAGTTTATTCGAGATAAATATAATTAAATATGTGATGTTTAATTATATGATTAATTAATTAATGAATTAATGAATTTGTAGTGTTGTAATTTAATTTGATTAAACTCGATTTAATTGAATTTTATTAAAACAATAGGTTATGTGGATTTATTATAAAAGGGTTTATATAAATTAAATGTTAATTTAATGAATTAAATTAATTTAATCTTATTATTAAATTAATTTAATTTAATTCTTCCATCAGTTAAAATAACTGATGGAATGATTCATCCACTAACTTAGGGCATATGCGTGAGAGGGAGTAATTATAGGGAGTGGAGGTTTTCATCCGTTGAATAACCACTCCCTCACATCTATCTCATTGATTCATTCGTTTTTGGCTCAACCTCAGACTCTCTCACGCGTATTCTTTCTTCCTCTCAGTGTGCTTCTGCGTTTTCTTCGATTAAGAAACACAGAGACAAAATTCTCACTTAAAAAACCTTTGAAATCTTGTTCCAACTAGCCCTAACGCAAAAATCCTTTAAGAGGATACCAGTGCAACTCTTTGGTGGTGTTCACAAGATTTTTCCAGCAAGTAAAGGAGTGTTCTTACTGCTATTTTGTGTGAAGAATGAAGGGAATTTGGTGAAGTTCAGTCAAAATCATCCACAGTAGTAAGTTAATTTTATCCTTAGATCATTAGGATCTTCTTATAGATTAGATCTAAGGTTTTTAGTTTCAATATTAGCATGTGTTTTATAACCTATGCAGTAGATTAAATGTAGTTTTTCTGCTGTGATTAATTTTACAATGTATTGGTATTTTAATCCGAATTAAATACTGAGAAAAGGTTCTGATCGTTTCCGCTGCGCAAGGGTTTTTATCCCTTCATTAATGTCCTATAAACTCGTAGTTTGTAAATCATTAAACATATTCTATTTCCAATAAAGACGTTATTGAGGTTATTCAGTAAATGATGTTATTGAATAAGTAAGTTGTGAATATTTAACCTAAATCCAATAAACTAAGATCCTTGGCTATAACATGAATACTCGAACTATATGTAGAGACATATCATAGGATCAAGTTCAAGTTTATAGTCAAAATAGTCTATAGTATAAGGACAGGGTTGGGTGCCTTATCCTGGGGACACTATGGACGCGACCCACTTTGTATTAAGTACAAACGATGAGATCCTAAATCGTTCATGTGGAGACATGCGAGTGGGGGCGTCCTATGCAATGAGTTTGCATAAGACTAGACCGCGAAATAAGTCAGTTTCTCTTTATAACGTCGTTTACTGTAGAAACTGACTATTTCACAAGATGACCTAGGTAACTCGATCTTAATCCTGAGCTAACTATGAACTCTTGTTTATACGAGATTATCCTTTGATCTGTATGGGTGAGAGTGGCCAGTCTTGGCCGACTCAATAAGCCTACCCTTTTGGGGAGAAGATCAGATAGATAACTTGTAACACCCGAGTTAGGAGGGGTACATGAATGAACTGAGGGCACATCCGAATGAGAGGGATCCTAAGGACATTGATAGCGAGCATAGCTAGCTATCTTTACTTATTTAATTTAGCTAGTCTTTTATGATTTTTGGGCCATTTTATTGTGCTTTATTGTTTATTTTGTAGGAAATGGTTGATTGGAGCTATAATGCAATATCAGAGTTAATCGGGTGCTCGGGGTGTGAAAAGATGCAAAGGAATGAAAAGAGTAAAAGTGGAGAAGAGTCAAATCTCGGTCAACAGCAGATATCAGATTAGGCGCGTAAAGCTTACAGCGTCGAGACGCTATGATAGGAAGCGTCCCGACGCTTCCGTTTTTCCTTATTCAGAACGCGCGTATAAGAGGCAGCGTCGCGACGCTGTCTTGACAGCGTCTCGACGCTAAGACGAAAAATCAGAATAAAAGCTTATTTTCGGCTAGGTTTTTTGGGAGTTCGATTTGGGACCTTGGACAGCGGTAAAGAGGACAGAACAGAGCCTTTGGAGGCTGAAACAAAGGGGGAGACTTGGAAATCAACCCATTGTTCGTGGGGATCGTGACGGGGACGTCGGGACTCGGCCTACATTGAGTTTTCTTTTCCCTTTTCTTCCTTTAGTTAGATTTATGGCTTTCCCATGTTTAGTTGAGCTTGTATTTACATTAATGAGTAGCTAAACTTGTAGCTTAGGGATTGATGTAGTTGATTAAGTTTATGGATTGATTTATGGTTTAAGTTGTGCAATGTTATTGTGTTTGTAATCTTGATTTAATGCTTTCAATTAATTGGCCATTAGTTGGATGATTTAAGTTTCGAATCTAGCTCGGGAGAGGGGATTTGATCTAGACTTACTCAAGATTGCATGAATAAAGTTTACTTTCTAATTCTTGACGGTTTTAGATTAACTTTAGAATTGGTTAAAAGATCTCATTGCCTTGCTTATTAATAAACTTAGATAGGGATATCAAGTTGGTTAATTTGCATGAGAATCAATTATACTCGGGAGAGGTAGTTGTGATTAAAGGGTCTTTAGCTCATAATTTCATTGTGCATAATAACTTATTCCTTAAAATCAATCCTAAACGAAATCGGCGAAATCAATTCCCTAAGTAGTTTTCCCAATTGAATTTCCATTCTTTTTATTTGCTTTGATTCGGTTTTATTATCATTCTTTCATCACTTTTTGATCCCTAAATAAAATTGGGCAAGATAATTCACAATACTTGATTTGCTTAAAAATCCAATCCAGAGGACGACACTCGTTTACACGAAAACACTATATTATTACTTGACCCGTACACTTGCGGTAAACAAATTGCACATCAAGTTTTTGGCGCCGTTGCCGGGGATTGGCACATTTAGCTAAATTGATATTGTGAAAAAATTGTTTGATCTTAATTTAGGGTGTATTTTTATTTTTTTTAGTTGATTGCAATTTTTTCCTTATTTGTTTTTCTTTCCATATTTGATTTCTAGGTTAGTTTTTCTTTTAGTTGTGTAATCTTTTCCTTATTTGTTCTTGTTTTTTATTTTTTTAGATTAGTTTTCTTATTTGCATTTTGCCATATTTATTTATTTTTTTTTTGCATTCCATATTAGTTTATTTTCTTTCCTTTTCTAGATTATATTTTCCATATTTAAATTGAGTCTTTGTCATGTGTTCTTGTTAGGTTATTGTTTGATTGAAAGCCTAATTATCATTGTTGCTTTAATTGATTTGAATGGCTTTTTATTCAACACCATATTCTAATTTTTCATCTTCAAGTTATACCCCTATAAATGAAAATTCTTCCTTGGAAAGCATAGTTCAAAATTATATTGAGGAGTCTAGAGCGAGAAGTCTAAAAATTGATGAAATCATAAGAGGACTTCAAGCTCCACAGGAAGTTAGTGAGGTGGGATCCACTTCCATAAGTTGTCTAGTGAGTCATGTGGTCGATGATTCATTGGCACTCATTCATGAGCGTAGTTCTTTCGATCTTGATGAGGATGAGCAGTTAGGGGTGAGTTGCATGAATAATGGGGACGAATTGGAGAGTTGGAGCACCTTTCAAGAACATGGTTGTGAGGAAAAAAAAGAAAATAAGCTTGTAGTGTTAGAGGAAGTTCAGGAGGTAGAGTTTGAGGTTGAAAAACCTTCGTCTGTTTTATCTTCTCCATCCTTTGTAGATTTTGATTGTTCTTTTTTCTATTCTCACGAGTCAGTTTTAGAGTCAAAGTCTCTTTATTTTGATATTTCTCCTTTTATGCTTCTTTTATTCAAAAATACCAAAAATAATTCTGTTTCAGGGGCCCATGAGAAACTAGTAAGTTTACTAGCGATCGTTGGGTATATTGATTCAAGGAAGAAGGGCCCAAAGAAATACGAGAATTTTTATGTGCCTTGACAGACTGGACAAACACGTCGAGCTAATGACGTTAAACAAGCGCTTTTGGGAGGCAACCCAAGTAAGTTTAGTGTGTTTTCTTTTTGTTTTTTTTTTATTTATTGTTTGTTTTTGTTTTGTAGGTCTTTTTTTCTTTCTCTCTTTTGTTTTCAAGCTTTCAAGAGTCCAAGCATTCAGTCAAGAAGTCATCATCATTCCAGGGCAGTATTGTTCACTCATTTCATTCGTTTATTGTTCTCATGCTTGTTTATGCTTTATTTTCATTATACATTGAGGACAATGCATATTTTAAGTTTGGGGGTGGATTAGCATGTTTGTGGAGCCCTTGAGCATCTGAGTTCGGGCTATAGTGTTGAGCTTTCTTTGAATTATGCATATGGTTGTTTTCTGGATGTTACTTTTGCATGATTATGATATCCTAGGATAGACTTTCTTGTCAATTTTCAAGCTTGTGATGAGATGTAAGCATAAGTGCCCAAAAAGGGAGACTTTTTAAAATTTTTCTAGGAGATGGCTTGCATGGGTAGAGTATTTGTCTTGGCTGGATTTGGATTTGAATGCTTAGGAGCGAATTATTAGGTTCATATGCTTGTTGTCACCTCGATAGGTGTAGGGTAGAGCTAAAAAAGTTAATGTTTGGCAAATTAGTATGTTTGATCTTGCTTAGGAGGAAAGAAAAGAATATATGCTATTTATGCTCATAAAGAAAAATCATTCTTGTAGTTACTGTTGAAGAGAAAAATTATTATGCCATGGCCTGTGCACAGTTTGCAATGTTTAATAAAGTTTAGGCAAAAAGAGCTACCCCTGTTGTGATCAGTTAGGCCAACCAGAGAAAACTCAGGTTAAGGGTCCCTGCAATGGGTGTGTGAAAGCTAGTGCCACATTTACATGCTTAATTCAATTGTTAATTAAAAGGACCTAAGTATGGAGATAAACAAACTAATTTGTTGCATTAACTCATTAGTGAAACCTTAGTGCCAGTGTAGAGGGAAGATGAGTTGAGAGTTTAATAAACCAATCCCGGGCTAGTAGAGTCTGATCTTGTTGAGTTAGATCTCGCTTGTGCAAGTTAATTTTGGAAAAATTTTAATTTGTCTCCCTCATTGGTCCTTGTGTGCATATCTCTTTCTTGCTTGGTTATTGACTTGTGAGCCTTGAGGATTGAGTTATGATTGTTGCATCCATTCTTCCATTGTATGTCTGATTTAGAGTTTGCTCGAGGACTAGCAAAAGCTTAAGTTTGGGGGTATTTGATAGCGAGCATAGCTAGCTATCTTTACTTATTTAATTTAGCTAGTCTTTTATGATTTTTGGGCCATTTTATTGTGCTTTATTGTTTATTTTGTAGGAAATGGTTGATTGGAGCTATAATGCAATATCAGAGTTAATCGGGTGCTCGGGGCGTGAAAAGATGCAAAGGAATGAAAAGAGTAAAAGTGGAGAAGAGTCAAATATCGGTCAACAGCAGGCTAGCGTCGAGACGCTAGCTCTTGAGCGTCTCGACGCTCACATTCCATATCAGATTAGGCGCGTAAAGCTTACAGCGTCGAGACACTATGATAGGAAGCGTCCCGACGCTTCCGTTTTTCCTTATTCAGAACGCGCGTATAAGAGGCAGCGTCGCGACGCTGTCTTGGCAGCGTCTCGACGCTAAGACGAAAAATCAGAATAAAAGCTTATTTTCGGCTAGGTTTTTGGGGAGTTCGATTTGGGACCTTGGACAGCGGTAAAGAGGACAGAGCAGAGCCTTTGGAGGCTGAAACAAAGGGGGAGACTTGGAAATCAACCCATTGTTCGTGGGGATCGTGACGGGGACGTCGGGACTCGGCCTACATTGAGTTTTCTTTTCCCTTTTCTTCCTTTAGTTAGATTTATGGCTTTCCCATGTTTAGTTGAGCTTGTATTTACATTAATGAGTAGCTAAACTTGTAGCTTAGGGATTGATGTAGTTGATTAAGTTTATGGATTGATTTATGGTTTAAGTTGTGCAATGTTATTGTGTTTGTAATCTTGATTTAATGCTTTCAATTAATTGGCCATTAGTTGGATGATTTAAGTTTCGAATCTAGCTCGGGAGAGGGGATTTGATCTAGACTTACTCAAGATTGCATGAATAAAGTTTACTTTCTAATTCTTGACGGTTTTAGATTAACTTTAGAATTGGTTAAAAGATCTCATTGCCTTGCTTATTAATAAACTTAGACAGGGATATCAAGTTGGTTAATTTGCATGAGAATCAATTATACTCGGGAGAGGTAGTTGTGATTAAAGGGTCTTTGGCTCATAATTTCACTGTGCATAATAACTTATTCCTTAAAATCAATCCTAAACGAAATCGGCGAAATCAATTCCCTAAGTAGTTTTCCCAATTGAATTTCCATTCTTTTTATTTGCTTTGATTCGGTTTTATTATCATTCTTTCATCACTTTTTGATCCCTAAATAAAATTGGGCAAGATAATTCACAATACTTGATTTGCTTAAAAATCCAATCCAGAGGACGACACTCGTTTACACGAAAACACTATATTATTACTTGACCCGTACACTTGCGGTAAGCAAATTGCACATCAAGTTTTTGGCGCCGTTACTGGGGATTGGCACATTTAGCTAAATTGATATTGTGAAAAAATTGTTTGATCTTACTTTAGGGTGTATTTTTATTTTTTTTAGTTGATTGCAATTTTTTCCTTATTTGTTTTTCTTTCCATATTTGATTTCTAGGTTAGTTTTTCTTTTAGTTGTGTAATCTTTTCCTTATTTGTTATTGTTTTTCCTTTTTTTAGATTAGTTTTATTATTTGCATTTTGCCATATATTTTTTTTTTTTTGCATTCCATATTAGTTTATTTTCTTTCCTTTTCTAGATTATATTTTCCATATTTAAATTGAGTCTTTGTCATGTGTTCTTGTTAGGTTATTGTTTGATTGAAAGCCTAATTATCATTGTTGCTTTAATTGATTTGAATGGCTTTTTATTCAACACCATATTCTAATTTTTCATCTTCAAGTTATACCCCTATAAATGAAAATTCTTCCTTGGAAAGCATAGTTCAAAATTATATTGAGAAGTCTAGAGCGAGAAGTCTAAAAATTGATGAAATCATAAGAGGACTTCAAGCTCCACAGGAAGTTAGTGAGGTGGGATCCACTTCCATAAGTTGTCTAGTGAGTCATGTGGTCGATGATTCATTGGCACTCATTCATGAGCGTAGTTCTTTCGATCTTGATGAGGATGAGCAGTTAGGGGTGAGTTGCATGAATAATGGGGACGAATTGGAGAGTTGGAGCACCTTTCAAGAACATGGTTGTGAGGAAAAAAAAGAAAATAAGCTTGTAGTGTTAGAGGAAGTTCAGGAGGTAGAGTTTGAGGTTGAAAAACCTTTGTCTGTTTTATCTTCTCCATCCTTTGTAGATTTTGATTGTTCTTTTTTCTATTCTCACGAGTCAGTTTTAGAGTCAGAGTCTCTTTATTTTGATATTTCTCCTTTTATGCTTCTTTTATTCAAAAATACAAAAAATAATTCTGTTTCAGGGGCCCATGAGAAACTAGTAAGTTTACTAGCGATCGTTGGGTATATTGATTCGAGGAAGAAGGGCCCAAAGAAATACGAGAATTTTTATGTGCCTTGACAGACTGGACAAACACGTCGAGCTAATGACGTTAAACAAGCGCTTTTGGGAGGCAACCCAAGTAAGTTTAGTGTGTTTTCTTTTTGTTTTTTTTTTTATTTATTGTTTGTTTTTGTTTTGTAGGTCTTGTTTTCTTTCTCTCCTTTGCTTTCAAGCTTTCAAGAGTCCAAGCATTCAGTCAAGAAGTCATCATCATTCCAGGGCAGTATTGTTCACTCCTTTCATTCGTTTATTGTTCTCATGCTTGTTTATGCTTTATTTTCGTTATACATTGAGGACAATGCATATTTTAAGTTTGGGGGTGGATTAGCATGTTTGTGGAGCCCTTGAGCATCTGAGTTCGGGCTATAGTGTTGAGCTTTCTTTGAATTATGCATATGGTTGTTTTCTGGATGTTACTTTTGCATGATTATGATATCCTAGGATAGACTTTCTTGTCAATTTTCAAGCTTGTGATGAGATGTAAGCATAAGTGCCCAAAAAGGGAGACTTTTTAAAATTTTTCTAGGAGATGGCTTGCATGAGTAGAGTATTTGTCTTGGCTGGATTTGGATTTGAATGCTTAGGAGCGAATTATTAGGTTCATATGCTTGTTGTCACGACGCTTCCGTTTTTCCTTATTCAGAACGCGCGTATAAGAGGCAGCGTCGCGCGCCGCTAAGACGAAAAATCAGAATAAAAGCTTATTTTCGGCTAGGTTTTTTGGGGAGTTCGATTTGGGACCTTGGACAGTGGTAAAGAGGACAGAACAGAGCCTTTGGAGGCTGAAACAAAGGGGGAGACTTGGAAATCAACCCATTGTTCGTGGGGATCGTGACGGGGACGTCGGGACTCGGCCTACATTGAGTTTTCTTTTCCCTTTTCTTCCTTTAGTTAGATTTATGGCTTTCCCATGTTTAGTTGAGCTTGTATTTACATTAATGAGTAGCTAAACTTGTAGCTTAGGGATTGATGTAGTTGATTAAGTTTATGGATTGATTTATGGTTTAAGTTGTGCAATGTTATTGTGTTTGTAATCTTGATTTAATGCTTTCAATTAATTGGCCATTAGTTGGATGATTTAAGTTTCGAATCTAGCTCGGGAGAGGGGATTTGATCTAGACTTACTCAAGATTGCATGAATAAAGTTTACTTTCTAATTCGTGACGGTTTTAGATTAACTTTAGAATTGGTTAAAAGATCTCATTGCCTTGCTTATTAATAAACTTAGATAGGGATATCAAGTTGGTTAATTTGCATGAGAATCAATTATACTCGGGAGAGGTAGTTGTGATTAAAGGGTCTTTGGCTCATAATTTCATTGTGCATAATAACTTATTCCTTAAAATCAATCCTAAACGAAATCGGCGAAATCAATTCCCTAAGTAGTTTTCCCAATTGAATTTCCATTCTTTTTATTTGCTTTGATTCAGTTTTATTATCATTCTTTCATCACTTTTTGATCCCTAAATAAAATTGGGCAAGATAATTCACAATACTTGATTTGCTTAAAAATCCAATCCAGAGGACGACACTCGTTTACACGAAAACACTATATTATTACTTGACCCGTACACTTGCGGTTAGCAAATTGCACATCAGACATGAAAGTATAGTTAAGATAAGCTTAAAAGAATTGTTAGATACTACCTATACCAACAAGGTGCACCTTCCTTTTCGGTGGCTCAATCATAGGAACTTTGAAGTTAAGCGTGCTTAGCTTGGAGAAGTTCTATGTTGGGTGACCTCCTGGGAATTTTTCTAGGAAGCATGTGAGTGAGGACAAAACATGCTAAAAGGACCCTGTGTTGGTTTGTGGGGACAGTCTTCAATCTTAGAAGCAGTTTCAGACGAGTATGGTAACGTGGCCAGGTCGCAGGGGAATGTCGGGGCCTTAGGTGGCGAATCCGAATTCCGAATCCTGGGCCTGGGGCGTTACATAGCTGGGGGACATAGTCTCGCAAGACGGAATTCACTCCTACCTATTTCAGAGATAATAGAGAGGTTGTTCCCTTAAGTACTAACTCCAGGACTTGAACAAGGGGCCACACCCTCTTGGTTGACCGAGAGGGACTTAGGTTTGATGTTTGGACCACAAACCGATTGTTCATTAGAGGATTAGTGGAACTTAAGGAACAAGAAGTACTATAGGGGTAAAACAGACATTTGACCCAGCTATAGCTACGAACCACCTGTGAAGGATCGACTTACTGAACATAGTTATATCAAGTGGACAAAAATATATCTATGGTGAGGGGAGTGCAACTACTGGGCTATAGTGGAGTGTCTCGGTAGTTAACGATTGTTGGTTAGCTTGGTTAATGAGATTAGTCGGTTAGCCTCAAATCGTTGGAGTCCATGATCTATAGGTCCATTAGGTCCCCCTACTAGGCTCATATCGAAATAAAGCCTAGAACAATAAGATAAGAAACTTTGAATCGTTTAAAATCGGAAAAAAGGGTATTATTGTCAATTGTGTTTGACACAATAATTTAATTATGAATTAAATTATTAAATGAGAGATAAAGTATTTAAAAGTGTTTTAAATACTATATACATGAATAAGGATTCATATATAATGGATTGCACAAGGTTGGTATGCTTAATTGGATTTAATCATATGATATTAATTGGAAAAGGTTTCAAATTAATTACCTATTATTAACTTCAATTTGGAATTGAAATTAAAATTAAATTCCAAGCTAGAAATTAGATTTTGGATCAAGGATAGTGGATTTAGTTGGATTCCCACTTATGCATGGTGATTCAAAGTGGAAAACAACACATCCATGCACTAGTTGCATGTAATGTTACACGAACACCTAGAATCCACAATTGCTTGCATATCCAACATGTGTCTTGCATCTCAAGGCTTCTTCTTGCATGGATTAACTCTATAAGTAGAGGATGAATCAGATTGAAGAAGAGAAAGCCATTTCCATACTGTTATGCTACTGGATTTTGGTCTCAAACTCACTCATCTCCATATATCTCTCTAGAGCTTGAACCTTCAAGCATTCCCTTCCCATTCCCTATCTCTATAGACTCCCACAAGTCGTTCTAGGCCCAAAGAATAGTAGGGAAGATACTAAGGGTTGTCCTAAGTAGATTGGAGAAGAAAAGAATCCACGGAGGTCCACCTATTGAGCTGTAAAAGGTTGGTACTTCTAAACTCTCTGTTTCTGGGTTTTAGAACAAGCATGCTTTAGGAGTAAAATTGATGTAGTTAAGTGCTTTCAATCCTCAATTGCTTCCGCATGTGTTATATGAACACCTTCACTAAGACAACCTAAACACATTCATGAATTATCCTCTGCGATTGAACTATTACTAGCGCAACCCGACTACATGTAATGCATTATCTTGCTCTACTTAGATATTTCCACTTGTGTTATCCTCTCGAGATTTATCATGCCGCTACCTCTACCGGCTGGCCAGACGGATATTAGTAATGGAAAAATTAGTGCAACTAAACAGAAAGCATCAATATCATTCATTCAAATATAACACACACAAAAGTGTTCACCACTGCATGCATGGGTGCCTAGGCTAAGCCTTGATAAAAGAAAATTAGCTCATGCTACAAGGGAAATACATAACGCATATAAATGATACAACATAAAAGATGATTGCTTGCGCTAGAACTAGACGGATCTCTCTCTTTGATCTCTTCTCCCCTCACACCCCCTCCTTTTGAACAAATGGTTGGTATTTTTAGGCTCAAGAAGGTTTTCTTCACCAAACAACTTGTTTGCGTGCTCCACTATTCTTTACGCCAGCTCACTACATTGCCACTTGTCAGCGTCTGCTTCGGAGAACTTGCACTTGTACTTCTTCATGTGATACCTCCAGAGCCTGCGGGAGAAGAAAACTTGGGCAAGATAACCATCTACAGTATATGCGTTAGATAGGAAAATTAGTTGCAATATCTCGCCGCATCAAGGAACTACAAAATTAAAGCACAACTATCGCAATTCTCTGATTTTGTGCGCTAGAATGGCACACCTCATATCTTTTAATTTAAATTTGGATGAGAAATAACTTTCTTTTTGAAAGTTATCAAATCCCCAAACTTAAATTAGTTCTTGTCCCCAAGCAATGCCTTCAAACCACTCTTCAAGAATAACTTAGCTCTAATGCATAGACTACAACACCCTAAATTTCCTAGATTTCCTTCAACTAAACTTTTTCTAAAGAATCTAGCCTTTGCTTTGGGATCCTTATAGACTTAAGAATTTATTCTTGCGCTCAACTCACTAGGCTCTTACCGCTCAGACAGGTTTGCTAAACTAGATCTTATCTGGCGCATTCATCACTTTTTTTTATGCAGAAAGCATCTAGATCGACATCAAAATGCATGCTTTTGTTTTGGCTTGCCCACATTTGCGATTAAAGGCATCCAACTATGGGCATTGCATTTCTTTTATTGCTCTAAACACTCATAATATACTCATACGCTCATAACATACTAAAGTGGACTCATTATGGTTTTGGCATCAAATTAGTGTTTAATTTGTGGATTAATGTTGTAATTGCCTACATGTTTATGGGCATATATGTGTTGGTTTGTGTCTGTGTAAATTTGGGAGTCAATAGAGGTTAAACTAGGTTGTAATCGAAGAAAGAAGACAAGTTGTTTCTGCTGGCCGAGAACAAAGCATTGCTCAAGACGTGTCAGCATCTCGACGCTGTTCATCAGCGTCTCTACACTGATGAACATCTTCAAACTCGCACCAAGATTCAAAGGGTGAACTGGACCGGTTCAGCGCCGGTTCGATCCGGTTCATCTCTTCACAGATTGGTTTAAACCCATTTCAACTTCTTTTGATCTGGTTCAAGCAATTCCAAGATGGTTCGGGTCGGTTCGAATGGTTCGGGAGCGACTCTGATTTTCAAACTGACATAGATTCACGAAAATCTATGTCAGGATCAGTGTTTACTCTAAATGGAGGAGCATTAGTATGGCGAAACATTAAACAAGGATGCATTGCTGATAAGGGTAAAAAATATACCTATTTTACCGTTATATTTAGCTCATTGTCTTGTCAAAATTGCATGTTTTGGATCAAAAATACTATTCCCGAGCTCAAAAAGTGTTAACGTTGATAAGTTAGAGTGTTGAGAGTCATGTATGTTAAATTGTGCATATTTGTGCTTAAAAGAACTAGTTTTGGTAAGAATTTGACTTAATTTTGGTGTTTTGCAGAAAACAGAGGAATTTGAAAATTCCCAGAAATGCGACCTCATTTCTGGGAAGGCAAAAATGAAATGCGATCGCATTTCTGGGTAGAGGCAGACAGTGACGGATTGGAATTCCGTAATTCCGTAAAGCGGAAGCGTGATTAGGACCGATTTGTAATTAATTTTGTTTAATCTAAAATACCAATACATTGGAGATAATATTAGAACTATTCTAAATATATATTAAGGTTAAGCATACAAAAATATTAGATCTAAATCTAATTAATAAAGTAGCAAATTACTTACTCTCGTTGACGACTCAAATTAAATTCACCAACTGCTTGTGAATTAATCACGAACTAGTGCGAACACCACAACTATGACTACACTGGTATGACTCTGAGACTTCTATAGGCAGGAGACTGGTGGGAGTCTAGAGGAAGCCTTGAGGGGAATTCTCTGAGAGTAGGAGAATGAATGAGATGCCTTTCACCCCACCCCAAGGGTCCTATATATAGTAAAGGCCAAGACCTTTTTCCTAATAGGAAAAGGAAAACATTTTCCTGATAGGAAAAAGTCTCTAATTTTAATAAATAAATAATTAATTCCATAATTAATTAATTTCCCAATTAAATATAATATGTTTAATCTTAGGGATTTTATTAAAATTAAAATTAATATGAATCCAATTCATATTAAATTTATTTGAACTCTTTCAAATATTTTCTTTCCTAATAGGAAAAGGTCTCTAATTTTAATAAAGAATTAATTAATTTCATAATTAATTAATTACCCAATTAAATATCATATATTTAATCTTAGGGATTTTATTAAAATTAATATGAATCCAATTCATATTAAATTTATTTGAACTCTTTCAAATATTTTCTCTCAAGAATTAATTTTTGAAATTAATTCAAAAATTATATTATAAAGTTTCATAAACTTTATATTATAATGCATCAATAAGCATTATACGATTCCCTAAATAAATTGAACACTTTCAATTTATAATTTATACTTAATTGCCTCAAGTCTCTTTACGAGCTACTAGTGGGACCTAATGGACCTACAGATCAGAAGCTCCAACGATACGAGACGAATTGGCCAAAATCATTAACTAAGTTAGTCAACATTCGTTAACTTGTGGGTCACTCCTTTCCACTAAAGGCCCACAACTGCACTCTTCTTATTGTAGAATATTTCTGTGTCCAAGGATATTGACCAATGCAGTAAGTCAATCATTCATGCGTGTTCGTAACACCAGCTGGGTGAAATTACCGTTTTACCTCTGGGTTACCTCTGGTTCCTTAAGTACCATTGATTCCTCTAATGAACAAGTTGTTTAGGGTCCAACCACTAAACAGGAGTTCCTCTCGGGGCATGAGAGGACGACGCGCCTTTGTTCAAGCCCCTGAATCAGCCCTTAAGGGAACACACATCTACTTACCCCAATAGGGGAATGAGTGAATTCCATCTTGTACTGTTATGTTCCCAGCCCCTGAAATGGTAGGATTATTGAGTCGGCGAACTAGCCACTCTCACCCATACAAATCTAAGGACAATCCCTCCTGTAAGGGGTTCATAACAGACTCAGGATTGAGATTGAGTTACCTAGGTCATCCTATTGAAATAGAAACTCAAACTAGTTAACGGTGTTACATCTAGTGGTTACTATTTCACGGTCCGGTCTTATGCAAACTCATTGCATAGGATACCCCACCGGCATGTGTCTCCTACATGGATGCTTTGGATCATTGCATCTTTATCGAATACAAGGTGGACCGTATCACATACTGTCACCAGGATAAGGTACCCAGCCTTATCTCTATACTATAGTCCTTTTAGGTTGTTACTTGGACACTGATCCCCGTATGTCCTCACATACTAGTCCAAGTTTCATTTAAACAACCTTAGATCTTAGTTTATTGGATTTAGGGTTTATTAATGCAAACTCAATTATTCAATAACCAAATTATTGAATTACTCAAATAACACTTTATTGAGATCGATTAATTTGTTTCATTTACTATCTACGAGTTTTAGGGCATAAAACCTAACAACTCTTACTTGAACTAAAACTCTAGTGGGCAATGTACATCAACAATCAAAATTGAATGAATAATCATTGAAGTAGGAATAGTAGTTTGTATTAATATTGTATAATACATGAAAAATACAAATACAGATAAATACAATAAACTAGGGCATTCACAATACCCATTACACTTCTCCCACTTGCCCTTGATTATTTTATGTACATATCTCGCAGACCTAGACCCTCTAGATGACCCTCGAACACTTTAGCCGTGAGAGCCTTCGTAAATGGATCAACAATATTGTGCTCAGAGGCTACCTTTGTGACGATCACGTCCCCTCGTTGAACGATCTCTCTGATGAGATGATATTTGCGCTCTATGTGCTTGCCTCTTTTATGACTGCGAGGTTCTTTAGAATTTGCCACTGCACCACTATTATCACAGTAAAGTGTGATTGACAAGTTTAAATTTGGAACAACTTCCAAATCCATCAAGAACTTCCGTAGCCATACAGCCTCCTTAGCTGCTTCACAAGCAGCGACATATTCGGCCTCCATGGTGGAGTCTGCAATGCATCCTTGCTTGATGCTACGCCAGACTACAGCTCCCCCGTTGAGGGTAAATACTGACCCTGATGTGAATTTCCTAGAATCCTTGTCAGTATGAAAGTTAGAGTCTGTGTATCTTGTAAGGATCAAATCCTTAGAGCCATACTCAAGTTGATAGTTCCTCGTTCTCCGAAGATACTTGAGGATGTTTTTAACTGCAGTCTAGTGGTCTAACCCTGGATTGGACTGGTACCTGCTGACTATCCCAACTGCATAGTAAATGTCAGGCCTAGTACACAACATGGCATACATAAGACTGCCCACAGCTGAAGCATAAGGGATCCGTCTCATATCCTCAATTTCTTGAGGTGTCTTAGGACACTGTTCCTTAGACAAATGAACTTCATGTCTGAAGGGTAGTAAACCTCTCTTCGAATTCTACATCATATATCTAGACAACATCTTGTCTATATATGATGCTTGAGACAGGGCTAACGTTCTATTCTTACGATTCCTGATAGTTTGAATCCCTAGAACATACTGAGCTTCACCCAAATTTTTCATTTGGAACTCAGTCGATAGACATTTTTTAATGTCAGCTAGATATTCTACATCATTCCCAATGAGAAGAATATCATCTACATACAACACCAGAAAAGCTACTGAACTGTTGATAATTCTTTTGTAAACACAAGGCTCATCAACGTTCTGGTCAAAGCCATAAGATTTGGCAGTAGTGTCAAACTTTATTTCCAAGATCTAGAAGCTTGCTTCAACCCATAAATGGATCGTCTAAGCTTGCAAACTTTTTGCTCCTGACCTTGAGCAACGAACCCCTCTGGTTGAGACATAAAGATGTTCTCATCAAGATTGCCATTCAGAAAGGCAGTCTTGACGTCCATTTGCCAAATCCCATAATCATAAAAGGTGGCAATGGACAAGAGAATTCTTATCGACTTTAACATGGCAACTGGGGAGAAGGTTTCCTCATAGTCCACCCCTTCCTTTTGGGTATAACCCTTTGCCACAAGTCGAGCTTTGAAAGTCTGTACTTTCCAAGCTGCGTCTCGTTTTCTCTTGTAGATCCATTTGCACCCTATGGGTTTAACCCGTTCAGGTAGGTCTACAAGATCCCAGACTTGATTGAAGTACATAGACTCCATCTCTAGGTCCATAGTTTTGACCCATTGGTCATGGTCCACATCATTCATTGCCTGTCTAAAGGTCAATGGATCCTGAACCCCATCATCAGGTATGACAGTTGGAGTTTCTGCTAAACCCAAATAGCGTTCAGGTTGAATAACAACCCTCCCACTACGTCGAGGCATTCTTAACTCTTGAGAAGGATGAGCTTGACCAGATGTACTAGGCTCATCAACAACTCTTGTTGAAGGTCCAGCCTCTGAACTGGACTCATCAACAACTCTTGTTGAAGGTCCAGCCTCATCAACAACTCTTGTTGATTCATTTGTAGCTTTACCAGAAAGTTCACTTAACACAATTTTACTGCGTGGTATGTGTTCTTTAACGTGGTCTTCTTCCAAGAAAGTAGCATTTGTTGATACAAACGCTTTATTTTCTTTTAGATCAAAGAAGTATCCACCTCTTGTTCTTTTGGGTAGCCTACGAATAGGCATAATTTTGAACCTGAATCCAATTTCTTTGGGTTTGCTACTAACACATGTCCAGGGTAACCCCAAATTCTGAAATGACGTAAACTAGCTTTACGCCCTTTCCAGAGCTCAAATGGTGTTTCAGAAACACTCTTTGAGGGAACAACATTCAAAATATAAACTGCAGTCTCTACTGCATAACCCCAAAAAGAACTAGGCAACTGAGCATAGCTCATCATAGATCGAACCATGTCTAACAAGGTTCTGTTTCTTCTTTCAGATACACCATTCTACTGAGGTGTACCTGGTGCTGAGAGTTGGGACGAGATTCCATGTTCTATCAAATAGTTTTGGAATTTTAAGTCCAAATACTCTCCACCTCGATCAGATCGAAGTGTTTTAATGGTCTTACCTAACAAGTTCTCAACTTCAGTCCTGTACTCCTTGAACTTTTCAAGGGCTACAGACTTATGACTCATTAGGTATAAATAACCATACCTCGAATAATCATCTATAAAAGAGATGAAATATTCATACCCTCCTCGAGCTCTTACATTCATTGGACCACAGAGATCCGTATGTACGAGTTCTAAGGGCTCCTTGGCACGATAACCTTTTCCAGTAAAAGGTCGTTTGGTCATCTTACCTTCGAGACATGACTCACATGGAGGTAAAGTACCATCTTCTAACTGGCTTAGAAGTCCTTTCTTAACCAATCTCCC
The DNA here is from genome assembly GCA_036850905.1 of Luffa acutangula. Taxonomy (NCBI): domain Eukaryota; kingdom Viridiplantae; phylum Streptophyta; class Magnoliopsida; order Cucurbitales; family Cucurbitaceae; genus Luffa; species Luffa acutangula. Next base: position 9,775,275 of record CM072090.1, read on the forward strand.
AATCCTATTGAGATTGATGTGGCCAAGTCTCAAGTGCCAAAGATAGGTACTTTGAGAAACTTTTTGCCGTTTTGGTTGAGTTTCAGCTGTTTTAAACATTTCATTGTTCAAAATAGCCCTAGACTCTATTGGTCTTAAGACATATAAATTGTTCTCCAGCAGAACATATATCAGCACCCCTTTTAGTAATGAAAGCTTCATTCACAGAAAAGGACACTGAATACCCTAGCAAACAAGAAATAGAAATCAATTTTTTTTTTATTTTGGGAACTATATATACGTTATCTAATAACATATAGCTTTCCCTGGAGAAGAACATTTTAATATCTCCCACTGCTTTAGCTAAAATGAGCTCCCTAGTCCCAACTCCGAGAGTCATTTCCCCAGCATCTAACTGTTGCCAGTAGCTCATTCCCTCAAAGGAAGAGCATACGTGATGAGTGACACCTGAATCAAGGATCCAGGCGGTATCATCATTTTCCACTATACACGTTTCAATGATCAATAAATCAAATTTATTTTCATTGAGATGTGCTAAGCAGTCTATGTTATATTCATCATGAACAATTTCGGATAAATTAGACATATGGGCTTGAGGACCATCCTCAGTTAAGACCAATTCCACGCAATTAATGTTTAAGCTCATTTTCTTATTTGTATTAGAAATACCAGTTTGGTAGTTGGCGTTATTCGAGGCATACAAAGAACGTTTCATTGCTGAGAACAAACAAATTAACTTAATAAGTATTGTTGCATTAACCCATTATACAAAATAATATTATTATTTTAATCCAATCAATTTAGCAAAAGTAATGATCGACCCATAGAATAAACATTCATTTTGCAACGATACTTCAGAGGTTTAGAACAACAGCTACTGTAGGGTAGTTGCTACTCCTCCTCTGAATTGAGACAATCTCAGCCAATCCCTATTCCCAGATTAACTCATATTCCAATAGTTCTTAGCTACCGTTTTTTCGGTCAGGAAATTATTAACACCTTAACAATTTCCCGTAAGTGTGACCCTCCATTTTTCAGAATTCAGAGGTTGGTCCCAACAATGCTACCGTAGGGAAAGTCAAAGTTGGAAATGGAATAAGAAATCCTATCCATTTCTGGAGTTTGCGTTGTTCCGACTCCCATGATCAAGCCCTTCGTAGGGGGATCGCTCCCAGGGCGACTCGCAGGCAGATCATGGGGATCTCACGGTGCAACCCAATGGAGGAGACCGTAGGATACGTTGACACGTGTCCTGCTCCCACTTACTATAAAATACTCCCTCATTCACCTTGATATTGATCCATGCAAACACCATCCGTAGGGGGTCACTCCTAGGGTGACTCGAGGCCAAGCATGAACCTCACGTTGTAAACTTTTGAGGATGTGAGAGCAAAACTTGATTTATGAAAATCTTGTTTTGATATATTTCCTCACACTAAGTATTTTTTATAATTATAGGGTCTATTACTTAGGTAAATTCCGACTAAGTGAATCTATCTAAGTCTATGCCTGTATATAACTTTTATATAAATAGGTCTTTTCTCTAATGTCTAGGTGGATTAAACACATTTAATTACCTAGAGACATTGCATGCTAATATAACTATGGTTAATTCAACTCAAGTTCCGGCTCAGTTCCCAGGTAGAAAGTGTTCCGTAAACCGTCACCTTAAATACCTCCAGCCTTAGACAGAATTTTACCGGTAGAGTTTCCTTATAACCAATAGTTATGCTAAATCTTTACTCTAAAGATCTAGGTTAATTAAACTCTTTTAATTGACCTAGTGACATTGCATGCTAACATAACTATGGTTAATTCAACTCAAGTTCCGAGTCAGTTCCTAGGTAGCAGGTGTTCCGTAAACCATCATCTTAAGTACCTCCAGCCTTAGACAAAACTTCATCGGGAGAGTTCCCTTATAACCATAGTAATGTAAACTCTTTACTCTAAAGATCTAGGTGAATTAAACTCTTTTAATAAACCTAGTGTCATTGCATGCTAACATTTAACTATGATTAATTCTACTCCGGTATTCCAGGTTAGTTCCTAGGTAGGAGGTGTTCCGTAAACCGTCATCTTAAATACCCCCAGCCTTAGACAGAACTTAACCGGTGGAGTTCCCTTATAATCATAGGAATGTTTTTCCTACTTAGTCAATTAAAACTATTTTTAATTCTAAGTAAGAAAATAATTCTAATCCCATTAGAATTATAATGAGCTTAGGTCTAATTAATTTTAAACATTTTAAAATTAATTCATTTTAACTTAAGGTCCTATGTTTGCATGCAACTCTTTGTTATAGGTTGACAGTTTCTAATCAATTTTATAACTTATTATAAAATTTTAATGATTAGCCCTATAGCATGCTTTTATGGTGTTGGAAAAATAACAATCATATTCTAATTATTAAACACCATATTATTATGACACCGATAAGGATAATATAACGATTATATTAATCTAAAGTGGTGTCCTGCTTCATTCAATTTCAATTTCATTTAATTAATATCGATTATATTAATTAAACATCCATGAAATTAAATTACATGAAATTTGACATTAATATAATATAACTCTTATATTAATCTAATTAATGTCATGTTCAATGTTATTCCATTTTCATTTAATTAATATAACATTTTATATTAAATCATACATGAAAACAAGCATTGATTTATATTTATTATTTTCATTCATAATATAACTAATTATATTAATTCTCATGAAAATAATCCTCAGCATGCATGCTACATTAATTAAATATAACCATTATATTTAGCTAAATTAATGTCATGTATCATGATTCACCAATTTCATATATTTAATATAACAATTATACTAAATAACTCAAGAAATTAAATTCATGCATAATTACCATACATTATAACAATTATAACATAATTATGCATGAAAACATGCTTAACCTATGACGGGAATTTAAGCTATATGACATCCATAAAGCAAATAAATAGCAATTGAACCGGTTAATTTTGGCCCATAGGATAAAATAAAGCATAAATTACAATAATTATAGCTATATTCTATCCTTAAAGTCTTTCTGCAGCTCAAAATACTGGTCTAGACCGTCGGAACCGACCCGAACCACTTCGAACCAGCTACGAAAACCACGAACCGAGCAAAATTCCAGCTGAACCCAACCAAGTTGGTCCAACCCAGCCAGACCGCGTGAACCGGACCGCCCAACAGCCTTGAACCGTCCTGTTTTGAATTTCTAACGCGTGCTATAATCGTGACAACGTCACAATTTCTCTGATTTTTATCTCATAAAAACCTATTCTAGATCCGGACTTGCATAGGACTCGATTTTACATAAAATACCCGAAACACCAGACCCTTACATGATCAAATCACATAAGAACAGTAAAATCTATGGCCATAAAATTAACCTAAACAGTTCAATGCAAACCATACATACATTATGCATTAATAAATCCCACCAATACCCAATGAATATTTTAGAGCAACAAAATTAGATCTACGATCGGCTCTGATACCAATTGAAGGATTGGATTTCTGTAATTCCGTAAAGTGGAAGCGTGATTGGGACCGATTCGTAATTAATTTTGTTTAATCTAAAATACCAATACATTGGCAATAATATTAGAACTATTCTAAATATATATTAAGTCTAAGCACACAAAAATATTATATCTAAATCTAATTTATAAAGAAACAAATTACTTACTCTCGTTGACGACTCAGATTAAATTCACCAACTGCTTGTGAATTAATCACGAACTAGTGCGAACACCACCACTATGACTACACTGGTATGACTCTGAGACTTCTAGAGGCAGGAGACTGGTGGGAGTCTAGAGGAAGCCTTGAGGGGAATTCTCTGAGAGTAAGAGAATGAATGAGATGTCTTTCACCTCATCCCAGGGGTCCTATATATAGTAAAGGCCAAGACTTTTTTTCTAATAAGAAAAGGAAGACTTTTTTCCTAATAGGAAAAGGAAGACCTTTTCCTGATAGGAAAAAGTCTCTAATTTTAATAAATAAATAATTAATTCCATAATTAATTAATTTCTCAATTAAATATCATACATTTAATCTTAGGGATTTTAGATTCATATTAATTTTATTTGAACTCTTTCAAATATTTTCTTTCCTAATAGGAAAAGGTCTCTAATTTTAATTAATAAATAATTAATTAATTATCCAATTAAATATCATATATTTAATATTAGGGATTTTATTAAAATTAATATGAATCCAATTCATATTAAATTTATTTGAACTCTTTCAAATATTTTCTCTCAAGAATTAATTTTTGAAATTAATTCAAAAATTATATTATAAAGTTTCATAAACTTTATATTATAATGCATCAATATACATTGTACGATTCCCCAAATAAATTGAACACTTTCAATTTATAATTTATACTTAATTGCCTCAAGTCTCTTTACGAGCTACCAGTGGGACCTAATGGACCTACAGATCAGAAGCTCCAACGAGACGAGACTAATTGGCCAAAATCATTAACCAAGTTAGTCAACATTCGTTAACTGTGGGTCACTCCACTAAAGGCCCACAGCTGCACTCTTCTCACTGTAGAATATTTCTGTGTCCACGGATATTGACCAATGCCGTAAGTCAATCCTTCATGTGTGTTCGTAACACCAGCTGGGTCAAATTACCGTTTTACCTCTTGGTTACCTCTGGTTCCTTAAGTACCATTGATTCCTCTAATGAACAAGTTGTTTAGGGTCCAACCACTAAACAGGAGTTCCTCTAGGGCCATGAGAGGACGGCGCACCTTTGTTCAAGCCCCGGAATCAGCCCTTAAGGGAACACACATCTACTTACCCCAATAGGGGAAGGAGTGAATTCCATCTTGTACTGTTATGTTCCCAGCCCCTGAAATGGTAGGATTATTGAGTCGACGAACTAGCCACTCTCACCCATACAAATCTAAGGACAATCCCTCCTGAAAGGGGTTCATAACAGACTCAGGATTGAGATTGAGTTACCTAGGTCATCCTATTGAAATAGAAACTTAAACTAGTTAACGACGTTACATTTAGTGGTTACTATTTCGCGGTTCGTTCTTATGTAAACTCATTGCATAGGATACCCCCACCCGCATGTCTCCTACATGGATGCTTTGGATCATTGCATCTGTATCGAATACAAGGTGGGTCGTATCACATAGTGTCACCAGGATAAGGTACCCAACCTTATCCCTATACTGTAGACCTTTTAGGTTGGTACTTGGACACTGATAGCTCTTTGAAATAAGAGCTATTGGATTTCTCTTAGGCTTAAAAACTCTACTGTTTGGTGTGTTTGAGCTTTGGTTTGTGCATGAAAATGAGTATTCTTTGATGAACATTTTTACATATCAGTAGGCCAAGCTTGAGTTGAATTTGGTGCAGATTTCTTATGTTTTAAACTGATTTTTCTGGTGTATGGTCACTCAGGTTGTGCTACAGCAACTGATTGCACAACAGAAGGTAAAAAGTCTGGAAAATAAATGACTGCACGTGCTGAACCCGTGGGATCTCTCATTAATTTAGCTGGCAGCCATGTGGAGCTGATTTGTATCATCTTAGTCAATTAAGGAAGGTCCATGTGGAGAATGTTGTCCAATCAGCCCTGAAATCAATGAAGATGGATGATATAAATAGTTCTTTGGCCCAAAATGAGAGAAGATTCAGCTGGAGAAGTTGACCTAGAAGTTGCTGCTAATGGTGAAGAGGAAAAGACAAAGAGGCCGCTGTTTTGGAGGATTTCCAGCTTGGGAAAGCTGGAATCTCCCTTGGAAGCTTCTTCTCTTCATTCCTCTTCTTTTATTCTTCTTTCTCCTAGTGTTAGTTGGTATTTAAGGTTGTAATCATGACTGATATGGTAGTTTGCTGCTGTATTTTCATTATTTTCACCTTGAACATGAGCTAAATCCTCTTAGGTGAGGATTAGGGTGCTTAAGCTTGAACTTGTTGTTTGTTTTTGTGGAACTCTATATATTGCAACTTAAAGTAAAGTGCTATTCATGATTTAAGCTGGAATTTTGTTTGGCCAACCATTTTCTAGCAATGTTATTAAGTGTTTGGGAAAACAATTGATAACCGACTACTTTGCTTTACCTTAGCCTTTCTAGGTCATGAAAATGAGTGGGTATTTAGGGATAAATAACCACCTAAGGCACTAAATCAGTTGAGCTAAAAAGAAGGGGTTAAATGGGAGTTTAATCACCTAAACATTAGGAGAATTGGAAAGTTCCAGCTTAGATAAGAGTTGAGCGCACAAGAACTTCTTGAAGATGCCGCTCATATGCAAGAACTTCTGATGGACCAACCCGGAGCCGATCCTCCTATTAACGCACAAAATCGTGGAATGGATCAGAATGGTGGGAGAATACCTCCAGCACCTCCAGTTCCACCGGTGCCACAAAATGAAAATTCAATCTATATTGTAGAAGACTGCAATAGAGCAATAAGGGATTATGCCTTACCAGTTTTCCAAACTCTGAATCTAAGAATTCTTGAGCCACCGATAGAAGCTCCACATTTTGAGTTGAAATATGTGATGCTTCAAATGCTCAACACCATGGGCCAATTTTCAGGACTTCCGAGTGAAGATCCACATAATCATATCAAGAAATTTTTAAGAATTTGTAGTTCTTTTAAAGTAATAGGAGTACCAGAAGACAAATTGAAGCTAAAAGGTTTTCATTTTTCATTACAGGGAGATGCTGAATCTTGGTTGGATTCATTCCCACCAAACTCCATCACGTCTTGGAATGACTTGGCAGAAAAGTTTTTAGAGAAGTTTTTTCCGTCCAACAAGAATGCTAAGTACAGAGCAGAAATCATTTCCTTCAGACAATCATACACTGAGCCTTTAGATGCAGCTTGGGAGAGATTCCAAAGGCTGGTCAGAAAGTTTCGTCATCATGGATTACTTGCTTGTATCATTCTTGAGCATTTCTATAGTGGACTTGATCAAGCTTCAAGAGCTTTAGTCAATGCGTCTACGAATGGATCTTTTCTAAAGAAATCCACGAACGAAGCACATGCCATATTAGTTACAATAGCCACGAATAACCGACATTGGGGGGAGATTGAACGTACAATTTTGAAGAATAAAGTAAAAGCTGTAGAGACGAAAGCGAATTCAACTATGCAAGCTCAAATTAAATTTTGACCCTTATTAACTATGCAATCCAGTAAAAGTTGTAGAGATTTTTATTACTACATGAGATAGTGTATACTTGCACTTGGTTGACTGAATTAATTCTCTTTCATTATTTACCATCTTTAATTTCTATTTCGAACATCCACCTTGAGTCCATTGTTCGCATTAATCGCTGACTCCACGATGGAAGTAGAGTATGTTGTTGCACGTGAAGCAGCAAAGGAAGCAGTATGACTACGGAAGTTCCTGACAGATTTTGAAGTTGTTCGAAAAATGAACCTCCCCATAACTTTATACTGTGATAACAGTGGGACAATAGCCAATTCTAAAGAGCCTTGCAGCCACAAGCGAAGGAAACACATCGAGAGGAAATATCATCGAATTCGGGAGATAGTGGAGCGCAAAGATGTGATTGTCACGAAGATCGCTTCAGAGCACAATATCGCTGATCCATTTACAAAGACTCTCTCGGCTAAAGTGTTTGAGGGTCATCTATAGAGCTTAGGTCTATGAGATATGTATACAACATAATCTAAGGCAAGTGGGAGATGTACAGGGTATAAGAGTGCCTTAGTTTATTGTATTTGTAACATTTCCTTGCTTTGGTATTCTTTTAAATGCATATACATTTCCACAAGTAAGAAGGTTTTTCCCTTAAGTATTGAGTCTGAGTCTTGAACAAGGGACCTTGCCCTGCCATAACCTTGAAAGGGACTTGGTTCAGTGATTGTATCACAAACCAATAGTAGAGAAGATCCAAGTGGTTGTCCAAGAGTCATTGGTGTGAATATTAGAGCCTTAGATTACACGAATTGGGAGCTACAAGAGGTAGGTGCATCTTTCTCTGTTTGATCTCTTATGAACATCATGTCTTCTATGTTCAAATTGATGAAATTCTGTGCCTAAGATCCAAAATTGCTTCCGCATGCTTGATATTAACTCCTTCAAATCCATACTTATGTCATACACAAACTTCAAGTATACATAATATAGCCAAGGGTTCATTGTTAATTGGATTTGTGGTTATATTTAGGCAAAACAAATATATAGAATAAATAATACTTTATTAAAGCAAGTCAAGTGTTTCATTTACTATCTACGAGTTTTAGGGCATAAAACTCAACAAACTCCCACTTGCACTAAAACTCTAGTGAGTGAAAATGTACATGTAATGCCCCGCGTTTCGGAATCGACCCATTTTGGGATCTGTTGAGCGTTCTTATTCTAATTAGAAAAATTAGAATTTAAACTTAGCCTTGGGTCATTAAATTAATTTTCGATAATTTAGGGAAAAGAGATTTTTTTTTTACTTAAATCTTTAATTTTCTAAAGATGGGGGATTTAACATTCAATATTTATTTTAAATATCAAAAGACCCAAACTTCTCTTAATCAGTTTTAAGCCCAAATTCTTTAGGTGCTAAGATTAGGTTTAAATTTCAAATTGGGGTTTTCATTCTTATGTTAATTAAGAAAAAAAAAAGAAAAAGAAAAGAAACCCTAAAACCCTATTTCCTTCTCTTTGTCGTTAGTAGCCGCCGAGACCCCCCCCCCTTGCGATTTTTGACCTCAGCCGGCAGCTCTCTTTCCCCGTGTGTGAAGTCACCGTCATTCCTCCCTTTTCCTCGTCGTGCTTCTGCCGGAGATCAAACGCCGTTGTCTGTTCAATCTCAAGTCGAGCCGTCATAGCCTCCCGCGCGCATAGCAGACCCGTAGGTGAACTTCTCTGACCAGTCACTTGTCGTTTCTTCTCCTTTTGCGAGTAACCTCGATTGAAGCCACGCTGCCGTCATTATCTCTCCCTCTTCTTTCGCGCGCGTCGGCTTCTGTGAGACCCATGAGTTCGGTTCCTTCTTCTCCATCAATCCGTGCGTAAGTTGTTATTCTTCCTTGTTTTGGTTCGTTTCCCATGGTTGTGGTCTTAGAAAATATTTCCCTTGCTCCGTGTTAGTGTAGCAATTGCAAGCCGCACGTTTTAGTCTTCGAAACCCGCACGGGCAACCTCTGTTATGCGAGTATGGTGTTGTTCTGGCCCTTCATGAGGTTTCAATTGGTGAATTCCAATGAAATTCTTCGTCGCTTCAGTGTTTCGGTAAGTTTCGCTTAAGACCCATGTTGTTTTCGCAAGTTTAAACAAATACCCATTCGTTATCGGCTTCGAATCGCAGGAGTAAGCCTTGTTCGACCGCTGTCCAGCAGTAAACTAGACCCAAAGCAAGCTTTCAGCGATTACCCACAAGTCGTGCGACCTTGAATTGAAGCGCTCTTGGTCCAACGACTTTAGATTGTCGTTTCTGGAGCCTTGTGATCATTGGCGGCAAGCTTTAAGGTCATTTAGGTACTGTTCGGTAAGTTCCCTCGCCCTTGCACCTCTGTAATTCAATTTGGTTGGCTTTAGGATAGCCTATAACCCATGGGTGTGCTTTTAAGTTGCAGTTTGACCCAATTCGAACCCCGGGGAGTGCGTGTTCAAAGGAGTTTGGTGTTGGTAAGTAAGTTCCAGCAAGCTTTTGGACTCGTTTAGCGTGGTTCGGTAAGCTTCTTCACCTGTTTAGCCTTGTTATAACTCTTGTTAGGCTCCACTAATTAGTCCCTGATGTTGGAAGTTTTTACTTGTAGCTTGGGATCAATTAGAGCTTACTCGAGTTATTTTCCAACAAGGGCTCATTCTGTTTGGCGGAGCTTAGAAGGTATCAATGCTCTTTAAACTCTTTCAATCTTGGTTTGGTGCCTTAGGCTAGTTCTCATTGCTCAAATGTTCCTGTCTTAGGAATTAATCTTGTTCCTGGTTGTCGAGCTAACCTGTTGGCTTGAATCCAAGTTTGGTTTTGGTAAGAAGTTTTTACGTAAGCATTCCTTAGTTTGAATTGAGTTGTTGAGCTTGATTCTGACTCGTAGCATTTATCTTGTTGTTTAGGGGCTTCGTTGGTCTGTTTAGGATTGTTTAGGAGCGGTATTTATGTAAGGAATTCTTACCTGTTGGGGTCTGTTTGATTGCATGATGCACGCTGCCTATTTACTCGCTTTATAACTATTCTCTTGCTCTTTGCTTATTGCTTCTATGCTTATATACATGTTTTGTTTCTTGCTTATATTGCTTATGTATATATGAGATATTCGAATGACATGAACTGTTGTTGTGTGATGTTTGGTTGTTAAGCATGCTAGTTGTTATGCTTGTATGAGTTAAGCATGAGTTGATAGTATTTTGTTGTTGTATGTATATGCTTGGTGGGCATAGTACATGAGTCTAGGAGCATGTTGCAGGGCATATGCATCCTAGATAGTATAATAGAGAGGTCAGGGACCTGAATATGAAAGAAAGGAAACTTAGGTGAATGTCAGTTCGCCTCGGGTACAAATGGTCGAGGGGTGACATGTCACCAGTGGTTTTAAGAGGAGCATCGAGGCCTTAGGTACAAATGGTCAGGGATCGGTGTGATGAGTCTAGAAAGCATCGGTGCACCTTGGGTACAATGGCCAAGGGGCGATGCGCAGTTCAAGGCCTTGAGTGCAAATGGTCAAGGGTCGAACGTTAAGCTCTGTAGAGAGCATTGTGGCCTTAGGTATAAATGGTCAGGGGGCAGTGCGTCTCGAAGGGTTAGTCTTGGAGAGCCAAGTGAGGGCTAAATACGTTTGATGATTAATTGTGAGTTGCATAGAGAGATGCATGAGATTTGGCTTAGGAGAGTCAATCACTTTACTTGTTTTTAAGCATGTTGTTGTGTTTATAGCTTTGAGAAGTATTTTTTTTGCGCATGAAAAGCATGTTGTTTGCTTTGTTGTTGTTTGATGGCTTTGCAGGTAAGGGTTGCTTACCAGTACCGTGGTTGTACTGACCCCCTCCCCTCCTTTCCCCCAACATTTTAGATTATGCAGATTATGAGGACTACTATGAGCCTGATGGTGCAGAGGAGACGCATGAGGAAGGACCGTAGTGGGATAACGTTATGTTTTTTTCCTTTATTTTTATCTTGAATAGGGTAGTGTGGTTTTTCATTGGTTGGACAACTGTTTGTCGTAAACGTTTTAGTTTTTTTGAATTTATTCTTATTGAGACTCTAGGCTAGTTGAGCTGGCATTAATAAACTCTATCTCTTATTCTAGTTTATGATGACTAAGTTTGTATATAATAAGTTTAATAGTAGTAGTGGTGCTTAGATGAGTTTTACTTTTGTTGTGGAGGCTCTACTTGGTTGTTTATTATTACGCGGGATTTGACTCGCTAGTTTCTATAAAGTTCTGTTGTGTTGTAGTATGTTGGTGTAGCTGGATATGATTTAGAAGTGTTCTTGTTCTAGAAGGTGTTTGAAAAATTTTTGTTAGCCCGGTGTATGCCGTTATGCTGCCAAAATTTTCGGAGCACTCGGTTAGTGTTGTCATAAGTCAGTTATATCACTAGGTTAGTAGTTTATAAAAACCTGGGGTGTTACAGTATATGCATTTAAATAATACCAAAGCAAGAAAATTTTACAAATACAATAAACTAGGGCACTCATATACCCTGTACATCTCCCACTAACCCTAGGTTATTTTATATACATATGTCGTAGACATAAGCTCTTTAGATGATCTTCAAACACTTTAGCCGAGAGAGTCTTCTTAAATGGATCAACAATATTGTGCTCTGAAGCGATCTTCGTGACAATCACATATTTGCGCTACACTATCTCCCGAATCAAGTGATATTTCCTCTCAATGTGGTTACCTCGTTTGTGGCTACGAGGCTCTTTGGAATTGGTCACTGCCCCACTGTTATCACAATATAAAGTTATGGGGAGGTACATGTTTGGATCGACTTTCAAATCTGTCAGGAACTTCCGCAGCCATACTGCTTCCTTTGTTGCTTCACATGTAGCAACATACTCTGCTTCCATGGTGGAGTCAGCGATGTATCCTTGTTTAATGCTTCGCCATACTACCGCTCCTCCATTTAGAGTAAACATTGACCCGACGTAGATTTCCGTGAATCTATGTCAGTTTGAAATTCAGAGTCGGTGTAACCAGTAAGGATCAAATCCTTCGATCAATACACCAACATGTAGTTCGTCGTTCTCCGGAGATATTTGAGGATGACTTTAACGGCAGTCCAATGGTCATACCCTGGATTAGACTGGTACCGACTAACTATTCCCACTACAAAACAAATGTCTGGCCTAGTACAGAGCATAACGTACATTAGGCTGCCTACAGGTGAGGCGTAGGGAATATGTCGCATTTCCTCAATTTTTTGAGGGGTCTGAGGGCATTTTTCCTTGGATAGATGAACTTCGTGCTTGAAAGGCAACAATCCTTTCTTGAAGTTCTACATCAAATATCGAGCTAACATTTTGTTGATATACGCTACCTGAGACATGGCTAAGGTTTTGTTCATGCGATCCCTAATGACAGTGGCAGATCCAGAACTTCATGTTAGGGGGGGTTACATAGAAATAAAAGAAAATAAAAATTTTAACCTTAAAATTGGTAAAATGATTTGGTTTTTACCTTAATTTTTCAATGTTATCCAGTTGCATGTTGAACGTGGATTAGTGTTGTAACTTTAAAAAGTATTGCAGTTTTACCTTATTGTAAATTTTCGTTCAAAGAATTTTCGATATAAATATAAAAGAAAAAAAATAATGATATTGAAATAACAAGTTAGATTTTTTTTCCTCTTTTACAAAGATTATACATTTGTTTCATGCTATTCATTTTGTTAAGAAAATATTTTACCGAAATTTAAAATTAATTTTATTTATTTTAACATATATTGATCCAAGAAAAGAAAATTTAAATTTCAGGTTGAAATTGAAACAAAATGTAATTAGTATTTTACATCTAATTACAAATCAACTAAAAGACAAAAAAAAAAAAAAGCAAAAGAAGAAAAGGGTTAAGATTCAAGAATGCATGTTAACAAAAATTAAAAAGAAAAAACGAAAAAAAAAATCAAAATACTTGTAAAAAAACTGAAGTTACAAAGCAACTAAAAGACAAAAAAAGGAAGAGAAAAAAAAGGGTTAAGGTTCAAGAATGCAGGTTAACAAAAAAAAAAAAAAAATGAAAAAAAGAAAAAAAAAAGAAAAAAAAATACTTGTAAAAAAATTGAAAAGAAAAAAAGAAACAAAGGAAAAAAATATATGCGGGAAAAAAACCAATTACTAATTAAAAAAAAGAAAATGTGCATAAAAAAAACTAAAAAAGGAAAAATAAAATAAAATAAAATAAAAGAAACAAAAAGGTCTTTGGAGCTTGAAAACTAAAAAGGATTTTTTTTAAAAAAAAAAACAAAAGAAGAAAAGAACAAAAAGGCGCTCAATCGAACGCTTGGATGAGCTCGAGTTAGGGTGGAAGGTGATCGTCCGGGGGGGGTAATGCCATCAAACTAAAGGATTATTTCAATAATTTATTGTCGCGTTTAATATAAGTACAAGAACAATTTTAAGTTGAGTGAGCCATTGTTGAACCTTCTGATCCTTCTTGGTTCAGTGGCAACTAGCTTAGGGACATGATGAGACAACTCCACAAATATTCTTTCATAATGCACTACAGAAATACTCCCCTGCACGAGCAACAAAACTTCACTTCCAAGACTTCAACTTCAGCACTAGGGAAGCGTCGGACAAATCGGTCTTGCATTAGACCCTCGAATCTTGTCCATGTCAAAGGGATTGTCGGGCCGATCCTCAAGCTGGCCCACTAAATTCCACCAGTTGCATGCGTGACCTCTGAGCAACAAGGTAGCTCCTTGGACCCGCGGTCGGGCATCAACTCCAAGGTACTGGAATTGGGCTTCCAGCTCTGAGGTCCAATATTCGACAACTCTCGAACTTCCAGACAGGCCATCGAATGATGGTGGCTTGGCTTTATTGAAGCTTCGAAAGAATCGGACATTCCTTATTTCGTGCAGAAGCTTGATTCACATCAGGGTGCTGCATATAGTTTTGGATTGCATTGTCAATCAAAGCTTGCAACGCTTCCAATGACAACACTACTTGAGGCACCGGAGGAGGAGTATGGGGATTTGCCTCAGGGTGCAAATTGACTTCAAGAACATCTAGAGAGCTGGAACGACTACTTTCATGACTCTCGCTAGAACTCATCGCTAAGGAAGGAAACAAGGAACTCACTAAAAGAACTCTCCTAAGAAGCTTGAGTAGGAAGGACTAACCTCGAACTGAGGCAGAAAACTAGACCTAAAAACAACAACATGCACAACAAAAACACGCAAGCTATCTAAAAAACTATGGCAACATCCTATGCCTACTAACAAACAACATCACACAAGACAATCACAAGAAAAACAAGAGCTATCTAGCTAACTATGGGAGCATCCTACTCCTACTACCAAACAAGAATAACATAATCAAAGCAAGCTATCTATCCGCCTACTGGGAGCATCCTAAGCCTAGCTAATATATTATACAGGAACTTAGGAAAACAACATGCTCAAATAAGGCAAACAAGACAAATCAATAAACATGAGAGGCAAGCTAATAATAATCATGCAAAGCAATCACCCAAGGTAAAACAAATATTATTCAAATAGATAGTTCAAACATATAGGCAACATGATAATATCATAACCAGACCAAAATATCTGGTGATGGAGAGGAGAACGAGGAAGACCATTATCCTAGATTCCCAAACAACCTAGATTTCATAGGTCAGTCTACAGGAACAACTATGCTCTGATACCAATTGTAACACCCCAGGTTTTTATACACTAACCTGGCAACATTACTAACTTCTAACCGAATGCCCCAAAAATTTCGGCAGCATAACGACATACATAGGACTAACCCAAAATTTTTCAATCACATGCTAGAACAAAAATAACACTTCTATAACATTTTCAACACCACCACCATACTATAACACAAACACCATACGAGTCAGGTCTCGTATCAACAACTTTCTAACCAGAAACACAACCTTATGAAAGCTTATAACTATAGTTCATTTGAACAAACTTAAATATTATTAACTGAACAAAGAGTTAGAATTTATTAAAACCAACTCAACTAAGCCTAGAGTTTCAACAAGAATAATTACACAACTAAACCAGACGAGACAACAACTGCCCATCAATATTAAGCAACAACTATCCTAACCAAAATGGAAACAAAAGGAAAAGATCACTAGCTAGCTATGGTCCCTCCTCGCGCGCCTCCTCTATATCACCATGGTCAACGCAGTCCTCATAACGTGCATAATCTAGAAGTTGGGGGGAGAGTGGGGAGGGGGTCAGTACAACCATGGTACTGGTAAGCGACCCCTACTTGAAATGCCACCAAACAACAACCAAGCAAACAACATGCTTTTCATGTGCAAACAACATACTTCTTAAAGCGGTAGATACAACAACATGCTCAAAAGCCAGTACAATGAATGACTCTCCTAAGTCATAACTCATGCATCTCTCTATGCAAAACATTAATGACTCGAGCTCCACGAGCTCACTCAACACTCATGTTTAGCCTTCACATGGCTCTCCAAGATTGATTCTTCGAGTCGCACTGTCCCCTGACCATTTGTACCCAAGGCCACAATGCTCTCTACGAAGCTCGGCATTCGATCCTTGACCATTTGTACCTAAGACCTCGAACTATGCATCGCCCCTTGGCCATTTGTACCCAAGGTGCACCGATGACTTTCACCTCTCATAGCCCTTATAAAGCTCTCCAAGACTGACCCTTCGAGCCGCACTGTCTCCTGACCATTTGTACCCAGAGCCACAATGCTCTCTATGGAGCTCGGTGTTCGACCCTTGACCATTTGTACCCAAGGCCTCGAATTGTGCATCGCCCCTTGGTCATTTGTACCCAAGGTGCACCGATGACTTATTAACGTATTGGCCCTTTCCCTGGCACCCATACTTGCTTTCTAGACTAATCACACCGACCCTTGACCATTTGTACCCAAGGCCTCGATGCTCTTCATAAACCAATGGTGACATGCCACCCCTCGACCATTTGTACCCGAGGTGCACTGACATTCACCCAACTTGTCTTTCTTTCACATTTAGGTCCCTGACCTCTTCCTCACAACTATCTAAAATGCATATGTCCTACAACATGCTTCTAGACTCATGTACTATGCCCACCAAACATAAACGACAGACTCATGTACTATGCCTACCAAGCATATACATACCGCACCAAACTACCTAGAATACATTTTCCCTGCATCATGCTTCTAGATTTACGTTCTATGCCCACTAAGCATACATACCACAACATAAACTCATTTCATGCACAACTCATGAACTCACAACAAGCTAGCATGCTTTACAACCAAACATCACAACAACAGCCCACGCTATTAAGAGATTTCATAGATACATAACATAGAAGCAAGAAACACTTCACATGTATATATAAACACATAAGTAAAAGCATGGAAACATGTATAAAGCAAGTAAACATACAACGTGCATCATGCAATTAAACAGACTCAACAGATAGAGACTACTTACCTCTATAGCACTCCTAAGCGATCCTAAACAGGAAACCAAAGCTCCTTGAACCACAAGATAAACGCTTAAGAGACATAACCAAACCTAAGATCCTATTGACAAAACTAAAGAATGCCTAGGGAAAGGATTTCCTCACCAGGAACCAATTCTCAAAGCTCAATTTGAACGCTTTAATAGCAATCCAAACCTACAGCAAAAGTGTTCCAAGGATTAGGGCCCATTCTAAATTACTTAAATTAAATTCAAAGGGCATAAACACACTCTTACCACCTTAACCTTACTTTATGGACTTAGGTCTTGATCAAAACTATTCGAATGAGCCTAAATTACAATCCAAGGCTCTCAAAAGGTTAGGAATTGACTTAGAGCACCTAAAGGAATTGATGCACAATTTGCATACCGCAAGTGTACGGGTCAAGTAATAATATAGTGTTTTCGTGATTAAACGAGTGTTGTCCTCTGGATTGGTTTTCTAGAAAATTAAGTACCGTGAATAATCTTGTCCAATTTATTTAGGGAGCAAAACTTAAAGATAAAGATAAATCTAAAGACAAAAAACATAAAATAAAGGTGGAGACTCAAATGGAAAGACTCTTATGCTTTGTTTGACATTCGGAATTAGAAATAAATGATTTTAAATTCCTGAAATTTAAAAAATGGAAATGATTTCAAATTCTTGATTTTGTTTGGAACCCAATGAATTTAAATAGAATTCAAATTAACGTAAATTACAAATTCTTGTTTGGATGTTTAGAAAATAGAAAAGAAAAAAAACCATTTTACCATTATACCCTTATAATTATACATAAATTAAAAAGGAAAACCAGCAACAATCTTATTTATTTATTCCAAAAAAAAAAAAGTAACAACCTTATTTATTTTTTTTTTTCAAATGTAAACGTAAAATCATTTTAGCTTCTTTCCTTTCCATATATTTTTATTATATATTTATATTTAAAATTAAAAAAAATCCTCTTTCTTTTCCCACATTTGCTTTCTCCCTCTTCCATGGCTTCTACACCGGCATCTCCTTTTTTTCCTCTCTTATCTCTCTTGCTCCCCAAACGGCGGCCACAAGACACCAACCTCATCTCAAAAATTTCTTCTCTCGTATCTTTCTCTATATGCTTCGATCATCCATCGTCGGTATGGCTCCAATTTTTTCTTCTCTCTTATCCTTCTCATATGTTGTCTTCGATCGTCGGCCACATACCCCACTGTTACTTTTTTTTTATCTTCTTCTTATCTCACTCTTTGTAACCTCACGTCGTCACCACCCTATCTCATCCTCTGCTAGATCCCTCCATTAATTGAAATCTGTTTGAATCAATTTTTCTGTTTCCTTTTTTCTTCAGTTCAACCGATCTTAAGAGAGGGTAAAATTGGAATGAGATAAACTTTAATCTGAAATCCTCCCAAATCCGACCTATTTTGGATGGAAAATATTTAGGATCAAAACAAGATTTCAAATCATTTTGGATTTCAAATTCTATTTTTTTAGTTCATTCCAAACATCAGAAATGATTTCAAATCCATTCTGATTTGAAATCCTTCAAAATCCTAAGGTTCCAAACACAGGGTTAGGGAATTGATTTCATTGTTGAGATTGAATATTAATTAATGGGATGAATTTAGCATGCAATTATTCTACCAAGTCTAGGAACCTTTTATCACAACTATCTCTCCCGAGCATAATTGATTCTCATGCATGCAACCAAATTGATATCCCTATCTAAGTTCATTAACGTGAAAGGCTTTGAATTGATGCACAATTTGCATACCGCAAGTGTACGAGTCAAGTAATAATATAGTGTTTTCGTGATTAAACGAGCGTTGTCCTCTGGATTGGTTTTCTAGCAAATTAAGTACCATGAATAATCTTGTCCAATTTATTTAGGGAGCAAAACTTAAAGATAAAGATAAATCTAAAGACACAAAAATAAAATAAAGGTGGAGACTCAAATGGAAAGACTCTTAGGGAATTGATTTCATTGTTGAGATTGAGGATTAATTAATGGAATGAATTTAGCATGCAATTATTCTACCAAGTCTAGGAACCTTTTATCACAACTATCTCTCCCGAGCATAATTGATTCTCATGCATGCAACCAACTTGATATCCCTATCTAAGTTCATTAACATGCAAGGCCTTAGGTTTAGTTCTTCAAGCAACTTCTAAAGTTATTCCAAATCCCGTCACAAACTTAGAATTTCTACTTTAGTCATGCAATTAAATAAAGTAAGTCTTAGGCCAAATCCCCTCTCCCGAGCAAGATTCAACACTCAAATCATTCAACTAGTGATCAAGTAATTGAAAGCATTTAACCATAATTGCATAAGTAAAATAAATGCATATTCATACCACAAATTAATCCAACAAACTAAAACAACTACATCAATCCCTAAGACAAACAACTAGCAATTCATAGTCTTTAAACTACAAACATTAATTGAAAGAAAAGCCATAAAAACTACAAGAGGTATGGGAAAGAGAAAGGAAAACTCGAATTCGTCGAAACCGGCACGTCCCCGTCATGATCTCCACGTCTTCTCGCTTGATTCCCGCTCCTTGGCCTTGCTTTAGCTCCCACCAAAGGTCTCTAGTCAAAATTAGGGCTAAAATCTAACCAATTGGACTCCCCTTGGCCGTGCAAGAAAGTGTTAAATTTATAGAAAATCTGTCGACAGCGTCGAGACGCTTATGTCACAGCGTCGCGACGCTACAGGCAGCATCGAGACGATATGGTCACAGCGTCGCGACGCTATGCCTTTGCCACGTGATTCGGAAAAGGAAAGGTAGCGTCGAGACGCTCCAAGAGCAGCGTCCCGACGCTGGTCTACGGATGGCTCTCTTTTGACTTCTTCTAACTTGAATCTTTTTCGTTCTTTAGTCAATTTTCATGTCCCGAACACATATTTAGCTCCAATTTCTCGATTTAACTCTGAAACATGATTCCTACAAATAGAACAAAAAAATGCATAATTTTGGCCAATTAAATATAAAAGACTAGCTTAATTAATTAGGGAAAAATAGCTAGCTATTTTCGCTATCAGGAATTAAATAAGGAAATAGAAAGCAATGGGATTTACCGTTCAGCGAGTGAATAACCTCGAACACGTGCTATCCAACAACGAAAGAGACTTAAAACCACCTGTTTAGAGTCCCTAGATAGTGGGTGTTCGAGTTTAAGGCCAAACGAATGATGGGTCACGAGGCACGGTTGATTTCGAGTCCAAGACAGAACTGCACAGTGATGGAAAATCAAGAAATCAATCCTAAAACCCTATTCTAAGGCTGAACAAGAATGGGTAAGCTGAATTTGAGTTTAATAATGTATGGGTAAAAAAGAAAGCTTAAAAAAAGAGCCCAAACAAGCCGGAATGGACCTTAAACCAGCCTAAACACGCCAAAATGTCGGAACGGACCTTAAACCAGCCTAAACACTCCAACTTACGGGTATGGCCAAAACGAGAGGAAGAAAAGAGATTTAACCCGCTGTTAGTCGATACTAGAAGAAAATAGAGAGGAGAGACTACAACCTACTAAACTAAATGAAAGAAAATGAGAGAGAGAAAGACAGTGGCTTACACGCAGACGGCTTGCGAAGGAGGGAGGAATGGCAGCTGACGCACACACGAGAGAGGGATTGACAACCTTAAACCCCTGCTGCCTGTGGGCTCTTGTCGTGTTGGGTTTTATGCCCTAAAACTCGTACATAGTGAATGTAAACAAATTTTATACTTGTATTTAATAAAGTGTTATTTAGTTTATGCAATAAAATGTTATTGTTAAATATTGCAGTATTTGACCCAAATCCAATAAACTAAGATCCAAGGTTGTTTGTATGTAACTTGAACTAGTATGTGGGGACATACGGCGATCGATGTTCAAGTAACAAACTAAAAGGTCTATAGTACAAGGATAATGCTGGGTACCTTATCCTGGTGAGACTATGGATACGTCCCACTTTGTATTAAGATACAAACGCAATGATCCAACGTGTTCATGTGTTTAACATGTGAGTGAGGGTATCTTATGCAATGAGTTTGCATAAGACCAGACCGCGAAATAGTTAACCACTAACTGTAACACAGTTAGTTGCCTTGGTTTCTATTTCACTAGGATGACCTAGACAACTCAGTCTCAATCCTGAGTGGATTATGGACTCCTGTTCACGAGAGGTTGTCCTTTGATTTGTATGAGTGAGAGTGGCCAGCACGCCGACTCAATAAGCCTACCATTTTGGGGACAATACCGAGTGGGGAGCTAGGAACATAATCACACAAGATGAAATTCACTCCTTCCCGACTCTAGGGTAAGTAGAGGTGTGTTCCCTTAAGTGGTGTCTTCGGGACTTGAATAATGGGCCCAACCCTCTCTATGGCACAAGAGGGACTTCTGTTTGTTGGTTGGACCTCAAACAGGTTGTTCATTAGAGGAGCACTAGGGACTTAAGGACAAAGATGTAAACCAGGGGTAAAACGGTGATTTGACCCAACTGGGATACGAACACACGTGAAGGACTGACTTGTAGTATTGGTCGATATCCATGGACACATAAATATTCTGCAGTGAGAAGAGTGCAGCAAAGGGTGTTTAGTGGAGTGACCCACAGTTAACGAATGGAGACTAACTTGGTTAATAAGTTTAAGCCGACTAGTCTCGTATCGTAGGAGGTTTTGATCTGTAGGTCCATTAGGTCCCACTGGTAGTTCGTAAAAAGACTTGAAGCAAACAAATATAAATTGTAAATTGAAAGTGTTCAATATATTTGAGGAATTGTATAATGTATATTGATGCATTATAATATAAAGTTTATGAAACTTTATAATATTTTTTTTAAATTAATTTAAAAAATTAATTCTTGAGAGAAAATATTTGAAAGAGCTCAAATAAATTTAATATGATTTGGATTCATATTAATTTTAATAAAATCCCTAAGATTAAATATATGATATTTAATTGGGTAATTAATTAATTAATTATTAATTAGAGACCTTTTCCTATTAGGAAAGAAAATATTTGAAAGAGTTCAAATAAATTTAATATGAATTGGATTCATATTAATTTTAATTTTAATAAAATTCTTAATATTAAATATATGATATTTAATTAGGAAATTAATTAATTATTTATCAAAATTAGAGACATTTTCCTATTAGGAAAAGGTCTTCCTTTTCCTATTAGAAAAAAGATCTTGGCCTTTTTTATATATATGACCCCTGGGATGAAATGAAAGGCATCCCATTGTCTCTACTTCTCTCAGAGATCTCTCCCAGAAGACTCCCACAAGTCTCATGCTTCAAGAAGTCTTAGAGATATACCGGTGTAGCCGATTGGTGGTATTTGCACAAGAGGGTTGCTACGTTTTCAATCTTATTAGCAAGGAAAGGATCAATCTAGTTCTACAAAAGTAAGTTTTCTATGAAATACTTGATCAATAGGATCAATCTAGTTGATCTTTTAGCATGTTTATAGCCTATGTACAGCCCATTAAATATAGATTTATTTCTGTAATATTTGGCACATTGTATTGGTATTTCAATTAGAATCTAAGACTCTGAGTAGGTCCTGTTAAATTCATCCGCTGCGTGGGGCTCTTATCCCTTCAATTGGTATCAGAGCCAACTCAGTTGTTCTTGATTTTAAATTGAAATTTGCATTTTGTTCTTGGTGGGATTTATGCATTATGAATGTTATGGTTTGCGTATAAATGGTTTCGATTAATTTGGCCATAGATTTTCGTTTTCTTGAATGGTTCAATGTAAAGGCCCCTGCGTTTTTAGGCATATTTTTTAAATCTATTATCCTTTGTAAGTCTGGGTCTATCCTAGGGTGTTTCATGATGAAGATCGTTGAAAATCACGACCAAAATCAAAGTCAAACACGAAGAACAGTTGTTGGAATTTCCGGAATATATATATAAAAAATGATATATGACATGAAAATGTGTGTCTGTTGTGTTGGTTTGAGTAGCCTTCTATGAAACCAGAGGTCAACGGTTTGAGACTAGTCTGATGCAGTTTGGGAAAATTATTTTTAGTTTCCAGCGGTTCTTCAGTTTTTTACCGGTTCTTGACTGGTTCAAGGAGATTTGACCCGGTTCATGCATTGTTTGTACGGTTCAAGCATGTTTTGGCATTTTGGGGTCTGATTCAAAGCAGTTGGGTTGGTTCGTGCGGTATAGTCCGGTTCTGAAGCTGCAGAAGGATGTTTTAAGGATAAAATAGCTTAAATTATTGTAATTTATGTGCTTTATTTTATCCTAGGGGCCAATTAATCGGTTTATACGCTATTTAAATGCTTTATGAATGTCATTTAGATCTAAAATCCCACCTTAGGTTATAAAGCATGCTCATGAATTTTATATATATTATAATTAGTTATAATGTATGGATTGAAATGCATGGTTTATTTTCATGAGTTTTTAATATATAGTTGAGTTATATTAATATCATGAAGAAGGATAAGCATGATGCATACAATTACCTAGTTAAATATAAATAGTTATATTTAATAAAATTGTTTGCAACATGCTACTTTGATTTACCATTTTTGGCAATAGTTTAATTGTTAATTTATTAATAATGGAAATCAAAGTTGCATTGAGCATGAAACATCCATAGTTTAATATAATTGTTATATTAATTTCATGCAATGCAAGGCAATATATATAGTTTTATTATATTAACTTGAATATGATTGTTAATTATTTTAAAACTATAGTATGCATGATTATAGGGCTAATCATTAAAATTTTGAATAGTTTAAAATTGGTGATTAGAAACTGTCAACCTATAATAAAGATTGCATGCAAACATAGGATCATAGGTAAATGAATTAATTTTAAAATGTTTAAAATTAATTAGACTTGAGATCTCGTTAATTCTAATAGAATTAAGTCTTGCTTAGTTTTTAAAAATAGTTTTTACCTACTAAGTAGGACAAACATTACTATGATTATAAGGGAACTCTACCGGTAAAGTTCTGTCTAAGGTTGGGGGTACTTAAGTTGACGGTTTACGGAACACCTCCTACCTGTTAACCGACAAGGAGTACCGGAGTTGAATTAATCATGGTTAAATGTTAGCATGCAATGTCACTAGGTTTATTAAAAGAGTTTAATACACCTAGATCTTTAGAGTAAAGACTTTACATTACTATGGTTAAAAGGGAACTCTCCCGGTTACGTTCTGTCTAAGGCTGGAGGTATTTAAGCTGACGGTTTATTGAACACCTGCTACCTGGGAACAAACCCGGAATCTGAGTTGAAATAACCATAGTCATACGGTGTTGCTAGGTTTGTTAAAAGAGTTTAATTCACCTAGAACATTACAATTCTCATTATAATAGTTATAATAGGATTAGACTTAGATAAATTGAATTAGCCGGATTTATCTAGGTTAATAAACCCTAAAATATACGATAGGTCACTTTAGTGGGAGGTAAAATCAAAACTTGATTTAAATCGAGTTTTTACTCCTACGTCCCTATATTCGCAACGTGTGATCCATGCTCGGCTTCGTGTGGTTTTAGCGCGACCTCCCTTCGGAAAGTGTTTGCATGAGTCAATAACAAGGTGAATGGGGAAAGTTCCCATATTAAGTGGGAGCAGGACACGTGTCAACGTATCCCTCAGTCTCCACCCATAGGTCACACCGTGAGAGTCTTATGATCCGCCTGCGTGTTGTCCTGAAGCAACCATCCCTTCGGAGGGCCTGATCATAAGATTCGTAACACCGTGAACTCCTGAAAAGGATAAGGTCACTTAGGCTAATTACCAATAGTTGTCTTTCCCTTCGGTAGCCTGTTGGTGCGTGCCTCTGGGATCTGAAAGTGGGAGGGTTACACTTACGAGGATGAGTTAAGTGTGTCAACAAATCCTTGACCAAATAACGGTGGCTAATGCCTATAGGAATATGAGTTATTCCGGAATTAGAATTAGCTGAGAAGTGTCTCATTTCAAAGGAAGAGTAGCTGATCACCCTTCGGTGGCTGTTGCTCTAAACCTCTGAAACATCGTTGCAAAACTAAATCAATAGTCTTAGGGTTCTATGATTGCTTGTTTTTGCTAAACTGATTGGATTGCATGTAATTGTTTGTATTGCTCTTGTAATGGGTTAGTTCGATAAATAATCAAGTGATTTGTTATTTCAGCGATTCAATGTTTTCATATGTGCATAGTCTTACGCCCATTTTATAAATAACAGTGATTATACAACAAATTTAAACGATTAATTATTGGCGAATAATTTAAGATTAGTCTTGACAGAGAAATGCTCTCATGCCCCAAATGTTTAAATCATTAAGAAGTGTTATTAATGAATGTGACATTGAGTCTTGCTTAGCCAAAGAAGACTTGTCCAAAGACAGTAAATTCGATTTACTAGTCTTGGAAGCGTAATTTGTGAAGAATGATGATTCTACCCGAATACTTGATTCATAGTCACAAATCACATTTGTTCTTCTTATTAATAGGAATGAATTCCTGGAAATAGCTTCATGTTATTGAGATAACTCTCAAAACTTTGAATTAGAGAGGTTGTCTTGGCTGTAGCAATGGGGAACGTTAAGTTATTTTTCCCAGTGGGAGCAAATACATATTATTAGATGATGTGTATATAATTCCTAAGATCAAAAGAAATTTGATTTCTGTAACTTATTGGCTGGAACAATGTTACTCTTTACTTTTCCCTGCTATCACAGTTCATTTCTATAAAGGGAGTTAACTTTTGTTCAACTGAACTGAAAAATAACATAAATGTTTTTAAGACTAATAAAGAGTAAGACAGTGATAAACACTGTGTTGCCTGAGGTTTCTACTAATCAAAGAAATGAAAGGCAAAAGATTTCTCCTAAAGGAAATACCTTTCTTTGGTTATTAAGGTGTTAGGCTAGTTTTGATCTCAATATGATTGAGAGCTTAGTCTAGAGTATATACTTCTAAGTTAGTTAGAAGAACACTCTCTAATACCAATTAAGTCATGCCTTATGGGCAATATGACCGGTAGATCTTTTACTGGAAAAGAGCTAAAAGAGCCAAAGAGCCCTTAGAGCTTGTACATTTGGATCCTTGTGGTCTAATATGTTAAAGCAGTGGGAAGGCATGAATAATTCATCTATATTATAGATAATTATTCAAGGTATGTGTATCTCAACCTAATGCAACTTAAGTCTAAAGCTCTTGAGAAATTCAAAATGGTTTGAGACTGAAGTTGGAAACTTGTTAGGTGAGATGATAAAAACACTTCGATCTGATCGAGGTGTAGAGTAGATGAGACTTGAGATTCCAAGACTATTTGATAGAACACGGAATTACATCTCAACTACCCCTAAAGCACCTTAAGGAAACAGTGTATCAGATAGGAGAAATAGAACGCTATTGATACGGTTCGATTCATTATGAGCTATGCTCATTTGCCTGACTCGTTTTGAGGTCATGCAGTGTTGACTGCAGCACATATTTTGAACAACGTTTCATAAAAAATGTTTCTGAAACATCTTTTGAATTGTGGATAAGATGTAAAAGTAGTTTACGTTATTTTTTTGAGTTCAACACACGTGCTTGTGGCTAACCCAAAAAGAAATTGGAACACTGTTCAATAGTATACCTATTCGTAGGTTACACCATGAAAACGAAAGATGTGAATACTTCTTCAATCCGCAAGAGAATAAAGAATTTGTACCGACAAATGCTACATTCTCAGAAGAATACCGCATAAGAAATAATAAGCCACAAAGTAAGGTCGTTTTAAGTAAATTAACTGATGAAGCTACAAAAATATCAACAAGAGTTGTTGATCAATCAACAAGGGTTGTTGATGATGCTGGACCTTTAACAAGAGTTGTTGATAAAGACAATACAACTGGTTAGTTACATCTATTGGTTGTTTGTTAGAGTGATTGGTTTGGTAGTCGTAGATTTAAATCAATCCAAGTATAAACTGACTAAATCAAGTAGTACCTGATGAGTCCAGGGTCGAATCCACAGGGAAATGAAACAAAAGTGGTCAATAATATTTACTGATTTAATCTCTAAACGTGCGATATTAATTTCAAGGAATAAAAAGGGATTGGTATAGTTTAAACAGTAATTAATTGCATGAAAGAAAATAAATAATGAAAGCTGAGGAAAAAGTGTTCAATGCGAAAAGTATCAAGGCTTATGCGGTTGCAACCTCATGCATTTATAAGAGTCTTGTAGTGCTAACTTTGGTTAATTGATTCATGAATGCCTAAGTGAGAAAAAAAAATCATTAAGTTTCCCTTCTGGTATTCCTTATGCTTTTGGCAAATAACTATCAATTGATTATTTGACTAGTTTATGCGTGAAGTTCAGTTCTCTTAATACTTACAAGGGATTGAGTTAGTCACAACACAATCAAAGCTCAAGCATGTGATATCTTTTAGCGGTAATAATTTAATGCTACCAAGGCTACATGACATGCGCTAACTTGTTCTACTTAGAGAGATCCATATGCATTACCTGTCAAGGATTTATCATACTGTTACCACATCCGACTTGCCAAACAGGAATTAGCAATGAAAAGATTAACGCATCTAAGCAGAAAGCAATCAATGTTTCATTTTAACCAAAATATGCGCTTACAAGTTATACTTATCACCGCATGAGGCTCTTGCGCTAAGCCTTGAAGAGGAGAGTTAGCTCATGTGAGCAAAACAAAACTTTATGAAATAAAACATTACACACAAGGTTGCTCCCATTTGCAGATTTCTACAGTTCCTTCTTGATCTCCTTCTTCTTTTTTCTTCGTCCTCCTTCTCCCCTTTTTCTTCTTTTTTTTTTTTCTCTTTTATGCTTCTATTTATAGGCGAGGAAGATAACTTCATTAAGTAATAGAAACTTGTTTGATCATCATTAGGCAACTTGTGCCTTTTTAATCCCCTTTTTCGCCCACTTGCTCTGGTTGCACTGGAGCTGTCTTTTCATCCATCTTTTTCTGTCTCTTGATCATCTTGGAATGTGCGCCTGAACTGAGAAGATACTTAAAACAACTAAATTAGTTGCGTTAGCGCTCTGTATTTTATAATTTCTTACCGCATACACAAATATAGCATGTCGCTTATAACAAAACACTTTTCCTCTTCTTTATGCGCTAAGATAACGCATCTGAGGTTCTTTTAGCCTTCTTTTAGCCTGAGTTTAGAGGTTAAATAACTTGCTTTTCGCAAGTTATCATCTATCTCAAGAGTTGAGAGTGCCTCAATGAAGTGGGAGGATTGTTCTATAATCTGTCCGTTCCATGGGCTTAATTGAAGTCCAGATCATCATACTTGATGGTGGCTATGAGGATTCATTGTCTTAGAGCAAGACAATGATTGATGTTAACAAGAACCAATTGGATTGAAGCAATTGACCTTTAACAAGAGTTGTTGATAGGGCCACACAACTGGTTAGTTACATATATCTCAAAAGTTGAGAGTGCCTCAATATAGTGGGAGGATTATTCTACAATTTGACTATTACATGGGCTTAATTGAAGCCCAAATCGTCATACCTGATGATGATTTAGAGGATTAATTGTCTTAGAGCAAGGCAATGAATGTTGTTAACAAGAACCAATTGGATTAAAGTGATGGACCCGAATTTGAAATATGTGATTTGAATTCCATCTAGAATCTTGTAGATCTATCTAATGGGGTAACACCTATGGATTATAAATGAATCTACAAGAAGAAATGAGACATAATCTTATGGTTAGACTTATGGCAAAAGGGTTATACCCAGAGACAGGGGACTATAAGAAATTCTTATCTCCTGTCATCATGTTGAAGTCTGTTACAACTCTTATCCATTTAGAATGGATGTCAAGACTACCCTTTTTTGAATTGTAATCTTGAAAAGAGTATCTACATGTCTTAAGCAGAATGGTTCATTTAACAAGATCAGAAGCAAAAGGGTTTGCTAGCTTAAGTATTCCATTCATGGATTGACCTAAGCAATTTGATCTTGGAATATAAGATTTGATACTGTGATCAAATCTTTTGGCTTTGATCAAGAACATTGTTGAATCTTGTCTTAACAAGAAGATCGTCAATAGTTCAGTAACTTTATTAGTGTTGTATGTGATTGATATCCTAGTCATTGGGAATGGTGTAGGTTATCTTACTGCGTAGTAAAATAAGCTAGCAGCTCATTTCCGAATGAAAATTTGGGAGAAGCTAAGTTTGTTCTTCGAATCCAAATCGTTAGGAACCGTAAGAACGAAAAAGCTAGACTTGTCTCAAGTGTCTTAGATATAAGATGCAGAATTCCAAGAAGGGTTCACTACCTTTCAGGTGTGGAATTCATTTTGTCTAAGAAGCTGTTTCCTGAGACACCTCAAGAAGTTGAGAACATGAGACGAATGCCCTATGCAATAGGGATTATCAGCAAGTATCAATCTAATCCATGATTTGATCAATGGAAAACGTTAAGAATATCCTCAAGTATCTGAGGAGAAAGAGGAACTATATGCTCGTGTATGGGACTAAGGATTTGATCCTTACAGGATACACTGACATGGATTTTAAGACTGATAAGGATATCTGTCTTACATAACAGAATGGCTAGCGACCCAATTCCAAATGAAAGATTTAGGAGAGGCCAAATATGTTCTTGGAATCCAAATAATTCAGGATCGGAAGAACAAAACGCTAGCCCTGTCTTAAGCAACGTATATTGACAAAATGTTGTCCCGATATTCGACGCAGAACTCCAAGAAGGGCTTATTGCTTTTCAGGCATGGGGTTCACTTGTCTAAGGAATAGTGTCCTAAGACACCTCAAGAGATTGAAGATATGAGACAGACTCCCTACGTTTCCGCTGTGGGCAGCTTAATGTATGCAATGCTCTGCACGAGGCCTGACATCTGTTATGCTGTAGGGATAGTCATCAGATATCAATCAGTATCCATGGTCAAACTTTACAAAGGAGCTATAGTGTGGCATAATTACAGTCTTGACTATATATGCCAAAAATATAGCTGCTTGTGAAGCAACGATAGAGACTGTAAGGCTTAGAAAGTTCTTGATTGATTTGGAATGTGTTCCAAATGTGAACTTGCCCATCAGACTTTATAGTGATACAGTGGTACTGGGGCAAATTCATAAGAACTTTGTAGCCGAAGACAAGCAAGCACATTGAATTAAATTGAAATATTCACGAAGACTTTCTCGGCTAAAGGGTATGAGGGTCATCTAGAAGGTCAAGGTCTACGAGTTATGTAAAAAGATGAAATCTAGGGCAAGTGGGAAAAATGTAATGGGTATAGTGATACCATTATTGATGTGGAATTTTCCTTACCGCAAGCGCACGGGTCAAGTAATAATAAAGTGTTCGTATAAACGAGTGTCGTCCTCTGGATTGGATGTTTAAGCTAAATCAAGTATTGTGAATTATCTCGCTCAATTTTATTTAGGGAACACAAAGTAGTGAATGAAAGATCAAAAACTAAATCAAAACAAGCAAACAGTGGATATGCAATTAAGAAAACACTTAGGGAATTGATTTCGCCAATTTAGTCTAGGATTGATTTTAAGGAATAAGTTATTATGCACAATGGAATTCTGAGCCTAAGAACCTTTAATCACAACTACCTCTCCCGAGTATAATTGATTCTCATGCAAATTAACCAACTCGATATCCCTATCTAAGTTTATTAACATGCAAGGCAATGAGTTTTTTGACCAATTCTAAAGTTAATCTAAAAACCGTCACGAAATTAGAAAGTAAACTTTAGTCATGCAATCTTGAGTAAGTCTATGCTAAATCCCCTCTCCCGAGCAAGAATCAACACGTAAATCATCCAACAAATGGCCAATTAATTGAAAGCATTAAATCAAGATTGCATACATAATAACCATTGCACAATTTAAACCATAAATCAATCCATAAATTCAATTGACTACATCAATCCCTAAGCTACAAGTTTAGCTACTCATGATTGGTATTACAAGCTCAACTAAACATGAAAAAGCCATAAAATCTAGCTAGAGAAAAAGGGAAAGGAAAGGAAAAACTCAATGTAGGCCGAGACCGAGCGTCCCCGTCACGATCCCCACGAACAATGGGTTGATTTCCAACTTGCTCCCTTTGCTTCAGCTCCAAAATGCTCTGTTCTGCTCTGTTTACGGCTCCAAAACGTCCCAAAAGCCAATCCCCCAAAAACCTAGCCACAATTTACTTTATATTCTGGTTTTTTCGTCATAGCGTCGAGACGCTATCAACAAAACACGCGTTCTGGAAAAGGAAGGCTAGCAGCGTCGAGACGCTGCGACATATGCGCGCCTAATCAAAAAAAGAATGCTAGTGTTGAGACGCTCAAGGGCTAGCGTCTCGACGCTAGCCTGCGATTGACCCAACTTTGACTTTTTTCCTCTTTGACTCTTTTTCATTCCTTTGCATCTTTTCGCGTCCCGAGCACCCGATTAACTCCAATATTGCGCTATAGCTCCAATCAACCATTTCCTACAAAATAAACAATTAAGTGCAATAAAATGGCCAAAAAATTATACAAGACTAGCTAAATTGAATAGGGAAAACTAGCTAGCTATGCTCGCTATCAAATACCCCCAAACTTAAGCTTTTGCTAGTCCTCGAGCAAACTAAGAATCAAGCATACAGTAGAAGAATGGATGCAACAAACATGACTCAATCCTCAAGGCTCAAAAGTCAATAGACAAGCAAGCAAGAGACATGCACACAAGGACCAATGAGGGAGACAAATTAAAATTTTTCCAAAATTAACTTGCACAAGCGAGATCTAACTCAACAAGATCATACTCTACTAGCCTGGGATTGGATTATTAAACTCTCAGCTCATCTTCCCTCTACACTGGCACTAAGGTTTCACTAATGAGTTAATGGAACAAATTAGTTTGTTTTCCTCCATACTTAGGTGCTCATAATTAACAATTAAATTAGGCATGTATATGTGACACTAGCTTTCACACACCTATTGCAGGGACCCTTAACCTGAGATTTCTCTGGTTGGCCTAACTGATAACAACAGGGGTAGCTCTTTTTCCCTAAACTTTATTAACATTGAAAACTGTGCATATGCCAATGCATAATTTTTTTCTCAACAGTAACAACAAGATTGATTTTTTCTTTCATGATCAAGATAAGCATATATTCTTTTCTTTCCTCCTAAGCAAGATCAAACATGCTAATTTGCAAAAAATTAACTCTTTAGCTCTACCCTACACCTATCGAGGTGACAACAAGCATATGAACCCAATAATTCGCTCCTAAGCATTCAAATCCAAATCTAGCCAAGACAAATACTCTACTCATGCAAGCCATCTCTTAGAAAAAGTTTAAAAAGTCTCCATTTTTGGGCACTCACGCTTACAACTCATCGCAAGCTTGAAAATTGACAAGAAAGCCTATCCTAGGACATCATAATCATGCAAAAGTAGCATCTAGAAAACAACCATATGCTTAATTCAAAGAAAGCTCAAAACTATAGCCCGAACTCAGATGCTCAAGGGCTCCACAAACATGCTATTCCACCCTCAAACTTAAAACATGCAAGGTCCTCAATGTATAAAGAAAATAAGGCATAAACAAGCATGAGAACAATAAAAGAATGAGAGGAGTGAATAATACTGGCCTGGAATGATGATGACTTCTTGATTGAAATCTTGAAAGCTTGAAAGCAAAGGAGAGACAGAAAACAAGACCTACAAAACAGACACAAACGATAAATAAAACTCAAAAGAAAGACACAACTAACTTACTTGGGTTGCCTCCCATAAGCGCTTGTTTAACGTCATTAGCTCGACGTGTTGATCGTGCATCAAGGAGGCTTCTTTTCTGTGAATCCAACAGAGGTGCTCTTTCTTGCACCTTTCTTGTAGCCCATAAAAAGCACTTCATAATGTCCATTAGAGTCTTCAACTGCTTTAAATATTTCTTTGTCATTCCTGACTCTTACAGTGAGCTCCCTGCGCTCAATATCAATAATCACTCGCCCAGTAGCGAGGAATGGTCTTCCTAGTATGACAGGCATTGAAGGATTTTCTATCATGTCCATGACATACAAATCAAGAGGGAGGAAAAATCTACCTACTCTGATTAAAACCTTTTCTACAATGCCAACTGGTCTAACCACAGACTGATCAGCCAATTGAAACTTTACAGGAGTAGATTTAATCTCACCTATGTCTAACTTTTTTGCACAGAGATAGAGGAATGATATTGATGCTAGCACCTAAATCACATAATGCTCTGAAAGAATAAGTACCAAAACTGCAAGGAATAGAAAAACTCTCTGGATCTGCTACTTTTTCAGGTACCTTCTGTTGGACTCTAGTGCTGCATGTGGAAGCAAGATATACCGTGCCAACCTTCTTTTCCTTTCACTTCTTTGCTAACCATTCCTTCATGAACCTGTTATACTGGGGCATCTCTAATGCCTCTGCAAAAGGAATATTAATGTTCAGATTCATAAAAGCATTCATAAACTTGTCAAACTGAACCTGATTGTTCTTTTTATTGTCTTTGAGAACCATCAAGGGAGGAGAAGGAATAGGGGGCTCAGGTTCAGGCTTTTCAGCTTCATCAGATGATGTGTCCTCCTCAACTTCCCCAGTAGGAGTGTCATAATCCTCAGACTCAGGCTCCTCTTTGGCTTCCTCCTGGTGCACAGTGATTGCTTTACAGTACTCCATCTGGGTTTTTTCCTGCTCAGCTGGGGCCTTACCTTTATTCATGGTGCTTACAACACTTACCAACTGTCCCAGCTGAGTCTCAATGTTCTTGATGGCAGCACTGTGGCCATTCACTGTTGAGTTGATGACAATGACTGCCTCATCTAACTTGGTTGTCCTGTTACTTGACTCTGCAATGAAAGCTCCAACAAGATCTTCTAACTTTTTATTTTCTTAAGTTTGAGGGGCAAAACCAGGTGGATTAAGAACATTCTTAGTATTAGCATAAGAGAAATTTTCATGGTTCCTATTGTTAGGGTGATAATGTGTAGGTGTGGCATTATTATTATATCCCCTAGAATTAAAATTTGATACATACTGAACCTGCTCGATGGTTTCCTCCTGAGGTCTAGATGCTAAAGCAGCAACTGATTCAATTGACTGTGCACTCCCTGTACCTGAAAATTTCATAAAAGCATTAGCAAGGGAGGTCATCTGGGCCTGGAGTGCACTTACCTTGTCAACCTCAAACACTCCAGCAACAATCTTTTTAGGTGCAGACCGCTCAGATGGCCACTGATAGCTGTTGGTGGCCATATCCTCTAGAAGTATGCGAGCATTTTCCATGGTCTTGGACAACAGAGTCCCACCTACAGCTGCATCAACAATCGTTTCTGTACTAGGAGTTAAACCATTATAAAACAATTGTACCTGAAGCTAGTCGGGGCATCCATGCTGAGGACACTTCCTCAGCAACTCTTTAAATCGCTTCCAAGCCTCGAACAGCTGCTCATCATATTGTTGTTGGAATGTCCCAATCTCGGTCCTCAGCTTGACCGTCTTTGCAGGAGGGAAAATTTTCTTCAAAAAGGCCTGGACCAAAGCATCCCAGGTGGTGATGCTCCCAGAGGGAATAGATTGCAACCAATCTCGTGCTTTATCCTGCAAAGAAAAAAGGAATAAGCGTAAGCGAATAGCATCCTCAGAAACTCCATTAATTTTTACCGTCCCACAAATGTCTAAAATTGATTTTAGATGAGAATTTGGGTCCTCGGTGGGCGATCCTCTATAAGCACAATCTCGAGCCATCTGAACGAGACTAGTCTTCAGCTCAAAGTTGTTGGCATTGATCGGGGCATAGACAATCCCCGATTGTTGCCCCTGAAACACGGGCTGAAAGTAATCGCTAATAGGCCTAGGCTCCTCAGGTGGATTTTGGTCAGCTTTTTGAATAATTTCTCTGTTTTCCCTTCGAAGCCTATGAATTGTTCTCTCGATCTCGGGATCCAACGGTATCAATTCTCTACTACCACGCATAAACAAACTAAACTACCCTAAAAAAAAGAAACTAATTATGGAAAGAAATAAAGAAAAGAAAACAACTAATCTAAATATGGAAAATATAATCTAGAAAAGGAAACAAAATAACCTAATATGGAATGCAAAAATAAATATGGCAAACACAAATAAGGAAACTAACAAATAAGGAAAAACTAATCAAAAAAAAAAAACAAGAAACAAATAAGGAAAAGATTACACAACTAAAAGAAAAACTAAACGAGAAAAGCAAATATGGAAAGAAAAACAAATAAGGAAAAATGCAATCAACCTAGAAAAGTAAAAATACACCATAAATTAAGATCAAACAATTTTTTCACAATATCAATCTAACTAAAGGTGCCAATCCCCGGCAACAGCGCCAAAAACTTCATGTGGAATTTTCCTTTCCGCAAGCGCACGAGTCAAGTAATAATAAAGTGTTCGTATAAACAAGTGTCGTCCTCTGGATTGGATGTTTAAGCTAAATCAAGTATTGTGAATTATGTCGCTCAATTTTATTTAGGGAACACAAAGTAGTTAATGAAAGATCAAAAACTAAATCAAAACAAGCAAACAGTGGATATGCAATTAAGAAAACACTTAGGGAATTGATTTTGCTAATTTAGTCTAGGATTGATTTTAAGGAATAAGTTATTATGCACAATGGAATTATGAGCCTAAGAACCTTTAATCACAACTACCTCTCCCAAGTATAATTGATTCTAATGCAAATTAACCAACTCGATATCCCTATCTAAGTTTATTAACATGCAAGGCAATGAGTTCTTTTGACCAATTCTAAAGTTAATATAAAAACCGTCACGAAATTAAAAAGTAAACTTTAGTCATGCAATCTTGAGTAAGTCTATGCTAAATCCCCTCTCCCGAGCAAGAATCAACATTTAAATCATCCAACTAATGGCCAATTAATTGAAAGCATTAAATCAAGATTGCATACATAATAACCATTGCACAACTTAAACCATAAATCAATCCATAAATTCAATTGACTACATCAATCCCTAAGCTACAAGTTTAGCTACTCATGATTGGTATTACAAGCTCAACTAAACATGAAAAAGCCATAAAATCTAGCTAGAGAAAAAGGGAAAGGAAAGGAAAAACTCAATGTAGGCCGAGACCGAGCGTCCCCGTCACGATCCCCACGAACAATGGGTTGATTTCCAACTTGCTCCCTTTGCTTCAGCTCCAAAATGCTCTGTTCTGCTCTGTTTACGGCTCCAAAACGTCCCAAAAGCCAATCCCCCAAAAACCTAGCAGCAATTTACTTTATATTCTATTTCTTTCGTCATAGCGTCGAGACGCTACCTTCAAAACACACGTTCTGGAAAAGGAAGGCTAGCAGCGTCGAGACGCTGCGACATATGTGCGCCTAATCAAAAAAGAATGCTAGCGTCGAGACGCTCATGGGCTGGCGTCTCGACGCTAGCCTGCGGTTGACCCAACTTTGACTTTTTTCCTCTTTGACTCTTTTTCATTCCTTTGCATCTTTTCGTGTCCCGAGCACCCGATTAACTCCAATATTGCGCTATAACTCCAATCAACCATTTCCTACAAAATAAACAATTAAGTGCAATAAAATGGCCCATAAAAGACTAGCTAAATTGAATAGGGAAAACTAGCTAGCTATGCTCACTATCAATTATGTAATGGGTATAGTGATGCCCTAGTTTATTGTATTTGTACATTGTATATGTTTTATACATGTATTTATACACCCAATGCTGAATACATTGTTGTACATCTGTTGGTTAGGTGTCATGTAATTGTCGTGCTTAATCTCTATGCGATATTAGTTGATTTGATGCATCTTGATTATTTGTTGTGTTCATTTATATTTTGTGCCCGCCTGGCCAGCCGGTATGAATACCAATTCCTAGTTTCAGGGATTATTTGGGAAGTGTGTGGCAACTAATCACACTAGATCATTGTGTACTGGTGAACGCCAGTGACTGAGCTAGGGATAGCCAGTTGCCTAGTGCTTGATCGGTAGTGCATCATTGGAGTTGAAACACATTCTAAAAAATCTGGAGTTCCAGGAGGAATCCGCTAATAAGGCTGGGAGAGTTTTTCATAATTAATAATATTGCTAGAGCATCTTTTAAAACAATTACTAAATCCTGACCAACGCTTGTTTCTAATCTGTCTGCTTATTTGTTTACATTATGTTCTGTCATTTCTTTTACTTCAGCATTTTACAAAAACCAATCATTTTAACAACTTTTGAAACCATTGAAAAGCTAAACAAAATAGATAAAGTGAGAGCTAATTCAGACCTTGGATTCGATAAATACTTATTACTTGCTACGAATTGTGTATACTTGCACAAAGTTCTAGAGTCTATTTTTACCTTATTTTTACCTACTCTAGGAACCCAACACCCAACAACTTTATTAAGGCCTCTTCATCCTTCGACATTAAATCTGATGCAACAATATAATAGGCAACGTCTCACCCTCCCCAAGATACACGTACTTTAGATGATCCGGCAAGGGCTTCAAATCTAAAGTGGGTTCTTGAATCAGGAATGGCTTAATAGGAGGAGCTTTCCTTTCATCCAAATTTAAAGACTCAAAAACATCCTCACAGCTAGACACTTCTTTTTCACTTTTCCTTTTTAGAGAACAAACTTCTAAATCCTCTACACTAATCTCTCCATGATCTTCCCAATGCTTGTTTGTTAAGTCCTCTATTGTTGTCTCAACAATTGTGTTCTCCAGAATCCTAATGAAAGAACAATCTTCCACTTCGTCTGGATACTTCATGGCCTTAAAAACATTAAACTTCACTTCCTCATTATAAACTCTCATTGTTAATTCCCCTTTTTGAACATCTATCAATGCTCTACCAGTAGCTAAAAAATGGACAACCAAGAGTAATTGGGACATCTTTATCTGTCTCATAATGTTAGATAATAAAATCAACAGGAAATATTAATTTATCTACTTTGACTAAGACATCCTCAATTTTACCCTCAGGATATGTGTTAGACCTATCGACTAGTTGGAGTGTGACTGTAGTAGGTCTAGCTTCACAAATTCCTAACTTTCGATAGACCGAAAGAGGCATAAGGTTAATGCTTGCACCTAAATCACAAAGTGCTCTACTGATTGGAAATTTAATCTCTTCTAATTTATATTTAATTAACTAAAGAATATGTCATTGTTGTGCATTAATCCAAGTATAAATTATGCACTACCAAGTAATACCTAGAGTATTCCAGGGTCATATCCACAAGGAAGGAGCGAGTAGTAAAAATATCTCAAATTAAATTCTATTCTGATGATGTTGTGCTGGGGTAATAAGAATAAAAAATGGATGCGACAGGTTGAACATGCGATAAAGAAAAGCAATAATAATGAGATAGAAAGATACGATGGATGATGAGCTATCAAGACTTTCGCCGTAGAAACCACATGCAACATATAAGATATTAATGATAACAATGAATCGACAAAATATTGATGCCTAAGCGAGAAATAATCATGTGATTCCCTTTCGGTATTACACATGTTATGAACTAAGAATATTCCTATTGCTTAATTCATGCATTTAATCAGTTCTCTATATGCTTACAAGCAGTTGAATTCTCTCTAAAGAAACCCAAACACATTCATGAAATATCCTATGCGGCTGAGCTATTCCAAACACAACAAGACTACATGTAATGCATTATCTTGCTCTACATAGATATTTCAACATGCATTACCCTTCCGAGATTTATCATGCTACTACCTCTATCGGTGATCAGACGTATATTAGTAATGAAAGAATTATCACATCTAAGTAGAAAGTATCATTATCATTAATTAATTGCATTGCATACAAAAATAATCTTAATGCCATATGGGCGCCTAGGTTAAGCCTTGATAAAACAAAATTAGTTCATGCTACAAAATAAAGCATACAATAAAACATAAAAATCTAAGAATGCCTTGGATTCTTGGATGATTCTGATTCTTCATTTCCCCTCTATTTATAAACCTTTCTTACTTGGAGCCAAAGGGTGTGTTGCTTGGAGCCAAAGGGTGTGTTGCTTGGAGCCAAATGGTACTCCAAGCAAACTTGCTCCCAACTCCAAGCAAACTTGCTCTAGCATCATCATGAATCCCATGTGCCAGATTGCTACAGCAACAAGCTTTCCATGTGCCAGACTGCTACAACAACAAGCTTTCTATGCGCCAAACGCTAAAGCATCAAGCTTTCCATGCGCCAGACTGTTACAACAACAAGCTTTCCATGCGCCAGCTGCTACAGCGTGTCATGCTCCAAGCACATCATGCTCTAGTGCATAAGCTTCCAAGCTTGACGCTCTAGCACATAATTGGCCAAGCTTTTCCTGATGCAACAATAAATTAGAATTAGTGCAATTTTGTCTGAATTTCAAAGATAATAATCAATATGAGCACATTAATACAAATAAATCAATATTACTGCATCTAGCATATAAATTAGTTAAAACTTGGGTATTTTCACTCTCTTGAAGCTCACAATAAGCTTAAATTAGACACCTAATAACTTGATATTTTCAATTTATCAAACCCCTAAATTTAAATTATTGCTTGTCCTCAAGCAATACTGCAACAACACTTTTTGCTTCTCAGATTGCCACAATTCCTCATGCCTCACTACAATTTCTAAGCACACTCTACCAAAATTTACCTCAGCAGCGCGAAATACCAACATCCAACTTTCTAAACCTAAGGTCAACTTTGCTTTTACTACCTCAAAATGCCTTTTTCTCACTTATATGGATTTCTCTCATTTCTCCTTCCTACACTTCTTCCTCTTTACTAGCTTACTTCTAAATCAAAACTTATATGCACTAACGCTTTTTAAGAATGTTTACTCATAAGGCTCATATTGCCATCAATTTTTTTTTTCATATGAGAATCCTTTTAGATGTAGCGCCTTCGTTCTGGCTTGCAAACATTGGTGATGAAAGCATCCAACTACGAGCACCTCATCTTTCAGGTTGCCGAGGCATGCTCATTTCTTTTCAGCGCTTTCATGCAAAGGCAAACGATGGGTGTCATGAATGCCCCTGGTTACTAACGCCTTCAAGAAAGTGGAGACTTTTTTTTTTTTTTTTTTTTTTTTTACTTTCTGAGCTGAACAACTTATGGAATACAGAAACATGTGTTATGCACCCCCCAAACTTAAAATGGACAATGTCCTCATTGGACCCCCAAACTTGTTTTGCACTATGCGGTAGGGGAAGAGTTTCTAAGAATGCGTTAGTCACATTACACAAGCAGATTTGGGCTAGTAGAGAAGAAGTAATGCAGCATAAGATACTCTGAGACAAATCTAAATAAGGAGATAATGACATTTATCAATAGCTAAGGCAAGGAAGAACTTAAGCAAAGAAAAATTGTTTGTGAGTTCTAGCGCATATTATCATCATAGGTTTATGTAAAGCAATGTAGGGGAAACGCAGGCGAGGCAGGTTAATAACAATTTGATGCGATAGCACTATTGCAGCAGGAAAAACCCAAAAATTTAACGCATTAAACAAATATTAAACGTATGCAAATCAACTCATGGAAGATTTAAGCACAAAAGAGACATGCTGAACTAAAACCAAGCGCATTGAGAAACCATATCCAACATGCAAAATATAATAGTAACGCATGCTTTCTACTCATGACTCAAAGGTAGCGCATAGACCCAAACCTAAGGCTTTCTTCTACTTTTGGAAAATAAATAATTGCAAGAAATAAACTTCCTAACGGACATAAAGTGAAGAGATAGAATACGTCCCCGATTTAATTGCCTCAAAATGATGTGTCTTTAATGTCCAAGGTGTTGCCATACTCTTCCTTCATGTGTTGTCCAAACAGATGATGGGTGCATTATCCCACTGCATCTCTTTCCCTTCGTGAGATTTTATTCTTGATTTGCACTGTCGGACCTTTTGCCACACCTTGCAATGTTGGGCTTTCAATCGAAGTTTGCATTCTATCCAAGACAAAGGTCGACAGCTTTTGTGTTTTTCCTTTACTGCAGTAGCGCCATTCGTAGTTGTGTTTTGACGTGATGAGATTTTTTTCTGTGATGCCCTACTCCCCAACTTAACTCCTTTTCCTTTCTTCGCCTTCCCTGAAGCATCATCATAAAGATTCATCATTTCTATTTCCGACTGCGTTGAAAAATATTTCGCTGGCGCATCATATGTGGGTGTGTCATGTTTCGGTGCAACTTCTTCTTTTGGATGCCTAATTTTTTCTTCCAACGCATTGCACTCTTCTACTTTATCAGGGAATTTCATTAAAAGTTACTTGTTCATCATTGAACCACATGGTTAGCTCGCCTTTTTGCCCATCAAACGAAGTTTGTCTGGTAGCCAAGAAAGGTCTTCCCAAAATGATTGGGACTTCTCTATCTGCAACATAATCAAGAATGATAGAGTCGACCGACCTATCTGCAACTGGAGAATGACTATTGTTGGACGCGCTTCTTCAATACT
Source organism: Luffa acutangula (assembly GCA_036850905.1). Lineage (NCBI taxonomy): Eukaryota > Viridiplantae > Streptophyta > Magnoliopsida > Cucurbitales > Cucurbitaceae > Luffa > Luffa acutangula. The sequence goes on from CM072090.1 coordinate 9,816,362, forward strand.
AAGGCACTTGAATACTGTTAAGGGCATTAAGTTAATGCTTGCATCAAGGTCGCATTGGGTTCTCCCCACATCAATTCCACCAATGGAGCATGGAATGGTGAAGCTTCCTGGTTCTTTTAATTTTGGTGGAATTTTTCTTCTGAGGATTGCGCTACACTCATTTGTTAGCGCAACGATCTCAAATTCTCTCCACGGGCGCTTGTTCGAAAGGATGTCCTTTAAGAACTTTGCGTAGCTTGGCATTTTTTCAAGTGCCTCGACTAGGGGAATGTTGATATGCAACTGCTTCAGCACGTTTAGAAATTTCTTGAAATTCGTGTCATCATTCTTTTTTTTTAGACGCTGTGGAAAGGGAATAGGTCGTTTACATGCGACAAGTTCTTCATGAGCTGATGGTTCTTCTTCTTTTTCTTTCACAGTGAGTTCCTTGCCTGATTTAGCCACGTTGGGTTCTTCAAGACACTTCTTTGAATCTTCTAAATTTATTACCACATATTTTGGCGCATGAGTAGCTGTATTACTTGAAACTTGTTTATCATCGCACAAGGTTAACACATGGCAGTGCTCTTTTCCTCTTGACGCTTCGGTGCTGTTTGGAAGAGTTCCTACTGGTCTGTTCTTCAGTTCTGATGCTAATTTCCCCAGTTGAACTTCAAGATTTCTGAGTGATGCGGCCTGGCTTCGCACTAACGCATCATTCTTTGCCATATACTCCTTTTGACTAATCATAAAACCCTTCAGCATGGTCTCCAACGAGTTAGAAGATGATGTGCCAGAGTCTCCACCCTATGCATTGTTTTTGTGTTGGAAATTTCCTTGGAATGGTCCCTACAAAACTTGATTATTATTAGCGTTAAAGAGTTGAGGGCCAAAATTGTTTCTCCCTTGTTGCAGTGGTAACTTTAATGCAGCAACATTACCACTCCATGAGAAACTAGGATGATTTCCCCAACCAGAATTGTAGGCATTTGAAAAGGGATTATTTCGTACGTTACCTTGGGGTCCCACATAGAAAAATGATTCCGGATTTGATGCGCACTGATCATACGTGTGGCTACCACCGCAGATGGCACATCCTAACACAGCTAGTTGCGCTACAATGGGAGTTTGATTTGCAGCTAATTCGTCCATTCGTGTGGTTAGCGCATCGATCTTTGCGTTAACTATTGTCATGGGGTCCACTTCAAAACTTCCAGAATTTGTATTCATTGGGTGCTTCCGTTTGTCTTCAACTAATCCCCATTTATAATTGTTCCTCGTGATGCAGTCAAGGATTTCATGCACCTCATCATATGTCTTTCTTAGCAATGCTCCATTGGTCAAGGAATCTACAAATACTTGAGAAGTTTTGTTTAATCCCATGTAAAAAGTTTCTAGTTGGATGCAATGATGTAGTCCATGGTGAGGGCATCTTTGTAAAAGATTTTTGAATTGTTCCCATGCATCGCTCAGTGACTCATCCTCTTGTTGTGAGAAAGTTATAATCTCCTTACGCAATTTGAAATTAGTCATTGGTGGGAAATATTTCTCCAAAAATTTTTCAACTAAGACATTCCATGTAGCAATGGAACTTGCAGGTTGCTGATTTAACCATACCTTAGCAGCATCTCGTAGCGAATATGGAAATAGTATGACGTGAAGCTGCTCAGGGGTGACTCCTAGAATGATTTTAGAAATAGTATAACTTGTTGCAAATAACGAAGAATGATTTTAGGATGAGAGTGAGGATTTTCTGATGCACTTCCTCAAAACTGTCCTGCTAAAGTAAGCATTTGAAACATAACAGGCTTAAGTTCAAACCTTTCAGTGTCAATTATGGGACGTACAATTCCAGGTTTGAAATTGCACATCCCTGGGGCTGCATAGTCTCTAATGTCTCGTTCTCTATCATCAGCCAATTGTATTGGATTAATGAGAGGATTTTGTGGGTTTAGTGCACCCATTTCATGGGTGTACACCTAACACACCTGAAAAAGACTTACTCAAGTCAGATGATTGTAATAGCACAATATACAGAATAAGAAAGAATAAAAGACGTTCTAAACTACTGTTGGCTTCCTCGACAACAGCGCCAAAAACTTGATTGGAAATTTGATCACTTCTAATTTATATTGAATTAACTAAAGAATATGTTGTTGTTGTGCATTAATCCAAGTATAAATTATGTACTACCAAATAATACCTGGAGTGTTCCTGGGTCATAGCCACAGGGAAGGAGCGAGTAGTAAAAATATCTCAAATTAAATCCTATTCTAATGATGTTGTGCTAGGGTAATACGAATAAAATATGGATGCGACAGGCTGACCATGCGATAAAGAAAAGCAATAATAATGCGATAGAAGGATATGATGGATGATGAGCTATCAAAACTTTCGCCACAACAATCACATGTGACAGATAAGATATTAATGCATAACAATGAATCGATAGAATATTGATTCCTAAGCAAGAAATAAACATGTGATTCCCTTCCGTTATTACACATGCTATGAACTAAAAATATTCTTATTGCTTAATTCATGCGTTTAATCAGTTCTCTATATGCTTACAAGCGGTTGAATTATTTCTAAGGCAACCCAAACACATTCATGAAATATCCTAATCGGCTGAGTTATTCCTAACACAACCAGACTACATGTAATGCATTATCTTGCTCTACTTAGATATTTCCATAGGCATCCCTTCTGGGATTTATCATGCTACTACCTCTATCGGTTGATTAGACGGATATTAGTAATGAAAGAATTATCACATCTAAGTAGAAAGCATCAATATCATTAATTAATTGCATTGCATACAAAAATAATCTTAATGCCATATGGGCGCCTAGGCTAAGCCTTGATAAAACGAAATTAGTTCATGCTACAAAATAAAGCATACAATAAAACATAAAAATCTAAGAATGCCTTGGATCCTTGGATGATTCTGATTCTTCATTTCCCTTCTATTTATAAACCTTTGTTAGTTGGAGCCAAAGGGTATGTTGCTTGGATAGAAACTTGCTCCCCACTCCTAGCAAACATGCTCTCGACTCTAAGCAAGCTTGCTCTAGCATCATCATGCATCCCATGCGCCAGACTACAAAAGCAACAAGCTTTCCATGCGCCAGACTACTATTGCAACAAGCTTTCAATGCGTCAGACTGCTACGACATCAAGTTTTCCATGTGCCAGACTGCTACAGCAACAAGCTTTTCATGCGCCAGCTGCTATAGCATCAAGCTTTCCATGCGCAAGCTGCTTCAGCGTGTCATTCTCCAAGCGCATCATGCTCTAGCGCATAAGCTTCCAAGCTTGACGCTCTAGCACATAATTGGCCAAGCTTTTCTTGATTCAACAATAGATCAGAATTAATGCAGTTTTGTATGAATTTCAAAGATAATAATCAATATGAGCACATGAATACAAATAAATCAATATTACTGCATCTAGCATATAAATTAGATAAAACTTTGGCATTTTCACTCTTTTGAGGCTCACAATAAGCTTAAATTAGACACGTAATAACTTTATATTTTCAAGTTATCATCTACCTAACTCTTTTGCACCTATAGAGACAGGAATAGTAAATGACCCTGGATCCTTAGCGTGAAGGAATCGAATCCTTTAGCGGAAGCGAATTAAATCGTTGTGAATGTAATTTTGTCAATAGATAACCAATACATTGGGCAAAATTCAAAAACGATTTCTAAACAAAAAAAAAAAAATTAGATTAAGTATGTGATTATTCATATTTAAAACTATTTTAGATTAGAATAACTTACTTGTTGAAGCCCAAGAACGTCTCAGCACTATGCTCCTCAACGAACAGTTCGTCAACGATCTCTCCAACGAACACAACCATTCAGATCACCCACTAATCTCTGAGTTCTTGAGGTTTGAGTTTTTGGGAACTCCTCTGTCTTAGATTGGGAAAGAATCACAACCAACCTTGCTGTGTTTTCTATATGAGAGAAAACTGAGAGAGAATCAATTTTATGTTTCTAAGAGAGAGAGAGTTATTATCCACACCCTGCATAACACATTTGGTGATGGGAATTACAATCGTGTAACTCCACATGAGGTGTCAACTTCCCATTGCTTGGGTTTTTAATTATTATCCAATAATAAGTAAAATAAAACTATATATTATACAATTACTTAATTTAACTAAACAAACTTTAATTAAATTAATTATATCATGTAGTTTTAATTCAACCAAATCACATTTAATTGAATAAATTAAGTGAGCCAATTAATTAATAATTAATTGTTTCCCACATTAATTAAATATCATATACTTAATTAATTTTACATTTGAATCATATTCAAATGTGTCTCTCTCTTTTAACCTATAGTTTTAATATGCATCAAATGTACATTAAATATAAACTATAGTATTAATTTAGTTAAATCATATTTAATGAAATTAAATTAAAATAATTAATTAATTATCCAATTAATTAATTCTTTAATTAAATATCAAATATTTGATTAATTATCTATTTGAATCAAAGTCAAATAATTCTCTCATATACTATAGTTTTAATATGAATCTTTATTCATATTATTTTAGTCTATAGTTTAATATGAATATAATTCATATTTAATATTTGAACTCCTTCCAATATTTAATTTTGAATCACATCCAAAATTAATTTTATACTATTAAGTTTAATTCACCAATTAAACTTATATTATAATCTATCTTCATACATTATCTGAGTTGTATCAAATACAATAAAATTCCCTTAACGAATTTGAACACACTTCAAATTCTATTCAAGACTATTTAACCTCAGAACCCTTTACGAGCTAGCAGGTGGACCTAATGGACCTAGTGGATCTAAAGTGTCCTAAGGTTTTAGGGTCTATTACTTAGGTAATTTTTGGCTAAATGAATCTAAGTCGATGCCTTATTAAATAAGGTATTTAGACTAAATGTCTAGGTGAATTAAACTCTTTTAATAACCTAGTGACATTGCATGCTAATAAGACTATGTTTAATTCAACTCAGGTTTCGGACCATTTGTCGGGAGAGTTCCCTTATAACAAAGGTCTTATGTCCTACTTAACCATATTTTAAATATATTAAAATACTAAGTAAAACATTTTCTAATCCTATTAGACAAATTGATCTTAGGTCTATTTAATTTTAAACCGTTTCTCTTCATTAACTTTTATAACTCTTATAACTTTTAATGAATTAGCCCTATAACATGCTTTCTAATGGTGATTTAAAGCATATAACAATCAAACATTCAAGTTATATAAAGAACCCTTTAAAAACATCCTATAGATAGGTGTGTATAACTCTTTATACTACAATGTCTAGGTGATAACTTTTTAAAACCTCACATCTCTCGCGCATGCTCATAAAACTTGGGTTAACCTAACTCAAGTACCGATTCGATGCCCAGTTAGGAGGTGTTCCATAAACCGTCAACTTAAATACCTCCAGCCTTAGACAACATTTTACTGGGTGAGTTCTCTTATAACCTTAGCTTTACAAGATATCGACCTAATCTATGCAAGTTGATCGATTTGGAGGTTCGTTAACCTAAGTGAGCATGCATTTAACTTGTTATAGATTTTAAGTCTATCTCGGTTTATAACGCTTATAACGAATGAAAAATCCATAACTAGCTTTATTTGAATATAACCATTATAAACAAGCTAAGGAAGTTTTATGCTACAAGCTTGGTTCATTTTCATTTTATTAATATAACATTTATATTAACTAATCATAAATGAAATTAAACCATCCAACATGCATCTCCTAAATTAATATAACTATTAATACTAATTTCATGAAACGTTATTCATACATTCAATTAATATCATAACTCTTATAACATATTAATTAATGCATGATTCATGCTTTCCTATGGTGGGATTTTAAATCTAAATGGCATACATTATGCACATAAAATACTATTTAATTAAAACATATATTCAATAATGCATAATTAATTAAATTAACAAAAGTGAATTGGTTTTGGGATTTCGAATCAAGCAAAAAGAAAAACTAAAATTATTACAATAATAATTTCAAATAGGGCTTGGACCGCTCCTGAACCATTCGAACCGACTTGAACTGCTATTGGATTTCTTGAACCGGACCATTTTGCCTTTAAGTGAAGAACATACTTGGGCTGGAACTAAAAAACAGCATGCTGGAATTTTCGGCCAACAGCGAACAGTCTCCGAATTTCTTCAAATTGACGGCCTAAATGGAGTCTATTGACTCTCAAATTATACAGACTCCATACGAACACATTAATTCCCATAAACATGTAGGCAATTACAATTAATCCCAAACGAATTGAACAAGAATTAAATTAAATCCCAAAACCAATTTTCTTTAGTTTTTACACAGTTTCATCATATGAAAAGCTACCCACCAAGCTAAAATTAATGCATGTTAGGTGCCTTAATCATGCTCTGATACCAATTGAAGGTGTTCATATAACACAGCGGAAGCAATTTTAGGATCGGAGGCACTTAACTACATCAATTTTAGAAAATGAAAACATGATGTCCAAATACTGTAAAAAGAGAGCAGAATTTGTACCAACCTTTTCGAAGACCGATTCAACAACTCCCTTTGATTCCTTTGGTTATGAACGGTGTGTGGACCACCTCTAGTGTCTTCCTTACTATTCTCCAGGCCAAGAACGACTTGGGGGAGTCTATAGAGATAGGGAATGGGAAGGGAATGCTTGAGGGTAGCGTCGCGACGCTATATAGGCCCGGATTGGGGGTAGCGTCGCGACGCTATATTGCACAACGTCGCGACACTGCCTTGCACGCGACTTGCTGCCCAAGAAATGGGTAGCGTCGCGACGCTACCTTGCATAGTGTCTCGACGCTTACCCAAATTTTTGCATATTTAGCTTTAGTTTGGGTTGTTTTTCGACCTTCTCTTCACTTCCTTTTTTGGGCTTTTTTATCATGATTGTCTTCTTTGGGTCCCCATTTGATCAAGCTTGGATTTGGGCTTTATTTGCTTCATTTTTGGCACTTTTTCTCCCAAAATCACCAACTTTGCTCCTAAGGACCAAATAACAAAATTCATTAAATATTTTCATTAAAAACACGATTAAAGCACATAAAAGCTTAATAAATTGGGACTAAAATAACGACATTTCTGCTCGCTATCACTAATCCCAACAGTTACCAAAATAAGGTACCCAACCTTATCCCTATACTATAGACCATTTAGGTTGTTACTTGAACACTGATCCCCGTATGTCCCCACGTACTAGTTCAAGTTTCATCTAAACAACATGGGATCTTAGTTTATTGGATTTGGATCAAATTGTTCAATTTTAGTAACAATACCTCTTTATTGTTCAAATCTCAAGTGAAAATTTTGTCACCATTCACTATCTACGAGTTTTAGGGCATAAAACCCAACAACCTTGGTTGGTAGCCCATTCTTAAGAATAACACTACTTTCCTCAGTAAGAGACACAATTTCAAATTCACCTAACATTTTCTTTTTAGTTAAAATATCCTTAAGAAACCTAGCATAATTTGGCATTTGCTCGATAGCTTCTACTAAAAGGATATTTATATGTGATTGCTTAAGAATCTCTAAAAACTTCTTAAATTGACCATCCTGATTCTTAGGCCTTTGCCTTTGTGGAAAATGTAGATGTGGTACATAAGGTGGGGGTGGCACATAAGGTGGCTCCACATCTGGAACAGAACCAGATGCTCCTACATCATTATTGCTGCCTCCAGCACCTTTACCAGACTCCAACTCTTTCTCAACAACATTTTCATCACTACTCTTCTCTACATACTGGGGTTTACTAGGCTCTTTTCTCTCTTCTAATGGCTTACTACTCCTTAGAGTCACTGCCTGTACTTGCTCCTTACCTTCCTTTCTAGGGTGTTCAGTATCTGAAGGAAGTTTCTCTTGAGGCCTTTCCTTCAACTCGTTAGCTAGCTGGACCATTTGCAATTCCATGGCTCTCATTGGAGCTTGATTACTTTGAATTGCGGCATCTGTTCGAGCCATTTATTCTTTCATCATTGTCTCAAGAGAACTCTCTGAATTTTGCTGGGGCAATACCTATGATTTGGAAAATCCTAACTGGTTCACCTTCTACTGTGCTTGAGGGGCTTGTGAATTGCTTCCTTAACCTCCCCATGCAAAGTTGGGGTGGTTGCGCCAACCTGGATTATAGAAGTTGAATAAGAGTTATTCCTTTGATTACCTACAAAAAACACAAAAGCTATATTGCTGGGGCAAAACTCGTAGTTGTGCTCTTCACCACAAAAAACACATGATTCCTCTACAACTTGGTTCACCACTGCAGTAGGCTTCACAGCTGCCAACTGCTGATGACTAACCACTGTCACATCTTAAGAGTGTTAGCTAACATTGCAATATCAGCCCTAATGGTAGACACACCATCAACTACTAACACACTCACTACAAGAATTTTGGGCAACGCCGACCTTTTTTTATCGTCGATGCAACAAATTACGTCGGTAATAGTCATTTCCTCCGACAAAATGGAATTGCGTCGGAGGTATTTAGGGGTTGAGGATAAGCCGATGCAACTTGCGACGGCTTATCTCCAATTAGTAAAACAAAAAAATAATGTTGTTTTTTACTTTTCGCCGACGCAAATTAAGGGATTCGGCGACGCAACATTTCGTCGGCAAAACCCCGATAAGAAGCCCTAACAGCTTCATTCTTCATCTCCCTACCGTCTCCCAGCCACCCCGCTCTAGTTGATCCTCTTCGTGACGACGACAGCGCTGCAAAGAAGCTCACGTGGCGGTCGTTCTTTGTCTCCCAGTCAAGATTTTGATAGATGAGGAGTATTATAGCCGACACATGAGGCGTCGGCTATTAAGGTTTTAGCCAACGCAAAAACGTGCATCGGCGAATATGTTTGCTTCCGCCCACGAATTGCTAATTTCGTCGGCCATTTAAATTCCGACGAGGATTCACCGACGTTTAAGCCGATGCAAAAAAGCGTCGCCATTTCATTTTAGTCGACGCAAAAAAGGGATTCGCCGACGTTTTGATGAGTCAGCAAATCCCGAAATTCTTGTAGTGACTCTTAACTTTTTTATTTGAGCCTCTAACATCTGACCACTGACAAATATTGGTTGATATTCTTTCTAAAATTTCATGGGCTTCATTAAAGGTTTTTTCCAAAAGGGCCCTTCCAGCCGAGGCATCTACCATACTTTGGGTTGCCATGTTTAGTCCATTGTAAGATGTTTCCATTTGGATAAAATGAGGTAAACCATGGTGGGGACACTTTCCCAAAAGCTCTTTAAACCTCTCCCAAGCCTCACTAAAAGTATCATCTTCGAGTTGCCTAAATCCCACTATCTCACTCCTCAATTTGGCATTCCTAGTTGGTGGAAAATACTTACTAAGAAATTTTTCTGCTAACTCATTCCATGTTGTAATTGATCTTGGAGCAAGAGAATTTAACCATGCCTTTACTCCATCTCTAAGAGAATACAGGAACAACGTTAATCTAAGGGCATCTCTAGACACTCCTTGAATTACGAATGAATCACTAACTCCTAGAAAACACTTAAGATGTAAATGAGAGTCTTAAGATGACAAACCATGGAACTGTCCCACGGTTTGCAACATCTGAAACATTACTCGTTTCATTTCAAAATTTGTTGCCTCAATTTGAAGACGTGCAATTCCTGGATTTAACTCATCAAACATTGGAAAAGTATACGCTCGAATGGTTCTAGCCCTATCGTTCGCTACCAAGATAGGATTCTCAGCCTGATTTTTTTGCTGTCCATTTTGCTCCAGTGGTGGATTCGGCTGCGGCACACGACTCCGTTGGGGATTCCCTGGATCTTCTGGAGCTTCCGGGAGACACGACACGTTATCCATTGGATTTTGATTTCTATGCTGCTCTCTCCTTATTCTCTTGAATGTCTTTTCAATTTTTGGATCAAGCTCAAACCTCACCCCAACCGGATCGCTCATGCACCAATCTCACACCTGAAAAAACAAAAGAAACAATAAAAAAGTTCTAGCACCAAATCACTAAAACACATACCCAAAACATATCAAATAAAACTTATTCAAGTCCTCGGTAACGGCACCAAAAACTTGTTGCCTTCTAGAGTGGGGTCAAAATATAGATAGAATTCACTTAAAAATAACTCTAGAATACTTTGCAAGCATACACAATCCGCAGCAAGTGATAAGTAATTTATCGTATCCACGGGGCTGAACAACTCTCACTTTATCTATTTCGTATACCTTTTTAATGGTTTCAAAAGTGGTTAAAATGATTGATTTTTGATAAAATGTTGAAGCAAAAGAAATGACAGAACAAAAAGTAAACAACTAAAGCAGACAGATTGGAAATAGGCGTTGGTCATGTTTTAGTAATTGTTTTAAAAGATGCTCTAGCAATATTATTGATTAGGCAATTCTCCTGTAGTCTTATTAGCAGGATCCTCCTGGAACTTTGGATTTTTTGGAATGTGTTTCAACTCCAATGACGTGCTACTGATCAAGCACTAGGCAACTGGTTATCTCTAACTCAGTCATTGGCGTTCACCAATACATAATGATCTAGTGTGATTAAATGTCACACACTTCTCAAATCATCCATGAAACTAAGAAGTGATATTCTTACCGGCTGGCTAAACGGGTACAAAATAGAAATATGCACAACAATTAATCATGATGCTCAAATCAAGATATATTGCATAGAGAAATAAGCACGGAAATTACATGATTCCTAACCAACACCTAAGCAAATTTAGATCATAAGGTTCAAAATAACACACGCTACAATCTGAGTATGTGCATCCATAACTACAAGAAATTACAAGAAAAGATTAATTCCCTTGACCAAATGCGTAGTTGATGGTCTTCTTGAAGTCTCCAATCTTTCCTCCACTATTCGGCTACGAAAGATGGAAATTGGAAATGACCATCTTCAAAGGTGGAATTCCCCAAGAATGGAATGTCTTTGACTTGAGACGACTCTCTCCTTTTATAGAGTGATAGCAAGCCCTAATTAGGTCAAATTGTACACGTGGCAGGCTCTCCAAGCTTCTTAGATCCGAAAATAACTCAACTAACTTCGCCTCATTAAAATGGATTACGAGCTATTACGTGGCAGTTTTGCTCCCTGCTTTGCTGGATCATAGATTTTGCTCCCACAAGTCGCTCAACAATATATTTTACACAAAATAACTTCCAAAGCATCCATTGTTCCAAATGGGTTAAAACATATTATATTCATCTAAAAGAAACCCTATTTAGCACAAATGACACATAAAATAATGTAGAACTAAGGCCTAAATAACTCCCTTTTGGAGAGTTATCAACGTGCTTTGAGAATTTAAACAAGAGATATCATTAAAAGAACTTGAACTTACACTTTGACGCCCCGATTACATGGATGAAGAGTTTAGCTTCTCATGGAGCAACAACAAGCTGAATTCTTCATGGAATACATCAAAGGAAACCAATAAAAACTAAAACTAAGAAGAATTGTGGAAAATGAGAGAGAGATGGACTACAATGTTGTAGTGAATTGTGTGTTGAGGGATGATTTTAAACCTACACTAAGGCCCTCAACAAGTCTTATGGGCGGTTTGGAATTGCAGGAACCAAATAAAAAATTCCAACAGTACAGCAGACCAAAATCAAATTATAGAAGATGTGGTCAGGAAGGTTAACAACACCCGTAAGGAACCGAAATACCTGCAGAGCGGCAATCTGAAGAACCATCTGAGTCTTGGAAGATGGAAGCCGCCGGAGCCTAACCAGTGGAAGCTGAATTCCGACGCTGCGTGGTTCGAAGCCATTAATGCAGGAGGAGTTGGCCGGTGCATCCGTGACTCCGAAGGTTCTTTGATTGGGGCGGGGTGCAAGAAAATTGAGAGATTTTCCGAGATCAAGATGTTGGAAGCTAAGGCCATTAGCGAAGGTTTGAAGTTCTTTATTGAAAAAGTTAGATCGTACCAGGGGCATAAGGGGTGTATCCATATGCCGCTGGTGGTTGAATCTGACGCCTCCATGGTTGTGAGGACCATCAATCGAGTAGAAGAAGATTGTTCAGAAATCTCCAGCGTAATCGAGGAGATCAGCGTCTTAGGGAGTTTAGCGGGAGTGGCAAATTTTGTCCACTGCCCTTGTGAGTGTAATCTTCTCGCGCACAACCTTGCGCGCGCAGGCAGTTTTAAGGGTAATTTTGATTGGTGTTTTTTTTTTATCCTTCTCTACGCTCGAGAATGGATTTTGCCCAAAGGCCTTTGTCATGGCCCATTTGGTTCTCCTCTATTATGGAGGAGTCTGTTGATGTACCGAATTTTATTCCTAGTTAATGCATTTCCTTTTATTTCAAAAAAAAAATTCCCACCATAGGTTCAACATGTTTTCATGCATATTTATGTTATAATTGTTATAATGTATGGTAATTATGCATGAATTTAATTTCATGAGTTATTTAGTATAATTGTTATATTAAATATATGAAATTGGTGAAGCATGATGCATGACATTAATTTAGCTAAATATAATTGTTATATTTAATTAATGTAGAATGCATGCTTAGGAGTATTTTCATGAGAATTAATATAATTAGTTATATTATGAATGACAATAATAAGGGAAAAATACACTTTTGGTCCCTGAGGTTTGGGTTAAGTGACAGTTTGGTCCCTAAGTTTTCAAACTCAACAAAAATACCCCTGAGGTTTGAGATAAGGAGAATTTTAGTCCCTGCCGTCAATTTTTCTGTTAAATCTTAACAGTTGCTGACGTGGCACTATTATTTTAATAAAAAAATTTATTTATTTTTATTTTTTTAAATAAAAATAGTAAAATAATAAAATATTAATATTTATTCTTTTTTTATTCTTTTTTCTCCCACCCTCTTTCTCCTCTTTCTTTTTCTCCATCTTCTCCATCTCCTTCATCCTCTTTCTTTTTCTTCCTAACTCCGGCGACCGGCGGCCACCGCCCGCCGCCGCTGCCGGTCGCCGGTGACTTTTTTTTTTTCTTTTCTTCTTCTCTTTTTCCAGGTTCATGGCTTTGACTCATTCATCCTTATCTTCGTCATTCATTGCCTGTTGATAGGATAATGGATCCTCAATGCCATCATTAGGTATGACAACCTGAGTTTCAGTTAAACCCAAGTAGCGGTCAGGTTGTAATACAACTCTCCCACTGCGTCGAGGCATTCCCAACGTTTGAGATGGACGGGATGGATCTGAAGAACTAGTTCCTTCATCAACCCTTGTTGAAGGTCCAACTTCATCAACAACTCTTGATGATTCTTCAGTAGCTTCTCCTAATATTATTTTGCTGCGTGGTTTATGATCTCTCATGTGGTCTTCCTCTAAGAAAGTGGTGTTTGTCGATACAATCACCTTATTTTCTTGTGGGTCGTAGAAATAACCACCTCTCGTTTCTTTAGGGTAACCAACAAATTGGCACAGTTTTGAATGAGGTTCCAGTTTCTTAGGATTTATCACAAGCACGTGTGCTAGACAACCCCAGATGCGAAAGTGATGCAAACTAGGTTTACGCCCCTTCCATAATTCAAAAGGTGTTTCAGAAACACTTTTCGAGGGAACATTGTTCAAGATGTATACTACAGTCTCTACTGCATACCCGCAAAACGAGTTAGGCAATTGAGCATAGCTCATCATTGATCGAACCATGTCTAACAAGGTTCTATTTCTCCTTTCTGACACACCATTCTGCTGAGCTGTACCAGGGGCTGAGAGTTGAGATTGGATTCCATGTTCTATCATATAATCTTGGAATCTTTGATCCATGTACTCCCCTCCTCGATTAGATCGAAGTACTTTAATAGATTTACCTAATAGGTTTTCAACTTCAGCCTTAAACTCCTTAAACTTTTCAAGGGCTTCAGACTTATGTCCTATTAGGTACAAGTAACCATATCTTGAATAATCATCTATAAATGAGATGAAATATTCGTACCCTCCTCGAGCTTTTACATTCATTCGACCACATAGATCCGAATGTATTAACTCTAAGGGTTCTGTGGCTCTGTAACCTTTTCCAGTAAAGGGTCTCTTGGTCATTTTTCCCTCGAGACAAGATTCACAAGGTGGTAGTGAATCATCTTCTAACTTGCTTAGAAGTCCATTCTTTACCAAACGACCGATCCTATCGATGTTTATATGACCAAGTCTAAGATTCCAAAGATGAGTATTTTAACTTGTTGGAGAAATCTTTTGCCTTTTCCTTTGAGTTTCAGCAGTTTTAAATAATTCGTGATTTAAAAGTGCTTTGTTTTCAGTTGGTCTTAAAACATACAAGTGATTTTCCAATTTGGCTGAACAAATAAGTACACCATTTTTATAAATGAACGCTTCATTCATATCAAAAGTAACTGTATACGATTGTTCAATCAAACATGAAATAGAAATTAAGTTCCTCTTAATCTTGGGAACGATTAACAAACTTTCTAAAAGTAAGAATCTATTTCTAAAAAATAACTTCGCAGCTCCCACTGCTTTAGCTGAAATGACTTCTCCAGTTCCGACCCTGAGTGTCATTTCCCCATCGTTCAACTGCCGAAAGGAACTATTTTCCTGAAAAGAAGAGCAAACATGATTAGTTGCTCCTGAATCAAGTATCCAGGTTAACTCATCATGTTCTACCAGGCATGTTTCTAAAACAAGTAAATCAAATTTACCTTCCTTTTCCTTCTTTTTCTCAGCAAGGTACTTTGGGCAGTTTCTCTTCCAATGTCCATCTACATTGCAGTGGAAGCACTTGCCCTTGTCTGCCATAGCTTTGGCTTTTCCCTTGCTTTTAGCCGCAACACTGGGAGCTTTCCCCTTGAGAGCGTCATGGTGGAGTTGGTAGGACGGTTGTCCAAACATCTCCTGGAGAGAGTTCATAATCTCTCTCGCTGTTACCATGCCCTCATGCCTTTTAGCCAAAACTTCAGATAAGCTGGCTAAGATATAGACGCGAGTCTTATCATTGGCCTTTGTCCAGCGGTCATAAGCATCCTTAACTGCTTGGGATGCATTACGAGCAGGGGCTGGAGGACAATCCTCCGTTAAGACGAACCGCAGATCATCGACAACAAGAATCGTATTCAGGTTCGACTTCCACGTAGCATAATTTTTGCCGATTAATTTCTCATTTTTAAGCAGAGAGACAATTGAGGAAGACATTGCTAAAATTTAAACAAACAATGACCGTAGTAGTTATCTTTGCCTTAACCCATCATACAAGCAAACAATTGCACACAATCCAATCAATTTAGCAAAACAGACAATCATAGAACCCTAAAACTATCGATTTAGTTTTGCAACGATGTTTCAGAGGTTTAGAATATTAGCCACCGAAGGGTGATCAGGTACTCCTCCTTTGAAATGAGACAAATCTCAGCTAATTCTAATTCCAGAATAACTCATATTCCTATAGACATTAGCCACCGTTGTTCGGTCAAGGAATTGTTAACACTTTTAACTCATCCTCGTAAGTGTAACCCTCCCACTTTCAGATCTCAGAGGCACGCACCAACAGGCTACCGAAGGGAAAGACAACCGTTGGTGATTAGCCTAAGAGCTCCTATCCTTTTCAGGAGTTCACGATGTTCCGAATCCTATGACCAGGCCCTCCGAAGGGATGGTTGCGCCAGGACAACCTGCAGGCGGATCATAGGACTCTCAGGGTGTGAACTATATGGGCGGAGACCGAGGGATACGTTGACACGTGTCCCGCTCCCACTTACTCTAGACATTTTTCCCATTCACCTTGATATTGATTCATGCAAACACTTTTCGAAGGTAGGCCGCTCCTAAGGCGACTCGAAGCCGAGCATGAATCTCACGTTGTGAATATAGGGACATAGGAGCAAAACTTGATTTAAATCTTGTTTTGTAATTTTCCTCCCACTGAAAATGTCCTGGGATTAATATAGGGTTGTTTAACTTAGATAGTATTCGGCTAAGTCAATTATCTAAGTCTGATCCTATTATAACAATTATGGAAAGGATTCAACTGCAATCTTTTGGGTGAATTAAACTTCTTTTAATAAACCCAACATTGCAAGTCAACATTACTATGGTTAATTCAACTCAATGTTCGGGTCAGTTCCCAGGTAGGAGGTGTTCCGTAAACCGTCAACTTAAATACCCCCAGCCTTAGACAGAACTTTACCGAGAGAGTTTCCTTATAACCTCAGTAATGTAAGGTCTTTACTATAAAGATCTAGGTGCATTAAACACTTTTAATAAAACTAGTGACATTGCATGCTAACATTTAACTATGATTAATTTAACTCTGGTATTCCAGGTCAGTTCCCAGGTAGGAGGTGTTCCGTAAACCGTCAACTTAAATACCCCCAGCGTTAGACAGAACATTACCGGTGGAGTTCCCTTATAATCATAGCAATGTTTTTCCTACTTAGTCAATTAAAACTATTTTTAATTCTAAGTAAGAAAAGATTCTAATCCTATTAGAAAACGATCTAGGTCTAATTAATTTTAAACAATTTAAAATTAATCCAATTTATCCTATGATCTTATGTTTGCATGCAAATTTTGATTATAGATTGACGATTTCTAATCATTAATATTAAAGAACTATTTCAAATTTTAATGATTAATCCTATAATCAAGAATCTAGGGTTTAATTCATTCAACAATCTCATTCAAATTAAATAATTAAACCACATCAATTGCATGAATAATATAACAATTATATTATTAACTATGGATGTTTCATGCTTCATGCAATTTTGATTTTCTTTTATCATAACAATTATAAGTCAATCAAGAAAATCAATCAAGCATGCTTCATTCATCACATTAAACATAACTATTTATATTTATTTTAAGTAATGACATGCTTCATGCTTTCCAATTTTTCATATAAATAATATACACTTATATAAAAAAATATGAAAACAAATCCATGCATTTAAACATACATTATAAGAATTTATAATATATAACAAAATGCATGAGCATGTTTATAACCTAAGGTGGGATTAAATATTCTATATGACATCCATAAAGCATATAAATAGCAATTGAACCGGTTAATTTTGGCCCCTAGGATAAAATAAAGCATTAAATTACATTAATTTAGCTAAATTCTATCCTAAATAATCCTTGTACAGCTCCGAAATTGGTCTAGACAGCACGAACCGCCCCGAACCACCTCGAACCGGCTTCGAAAGTCACGAACCATGCCAAAAATTGGCTGAATCGAACCAAATACGTCCCAGCCCAGCCAAACCGGTCTGAACCGGACTGCCCACAGCTTGAACCGCGCCTGTTGAAACCCTAATGCGCGCCTCCATCGTGACAGCGTCTCGACGCTGTGCGCTTTCCTTATCTGGCGCCTGCGTATCGAGACAGCGTCGAGACGCTGTTGAGGTAGCGTCCCGACGCTGTGCACTTTCCTTACCGAGCGCCTTCGGTATCGAGACAGCGTCGAGATGCTGTTGAGGTAGCGTCTCGACGCTGTTGCGTCTGGAGGCAGAATCTGGGCGATTTCAGCGTCGATTCTCCGATTTTGGCCCCGATTTCAGCGGCGATTGCTCCGTTTTTCATCTCATCAAAACCTATTCTAGACCCGGACTTACATAGGACTCGATTTTACATAAAATACCCGAAACACCGGGCCTTACATGATCAAAATCACATAAAAAATAAAATCTATGACCATAAAATTAACCAAAACAGTTCAACGCAAACCGAACATACATTATGCATAAATCCCACCTATTAGAGCCTATCGCAACTTTTTAAAATTAATTAATAGGGACAGCGATGGCTCTGATGCCGATTGAAGGGAATAAAAGTCCCCACACAGCGGAAGCGCATCGTTTGGACCTTACGCCGTATATTAATTAACATTAAAATACCGTTACGAAAACTCAAACAAAACTTTAAACAAACTTTAAAGCTGCTGTAAAATTTGTTTAAACATGCTGAAAAATAAATCTAAATTTATTTTCATGCTTTTCTAAAGAAAAGAGGAAGAACCGTTACAAACCTCCGTTGTAGACTTGACCGTTCTTCGCCAACGATGCTCCAACGATCAAAACGCAGCAGCCGCCTTTGGTTTTTCTTCGCTGGAAATTTCTTCTTTGATTGACATAATCACCATAGAGGTTACACCGATATGTCTCTGAGTCTAGGAGGCAAAAGACTTGTGGGAGTCTTTCTCTAAGAGGGAGGCTAGAGAGAATTCTAGGTCTTGTCTTTCAAGAGTATCAAGTGTCATGACCAATTAGGTCTAGTGTTCTATTTATAGAAGAGAGGCCATGAATAAAATATTCAATTAAATCAATATTTTCCAAAATTGATTTAATCTTATTCCTTAATTAATCAATCATGATCAATCAATTCCATAATTGATTAATCTTTTCCACAAATGACTAATTACTTCCATAAGTGATTAGATCATTTCCATAAATGATTAATCACTTCCTTAAGTGATTAATTATTTCCATAATTGATTAATTCCCGGTTAATGAATTCTTTAATTAATTAACCACAAATTAAATATCACATATTTAATTCCCGGCCTAGAATTAATTAATTTTCCCAAACACATTTTAGGCCTTAAATTAATTAATTCATTATTTGAACTCTTTCAAACTTCCATAAATTTATATTTGAACTTTTCAAATATTAATTTCTCTCATAATAATATATCAATATATATTATATTTATTTCCCTTAGTAAATTGAACATTTTCAATTTACATTTAATTACTTAGTTGCCTCAAATTACTTTACGAGCTACCAGTGAGACCTAATGGACTTGCAGATCAGAAGCTCCAACGATGTGAGATTAATTGGTCAAACTCATTAACCACATTAATCAATATTCGTTAACTGTGTGTACATTCCACTATAGACTCACAGTTGCACTCTTCTCACTGCAGACATATTTTCTGTGTCCACAGATCTAGACCAATATCGACTAATTAGTCCTTCACGAGTGTCCGTAACACCAGCTGAGTCAAATTACCGTTTTACCCCTAGGTTACCTCCATTTCCTTAAGTACCAATTCTCCTCTAATGAACAACCTGTTTGTGGTCCAACCATCAAACAGAAAACCCTCTCGTGCCATTGAGAGGGTAGGGCCCTTTGTTCAAGACTCGGAGTAACCACTTAAGGGAACATTCATCTGCTTCCCTAAAGTCGGGAAGGAGTGAATTCCATCTTGTACAATTATGTTCCCAGCTCCCCATTCGGTCTTGTCCCCAAAGTGGTAGACTTATTGAGTCGGCGTATTGGCCACTCTCACCCATACAAATCAAAGGACAATCTCTCATGAGCAGGAGTCCATAATCAACTCAGGATTAAGACTAAGTTGTCTAGGTCGTCCTAGTGAAATAGAAAACCAACTAGTTAACGGTGTTATAACCAATGGTTACTATTTCGCGGTCCGGTCTTATGCAAACTCATTGCATAGGATACCCCCACTCGCATGTCTCCTACACGAACGCGTTGGATCGCAGCGTTTGTATCAAATACAAAGTGGACCGTATCCATAGTGTCACCAGGATAAGGCACCCAGTCTTATCCCTATACTATAGACCCTTTAGGCTGTTTCTTGAACAATGATCCCATATGTCGCTACATATAGTTCAAGACTCATATTAAAACCTTGGATGTCTAGTTTATTGGATTAGGGTTATTATTAGGCAAAGACAAATATAAAATAACTAATAACAATTAATGGAAAAATATATCAATATTATTTCATTAATATCCGGTCAACGGTTACATTCACTATCTACGAGTTTTAGGGCATAAAACCCAACACCTATAACAAAGAGTTGCATGCAAACATAGGACCTTAGGTTAAAATGAATTAATTTTAAAATGTTTAATATTAATTAGACCTAAGCTCATTATAATTCTAATAGGATTAGAATTATTTTCTTACTTAGAATTAAAAATAGTTGTAATTTACTAAGTAGGAAAAACATTACTATGATTATATGGGAACTCCATCGGTTAAGTTCTGTCTAAGGCTGGGGGTACTTAAGATGACGGTTTACAGAACACATCCTACCTGGGAACTAGCCCGGAATACCGTAGTTGAATTAATCATAGTTAAATGTTAGCATGCAATGTCACTTGGTTTATTAAAAGGGTTTAATTCACCTAGATCTTTAGAGTAAAGCGTTTACATTACTATGGTTATAAGGGAACTCTCCCGATGAAGTTCTGTCTAAGGATGGAGGTACTTAAGATGATGGTTTACGGAACACCTGCTACCTAGGAACTGACTCGAAACTTGAGTTGAGTTAACCATAGTTATGTTAGCATGCAATATCACTAGGTCAATTAAAAGAGTTTAATTCACCTAGATCATTAGAGTAAAGATTTATCATAACTATTGGTTATAAGGGAACTCTACCGGTAAAGTTCTGTCTAAGGTTGGAGGTACTTAAGATGACGGTTTACGGAACACCTGCTACCTTGGAACTGAGCCGGAACTTGAGTTGAATTAACCATAGTTATATTAGCATGCAATGTCTCTAGGTAATTAAAAGTGTTTAATCCACCTAGACATTAGAGAAAAGACCTATATATATAAAAGTTATATACATGCATAGACTTAGATAGATTCACTTAGCCGGAATTTCCTAAGTAATAGACCCTATCATTATAAAAATACTTAGTGGGAGGAAATATATCAAAACAAGATTTTCATAAATCAAGTTTTGCTCTCACATCCTCAAAAGTTCACAACGTGAGGTTCTTGCTTGGGGAATCATATAATGTATATTGATGCATTATAATATAAAGTGTATGAAACTTTATAATATAATTTTTGAACTAATTTGAAAAATTAATTCTTGAGAGAAAATATTTGAAAGAGTTCAAATAAATTTAATATGAATTGGATTCATATTAATTTTAATTTTAATAAAATCCCTAAGATTAAATATATGATATTTAATTGGGTAAATTAATTAATTATGGAATTAATTAATTATTTATTAAAATTAGAGACCTTTTCCTATTAGGAAAGAAAATATTTGAAAGAGTTCAAATAAATTTAATATGAATTGGATTCATATTATTTTTAATTTTAATAAAATCTCTAAGATTAAATATATGATATTTAATTAGGGAAATTAATTAATTATGGAATTAATTAATTATTTATTAAAATTAGAGACATTTTCCTATTAGGAAAAGGTCTTCCTTTTCCTATTAGGAAAAGGTCTTCCTTTTCCTATTAGGAAAAAGGTGGGGTGAAAGACATCCCATTCATTCTCCTACTCTCAGAGAATTCTCTTCAAGGCTTCCTCTAGACTCCCACTAGTCTCCTACCTGTAGAAGTCTCAGAGTCATACCGGTGTAGCCATAGTGGTAGTGTTCACAGTAGTTCGTGATTAATTCACAAGCAGTTGGTGAATTTAATCTGAGTCGTCAACGAGAGTAAGTAACTTGTTACTATATAAATTAGATTTAGATCTAATATTTTTGTATGCTTAGCCTTAATATAAATCTAGAATAGTTCTAAGTTTATTGCCAATGTATTGGTATTTTAGATTAAACAAAATTAATTACGAATGGGTCCCAATCACGCTTCCGCTTTATAGAATTACGGAATTCCAATCCTTCACTGGGGTAACCATCCGAGAGCCCACAGAGAGACCTGTGGCAGGCCCAAGCAAGAAGAGGAAGGGGGCCCCTATCGCATCAAAAGGAAAAGAGAAAGTGGGAGAAGAGAAGAGCAAATTCGCAGAAGAACGGGGGTTTAGTTGCACGCTCCCGCAGACCATGACAGACCAAATCTCCCACCGCAAATGGGAGTTAGTCGGCAAGGACTTTCCCAACTATGCTCCTGCGCTGGTACATGACTTCTACAGGGCGCAGTGGCAAGAAGAAATAAATGAAGTATCGGTGCGTGGCCACCTAGTCGCCTTTGCCCCTGCATGTATCAACTCCATATTCGAGCTTCCAGACCTACCAAAAGCAGAGGGCAATGCGCTTTTGAACTGCCTAGACGACGACTTCCTGAACGTTGTGCTAACAGCGGTGGCTAGACCAGGTACTCAGTGGGATGGGCATGGCTCTGCGAGGAACCTTCGGGCGCAACTGTTAGACTTTGAGGCTATGGTTTGGATGCAATGGATAAAGAACCCCATCATGCCAACAATGCATGATGACACGTTATGCATCCCAAGGGTGGTCCTCGTCTACTGCATAATGAAGGGGATGGCCCTTGACTTAGGCAGAATCATCTCCGAAGCACTGCGCCAGACTGTTGCAAAACCCACGCATCAGGCTTGCTGCCACAGCAAGACGAAGAAATTTGATCCATGCGGAAGGATTTCGATGATCAATGGTGGACGCGCATAACACGCACCCACAACTTGCGTATGCAGGCAGAAACTCAGCGCTAAGACCCTGCATCTCAACGCCAAGACCCCACTTCCCAGGCAACAGGAACTGCCCCTGCGCCTGAAGCACCAAAGAAGAAGAGGCGAAAACAAATTGCGGGTCGCCGTCTTCCACTGGCCGCAAGGACCAATCAGCCAGATCCACCGGCGCAGGAATGCACTGTCTGCGCCCAAACTCAAGAGTCCTTGCCTCCTCCACCACCGCCATCGCCGTCACCGCCTGTCATCCAGCAAACCCCTTCCATCCAGCCCAAAGAAGAAGTCCACGAGGCCCCCTTGCCTGACCTTCCTCGCGGACAAGAAAGCCCACCGCTGAGCTCCTAGCCGCAATCCACACCCACTGCCAGCGCACCCCAACCTGCGCCTGTTCCACAACTTGATGTGGAAACTGATAGCGAGCAGAAATGTCGCTATTTTAGTCCCAATTTATTAAGCTTTTCGGTGCTTTAATCATGTTTTAATGAAAATATTTAATAAATTTTGTTATTTGGTCCTTAGGAGCAAAGTTGGTGATTTTGGAAGAAAAAGTGCCAAAATT
Source organism: Luffa acutangula (assembly GCA_036850905.1). NCBI lineage: Eukaryota > Viridiplantae > Streptophyta > Magnoliopsida > Cucurbitales > Cucurbitaceae > Luffa > Luffa acutangula. Next base: position 9,839,292 of record CM072090.1, read on the forward strand.
GAAGCAATTGAAGCCCAAATCCAAGCTTGGATCAATTGAGGGCCCAAATAAGACAACCATGTCAAAATGCCCAAAAGAAATGAAGAAGAAGGCCCAAAAATCAGCCCATAAAGAAGCTGAAAAATCTAGAATTTTGGGGCAGCGTCGAGACGCTATGTAGGCAGCGTCGCGACGCTACCCTTTCGTGTTGCCCAAGCCGCGTGTCCAACAGCGTCGCGACGGTGAGCAAGGTAGCGTCGCGACGCTACCCCTATTCCAGGCCTATAAAAGGCGCCCCAAGGTGCCTCATTTTGCATCAATCACCATTCCAACAATTCCTTTTGGAATTCTTCCTTTCCTCTCTTCCTTAGGCTCATTTGGAGCCCCTCTCAAGGCTTTCTAGCCTTTTTGAGAGGATTCTTTTAGTGGGAAAAATTTTGGAAGTTTTGGGGAGCATCTTAGGAGGCTCAAGGAGTAGTCGGCGGAGCTCTGAGCGTCAGCAAGGGTTTTTTCGACGGTCAATTCCTTTCCTTTTATGCTCTTAATTTTGCTTTCAATTGTAATTATTGTGGATATTTTAGCCATGTGTAGCTAAACCCCAATTTGGGGTCTTGAAATGAAATTATAGTTCAAATATTGTTATAATTTCTTGTCTCTTGCTCATGTCCTAATTATTTGTATGGATGTGCTTAATGCTTTACTCAATCTGGCCAATTGTGTAATGATTCGATTCTTAATGGAAACTCGACGGAGAGAAATTAGGATAGATCATAATCCATGCAACTAGTTTAATTGCCCGTTGTGACACCGGGATTAGTTGATTAAACTTAGATTCCTAAAATGAATCAGAGTGTAATAATTAATGATTTTTAATAGCGTTAAGGACACTTAGGTTGTTAAAATGAATTAATTACAATTAGGGGAAACCGACAGGAGAACCTATGCGATTAACGGAGATTCTAGAATTATAATTAGTTGGGCAATGAGATAAGATAATTATAACAACTATTTAGCTAATAATTGATTTTCAAGACCCCTCCTCCCATTAAAAGAAAACTCTTTCTCCATATTTTATTTCTCGATTGATCAATTTATTTTCTTTAATTGTTTAAATTTGAATTCCTTTTTATTGCATGAGCTATTCCCTAAATATTATTTCGCCCAAGTATTTTTAGTGCTCAAGAGATTTTTGCTTTGCTTAATCTTCGCTTTGCTTCCCTGGGGATTCAATACTCGGAATACTTTCCGTTTTATATTACTTGTGACGACCCGTGCGCTTGCGGAAAATCGCCTCATCAGAAACAACCCTCATCTTTTCGGAGCATAGGCAGATGGTCAATGAAGTAGCGGAGCCGTTGCACAAGCAACAGGAGGTGTTGTTCCAGCAGCAGGAAGCGTAGCTCAAACAGCAAGAAGAATTATCTCAGTGTGTCAATGCCTTAGTACTCTTCCTGCTGCGATGGACTGAGTCTTTCTTTCGTATGCCCGTCACGCCAAATCTTTTCGTACGACCACCTGCGCAGCCTAGACCTGATGGCGCAGGAACATCCCAAATCCGCGCCCCCATGGCTCCCCCTATGCCAAGACAGTTTAGACCGCCGCCTTCACCATCGCCGCAACAGAAAAAACATTATCTTCTGTTTTGACTTATCTTTTTGATTTTTCCCTTCCAAATATATTTTGTAATGCGCCAAGTGTTGTAATCATTTCTTCCTCATTAATTAATATAGTTTGTCGTTTTTCTCATCGCAAATTCCTTCAGCCTTAGTATAATTCCTTATTCTACAAAACCTTTTTGCGTTAGCTCCTTCGTTTTGCCCTGCGCATCTTAAATTCTTAGTTTTCTTGACCGCATCAGTTTATAGGATTCATCTCTGTTTTTATTTCCTCAGATCTTAAGAAAATTTCTTTCTCAAGAACTGTTTCCTTCTCGGCCTCTGATTCTTTAAGTCCTTCTTCCGCGATCATTGTTTCTGCAATATATTCTATCGTCTTCTCTAATATTTCTGAAACCTCAACTTCCTGTTGCCTTTTCAGTCTCTTGGCTTCTCTTTCCGTTGGGGTTCTCTTCTTTTTAGTTTTTTTTTCGGAGCATCAGGTGTAGTGGGTTCAACTTCCTCTACATCCCTTTCCTTGCGGCCTCTCGTTTTCGCCATTATAGACTTGAAGAAAATTTTCACTCGAAGAATGGAAGGAAACAGAAATTTACAGAAGGAAAAACGAATGGAAAAAGAAACAAACCTGAGTGAGGTTTAAATGGGACTTCAACAAATAAAATAATCACCGAAAAATCTTCCCCCATTTATATCTTTCACCGTTTAAACCTACAAGTAATTAATCAAATTAAATTTTCAAAACGATAAGATTTTACCATAATGATGTACTGTTCAATGGCTCTGTCGTTCGATTTCCCTGCGTGACACGTGGAAGCACCTGATCTTCATGCAAATTACATGTTCACCGAAAATTTAAATCTGAAACAGTAAAAATATTTGATTTCCAACCAATTCTTTAGAATCGAACGAAATATTTGATCCTTCTAACAAAATGCAGAAACAAACCACCCAACAAGATTTTCTTCTAAAAGATCCTATATTGTATGGAAAAATCAATATTCAAAATTCAAAATTATCCCGAATCAAATCCAATCTCTTTTTTTCTTTTATTTATTTCCAGTCGAATAAATTAGGAATTTTATTAAAGCCTATACTAGATACGACTTTAAATAAAAAAAATACAACAAATTAAATCCGAACAAACTTTAAAATTTGAAATAAATAAAACCGAATCAAATTTAAAACAAATAAAATCTAAGAAAAATAAAACCAATGAAATTTAAAAATTATTCTAATAAAATCAACCAACACCAAATCTAAATCAAATTAAATCAGAATAAAATCTATGAAAATAAAATAAAATTTCAACCAACACTGGGAGCCAAAAATATTGCAATCCGATATGCTCATTCATCAACCAACTTTAGGGTAGGATACTTCGAGAGAAATTCCTTATCCCAATAATGCTTCATTCGTTGTCCATTAATCTTGAACACTCTCCCATCTCTTTCATCTCTCAAAGTAATTGCTCCATGAGGAAAAACTTCAATCACAACAAACGACCCAGACCATTTAGATTTTAATTTTCCAGGAAACAATTTCAATATGGAATTGTAAAGCAAAACTCTTTGTCCCTTAACAAATTCTTTAGGCTTTATTTTCTTATCATGCCACTGCTTAGTCTTCTCTTTATATATTTTCGCATTTTCATAAGAAAACTGACGAAATTCCTCTAATTCATTAAGTTGCAGCATTCTTATTGCACCTACATGACTTAAATCAAAATTCAATTTCTTTAAATCCCAAACATTTTATGCTCAAGCTCTAACGGTAAATGGCATGTCTTTCCATACACTATCCTATAGGGAGACATACCTAGAGGAGTCTTATAGGCTGTCCTATAAGCCCAATGAGCCTCATCTAACCGAAAAGACCAATCTTTCCTAGATGGATGAACTACTTTCTCTAAAATAGATTTGACTTACTTCAGCTTGACCATTTGCTTGCCAATGATAAGGAGTAGCTATCCTATGCTTAATTCCATACTTGGCTAAAAGCTTGGTTAAAACATTATTTACAAAGTGTGTACCCTCGTCACTCACTAAAGCTCTAGGTGTCCCAAACCGCGCAAAAATGTGTGATTGAAGAAACCTTGATATCGTCTTAGCATCATTCTGATGACATGCAATGGCCTCCACCCACTTGGACACGTAATCGACTGCCAATAAGATAAAAACATTACAATTAGAAGGGGAAAATGACCCCATAAAATCAATACCCTATACATCGAATAATTCTAATTCCAAAATGTAAGTAAGAGGCATTTCATCTGGAGGTCCTAAATTTCCTCTCCTTTGGCAAGCATCACATTGCTTGTAGAACAAATGGGCATCCTTAAATAAGGAAGGCCAGAAGAATCCACATTGCAAAATCCTCATCGCTGTCCTCTGTCCGCTGAAAGGACCTCCATACGGCGAAGAGTGACATTGCTCCAAGATTTCCTTTGCTTCATCACCTGAAACACATCTTCGAATAATACCATCAGAGCATTATGTATACATAAATGACTCATCCCAATAGAAAAATTTTACATCATGCTTAAACTTTTTCATTTGCCTTCAATCCATGTCAATAGGAGTGACTCCTTTTACCAAAAAGTTGGCTATGTCAGCATACCAAGGGACATCCTTGACTACATTTACATTAACAACAAAGAGCTGCTCATCTGGAAAAGAATCTGAGATGACAGATTGCTCCAGAAAAGATGATGTTGGATCAAGACGAGACTAATGATCTGCAATAACATTCTCTGAACTCTTCTTATCTTTTATCTCCAAGTCGAACTCCTACAATAACAAAACCCAACGAAACAATCTAGGTTTTGCATCTTTTTTAGACACTAAGTACCTTATTGCTGCATGGTCTGTAAAAACCGCTAAAAACCGTGACTTTGGTTCCGACCAAATATGGGCGGAATTTCTCAAAGGCAAACACAACCGCTAACAACTCCTTTTAAGTAGTTGTATAGTTGATTTGTGCCTCATTCAAAACCCTACTTGCATAATAGATAGAACACTAAACCTAGGGTTTAGGTGATACAACATAAAACCACAAGAATGCACTCTAGAATTCTCTCTAGCCTCCCTCTGATATTCTCTCAACCCAAGAACTCTAGGGAGAATTTTCTCTCTAGAGTTTTTCTCATTCAAGATTAGGTAGTCCCACAACTACGTTCCTAATCTCAGAGTCATAGCGGGGAAGATCAATTGGTGGTGTCCCAATTGTTGACGCTTGGTCCCTATGAAATCAAGAAAGGCGTTCTTGATATTTTAGAGACGACAACGACGATATGTTTGCCTCTCCCTATTAGATTTAGATCTAATATTTTTGTATGCTTAGCCTCAATAAATTGATTTAGAATAGTTTTCTAAATTGTTGCCAATGTATTGGTATTTTGGTGGAAACAAAATTAACTACGAATCGGTCCCAATTACGCTTCCGCTTTATGGAATTCAAGAATTTCAATCCCTTCAAGTACTAGTTTGTGGGAGCTAAAACGTGATGAAATTTGAAGAAAGAAATGTGGGTTTTTAAAACGGAGCTCACTGTTTTGAGAAAGCCTTTTGCTTTCTATATTTGTGCAAAAAAACCACCCCCATATTTAACTTATTCTCAAACTTATAAAGATCAGCAAACTGCAATCTAATTCCATCAAATGGAGACAGCATACAAGAGAATGAAAGAGTCATGGAGATTTGGTGGCATCTTGTGATCATTTGCCTCTTGGATTAAATAAAGGAAAAATGAAAATCTTTTATAAAAATCCCAATTTAATCTTTAAGAAAATATCAAGTAAAATCAAATTATTTAACATCAAATTGATTAAATTAATTAAACATTTTAATTAATCATATTAGTTTAACATCAAATATTAAATTATTATTTTGCACCAATCCCGAATTCTCTCTAAACCGACGAATATGAACCATTATTCAAATTCAAACGAAAATATGTATCTTATACATATCTACAAAAATAGTTGTAGTGTCGTGGAATTATAAACTCCTATTCATTTGGGATTATCCTTTGATCTGCATGGGTGAGAGTGACCCAACAATGTCGCTTAATAAGCCTACCATTTGGGGGATAAGACTAGGTGGTTAGCTGGGGACATAGTAGAAAGGTTGTTCCCTTAAGTGCTGGCTCCGAGGCTTGAACAAGGGGCCCCACCCTCTCATTGGCCCAAGAGGGACTTTGTTTAGTGGTTGGACCATAAACAAATTGTTCATTAAAAAACTAGTGGACTTAAGGAACAAAGATGTGCTATAGGGGTAAAACGGACATTTAACCTAGCTATAGTAACGAATGACCTATGAAGGATTGACTTACTAATCACAGTTATATCGAGTGGACAGAAATATATCTACAGTGAGGGGAGTTCAACTACTAGCTTTGTTTATATCGAGTGGACAGAAATATATCTACAGTGACCCGATAGTTAACGGATGTTGGTTAACTAGGTTAAAAGGGTTTAATCGGTTAAACCTCGAACAGTTAGAGCCCATGACTTGTAGGTCCATTAGGTCCCCTTGCTAGCTTGAGAATAACCTTTGGAACAATATGATGGAAGGAATTAGAATAAGTTCAAATTCGGTTTAGGGAAATGGTTGGTCATATTAGATATTACCAACACGTCGGGTTTTTGATAAACAAAGCTATGAGAGTTTTAATATATTTAAATATGATTTAACTATTGAGCACATGAATAGGGATTCATGGTTGAAAAATAACATTTCAGAAATGTTCAGGATTGGTAGCAAAATATTAATTTAATATTAGATATTAAATTAATTATATATTTAATTATTTAATTAATAATTATTTTAAATTAATTTTGAATTAATTTAAAATTCAAAATTCAAAATTGGATTTTAAATTTTCAGATTATTAATGATTAAATTAAATAAACTAATATCCAATTTAATTTTGAATTATGAAATTCAAAATAAAATTCAATTTTAGGAGGTGGAGTCCATGGTGACTAAACCCATTCACTCTCCCTCATTAAGCCACCAAATTACCCACCAATTCTTAGGTAATTTGGTATCAATCTTTGGTGTTTCTTCTCAGCTTGAATCCCTCTATAAATGGGGATGAGTTTGCTGAAGAAACTATGCTTGATTCCTTAATGAAATGCTGCCAAAATCTCTCCAAAACATAAGAACATCCAACCTCCATTGAAGCTTGGTTTTCAAGCTCTTTCCCTTCTAAATTCCATCACTAGAGGCTTCCACAATCCATTCCAAAGGCTTGAGGATAGCAAGGAAGATCAAGAGGTGGTTCGTGACAATTTGGAGACGAAAAACAAGAAATCAATTTAGCCAATTTCAAGATTAAAGAGGTTGGTACTCATTGCCCTTGTTTTTCTTCATATGAATAGCATGCTTTGTATGATCAAATTGAAGTTATTAAGTGCCTAAGATCCAAAATTTCTTCCGCATGTTAGATATTAACACCTTCAGGTTCAAGGTGGTTGGCTCCGGTTTGTGCTGGGTTGGCTTGCTTCGAGTTTTTGGAGGCCGGTTTGAGTTGAATTGGGTCGGTGTGGGTCATTTTGGTCTAGTTCTAGAGTGGCTGAAGACATTTTAGAATGAAATTCAGCATAATTATTGTAACTTATTGCTTTATTTTATCCTAGAGACAAAATTATTGGTTCATTCGTTATTTAAATGCTTTATGGATGTCATTTAGATTAAATCCCACCTTAGGTTAAGCATGATCATGTATTTTAATATATATTATAAATGTTTTAGTGTATGGAATTAATGCATGATGGATGAATTTCATGAATATGATTTAATATAATAGTTATGTTAAATATATGAAATTGAATGAGCATGTAGCATGACATTACTTAGTTTAAATATAAATTGGTATAGTTAATTTAATTTCTTATGGATGCTTGAGTGATTTTCATGATTTGTTTGATATAAGAAGTTATATTAATAAACATGAAAAACAAATTATATTGAGCATGACACATCCATAGGTTAATATAATTGTTATATTAATGTCATGAAAATGCATGTTATATGATTTAACGCATTGGTCCTTATCCACTCCATTCATTGTTTGTTTATCGGTCAATGGATCCTCAATGCCAACATCAGGTATGACGACCTAAGCTTTAGTTAAACCCATGAAACGTTCAAGTTGTGAAACAATCCTCCCACTACGTCGAGACACTCTCAACATTTGAGATGTATGTGATTGACTCGATGTACTGAGTCCATCAACAACTCTTGTTGAAGGGCCAACTTCATAAAAAATTCTTGTTGATTCTTCTGTAGTTTCATCGGAAATCTCACTTAACACTACCTTGCTACATGGCTTATGATCCCTCATGTGGTCTTCCTCCAAGAAAGTAGTGTTTGTTGATACAAACACTTTGTTTTCTTAAGGGTCGAAGAAAATCCCACCTCTCATTTCCTTAGTGTAACATACGAATAGGCACACTTTTGAACGAGAGGCGGTCTTAAGTTACTCAAATTAACTCAAACTAAGTTACTTGGATCTGAGTTGGTCCAGGTCACTAATGAAGCAAACCAGAAGATTAGAGCGAGGGTGAAAATAACTCAGAGCAGGCACAAGATTTATGCAGACATTAGACGAAGAGACCTGAAGTTCGTAGTCAATGACTTTGTGCTTTGTAAAGTGACACCAATGAAGGGAGTATTGAGGTTTTGGAAGAATGGGAGGTTAAGTCCCAGGTTTATAGGACCATATGAGATTTTGGAGAGAATTGGTCCTATGGCTTATCGGTTGGCTTTGCCACCATCTCTCTCTTTAGTTCATGATGTGTTCCATGTATCTATGATGTGAAGATGCATGGCACACTCGTCTCATGCTATTGATTTTGAGAATTTGAGGCTGAATCAGAACTTGAGTTATGAAGAGAAGCTGGTTTGAATCATTCCCAGAGATCAATAGTGTGGGCTTTATGCCCTATAGATAGTGATTGTAAACAAATTGTGTAATTGTTTCAATAAAGTGTTATTGTTAAATATTGCACAATTTGGCCCAAATCCAATAAACTAAGATCTAAGGTTTTTTGTATGTAACTTGAACTAGTATGCAGGGACATACGAGGATCGATGTTCAAGTAACAACCTAAAAGGTCTATAGTACAAGGATAAGGTTGGGTACCTTATCCTGGTAGCACTATGTGATACGACCCGCTTTGTATTTTATACAGACGTATTGATCCAAAGTGTCCATGTACTAGACATGTGAGCGAGGGTATCCCATGCAATGAGTTTGCATAAGACCGGACCATGAAATGGTAAACCACTAGACATAACACCGTTAACTAGTTAGGTTACTGTTTCAATAGGATGACCTATGTAACTTAGTCTTAATCCTGAGTGTGTCATGAACTCCTTCTCATGAGGGATTGTCCTTTGATTAGCATGGGTGAGAGTGGCCAATACGCCGACTCAATATGCCTTCCTTTTTGGGGACAAGACCGAGTGGGAGGCTGGGGATATGACAACACAAGAAGAAATTCATTCATTCCCACTTCTAGGAGAAGTAGATGAGTGTTCCCTTAAGTGGTGACTCTGGGACTTGAACAAAGGGATCTCGCCCTCTCACTGGCCTGAGAAGGACTTTCTAGTTGTTCATTAGAGGAGCGCTGGTACTTAAGGAGACAAATGTAATACAGGGGTAAAACGGTAATTTGACCCAGCTGTGATTACGGACACTTGTGAAGGATTGACTTACCGGTATATGTCTATTTCTGTGGACACAGAAATGTTCTACAGTGTGAAGAGTTCAGTGGTAGGTCTATAGTGGAATGACCCACAACTAATGAATATTGGTTAACCTGATTAATGAGTTTAATCAGTTAACCTCATACCACTGGAGCTTTTGATTTTTGTAGGTCCATTAGGTCCCCTGCAAGCTCGTAAAGAGTAATTAGGAACAATTATATCTTGAGAGAATTTGAATAGTTCAAATTCATATTGGGAATTAAGTTAATTGTATGAGATACAAATTAATATAATGTATAGTGATACATTAAAATATAAAGTCCGATTTGAAATTGAACTTTATTATTATGAGAGGAATAAATATTTGAAGAAGCTCAAATATTAATATGAATTTGATCATATTAGATTTATACGATATAAGAGAATTTGAAGGAATTCAAATTTCAATGTGAATTTGATTTATATTATAGAATTAATTAATTGAAGGTCTGAAATTAAATATGTGATATTTAATTGGATAATTAATTAATTAACTAATAGAAGGTCTGAAATTGAATATATGATATTTAATTGGTGATTAATTAATTAAAGAATTAATCAATTGGAAATTAATCAATTATGGAAATAATTAATCTCTTATGGAAGTAATTGATCATTTATGGAAATGATTTAATCACTTATGGAAATGATCAATCATTTATGGAAAAGATTAATCAATTATGGAATTGATGGGTTATTGAATTGCTTACTTATGCAAAAGATTAAATAAGTTATGGAAATAATTGATTTTAAATGAATATTTTATTCATGACCTTTCTCCTATAAGTAGAACACTAAACTTAGGGTTTAGGTGATACAACATAAGACCACAAGAATGCACTCTTGCATTCTCTCTAGCCTCCCTCTCATATTCTCTCAACCCAAGAACTCTAAGGAGAATTTTCTCTCTAGAGTTTTTCCCATTCAAGATTAGGTAGTCCCACAACTGCGTTCCTAATCTCAGAGTCATAGCAGGGAATATCAATTGGTGGTGTCCTAATTGTTGACGCTTAGTCCCTATGAAATCAAGAAAGGCATTCTTGATATTTCAAAGACGACAACGACGGTATGTTTGCTTCTCCCCTTTAGAATTAGTTCTAAGGTTGTATGCTTAACCTTAATTTAAGTCTCTATAGGATATGTTCCATATATTTTTGCCAATGTAATTGTATTTTGAATAAACAAAATTAACTACGAATCGGTCCCAATTACGCTTCCGTTTTACGAAATTAGGGAATTTCAATCCTTCATAAAGACCCTTCATAAAAGGGAGATACCACTAGTCAAAGTGTTTTGGCAAAATCACCAGATTCAGAAAGAAACGTGGGAAAGAGAAGATGAAATGAGAATGAAGTATTTTGAAAATTCATTTCGAAATTAAAAATCCCAAGAGGTGGTGGGTTTCATGGTTTTTTCCATACTTAACAATGAACAAGAAACCTATACAATGAGTAATCTATCACTCCCCTTGGTGTCATGATTTGCAAGATTGCAAATGCATGCTTTAGTCTTTTAAAAAGTAAATTGAAAGACTAAAGGAAAGATGGATGAAGACGCTGCAAGTTTATCTCTCAAAGAAAAAAACCCATTTTTCTCTCTAGTTCATCTTTTTTCTCCCCAAAAACCAATCACGATTTAGCTCCCACAAGCTTGCTTTAAGGCCGGAGAATAGCGGGCATGATCTTGGTGGTGGTCCACGACAAGATCGTGACGAGAAACAACCAACAAATCGCCAGAATTCGAGCTTAAAGGTAAGTATTCGAAATCATCTGTTTTTCATTTATTTTGACCATGCTTTTGCATGGAGACATTCGTGTAAATTAAGCGCCTAAGTTCTGAATTGCTTCCGCTCGAGTGATTTACACTCCTTCAACGATGACAGTGTAGTGGCTTCACAAGTTCGACGGCAGGTGGTTAGCTCGTAGGTAAGTTGTTTTGCCCAGTTTCTTTTGAGTTCTCAAGCCAATTTCTCCCTCCGTTTTCCTTTTCTCTCACTCTCGATATCTCTCTCACTGTTTAGTGGTCTTTTTCTAGTGGATTAGGGCGGTTCAATGGCTAGTTACATGTTCTTATGGTAGGTGCGTACAGATGCGCGAACAACATCAGTTTGAGTCAATTTTCAGTAGTTTCCGACGAGATTCTTCTATGGGTATTCATCTCTTTTTTTTCCGGCGAGTTTAGGGCATGGGTAAGTGAGATTTATGATGATTTTGGTTTATTTTAGGGTTAATCAAGGAAACCCATTGATTTTAATTGTTGGATTCAAGGTACCCACATCTTTGGAAGGCTAAATTGTTGTTTTGGAGTGAATTTAGAACCCTGAACAACAAGCATAGGTTTAGTTTTTGGGTAAGTCTTGGGTGTTAATTATCCACAAATTTAGTTGGCCCCTAGTTGAATGTTTGGATTAAAACCCTATTGATTTGAAAATGTTTTTCATTTTTCTTGTATATCTTGCTTGAAGGGCCTTGGAGATATGTTCGTATATGATTTAATTCAAAAATTATAAAACGGTTTATCCCATGAATCAAAGAATTACAGTACATATCCTCTCTCTCTTTATCTTCCAAAATTCAAATTCAGATTTTATTTATTATTTATTTTTCTAAAAATGAAAAGATTACACAAAAATTAGGTTTTCATTTTTTAATTTTCGTTTAGATTGTTATTTTCTAATTATCTAATCAAATTCTTCGTCGTTTTTTCCTACTTTTTGCCATCCATCAATTTTTTGCTCTATCGTTCTTGTCACCATTAAAAGGGTTATTGATCTCTAAACATAGGTATGTTACACTACTTAATTTACATTTTTTTTTCAAGAAAAATCCCTATAAATGGCCAAATACTCAGTGCATTTTTTAAAAATGGCCAAACCGATTTTTTCAATAAAAATGGCTAAACCATTTTTTAATCACATTTACGTGTTGAACATTCTTCTAGTTATACCTCTCAGTCAATTTCTCGTCCATACCTTTTTTTTAGGGAGCCACCATCTGAATTAATTTTTTTTTAAAAAAATCAAACTATTCCACCCATGAATCAATGAATCGTTAGTTTTACACTGTCTATCTTCTCTCCTATCTATCAAATTTCAAATTTACACTTTGAAATCTGGAAGATTAGACATAATTTAATATTTTCTTTTTCAAGTTTTGATTTGATTTTTGGTTTTTAACTATCTATGAAGGATTGGAATTCCTAAATTCCAAGCGGAAGTGTATATGACCAATTCGTATTTTAATTAGGTTTTCAAAAATACTAGTACATTGGCAAACCATACAGAACGATTCTATAACTAGGCTAAGCATGCATAAGATCTAAATTTAAGAAAATAATATAAGTACTTGCTTGTTGAAGATTTTTTTCAACAAACTCCCACCAAGAACAGTACGATCATTGTAGGGACACTACTACCAAGATCTTCCATTGCTATATCTCTAGGACTAGGAACCAAGTTGTGGGACTTCACCTTCTTGAATTTGGAAAAAAGAATTTCACTAAAATGTTATGAAAATTCTTAGAGAGAATTTTTTCTTGAGAGTGAAGTGTGTTTTCCACTGGGAAGGCATACTAAGATTTATATAGAATGTCATACCCCTTTTTCTAATCGCATAGGATAATGATTTGTTTAATTAATTAATAATAATTAATTACTTTTTCCATACGTAATAGGATAGAGATTTATTTAATAAATTAATAATAATTAATTAATTAAATCATATTTAATAATTTATTTTGCATTTAAATCATATTTAAATGAACACCTTCCACATAAACCTATAGTTTTTAATTAAACCAAATTAAATTAAATTAAATAATTAATCGAATCTCCAATTAATTCATTACTAAATTTAATATCTAATATTTAATTTTAAGCCTAAAATTAAATCATATCGAATTGTATTTCTCTCAATTAATAAAGTTTAATTTCCAATTAAACTTTATATTAAAATGTTTCACAAACCTTATATTAATTATATCTCATACAGTTAACTTGATTTCCCATAATGAATTTGTTCATAATTACCCTTTACGAGATAGCAAGAGGACCTAATGGACCTACAAATCAGAAGCTGCAATAATATAAGGTTAACTAACTAAACTCATTAATCAGTTTAACCAATATTCATTAACTGTGGGTAATTCCACTAAAGACCCACAACTGTGTCCATGGATATAGACCAATAATGGCAAGTTAGTCCTTCACGAGTGTTCGTAACACTAGTTGGGTCAAATTACCGTTTAACCCCTAGGTATCAATGCTCCTCTAATGAACAACCTGTTTATGGTCCAACCATTAAATATAAACTCCTCTCGGGCCAGTGAGAGGGTAGGACCCTTTGTTCAAGTCCCAGAGACACCACTTAAGAGAACACTCATCTACTTACCCTAAAGTCGAGAAGAAATGAATTCCATCTTGTGTGATTATGTTTCCAGGTCCCCACTTGTTCTTGTCCCCAAAATGATAGGCTTATTGAGTCGGCGAACTGGCCACTCTCACCCATACAAATCAAAGGACAATCCATCGTGAACAAGAGTTCATAATACACTTAGGATTAACACTAAGTTTCCTAGGTCATCCTATTGAAATAGAAACCTAACTAGTCAATGAAGTTACATCTCGTGGTTACCATTTCACGATCTGGTCTTATGCAAACTTATTGCATAGGATACCCCCAGTCGCATGTCAGCTACATGAATGCGATAGATCATTTTATTTGTATCAAATACAAAGTGGGTCGTATCCATAGTGTCACTAGGATAAGGTACCCAGCCTTATCCCTATAGTATAGACCCTTTAGGTTGTATCTTGAACATTGATCCCCGTATGTCTCCATATACTGTTCAAGACTCATAAGACAACCTAGGTGATAACACACATTTATGTGCGTTATTTAGCCTTAAAATCGAGGTTATTGTTTAGAAAGAAAAGACTTTGTGCTTAAAATCTTATCTTTTTTAACCAATTTAGCAAAAGTCTAGAATCGTGTTTAAAATCTTAGAAGTATAAAATTTATGCTTAGAATGTATAAAAAATAGATTACTTTTGCAAGAATTTATCCAAAGTTAATCTTTTTCTACAGAGCACTTTGCAAGGGGAATGCCCCCGCAATTGGAGAGAAAGAGTTAGCGGGGCATAAGAATCGAAGTTGAAGATTTGCGCTTGCATCTGATCCTTAAGATGTGGAATATGTGTTCAATATGCACCCACAAACTTATAAGGAAAGTAGCCTTAGCTGAAGACACAAGTGTCAGGGTAGTGCAGAGAAGATTTTGCGTCTTATTTTCGGTCGCAACTGGGCTTTCCGACAGAATTTCAATATTCGCGGGATCTTCACAGAATCATCTGAAAATCCCAAATCTCATCTTCAAATCTCCAAAGATCGTGGATTTTAACCTTCTAAGGCTCTCTCACACTGATCTTAGTAGCCAACCCTACCTTCTAATGTCTATAAAAGGTGATCAAGATGCAAGAAGCAAAGAGAGCTGGAAAATTTGTCCTTAGGATAGATTTTAAGTTTTTTTTTTCTCCACTGATCTTGTAACCACTCCGAGTTTTATGTCTTTTAGCTTATGTCGGCTCTTCCATTCAAAAGAAGTAGAAGAGAAAGGCTTGTCTCCCATTGAAAGAGGACAAGAGCAAGCTAGATAGAGATGAGAAGATTTGTAGTTAGTCTTGTTTTACTTATTGTATTTTATGTTTAAGTCTTTTCTTTCCAACATCTATATCCTTTCTATTTACACTTTTCTTTCCAAAAGCGGTATCCTTTCTATTTACCTTTCAATTTCAGTAGTAAGTTTATCATTTTTGTACTCAATTCTTTTAATTAATATGAATTCAAGTTATTTTCTATTTTAAGCGATCTTTACTTTTTGTCGTGCACTTTATTTCCATCCATGAGCTAAGCTTCTTCTTGGGGGTTCAAATATGTGGATACCTTGACAAGAAGAAAGTCTCACATATGCAAAAGCAACGTTGCTTCCTCCTAGCATTGTTTGTTTTTGTTGAAGTTTAAGTTTTATTATTAGCTTAAACAGGCCATTTAAGTTAGCATAGTTTGTATTTTGCTAATGACCGAAAGTTTGGAGTTGAATGTGCGGGTTCGCAAAAACAATAGTGGAAAAGATCCTAGATATAAGGATTTGTTTCCTTGCATCCTAGAAATAGGACTGGAACCATTAGAGTTTTAAGAGTCGTGAGCATTAATCACCTAAGTTTCAGCTAGCCCTAGAAATAGATGTCTAGTTGGGTTAGTCTTCTAAAGGCATGACCGAACGAGTTTGTCGAGTCCTCAGATCAAAGCAAATTTATAATCAACAAACACTAAACTACTTGCAGTAGTAGTGGCCGGGGTCGATCACAGGGAGTGGCGGTTGGTTATTTATTTCCTATTTACTTTGAGTTATAAAAGAATTAAATGAGGGGATTGGAATGTTAGGCAAATAAATGTACAAGGAATTAAAATGCAGGAATTTAAAGAGACAAGAAATTAAATAGACAAGAATCATAAACAAGCGAGAAAATTAATTAAATTAAGCGACGTCGATTGGAGAGATTATTGGGGTTAAATGGTTTACTTTGATCATTGTCTTCCTACCTATTTAAGGCTAACTTGAATTGCTTAATTGTCCAATCGATCTAATCTAAACCCAGAAAAGACACAAAGCCCACCTAAGCCATCTAACCCGATCATACAACATCCATCGAATTAGACTAATTGATTAACCAATTAATCTGATTGAGCTAGAAAACCAAATAATCAACCAATTGCCTTAAGTCTAGTGGATTGATTAGGACATTAGAAATAATTAGGCCAAGATTACTTCAAATGCTACTTTGGATCCTAGACCTATCGTGCAACAAAGTCAGAGTCTGCTCTAGGTACCCGTGCCCACGAATCAGTCTCTACGCTAACTATTGAATCAATTATCCATTAGCTACTTGGAAACTAATTGTTTAGCAAATTATTAACATACGAGCTGCGAGTTAAGGCGTCAATCTAACCTACTGCGCATGCAAATAATACAATATGGATTCAAAATACAATTGCAATATGGAATTGAAATGACATTCAGAACATGAAACTCACGAAGAAACACATTTTATAACCCAATTATCATCCAATCGACGTGAACGAGTTTAGGCAGCAGTTAGGCCGACTAAAATCCGCGACCCTATGCTACAATAACAAGAATATACAAAGGAAATCAATAAGAAAACTTACACCTATGAGTTCTGGACGTGAAGAACAGAGAAATCGAGAGGAAAACCAAAAATACAACCCTAAACACATGCTACAAGTTGCAGAATAAAATAGGGATTTTATTGAAACCAAATCGTGGCATTGAGATGTTGGGCATGACATTGAGAGTCGTGCCGTATGGGCCTAGGGCTTGGAAATAGGCCAGCGTCTCGAAGCTGGCCACGATGTCTCGACGCCTGGCCTCCTTCCAGCGTGCTTCGTCTTTAAATCTTCTTTGTTTCTTGCTCGATTCAGGTCTCGAACCGTTGACTCCTTGGAAACATTCTCTGGGCTCATCACGATCCTCATGGTCTTCTCACCTCCTCGAGATCCATGGCCCTCAAGTTAGCTTGAAAACTCTCTAAATTGCCCGAATTAGCTCCAATTTGTGTAGTTCGTCCCTGATGCCCTGAATGCACAAATAATCTACAAAACAGACAAATAAAGTGTAAAGTGCACCCTAACAAGTTTAGATTAACAACATAAATAGGACTAATTAGGTCCTATCAAATACCCCCAACCTAAACCTTGCTAGTCCTTGAGCAAACATATAAATCAAAAGCATAGGATTCAAAAGTTACAGTTCTTTTAAACTCAAACCTCAATGCTAAAGATGCTGGAATCATTGCAATTAAGAATCATGCACACATTTTCTGATAAAGAGACAAATCAAAACTTTTCATGAAGTTCCTCGCTAAAGCTCACACTTAGTCTACTTAGAATCAGTTCTACAAGCTCGAGATTGGATTATATAACCCTCAAGCTATCTTCCCTCTACACTGGCACTAGGAACTAACCAAGGAGCAAACAAAACAAATTAGAATGTTTTTCTCTTTACCCAGGTGCCTGAAAAATAAAAGACATTTTCTTTCTACGCTTTCTCTCTCTCTTTTTTTTTTTCGCGGGGCACTAGCTTTCACACTACGATGGAGGGACCCATAACCCAAGTTTAACCTTTGGTTGGCCTAACTGATCCCACCGCAGGTAGCTCTTTTTACCCCTTATTGTAAATTATGCTTTTTCTTAAAAATAAAAGTAATGTAATGGGGCATATGATTTTCTTTTAAGCTCGCACTCTTTTTTTTTCTCTTCTTCCTTTTCTCTTTTTTTTTTCTCTCTTTTTTTTTTCTCTCTTTTTTTTGGCATATTTTCTTTCTTTTTCTCCTAAGCAAGATATTACATGCTAATTTGCATGCATAGGACTCTCTAGCTCATCCCTATACCTATCGAGGTGACAACAAGCATATGGATCTATAATTTGCTCGAAAGCTTTCAAACTAATCCTAGGAATGCTATGGTTTACTCTTGCAAGAAAAATACTAGAAAAATTTTAAAAAGGCTCAATTTCTGGGCAACATACTTATTATCATTCAATAAAAGCAATGAGATAAACATAAATGACATGTCATGGATTTTCATAGTTCAAAGAAAAGTAACAGTGTCATCCACACAGAAGCTTTTAAATTTTAAAAAATTACTTAAAAATTAAGTCCAATGCTCAGGTGCATGACCTCAATCTAATCAGAGAAAAGCAAATAAAACAATCAATGCATATTAAAAGTAGTTTGATGCTCAGATGCATCAAAACTCAAACAAAAAATATACAAACAAAGCAAAGAAAAGCACAACACCCCACCCCCAACCTAAATTCTACATTGTCTTCAATGTATATATCAAAGGCACCCAACCGTATCCTTATACTATAGACTATTTTAACTATAAACTTGAACTTGATCCTATGATATGTCCCTACATATAGTTCGAGTATTCATTTTATAGCCAAGGATCTTAGTTTATTGGATTTAGGTTAATCATTCGAAATATACATATTCAATAACATATTTTACTGAATAACCTCAATAACGTCTTTATTGGAACTAGAATATGTTTAATGATTTACATGTTGGGTTTAATGTCCTATAAACTCGTAGTTTGTAAATCATTAAACATATTCTATTTCCAATAAAGACGTTATTGAGGTTATTCAGTAAAAGATGTTATTGAATATGTAAATTGCGAATGATTAACCTAAATCCAACAAACTAAGATCCTTGGCTATAAAACGAATACTCGAACCATACGTAGGGACATATCGTAGGATCAAGTTCAAGTTTATAGTCAAAATAGTCTATAGTATAAGGATACGGTTGGGTGCCTTATCCTAGAGACACTATGGATGCGACCCATTTTGTATTAAGTACAAACGATGAGATCCTAAATCGTTCATGTGGTGACATGCGAGTGGGGGCGTCCTATGCAATGAGTTTGCATAAGACTGGACCACGAAATAAGTCACTTTCTCTTTATAACGCCATTTACTGAAGAAACTGACTATTTCTCATAGATGACCTAGGCAACTCATTCTTAATCCTGAGCTATCTATGAACTCCTGTTTATGCGAGATTATCCTTTGATCTGCATGGGTGAGAGTGGCCAGCATCGCCGACTCGACAAGCCTACCATTTTGGGGATAAGATCAAATAGATAGCTGGGGACATAGTTTCGCAAGACGGAATTCACTCCTACCCATTTAAGGGATAGCAGAGAGGTTGTTCTCTTAAATACTAACTCCAGGACATGAACAAGGGGCCCCACCCTCTCGTTGGATCGAAAGGGACGTAGGTTTGATGGTTGGACCACAAATCGATTGTTCATTAGATGATTAGTGGAACTTAAGGAACAAGAAGTACTATAGGGGTGAAACGGTTATTTGACCTAGCTATAGCTACAAACAACCTGTAAAGGAACGACTTACTGAACATGGTTAAATCAAGTGGACGGAAATATATCTATAGTGAGGGGAGTGCAACTATCGGGCTATAGTGGAGTGTCCCGGTAGTTAACGAATGTTGGCTAGCTTAGATAATGAGATTAGTTGGTTAGACTCGAATCGTTGGAGCCCATGATCTATAGGTCCATTAGGTCCCCCTACTAGCTCATATCGAATTTAAGCCTAGAAAATTTTGATAGGAATCTTTGAATCGTTCAAAAACGGGAAATAGGGTCTTATCGTAAAAGGTGTTCGACACAATGATTTAATTATGAATTAAATGAGGAATTGAGAGATAAGGTATTTAAAAGTGTTTTAAATATCATATATATGTATTAGGAATGATGGCACTAGGTGATAAAGATTAATTGGATTAATCATATCAAAATTACTTGGAAATGTCCCAATTAATTGCCTAGAAATCAATTTCAATTTTGAATTGAAATTGAAATGAATTGCAAGCTGAAAATTCACAATTAGGATTAAAATCATAGTGGATTTAGTGGCATACCCACTCTTGCATGATGATGCATAGTGGAAAACAACACAACCATGCACTAGATGCATGTGTTGTGAATTAAACACCTAGAATCCACTTTGAGTTACATTTTCACAATGTGTCTAGTGTCATGAAGCTTGTCTTTGCATGAGAGAGGTTTATAAAAGGAGCTTGAATACGATTCAAGAACCTTCAAGCATTCATCTTAGTGTTATGCTGCAAAATTTCTCCCTTAATCACTCTCTCATCTCATTTCTTCCTAAAGCTTGTACCTTCAAGCATTCCCTTCCTATTTCTTACTTCTATAGACTCCCACAAGTCTTTCTAGGCCCAAGAGAATAGTAGGGAAGACTCTAGAGGTTGTCCAAGGAGCATAGGAGAGGCAAACACCACAAGGAGTTCCACATAAGTCAACTACAAAGGTTGGTGTTTTCTAAATTCTCTTTTCTGTCTTTTATAGAATATGCATGCTTTAGGAGCAAAACTGAATGTCTTAAGTGCTTTCGATCTTCAATTGCTTCCGCATGTGTTATATGAACACCTTCATTACAAACTACGAGTTTATAGGACATTAAACCCAACAGCTCTAGCAATATTATTGATTAGACATTTTTCTTGCAATCCTATCAGCAGGATCCTCCCGGAGCTTAAGATTTTTTGAAATGTGTTTCAACTCCAATGACGTGCTATCGATCAAGCACTAGAGGTTATCCCTAACTCAGTCACTGGCGTCCACCAACACATAATGGTCTAGTGTGATTAAATGCCACACACTTCTCAAATCATCCCTGAAACTAAGAAGTGATATTCATATCGGCTGGTCAAGCGGGCACAAAATAGAAATAGATACAAGAAAATAATCAAGAAGTTCAAATCAACATATATTGCATAGAGAATGAAGCACAAAAATTACATAATTCTTAACCAACACCTAAGCAAATTTAGTTCATAAGGTTCATGATAACACACGCTACGATTTGAGTATGTGCATCCATAACTACAAGAAATTACAAGAAAAGATTAATTCCCTTGATTAGATCCGTAGATGATGGTCTTCTTGAAGTCTCAAATCTTTCCTCCTCTATTTGGCTCCCAAAGATGGAAATGGGAAATGACCTTCTCCAAATGTGGAATGAATTTGACTTGGAACGGCTCTTCCCTTTTATAGAGTGAAGGCAAGCCTTAATTAGGTCAAATTGTACACGTGGCAGGCTCTCCAAATCTGTCAAGAACTTCCTTAGCCATACAAACTCTTAAACTACTTCACGAGCAGTAACATTCTTGGTGCTACGTCAAACTATAGCTCCCTGTTAAAGGTGAATCCTGATGCCGATGCGGATTTCCTTGAATCCTTATCGGTGTGCAAATCAGAATCAATGTATCCTACAATGATCAGATCCTTAACGTTATACACGAGCTTTTACTGCATTCTAGTAGTCTAATCTGGACTGAATTGGTATCAACTGACAATCCCTACCGCATACCATATGCCAAGCATGGCTACCTATTGCCGAGGCATAGGGAATATTTATGCATCTTATATCAAACCAACAGTTTGTCAATATAAGAAGCTTGAAACAGGGCTAGCGTTTTTGTTCTTATGATTCCGAATGATTCTAAGAACATATGGACCATTTTCCAAATCTTTTATTTGGAAATTGAATGCTAGCTTTCTTATTATGTCAGTTTTTATAACCTATGTCATTCTCGATGAATAAGATATCTTTCATACAGAAAACTAAATAAAGCTACTAAGTAGTTGATGATCTTCTGTTGGACACAAGGCTTCATCAACATTTTGTCAAAGCCATAAGACTTGATTGAAGTATCAAATCTTATATCTCAAGATCTGGATACCTGTTTCAACCCATAAATGGATCGATTCAAGTTTGCAAACCTTTTGTTCCTGATCCTGAGCAATGAACCCTTCTGGTTGAGACATGTTGATACTCTCTTCAAGATTACCATTCAGAATGGCAGTCTTGACATCCATATACCATATTTCATAATTATAAAATGTGGTAATGGATGGGAGTATCCTAATTGACTTAAGTATGGCAACAGAGGATAAAGTTTCTTCATAGTTAATCCCCTCCCACTAGGTAAAACCCTTTGCCAAAAGTCTAGCTTTAAATGTCTGTTCATTTTCAACTAAGTCTCATTTCCTCTTGTACATCCATTTGTACCCTATGGGACATACCCCTTAAGGTTGATTTACAAGACCCAGATTGAATGAAAGTACATGGATTCCTTTTGCAGGTCCATAACTTTAATCCATTCATCCTTGTCCACGTCATTCATTGGTTGTTTTAAAGGTTAATGGATCCTCGATATTGTCATCAAGTATGACAACAAAAGTTTCAATTAAACTCAAATAGTATTCATCAGGTTGAATAACAACCCTCCCAATACGTCGAGGCTCTCTCAATAATTGAGGAGGACGAGACTGACTCAATGTGTTAGTAAAACCTTTGTTCAAGGACTTACCTGATCAACAACTCTTGTTGATCCATTTGTAGCTTTACTAGATAATTTTAATTAACACTATTTAACTATGTGGTTTGTGATCTCCATCGTGGTATTCTTCTAAGAATTTAGCATTTTGTCGATACAAATGCTTTATTTTCTTATGGATTAAAGAAGTATCCACCTCTCGTTTCCTTAGGATAAATAGGCATATTTTAGAACAAGGTTCCAATTCTTTTGGGTATGTCTTTTGTATATATGCAGGACATCCCTATGTTTTGAAATGGTATAAACTTACTTTATTCTCTTTTCAGAGCTCAAATAGTGTATTAAAAGACACTCTTTGAGGGAACCATATTCATGTTTTAAACTGCAGTCAACACTGCATATCCCAAAACGATTAAGGCAACTTGGCATAGCTCATTATTAAATGAACCATGTTTAACAATGTTATGTTTCTTCTTTCCGATATTTTATTTTCATATGGCTTTCGGTAGTTTTAGGACGTAATTTCGTGTTCTATCAAATAGTCTTGGAATTTTGTATCCTTATTACTCTCTACTTCGATAGAATTGAAGTATGTTTATCATCTTACCTAATTGTTCTTAACATCGACCTTATACTCCTCGAACTTTTCAAAGGCTTTGGGCTTACGATGTATTAGGTAGAGATGGGGTACCTTGAATAATCATTAATAAAAACTAATGAATTATTCATATCCTGTTTGAGCTTTTGTCATTCGTTGATTTCAGAGATTAGAATGCTTAAGCTCTAAGGGTTCTATGGCACGGGAACTTTTTCCTGAAAAAGTTGTTTAGTTATCTTGCCTTTAGGACATGATTTTCAGGGAGGTAATGAGTTGTCCTCTAACCTGGTTAGAAGTTCATTATAGACCAAATTCCAATCCTATTGAGATTTATATGCCCTACCCTGAAGTGCCAAAGATAGGTACTTCTGAGAAACATGTTGCCTTTTGATTGAGTCTTAGTGGTTTTAAACATCTCATGCTTTATAAATCGTTCGAGACTCTATCGATCTTAAATACATATAGGTTATTCTTCAAATTGCAGAACAAATATTGGCATCCTTTTTGGAATGAACAATTCATACACTTAAAAGGTAATAGAATAGCCTTGTTTTAGCAAACAAGATATAGAAATAAAACTTCTTTCAATCTTAGGAACTATGTACATATTATAATATGTAACATTCCTAGGAGAAGAATAATCTTTTATGTCTCCCACTGCCATAGTCGAGATAAACTCTCCTGTTCAAACTCTAATTCATAATTAGAATTGTCAGGATCTTATTTATAAAAGTAAGAACTTACATGATTAGTGTCACCTGAATCAAGGATCCAAGTTGAATCATTATTCTTTACTAAGCAAGTTTTAAGGACTAATAAATCATATTTAGAGTCTTTGATGTTCCTTTTTGGTAAGGCAGTTTTCTTATGTCACATTCATTACGAACTTTTGAGATGAAGTAGACATAGAAGTTTGAGGAAATTCCCCAATTTTATGACCGTTTTAAAACCACGAGTTAGGAGTTTTCTTAGTTGTATGATGTATACCAATAATGAATCTGGCGTATAAATGAGGTACTCATAAAACTATACATGCTGAAGAAATAAATTAACTTAAACTAGTTGTTTTGTGCTTAACCCATTACACAACTTAATCCAATCAAATTTAGCAAAAGTAATTAAGCACCCTATAAATCATAATTCTTTTGCAACGATACTTCAGAGGTTTTCAACAACTGCCATCGAAGGGTGATCAACTACTCCTCCTTTGAATTGAGACGTTTTGAACCAAAAACTAACATTAGAATAACTCATATTCCGATAGTCTTTAGTTACCGTTTGTTTGGTCCAGGATTTCGTTAACAATTTAACTCATCCCCGTAAGTGTAACCCTCCCACTTTTAGATCCTAGAGGTATGCACCAACAGGCTACCGTTAGGAAAAGACAACTGTTGGTGACTGACCTAAGTGACCCTATCCATTCCTGGAGTTCGTGGTGTACCGGAACCTATGATCAGGCCCTCCGAAGGGGTGGTCGCTCCCAAGGCGACGCTCAGGCAGATCATAGGAATCTCACGGTGCAACCCAAGGGTGGAGACCGTAGGATACGTTGACACGTGTGCCTTCTCTCACTTACTATGAACAATTTCCCCATTCACCTTGGTGTTGACCCATGCTTAATGATCTCCGAAGGGAGGCCGCTCCCAGGGCGACGTGAAGCCGAGCATGAATCTCACGGTGTGAAACCAGGGGGACGTGAGACTAAAAAACTTGATATAAGCATCTTGTTTCTATACTTTTCCTCCCACTGAAGTGTCCTATTAGTATTTAGGGTTTTGTTTTGACTCAGATAAAATTCCGACTAAATGAAACTATATAAGTCTATGCCTTATAAGGTCTTTACACTAATGTCTAGGTGTAGTAAACCTTTTTAATTACCTAGTGACATTGCATGCTAATAAGACCGTGGTTAATTCAACTCAGGTCACCGGATTACCGGGAGAGTTCCCTTATAACCAAGGTCTTATGTCCTACTTAAACATATTTTAAATCTATTAAAATACTAAGTAAGGTTTTATTCTAATCCTATTAGAAAAAGGGATCTTAGGTCTAATTGATTTTAAACCGGTTTTAAAATTAATTCATTTTCTTAAGATCCTACGTTAGCATGCAATTCTTTGTTATAGGATTGACGGTTTCTATTCATTAACCCTTATAACTATTATAATTTTAATGAATTAGTCCTATAACATGCTTCTAATATAATGGTGATGAAAGCATATAACAATCAAATTCTAATTATAAATTTATACCATTAGAAAGCATGAACATTTTGAAACAAC
This sequence comes from Luffa acutangula, assembly GCA_036850905.1. NCBI lineage: Eukaryota > Viridiplantae > Streptophyta > Magnoliopsida > Cucurbitales > Cucurbitaceae > Luffa > Luffa acutangula. The sequence continues at coordinate 9,864,485 of CM072090.1, forward strand.
CTATATCTAGGTGATTTCCCAAGGCATAACAATTACGCTACGATGTTTAGGTGATAAAATTGTTTAAACCTTACATCGCTCACACATGCTCATAAAATCGGGTTAACATAACTCAAGTACCGGCTCGATGCCCAGGTAGGAGGTGTTCTGTAAACTATCAACTTAAATACCTCCAGCCTTAGACAGCATCTCGCCGAGTGAGTTCTCTTGTAACCTTAGCTTTACAAGATATCGACCTATTATATGAAAAGATTGATCGAATTTGCGGTTCGTTAACCCTAAGTGAGCATGCATTTATCTTTGTTATAGGTTTTAATGTCTATCTCATTTTATAACATTTATAACATATAAAAACCTATAACATATATCTATATAATGATTATATAATGCTGAGGTGGTTTCATGTTGCATGCTTGTTCGTTTTCGATTAATAAATATAACGCTTATACTAAATTAATCTAAACGAAAAATTTAAAACATTCAACATGCATCTAACATGAAACCTAACATGCATTTCTTTTATTATAACCCTTAATTACTAATGCATGTAACATGCTTTCCTATGGTGGGATTTTAAATCTATATGACATACTTTATGCATATTATGACCCTATTTAATTTAAACATGCATTCACAATGCATAATAAATTAAGCACACAAAAGTGGACCGGTTTGGCATCCTAAATCAAGCAAATAAACTAAATTATTACATTAATAATTAATAAAACGCCTTGGACCGCTCCCGAACGCTTCAAATTTGCTTGAACCAACCAAAACCGTGTTGAACCAAGTAAAATAATGGTTGAACCGCCCTCAAATGCAAAGAAAAATTGTTGAACCAGCCAGACCAAGCTAAAAACAGACCACCGAAGAAAAATCGAGCAAACATCGATCCATACGTGTACGAAATGAACCAGGGAGACTTGAATCGGATAGAGCACACGTCAAACTACCAGGAAACAGAAAAAATTGGCCGAACAGGTCTGAAATCGAGCCGAACCGCGAGCCTTTTTCCATTCCGGTCTGGTTCGGTTTTCTGTTGCGTCATCTATTCCCAATTTCCAAATTTAAAGAACACTATTGCTATTTTTTTTTCCAAATTTGCGCAGTCTTCGAATTGCTTCAAATTGAAGGCCTAAACGGACTCCATTAACTCTCAAATTTTACAGACTTCATATGAACTCATTAATGCCCATAAACATGTAGACAATTACAAATAATTTCAACAAATTGAAGGTAAACTGATGCCAAACTGAAATTAAATCCACTTTAGCTCCCACTACATTCATCTTATGAAATCACCCACCAAACTCGAAATTAAAGCAAATTAAACGCCTAAACCACGCTCTGATACCAATTGAAGGAGTTTACATAACTTGTGCGGAAGCAATTGACGATCTTGGGCGTTTAATTTCATTAATTTCTCTAATTAAAAGCATGTAAATAAACCAAAAAATAGAGGAATGAATAAATACCTCTTGGAGCTCGATTCCTTCCAATTTGTTGGTCGTTTCTCATAATGAGCAAGTTTTAGACAACCATCAAGATCATCCCCGCTATTCTCCGGCCAAAGAACTAGCTTGTGGGAGCTAAAATGTGATGAATTGAAAGGGAGAAAATAATGGGTTTTAAGAGAATTGGAGTCCACGGTTTTGAGAGAAATTTCAAGCTTATTTTGCATGTTGAATTTCAGCCAACTTCACTCAAAATGAAGTAGAAGGGTGCCATTCTCTAGAATTTTGCAAGACAATTAAAATGAAATTAACAACTTAATTTCATAAAATAATATCAATATTAATTTTAAACAAACTTAATTCATATAATTAGTTTTAAATCAATTTTAAATAATTAATTAAACATTTTAATTAATTATAATTATTTAAGTTAATATCAAATATTAAATAATTGCCCAATTCCAAACTCTCTCAAATAACCCGAAATATGAATCCCTATTCATATATACAAACCGAAATATGTATATTTACATATTTGCAATATTTAAATCATATTTAAATAATTTGAACTCTCTTTATAATTTAATTCATAATCAAATTATAATGAGTTAAGTATATCACATATAATTATTGCATATTCCCTAAATCGAATTTGAACGTTTTCAAATTCTTTCATCACTTTGTTCTAAGGTTAATTCCATATGAGCTAGCAGGGAGACCTAATGGACCTACAGATCATGGGCTCCAACGATCCGAGATTAACTTGTCTAAACTCTTTAGCCTAGTTAACCAACATTCGTTAACTAACAGTTCACTTCACTATAGCCCGTAGTTGCACTCCCCTCACTATAGATATATTTTTGTCCTCCCGATACAACCATAATTAGTAAGTCGACCCTTCACAGGTTATTCGTAACTACAGTAGGTCAAAAGTCTATTTTACCCCTAAAGTTACATCTTGTTCATTAAATACCAGTGATCCTATAATAAACAGTTTGTTTATGGTCCAACCATTAAAAAGAAAATCCTCTCCTGCCAAGAGAGAATCAGCGCGTCTTTGTTCAAGATCCGAAGTCAGCACTTAAGGGAACAACCTCTACTAACCCTACAGGCGTGTAGGAGTGAATTCCATCTTGCAAGACTATGTCCCCAGCTATCTACTCGGTCTTATCCCCAAAATGGTAGGCTTATTGAGTCGGCGATGTTGGGCCACTCTCACCCATGCAAATCAAAGGATATTCTCGAATAAATAGGAGTTCATAGTTACCTTAGGATTAAGATCGAGTTACCTCGGTCATCGCATGAAATAATCAGTTTCGCAGTAAAAGGCGTTATAAAGGAAAGTAACTTATTTCTCGGTCCTAGTCTTAAGCCAACTCTTTGCATAGGACGCCCCCACTTGCATGTCTTTACATGAACGATTCAGGATCACATCGTTTGTACTAAATACAAAGTGGGCGCGACACATAGTGTCCCTAGGATAAGGCACCCAACCTCTATCCATATACTATTGACCATTTTGGCTATCATTTGAACTTGATCCGCTTTTATGTCTACACATAAAGTTCAAGTGTTCATTATATAGCCAAGGGTTCTAGTTTATTGGATTTGGGTTGATGCACAGTTAAACAACCATTCTATAACTACTTATAGAATAACCTCAATAACACGAGTTTTAGGACATCAAATCCAATACCTACAATCTGCATTAAAATCAAAAACACTATCAGCATACAATAAGTTACACAGAGGTTTACTAATTTTTGAAAAATTCTTTATGAACCTTCTATAAAATCCAGCATGTCCTAAAAAACTCTAAATCCCTTTAACTTAATTCGGTGGTTCTAATCTCTCAATAACCTCTATTTTTGCTCGATCAACTTCTAGACCTTTCTTTGAAATCTTATGACCTAATACAATGCACTCCTTCACCATGAAGTGGCGTTTCTCCCAATTAAGAAGTAGATGGTTATCCTCACATCTCTTTAACACCTTACCTAAATTATCCAAATAATGCTGAAACGACCCTCCAAAAACTGAAAAATAGTTCATAAATACCACAACAGTGGACTCAACCATGTCAGAAAAAATTGCTAATATACACCGCTGAAATGTTGTTGAAGCATTGCAAAGGCCAAAAGGCATTCGCCTAAAAGCAAACGTCCCATAAGGGCAGGTGAAATTGGTTTTTTCCTGATTTTCAGAAGCAATGGTAATCTAGTTATACCCAGAATAACCATCTAAGAAAAAGTAGTAGGCCTGACTAACCAATCTATCCAACATCTGGTCAATAAATGGTAGAGGGAAATGGTCCTTACGAGTGGCTTTGTTAAGCCTCATGTAATCCATGCAAACCCTCCAGCCAGTTACTGTCCTGGTTGGGATCAACTCATTGTCCTTATTAGTTACTACCATGACACCTCCTTTCTTAGGAACACATTAGACAGGGCTTACCCAATTGCTATCTGCAATTGGATAGATAATCCCAACATCCAACCATTTAATCACCTCCTTCTTAACAACCTCTTTCATTGCAGGGTTAAGTCTTCTCTGTTGCTCAATACTTCTAAAGGATCCCTCCTCTAGAGTGATTTTGTGCATACAGAAAGACGGGTGAATTCCCTAAATGTCAGCGAATGTCAAACCTATTGCTTTGCGATATTGCTGCAGCAACTTGATTAAGGTTTCTTCATCCTCCGACATTAAATCTGATGCAACAATAATGGGAAACTTCTCACCCTCCCCAAGATACACATACTTTAGATGATTCGATTCGACAAGGGCTTTAAATCTAAAGTTGGTGCCTCAATCAGGGATGGCTTAATATGAGGAGCCTTCCTTTCATCCAAATCTAAAGACTCAAAAACATCCTCACACCTACAAACTTCTTTTTCACTTTTTCTTTCTAAAGAACAAACTTTCAAATCCTCTATACTTATTTCTCCATGATCTTCCAAATGCTTATTTTTCAAATCCTCCATTGTTGTCTCAACAATTGTGTTCTGTAGAATCCTATTGAAAGAACAATCTTCCACTTCGTTTGGATACTTCATGGCCTTAAACACATTAAACTTTACTTCCCCATCATAAACCCTCATAGTTAATTCCCCTTTTTGAACATCTATCAATGCTCTACCAGTAGCCAAAAATGGACGACCAAGAATAATTGGGACATCTTTACCTGCCTCATAATCTAAGATAATGAAATCGACAGGAAATATGAATTTATCTACTTTCACTAAGACATCCTCAATTTTACCCTCTGGATATGCGATAGACCTATCAGCTAGTTGGAGTGTGACTGTGGTGGGCCTAGCTTCACCAATACCTAGCTTTCGATAGACCGAAAGAGGCATAAGGTTAATGCTTGCGCCTAAATCACAAAGTGCTCTACCTAACCCTTTTCCACCTATTGAGACAGGAATAGTGAATGATCCTAGATCCTTAGCCTTGGTTGGTAGCCCATTCTTAAGAATGACACTACATTCCTCAGTAAGAGATACGGTTTCAAACTCACCGAACCTCTTCTTTTTAGTCAAAATATCCTTAAGAAACTTAGCATAATTTGGCATTTGCTCAATAGCTTCTACTAAAGGGATATTTAAATGCAATTGTTTTAGAATCTCTAAAAACCTCTTAAATTGACCATCCTGACTCTTAGGCTTTTGCCTTTGTGGAAAAGGTAGAGGTGGTACATAAGGTGGGAGCGGCACATAAGGTGGTTCTACATCTGGAACAGAACCAGATGCTCCAACATAATTGTTGCTGCCTCCATTACTTTTACCAGACTCCAACTGTTTTTCAACAACATTTTTATCACCATTCTTCTCTACATCCTGGGTTTTACTAGGCTCCTTTCTCTCTTTTAGTGGCTTACCACTCCTTAGAGTCGTTGCATGTACCTGCTTCTTACCTTCCCTTCTATGGTGTTCAGTATTTGCAGGAAGTTTCCCTTGAGGTCTTGCCTTCAGCTCATTAGCTAGCTGACCCATTTGCAATTTCAATGCTCTCATTGAAGCTTGATTATTTTGAATTGCGGGATCTGTACGAGCCATATATTCTTTCATCATTGCCTCAAGAGAACTCTCTGAATTTTTCTGGGGCAAAGCCGACTTAGTTTGCTTAGTAATACCAGTGATTTAGCAAATCCTAACTGGTTCACCTTTTGATGTGCTTGAGGGGCTTGTGAATTGCTTCCTTGCCCTCCCAATGCAAAGTTGGGGTGGTTGCCCCAACCTGGATTATAAATGTTTGAATTGTTGGTATGTACGTTTATCCGCAAGCGCACAGGTCGTGACAAGTAATATAAAACGGTAGTAATATCGAGTATCGAATCCTCAGGGAAATTGAATGAATTCCATTAAGTACCAAGAATCATCATGTTTTAATTTTATTTAGAAGATCAACTCGAATGATGGTGCGAAAATTTAAAGGAATTGATAAAAATAAACATGTAGTAATGAAATGAAAATATCCAATAAAATGGGGGCTTGACCTAGGGTGTTATCTAGCTTTCTTGGATTTGTAGCTCAAATACATGGATGTATGTAACTAATAATCAACAATTCCATAAATCTAGAAGTAATTACAAGTGGATTTCTCTCTCAAGCTCCTCCACATCTCATACTAACATAACTAATTTATGTGTCCATCTCTTTAGTTAATCATAGTATGGCATTAAGCAACTTCATAATCAATTTCTAACAATTCTCTTTCACTCTCGTGTTCCAAGCAATCGTTAGCCATGCAATTTGGATCTTATCTAATTTCTCTCTGTCGAATATCAATTTAGACCATCATAACAATTAATCCGTGATCAAGAGATTAAAGGCATTAAGCACGAATTACATAGATGAAATATGAAGAATTTCATTACATAATCCAAGTAATTGCGCTACAATATCCAATTAACTAGAATAACGACCCTAGGCCTCAAGATCTACTCACAAATGGAAATAATTGTGCCACAATGATCTTGATCCATAGGCCTAACTCTAGTTAAAATAAGAAATTATAAAGAAGTAAGGAAGAAATAACCGATAAGTTGATCCCACGCTCCTGTCTCGATCATCTCGAATCCTGAGCCTTGGAATCTCGCTCAATTCCACCTTTTTCCTCACAATTCTTCTCACTTTTTCTCTTTATTGAGCTAGGGGAGAGCTCCCCCAAATTTGGAATGATTTTTACCCAAGAGAAGGGCTCTTTTTATAGAGCAAGGGGCTGGAATTTTCTTGCTGAACAAGTCGACAGCGTCTCGACACTACGTCACAGCGTCTCGACGCTGTGACGTCATGTTGCCTTGGGGCAGAAGTCGTCATAGCGTCGCGACGCTATGCAGACAGCGTCGCGACGCTATTGCGATTTTGGCACGCGCTATGCTGACTACCTAGTGTTGAGACGCTACGGTCCTAGCGTCTCGACGCTAGGCCTTCTAGAAGCCCTAATTGCGGATTTTTTCCTCTTTTCTTCAATCTTTTGGGCTTTTTGGGCCTCCCACTTCAATTGTCTTCCTTTCTTGAACCTTAGGGCTTTAATCTTCAATGATTATTCTTCAAATTGCCCATAAAGTCCCCAAATTCTCTTAAAATATTAGTTTTGCTGCTCGAACTCGGTTTTCTGCAAAATTAACATAAAAATTCATTAAAGCTCACAATTCATGCACAAAACTAGCTAAACTTAATAGGAAAATGATGACATTTTTGCATGTCATCAAGAATAAGGGTTATTCCTTTGATTACCTACAAAAAACACAGAACCTGGATTGCTGGGGTAAAACTCGTAGTTGTGCTCTTCACCACAATAGACACATGATTCCTTAGCAACTTGGTTCACCACTGCAGCAGGCTCCACCACCAGCGGCTGCTGATGACTAACCACTGTCACATTTTTAAAAGTGTTAACGAACATTGCAATACACTATTCTACTAAGGATTATTTGGATCTTCTGGAGCTTCCGGGTGATGCGACACGTTATCCATTGGATTTTGATTTCTACGTTGCTCTCTCCTTCTTCTCCTGAATGTCCTTCCAATTTCTGGATCAAGCTCGAACCTTACCCCAGGCGGATCGCTCATGAACCAAACTCATGCCTGCAAAAGCAAAAGAAACAATGAAAAGGTTCTAGGACCAAACCACTAAAACAGATACACAAAACAGATAAGATAAAAATTTATTCAAGTTCCCCGGCAACGACGCCAAAAACTTGTTGCCTTCTAGAAGGGGTAAAAATATGGTAAAAATAAGCTCTAGAATTTTGTGCAAGCATACACAATCCGCAACAAGTGATAAGTAATTTATCGTATCCACGGGGTTTGAATAACTCTCACTTTACCTATCTTGTGTAACTTTTTAATGGTTTTAAGGGTTGTTAAAATGATTGATTTTGATAAAATGTTGAAGCAAAAGAAATGATAGAACAAAAAGTAAACGGATAAAGCAAACACATTGGAAACAGGCGTTGGTCAGGATATTAGTAATTGTTTTAAAGGATGCTCTAGCAATATTATTGATTAGGCAATTCTCTTGCAATCTTATCAGCATGATCCTCCCTGAACTCTGGATTTTTTGGAATGTGTTACAACTCCAATGACGTGCTACCGATCAAGCACTAGGCAACTAGTTATCCCTAACTCAGTCACTGGCGTCCACCAACACATAATGGTCTAGTGTGATTAAATGCCACACACTTCTCAAATCATCCCTGAAACTAAGAAGTGATATTTATACCAATTGGCCAGACGGGCACAAAATAGAAATAGACATAACGAATAATCAAGATGCTCAAATCAACATATATTGCATAGAGAATGAAGCACAACAATTACACAATTCATAACCAACACCTAAGCAAATTTAGTTCATAAGGTTCATGATAACACACGCTACGATCTGAGTATGTGCATCCATAACTACAAGAAATTACAAGAAAAGATTAATTCCCTTGATTAGATCCGTAGTTGATGGTCTTCTTGAAGTCTCCAATCTTTCCTCCTCTGTTCGGCTCCCAAAGATGGAATGTAAGCCTCCACGAATTGAATAGGACTTTCCTTCTCCAAATTGGAATGTTTTTGACTTGAGACGACTCTTTCCTTTTATAGAGTGGAGTCAAGCCCTAATTAGTTCAAACTTTACATGTGGAGGGCTCTCCAAGCTTCCTAGATCTGAAATTAATTAAGCTAGCGCCACCTCATAAAATGAATTACGTGCAGCTTACGTGGCAATTTTGCTCCCTCCTTTACTGGATCTTTGATTTTTCTCTCTCAAGTCGCTCAGCATTATATTCTGCACAAAATAACTTCCAAAGCATCCATTCTTTTACATGGGTTAAAACATATAATATTCATCTACAAGAAACCCTATTTAACACAAATGACACACAAAATACTATATAACTAAGGCCTAAATAACTCCCCTTTGGAGAGTTATCATCCCCTGCTAGCTCATACGAATTATACCTTAGAACATAGTGATAGGAGAGTTTGAATCGTTCTAATTCAGTTTAGGAAATTGGTGTCGATTATATACGATATTATCAACATAGTAGTTTAATTATGGATTAAACTATTAATTGAGAGAGTAAAGCATTTAAAATTATTTAAATACAATCTATGTGAATAGGGATTCATCTTAGGTGCATAGTATTAATTTGATATATGATATTAAATTAATATTACATAATTGATTAAATAGTTTAATTAATTATTGTTTTAATTTAAAAATGATTATGAATTTTTTTATTTTTTTTAATTAAAATTGAGATAGATATTTCAATCTTTAAATTCAAGATCAATGGATTAAGTTAGGTGAAGTGAATTAATTAGATTAATTTCATACAATTAATTGAAATGGTTCAATTAACATATAATTTAAAAGCAATTGGGAATTGCATTTTAAATTAAATCCAAGAATGGATTTTTCACTCTTGCATTGATAGAAATAGTGGAATTACACATCTAAATCAACTATTGCATGGATGAAGATAGTGCAATAACACCTCACTCATGCAAAATTGCATGTAACATCTAATGCACACTTAGAATCCACTAATGCTATCTCCGTCTTGCAGTTGGTAAGCCATTGATGCATGTAAAACCTCTATAAGTAGAGATTAGTAGACGGGGAAAGCTGGTAGATGGGTTTTTGGTTAATGTTATGCTGCTGAAATCTCTACTCAATCTCACTCTCTCAAATAACTCTCTATCGCTTGAACCTTCAAGCACATCTCTTCCGATTCTTATCACCATAGACTCCCACAAGTCGTTCTAAGGTTGGAGGATAGCGGGGAAGACAATAGAGGTGGTCCACACGCCGTTCGTGATCAAAGGAAACAAAAGGAGTTGCTCAATTGGTCTCCAAAAGGTTGGTTACTATTCTGCTCTCCATTTACGGTTGTTGGACAACATGTTTTCATTTTCTAAAATTGATGTAGTTAAGTGTTTGATGCGTGCTTAAACAACAGTGGACTGAATGTGGATGTTAGGGAAATATAATAAATAAATAATAAGAATAAATTCAGCCAACCTAGTGCAAGTATACACTATCACATGCAGTAATAAAATCTCTGGAAGTATTCCAAAGGTATCAATCCCACAGGGACTAAATTGGAAACACCGATTTGAAGAAGAAACTGCTCAAAGATTGCTTTTGAAAAAGTAACCAAAGGAAATAGTTGACGTTGGGTTTTGTAAAACAAAGAAATAACAAGTAAAGAAATAACAATGATAAATGAGCAAGATATTCAATATAGCTTCAACCCTAAGGCAAATAACTCTAATCATGGCTTATTTAACCTAAGTCTATTCATGCATTAGGTCAGAATTAACTTCTATTTGGCCTTGCTCCCAAGAACCGTTAGAAAGCTAAGCGAGTATCGTTATGCACATTTCTGTGACTCGACTCCGACTTAGATAGTTCATGCATGCAACCTATAACCCTATAGTTGTTATAAGGAGACCTTCCCCTATAACACCGAATACACTCATTCGAGCCTTTTCTCCTATATCACCTTTATGAAAACCGATATTGCTTGTCCCTTTTAGGATCAAACTCACATAGTGATAACTCTCCAAAGAGGAGTTATTTGGGCCTTAGTTCTACAATGTTTTGTGTGTCATTTGTGCTAAATAGGGTTGCTTTTAGATGAATATTATATGTTTTAACCCATTTGGAAGAATGGATGCTTTGGAAGTTATTTTGTGCAGAATATGTTGCTGAGCGACTTGAGGAAGCAAAATATGTGATTCAGCAAAACAGGGAGCAAAACTGCCACGTTACAGTTCGTAATCCATTTTAATGAACTGAAGTTAGTTAAGCTATTTCCGGATCTAAGAAGCTTGGAGAGCCTGCCATGTGTACAATTTAACCTAATTAAGGTTTGCCTTCACTCTATAAAAGGGAAGAGCCGTTCCAAGTCAAATTCATTCCACATTTGGAGAAGGTCATTTCCCATTTCCATCTTTGGGAGCCGAATAGAGGAGGAAAGATTGGAGACTTCAAGAAGACCATCAACTACGGATCTAATCAAGGGAATTAACCTTTTCTTGTGATTTCTTGTAGTTATGGATGCACATACTCAGATTGTAGCGTGTGTTATCATAAACCTTATGAACTAAATTTACTTAGGTGTTGGTTAGGAATCATGTAATTGTCGTGCTTTATTCTCTATGCAATATATGTTGATTTGAGCATCTTGGTTATTTGTTGTGTATATTTCTATTTTGTGCCTGTCTGGCCAGCCGGTATGAATACCACTTCTTAGTTTCAGGGATGATTTGAGAAGTGTGTGGCATTTAATTACACTAGAACATTGTGTATTGGTGAACGCCAGTGTCTGAGTTAGGGATAGCCAGTTGCCTAGTGCTTGATCAGTAGCACGTCATTGGAGTTGAAACACATTCCAAAAAAGCCAAAGTTCCAGGAGGATCCTACTAATAAGACTGCAAGAGAATCGTCTAATCAATAATGTTGCTAGAGCATCTTTTTAAAACAATTACTGAAATCCTGACCAACGTCTGTTTCCAATCTGTCTGCTTTATTTGTTTACTTTTTGTTCCGTCATTTCTTTTGCTTCAACATTTTATCAAAATCAATTATTTTAACCATTTTTTAAACCATTAAAGAGTTATACAAAATAGATAAAGTGAGAGTTATTTAGCCCGTGGATACGATAAATTACTTATCACTTGTTGTAGATTGTGTATGCTTGCACAGTGTTCTAGAGTCTATTTTTACCATATTTCTACCCACTCTGGAAACCCAACACATAGGATGCAAAGTCTAATTGATCAAGTTAAACTCAGAAAGATTCAGAATGATATTCAATATTGAGTGATATGCAATGAATAAAACTTAGGTAAATAAACACTTTCAAGCTATTTAAACCATAAGGAAATTCACTATATCGAACCCTTCAATAGAATTTAGCTACGCGTGATGGAATATAATGCAAATGAAAATCTTTTCATTGAAATAATGAATAAAGAATACAAAGTAATGAAAATAAATAAGTGCTGGAAAATATAGTGCAGTAGCTAAAACTAGGGTTTTTTCTTTTATCCAATCCTTCTAGAGTTCTCACGACACTTTACTCTCCTTTTAAAAGTGGGATTAGGTTTAAGTCTCTACAAACACTTGGGGTTGATGTATAACTAAGGGTTAGAATTTAGTCTTCTAAGAAGGACCTCGGACATCCCTACTCATGGGCGTCTACTAGGGTTCTGTCACCACCCTCTTCTTTCCTGTGAGTTTTGCTTGAATTTCCCTTCTAATCAAGGCATTTTATAGTGTGGGGAGTGGTTGATAAGCTATGAAAAGGGTGTTGGTAGGTAGTCCAGGCAGTTTCAGAGTCAAAACAGCCGGTTAGGTGCGCAGAACACTCGTTCAAAATGACATGCGATGGACTCGAAACTGCCTTCATCTGCATAGAAATGCGATCGCATTTGGTCTTTGCTTTGCTAGAAATGTTGTCGCATTGCTAGATTTTTCCAGATTTCCTCTGTTTTTCTTCAAAGTACCAAAACAAGTCAAATTCTTACCAAAATGAGTTCTTTTAAACACAAATATGCATAATTTGACATACATGACTCTCAACTCCCTAATTCATCAACTTTAACACTTTTTGAGCTCGAGAATAGTAAATGTGATCTAAAACACACTACTTCGACAAGATAATGAGCTAAATATAATGGTAAAATAGGTATATTTTTTACCCTTTTTAGTGTCTCTGATCCTAAAATTGCTTCTGCATGTGTTATATGAACACCTCTACCTAGAGCTTAACCTGGAGGTTGAAATTACTAAGACTTGCATTTTCCTAGTTTACCATTGTTCTATCTCACTTCTTCTTCATATTAATTCTTCTTCATTATTGAACGATTAGTTGATGTGAACTTTCTACAAATTTTGGCTAAGTGTTCAGTAGATACGTCCAAGGAAAAGGAGAAGGCAGGTGGAAAAAGGGCAAAAATTTGCACTGCAAATGTGGTCGAAAATTTGCCTCAGGTTTAAAAGGTAAATTATTTTGCAGGCAACACTTTGCGACACATTTGAGGGCGCAAATATAGTACAACCTTGAGTAAGGATGACGTCAGAAAAATGGGAAACCTATTTAAAGCAACTAAAAGTTGACTTATGTCAAATTTTGTTCAAATTGAATACCCAACATCTCTCTCTCGAACAGACTCTCCAGCCAAGCTCCACACCCAACTTTGATCGTCCGTTCCGACCAACGTATCTATCAGGAATCAACAACATTCCAACCAGATAACGCCAGCAAATAATAACGTTCATTTATGTGTGTTATTTAGCCTTAAAAACTTAGGTTATTGTTTAGAAAGCAAAGACTTTGTGTTTAAAAACTTATATTTTTTAGTAAATTTAGCAAAGTCTTAGAATCATGTGGAAAATCTTAGAAGTATAGAATTTATGCCTAAAATGCCCAAAAAGAGATTACTTTTGTAAGAATTTATCCAAGTTAATGTTTTTGTGTAGAGGATAGTTTGCGGTAGAAATGTGCCCACAATTGGAGATAAAGGTTAGCGGAGCAAAGATTAGAAGTTGCAGATTTGTGCCCACATTTGGTCCTAAGAATGTGGAATTTCCATTTGAATTGCGCCCACAAACTAATGAAGAAAGTAGCCCCAGCTGAACACAGAATTGTTAAGGCAGTGCATTGAAGATTTACGTCTGACTTTGCATCCGCAACTGGGCTTTTCGACCGAATTCCGAGATACGCTGGATCTTCATAAAATCATTGAAAATCTCAAATCTCGTATCAAATCTCCAAGGATCGTGGATTTTTATCTTCAAGGGCTATCTCACATTGATCTCCGCAGCCAAATGATAACTCTCCAAAAGGGATTTATACCCTATTCTATGATGATTTATATGTTAATTGTACCTTATCGATGTGTTATCAGATAAATATATTATGTTTTAGTCTACTTATGAGAATTGATGCTTTCAAGTTCTTTTGAAGAAAAATGAATGTCGATCAGATTGAGAGAGCAAAGTTCGTTGATCCAGCAAAACTGTTAGCAAAATTGGCCATGTAAACTGCACATGATTCATTAAATGAGGTGGCGTTTCCAACTCAGATCTCGGATTTAGAAGACTTGGAAACTGCTCCACGTGTCATGTTTGACCTAATTAGGTTAAGCCTTGTTGGGTTACCCGCAAGTGTACTGTTGCCAAAACTAATAAAGTGATTGTGAGTATGTGAATATCGTCTCCACAGGGATTGGATTTATTCAAATAATTACTGCAAATAATCTTGCTTTGCTTTATTTAGAGAACAAAATCTAATGCCGAAAAGATAAACTAAAAAGCTAATCTTGAAAGCAAAAGATAAATGGAGACACAATTTGGAGGGATAATTCTAGAGTGTTAATGAACCTTTAATTGCTTAATCAATTAATCAACCGGGATTAATTAGACATCCAATTCATAAGTTTAGAAGCCTAATATTAAGGACTCTCATATCGGTCTCCTCCTATTCTCATGTCTTTTAATAAAGAATCTCCTTTTGGTTTCCTCTTTATTTACTAAGCATGGCATTACGACCCTTCAATAACAACCTCTAATGTTATTTAGTTTATCCCGTGTCACTCGGGTAAATAAACGTCAATTATGCATTCAGTTCTAGTATAAGTTTCTCTCCATCAAGTTTCCACTTAGTAACAATTCATTTAATCAGTGATCAGGTGGTTAAAAGCATTAAGGGTGAAATGCACAAATGAATGATAATGACAATCAAACCAAATTACTTCATCAATTAAACAAAAGTTCAACAACTAAATCAAAACTCAAAGAATTTAGGAATTAACTACTCATAATCACTAAAATCCAATAATTCCTAATCACAACTATTCTATAAACTAAAAGTAAAGGAAAGGGATGAGAATTGCTCATAATAATGTCGATCTCCTCGATCCCATGGCGACCTCCATCGATCCCGAGCTCAAAAGATCTTCAACAAGGCTCCCAAAACTCTCCAAAAACCTCCAATTTTAGTGTTGAATCGAGAATATGGTGAAAACCTTCAAATTGGCTCTCCGAATCCAGATGCAAAATGCTCAATTTATAGTTATCGACCAGCGATAGCGTCACGACGCTGACGTCATAGCATCGCGACGTTATTACGTCACTAACTTTCTGCCCAAGTGGCCTCAGCGTCACGACGTTGTCCCAGTTCCAGGTGATGAAGCAAAGGAAATCCTGGAGCAATGCTCTGATGGTATTATTGTGAAAACCTTTAAGCATGATGCCAAATTTTTGCAATGTGGATTCTTCTTGCCTTCCTTATTTAAGGATGTCCATTGGTTCTACAAGCAATGTGTTGCTTGCCAAAGGAGAGGAAATTTACGACCTAGAGATGAAATGCCTCTTACTTACATTTTGGAATTAGAACTATTCGATGTATGGGGCATTGATTTTATTGGGTAATTTCCCCCTTCTATTGGTAATGCTTTTATCCTATTGGCAGTTGATTACGTGTCCAAGTGGGTAGAGGTCATTGCATGGAGCAATTACTTTGAGAGATGAAAATGATGGGAGAGTGTTCAAAGTTAATGGACAACGAGTGAAATATTATTGGGGTGAGGAGTTCCAGTCAAAATATCCTTTGATTGATGAATAAGCAAGCGAGAGGTTTGTGGGAGCATTTCACATAGCAATATTTTGAGCTCCTAGTATTTGTTGCGATTTTATTTTTCGTTGATTTGGTTTGATTTTAATTCGAGTTATTTTGAATTAGATTTGGTTTGTTTAAATCTTATCTGATTTATTTTAATTCATTGTTATTATTAAATGTCGTAGATTTTATTTTTGGTGTATTCTTTATTTTCGCTAGTTTAATTTATATTTAATTTAATCTGATTAGTTTAATTTAAATTTTATTTTGTATTTTTGGTTATTTGAATTTCTGTTTAGATTAGGTTTAATAATATATTTCCTGATTTATTCGGCTAAAGATAATATAAAATTAGATTTGATTTTGATGGTTTGAATTTGAATTTTCCCGTGTGAAAAGATTCTTCTAGAAGGAGATTTTGTTGCTCAATTTGTTTTTGCAATCTCTTGGTTAGCGCAACCATATTATCAGAATATCACGGGATTTGGTTAGGAATTAAATATTTTACCGTTTGGATTTTAAATTTTTTGTGGGCAGGTAAAATGTGTGGGCTTCTGGTGCTTCCACATGTCATGCAGGGAAATCAAACGGCAGCCAGCACATCATTAAAATCAGATTTTACCGTTTTGATCATTTAATTTTACCACGATTTCATGCAAAACAAATGGTAAGATTATTTTATTGGAGCAGATCTTTTCAGTTAAGATCATTAGTGTTGGAGCCCCATTTAATCAAATTCACGATACGTTTCTCTTCACTCCATTTTCGTCCACATTTTATTTGTTTCAATTTTTCTTTTGTTCCGTTTCTGTGAGTAAAATACGTTGTAAGCTTGAAATGGCTAAGACCAGAGGAAGAAGGGAAAGAGACAATGAGGAAGAAGAGGTGCCAGTTACCCCTGAGGCACCCGAGACAAAGGTAAAGAAAAGGAAAACGTTGAAAGAAAAAGAGGCTAAGCGAAGAAGACGACAACAGAGGGCTGAAGTCGAAGAAGTCATAAGGAAAGTAGTAGAAGACGTTGTTAATGTTGTGGTTGAGGAAGAAAACTCAAAGGAACCTAAGGAAAAGAATCCTGAGCAAGGTGAGCCGATTATTGAGAATCCACAGGAGGTTAAAGAGAAGCAAGCAGAGGATACACGAGGAGAAAGAAATGGACAAGAGGTTCAAGAGCAAAAAGCTCAGGTTGAAGTCATTATGCTGGAAGTTTCGTGTCGCCGTCGGAAGTAGAAAGTCAGTCGCATCAAGGTAATGGATACTCCTTCGCCGTCGACGTCTAATTCTGAAAAAGAGAATACAAAAAAATAAGAGCAAGAGAAAAAGGGGACTGAGGATCAGGTGAGAGAAGAAATTGAGAAGAAGGTCGAGGAGGAAGTTTTAGCGAAGGAACCCGAAGACATGGGCAAATGGGTTGCCGAAGCACCAGGAGAGACTGAGGAGGTCGATCCTGAAGAACCAAGGTTGTCGTATAATCGCTTCATGAACAATCTTGCCCGAGCAAAGTATATAGAGATGCTGAAAAGAGAGTTTCTATTTGAAAGGGGATTTGGTGATGATCTGCCGCATTTCTTGAGAGCTGGGATAGCAAATCACAGATGGAGCCAATTCTGCGCATAACCAGAGCCGATAAATTCAAATGTATTTCGAGAATTTTACGCGAACATAGATGATCAAGAAGGTTTTCAAGTTATAGTCCGAGGGGTGGCCGTTGATTGGAGCCCAGGGGCAATAAACTCTCTCTTCAATCTCCAAGACTTTCCGCACGCATGATTCAATGAGATGGTGGTGGCACCATCTAATGATCAGTTGAAAGTGGCTATCAGGGAAGTTTGTATCGAAGGGGCCCAATGGAGGTTGTCGAAAACGGAAAAGTGCACGTTCCAAGCGGCGTATCTGAAGAGTGAAGCCAACACATGGTTGGGGTTCGTCAAGCTACGCTTGCTTTCGACAACTCATGATTCAAGGGTATCTCGAGACCGAGTGCTCTTGGTATTTGCTATTCTTCGTTCTTCGAGTATCGATGTTGGGAAAATCATTTCAAGTGAGATTTATGATTGCTGGCGAAAGAAGGTAGGGAAACTGTTTTTCCCGAACACAATAACACTGTGTCAACAAGCAGAGGTTCCCATGAATGCAGACGATGTCACTCTAATAGAAAACGAAATAATAGACACGCCGAACCTGGCTAGGCTTCAGAGGACTCAAGAAGCGCTCCAAGGCGGTTTGGTGTGCGACATCCATCAAATGCAAGAGCAGTTACAAATGCATTCCAATCGGATGGAGTTTGCCGAAAGGCAATTCCAAACCTTCTGGAATTATGTGAAGAGAAGGGATGTCGCATTGAGGAGGGCCTTACAGTCTAATTTTTCTAAACCATATCCGACTTTCCCAGTATTCCCCAATGACCTATTGAACCCTTGGATCCCACCGCTGCCAATAGAAAGAGAAGGAGATGAGGAAGAGGACCCTGGTAAGGAAGATTGACGAAGAAGTAGAGTTGGGCGAACATTTATTTTGTTCTTATCTTTTTGTTTGCTCGCGCATTATTGACCCCATTTTCTTTTGATATTATGTTTTTGCTTGTTTTTGCTTGTTTTTTTTTCCTGTTCCTAGGCCACCAGTTTATCTAATCATGTAAATCTTTTCTATGTTTTTAATATAATTTCCAAGCATTTATGTTCTATAAGCACTGAGCATTCCTAACTTAACTAATTTTCTTCTGAATTTTTGTTCCTTGGACTAGTTAGCTTAATTAGATCAAGGTATTCTGATCTCCAGAAACTTTTTGCTTGAACATTTCTTCTAGCCTCGTCGTCGCTGCTGCAAGAAGATTCTGAGGTAGTGTTTGTTGGGTTTTATGCCCTAAAACTCGTAGGTAGTGAATGGTGACAAATTGTTCACTTGTATCAATACGTCGTTATTGAGGTTTGTACAATAAAGAGTTATTGTTACTAAAATTGCACAATTTGACCCAAATCCAATAAACTAAGATCCTAGGTTGTTTAGATGAAACTTGAACTAGTATGTGGGGACATACGGGGATCAGTGTTCAAGTAACAACTTAAATGGTCTATAGTATAGGGATAAGGCTGGGTACCTTATCCTGGTAACACTATGTGATACGGCCCACTTTGTATTCGATACAGATGCAATGATCCAAAGCATCCATGTAGGAGACATGCGAGTGGGGGTATCCTGTGCAATGAGTTTGCATAAGACCGGACCGCGAAATAGTAACCACTAGATGTAACACCGTTGACTAGTTTAGGTTTCTATTTCAATAGGATGACCTAGGTAACTCAATCTCAATCCTGAGTTTGTTATGAACTCCTTTTCAGGAGGGATTGTCCTTAGATCTGTATGGGTGAGAGTGGCCAGTTCGCCGACTAAATAATCCTACCATTTTAGGGGCAAGACCAAATGGGGGCTGGGAACATAACAATACAAGATGGAATTCACTCCTTCCCCTATTGGGGTAAGCAGATGTGTGTTCCCTTAAGGGCTGATTCCGGGTCTTGAACAAGGGCGCCCATCCTCTCCTGGCCCAAGAGGAACTGCTGTTTATTGATTGGATCATAAACAGATTGTTCATTAGAGGAATCAGTGGTACTTAAGGATCCAGAGGTAACCCAAGGGTGTTGGGATTGGTGCCCTAAAACTTGTAGATAATGAATGTTAAACGAATTATATACTTATTCGATAAAGGTGTTATCGAGATTGATTCAGTAAAAGTCATTACTGAATAAATTAAATTGCACATATATAACCCAAATCCAATAAACTAAGATCCATGGCTATAGGATGAACACTTGAGCTTTATGTAGACACATAAAAGTGGATCAAGCTTGAGTAATAGCCAAAACGGTCTATAGTATAGGAATAGGGTTGGGTACCTTATTCTGGAGACACTATGAGACGCGGCCCACTTTATAGATGGTATAGACGATGTGATCCTTAATCGTCCATGTAGAGACATGCGAGTGGGGGTGTCCTATGCAATGAATTTGCATAAGACCAGGACCGAGAAATAAGTCGCTCTCGCTTTATAACACCGTTTACTGACGAGACTGACTATTTCATGTGATGACCTAAGTAACTCGATCTTAATCCTGAGCTAACTATGAACTCCTGTTTATTCGGGCTTATCCTTAGATCTGCATAGGTGAGAGTGGCTCAGTATCGCCGACTCAATAAGCCTCCCATTTCAGGGATAGGAACGGGTAAATAGCTGGGGACATAGTCGTGCAAGAAGGAATTCACTCCTACCCGAATAAGGGATAGTAGAGAGGTTGTTCCCTTAAGTGCTGTCTCCGGGGCTTGAACAAAGGGATCCCGCCCTCTCATTGGCCCGAGAGGGACTCGGTATATTGGTTGGACCATAAACCAATTGTTCATTAGAGGATCAGTGGGACTTAAGGAACTAGAAGTACTATAGGGGTAAAACGGCTTATTGACCTAGCTATAGATACGAACAACCTGTGAAGGATCGACTTACTAATCATGGTTAAATCAAGTGGACGGAAATATATCTATAGTGAGGGGAGTGCAACTATCGGGCTATAGTGGAATGTCCCGATAGTTAAACGAATGTTGGCTAGCTTGGACAATGAGATTAGTCGGTTAGCCTCGAATCGTTGGAGCCCATGATCTATAGGTCCATTAGGTCCCCCTACTAGCTCATATCGGAATTAAGCCTAGAACAAAAGATAGGAAGCTTTGAATCGTTCAAAATCGGGAAAAAGGGTATTATCGTAAATTGTGTTTGACACAATAATTTAATTATGAATTAAATTAGAAAATGAGAGATGTAGTATTTAAAAGTGTTTTGAATACTATATATATGTATTAGGAATCATATATATGGAATTGCACAAGATAACAAAGATTAATTAGATTAATCATATCAAAATTAATTTGAAAATTTTCAAATTAATTATCAAGCAATCAATTTCAATTTAGAATTGAAATTGGGGGTAATTTGCAAGCTTGAAATTTGATTTCAATTTGAATTTAGTGGATTTAGTTTGAAATCCACTTAATGCATGATCATTCAAAGTGGAAAGACAACTCACTCGTGCATTGTTGCATGTCTTGTGTAATGTACACCTAGAATCCACTTGAGCTTGCAAATACACCATGTGTCTTGTGTCTTGAGGCTTGGCTTTGCATGGAGAATGTCTTTAAAAGGAGTTTGAATCATATTCAAACACAAGAGAGCCATTTCCTTAATATTATGCTGCTGGAATTTGGACTCAAAGTTCTCTCATCTCTCATTCTTCTCCATTGTTTGATGCTTCAAGCATTCCCTTCCCATTCCCTATCTTATATAGACTCCCACAAGTCGTTCTTGGCCCGGAGTATAGTGGGGAAGACTCTAGAGGTTGTCCAAGGAGCATAGGAGAGGCAAACACCACAAGGAGTTCAACATAAGTGAGCTACAAAGGTTGGTGTTTTCTAAACTCTCTATTCTGTCTTTTCTAGAACATGCATGATTTAGGAGTAAAATTGAATGTCTTAAGTGCTTTCGATCTTCAATTGCTTCCGCATGTGTAATATGTACACCTTCAATTGGTATCAGAGCATGATTAGAGCACTTAATTCGTTTTAATTTTGCTTTGGTGGGTACCATTTTGAAATTGAATTTTCTGTGTGCTAAAATGGAAGTGTTCTGGTTTGGCAATTTTTTGAGCATTCAAACCTTCATGAAATTGTAATTGCTCAGATATGTAAGAGCGTTAATGTGTGTACTATAGTCTGTAATTTTTATAGAGTCATTAGAGTCCATATAGGCTGTAAAATTGAAGAAAAACCGGAGAAGACGCAGCAGAAAATGAAAATTCCAGAAAGCTGTTTTTTAATTCGAGCAGCAGTTTTTTTTCATTCTGGTTCAGCTGCTGCCTTTTGGTCCGGCTCGGTCTGTTGCAGCCTCATTTCACTCATTGCATGACTGGTTCATTGCTTGGATGAGCGGTTCGGGATGGTTCGTGAAGCTCGGGCGTGTTGCAAGCTTATTTATTAATTATTATTGTAATAATTAGTGAAATTGCTTGTGTTTTTTTAAAAATTGCCAAACTATTCCATTTTAGCTTGATTTAATTACTTTATGCATTGTGAATGTATGATTTAATTAAATGGATGTATGTGCATTATGAGCATGCCATATAGTTTTAAAACCCCACCATAGGAAAGCATGTTCATGCATTTGTTTAATTTTAATAAGTCTTATTGATTAATTCAAATGCATGAGGGAAATTTCATGTTTAATTAATATAAGTGTTGTATTAATTTAGGGAGATTCATGCTTGAATGGTTAATTAAAATTGATTATTCTTATAATAGTTATAATTATTAATTGATAAAATTAACCAAGCATGAAGCATGAAATTTCATTAGTTTTATTATAAGTGTTATTCTCAAATTAGGCTTGTTATGGATTGTTTTTATAATTGTTATAAAAAGAGATAGAAATCTAAAATCTATAACAAGATTAAGTGCATGCTTACTTAGGTTAATGAACCTTCAACGATTCGATCAACTTGCATAGTTTAGGTCGATATCTTGTAAAACAATGGTTACGAGAGAACTCACCCGACAAGATGCTGTCTAAGGCTGGAGGTATTTAAGTTGACGGTTTATGGAACACCTCCTACCTGGGCATCGAGTCGGTTCTTGAGTTAAGTTAACTCGAGTTTTATGAGCATGCGTGAGCGGTGTGAGGTTTTAAAGTGTTATCACCTAGACATCGTAGTATAAAGCGTTATACAAACCTAGACATAGGTTGTTTCTAAATGGTGTTTTTCTTATAACTTGAATGATTGATTGTTATATGCTTTTAAACACCATTAGAAAGCATGTTATAGGGTTAATTCATTAATAGTTATAAGAGTTATAATAGTTTATGAATACAATCCATAAAACCTATAACAAAGAGTTGCATGCTAACATAGGATCTTAGGATCTTATCATTCTTTAAATGGTTTAAAATGAAATAGATCTAAGATCGCCTTTTCTAATAGGATTAGAAATATGTCTTACTTAGTTTTTTTTTTAAATAGTTTTAAAATTTGAGTAAGTAGGACATAAGACCTTGGTTATAAGGGAACTCTCCCGGCAAATGGTTCGGAACCTGAGTTGAATTAACCAAAGTCTTACTAGCATGCAATGTCACTAGGTTATTAAAAGAGTTTAATTCACCTAGACATTTAGTGTAAAGACCTTGTTTAATAAGGCATAGACTTAGATAGATTCATTTAGCCGGAATTTACCTAAGTAATAGACCCTAAAACTTTACGACACTTTAGTGGGAGGAAAAGTATAGAAACGAAATATTCATATTAAGTTTCTACTCTCACGTCCCCCTGAGTTCACACCGTGAGATCCATGCTTGGCCTCGAGGCGCCCTGGGAGCGTCCCCCTACGGATGGTGTTTGCATGGGTTAATATCAAGGTGAATGGGGAAAGTGTTCATAGTAAGTGGGAGAAGGAAACATGTCAAACGTATCCTGCGGTCTCCATCATTAGGTTGCACCGTGAGATTCCTATGCGCTGCCTGCGAGTCGCCCTGGGAGCGATCACCCTACGGAGGGCTTGCGCATGGGATTCAGAACAACGCAAACTCCAGAAATGGATAGGGTTTCCTAGGGCCATTCCCAACATTAGCTCTTCCCTACGGTGGCATTGTTGGGGCCGCCCTCTGCAATCTGAAAATGATGGGTAACACTTACAAGATGGTCTTGACCAAATTAACGTTAGCTAATAACTATTGGAGTAAGAGTTATTCTGGGAATAGTATTTGGCCGAGATTGTCTCGATTCAGAGGAGGAGTAGCTGACTGCCCTACGGTAGCGGTTATTCTAAACCCCTGAAGTATCGTTGCAAAATAAATCAATTGTATATATGGGCCGATGATTGCTTTTGCTAAATCTGATTGGATAAATGTGATTAATGGGTTTAGTGCATGTTTCTAATAGAGATTAATTTGTTTGTTTCAGCAATATGTCGAAAAACGTATGTGCTTTGTCAAATGCCAAATTAAACGGTTTAGTACATTCGACTAAGAATACTTGCTTAAACGCTAAACACGTGGCAAAGAATTTAGATTTGGTCTCAACTGAGGAATGTCCTCAAACTAACTGCGTAGCCAAGAAAAACATGATCCATGACTCTAAATGTGATTTATTAGTCTTGGAAACGTGTTTAGTGGAAAACGACGATTCTGCCTGGATACTCGATTCAGGTGCCACTAATCACGTATGTTCTTCATTTCAAGGAATGAGTTCCTGGCAACAGCTAATAGCTGGAGAGTTGACTCTTAAAGTTGGAACAGGAGAAGTCATCTCGGCTATTGCAGTGGGAGACATAAAATTATTCTTCACCAAGGAACGCTACATGATATTAGATAATGTGTACATAGTTCCGAAGATTAAAAGAAATTTGATTTCTTTATCTTGTTTATTAGAACAAGGTTACTCAATTTCTTTTTCTGTTAATGAAGCGTTCATAACTAAAAGAGGTATTGATGTTTGCTCTGCAAACTTGAAGAATAAATTATATGTTTTGAGACCAATTGAGTCTAAAGCTATTTTAAATCACGAGATGTTTAAAACCGCTGAGACTCAACCTAAAAAGCGAAGAGTTTCTCAAGATACCTATCTCTGGCACTTGAGGTTAGGCCATATCAACCTCAATAGGATTGGGAGATTGGTCAAGAGTGGACTTCTAAACAAGTTAGAAGACGACTCGTTGCCTCCTTGTGAATCATGCCTTGAGGGCAAGATGACAAAACGACCTTTTACCGGAAAAGGTTATCGTGCCAAAGAGCCCTTAGAGCTCATTCATTCGGACCTCTGTGGACCAATGAACATTAGAGCTCGAGGAGGGTACGAATATTTCATCAGTTTCATTGATGATTATTCGAGGTATGGCTATCTCTACCTGATGCATCATAAGTCCGAAGCTTTTGAAAAGTTCAAGGAGTATAAGGCCGAGGTTGAGAACCTATTAGGTAAGACGATAAAAACACTTCGATCCGATCGAGGTGGAGAGTATATGGACTTAAGTTTTCAAGACTATTTGATAGAGCATGGAATTACGTCCCAACTCTCAGCCCCTGGTACACCTCAACAAAACGGTGTATCAGAAAGGAGAAACAGAACCTTGTTGGACATGGTTCGTTCGATGATGAGTTATGCTCAGTTGCCTAACTCGTTTTGGGGTTATGCAGTAGAGACTGCAGTTTATATCTTGAACGTAGTTCCCTCAAAGAGTGTTTCTGAAACACCATTTGAGCTCTGGAAAGGTCGTAAAGCTAGTTTACGACATTTCAGAATTTGGGGATGTCCTGCATACGTGCTAGAAGCAAACCCAAAGAAATTGGAGCCTCGTTCTAGATTTTGCCTATTTATAGGCTATCCCAAAGAAACGAGAGGTGGATACTTCTTCGATCCAGAGGAAAATAAAGTACTTGTATCGACAAATGCTACATTCCTAGAAGAAGACCACCTCAGAGATCACAAGCCACGTAGTAAAGTCGTTTTAAGTGAACTATCTAACGAAGCTACAGAAACATCAACAAGAGTTGTTGATGATACTGGCACCTCGAGTCAATGACGTCCTTCTCAAGAAATAAGAGGACCTCGACGTAGTGGGAGGGTTGTTAGACAGCCTGATCGCTATTTGGGTTTAACTGAAACTCCAGTCGTCATACCTGATGACGGGATCGAGGATCCATTAACCTTTAAACAGGCAATGGATGACGTTGACAAGAACGAGTGGATTAAAGCCATGGACTTAGAGATCGAGTCCATGCATTTTAATTCAGTATGGGATCTTGTAGATCAACCTGAAGGGGTTAGACCCATAGGGTGCAAATGGATCTACAAGAGAAAACGAGACGCTGCTGGAAAGGTACAGACCTTTAAGGCACGACTTGTGGCAAAGGGTTTTACCCAGCGGGAGGGGATTGACTATGAAGAAACCTTCTCCCCTATTGCCATGTTAAAGTCGATCCGGATACTTTTATCCATTGCCTCGTTTTACGATTATGAAATATGGCAAATGGATGTCAAGACTGCCTTTCTGAACGGTAATCTTGAAGAAAGTATCTACATGTCTCAGCCAGAGGGGTTCATAGCTCAGGATCAAGAGCAAAAATTTTGCAAGCTTAAACAATCCATTTATGGATTAAAACAAGCGTCTAGATCCTGGAATATAAGATTTGATACTGCGATCAAATCTTATGGCTTTGAACAAAACGTTGATGAGCCTTGTGTTTACAAAAGGATCATCAACAGCTCTATAGCTTTCTTAGTACTGTATGTGGATGATATCCAACTCATCGGGAATGATGTAGGTTATCTAACTGACATTAAACTATGGCTAGCAACTCAATTCCAAATGAAAGATTTGGGTGAGGCACAATTTGTTCTAGGAATCCAAATTGTTCGAAACCGAAAGAACAAAATGCTAGCCCTGTCTCAAGCGTCTTATATCGACAAATTTTTGGTTAGATATAAAATGCAAAATTCCAAGAAAGGACTATTACCTTTCAGGCACGGAATTAACTTGTCTAAGGAACAGTGTCCTGAGACACCTCAAGAAGTTGAGGACATGAGACGTTTTCCCTATGCCTCTGCAGTAGGTAGCCTAATGTATGCCATGTTGTGTACAAGGCCTGACATTTGTTATGCAGTAGGGATTGTCAGTAGATATCAATCCAATCCAGGATTTGATCATTGGACAGCCGTTAAAAGTATCCTCAAATATCTAAGGAGAACGAGGGACTATATGCTCGTGTATGGTTCGAAGGATTTGATCCTTACAGGATACACTGATTCTGACTTTCAAACTGATAAAGATTCGAGGAAATCTACATCGGGGTCAGTATTCACTCTAAATGGAGGAGCAATAGTATGGCGCAGCATCAAGCAAGGATGCATTGCAGACTCGACCATGGAGGCCGAATATGTAGCCGCTTGCGAAGCAGCAAAAGAGGCAGTATGGCTCAGGAAGTTCCTAACTGACTTGGAAGTCGTTCCAAATATGCATCTGCCTATCACCTTGTATTGTGATAATAGCGACGCAGTTGCAAACTCAAAGGAACCTCGCAGCCATAAGAGAGGCAAGCACATCAAAAGGAAATACCATCTCATTAGGGAGATTGTGCACCGAGGAGACGTGATCGTCACGAAGATAGCGTCGGAGCACAACATTGCTGATCCATTCACAAAGGCTCTCACGGCTAAAGTGTTCGAGAGTCATCTAGAAGGTCCAGGTCTACGAGATAAGTACGAGAAATAATCTAGGTCAAGTGGGAGAATTGTAACCGGTATATCGATACCTTAGTATACTGGGTATTTAGATGCCCTAGTTTATTGTATTTTTACTCCGTTATTAATACAAGTATTTATTCATCCACTGCTGTTATAGATTATAGTACATCCCACTAAACTAGAGTTTTAGTTCAAGTGGGAGATTGTTGGGATTGGTGCCCTAAAACTCGTAGATAATGAATGTTAAACGAATTATATACTTATTCGATAAAGGTGTTATCGAGATTGATTCAGTAAAAGTCATTACTGAATAAATTAAATTGCACATATATAACCCAAATCCAATAAACTAAGATCCATGGTTATAGGATGAACACTTGAGCTTTATGGAGAGACATAAAAGTGGATCAAGCTTGAGTAATAGCCAAAACGGTCTATAGTATAGGAATAGGGTTGGGTACCTTATTCTGGAGACACTATGAGACGCGGCCCACTTTATAGATGGTATAGACGATGTGATCCTAAATCGTCCATGTAGAGACATGCGAGTGGGGGTGTCCTATGCAATGAGTTTGCATAAGACCAGGACCGAGAAATAAGTCGCTCTCGCTTTATAACACCGTTTACTGACGAGACTGACTATTTCATGTGATGACCTAGGTAACTCGATCTTAATCCTGAGCTAACTATGAACTCCTGTTTATTCGGGCTTATCCTTAGATCTGCATAGGTGAGAGTGGCTCAGTATCGCCGACTCAATAAGCCTCCCATTTCAGGGATAGGAACGGGTAGATAGCTGGGGACATAGTCGTGCAAGAAGGAATTCACTCCTACACGAATAAGGGATAGTAGAGAGGTTGTTCCCTTAAGTGCTGACTCCGGGGCTTGAACAAAGGGATCACGCCCTCTCATTGGCTCGAGAGGGACTCGATTTATTGGTTGGACCATAAACCAATTGTTCATTAGAGGATCAGTGGGACTTAAGGAACTAGAAGTACTATAGGGGTAAAACAGCTTATTGACCTAGCTATAGCTACGAACAACCTGTGAAGGATCGACTTACTAATCATGGTTAAATCAAGTGGACGGAAATATATCTATAGTGAGGGGAGTGCAACTATCGGGCTATAGTGGAGTGTCCCGATAGTTAAACGAATGTTGGCTAGCTTGGACAATGAGATTAGTCGGTTAGCCTCGAATCGTTGGAGCCCATGATCTATAGGTCCATTAGGTCCCCCTACTAGCTCATATCGGAATTAAGCCTAGAACAAAAGATAGGAAGCTTTGAATCGTTCAAAATCGGGAAAAAGGGTATTATCGTAAATTGTGTTTGACACAATAATTTAATTATGAATTAAATTAGAAAATGAGAGATGAAGTATTTAAAAGTGTTTTGAATACTATATATATGTATTAGGAATCATATATATGGAATTGTACAAGATAACAAAGATTAATTAGATTATTCATATCAAAATTAATTTGAAAATTTTCAAATTAATTACCAAGCAATCAATTTCAATTTAGAATTGAAATTGGGGGTAATTTGCAAGCTTGAAATTTGATTTCAATTTGAATTTAGTGGATTTAGTTTGAAATCCACTTAATGCATGATCATTCAAAGTGGAAAGACAACTCACTCGTGCATTGTTGCATGTCTTGTGTAATGTAGACCTAGAATCCACTTGAGCTTGCAAATACACCATGTGTCTTGTGTCTTGAGGCTTGGCTTTGCATGGAGAATGTCTTTAAAAGGAGTTTGAATCATATTCAAACACAAGAGAGTCATTTCCTTAATATTATGCTGCTGGAATTTGGACTCAAAGTTCTCTCATCTCTCATTCTTCTCCATTGTTTGATGCCTCAAGCATTCCCTTCCCATTCCCTATCTTATATAGACTCCCACAAGTCGTTCTTGGCCCGGAGTATAGTGGGGAAGACTCTAGAGGTTGTCCAAGGAGCATAGGAGAGGCAAACACCACAAGGAGTTCAACATAAGTGAGCTACAAAGGTTGGTGTTTTCTAAACTCTCTATTCTGTCTTTTCTAGAACATGCATGATTTAGGAGTAAAATTGAATGTCTTAAGTGCTTTCAATCTTCAATTGCTTCCGCATGTGTAATATGTACACCTTCAAGGGGTAAAACGGTAATATGACCCAGCTGGCGTTACGAACACTCGTGAAGGATTGACTTAGTGTTATTGGTCGATATCCGTGGACACAGAAATATTCTACAGTGAGAAGAGTGTAGCTGTGGGTCTTTAGTGGAGTGACTCACAGTTAACGAATGTTGACTAACTTGGTTAATGAGTTTAGCCAATTAGTCTCGTATCGTTGGAGCTTCTGATCTGTAGTTCCATTAGGTCCACCTGCTAGCTCGTAAAGGGTTCTGAGGTTAAATAGTCTTGAATAGAATTTGAAGTGTGTTCAAATTCGTTAAGGGAATTTTATTGTATTTGATACAATTAAAATAATGTATAAAGATACATTATAATATAAGTTTAATTGGTGAATTAAACTTTATATTATAAATTAATTCTGGATATGATTTAAAATTAATTAACGGGAGAATTAAATATTTGAAGGAGTTCAAATATTAAATATGAATTAGATTCATATTGAAACTATAGGTTAAATTTATTGTGAATGAGATTCATAATAAAACTATAGTATATGAGAGAATTATTTGAATAATGATTCAAATAGTTAATTAATTAAATATATGATATTTAATTAATGAATTAATTAATTGGAGAATTAATTAATTTAATTTAATTAAATGTGATTTGATTAAATTAATTCTATAGTTAATATTAATGTACATTTGATGCACATTAAAACTATAGGTTAAATGAGAGAGATTAAAATTGAATATGATTCAATTGTAATATTAATTAAATATTGGATATTTAATTATGTAGATTCAATTAATGAGATTAATTGAATGACCAATTTCGTTCAATTTAATATGATTCAAATTGAATTAAATACCTTATGTTATAATTGATTTAATTAATATTGTTTTAATTAAATTAATTATAATTAACTAATTAATTAAATGATTATTATTATTTAATTAATAGACGGCCAAGATCGTTTGGATTAGATCCAACGATCGAGATCTAGTAGGGTAATAACTCCCTCCCCACTTATCGTACAGGGGAGAGGGAGTTCCCCAACTAATCGATCATTCTCTCAGTTTAACGAAAACACAGAGAGAGAATACTCTGAGTTTTTCTCTCTACCTCTCCTTGTTGTGATTCCCTTCCAAGATGTTTTTGGTTCCCACAAACCAAGTCTCAGTAATCCAAGAGACATAGCGGGTGTTCGCTATTGGTGGTGTTGATTGGAAGATCAAGAACGTGGATAGGAGCATTGTGCTGTTTTTCGCCTTCTATCACGTAAGTTTCTTGCATCTAAAATTGTTTTAGATCTGTAAATGCATGCTTAATCTAGTGTAGAAATTGTTTCTTATTTTGCCCAACGTACCGGTATTCGAATAATTGAAATTAAATCACGCTCGATTTAATTCGCTTCCACTAAAGGATTCAATTCCTTCAAATGGTATCAGAGCCAGGTTGTGATTTTAATTTCGATTTTAGAATTTGCGTTGTGGTTTTTGGTGGGATCGATTTGCACTTTGAATGTGGTTTGCTTTAAAGACTGTTTTGGTATTTTTTGGCATTAGATTTACAATTTTTTATGATTTGATCATGTAAGGGCCCATGTTTTTGGGGGCAAAATGTTGTAAATCGAGTCTTGTAAGTCTGTGTCTAGAAATTTAGGATCAATTTGATGATCGGTGCTCGAATCGGGGTTGAAATCGGAGAAGAATGGCTGCTGGAAACGAAGAACAGAGGCTGTCCAGAGGTGTAGCGTCGCGACCCTGCTCAACGGCGTCGCGACGCTGAAGAACAAGGCGTTGGAAAAATCGGGACAGCGTCTCGACGCTGACGGGAATTTTCGTATTCGCGGGATGTTGAGCGCATCGTGCGGTTACAAAATATTTTATATTTGCGTACAACATGTTTCAAACATTGGAAGTGGAGTAGTTGGCACGTGCGTGTGTTTGGAATCCTCAAGGTCGTGAGTTCGAGATGGACGTTCAGCTGTTAATTTTTTTTTTAATTTGTGTTCGTGTGCAGCTGCTGGTTTGATCCGATTGATGCTGGCTGGTCCGGTTCAAGGTCTTGTTGGGCCGGTTCGAGCAATTTGGATCCGGTTTGGGCCATTCTGACACGGTTCGGGTTTGTTCGATGCGGTTCAGACCAATTACAAGGCAGTTTAGGGCTAGATTTTGAATTATTAATGTAATTTTTCATTATTTTTGCCCTAGGATGCCAAAATACCGGTCTTTATAGCTATTTAATGCTTTATGAATGTCATTTAGCTAGATCTCACCTTAGGTTAAGCATGTTTCATGCATATTTATGTTATAAATGTTATAATACATGATAATTATGCATGAATTTAAATTTCATGAGTTATTTAGTATAATTGTTATATTAAATAAATGAAATTTGAGAAGCATGATGCATGACATTAATTAGATAAATATAAATTGTTATATTTTATTAATGTAGCATGCATGCTTAGATTTATTTTCATGAGTATTAATATAATAGTTATATTATGAATGGAAATAAATTTCAATGCTTGATTTTCATGTATAATTTTAATATAAATTGTTATATTAATTTAATGAAAATGAAATGCATTGAGCATGACATTAATTAGATTAATATAAATGTTATATTATATTAATGTCAATAATCATGTAATTTTAATTTCGTGGATGATTAATTAATATAATCGATATTAATTAAATGAAATTGAAATTGCATGAAGCATGACACCACTTTAGATTAATATAATTGTTATATTATCGGCGTCATGAGCGTTATGGTGTGTAATAATTTGAATTAGATTGTTATTATGAAACACCATAGAGGCATGTTATAGGGCTAATTATTAAAATTTTATAATAGTTATAAAATTGATTAGAAACCGTCAACCTATGACAAAGAGTTGCATGCAAACATAGGACCTTAGGTTAAAATGAATTAATTTTAAATTGTTTGAAATTAATTAGACCTATGCTCATTTTAATTCTAATAGGATTAGAATTATTTTCTTACTTAGTATTAAAATAGTTTTAATGCACTAAGTAGGAAGAACATTACTATGGTTATAAGGGAACTCTCCTGGTGAAGTTCTGTCTAGGCTGGGGGTATTTAAGTTGACGGTTACGGAACACCTCCTACCTGGGAACAGATCCGGAACCTGAGTTGAATTAATCATAGTCTAATGTTAGCATGCAATGTCACTAGGTAATTAAAAGGGTTTAATTCACCTAGACATTAGAGTAAAGACCTCTATATAAGAGTTATATACAGACATAGACTTAGATAGATTCATTTAGCCGGAATTTACCTAAGTAATAGACCCTTAAATTATAAAAATACTTAGTGGGAGGAAATATGACAAAACAAGATTTTCATAAATAAGTTTTTCTCTCACGTCCTCAAGAGTTCACATCGTGAGGTCCATGCTTGGCCTCGAGTCACCCTGGGAGTGACCCCCTACGGATGGTGTTTGCATGGATCGATATCAAGGTGAATGAGGGAGTATTTTATAGTAAGTGGGAGCAGGTCACGTGTCAACGTATCCTACGGTCTCCTCCATTAGGTTGCACCGTGAGATTCGTATGATCTGCCTGCGAGTCGCCCTGGGAGCGATCACCCTACGGAGGGTTTGATCATGGGATTCGGAACAACGCAAACTCCAGAAATGGATAGGGTTTCTTAGGTACATTCCCAACTTTGACTTTCCCTACGGTAGCATTGTTGGGACCGACCTCTGGAATCTGAAAATAGAGGGTCACACTTACGGGAAATCGTTAAGGTGTTAATGGTTTCATGACCGAAAAAAAACGGTAGCTAAAATCTATTGGAATATGAGTTATTTTGGTAATAGGGATTGGCTGAGATTGTCTCAATTCAGAGGAGGAGTGGCTGACTGCCCTACAGTAGCTGTTGCTCTAAACCTCTGAAGTATCGTTGCAAATATGTATCATATATTTGGGTCGATGATTACTTTTGCTAAATTGATTGAATTAAAACAATATTATTTTGTGTAATGGGTTTAGTGCATAACAAGTAATTTGTTGTTTCAGTGATAATTCCTATGTGCATTGTCTTACGCCAATTTATTAATAACAGTTTTAGATACAACTAGTTTAAACGACAAACTTGTGGTAAATGATTTTAGATTAGTCTTGAGTGAGGAATGTCCTCAGGCCCAAATGTCTAGTTCATCTTGAATAGTTTATGATGATTATGACGTTAACTGCTGTTTGTGATGTACTGGTGTGTACGATGATTATCCGCAAGCGCACGGGTCGTCACCAGTTATATAAAACGGAAATTATTCCGAGTATCGAATCCTCAGGGAGGCGAAGCGAAACTTAAGCAAATAATTAAAATTCTCTTGAGCACTGAAAATACTTAGGTGAAATAATATTTAGGGACTACGCTCATGTGATAAAAAGATTTAAATTCAAGACAATTAATGAAAACAAATTTGATCATTCAGAAATAAAATGTGGAGAAAGAGTTTTCTTTAAGCGGGAAGAGGGGTCTTGAAAATCAATGATTAGCTAAATAATTGCTATAATTATCCTATCTCATTGCCCAACTAATTATAAACCTAGAATCTCCGTTAATCACATAGGTTCTCCTGTCGGTTTCCCCTAATTGTAATTAATTCATTTTAACAACCTAAGTGTCCTTAGCGCTATTAAAAATCATTAATTATTATGCTCTGATTCATTTTAGGAATCTAAGTTTAATCAACTAATCCCGGTGTCACAACGGGCAATTAAACTAGTTGCATGGATTATGATCTATCCTAATTTCTCTCCGTCGAGTTTCCATTAAGAATCGATTCATTACACAATTGGCTAGATTGAGTAAAGCATTAAGCACATCCATACAAATAATTAGGACATGGGCAAGAGACAAGAAATTATAACAATATTTCCACTAACATTTCATTTCAAGACCCCAAATTGGGGTTTAGCTACACATAATATCCACAATAATTACAAGGGAAAGCATATTAAAAAGCATAAAGGAAAAGGAATTGACCGTCGAAAAACCCCTTGCTGTCGCTTGGAGCCCCCGCTGACTACTCCTCGAGCCTCTATGATTGCTTCCCAAAATTCCCCAAAATTTCCCCACTAGAAGAACCCTCTAAAAAAGGCTCAAAAGCCTTGAGAGGGGCTCCAAAAAAGGAGTCTTAAGAAAGGAAAGAAAGGTTGAGTGGTGGATGATTGATGAGAAAATGAGGCACCAAGGGTGCCTATTTATAGGCCTGGAATAGGGGTAGCGTCGCGACGCTGCCTTGCTAAGCGTCGCGACGCTGCCTTGCTAAGCGTCGCGACGCTGCTGCGCACGCGGCTTGGGCAACAAGAAATGGCAGCGTCGCGACGCTGCTGCGATTTTCCAGATTTTTCAGCTTCCTTTTGGGCTGATTTTTGGGCCTTCTTCTTCATTTCTCTTGGTCTTTTCTTTATGAATGTCTTCTTTGGGCCTCCAATTGCATCAAGCTAGGATTTGGGCTATAATTACTTCAATTTTGGCTTTTTTTCTCCCAAAATCACCAACTTAGCTCCTAAGGACCAAATAACAAAATTCATTAAATATATTCATTAAAAACACAATTAAAGCACCAAAAAGCTTAATAAATTGAGACTAAAATAGCGACATTTCTGCTCGCTATCAACTGCCTAGCCATTGTCGATGACAATGAATGTGATTTATTAGTCATTGAAACGTGCATAGTGGAAAATGAGGATACAGCCTGAATTTTTAATTTAGGTGCCACTTATCACGTTTGTTTTTTCCTTTCAAGGAATACGCTCATGGCAATTGTTGCAAATAGGTGACTCTCAGATTTTGATCTGGAGAATATATCTCGGCTTTGGCAGAGGGAACATTAAGTTATTTTATCTAGTGAGAGAAAATACACATTATTAGATAATGTGTATGTATTTCCTAAAGATTAACAGAACTTTGATTTCCATAATGTATATGCTGAGACAATGTTACTCTATACCTTTCTCTGCTAACGCAGATTTATTTTAAGAAAGGGAGTTGACATTTGTTCTGCTTTACTGAAAAATAACTTATGTGTTTTAAGACTAATCAAGAGTAAAGCAAGTCATGAGCACTGAGTTGTTTAAGATTGCTTATACTCAAAGAAATAAAGGCAAAGGATATCTCCTAAAGGAAATACCTTTCTTTGGTTCTTAAGGTTAGGCTATTTTGATCTCAATATGATTGGGAGCTTAGTCTAGAGTATACTTCTAAGTTAGTTAGAAGAAGACTCTCTAATACCAATTAAGTCATGCCTTATGGACAATATGACTAATAGATCTTTTACTGGAAAAGAACTAAAGAACCAAAGAACCCTTGAAGTTTATACATTTGGATCCTTGTGGTCCAGTATGTTAAAGCAGTGGGAGGGTATGAATAATTAATCTCGTTTATAGATGATTATTCAAAGGTATGAATATCTCTACCTAATGCAATTTAAGTCTAAAGCTCTTGAGATATTCGAAAGGGTTTAAGACTGAAGTTGGAAACTTGTTAGGTGAGATAATAAAAAACACTTTGATCTGATCAATGTGTTGAGTATAGGGACTTGAGATTCTAGGACTATTTGATAGTTCATGGAATCACATCCTAAATCTCAGTTAGGAGTAATAGAACCCTATTGGATATGGTTCAACCCATATTGAGCTATGCTCAAATGCCTGGCTCGTTTTGGGGTCATGAAGTGTTGACTTCATTGCATATTTTGTAAGTAACCCCAAAGGAAACGAGGATTAGATATTTCTTCAATCCAAAAGAGAATAAAGAATTTGTATTGACAAATGTTTCATTCTCAGAAGAAGAACATATGAGAAATCATAAGCCACAAAGTAAAGTCAGTTTGAGTGTATTAATCAATGAAGCTACAGAAAAATCAACAAGAGTTGTTGATAAGACTGGTTATTCAATAAGAGTTGTTGATAAGCCCAGTGTTTTTTGTCAAGTCACATCCATCTCAAGAGTTGAGAATGCCTTGATGTAGTGGGAGAGTTGTTTTATAACCTGACCGTTACATGGGCTTATTTGAAGCTCAAGTCGTCATTCTTGATGATTAAATAGAGGATTCATTATCTTTTAGAAAGAAAATGAATGATGTTGACAAGGACTAATGGTTTAAAGCCATGGACCTGGAAATGAAGTCTTTGTATTTCAATTCCATCTGGGATCTTGTACATCTGCTTGATGGGTAACACCTATTGGTTACAAGTGGATTTACAAGAGGAAACGGGACATTTAAGGTCTTAACCAGAAGGGTCCATTGAGCAAGATCAATAGCAAAAGAGTTTGCAAGCTTAAGTGATCCATTAATGGATTGACCTAAGCATTTCGATCTTGGAATATAAGATTTGATATGGTGATCAAATCTTTTGGCTTTAATCAGGACATTGATGGGTCTTGTATCTACAAGAAGATCGTCAGTAGTACAGTAGCTTTCTTCATGTTGTATGTGATTGGTATCCTACTCATTTGGAATAAGTAGGTTAACTTATTGACATAAAAAGTGACTAGCAGCTCATTTCCAATTAAAAGTTGGGAGAAGCTTAGTTTGTTCTTATGTTCTAAATTGTTTAAAACAGTAAGAACACAATGCTAGCCATGGTTCAAGCGTTTTATATCTATAAATGTTGATTAGATATGAGATGCAGAATTCTAAGAAGGGTTCACGACCTTTTCAAGGTAGAATTCATTTGTCTAAGGAACTGTGTTCTTAGACACCTCAAGGAGTTGATGAATGCCCTATGCAATAGGCAATGTCAGTGAGTATCAATCCAATCCAGGATATGATCACTGGAGAACCGTTAATTATATTCTCAAGTATCTTTGGAGAATGAGGAACTATATGCTCGTGTATGGCACTAAGGATTTGATCCTTACAGGATACACTGACACAGATGTTTTAACTGGTAAGGATTTGACGAAATCTACATCAGTGTCTGTCTTCACTCTTAAATAGAGGAGATATAGTATGACATCGCATCAAGCTAGGATGCAATGCAGCCTCGACCCATAGGCCGAAAACTACGCTGTTTGTGAAGCAGCGATCGAGGCTGTAAGACTTGGAAAGTTCATGGTTGATTTGGAAAGTGTTCCAAATATGAACTTACATAAGACAAGACAGGCTTGCACATTGAATTGAATGGAAGAATTGATGATTCATTCACGAAAGCTCTCTCGGCTAAAGTGTATGAGGGTCATCTAGATGGTCTAGATCTACGAGATAAGTACAAAGATGTAATCTAGGGCAAGTGGGAGAAATGTAATGGGTATAGTGGATGCCCTAGTTTATTGTATTTGTACATAGTATATATACATTTTTATGTATTATACATGTATCTATACACCCATTGCCATGATAGATTATTGTACATCCCACTAAGCTAGAGTTTTAGTTCAAGTGGGAGTTGTTGGGTTTTATGCCCTAAAACTCGTAGGTAGTGAATGGTGACAAATTGTTCACTTGTATCAATACGTCGTTATTGAGGTTTGTACAATAAAGAGTTATTGTTACTAAAATTGCACAATTTGACCCAAATCCAATAAACTAAGATCCTAGGTTGTTTAGATGAAACTTGAACTAGTATGTGGGGACATACGGGGATCAGTGTTCAAGTAACAACTTAAATGGTCTATAGTATAGGGATAAGGCTGGGTACCTTATCCTGGTAACACTATGTGATACGGCCCACTTTGTATTCGATACAGATGCAATGATCCAAAGCATCCATGTAGGAGACATGCGAGTGGGGGTATCCTGTGCAATGAGTTTGCATAAGACCGGACCGCGAAATAGTAACCACTAGATGTAACACCGTTGACTAGTTTAGGTTTCTATTTCAATACGATGACCTAGGTAACTCAATCTCAATCCTGAGTCTGTTATGAACTCCTTTTCAGGAGGGATTGTCCTTAGATCTGTATGGGTGAGAGTGGCCAGTTCGCCGACTCAATAATCCTACCATTTTAGGGGCAAGACCAAATGGGGGCTGGGAACATAACAATACAAGATGGAATTCACTCCTTCCCCTATTGGGGTAAGCAGATGTGTGTTCCCTTAAGGGCTGATTCCGGGTCTTGAACAAGGGCGCCCATCCTCTCCTGGCCCGCGAGGAACTGCTGTTTATTGATTGGATCATAAACAGATTGTTCATTAGAGGAATCAGTGGTACTTAAGGATCCAGAGGTAACCCAAGGGTAAAACGGTAATATGACCCAGCTGGCGTTACGAACACTCGTGAAGGATTGACTTACTGTTATTGGTTGATATCCGTGGACACATAGATATTCTACAGTGAGAAGAGTGCAGCTGTGGGTCTTTACTGGAGTGACTCACAGTTAACGAATGTTGACTAACTTGGTTAATGAGTTTAGCCAATTAGTCTCGTATCGTTGGAGCTTCTGATCTGTAGGTCCATTAGGTCCACCTGCTAGCTCGTAAAGGGTTCTGAGGTTAAATAGTCTTGAATAGAATTTGAAGTGTGTTCAAATTCGTTAAGGGAATTTTATTGTATTTGATACAATTAAAATAATGTATAAAGATACATTATAATATAAGTTTAATTGGTGAATTAAACTTTATATTATAAATTAATTCTGGATATGATTCAAAATTAATTAATGGGAGAATTAAATATTTGAAGGAGTTCAAATATTAAATATGAATTAGATTCATATTGAAACTATAGGTTAAATTTAATGTGAATGAGATTCATATTAAAACTATAGTATATGAGAGAATTATTTGAATAATGATTCAAATAGTTAATTAATTAAATATATGATATTTAATTAATGAATTAATTAATTGG
Source organism: Luffa acutangula (assembly GCA_036850905.1). Classification (NCBI taxonomy): domain Eukaryota; kingdom Viridiplantae; phylum Streptophyta; class Magnoliopsida; order Cucurbitales; family Cucurbitaceae; genus Luffa; species Luffa acutangula. The sequence goes on from CM072090.1 coordinate 9,903,296, forward strand.
AGAATTAATTAATTTAATTTAATTAAATGTGATTTGATTAAATTAATTCTATAGTTAATATTAATGTACATTTGATGCACATTAAAACTATAGGTTAAATGAGAGAGATTAAAATTGAATATGATTCAATTGTAATATTAATTAAATATTGGATATTTAATTATTTGGATTCAATTAATGAGATTAATTGAATGGCAAATTTCATTCAATTTAATATGATTCAAATTGAATTAAATACCTTATGTTATAATTGATTTAATTAATATTTTTTTAATTAAATTAATTATAATTAACTAATTAATTAAATGATTATTATTATTTAATTAATATACGGCCAAGATCGTTTGGATTAGATCCAACGATCGAGATCTAGTAGGGTAATAACTCCCTCCCCACTTATGGTACAGGGGAGAGGGAGTTCCCCAACTAATCGATCATTCTCTCAGTTTAACGAAAACACAGAGAGAGAATACTCTGAGTTTTTCTCTCTACCTCTCCTTGTTGTGATTCCCTTCCAAGATGTTTTTGGTTCCCACAAACCAAGTCTCAGTAATCCAAGAGACATAACGGGTGTTCGCTATTGGTGGTGTTGATTGGAAGATCAAGAACGTGGATAGGAGCATTGTGCTGTTTTTCGCCTTCTATCACGTAAGTTTCTTGCATCTAAAATTGTTTTAGATCTGTAAATGAATGCTTAATCTAGTGTAGAAATTGTTTCTTATGTTGCCCAATGTACCGATATTCGAATAATTGAAATTAAATCACGCTCGATTTAATTCGCTTCCGCTAGAGGATTCAATTCCTTCAGTGTTGACTTATTTGATCCACCTTAAGCTTAATTCTAGTCCCATGCTTAGTTTTAAAATTCAGTTAGAAAAATTTTAGTTTTGGGGTATAATTTATCATGTTAATAATTCATTGAGGACAATGAATAATTCAAGTTTGGGGGACTTTTTGACTACTCCAATTGATTTGCTCGAACATTCCTCTCCTTCATAATAATTTTTCTAGGTTGTTGAGTAACCAGGGAAATTTGTGACACCCACAGTTAGTCTTTTCGTCAATAGATGACCTAGGAAAAATGAAAATGAAAAAAAAAATGACTGTAGAAAAATTATTATTGCTGAATATTTTTGCGAAGATTTTGCTGAGAAAATTCATAAAGCAAAAGTTTTGAAGGATGAATGATAATCTAGCAGTTTTCTGTCTCCCAGGACTTAGGTGAGCTTCATCATAAAATGTTGTCATTCTGAGGAACAAGGGGATAGAATAACTAAGGATTTTTTAGTTTATCGACGAGTCTTTAGCCTAGTTGGTGATGAGTTTGAGGCAAGGGTATAATGCACCATAAAGTGGGTCATCCCATGCTTAAGAGCTTATGACCGTAGGGCTGCTTTAAGTCTTAAAAACAAAAATATAAACCCCTTAAAAATGTGTTTTAATATGTCTGATGTCTGATAATAGAGTTAGGCTATGACAAGTTCTTAGGATTGAGTTAAAGGTGGTGATTATTTGTCCATGCCGGAAGAATTATTTTGCTGCAGCAGTACTTGGTTTTGCAGAATGCTCAGGTAAAGGTTGAAGGTAGTGTTGGATTATCTGTTTTGATTGAGTTGTGCTTTGTCTAAAGTTTTGAATTCTTAAGAGAAGGTTGGTTAGTATTGCTCGGGACACGCAATAGTTCAAGTTTGGGAGTATGATAACTCTCCAAAAGGGAGTTATTTAGGCCTTAGTTTTATAGTGATTTATGTGTCTTTTGTGCTAAATAGGGTTGCTTTTAGAAGTATATTATATGTTTTAACCCATTTGGAAGAATGGATGCCTTTGAAGTTATTTTGTCAGAATATATTGCTGAGCGACATGAGGAAGCAAAATCTATGATCCGACAAAGCAAGGAGCAAAACTGCCACGTCATAGCTCGTTAGCCATTTTAATGAGCCAAGGTTTGTTGAGTCATTTTCGGATTTAAGAAGCTTGGAAGGCCTGCCACGTGTCCAAATTGATCTAATTAGGGCTTGCTATCACTCTATAAAAGGAGGAGCCGTCTCAAGTCAAAATCATTCCATCCTTGAAGAAGGAAGTCTTATTCCATTCGTGGAGGCTTACTTCCCTTTTTTGGGAACCGAATAGAGGAGGAAAGATTGGAGATTCATGAAGATCATCAACTACGGACTTGACCAAGGGAATTAGTATTTTCATGTAATTTCTTGTAGTTATGGATACACATACTCAGATTGTACCGTGTGTTGTCATGAGCTTTATGAACTAAATTTGCTTAGGTGTTGGTTAGGAGTCATGTAATTGTTGTGCTTAATTCTCTATGCAATATATGTTGTTTTGAGCATGTTGATTAATTGTTGTACATATTTATATTTTGTGCCCGCCTGAACAACCGGTATGAATACCACTTCTTAGTTTCAGGGATGATTTGAGAAGTGTGTGGCATTTAATCACACTAGATCATTGTGTATTGGTGAACGCCAGTGACTGAGTTAGAGATAGCAAGTTGCCTAGTGCTTGATCGGTAGCATGTGCCATGTCATTGGAGTTGAAACACATTCCAAAAAGTCCAGAGTTTCTAGGAGGATTCTGCTGATAAGACTGCAAGAGTTATGCCTAATCAATAATATTGCTAGAGCATCTTTTAAAACAATTACTAAATCCTGACCAACGCCTGTTTCTAATATGTCTGCTTTATTTGTTTACTTTTTGTTCTTTCATTTCTTTGGCTTCAACATTATATCAAAATCAATCATTTTAACCACTTTTGAAACCATTGAAAAGTTATACAAAATAGATAAAGTGAGAGTTATTCAGCCTCGTGGATTCGATAAATACTTATTACTTGCTGCAGATTGTGTATGCTTGCACAGTGTTCTAGAGTTTATTTTCACTATATTTTTACCCACTCTGGAAACACAACAACAACTCATGAGGAGATTTTTTGTTGTCTCTTTAAGGAAGCACCAGCTCTCACAAATTTCTTCTTTAAAAGGAATAAGAAAAACGTGAAAAAAGGGTTGCTGAAGGTGGAGAAATTCATTCGAAAAAGATTCAGAAACAAAACTCTCTCAAACCCATCTTTCCTTCTCAATACCTCATCAAGATTGGAGTCCCACAACTCGTTCTACGGCCGGAAGATAGCAGGAAGATGTTGATGGTTGTCCATAAGTTGATTGGGTAAAGAAATTCACCACGGAGTGTTTCAATTCGACTTCCAAAGGTTGGTACTTTCGAAACTTCGTTTTTCGGTTTATGAATGCATGTTTTTTTAACTAAAATTAAAATAATTTTGAGTGTTTCGATCCAAATCACTTCTGCTAGTGTGTCGTACACTCCTTCAATTGGTATCAGACCATGATTTGGGCACTCAATTTCGTTTAATTTTAGCTTGGTGGGTTGATTTTCACATGTGGTGTGTGTTTCAGAGCTAAAATGGATTTATTATGATTTTGGCATCAAATTAGTCTTTGGTTTGTGCATTAAAGTTGTAATGGCCTACATGTTTATGGGCATATATGTGTCCGCTTGAGTCTGTATAAATTTGGGAGTCAATAGAGTTGAAACTAGGATGTAATCAAAGGAAGAAGACGAAGTGTTCGTGCTGGCCGAGAACAGGGTATTGTTGGAGTCGTCCTCTGAAATCCTAAAATGGTGGGTCAGACTTACAAGAAATTATTAAGTTGTTAGTAATTTCTTGACCGAATAACGATAACTAAACACTAACGGAATATAAGTTATCCTGGTGTTAGGGTTTGGTTGAGAATTTTCTCAATTCAAGGGAGGAGTAGATGATTGCCCTGTGGTAGTTGTTGATCTAAACCTCTGAAGTATCGTTGCATAAGAATTCTGAATTGTAGAGTGTGCTTAATTACTTTTGCTATATTGATTGGATTATGTATAATGAGTTTAGTGAAAATATCTAATACAAGTTAATTTGTTATTTTCAGCAATATGTCGAAATCTATGTGCTTTGTCTGATGCCAAACTTATTAACGATTTAGAACATACGACTATAAAAACAAACTTAAATGCTAAACTCGTTGCAAGTGATTTAGGAATGGTCTTGACTGAGGAACGTCCTCAAGCTAATTGCTTAGCCAAGAGGAACATGATCCAAGACTCTAAATATGATTTATTATTCTTGGAAACGTGTTTAGTGGAGAACGAAGATTTTGCCTAGATACTCAATTCAGGGGTCACTAATCACGTATGTTCTTCTTTTCAAGGAATGAATTCCTAGAAATAGCTGAAAGCTGGTGAGATGACTCTTAAAGTTGGAACAGGAGAGGTCATCTCGACTATTGCAGTGGGAAACATAAAGTTATTTTTCTCTAAGGAACGTTAAATGATATTAGATAATTTGTACAGAATTCTGAAGATTAAAAGAAATATGATTTCTCTATCTTGTTTAATTGAACAAGGTTATTCAATCACCTTTACTATTAATGAAGCGTGAATAACTAAAAGAGATATTAATGTTTGCTCTGCAAATATGGAGAATAACTTATATGTTTTAAGACCAATAGAGTCTAGGACAATTTAAATCATGAGATGTTTAAAACCGTTGAAACTCAACCTAAAAGGCAAAAAAAATCTCAAGATACCTATCTTTGGCACTTGAGGTTAGGCCATACTAATCTCAATAGGATTGGGAGGCTAGTCAAGAGTGGGCTTCTAAACAAGTTAGAAGACAACTCCTTACCTCATTGTGAGTCATGCCTTGACGGCAAAATGACTAAACGACATTTTACAGGAAAAGGTTATCATGCCAAATAGCCACTAGAGCTCAAACATTCGAACCTTTGGGGACTGATGAATGTCAAAGCTCGTTGAGGGTATGAATATTTCATTAGCTTTATTCATGATTATTCAAGGTAAGGCTATCTCTACCTAATTCACCATAAGTCCAAAGCCCTTGAAAAGTTTAAGGAGTACAAGGCCGAGGTTGAGAATCTATTAGGTAAAACGATAAAAACACTTCGATTCGATCGAGGTGGAAAGTCTATGGACTCTAGATTCCAGGACTATTAACGTGCGAAGTGCTGCAAGCGCAAAACCCTGCTTGAGTGCAAGTATACACTATCAACTAATAAAGTGGAGAGTACTCCGGATATTGAACCCAGTGAGATGGTAACTAGTCGAAAATTGCAAGATTCTGTAAACCAAGTACCTCCTCTAAATTTGCAACCGAAGATGGTAACCAAAGAAATATTTTGGATGTTTGTTTTGATTTAAGACATAAATAGAAATAAGCAAGTAAATGAAAACGGTAAAAACTTATGAGATAAGCGGGGAAATTCAAATAGCATCAACCAAGAGATATACATTTGTGCCCACCTTTGAGCTAGCAACTTACTCAGACACTGCAAACGGCTGAAGAACACTATCTATGTTGCCACATTGACATGGTGCAGATAGAATCCTCCAATTATGCTTGCAAATGCCCTAACAACTAGATTGTGAGTTAAGCCCTACTTCTATTCAACTCTACTGTAGGTGCCTTTAGAAGACTAAGCCAACTAGACATCTATTTCTAAGACTAGCTGAAACTTAGATAATTAATACTCACGACTCTTAAAACTCTAGTGGTTCCAGTCCTATTTCTAGGATGCAAGAAGACAAAGTCCTATTTCTAGGATCTTTTCCACTATTGTTTTGCAAACCCGCTCATTTAACTCCAACCTTTCGGCCATCAGCTAAACACAAACTATGTTAACTTAATTGATCAATTTAAGCTAACAATGAAACTTAGACTTCAACAAAAACAAACAATGCTAAGAGGAAGCAAGGTTGCTTTTGCATAGGTGGGACTTTCTTCTACTCAAGGTATCCACATATTTGAATCCTTGAAAAGAAGCTAAGCTCATAAATGAAAATAAAGTACAAGAAATGAAAGAAATAGAGCACAAATAGAAGAATAAACTAAATTCATATTAATTAAATGGAATGAGTACAAGAATGATAAACTTACAACTAAAATTAAAAGAAAATATAGCAACTGAAAGTAAAGACTAAACAGAAAGTAAATAGCTAGACTCGACTAAGGATCTTCCCCTCTCTATCTAGCTTGCTCTTGTCCTCTTTCAAGGGGAGACAAACCTTTCTCTTCTTCTTCTTTCGTATGGAAGAGGCGACAGCGGCTGAAAGACCAGAAACTCAGAGTGGTTACAAGATGAGAAGAGAGAAAAACACAAAAACTATCCTAAGGATAAATTTTCGAGCTCTTTTTACTTCTTGCATCTTGATCGCCTTTTATAGACCTTGAAACGTAGGGTTGGTTGTCGAGATCAGTGTGAGAGAGCCTTAGAAGGTAAAAAACCACGATCCTTGGAGATTTGATACGAGATTTGGGAATTTCGGATGATTCTATGAAGATCCCGTGAATCTTAGAATTCTGTCTGTAAGCCCAGTTGCGGCCGTAAAGTCGGGCGTAATTCTTCTGTGCACTGCCTTGACAGTTCTATCTTCAGCTGAAGCTACTTTCCTTAATGGTTTGCGAACGCATTTTGAACGCATCTTCCACATCTTTATGACCAAATGTGGGCGCAAATCTTCAACTTTTACTCTTTTGCACCGCTAATGCATTCTTTCCAATTGCGGGCTCATTTCCTTTGCAAAGTTCTCTACACAAAAACATTTAACTTGGATAAATTCTTGCAAAAGTAATCTCTTTTTGTACATTTTAAGCATAAATTCTATATTTCTAAGGTTTCAGACATCATTCTTAGACTTTTGCTAAATTGACTAAAAAAGATATGATTTTAAGCACAAAGTCCTTGTTTTCCTAACAATAACCTAAGTTTTTAAGACTAAATATCGCACATAAATTAGTGTTATCAACTATTTGATAGAACGTTGAATTACATTCCAACTCTTAGCCCCTGGTACACCTCAACGTTACGGTGTATTGGAAAGGAGAAACATAACCTTTTTGGGCATGGTCCGTTCGATGATGAGCTATGCTCAATTGCCTAACTTGTTTTGGGGTTATGCAGTAGAGACTGCAATTTATATTCTTAACGTAGTTCCCTCAAAGAGTGTTTTTGAAACACCATTTATGCTTTGGATGTTGGGTTTTATGCCCTAAAACTCGTAGATAGTAAATGTAACATTTTGACAACTGTTTATAAATAAAGAGTTATCTCCATTCAATAAAGCATTATTGATTTTGAATGATTAGTATTGCCTAAATAACCACAAATCCAATAAACTATTAACCCCGGGCTATGTTATGAAAACTTGAACTTTATGTAGTGGCATAAAAGTTGATCAAGTTCAAGTAATAGCCTAAACAGCCTATAGTATAGGGATAAGGTTGGGTACCTTATTCTAGGAAAACTATGTGACGTGGCCCACTCTGTATACAAAGCAAACGATGTGATCCTAAATCGTTCATGTAGAGACATGCGAGTGGGGGCGCCCTATGTAAATGAGTTTGCATAAGACCAGAATCGAGAAATAAGTCACTCTTGCTTTATAACACCGTTTATTGACAAGACTGACTATTTCATGCGATGACCTATGTAACTCGATCTTAATCCTGAGCTAACTATGAACTCCTGTTTATTCGGGATTATCCTTTGATCTGCATGTGTGAGAGTGTCTCATCATCACTGACTCAATAAGCCTACCATTTTGGGGATAAGATCGGGCAGATAGCCGGGGACATAGTCTTGCAAGACGAAATTCACTCCTACCCAATTTAGGGATAGTGGAGAGGTTGTTCCCTTTAAGTGCTGACTCCGAGACGTGAACAAAGGGATCCCGCCTTCTCATTGGCTCGAGAGGTTTTAGGTTTAGTGGTCAGACCACAAACCAATTGTTCATTAGGGACTCAGTGGAGACTTAAGGAAACAGATGTAACTTCAAGGGTAAAACGAACATTTGACCCAGCTGTACTTACGAACAACCTGTGAAGGGTCGACGTAATAATCATGGTTATATTGGGTGGACAAAAATATATCTACAGTGAGGAGAGTTCAACTATCGGGCTATAGTGGAGTGTCCCGGTAGTTAACGAATGTTGGTTAACTTGGTTAAAAGGGTTTAGCCAGTTAATCTCGGATCGTTGGAGCCCATGATCTGTAGGTCCATTAGGTCCCCCTGCTAGCTCGTAAGGAATGAACCTTAGAACAATGTGATGAAAGAATTTGAATCATTCAAAACCATATTAGGGAGTTGCCGTTAAATTATGTTCGATATATTTAACATTAAAGTTTAATTGCGAATTAAACTGTACTATATTAGAGAGAGTCGAAAATATATAAATTAGATTTAAATGTTAGAATTATGCATTTGATGCACATATCAGTTGAAATTGAATAGTGATTCATTTTCGATTAGATCGGTTTTTTAAGAAAAATCGGGGTTGGCACAACTATTTAATTGTGATATTTGATATTGAAATTAAATATTTAAAATGTTTAATTAATTCAAAATTAATTATATTTATTTAAAATTAATTATCTTAATTAATTTTAATATATAATTAATTAAAATTTGGATTTTCTTTTAAGATAGAAAATCAAGAGGTAAATTACCTCATTGTGCCACTGATAACTGCCCAAAAGGTAGTTATTTAGGCCTCAATTATATAGGGATTTGTGTGTCCTTTATGCTTATTAGGGTTGGTTTTGGATAGATATTACATGATTTAACCCATTTGGAAGAATGGAAGCGTTGGAAATTATTTTGTGCAGAATCTGTTGCTGAGCGACTGGAGGGAGCAAATTCTGTGCTGCAGCAAAACTGGGAGCAGAAACTGCCACATCACAGCTCGTTAGCCAACTTCATAAACCGACTTCTGTTGAGTTAATTTCGTGATAAAGGATTAAGGAGAGCCCTACACGTGTCGTAGTTGACCTAATTCAAGCCTCCCATCCTTCTATAAAAGGAAGTAGTCGTCAAAGTCAAAGTCATTCCATGTTTTCCCTTGGAAGCCGAATATTTTGAGAGATTGAAGATCATCAAGCACACCATCTTCCGCAAGCTGATTAGGGAGTTTATTTTCTTTATTAACTTGTGGTTATGGACATGCATACTTAGATTGTAATTCGTATTCCTATTCCTATTATGAACTAAGTAGCTTAAGGTGTTGGTTAGGAATAATGTGATTACTGTGCTTCATCTCTAGTAATTTATTGACTATCGCATTTTGGTTAATTGTTGTGCTTATTCTCATTTTATGCCCGTCTGGCCAGCCGGTATGGATAGCTCTCTCTAGTTTCAGGGATGATTTAGAGGGTGTGTGGCAATTATCCACACTACGATCATTGTGTATTGGTGAACGCTAGTGACTGAGCTAGGGATAGCCAGTTGCCTAGTGCTTAATCGGTCGCTCTTCATTGGGTCTGAAACATATCCCAAAAGATCCGGAGTTCCGAGAGCAATCCGCTAATAATACTGCGAGAAATGCATGATCAATAATATTGCTAGAGCATATTTTAGAACAATCACTAAATAGGTAGAGTGGAAACTAATTCATGTCTTTAATCTGTCTTTAATCTGTCTGTCTTTAATCTGTCTATCTATTTGTTTACTTATTGTTCTGTCATTTATTTTGCTTCAGCATAATTCCGATAAAACCAAATCATTTTACTATTCTTGAAACCATTGGAAAGTTACACAAAAATAGGTAGAGTGGAAACTAATTCAGGGCTCAGATTGATAATATTACTTGCTGCATACTGTGTATACTTGCACAGGAATTCTAGAGTGTTTTATACCATACTATTACTCACTCTAGGAAGCCAACAAGTTTTTGGTGCCGTTGTCGGGGATCTTGGATAAGTTTTTATCTGATTTATTTTTGTGTATGTGTTTTAGTGGTTTGGTGCTAGAACTTTTTTATTGTTTCTTTTGTTTTTGCAAGTGTGATTTTGGTGCATGAGCGATCCGCCAGGGGTACGGTTTGAGCTTGATCAAGAAATTGAAAGGACATTTAGGAACAGAAGGAGGGAGCAGCGCCGAAACAAGATGGAGAACGTGTCGCGTCTTCCGGAGGGTCCTGAAGGTCCAGCAGCAGCAAACCCCCAGCAGAATCTGTTGCTGCAGCAAAACCCACTGTTTGAGCAAAATGAGCAGCAAAATAATTAGGCTGAGAATCCTATCCTGATAGCGAACGATAGGACCAGAGCCATTCGAGCATATGCTGTCCCGATGTTTAATGAGTTGAATCCAGGGATTGCACGTCCCCAAATCCAAGCGGCAAATTTTGAAATGAAACCGGTAATGTTTCAGATGTTGCAAACCGTGGGGCAATTCCATGGTTTGTCGTCTGAAGACCCTCATTTACATCTTAAGTCTTTTCTAGGAGTTAGTGATTCTTTTGTAATTCAAGGAGTGCCTAGGGATGCTCTTAGATTAACTTTGTTTCTGTATTCTCTTAGAGATGGAGTAAAGTCATGGTTAAACTCTTTTGCTCCAGGGTCAATTAGGAGGTGGGATGAGTTAACTGAAATTTTTTTGAGTAAATATTTCCCACCTAATAGAAATGCTAAATTGAGGAGTGAAATAGTAGGGTTTAGGCAAGTTGAAGATGAGACTTTTAGTGAGGCTTGGAAAAGGTTTAAGGAGCTTCTGCGAAAGTGTCCCCACCATGGTTTACCTCATTGTATTCAAATGGAAACATTCTACAATGGTTTAAATGGAGTGACCCAAGGTATGGTTGATGCTTCGGCTGGAGGGGCCCTTTTGGCAAAAACTTTTAATGAAGCCTATGAGATCTTAGAGAGGATATCTATTAATAGTTGTCAGTGGTCGGATGTTAAAGGCACGAATGAAAAAGTTAAGAGTGTGTTAGAGGTTGATGATGTGTCCACCATCAGGGCTGATCTTGCTATGATTGCTAACGCTCTTAAGAATGTGACAGTGATTAGTCATCAGTAGCCACCAGCTATGGAGCCTACTGCAGTGGTGAACCAAGTCACGGACGAAGCATGTGTCTATTGTGGTGAAGACCACAACTACGAGTTTTGCCCCAGCAATCCAGCTTCTGTGTTTTTTGTAGGTAATCAGAGGAACAACCCTTATTCTAACTTCTATAATCCAGGTTGGCGCAACCACCCCAACTTCTCATGGGGAGGTCAAGGAAATAAAGTACAAGCGCAACAGAAGATGAACCAGCCGGGATTTGCTAAAGCGCAGGTAATGCCCCAGCAAAACAAGCAGGCTTTGCCCCAGCAAAATTCGGGAAATTCTCTCGAAGCGATGATGAAAGAATTTATGGCTCGTACAGATGCCGCAATTCAAAGTAATCAAGCTTCGATGAGGGCCCTGGAATTGCAAGTGGGTCAGCTAGCTAATGAGCTGAAGACAAGGCCTCAAGGGAAACTTCCATCAGATACTGAACACCCTAGAAGGGAAGGTAAGAAGCAGGTAAAGGCAGTAACTCTTTGGAGTGGTAAGCCACTAGAAGAGTCTAGAAAGACCCAGGATTTAAATAATAATAGTGATAAAAATATTGTTGTTGAGAAAGAGTTGGAGTCTGGTCAGGGTGCTGGAGGCAGCAATAAAAATGCTGGAGCATTTGGTTCTGTGCTAGACGCAGAACCACCATATGTGCCGCCCCCACCTTATGTACCACCTCTACCTTTTCCACAAAGGCAAAAGCCTAAGAATCAGGATGGTCAATTTAAAAAGTTTTTAGAGATTCTTAAGCAGTTGCATATAAATATCCCTTTAGTAGAAGCTATAGAGCAAATGCCTAATTATGCTAAATTTCTTAAGGATATTTTGACTAAAAAGAAGAGGTTGGGCGAGTTTGAAACTGTATCTCTTACTGAGGAGTGTAGTGCTATTCTTAAGAATGGGCTACCACCCAAGGCTAAGGATCCAGGGTCATTTACCATACCTGTGTCTATAGGTGGAAAAGAATTAGGTAGAGCACTCTATGATTTAGGCGCAAGCATTAACCTTATGCCTCTTTCGGTCTATTGGAAGTTGGGTATTGGTGAAACTAGGCCTACCACAATCACACTCCAACTAGCTGATAGGACTATCACATATCCAGAGGGTAAAATTGAGGACGTCTTAGTAAAAGTTGATAAGTTCATATTTCCTGTTGATTTTATTATTTTAAACTACGAGGCTGATAAAGATGTCCCAATTATTCTAGGCCGTCCATTTTTGGCTACTTGTAGGGCATTAATAGATGTTCAAAAAGGGGAATTAAAAATGAGAGTCTGTAATGAGGAAGTAAAATTTAATGTGTTTAAAGCCATGAAATATCCAGACGAAATGGAGGATTGCTCCTTCATCAGGATTCTGGAGAGCACAGTTATTGAGACAGCAATATAGGACTCGGCTGATAAGCATTCAGAAAAGCATGGAGAGGTTAGTGTAGAAGATTTTGAATTTTGTTCTTTAGATAGAAAAAAAGAAAAAGAATTGTTTAGATGTGAGGATGTTTTTGAGTCTTTAGATTTAAATAAAAGGAAGGCTCCTCCTATTAAGCCATCCCTGATTGAGGCACCCACTTTAGATTTAAAGCCCTTGCCAGATCATCTAAAGTATGTGTATCTTGGGGAAAGTAAGACGTTGCCCATTATTGTTGCATCAGATTTAATGCCAGAGCATGAAGAGGCCTTAATAAAATTGCTGCAGCAATACCGCAAGGCTATAGGTTGGACATTGGCTGATATTCAGGGAATTAGCCCATCTTTTTGTATGCACAAAATTACTCTAAAGGAGGGATCCTTTAGGAGTATTGAGCAACAAAGAAGGCTTAACCCTGCAATGAAAGAGGTTGTTAAAAATGAGGTGATTAAATGGTTGGATGCTGGGATCATTTATCCAATTGCCGATAGCAATTGGGTAAGCCCTGTCCAATGTGTTCCTAAGAAAGGAGGTGTTACTGTGGTGAGCAATAAAGATAATGAGTTGATCCCCACAAGGACAATAATTGGCTGGAGGGTTTGCATGGATTACAGGAGGCTTAATAAAGCTACCCGTAAGGACCATTTCCCTCTACCATTTATTGACCAAATGTTGGATAGATTGGCTGGTCAGGCCTATTACTGTTTCTTAGATGGTTATTCTGGGTACAACCAAATTACTATTGCTCTTGAGGATCAAGAGAAAACCACTTTCACCTGTCTTTATGGGACATTCGCTTTTAGGCGAATGACTTTTGGCCTCTACAATGCTCCAGCAACATTTCAGCGGTGTATGTTAGCAATTTTTTCTGATATGATTGAGTCCATTGTTGAGGTATTTATGGACGATTTTTCAGTGTTTGGAGGGTCTTTTCAGAGTTGTTTAGATAATTAAGGAAAGGTGTTAAAAAGATGTGAGGATACCCATCTAGTTCTTAATTGGGAAAAATGTCACTTCATGGTGAAGGAGGGCATAGTGTTAGGTCATAAAATTTCTAAAAATGGTCTACAAGTTGATAGAGCAAAAGTTGAGGTTATTGAAAGACTAGAGCCACCGAATTCAGTGAAGGGAATTCGGAGTTTTTAAGGACATGCTGGTTTTTATAGGAGGTTCATAAAGGATTTCTCAATAATCAGTAAACCTCTTTGTAACCTATTGTGTACTGATCACGTTTTTGACTTTGATGCAGATTGTAGGAAGGCTTTTGAGACTTTAAAGGCTGCTTTAATCTCAGCACCTATTCTTTGTGCACCTAATTGGAATTTGCCATTCGAGGTAATGTGTGATGCGAGTGATGCTGCAGTAGGTGCGATGCTGGGGCAAAGGCAAGGCAAATTTATTCATCCTATATATTATGCGAGCAAGGTTTTAAATGAAACACAAGTCAACTATACAACTACTGAAAAGGAGTTGCTAGCTGTTGTGTTTGCTTTTGAGAAATTCCGACCATATTTGGTTGGATCCAAAGTCACGGTTTTCACGGATCATGCAGCAATAAGGTATTTAATGTCAAAGAAAGATGCAAAGCCTAGACTAATTCGTTGGATTTTACTATTGCAGGAATTTGACTTGGAGATAAAGGACAAGAAAGGATCAGAAAATGTCATTGCAGATCATTTATCTCGTCTTGATCCATCATCATCTTTGCTGGAGCAATCTGCCATTTCCGATTCTTTTCCAGATGAACAGCTCTTTGCTGTTGAAGTAAAGGTAGTTAGGGATGTCCCTTGGTATGCTGATATTGCAAACTTTTTGGTAAAGGGAGTCACCCCTATTGACATGGATTGGAGGCAAAAGAAAAAGTTCAAGCATGATGCGAAGTTTTTTTATTGGGATGAGCCATTTATGTATAAGCAATGCTCTGACGGTATTATTCGTAGGTGTGTTTCAGGTGCTGAAGCAAAGGAAATCCTGGAGCAATGTCACTCTTCGCCGTATGGAGGTCATTTCAGCGGTCAGAGGACAGCTATGAGGATTTTGCATTGTGGATTTTTCTGGCCTACGTTATTCAAGGATGCCCATTTGTTCTACAAGCAATGTGATGCTTGCCAATGGAGAGGAAACTTGGGGCCTCGAGATGAAATGCCTCTTACTTACATTTTAGAAGTTGAATTATTCGATGTATGGGGTATTGACTTTATGGGGCCATTTCCTCCTTCTAATGGCAATGTTTTTATCTTATTGGCAGTTGATTATGTGTCCAAGTGGGTGGAGGCCATCGCATGCCATTAGAGTGATGCCAAGACAGTTGCAAGGTTTCTTCAATCGCACATCTTTGCGCGGTTTGGGACACCTAGGGCTCTAGTGAGTGATGAGGGTACACATTTTGTTAATAATATCTTAACTAAGCTTTTAGCTACGTATGGGATTAAGCATAGGATAACTACCCCTTATCACCCACAAGCAAATGGTCAAGCTGAAACTAGTAATAGGGAAATTAAAGCTATTTTAGAGAAAGTAGTCCATCCATCTCGAAAGGATTGGCCCTTTAGGTTGGATGAGGCTCTTTGGGCTTATAGGACAGCTTATAAGACTCCTCTAGGTATGTCTCCCTATAGGTTAGTATATGGGAAAGCTTGCCATTTACCATTAGAGCTTGAGCATAAAACATTTTGGGCTTTGGAAAAGTAAAATTATGATCTGAGTCGTGCAGGAGCAATAAGAATGTTGCAGCTTAATGAGTTGGAAGAATTTTGTCAATTTTCTTACGAAAATGCGAAAATGTATAAGGAAAAGACTAAGCTGTGGCATGATAAGAAAATAAAATCTAAAGAATTTGTCAAGGGTCAGAAAGTTTTGCTTTATAATTCTAGATTAAAACTATTTCCTAGAAAATTAAAATCTAAATGGTCAGGACCGTTTATTGTGATTGAGGTTTTTCCCAATGGAGCAATTACTTTGCAGGATGAAAAAGATGGGAGAGTGTTCAAGGTGAATGGACAGTGTGTGAAGCATTATTGGGGTGAGGAGTTTCGGTTGAAATATCCTTCCCTAAGGTTGGATGATGATTGAGAGAGCAGGACTTTTGCGGGAGCATTTCACAGAGAAAAATTTTTAGCTCCCAGAAGTTTGTATTATTTTTATTTTTTTCGCTGATTTGATTTTTAAGTTAGATTTGATTTTTGCATGGTTTATTAGATTTTTATCTTTAAGTATTTGTTTATTTAGGATTTCGTTTTTGATTTGATTTGATTTTTCAGGTTATTTATTTGGATTATTTTTAGGATTATCTTTTCATTAATTAGATTTTGTTTTATGTGGATTTTATTTTCAGTTATTTGAATTTTGTTATTTAATAAAGTTTTTCTCTAATTGATTCGGCTTTAAGAATAAAAAAATTAAGTTTGATTTGATCGGTTAAGTTAAACTTGAATTTAAAAGATTTGATTTTCCTATTTTGAAATTTAAATTTCGTATCTAAGATTCGGCAGGTTCAGAAGATTGTTGCAGCAAAGATAATGCTGGAGCAAATTTCTCGTACGAATAGGAAGGATTTTAGTATGAGTAATTATTTTTACCGTTGGGATTTTTGAATTTCTGTGGGCAGGTGAATTGCAGGGATGCTGCCACATGTCGTGCAGGGATAATCCAACGGTTTAGCCATTGACAACGTGCCGTTATTTCCCATAGATGATTGAAATTCCACGATTTTACCGTAAGGGATTTGAATTTCAAAGTAAATATGAACGGTAAAACCATTTATTACGGAGCAAATCCTTTCGGTTAGGATTTCAAATTGCTGGAGCCTTATTTATTTGCAGACATTGGTACGTTTCTCCTCACTTCGTCTTCTTGATTCTATCTTGCCATCTACATTCCTTTTTTCTCCTTTTCATTCTCTGCAAAAACCCTTTGAGTTATCCATGGCCAAAACAAGAGCGAGGAAAGAAAGAGAGAGAGAGAGTGAAGAGGAAATACCCATTACCCACGAAGTTCCAAAAGTAAAAACTAAGAAGAAAAGAACACCGGAGGAGAAAGAAGCTAAAAGAAGAAGGCGACAATAGAGGGCGGAAGAACAGGAAAAAGTGACAGAGGATGAGGTTGTTGCAGTAGTTGAAGAAGACCTGGAAGAACCGCAAGAACAGACCCCAGGAGAGGCTGATCAGAGACTTGCGAATACAGATACGGCTCGAGAGGAAAATGTTGAGGAGAATATATAACAGCAAGCTGAGATGGTGAGAGACGAGCAGGCAGACGTAGTGTCTGAAAAAGGAAACGAGCAGGACCAAGAAGCTCGTGTTGAGGTAATCATGCCCGAACCGTCGAAACGCCGCCGCATAAAGAGAAAGACCGGCCGTATTCAGGTGATTCAGACTGATACCCCGTCAACCACCATCATCAGATTCTGAGAGAGAAAAGGCAGAGCGAGAGGAAAGAAAGAAGAAAGAAGCGGAGGACAAAGAAAGAGAAGAAACAGAGAAGAAGACTGAGGAAGAGCAGTTGCTCAAGCGTAGGGCAGAGAAGGGCAAAAATATTGCTGAAGCATCGGAAGAACACGAGGCGATAGAAGAACAGCAGGTACCATTTGATCGCTTCGTCAACAATTTTTCCAGAGCAAAATACGTGAGCTTCTGAAAAGGGATTTCTTGTTCGAGCGCGGTTTCAGTGGTGATCTTCCACAGTTTCTGAGAACCGGTATTGCAGACCACGGCTGGAAGTTGTTTTGTGCGAAGCCTGAAACTGTAAACGCACAGGTGGTGCGTGAATTTTATGCTAACATTGTCAAGGAGGATGGTTTCCAGGTAATTGTCCGAGGAGTCGAGGTGGATTGGAGTCCAAGTGCTATCAATGCACTGTACAACGTTCAAAACTTCCCCCATGCGGCGAATAATGAGATGGCTGTGGTGCCATCTGATGAGCAACTAAGTGAGGTTGTAAGGGAGGTAGGAATTGAAGGGGCACAGTGGCAGTTATCCAAGACTAAGAAGAGGACATTCCAGTCGGCTTATTTGAAAAGGGAAGCGAACACATGGATGGGATTTATTAGACAAAAGATGCTTCCAAAAACACATGACTCGACAATCTCCAGGGAACGGGTTCTCCTAGCTTTTGCCATCTTACGGTCTCTCAGTATTAACGTAGGGAGGATCATTGCGAATGAGATTTCTGGATGTTGGAAAAAGAAGGTGGGGAAACTATTCTTTCCGAACACAATCACGATGCTGTGCAGAAGAGCAGGGGTTCCGGTGGATGAGGGAGATGTGATCCTGTTTGATAAGGGGATCATAGACACGCCAAATTTGGCACGTCTCCAGCGTGTGCAGGAGGTACGTCAAGGTGGGCTCATCTACGACATTAACATGATTCTAGAACAACTGGCACTTTCGGCCAGTAGGCAGGAGTTTGCTGAGAGGCAGACTTTAACCTTCTAGGGCTATGTTAAGAATCGGGATGCCGGCTTAAAGAGGGCGCTGCAATAGAATTTTTCAAACCCATACCCAGCCCTTCCCATATTCCCTAACGATCTGTTGAACCCCTGGGTTCCGCCCCCACCTGCTGAATGAGGAGAAGAGAATGATGATGAAGAACAGGGTCACGAAGATTGATGGATAAGATGATCTTCGGCGAGCATTAATTTTGATCCTATAACTTTGTTTGCTCGCGCATATCTGACCCCATCTGCTTGTCTTTTTTCTGTTTTAAAAAAAAATATATCTCGGCTATGTACTTTCTTTTCTTATGTTTTTAATGACATTTTTCGATATTTCTGTTCCATGAGCATTGAGTAATGCCTAACTTAACTAATTTTCTTCTGAATTTTTGAAGCTTGGACTGATTACGCTTAATTAGATCAAGGTATTCTGATCTCCAGAAACCTTTTGCTTGAGCATTTCTTCTAGCCTGGACTGTTGCTGCAGCAAAGAAGATTTTCATGGTAGTATTGACTTATACGATCCATTTTAAGCTTAAATCTGAGTCCCATGTTTAGTTTAAAAATTCAGATAGAAAAATTTAAGTTTGGGGTTATAGTTGCTTAATTAATGATTCATTGGGGACAATGAATAATTCAAGTTTGGGGGACTTTTTGCTACTCAAATTATTTTGCTCGAGCATTCCTCTCCTTCAAATTAAAATTTGTTAGGTTATTGAGTAACCGGGGACATTTGTGATACCCACAGTTTGTCTTTGCGTCAAAAGATGACCTAGGAAATATGAAAAAATAATGAAATTATTTGCTGAAAAAAAATTATTTGTTGAAGATTTTGCTGAAAAAAATTGACAGAGCAAAAGTTTTGAGGGATGAATGATGATCCAGCAGTTTTTCTGTCTCGCAGAACTTAGGTGAGCTTCATCATAAAATGTCGCCATTCTGAGGAGCAAGAGATAGAATAACAAAGAATTTTTTAGCTTTATAATGAGTATTGAGCCTAGTTGGTGATAAGCTTGAGGCAAGGGTATACTGCACCATAAAGTGGGTCATCCCATGCTTAAGAGCTTATGACTGTAAGGCTGCTTTAAGTCTGATAAATAATGATATAAACCCCTTTAAAAATATGTTTTGAAATGTCTGATAATAGAGCTAGGCTGTGGTGAGTTCATAGAATTAAGTTGAAAAGTGGTGATTATTTGTCTATGACGGAGGAATCATTTTGCTCCAGCAGAGCTTGGTTTTGCAGAGTGCTCAGGTAAAAGTTAAAGGTAGTGTTGGATTGTCTGGTTTGATTAAGCTATTCTTTGTCTATTGTTTTGAATTCTTGAAGGAAGGTTGGTTAGTATTGCTCGGGGCGCGCAATAGTTCAAGTTTGGGGGTATGATAACTGACCAAAAGGTAGTTATTTAGGCCTCAATTATATAGGGATTTGTGTGTCCTTTATGCTTATTAGGGTTGGTTTTGGATAGATATTACATGATTTAACCCATTCGGAAGAATGGAAGCGTTGGAAATTATTTTGTGCAGAATCTGTTTCTGAGCGACTGGAGGGAGCAAATTCTGTGCTGCAGCAAAACTGGGAGCAGAAACTACCACATCACAGCTCGTTAGCCAACTTCATAAACCGACTTCTGTTGAGTTAATTTCGTGATAAAGGATTAAGGAGAGCCCTACACGTGTCCTAGTTGACCTAATTCAAGCCTCCCATCCTTCTATAAAAGGAAGTAGCCGTCAAAGTCAAAGTCATTCCATGTTTTCCCTTGGAAGCCGAATATTTTAGAGAGATTGAAGATCATCAAGAACACCATCTTCCGCAAGCTGATTAGGGAGTTTATTTTCTTTATTAACTTGTGGTTATGGACATGCATACTCAAATTGTAATTCGTATTCCTATGCCTATTATGAACTAAGTAGCTTAAGGTGTTGGTTAGGAATAATGTGATTACTGTGCTTCATCTCTAGTAATTTATTGACTATCGCATTTTGGTTAATTGTTGTGCTTATTCTCATTTTATGCCCGCCTGGCCAGCCGGTATGGATAGCCCTCTCTAGTTTCAGGGATGATTTAGAGGGTGTGTGGCAATTATCCACACTACGATCATTGTGTATTGGTGAACGCCAGTGACTGAGCTAGGGATAGCCAGTTGCCTAGTGTTTGATCGGTCGCTCTTCATTGGGTTTGAAACATATCCCAAAAGATCCGGAGTTCCGGGAGGAATCCACTAATAATACTGCGAGAAATGCATGATCAATAATATTGCTAGAGCATATTTTAGAACAATCACTAAATCCTAACCAGCGCCTGTCTTTAATCTGTCTATCTATTTGTTTACTTATTGTTCTGTCATTTATTTTGCTTCAGCATAATTCCGATAAAACCAAATCATTTTACTATTCTTGAAACCATTGGAAAGTTACACAAAAATAGGTAGAGTGGAAACTAATTCAGGGCTCGGATTGATAATATTACTTGTTGCAGACTGTGTATACTTACACAGGAATTCTAGAGTCTTTTATACCATATTATTACTCACTCTAGGAAGCTAACAGCCACCTTAGACATGACTAGCCAAAATCTCCATCTTGGTGTCTTCTTCAAGTGCTTCTTGTTGGCTTCATTTCATGCTTGAAGTGGTTGGGATGTTCCTCTTTAAATAGAGAAGGAGAAGATTGAAGTTTGTTTTCTCAAAAAAAAATCATAAAAGAACTCTCTCCCAAAACAATGAGTAACCTCACTTTTCTCCCTTAATTCATCACCAATTTGGCTCCCACAAGCCATTCAAAGGTCGGAGAATAGCGGGGAAGACTTCGGTGGTCGTCCACATCAAGTTTGTGTGAAGAATTACACCATGGAGCTCACTGATTTCTCACCAAAAGGTTGGTTTCAAGAATCCCCTATTTTCGGTTCGTTTTATGCATGTTTTCATTTCCAAAATTAATGAAGTTCAGGGGCTATAGATCCAAATTTCTTCTGCTAGTGTCTTGTAAACTCCTTCACTGGAGAGGTCGTAAAGCAAATTTACGTCGTTTTAGAGTTTGGGGATATCCAACATACGTGCTAGTCAAACCCAACAAAATTGGAACCTCGTTGTAAATTTTGCCTATTTGTAGGCTATCCAAAAGAAATGAGAGGTGGATACTTCTTCGATCTAGAAGAAATAAAGTATTTTTATCAACAAATGCAACTTTCTTGGAAGAAGATCACTTTAGAAATCACAAACCACGAAGTAAAATAGTGTTAAGTGAGCTTTCTGGCGAAGCTACAAATGAATCAACAAGGGTTGTTGATCAGAATGGTACTTCAAAGAGATTTGTTGATAGAGCAGGTACCTCAGGCCTGTCACGTCCTCCTCAAGAGATGAGAGAGCCTTGACGTAGTGGGAGAGGTATTAGACAACCTGATCGCTATCTGGGTTTAGCTGAAACTTCAGTTGTCATACCTGTTGATGGATTTGAGGATCCATTTACCTATAGACAGGCAATGATTGACATGGACAAGGACAAGTGGGTCAAAGCTACGGACCTTGAAATGGAGTCTATGTACTTCAATTTAGTACGGAACCTTGTGGATCAACCTGAAGGGGTAAAACCCATAGGGTGTAAATGGATCTACAAAAGGAAGCGAGATGCAGCTGGAAAGGTATAGACCTTTAAAGTTTGACTTGTGGCAAAGGGTTATGCCCAGAGAGAGGGGGTGGACTATGAAGAAACCTTCTCCCTTGTTGCCATGCTTAAGTCGACGAGGATACTCTTATCCATCGACACATTTTATGATTATGAAATATGCCAAATGGATGTCAAGACTGCCTTTTTAAACGACAATCTTGAGAAGAGTATCTACATGTCTCAACCAAAAGGGTCCATTGCCCAATAGGTTAAGAGCAAAAGGTTTGCAAGCTTAATCGATCTATATATGGGTTGAAATAAGCATCTCGATCTTGAAATATAAGGTTATATGTTGTGATCAAATCTTATGGCTTTAACCAGAACGTTGATGAATCTTGTGTCTACAAGAAAATCATCAACAGTTCAGTAGCTTTCTTAGGTATGTGGATGATATCCTACTCATTGGGAATGACATAGGTTATCTTACTGATAATAAAAAATTGTTAGCAACTCAATTCCAAATGAAAGATTTGAGAGAAACTCAGTATGTTCTTGGAATCCAAATCGTTCAGAATCGCAAGAACAGAATGCTAACCATATCTCACGCATCTTCTATAGACAAAATGTTGGTTAGATAAAAGATGCACAATTCCAAGAAGGATTTTCTACCATTCATGCACGAAATTCATTTGTCGAAGGAATAGTGCCTAAGACACCTCAAGAAGTTGAGGACATGAAATGGATTCCCTATGCCTCGGCAGTAGGCAACCTTATGTATGTCATGTTATGTACAAGGCTTGATAAATGTTATGCAGTAGTGATTGCTAGTAGGTATCAATCTAATCGAGGATTAGATCACTGGACGGTCGTTAAGAATGATCTCGATTATCTTAAGAGAACGAGGGACTATATGCTCGTGTATGGCACGAAGAATTTGATCCTTACAACATACACTAATTTTGACTTTCAGATTGATAATGATCCAAGAAAATCTACATCAGGATCAGTATTTACTCTTAGTCTGGCGTAGCATCAAGCAGGGATGCATAGCAGACTCGACCATGGAGGCCGAATATGTAGTTGCTTGTGAAGCAGCGAAAGAGGCTGTATGGTTCAAGAAGTTCTTAACTGATTTGTAAGTCGTTCCAAATATGCATCTGCCTATCACTCTCTATTATGATAACAGTGGTGCAGTTGCAAATTTTAAAGAACCTCGCAGCCATAAGAGAAGCAAGCACATAGAACGAAAATATCATTTCATCAAGGAGATAGTGCACTGAGAGGACGTGATCGTCACGAAGATAGCGTCGGAGCACAACATTGTTGATCTATTCACGAAGACTCTCACAGCTAAAGTGTTTGAGTGTCATCTGAAAGGTCTAGGTCTGCGAGATATGTACAAGATATACTCTAGGGCAAGTGGGAGGATTGTAATTGAAGGTGTTAATACCTAATATGCGGAAGCAATTTTGGATCTTAGGTACTTAATAACTTCAATTTGATCAAACAAAGCATGTTGTTCATATGAAGAAAAACAGGGGCAGTGAGTACCAACCACTTTGTTCTTCAAATTAGATGAATTGGTTGCTTGTTTTTCTTCACCAAATTGTCACGAACCACCACTTGATCTTCCTTGCTATCCTCAAGCCTTTGGAACGGATTGTGGGATCCTCTGGTGATCGAATTTGGAAGGGAAAGAGCTTGAAAACCAAGCTTCAATGGAGGTTTAGTGTGAGTTTTTGAGAGATTTTGGCAGGATTTCCTTAAGTATTCAAGCCTACTTTCTTCAGCAAATTCACCCCATTTATAGAGGAACTCAAGCTGAGAAGAAGCACCAAGATTTGACACCAAATTGTTCAAAAATTAGTGGGTAATTTGGTGTCTTAATGAGGGGGAGTGCATGGGTTTAGTCACCATGCACTCCACCTCCTAAAATTCAATATAATTTTGAATTTTCATAATTCAAATTAAATTGGATTTTAGTTTATTTAATTCCATGATTAATAATCTGAAAATTTAAAATCCAATTTTGAATTTTCAATTTTAAATTATTTCAGAATTAATTTAACATAATTATTAATTATATAATTAATTTAATATCTAATATTAAATTAATATTTTGCTACCAATCTCGAACATTTTTTAATTTTTAATTTTCAACCATGAATACCTATTCATGTGCTCGATATTTAAATCATTTTTATATATATTAAATCTCTCATAGCTCGATTTATCCAAAATCCGACGTGTCGATAATATCTAATATGACCAACCATTTCCCTAAATCGAATTCGAACTTATTCTAATTCCTTTCATCATATTGTTTCAAATGTTATTCTCAAGCTAGCAAGGGGACCTAATGGACCTACAGGTCATGGGCTCCAACGGTTCGAGGTTTAACTAGTTAAACCCTTTTAACCCAGTTAACCAACATTCGTTAACTACCGGGTCACTTGTTACGTATACTACTTTGTTACACCGCAAGTGCACGGGTCGTCACAAGTAATAGAAAACGGAAGAATTTCGAGTATCAAATCCACAGGGAGGCGAAGCGAAAATTAAGTAAAGCAAAAATTCCTTGAGCACTAAAAATACTTGGGATAAATAATATTCAGGGACCAAAGCATCAATTTAAGAGAATTTTAAAATTAAAGCAAATAAAGAAATCAATTTGATCAATCAAGAAAAATAAAATATGGAGAAAGAGTTTTTAATGGGAAGTGGGGTCTTGAAAATCAATTATTAACTAAACATTTATTATAATTATCCTATCTCGTTGCCCAACTAATTATAATCCCAGAATCTCCGTTAATCATATAGGTTCTCTTGTTGGTCTCCCCTAATTGTAATTAATTAAATTTAACAATCTAAGTGTCCTTAGCACCATTAAAAATCATTAATTATTACACTCTGATTCATTTTAGGAATCTAAGTTTAATCAACTAATCTCGTTGTCACGACGGGCAATTAAACTAGTTGCATGGATTATGATCTATCCTAATTTCTCTCCGTCGAGTCTCCATTAAGAATCAGATCAATACACAATTGGCTAGATTGCATACAACATTAAGCACATCAATACAAATAATTAGGAAAAGGGCAAGAGACAGGTAATTATAACAACATTTAAACTATAATTTCATTTTAAGACCCCAAATTGGGGTTTAGCTATACATAGCTAAAATATCGACAAAATTTAAAATGGAAAACATAATTAAGAGCATAATAAAAGGGAAGGAATTGACCGTCGAAGACCCCTTCGCTGACGCTTGGAGTCCCTCTGAACACTCCTTGAGCCTCCTAGAATGCTCCCCAAAATTTCCAAAAAATTTCCCACTAAAGAAACTCTCAAAAAGGCTTGAAAGCCTTGAGAGAGGCTCCCAAAGGAGCCAATAAAGTAAGAAAATAATGGAAGAATATGATGATTGACGGAAAAACAAGGCACCAACGGGCGCCTTATATAGGCTCGGAAGTGGGGTAGCATCGCGACACTGTGACGTCATCGACTTGTCGGGCAAGAAATGGACAGCGTCGCGACGCTGTCCTTACAGTGTCTCGGCGCTAGGCGATTTCCAGATCTTTCAGCTACGGTTTTGGGCTTGATTTTGGGTCTTCTCTCTTCATTTCCTTTGGGCCTTTTTCACATGAATGATCTTCTTGGCTTCCCCCTTGACCTAAGCATGGAAATTGGGCTTGAATGGCTTCTTTTTGGGCATTTTTCTCACCAAAATCCACAATTTACTCCTAGAGACCAAATGCAAAATACATTAAATATTTTCAATAAAAACACAATTAAAGCACTAAAAAGCCTAATAAATTGGGACTAAAATAGCGACATTTCTGCTCGCTATCACACCCCCAAACTTAAGCTTTTGCTAGTCCCGAGCAAAATAAATTCAAAAGATGCATGAAATAGAATCGCTCAAGCCTCAATGATTTTGGAATTCTTAAGATAGAATGGAAAACATGCAAGTGGAATAAGCAAGCACCGCATACTCTTGAAGAAATCTTAAACAAGTTTGAACTTAAGATTAATGAATAGCATGCTCAAGACTTATCTATTGATTCTTTTACTAACCTAGATTAGTCTTATGGCTTTCTTCATTTGTTTCCCCTACACTGGCTAAGAGCCCCTAATAGGTCGGAGTTCTTCTATCATGCAAAAAAAAGAAACTAGGCCGCCTGTCGTTTTTCTTTTTCATGGGGGAGCAAAACTCACAAATGATTTTTCTCCTTTCCTTTTTTTCTTTTTCTTATGCTACTCCCCCAAACTTACATTTTGATATCTAATGGTACTAGCTTTCACACTACGGTGCAGGGACCCTTAACCCGAATTTTATTCTTTGGTTGGCCTAACTGATCACACCACAGGTAGCTCTTTTTACCCCTAGGCTTTTTTCTTTTATGCAAGCAATAATTTTCTTTTTCAACAGATTTTTCTTTTCTCTCATTTTCTTTTGTTGCTTTTGCTTTTCTCTCAGCAGACATGACATTTTTTTCTACCTAGTTCTTTAGAACAATCAAGCATAAACTTCCTAGTATTAGAAACTAAGCCTATCGAGGTGACAACAAACTTTAAAAATCATAATAAGAATCTAGATTTTCAAAGACGTCATTAGATAAGTCTATTGCATGCTTTAGACATCAAAACTAAGTATCAAAAAATTTTAAAATTTCACAATTTCTGCCGTGCTCCCAGATTCCACAACATATAAACTATTTTCTCCCAAAACATCTAAAATCACATCCTTGGCTACCGTAGTTATCTATTCATGCATCCAACAGAATTCAAATATGCTCAACACAGCGCAAGCCTCCCCCCCCCCCCCAAACTTAAACTAAACATTGTCCCAAATGTTTTAAAAACAGTAAAGCAAATAGAGGGATACTAAGACTTCCCTGAGCTAGGAGCGCTTCATCCTCTTCCTTTGGATCCAGAAAAATGGGATTTTTGGAATTTTGGGATTTGCTAAGGTGATCCCAAAAAACAAAATTGGATCACGGAGCAAAGAAAATTATTTACCGCAAAAACAACTACCTAAACTTTAATCCTTGAGTTGCCTCCCAAGCAGCGCTTTCTTTAACGTCTTTAGCTAGACGAGGCTCGGCACGCTCACGTAGGCTTGAAATAAAAGTTTTCATCATCCTCTGGGCCCTGCAAAAAATCGCGCACCGAATTGCACACTGCAAACAGGGGAGAAAAAGAACTTTCCCCTGGCCCATCGTCAATAAAGAGATTGTTATAATAACATTTCATAAAATAACCAGCCGCATCAAATCTCTTTTCTAAATCTCTATTCACAAAACAATTGTTTACTGAGTCATTAAACGTTATGATATCAACCGGTCTGGGATCTAAAGGTGGCCTATCAATCATGGCAATCCATTCATCAGATTCACTATCTACATGCTCAAAAGATTCCTCAGACTCAAAATTAAAAAATGATTCAACTAGGCTATCATATGACTCACTATCAGAAGAATTAAAGAATTCAAGCTCTTCAGAGTCAGATTCTATAGTATACACAGATTCGAGTTTATCTGGGTCAGATTCTATGCTATCTACATCATTAGGACACGAAACAAAGTTATTAACATTTTCAGGGTCAATGCATTCAGGAATATCAAGATCAGACTCGATAGATTCAACATTATCATGATCAGACTCAAAATTATCTATCAAGTAATCCTTTCTATGCAAATCATGCCCATCCTCAATGTCAGGCAAATCAATATCATCATCAAAATCATCAATTTCAGGTAAATCTAATTCATTTTCAAAAGAAGGTAAGTCATCCACTGCAAATATTTCATGCTCATAAGCAAGCAAATCTAATTCATTTTCAAAGTCAGGCAAATCTAAATCATTCAGCTCATTCTCAAATAGAGGGTCATCTAAATATGCATTAACATCCCTATCATCCATAAGCACTTCTCCTAAGCCTAGGCCAAGATTATACTCTACCTCTTCATCATCGTCGGTCAAGTATTCAGGACCAATAGAAAAACAAGTATGCAAACTACATACAGACTCATCTTGGCCAAAAATACTAAACACGACTTTTTCATCATCAATGTTCAAGGTAGGCTTACCTGTATGCACACTAATCTCAGCCTTACCAGTTGCTAAGAATGGTCTGCTTAGAATAATGGGTACCTCTTTGTCCTCATATTGAGTACAACAAAGTCTACAAGGAAGATAAATTTATTGACCTTCACCAGCACGCCCTCCACAACACCCATCGGGTGAGTAATCGATCTATCAGCAAGCTGGAGAGTGACGTCAGTGTCCTTCATCCCAGTTAAACCAATCTTCCTGTAAACAGAATAGGACATCAAATTTATACTATCACCTAAATCACATGAGGCCCTATTGAAAGATACTTCTCCTATGATGCAGGGAATAGTAAAACTCTCTAGGTCTTTCTGTTTAGAAGGCATCTTTCCAGAAACGATAGTACTACTACTTTCAGACAATTTAAAAACTTATTTTTTCAAACTTTTCTTCCTAGAAAGCATTTCTTTCATGAATTTCCCATAATTAGGCATGTTATACAAAGCATCTACTAAGGGAATATTCACAGACAATTTTCTAAACATTTCTAGGAATTTCTGAAATTGCTCATCTAATTTAACATTTTTAAAGCGTTGAGAAAAAGGTAACTTCCTGTAGTCAAAGGTTGGACATTCGCCCCTCCACTTGGGCATGCTAATGTGCGAGCCTTTGTCATGATGGTTGCATGGAAACACTTCTTCCTCGTTCAGTTTCTTTTCATGCTTTCCATTCTTCTGTTCATCTTTTTTCTTTTCTGCAAAAGAGTTAGAAACATCACAATTTAAATCACCAGAGTTAGGAGGATGTTGGGACCTTTCAGAGGAGGCTTTTTGTGCCTCTGACCTTTCATTTTCATCCATGCTCTTTTCTTTTTCCTTCTTCTTTTCTGAACTGATCTCCAACTGTCTACCACTTCTTAGTGTCACCATTTTGCACTGCTCTCTTGGGTTAGGTTCAGTGTCGTTTGGAAATTTTCCCTTCTGAAGGGCATTCACCGCTGAAGCTATCTGACCTATCTGAATTTCCATATTTTTCAGAGCTGTGTCGTGGTTATTAACTGTCGTTTGGAGATTTACGTTCAACACTTTTTGTTATTTTATAAACATAGCCACCATCTCTTTCAGGTTACTCTTCTTTTCAGGCTTACTGGATGATGCAAAACCTGGCAGTGGCTGCAAAACATTCTTCGTGTTGGAGTACGAGAAGTTCTCATGATTGCGCAGACTGGGTGGTAGAAGTTCGGTACTCCTTGAGTAAATGGTTTGTTCCCCACGTACTGGACTTCTTCCACATCTTGACCTTCCTTCTTTGAATAACCTTCAGCTAAGGTGGAAATGGACTTGACCACCTCAGATGAAGTCAGCTTGTTTAGGGCATTTGTCAAAGATGCCATCTGTGCCTTCAACGAACTCGACTCATCTAATTCGACTCATCTAATTCATAAATTCCAGCCTTCTTAGAAATTGCTCCCCTCTCGGTCGGCCACTGATAACTTGTTGCTACCATTTCCTCTAACAGATCTTTGGCTTCCGTTACTGTCTTGGAAAGAAAACTTCCTCCTGCTGATGTGTCTAGAACTGTCTTGGTGGAATGATTCAATCCACTGTAAAACAATTGCACCTGGAGCCAATCCGGATATCCATGTTGGGGACACCGCCTAAGCATTTCCTTGTATCTCTCCCATGCCTCGTACAACTGTTCCTCGTCAAGTTGCCTAAACGTTTCGATCTCAATCCGTAGCTTGGTAGTCTTGGCAAGCGGGAAAAATTTCGTCAGGAAAGCCTGGGCAAGCTCGTCCCATGTGTTAATATTGTCCGTCTCGACTGATTCGAGCCAATCCTTTGCCTTGTCTTGTAGAGAAAATGAGAATAACCTCAATCTTATAGCATCGGTCGGAACTCCGTCCATCTTCACTGTCCCACATATTTCTAAGAATGATTGCAGATGTGAGTGTGGGTCCTCATAAGGATGTCCCTTAAAAGAGTTATCGCACGCCATTTGAATCCATCATGTCTTTAACTCAAAGTTGGTAGCTTGGATCGGGGCGTAAACAATTCTGGAATTCTTGGTGGGAAGAACTGGTTGTAAGAAGTCTCTGATTGCCTTGGGAGCTTCATCTTGATGGGCCATTGCTTCTACTAATCTTTTCTCTCTACGAATGGTTCTAAGAGTCTTGTCAATTTCAAGATCTAGCGGAAACAAATTAACCACCTTGTTGCTTCGCATACAATACTCCCAATCAATCAAAAGAACCAAACAAAAAAAATGATATTCACCAATTAATGACAGAAAAATATTTACACCTCAATTACTATTTATCCCTTTCTTTCCGATGTCAAGAAAAATTGATATGCTTAAAAATCAAGCCTCCCCGGCAACGACGCCAAAACTTGTTACGTATACGACTTTGTTACACCGCAAGTGCACGAGTCCTCACAAGTAATATAAATTGGAAGAATTCCGAGTATCGAATCCACAGGGAGGCGAAGCGAAAATTAAGTAAAGCAAAAATTCCTTGAGCACTAAAAATACTTGGGATAAATAATATTCAGGGACCAAAGCATGCAATTTAAGAAAATTTTAAAATTTGAAGCAAATAAAGAAGTCAGTTTGATCAATCAAGAAAAATAAAATATGGAGAAAGAGTTTTTAATATGAAGTGGGGTCATGAAAATCAATTATTAACTAAACATTTATTATAACTATCCTATCTCGTTGCCTAACTAATTATAATCCTAGAATCTCCGTTAATCATATAGGTTCTTCTGTCGGTCTCCCCAAATTGTAATTAATTCATTTTAACAACCTAAGTGTCCTTAGCACCATTAAAAATCATTAATTATTACGCTCTGATTAATTTTAGGAATCTAAGTTTAATCAACTAATCCCGTTGTCACGACGGGCAATTAAACTAGTTGCATGGATTATGATATATCCTATCTTCTCTCCGTCGAGTCTCCCTTAAGAATCAGATCAATACACAATTGGCCAGATTTCATACAACATTAAGCACATCCATACAAATAATTAGGAAAAGGGAAAGAGACAGGTAATTATAACAACATTTAAACTATAATTTCATTTCAAGACCCCAAATTGGGGTTTAGCTATACATAGCTAAAATATCTACAAAACTTACAATGGAAAGCATAATTAAGAGCATAATAAAAGGGAAGGAATTGACCGTCGAAGACCCCTTCGCTGACGCTTGGAGTCCTTCTGAACACTTCTTGAGCCTCCTAGAATGCTCCCCAAAATTCCCCAAAAATTTCCCACTAAAGAAACTCTCAAAAAGGCTTGAAAGCCTTGAGAGAGGCTCCCAAAGGAGAAAAGAAAGAAATAAAGCAACCAACATGCTTCTCACATGCATCCAACATGCTTATAAAGCCATATACTGTCATCATGCTTAGAAAGCAATAAAGCAACAATGCATATGCATCTCACACTATTGTTGCTATACTGCAAGCATACGGATGTCCGAGTAATATAAAACTGTAGGTAGTACCGAGTATCGAATTCCACAGGGAGGATTTAAGCTTAGACAAGATAATGAACCGAGCACTAAAAATACTCAGACAAGATATTATTTAGGGGTCCAGACATGATTATAAAATGCAATCAAAGAATCAAAATGATCAATCAAAGTGGCAAAGATGGAGAAAGAGTCAATTGAGAGGCGGGGTCTTGAAATCCGTATTATAGCTAATTAGTTATTCTAATTGTCCTATCTTGTGTCCGACTAATTATAAACCTAGAATCTTCGTTTATCACATAGGTTCTCCTTTTGGTTTCCCGTAATTATAACTAACTCATTTTAATAACCTAAGTGTCCTTAGCGTTATTAAACGAGTTAATTAATTAGCCCTGATTCATTTTCAGTCTCTAAGTCTAACCAACTACTCTCGCTGTCACTACGAACAGTTAAGCCTAGTTAAGTGGGTTATGATCTATCTTAACTTCTCTCCGTCGAGTTTCCATTAAGAACCTAATCACTATAAAATTGGTCAGATTCCATAGAGCATTACGAGCACCCACACAAATAATCAGTATAATGGACACAGGGATAGGTAATTAAAATAACAATCAACTATAATCTTTCCTTCAAGACCCGTAATCGGGATTTAGCTATACATGAGTGTCAAAACTTCCGAAATGTACATACTAGAGAAAGCATAAATGAGCAATTAAAGAGTTAGGAGATGAACTGTAGAGAGACCCCTTGCTTGCGCCTTGGATCCTCTCCATTACAAGCTCCCGAGCACTCCAAAAATGCCCAATACAATATTTCTCACTTTCCTCACAACTCGACACTCAAGGGAGGCTCCAAGAGCCTTGGAAGGACTAAAGAAATGGATTGGAGTGATGATTCATGATGGAAATGGGAGGTGAGTCGCACTATTTATAGGGTTGGAAATGGGGCAGCGTCACGACACTGTGACGTAATCGTCTTGGGCAGCAATTCATCCCAGCGTCGAGACGCTAAGGGACAGTGTCGAGAAGTTGTCCTTTGGCCAGAACTTTCCAGACGCGCGTCAAGGGCTGAAACTTGGGCTTCCCTCTATTATTTGGCCCAAATGTCTTCCATAATTGGTCTTGGACTCTTTCATCTTGACCCAACTTGATCTTCTAAGATTAATTCCAACATTTTGGGCTTCTTTTCTCTTCTTTTTCTCCAAATACTCATAAAATCTCCTAGGGACCAAAATTACATAATTAAATAGATTTGTATGATAAAAACACAATAAATGCGCAACAAAAGCTAATGAATCTAAGGACAAAATAACAACATCTATGCTTGCTATCACACCCCCAAACTTAAGCTTTTGCTAGTCCCGAACAAAATAAATTCTAAAGATGCATGAAAAGAATTGCTCTAGCCTTAATGATTTTAAAATTCTTAGGGGAATACAGAAAACATGCAAGTGGACTAAGCAAGCACAACATACTCATGAAAAAATTTCAAAAATTAAACTTAGAATTAAAGAATAGCATGCTCAAAACTTATCTAATGGTTCTTTTACTAACCTAGATTAGTTTTACGGCTTTTTCCATTTGTTTTCTCCCTACACTAGCTAAGAGTCCTAACAGGTCGGAATTTAGCTATAATGCAAACAAAGAAACTAGGGTGCCTTTTTCTTTTCTTTTTCTAAGGGGATTGACCCAAAACTTGCTTTTTATGATCCTAAGGGCACTAGCTTTCACACACCACTGTAGGGACCCATATCCCAAATTTAATTCTTGGATGATCCTAACTGATCACAACGGAGGCAGCTCTTTTTACCCCTAGTCTATTTTTTCTCTTGCAAGCAAAAATTATTTTCTTTTCAACAGATAATTCTTTTTCTAGTGTTGCTTTTCTTTTTGCAGGCATAGTATATTTTATTTTCTTTTTCACCTAGTTCTTAAAAACAGTCAAGCATAAATCCTAATGTCAGAGACTAAGCCTATCAGAGTAACAACAAACTTATAAAAACCGTAATAAGAATCTAGATTTTCAAAGATCTCAAAAGATAAGTTTATTGCATGCTTTAGACATTAATACTAAGCAAAAAAAAATTTCAAAATTTCTCATTTTTTTGCTATGCTCCCAAATTCCACATCATATAAACCATATCCACCAAAAATTCAAAAACCAAATCCTCGGCTATCATCGCTATCCTAACATGCATCCAGAAGAATTTAACTAAGCTCTAACACAACGAAAGCCTCCCTCCTCAAACATAAACTAAACATTGTCCTCAATGTTTTAAAGCAAGTAAGCATAAAGAGGGGATACTGAGACTTCCTAAGTCTAGGAGAAAATGTCCTCATTCTTCGGGGTCGGTAAAACACATCTTTTTGATTTCTTGGGGCTTGCTACACACGGATCCTGCAAAACAAAACTGGATCACAAAGCAAGGGGGATTTATTAACTGCAAAAAGAAAAACTAACTAAAAATTTTAAATCCTTGGGTAGCCTCTCAAGCAGCGCTTTCTTTAACATCTTTAGTTATACGAGGCTCGGCACGCTTGTTGCCTTCTACAAAGTGATTCTAAATATGCAAGAAAAACTTATAAACACACGTGCAAGTGAACACGATCAACAGCAAGTGATAAGTATTTTTATATCGTTTCCTCAGGGATTGATGCAACGAAAATCACTATTTCTAAACCTATTTTCAATGAAATTCAAAGTAACCAAGGACCAAATATTTTTCCTTAACTAAGTGCAAGAGTTAGAATGGTAAACAAGCTTAAAATGACAACAACATAAGTGAATTTCAATAAAAACAGTGAATCAACATAGAGAAGGCAAGGTTCATATTAGGGGCTGTCTACTCTCACAAGTTGTTTGTTGTAGCAGAACTTTATATTCACAACTCACCCAGAATTTTCTACGGGAACTTTCCAATTCTCCTATAGTTTAGGTGATTAAACTCCCATTTAACCCCTTCTTTTTAGCTCAACTAATTTAGTGCCTTACGTGGTTATTTATCCCTAAATACCCACTCATTTTCATGACCTAGAAAGGCTAAGGTAAAACAAAGTTATCGGTTATCAAATGTTTTCCCAAGCACTTGATAACATTGTTAGAAAATGGTTGGCCAAACGAAATTCCAGTTTAAATCATGAAGAAAACTTTACTTTAAGTTGCAATAAATAAAGTTCCACAAAAACAAACAACAAGTTCAAGCTTAAGCACCTTAATCCTCACCTAAGAGGATTTAGCTCATGTTCAAGGTGAAAATAATGAAAATACAGCAGCAAACTACCTTATCAGTCATGATTACAACCTTAAATACCAACTAAGCATCAGGAGAAAGAAGAATAAAAAGAAGAGGAAGGAAGGGAAGAAGCTTCCAAGGGAGATTCCAGCTTTCCCAAGCTAAAAATCCTCCAAAACAGCAACCTCCTTGTCTTTTCCCCTTCACCGTTAACAGCAACATCTAGGTCCAACTTCTCCAGCCGAATGTTCTCTCATTTTGGGCAAAAAATCTATTTATATCATCCATCTTCATTGATTTCAGGGTTGATTGGATATATGCCTCCACATGGACCTTCCCCAATTGGCTAAGATGGGACAAATCAGCTCCAAAAGATGCAAGCTCGTTTAATGAGAATTCCCACGGGTACAACACGTGCAGTCATTTAAATTCCAGACTTTTGGCCTTCTGCTAGTGAAATCAGCTGCTGTAGCACAACCTGAATGACCATACACCAGAAAATCAACTTAAAACATAAAGAATCTGTACCAAATTCAACTCAAGCTTGGCCTACTGATATGAAAAAAATGTTCATCAAAGAATACTCCTTTTCATGCACAAACCAAAGCTGAAACACATAAAAGAGTAGAGTTTTTAAGCCTAAGAGAAAGCCAATAGCTCTTATTTCTAAGAGCTATCAAACCCCCAAACTTGAATCATTGCTCGTCCCTGAGCAATGCTAGCCTACAAAAAACTCTAACTCATCATCCCATATCCAGCTTGCAATCAAAATGGCCTAACTAAAGCACCTTGCTACTTCTTGACAAAGCTTCCTCTCTGAATGCATACAACTACTCAACAAAGCATTCCTTTTTAAAATCACCTTCAACTTGGCATTTCAAAATTTTAGTGCTCTTCTATTGATCCTATAGCTTAGCCTATTTACAAAAGTAATCATATCAAACTATATCAGCCTATTGACATCAAGGAAGCCACTAACCTTCAAGCCTAAATTTAACTCAAACCTCAATCCTAAAGCTTGCAAAACAATCCTGTAGTCTCTTTGCCCAACCTCTAAACCCTCTAAGCTCAACCTAAAATTTCTCTCTAACTTTTTATTCTCTTTTTTTTTTTTTTTTTACCAACTTAGAAATCTCATAGGTCATAGCTTTTTGGTCCAAGAATGGCAATACTTTATGATGAAACTCACCTTAGCCTCCAAGCTCATCACCTAACGAGAACTACACTCATTTCCCTTAGAGTTGACTAAGATTTGCTCTCTAGCAACTACTTCCTTGCTTCTTAGAATGACAACACTTTTTGGTGAAGTTCACCTAAGCCCTGGGGAAGATTGTAACCTTCAAGCTAGCACTCATCCCTTTATCCATCTCATTTGTACTTTTCTTTTCTGCTCATTTTTTTTTTTTAATGTTTCCTCTTCCCTTGAGCTAATTTTTTATGCAGAGGCAAACTATGGGTATCATAAATGCCCCTGGTTACTAGACAAGCTCACGAAAAACAGGAAACCTTCAAAAAGGGATAGGAGTGCATCCTAGGCAAAACTAAAACAAAGAGGAATGCATTCTAAGTTGCCTTTTCTATTTCTTTTTCATGTTTTTTTTACAAGGGTTGAAAGGATAAAAGCCCCACGCAGCGGAAAGTATTACTAAACCTACTCAGAGTCTTAGATTCTAATTGAAATACCAATACAATTTACAAAATATTACAACAATAAATCTGTTGGGTTTTATGCCCTAAAACTCGTAGATAGTAAATGAAACAAATTAATCGATCTCAATAAAGTCGTATTTGAGTAATTCAGAAATTTTGTTATTGAATAATCGAGTTTGCATTAATAAACCCTAAATCCAATAAACTAAGATCCAAGGTTGTTTAAATGAAACTTGGACTAGTATGTGGGGACATACGGGGATCAGTGTCCAAGTAACAACCTAAAATGTCTATAGTATAGGGATAAGGCTGGGTACCTTATCCTGGTGACACTCTGTCATACGGCCTACCTTGTATTCGATAGAGATGCAATGATCCAAAGCATCCATGTAGGAGACATGTAGGTGGGGGTATCCTATGCAATGAGTTTGCATAAGACCGGACCGCGAAATAGTAACCACTAGATGTAATGTCGTTAACTAGTTTAGGTTTCTATTTCAATAGGATGACCTAGGTAACTCAATCTCAATCCTGAGTCTATTATGAACCCCTTTCGGGAGGGATTGTCCTTAGATTTGTATGGGTGAGAGTGGCCAGTTCGCCAACTCAATAATCCTACCATTTCAGGGGCAAGACCGAATGGGGGTTGGGAACATAACAGTACAAGATGGAATTCACTCCTTCCCCTAATGGGGTAAGTAGATGTGTGTTCCCTTAAGGGTTGGTTCTGGGGCTTGAACAAAGGTGCGTCGTCCTCTCCTGGCCCGAGAGAAACTCCTGTTTAGTGGTTGGACCCTAAACAACTTGTTCATGAGAGGAATTAGTGGTACTTAAGGAACCAGAGGTAACACAGGGGTAAAACGGTAATTTGACCCAACTGGTGTTACGAACACACGTGAAGGATTGACTTACTGCTTGGTCGATATTCGTGGACGCATAAATATTCTACAATGAGAAGAGTGCGGTTGTGGGTCTTTAGTGGAGTGACCCACAGTTAACGAATGTTGACTAACTTGGTTAATGAGTTTAGCCAATTAGTCTCGTATCGTTGAAGCTTCTGATCTGTAGGTCCATTAGGTCCCATTGGTAGCTCGTAAAGAGACTTGAGGCACTTAAGTATAAATTGTAAATTGAAAGTGTTCAATTTATTTGGGGAATCGTATAATATATATTGATGCATTATAATATAAAGTTTACGAAACTTTATAATATAATTTTTGAATTAATTTCAAAAAATTAATTCTTGAGAGAAAATATTTGAAAGAGTTCAAATAAATTTAATATGAATTGGATTCATATTAATTTTAATTTTAATAAAATCCCTATGATTAAATATATGATATTTAATTGGGTAATTAATTAATTATTTATTAAAATTAGACACCTTTTCCTATTAGGAAAGAAAATATTTGAAAGAGTTCAAATAAATTTAATATGAATTGGATTCATATTAATTTTAATTTTAATAAAATCCTTAAGATTAAATATATGATATTTAATTAGGTAAATTAATCAATTATGGAATTAATTAATTATTTATTAATATTAGAGACATTTTCCTATTAGGAAAAAGGTTTTGGCCTTTACCTTTAAATAGACCCCTGGGGTGGGGTGAAAGGCCTCTCATTCATTCTCCTACTCTCAGAGAATTCCCCTAAAGGCTTCCTCTATGCTCCCACCAGTCTCTTGCCTCTAGAAGTCTCGGAGTCATACTGGTGTAGCCATAGTGGTGGTGTTCGCACTAGTTTGTGATTAATTCACAAGCAGTTGGTGAATTTAATCTGAGTCGTCAACGAGAGTAAGTAATTTGTTACTTTATAAATTAGATTTAGATCTAATATTTTTGTATGCTTAACCTTAATATATATTTAGAATAGTTCTAATATTATTGCCAATGTATTGGTATTTTTTATTAAACAAAATTAATTACGAATCGGTCCCAATCACGCTTCCGCTTTACGGAATTATGGAATTCCAATCCTTCAAAATCTATATTTAATGGGTTGTACATAGGCTATAAACATGCTAGAAAATCAACTAGATTGATCCTAGTGATCAAGGACTTAATAGAAAACTTACTTTTGTAGAAAGCCTTGATCAATTCGCCTTTTCTTGACAATAAGATTGAAAACACAACAACCTCTTGTGCGAACACCACCAATCGGATACACCAGTATATCTCTAAGACTTCTTGAAGCAGAAGACTTGTGGGAGTCTTTTGGGAGATATCTCTAAGAGAATGAGAGACAATGGGATGCCTTTCACCCCACCCAGGGGTCCTATATATAGGTAAAGGTCTAGGAATAAATTCAAATATATTATCTGAACAATATCTAATTTTAATAAATAATTAATTAATTCCATAATTAAATAATTACCCAATTAAATATCACATTAATCTTAGAGATTTTATTAAAATTAAAATTAATATGAATCCAATTCCTATTAAGTTTATTTGAACTTTTCAAATTTTCTCTCATGAATTAATTTTTGAAATTAATTCAAAAATTATATTATGAAGTTTCATAAACTTTATATTATAATGCATCAATATACATTATATGATTTCCCAAATAAATTGAACACTTTCAATTTACAATTTATATTTATTTGCTTCAAGTCTTTTTACGAGCTACCAGTGGGACCTAATGGACCTACAGATTAGAAGCTTCAACGATACGAGACTAATCGGCTTAAACTCATTAACCAAGTTAGTCTTCATTCGTTAACTGTGGGTCACTCCACTAAAGACCCACAACTGCACTCTTCTCACTGCAGAATATTTCTGTGTCCACGGATATCGACCAATACTACAAGTCAGTCCTTCATGTGTGTTCGTATCCCAGTTGGGTCAAATTACCGTTTTACCCCTGGTTTGGATCTTTGTCCTTAAGTCCCTAGTGCTCCTCTAATGAACAACATGTTTAAGGTCCAACCAGAAAACAGAAGTCCCTCTCGTGCCATAGAGAGGGTTGGGTCCATTGTTCAAGTCTACTTACCCTAGAGTCGGGAAGGAGTGAATTTCATCTTGTGTGATTATGTTCCCAGCTCCCCACTCGGTATTGTCCCCACTCGTGCTGGTCACTCTCACCTATACAAATTAAAGGACAACCCCTTGTGAACAGGAGTCCATAATCCACTCAGGATTGAGACCGAGTTGTTTAGGTCATCCTAATGAAATAGAAACCAAGCCAACTAACGGTGTTACAGTTAGTGGTCAACTATTTCGCTGTCCGATCTTATGCAAAATCATAGCATAGGATACCCCCACTCACATGTCTACTACATTGACGCTTTGGATCAATATGTCTATATCAAATACAAAGCAGGTTGTATCACATAGTGTTATCAGGATAAGGTACCCAGTCTTATCCTTGTACTATAGACCTTTTAGGTTGTTACTTGAACATTGATCCCCGTATGTCCCCACATACTAGTTCAAGTTACATACAAACAACCTTGGATCTTAGTTTATTGGATTTGGGTCAAATAGTGCAATGTATAACAATAACATTTTATTGCAGGAACTAAATAACACTTTATTAAATACAAGTATAAAATTTGTTTACATTCACTATCTACGAGTTTTTGGGAATAAAACCCAACAAGGGTTACCTCACCCCCAAACTTAATCTATTCATTATCCCCAATGAATGAGAAAGCAAGGAGAGGACCCCAAACTTTTTTTTTTTTTTTAGAGAAGCTAAGGTTTATTGCTTAGGAGGATTATAAGGTTTGGCCTAAGGACTAGGAACAAGGTTTCCTAAGATTTGAGCTAAGCTTAGGATGAAAATTAGGAAGCTTCCCATCTACCTAAGGACTTAAAGCATAATAAGATAATCAAACTAAGCAATTAGGCTAAGCTTCTAAGGATCATAAGACAAAACACTCCAATTTCATATTAAAACAAAATTTTTGCTTTTTACCAAAAACAGCTATTGTTGCAGCATTCATCAAGGTTAGGCTTAACAAAAAGAACAACCAAGAGCTATGGCTACGACCTAATTAATTCTAAACAAGTTGGACAGTCCATATTACTTAAGAAAAATGCTTTAGACAAGGTGCAACATGCTCAAAATCATTATAACTAAAAAACAATTTAGCATAAATTTCAACAATCAAGCACCAGATGACTCATTTAGCTCATTTAGCATTTCAAGCAAGCATAACACTGTCTAAGAATTAATGGCACATCATCATAGCAACCAACAAATTAAAACCTCAATACTCAATGCAACAGACAACTTAAGACAACAGCTCGACATCGATAAAAAAAAAAAAAACATGCAGCAGGCCATATATATATATATATATATATATATATATATATATATATATATATATATATATATATATATTATGACTAAATGGTTTTCATTGATTTGAACATTAGTACACAACATACTTAAGGGATCTCAACCCTTCATACATTTTTTTTTCAAAAGACTTAGACAGCAGCGAGAAAAACAACAAGATAAACCAACTCTGCTTCAATCTTCATCAATCTTCTTGACCAGCATCAGCATCATCATCATTCCCACTTCGAGATGGGGAAGGGCACCATGGATTAAATAAACTTGAGGGGAATTGAGGGAATGGCTGAGGAAGTTCCTCAAAGCCATATTCAAATGTCTTTTCCATGGCAGAGTCTCTGTGATGAGCGTATTCCCAGTAGGCCTTTTGGTGATTTGCACTATGCTCCATTCGCCTCATCATTCTCCTCTGCTGCCTCAAAATCTCCTTAACTCCACAAACCATATTTGTGTTGGACCTCCCTTTACTCTCCCCATGCAACCTTGCTATAGATGTTGAATCAATAATACCCTTGTCTATTAAGATCTCTTCATCCTCATCCACTTGAACTTGAGCCTTCAAACACAATGTTGTAATAAGATTTGGGAAAAATAGCTTTCCTACCTTCCTTTTTGCACACGCCAAAATCTCCTTTGCCAAAAGCCTCCCCACATCAACGCTCAGAATCTTCAAGATGGAAAAAACTAAGAGAACTCTTTCTTTGGACACAATGGTGTCATGAGTGGTAGGGAGCAACCTACTCCTTGTAAAGGTATGCCATACATTTGCCTCGGGCTTTAGGTAAGCTGCCAACAGTGTTCGGATGGAGTTCCTAGACATTTTCCAGCTTGCTCCTTCAATTGCACATGTTTCTAGAGATGATTGGAGTTGCTCATTAGATGGAGCAATCTCCATAGAGTTGAAAATCGCATGGGGGTAATTAGGAAGGTTGTAAAACTCGTTAATAGCTGATGGGGACCAATCTATCCATTTTCCCCTCACCTTGGTTTGGAAGAGTTCCTTATCTTGAACATTAGCATAAAATTCCCTTACCAAGGGAACAACGACCGGCTCTAGCTTTTGACAAAGTATTTCCCAACCATGGTTGATGATCACTGCTGAAACAAACAAGGGGAGCTTTTCCATGTGTGCCTCAAATCCTCTCTCGGGAAGAGGATCTCTTTGGAGCATTTCTTCAAACTTTTTCTTGGCAGCAGCATTGATGAATTTTTCCTTGGTGCTCTCATTAACAGCCAACATTGGCTCTTTCCCTTTCTTCTTTTGGCTATTTTTCTTTGCTGGAGGACTTTTCGGGGGAGGTGCAACTTCCTCCTTTTGGACTTCAGCCACAATCACTTCTTCGTGATGCTCTTCTTGTTCAACAACTTGCTTTCCTTTATCTTTCTTTCTAGGACTCCTTCTAGTGGCCTTTGATTGAACCTATTCACCTAGAACAACCACTTCTTTATCTGGCATTTTCTTTGTTGGTGCTGAAGATTAAGCAACCTTTGGCCTAAATAACTTTTTAAGGACTTTGGGAGCCATTGAACAAAAGAGAAGCAAGTCTCGGCTTAGGAAGGAAAGCAATTTTTTTTAGAAGGAATGCTACAGATTGCATGAGCTTGAAAGACTACCCTTCCCTTTTTAAATAAAACATGAAGGAACTTCTCATTGAATAAAAAAAATTCGGTTGGTTGAAAGGAACCACGGGCCTTAAAGTGTGACAGCTAGCCCACCGCCCAAAATAAAATCTACTGCTATGGCTGCACAAAATCTGTTGTTATGGGACTGCAAGGATTCTACTGCATCTTCCAGATTTCTTCTTTTGAGTCAAACAACATCTTGATTGCTAATTCCCATCAAATCCATCTTTCCAAAGCTGATAATAGCCATCCCATCAG
This sequence comes from Luffa acutangula, assembly GCA_036850905.1. NCBI lineage: Eukaryota > Viridiplantae > Streptophyta > Magnoliopsida > Cucurbitales > Cucurbitaceae > Luffa > Luffa acutangula. The sequence continues at coordinate 9,945,254 of CM072090.1, forward strand.
GCTGATTTTCTCCCAAAACAAGCAAGCTCACTACCCAAGAATCCTTTTCCAAGATTCTAATTCCACCTTTGCATGAAAACACCTACAAAATTAAAGCTTTCTTGCACAAGAGAAACTAAAATATCAGCAACTAAATACTAAAATAAAAAACACAATAAATTGAACCATATAACAACAACTAGCTACAATTAAGCACTACCAACGACAATTAAAACATAATGTAATAAAGACAGAAAATTAAAAGCTAAAAACTGCTACAAACTGAAATTAAACCGAAAATTGAAATGCATTTCACCACCTTTAGGGACCAAAAATATTCAACAGAAATTAAAACATATTGTCCCTATTTTTTTCCTTTCCATTTCTCAACTCTCCAACAATTTGCAAGAGGCAAAACACCTCTGGAATTCTTCATCCCAGTAGTGTTTGAGCCTTTGCCCATTAAACTTGAATTGCCTTCCATCTGTTTCATCTTTCAACAACACTGCCCCATGGAAAAAAAACTTCTATGATAGTGAAAGGTCCGGACCATCTAGACTTAAGTTTACCAGGAAAAAGCCTAAGTCTAGAATTAAACAACAAAACCTTTTGCCCCCTTCAAACTTCTTAGGCACTAACCTCTTATCATGCCAAGCCTTTGTCTTTTCCTTGTAAATTTTTGCATTTTCATAAGATAGTTGCCTAAACTCCTCCATCTCCATAAGTTGAAATTTTCTCAATTCACCCGTTGCTTTATGATCAAAATTGAGCTTTTTAATAGCCCAAAAAGCTTTATGTTCCAACTCTAAAGGCAGATGGCAAGATTTTCCAAAAACTAACCTATATGGAGACATGCCCAAAGGAGTTTTAAATGTTGTCCTATAAGCCCATAATGTATCATCAAGCCTAATAGACCAATCCTTTCTATTTGGGCTGACCATTTCTTTCCAAAATGCTTATAATTTCCCTATTGGAGATCTCGGCTTGGTCGTTAGCTTGTGGATGGTAAGGGGTTGAGATTCTATGCTTAACATTGTACTTGACCAACATGTTGTTCATCATTATATTTACAAAATGGGTCCCCTCATCACTTATTAAAGCTCTAGGAGTTCCAAAACGAGTAAAAATTTGTTTGTGCAAGAATTTCAACACTGTTTTGGCATCATTTAAGGGACAAGCGATAGCTTCCACCCATTTTGACACATAATCTACAACCAAAAGTATGTATAAATTCCAAAACGAAGGTAAGAAAGGTCCCATAAAATCCAAACCCCAAACATCAAAGAGTTCTACCTCTAAAATGTAGGTGAGAGGCATTTCATCTTTTTGGCTAAAATTTCCCTTCCTTTGACACTTGTCACACACTTTACTAAACAAATGAGCATCTTTAAACATTGAGGGCCAATAATAACCTAACTGAAGCACTTTTGCAGCTGCTCTTTGATCACCAAACCACCATAAGGGGATGAATGGCAATGAGTTAATATGGACTGAACCTCACTTTCAGCAACACATCTTCTAAAAAATCCATCTGCACACTGCCTATACAAGAATGGTTCATCCTAGAAATAAAATCTCACCTCAGAGTGGAATTTTTTTTAGCTTCTGTTTGGTCATATCAGGGGGCACAACTCCACAGGCTAGGTAATTTGCAAAGTCTGCAAACCAAGGAGTGTCAATTTCCTTCACTTGAGCTACTATAAGTAGTTGCTCATCAGGAAATGAATCCTTAATTTCACTTTGTTGTAGCAGTTTTTCATTACCTTCCAGCCTTGATAAATGATCAGCAACCAGATTTTCAAAACCTTTTTTATCCTTAATCTCCAACTCAATCTCTTGGAGCAAAAGCACCCACCTAATTAGCCTTTGTTTAGCATCTTTCTTGGCTAAAAGATATCTAATGGTAACATGGTCAGTGAACACTGTCACCTTTGTTCCCACTAAATAAGGTCTAAATTTTTCAAAGGAAAACACCACAACCAAAAGCTCCTTTTCAGTGGTGGTATAATTCTTTTGGGCCTCATTTAGAGTTTTGCTAGCATAGTAGATAGGGTGGATCAACTTCCCTATTCTTTGTCCCAACATATCCCCAACAGTGAAATCACTTGCATCACACATCAACTCAAATGGCAATTGCCAATTGGGTGAGGAGATGATAGGTGCAGTGACTAATGCTGTTTTTAGGGTGTTGAAAGCCTTCAAACACTCAGCATCAAACTCAAAGGGGCAGTTCACTTCCAACAATAAGCAAAGGGGCTTGGAAATTTTTGAAAAATCCTTGATAAACCTCCTGTAAAATCCAGCATGCCCAAGAAAGCTTCTAACTCCTTTCACTGTGGTTGGAGGCTCTAGCTTTTCAATGATCTCTACCTTGGCTCTATCCACTTCAATGCCTTTCCTTGAGATTTTGTGCCCAAGAACTATGCCTTCTTTGACCATAAAGTGGCATTTCTCCCAGTTGAGCACCAAATTGGTTTCTACACATCTTTGCAATACTTTTCCCAAATTAGTGAGGCAAGCTTGAAATGACTCCCCAAAAACCAAAAAGTCATCCATGAATACTTCGATTATTGTCTCCACTAAATCAGAAAAAATGGCCATCATACACCTTTGAAAAGTGGCAGGGGCATTACAAAGACCAAATGGCATTCTCCTAAATGCAAAAGTACCATAGGGACAAGTGAAAGTGATTTTCTCTTGATCTTGAGGGGCTATGGTGATTTTGTTATATCCCGAATAACCATCCAAATAGCAATAATAATTTTGCCCAGCTAGCTTGTCCAACATTTGGTCAATGAAAGGTAAAGGGAAATGGTCTTTTCTTGTAGCTGTGTTCAAGCGCCTATAATCCATCCATACCCTCCATCTTGTCACTGTTCTAGTGGGAACTAGCTCATTTGCCTCATTCATCACCACGATCATACCTCCCTTTTTAGGCACACATTGGACTGGACTAACCCAATTACTATCAGCTATAGGGTATATAATTCCAGCATCTAGCCACTTGATTATCTCCTTTTTCACTACTGCTTTCATGGTCGAATTAAGCCTCCTTTGTTGCTCAACCGATTTGAAGTTTCCTTCCTCTAAATTAATTTTGTGCAAACAAAAGGATGGACTTATACCTTGAATGTCAGCTAGAGTCCAACCAATGGCCTTTTTAAACTTTTTCAACAACTCCAACAGTGCTTGTTCATCTCCAAGGAGCAAACTTGCTGAAATTATAATAGGCAATGTTTCTTGTTCTCCCAAGTAGGCATATTTCAAATGGTTGGGCAAGGGCTTCAGCTCTAACTTTGGAGGCTCTACAATGGAGGGCTGCATAGGTTTAATTTTCCTATCAGTCAACTCCAATGATTCAAAAGCTCTCTTAAAGCTAGGAGTTTCATTAACTACTTCCAGATTCTGCTACACACAAAAAATTTCCAAGTCTTCCACTCTTATTTCACCAAACTGTTGTATTTGGTGTTGTAGTATCTCTTCGTCCCATTTATGAGTTACCAACTCATCCAACACATTAATCACATAACACTCTTCCATCTCAGTTGGGCATTTCATGGCATCAAACACACTAAAATTAACTTCTTGATCATGCACTCGCATAGTCAATTCACCTTTTCGAACATCTATTAAAGCTCTCCCTGTAGCCAAAAATGGTCTCCCTAGGATAATTGGGACATCCTTGTCCGCTTCATAGTTCAAAATGATAAAATCTGCTAAAAAGATAAACTTATCCACTTGAACTAAGATGTCCTCATTTTTTCCTTCAGGGTAGGTGATTGATCTATCGGCAAGTTGCAAAGTTACAGTGGTTGGCCTAGCCTCTCCTATTCCCAATTTCTTGTAAATGGATAATGGCATGAGGTTTATACTAGCTCCAAGATCGCATAAGGCTCTTCCCAACTCTTTACCACTAATAGAAACAGGAATGGTAAAACTTCCGGGGTCTTTCACTTTGGGTGGAATCCTATTTTTCAAAATTGTACTACACTCCTCAGTCAATGCCACGGTTTCATACTCACCCAATCTCCTTTTTTTGGTCAAAATATCCTTGAGGAACTTCACATAGTTGGACATTTGTTCCAAAGCCTCAACTAGTGGGATGTTTATATGAAGTTGTTTCAGGACCTCAAGGAATTTCTTAAAATTGGCTTCTTGATTTTTCTGTTTTACCCTTTGGGGAAAGGGTGGTGGGGGTGGTTTAAATGTAGGGGAAGGTGTAGGAATTGGCTTAGAAGGAGTTACATGGGCTGCTCTAGGGATTTCTTCAATTTCCTCACTCTTTGGACTTTTTTCCACTTGAATTCCAGCAGTTTTTTCCACACTTTTCTCTGTTGTTTTTTCCATATCAACTGATTTTTCCACTTGTTGTCCAGCTGGTTTTTGTTGGTTTGGCCCTTTTTTTCTCAACTAAAGGCTTTCCACTTCTTAGCTCCACAGCTTGAACTTGTTCCTTTCCTTCCCTCTTTGAATTTCCAGTGTCCGAGGGAAGTTTACCATGTGGTCTAACTTTCAACTCACTAGCGATTTGGCCCATTTGAACTTCCAAATTCCTTAATGACTCTTGGTGAGTTTGAATTGCAGCATCAGTTTTAGCCATATATTCCTTGAACATGCTCTCTAAAGAACTTCCAGTGGCATGTTGGTTCATGGTATTTTTGAACTGATTTTGCTGATTTTGTTGCCCAAATCCAGAAGGTCCACTCATCTTTTGTTGAGCTTGTTGGGAGTTGGAATTACTTCCTTGACCTCCCCAAGCAAAATTCGGATGATTTCTCCAACCCGAATTATAGGTATTGGAATAGGGATTATTCCAAGGGGCATTTTGGTTTCCTACATAACACACTGGGGCTGGATTTCCAGGACAAAATTCAAAAGTGTGATCCTCTCCACAGTAAACACATGAATCTACTGCATTCTGATTTATATTGATTGCTGCAGCAGACTAGGTTGCACTAGTATTCATCAATTGCAAATTCTCAAAGCCTGAATTTAACTTTTTCATCATGCTTTTCATTGAATCAAACCTCGCATTGAAAGATGTAACTGTGTCAACCTCAAGCATACCCTTCTTTTTCTTTCCAGCCACACTTCTTGAATCTGACCATTGGCAACTATTTGTGGAAATTCTCTTCAAAATGGCATAAGCCTCATCATAAGTCTTGGATAATAAAACACCATTAGCTGAAGCATCTACCATGTTTTGAGTAGCCCAATTCAACCCATTATAAAAAGTCTCCATTTGAATGCAGTGGGGTAGTCCATCGTGAGGGCATTTTCTCAACAATTCCTTAAATATCTCTCGAGCTTCACTAAAGGACTCATCCCCAAATTGCCTAAAGGACACTATATCAGCTTTAAGCTTGGCGTTTCTAGTGGGAGGAAAGTACTTAATGAGGAATTTCTCTGCTAACTCATTCCATGTAGTGATGGAACTAGGAGCAAAGTTATTTAACCAAGCTTTGGCACCATCTCTCAACGAATAAGGAAACAAGGTTAACCTCAAAGCATCATAAGAAACTCCTTGAATTCTAAATGAGTCACTCACTCCCAAAAAGGATTTGAGGTGTAGATGTGGGTCCTCAGAAGGTAATCCGTGAAATCGTCCCACTGTTTGTAACATTTGGAACATAACAGGCTTCATGTCGAAATTTTGTGCCTGTATCTCGAGTCTAGCTATCCCAGGGTACAACTCATTGAAGGTAGGGATGGCATAGGCTCTAATAGCTCTTCCCCTATCATTGGCTATAAGAACAGGGTTTTCAGCTTTGTTTTCTATCCCAGGTTGCTAATTTATCTCAAGATTAGGTTGCTGGTTGTTTTGGTTTTCTTGATTCCAAGGAGGTACAGGGGGTAAATGTTTCTCTCCCTTTGTTCCTTTCTCCTCCTATGAAAAGTCCTTTCAATTTCAGGGTCCAAATTGAATTCTAAGTCAGCGAATTCATTCATACACATCTACTATCACCTGCAAAATCAAACAACCAAGTTATAATCTGTTTTCGCACCAATTTCACCAAATTTCAGCTAAAAAAATTTGCTAGACGAGGCTCGACACGCTTGTTACCTTCTGCAAAGTGATTCTAAATATGCAAGAAAAACTCACAAACACATGTGCTAGTGCACACGATCAGCAGCAAGTGACAAGTATTTTTATATCGTTTCCTCAGGGATTGATGCAACGAAAATCACTATTTCTAAACCTATTTTCAATGAAATTCAAAGTAACCAAGGACAAAATATTTTTCCTTAACTAAGTGCAAGAGTTAGATATGGTAAACAAGCTTAAAATGACAAGAACTTAAGTGAATTTCAATAAAAATAGTGAATCAACACAGAGAAGGCAAGGTTCAAATTAGGGGTTGTCTACTCTCACAAGTTGTTTGCTCTAGCAGAACTTTATATTCACAACTCACCCAGAATTTTTTACGGGAACTTTCCAATTCTCCTATAGTTTAGGTGATTAAACTCTCATTTAACCCCTTCTTTTTAGCTCAACTGATTTAGTGCCTTATGTGGTTATTTATTCCTAAATACCCACTCATTTTCATAACCTAGAAAGGTTAAGGTAAAGCAAAGTAATCGGTTATCAAATGTTTTCCCAAACACTTAATAACATTGCTAGAAAATCATTGGCCAAACAAAATTCCAGCTTAAATCATGAAGAACACTTTACTTTAAGTTGCAATATATAAAGTTCAACAAAAACAAACAACAAGTTCAAGCTTAAGCACCCTAATCCTCACCTAAGAGGATTTAGCTCATGTTCAAGGTGAAAATAATGAAAATACAGCAGCAAACTACCATATCAGTCATGATTACAGCCTTAAATACCAACTAAACACTAGGAGAAAGAAGAATAAAAGAAGAGGAAGGAAGAGAAGAAGCTTCCAAGGGAGATTCCAGCTTTCCCAAGCTGAAAATCCTCCAAAACAACAACCTCCTTGTCTTTTCCCCTTCACCGTTAGCAGCAACTTCTAGGTCCAACTTCTCTAGCCGAATGTTCTCTCATTTTGGGCCAAAAATCTATTTATATCATCCATCTTCATTGATTTCAGGGCTGATTGGACATATGCCTCCACATGTACCTTCCCCAATCGGCTAAGATGGGACAAATCAGCTCTAAAAGATGTCAGCTCATTTATTGAGAATTCCCACGGGTACAGCACGTGGAGTCATTTAAATTCCAGACTTTTGGCCTTCTGCTTGTGAAATCAGCTGCTGTAGCACAACTTGAGTGACCATACACAAGAAAATAAGCTTAAAACATAAAGAATCTGCACCAAATTCAACTCAAGCTTAGCCTACTTATATGAAAAAAATGTTCATCAAAGAATACTCATTTTCATGCACAAACCAATGCTCAAACACATCAAACAGTAGAGTTTTTAAGCCTAAGAGAAAGCCAATAGCTCTTATTTCTAAGAGCTATCAACGCTCATAGAGGTTCGAAGTAAAAGTTTTCATCCTCCTCTGGGCCTCTAATAAAATCTCGTGTTGTAGCACATATCGCAAACAGGGGACTGAAAAACATCTCCCCTTGCCCATCCTCACTATACAGATTATCAAAATAACAATTCATGAAAAAGCCTATCGTATCAAAACTTTTCTCTAGATCTCTTTTCATAAAACAATTATTAACAGAGTCATCCAGCATCAAAATGTCTACCGGTCTCAGGTCGTGGGGTGGTCTATCTACAAGGACTAACCATTCATCAAGCATAAACTGTACATGATCATGAGACTCAGTAACTACATCAGACTGTACAATGCTATCATCTAACTCATACTCATCAGAATAAAAAATGCCATCTAATTCATGCTCCTCTAAATTCAAAGCAGGCAAGTCATACTCATTAAAATTTAAAACTGGCAGCTCAACATTATCCAACAACTCATTTTCAAATATAAAAAACTCATTAGAATCAAAAATATAATCATTCATAGGAATACCTTCTAACTCTAGGCCTAAGTTTAACTTTTCTTCATCATCCTCATCAGGTAGAAAATCTAGGCCAACAGAAAAGCAAGTATGTATGCTACAAACAGACTCATCATGGCCAAAAATATTGAAAACTACCTTTTCATCATCTACACTAAGAGTTAACTTACCTGTATGGACACTAATTTTAGCCTTACTAGTGGCTAGAAATGGTCTACCAAGAATGACGGGCACTTCTCTATCTTCCTGCAAGTCCAACACTACGAAGTCAACAGGAAAAATGAACTTGTTTACCTTTACCAACACATCCTCCACGATCCCCATCAAGTGAGTAATCGATCGATCCGCCAACTGGAGGGTTATGTCAATGTCTTTAAGTCCAGTGAGTCCAATCTTCCTAAAAAGGGAATAGGGCATAAGATTAATACTCGCTCCCAGATCACATAACGCCCTATCAAATGACACCTCTCCTATTGTACAGAGAATAGTAAAACTCCCTGGATCTTTTTGTTTTAGAGGCATCTTTCCTAAGACTACTGTGCTGTTATTTTCCGACAATCTACAAAATTCTTTTTTATTCAATTTTTTCTTTTTCGCAAGCATCTCTTTCATAAACTTCTCATAGTTTGGCATGTTAGATAAAACGTCTACTAAAGTTATATTAACGGTCAATTTCTTGAACATCTCTAGAAACCTAGAAAACTGTTCATCTAACTTAACATTTTTAAATCTATGGGGAAAAGGCAACTCCCTATAATCAAACGTTGGACATTCGCCCCTCCTCCTGGGCGGGCTAATGTGAGACCCCCGGTCATGATGGTTGCACGGGACTACCTCTTCTTCATCTTCTTTCATCTTTTCATTCAGCTTCTCTTTTTTATCAAACTTCTTCTTCTCTTTATTACTTGCAAAATTGTTAGTCAAATCAAAATTTAATTCAACTGAGCAAGGAGGATTTTGGCACCTGTCTTTGGAGGTTTTTTCTATCTCAACCCCTCCTCTTCATCCAGGCTCATTATTTCTTTCTTCTTCTGCTTCTCTTCTTTCGAGCGGTTCTCCAATTGTCTCCCACTTCGGAGTATGATTACCTTACATTGCTCTCTGGGGTTCACCTCTGTATCATTGCGAAACTTACCCTTTTGAAGGGCGTTCACTGTTGTGGCAATCTGTCCCATCTGAACTTCCATATTTTTAAGAGCGATGTCGTGGTTGTTCAGTGATGTCACCAAAGTGTTCACTGTCGTTTGGAGATTCACGTTCAACACCTTCTGCTCCTTAATGAAGAGTGCCACCATCTCCTCCTGGTTGCTCTTCTTTTCCGGCGTACTTGATGTTAGGGTTAATGCCCTAAAAACTCGTAGATAGTGAATGAAACAAATAGATATATACTTGTTCGATAAAGTCGTTATTGAGTTTTTGTTCACTCAAGTTATTAATTGAGTGAATTGCATGTTAAACAACCCAAATCCAATAAACTAGTACTCTTGGCTATGACATGAGTGCTTGAACTATATGTTGTGGCATAAATATGGGTCAAGTTCAAGTAAATAGCCTAAATGGTCTATAGTATAGGGATAAGGCTGGGTACCTTAATCCTAGGAAAGCTAGGTGATGCGGCCCACTTTGTTTGAGTACAAACGACATGATCTTGGATCGTTCATGTATAGACATGCGGGAGGGAACATCCTATGCAAATGAGTTTGCATAAGACCAAGACCGAGAAATAAGTCACTCTTGCTTTATAATGCCATTTACTGTCAAGACTGACTATTTCAATGCGATGACCTAGGTAACTCGATCTTAATCCTGAGCTAACTATGAACTCCTGTTTATTCGGGCTTATCCTTAGATTTGCATGGGTGAGAGTGGCTCAACATCGCCGACTCAATAAACCCCCCATTTCAGGGATAGGAACGAGTAGATAGTTGGGGACATAGTCTTGCAAAACGGAATTCACTCCTACCCAATTTGTTGACAGTAGAGAGGTTGTTCCCTTAAGTAATGACTCCGGAACGTGAACAAAGGGATCCCACCCTCTCATTAGCCCGAGAGGTTTTAGGTTTAGTGGTGGGACCACAAACAAATTATTCATTAGGGACTCAGCTAAAGACTTAAGGAACAAGATGTAACTTCAGGGGTAAAACGGACATTTGACCTAGCTCTAGTTACAAACAACTTGTGAAGGGTCGACTTACTAATCATGGTTATATCAGGTGGATATCTACAGTGATGGGAGTTCAACTATCGGGCTATAGTGGAGTGTCCCGGTAGTTAACGAATGTTGGTTAACTGAATTAAAAGAGTTTAATCAGTTAATCTCGGATCGTTGGAGCCCATGATCTGTAGGTCCATTAGGTCCCCCAACTAGCTCATATGGAATAAACCTTAGAGCATATGTGATGAAAAAGTTTGAAACGTTCAAACTAATATTAGAGAAGTTGTCGTTAAATTATGTTCATTATATTTGACGCTAAAGTTTAATTTGTGAATTAAACTAATAGAAGAGAGAATAAAAAATAATTAAATAAGAATTAAATATTAGAATTGTGTAATTGATACAGATTTCAGTTTAAATATGAATAGGGATTCATATAGCGGTTTTGAGAAAAGTTGGCATAAGGTACAAATGTTTAATTTAATATATTGATATTAAATTAATTAAATTGTTTAAATTATAAATTAATTTTAAAATTTAGTTATTAGAATTAAATTTTAATTAATTTATAAATATCAATTGAATTTCAAGAGGTGGTGGATTTTGACAAAGAAAAATGAGAACCCACCATCTTGACACCTAAATTGAGCTTCAATTTACTATCTCTTTCTCCTTCAAACACTGACATTCAGTTTCTTCATACATATAGATGATATGTGTGTTCAAGGAAGATATAGCTGCTGGATTTTTCTCATGAATTGTTGAAGAAATTTTTCTCTCAAGAGCACAATTCTTCATCTCTCTCTCGTTCATCTTCTCTCCCTCAAAATTCATCACATATAAAGTCCCACAACTCGTTTTAAGGCCGGAGATTAGCAGGGAAGACTCTTGTGGTCGTCTACAACCTATTTGTGATCCAAAACCACCGAAGGAACAGCTTGAATTCGTCCAAAAGGTTGGTATTTCTTCATGCTCTGTTTTTACGCGGTTTTGTGCATGTTTTTCTTTCTAAAATTAAATGAAATTGAGAGGTTTCCGATCCAAATTGCTTCTGCATGTGTCTCACACACTCCTTCACTTGATGTAGAAGCAAATCCTGGCGGTGGCTGCAAACATTTTTAGTATTTGAATAAGAAAGATTCTCATGGTTGCCCAAACCTGGGTGATAGAAATTCGGTAGGCCTTGATTTTGAGTGTATGCACGGTTGCCTACAAACTAAACTTCTTCCACTTCTTGGCTCTCCTTCTTTGAGTAGTCTTCCGCTAAGGTGGAAATGAATTTTACCACCTCAAAAGAAGATAATTTGTTTAGCCCGTTCGTCAGGGAAGCCATTTGCGCCTTTAGTGAGCTCAACTCATCAATCTCATAAATGCCAGCCTTTTTCGATGATGCCCTCTCCGTGGACCATTGGTATGTGGTGGATGCCATCTCTTCCAAAAGCTCCTTTGCGTCTGTAACGGTTTTGGATAAAAAGCTTCCACCTGCAGAAGTATCAAGGACAGTTTTAGTGGAAGAATTCCATCCGTTATAAAATAATTGTACCTGGAGCCAATCCGAGTAGCCATGTTGTGGGCATATTCTAAGCATCTCCTTGTAGCGTTCCCATGCCTCGTACAGTTGTTCATCGTCAAGCTGCCTGAATGTACCAATCTCCGTACGGAGCTTGGTTGTCTTGGCGGGTGGGAAAAATTCCGTGAGAAATGCCTGAGCAAGCTTGTCCCAGGTGTTTATACTGTCAGGTTCTAACGATTCTAACCAGTCTTTAGCTTTATCTTGGAAAGAGAATGGAAACAACCTTAGTCTTATAGCGTCTATCGAAACTCTGTTCATCTTGACCGTCCCACAAATCTTAAGAAATGACTGAAGATGGGAGTGAGGATCTTCTGAAGGGTGTCTTTTAAAGGAACGATCCCTTGCCATTTGGATTAACCCCATCTTCAATTCGAAATTGTTCACTTGCATGGGAGCGTAGCTGATACAAAAACTTTCGGTTGGAAGAATTGGCTGCAAAAAGTCTCTAATAGCCTAGGGTGCATTATCTTGTTAGGCCATCTTTTCCATCAATCTTTTAACTCTTCGAATAGCTTAAAGTGTCCTGTCAATCTCAAGATATAAAGGAAACATATTAGCCTCTTTATCACTTCGCATACACAGCCCCCAAGCTAATCAAACTTAAAATAAAAATTTTCACAAAAAAAAATCAAAAATTGAAATATTTACACCCTAATATTCAATCTTTTCTTTTCAATGTCAGAAAATTAAGTTGCTTAAAACAAACCTCCCTAGCAACGGTGCCAAAATCTTGTTGCTATACCACAAGCCTACGAATGGCCAAGTAATATAAAACGGTAGGTAGTACCGAGTATCGAATTCCACAGGGAGGATTAAGCTTAGACAAGATAATGAACCGAACACTAAAAATACTAAGACAGGATATTATTTAGGGGTCGAGACATGAAGATAAAATGCAATAAAAAATTAAAGCAATCAAAGAATCAAAATGATCAATCAAAGTGGCAAAGATGGAGAAAGAGTCAATTGAGAGGCGGGGTCTTGAAATCTGGATTATAGCTAATTAGTTATTATAATTGTCCTATCTTGTGTCTGACTAATTATAAACCTAGAATCTATGTTTATCACATAGGTTCTCCTTTCGGTTTCCCCTAATTATAACTAACTCATTTTAATAACCTAAATGTCCTTAGCACTATTAAACGGGTTAAGTAATTAGCCCTGATTCATTTTCGGTCTCTAAGCCTACCCTCGTTGTCACTACGAGCAGTTAAGCCTAGTTGAGTGGGTTATGATCTATCTTAACTTCTCTCTGTCGTGTTTCCATTAAGAACCTAATCACTATAAAATTGGCTAGATTCCATAGAGCATTACGAGCACCCACACAAATAATCAGTATAATGGACACACGGATAGACAATTAAAATAACAATCAACTATAATCTTTCATTCAAGACCCGCAAACAGGATTTAGCTATACATGAGTGTCAAAACGTCCCTAATATACATACTAGAAAGCATAAATGAGCAATTAAAGAGCTAGAAGATGAATCATAGAGAGACCCCTTGCTTGCGCCTTGGATCCTCTCCGTTACAAGCTCCCGAGCACTCCAAAAATGCCCGATACAATATTTCTCACTTTCCTCACAACTCAACCCTCAAGGAAGGCTCTGAGAGCCTTGGAAGGACTAAAGAAATGGATTGGAGTGATGATTCATGATGGAAATGGGAGGTGAGTCGTACAATTAAATAGATTTGTATGATAAAAACACAATAAAAGCGCAACAAAAGCTAATAAATCTAAGGACAAAATAGCAACATTTATGCTTGCTATCAACTATGCAACGCACGCACTAAACACTACATGGTTTTCTGCGTCATGCTCCGCACCTACCCCACATGAATTACACGCCATGTGTTGCACCACTCATACGTGATTTTCGTGTCATGCTCTACACTCACACCTACATGATTTCCGCGTCACGTTCTATTACACATGAATTACACGCCATGTGCTGCGCCTCACACCCGACTCATGTTACACATCCCCATGCAACATGCTAGGCAGACTCAAACATGCTAAATACGACTCCTCATCATGCTTAAACAACCAACACATGCTCATCTCAAGCAACACACTAGATACAATTCAAGCTTAACATGCACTTCAGCGATACAAACACAACAGATCATACTCAGCATAAGTACATGGATAAAGCGAATAACAAACAAACATGTTTCAGGTAGTCAAAGACAACTTAGCAAGTAGAAACTACTTACCTATTGTGCTTCTAAGGCAACCTTAATAATCCAAGTAGTCCAACAAGCTCCTAAATAACATGGACAACCTCTACTGAATTAGAACCAACCCAAAGATACTTTAAACATGCTTGAAAAGCCAAACTCAACCAGGAAAGAACTATTTCCTTGTTGGACAGCCACTCAAAATTCCTCAAACTGAAAACCCAACACCTTTAGACCATGGGCAACCACGTTGATAACTCCTTGAAATAAGAGTTATTAGCCATGATTTTGGGGCTTAAAGGCTTAATTTTGCCTTAGGAAATTGTTATTTGAGCTGGAATTAGTTGAATTTTAATGTTATTAAGTGAGAGTGCTGATTAGAGGATTTGGGCTTTAGTTTCACGTTAATTTCGTATTTAAGCTAACTTGGAGCTCCAGTTTTTGCAGATTATGCTGTAGCATGACCTGGCAGAGGCAGAATGGCAGCTGGAGCTGTTTTACAAGTGGAGGACTTCATTAATTGATGTGGCGATCCCAACTGGTGTATGAAGCTATTTTCATCCTTTTAAGGGGATTCCACGTGGGCTTGGCTTGTCTAATCAGCCCTGAATCCCACAAATATGGTTGGGTATAAAAGGAAAGAGGCCCTAATTTGGAAAAGAGGCTGAAAGGGGAAAGAGATTGACGATTGGGAGCTGGTTTGGAGCACAAGAACAGAGGAAAAACAGAGGGGGGCTGCCGTGGAGATCTTATTCAGCTTGGGAAAGCTGGATTTGATCTTGGGAGCTTCTTCTTTAGTCTTTTCTTCTCATCTTTTATCTTCCTATTGATATTAGTTGTGGTAGAAGCTGAAAATATGTTGTGTATGAGCATTTTCTGTTGTATTAAACTTGTTTCTTCTTTGATCATGAACTAATCCTCTTTAGGTGAGGATTATGGATCCTATATTGCAACGAGGGGTTGTTTGTAGTTGAACCGTGCTATTTTCATCTTAAAGTAAAGTGTTCTTTATTGTTTAAGCTGGAATTTCGACTGGCCATCCATTTTCTAGCATTGTTATTGGGTGTTTGGGAAAACATTTAGTAACCGACTGCTTTACTTTACCTTAGTCTTTTATGATCATGAAAATTAGTGGGTATTTAGGGATAAATCACCACCTAGGGCACTAATCAGATTGAGCTAAAAATAAGGGGTTAAATGGGAGTTTAATCGCCTTAATCTATGGAGAATTGGAAAATTCCCGTGTTAAATCTGGGTGAGGTGAATTAGCACAGTTTTTGCTATAGCAATCCCTGGAAACAGTACAAAATATCCTTAATCCGAGCCTTACTTCTCCTCTGCTTCCAGCCATTTTTCTTGCGTTATTTACTCTCAATTCTCTTTAATTTCGCTCAACTTTATTTACATTAGTTCATCTTAGTTATTAATTAATTTGGTCCTTGGTTACATTGAATTTCATTGAAAATTGGCTTAAGAATAGTGATTTTCGTGCATCAATCCCTGTGGAGAACGATATAAAAATACTTATCACTTGCTACTTATCGTGTGCACTTGCACGTGTGTTTGTGAGTTTTTCTTGCATATTTAGAATCACTTTGCACAAGGCAACACACGTCTAAGGTACAACGGGCAATGGATACTTGCTGAATGGCCATAATTAAGGCTTTCCAACTGCTAGGCAGCAAGTAAAAAGACACATTTTGCATTCTAAGAACTCCTAGAGATTGGGCAACACAACTAAGGCCTAGATAATTAATGAAAATCAATTTAGACTGCTTTTAAACCATAAACATCAAGTAGAAACTCAATTATTTCACGTTCTAAGGACCTACAAAAGTTGGGCAACACTTTTAAAGCCTAAATAACTCATGGGTACTAATTAAACATGCTTTAAGGCTAACACATTTAATGGGTATCAATCTCTTAAGCTTTTAAACTAAAAACAACAATGATTCTTACCCAAACGGACCCAATTTCACACTTTACGGGTTATATTAACCTCGAACAGCACACTAGAACGATCCTTGGGCAATGGGTATTCAAGCTTAAGTGATTTGAAACCAATCGATCACTTAGACGACACTGCAAAACAGAAATTCAACACGAAACTCAATTTTCATCACACAAAGGTAATGGGTAAATTAATTCTAGCACCCACCAAACATGGGTAAGTGCCTAGACTTACCAGATTCGCTATATGACACTGAAAAGGCCCAAGAATGGAGCAAAGACGGGATTGGACAGCACTCCCACTGACCAAAACAATCAGATTCTTGTGTGGGTCGACCAAACAGAATGAATTTGATCCCAAACGAACCCTTTGACGACCTTGCAGATCAGAGATTTAGACTCATTTCAAAATCCCAAAACCAACGATACCAAAAGGAAAAGGACTTACATTGATTCCTCCAAGAGATCATCGGCAACGATTCGAATGGGAGGGCGGCGACGAAGCTACTCGATGGAAGGAGAGAGGGAGAGATCCGAGACCACAAACCCACGGGGAGAGAGAGAATCGCGATTTAAAACCCACGTACGGAGAGAGAGAGAGAGACTCGTTCGAAGGGATGGCAATTTGGGCTGACTACGACGGCTACACACCTGATGCGCAAAATGCTAACCGCAAGTGTACATGTCAAGTAATAATATAGTGATTGATTAAATCAAATGTCGTCCTCTACATTGGTTTTCTAGCTAAACTAATTACCGTGAATACTTTTGCTCAATTTTATTTAGGGATCACAAAGAGATAAAATTTTGAATCAAAGGTAATGCAAATTAACGAGTTGGAAATTCAATTGGAAAAGTTCTTAGGGAATTGATTTCATCAATTTAGATTAGGATTAATTGAAGGGAATGAATTGTAACGTGCAACTATTTTGTAAGTCTAAGAACCGTAAATCACAACTATCTCTCCTGAGGATAATTGATTCTCATGCATACAATTAACTTGATATCTCTATCTAAGTTCATTAACATGCTAGACTTTTCGTTCTTTTAACAACTTCTAAAGCTATTCTAAATCTCTCGATCTTAGAATTCTACTTTAGTCATGCAATTAGTAAAGTCTACGCTAAATCCCTTCTCCCGAGCAAGATTCAACACTTAGATCATTCAACTAGTGGCCAATTAATTGAAAGCATTTAAACATAATTACATACATAAAATATGTGCACAAAACATCCCAATAATCAATCCATAATCATAAACGACTACATCAATCCATATGAAACACGTCTAGCTACTCATACATGGCGTTACGATATAAGCTAGATATGAAAGAGCCATAAAACTAACTAGAGGTAAGGAAAATATAAAGAAAAACTCAATTCCGCTGAAACCGCATGTCTCTGTCACGATCTCCTCACGTTCTTGGGTGATTCCTGCTCTTTGGCCTTTCTTTAGCTCCCACAGAAGGACTCCAATCGGTTTTAGGTCTAAAATCTCTCAAATTGAACTCCCCTTGATCGTAGAAAAAAGTGATGAATTTATAGAAATCTATCGATAGTGTCGTGACATTGTCCCTTTGTCGCCCATTCTGTTTAAGGAAAAATTGATAGCGTCAAGACGCTGGCGTCTCGACGTTGTGCCCTTCACCACCAAAATCATATATGGAAATTAGTAGCGTCGAGACTCTACCTCTCGGGTTTGCCTCATATCTAAGCCTCCAATTTTGATCCTTTTTGCTTCTTTTGCTCTTCTTTAGGATCCGAGCACCCGATTAACTCCAATTTCTCCATTCTATCTTCAAAGCTCAATTTCCTACAAAATACATATTAAAATGCATAAATCGGCCAAATAGTGCTCAAAGACTAACTCTAATTAGTCGGGAAAATAGTTTGTTATGCGCGCTATCAAACACCCCCAAACTTAAGCTTTTGCTAGTCCTCAAGCAAACTAAAAATTAAGCATAGGCTGAAAAATCGATGCAACAAACAAAACTCATTCCTCAAGGCTCACAAGTCAATAATTAAGCAATTAAGAGACATGCACACAAGGCCAAATGAAGGAGACAAATCAAATTTTTTCCAAAATTAACTTGCATAAGAGAGGTCTAACTTAATTAGATTAGACTCTACTAGCTCGGGATTAAATTATTAAACTTGTCGCAACGTCATCGCGACGCGGAGCGACCGAGGTCCTTCCCTAAGGGTCTCTTTTGAGGTTAAAGGTTTGGAGTCGCCTCCAATCATCTTGGGGTGTGATTGGTCACCCTCTTTAAAGAAAAACCGGTCTTTGAAAACCAAAAATTAGGCTCGGGAGTCGATTGAGTGTAGGGAAGGTGTTAGCACCCCTACAACACCCGTTTAAAAAAGGTTACCACATTTTATTTTTAAAATCCTTTTATAACATGAAACGGTCCTTTACTTTGAAGAAAAAAAAAATCAAATAACAAATGTCCCACTTGATCTTACTTTAGCTTTTAAAATTAAAGTAAGGTTTTGATATAGTGAGTGAGGTTATACCCAATAATTGTTTGTCATGTTGAAATCTTCTTTTAATTAAAAGAAAATTTGTCACCTCAAGAATTTGAGAAATTATCTCAACTCCGTCATAGGTTGCACATGAGCTATTTTGTCTCACATCTATTATTTCACATTTCAAAAATAAAATGTGAACTAATAATCATTAGTGGTATGACACCATTCAATGAAAAAAAAATATGTTTCATTTTTAAATAAAATTCATTTGGAATTACTAAAGTAAAACTATTTTTGAAATTCTTTTGGAAAAACTAATTTAGAATCAAATTGAAATTCTGATTGTTAAAATAATTGACTAGTTAACATTAGGCTAATTTCCAGGCAGGGTGTTCCCTTTCGGTCAGCTTAAGTACCCATTCTTAGACAAAATTAGCTTTAAAGTTTCCATAATCAATCTATTTTAACTTTCCAAGATATTAAATAACTAAAATAATAATATTAAAAACAAAATAAAAAGAAGATAAAATGGGCTAAACCCCATTGAAAAACACACATTTTTATTTTGGGTTTTTGAAATTTGATTTAACCTTTTAACAATTGAAATAGATTTCCAAATTAATTAAAAATCCATAGCCATTGATTGATTTCCAATTTAATTTTTAATATAAAACCAAATAGATATTGATTTTGAAATTCCAATTAGAACCTATTGAAAATTCCAAATTAAAACAAATTTAAGGCTGATTTGGAGATTTCAATGTAAAATCCAATTTGAAACCAAATTTATTTGGGATGACATAGTAAAGGTAATTTGAAATGAATTTAGGAAATCAAATTTAAAATCAAATTGAAATTGAATCAATTTAAAAAAACAAAATGAAATTGAATTGGAAATCCAAATTTAAAATCAAAATGGAATTGAAACCAAAATTTCAAATTAAAACTAAATTGGAATTTGCTTGAGATTTTCAACTTAAAGCCTGACTTAAAATTGATTGGAAAATTCATGTGAGAAATTTTAAGTTAAAATCAAATTGGAAGATAAAGAGAGAGAGAAAAAACATGAAAACAACTTAAAGAGAATGATTTTAAAAAAAATGATAAAGGACCTAGGGATGGGCCCACCAAACTTTCTTCATCCTCACATTCTTTCTCTCTCCTCCCTCATAGTGACGGCGGCGTGGGCGGCAAAACTAAAGGCATCGAACGGAACTGGCGGTGGCGAAGGTCTTCGAGTGGCGGCGATGGAGTTGAGGTGTGGGTTTTTTGAGGAAGAAGAAAATGAGTTTGGGTGGAGGTCACAATGGTGTTTAGAGAGAGAAATAGGATTTTATGGATAAAAGGAAAAATGGCTTCTAATCTTTGTTGAAATGGAGTTTTGAACAAAAAACTCTTCTCCCCATTATGATTCTCTCTTTGCTTCTCTTTTTTCTAATTTGATTCTCCTCTTCTTCCTTCTTTCTTGTGTTCTCCTTTTATAGGGAAGCTTGGATGGTGGTTGGAGAGAGTAATGGTGGGGAGTTGAGGAAGAGGGGGAGAGGGAGAGGGAAGTGGAGAAAGACTTTGAAAATGGAAAAAAAAAAAGAAAAAAAAACAAAATTAAAAAAATTAAATTCCAAATTAATTGAAATATGAAAATGAAAATAAAATAAATAAAAAACCAAAAAGAAAAATAACATAAAATGAAATAAAATTCAACATCAAACTTTAATACTAAAAAGTCAGTCGGATCAAATACGGTGTCTACAAAACTCTCAACTCATCTTCCTTCTACACTGGCGCTAAAGATTTACTAATGAGCTAATGGACCAAATTAGTTTGTTTTTATCCATACCTAGGTGCTTTTAAATTACAATTGAATTAAGCAATTAAAAGTGACACTAGCTTTAACACACCTATTGTAGGGACCGATAACCCGAGTTTAAGCCTTGGTTGGCCTAACTGATCACAACAAGGGTAGCTCTTTTTCCCTAAAATATTATTATTCATTGCATATTGTGTACACAAGCCGACATTATTTTCCTTTCAAATGTAAAAGCAAGAATGATTTTTCTTTATGAGCATTAATAACATATAGTCTTTTCATTCCTCCTAGGCAAGTTTAAACATGCTAATTTTAAAAAAATCAACTCTTTAGCCCTTCCCTACACCTATCAAGGTGACAACAAGCATATGAACCTAGTAATTTGCTCCTAAGCATTCAAGTCCAATTCTAAACTAAAGAAAATACTCTACTAATGCAAGACATCTCCTAGAAAAATTTTAAAAAGTCTCCCTTTTTGGGCACTCATGCTTACACCTCATCAAAAGCTTAAAAATTGACAAGAAAGTCTATCATAGGAAATCATAATCATGCAAAAATAGCATCCAAAACAACCATATGCTAAATTCACAATAAGCTCAAAAATAAAGCCCAAACTCAGATGCTCAAGGGCTCAACAAAGCAAAGCATTCCACCCCCAAACTTAAAACATGTATTCTTCTCAATGTATAGAAAACTAAAGCCTAAAACAAGCATGAGAACAAGAAAAGAGTGGAAAGGGTGAACAATACTGCCCTAGAATGATGACCTTCTCATGAAATCAAGCAAAGATAAGAGCCACGAGAACACTTGGGTTGCCTCCCGTAAGCGCTTGTTTAACGTCTTTAGCTCAACGAACTGACTGTGTATGCATTAAGGAGGTCTTTTGTCAACGAATCCACTAGTGGTGCTCTTGCTAGCACCTTTCTTGTATCCCATCACTAGCGCCTCAGATCGATCTTTAGATTCCACAAAAGCTTTGAATACTTCCTTTTCGTGTTGGACTCTAACAGTGAGCTCCTTACGCTCAATGTCAATAACAACTCGCCTAGTGGCGAGGAATGATCTCCCTAAAATAATAGGTACTGAAAGATTTTCCATAATATCCATAACAAAGAAGTCAACAGGAATAAAACATCTACCTACTTTAATCAGGACATTTTCAATTAACTCCATTTGGACCAACCACAGATTGATCAACTAATTGCAGTTTAAGAGGGGTAGGTTTAATATCTCCTATACTCAACTTCTTACATAAAGATAAAAGAATAATATTGACACTAGCACCTAAATCACATAGTACACGAAAGAAATAAGTACCAAAACTACAAGGAACAGAAAAACTCCCTGGATCTGCTAATTTCTCACGTACCTTTTGCTTCTTCTTCTTTGCAAGCCATTCCTTCATGAATCTATTGTACTGGGGCATCTCTAATGCTTCTGCAAAATGAATATTAATGTTTAGATTAAAAAACGTATTCATAAATTTATCAAACTAAACCTGATTGTTCTTCTTTTTTTCTTTTTTTTTTTTTTTCCTTTTGGGAACTAAAATAGTAGGAGATGGGATAGGGGGCTCAGGGTCAAGCTTTTCAGCTTCGTCTGAGGATATTCCCTCCTCAGCTTCTCCAGTGAGAGTGTCATACTCATTGAAGGGATAAAAGCCCTACGTAGCGGAAAGTATTACCGAACCTACTCAGAGTCTAAGATTCTAATGCAAATACCAATGCAATTTGCAAAAAATATTACAGCAATAAATCTATATTTAATGGGTTGTATGAAGGATATAAACATGCTAAATGATCAGCTAGATTGATCTTAGTGATCAAGGTTTTCATAGAAAACTTACTTTTATAGAAAACCTTCATCGATTCGCCTTTTCTTGCTAGTAGGCTTGAAAAACGCAGCAACCTTCTTGTGTGAACACCACCAATCGGTTACACCAGTATATCTCTGAGACTTCTTGAAGCAGGAGACTTGTGGGAGTCTTTTGGGAGTCTTTTGGGAGAGATCTCTGAGAGAAGGAGAGTCAATGGGATGCATTTCACCCCACCTTAGGGGTCCTATATAGGTAAAGGCCAAGACCTTTTCCTAATAGGAAAAGGACTATGAATAAGTCCAAATCTATTATCTGAACAATATCTCATTTTAATAAATAATTAATTAATTCCATAATTAATTAATTACCCAATTAAATATCATATATTTAATCTTAGGGATTTTATTAAAATTAAAATTAATATGAATCCAATTCATATTAAACTTTATCTAAACTCTTTCAAATATTTTCTCTCAAGAATTAACTTTTGAAATTCAATTAAAAAATTATATTATAAAGTTTCATAAACTTTATATTATAATGCATCAACATACATTATATGATTCCCCAAATAAATTGAACACTTTTTCAATTTGCAATTTATATTTATTTGCTTCAAGTCTCTTTATGAGCTACTAGTGGGACCTAATGGACGTACAGATCAGAAGCTCCAACGAAATGTGACTAATCGGCTAAACTCATTAACCAAGTTAGTCAACTTTCGTTAACTATGGGTCACTCCACTAAAGACTCACAACTGCACTCTTCTCACTGCAGAATATTTATGTGTCCACGTATATTAACCAATAATGGAAAATCAGTCCTTCACGTGTGTTCGTACCCCAGCTGGGTCAAATTATCGTTTTACCCCTAGGTTACATCTTTGTCCTTAAGTCCCCAGTGCTCCTCTAATGAACAACCTGTTTGAGGTCCAACCATCAAACAGAAGTCCCTCTCGTACCATAGAGAGGGTTGGACCCATTGTTCAAGTCCTGGAGACACCACTTAAGGGAACACACCTCTACTTACCCTAGAGTCGAGAAGGAGTGAATTCCATCTTGTGTAATTATGTTCCCAACTCCCCACTCGGTATTGTCCCCAAAATGGTAGGATTATTGAGTTGGCGTGCTGGCCACTCTCACCCATACAAATCAAAGGACAACCCCTCGTGAACATGAGTCCATAATCCACTCAGGCCGATTGAGACCGAGTTGCCTAGGTTATTCTAGTGAAATAGAAACCAAGCCAACTAACGGTGTTACAGTTAGTGGTTAACTATTTCGCGGTCCGGTCTTATACAAACTCACTCCATAGGATACCCCCACTCGCATGTCAACTACATGAACGCGTTGGATCATTGCGTTTGTATCATAATACAAAGCGGGATCCATAGTGTCACTAGGATACGGTACCCATCCTTATCCCTATATTATAGACCCTTTAGGCTAAATCTTAAACATTGATCCCCGTATGTCCCTACATACTAGTTCAAGCCTCATACTATCAGCCTAGGATGTTTAGTTTATTAGATTAGGGATAATAAGACAAAATCTACTCAATACAAACAAAATAAACTATTTTATTAATGTTCGGTGAAATGTTACATTTACTATCTACAAGTTTTAGGGCATAAAACCCAACACTCATCAGTCTCAGGTTCCTCAGTTTCTTCAATCTCCTCCTCCGGGTGCATAGTGATGGTCTTACAATACTCCATATAGGGTCTCTCCTACTTTGCTGGGGCCTTACCTTTTTGCATTGTGTTGACAACGTTTAAAAGTTGCCCCAACTGTGTTTCAATGTTTTTTCATGGTAGAACTATGGTCGGTCACCGTGGTGTTGATGGCGATCACTGCCTCCTTCAGCTTGTTGCTCCTGTTTCATGAGTCTACAATAAAAGCTCCAACAAGATCCTCTAAAGATTGTTTATTTTCTTGCTTTTGAGGGACAAACCTAGGGGGATTTAAAACATATTTATTATTGGCATAAA
This sequence comes from Luffa acutangula, assembly GCA_036850905.1. NCBI lineage: Eukaryota > Viridiplantae > Streptophyta > Magnoliopsida > Cucurbitales > Cucurbitaceae > Luffa > Luffa acutangula. The sequence goes on from CM072090.1 coordinate 9,969,118, forward strand.
AGAAATTTTCATGGTTCCTATTGTTAAGGTGATAGTGTGTAGGTGTAGAATTATTGTATCCCCTAAAATTAGAATTAGATACGTATTGAACCTGTTCTATGGTCTCCTCCTGAGACTAGGATGCAATGGCAGCAGCTGACTCAATAGAATGTGCACTCCATGTGCCTGAAAACTTCAAGAAAGCATTAGAAAGGGAGGACATCTGAACTTGTAAAGCACTTACATTGTCAATCTCGAACACCCCAACTGCAACTTTCTTTGGTGTTGACCGCTCAGATGTCCACTGGTAGCTGTTTATGGTCATGTCCTCCAATAAAGTATGTGCATTCTCCACAGTCTTGGACAACAAAGTCCCACTGCAGCTGCACCAACAATAGTCTTAGTACTATGATTTAAACCATTATAGAACAACCGAATCTACAACCAATCAGGGTAGCCATGTTGAGGGCACTTCCTCAACAGCTCTTTATAACACTTCCATGCCTCGAACAGCTGCTGTTGAAATGTTCTAATCTTGGTCCTTAGCTTGACCGTCTTTGCAGGGGAGAAAGAATTTCTTCAAGAATGCCTGGACCAAAGCATCCCAGGTGGTGATGCTTCCAAGAGCAATGGACTGCAACCAAACACGAGTTTTATCCTGCAATGAAAAAGGAAACAAGCATAAGTGAATGGCATCCTCAGTAACACCATTAATTTTACGGTCCCACAAATATCAAGAAAAGATTTGAGATGGGAATTGGGATCCTCAATGGGCGATCCTCTGTAGGCGAAATCTCAAGCAATTTGAATTAGATTGGTCTTCAGCTCAAAATTGTATGCATTAATCGGGCCGTAGACAATCTCCGACTGTTGCCCTTGAAACACATGCTAAAAATAGTCCCTGATGGGCTTCGGCTCCTCAGGTGGATTGGGGTCGGCCATTTGGTCAAGATCTGTAGTCTCCCTCTAAATCCTACGAATAGTTCTTTCAATCTCAGGGTCCAAAGGTACTAACGCCAAATCCCTATCCTTTTGCATAGACAATCTAACCTAACCTAAAAAATGAAATAACAGAAAAGGAAAGAACACAAATAAGGAAAGAAACTAGAAAAAGAAACTTCTAAACCAAAAAAGAAAAGATATTCTAAGAAAGGAAACTATAACAAATAAGAAATGCAAAATACAATAAGGAAAAGTTAATTAAGGAAAATCTCAAACAAGGACAAAAATAAACAAATAAGGAAAAATCTAAATAGATAAGGAAAACACTAAAATAGAAAATTACAAATATGGAAAGCAACAAAAACAAATAAAGAAAGAAAGAAAATAAGGAAAAAAATTGCAACTACCTAAAAAAAATAAAAATACACCCTAAATTAAAACCGAACAACTTTTTCACAATATTAATCTAGCTAAATTTGCCAATCCTTGACAGTGGCGCCAAAAACTTGATGTGCAAAATGCTAACCGTAAGTGTACGAGTCAAGTAATAATATAGTGATTGATTAAATCGAATGTCATCCTCTGGATTGGTTTTCTAGCTAAACTAATTACCATGAATACTTTTGCTCAATTTTATTTAGGGATCACAATGAGATGAAATTTTGAATCAAAGATAATGTGAATTAACGAGTTGGAAATTCAATAGGAAGAATTCTTATGAAATTGATTTCGTCAATTAGATTAGGATTAATTAAAGGGAATGAATTGTAAGTACAATCATTTTATAAGTCTAAGAACCGTAAATTATAACTATCTCTCCCGAGCATAATTGATTCTCATGCATACAATTAACTTGATATCCCTATATAAGTTCATTAACATGCAAGACTTTTAGTTCTTTTAACAACTTCTAAACCTATTCTAAATCTCCCGATCTTAGAATTCTACTTTAGTCATGCAATTAGTAAAGCCTACGCTAAATCCCTTCTCCCAAGCAAGATTCAACACTTAGATCATTCAACTAGTGACCAATTAATTGAAAGCATTTAAACATAATTGCATACATAAAATATGTGCACAAAACATCCCAATAATCAAACCATAATCATAAACGACCACATCAATCCCTGAAAAATCCATAAAACTAACTAGAGATAAGGAAAAGATAAAGAAAAACTCAATTCCACGAAACTGCACGTCTCTGTCACGACTTCCTCACGTTCTTGGGTGATTCTTGCTCCTTGGCCTTGCTTCAGCTCCCACGGAAGGTCTCCAATCGGTTTTAGGTCCAAAATCTCTCAAATTGAACTCCCCTTGACCGTAGAACAAAGTGATGAATTTATAGGAATCTGTCAGCATATTAGTGTCCTTTATTTGATTTTTTTTTCCATGTAATTATTCAAGGATTCATTTAATTTGCTGCTTTTGAGGTTTTCAAATATTTTTATGTTTTACATAGTTTTCTTGGGATCTGAAATAAACGTTTATTGAAATTAGGAAAAAATACACTCTTGGTCCCTGAGGTTTGGGTTAGGTTTCATTTTGGTCCCTGAGTTTTCAAACTCAACAATTTAGTCCCTGAGGTTTGGATTTTGGTTCATTTTAGTCCCTCCATCCATTTTTTGTTAGATTTTAACAGACCGATGACGTGGCATTATAATTTTATTTAAAAAATATATTTTTTAATTATTTAAAATAAAATAATATATTAAATACTTTTTTATTATCTTTTATTTTTCTTTTTTCATTTCTTTTTTTCTTTTTTCTTTCATCTTCTTATTCATTAAGCTTCTTCTTTTACACCCCTTCTCAAACCCTACTCTGAATCAGCCCACCATCGGCAACCATCGCCGTTGTCGACCTCCGTCCACTTCCAACCGTTGCTACCATTAGATTTTGCTTTCCCACGCCAGCAAGATCTGGAACTAGCCGCAATTTTTCCTTCTCACGCAAGCTACCAGCCGCGATTTTGCGCAAAGGTGAAGAGAACGACCCATGCCAGCAAGATCTTTAACCGCATGCATACGCAGCTCTGTCCTCGCGTCGTCGCTGCACGTCTTTCGTTCCTTGAAGTCCACGGGATGTCAAGAAGGATGTTGGATATAGCAAGTGGCGGGGATGCACTAGACAAAACACCCAGTGATGATAGAGAGATAATTTCGAGCTTGGCAACGTATGTTGGACTCATCATATTTCAAGCATGAAAGGTAAATTCTTATGATTCCTCGAATGGCCAAGATTAATAGCAACAACAAGAAGGTAAGTCTAATGAGGTTAGTAAGCCTGAGCTTGAACCTTCTTTAGATTCTAAGTCTGATTCATGTGATATGTCATGCATGATAGAAGAAATGGAAATAGATGATGAGTTAGCTTTGGTCGATTCTATGCAAAATTCTATTTCCCCTAAGCTTATTAATTTTGATTTCCATGAGCTAGACTTAGTGATTTCGATTGTTGACCAGTCTATTGCTCATTATAAAGGTGTCTTGATAAGTATGTTGGGGATAATGATGTATTTTTTGTTTAAATTTTCTCATGCCTTGCACTCTGTGTTCAAGTTTAATTTATCTATGCAAAAGCAAACCAAAAAGAAGAAAAACAAAAAGGAAGTAATGAAAATCAAAGAGGTTGATTTCGGATGAGAAGTGAGGAGTATGTGGTCGAGCAAACGACCTAAAACATTTGCACTCTATAATTTTCCTATTTTTTGTCTTTTAAATTCTTAGATAGGTTTATTTTTTATTAGCTGCTTTTATGCTTGTTTTCTTGTTTTTGTCTTTTAGGATTGGCGGTACCAAAGCGAAGCATCTATATTTATAAGAAAACATGATTCACCACCCATGAGCGCGAAATTCAGGGAAGTTCTATTCTTTCCCTATACATTGTCTTATTCTTCATGATTTATTACATTGAGGACGATGTAAGCTTTAGGTTGGGGGTGGGGAATTATATTTTATATTTCTGTTGGGCCTTGAGCATCTAAGCGTTAGGCCAGCGTTTGTGCTTATTGAATGTCTTGCATGTTTGTTGTGTATATGCTTGTTTAAGTGATGATGTTTTTCTAGGATTGACTCAAATTTTTTCAAAGATTTATTTCTTTCAATGAGTTGTGACTGAGAGTGTTCAAAAAAAGATCCTTTTTAAAACTTTTCTAGGATATGTCTTGCACGTGTTGGGTGTCTTTCTTGCTTTAAAATAGGACCTGAATGCTTAGGAGTGAGTTACTTAGCTCATATTCCTGTTGTCACCCCTATAGGTGTAAGGTTAAACGAGAAAGTCTAATTTTTTTTTGCAAAATAGTGTGTGGTGTCTTGCCTAGGAGAGAAAGAAAATATGCCCGTAAAAAAAAAGAGTAGAAAAATAAGTCAGTGAGCGCGAGCCAATAGAAAAATTATATGCTCGCCTTTCTTTTTTTTTTTTTTTTTTTGAGAAAAAACATGCTTGCATTGAGCTAAACGCTTAGGGGTAAAAAGAGCTACCTACAGTGTGATCAGTTAGGCCAACCAAGGGTTAAACTCGGGTTATGGATCCCTATATTGTAGTGTGAAAGCTAGTGCCCCATCCTCAAAGAAATGCAAAAAGAAAAAAAAAAGAAAAGCAAAAGAAAAAGAAGAGAGAAAAAAGAAAAGAAAAAGGAATTCCTTGTTCAGGCACCTAAGCAAAGAGGAAGCAACCTACTTTGTTCCATTTGGGCCTTTTAGCAAGACCTTAGTGCCAGTGTAGGGGGAAGATAGGATGAGAGGCAAGTAAACCAATCTCGGGCTAGTAAAGTCTTCTTTAGGTAAGATGGAGCTCTCTTGTGCAAGATAATCTTTGAAAAAATTTGATTTGTCTCCTAATTTGTCTATCTTGCGAATGTCTCTTGATTGCTTTAGTTTTTGGAACATTTGAGTCTTGAGGATTAAGTCACTTTTCGAGTATATGCAAAACGTCTTCTTCTTTAGTCTGTGTGCCTTGCTCGAGGACTAGCAAGATTTAGGTTGGGGGTATTTCATAGGACCTAAATAGTTTTATTTTATCACCTCTAATCTAAGCTTGTTATAGTAATTTTATGTTTTACTGGTCTTATTTACAGGATCTTTGAGCTTAGGGGATGTCGAGAGCCAATCACGCTAATTTGGTGTTAATTCGGGCCAATTACGGAGTTTTGGAGCCATCTCGGTGTCTTGGACGGTGAGGAGGTGAAAAGACCCAATTGTGCTGAAGCGAGCCTGAAGAACGACACCAAAAGTCGAAGATTAAAGCTCCGTACTGAGAAGAAACGAGACAAGACCAAGAAATAAAACAACAAGTCAAGGATCAGGGATGGCGTCGAGACGCTGCCTCTGGCGTTGAGACGCCGAAGCAAAAATTATCGGAGTATAAAGTTTGTAGCGTCGAGACGCCAAATTACCGGAGTATAAAGTCTATAGCGTCGGCATCTCGACGCCACCGAGCTTTCTATAAATACGTAGTCTCGGTTTAGTCCGCCGTTAGGTTAGAAATTTAGTCTTTTTACGATTCTTTTCGCCTCATTTACTTTTCAGTACTGTTGTAGACCTTTTTAGGTCATATTTGATGGATCCTTTCATGTCTACTTGTATTTTTACTTTGTTTATGAATAGCTAATCACATCTAGATCGTTGGATTGGGATTATGCTTTGATTTCTATTTAGATTGGCTGAGTTTTCTGGAGTTTATTGCACTGTTCTTACTACCTTTTTATTTAGTTTTGCATGTTATCCCGTTTAAACCAATACATGAGGCTAGTCTATTAGAATTGACGACCCTATGTGGTTACCGCTTGTGTATTCAATCAATTATTTTTAGATAGCCACTAGGTTGAGCCAAGCCATTCTCTACGCAAGACGACCCTTGATAGGCGTAGGATGTATGTTAAAGGTTGTAGGAATTAGATTTGAATTGCATTTGAATTTAGTTAATACAATTCCAGACCCATGATCCCAGAGCTGCTAGTTAAAATACGTGATTGGGAAATTACTTAATCTAAACTAGTTAGATATAATTTAGTGACCGTTTCGAGGTCTCGTATTGGTTGCTAATTTATGTATGAGGGGTGGCGAGTGATAAAGAATTAAATTAATTAATCTTGTTAATTGTAGAATTCACGGTTAGCAAGTTAATTAGCACAGGTTAGTGTAAGGGGTCCTCCAAGTAACCAAGAAGTCGATCGGACTAATGAAATCAGCATAGAATAATTATTAGAAAAAACTAGGAAGCCAAACGAAATAGAATCAAGCATAAGAAATCCCAATCTAGCGATCCCTTTCATGTTATTGATTTTCGTCTTATTTCTTATCTGCAAGCTTTATTTTTCCTCTTTTCAATTTAGCATTTATTTATTTTTGCTTGTCCTTCTTTCCAAAAATCCCCCCTGTTTTATATGCGCAAAATTCTACACTTACTAGGTACCCTTCCCTGTGTTCGACCCCCGGCCACTATTTCTACAAAACAGTTGTAGTGTTTGTGGATTGTAAATTTTATTTGACGCTAGCCCCCGCGACACGCTTCCGTCACTAAGCATACAACCTTAGAACTCATCTAAAGGGGAGAAGCATACATACCGTCGTTGTCCTCTCTGAAATATCAAGAACGTCTTTCTTGGTTTTATGGGAACCAAGTGTCAACAATTGGGACACAACAAATTGATCTTCCCCCCACTATGACTCTGAGATTAGGATCGTAGTTGTGGGACTACCTAATCTTGAATGGGAAAAACACAAGAGGAAAAATTCCTCTTTTTGCTCTTGGTTGAGAGAATATGAGTGAGTTGCTAGGGAGGCTAGAGAGAATGCAAGAGTGCATTCTTGTGGCCTTAGGGTTGTGTACTATGTATCACCTAAACCCTTGGTTTAGTATTCTATTGATAGGGAAAATGTGTCATGAATAAAATATTCACAAATAATTGATTAATCATTTCTGTAATTAATCATTTCCATAATTGATCAATTCCATAATTAATTAATTATTTCCATAAATGATTAATTACTTAAATAAGTGATTAATCATTTTCATAATTGATTAATTATTTCTATAATTAATCATCTCCATAATTGATTAATTATTTCAATAAATGATTAATTACTTCCATAAGTGATTAATCATTTCCATAATGATTAATTATTCAATTAATTAATTTTGTAGTTAATTAATTATCTAATTAAATATCATTATTTAATTTCATGTCTTCTATTAATTACTTAATTACCCAATTAAATATCATATATTTAATTTCAGGCATTCAATTAATTAATTCTACATATATGAATCAAATTCATATTAAAATTTGAACTTCTTCAAATTCTCTTATATCCTATAAATTTAATATGAATCAAATTCATATTAATATTTGAACTTCTTCAAATATTTATTTCTCTCATATACTATAGTTTAATTAAATCACATTTAATTAATTAATTCATAAGTAATGAATTAATTTACTAATTAAATATCATATACTTAATTTGTCATACATTTAAACTCCTTCAAATATATAATTCTCTCGATTAATAAAGTTTAATCACAAATTAAACTTTATGTCATAATGTATCATCATACATTATACTAATTATATCTCATAGAATTAATTTGATTCCCATAACAAATTTGAAGAATTCAAATTCTTTTCAAGATAAATCTGTTCCTAATTACTCTTTACGAGCTAGCAGGGGGACCTAATGGACCTACAGATAAGAAGCTCCAATGATATGAAGATAACTGACTGAACTCATTAATCAAGTTAACCAATATTCATTAACTGTTGGTCATTCCACTATAGACCCACAGCTGTACTCTTCTCACTGTAGAGCGTTCCTGTGTCCACAGATATTGACCTATACCGATAAATCAATCATTCACGAGTGTCCATAACCACAGTTGGATCAAATTACCGTTTTACCCCTATGTTACATTTGTCTCTTTAAGTACTAGTGCTCTTCTAATGAACAACATGTTTGTGGTCCAACCATCAAATAGAAAGCTCCTCTCAGGCCAATGAGAGGACGAGATCCCTTTGTTCAAGTCCTGGAGTTATCACTTAAAGGAACACTCATCTATTTCTCGTAGAAGTGGGAAGGTGTGAATTCCATCTTCTGTTGTCAAGTGTCCCCAACCTCCCACTCGATCTTGTCCCCAAAAAGGAAGGCATATTGAGTCGGGGTATAGGCCACTCTCACCCATGCTAATCAAAGGACAATCCCTCATGAGAAGGAGTTCATGACACACTCAGGATTAAGACTGAGTTACCTAGGTCATCCTATTGAAACAGTACTAATCGAACTAGTTAACGGTGTTACAACTAGTGGTTGACTATTTTGTGGTTTGATCTTATGCAAACTCATTGCATAGAATATCCTCGCTCGCATGTCTACTACATCGACACTTTGGATCAATACGTCTGTATCAAATACAAAGTGGGTCGTATCACATAGTGCTACCAAGATAAGGTACCCAGTCTTATCCTTGTGCTATAGACCTTTTAGGTTGTTATTTCAACATTAATCCTTGTATGTTCCCACATACTAGTTCAAGTTACATACAAACAACCTTGGATCTTAGTTTATTGGATTTGATTCATATTGTGCAATACTTAACAATAACACTTTATTGTAGAAACTCAATAACAGTTTATTGAAACAAGTATACAATTTGTTTATATTCACTATCTACGAGTTTTAGGGTATAAAACCCAATAATCTCGACGGTACAAACTTGAAGGATCGGCTAATTCACCATCAGAGTCGAGACGCCACCCACGGCGTCTCGACACCGAAGCGATTATTTAAGTAACAATTTTTCCGATTATTTAAGTACAAATTTTTTCGATTAGGTCACAGCGTCGAGACGCTAAGGGGCAACGTCGCCGCCCAGATCAGATTAGGAACGTTTCTAACATCGAGACGCCACAAGTGCAGCGTCTCGATACTAGCTCTCGGATATGCCCATTTTGTTAAGTCTCCAACTTGATTATTCTTTGCTTTTTTGGCTTCTTTTGGCGTCCCAAACACCCGATCAACTTCAAATTCTCGTTTTAGCTTTAATAAACCATTTCCTACAAAATAAACATTAAAGTGAATTAAAATGGCCAAGAATTACTCAAAGACTAACTATAAATTATCGGGAAATATAGCTCGCTATGCGCGCTATCATCTATGGTCGTCTAAGCACTGTTCTCTGTAGTTGGAACCTCTTGAGTTTTTATGTGCATAATGTATGTTTTAGTTGTTGTTTGTGGTTTTAGATTCCTGCTTTTATAATTTGCATGCGCAGTAGGTTAGATTGTCGTCCTAACTCGCAGCTCGTATGTTAGTAATCTGCTAACGAATTGATTTCCAAGTAGCTATTGGATAGTTAATTCATAGTTATCATGTAGACATATTCATGGGCACGGGTCCCAAGAGCAGTTCTCTGACTTTGTTGCTCTTCATGATAGGTCAAGGGTCTAAATCGATATTCGTAATTAAATTAGGTTTTCCCTAATTAATTATGGGTATTCTAGCCTAGAGCAACAATTAGTTAATTTATTAATCATGACCAGGTTAATTAATTAATCAATTGCAAGTTGGTTCAATGGATTCTTGGGTTAGCGCTCTAGGGGTATCTTGATCTTAATGCGGTTAATTAATTGATTAATCTCGACGAGTTAGTAGGGGTTAATTAATTAGTAATTAGTAATTGAGTCGATGGACGGTGGGATCAAGTTAGTTGATTTAGAGTATCAATTAGAAAACATGCATTTAAATCATTATCTGCTAATCGATGAGTAAAAATGAATGTACTGAACCCGAGTTTCCCCATCTATAGTGATCGATAAGGTGAGATTCACCAACCTCCCATTTACTTTTCTGTCATTTAATTTCATGCCATGTACTCTCTCGCAATTTTACTTTTCCTACAATTTAATCCCTCTCTCTCGACCCCCCCTTCTGTTACCAAACACAAAAGAGGTTAGAAGTAAACCAGTTGTTTCTTATGATCGACCCTGACCACTACTGTTGCAAGTAGTTTAGTGATCGGTGATTATAAATTTATTTGACACGAGTCTCGACATCTCGCACCTCGTCAAATTGGCGCCATTGTCAGGGAACATGGTGCTTTATTTCTAATTGATTTTATGTTTTTTTACCTTTTTCTTGTTTTTTGTGTATTAGTTTGCTACTTGCAGATCTAGTGACAAATCTTTACAAGAGCAAACACCTCCCTACCAAGAGGCAAGGAAAGGCAATTAAGCTTCATGGATATTTGGCAGACTCTCGATTCGCTGTCCGTTGAGATAGAAAGGGTCGAGCGTGTAGTGCAAGTTTACTTTTCAGCTCCTAAATATCCACCACCTCCCTGCATTTTAAATCACGAAGAAGGTAATTCTGTCTCCCTATCTGAATTTATTTTCTTAGTTCCTTCCTTTTTTTAGTGAGCCAGGAGCAAGAGCCTATTTTCATGTAACTGAGTTCTTCTCGAGCTGTTCCAAAAGAAAACCCCCAGAGGTCTGAAGATCAATTCAAGTTGAGGGTGTTTCCATATTCACTGCAAGAAGAAGGTAGGAAGTGGATTTTCTCGTTGCCTTCAAGATCGGTATCTTCTTGGAGCGAGATGAGAAATATTTTCCTGAAGAAGTACCACCCTACTGCACTGTTGACAGAAGCCACCGAAAGAATTGTCAACGCCACGCAAGCGCCTGATGAGTTGTTCCATGAGTTAGCAAACCGCTTCAATCTATATTGCATGGAACATCACACCCCACTTTCAGAGGAGTCCCTAATTGAAAGCTTCTACGAAGGGTTAACGCTTGACGATAGAAGAATGTTTGACTCAGTTAGTGGAGGTGATGTGCTTGCTACAACACCCGGTGAAGCGTGGGAGATCATTGCAAAACTGGCAGAAATCACTTGATTTCATGCCAACTCCCCTGATGAGCTAGAATGCCAAATCTCAGAGCAGCAGTAGGAAGGTAAGTTAGAAGAAAATTTCATCAAGGTCAGTGAGCCTGAACTTAACTCTTCCTTTAATTCTAGGTTTGATTCATGTAGTATTTCATGCATGTTAGGAGAGTTAGAAATTAGGAATGTTGAGCATAATTCTGATTATTTCATGCCTATTTCTATTTCTCCTGAAATCCCTAGTTCTAAAAAGCATGATTTAGGCCTAGTGATTCAAGTGGTTGACCAAGTCGAGCCTAGGGTGCTTAGAATTAACATAATTTGGACAGATGAGGATATTTTGTTTAAAATTTCTTATGTTGTGCACTCTGTGTGCAAGTTGAGTCTTTCTGTGCAGGAGTTGATAAAGAAAAAGAAGAAAGATCCTCTGAGGATCAAAGAAGTGGATTTCGGTTGAAGGCAGCCCAGCTTTAAAAATAATTTTTATCCCTTCTCTTTATTTTTATTTGTTTTCTTCTTGTTAGTTTTTATTTATGTTTGTTTGCTTTCTTGTTTTTAGGAGTCTATGACCTATTTCTGTGGAAAAGCTATCTTCTGAGTCATGGTGAATCATTCCCTTCCAACCATTGAGCTCAAAATCAGGGGAGGTTTTCTATTCCCTTACTCTTTGTCCTTTGGATTTTTCTTGTTTAGATACATTGGGGACAATGTATGATTTTGAAGGGTTAAAATCCCTTTTGGCAGCAGAAGCAAACAAGAACGATCTCATTTTTAATTTCAATTTTAGGAAAAACCCAATACGTTGGCAATATAAATTCAGAAACAATTTCTAAATTACTAAGATTAAGCATGCTATAAATTAGATCTAAAACCTATTTAGATCTAGAAAAACTTACTTGATTCGATGAACACTACACAGTGCTCCAAGGATCTTGTTCTTAATCTCCAAATGGACACCACCACGCAAGAACACCCGCTATTCTCTTGGGATATCTGAGATTGGCTTGTGGGAACCCAAAATTCGTCTTGGAAGGGAAAAAATTCCAGCAAAGGAATTACTGGAATTTTTAGAGAGAAAGAGAGAAAAATCTTAGAGCTTTTTCTTTCTCTGTTTTGCGTGAAGTTGAGAGAATGAGAGAGTCCGTTAGGGAACTCCCTCTCCCCTGTACGATAAGTGGGGAGGGAGTTATTGCCCTATTAGATCTAGACCGTTAGATCTTAATCAAAACGATCTCGGCCATTAACTAATTAAATAATAAATATTTAATTAATTAATTAATTATAATTAATTTAATGAAATCAATATTAATTAAATGAATTATAATATGAAGTTTTTAATTCAATTTGAATCATATTCAATTAAATTAAATTGGTCATTCAATTAATTCTAAATTAATTGATCCACATTAATTAAATATCAAATATTTAATTAATTTTATAATTGAATCATATTCAATTTATCTCTCTCATTTAACCTATAGTTTTAATGTGCATCAAAATGTACATCAACGTAAACTATAGTTTTAATTTGATTAAATCACATTTAACCAAATTAAAATTAAATTAATTAATTCCCCAATTAATTAATTCATGAATTAATCAAATATCACATATTTAATTAAATTCATCATTCTCTCAATAATTAATTTCGAATCATATCCAAAATTAATTATAAAGTTTAATTCTTTAATTAAACTTTATACTATAATGTATCTCCATACATTATATTAATTCCCTTTAATATCAAGACTAAATTATCTCAAAACCCGTTATGAGCTAGCAGGTGGACCTAATGGACATACAGATCAGAAGCTCCAACGATACAAGATTGATCAGCTAAACTCATTAACTGAGTCAATCAATATTCGTTAACTGTGGGTCACTCCACTAAAGACCCACAACTGCACTCTTCTCACTGTAGAATATTTCTGTGTCCACGGATATCGACCAATGCAGTAAGTCAATCCTTCACGTGTGTTCATAACACCAGCTGGGTCAAATTACCGTTTTACCCCTGGGTTACCTCTGCATCCTTAAGTACCACTGATCCCTCTAATGAACAATTTGTTTAGGGTCCAACCTCTAAACAAGAGTTCCCCTCGGGCCAGGAGAGGACGGTGCGCCTTTGTTCAAGACTCGGAATCAGCCCTTAAGGGAACACACATCTACTTGCCCCAATAGGGGAAGGAGTGAATTCCATCTTGTATTGTCATGCCCCCAGCCCCCCACTCGATCTTGTCCCCAAGAAGGTAGGCTTATTGAGTCGGCGTACTGGCCACTCTCACCCATACTAATCAAAGGACAATCCCTCGTGAGAATGAGTTCATGACACACTCAGGATTAAGATCGAGTTACCTAGGTCATCCTATTGAAACAGTAACCTAACTAGTTAACGGTGTTACATCTAGTGGTTTACTATTTCGTGGTCCGGTCTTATGCAAACTCATTGCATAGGATACCCCCGCTCGCATGTCTCCTACATGGACACCTTGGATCAATACATCTGTATCGAATACAAAACGGGCCGTATCACATAGTGTTACCAGGATAAGGTACCCAGCCTTATCCATGTACAATAGACCTTTTAGGTTGTCACTTGAACACTGATCCCCGTATGTCCCCGCATACTAGTTCAAGTCTCATGTAAACAACCTTGGATCTTAGTTTATTGGATTTGGGTCATATTGTGCACAGACTTAATATGACAATAACACTTTATTGCATAAACCTCAATAACACTTTATTGTTACAAGTGTATAATTCGTTAATCATTCACTATCTACGAGTTTTAGGACATAAAACCCAATAGATTTTAGGTCGGGGGTGGAGTTACACTTGCGTGCCTGTTTTTATTGAGTCTTGATGCACCTGAGCATTAGAATATTTTATTATGGATGCTTTATGTTATTGTTCTATGTTTTCTGGATTGAGGCCATGCATCTGAGCATTTGACCTATTTTTAAGCAAATTTTTAAAGATTTAATGTTGATGTTTGGATTATCTAGTTGCTTTTTCTCTAATTATGAAAATCGACGATGTGTCATCTTGCCAACTTTATTGCTTTTATTCAATTGTAAGCATGTTGTCCAGAAATTGTGCCTTTTTAAAACTTTTCTAGTACTTTTCTTGAAAGAGTAAACCTTAGCATGCCTAGGATTAGTTTGAAGGCTTAGGAGCGAATTATAGAATCCATATGCTTGTTGTCATCTCGATAGGTGTAGGGGTGAGCTAGAGAGTCAAATGCCTACAAATTGGCATGTAATATCTTGCCTAGGAGAAAGGAAAGAAAATATGCCTCAGAAAAAGAAAAAGAGAGAAAATAAAATAAAAGAAAAAGGAAATGAGTGGAAAAAAATGAGTTAGTGAGCGCAAGCTTAAAAGAAAAATCATCTGCTCGTCTTTCTTGTTTTTATTTTTGAAGAAAAAGCATGTTTCGCAATGTTCATGAGTGATAAGGGGTAAAAAGAGTTGCCTGCGGTGTGATCAGTTAGGCCAACCAAGGGTTAAACTCGGGTTATGGGTCCCTACATCGTAGTGTGAAAGCTAGTGCCCCGCCTAAAAAGAATGCATAAAGAAAATGTCTTTTATTTTACAGGCACATAGGTAACGAGAAAAATAGTCTAATTTGTTTTGTTTCTCTTTGGTTAGTTCCTAGTGCCAGTGTAGAGGGAAGATGGGTTGAGAATTATATAATCCAATCCTGGGTTTGTAAAATTGGTTTTAGGTAGGCTAAGTGTGAGCTTGAGCAATAAACTTCATAAAAACTTTTGATTTGTCTCTTTATTTGGGCTATATGTAAATGACTCTTGATTGCAATACCTTTGGCATTTTAGGCATTGAGATTGGAGTCTATAAAATTGAAACTGTTGAATCCTATACTTTTATTTTATATACTTGCTCGAGGACTAGCAAGGTTTAGGTTGGGGGTATTTGATGGGACCAATTTGGCCCCATATATTTGTTCTTAATCTTGCTAATTTTACGATAAATATGCTTAATTGTATTATTTTGTAGATGTTTGGTGATAGAGCTTCTCGGGAGCCAATATTCCAAATTAACGTTAATTCAAGGAAATTAACGTGGTTTTGATCCAACTTAAAGTCCACGGGATGTCGAGGCAGTGAAAAGACCAAAGCGAAGTACTCAAGACTCGAAAACAACGTCAGAAGGTTCAAGAACTGAAGCAGCCAAACAAGGAAGACCCGAGAGGTGGCATCGAGACGCTACCTCACGGTGTCTCGACGCTAAGAACTTGAAGGATCATCTAATTCACCGTGAGCGCCAAGACGCCACCCATGGCGTCTCGACGCCAAAGCGATTATTTAAGTACCATTTTTTCCGATTAGGTCATATCTTCAGCCGTTTTTGCTTTTCTCTTCGATTTCTCCATTCTCCCTCTGTATTTTATAGTTTTATGTTAGTTTAGGTTGGTTTCTCAAGCTTTGGGCTTAGATTAGGCTTGTCTATGGTCGTCTAAGCACCGTTCGCTGTAGTTGGAACCTCGGGTTGGTAAGTACATTTGAGTTTTATGAGATTTATTGAGCTTACTGTTCTGAATGTCTATTCCTTGTGAGTTTTTTTGTGCATAATGTATGTTTTACTTGTTGTTTGTGGATTTAGATTCCCTCTTTTATAATTAGCTTGCTCAATAGGTTAGATTGACCCCCTAACTCGCAGCTTGTATGTTAATAATCCGCTAAAGAATTGATTTCCAAGTAGCTATTGGATAGTTAATTCATAGTTAGCATATAGACATATTCATGGGCACGGGTCCCAAGAGCAGTTCTCTGACTTTGTTGCTCTTCATGATAGGTCTAAGGTCTAAATCGATATTCGTAATTAAATTAGGTTTTCCCTAATTAATTATGGGTATTCTAGCCTAGAGCAACAATTAGTTAATTTATTAATCATGACCAGGTTAATTAATTAATCAATTGCATATTGGTTCAACGGATTCGTTGGGTTAGCGCTCTAGGGGTATCTTGATCTTAATGCGGTTACTTAATTGATTAATCTCCACGGGTTAGTAGGGGTTAATTAATTAGTAATTAGTAATTAAGTCGATGGACGGTGGGATCGAATCAATTGATTTAGAGTACCAACTAGATAGCATGCATTTAAACCATTATCTATTAACCGATGAGTAAAAACGAATGTACTGAACCCAAGTGTCCCCAGCTACAGTGATTGGCAAGGTAAGTTAACCAACCTCTCATTTACTTTTCTGTCATTTAATTTCCTGTCATTTAATTTCTCGCAATTTTACTTTTCCTGCAATTTAATTCCTCTCTATTCAACCCCCCTTCTGTTACCAAACACAAATGCGGTTAAAAGTAAACCAGTTGTTCCCTGTGATCGACCCCGACCACTACTACTACAAGTAGTTTAGTGATAGGTGATTATAAATTTATTTAACATGAGTCTCGACAGCTTGCACCCCATCAGGAAGAAAGAGGGAATGAAAAGAAGAAGGAAAAGAGAAGACAAAAAATTTGTTGTCGGCGGCGGTGGACGGTTGCCACCGATAGGTTGGTGGTGGAAGTATTGAAGGAGAAGAAGGAGGGTGGTGGTGAAGGGGTTGAAGAAGAATGAGAAAGAAAAAAGAATTAAATATATATTAAAAATGAATAATTTCATTAATTTTTATTTTAAAAATAAAATAATAGGTGCCACGTCAGCAGTTCGTTAAAATCTAACGGAAAAATGGATGGAGGGACTAAAATGAAACGAAATCCAAACCTCAGGGACTAAATCGAGTTTGAAAGCTCAGGGACCAAAATGAAACCTAACCCAAACCTCAAGGACCAAAAGTGGATTTTTCCCTTAAAATTATTTATCTATTTTGCACATTTTTGGACGCCTAAAAAATTTTAACTTCATAGTTCTTTGAGTTATTCAGTAACGCCCCCAAATTCTTAAGAGACTATCTAAGGTTACCATTAAACTTAGTCACATTACTCATTAAGGTGCTACCGAAAATTCGGCAGCATAACGACGTAATCTTGATTAACCCAAAATTTTACAACCTGTTAAAAACATCACATTACAATAAATAAGCTTCCAACACGATTACAAGTCAGATCTTGTAATCATTCTCATTCAGTGAACACAATTCAAATTAAGCCTAGTTCGAAATAATAAACGAAGTAAATCGACAACCATAAAGCTAAACAACGCCTCATGACTAACAAAAAAATTTATCTCTCCTGACATTGTTTAAAACAACTAAAACATAATAATAATGAAATAGACTCTTAAATTCTGCTTTCTCAAGCCTGCTCCTCAGTATCACCAGGCTCGTAGTATTCCTCATCACCTGCAAGAATCTGGTGGTGGATCAATACAAAACAGCGGTACTGAGTAAGTGGCTCACACCTGAAGAGCCATCAAACAACGTGCAACATACAAGGCAAACATCATGCTTTTCAATTACAATAAGATGCCTTATATACAAAGTGAGCAATCAACACATAGAACATACTCAACTAATACAATCATGCAACAACCATGCACCTAACACATGAATTCCACACCATGCCATGCATACCCAAAACACATGAATTCTGCAACATGCCATGCAACTCAATCTCCTCTCAAGCTCCACGAGCTCGCTCAACACTCATAGCCCTCACAAAGCTCTCTGAGACTGACTCCTTCGAGTCACGCCGACCCCTGACCATATTACCTAGGGCCTCGACGTTTCTCTACGGCGCTCAGCGTTCAACCCTTGACCATATTACCCAAGGCCTCGAACTGTGCATCGCTCCTTGGCCATATTACCCAAGGCACTGGATGACTTCACAATCAAACTGTACATCGCCCCTTGGCCATATTACCCAAGGCACCCAATGACTTTAACGTCGTATAGACTCATCACATCGCCCCTTGGCCATATTACCCAAGGCACCCGATGCTCCTCCTAATCCATTGGTGACATACCACCCCTCGACCATTTTTACCCGAGGCACCTAGTATTCATCTAACTTTCCTTTTTCAACACACAAGGTCCTCGACCTCACAATCTCACTAGAATGCATGAATCATACTCATCAAGCTTGTAGACCATGTTTTTATGCCAATGTCATGCTCACAGCTCAAAATGCACATTCCACACATACTTTCTAAACCATTCGGTAAGTCAAAAAACACATCCAGTGATCAACACATTCTCTACATTATACTCGTGCTTTACAGTCAATCATAACAAAACAAAACAGCATCCCAGCATAATTCAATATGACAACTCAACACATCAGTTCAACATATTCAATACTTTGTCAATAACAAACAACAAGCATATATATACACCAAATAAACTAAACTGAACAACAATGCACATAACGTGTTAGCATACCAACAAACAAACCCAACAAATAGAATTCCACATACCTAAGTCCTAACGCGCTCCTAACAACTCAAGGAACGGTCTCACAAGTTGGTTCCAATCTTATTGGGCACCTAGGAATTGAATGGAACCGAAAACTACCAAAAACCACCCTTAACCTTATGCAAACTCTCTGGTATCGCCTTGAACCTATAACAAATGATACCCAAAGGTTAAGAACTATTCTACGGCATAAAATCGAGCACGAAACTACTTATAGGATGCTGATACTTACTGGAACCTCGTCGTACAACTTTAAATCCTTGTTGTTTCGTGGTTGTAAGGGCCTATAATCGCATAAACAAGGTCGTTAGCGATTGGGTAACTCTAGAATTAAGTGGGTTGTTCATGGGTGGATGAAAACTTACCAAAAGAGGAATAATCGAGGCTGTTAGATGGATGGAAACTCAAATCGCATGCGAAGAGGCTCAAAAAACACGTAATCGATAAAGATCTTTGCCAAACTCGCGTGGGTCAAGCTACAAGTTGTGCAATGGGACGGGTAAGTATTTAAATCGAGGAAAGACGTTGCGAAGGGGCCAAGACTCACCAGAAAATGCATAGGAGGTCGGAGTTTTGCCCGCACCTAGCCGAATCCACATTGGGGCGCTCGTTCACAACGCAACGTCGCACGGGGTGGAGCGATTATCTGTGGGGCACGACTGGGATGGAGCGTGAAAGAAGAGGGATGAGAGGGAGATTGTGGGGCTAAGCGAAAAGGAGAGTATGAGGGAGGGTGATGGGTGCGTGGGTGCTGGCGGCTGCTGAAGAAAAACGAGGGGGAAGAAGAATAGCCTTAGGGTTATTCTTTCATTCTTTTTCTTTAAAACTCCAATTAAGGCCCTAATTCCCTTTAAAAAATTTGAGGAAATCATTGGGTAATTGAATTTCCATATTTATGAGATTGAGTTCAAGAATTTGATTCCTAAACCAAAATTTCACCACTTAATAATGATCTGATTCCATCCACTTAATATCAAATTTGAACTCATAATGGATCAAAAATATCTCAGAAAGACTTAAATTTCGAAACTTGGGGCGTTACATATTCAAGTTCATAACATGCATGTAGTAACGTCCCTATCAGTCTATAAGTTTTAAAAATTGTTGAAGTCTTCTAGTCTTGAAGGGTCTTCAATCTTCAAGAAGTCTTAGGGTCTTTAAGTCTTGAATAGTCTTTGGTCTGCAAGGATTGTTGAAGTCTTCTGGTCTTGAAGGGTCTCCAGTCTTCAAGAAGTCTTGGGGTTTTGAAGTCTTGAAGAGTCTTGAAATCTTGAAGAGTCTTTGGTCTTCAAGGATTGTTGAAGTCTTCTAATCTTGAAGGGTCTTCAGTCTTCAAGAAGTCTTGGGGTTTTGAAGTCTCGAAGAGTCTTTGGTCTTCAAGAATTGTCGAAATCTTCTAGTCTTGAAGGGTCTTCAATCTTCAAGAAGTCTTGGGGTCTTGAAGTCTTCTGATCTTGAAGGGTCTTTAGTCTTCAAGAAGTCTAGGGGTTTTGAAGTCTTGTAGAGTCTTGAAATCTTGAAGAGTCTTTGGTCTTCAAGGATTGTTGAATTCTTCTAGTCTTGAAGAGTCTTCAGTCTTCAAGAAGTCTTGGGGTCTTGAAGTCTTGAAGTCTTGAAGTCTTGAAGAATCTTTGGTCTTCAAGGATTGTTGAAGTCTCTTCTAGTCTTGAAGGGTCTTCAGTCTTCAAGAAGTCTTGAGGTCTTGAAGTCTTGAAGCCTTGGAGTCTTGAAATCTTGAAGAGTCTTTGGTCTTGATGGAGTTTCTCTAAATTCTCTGACTCTGGCTTGGAGCTTCAAAATTCTCCCCCCATAAAATTGAAGAGAACCCCTCTATTTATAGAGTTCTCGCTGGATGGGCCTGGTGACTTTTGGGCCAACAACTTGGGCTTGGGCTTTATTGATCTTGGGCTCAACTATTTAGTCTTGAGTCTGGTTCATATTTGACCCAAAACCATATGACCCAAATATTTAAAAGACCCAAATTTGATCCAAATAATTATTTTTTTAATTAATTGGTCAAATTAATTAATTTGATCAAAATAATTTAATTTTAATTAATTGATCAAATAGAAATTTGGCTCTATAAATTTATAATTGACCAATTTTGTCTTCAAATTAAATTTTGGACACATGTCAATTTATAATTGGTCCCAAATTTAATTATTTGTAATTTTGTCATTAATTTTAAATAATGACGTGGCAATTTGTGATTGGTCAAAATTTCTCCTTCAACACATGTATTAACATATTTTCCATTGTACCTACAATTTTACAACAATGCATTATCAATAATAGTTTAAAATGTTATAAAAAGAAAAGAATAGTTTAAAATAAAATTGAAATAAACTATTATAAATCTAAATGGTAGAACAATGACAAAGGTTTAAAAAAAAAAAAACATTTGACAAAATGCAACACAATACAATTTAATTTTTAAAATAAAATAAAGGGAAAAATTAAAATTAATAGATTGAAATTTACCTTGAATCAAACCATTTGACACTCAAAGAAAAAAAAAATATTCTCTTGCTTAGAAATAAGCTTCTTCACAAACATATTTATAGGAGAGGCAAAATGTATATTATAATTCTTATAATTAAAAATAAATAAAATTAATTTACAAAATTCCACATTTCATCGTGAATGTTCCACATTCCACATTCCACATTTAATTTTGGGTTATGGAATTTGAAAGAAAGTGAACATTGAGTTTTTTTTTTTTTTTTTTTGGTGTGGAAATAAGTGAACATTGACTTAGGTGTCTTTATTTACAAAATTAAAATTAAAACCTTTTATAGGAGTAATAACTAATTGAGTGACATATTTGGAATTAATAAGTTAGCATTTGGAAAAAAAAAATAGTCTAAAAATGATTCCCAAAGTTAGCCCATTTCCAAGCCCTTGACAAATAAACTTGGTTCTTGCTTTCTGAGGGTTGGACTCCCCCCAACGACATGCCCACACATGACATTCGTGAGTCTCAAGGAGTCTAGCTTCAATACCCTTCCCTGTCTCTGATAATGACTGCACAACTGTTCTACCCAAACTGGCACTCTTAACACAATTGTGGAGTCTTCAATAAACCATAGGGTTTCTTTCCCTGTCACGTTCGACTACTCGCACAAAGGGTGGCTCTGATACCAACTTTGTGCGTGTAATCGTATGAGATAGAGAAAAAACCTGATGGTTTATTGAAGACCCCACGATTGTGTCAAGAGTGTCAGTTTGGACAGGACAGTTGTGCAGTCAGTATCAGAGCCACGTTGTGAGCGTTGAGTTAGACCTAAGGAAGAGAAAGAACAAAAATGATTCCCAAAGTTAGCCACTTTTAAGGTAGTAAGATAGATCAAATAGAAAAACTCATCTATAAATTATTAGAAAAAAAAGTTTAAATTACTAGTTTAATTTTGAGGAGGGTGTCAATTTGGTCTTTAAACTTTAATAAGTATCTAATAAATCTCTTGAATTTTCAATTTTGTGTCTAAGAGATTACTGTATTTAAAAATGTCTAATAAATACCTAAATTTTCAATTTTGTATCTAATAGGTCTCTGACATATTTGAGATTTTTTAAAATTAACCGATCTATTAGATATAAAATTGAATTTTATGTCTATTGAGACTCTAGACTTTCAATTTTGTATCTAGTAAGCTTGTGAATTTTTAAAAATGTCAAATAGACCAAGAACTTATATTAGACACAAAATTGAAAATTGAGAGACCTAAACACAAAAGTGAGAGTTTAAGAACCTATAAAATACTTTTTAAATTTCAAAAGCCTATTTGACAAAAAAAAATTGAAAGTTGAATGGCCTATTTGACACTTTTTTAATTTTAGGAACCAAATTGACACAGCTTTAAAAGTTTAATCGGAAAGAAAATAACTACAAATATTAATTATTTTCAACTGGTCTAATCTTCAATCTTCATTTATTGTTCCATGATATTTTGAATGACATATCCAATTCTTTAGCATAGTAATTAATAGGGTTTTTTTTATTTCACAATATGATTTGAGTGACGGTTCAAATCTCTCACTTTTTTATCAAGATTATAACGTCGAAATGGTTCAAGGCGAAAATTTGGTCCCTATAATTTAAATTTAGCATTTAATTTGTTCTTTTGTTGGTTAAACAATAGAAGATTTGTTTGTAATATGTGTTTTCTTTATGTATATCGTATGTATATTTCATTTTCCTATATTCTAGGTTAAAAATATGTTTTTCTTTTTTTCTTTTTTTTAGAATAGTTAAAAATATGTTTTTCTTTAATATCTTTAAATCAAAATGTCATGGAATCGGGGTTCAAGGAGTATAAAATTGGTAGTAGCTTTATTTATTTATGGAGCATTTGCACTTGATAGCAAAAAACACTAAACATATTGCAAAAATAGCAAAGAGTAAAACTATTTGCAGAAATCTATACTTTATATAAATGGGACTAAGAGGGGAGAATCTTTTGTTTCCTCTTTTGCTCTTACTTTTAAAATAAATTCATATTTTACCCTTTGCTGATGTGACACGACTCTTCGAGTGTAAGTGTCTATTGAGTCCAATAGGTGCAATTGATGTCGGCGGGATGCGATTGTTCATGTAGAGATGGTTACACATTGAATTGGTGCATTCATTCGTGTATAGGTGTGAGCCATGTATAAAAAGAAAATATATAATTGTCAAAATGTCAAACTATATGAAAAATTGTCCAATAGGTACAATTGATGTCGACGGGATACGATTGTTCCACATGAAGATGGTTACACATTAAATCGATGCATTCATCCATGTATATGTGTGATCTACGTATAAAAAGAAAATATATAATTGAAAAAATTAAATCTATAGGAAAATTTCTTCTTTTATACGAGAACTCAAGACTTTTCAAAAAAAAAAAAGGAAAAAATACAAGCTTGTGTTATTCGTGAGGGAAACACTATTGACTGTGTCACAATAAAACCTTGAGAATTCATAAATTTATTTTTGGTCAATGAATAAGTAGTATTGTTATCTATCCTTTTTTATTTTTCTAAATGTCATCAAATGTTATTTACATCCACATTAATTACTGGAAGTAAATACAATTTAGGGGACGACTTTTGAAATTTAATTACATCATTGAAACTAAGTCCAAACCATTGGGACAAAATTGAATCTATGATGAAACTATTGGGACTAAATTGAAACTTTTAAAACCACAATGACCAAAATAAAATTGTCTAAATGTATGACCAAAATTTGTAATTTAATCTATTTAATTTAATATACAAACTAATACATTTTAGGTAAAGAAACTTAGAAATTTGATAACGATAATAATAAAAATAAAATAAAACTCAATAGCCTAAAAATTATTAAGTTATTACTTAAAAAGAACCTATTGATTAATAAATGCATGCATAATTTTAAATGAAATTAAAATTTTCAAATATCAAAATAATTTAACACACTTTCAATTTTCTAATTAAATAGACTAATTTTTTGTTCATTAATCATAAATACAAGAACTTTTAACATTTATATTTAAATTTATGTAAGTGGTTTTAGTGGAATTTTTTTAATATTATTAATTATCTATGTAATAAGGTTAGTACTTGAAATTTAGAGTAGATATGTAATCTCTATTGTTTCACTTAGAACTTATATGATAATTTTCTTTTATCTTAGAAAAGACAATTTAACATTTAGTAACTTACATGCTTTGTTATAGGTAATTTTGGACCACCATGATGTACAAGGAGCTGACGGGGACAATCGGGCGGAGGCAGGACCAGGGATCGACTCAGAGGAAGACCAAACCAAATGGATCGGGCCAATTGGGCCCGACCCACATGGTCGGCCTCGGCCGAGCTCATTAGCCTCCTACCGGTCCCTACTGCCTCCATCTGCTCCGATTTTTCCTGGTTTGACCTAAAACGCCTCCGAATCCCTAAAAACCCTAAGGGGAGGAGCAGGTATTGATACCCCTCTTCGCTACTGAAGAAGGGGACCCGAACTCTCTACTCTCTTCTCTTACTCTCTAGCCCTCCTACTTCGGTTTTCTGACTTAAGCATCGGAGTCGGTGTGGCTAGCACCACACCAGTGTGCAGGTTTTCTGTCTTGTAGGCCACGTCTTCCCCCTTCATCTACAAATTTACCATTGGTGGCACGTGAAGGTCAGGTAAGTTCCCTCGGACCAAAATCGACCATCAACATGCTTTAAAAAAAAATTACTTAACTTTTTAAAAATTAATTGTTAGTAGAATTTCATAAACTTTTATTTTTTATAAGATAATTATTAAACTTACTGTTAAAGTTTAAATAAATAATAATAAAAATAAAAAAAGAATGTGTACGAGTGTGTTACTATTATGTCTATATACATGCTATATAATAAGAAAACCTTTGTTTTTATCACTAACTTTCAAAAGTTTATGGTAATTGAAACAAAAGTTATATGGTATTTGTTTATTACATTACATATACTAAAAAAACTACTATTTTCTCTTATTTTAATTTAAAACTATAAAATTCCACGTGCATTGCACGTGTTACTTTACTAGTAGTATAAAGTGACATTAAGTTACAAAAATACCATTTTTATCAACAACTATCTGATAGAAAGGATTATCAGTGTCTATCACTAATAGTTATCAATAGACTTCAACTAATCATAGTCTATCATGAAGGAGTGTACGATACACAAACGGAAGCAATTCGAATCAAAACACTCTTAATTTTTTTAATTTTAGTTGTGAAAACCATGCATTCAAAAACCGAAAAACAGAGCAAGATATTGACCAACCTTTTTAGACGAAATTCTTGCAATCCGTGGATGAAATCTTCACACGAACAAGCTCGGGACAATCACGTAAGCCTTCCCCGCTATGCTCCGGCCTTAGAACGAGTTGTGGGACTCAAAATGTGATGAATTTGAGAAAAGAAAAGTGAAACCTCAAGTTTCTGTTGAGAGAAAGATAACTTGGATCTAGAGAGATTTTAGACTAAAGTTCTTAATGCAATTCTCAGCAAAACCATTATGCTTTCAAGACACAAATTCATCTAATATATATACCAAGAGAAGACAGCTCAATGGAATGAATTTGTCATCAAATAAGGTGTCTAATTTTCCAGCCATGCATAACTAATCAAAGAGTTTAGGTGGCTAATTTTCCAGCCATGCATAACTAATCAAAGAGTTTAGGTGGCTTCTTGTGAAAATTTCAATTAAATTGAATTTCTCTAAATCAAAATACTAAATTAAATAATTACTAAAATTCTGACACCTTACCCTGACTTCTCTTACCCGGTTTCTAATACGAATCCATATTCATATCTAAACCTGTATATGTATCGTATACATAATATACCGGCAATATTTAAATCATAATTAAATATTACCATCTCTCTGTAAGTTTAATTCGTAACTAAACTTTAACGTTAAATTCAACGATAACTATTTATAACCAATTAGAACATTTCAAACTTTCTCATTACATTTGTTCTAAGGTTTATTCTGTATGAACTAGCAGGGGGACCGAATGGACCTACAGATCATGGGCTCCAACGATCCGAGATTAACTAGTTAAACTCTTTCAACCTAGTTAACCAACATTCGTTAACTACCAGGACACTCCACTATAGCTTGATAGTTGAACTCCCCTCACTGTAGATATATTTCAGTCCACCCGATATAACCATGATTAGTAAGTCAACCCTTCACAGGTTGTTCGTAACTAGAGTTGGTCAAATGTTCGTTTTACCCCTGAAGTTACATCTTATTCCTTAAGTCTCCACTGAGTCCTTAATGAACACTTGGTTTGTGGTCCCACCATTAAACCTAAAACCTCTCAGGCCAATGAGAGGGTGGGATCCCTTTGTTCACGTCCCAGAGTCAGCACTTAAGGGAACAACCTCTCTACTATCCCTAAATTGGGTAGGAGTGAATTCCGTCTTGTAGGACTATGTCCCCAACTATCTACCCGATCTTATCCCCAAAATGGTAGGCTTATTGAGTCGGCAATGTTGAACCACTCTCACCCATACAAATCAAAGGATAATCCCTAATAAATAGGAGTTCATAGTTAGCTCAAGATTAAGATCGAGTTACCTAGGTCATTGAAGGGATGAAAGCCCTTGCGCAGCGGAAAATCATACAGAACCATTAAAAACTCGGATTAATTTAAGAAATAAAAATACCAATACGTTGGAAAAAAAAAACATGAAATTCACAGCGGCAATAATGGATTAAAACTGCTGTAAAACGGATATAGGCATGCATATAACAATATGAAAATAGTTCTAGATCTAATCTAGAATTGGGTCCTATTGACCCTAGTTCAAGAACAACATTACCTTTGAAGAAATCCTTGAACTTTTCGCCGAATTCTCTGAATTTTTCCTCAAAAATACAGCAGCAACACGAACACCACCACAAGGGTACACCGGTATTCTCAGCAGGATATGCGTTGGGAGCTTGTGGGAACTCAACAGACTCTAAGGATTTTTCTCTGTGAGAATTCTCTGCAGAATGAATTGTGTGATCTCTGGAACAGAATGAGAGAGTGATCAATCTTGGGATGGTCAGGCGTGAGACTAGGGAGTTAAGATAACCACTCCCCTGACCACGTCTCATCATTTAAAATATCAGATAACTGATATTTCAGTTATCTGATATTTTAAATAATTATAATTTGAAAAAACATAAATTCAAATTATAATTAATTATCTTTTAATTAATCAAAATTAATTAAAATAATCTTTAATTTAAATCCTATTTAAATTAACATCCCTCTTATCTTAAAGTTTAATTAAATCAAATTTAATTAAACTAAATCAATTAATTAATAAGAAATTAATTAATTAATAAAATAAAATTGAACATCACATATTCAATTACTATTTTCTCTCTCATATCTATAGTATTAATATACATCCAATGCATATTAATTTTAACCTATAGTTTTTAATATGAACCAAATTCATATTTTAGTATAATATTCGAACACCTTCGAATATCCAATCCATCCTTAGAATTTTACCTCAACGCCCCAAATGAGCTACCGGTGGGACCTAATGGACCTACAGATCAGAAGCTCCAACGATGTGAGATTAGTTGGTTAAACTCATTAACCAAGTTAATCAATATTCGTTAACTGTGGTTCACTCCACTAAAGAACCACAGCTGCACTCTTCTCACTGCAGATATATTTCTGTGTCCACGGATATTGACCGTCAGCAGCAAGTTAGCCCTTCACGTGTGTTCGTACCCCAGCTAGGTCAAATTACCGTTTTACCCCTGGGCTACCTCTTGGTCCTTAAGTACCAGTGCTCCTCTAATGAACAACCTGTTTGTGGTCCAACCATCAAACAGAAAACCCTCTCGTGCCATAAAGAGGGTAGGGCCCTTTGTTCAAGACCCGGAGACACCACTTAAGGGAACACACCTCTACTTACCCTCATATCAGGAAGGAGTGAATTCCATCTTGTAAGACTACGTTCCCAGCTCCCCATTCGGTCTTGTCCCCAAAGTGGTAGGCTTATTGAGTCGGCGAACTGGCCACTCTCACCCGTACAAATCAAAGGACAATCCCTTATGGACAGGAGTCCATAATCCACTCAGGATTAAGGCCAAGTTGCCTAGGTCATCCTAGTGAAATAGAAACCGAGCTAACCAACGGTGTTATAGTTAGTGGTTAACTATTTCGCGGTCCGGTCTTTGTGCAAACTCATTGCACAGGATACCCCCACTCGCATGTCAACCACATGAACGTGTTGGATCACTACGTTTGTATCAATATACAAAGCGGGCCGTATCCATAGTGTCACCAGGATAAGGTACCCAGCCTTATCCCTATACTACAGACCCTTTAGGCTAAAACTTGAACATTGATCCCCGCATGTCCCTACATACTAGTTCAAGTCTCATTCTATTAGCCATGGATGTTTAGTTTATTGGATTAGGGTTAGCAAGACAAGATATAATACAAACATTGAATAATACATCACTTTATTAATGTTCGGTCAGATGTACATTTACTATCTACGAGTTTTAGGGCATAAAACCCAACAAACTCCCACTTGAACTAAAACTCAAGTTACAGGGAAAGTATATACAAAATAATCCAAAGCTGGAAATGGTACATGTATATTTGTACATTACATAAAAGGTAAATATACAAAATACAATAAACTAGGGCATCCTTACACCCATTACACATCTCCCACTTGCCCTAGATTACGCTATATACATATCTCGCAGACCTAGACTGTCTAGATGACCCTCGAACACTTTAGCCGAGAGGGCCTTCGTAAACGGATCAGCAATGTTATGCTCAGAAGCGATCTGGGTCACGACCACATCTCCTCTTTGCACAATCTCTCGAATTAGATGGTACTTCCTCTCTATGTGTTTACCTCTTTTGTGGCTGCGAGGTTCCTTTGAATTGGCTACTGCCCCACTGTTGTCACAGTATAACGTAATGGGCAAGTTCATATTTGGAACAACTTCCAAATCTGTCAAGAACTTCCTTAGCCAAACAGCTTCCTTAGCTGCTTCACAAGCAGCTACATACTCAGCCTCCATCGTGGAGTCTGCTATACATCCCTGCTTTATACTCCTCCAAACTACAGCTCCCCCGTTAAGGGTGAAAACTGACCCTGACGTAGATTTCCTAGAATCCTTGTCAGTTTGGAAGTCAGAGTCGGTGTATCCAGTGAGAACTAACTCCTTAGCCCCAAACACCAACATATAATCTCTCGTTCTCCTAAGATACTTGAGGATTCCTTTAACGGCGGTCCAATGGTCCAACCCTGGATTTGACTGATATCTGCTGACAATCCCTACAGCATAACAAATGTCAGGCCTCGTGCATAGCATGGCATACATTAAGCTACCCACGGCTGAGGCGTAGGGAATCCGTCTCATATCCTCAACCTCTTGAGGTGTCTTAGGAGACTGTTCCTTAGACAAGTGAACCCCATGCCTGAAAGGCAACAAGCCCTTCTTGGAGTTCTGCATCGAATATCGAGCCAACATCTTGTCGATATACGTTCCCTGAGACAGAGCTAGCGATTTGTTCTTCCTATCCCGAATAATCTGGATCCCAAGAACATACTGAGCCTCACCCAAATCTTTCATTTGGAATTGAGCTGCTAGCCATTCTTTTACGTCAGACAGATACCCTACATCATTCCCAATGAGTAGAATGTCGTCTACATAAAGTACGAGGAAAGCTACTTTATTCTTGTTGATCTTCTTGTATACACAAGGTTCATCAACATTCTGGTCAAAACCAAAAGATTTGATCGCAGTATCAAATCTAATATTCCAAGATCTAGAAGCCTGTTTCAACCCATAAATGGATCGATTCAGTTTGCAAACCTTTTGCTCATCACCTTGGGATATGAATCCTTCGGGTTGAGACATAAAAATACTCTCGTCAAGATTGCCATTCAGAAAAGCTGTCTTGACATCCATTTGCCAAATCTCATAATCATAAAATGTGGCAATGGATAAGAGGATTCTTATGGACTTTAGCATAGCAACTGGAGAAAAAGTTTCTTCATAGTCCACTCCTTCTCGTTGGGTATAACCCTTTGCTACAAGTCTCGCTTTGAAAGTCTGTACTTTCCCAGCAGCATCTCTTTTTCTCTTATAGATCCATTTACACCCAATGGGTTTGACCCCTTCAGGTAGATCTACAAGTTCCCAAACTTGATTGAAGTACATCGACTCCATCTCAAGGTCCATGGCTTTGGCCCACTCGTCCTTGTCTACATCATTCATTGCCTGACGATAAGACAATGGATCTTCTACGCCGTCATCAGGTATGACTACTTGTGTTTCTGTTAAACCCAAGTAGCGGTTAGGTTGTATCACAACCCTCCCACTGCGTCGAAGCTCTCCCACTACGTGAGGAGGACTAGATTGACGAGAAGAACTGCATTCTCCAACAACTCTTGTTGAAGGACCAGGTTCATCAACAACCCTTGTTGATCCTTCTGTAGCTTCTCCTAATACTAACTTACTTCGTGGTTGATGATGTCGTATGTGGTCTTCCTCCAAGAAAGTTGCATTTGTCGATACAAATACTTTATTATCTTGAGGGTCATAGAAAAGACCACCTCTCGTTTCTTTCGGGTACCCAACAAATTGGCATAATCTCGTACGTGGTTCCAATTTCTTAGGATTTGTCACTAACACATGTGCAGGACAACCCCAGATTCGAAAGTAACGCAAACTAGGTTTACGCCCCCTCCATAACTCAAAAGGAGTTTCAGAAACACTTTTTGAGGGAACACTATTAAGAATATGTACTGCAGTCTCTACTGCATACCCCCAAAACGAGCTAGGCAACTGAGCATAGCTCATCATAGATCGAACCATGTCTAACAAGGTTCTGTTTCTCCTTTCTGATACACCATTTTGCTGAGGTGTACCAGGTGGTGAGAGTTGTGATTGGATTCCATGTTCTATCATATAGTCCTGGAATCGCTGATCTAAATACTCTCCACCTCGATCTGATCGAAGTGTTTTAATTGTTTTACCCAATAAGTTTTCTACCTCAGCCTTAAACTCCTTGAACTTTTCAAGAGCTTCAGACTTATGGCCCATTAGGTACAAGTAACCGTATCGTGAATAATCATCTATGAAAGAGATGAAATATTCAAAACCACCTCGAGCCTTTACATTCATAGGACCACAAAGATCCGAATGTATTAGTTCAAGTGGTTCTTTGGCCCTGTAACCTTTTCCAGTAAAAGGCCTCTTGGTCATTTTACCCTCGAGACACGATTCACAGGGTGGTAAAGATGTATCTTCTATGTCACTTAGAAGTCCATTTTTAACCAAACGATCGATCCGATCGATGTTAATATGACCAAGACGAAGATGCCAAAGATACGTGTTGTTACTTGAAGGAGAAACTTTTTGCCTTTTGTTTTGCGTTTCGGCCGTTTTAAACATTTCATGACTTAAAATGGCCTTAGCATCATTTGGTCTTAACACAAACAAATTATTCTCACGCTTAGCTGAACAAATGTAAATTCCATTCTTTGAAATTAAAGCTTCATTAAGCAAGAAGGAAATAGTATAACATTGTTCTAACAAAGCTGAAACAGAAATTAGGTTCCTTTTAATTCTAGGAACCAAATACAAGTCCTCTAAAATTAAAAACCTATTTCTAAAGAATAATTTTGCAGCTCCCACTGCACGAGCTGAAACGACGTCTCCCGTTCCGACCTTGAGCGTCATTTCACCCTCTGCCAGCTGCTGGAAATTATTTCCCTGAAAAGAAGAACAAACATGATTAGTGGCTCCCGAATCCAGTATCCAGGCAAACTCATCATGTTCAACGAGACAAGTCTCTAACACAAGTAAATCAAATTTACCTTCTTTTTCTCTTCTCTTCTCAGCAAGGTAGCGGGGACAGTTGCGCTTCCAGTGACCATCTGCATTGCAGTGGAAGCATCTACCTTTGTCGGCCACGACCTTGGCCTTCCCCTTCCCTTGCACAGCCTGTGCAGGAGCCTTCCCCTTGTCTCCCTTCCTCTTCTGGATCTGCTTCGATGAAGAAGCCTGGGGTACAGATTTAGTCCCTGAGGATGAACCCTTCAGGAACTTTTTCTTGGAATGGGCCACATTGGCCTCTCCTTTCACCACATTCTTTCCCTTGCTCTTTTGCAGGGACTCGTAAATCTGTAACTCCGAGAGGAGGGTAGTCAGGTTGAACTGAATCTTATTCATGCTCGCGTTCGTCCTGAAAGACAGATAGCTCGCCGGGAGCGAGTGAAGGATGAACGCAACCTGACTGCGCTCGCAGACAACCCCGCCATTTGCCTCAGCTATGTTGAACTGGTTAATCATGTCCAGGACATGTTCCCGAACAGATTGACCTTCCAGCATCTTGGCATTGAAGACGTTCTTCAAGGCGTCGTGGTGGAGCTGGTAGGACGGGAGTCCAAACATCTCCTGCAGGGAATTCATAATTTCCCTGGCAGTTTCCACGTTCTCATAACGCTTGGCCAAAACTTCAGATAAGCTGACCAATATATAGACCTTGACCTTTTCATTGGCCTTGGTCCAGCGTTCATAGGCGTCTTTAACTGCCTGAGAGGCAGTGCGAGGGGGAACGGGAGGACACTCCTCCGTTAAGACGAATCTTAAGTCCTCAACCACGAGTATTGTATTGAGGTTTGATTTCCATTGTGGAAAATTCTCGCCGGTTAGTTGTTCATTTTTAAGCAGAGATATGATAGAGGAAGACATTGCTGAAAAAACAAACAAGTGACCGTATTAGTTATCTTTGCCTTAACCCATCACACAAGCAATACAAACAATTGCATACATCCAATCAATTTTGCAAACAGTCAATCAAAGAACCCTAATAAAACTATGATTGTGTTTTGCAACGATGCTTTAGAGGTTTAGAAGAACAGCCACCGAAGGGTGATCAGTTGTTCCTCCTCTAAAATGAGACTCTTCTCAGTCAATTTCTAATACCAGAATAACTCATATTCCATTAGACATTAACCACCGTTGTTCGGTCAAGGATTTGTTAACAGATTAACTCCTCCCCGTAAGTGTAACCCTCCCACTTTCAGATCCCAGAGGCACGCACCAACAGGCTACCGTTAGGAAAGACAACTGTTGGTAATTAGCCTAAGTGATCCTATCCTGTTAAGGAGTTCACGGTGTTCCGAATCCTATGATCAGGCCCTCCGAAGGGATGGTTGCGCCGAGACAACACGCAGGCGGATCATAGGAATCTCACGTTGTGACCTAGGGGTGGAGACCGAAGGATACGTTGACACGTGTCCCGCTCCCACTTACTATAGTCACTTTCCCCATTCACCTTGGTATTGACCCATGCAAACACTCTCCGAAGGGAGGCCGCGCTAAAACGACACAAAGCCGAGCATGGATCTCACGGTGTGAACGTCACGGGGACGTAGGAGCAAAACTCAATTTAAATTAAGTTTTGTAATTTTCCTCCCACTAAAGTAACTGATTAATTTTAGGGTTTGATTAAACCTAGATAAATCCGGCTAAGTCATTTATCTAAGTCTAGTCCTATTATAACTATTATAATAAGACCTAATGTCTAGGTGTATTAAACCAATTTAATTAACCTAGTGACATTATTCTAACATTAACCTGAGATTAATTCAACTCCGGTATTCCAGATCAGTTCCCAGGTAGGAGGTGTTCCGTTTACCGTCAACTTAAATACCTCCAATCCTTAGACAGAACTTCACTGGTAGAGTTCCCTTATAATCTTAGGAATGTTCCGTCCTACTTAGTTCATTAAAACTATTTTAAAACTAAGTAAGATTTTCTAATCCTATTAGAAAATGATCTTAGGTCTAATTAATTTTAACCCATTAAAATTAATTTAATTTTAACCTAAGATCCTATGTGAACATGCATGTCTTGATTATAGATTGACGGTTTCTAATCATAAAATTTTAAACTATTTCAAAATTTTATAATGATTAGCCCTATAATCATGCATACTATAGTTTTTAAAACAATTAACAATCATATTCAAGTTAATGAAATTTTAAACTATAGTACTATGCATAGCATGATAATTAATATAACCCTTATATTAATCTATGGATGTATCATGCTCAATGCAACTTGATTTCCATTTAAATAATAAACAACTTTATTATAGCCAATAATGGAAAATCAACTTAGCATGCTGCAAACAAATAATTTTTAATATAACACTTATATTAAAACTATGTAATTGCATGCATCATACTATTCCATTTTCATGAATTTAATATAACTCTACTATATATTAAATAAATCATGAAAATCAAACCATGCATTTCATACATATATTATAATCTAATTATAACATTCATAAATGCATGAGCATGCTTTATATCCTAAGGTGGGATTAAATTTAAATGACATCCATAAAGCATTTAAATAGCGAATAAACCGATTTAATTGGCCCCTAGGATAGATTAAAGCAAAATTACATTAATAAAGCAATAAATCTATCCTATTACATAATTCTGCAGCTCCAAATCCGGTCTACTAGCCTTGAACCGACCCGAACCACTTCGAACCGGACTTGAAAAACTCGAACCGCACCCAAAACGGGTCAAACCGGACCGAACCGGTCCCAGCTGACCCAAAACGCTCGAACCGAACCGGCATTTTTAGGGCACCATCACGTTCTCGCGAAAATCCTGGCGCCGCACGAAATCGTGACAGCGTCGAGACGCTGCGAAGAAAGCGTCCCGACGCTGGCGCGATTTCAACCGTCTGGAGCGTGGAATCGCGACAGCGTCGAGACGCACAAGGCTAAGCGTCCCGACGCTGTTGCGTCTGGAGCTGATTCCTGGGCAGAACAGCGGCTGTTCTTCATGATTTTCATCAAATTCTTCTGCGATCTTCATCGATTTTCAAGCCTAACTAAGACCCGGACTGTACAGACTCGATTTACACAATTTTGCCCAAAAACACAGGGGCCTTACATGATCAAATCAAGTAAAAAAACGGTAAATCTATGGCCAAATTAAACCTAAACAGTTTATCGCAAAATTAAACATTCATAATGCAAATCCCACCTAAAACCAACGCAAATTTTAATTCTTAAATTAAAATCCAGAGTTGGCTCTGATACCAATTGAAGGGATGAAAGCCCTTGCGCAGCGGAAAATCATACAGAACCATTAAAAACTCGGATTAATTTAAGAAATAAAAATACCAATACGTTGGAAAAAAAAAACATGAAATTCACAGCGGCAATAATGGATTAAAACTGCTGTAAAACGGATATAGGCATGCATATAACAATATGAAAATAGTTCTAGATCTAATCTAGAATTGGGTCCTATTGACCCTAGTTCAAGAACAACATTACCTTTGAAGAAATCCTTGAACTTTTCGCCGAATTCTCTGAATTTTTCCTCAAAAATACAGCAGCAACACGAACACCACCACAAGGGTACACCGGTATTCTCAGCAGGATATGCGTTGGGAGCTTGTGGGAACTCAACAGACTCTAAGGATTTTTCTCTGTGAGAATTCTCTGCAGAATGAATTGTGTGATCTCTGGAACAGAATGAGAGAGTGATCAATCTTGGGATGGTCAGGCGTGAGACTAGGGAGTTAAGATAACCACTCCCCTGACCACGTCTCATCATTTAAAATATCAGATAACTGATATTTCAGTTATCTGATATTTTAAATAATTATAATTTGAAAAAACATAAATTCAAATTATAATTAATTATCTTTTAATTAATCAAAATTAATTAAAATAATCTTTAATTTAAATCCTATTT
Source organism: Luffa acutangula (assembly GCA_036850905.1). Lineage (NCBI taxonomy): Eukaryota > Viridiplantae > Streptophyta > Magnoliopsida > Cucurbitales > Cucurbitaceae > Luffa > Luffa acutangula. Next base: position 10,004,583 of record CM072090.1, read on the forward strand.
AAATTAACATCCCTCTTATCTTAAAGTTTAATTAAATCAAATTTAATTAAACTAAATCAATTAATTAATAAGAAATTAATTAATTAATAAAATAAAATTGAACATCACATATTCAATTACTATTTTCTCTCTCATATCTATAGTATTAATATACATCCAATGCATATTAATTTTAACCTATAGTTTTTAATATGAACCAAATTCATATTTTAGTATAATATTCGAACACCTTCGAATATCCAATCCATCCTTAGAATTTTACCTCAACGCCCCAAATGAGCTACCGGTGGGACCTAATGGACCTACAGATCAGAAGCTCCAACGATGTGAGATTAGTTGGTTAAACTCATTAACCAAGTTAATCAATATTCGTTAACTGTGGTTCACTCCACTAAAGAACCACAGCTGCACTCTTCTCACTGCAGATATATTTCTGTGTCCACGGATATTGACCGTCAGCAGCAAGTTAGCCCTTCACGTGTGTTCGTACCCCAGCTAGGTCAAATTACCGTTTTACCCCTGGGCTACCTCTTGGTCCTTAAGTACCAGTGCTCCTCTAATGAACAACCTGTTTGTGGTCCAACCATCAAACAGAAAACCCTCTCGTGCCATAAAGAGGGTAGGGCCCTTTGTTCAAGACCCGGAGACACCACTTAAGGGAACACACCTCTACTTACCCTCATATCAGGAAGGAGTGAATTCCATCTTGTAAGACTACGTTCCCAGCTCCCCATTCGGTCTTGTCCCCAAAGTGGTAGGCTTATTGAGTCGGCGAACTGGCCACTCTCACCCGTACAAATCAAAGGACAATCCCTTATGGACAGGAGTCCATAATCCACTCAGGATTAAGGCCAAGTTGCCTAGGTCATCCTAGTGAAATAGAAACCGAGCTAACCAACGGTGTTATAGTTAGTGGTTAACTATTTCGCGGTCCGGTCTTTGTGCAAACTCATTGCACAGGATACCCCCACTCGCATGTCAACCACATGAACGTGTTGGATCACTACGTTTGTATCAATATACAAAGCGGGCCGTATCCATAGTGTCACCAGGATAAGGTACCCAGCCTTATCCCTATACTACAGACCCTTTAGGCTAAAACTTGAACATTGATCCCCGCATGTCCCTACATACTAGTTCAAGTCTCATTCTATTAGCCATGGATGTTTAGTTTATTGGATTAGGGTTAGCAAGACAAGATATAATACAAACATTGAATAATACATCACTTTATTAATGTTCGGTCAGATGTACATTTACTATCTACGAGTTTTAGGGCATAAAACCCAACAGTCATCGCATTGAAATAGTCAGTCTTGTCAGTAAACGACGTTATAAAGCAAGAGTGACTTATTTCTCGGCTCTGGTCTTATGCAAACTCATTTGCATAAGACGCCCCCACTTGCATGTCTCTACATGAACGATTCAGGATCACATCGTTTGTACTCAAACAAAGTGGGTCGCATTGAAGGATTGGAATTCCGTAATTTCGTAAAGCGGAAGCGTGATTGGGACCGATTCGTAATTAATTTTGTTTAATCTGAAATACCAATACATTGGCAATATTATTGGAACTATTCTAAATATATATTAAGGCTAAGCATACAAAAATATTAGATCTAAATCTAATTTATAAAGTAACAAATTACTTACTCTCGTTGACGACTCAGATTAAATTCACCACCTGCATGTGAATTAATCACGAACTACTGTGAACACCACCACTATGGCTACACTGGTATGACTTTGAGACTTCTAGAGGCAGGAGACTGGTGGGAGTCTAGAGGAAGCCTTGAGGGGAATTCTCTGAGAGAAGGAGAATGAATGAGAAGCCTTTCACCCCACCTCAGGGGTCCTATTTATAGGTAAAGGCCAAGACCTTTTTCCTAATAGGAAAAGGTCTCTAATTTTAATAAATAATTAATTAATTCCATAATTAATTAATTTCCCTAATTAAATATCATATATTTAATATTAGGGATTTTATTAAAATTAAAATTAATATGAATCCAATTCATATTAAATTTATTTGAACTCTTTCAAATATTTTCTTTCTTAATAGGAAAAGGTCTCTAATTTTAATAAATAATTAATTAATTCCAAAATCAATTAATTTACCCAATTAAATATCATATATTTAATCTTAGGTATTTTATTAAAATTAAAATTAATGTGAATCCAATTCATATTAAATTTATTTGAACTCTTTCAAATATTTTCTCTCAAGAATTAATTTTTTTTAAATTAATTCAAAAATTATATTATAAAGTTTCATAAACTTTATATCATAATGCATCAATATACATTATACTATTCCCCAAATAAATTGAACACTTTCAATTTACAATTTATACTTAATTGACTCAAGTCTGTTTACGAGCTACCAGTGGGACCTAATGGACCTACAGATCAGAAGCTCCAACGATACGAGACTAATTGGCCAAACTCATTGACCAAGTTTAGTCAACATTCGTTAACTGTGGGTCACTCCACTAAAGACCAACAACTGCACTCTTCTCACTATAGAATATTTCTGTGTCCATGGATATCGACCAAGCAGTAAGTCAATCCTTCACGTGTGTTCATAACACCAGTTGGGTCAAATTACCATTTTACCCCTGGGTTACCTCTGGTTCCTTAAGTACTACTGATTCCTCTAATGAACAAGTTGTTTAGGGTCCAAAAACTAAACAGGAGTTCCTCTCGGGCTAGGAGAGGACGGTGCGCCTTTGTTCAAGCCCTGAAATCAGCCCTTAAGGGAACACACATCTACTTACCCCAATAGGGGAAGGAGTGAATTCCATCTTGTACTGTTATGTTCCCAACCCCCATTCGGTCTTGCCCCTAAAATGGTATGATTATTGAGTCAGCGAACTGGCCACTCTCACCTATACAAATCTAAGGACAATCCCTCCTGAAAGGGGTTCATAACAAACTCAGGATTGAGATTGAGTTACCTAGGTCATCCTATTGAAATAGAAACCTAAACTAGTTAACGACATTACATCTAGTGGTTACTATTTCGCGGTCTGGTCTTATGCAAACTCATTGCATAGGATACCCCCACCCGCATGTCTCCTACATGGATGCTTTGGATCATTGCATCTGTATCGAATACAAGGTGGGTCGTATCACATAGTGTCACCAGGATAAGGTACCCAGCCTTATCCTATACTATAGACTTTTTAGGTTGTTACTTGGACACTGATCCCCGTATGTCCCCACATACTAGTCCAAGTTTCATTTAAACAACCTTGGATCTTAGTTTATTGGATTTAGGGTTTATTAATGCAAACTCGATTATTCAATAACCAAATTACTGAATTACTCAAATAACACTTTATTGAGATCGATTAATTTGTTTCATTTACTATCTACGAGTTTTAGGGCATAAAACCCAACACGCGTCACCTAGTTTTCGTAGGATTAAGGTACCCAGCCTTATCCCTATACTATAGACCGTTTAGGATATTACTTGAACTTGATCCGTCTTTATATCACTACATATAGTTCAAGGCATTCATGTCATAGCCAAACATACTAGTTTATTGGATTTTGGTTATTTAATTAACGTGCAATTCACTCATTTAATAACTTGAGTGAACAAAAACTCAATATCGACTTTATCGAACAAGTATATGACTATTTATTTCATTCACTATCTACGAGTAATAGGGCACCAACCCCAACATATCAATGATAGACACTGATAGAAAGGATTATATGGAATCTATTGATAATTTATCAGTGTTTATCGTTGATAGTCACGATAGACTTCGATTAAACGGAGACTGTCAGTAATAGACATTGATAGACTCTGATTATCAGAATCTATTAGTGATAGACACTGATAGAAAGAATTATATAGAGTATATCAGTAGGATAGTCTATCATTGTCTATCACCAATAGTCACTGATAGACTTTGATTAGTGATAGACACTAATAGACTCCGATTATCAAAGTCTTTTAGTGATAGACACGAATAGAAAGAAATGTACGAAAATTGGTAGAATTTGCACACAATTCAAAGTTAAATAGGGGTAAAATGGAAATTATTAAATTTTATTCTAATAAATTTCCATAGTTGCTATTATTTTTATATTGTGTTATATTTGCAATTAGAAAAACCCTAATTTCCATATCATGTCATTTTCCTTTATTTTTATTTTCTCAATTTGAGTCCATTTTAAAAAGTTGAAGAAGTAAACAAAGTTATTAAGGGTCTGTTTGGTAGATAATTCAAATTCTGTTTTATGTTTTCAGATTCACTGAATTCATTGACGTTTGACAAATGTGTTTTTGAAAACTGTTTTTGGATTCTATGATCCAAATAATGGAAATTTGAAAAAATATATATTTTTTATTTTTATGTTTTCAGTGTATTTGGATTTTGAATTTAAAATTTTAAAATGCAGAATTAGATTAAAAAAGATAAAAACTTTAATAAATATAGTATTTTATGTTATAAACTCAATTCATTTTTGTTAAATTAAAATATATATAATAGAATGTATTATAAACTATACGATATTGTAAAATAATAATCATACAAAATTTATAATAGGTAACATATTTATAAATTAATTAATAATAGTTTATATTCAACTTAATATGTAACAACCCAAATTGAAAAAAAAAAAAAAAAAAAAAAAAAAAAAAAAGTGGGCTGGTTGTTTTTGCTGGTCAAGAAGGGAAAGGGGGGGGGTTTCTCCCAAATTTTCGGGGAAAAGGAGTGTTTAAAAAAAAAAAAAAAAGAAAGTTATTCTCTCTCTCTCCTCGATTTTCCCCCTCTCTCACGCCCTCATCTCCAACTCTCACTCGGTCTTCTCTCAGTCTGCACCACCGCACGCCGCCGTCGCCTTTCGTCGTGCCACCACCATTGACAGCCACCCACAACACCATCGTTGTCACCGCCAGTAAAAATAATAGCAAACTTAAATAGGGGTAAAATGGGAATTATGAAATTTTATTCTAATAAATTCTCATATTTGCTATTATTTTTACATTGTGCTATATTTGCAATTAGAAAACCCCTAATTTCCGTCTCATGCAATTTTCCTTTATTTTTATTTTCCCAATTTGAGTCCATTTTCAAAAGTATTTTAAAAAGTTGAAGAAGTAAACAAAGTTATTAAGGGTCTGTTTGGTAGATAATTCAAATTATGTTTTATGTTTTCAGATTCACTGAATTAAATGACGTTTGACAGATGTGTTTTTGAAAATTGTTTTTGGATTCTATGATCCAAATAATGGAAATTTGAAAATATATATATTTTTTATTTATATGTTTTAAGTGTATTTGGATTTTGAATTTAAAATTTTAAAAGGAAAAATTAGATTAAAAAAGATAAAAACTTTAATAAATATAGTATTTAATGTTATAACCTCAATTCATTTTTGTTAAATTAAAATATATATAATAGAATGTATTATAAACTATATGATATTGTAAAATAATAATCATACAAAATTAATAATAGGTAACATATTTATAAATTAATTAATAATAGTTTATATTCAACTTAATATGTAACAACCCAAATTGAAAAAAAAAAAAAAAAAAGGAAGTGGGCTGGTTGTTTTTGCTGGTCAAGAAGGGAAAAGGGGGGGATTTTTCCCCCCAAATTTTCGGGCAAAAAAGTGTTTAAAAAAAACAAAAAGAAAGAAAGTTATTCTCTCTCTCTCCCCGATTTTCCCCCTCTCTCACGCCCTCATCTCCAACTCTCACTCGGTCTTCTCTCGATCTGCAGCACGCCGTCGTCGCCGTCGTCGTGCCGCCACCATTGACAGCCACCCACAACGCCGTCGCCGCCAATAAGTCCTTTTTCGTACTCTCTCTCTCCTGTCTCCTTCTCCCTCTTCACGTTTTGGTGATTGGCACGACAGACAGCAACTTTCTTCCTCAAATTTCAGTGATCTAGCAACGTTTTTGGGTTGTTTTCGGCATTTTTCGGTGAGCTTCAGCAGTGGGCAAGTGAATTAAGCCTAGTTTTCATTGTTTAAAGTGATTTATGTTGGGTTTTATGCCCTAAAACTCGTAGATAGTGAATGTAAACAAATTTTATACTTGTATTTAATAAAGTGTTTCTGCAATAAAATGTTATTGTTAAATATTGCACTATTTGACCCTAATCCAATAAACTAGACATCCTAGGCTGTAATATGAGTCTTGAACTATATGTAGCGACATATGGGGATCATTGTTCAAGAAACAGCCTAAAGGGTCTATCGTTTAGGGATAAGACTGGGTGTCTTATCTTGGTGACACTATGGATACGACCCACTTTGTATTTGATATAGTCGCTATGATCCAACGCGTTCGTGTAGGAGACATGCGAGTTGGGGTATCCCATGCAATGAGTTTGCATAAGACCGGACCGCGAAATAGTAACCACTAGTTATAACACCGTTAACTAGTTGGTTTTCTATTTCACTAGGACGACCTAGACAACTTAGTCTTCATCCTAAGTTGATTATGGACTCCTGCTCATGAGAGATTGTCCTTTGATTTGTATGGGTGAGAGTGGCCAATACGCCGACTCAATAAGCCTACCATTTTGGGGACAAGACCGAGTGGGGAGCTGGGAACATAATCGTACAAGATGGAATTCACTTCTTCCCGACTTTAGGGAAGCAGACGAGTGTTCCCTTAAGTGGTTACTCCGAGTCTTGAACAAAGGACCCTACCCTCTCAATGGGACGAGAGGGTTTTCTGTTTGATGGTTGGACCACAAACAGGTTGTTCATTAGAGGAGAACTGGTACTTAAGGAAATAGAAGTAACCCAGGGGTAAAACGGTAATTTGACCCAGCTGGTGTTATGGACACTCGTGAAGGACTAACTAGTCGATATTGGTCTAGATCCGTGGACACAGAAAATATGTCTGTAGTGAGAAGAGTGCAACTGTGAGTCTATAGTGGAATGTACACACAGTTAACGAATATTGATTAATGTGGTTAATGAGTTTGACCAATTAGTCTCACATCGTTGGAGCTTCTGATCTGCAGGTCCATTAGGTTCCACTGGTAGCTCATAAAGTAATTTGAGGCAACTAAGTAATAAATGTAAATTGAAAGTGTTCAATTTACTAAGGGAAACAAATATAATATATATTGATATATTATTATGAGAGAAATTAATATTTGAAGAAATTCAAATATTAATATAAACTTATGGAAGTTTGAAAGAGTTCAAATAATGAATTAATTAATTTAAGGCCTAAAATCTATTTGGGCAAATTAATTAATTCAAGGCCGGAAATTAAATATGTGATATTTAATTGGTGGTTAATTAATTAAAGAATTCATTAACTGGTAATTAATCAATTATGGAAATAATTAATCACTTAAGGAAGTGATTAATCATTTATGGAAATGATCTAATCACTTATGGAAGTAATTAGTCATTTGTGGAAAAGATTAATCAATTATGGAATTGATTGATCATGGATTGATTAAATAAGGAATAAGATTGAATCAATTTTGGAAAAGATTGATTTAATTGAATATTTTATTCATGGTCTCTCTTCTATAAATAGAACACTAGACCTAATTGGTCCATGACACTTTGCTCTTGCTCTTAGACTCTCAAGACAAGACCTAGAATTCTCTCTAGCCTCCCTCTTAGAGAAAGACTCCCACAAGTCTTTTGCCTCCTAGACTCAGAGTCATACCGGTGTAACCTCTTTGGTTATTGTGTCAATCAAGAAGAAATTTCCAGTGACTAAAAGGCAAGGAGGCTGCTGCGTTTTCGTTCGTTGGAGCGTCGTTGGCGAAGAACGGTCAAGTCTACAACGAAAGTTTGTAACGGTTTTTTCCCTTTTTCTTTAGAAAAGCATGAAAATAAATTTAGATTTATTTTCAGCATGTTTAAACCAATTTTCCAGAAACTTTAAAGAGTGTTTAAAGTTTTGTTTAAGTTTTTCGTAACGGTATTTTAATGTTAATTAATATACGACGTAAGGTCCAATCGATGTGCTTCCGCTGCGTGGGGACTTTTATTCCCTTCAATTTAGAGAAATACCCATTGATTTGGTTAATGGTTTTGAGGCACCCATAGTGATAGAAGGTTGAATTTTCAAATTAAGGTTAAATCGGAAGCCCGAACAGCAAGCATCGATCTCTTTTTGGTGAGTTTCAACCTCCTTATTTTAAGTTGGATCTAAAGAAAATGATGAGAATTGGGTGCCTCTAATCTTAAGACCTCTCTTGTGATTTTAGATTTGATTACTTTTGGCGTGAGCGGTGTCACATTGAATTAATTGGTTGGTGCTTAAATCAAGTATCCTCTTCACTAAAGTAAGTAACCTTACTACTTGAATAGTCTTGACTAGGCTGGGAGTACTTATACGAATTGTTGTTTTTATGTATGGTTTAAGTTATGGGATGTTGGATTATGTGTGTTCTGGTGTTACTGAGCATCCTGATTATGTGCATTTGTCTGAACGATATACTAATAATATAGTGTTGGTTTAAAAGTATCAAACACTTAGATTACGAAGAATAATCCCGTTGTGCTGAATGCTTTGTCTGCTTTATGTTTAGAATACACTAGTTGGACAAGTCTTGTATGCTCTAAATGCTATGAATGTTTTAGGTTGGGAAATACTGGATGTTCTGTGTTGGTTGGGTCTCGAATGCTTTGGTCCCCTTGAACACTAGTTTAGGGGATATAGCAGGTTCTCTTTTAAATGATCGAATTCTCTGAATTTTGGGGTCGATTGAAGGTTGGTTTTGTTGGAGCAAAGTGTAGGCTCGAGTGGCTTGTTCTTTTTGGACTAAGCGTTGTGTGGTAGTTCCCCAGTTAACTAAAAACGTATGTGGTATGTAGATGAGGCACCTTGTAATAGCTTGAATTGCATTAAGATAAGTTATGTTGGCACAAGGGACCTAAAACGAAATGAGGACAAGTTACTTATCCCAGTACGGACTGACAATTAAATGCCAAGGATTGAGATGTTTATAGACTGAGATGAGGAGCTAAATGGGCGGGACTCGACTTTGCAGACTAGGTGCCATCTACTATCTGTGGAAGTAAAGTTCCAACTAAAAACCCATGGACGCCCCACCAGTGAATTGATAGTTAGAGTGTTATTGTAACGCCCCAAGGTTTTATTATTCTAGATTAGTGACGTTACTAAATTCCTATGTTCAAACTAATCGAGAGCTTCGAAAATTTCGACAGCATAACGACATACATAGAATGAAACCAAAATTTTTAACAAATGCTAAACACAAAATAACACTTCTATATTATTTCATTCTACCCCACAACTCCACAGATCAACTTCATAATAGATTACGAGTCAGATCTCGTATATTCAACCAACAACATATTCAAATTTGTCTAGTGCAAACATGCTCTTAACTTTCTAGAAACGGTTCAACTTTATTAATCATTAACATATTTACATCCTAGCGGAAGCATGAAAATCTACACAAGATGACAACTAAAAAAAACTAATCCAACCTATATGCAAGATAAAGATTCAACCTATCAACAACCAAGTAAGAACTAATCTATCCAATGGAAATATAAACAAATAAATGGACCCCCTGTGGACACATAAAACTCGTCAACACCTTCATAATCTGAAAATGTTGGGGGGAAGAAAGGGGAGGGGTATCAGTACAACCACAGTACTAGTAAGGCTCACACCCGGTGAACCACCAATCAACAAACAATCACATCGACATGCTATCCACACACAAGCATCAAGCCTTAAAGGCGATACAACATCCAACATGTTTTTTAAGCGATAAACCGAACATACTTTTAAGTAAGAAACAAATGATGCTAACACATGCTTCATGCAATGACGGGACGACAACATGAATCCACGCATCATGCTATGCACCCCCACATGGTTTTCGCGCCATGCCCTCACACTCACACGTGATTTCCGCGTCACGCTCCGAAACCCACCCAACACATGTATTACGTGCTCTGCGCAGCGCCACTCACACGTGATTTTTGCGTCACGCTCCACACTCACACCTACACGTGATTTCCGCGTCACACTCCGTACACACACCCATCACATGATTTACGCGTCATGCTCCGCCTTTCCCCAATGATCACACACTATGCAGACACGACTCTTATGCAAAATAGTTATCATACAACCATGTCTCATGCTTAAGAAATAAATGAAACAACATGCTCATTTCACATTTCAAGTTATATATATAGCACACACAACGCATAAGACAAAGCAGGTAACACAAGCAGCATGCTCAACAAACAATCAGACTCATCCAGGTAGAAACTACTTACAATACTTAAAAGTGCTCCTAAATCCAACTAACGTTTGCTGGAAAATATTAGAATAGGCTCTAAGCGGACCTTCGAACGCAATAGAGACCTTCTAAAGGTTAGAGAATAACCTAACAATCTTTCCAACACCTAACATATATTAAAAGGGACCTAAAGCATGCTACAAGGTGCTGAAACTTACTGAAAAGGGGCAGAAACCTTGCTGGAGTTTGCCAATCAGTACCAAAACTCCATGAATAAGTGTTGTTCGGGATCCATAATGAGCCCAAGATACACTTTAAAGAGCACCCAATGGTTATAGACTATACTAAAGCTACTCTAGATAAATTCTAAAGGTTAAAGGGGGCAAAAACTTACCATTCGACACCTAAATGACCTCGATTCATTGTTGCCCAATGGTAGAATGAGTTCAAAATCACCAATCTGGAACTCATAGCCTATGGGCATTCAATCCCAAGGTTGTTCGGAATATGGGTATTCATCGAAAGCCGAGCCCCAACGCTCATTGGTTGGCTTTTAAAGAACCTCAAACCTGCAAATTAGAAGTCGTTACTAAATGGGTGTCTTGATTTTGAAGTCGAATAAGCATTGGTAAACCACATCAAGGGCATTCGGGTTATGGGTGAAGGATTGGAATTCCGTAATTCCGTAAAGCGGAAGCGTGATTAGGACCGATTCGTAATTAATTTTGTTTAATCTAAAATACCAATACATTGGCAATAAACTTAGAACTATTCTAGATTTATATTAAGGCTAAGCATACAAAAATATTAGATCTAAATCTAATTTATATAGTAACAAATTACTTACTCTCGTTGACGACTCAGATTAAATTCACCAACTGCTTGTGAATTAATCACGAACTAGTGCGAACACCACCACTACGGCTACACCGGTATGACTCTAAGACTTCTAGAGGCAGAAGACTGGTGGGAGTCTAGCGGAAGCCTTGAGGGGAATTCTCTTAGAGTAGGAGAATGAATGGGATACCTTTCACCCCACCCCAGGGGTCCTATTTATAGGTAAAGGCCAAGACCTTTTTCCTAATAAGAAAAGGTCTCTAATTTTAATAAATAATTAATTAATTCCATAATTAATTAATTTCCCTAATTAAATATCATATATTTAATCTTAGGGATTTTGTTAAAATTAAAATTAATATGATTCCAATTCATATTAAATTTATTTGAACTCTTTCAAATATTTTCTTTTCTAATAGGAAAAAGTCTCTAATTTTAATAAATAATTAATTAATTCCATAATTAATTAATTATCCAATTAAATATCATATATTTAATCTTAGGGATTTTATTAAAATTAAAATTAATATGAATCCAATTCATATTAAATTTATTTGAACTCTCTCAAATATTTTCTCTCAAGATTAATTTTTTGAAATTAATTCAAAATTCATATTATAAAGTTTCGTAAACTTTATATTATAATGCATCAATATACATTATACGATTCCCCAAATAAATTGAACACTTTCAATTTACAATTTATACTTAATTGCCTCAAGTCTCTTTACGAGCTACGAGTGAGACCTAATGGACCTACAAATCAGAAGCTTCAACGATACGAGACTAATTTGCTAAACTCATTAACCAAGTTAGTCAACATTCGTTAACTGTGGGTCACTCCACTAAAGACCCACAGCTGCACTCTTCTCACTGTAGAATATTTATGTGTCCACGGATATCGACCAAGTTGTAAGTCAATCCTTCACGTGTGTTCGTAACACCAGTTAGGTAAAACTACCGTTTTACCCCAAGGTTACCTCTGGTTCCTTAAGTACCACTGATTCCTCTAATGAACAAGTTGTTTAGGATCCAACCACTAAACATGAGTTCCTCTTGGGTCAAGAGAGGACGACGCGCCTTTGTTCAAGCCCCAGAATCACCCCATAAGGGAACACACATCTACTTACCCCAATAGGGGAAGGAGTGAATTCCATCTTGTATTGTTATGTTCCCAGCCCCCATCGGTCTTTCCCTTGAAATGGTAGGATTATTGAGTCGGCGAACTGGCCACTCTCACCCATACAAATCTAAGGACAATCCCTCCTGAAAGGGGTTCATAACAGACTCAGGATTGAGATTGAGTTACCTAGGTTATCCTATTGAAATAGAAACCTAAACTAGTTAACGGCGTTACATCTAGTGGTTATTATTTTGTGGTCCGGTCTTATGCAAACTCATTGCATAGGATACCCCCACCCGCATGTCTCCTACAATGATGCTTTGGATCATTGCATCTGTATCGAGTACAAGGTAGGCCGTATCACATAGTGTCACCAGGATAAGGTACCTAGTCTTATCCCTATACTATAGACCTTTTAGGTTGTTACTTGGACACTGATCCCCGTATGTCCCCACATACTAGTCCAAGTTTCATTTAAACAATCTTGGATCTTAGTTTATTGGATTTAGGGTTTATTAATGCAAACTCGATTATTCAATACCCAAATTACTGAATTACTCAAATACCACTTTATTGTGATAGATTAATTTATTTTATTTACTATCTACGAGTTTTAGGGCATAAAACCCAACAATGGGTAACTCAAATTCAAAGCTTAAAGAGTGTGGGCTTAAGCGAAAACTTACCAAAACACCCAAATGACATCGAAAAGGGTCTGAATTGCATGGGTTCTTGTAGATTGTAGTAGGCAAAGATGAGCTTCGTGATTGGCAACCGAAATCGCACCAAATAAGGGAGACAGATGTTGTCGACGTGGAGACTCGCCAGAAAACAGGTTCGTGAGTGGGTTATTTTGCTCGAACCAAACAGAGCACAGGAGGGGAGAGAAACGCGTGTTGTTGGCCAGATAACACTCGAGGGAGATGAGAGCTTGTGACGGCGAAGGGAAAAGGAGAAGGAACAACTCGAGCTTGAGGACGGCGACAGACTGCTTACTCGTGACTAGCCGATGGCACACGGAAGAGAGAGAGAGCACAGTCGTGGGTTTTGCTCGTCGGAAGAAGGAAAACAGAGAGTGTGAGGGAGTCTTCACGTGTTTTTGGGCGACGAGATGAAGAATTGAGAGAGGGACGAGGGTGGAGGCGGCGGCTGAACGGAGGGAAAACACAGAGAGTGGAAGGGTCGATAGCTTGATCACGATGGCTGGCAACTGTTGCTCGACGCACGACAGCGACGGGGATTGGGCAACGGCAGCGACGACACGTGGGTTTTTGGTGAGAAGAAGAATCGAGGGGGGGTCTAATGCGCACGAGAAAGAAAAGAAGGGAAGAGAAAGTGAAGGTGAGGGAAAAAGATAATTTTACTTAGGGCTTCTCTCTTTCCTTCTTTTTTTTTTATTTCCTTTAATTCCAATATCTGCCCACTAAGAAAAATAAATAAACAAATAAATAACTCCCAAATTACTCCTACGTAACCTCTCAGATTAAAATGATCACCACTAACCACTTAAGCACAACAATAGAAAAAATATCTCAATAAACTTCCAAAATATCAATTAAGGCTAAATTTAAAATTCTAATTTTTCTCAAATTAGAATTCAAACTCGATTAATCCAAAATGACATAATTTCGAAACGCGGGGCATTACAGCTATGCACAAGTAGGTGCCTTGATGGGTGAGACTTGGCTTCACTGACTGGGTGTTTTCTACCATCAGTAGGAAAAGAGATATCTCACGATTCCCATTTGTGCACCTCCAGTGAGTTGGTAAACATTTGATAGGTTGGTTAATTGTCCATGTGACCCGAACGTCATGATAAATGAAACTAAATGAAATGAAATGACTAATAGGCCCTTTAGCAACAACTAACCTCAAGTTGTCCCTGTAATGCATGTAAATCTCCTCCTAGTAGCAGTGTTACTTACTGAGTATTTTAATACTCATTCTTTTCAAAATGTTTCCTTTCAGGTACGAGAAAGGACATACAAAGCGTGTGACAGTTTGTTGCTGACGAGCCATGGAAAATATGTGATCATGACTTCCGCATAGTTTAATTTCTCATTTTTCTTTTAGTCAAAATTGTAAATGGTGGTTCTTAAGGGTTTAAATCTGTCTCGATATTGTTTTTAGAAAACATTTGTTTTAATGAAGTTTTTGCAAGTTTCTTGTTTTATTTGGGATCCCAGACCGAAAGGCTTTCTTTCTTTAAAATGCCAAATGTTTTGTTTTAATGTTTATTTTCCAACAATCCTTTTCCTAAAATTAAGTAGGCATGCATGTGGTAACGACCCTAGAAATTACTCATGGGAAGTTGGGTCGTTCCATAATATTTAGATGATAACTACACTTAGTGTATGGTTTATAAATATATAATCAAATACATTTTGAACAATTGTTTAAATTGGTATCCAATTTCTAAATCTGCTACCAAACGCATATCTGAAAACACGAAATACACAACTTTGTTTTCATTAAATTCTTTGTTTTCAAATTTCTATTTGCAGATTACCGACCAAACGTACCTTAAGTAATTAACTAGGTCTTACAATTTTGTTTGTGTTGATGGTCAAATTTGGTCGGGAGGACTCACTTGACTTTCACGTGCCACCAACGGTAAATTTGTTTGAGAGGGGGGAAGACGTGACCTGCAAGACAGTAAATCTGCACACCGGTGTGGTGCTAGCCACACCGTCTCTGATGCTTAAGTCAGAAAATGGATGGAACAGCTAGAGAGCAAGAGGAGAAAGTAGAGAATAGAGTTCAGGATCCCATCTTCATTGACAAAGAGGGGTTTTAATACCTGCTTATGCTCCTAGAGTTTTTAGGAATTCAGAGGCGTTTTGGGACGAACCAGGCGGAACCGGGGCGACCAGAGACAGTAGGGACCGAACGAAGTCGAAGGAACTCGGCTCGCGACCGAGGTCGAGTAGGAGGTCGGGCCAAAAGCCCGATCCACTAGCTAGTTTCGCCTCTAAGGTCCATCTCCCATCCCTATTTCTACCCGGTTGTCATCGTCATCTCCTTGTACATTGGAGTGGTCCAAAATTACCTATAGGTTGAGCTCCTTAAGCCCGATTTAAGAGTAATGATTTTTGCCCTGCGCTGACTTAAGTGCAGATTCATTGCTATCCTACATGATGGGATAAAAATAGATAAAACAGAAACTCCATAAAATAGGAGTTAGGTGAAATGGAAATGAGAAAGGTGAGGGAGTACAAAAGTGGCTCTGGTCGGCTTCGGCCTCGAGCAGAGGCCGAGCATAGCAGCGAGACCCTTGTGCTTGGTCATTCGGAGTACTTCATTCCAGATTCAAGGCTTATCCACAAGCAAAAATAAGAAGAGCAGAGGATTTCACGATCCTGCATCGAAAAGTTAATCTCTGCAAAAGAAAAATGAGGGAAGAGGCTACGGTCGGCCTCGGCCTCATGCCCCTGTTAGCCTAAAAATTTGCCCCATGCATTCATTAGTTAGTCCTTATAGGAAAATAATGAAAGAAAAAGCTAGAACATGCAATCATTGGTTAGACATGCTAAGCTAGTGTGCCTTTTATTTAATAGGGAGTGCATATCCCCTGTTACTTGCTTTTTGTTTAATAGGGAGTGTATATCCCCTTTCTAGCCCCCTTACCCAAGTAAAGTTTTATTTAAAACATAAAACATAGTTGAATAAAGAGAAGAATACCTTTAAGGTTTGGGGTCGGCCTCGACTTAGGCCAGGTGAGCCTGTCTCAAATGAAGTGCATGGGCTCCAGCTAGATGGGGTGAGGTAGACTTGGTAGTCCAGGCTCATGCAATCCCATATCTAGATGAGGTGAGGTAGACTCGGTTAGTCCAGGCTTGCATGATGGGCTCACGCCAGATGAGGTGAGGTAGACCCGTGGTCTAGGCTCACATGGTCTCAAGTCTGGATGAGGCGAGGTAGACTCGGTAGTCCAGGCTCACATGAAGTGAAGATGCTCAAGCCAGATGAGGCGAGGTAGACTCGACGGTCCAGGTGATGTGGACTTTTCCTTACCGCAAGCGCACGGGTCAAGTAATGATAAAGTGTTCATATAAACGAGTGTCGTCCTCTGGATTGGATGTTTAAGCAAATCAAGTATTGTGAATTTTCTTGCCCAATTTTATTTAGGGATCAAAAAGTAGTGAATGAATGGTAGGAAACTTAATTCAAAGCAAGTAAAAGGTGGAAATTCAATTGGAAACAACACTTAGGGAATTGATTTCGCCGATTTAGTCTATGATTGATTTTAAGGAGTAAGTTATTATGCACAATGGAATTATGAGCCAAAGACCCTTTAATCACAACTACCTCTCCCGAGTATAATTGATTCTCATGCAAATTAACCAACTTGATATCCCTATCTAAGTTTATTAACATGCAAGGCAATGAGATCTTTTAACCAATTCTAAAGTTAATCTAAAACCGTCACGAATTAGAAAATAAACTTTAGTCATGCAATCTTGAGTAAGTATATATCAAATCCCCTCTCCCGAGCTAGATTTGAAACTTAAATCATTCAACTAATGGCCAATTAATTGAAAGCATTAAATCAAGATTACAAACATAATCAACATTGCATAACTTAAACCATAAATCAATCCATAAACACAATCAACTACATCAATCCCTAAGCTTTGAGTTTAGCTACTCATGAATGTAAATACAAGCTCAACTAAACATGTGAAAGCCATAAATCTAGCTAATGAAAGGAAAGGGAAAAGAAAACTCAATGTAGGCCGAGTCTGACGTCCCCGTCACGATCCCCACGAACAATGGGTTGATTTTCGAATCTCTTCCTTTGTTTCAGCCTTCAATTGCTCTGTTTCTGCCCTCTTTACGGCTCCAAGAAGTCCCAAAATTGAATCCCCCAAAAACCTAGCCGAAAGGATGCTTATATAGTGAAATTTCGCCATAGCGTCGAGACGTTGCCTCTAAAACACGCGTTACGCTGCGACAGTTTCGCGCCTCCTCTGATATGGAATGCCAGCGTCGAGACGCTAAAGAAGCAGTGTCTCGACGCTGGTCTATATTTGACCAAATGTTGACTTTTTTTCTTTTTGATTCTTTTTCCTTCCTTTGCATCTTTTCGCGTCCCGAGCACCCAATTAACGCCATTATTGAGCTATAGCTCCAATCAACCATTTCCTACAAAATAAACAACAAAGTGCAATAAAATGGCCAATAATCATCAAAGACTAGCTAAATTCAATAAGGAAAGATAGCTAGCTATGCTCGCTATCACCAGGCCCGCATAATCTCGAATCTGGAAGACGCGAGGTAGACTCGGGGGTCCAGGCTCGCATGAAGGCGTGGGCTCTAAGTTGAAAAGCTTAGGCTCGCATGAAAAGCGTGGGCACCAAGCTGAAAAGTCTTGGCTCGCATGTAGAGGCGTGGGCACCAAGCTGAAAAGTCTTGGCTCGCATGATAAGCGTGGGCACTAAGCTGAAAAGCTTAGGCTCGCATGTAGGCGTAGGCTATATAGGCTCGCATATAGGCGTGAGCTCTATAGGCTCGCATGTAGAGGCGTGGGCTCTAAACTGAAAAGCTTAGGCTCGCATGTAGGCGTGGGCACTAAGCATGGAAGCTTAAGCTCGCATGTGGGTGTGGGCACTAAGCTGAAAAGCTTAGACTCGCATGTGAGCGCGGGCACTAAGCTAATAAGCTTAGGCTCGCATGATAAGCGTGGGCACTAAGCTGAAAAGCTTAGGCTCGCATGTAGGCGTGAGCTCTATAGGCTTGCATATAAGCGTGAGCTCTATAGGCTCGCATGTTGAGGTGTGGGCTCTAAGCTAAAAAGCTTAGGCACGCATGATCAGCATGGACACTAAGCTGAAAAGCTTAGGCTCACATGTTGACGTGGGCTCTATAGGCTCGCATGTTGGCGTGGGCTCTATAGGCTCGCATGTAGGCATGGGCACTAAGCTGAAAAGCTTAGACTCGCATGTGGGCGTGGGCACTAAGCTGAAATGCTTAGGCTCGCATGTAGGTGTGGGCTCTATAGGCTTGCATATAAGCGTGAGCTCTATAGGCTCGCATGTAGAGGCGTGGGCTCTAAGCTAAAAAGCTTAGGCATGCATGATCAGCATGGACACTGAGCTGAAAAGCATAGGCTCACATGTTGGCGTGGGCTTTATAGGCTCGCATGTAGGCGTGGGCACTAAGCTGAAAAGCTTAGGCTCGCATGTTGGCGTGGGCTCTATAGGCTCGCATGTAAGCGTGGGCTCTATAGGCTCGCATGTAGGCGTGGGCACTAAACTGAGAAGCTTAGGCCCGCATGTTGGTGTGGGCTCTATAGGCTCGCATGTAGGCGTGGGCACTAAACTGAGAAGCTTAGGCTCACATGTTGAGTGTGGGCACTAAGCTGAAAAGCCTAGTCTCGCATGTTTGAGCGTAGGCACTAAGCTGAAAAGCTTAGGCTCGCATGTCATCTTCATACATTCCTTGAAACACATTCTAAGCCTAGACAAGGGAACATCTAGGTCCTAACATTAATGATAATGTTTACATTTAATGGTAAAGCAAAAAGGAAAGGTCTACTCCTATCTACCAGAAGTAAAATGAGCGACAATGCTCTAATTACATGATAAATGTGCAACAAATAAAAGAAAACTAGAATTCCCTAAACTAAGGCTTAGTGTGTTCTCCAGAATGTTGTCCTTGACCCTGACATGAAGTGTGGTAGGGCTCGGCCTCGGCCTCGACCATAGGAGAGTCTGTCCTTGGTCCTTAACGGATTTCTAGACGAGGTCCACCATCATTTTTGCCTGGACCATCTCTGGTCGGCCTCGGCATTTGAGATGAATTCCTTCAGGTATCCGTTCTGAATCAGCCCTTCAATTTCGTCTTTTAGCTGAATGCAGTTCCTTGTTGAATGTTCGTGATCTCGATGGAAGGGGCAATACTGGCTTTTGTCCCTGTTATCAGGATTTGACTTTAGCTTTTTGGGCGAGTTGAGTAGATTTGTATTTTGTATCTCCATCAAGATCTGCTCCTGTGGAATCGAAGTAGGGGTGTACTTTTCAAACTTCTTCAAGTAGTCTCCTTGGTCTGGTCAGCCTCGGCCATGGTCTGCTCGACCTCGGCCTCCTTCGACTGTTCGCTGCCTTTTGTCCTTCTTACTATCGTGGTCAGATGAAGAAGACCTTTTGTTTTCTCGTTCCGACTTTTTTTACTTGAGTAACTCCTCTACGCTCATATACTTCTGTGGCCTATAAACAAACATAGCATAGGTTCGAGGTTGACTCTTACCTATTGAGTTGAGCAGTCTCTCATCTTCCAATCCAGCTGTTATGGCTATTGGGGTTGCACCCTCGTTGTACCCCTCAACCTGCAGTGCTTCGTCGTTTAAAACGCGTTATATAATCACGCAAGCTCTCACCTGGCTGTTGTTTGATTGTTAAGAGGTTGATGTGAGGTTTGCACTGTTCTCTGGCTCCTATGAACTATGCAAGGAATGCTCGGGCTAATTCCTTGAAAGAGCTGATGGATCTCCTTTTTAACCTTTCAAACCAGTGCTTGTCTAATCCTGTTAGAGTGAAAAATAATGCTCGACACCTGATTGCAACTGAGACGCCGTGGAAGTCCATCCAACTTTTGTAGGCGTTTAGATGTTGCACGGGGTCTTTCTTGCCATCATACAGTGTGAATGTAGGTACCTTGAACTTCTGAGGCACCTCGACTTTCATGACTTCTTTCGTGAAGGGTGGGTCAACTTGGTCGATCAGTTCTTCCAAGTCTTGTGCTCTTGGGTCCTTTGACTTCTGCAGGTCTCCCTGAAGATTTTCGAGTTCTTTTTGTGTGTCTAGAAGCTCGGTCTTCCAAGGGAGATTGTCCTTCTTGGCCTCGACCTCGACCAATCTAGCCTCGGCCTCGGTAGCCTTGGCTTCAGCTTCGGCAGCCTTGGTACTTCTGCGCTTTCCCTCGATCAGATTCCTCAGGTCTGTCTCGGTATGGCTGTAACTTGGTGTCGAAACTGCGTGGTCACGTACCTTAAGTGTGCTTGGTTCTGGGCTCCTATCTGTAGGTCTGAGCCCCCTGACCTTGCTGGTCATGCTGTCAATATTCTTTCCCTTCGACTTCGTCCCTGACTCTGCACTGTGCTTCATGGGCTCCTTCCCCTTCCTCGGATCCCTAACCAACCTCTCATCATGGATTTTAGTACTAGGACCAGGTTTATCCAAGATACGAAGTATCCTGGACAAATTAAGATCCATCGCACTTACTTTGTTTTCGAGAGCAGCAATTTTGAGATCAGCTTGCTTCTCTTGAGATGAGGGCAGTGGAGACCGAGGACGAGGAGATTCGGTCTGAGGTCGATCTCGGCCTTCTTCTCGTGACCTCCGCTGGTGGCGGTCACCGTCCGAATTCTCTACATTTATGTCTTGATTTCTCTTCTCCATCCCCTTACTCATGGAATGACCGATGTGCAGATTTAGAAAGCTTTCTTCCCCACAGACGGTGCCAACTGTTGATGGTCAAATTTGGTCGGGAGGACTCACCTGACTTTCACGTGCCACCAACGGTAAAATTTTTTGAGAGGGGGGAAAACGTGACCTGCAAGACAGTAAACCTGCACATCGGTGTGGTACTAGCCACACCGCCTCTGATGCATAAGTCTGAAAACAGATGGAAGAGCTAGAGAGCAAGAGGAGAAAGTAGAGAATAGAGTTCGGGATCCCATCTTCAGTGACGAAGAGAGGCTTTAATACATGCTCATGCTCCTAGGGTTTTTAGGAATTCGGAGGTGTTTTGGGACGAACCAGGCGGAACCGGGGCGACCAGAGGAAGTAGGAACCGAACGGAGTTGGAGGAACTCGGCCTCGGCCTCAGGCAGAGGCCGAGCAGGGGGTCGGGCCAAAAGCCTGACCCCTTTGGTCTTGGCCCGACCCACTGGCCGGTTTCGCCTCTGGGGTCCATCTCCCGGTTGTCCTCGTCAACTCCTTGTACATCGGAGTGGTCCAAAATTACCTATAACAGTTTGGCTTTTAAAAATTAAACTTATAAAAATTGTTTATATAATTAAAAAGAATTATATCTAGTTCTTCCCTTTATAAAAACACTTGAAATGTTTATTTCCAAAAAAAAAAAAACACTTGAAATGTTAATGCAAAAATAGGTTTTTGAAAACCACCCTTTTTGTTTATATAGTTCTTAAATATTTTCTAGAATTTTGAAAGGAAATCTTGAAATTAGATTATAACCAAACTCATTAAATTATACAAAATACTCCTAAACTTAGGATAAGGGTTGAAAAGTTACCTTTTTATCCTTAAACCTTGAATTTTTTTTCTTCCAAAAACTACCTTTGGAGAGAGTTTTTAATTAAAATAATGTGTAAATTGATGCAATAGCTGGTGTGTACGTACAAATTGAAAGGCATACACAATATCATTTATTCATGCATGTAAATTGACGTGGCAGCTAACTTGTAAAATTGATTAGAACAAATTTCAAAATTCAAAGGTAAAAATGAAAATTTTCAAAGTCTAAGAATATAATTGAAACTTACCTCAAAATTCACGAGCATTTTGTATCATTCAACAAAAAAAATAAACATATATTTTGGGAAAAAAAATACCAAAAAGAACAACATTTAAATTATAAACTTAGTGTGTTTGAATTTGATGAAGTGAAGACACTTATTGAGCCTCCATTTATAGAGTGGTAGAGTAATCTCGCCATGCAATATGAATTTCATGGCTGGCACAATTCTGACTACTATAACCACGCTGCCTGTATGAACAAACAAACTTTGCAGAACCGTTTCACTTAATCGATCGTGGTGAAGTCAGCAATGGATTCGGCGGATCATCCACGTCACGAATTGGATGGCAGGCACAATTCTGACTAGTTTTCCGCACGACTTTTCTGCAATTGAAGACTCTCATGCCTGTTTAATGAAAAACTGGCTGGCTCTGGCTACCTTTCGGAGCAAACAAAAGATCCCCCAATCACTTGAAAAGAATAATTTGAAAAATTACATCCCTAAATTTTAAATTATATTTCTTTTTTCTTTTTAAACTAATTTTAAATTATATTTCTATTTCGTTAACCTGACATTGACATGCTCATGAGATAAATTTTAATACAAAGTAAAAAAATCTAGCTATATCTATACTATATATAAAAGACCAGGACTATATACACGGACTATAGAAATCCTTTTTACCTTTGTTGATAATTATTTTATTTTCTCTTAACCCCTCATTCAATTTATTCTGTCCAATTCAATCTTTATCCATGAAGATAGTAGTAGCTAAAGAAAAATTAATTTGTTATCTTTTCAAACTTAAGCATAGAAACAATCTCTTTAGTTTTATATTTTATTGTTCAATCGCTCTTTAAACTTCAAAGAAAAAACTTCAAAGAAAGCAGGTGAAGTAAACAAACATAAGGGATATTAAGGCATCGATGCAAACATAGGATCTTGGCTGCAGGTGTTATCAACCAGTACTATCAAAAAGTAATTCAATCCATTTGCTTCAGTATTTATGCTCAATAATAATCCCCACAGCAATTCCCAAAGCATGAAAGTTTAAGAAAATATATAATAATAAGATTTAAAAAAAAACCCAATACTTAGCTGCATAACGGTGTATATAGATCCTCTACACACTCTATTAAAATGTTGACAACTAAAAAAGATAAAAGTAAAAAATGAGAAAAAATTGTGTGTAAAAAGGCATCTATGTGTCGGTATATAGTCAAGTATTGTAAAAAAACAAAAAAAAAAAAACTCAAAAGTTTTTATGTAGGAGAGAGAGAGTGCTTTTACTGGTAAGGTAAAGAATGCGAAGAAATTATTTGATGAGGCTAAAGCAACGTGACCAACCATTCTACCATGTAAGAGAGAGAATTTAAAAATTAAATTTCGAACTTCTGTAAGAGTAAATTTTAAATTTACCTCCAGTAATAAAAAGAAGAGAGAGAATTTCTATCCAAGATATATAAAACAATATATATTTAAAAATTATTCATCCATTTGCTTCCTATATGCTCAAGAATGATTTTCACAACCATTCCCAAAAACATGAAAGATAACAGAGACCCAAATACTTAAAAATTCTTTAAATATGTAGAGGGAGCGGAGTTTTGTTTGGTTGAAGAGGAGAGACAAATAGGAGTTGATGAGAAGAGATAAAAGTTTGATCAACCTTTATTTGTGTTTGAGCCATGTATTAGATAACATGAGATTCCATCTTAAAACCAATTGGCAATGACAATGAGTGGGGTGACCCTAACTTATAAATTGTAAAGTCTCCACTAATCATTTCAATGTGGGATCCTCAACCACATGCACGCCAACCACTAATTTTTTTTTTTTTTTGTTAAACGAATTTTTCAATCTGGGGCCTTAAATTTTGGGACCCTGTGATAGGTCACAACCCACTGAAGAGAGAGGTTGAAGTGTGGTAGGTTAAAGAACTTGGAGAATTTATTGAGGCTAAACCATGTGATAAATAATTTTACATCATTTGGATTCATGAAAGAGAATTTAAAAACTGTAATTCAAATCTTTATCAAATAGTTAATTAAGAGCAGACATACAAATTTTGAATCTACATTTTACACTTACGAAGTACTGAGGAGCTACAAAACTTCTTAACAAACCGTCAATAAGGAACATACAAAATTTAAACTTGCATCCAATATTTTACGAGAGTGAGAAATAAAAAAAATAGGAAACTTCTATCGACTAATTATTGTTGGATTTTGTTGTAATTTGTGAAAGAAAGTAATTAGTTGAATGCCAAGAGTTTCAAGTTAGTTGATTAATTCATGAGTTTAATGACAAGAAATTAATTCATAACTTGTATGAACTTGAAGAGTTGATGTCTTTTCGTGTTCTACAGCTACTGTTAGTGCTCATAATTACAGAGTAATCGTTTGACTTTCTGTATTTTGCAGCTGTGGTAAATACGCATAAATACACTGTAATTAAACGTAATTACAGAGTATTTATTGTTGCCTTTTCGTTTTTCCAGAAAGTTACTATTTGTACCACTATAAATAGTTGCTGATTTCCTCATTTCTGATCAATCTATTTTCGTGTTTCTCTCATCTTTCCTTCTTTTGAGTTTGATTTTGTTGAGAGTGAGTATCTGAGGGTTCTGCCAGATCCGTGTAGTTCGAGGTTGTTGTTCTACCGGAGTTAGTCGTTGTATCCTGCTGAGACAGTCGCTGTAGTTTGCGAGCAACCCGTGCAGAGCGAATAATTGTCTTCAGGACAACGCTTCATTAGCGTGCCTCGACTCATATCATTTCCTTCACCAAGTTCTTGAAGTTTTGTCGGTTTGTTGTGGTTATTGCTACTGTTGATCAGACTATTTACATCATTTGTAATTTCAATCTGTTATTCTTCTGGTTTATTTCAAGTTCTATAATTTTCATTATATACAGTGTATATTCTGTTATTTACACTGTATTTGTTTACTTCCATCTTTGGAGTAATAAGTTTGTTAGTGTTACTCAGCTCATAAATACAGTGTATTTCCAACATTCTGAAGACAATTAACAATGGATGCAAGCTCTTCTGCTAATGTTGTTGCTCCTAATGTTGCTGCTCCTACCATTCTCAAAACTCATGCGGAGAAACCAGAGAAATTCAAGGGAGAAAACTTCAAAAGATGGCAACAAAAGATGATTTTCTACCTCACCACCCTGAATCTTGCTCACATTTTGAAGGAAGATTGCCCAGTTACACCACCTGAAGCTGTTACCCCTGAAACTGAGGCTGCTAAGCAAGCATGGATCCATTCGGATTTTTTATGTCGAAATTATATACTAAGTGGTCTTGAAGACACCTTGTATAATGTCTACTGCAATGCCTATGCTACATCAAGGCTATTGTGGGAGGCATTAGACAAGAAGTATAAGCTGGAAGATGCTGGGACTAAGAAGTTTCTCGTGGGAAAATTCTTAGAGTATAAGATGATTGATACCAAGTTGGTAGTCAATCAGATGGAAGAACTGCAAATTATCATTAGTGATTTGCAAAGTGAAGGATTGGACATCAGTGAGCCATTCCAAGTTGCTGCTGTGATTGAGAAGTTACCTCCTTCCTTGAAGGACTTCAAGTGCTATCTCAAACATAAGCGAAAGGAGCTTTCCATGGAAAACCTTGCTGTAAAACTTCGCATAGAGGAAGATAATAGAAAGGGGGACAAAGCTTCACAAAAGGTTGAAGTTGTTGCTCATGTTGTTGAAGCTTCAAGGCGTGATCCTAAGAAGCAACAATTTAAGAAGAGAAATGTGAATCATCGACCAAGGAATGACGTCGACAAACGCATTCGTGGAGTATGTTGGGTCTGTGGTAAGAATGGTCACATTGTTGCAGAATGTAGACACAAGAAGGGTCAAAGCTCTAACAATCAGACCAATGTCGTGGAAAATGATGATTTGGTTGTTGTCATATCTGAGGTATATATGGCTTCTGACTCCAAAGGTTGGTGGATTGATATTGGTGCTACTAGGCACATTTGTAAGGACAAGTCTTTATTCACCACATATGAGAAGCTAGTTAGTGGTGATAAGTTGTACATGGGAAATGTTTCAACTGCCTCTGTGGCTGGTAAAGGGAAGGTCTTGCTGAAATGGACTTCTGGAAAGATACTGACCCTCAATGATGTGTGGCATGTGCCTGAGATTCGTAAGAACCTAGTGTCTCTGGAACACTTCTTAATAAAAATGGGTTCAAACTTGTATTTGAGTCAGATAAGTTTATTCTGACTAAGGGGGTATGTATGTAGGAAAGGGCTATCTGAATGATGGCATGTTCAAGTTGAATGTACTGGCACAAATGCCTAAAAATAATAATAAGAATAACAACTCTTCTGCTTATATTGTTGAGTTGTGTGATGTATGGCATTCTAGGTTAGGGCATGTCAATTATCGTTCTTTACAAAGAATGGTAAGTTTAGGACTATTGCCTAATTTTAATATTGATGATAGACACAAATGCGAAGTTTGTGTTGAATCAAAATTTACTAGGAAGTCATTTTTATCTGTGGAAAGAAGTAATGAGTTACTTGATTTAATCCACAGTGATGTATGTGACATGAAAAGTACCCCAACAAGAGGCGGTAAAAGATACTTTGTCACATTTATTGATGATTGTAGTAAATATTGCTATGTGTATTTATTACAAAGTAAAGATGAAACCTTAAATGTTTTTAAAGCATATAAGGCAGAAGTTGAAAATCAACTTGAAAAGAGGATAAAGGTGCTTAGATCAGACAGAGGTGGTGAATATGAATCATCAATGCTTTATGAATTCTGTGAAGTTAATGGTATAGTCCATCAAACTACAGCACCTTATACACCGCAACAAAATGGTGTAGCTGAAAGGAAAAACCGAACTTTGAAGGACATGATTAACTGCATGTTAAATAGTTCAGGTTTACCTCATAATTTGTGGGGGGAGGCGTTGCTTACAGCAAATTTTATACTAAACAGAATTCCACATAAGAAAAGTGATAAGTCACCTTATGAGGTGTGGAATAGAAGGTTGCCCTCATATAAAATGCTGAAAGTGTGGGGGTGTTTGGCAAAGGTACAAGTTCCTTTACCAAAAAGGACCAAACTTGGGCCTAAGACAGTTGATTGTGTATTTATAAGATATGCAATGCATAGTGCTGCTTATAGATTTCTGGTGATTAAATCAGAAATATCTTATATTAATTATAATACGATTATGGAATCTATTGAAGCAGAATTCTTTGAGGATATATTTCCTTTTAAAGAAGAAAGACACAGAAGTAATGGTGTCAAAAGGAGTTATGGGGCTAGCTCTCCGAAAGGTAAAGACGATCAAAAAACTGAGTCTGAACCGAGGAGAAGCAAAAGAGCTAAGAAAGCTGCTTCTTTTGGACCTGATTTCATAACATATATGTTAGAAGGTGAGCCTCAAACTTTTCAAGAAGTTGTGACATCTTCGGATGCACCTTATTGGAAGGAAGCTATCAATAGTGAGATAGAATCCATTTTGCAGAACAAAACTTGGGTATTGGTTGACCTACCTCCTGGTAGTAAACCAATTAGTAGTAAATGGATTTTCAGAAGAAAGCTAAAGGCTGACGGCACTATTGATAAGTACAAAGCTCGCCTTGTTGCTAAATGCTTTCGTCTGAAAGAAGGGATAGATTTCTTTGATACCTATTCTCCAGTGACGAGGATTACATCTATAAGGATGTTAATCGCAATAGCAGCTTTACAAAATTTGGAAATACACCAAATGGATGTGAAAACTGCATTTTTAAATGGAGAATTAGATGAAGAAATCTATATGGAACAACCTAAAGGGTTTGTTGCAAAAGGACTTGAACATAAAGTTTGTAAACTTGTCAAGTCTCTTTATGGGTTGAAACAAGCACCCAAACAGTGGCATGAAAAGTTTGATCACACTATGTTGTCAAATGGATTTAAGATAAATGAGTGTGATAAATGTGTCTATGTTAAAACCATAGATAAAGATTGTGTCATTGTTTGTTTGTATGTGGATGACATGTTGATAATGGGCACAAATCGTAGTGTCATTGATTCCACCAAGCAAATATTAAAATCTAATTTTGATATGAAAGACCTTGGTCTTGCTGATGTTATACTTGGAATTCGAATCACAAGGAATTCAAGTGGATACATACTTTCTCAATCTCACTATATAGAGAAAGTGTTGAGAAAATTTGATCAATTTGAGGCCAAACCGGCAGTTACTCCTTTTGATCCAAATTGTAAGTTGAGGAAGAACAATGATGAAGGTGTATCTTATCTTGAATACTCAAGAGTTGTTGGTAGCTTAATGTACATAATGAATTGTACAAGACCAGATATTGCCTATTCAGTAGGAAGGCTAGCAAGATACACCAGCAATCCTGGGCATGATCATTGGAATGCTTTAGTTAGAGTTTTAAGGTACTTAAAGTACACTTTAGACTATGGATTGCATTATACGAGGTATCCACATGTACTGGAAGGATTTAGTGATGCTAATTGGATTTCTGATAGCATGGAGACTAAATTAACCAGTGGGTATATATTTACCTTAGGTGGAGCAGCTGTATCATGGAAATCTTCAAAACAAACGTGTATAGCACGTTCGACTATGGAGTCAGAGTTTATAGCTCTTGACAAAGCAGGAGAAGAAGCTGAATGGCTTCGAAATTTCCTTGAAGATATTCCATTGTGGCCAAAGCCTGTGAGTGCGATATGTATCTATTGTGACAGTTTAGCAGCCTCAATGAGAGCTAAGAATAACGTATATAATGGAAAGTCACGTCATATAAGACGTAGGCATAATTCAGTAAGGCAATTGCTCTCTAATTGATTATGTGAAATCGAAAGAGAATATTGCTGATCCTTTGATGAAAGGATTGTCAAGAGAGCAAGTGATGTATACATCGAGGGAAATGGGGCTAAAGCCTATGAAATGAATTGTTTGGTGGTAACCTAACCTAGTTGACTGGAGTTCCCAAGATCTAGGTTCAATAGGCAAACTAGCTGAATGATTCATAGTTGACACACTAAGAAACTTATAGTTTCTTCCCATTTCTGTGATGTTTATAGAGTGTGTGATCTGTTGAAGCTAAGGTCATATTGATATTTTGTTTACAAGAGGAGTAATGGCAGAATACTCTTAATCAATATCACCTATGTGAGTAGAAGTGGGTCGCTTCTATGAGAACTTTTCAAATGGCTTATGTTCTCTAAAGCTCTCATGAAATCGGGATTTTGTCCAGGACCAAAATGGACACAACCGTATAGAACTCAAAGATACAGAATGAGTTATGTGTGATGTTCGTTGACTCAATTTACCATCAGAAGAGTAGTTCCAGAGCTAGTCTCACTATTTCTTTGGTAGGTTCGATGGATATTCACTAAGGAAGGTTCAAGTCCAGAAGACACCTCTCCTGATGCATAACTTGTTTGTTTGCTCTCAACGATTTTGTTTTATTTATCTTTACTTTCTTTCATGTGGGGGATTGTTGGATTTTGTTGTAATTTGTGAAAGAAAGTAATTAGTTGAATGCCAAGAGTTTCAAGTTAGCTGATTAATTCATGAGTTTAATGACAAGAAATTAATTCATAACTTGTATGAACTTGAAGAGTTGATGTCTTTTCGTGTTCTACAGCTGTTGTTAGTGCTCATAATTACAGAGTAATCGTTTGACTTTCTGTATTCTGCAGCTGTGGTAAATACGCATAAATACACTGTAATTAAACGTAATTACAGAGTATTTATTGTTGCTTTTTCGTTTTTCCAGAAAGTTACTATTTGTACCACTATAAATAGTTGCTGATTTCCTCATTTTTGATCAATCCATTTTCGTGTTTCTCTCATCTTTCCTTCTTTTGAGTTTGATTTGTTGAGAGTGAGTATCTGAGGGTTCTGCCAGATCCGTGTAGTTCGAGGTTGTTGTTCTACCGGAGTTAGTCGTTGTATCCTGCTGAGACAATCGCTGTAGTCTGCGAGCAACCCATGTAGAGCGAATAATTGTCTTCAGGACAACGCTTCATTAGCGTGCCTCGACTCATATCATTTCTTTCACCAAGTTCTTGAAGTTTTGTCGGTTTGTTGTGGTTATTGCTACTGTTGATCAGACTATTAACATCATTTGTAATTTCAATCTGTTGTTCTTCTGGTTTATTTCAAGTTCTGTAATTTTCATTATATACAGTGTATATTCTGTTATTTACACTGTATTTGTTTACTTCCATCTTTGGAGTAATAAGTTTGTTAGTGTTACTCAGCTCATAAATACAATGTATTTCCAACAATTATTATGAGACATACAAATTTAATTTTGAACTTACAAAAGCAAGAACTTGTATCGAACCACTAGTAGGGGCCGGGTCATACAAATTTTGAACCTACATCGGACAACTAAGAGAGAGAAATAGGCTCTGATAGTGATACAAGCATGGCGGCGTCACATGAAAGAGAAGTAAACAAAAACACAAATCACCAATGAGGTGTCTCTCTTTAGGCCCCCACCACACACAAACTCTAAACTCTCTCTTAATATAAATTTTGCTGACAAAAAATTTCAGACATTAACTACTCTTTGCTCCTCCCTCCAACCATCTCTCGACAACTCAATTGTACCATTCAACATATCCCATTCTCTTTCTCTCTCTTTCTCTCTCTCTCAAAAAAAAACAAAAAAAAAACCAAAACTTTCTTTCTTTCTTTTTTCTTTCCCTCATTAGCAACAATCTCTCCTCCTTCCAAACTCCAACTGAATCACTTCCTTCTTCAACAATTATAGAAACACTAATAATAATAATTCTCTCAACATTCGCTTCCTCTTCTTCCCCATTATTATTCCACATGCTTTTCTCTTCCTAAAAAGCCACCCTACCTTGTTTTCTTTTTAGGGTTTCTTTTCCTCAGAGGTCCGCCATGGGAAGAGGGAGAGTTCAGCTCAAGAGAATAGAGAACAAAATCAGCCGCCAAGTCACCTTCTCTAAGCGCAGAGCTGGTTTGCTCAAAAAGGCCCATGAGATCTCTGTCCTTTGCGATGCTGATGTTGCTTTGATCGTCTTCTCCACCAAGGGAAAGCTCTTTGAGTACTCCACTGAATCCAGGTTCCTTTCCTCTTAACCCACCCATTCAATTTATCCTAACTCAACAATTTACACTTTCAAAAGTAAAAGATCTGATTTTTACCTTAGATTTATCGCCACCCATCAGTTTATAATTTTGGGTTTGTTCATCCGTGATTTGGAACCAATGAATTGATAAAAGAATAAATCTTTTTCTTATCATTATGAATAAAAATGATTAAATTTATACAATTTATGTTTCTGGACTCATTTATTGGTAATTTTAACATGAGTGGGAAATAAAAGATTAAATCTTACCTAACTCATCCTAAAAATATATATTCATATGGGTTGAGTTGGGTTTTGTCTGTTTTTGATATTCACTGTTTTGGAAGTCTAGTTTTTCTCACCTTTTACATAACATAAAGGAAATAACCTAGTACAATAACATGTTTACAAAAATTTTCATCTTTATCATCTCTGATTTTCCTTTTTTTTTTTTTTTCTTTTTTTTTTGGTAAAATTCATAAGGAACCAGAAAGAAAATAATGCAAGAAACTTCCTTTCTTTTTTTCTTTCTTTTTTGTGTTTTTTTTTCTTTTCCTCCCCTCTTTTTGTTTGATGGGTATATTTCATTTTTACTTGTTTGTTTCTTGTTGGCATTTTTAAGTTCCATTTTTCTTGTAATTTATAATACAAAAGTTACATATGTGCATGTAATAGACAAGACACAAAGACGACACACAGTACATGTTACATTTATTCGATGCTACGTCTGAAACAAGGCAAAACATGGAGTGTTGTAGGAGAATTTCGATATAGCTTTGAAAATCCTGTGTCAATTTTTTGTTTGATTAACGAGTGGTCCTTTTTCTTTATTATTTTTATTTAAAAAGAAATTGAATTTGCTTTGGACACAGGTGACAAACCTAGAGCCACGTGTCGGGAGACCATGATGTTTTTTTTTCTTTTTCTTTTTCTCTCTTGCTTCGTAGCTCTAACCTAGTATTTGAATCTCTCTATGTTTTTGTTAGTGACCTCGAATGGAGAGCTCTAGCTCTCTTGAATCATATAATTTCATGAAAAGAGCTGCACTGAAAAAGGACTCAAATTTGATCGTTAATAATGAAGATTTTTTTTTTTTTTTATTTTTTGAGAAATTAATAATGAAGATTTTGACATAAAGAGAAAATTTATTTGCATGCTGAGTTCTTTGTTTTGTGTATATATGCATGTAATGCACAAATCCTATTCATGAGATGAATGTAAATGTATGAATGTCACTTCATCTAAAGATTAGATCATTATGGGGAAGTTTATCTTCTTAGCAAATTAATTTTCAAAACTTTTCTTTTCACATTATATTTGAGATCTAAGCTAGACCTTAATTACCATTTATAACTAACTATGAGTCCAAGTTTATGTTAAGATCATTGGTAATTTCATGTTTAGTTGCTTTGTGTTTCTTAAAACACCGTCTTGAGATTAAGGAACTTTGTCAATAATGATAAATAGTGTTACACATGTGTGAAGTTTGGTAAAGCAAGCTCACAAGAAGATTTCGTGATAGATGTGAAGAAACATGTGTTGACGTTTCTAATTAGAACTTATTCCATATGGATCTCGAAAAGTTCCTATACTTGTTTTGAAAAAGACTGTCAGTGATCTTTCAAATCCTCGTTTAAACCATATTTTAAGATTCGTACGGATACTTTCTTTTAACTATTTAAGTTATTCATATGGCCTTAATAGGTATAATAATTATTTGACTGTGTAATATATGATTTGGCCTATATTATTATTGGTAGATAGATGATCATAAACTTTGAACTCATAACCTCGGACGTATCTTAGATTATATTCATCCCTTTACATAAGAAGATGACAAAAGGATTAATATCATTATTAAATAGAAATATTTTTAGTTTCTTCTAAGCTTTCATTTTGAATATGCTACTCATTTGGATTCTAAAATCTGATTCACTGTTGCTCATAATGATAAAAACTGATTGCTTAAGGGTTTGATTTGGTTTCCAAAAACAGCATGGAGAAGATCTTAGAAAAATATGAGAGATATTCTTATGCAGAGAAACCATTGGCTCCAAATGGAGATTCTGAATTACAGGTAAATAAACATATCTGAATTTCATTTTCCTTTATTACTATTTTTATGTCTTTTATCCTTCTATTGGCTGGAAAATTCAAATTCATTTTATGTGTTATAAAGTTTGCTAATTTGTTGCACATTTTAATTTTTGGGAATATTCTTGCTGTTTCCAAACATTGTTTACAACTTAAAAAGTACTAACTATAAATGTCAACCTAGTGGTTTAGGGTCTGGAATGTCTTGTCTTGGATTTAGAACACTGATCTTGCTACTACAGTAGTGGCTGTCTTATCTTGTCCTTTTAGTGGTTGGAGGGCAGGTCAAAGTCTCCCACATTTGTTAAAAGTAAAGTTGTTCAAAATATCAGCTAACTCAAAATTTCCATCTATATCCTATCTCTAAATTTTATTGTACTGGTTTGGATTCAAATAAGTTCAATTAGTTCATGAGTTTTTTTAGAATTAGCTTTTTATTGAACTATTTCAACCCAAGTTTACTATTGATTTCTAAAACTTTAACTCTCTTTGAAAGCAACTTTTCATAAAATGGAACATGATGTACTACTTTTTAACAGTTCAATGGGTAAAAATGAATAATAGATATTTTTAAGTGCTAATATCTTTACTATTCTTTAAACTAGAACTTTTTTATTAACTAATTCAACTAAAAAAATATCACGGTTGAATTGAGTTGAGTTTATCATTTAAATAGAATTATTCGGATCAAACAAATTTACAACTCAAATAGTCTTTTTCAAATGTAACTCGTTAATGCCTCCTAATTAGAAGTGGAACGCTTAAAATGGATCAATCATATAAATACAAATATAGGGAAGATCTGGTTGTTCCATTCCTTGTAGGGTAGAGTACTGTGATACTACAGTATTTGTAGAGTACATGGTGAAAACTACAAGTAAATTTTATTTTATTTTTTATTTTTACTTGTAATTAAAATCCCTTGGCAGGTAAGTTGGAGTCAGGAGTATCCAAAACTTGCAGCCAGACTGGAGATTGTACAGAAGAACATAAGGTATTTGAACAGTTCTTATGCACTATTCATTTTCAAAAAGTTATGCTATCTATTTGCTATTTAGATTAAAAGTCAGAATTTTATTAATTAAATGATCAAATTCATTTTAACTAAAAAGGTTAATTATATGTGTCTAAGATATAGTATATGACTCTAAATTATAATTCCTTCTCAAAACTTTGTAGTATTGAATAGTTCATGCTTTGTGCTCTATTAAAATTTATTAACACAACTTGAAAGAATGCAGTGTGATTTTTTTTTTTTTTTTGCTCTAGCAATCTTTTATATAGTTAATTTCAACATGTCTTGCAAATTAAATAAATTAAATTATCAAACAAATATGTCAGTCTGATATGTATAAACTAAGTTTGTTTGTATCAAAAGCATTGATATTTTAGCAAGTTGTTTCACAAGATAAGACAAAGGAAATTAATGCTACTTATGAATAACCTATGATAATGGCATGAGAAGTGGGATTTAAAATCTTTTCAGATTTTTTTAATTTCAAGTATATTAATGGTTGGATAAAAACCATTAATTAATGAAAATCAAATTTTTTAATATATTATTGGTTTAATTTAGGCATTATTTGGGAGAAGATCTTGACCCTTTAAATTTGAGAGAACTTCAAAGCTTGGAGCAACAACTTGATTCATCACTCAAGCGCATAAGAGCTAGAAAGGTCTGCCCTAAACAATGCCTAATCTGCCCAACAACTTTTTTTCTTTCTTATCTTTACTTTCATTTCAATTAATCACCCTTTTTTTAAATAAATTTTACATGTGGATTCACTATTTAGCTTATAAGTTTGGTATTAATAATTTGCTCATAATCTCCAAAAGTTTTTTTTTTTATCCTTTTTATCAGCATAATTTTGTTGAGGTTATTTTGTTGCAGAACCAACTGATGCAAGAATCCATTTCAAAGCTACACAAGAAGGTGTGAATAACCTTTGGATCAATATTATTTGGTATCATTATTATGCAAATATGACTCTAATTGGTTTCTTTTGGCTTGAAATGGTTGAAGGAAAGGGAATTGCAAGAGGAGAACAGGCAGCTAGCAAATAAGGTATAAATTAAAGTAATTTCTTGTTTGGTGGCATTTGAGAATGTAATCTGTTTTGTTTTGATTTGAAAATAGGTAAAGGAGAATGAGAAAGTTTTGGTCGAACGTAGACACTGCGAGCTCCCAAACTTGGTTCAAAGTCAGTCCTTTTTTGCAGTGTCACCATCGATTCCTTCTTTATCTATTGGGTATGCCTTCTTTCTCTCTTTTAGTCGTAAACATTATGACTCATTTAAAAGATTATGTGTCTTATTATTATTATTCTTTTTAATGAAAAAACTATACTTTTCATTGAGAAAATGAAATAATATATCCAATGGTATAAAAAATAAGTCCAAAACATACGGAGAAAAACGAAAATAATGACAAAGTCGATCTATAAGAAAGGACTCTAATCTGTTTGTGCTATCATTCTAGAAGGGGCTTTAGACACATTGGTTTACTAATAGGAGGTAATGAGCAACAATCTTTTGAGCTAGTTTTTGGAAGGATGAGCTCTGTGTAGCACCAAAAAATCAATGGATTCTGAACAAAAACAGTTTAGTCATATTGAAATTTTGTGCTCAGTTTGGTTTTATGTCATTTCATAATTAAAAATATTATCATCAATTACCTTGTTTAGTCAGTTTTGCTCGATTAGAGCTTTAACCAATATGGAGGTGGGGATTCGAACACGTGACTTTTAAGACATGTAAAATGTTTTAACTATTTAATTTTAATTGGTCAAGTTGATTGGACAGTTGATTCAATCAATTTGAGTTTAGAAAAATAGATATGTTGATTGGGGATAAAAGTCGAGTTAAATGAATCCAATATATACTTTTTGATTAGGTTTTACTATCAATACACTAATCCAATAGAGAGACTGTTGAATTATCCCCACATGTTAAACCCTCAACAAATCTCTTAAACTAGGTGAGGAAAAGAACCTATTTGATACCAACCCATGTACCTATTGTCCTTGTTGGATCATCATGTTGAGAAGGTCTCATATAGTTATAGAAGACACACAAGATTCCTTAAAGAAAACAAAACCCTTTTTCAACTGATCACAAGTCAACCTAGAAACCCTAGGCTTAAAACCAAAGATAATATTGATAACTACATACTTTGATGTAGAGTAAACTTGCATGGGAGAGGATCAGATGAAGATGAAACAAGGCCAACAAGCACCAACATCCAAATACCAGCATGGATGCTTAGCCATGTGACTGAAAATCCTCACAACTAATAGCGACAGCATCGTCGTCTTCTCCGTTGCAGGCGGGCGAGCAACCGCCGTCACCACCACCATTGTCACAAAGAAAATGGCCATGGGGAAGAAAGAGAGAGAGGACAAAATTGCAAAGGTTTGTTTTTTGAAGATGTGGAATAATGAAAATGTCTAACATTTTAAGGCAACTTCCACACCCAATTACAAAGCCTTATTGTATTATGTAGATGATCATTTCTCAAGACCTCATGTGACTCCAAATTCATTTGACACTTTTGGAAGAAATATGAAATGTCCACTTCCATTTCTCTTTTCTAGTTTTTGAACTTGTGGGGGTGTTGGTTAATGTCTTCATATGCATGCAATGTGCTGGCTAACCCAATAATATTTAAGACAAAATTGAGTGAATGAATGTATTAGGATAATTCTTTTTTAATTATTGTTTTTCTTTTAGTAGGTTTAGCTTGGAGTTGTTGTGACTTCTAAATTAAATTAGAATAAAACCTATTGAATTAAATGAGAGAGTAGAAGCAACCTATATAATGTATGTATTAATTATTTATTATATATATATATATATGTATTATTTATTGATTCGATGGAATCAATGATACATATTGTTGTTTGAGAATCTCACTTCTAGATATGATATGGAAGAATAAAATGAGAATTTTAAAAAGTTCATTAGAAAATGAACAATATTTTTTTTAGGCCAATTTCAAAAGTAGTAAAAGTTTTGGGTATAATCACTTTTGAAATTTGAGAATCTTATATATAGATATGATACGGAAGAATAAAATGAAAATTTTAAAAAGTTCTTTAGAAATGTACTTGATTTTTTTAGAGGCCAATTTCAAAAGCAGTTAAAATTTTGTGTATAATCACTTTTGAAGTCTTAAAAATCCATCCCAAATAGAACTTTCTTATGTCTTTTCATGAATGGTTGGTGCATTTTGAGAACAATATATGACTAATAAGATTGACCTTTATAAGTCACTAATCCTATATATTTAAATAACTTATGAATAAAAAAGCCTGTGTAACTTTTATTTTTTGGGATTATTTTTGAAACATTATTTTGGTTATAATTCTCAAATTTTTTTAATTATGTGAGAATAATATTTAAATACTTTTTTTTTTTGAAAAATAAATAGCATTAAAACCAACCACCAAACTTACAACCACTCTCCGTAAAAAAGGAGGATCTACAACAAAAAGGCAAATCTGCCGTGTAAAAATTGATCCTTCCGAAGTAGAAGAATCCCAAAAGAAATCGCTTAAACCACCTGACATACGACAGGCAGAAGCAAATCGCGCTAAATCATGCGCCATAACATTCGACTCCTTCGACGAGAAGGAAAAAAATAACAGAGCCCACAAGAGTTGCAACCTGACGCACTTCATCTGCAAGAGACAAGATCTCCGTCCGATCCTCCGCGACTCCATTGAGGATGTCGATGACTTCGGAAGAATCTGACTCGATTACGATCTTCGGGTAAGGCCTACTCATACGATCAATAATGCTTGTTAAGCTAGCTCTAATCGCTTCCATCTCAAGGCATTTTACAGGCCATAAGACCGCTGCCAATGCTTGCAACCCGCGAAGATGAAAGAACCTTTGAAGTCACGGGCTACCCAACCAATCCCGCTGGACATCTGCTCATCCGACCACGAGGCATCAGTATTAATCTTCCAGACATTAGGGAGGGGGGGACCCAACGCCCTTGACTCAAAAGGGTCTCTAATCCGAGGGAATTCGCGAGAACGCTACCGCCCGCAGCTAGGTTTGTCTTTCCTTTGCCTCTATAATTTGTTGTTTTGATAATCACCGATGGGTTTGGAATATCTGTTCTGGTCTTCACTGAGTTTCTGTGATTCCATATGCTCTAAATAATGCTAATGGCTATAGAACTTTCGTCCTCTTCGATCAGCTCCCTTAATTTTGCCCACTTGCCCATGAGGCTCCAACCAAACCTGAAAAAATCTGATAATCTTTGTAAGTTAGGGAAGAAATGGCACCACACCTCTTTAGCAATTTTGCAATTCCACAGCACATGCTCTAGGATTCCGGATCCCTCCTGCATAGAAAACATAATGGATTAGTGTCTATTCCTCTGCCAAGAATATTAGATTGAGTAGGGAGAGAGTTTCGAATTGCTCTCCAAGAGCAAAGCTTCTCCTTAGGGACGACTTTGATCTTCCAGAAATCCTTCCAAAAGCCTCTTGATAGGGAAGAGTTTGAGGTAGAATCCTTGTCGGCATTAGCTAAATTATGAGCTAAGTGGTAGGCACTTTTGACAGAGAAATTTCCTTTTGAATCCGGCCCCCAAATAATCAAATCTCTTGAGTCCCTATTCCCAATTGGAATCCCCATAATTGCTTCGGCATCATCCTCCAAAAAGGGGCTTCAAATGACTTCCTCTATCCAATCACTCGAGTCTGAGACAAGCTTGGCCACTCTCCCCTCAGAAAACTCATCCCTAACCCAAATAGGCTCGTTGTTCCCAATTCTCAGAATCTAAGGATCCTCCTTGATGCTAATGAGGTTCTTATTCCCAACTCTCTGTTGGGTTTTATGCCCTAAAACTCGTAGATAGTGAATGTAACCGTTGACCGGATATTAATGAAATAATATTGATATATTTTTCCATTAATTGTTATTAGTTATTTTATATTTTTCTTTGCCTAATAATAACCCTAATCCAATAAACTAGACATCCAAGGCTGTAATATGAGTCTTGAACTATATGTAGCGACATATGGGATCATTGTTCGAGAAACAACCTAAAGGGTCTATAGTATAGGGATAAGACTGGGTGCCTTATCCTGGTGACACTATGGATACGACCCACTTTGTATTTGATACAAACGCTGTGATCCAACGCGTTCGTGTAGGAGACATGCGAGTGGGGGTATCCTATGCAATGAGTTTGCATAAGACCGGACCGCGAAATAGTAACCACTGGTTATAACACCGTTAACTGGTTGGTTTTCTATTTCACTAGGACGACTGATAGCGAGCATAGCTAGCTATCTTTATTTATTTAATTTAGCTAGTCTTTGATGATTATCGGCCATTTTATTGCACTTAATTGTTTATTTTGTAGGAAATGGTTGATTGGAGCTATAGCGCAATATTAGAGTTAATCGGGTGCTCGGGACGTGAAAAGATGCAAAGGAATGAAAAGAGTTAAAAAGGAAAAAAGTCAAATTTCGGTCAACAGCAGGCTAGCGTCGAGACGCTAGCTCTTGAGCGTCTCGACGCTCACATTCCATATCTGATTAGGCGCGTAAAGGTCACAGCGTCGAGACGCTGCGACCTTAGCGTCTTGACGCTGTGTTATTTCGCTTACTGAAACGTGCATTTTGAAGACAGAGTCTCGACCCTATGACGAAAAAAACAAAATATAATGTCTTTTGCTGCTAGGTTTTTGGGAGGAAGTTTTTGGGACGTTTGAGAGCCGTAAAACAGGGCAGAACAGAGCATCTTGGAGCAAAAGCAAAGGGAGCAAGTTGGAAATCAACCCATCGTTCGTGGGGATCGTGACGGGGACGTTCGATCTCGGCCTACATTGAGTTTTCTTTTCCCTTTTCCTTTCTTTAGCTAGACTTTATGGCTTTTACATGTTTAGTTGAACTTGTAATTCTATTCATGAGTAGCTAAACTCATAGCTTAGGGATTGATGTAGTTGATTAAGTGTATGGATTGAATTTATGGTTTAAGTTGTGCAATGGTTATTATGTTTGTACACTTGATTTAATGCTTTCAATTAATTGGTCATTAGTTGGATGATTTAAGTTTTGAATCTAGCTCGGGAGAGGTGATTTAATATAGACTTACTCAAGATTGCATGACTAAGGTTTATTCTCTAATTCGTGACGGTTTTAGATTAACCTTGGAATTGGTCGAAATATCTCATTGCCTTGCATGTTAATAAACTTAGAAAGGGATATAAAGTAGATTAATTTGCATGAGAATAATCAATTATACTCGGGAGAGGTAGTTGTGATTAAAGGGTCTTTGGCTCATAATTCCATTGTGCATAATAACTTACTCCTTAAAATCAATCCTAAACTAAATCGGCGAAATCAATTCCCTAAGTAGTTTTCCCAATTGAAATTCCACACTTTCTACGTGTTTTGATTTAGTTTTCTTATTATTCAATCATCACTTTTTGATCCCTAAATAAAATTGGGCAAGATAATTCACAATACTTGATTTGCTTAAAAATCCAATCCAGAGGACGACATTCGAATTACATTCACTATATTATTACTCGACCCGTGCGCTTGCGGTAGGAAAAGTCCACATCAAGTTTTTGGCGCCGTTGCCGGGGATTGGCACATTTAGCTAGATTGATATTGTGAAAAAATTGTTTGATCTTAATTTAGGGTGTATTTTTACCTTTTTAGTTGATTGCATTGTTTTTCCTTATTTGTTTTTCTTTCCATATTTGATTTTCTAGGTTAGTTTTTCTTTTAGTTGTGTAATCTTTTCCATATTTGTTTCTTGTTATTCTTTTTCGTTTAGTTTTCCTTGTTGGTTAGATTCCTTATTTGTGTTTTGCCATACATATTTTTGCATTCCATATTAGGTTATTTTGTTTCCTTTTCTAGATTATATTTTCCATATTTAGATTAGTTGTTTTCTTTTCTTTGTTGCTTTCCATAATTGTTTTCTTTCCTTTTTAGGGTAGTTTTGTTTGTTTATGCGTAGGAATAAAGATTTAATTTTAGCACCATTGGATCCCGAGATAGAAAGAACCATCCATAGGCTTCGAAGGGAGAATAGAGAAAACGTTCAAATGGCTGACCAAAATCCACCTGAGGAGCCTAGGCCTATTAGAGATTATTTTCAGCCTGTGTTTCAGGGACAGCAATCGGGGATTGTTTATGCCCCGATTAATGCCAACAACTTTGAGCTGAAGAACGTCCTCATTCAGATGGCTCGAGACTGTGCATACAGAGGATCGCCCACCGATGATCCAAATTCTCATCTTAAATCATTCTTGGACATTTGTGGGACGGTAAAGATTAATGGAGTCTCTGAGGATGCTATTCGCTTACGTTTATTTCCCTTTTCTTTGCAGGATAAAGCACGAGATTGGTTGCAGTCTATTCCCCCTGGGAGCATCACCACTTGGGATGCTTTGGTCCAGGCCTTTTTAAAGAATTTTTTCCCTCCTGCAAAGACGGTCAAGCTGAGGACCGAGATTGGGACATTCCAACAACAATATGATGAGCAGCTGTTCGAAGCTTGGGAGCGATTCAAAGAGTTGTTGAGGAAGTGTCCTCAGCATGGTTACCCCGATTGGCTTCAGGTACAATTGTTTTATAATGGTCTAACTCCTAGTACAAAAACGATTGTTGATGCAGCTGCAGGTGGGACTCTGTTGTCCAAGACCGTGGAAAATGCTCGCATACTTTTAGAGGATATGGCCACCAACAGCTATCAGTGGCCATCTGAGCGGTCTACACCCAAAAAGATTGCTACTGGAGTGTTTGAGGTTGATAAAGTAAGTGCACTCCAGGCCCAGATGACCTCTCTTGCTAATGCTTTTATGAAATTTTCAGGTACAAGGAGTGCACAGTCAATTGAATCAGCTGCTGCGTTGGCATCTAGACCTCAGGAGGAGACCATTGAACAGGTTCAGTATGTATCAAATTCTAATTTTAGGGGATATAATAATAATGTTACACCTACACATTATCACCCTAACAATAGGAACCATGAAAATTTCTCTTATGCAAACACTAAGAATGTTCTTAACCCCCCTGGTTTTGCCCCTCAAACTCAAGAAAATAAAAAGTTAGAAGATCTTGTTGGAGCTTTCATTGCAGAGTCAAGTAACAGGACAACCAAACTAGAGGAGGCAGTCATTGCTATCAACACCACGGTGAATGGCCATAGTGCAGCCATAAAGAACATTGAGACTCAGTTGGGATAGTTGGTAAATGTTGTAAGTACTATGAATAAAGGTAAGGCCCCAGTTGAACAGGAGAAAACTCAGATGGAGTATTGTAAGGCAATCACTGTGCACCAGGAGGAAGCTGAAGAGGAACCTGAATCTGAGGACTATGAAACGCCTACAGGGGAAGCTGAGGAGGACACATCATCTGATGAGGCTGAAAAGCCTGAACCTGAGCCTCCTATCCCTTCTCCCACACTGATGGTTCCTAAGGAAAAGAAAAAGAAAAAGAAGAAAAAGAACAATCAGGTTCAGTTTGATAAATTTATGAATGCTTTTATGAATCTGAATATTAATATTCCTTTTGCAGAGGCATTAGAGATGCCCCAATACAACAGATTTATGAAGGAGTGGTTAGCAAAGAAGCGAAAGGAAAAGAAGGTTGACACTGTATATCTTGCTTCCACATGCAACACCAGAGTACAACAGAAAGTACCTGAAAAAGTAGCAGACCCAGGGAGTTTTTCTGTTCCTTGTAGTTTTGGTACTTACTCTTTTAGAGAATTATGTGACTTAGGTGCTAGCATTAATATCATTCCTCTATCGTTGTGTAAAAAGTTAGATATAGGTGAGATTAAGACTACTCCTGTAAAGCTCCAATTGGCTGATCAATCTGTGGTGAGACCAGTTGGTATTGTAGAAAATGTGTTAATCAGAGTAGGTAGATTTTTCCTCCCTATTGATTTATATGTTATGGACATGATAGAAAATCCTTCAATGCCTGTCATATTAGGAAGACCATTCCTCGCTACTGGGCGAGTGATTATAGATATTGAGCGCAGGGAGCTCACTATTAGAGTCAAGAACGAAAAAGAAATCTTTAAAGCAGTTGAAGACTCTAAAGATGAAGTGCTTTTCATGGGATATAGGAAAGGTGCAAGAAAGAGCACCTCTGTTGGATTCACAGAACAAAAGCCTCCTTGAAGCACGATCAACACGTCGAGCTAATGACGTTAAACAAGCGCTTATGGGAGGCAACCCAAGTAAGTTAGTGTGTTTTCTTTTTGTTTTTGATTTATTGTTTGTTTTTGTTTTGTAGGTCTTGTTTTCTCTCTCTCCTGTGCTTTCAAGCTTTCAAGATTCCAAGATCTCAAGCAAGAAGTCATCATCATTCCAGGCCAGTATTGTTCACTCTTGTCATTCTTTTATTGTTCTCATGCTTGTTTATGCCTTATTTTTTTTATACATTGAGGACAATGCATGTTTTAAGTTTGGGGGTGGAATAGCATGTTTGTGGAGCCCTTGAGCATCTGAGTTCGGGCTATAGTTTTGAGCTTTCTTTGAATTATGCATATGGTTGTTTTCTGGATGCTACTTTTGCATGATTATGATGTCCTAGGATAGGCTTTCTTGTCAATTTTCAAGCTTGTGATGAGTTGTAAGCATGAGTGCCCAAAAAGGGAGACTTTTTAAAATTTTTCTAGGAGATGGCTTGCATGAGTAGAGTATTTGTCTTGGCTAGATTTGGATTTGAATGCTTAGGAGCGAATTATTGGGTTCATATGCTTGTTGTCACCTCGATAGGTGTAGGGAAGAGCTAAAAAGTTAATGTTTTGCAAATTAACATGTTTGATCTTGCTTAGGAGGAAAGAAAAGAATATATGCTATTTATGCTCATAAAGAAAAATCATTCTTGTTGTTACTATTGAAAAAAAATTATTATGTCATGGCTTGTGCACAGTTTGCAATGTTTAATAAAGTTTAGGCAAAAAGAGCTACCCCTGTTGTGATCAGTTAGGCCAACCAGAGAAAACTCAGGTTAAGGGTCCCTGCAATGGGTGTGTGAAAGCTAGTGCCACATATACATGCTTAATTTAATTGTTAATTATAAGCACCTAAGTTTGGAGGAAAACAAACTAATTTGTTCCATTAACTCATTAGTGAAGCCTTAGTACCAGTGTAGAGGGAAGATGAGCTGAGAGTTTAATAATCCAATCCCGGGCTAGTAGAGTCTGATCTTGTTGAGTTAGATCTCGCTTGTGCAAGTTAATTTTGGAAAAATTTTAATTTGTCTCCCTCATTGGTCCTTATGTGCATGTCTCTTGCTTGCTTGGTTATTGACTTGTGAGCCTTGAGGATTGAGTCATGATTATTGCATCCATTCTTCTACTGTATGTTTGATTTGTAGTTTGCTCGAGGACTAGCAAAAGCTTAAGTTTGGGGGTATTTGATAGCGAGCATAGCTAGCTATCTTTATTTATTTAATTTAGCTAGTCTTTGATGATTATCGGCCATTTTATTGCACTTAATTGTTTAT
This sequence comes from Luffa acutangula, assembly GCA_036850905.1. NCBI lineage: Eukaryota > Viridiplantae > Streptophyta > Magnoliopsida > Cucurbitales > Cucurbitaceae > Luffa > Luffa acutangula. Next base: position 10,048,965 of record CM072090.1, read on the forward strand.
TTTGTAGGAAATGGTTGATTGGAGCTATAGCGCAATATAAGAGTTAATCGGGTGCTCGGGACGTGAAAAGATGCAAAGGAATGAAAAGAGTTAAAGAGGAAAAAAGTCAAATTTCGGTCAACAGCAGGCTAACGTCTCGACGCTCACATTCCATATCTGATTAGGCGTGTAAAGGTCACAGCGTCAAGACGCTGCGACCTTAGCGTCTCGACGCTGTGTTATTTCGCTTACTGAAACGCGCGTTTTGAAGACAGCGTCTCGACGCTATGACGAAAAAAACATAATATAATGTCTTTTGCGACTAGGTTTTTGGGAGGAAGTTTTTGGGACGTTTGAGAGCCGTAAAACAGGGCAGAACAGAGCATCTTGGAGCAATAGCAAAGGGAGCAAGTTGGAAATCAACCCATCGTTCGTGGGGATCGTGACGGAGACGTTCGATCTCGGCCTACATTGAGTTTTCTTTTCCATTTTCCTTTCTTTAGCTAGACTTTATTGCTTTTACATGTTTAGTTGAACTTGTAATTCTATTCATGAGTAGCTAAACTCATAGCTTAGGGATTGATGTAGTTGATTAAGTGTATGGATTGAATTTATGGTTTAAGTTGTGCAATGGTTATTATGTTTGTACACTTGATTTAATGCTTTCAATTAATTGGCCATTAGTTGGTTGATTTAAGTTTTGAATCTAGCTCGGGAGAGGGGATTTAATATAGACTTACTCAAGATTGCATGACTAAGGTTTATTCTCTAATTCGTGACGATTTTAGATTAACCTTGGAATTGGTCAAAAGATCTCATTGCCTTGCATGTTAATAAACTTAGATAGATTGTCCTTTGATTTGTATGGGTGAGAGTGGCCAATACGCCGACTCAATAAACCTACCACTTTGGGGACAAGACCACATGGGGAGCTGAGAACATGATCGTACAAGATGGAATTCACTCTTTCCCGACTTTAGGGAAGCAGATGAGTGTTTCCTTAAGTGGTTACTCCGAGTCTTGAACAAAGGGCCCTACCCTCTCAATGGCACGAGAGAGTTTTCTGTTTGATGGTTGGACCACAAATAGGTTGTTCATTAGAGGAGAATTGGTACTTAAGGAAATAGAGGTAACCCAGGGGTAAAACGGTAATTTGACCCAGTTGGTGTTACGGACACTCGTGAAGGACTAACTAGTCGATATTGGTCTAGATCCGTGGACACAGAAAATATGTCTGCAGTGAGAAGAGTGCAACTATGAGTCTATAGTGGAATGTACACACAGTTAACGAATATTGATTAATGTGGTTAATGAGTTTGACCAATTAATCTCACATCGTTGGAGCTTCTGATCTGCAGGTCCATTAGGTCCCATTGGTAGCTCGTAAAGTAATTTGAGGCAACTAAGTAATAAAAGTAAATTGAAAATGTTCAATTTATTAAGGGAAACAAATATAATATATATTGATATATTATTATGAGAGAAATTAATATTTGAAAAGTTCAAATATAAATTTATGGAAGTTTGAAAGAGTTCAAATAATGAATTAATTAATTTAAGGCCTAAAATGTGTTTGGGCAAATTAATTAATTCTAGGCCGGGAATTAAATATGTGATATTTAATTGGTGGTTAATTAATTAAAGAATTCATTAATTGGGAATTAATCAATTATGAAAATAATTAATCACTTAAGGAAATGATTAATCATTTATGGAAATGATCTAATCACTTATGGAAGTAATTAGTCATTTGTGGAAAAGATTAATCAATTATGGAATTGATTGATCATGATTGATTAATTAAGGAATAAGATTGAATCAATTTTGGAAAAGATTGATTTAATTGAATATTTTATTCATGACCTCTCTTCTATAAATAGAACACTAGACCTAATTGGTCATGACACTTGACATTCTTGCTCTTGCTCTTAGACTCTCAAAGACAAGACCTAGAATTCTCTCTAGCATCCCTTTTAGAGAAAGACTCCCACAAGTCTTTTAACTCCTAGACTTAGAGACATACCGGTGTAACCTCTGTGGTTATTGTGTCATTCAAAGAAGGAATTTCCAGCGAAGAAAATCAAAGGTGGCTGCTGCGTTCTCGTTCGTGGAGCGTCGTTGGCGAAGAACGGTCAAGTCTACAACGAAGGTTTGTAACGGTTCTTCTTTCTTTCTTTCTTTAGAAAAGCATGAAAATAAATTTAGATTTATTTTTAGCATGTTTAAACCAATTTTTCCAGCAGCTTTAAATTGTGTTTAAAGTTAGTTTGAGTTTTCGTAACGGTATTTTAATGTTAATTAATATACGGCGTAAGGTCCAATCAATGCGCTTCCGCTGCGTGGGGACTTTTATTCCCTTCAATCGGCATCAGAGCCATCGCTGTCCCTATTAATTAATATTAAAAGTTTCGATAGGCTCTAATAGGTGGGATTTATGCATAATGTATGTTCGGTTTGCGTTGAACTTTTTAGGTTAATTTTATGGCCATAGATTTTATTTTTATGTGATTTTGATCATGTAAGGCCCGGTGTTTCGGGTATATCATGTAAAATCGAGTCCTATGTAAGTCCGGGTCTAGAATAGGTTTTTATGAGATGAAAATCGACGAAATCGCTGCTGAAATCGGAAGAAAAATCGAAGAATCGACACTGTTTTTGCCCAGATTCTGCCTCCAGACGCAACAGCGCGGTTCAATCGAGTCCTACCTCAACAGCGTCTCGACGCTGCCTCGATTCCGCAGGCGCCAGATAAGGAATGCGCACAGCGTCGAGACGCTATCAACACAGCGTCGAGACGCTATCACGATGGCGGCGTGTGCTAGGGCTTCAACAAGCGCGGTTCAAGCTGGTGGCCGGTCCGGTTCGGACTGGTTCGGCTGGGCTGGGACCTATTTTGTCCGGTTCAGCCAATTTTTTGCATGGTTCGTGATTTTCGAAGCCGGTTCGAGGTTGTTCGGGACGGTTCGTGCTGTCTAGACCAATTCCGGAGCTGTACAAGGATTTTTTAGGATAGAATTTAGCTAAATTAATGTAATTTAATGCTTTATTTTATCCTAGGGGCCAAAATTAACCGGTTCAATTGCTATTTATATGCTTTATGGATGTCATATAGAATATTTAATCCCACCTTAGGTTATAAACATGCTCTTGCATTTTTATATATTATAAAATGTTATAATGTATGTTTAAATGCATGGATTTGTTTTCATATATTTTTTTTTAATATAAATGTATATTAATTATATGAAAAATTGGAAAGCATGAAGCATGTCATTACTTATATTAAATATAAATAGTTATGTTTTATGTAATGAATAAAACATGCTTGATTGATTTTCTTGATTGGCTTATAATTGTTATAATAAAAGAAAATCAAAATTGCATGAAGCATGAAACATCCATAGTTAATAATATAATTGTTATATTATTCATGCAATTAATGTGGTTTAATTATTTAATTTGAATGAGATTGTTGAATGAATTAAACCCTAGATTCTTGATTATAGGATTAATCATTAAATTTTGAAATAGTGCTTTAATGTTAATGATTAGAAATCGTCAATCTATAATCAAGATTTGCATGCAAACATAAGATCATAGGATAAATTGGATTAATTTTAAATTGTTTAAAATTAATTAGACCTAGATCGTTTTCTAATAGGATTAGAATCTTTTCTTACTTAGAATTAAAAATAGTTTTAATTGACTAAGTAGGAAAAACATTGCTATGATTATAAGGGAACTCCACCGGTAATGTTCTGTCTAAGGCTGGGGGTATTTAAGTTGACGGTTTACGGAACACCTCCTACCTGGGAACTGACCTGGAATACCGGAGTTGAATTAATCATAGTTAAATGTTAGCATGCAATGTCACTAGGTTTATTAAAAGTTTTTAATGCACCTAGATCTTTAGAGTAAAGACCCTACATTACTGAGGTTATAAGGGAACTCTCTCGGTAAAGTTCTGTCTAAGGCTGGGGGTATTTAAGTTGACGGTTTACGGAACACCTCCTACCTGGGAACTGAGCCGAACATTGAGTTGAATTAACCATAGTAATGTTGACTTGCAATCTTGGGTGAATTAAACTTCTTTTAATAAACCGTATGACATTTTCAGTGGGAGGAAAATTACAAAACGAGATTTAAATCAAAGTTTTGCTCCTACGTCCCTATATTCACAACGTGAGATTCATGCTCGGCTTCGAGTCGCCTTAGGAGCGGCCTCCCTTCGGAAAGTGTTTGCATGAATCAATATCAAGGTGAATGGGAAAAATGTCTAGAGTAAGTGGGAGCGGGACACGTGTCAACGTATCCCTCGGTCTCCGCCCATAGTTCACACCGTGAGAGTCCTATGATCCGCTTGCAGGTTGTCCTGGCGCAACCATCCCTTCGGAGGGCCTGGTCATAGGATTCGGAACATCGTGAACTCCTGAAAAGGATAGGAGCTCTTAGGCTAATCACCAACAGTTGTCTTTCCCTTCGGTAGCCTGTTGGTGCGTGCCTCTAAGATCTGAAAGTGGGAGGGTTACACTTACGAGGATGAGTTAAAAGTGTTAACAATTCCTTGACCGAACAACGGTGGCTAATGTCTATAGGAATATGAGTTATTCTAGAATTAGAATTAGCTGAGAGGTGTCTCATTTCAAAGGAGGAGTGTCTGATCACCCTTCGGTGGCTGATATTCTAAACCTTTGAAACATCGTTGCAAAACTAAATCGATAGTTTTAGGGTTCTGTGATTGTTTGTTTTGCTAAATTGATTGGATTATGTGCAATTGATTGCTTGTATGATGGGTTAAGAGAAAGATAACTAATACGGTCATTATTTATTTAAATTTCAGCAATGTCTTCCTCAATTGTCTCTCTGCTTAAAAATGAGAAATTAACCGGCGAAAATTATGCTACGTGGAAGCCGAACCTGAATATGATTCTTGTTGTCGATGATCTGCGGTTCGTCTTAACGGAGGATTGTCCTCCAGCCCCTGCTCGTAATGCATCCCAAGCAGTTAAGGATGCTTATGACCGCTGGACAAAGGCCAATGATAAGACTCACATCTATATCCTAGCCAGCTTATCTGAAGTTTTGGCTAAAAGGCATGAGGGCATGGTAACAGCGAGGGAGATTATGAACTCTCTCCAAGAGATGTTTGGACAACCGTCCTACCAACTCCACCATGACGCTCTCAAATATGTTTATAGCTGTCGCATGAAAGAGGGCACGTCTGTTCGGGAGCATGTCCTGGATATGATGGTCCAATTCAACGTGGCAGAGGCAAACAGGGCGATCATAGATGAGCGTAGTCAGGTTGCATTCATCTTAGAATATCTTCTGAAGAGTTTTCTGCAGTTTCGAAGCAATGCAATGATGAATAAAATAACATTCAACCTGACTAGCCTCCTGAATGAGCTACAACTCTATCAGTCTTTTCTTAAGAATAAGGGACAGATAGAAGGAGAGGCAAACGTTGTTCACTCTAAAAGAAAGTTCGAGAAGGGTTCATCCTCTGGAACTAAATCTGTAGCCACTTCTTCAAAGAAAACTCAGAAGAAGAAAGGAAACAAGGGGAAAGCTCCCAGTACTGCTGCTAAAAGCAAGGGAAAAGCCAAAGCTATGGCAGACAAGGGCAAATGTTTCCACTGCAATGTAGATGGACATTGGAAGAGAAACTGCCCAAAGTACCTTGCTGAGAAAAAGAAGGAAAATGAAGGTAAATTTGATTTACTGGTTTTAGAAACATGCCTGGTAGAACATGATGAGTTTACCTGGATACTTGATTCAGGAGCAACTAATCATGTTTGCTCTTCTTTTTAGGAAAATAGTTCCTTTCGGCAGTTGAACGATGGGGAAATGACACTCAGGGTCGGAACTGGAGAAGTCATTTCAGCTAAAGCAGTGGGAGCTGCGAACTTATTTTTTAGAAATAGATTCTTGCTTTTAGAAAGTTTGTTAATCGTTCCCAAGATTAAGAGGAACTTAATTTCTATTTCATGTTTGATTGAACAATCGTATACAGTTACTTTTGATATGAATGAAGCGTTCATTTATAAAAATGGTGTACTTATTTGTTCAGCCAAATTGGAAAATAACTTGTATGTTTTAAGACCAACCGAAAACAAAGCACTTTTAAATCACGAATTATTTAAAACTGCTGAAACTCAAAGTAAAAGGCAAAAGATTTCTCCATCAAGTAACAATACTCATCTTTGGCATCTCAGACTTGGTCATATAAACATCGATAGGATCGGTCGTTTGGTAAAGAATGGACTTCTAAGCAAGTTAGAAGATGATTCACTACCACCTTGTGAATCTTGTCTCGAGGGAAAAATGACCAAGAGACCCTTTACTGGAAAAGGTTACAAAGCCAAGGAACCCTTAGAGTTAATACATTCGGATCTATGTGGTCCAATGAGTGTAAAAGCTCGAGGAGGGTACAAATATTTCATCTCATTTATAGATGATTATTCAAGATATGGTTACTTGTACCTAATGGGACATAAGTCTGAAGCCCTTGAAAAGCTTAAGGAGTTTAAGGCTGAAGTTGAAAACCTATTAGGTAAATCTATTAAAGTACTTCGATTTGATCGAGGAGGGGAGTATATGGATCAAAGATTCCAGGATTATATGATAGAACATGGAATCCAATCTCAACTCTCAGCCCCTGGTACACCTTAGCAGAATGGTGTGTCAGAAAGGAGAAATAGAACCTTGTTAGACATGGTTCGATCAATGATGAGCTATGCTCAATTGCCTAGCTCGTTTTGGGGGTATGCAGTAGAGACTGCAGTATACATCTTGAACAATGTTCCCTCGAAAAGTGTTTCTGAAACACCTTTCGAATTATGGAAGGGGCGTAAACCTAGTTTGCATCACTTTCGCATCTGGGGTTGTCCAGCACACGTGCTTGTGACAAATCCTAAGAAACTGGAACCTCGTTCAAAACTGTGCCAATTTGTTGGTTACCCTAAAGAAACGAGAGGTGGTTATTTCTACGACCCACAAGAAAATAAGGTGATTGTATCGACAAACGCCACTTTCTTAGAGGAAGACCACATGAGAGATCATAAACCCCGCAGCAAAATAATATTAGGAGAAGCTACTGAAGAATCATCAAGAGTTGTTGATGAAGTTGGAACTTCAACAAGGGTTGATGAAGGAACTAGTTCTTCAGATCCATCTCGTCCATCTCAAACGTTGGGAATGCCTCGACACAGTGGGAGGGTTGTATTACAACCTGACCGCTACTTGGGTTTAACTGAAACTCAGGTTGTCATACCTAATGATGGCATTGAGGATTCATTGTCCTATCGACAGGCAATCAATGATGAAGATAAGGATGAATGGGTCAAAGTCATGAACCTGGAAATGGAGTCAATGTACTCTAATTCTGTATGGGAACTTACAAATCTACCAAATGGGGTAAAACCCATAGGGTGCAAATGGATCTATAAGAGAAAAAGAGATGCAGCTGGAAAGGTACAAACCTTCAAAGCTAGACTAGTGGCAAAGGGTTTTACCCAAAAGGAAGGGGTTGACTATGAGGAAACCTTTTCTTCTGTAGCCATGTTAAAGTCCATAAGAATTCTCTTATCCATAGCCACATATTATGACTATGAAATATGGCAAATGGACGTCAAGACTGCCTTTCTGAATGGTAATCTAGAAGAGAATATCTTCATGTCTCAACCCGAAGGGTTCATAGCCCAAGGTCAAGAAAAAAAGGTTTGTAAGCTCAATCGATCCATTTATGGATTGAAACAAGCATCCAGATCATGGAACATTAGATTTGATACTGCAATCAAGTCTTTTGGTTTTGACCAAAACGTTGACGAGCCTTGTGTACAAGAAAGTCAACAAAAGGAAAGTAGCTTTTCTAATACTTTATGTAGACGATATCCTACTCATTGGGAATGATGTAGGATACCTCACTGACATTAAGAAATGGCTAGCAGCCCAATTCCAAATGAAAGATCTGGGAGAGGCTCAATATGTTCTGGGAATCCAAATCATTAGGGATCGTAAGAACAAAACACTAGCTCTGTCTCAAGCAACGTATATTGACAAGATGTTGTCTCGATATTCGATGCAAAACTCCAAGAAGGGACTACCACCCTTCAGACATGGGGTACACCTGTCTAAGGATTAGTCTCCTAAGACACCTCAAGAAATTTAGAACATGAGACACATTCCCTACGCCTCAGCTGTGGGCAGCTTAATGTATGTTATGCTCTGCACAAGGCCTGACATATGTTATGCAGTGGGAGTAGTCCGTAGGTATCAGTCTAATCTAGGGTTGGACCACTGGGGAGCGGTTAAGAATATCCTCAAGTATCTTCGAAGAACGAGGGACTACATGCTTGTGTATGGAGCTAAGGATTTGATTCTTACTGGATACACTGACTCTGACTTTCAAGCTGATAAGGATTCAAGGAAATCCACATCAGTCAGTATTCACCCTCAATGGAGGAGCAGTAGTGTGGAGAAGCATCAAACAAGGATGCATAACAGACTCAACCATGGAGGCTGAGTATGTAGCAGCTTACGAAGCAGCTAAGGAGGCAGTATGGCTTAGAAAGTTCTTGACTGATTTGAAAGTGGTTCCGAATATGAACGTGCCCATAACACTATACTGTGACAACACTGGGGTTGTAGCCAACTCAAAAGAACCTCGAAGCCACAAACGGGGTAAACACATCGAGAGGAAGTATCACCTGATACGGGAGATTGTGCAACGAGGAGATGTGATCGTCACTAAGATCGCCTCGGAGCACAACATCGCTGATCCATTTACGAAGGCTCTCACGGCTAAAGTGTTTGAGGGTCATCTAGAGGGTCTAGGTCTACGAGATATGTATGCCTTCTAATCTAGGGCAAGTGGGAGAAATGTATAATGGGTATAAGGATGCCCTAGTTCATTGTATTAATATACATGACATTTCCAGCTTTAGATTATTGCATTTACATCCCACTAACTAGTGTTTTAGTTCAAGTGGGAGTTTGTTAGGTTTTATGCCCTAAAACTCGTAGATAGTGAATGTAACTGTTGACCGGATATTAATGAAATAATATTGATATATTTTTCCATTAATTGTTATTAGTTATTTTATATTTTTCTTTGCCTAATAATAACCCTAATCCAATAAACTAGACATCCAAGGCTGTAATATGAGTCTTGAACTATATGTAGCGATATATGGGATCATTGTTCGAGAAACAGCCTAAAGGGTCTATAGTATAGGGATAAGACTGGGTGCCTTATCCTGGTGACACTATGGATACGGCCCACTTTGTATTTGATACAAACGCTGCGATCCAACGCGTTCGTGTAGGAGACATGCGAGTGGGGGTATCCTATGCAATGAGTTTGCATAAGACCGGACCGCAAAATAGTAACCACTGGTTATAACACCATTAACTAGTTGGTTTTCTATTTCACTAGGACGACTTAGACAACTTAGTCTTAATCCTGAGTTGATTATGGACTCCTGCTCATGAGAGATTTTCCTTTGATTTGTATGGGTGAGAGTGGCCAATACGCCGACTCAATAAGCCTACCACTTTGGGGACAAGACCGAATGGGGAGCTGAGAACATAATCGTACAAGATGGAATTCACTCCTTCCCGACTTTAGGGAAGAATATGAGTGTTCCCTTAAGTGGTTACTCCGAGTCTTGAACAAAGGGCCCTACCCTCTCAATGGCACGAGAGGGTTTTCTGTTTGATGGTTGGACCACAAACAGGTTGTTCATTAGAGGAGAATTGGTACTTAAGGAAATAGAGGTAACCCAGGGGTAAAACGGTAATTTGACCCAGCTGGTGTTACGGACACTCGTGAAGGACTAACTAGTCGATATTGGTCTAGATCCGTGGACACATAAAATATGTCTACAGTGAGAAGAGTGCAACTGTGAGTCTATAGTGGAATGTACACACAGTTAACGAATATATATTAATGTGGTTAATGAGTTTGACCAATTAATCTCACATCGTTGGAGCTTCTGATCTGCAGGACCATTAGGTCCCACTGGTAGCTCGTAAAGTAATTTGAGGCAACTAAGTAATAAAAGTAAATTGAAAATGTTCAATTTATTAAGGGAAACAAATATAATATATATTGATATATTATTATGAGAGAAATTAATATTTGAAAAGTTCAAATATAAATTTATGGAAGTTTGAAAGAGTTCAAATAATGAATTAATTAATTAAGGCCTAAAATGTGTTTGGGCAAATTAATTAATTCTAGGCCGGGAATTAAATATGTGATATTTAATTGGTGGTTAATTAATTAAAGAATTCATTAACCGGGAATTAATCAATTATGGAAATAATTAATCACTTAAGGAAATGATTAATCATTTATGGAAATGATCTAATCACTTATGGAAGTAATTAGTCATTTGTGGAAAAGATTAATCAATTATGGAATTGATTGATCATGATTGATTAATTAAGGAATAAGATTGAATCAATTTTGGAAAAGATTGATTTAATTGAATATTTTATTCATGGCCTCTCTTCTATAAATAGAACACTAGACCTAATTGGTCATGACACTTGACATTCTTGCTCTTGCTCTTAGACTCTCAAAGACAAGACCTAGAATTCTCTCTAGCCTCCCTCTTAGAGAAAGACTCACACAAGTCTTTTGCCTCCTAGACTTAGAGACATACCGGTGTAACCTCTGTGGTTATTGTTGAAGGGATAAAAACCCTATGTGCAGCGGAAAAACACAAAGACCTTTTCGAATAATAAAACGCCGATTGGGATACCAATACGACGGCAAAACCAATAAATTTACAGCAACAATAAAGAACAACTATCTGCTGTAAAATAGATACAAGCATGCATGAAAAGAAGAGGAAAAAATTCTAGATCTAATCTAGAATTGGGTCCTATTGACCCTAGTTCAAGAACTATTTACCTTTGTAGAAACCCTTGAATTTTTCGCCAATCCTCTCTGAATTTCTCCCAAAAACAGCAACGATCACTCCTTGATTTTGCTGGAAAATTGCTCGAACACCACCACAAGAATACACCGGTATTCTCTAATTGGGATACTGCGTTAAGCGCTTGTGGGAGCAAAAACTCTCAGGAATTTTTCTGGATCCTCAACCCTGATCTTTCTCTGCTGCAGAGAAAATCGAGAAGGAGAGAGCAATTGAGAGGGAGTGAGGCGTGAGACCAGGGCGTTAATTCAGCAACTCCCCTGACCACGTCTGATAATTTAAAATATCAGATAACTGATATTTCAGTTATCTGATATTTTAATTAATTATAATTTGAAAAACATAAATTCAAATTACAATTAATTATCTTTTAATTAATCTAAATTAATTAAAATAACTTTAATTTAAATCCAATTTAAATTAATATCCCTCTTATCTTATAGTTTAATTAAATCAAATTTAATTAAACTAAATCAATTAATTAATAAGAAATTAATTAATTAATAAAATAAAATTGAACATCACATATTCAATTACTATTTTCTCTCTCAAAACTATAGTATTAATATACATCCAATGCATATTAATTATAACCTATAGTTTTAATATGAACCAAAATCATATTTTAGTATAATATTCGAACACCTTCGAATATTCAATCCATCCTTAGAATTTTACCTCAACGCCCCAAATGAGCTACTGGTGGGACCTAATGGACCTACAGATCAGAAGCTCCAACGATATGAGATTAGTTGGTTAAACTCATTAACCAAGTTAATCAATATTCGTTAACTGTGGTTCACTCCACTAAAGAACCACAGCTGCACTCTTCTCACTGCAGATATATTTCTGTGTCCACGGATATTGACCGTCAACAGCAAGTTAGCCCTTCACGTGTGTTCGTACCCCAGCTAGGTCAAATTACCGTTTTACCCCTGGGCTACCTCTTGGTCCTTAAGTACCAGTGCTCCTCTAATGAACAACCTGTTTGTGGTCCAACCATCAAACAGAAAACCCTCTCGTGCCATAAAGAGGGTAGGGCCCTTTGTTCAAGACCCGGAGACACCACTTAAGGGAACACACCTCTACTTACCCTCATATCAGGAAGGAGTGAATTCCATCTTGTAAGACTACGTTCCCAGCTCCCCATTCGGTCTTGTCCCCAAAATGGTAGGCTTATTGAGTCGGCGAACTGGCCACTCTCACCCGTACAAATCAAAAGACAATCCCTCATGGACAGGAGTCCATAATCCACTCAGGATTAAGGCCAAGTTGCCTAGGTCATCCTAGTGAAATAGAAACCTAGCTAACCAACGGTGTTATAGTTAGTGGTTAACTATTTCGCGGTCCGGTCTTTGTGCAAACTCATTGCACAGGATACCCCCACTCGCATGTCAACCACATGAACGTGTTGGATCATTACGTTTGTATCAATATACAAAGCGGGCCGTATCCATAGTGTCACCAGGATAAGGTACCCAGCCTTATCCCTATACTACAGACCCTTTAGGCTAAAACTTGAACATTGATCCCCGCATGTCCCTACATACTAGTTCAAGTCTCATTCTATTAGCCATGGATGTTTAGTTTATTGGATTAGGGTTAGCAAGACAAGATATAATACAAACATTGAATAATACATCACTTTATTAATGTTCGGTCAAATGTACATTTACTATCTACGAGTTTTAGGGCATAAAACCCAACAATTGTGTCATTCAAAGAAGGAATTTCCAGCGAAGAAAATCAAAGGCGGCTGCTGCGTTCTCGTTCGTGGAGCGTCGTTGGCGAAGAACGGTCAAGTCTACAACGAAGGTTTGTAACGGTTCTTCTTTCTTTCTTTAGAAAAGCATGAAAATAAATTTAGATTTATTTTTAGCATGTTTAAACCAATTTTTCCAGCAGCTTTAAATTGTGTTTAAAGTTAGTTTGAGTTTTCGTAACGGTATTTTAATGTTAATTAATATACGACGTAAGGTCCAATCGATGCGCTTCAGCTGCGTGGGGACTTTTATTCCCTTCACTCTCCACCTCATGCCTTGCTTGAAAAGGTCCCAACCCCAAAGAATACTTCTCCAAGTTAGAGATGGGTTGGAACCAAGCGAGGCTTCCAGGAAGTTGTTGTGCTTATAATATCTACCCCGTAGAACCTTGGCAAGGAGGCTATTTGGGTTTTTGATAATTCGCCAACTTTGTTTTGCAAGCATAACTTGGTTAAACAAGCTAATATCTCAGAAACCAAGGCCTCCATTCTCCTTGCTCGCACAAAGTTTCTTCCAATTCAACCAACGAGCCTTTTTCTTATCTCCCACTGAACCCCACCAAAATCTGGCGCAAAGCTTGTTAATCTCCTCACAAATACTATTTGGAAGCTTGTTGCCTTGTGCAAAGTGATTCTAAATATGCAAGAAAAACTCACAAACACACGTGCAAGTGCACACGATCAGCAGCAAGTGATAAGTATTTTTATATCGTTCTCCACAGGGATTGATGCACTAAAATCACTATTCTTAAGCCTATTTCCAATGAAATTCAAAGTAACCAAGAACCAAATATTTTTTCTTAACTAAGTGCAAGAGATTAAAATGGTAAACAAGCTTAAAATGATAAGGACTAAAGTAAAATTCAATAAAAAACAGAGAATTAGCACAGAGAAGGCAAGGTTCAGATTAGGGGCCGTCTACTCTTACAAGCTGTTTGCTGTAGCAGAACTCTATATATACAACTCACCCAGTATTTTCTACGGGAATTTTCCAATTCTCCTATAGGTAAGGTGATTAAACTCCCATTTAACCCCTTCTTTTTAGCTCAACTGATTTAGTGCCTTAGGTGGTTATTTATCCCTAAATACCCACTCATTTTCATGATCATTAAAGACTAAGGTAAAGCAAAGTAGTCGGTTATCTATTGTTTTCCCAAACACTAAATAACAATGCTAGAAAATGGTTGGCCAAACGAAATTCTAGCTTAAATAATGAAGAACACTTTACTTTAAGTTGCAATATATAAAATTCCACTAAAACAAACAACAAGTTCAAGCTTAAGCACCCTAATCCTCACCTAAGAGGATTTAGCTCATGTTCAAGGTGACAATAATGAAAATACAGCAGCAAACTACCATATCAATCATGATTACAACCTTAAATACCAACTAAACACTAGAAGAAAGAAGAATAAAAGAAGGGAAGAGAAGAGAAGAAGCTTCCAAGGGAGATTCCAGCTTTCCCAAGCTGGAAATCCTCCAAAACAGCAGCCTTCTTGTCTTTTCCCCTTCACCGTTAGCAGCAACTTCTAGGTCAACTTCTCCAGCTTCCTTCTCTCATTCTTTGGGCAAAAGAAGCATTTATACCCTCTCTTTTCATTGATTTCAAGACTGATTAGACACATAACTCCACATGGACCTTCCCTAATTGGCTGAGATGGGACAACTCAGCTCACATGGCTGCCAGCTCAATTAATGAAGGCTTTCACGGATTTAGCACGTGCAGAATTTTATTTCCCAGACTTTCTGCCTTCTGCTTGTGAAATCAGTTGCTGCAGCAAAACCTGAGTGACCATATACCAGAAAAATCAGCTTAAAACATAAGAAATCTGCACCAAATTTAGTTCAAGCCTTGCCTACTGATATGTAAAAAAATGTTCATCAAAGAATACTCATTTTCATGCACAAACCAAAGCTCAAACACATCAAAGGGTAGAGTTTTTAAGCCTAAAAGAGAACCAATAGCTCTTATTTCTAAGAGCTATCAAAGCTTAAAGCAACTCATAGTATAAGTTGGGATAGCATGGACCACTGCTGTGATAAGAATCTCCTTGCCTCCCATAGAGAACAACCGTTCTTTCCAACCTTGCAGGGTCTTCCAAATTCTTTCCTTCAACTTCCAAAACACTTTATGCTTCCTACGACCCGTTTGAGAGGGCATACCCAGATAGTACCCCAACAAATCCACAAGCTTAACCCCAAGGCAGCAACTGAGATCTTTAGCTTTGGCTCTGTCAATGTTTTTACTGATCATACAAGTTGACTTCTCAAAGTTTATGGATTGGCCCGAAGCCATTTTGTATTCCCCCAGGATCTTCTTCACCACTTCGCAATTACTTCGATTAGCTTTCAACAGGATCAGGCTGTCATCTACAAAAAAAAAGATGGGTTAGAGATTGACAAAGCTTATGAATCTTTAAACCACTAAGCATAGAAAGGTTTTCCTCACTGTTAAACAGTGCCGATAGCCCTTCTACAAAAAAAAGAAACAGGTAGGGGGATAATGGATCTCCTTGACGAAGCCCTCTGCCGGGTTGGAATTTCGAGGTGGGGAAGCCGTTGATTTGAACAGAATATCTAACCGATTCAACACACTTCATAACCTTCTTGATCCAACTGTCTCAAAAATCAAGCCTTTCCATAACTTTCCGAATGAAAGCCAATTCAACCCTATCGTAAGCTTTGCTCATATCCAGCTTCATAGCAATGTAGCCCTCTTTTCCGGATCTTTTACTATTTCTGGCATGAATGCATTTAAACCCTAGCAGCACATTGTCTGTAATAAGTCTACTGGGGATAAAAGCCGACTTGCAAGGGGAGATAATAGTATCGAGGAAATGTTTCATCCTATTAGCTATAGCTTTTGAAATTATCTTATAGATCACGTTACACAAGCTAATAGGCCTGAAACTATCCATCTTTTCAGGGTATTTAACTTTAGGGATCAACGTTATCTAGGTGGAATTCAAAGGGCCTAGCTCACCCTCATTGTTCAAAATATCCAAGTGGATTTTAGCTCATCCAACATGTAAAATTAATTAATTTGAGATTAAGGGCCAAAAAGCCAACACGTTGGAGATAGAGCTTTCGTCTACCAAAGAGTTTGCCGAAAATTAGCTAAGAAATCTTTCGTTTACCATAGAGTTTGCCTAAAATTAGCCAAGAATTTTAGAGCTCGAAAAAACGATTCTAATGCCTTTTGAATCACTCAAATCGGAGCTCAAATGAACAAGATATGACCAAAACAAAATTGAAGGAGAAAATCCAAACTAGGTATGACACGTGACAAACAAATGTGACATGGCAGCGACGTGGACTGTCAACAATTAAAATGGATGATGTGGCATATCCAACGGTCAAAATTGCTAACGTGGCGGATGACGTGGCACCTCAACTATCAAAATTGCTAACGTGGATGATGACGTGTTGAAACGTGGTCCAATGATATTGCGACACGTGGCATTAAAATTTTTTTAATAATAAAGAAAGCCAAACGGTCAAATTTTTATTATAATATTATTTTATTATTAATTTGGATTTTATTTTAATGTAGCCAATCAGAGAGCGACATGTGGCAGCCAATAGCTAGTTTAGCCATTTTTGGTCTATTTAAAGCACGAAAAAAAATTCTGAAACATACTACTCATCTTGGAGAGCATCTCTACCATTTTTTAGAAATTTTTTAGCTTCAATTTTTCATTTTTTTTATAGCCATTTGCGGGTTTTAGTTGTAAGAAATCATTTCTTACAAAATTGTGAGATTCAATTTGTGTATCCACTCTTTAAGAGAGTTTATTCTTCTTGTTTCACATCTTCTAACTTTATTGAAAGGGTTTCTCTTGATCCCGAAAAAAGAGAGGTTGAAACGGTTTGATCTTGAACCATGAAAAAGATCAGATTTGTTCTTACTCCTGGAAAAGGAACGTTGTAGCGATTCGACTCTGACCGTGGAAAGAGTTTATTTTTCTAGTGGAATACCCAAGAGGAGCTTGGGGATAAGAGTAGGTCGGGTTGTGTCGTACCACTATAAAAATTCTTAGTGTCTATTTCTCTATCCCTATCTTATTTTAATTTTTTTTGTTAATTGTACTTATTTGATTAACTAGGTCTATAGAATTCTATTTTCCATATTTCTTATCAACTTTCATATTTAAATTGAGGGAAAAATACACTTTTGGTCCCTGAGGTTTGGGTTAAGTGACACTTTGGTCCCCGAGTTTTCAAACTCAACAAAAATACCCCTGAGGTTTGAGATAAGGAACAATTTGGTCCCTGCCATCCATTTTGCCGTTAAACCCTAACAGTTTGCTGACGTGGTATCATTATTTTAATTAAAAATTGATTTTTTAATTTTTTTAAATAAAAATATATAAAATATTAAAAATATTATTATTTTATTATTATTTTTTAAATTCTCTCTCTTTCTTCTCCATCTTCTTTCTTCTTATCTTCTTTCTCCCTCCATCTTCTTCCTTTCCCCTCCCATCTTCTTCAGCTCCGGTGGCCGGTCGCCAGATTTTTTTTTTTGCCTCCTTTCTCCTTCTTCTCTTCTTCCCTTCTTCTTTCTCTTCCTTTCTTCTGTTTTTTTTTAACGGGAGTTTCGGGGAGGAGGAACTCCTCCTCCCCGAAACTCCTTTTTAAAAAAAAAAAACGGAAGAAAGAAAGAGAAAGAAGAAGAAGGGAAGAAGAGAAGAAGGAGAAAGAAGGCAAAAAAAAAAAAAAAAAAAAATTCGGCGACCGCCGCCACCGTTCGCTGGCAGCCGCCGGCGGCCGGCCACCGGAGCTGAAGAAGATGGGAGGGAGAAGGATGAAGATGGAGGGAGAAAAAAGATGAGAAGAAAGAAGATGGAGAAGAAAGAAAGGGAATTTAAAAAATAATAATAAAATAATAATATTTTTAATATTTTTAAATATTTTTAAATATGTTTATTTAAAAAAATTAAAAATTAATTTTTTTTTAATTAAAATAATAGTGCCACGTCAGCTTACCGTTCGGGTTTAACAGAAAAATAGATGGCAGGGACCAAATTGCTCCTTATCTCAAACCTATTTTTGTTGAGTTTGAAAACTCGGGGACCAAAAGTTCACTTAACCCAAACCTCAGGGACCAAAAGTGTATTTTTCCCTTAAATTAATTAGAGTACTTGAATTTGTTAATTTAAATTTTCTTGCTTAAATTGAATTGAAATTATTTGTATGAAAATTGTATGAATTTCTTGTTTAAATTACTTGCATGAAAAAGTTTGTAAATTTGTTTAATTGGGCCCACTTTAGCTAAATGTTGTATTAAATTTTAAGAAACCCTATTCACCCCCCTCTAGGGTTGCCATATCAGTACATTGGACAAAATTAATTACAGATCTGTTCTGAAAATTAATTTAAAGATTATGCATGCTATAATAACGATCTAAACACTTTAGATTTGAGGAGACTTACATGAATGAAGACCAATCTTCACTATGCTCCCAATTGATCAAAGTCACGTACTGTAGCCTTCTCTTCCAAGAACACCACCACCAAAATACACTCGCTATCCTTTGGGCCCTTATGATCTTGATTGTGGGATCAAGTCTTGGAATGAGAATTTCACAAAATTACAGCAAAGCTACTGTATATTTTTTTAAGGAGAGAATCAGAGAAAAACAAGATCGAGAGAAAAATTAAACTCTCTGTAGCTTCTCTGAGAGTGTGTGAACACCCAAGTGAGAGGGAGAGAAAATCTGGGATAACCACCAGATAATTCACACGTAGTAATTTCCTAATGCAAGTTACAAAATTAATTTAATTAAAAATAAATTCAATTTTAAATTAAATTAATTTTTAATTAATTAAATTATTAATTAAATCATATTTAATCAATGCATTCATTTAAATCGTATTTAAATGAATTTCTCTCACTTTTAACCTATAGTTTTAATGTGCATCCAATGTACATTAATTATAAAGTATAGTATTAATTTAATTAAATTAAATTGAATTAATTAACTCTCCAATTAAATAATTTCGAAACTAATTAAATATCACATATTTAATTAATTTCACATTTAAATCATATTCAAATGCATATCTCTCTCATATACTATAGTTTTAATATGAATCCATATTCATATTAATTTTATCCGATAGTATTTATATGAATCTAATTCATATTTAATATTTGAACCCCTTCAAATATTGAATTCTCTCATTAATTAATTTTGAATCACATCCAAAATTAATTTTATTAAAAAAGTTTAATTCACTAATTAAACTTATATTATAATGTATCTCCATACATTATATTAATTGTATCAAATACAATTAACTATAATTCCCTTAATATTCAAGACTAATTAATCTCATAACCCGTTACGAGCTAGCAGGTGGACCTAATGGACCTACAAATCAGAAGCTCCAACGATAGAAGATTAACTGGCTAAACTCATTAACCAAGTTAACCAACATTCGTTAACTGTGGGTCACTCCACTACAGACCCATGACGGGGTCTGAGCTGTCGAGACTCGAGTTGTCAAATAAATTTATAGTCCACGACACTAAAACTATTTTGTACAAATAGTGGCTAGGGTCGAACACAGGGAAGGTGATCTAGCAGATGCAAAATTTTGTGCTTATGTAACAAGGGGGGTTTTTGGAAAAGCAGGACAAACAAAAAAAAATGCTGAAAGTAAAGAGAACAGAATAAAGCATGCGATGGAAAAATAGAGCAAAAATCAATATCATAAAAGGGGATCACTGGATTGAGATTTCTTATGCCTGAATGCTATTTTACTTGACTTCCTAGTTTTCTCTAAAAATCATTCTAAGCCAATTTTTATTAGTCTGGTTAGTTTCTTGGTTACTCGAGGACCCCCTACAGTAACCTATGTTTAATTAACCCATGAACCTAGATTTCTGCAATTAACAAGATTAATCAATTTTATCATTGTCGACCGCCACCCCTCATGCATAAAGTATCAACCATTCGAGACCTTGCAATGGCCATTAAATTATATCTAACTAATCTAAAATAAGCAATCTCGCAATCACCTATTTAAACTAGCCGCTTTAGGTTCGTGTGTTCGAAATCGTATTAACTAAGTTTAAATCCAATTTAAATCTAATTCATACAACCTTTAACATGTGCATCCTAGGCCTATCAAGGGTCGTCACTCCGTAGAGATTGTCTTGCCTTAGCCTAGTGGCTATCTAAAAATAACTGATAGAATACACAAGTAGTAATTTCCTAGGGCCGTCAAGCCTAAGAAACTAGTCTCATGTATTGGTTTAAACGGGATAACATGCAAAACTCAATAAAAATACAACAAGAACAAAATTGAAATACCAGAAAACTCAGCCAAGTTTAATAACAATCGAAACATAATCACAATCCAACGATACAAAGACGTTTAGCTACACATAAACAAGGTAAAACCATAAACAAATACAAGGAATTGCATATGATATGACCTAACAATGTTTATACAGTAACTTGAAAGTAAAAAAGGTGAAACAAATCGAAAAGAGACCAAAATTCTAACCTAACGGCAGACTAAACCGAAGCCCTATATTTATAGAAACAATGTGGCATCGAGACGCCAGACTCGACGTCTCGACGCCACAAACTTTGATCTCCGTGTCGCATTCGAGTCAGCGTCTCGACGCCATCCCTAATCCGAGCATGCTGTCTTTTTTCTTGGTTTTGTCTCGTTAAATCTTGGTATGAGGCTTCAATCTTCGGCTCTTGGTGTCGTTCTTTAGGCCCGCTTCAACACACTTGGGTCTTTTCACCTCCTCGCCGTCCAAGACACCGAGATGGCTCCAAAACTCCGTAATTGGCCCAAATTAACACCAATTTAGCGTGATTGGCTCCCGACATTGCCTAAGCTCAAAGAAACTGTAAGTAAGACAAGTAAAGCATAAAATTCCTCTAACAAGCTTAGATTTGAGGTGATAAAATAGGACTATTTTGGTCCTATCAACCCATAACTGCACTCTTCTCACTGTAGAATATTTCTGGGTCCACGGATATTGACCATACTAATAAGTCAATCCTTCGCGAGTGTTCGTAATGCCAGTTGGGTCAAATTACCGTTTTACCCCTGGGTTACCTCTGGATCCTTAAGTACCACTGATCCCTCTAATGAACAACCTGTTTAGGGTCCAACCACTAAACAGAAATTTCTCTCGGGCTAGGAGAGGACAACGCGCTTTTGTTCAAGCCCCGAAATCAGCCCTTAAGGGAACACACATCTACTTACCTCAATAGAGGAAGAAGTGAATTTCATCTTGTAGTGTTATATTCCCAGCCTCCACTCGGTCTTGCCCCTGAAATGGTAGGCTTATTGAGTTGCCGAACTGGCCACTCTCACCCATACAGATCTAAGGACAATTGATGTGGACTTTTCCTAACCGCAAGCGCACGGGTCAAGTAATAATATAGTGAAAGTAAATTCGAATGTCGTCCTCTGGATTGGATTTTTAAGCAAATCAAGTATTGTGAATAATCTCGCTCAATTTTATTTATGGATTAAAAAGTGATGAATAGGTGATGATAAAAACAAATCAAAGCAAGTAAAAAGAATGGAAATTCAATTGGGAAAGCTACTTAGGGAATTGATTTCGCCGATTTCGTTTAGGATTGATTTTAAAGAATAAGTTATTATGCACAATGAAATTATGAGCCAAAGACCCTTTAATCACAACTACCTCTCCCGAGTATAATTGATTCTCATGCAAATTAACCAACTTGATATCCCTATCTAAGTTTATTAACATGCAAGGAAATGAGATCTTTTAACCAATTCTAAAGATAATCTAAAACCGTCAAGAATTAGAAGGTAAACTTTATTCATGCAATCTTGAGTAAGTCTAAATCAAATCCCCTCTCCCGAGCTAGATTCGAAACTTAAATCATTCAACTAATGGCCAATTAATTGAAAGCATTGAAATCAAGATTACAAACACAATAACATTGCACAACTTAAGCCATAAATCAATCCATACACTTAATCAACTACATCAATCCCTAAGCTACAAGTTTAGCTACTCATGAATGTAAATACAAGCTCAACTAAACAATTGAAAGCCATAAATCTAACTAAAGGAAGGAAAGGGAAAAGAAAACTCAATGTAGGCCGAATCGGACGTCCCCGTCACGATCCCCACGAACAATGGGTTGATTTCCAAGCCTCTCCCTTTGTTTTCTGCCTCCAAATGCTCTATTCTGTCCTCTTTACGGCTCCACAAGGTCCCAAATCGAACTCCTCTCAAACCTAGCCGAAAATAAGCTTTTATTCTGTTTTTTTCGTCTTAGCGTCGAGACGCTGTCAAGACAGCGTCGCGACGCTGCCTCTTAAACGCGCGTTCTGAATAAGGAAAAGCGGTAGCGTCGGGACGCTTCCTATCACAGCGTCTCGACGCTGTGAGCTTTACGCGCCTAATCTGATATGGAATGTGAGCGTCGAGACGCTCAAGAGCTAGCGTCTCGACGCTAGCCTGCTGTTGACCGAGATTTGACTTTTTTCCACTTTTACTCTTTTCATTCCTTTGCATCTTTTCACGCCCCGAGCACCCGATTAACTCTAATATGGCATTATAGCTCCAATCAATCATTTCCTACAAAATAAACAATAAAGCACAATAAAATGGCCCAAAAATCATAAAAGACTAGCTAAATTAAATGAGTAAAGATAGCTAGCTATGCTCGCTATCAACAATCCCTCCTGAAAAGGGGTTCATAACAGACTCAAGATTGAGATTGAGTTACCTAGGTCATCCTATTGAAATAGAAACCGAAACTAGTCAACGACATTACATCTAGTGGTTACTATTTCGTGGTCTGGTCATATGCAAACTCATTGCATAGGATACCCCCACTCGCATGTCTCCTATATGGATGCTTTGGATCATTGCATATGTATTGAATACAAAGTGGACCGTATCTCATAGTGTCACAAGGATAAGGTACCCAGCCTTATTCATATACTATAGACCATTTAAGTTGTTACTTGAACACTAACTCCCGTATGTCTCCACATACCAGTCCAAGTTTCATTTAAAATAACCTGAGATCTAAGTTTATTGGATTTAGGGTTAACTAATGCCCTGGGATCTTAGTTTATTGGATTTAGGGTTAATTAATGCAAATTCGGTTATTCAATAACAAATTGCTGAATCACTCAAATACCACTTTATTGAGGTTAATTAATTTGTTTCATTTACTATCTACGAGTTTTAGGGCATAAAACCAAAAAACTCCCACTTAAACTAAAAATCTAGTGGATAATGTACATCAACAATCATAATCAATGAAGTAGGAATAATGGTTTGTATTAATATTGTATAATACATGAAAAGTACAAATACAGGTAAAAATACAATAAACTAAGGCATCACAATACTCATTACATTTCTCCCACTTGCCCTAGATTATTCTATGTACATATCTCGCAGACCTAGACTCTCTAGATAACCCTCGAACACTTTAGCCGTGAGAGACTTTGTAAATGGATCAGCAATATTGTTCTCCAAAGCTATCTTCGTGACGATCACGTCCTCCCGTTGCACGATCTCTCTGATGAGATGATATTTACGTTCTATGTGTTTGCCTCTCTTGTGGCTGCGAGGTTCTTTAGAATTTTCCACTACACCACTATTATCACAATAAAGAGTGATTGGCAAGTTCATATTTGGAACAACTTCCAAATCAGTCAAGAACTTCCTAAGCCATACAACCTCCTTAGTTGTTTCACAAGAAGCAACATATTTGGCCTCCATGGTGTTGTCTGCAATGCATCCTTGCTTAATGTTACACCAGACTATAGCTCCCCTATTAAGGGTAAACACTGACCCTGATGTGGATTTCCTAGAATCCTTATCAGTCTGAAAGTCAGAGTCTGTGTATCCTATAAGGATCAAATCCTTAGCACCATACACAAGCTGATAGTCCCTCATTCTCTGAAGATACTTGAGGATGTTTTTTTTTTACTGAAGTCGAGTCGTCTAACCCTAGATTAGACTGGTATCGATTGACTATCCCAACTACATAGCATATGTCAGACCTAGTACACAACATGGCATACATAAAGCTGCCCACAGCTGAAGCATAAGGGATCCGCCTCATATCCTCAACCTCTTGAGGTGTCTTAGGACACTGTTCCTTAGACAAATGAACTCCATGCCTGAAGGACAGTAAACCCCTCTTGGAATTCTACATCTTATTGAAGGGATAATAGCCCTTTCGCAGCGGAAACAATCAGGACCTTTTTCTCAGTTTTTAATTCGAATTTAAAATACCAGTACGTTGTAGAACAATAAATTTTATAGCAACTAAAATACAGAATATACATGTTGTAAAATGGTTACAAAAGCATGCTAGATCTATTAGAAATAATCCTAAATTATTCTAATAGATCCTAATGATCACGGGATTGAGTAACACTTACTTTGTAGTATGATCTTGAACCGTTTTGCCTAATTCCCTTGGAAAATTGCACCAAAGACAGCAACTCTAAGTCAACCATTTGCTGGAAATTCTCCCAATGATGTGAGCACCACCAATAATGCAACACCGGTATCCTCACAAGTGAATTGCTAGAGGAAGTTTGTGGGAACTTGAATTTCTAAGGATATTCTGGAGAGAATTCTCAAACTCTGTGATTCTGTGTGTAACCAAAATGCAGAGAAGTGAGCACTTGTGAGAGAGAGCCTTCACGTTGGAGAGAATAGGGCTTCAGTCAAAATAACTGAACCACTCCTCTATAAACTCTCTCATCCAAACGTGTTTAACCAAGTGGGAGTACAATTCTCCATCAGTTAATTTTAACTGATGGATGAATTATTTTAATTAATTAATAAATAAATTATTAATTAAGATAATTAAATTAAATCAATATTTAATTTAATAACCAATCATATAAAACCATTTTATATAATTATACCACATATCTAAAGTTTTAATATAATTTAATTAAATCAAATTGAATTAAATTTAAATTAAAGCAACATATTAATTAATTCAACAATTAATTAATATTATAATTAAATATCATATATTTAATTATATCTCTCTCACATAAACCATAGAATTAATGTACATCAAATGTGCATTAATTATAACCTATAGTTTTAATATGAATCAAATTCATATTTAAACTAAATATTCGAACCTCTTCGAATATTCAATTCTTACTTAGAAATTTTCCTCAACGCCCTTAGTGAGCTATCGGTGGGACCTAATGGACCTAGAGATCAGAAGCTCTAACGATATGAGATTAATTGGCTAAACTCATTAACCAAGTTAATCAATGTTCGTTAACTGTGGTTCATTCCACTATAGAACCACAGCTGCACTCTTCTCACTGCAGATATATTTCTGTGTCCACGGATATCGACCATCAACAACAAGTTAGCCCTTCACGTGCGTTCGTACCCCAGCTAGGTCAAATTATCGTTTTACCCCTGGGCTACCTCTTCATCCTTAAGTACCAGTGCTCCTCTAATGAACAACCTGTTTGAGGTCCAACCAACAAACAGAAGTCCCTCTTGTGCCATAAAGAGGGTAGGGCTCATTGTTCAAGACCCGAAGACACCACTTAAGGGAACACACCTCTACTTACCCTAAAGACGGGAAGGAGTGAACTCCATCTTGTAAGACGATGTTCCAAGCTCCCCACTCGGTCTTGTCCCCAAAATGGTAGGCATATTGAGTCGGCAAATAGGCTACTCTCACTCATACAAATCAAAGGACAATGCCTCATGGACAGAAGTCCATAATCCACTCAGGATTAAGGCCAAGTTGCCTAGGTCATCCTAGTGAAATAGAAACCGAGCTAACTAACGGTATTACAGTTAGTGGTTAACTATTTCGCGGTCCGGTCTTTGTGCAAACTCATTGCACAGGATACCCCCACTTGCATGTCAACTACACGAATGCGTTGGATCATTGCGTTTGTATCAAAATACAAAGCGGGTCGTATCCATAGTGTAACCAGGATAAAGTACCCAACCTTATCCCTATACTACAAACCCTTTAGGCTAAAACTTGAACATTGATCCCCGTATGTCCCTACATACTAGTTCAAGCCTCATTCTATTAGCCTTGGATGTTTAGTTTATTGGATTAGGGTTGATAAGACAAGATGTAATACAAACATTGAATAATACATCACTTTTATTAATGTCCGGTCAAATGTACATTTACTATCTACCAGTTTTAGGGCATAAAACCCAACATTTATATCTAAACAACATCTTGTCTATATAGGATGCCTGAGACAAGGTTATGTTGAGCGATTACCGCAAGCGCACAGGTCGTCACAAGTAATATAAAACGGTAGGTAATACCGAGTATCGAATCCTTAGGACAATTGAATTAATTCCATTAAGTACCAAGAATCATTATGTTTTAATTTTATTTAGAAGATCATCTTGAATGATAATGCAAAAATTAAAGAAATTAATAAAAATAAACATGCAATAGCGAAATGAAAATATCCAATTAAGGGGGCTTGACCTAGGGTGTTATTTAGCTTTCTTGGATTTGTAGCTCAATTACATGGATGCATATAATTAATAATCTGCAATTTCATAAATCTAGAAGTAATTATAAGCGGATTCCTCTTTCAAGCTCCTCTCATACTAACATAACTAATTCATGTGTCCATTTCCTTAGTTAATCATAGTATGACATTAAGCAACTTCATAAACAATTTCTAACAATTCTTTTTCACTCTCGTGGTCGAAGCAATCGTTAGCCATGCAATTAGGATCTAATCTAAATTCTCTCTATCGAGTATCAATTTAGACCAACATAACAATTAATCCGTGATCAAGAGATTAAAGGCATTAAGCAGAAATTGCATAGATGAAATATGAAGAAATTCATTACATAATCCAAGTAATTGCACTACAATATCCAATTAACTAGAATAACGACCCTAGGTCTCAAGATCTACTCACAAATGGAAATAATTTTGCCCAAGTGATCTTGATTCATAGGCCTATCTCAAATTACCACAAGGAATTATAAAGAAGTAAGGAAGAAATAACCGATAAGTCGATCCCAAGCTCCCGCTACGATCATCTCGAATCTTGAGCCTCGGAATCTCGCTTAATTCCAACCTTTTTTTCTCCACAATCCTTCTCACTTTTTCTCTCTATTGAGCTAGGGGAAAGCTCCCCAAAAATGGGATGATCATAACCAAAGGGAAGGGCTCTTTTTATAGTGCTTGGGCGGAGGGATTTCTTGCTGAACAAGCTGACAGCATCGAGACGCTACGTCACAGCGTCTCGACGCTATGACGTCATGTTGTCTTGGGGCAGAAGTCGTCGCAGAGTCGCGACGCTATCGCGATTTCTGGATTTCCTTCGCTGAACACCTAGCGTCTCAACGCTACGATTCTAGCGTCTCGACGCTAGGCCTTCTAGAGGCCTATTTTGTGAGTTTTTGCCTCATTTCTTCAATCTTTTGGGCTTTTTGGGCCTCCCACTTCAATTGTCTTCTTCTCTTGGAACTTTAAGGCTTGGATCTTCAATGATTATTCTTCAAATTGCCCAAAAAGTCTCCAAATTCACCCAAATTCTCTTAAAATCTCAGTTTTGCTTCTCAAGACTCGGTTTTCTGTAAAATCAACATAAAAATACATTAAAGCTCACAATTTATGGACAAAACTAGCTGAAAATAATAGGAAAATGATGACATTTTTGCATATCATCAGGCTAACGTTTTGTTCTTATGATTTCTTATAATTGGAATCCATAGAACATACTGAGCTTCTCCCAAATCTTTCATTTGGAACTCATTCGATAGCAAGGTTTTAATGTCAGGAAGATATGCTACATCATTCCCAATGAGTAGAATATCATCTACATACAACACGAGAAAAGCTACTGAACTATTGATAATCCTTTTGTAAACACAAGACTCATCAACGTTCTGGTCAAAGCCTTAAGATTTGATCGCTTTATCAAACCTTATATTCCAAGATTTGGAAGCTTGCATCAACCCATAGATGGATCGTTTAAGCTTGCAAAATTTTTGCTCCTGACCCTGAGCAATGAACCCCTCTGGTTGAGACATAAAAGGCTCGTTTGATAACGTTCTCGTTTCCTGTTTCTTTTTCCCGTTTCTTTTTTTTTTTTTTTAAGAAACAGACTTGTTTGATAACTAATCCCTGTTTCTTGTTTCTAAATTTTTAGAAACATTTCTAAAAAAGAGGCCAAATTTTAGAAACTACAAAAAGTTGTTTCTCAAATTCTGTTGCTGTTTTTTTTATTATTATTTTTTTTATCTTTCATCCATGTATCCACTTATCCCTTTCATTCCTACACCAATCTCTTCTCTTCCTCTTTTTTTTAACCACTTCCTCGTCTTTTTTTTTTTAATTCCGTTATTTCGTACTCTTTCTTTTTTTTTTTTTTAATTTTTTTTTCATTATTTATTTCTCTTTCATCTTTTTATTATGGGAAAAATACACTTTTGGTCCTTGAGGTTTGGGTTAAGTTACAGTTTGGTCCCTGAGTTTTCAAACTCAACAAAAATACCCCTGAGGTTTGAGATAGTAGCACTTTGGTCCGTGTCGTCTATTTTTCTGTTAAATCTGAACGGTTGCTGACGTGGCACTATTATTTTAATAAAAAAATTATTTTTAAATTTTTTAAAATAAAAATAAATAAAATAATAAAATATTATTATTTTATCTTTTCTTTTTTAATTCTTTATCCCCCTCTCTCTCTTATTCATCCTCTTCCCCCATCTTCTTCTTAACCATCTTCTTCTCCAACTTCGGTGGCCGGCGGCCACTACAGTTCGTCTGTTTTTTTTCTCTTTCTTTCTCTCTCTCCTTCTTTCTTCTCTTCCCTTTTTTCTCCTTTGAGCGAAACGAGAGGAGGGGCCTCCTCCCTCACGGTTTCAGATCAGGATGTGACATTCTTTCCAAAAACAACTGTTTCGTAATAAACTCCCACACACGCTGCAACAACTCTTTTCAAAAACCCATTTTAATATTCATTTCCTCTTTCAATTTATTGAAGACCGCTTCAGTTTTCCTTTCCCTTCGTAGCGTCGATTAGGGCAGACCTCCACTTCGCTCTATCTCTGGTGGCGCTGCGAATCACCGTCGATCGTCTCTCATGGCGACTTGCATCCGTTCGACAACAATCTCCTCCACTGTCCGCTTGTTGGAACGATGCCTTCGGTATGGTTTCCACTTACCCTAGAAAATTAGGGTTTTGAAGTTGGCGATTAGATTTTATCTCTGTTTTCTATCTTTCTGCGGATTAATTTCTTTCTTTTTGGGAGGAAGGAAGACTTTGGTATTTAAACCAATGTTATGGTTAGGAAGGGGCTGCATCTAATTGATTTTAATTTCTCTATTTGATTTTAAGTTGGTACTAGACTAGAAGGGGGCTGTATCGAATTGTACTCGATGAGAAGTTGCTCTGTATACAATTTGTTGTCAATTAACTTGTTTCCTGGAATTTAGAGGATTAATTTATAACCCACATGAGAATGTTAATGTTTGTTTGAATTAAAAGAAATAGAGTTATATAATTGTTGTGTGCTCTTTGGACTGCAGGTGAAGAAGTATTATAACCCATCCTAATCACATCTGAAACGTGAGGGAGGAGGGCCTTCCCTCCTCCCGTCGCCGGCGTCGGAGAGGGAGTCCCTCCCTCTCCGTCTTCTTTATTAAAAAAAAAGAGAAGAAAGGGAAGAGAAGAGAGATACAGAGAGAGAGAAAGAAAGAGAAAAAAAAAATTTGGCCGGTGGCCGACGGCTGCCGATCGGCAAACAGCGGTGGCCGCCGGCCACCGGAGTTGGAGAAGAAGATGGTTGAGAATAAGATGGGAGAAGAGGATGAATAAGAGAGAGAGGGGGATAAAGAATTAAAAAAGAAAAGATAAAATAATAATATTTTATTATTTTATTTATTTTTTATTTAAAAAATTAAAAAATAATTTTTTTAATTAAAATAATAGTGCCACGTCAGCAACCGTTAAGATTTAACAGAAAAATAGACGGCAGGAACCAAAGTGCTACTTATCTCAAACCTCTGGGGTATTTTTGTTGAGTTTAAAAACTCAGGGACCAAACTGTAACTTAACCCAAACCTCAGGGACCAAAAGTGTATTTTTCCCTTTTATTATTTATGTTATTTCTTTCCTTTTTTCCTTTTTTATTACCTCTGTCGATCTCTAACTACCGGTCGCCGCTAACCTCCCCCGCTAGCTGCCATCGTTTACCTCCGACTATCGGTCACCGTCGACCTCCGACGACCAGCCGCCATCGTCAAGCTCTGACTATTGGTCATCGTCTACCGACCGCCTCCAACGACCTCCGACCGGCCGTTGTCGACCTCTACCGATTGACTGCCACTGTCCACCTTCGACTACCGGTCCTCTTCAGCCACCATCGTCGACCTCTGACTACCACTCGCGACTGACCGCAACCGTCGACCGACCGTCGTCGACCTCTATCGACTGACCGCCACCGTCCACCTCCAACTACCAATCGTCGCAAACCTCCAACTACCGATCGCGGTCAACCGCTACTGTCGACCTCCGACGACCAACCGCTGTCGACCTTCGCTGACTGACTACCACCGTCAATCTTTGACTACCAGTCGTCGTCGACCTCCACTGACTGACTGCCACCGTCCACCTCCGACTACTGGTCTTCGCCTACCTCCGTCGACCGACCGCCATCGTTGACCTCTAAATACCGAACGCGACCGACCGCAACCGTCAACCTCCGACGACCGGCCCCGTCGACTTCTGCCGATCGACTGACCTCCACCGTCCACCTCCGACTTCCAGTCATTTTCAACCTCCGACTACTGATCGTGTCCGACTGCTACTATCAAACTTTGACTACCGACCGTTGTCGACCTCCACTGACCTTCTGCCACCGTCAACCTTCGACTACCAGTCGTCGTCGACCTCCACCGACTGACTGCCACCGTCCACCTCCGACTACTGGTCGTCGCCTACCTCCATCAACCGATCGCCATCGTTGACCTCTGAATACCGGATGCGACCGACCGCAACCGTCAACCTCCAACGATCGGCCCCGTCGGCCTCTGCCGACCGACCTCCACCGTCCACCTCTGACTTCCAGTCGTTTCCGACCTCTGACTACTAATCGCGACCAACTGCTACTGTCGACTGGTGCGTCGTCAGCTGAATGGATGGAATGTGAGGTAAGATGGATAATAATAATAAAGGATAATTCAGCTAACACTTAAGTTCAAGTATACACTGTCGCACGTAGTAATAAAAAACCTTAGAAGTACTCCAAGGGTATCGATCCCACGAGGACTAAATTGAAAATTCAGATTTTATGAAGAAACTGCTCAAATGATTGCTTTTGAAAAAGGTAACCAAAGAAACTCAGTTGATTGATCGGATTTTTGAAAAGATAAATAAAACAAGCAAATAAATAATAAAGAATAACAATAATAAACAACGAGGTATTCAACATGGATTCATCCCTAAGGCAATAACCATAGTTATGCAATATCTAACTTAAGGGTATTCAATTCATTGGGTTAGATTTTACTTCTATTTGACCCTTGTTCCCAAAAACCGTTAGAAGGTTAAGCGAGTACCGTTATGCACATTTCTGTGACTCGACTCCGACATAGATAATTCACGAATGCAACCTATAACCCTATAGTCGATATAGGGTGTCTTAGGCAACTTGCCCTATACCGCCGAACAATCTCTTTCGAGCTTTTTTTGCTATATCACCTTTATGAGAACTAATATTGTTTGTCCCTTTCGAGATCAAACTCACATAGCATGCAAAGTCTAAGTGATCAAGTTAAACTCAGCATGATTAGAATGTTAATCAATAAAGAATGACATGCATTAAACACAACTTAAGCAAATAAGACACTTTCAAGCCATTAAACCATAAGGGAATTCACCACATTGAACCCCTCAACGGGATTGAGCTACTCATGATGGGATAAAAAGTAAGTGAACACATTTGCATTGAAATAAGAATGTAAATAATACAGAATAATGAAAAGATTCAAGAGCTGGAAATAAAGGAGATAGCTAAATATTATGGGTTTTTCTATTTACTCAATCCTTCTAGAGTTCGCTAAGACACTCCACTCTCTCGCTTTTACAAGTGGGAATGGGTGAAACTCTCTACAAACCACAAGGTTTGATGTCTAACTCAGGTTAGAATTCAGTCATCTAAGAAGGACCTCGGGCATCCCTACTCATTGGCGTCGAGCCAGGGTTCTGTCACCACCCTTTTCTTCCAAGTGAGTTCTACTTGAATTTGACTTCGAAACTCGAGCTTTTATAGTGTAGAAAATGATTGAGGAGCTGCAAAATAGGTGCTGGAAGGTTGCCCAATCAGTTTCAGGGTCAAAATAGCCAGTTTGGTGCGAAGAAGACTCGTCAACAACGACCCGCGGAAGACTCGGAACGACCTCTGATTTTTCCAGAAATGCGGTTGCATTTCAATTTTTCCTTCCCAGAAATGCAGTCGCATTTCCGGGGAAATTCCAGCTTTTCCTCTGTTTTTCTGTACAACAACAAACTAAGTCAAATTCTCTTAGAGTGTATGAACGCCCAAATTGAGAGGGAGAGAAAAATCTAGGATAACCACCAGATAATTCACACGTAGCCGGAAGTTACAAAATTAATTGAATTAAAAATAAATTCAATTTTAAATTAATTAATTAAATCATATTTACTCAATGCATTCATGTAAATCGTATTTAAATGAATATCACTCACTTTTAACCTATAGTTTTAATGTGCATCCAATGTACATTAATTATAAAGTATAGAATTAATTGAATTGAATTGAATTGAATTGAATAATTAACTCTCCAATTAAATAATTTCGAAACTAATTAAATATCACATATTTAATTAATTTCACATTTAAATCATATTCAAATGCATATCTCTCTCATATATTATAGTTTTAATATAAATCCATATTCATATTAATTTTATCCTATAGTATTTGTATGAATCTAATTCATATTTAATATTTGAACCCCTTCAAATATTTAATTCTCTCATTAATTAATTTTGAATCACATCCAAGATTAATTTTATTATAAAGTTTAATTCACTAATTAAACTTATATTATAATGTATCTCCATACATTATATTAATTGTATCAAATAAAATTAACTAAAATTCCCTTAATATTCAAGACTAATTAATCTCATAACCCGTTACGAGCTAGCAGGTGGACCTAATGGACCTATAAATCAAAAGCTCCAACAATATGAGATTAACTGGCTAAACTCATTAACCAAGTTAACCAACATTCGTTAACTGTGGGTCACTCCACTAAAGATCCACAACTGCACTCTTCTCACTGTAGAATATTTTTGTGTCCACAGATATCGGCCATACCAGTAAGTCAATCCTTCGCGAGTGTTTGTAACGCCAGTTGGGTCAAATTACCGTTTTACCCCTGGGTTACCTCTGGATCCTTAAGTACCACTGATCCCTCTAATGAACAACCTGTTTAGGGTCCAACCACTAAACAGAAATTCCTCTTGGGTCAGGAGAGGACAACGCGCTTTTGTTCAAACCCCAGAATCAGCCATAAACGGAACACACATCTACTTACCCCAATAGGGGAAGGAGTGAATTCCATCTTGTAGTGTTATGTTCCCAACCCCCACTCGGTATTGCCCTTGAAATGGTAGGCTTATTGAGTTGGTAAACTGGCCACTCTCACCCATACAGATCTAAGGACAATCCCTCTTGAAAAGTGGTTCATAACAGACTCAGGATTGAGATTATGTCACCTAGGTCATCCTATTGAAATAGAAACCTAAACTAGTCAGCGACGTTACATCTAGTGGTTACTATTTCGCGGTTCGGTCTTATGCAAACTCATTGCATAGGATACCTCCACTCGTATGTCTCCTACATGGATGCTTTGGATCATTACATCTATATCGAATACAAAGTGGACCGTATCTCATAGTGTCACCAAGATAAGGTGTCCAACCTTATCCCTATACTATAAACTATTTAGGTTGTTACTTGAACACCGATCCCCGTATGTCCCGACATACTAGTCCAAGTTTCATTTAAAACAACCTTGGATCTTAGTTTATTGGATTTAGGGTTAAGTAATGCAAACTCGATTATTCAATAACAAATTACTGAATCACTCAAATAACACTTTATTGAGGTTAATTAATTTGTTTCATTTACTATCTACGAGTTTTAGAGCTTAAAACCCAAAATACACAACGTTGCTGCAACAAGCATCACTCCTACCACAAATGTAATCAGCTCGTCGTTCGACCATCAAACCAAGTATATATCTGACCTGTTGAACCAAGTGTGGTTGTCTCACATCGAAACTTGTCCTACTCCAATGGTGACTCGAAAAACTAAATCTCTAAGGAAATTCTTTGGGATTTTCTTCTGAGAGATTGCTAGAGGGAATCATAGCCACTGTGAACTCTTTCAGTCTCCTCTCATGCAAGAATGATGGATGAAGATCAAAAACTCCCCTTCATATTCGCACGGTTAGGAATGTGAGAGATAACTGTGGCCTTCCACGTTTACCTAATAACCCAATTGGTTATCAGGTTTGAATAATTAATTTAATTAAAAATATTAATCAAATAAAAATTGTTTAATTAAATCAATTGATAATTAATTAAATCTAATTTAATTAGGTCCCGTTTGATAACCATTTCGTTTTTGGTTTTTGGTTTTTGAATATTAAGCTTATAAACACTCATTCTACCTATCCATTTCTTTGGTTTGAAATTACATCCTTTCTATGTTTTCAAAAATCAAGTCAAACTTTGAAAACAAAAAAAAGTTGTTTTTGTTTTTGGAATTTGGCTAAGAACTCTAATATCTCCTTAACCAAGATGAAAACCAAGGTAAAGAAATTGAGATAAAACAAGCATAATTTTGAAAAACAAAAAACCAAAAATCAAATCTTATTTAAATGAACATCTCTCATATAACCTATAGTTTTTAATTTAACTCAATTAATTAAATGAAATTAAATTAAATTAACCAATTAATTAATCATTAAATTAAATATCATATATTTAATTTAATCCTATAAGTGAATCACATTCAATTTTCTTTTTCTCATATTCTATAGTTTTAATGTGCATCTAATGCACATTAATTTTAACCTATAGTTTTTAATATGATTCCAATTCATATTAATTTTAATATTTGAACTTCTTCAAATATTTAATTCTCCCATAAATTAATTTGAATCAATATTCAAAATAAATTTATATTCTAAAGTTTAATAAAAACATAAACTTTATATTATAATGTATCTCCATATATTATATTATTTCCCTTAGTAAATTTACCTCAATACCCTTTATGAGCTACCGGTGAGACCTAATGGACCTACAGATCAGAAGCTCCAACGATGTGAGATTAATTAATTAAACTCATTAACTGTGGGTACAGTCCACTATAGACTTGTAGGATTGGAATTCCCTAATTCCGTTAGCGGAAGCGAATTGGGACCGTTCGTAGTTAATTTTGTTTCCTACCAAAATACCAATACATTGGCAAAGATTTAGAAAACTATTCTAAATCAATTTATTAAGGATAAGCATACAACCTTAGAACTAATCTAAAGGAGAGAAGCAAACATACCACCGTTTTCGTCTCTGAAATATATATCAAGAACGCCTTTCTTGATTTCATAGGGACCAAACGTCAACAATTGGGACACCACCAATTGATCTTCCCCGCTATGACTCTGAGATTAGGAACGTAGTTGTGGGACTACCCAATCTTGAATGGGAAAAACACAAGAGAAAAAAGTTCCTCTTTGTGTTCTTGGTTGAGAGAATATGAGAGAGTGACTAGGGAGGCTGGAGAGATAATGCAAAAGTTCATTCTTGTGGCCTTATTTTTGTGTCACCTAAACCCTATGTTTAGTGTTCTATTTATAAGAAAAAAATATCATAAATAAATATTCACAAATAATCAATTATTTCCATAAATGATTAATCATTTCCATAATCGATTAATTACTTTCATAAGTGATTAATCATTTTCATAATTGATTAATTACCCAATTAATTAATTCTACAATTAATTAAGTACCCAATTAAATATCATATATTTAATTTTAGGCATTCTATTAATTAATTAATTAATTACCTAATTAAATATCATATATTTAATTTTCAGGGCTTCAATTAATTCATTCTATAATATGAATCAAATTCATATTAAAATTTGAACTCCTTCAAATTCTCTTATATCCTATAAATTTAATATGAATCAAATTCATATTAATATTTGAACTTCATTAAATATTTATTTCTCTCATAATTTATAGTTTAATTAAATCACATTTAATTAGACTAAATTGAATAATTAATTAATTCATAATTAATTAATTAATTTACTAATTAAATATCATATACTTAATTAGTCATATATTTGAACTCCTTCAAATATATAATTCTCTCAATTAATAAAGTTTAATCACAAATTAAACTTTATATTATAATCTATCACCGTACATTATATCAAGATAAATTGTTCCTAATTACTTT
Source organism: Luffa acutangula (assembly GCA_036850905.1). Lineage (NCBI taxonomy): Eukaryota > Viridiplantae > Streptophyta > Magnoliopsida > Cucurbitales > Cucurbitaceae > Luffa > Luffa acutangula. Next base: position 10,085,191 of record CM072090.1, read on the forward strand.
TTACAAGCTAGCAAGGGAACCTAATGACCTACAGATCAGAAGCTCCAATGATATGAGGTTAACTGATTAAACTCATTAATTAGGTTAACCAATATTCATTAACTGTGGGTCATTCCACTAAAGACCCACAACTGAACTCTTCTCACCGTAGAACATTTTTGTGTCCACAGATATAGACCTATACCGTTAAGTCAATCCTTCACGAGTGTTCGTAACCACAGCCGAGTCAAATTACCATTTTACCCATGTGTTACATTTGTCTCATTAAGTACTAGTGCTCCTCTAATGAACAGCCAGTGTATGGTCCAACCATTAAACAAAAAGTCCCTCTCGGGCTAGCGAGATCTCTTTGTTCAAGTCCCGGAGTCACTACTTAAGGGAACACTCATCTATTTCTCCTAGAAGTGGGAAATGAGTGAATTCCTTCTTGTGTTGTCATGTCCCCAGTATCCCACTCGGTCTTGTCCCCAAAAAGGAAGGCATATTGAGTCGACGTATAGGTCACTCTCACCCCATGCTAATCAAAGGAAAATCCCTCATGAGAAGGAGTTCATGAGACACTCAGGATTAATACTGAGTTACCTAGGTCATCCTATTGAAACAGTAACCTAACTAGTTAACGGTGTTAGAACTAGTGGTTGACTATTTCGTGGTTTGGTCTTATGCAAACTCATTGCATAGGATACCCCCGCTTGCATGTTTACTACATGGACGCTTTGGATCAATACGTCTATATCAAATACAAAACAGGTCGTATCACATAGTATTACCAGGATAAGGTACCCAACCTTATCCCTGTACTATAGACCTTTTATGTTGTTACTTGAACATCGATCCCCGTATGTCCCCACATATAAGTTCAAGTTACATACAAACAACCTTGGATCTTAGTTTATTGGATTTGGGTCATATTGTGCAATACTTAACATTAACACTTTATTGTAGAAAGTCAATAACACTTTATTGAAACAAGTATACAATAACACATTATTGTAGAAAGTCAATAACACTTTATTGAAACAAGTATACAATAACACATTATTGTAGAAAGTCAATAACACTTTATTGAAACAAGTATACAATTTGTTTACATTCACTATCTAAGAGTTTTAGGGCATAAAACCCAACAAGACCCACAGTTGTTCTCTTCTCACTGTAAATCTATTTCTGTGTCCATGGATATTGACCAATAACATCAATTTAGTCCTTCACGAGTGTTCCTAACATGAGTTGGGTCAAATTACCGTTTTACCCCTAGGTTACCTCTACATCCTTAAGTACCAGTGCACCTCTAATGAACAACCTGTTTGAGGTCCAACCATCAAATAGAAACCCCTCTCGGACTAGTGAGAGGGTAGGGCCCTTTGTTCAAGACCCGGAGACATCACTTAAGAGAACACACATCTAATTCTCCTAAAGTAGGGAAAGAGTGAATTTCATCTTGTGTGATTATGTTCCTAGCTCCCCACTCAGTCTTGTCCCCAAAATGGTAGGCTTATTGAGTCAGCATACTGGCTACTCTCACCCATACAAATCAAAGGACAATCCCTCGTGAACAGGAGTCCATAACTCACTCAGGATTGAGACTAAGTGGTCCAAGGTCATCCTAGTGAAATAGAAACCTAACTAGTCAATGGTGTTACAACTAGTGGTTACTATTTCACAGTCCAGTCTTCTGCAAACTCATTGCATAGGATACCCCCACTCACATGTCCCTTACACGAACGCATTGGATCATTGTGTTTGTATTAAATACAAAGCGGGTTATATCCGTAATGTCACCATGATAAGGTACCCAACCTTATCCCTATACTTTAGACCCTTTTATGTTGTATCTTGAACAATGATCTCTGTATGTCCCCACATACAGTTCAAGACTCATATAACAACCTAGGATATTAGTTTATTGGATTAGGGTTATTTAGACAAGACAAACGTAATACAAACAATAATATACTTTATTGAAAAATACATCAACAACATTTTATTAATGTTCGAGCAATTGTTGCATTTACTATCTACGAGTTTTGGGGCATAAAACCCAACAAGATTTACAGTGGATTATGATTGTATGATCTCTGTTAAATTGCCATCGTATTGTATTTTAATTCATTGACTAAAACTGAGCAAATGGTTTGATATATTTCTGTTGTGCTTGGGGTTTAAACCCAACAAAGTAATGATAAGCCTGTCTCAACAATATGTCGATGTTTGCGTTCCGTTCGGCCATTTTGGGTTGAAGTATAGGGACAAGAAAGACGAGATTGAATACCATTATGGGTAGAAAACTAATGAACTTTCTTGTATTCTCCTCCATTGTCAGACGGTAATACTTTGATGGGTTTGTTAAATTGAGATCTTATCATTGTAATAAAATGAGTAAAGGCTGCAAGAGTATCACTTTTCAATTTCAGTGGATATACCCAAACAAAACGATTAAAGTCATCAAGAAAGTGAACATAATAGAGATAACCTTTTTTAGACATAATTGGAGTCGGACCGCAAAGATCAGAGTGAACCTAGTCAAATGAAGCGATAGCATGAGATTTTGAGTTTGGAAAAGGAAAAGCATGAGACTTTCCAAATTTACATGCTTCACAAAAATTAAACATATCATTAGTACTCACTGGTAGATTACATCCTTTAACAATAGCATTCAATGTTTTTAAGGACGGATGTCCAAGCCTTCTATGCCAAACAGATTTGGACGCCAATACATTAACATGAACAAGAAAAGTAGAGGCAATAAAAGCAGATGAGGGAACTGAATTATTAGCCGACTTCAAGCTGTTATCTACTAAACCTAAAGCACTACCAATGATCCCCGTTCCAAGCTGGTATGAACCATCTTTAAGAAACCCCTTCAACACCACCTTGTCTGGGTGAATGTCCTTAACAAGACAAGAATCAACATGAAATTCAATATAGACATTGTTATCCTGAGCAAGTTTTAAAACACCAACAAGATTTTTTTTGCTATAGAAGGAACACACTGTTGGGTTTTATGCCCTAAAACTCGTAGATAGTGAATGTAACGATTGACTGAGTATTAATGAAATAATATTGATGTATTTTTTCAATTAAGTGTTGTTAGTTATATTATGTTTGTCTTTGTCTAAATAATCCTAATCCAATAAACTAGACATCCTAGGTTGTAGTATGACTCTTGAATTGTATGTGAAGACACATGGGGATCACTGTTCAAGATACAACCTAAAAGATCTATAGTATAGGGATAAGACTAAATGCCTTATCTTGGTGACACTATGGATACGACCAACTTTTTATTTGATACAAACGCCATGATCCAACACATTCGTGTAGGAGACATGCGAGTGGGGGTTATCCTATGCAATGAGTTTGCATTAGACCGGATCGCGAAATATTGACCACTGGTTATAACACCGTTAACTAGTTAGGTATTTATTTCACTAGGACGACATAGACAACTTAGTCTTAATCTTGAGTTGGTTATGGACTCTTGCTCATGAGAGATTGTCCTTTGATTTGTATGGGTGAGAGTGGCCAATACGCCAACTCAATAAGCCTATCATTTTGGGGATAAGACCGAGTGGGGAGCTGGGAACATAATCACACAAGATGGAATTCACTTCTTCCCGATTTTAGGGAAGTAGATGAGTGTTCCCTTAAGTGGTGTCTCCAAGTCTTGAATAAAGGGTCCTACCCTCTCAATGGCACGAGAGTGTTTTCTGTTTGATGGTTGGACCACAAACAGGTTGTTCATTAGAGGAGAACTGATACTTAAGGACATAGAAGTAACCCAGGGGTAAAACAGTAATTTGACCCAGCAGGCATACTATTTATCAAACCTCTGATAGTAAGCTAATGCAAAATGTCCACTCTTGCCACAAATTTGACAGATGGGTCGATTATTATTACCATTCTAGCAACCTTGGCCTTGGTTTCTACCTTCTCCTCCACGTTGATTGTTACTATATTGTTGTCGACTAACAGGGGAATTTTGTTGTTGTCATGAAGGGGCATTTCCTTTGGTTGCCATGTGTGTAGAAGCTGTAGAGCCAAAAACTGTAGATGACTGTTGCCTTTTGAAGTGGTTAAAAATATGACTAAATTTCACCTCAAAATGTTGTGCAAGTATACACAATCTCGCAGTAAGTGATAAGTAAATTATCGTATCCATAGGGATTTGATTTGCCTAATTCAACTGATCTAATTATCTTTTTGATGATTTCAAAAGTGGTCAAATTGATTGATTTTAAAATGATGGAACAAAAAAAAAAAAAAAAAAAAAAGAAAACACGAAATGTGATCACAATTAGAGAAAACAAAATGGAAACAGACACAGGTTAAGACTTCTGCAGTTTATTATAATGATGATCCAACAATTCTTTTGATTTATCAATCTCATGTAGTCTTATCAGCGGGGTCCTCCCAAAACTCCGAATTTTTGGGAATGTGTTTCAACTTCAATGGAGTTCTACCGATCATGCACTAGGTAATTGGTAATCCCTAACTCAACTACTAGCGTTCACCAACTATCTACAGTTTAGCATGAATTAATGCCACACAATCCCTAAATCATCCTTGAAACTAAGGAAAACTATACATATCGAATGGTCAAGCGGGCACATAATGAAATGAAGAGCAACATGTAATTCAAGATGATCAAATCAATAAGAATTTCCAAAATTGAAATAAATATCAACTACATTGATCCTAACATGTGCCTACAAGCGATTAGTTCATGAATTTGGATAAAAATACTAAAGCAAAAAGCGTTACAATCTCATGAAAAACATCCATTATGCAATTACTACAAGAAATACTAATTTTCTAGTTGATGAGGCTAAAATGGCTGCTCCAAACCATCAAGAACATGGAAGAACTTCGTCTCCCTTGAGAGAAATCACACTTTGGTCTTCTAGAGGTCTCCAATCGATAATTTGGTTTCTAATTGGCGTCCAAGATGGATTTTCGTTGATTTTCTATGGCTCCTCCTTTTATAAGATGAGATTTGACCTAATTAGGTGTAACGCCCCGGGATTTTAAAAGCTAACCCAGCGACATTACTAACTCCTAGACCAAAAGAAACCGTGAGCAGCGAAAATTTCGGCAGCATAACGACGCACATTGGACTAACCCAAAATTTTCCTACACCTGCTGAACAAGAAAAACACTTCTATTTAACAAATTAAGCGACTCCGCCATTCTACAACGCAACAGAATATCCACAGAACCAACAGCCTGGCGGGTCTCGCAATAACGCTAATCATCTAAACAGGGTATTTATAACTTAAAAGCTCAATTAAACACAACTAACTTTAACTTCAATTTATTGAAACAACTTAACTGATACTAACTAAATAAATAGGTAGAGTTTATTAGAACCAACACAGCTCAACCTAATATTCAACACGAATAAATCAAAGACTAAACTAAACAGGACCACAGCTGTCCAACCAACTAAGCAACAACTATCCAGCATGGAAATAAAGGAAGCCCGAACAACTAGCTAAGGTCCTTCCTCATACGCCTCCTCCGCATCACCATGGTCCACGCAGTCCTCATAACCTGCAAAATCTGGTAGTTGGGGGGAGAGAGAGGGGAGGGGGTCAGTACACTAAGGTACTGGTAAGCAGCCCCTACCTGAGAAGCCATCAAACAGCAAACAACAAACAACATGCTCTTCATGCGCAAACAACATGCTTTTCAAAGCGGTAAACATAATATCATGCTCAAAAGCTAGTAAAACAAATGACTCTTCTAAGCCATAACTCATGCATCTTTCTATATGCAACTTGCTAACCACTCAAGCTCCACGAGCTCACTCAACGCTCATATTTAGCCCTCGCATGGCTCTTCACACGTGATTTCCGCGTCACGCTCCGCAAAAAAAAACTCTCCAAGACTGACCCTTCGAGTTGTATCGACCCCTGACCATTTATACCCAAGGCCTCGACACTTCTCTACAGAGCTCGGCATTCGACCCTTGACCATTTATACCCAAGGCCTCGAACTGTGCATCGACCCTTGACCATTTATACCCAAGGCCTCGATGACTAAGCAACGTATTAACCCTTGACCATTTATACCCAAGGCCTCAATACTTGCCTCCAGACTCATCACACCGACCCTTGACCATTTATACCCAAGGCCTCGATGCTCCTCTTTATCTAACATTGGCATAACGACCCTCGACCATTTATACCCGAGGCATCGGCATCCAATAGTGATATATCAGTCCCCGACCATTTATACCCGAGGCCCTGATAATCACTTTACTTTTCTCGAAACAATATCAGTCCTCGACCATTTATACCCGAGACCCTGATATCTCAACCACAATGCTAGTTCTCTTTCCATGGTGACATGTCACCCCTCGACCATTTGTACCCGAGGTGCACTGACACTCACCCGACTTTCCTTTCTTTCACACTTTAGGTCCCTGACCTATATCTCACATCCACTAGAATGCATATGTCCTGCAACATGCTTCTAGACTCATGAATCATGCCACCAAGCATTATACATGTGACTACATCTTTTAACTCATGCTTAACTTACTGACGCAAAACAGAACCAATCATGCTTTACATCCATTCAACATGCAACAACAGTCATGTTTTCCAACGATTCATATATATATACATATATTCAAAGAAATAGCAATCATGAGAACAATTTTAAAGCGAGAAAACACTCAGCATGCATCACACAATCAAACAGGCAACATCAAGTAAGAACTACTTACCGGAAGCTCAAACGCTCCTAAACAATCCTAAAGGACTAATGGAAACAACCGGAAGAGCCTAAAGAGCTCCAACTACAAGCAACAATTACTAAGGGTTAGGAATTGATAACAACACCCAAGAGACTTAATAAAGGAAGGTAAAGGGTGCTAGAATTTACCGCTTAGTGATCAAACAACCTTGAGACAAGCCGACTTGTGTTCGAAACGACCCAACAACCAAGATCCTAAGTCACCGGGTTATGGGTAACCAAAATCAAGGTCTTTCGAGTTGTGGGTATTCGCTGAACACGATCTTTGAGATCAAATGCTCGATGAACAGCAACCGAACACACTTAAATCCTGCAATTATAAGGTCGATAACGAATGGGTATCGATTAAAACATGGTTTAAGGCTTGGATAACTATTGGGCAGCAAGCCTTAACGCTAAAAGAAAAGGGACAGTAAGGAAACTTACCCAAACGGACCCGCTTCTACGCTAGACGGGTTACACCAACCACAACCAATGAGCTAGAACGCTCTTTGAGCAGTGGGTACCCAAGTTGAAGTGTTTTCGAACTTAATCGAACACCTAGACGGCGCTGCAGATCAGAATATTGAACACAATTTAGCTTTCAGCACCTAAAATGAATGGGCATTCTACCAAAGGCTCCAAACAAGAATGGGTAAACTATATTCGAACTCAAAAAAGCATGGGTCATCGCTGAAACTTGAAGGAAAACGAGCGGGTGGAAGCTAAACTAACCGAAACGGCCAAACGACACAAAAAGGGACTAGATTCGCGCGGGCTTGCTGCTCAACCTCACCAACCACACGAGATGGAGAGAGAATGACCCACGACTGCTTGCAGCGAGCAGTCACGCTCGGAGAAGACGCCAGCCGCGAGTACAAGGCGCTGGAACGAAAAGGCCGCGACTTTTTGCGTGGGTCTTGCTACTCGGACAGAACAACACGCGAGGGGGAGAAGAAAATCGCAAGAAAGAGAGGGGGAAACTCGTGGAGACGAAGAGAGGCGGCGCGGCTTGAAACGACCCAATGTAAGATCGAATGATCGATGGCTCGCTCTCCGACGGCAACACAGCGAGGCGTGGGTGCTGCTGCGTAGCTCACGACAGCAGGCGGGCGACGCTCGGAGAGAGGGAGAGACGAAGAGGCTTTCGGGGGCTTGGTTGCGAGAAGAAAACACGAGGGAGAGGGGGGTCTGCGGCTTGCTGCACGAGAGGAGAGAGGGAGAGAAGATTAGGGCTCCAAATTTTTTTCTCTTTTTCCTTTATTCCTTTCTTTTAAAAGAACCTAAGAGAAGAAATCCCAATTTAATTAGGAATAAGGTCTTATCTAGGATTTTATTTAAAAACCCTAACTTAATCCCTAAAAGACTTGGGAGGAAAAATAACCCGATTGATAAAGGGTTTGGGTCTTTTTGATATTTAAAATAAATATCAAATGTTAAACCTCTAACTTTAGGAAGTTAAAGATTTAATTAAAAATCTCTTTCCCCTAAATTTTAGAAATTTAGTTTAACGACCCAAGGCTAAACTTATTCTAATTTTCCAAATTAGAATAAGAACGCTCAATAACTCAAAACGACTTGATTCCGAAACGCGGGGCGTTACAATCTCCCCACCTTAAGAACTTTCGTCCTCGAAAGTTACACATCCAACCGCGATGGATGACTAGCCTTGAACCTGACACCAACATCTCAAGGCACTTAATACCAGCGGCTTTTTGCTCAACAAGCCACCTTCCGCTGAAATCCCAAAGCTTAACTAAGGCTCAAGAGGAATAGTTGATGCACAGCCAGAACAACAACTTTAGAGACAAGTTGTGTTGAACATACAACACTTGAAGCAAAGCTCGCTTACGGCAACTTGACCAAGTGCATTAAGAACACTAAGGGTTTGACAAAGACCAAACCGAACTCGGATCTTGCACGATCTACAGGAACTTAGCCATGTGCATCAAAAAGCCGACTTCACTAGCAAAGTTGGAGCTAAGCTAGCTGCTTTAGCACGACACCCATGAGGCTCGTTCTAGCGATGCCACTTGAGGACACACATGCTGATAACATCAACCTAGAACTTTGAGCTTGACATAACCAACCTACCTTCAATGAACTCAAGATTTCTCATCCCGATCCTACGAAGGCTTCAACAACAACTTCACCAACTCAAACACACTTAGTTGGTAAGTTTCAACCCCACTTCAAAGAGGCATCACTGAAAGAAGGAACAAAACTCTGAATCGGCTTTCGCTGCGCCAACTCCTTTTTAACAAACCAACCACCCTTCCTAGAATGGCTACGGGATGACAATAACACCGCCTTTGGTGTTATCTTAATAAGAGCAGACCAAGGGAACTCATCCTCACGACAAGTGGCGCTAAAATCACGACTCGTCATTGATATATTTTTTTTTTTTTAGCATCTTGTTTCGGACCAAGGTCTCACTGCTTGAGGGAAATGTTTTGACTCTTGGTCTAAGCATAAACCAACCCACCATCAAGAACATGCCACGAGCAAGTCCAACAAGACCTTAAGACTTTGATTAGAAACCCATAGCAGTTGCAGAATGCTATTCAGCCCGAAGATGCCACAGAATGCTTGCACCCCTCAACTTGATTTTGGAAGCATCCTTGGAACGATAATTCCATGACACTAAATCTTGAGGAGGTTGGATCACAAAACTAATCCTAGGAAAAACCTTTTCCTTGGAACTAGCCTATACTAAGAGGTTCGCCCAACTTCACCTATTACAAGAAAATCTCTTGATTCCTTAGGACATAGGCAATGATTAGTAGGGCTTGGAAACCAACCGACTAGCTTCCACTAACTTCAAAGGAAATGAAAGATCTAGCCAAAGCAACAAACATACTAAAGCAAAACTAGGAGCTCGCATCACAAAAGATTCCAACGACAAGGCATTACAAGAAGAATTGGAATTCTAGAGCAACAGATAGACTCGAGGAAGAAGCACTAACCTGGGAATGAGAGGTGAAACCGACTTCCCACCTTTAAGGACTCCATTGATATTTGCTTGGCTAACCTCCTTGGGCACTTGGCGTCTGGGCTGCTCATGATGAACAATCCTTAGCATAGTGACCTCTCTTATTGCATTTGAAACAAACTTTTCTTTTTAGCCAACACTCTCCTTTGTGAAGCTTGTGACAAGAAGGGCAAGGAGGATATGGAACGAACTCCTTCACCTGTTGCTGAGTAGGCTCAATAGGTGGGTTCCTCAGGGGAGACAACTTTCTTTTATCTCCAGAGGTTGATCCCTTCTCGAGATGAGGTTGTGGCTTCTTAGAAACATTATTATCCATGATCAATGCACCCGTGAGTGCTTCAGCAAAGGTCGCGGGCCTGCTTAGGGCTACAGAGCCTCGAATTTCCTCACAAAGACCTTTAATGAACCTCTTAATCTTCCGCTCTGGCGTGCTGACCAGGTCAGGAGCAAAGCGTGATAGTGCAGTGAACTTCCTCTCATACTGCACTACAGACATACTCCCCTGGGCCAAATGAAGAAATTCCGCTTCTTTGTCGTCCTTAACTGTCTCCGGGAAGTAATAATCGTACAACAGATCCTTGAACCTTTCCCACGAGATCGGCCGATTAGCATGGTCTTCGGCTGCTGCCACCGATTGCCACCACGTGCGAGCGTCATCCTTGAGCATGAAGACTGCCCCTCTGATTTTCAAGGAATCATTACAGTTCATGAGGTCAAACAGTACCTCCAAATCAGTGATCCATCGCTCTGCTGCTAAAGGATTTTCGGATTGCCCATCAAATGAGGGAGGCCCGTAGCGCTTGAAGTCCCTAATGAACTGGGATTCCTCCGCGTTCTCAGGTACCCAATTAGGGTTCCGCGGTGGCCTAACATTTCTCTGAGCCATGTTATCGAACATGGTCTGGAGGGCTTCCGGAGTGATCAGCATAGGAGCTGTGGGAGGGGCCGGAGGAGGCGGGGGAGGAGGAGGATCAACCCTACACTGACCGGGAGGATTCAGGGGATTAGCCTCCTGCATAGGGGGAGCCAGAGGATCGACCCCCTGCTGAGTAGTAACTTCCTCTACTTGATCATCTTGATCGACTATTGGAACCGCAGGGTCATGACCGCGAGACATTGCCTGAGAAGGTGGTACTAAGGTCAAGGGACAAATAGCAACTAGGATATAAGCACTAACCTACGCCTAGGCAGCAACCTGATCCTACTAACAAGCAACATTGCACAAAACAACCACAAGAAGAACAAAAGCTATCTACATCTATGGGAGCATCCTACTCCTACTACCAGACAAGAGCCACACAAATCAAGGCAAGCTATCTATCCGCCTACAGGGAGCATCCTAAACCTAGCTACTATATAACAAGACACATAGGGAAACAACATGCTCAGACAAGGCAAACAACCCATAACAAGAATTCAAGCAAGCAACAACAATTATGCAAACAATCAAGTACATCAAAATAATCATGGCAACATGATAATATCTTAACCAGACCAACGTACCTGGTGATGGAGAGGAGAACGAGGAAGACCATAACCCTAAACAACCAAACAACCTAGATTTCCTAGGTCAGTCTACAGGAACAACTCTACTCTGATACCAACTGTAACGCCCCGGGATTTTAAAAGCTAACCCAGCGACATTACTAACTCCTAGACCAAAAGAAACCGTGAGCACCGAAAATTTCGGCAGCATAACGACGCACATTGGACTAACCCAAAATTTTCCTACACCTGCTGAACAAGAAAAACACTTCTATTTAACAAATTAAACGACTCCGCCATTCTACAACGCAACAGAATATCCACAGAACCAACAGCCTGGCGGGTCTCGCAATAACGCTAATCATCTAAATAGGGTATTTATAACTTAAAAGCTCAATTAAACACAACTAACTTTAACTTCAATTTATTGAAACAACTTAACTGATACTAACTAAATAAATAGGTAGAGTTTATTAGAACCAACACAGCTCAACCTAATATTCAACACGAATAAATCAAAGACTAAACTAAACAGGACCACAGCTGTCCAACCAACTAAGCAACAACTATCCAGCATGGAAATAAAGGAAGCCCGAACAACTAGCTAAGGTCCTTCCTCATACGCCTCCTCCGCATCACCATGGTCCACGCAGTCCTCATAACCTGCAAAATCTGGTAGTTGGGGGGAGAGAGAGGGGAGGGGGTCAGTACACTAAGGTACTGGTAAGCAGCCCCTACCTGAGAAGCCATCAAACAGCAAACAACAAACAACATGCTCTTCATGCGCAAACAACATGCTTTTCAAAGCGGTAAACATAATATCATGCTCAAAAGCTAGTAAAACAAATGACTCTTCTAAGCCATAACTCATGCATCTTTCTATATGCAACTTGCTAACCACTCAAGCTCCACGAGCTCACTCAACGCTCATATTTAGCCCTCGCATGGCTCTTCACACGTGATTTCCGCGTCACGCTCCGCAAAAAAAAACTCTCCAAGACTGACCCTTCGAGTTGTATCGACCCCTGACCATTTATACCCAAGGCCTCGACACTTCTCTACAGAGCTCGGCATTCGACCCTTGACCATTTATACCCAAGGCCTCGAACTGTGCATCGACCCTTGACCATTTATACCCAAGGCCTCGATGACTAAGCAACGTATTAACCCTTGACCATTTATACCCAAGGCCTCAATACTTGCCTCCAGACTCATCACACCGACCCTTGACCATTTATACCCAAGGCCTCGATGCTCCTCTTTATCTAACATTGGCATAACGACCCTCGACCATTTATACCCGAGGCATCGACATCCAATAGTGATATATCAGTCCCCGACCATTTATACCCGAGGCCCTGATAATCACTTTACTTTTCTCGAAACAATATCAGTCCTCGACCATTTATACCCGAGACCCTGATATCTCAACCACAATGCTAGTTCTCTTTCCATGGTGACATGTCACCCCTCGACCATTTGTACCCGAGGTGCACTGACACTCACCCGACTTTCCTTTCTTTCACACTTTAGGTCCCTGACCTATATCTCACATCCACTAGAATGCATATGCCCTGCAACATGCTTCTAGACTCATGAATCATGCCACCAAGCATTATACATGTGACTACATCTCTTAACTCATGCTTAACTTACTGACGCAAAACAGAACCAATCATGCTTTACATCCATTCAACATGCAACAACAGTCATGTTTTCCAACGATTCATATATATATACATATATTCAAAGAAATAGCAATCATGAGAACAATTTTAAAGCGAGAAAACACTCAGCATGCATCACACAATCAAACAGGCAACATCAAGTAAGAACTACTTACCGGAAGCTCAAACGCTCCTAAACAATCCTAAAGGACTAATGGAAACAACCGGAAGAGCCTAAAGAGCTCCAACTACAAGCAACAATTACTAAGGGTTAGGAATTGATAACAACACCCAAGAGACTTAATAAAGGAAGGTAAAGGGTGCTAGAATTTACCGCTTAGTGATCAAACAACCTTGAGACAAGCCGACTTGTGTTCGAAACGACCCAACAACCAAGATCCTAAGTCACCGGGTTATGGGTAACCAAAATCAAGGTCTTTCGAGTTGTGGGTATTCGCTGAACACGATCTTTGAGATCAAATGCTCGATGAACAGCAACCGAACACACTTGAATCCTGCAATTATAAGGTCGATAACGAATGGGTATCGATTAAAACATGGTTTAAGGCTTGGATAACTATTGGGCAGCAAGCCTTAACGCTAAAAGAAAAGGGACAGTAAGGAAACTTACCCAAACGGACCCGCTTCTACGCTAGACGGGTTACACCAACCACAACCAATGAGCTAGAACGCTCTTTGAGCAGTGGGTACCCAAGTTGAAGTGTTTTCGAACTTAATCGAACACCTAGACGGCGCTGCAGATCAGAATATTGAACACAATTTAGCTTTCAGCACCTAAAATGAATGGGCATTCTACCAAAGGCTCCAAACAAGAATGGGTAAACTATATTCGAACTCAAAAAAGCATGGGTCATCGCTGAAACTTGAAGGAAAACGAGCGGGTGGAAGCTAAACTAACCGAAACGGCCAAACGACACAAAAAGGGACTAGATTCGCGCGGGCTTGCTGCTCAACCTCACCAACCACACGAGATGGAGAGAGAATGACCCACGACTGCTTGCAGCGAGCAGTCACGCTCGGAGAAGACGCCAGCCGCGAGTACAAGGCGCTGGAACGAAAAGGCCGCGACTTTTTGCGTGGGTCTTGCTACTCGGACAGAACAACACGCGAGGGGGAGAAGAAAATCGCAAGAAAGAGAGGGGGAAACTCGTGGAGACGAAGAGAGGCGGCGCGGCTTGAAACGACCCAATGTAAGATCGAATGATCGATGGCTCGCTCTCCGACGGCAACACAGCGAGGCGTGGGTGCTGCTGCGTAGCTCACGACAGCAGGCGGGCGACGCTCGGAGAGAGGGAGAGACGAAGAGGCTTTCGGGGGCTTGGTTGCGAGAAGAAAACACGAGGGAGAGGGGGGTCTGCGGCTTGCTGCACGAGAGGAGAGAGGGAGAGAAGATTAGGGCTCCAAATTTTTTTCTCTTTTTCCTTTATTCCTTTCTTTTAAAAGAACCTAAGAGAAGAAATCCCAATTTAATTAGGAATAAGGTCTTATCTAGGATTTTATTTAAAAACCCTAACTTAATCCCTAAAAGACTTGGGAGGAAAAATAACCCGATTGATAAAGGGTTTGGGTCTTTTTGATATTTAAAATAAATATCAAATGTTAAACCTCTAACTTTAGGAAGTTAAAGATTTAATTAAAAATCTCTTTCCCCTAAATTTTAGAAATTTAGTTTAACGACCCAAGGCTAAACTTATTCTAATTTTCCAAATTAGAATAAGAACGCTCAATAACTCAAAACGACTTGATTCCGAAACGCGGGGCGTTACATTAGGTCAACTAATGCATGTGGAGTGTTTTTCCATCCTGATTACTCCTAGATCTCTGCTTAGAATGCCTCTTCATTTAACGTTTTACTAATATTTTGTTGGATCATTGATCTTTGCTCCCTCCACTTCTCAGCATTTATATTTCTCTACAAAGAAACTCCAAAGCATGAATTCTCATAATTAAACTAAAACATAATAAATTCACCTAACAAACATGTCTAATTGACAAAAATAACATACAAACCAATCAATAAAGGACTATAAATAACTCCCTTTTAGAGAGTTATCAATGACCTTTGTGAGTTTTAGATTCCCAGCCTTTTCTCAAAAACCAACAACTCAACTTGCATTTCTGACCAAGATATTCTGATTCTTCCTTGGATCATGGCTACTACAGCATCGAATTCCTCATCTAGTCCTAGCAGGACATGAGAAATTAGAGAGTGAGCCGGAACATAATTTCCCGCTTGACCCAAGTTATCTGCATTCGATCTCATAACACGCAAATAATTAGCCATTTTAAGAGAACCTTTACGAGTCTGTTGAAATACCTGACGAAGATAATCTTTTTCGACTCAAGACTTGATTTCGAATAGTTCTTGCACAACAATCCAAAGATCTCTTGCATTTCCATACCCCATAACTTGGGCTGCTACCTCAGGTGTCATTGAGTTGTAAAGCCAACCAAGAAGAAGTAAGTCTACAGCCAGCCAGCTTTCATATTACGGATTCATAACAGGGGCTGCAGCTGACGAGTGAACAGAGTTTTCTGGTAGAACAACACTTCAGAGCTTCACGTTCCAGCTTCATTTGAAGCTACTGCTGTGACTTCTTGAAGAGTAGAGAGAAACTTTGACGGACAAGGCTTGTCGTCGGACAAGTGCCCTTCCAAGCGATAAATTCTCAAAGAATTGGTAAAGCTAAATTTTTCCACAAAAGATAATTACCTCTTTCCAACTTGATTAACGTTCTCTGATTTAAAAGCTGATTTAAAGGAGGGCTGCTGAAATTAGGTACCACTGCACACGTAGCCATGTTGACAGAGGAAGAAGAAGCGTGTTTGCCATTAATTAGGCTCTAATACCAAATCGACAATTGGACAAAAATTAGAGAAAATTATCTTCTGTTTTTCTATTTTCAGCACTGACAGACGGCCATTTCTTATACAATTTATGTACCCAAGAATTAGGGTTTGAATAAAGAATACAACATGCCCTAATAAACACGTGGGATAAGAATATTGGGAGGGAAATGACAATAAATTGGATAAAAGAGGGAATTCTGATAAGAAGAGAATTGTAGAGTAATGCCTAGGTGTTCTCTTCATTGATCAATAATACTGTGCATTTTGATCCCTTCCTTTACATGCATCTCCTAGTTTGATACTCTTTTTTCTTTTCTTCTTTTTATTTTTCTATTTCCCCCCTTCAAGGCTTCAACAAATGGCATTGACAATTGGAAGGAGAATGTATGTAGTTTGGTTTTCATTTCACAGTGAACATAAAGTTGTTAAACTCATAAAGACAGTCTCATAACTGATATCCATGACAATACAAATCCTTTATATACGAAAAAAAATATAATAACCCAAAACTTAAAAGAAATTAAAACTCACACAGCCCAACAGACAATCAAAACCCAAAGAAGAAAGAATAATGAAGAAGAATGACCCAGAAAACAACATAAAATAACATGAAAAATTGAAAGAAAAACAAAGTCACTTATTTTCTTTATCTTTATTTCTCGATCTTAAAACTTGTACAAGTTAATTCTAATCCATGAAAAGGATTAGGGAATGCGTATGGTCAAAAAAATCATTTAAGCCCATGAGGAAGCTCATCAGATATTCAAATGGAAGAAACTCTTCAATTTGCTTATTCCCTCCACATTTGCAAAATTTGCAAATACAATTAACAAAGTTTGTACGTTACACATTCATCCTAAGTTTGTTACAGAATCTTGTACTTGCTTGATAGTGGTTAATTCTCGTTTTAGATGAAAATTTTGAGGTTTGTTGCACTTTTGAAAACGATATCTTTCAAATATAGTCAAATAGCTTGGGCTAAATCAATGTGAAAAGAACGCTAGATGAAGTACCTTTTGATATTAAATGGGAGATCCACGCAATAACAAAATTCATTGCGGAATATTTCACTTGTCTCTACATTTTTTTATAAGAGAATATTTTATTTTTCAATTATTTTTTTTAGTTATACGTGTAACATAAACTTTGGTTTGTTTGAAAGTCTTCATTTTTTAACTTACTACATGCAAACCCCTTTTACGTAAACTAGTAAAGAACACATGCGATGCACGTAAAAAATTATAGTTATAATTTAACATACAAAAGTAAAAATAAAAAAGATAAAATAGTTATAACCTTTGACATTCTCTCATCAACGGTATTTGGAATGAGAAGAGTTCATATATTTCCTTTTAATAAAAAGAGAGGGGTACATTCATTAATAGTATAGAGTAATTGAAAATTGAAAAGCAACTTATTGGTTCACTATCTTGAACCAACTCACTTTCTCTTCCCCATTATTTTGTTCGATTCTAATACATTCTCTCATCTCCATATAGCCAAAATATATAGTATAAATAGATATATAAGAATAGGAAAAAAAATTATTCACAAATATTAATGATGTAAAACATACCTATTATCCATTAGAATGATCTTCAATTTGCAAAAACTTGGTTGATTGCGTTTGTTTGATTTGTGAAGTAGATTTTATTAAAATAGCCATATCGATCACGTCTGTAGATGATAAAACAAAAAATAATATTAAAAATAATTAAGGATGAGAAAAGTGATGATAAAACAAAAATAATATTAATAAATAATTAAGACTAAGAAAAGTAATATTAATTTAATGTCATCTATCTATACAAAAAAAAAAGGTAAGAAACGTTACCTAACATTTTCTTTTCTACAAATCTTCAAATTCACTCAAATTATGAATCATTGATGTTATGAGTAATTTTGGACCACTCCGATGTACAAGGAGCTGGCGAGGACAACCGAGCAGAAATCGGACTGGAGGATGGACCCCGAGGGCGAAACAGGCCAGTGGATCAGGCCAAGACCGTGGGCCAAGGCCGACCTTGGTCCGCTTGCGCGGGTCGAGTCCCTCCGACTCCGTTCAGTCCTTGCAGCTTCTAGCGTCCCGGTTCCGCCTGGTTCGTCCCGAAACGCCTCTGAATTTCTAAAAACCCAAGGAGCATGAGCAGGTATTTATACCCCTCTTCGCCACTGAAGAAGGGGACCCAAACTCTATTCTCTATTCCCTCTCTCGCTCTCTAGCCCTTCTACTTTTGTTTTCTGACTTAAGCATCGGAGCCACACCGATGTGCAGGTTTTTCGTTTTGCAGGCCACGTCTTCCCCCTCATCTACAAATTTACCGTTGGTGGCACGTGAAGGTTAGGTGAGTTCCTCTGACCAAATTTGACCATCAACAATTGACATAATAGAATTTGATTCTTTGATTTCAATAACTTCAGTGGCTAAAGATAATGTTAATTCCAATTTATCATCAATCATTTTCTCTAACAAAATAGAGGATGGTTGATTAGAATCACCTCAAAAGACATGGTTTCAAGAGGTGTTGATGGAAATATCAAAATAAGCTAGTTTGTACGGAATAATTCAATTGTAGGAGAGACTATATATACATCGATGATGTATGACCTAATGACAATAGATCAGAATCTATTATTTTATGTTGAGATTGACTTTAACAAAAAGTAATATAAAATCTCTGAAAATGTAAAAAAAAAAAAGGGAAAAAAAAGAATCCGTTATTTTTAATAAACAAATAATGATATTTTAATTTAAAATATGCAATAATTGGTTTTTTTTAATTTATTTTAAAATAAATCATGATATGTATATGCATTAATTTATTATTATTTTTTTAATAAATTATGATAATAATTTCAAATTTAGGAGATATGGATATAGATTTTAGAAAATTTATTCAAATATTGCTTAATATCATATTTGTTCAAATATTTTATAGATTTCATCATTTTATTATTTTTTCAATCAGAATCTTGAAAGTGTTAATATCTAATATGCGGAAGCAATTTTAGATTTAAGGCACTTAATAAGTTCAATTTGATCAAACTATGCATGTTGTTCATATGAAGAACAACAGGGCAGCATGTACCAACCTCTTTAATTCAACAAATTGGTTGAATCTTTTAGTTGTTTTTCTTCTCCAAATAGTCACGAACCACCACTTTGAAGGATTGGAATTCCGTAATTCCAAAAAACGGAAGCGTGATTGGGACCGATTCGTAATTAATTTTGTTTAATCTAAAATATCAATACATTGGCAATAATATTAGAACTATTCTAAATATATATTAAGGCTAAGCATACAAAAATATTAGATCTAAATCTAATTTATAAAGTAACAAATTACTTACTCTCGTTGACGACTTAGATTAAATTCACCAACTGCTTGTTAATTAATGACGAACTAGTGTGAACACCACCACTATGGCTACACCGGTATGACTCTGAGACTTCCAGAGGCAAGAGACTGGTGGGAGTCTAGAGGAATCCTTGAGGGGAATTCTCTGAGAGTAGGAGAATGAATGGGATGTCTTTCACCCCAACCCATGGATCCTATTTATAGGTAAAGGCCAAGACCTTTTTCCTAATAGGAAAAGGAAGACCTTTTCCTAATAGGAAAATGTTTCTAATTTTAATAAATAATTAATTAATTCCATAATTAATTAATTTAATTAATTTCCCTAATTAAATATCATATATCTAATCTTAGGGATTTTATTAAAATTAAAATTAATATGAATCCAATTCATATTAAATTTATTTGAACTCTTTCAAATATTTCTTTCCTAATAGGAAAATGTCTCTAATTTTAATAAATAATTAATTAATTTACCCAATTAAATATCATATATTTAATCTTAGGGATTTAATTAAAATTAAAATTAATATGAATCCAATTCATATTAAATTTATTTGAACTCTTTCAAATATTTTCTCTCAAGAATCAATTTTTGAAATTAATTCAAAAATTATATTATAAAGTTTCATAAACTTTATATTATAATGCATCAATATACATTATACGATTCCCCAAATAAATTGAACACTTTCAATTTACAATTTATACTTAATTGCCTCAAGTCTCTTTACGAGCTACCAATGGGACCTAATGGACCTACAGATCAGAAGCTCCAACGATACGAGACTAATTGGCCAAACTCATTGACCAAGTTTAGTCAACATTCGCTAACTGTGGGTCACTCCACTAAAGACCCACAACTGCACTATTCTCACTGTAGAATATTTCTGTGTCCACGGATATCGACCAAGCAGTAAGCCAATCCTTCACGTGTGTTCGTAACACCAGCTGGGTTAAATTATCGTTTTACCCCTGGGTTACATCTGGTTCCTTAAGTACCATTGATTCCTCTAATGAACAAGTTGTTTAGGGTCCAACCACTAAACAGGAGTTCCTCTCAGGCTAGGAGAGGACGACGCGCCTTTGTTCAAGCCCCAGAATAAGCCCTTAAGGGAACACACATCTACTTACCCCAATAGGGGAAGGAGTGAATTCCATCTTGTACTGTTATGTTCCCAGCCCCTATTCGATCTTGCCCCTGAAATGGTAGGCTTATTGAGTCAGCGAATTAGCCACTCTCACCCATACAAATCTAAGGACAATCCCTCCTGAAAGGGGTTCATAACAGACTCAGGATTGAGATTAAGTTACCTAGGTCATCCTATTGAAATAGAAACCTAGACTAGTTAACGGCGTCACATCTAGTGGTTACTATTTTGCGGTCCGGTCTTATACAAACTCATTGCATAGGATACCCCCACCCTCATGTCTCCTACATGGATTCTTTGGATCATTGCATCTGTATCGAATACAAGATGGGTCGTATCACATAGTGTCATCAGGATAAGGTACCCAACCTTATCCCTATACTATAGACCTTTTAGGTTGTTACTTGGACACCGATCCCCATATGTCCCCACATACTAGTCCAAGTTTCATTTAAACAACCTCAAATCTTAGTTTATTTGATTTAGAGTTTATTAATGCAAACTCGATTATTCAATAACCAAATTACTGAATTACTCAAATAACGCTTTATTGAGATCGATTAATTTGTTTCATTTACTATCTACGAGTTTTAGGGCATAAAACCCAACACACTTGATCTTCCTTGTTATCCTCAAGCCTTTGGAACAGATTGTGGGATCCTCTAGTGATGAAATTTTGAAGGGAAAAAGCTTCAAGAAGAAGCTTCAATGGAGGTTGAATTTTGGAGAGATTTTGACAACAATTCTTTAAAGATTCAAGAGTAGTTTCTTAAGCAAATCCTTCCCTATTTATAGAGGGATTGAAGCTGATGGAAAACACCACAATTTGAGCCCAAATTACCCGACCCACAATTAGTGGGTAATTTGGTGGCTTAAGTGAGGGTAGTGCATGAGTTTAGTCACCATGCACTCCACCTCCAAAAATTCAATTTAATTTTGAATTTCTTAAATTCAAAATTATCTTGAATTTTAATTTTAATTAATTTATAATTAATAATCTGATAATATAAAATCCAATTTTAATTTTCAATTTTTAAATTCATTTAAAATCATTATTAATTAATTTAATATCTAATATTAAATTAATATTTTGCTACCAACCGAACATTTCTGAAATGTTATTGTTTTAACCATGAATCCCTATTCATGTGCTCGATATTTAAATCATATTTAAATATATTAAATCTCTCATAGCTCGGTTTATTTAAAACCCGACGTGTCGGTAATGTCAAATATGTCCGACCATTTCCCTAAACCGAATTTGTATTAATTCTAATTCCTTCCATCATATTGTTCCAAAGATTAGTCTCAAGCTAGCAAGGGGACCTAATGGACCTATAGATCATGGGCTCCAACGGTGCGAGGTTTAACCGGCTAAACCCTTTTAACCTAGTTAAGCAACATCCATTAACTACCGGGTCACTCCACTATAGCCTAGTAGTTGAACTCCCCTCACTGTAGATATATTTCCGTCCATTCGATATAACCATGATTAGTCAGCCAATCCTTCACAGATCGTTCGTTACTATAGCTAGGTCAAATGTCCATTTTACCCCTATAGCACATCTTTGTTCCTTAAGTCCACTGGTCCTCTAATGAACAATTTGTTTATGGTCCAACCACTAAAAAAAGTCCCTCTTGGGCCAATGAGAGGGTGGGGCCCCTTGTTCAAGCCTCGGAGTCAGCACTTAAGGGAACAACCTTTCTACTATCCCTGATTCGGGTAGGAGTGAATTCCATCTTGCAATACTATGTCCCCAACTATCCATCCAGTATTATCCCCAAAATGGTAGGCTTATTGAGCTGCGTTGTTGGGCCACTCTCACCCATGCAGATCAAAGGATAATCCCAAACGAACAGGAGTTCATAGTAAGCTCAGGATTAAGATCGAGTTACCTAAGTCATCGCATGAAATAGTCAGTCTTATCAGTAAACGACGTTAGAAAGTAAGAGTAACTTATTTCTCGGTCCGGTCTTGTGTAAACATCTATTACACAGGATGCCCTTACTTGTATGTCTCTAATGAACGATCCAGGATCACATCGTTTGCCTTGTCAGCAAAGTAGGTTGCATCCATAGTGTTACCAGGATAAGGTACCCGATCTTATCCCTATATTATAGACCATTTAGGTTATATACTATAACTTGATCCATGTCCATATCTATGATATAGTTCGAGTATTTCCTATTATAACCAAGGATGTTTCATATTAGATTTAGAGTATAAACCTTTCATATTGGATTTAGAGTATAAACCAAACAATTCATTTAATAACATCTTTATTGCAAAAGGATTACAGAAACTTGAGTTTTAGGACATAAAAACCCAACAAATCTATGCGTAGAGATTTTATAAAATTTATTTAAATTTTGTTCAAAATAATAAATAAATAAATAAAAAGGGCAAAAGAGGAATTTTCAAATTAAGAAGGGACAAAAGGGAAATCAAAAGTTTATTCCTTCAAGCCCCTTTTAGATAGTATAGATATAGATATATAGATATTGTCAATCAGAATCTATATGTACAGATTTTATAACATTTATTTAAATTTTATTCAAAATAATAAATAAATAAATAAAAAGGGCAAAAGAGAAATTTTCAAATTAAGGAGGGGCAAAAGGGGAAATCAAAAGTTTCTCCCTTTGAGCCCCTTCAACTAGACTAGATATAGATATTCACTCAAAGATAAATAATAAAACATGTGGCATCCAAGTTGGATTGATGAAAAACTAATAGTCATAATTATTTTAGATGAATTTTCATATGTCGTTTATGGATTCATAAATAAAACAACAATGGTGTTGTAAGTTAAACATGTACTAATTAATTAAGTGCATGAGTTATACAAGTTATTAGTAAATTAATAAGTAAGTTTTGTAATTTTAAATTGTTGGAGTTTAAGTATAACATTCATATTGTAAGGGAGTTTTATGTTGATGAAGTTAAGATGGGATGAGAGTTTTAGATCTAGATTTTTCCATGTAATCATATAAGTAGGATAGCTTTAAATTGTGTTGATGCAAGTGTGTGGAGAAGAAAGCACAAGGAGAATTAGAGAGAAAAAGTGTGAACCAAGTTTGTAGCTTTCTTGAAGAGTTTTTTGTTCAATACAAGTGAATTGTTTCTTCTCAAATATTTCTTATTTGATTCTAATTTGTGAGTGTCCATCACACGCTTCCAACAAAGTGGAATCAGAGCTTGAGTTTGAAAAAAAGAAAATTGTTTTTGCAAATGGCAAACAACAATTTGGTTCCTTTCCAAGTGCCTCGACTTACCAAAGAAAATTATAGCAGTTGGTGTATTCGTATGAAATCTCTACTTGGTTCACAAGATGCATGGGAAATTGTTGATAGAGGCTATGAAGTACCAGAAAATGATGAGGATTTGAATCAAGCCCAACGAGAAGCTTTGCAAAATACAAGAAAGAAAGACCAAAAGGCTCTCACCATTATTCATCAAGCAATCGATGATACAATTTTTGAGAAAATTTCTGGAGCAACTACTACGATGCAAGCATGGAAAATTTTGGAGAATACATATAAAGGAGTAGATCGAGTAAAGAAGGTTCGCCTCCAAAAATTAAGAGGTGACTATGAAGCATTAAATATGAAGGAGTCTGAATCAATTTCAAACTATACTTCTAGATTGCTTGGAGTGGTAAATGAAATGAAGAGGTATGGTGAGACGTTAAATGATGAGCAAGTAGTTGAAAAAATACTTCGCTCATTGGATGAAAAATTAAAATTTAATCCTTGTAGCTATTGAAGAATCAAAGGATTTGAGCACAATGTCCATCGATCATCTTACGGGTACTTTGCAAGCTCATGAAGAGAAGCTTCTCAAGAAAAGTAAACAAACAACTGAGAAATTTTTTCAATCAAAGTTGCAGTTGAGAGATAAAGAAGAAGGCCAAGGAAAAAGCAATCGAGGTCGAGGACGTGGTAACAATCGTGAACGTGGTGATTTCAGAGGTCGAGGTCGAGGAAATGACGGACAAAGGAAATTTGATGAGAGTAATTCATACTATAATTCATCAAGAGGTCGTGGAAGACAAAATAATTCAAGGCCATATAGAGGAAGATCAAATAATGATCGGAGGTATGACAAAAGTCAAATTGAATGTTACAATTGTCATAAATTTGGTCATTATTCCTTGGAATGCAGACATAAAGTATAAGAAAATGCCAACTATGCTGAGCAAGACGTTAAAAATGATGAGTCGTCTTTGCTTCTAGCATGCAAAGGTGAAGAGACATGTGAAAATAATTCGTGGTATCTTGATAGCGGTGCTAGCAATCACATGTGTGGAATTAAATCAATGTTCGTGGAACTTGATGAATCAGTTGGTGGAAATATCACATTTGGTGATAATACAAAAATTCCTGTTAAAGGAAAAGGTAAAATTTTGATAAACTTGAAGAATGGGAAGCATGAGTTTATCTCTAATGTCTATTATGTGCAAAATATGAAGAATAATATTTTGAGTTTGGGACAACTCTTAGAGAAAGGCTATAATATTTTGATGAAGGATTATAGTCTTTCAATAAGAGATCATTGTGATAATATGATTGCTAGAGTGCAAATGACGAAGAACAGAATATTTTTGTTAAACATTCAAATCGATGTTGCAAAATGTTTGAAGTCGTGTTTGAAAGATCCGTCTTGGATTTGGCACTTGAGATTTGGGCATTTGAACTTCGATGGCTTGAGATTATTAGCCAGGAAGAATATGGTGAAAGGATTGCCATATGTCAAACACCCAGATCAATTTTGTGAAGGTTGTCTTTATGACAAGCAATCAAGAAAAAGTTTTCCACAATAATCTTTTTCAAGAGCAAGGAGACCATTAGAGCTTGTCTACACTGATCTTTGTGGACCGCTAAAGCCAAGTTCTTTCGGTAAGAATAATTATTTCTTATTATTTATCGATGATTTCAGTCGAAAAACTTGGGTTTATTTTGTCAAGAAGAAATCAGAGGTATTTGGCATGTTCAAGAGATTTAAAGCTCTTGTCGAAAAAAAAGTGGTTATTACATAAAGACATTGAGATCAGACAGAGGAGGAGAATTCACTTCAAATGAATTCAAAGACTTTTGCGTAGAAAATCGAATTTGTCGACCTATGAAAGTTCCATATACTCCACAACAAAATGGTGTTGTTGAGAGGAAGAATAGAACTATACTGAATATGGCTCGAAGCATGTTGAAGAGTAAGAAGATGCCAGAAGAGTTTTGGGCACACGCTGTTGAATGTGCAGTGTATTTGTCTAATCGTTCCCCCGCCAGTAGCCTGTGGAACAAAATTCCTCAACAAGCATGGATTGGAAGAAAACCATCTATTGCTCATTTGAGAGTATTTGGGAGCATCGCTTATGCTCATGTACCAGATCAAAGGCGTAGTAAGCTCGATGATAAAAGTGAGAAACTTGTTTTCACTGGCTATGATACAAACTCAAAAGGCTACAAGCTTTATAATCCAGCCACAGAGAAGGTGGTGGTAAGTAGAGTTGTTGTGTTTGATGAGGAAGCATCATGGAGTTGAAATGATGAACGTAAAGATTATAAGTTCCTACTTTTTCTTGAAGATGATGATGAAACTAGTGATGTGGTTGTTTCTCCATCAACACCACCTCCATTGTCAGTCACTCCAGAACAATCTACACCTTCATCATCAACATCGAGTTCAAGTGAAGGATCTCATCGTATGAGAAGTCTCCGAGACATATATGATGAAACATAAGAGTTAAGTCAAAGTTTTAGTGATCTTACTCTTTTTTGTCTTTTTGGTGATAGTGAACCATTAAATTTTGAAGAAGCTTCACAAGATGAAAGACTGCTATGGATGAAGAGGTAAAAGCCATAAAGAAGAATGATACATGGGAAATTTATACTCTTCCAAGTGGAGAAAATGTGGTAGGTGTCAAATGGGTGTTCAAGATAAAAAGAAATGAAAAAGTAGAAGTGGAGAGACACAAAGCGATATTAGTTGCAAAAGGCTATTCTCAAAGAAAAGGCATTGATTACGATGAAGTATTTGCTCCTGTAGCTCACTTAGAGACTATAAGGTTGTTAATTAATTGCTCTTGCTGCTCAGAAGAGATGGAAGATTTTTCAAATGGATGTCAAATCGACATTCTTGAATGGATATCTTGAAGAAGAAGTCTATTTGGAACAACCGCTTGGTTATTCAGTGAAAGGTCATGAAGATAAAGTCTTGAAGTTAAAGAAGACTTTGTATGAATTGAAGCAGGCGGCAAGAATGTGGAATAGCAGAATTAACAAATATTTCCTTGACAATGGGTATTTGAGATGCCCTCATGAACATTCTCTTTATATTAAGACTAATGGTCATGGAGATATTTTGTTAGTTTGTCTCTATGTGGATGACTTAATTTTTACAGGAAATTGTCCAAGTATGTTTAAAGATCTCAAGAAGGCAATGACTCAAGAATTTGAAATGACAGATATTAGGCTCATGTCATATTATCTTGGCATCGAAGTGAAGCAGTCAAAGGAAGGTATTTTCATTTCTCAGGAACGATATACTAGAGAAATTCTTGTGAAATTTAAGATGTTTAATTCTAAACCTATCACAACTCCAATGGAAACTGGGATAAAACTGTCCAAATATGAAGATGGAGATGTTGTAGATCCTTCGTATTTCAAAAGCTTGATTGGAAGCTTGAGGTAGTTAACTTGCACAAGACCAGATATTTTGCTCAGTGTTGGATTGGTGAGTCGGTTTATGGAATCTCCTACATCTACTCATTTGAAAGTGGCAAAGAGAATTCTTCGTTACCTCAAAGGTACGCTTGACTATGGATTATTTTATTCATCGTCTAAAGAATTCAAGCTTGAAGGTTATCGTGATAGTGATTGGGCTGGAGATCTTAATGATCGGAAAAATACAAGTGGATATGTTTTCTTTGTTGGCAATACATCTTTTACTTGGAGTTCTAAGAAGCATCCTATCGTGACATTATCTACGTGTGAGGTAGAGTATGTTGCTGCAACATCATGTGTTTGTCATGCAGTCTGGTTGAGAAATTTGCTTAAGACCGTTGGAATTTTGCAAGAGGATGCAACTGTGATCCATGTGGATAATAAGTCAACAATTGCTCTAGCCAAGAATCCAGTGTTTCATGATCGCAATAAGCACATTGATACAAGATTTCACTTTATTAGAGATTGCATTTCAAGAAAGAAGATTCAAGTAGAATATGTGAAGACAGAAGATCAAATTGCAGATATTTTCACAAAGCCACTTAAGGTTGATGTGTTTAGCAAGTTGAGAACTTTGCTCGGAGTTTTGAGAAAAACATGTTTAAGGGGGGATGTTGTAAGTTAAACATGTTCTAATTAATTAAGTGCATGAGTTATACAAGTTATTAGTAAATTAATAAGTAAGTTTTGTAATTTTAAATTGTTGGAGGTTAAGTATAACATTCATATTGTAAGGGAGTTTTATGTATATGAAGTTAAGATGAGATGAGAGTTTTAGATCTAGATTTTTCCATGTAATCCTATAAATAGGATAACTTTAGATTGTGTTGATGCAAGTGTGTGGAGAAGAAAACACAAGGGGAATTAGAGAGAAAAAGTGTGAACCTGTTATGAAACTAGCTCAAAAGAAGAACAAGAAGAATACAAGAGCAACAACAATAAGAACAATTAGAGAGCAAATAAGAGAGAAGAAGAAAGTAGAGAGAAAAGTACTTCTCAATTGAGGTGTGTTTTCAAATGTTCTCTACAACCTCTATTTATAGGGTTGTGAAGGTAGTGGTTACAAGATCTAACATAAAGGAATTTGTAACTCTTGAAGGGGTTAAAGAAATGGATTAATATTAGATATGTAACCTTTGGGGGTTATAGGCATCTAAGAGTATGTTATTATTCATAATACTCCCCCTTTAGATGCCCATTATATATAGAATATATGTCTCGTTAAAACCTTATTAGGAAAAAACCCAATGGGAAAAAATCCTAATGAAGGAAAAAGAGTACATTATTCATATACTTTAACATTTCTGCCTCGTTAAAAACTTTGCTAGGAAAACCCAATGGGAAAATCCATAGTCAAGGGAAAAAGAGTGCAGTACAACTCCCCCTAATGGAAATATCACTTGAGATCTTTAAGTCGTCGCATCCTAATGTCATGCACCAACTTCTCAAATGTTGTGGTTGGTAACGCTTTTGTAAATAAGTCCGCCAAGTTGTCCTTTGAAGAAATTTGTCGAACAGTGATGTCACCATTTTCTTCAAGGTCATGAGTGTAGACGAGTTTTGGCGAGATGTGTTTTGTTCTATCTCCTTTAATGTATCCTCCTTTTATTTGGGTTATACATGTTGTATTGTCTTCATATAATATTGTTGGAAGATTTTTGTTAGAAGACAAACCACATGTTTCCCGAATGTGTTGAGTCATTGATCACAACCATACACATTATCGACTGGCCTCATGAATTGCGAGGATTTCTACATGATTTGAGGATGTGGCCGTAATGGTTTTTTTTACGGACCGCCATGATATAGCAGTTCCTCCACATGTAAACATGTAACCTGTTTGAGACCTAGCTTTGTGTGGGTTAGATAAATACCCTGCATCTGCATAACCAACTAGATCAAAGTCCGATTTGTTTGAATAAAACAAACCCATATCAATCGTTCCTCGAAGGTAACAAAGTATATGCTTAACTCCATTCCAATGCCTTTTTGTTGGAGAACAACTGTATATAGCTAATAAATTTACTGAAAAAGCTATATCTGGTCTTGTGTTATTAGCAAGATACATTAGTGCACCTATTGCACTAAGATATGGCACTTCAAGACCAAGTAGTTCTTCATTATCTTCTTGAGGTCGAAAGATATCCTTCTTCACATCTAGTGATCGAACTACCATTGAAATGTTCAATGGATGTGTTATGTCCATGTAAAATCTTTTTAAAAACTTTTATATATACGTCGATTGATGAACAAAAATTCCATCTGCTAGATGTTCAATCTGCAAGCCAAGACAAAATTTTGTTTTACCAAGATCTTTCATCTCAAATTCTTTTTTTGAGATATTCTATCGCTTTTGAAAGCTCTTCAGGAGTTCCAATTATGTTTAAATCATCAACGTATACAGCTATAATAACAAATCCTGACTGTGATTTCTTAATGAAAACACATGGACAAATTGGATTATTTTGATATATTTCTTTCAATAAATATTCACTTAGACGATTGTACCACATTCGTCCTGATTGTTTTAATCCATATAGTGATTTCTGTAATTTGATCGAATATAATTCTCGAGAGTTGGATTTACATGATTCAGGTAACTTAAATCTTCAGGGATTTTCATATAAATTTCATTATCAAGAGATCCATATAGATATGTTGTGACTACATCCATGAGATGCATGTCAAGCTTTTCATATACAGTCAGGCTAATTAGATATCTTAGTGTAATTGCATCCACTAGAGGAGAATATGTTTCCTCATAGTCAACATCTGGTCTTTGTGAAAATCCTTGTGCAACAAGACGTGCTTTATCTTGTGACCGCATTATTTTCATTTCTATTACGTACAAATACGCATTTGTATCCCACAGGTTTTACACCTTCAGGTGTATGGACTACAGGTCCAAAAACTTCACGTTTTGAAAGCGAGTTTAATTCTATTTGGATTGCTTCTTTCCACTTAAGCCAATCCTTTCTATGTCGACATTCTTCGACAGATTTAGGTTCAGAATCCTCATTTTCATAAATAATATCGTGAGCAACATTATAAGCAAAAATGTTGTCAATAACTGTATCAGTTCGGCTCCATCTTTTTCCTGTCATGACGTAGTTTATCGAAATCTCATTATTATCCTCATTTATTTGAGCCTCTTTGATATTCCTATGGTTAGTCATGTCCAGGGTTTCCTCTGGAATATCCACATTTTCAATTAAGTCATTTCGACTATTTACTACTTTCCTTTTTCGAGGATTTTTATCTTTGGAACCCATTGGTCTACCACGCTTCTGGCGTACTGTAGACTCATTAGTTGTGACAACTTGTTGTGTTGGGATTTCAATTCTAGATGGAGTATTTGCAACTGGTATATATGACTTGGACACTTTCTTAGCATCCGTAAATGCATCTGGCATTTGGTTTGCTATACTTTGTAAATGAATTATCTTTTGAACTTCTAGTTCACATTGATTTGTATGAGGATCCAAATGAGACAATGATGCACTCCATGTAATTTCTTTTCCCAACTTCTTAATTCCTCCCCCTAAAGTTGGAAAATTTGTCTCATTAAAATGACAATCAGCGAATCACGCTATAAAAACATCACCCGTAAGGGGTTCAAGATATCTAATAATTGATGGGGAATCAAATCCAACATATATTCCCAACCTCCTTTGAGGTCCCATCTTAGTACGTTGTGGTGGAGCAATTGGAACATATACCTCACATCCAACAATTCGTAGATGAGATATATTTGGCTCCTGGCCATAAGCTAATTGTAATGGGGAGTACTTATGATAAGATGCTGGTCTAATGCGTATAAGTGACGCTGCATGCAAAATAACATGACCCCATACAGATATTGGAAGCTTTGCTCTCATAAGTAAAGGTTTAGCAATTAACTGTAAACGTTTTATAAATGATTATGCTAAACCATTTTGTGTATGAACATGAGCTACAAGATGTTCAATATTTATCCCAATTGACATGCAATAATTATTAAACGCTTGGGATGTAAATTCACCAGCATTATCAAGACGAACGCTTTTAATTGTATAATCAGGAAACTGTGCTCGTAATTTGATTATTTGAGCAAGTAATCTTGCAAATGCAAGGTTTCGACTTGATAATAAACATACATGTGACCATCTACTGGATGCGTCAATTAAAACCATAAAATATCTAAATGGTCCACTTGGTGGATTAATAGGTCTACACATATCACCATGAATTCGTTCTAGGAATGTAGGTAGCCCAACACCCACTTTTGCTGGTGATGGTCTAATTATTAATTTACCTTGAGAGCAAGATACACATGATAATTCATTAGATTGAAGAATCTTCTGGTTCTTCAATGGATGTCCATGTGAATTATCAATAATTCTTCTCATCATTATTGACCCAGGATGACCCAATCGATCATGCCAAACAGTGAATATATCTAGATTCATGAACTTCGGGTTCATTGTTGCATATGTTTCAATTACTCGTATATGAGTATAATATATATAATCCAGATGAAAAAGCAGGCAGTGTTTCTAATATACGTTTTTCATGTAAAGTAGTAGATGTAATATATAGATATTCTATATTATTTCTACTACTAGTCTCAACATGATAACCATTATAACGTATATCTTTGAAACTTAACAGATTTCTTTTTGATTTGCTAGAGAACAAAGCATTATTAATTGTGAATTTTTTTCCTCTAGGCAAAATCAAATTTTCTTTTCCAAAGCCTTCAATCAGGTTTGCAGAACCTGATATTGTATTGACATTTGCTTCAAGCATTGTCTATTTATAAAAGTATTTTCTATCTGTAAGTATTGTATGCGTAGTTGCACTATCTGCCAAGCATAAATCTCCATTGTTCATCTTTGAATCAGCTAAAATATGAGAAATGTCCATGATTCTTCATTAAAAATGAAAGATTACAATAAGTCTCACGAATGGAAATTTAAAACAAAACTTGAAATGTAAAACTTCAAAACTCAACTAGTAAACATAAAAATAAAACAACTAAAACATAAATCAAAACTAATTTTGGACATTCTCATAGTTAAAAGAAGTATTTGCTACTCCTTTAGTGCTTTCAATCTTCTCTTCAGGAGATTCAAAAAAAAATTTGCAACATCAGAAGATTTCATATTTAAATGGGTCAAAACGTTTTTCTTCAGGAGATTAAAAGATATTTGTAACATCCAAATATGTCATATTTAGGGGATCAAAAGACCAACTATATATGTGTGGTTTTCTTGAAATTTGAACGATCTACAACCACCACAAAATGAGTAACTATTCCTTCCTCTATTATGATCATGACCTTAATCTTGACCATAATTATTAAATATTACAACATTCACCTCAAGGAATGTTATTGTACTATTTGGTCTTGAGACACATGTTCTTCTATCAAATGTTCATTGTTTTATTTAATCTCAAAGACAAGATATTTTACTTATCACAATATATTTCAAATCCATTTCTCGATATTGCTACTCCATGAGCATATTTTATGTAGAAAAGAATATCATGTCTTCTCTAATATATACTTTAAAATCACTTATTGATTTGACATCATGCAACTACAGGTGCATTTTATCGAATTTAGCACTTATTGATTTATAACCATTCAACTTTAAGTGCTTATAATCAAAATGAGCACTTATTAATTTATGCAACTTCAAGTGCATCTTATCAAAATGAGTTTTAGGAAGAATAATTAACTGATATGCATATATATCTTTCAAACTTTGTCATAAGATATTTCACACTAATGATGATTATATGAGTATACAAAATATATCCATATGAAAATACTTAAGTATTCATGAAAAATAATTATTTTCATATGGATAAAACTATCATAAGAAATATATATAAATTTGATATATCAAACATGAATTCTAAAAATTGTAGGTAATTAAACATGTTGTGTTGTGTCTATAAGACATATATTGATCAATATATAACATGCTTTATATACATGAGAAATATGTATTGTTCATATGGTATTCAAGAAAAATTTGAACAATAATGTGTATATATAACACAAAAATCATTAAATAATAGCAATATGGGAAATTAGGTTATGTACATAACATTTTTATACATAACAAATATATACCAAATTTTAGATTATCAACCAATAAGAATTTAAACATACATAATATCTCTCAACATATATATTGATTCTTTAAAGAAAGAGAGATAAACAAATTGCAATATCAAATACATGTTATAAAATATTGATTGCAATATTGTAATTTAACAATATAAACACTTCATATTTAAACAAGTAAACAATTTAAATCCAATATGTTCATAAAAAGATTGATGTGAAATAAATAATAACAAAAGCTTTTGTATTATTAATTGCCACAAATCTCAAACTTAATATGTAAAATAAAATGAATCATGAACAATTAAGGAGAATTGTGAACGAAAGAGATGAATTCGAATGTTAAATCATAAACAACAAAATGAATTCAATTCTTGACTTGTAAACAATAAAATGAATTTAAATCTTGACTTGTAAACAATAATATGAATTCAATCATGGAATTATGATAAACAGAAAATTACTTTTAAACATAACATGAATATTATAAAAATAACATGTTAATGTGTATAAAATAATAGATTGTAAACGTTCAAAGAATACACAGTGTATATATGAGGTATTCAATACATATACACTGTATATATGAAACGTACATAATACAAACAACAAAAACAAAAATAAAGCCTACCTTTAGCAAAGAAAAGTGATAGAGCTTCGTGCTGATAACGTGTTATGAAACTAGCTCAAAAGAAGAACAAGAAGAATACAAGAGCAACAACAATAAGAACAATTAGAGAGCAAATAAGAGAGAAGAAGAAAGTAGAGAGAAAAATACTTCTCAATTGAGGTGTGTTTTCAAATGTTCTCTACAACTTCTATTTATAGGGTTGTGAAGGTAGTGGTTACAAGATCTAACATAAAGGAATTTGTAACTCTTGAAGGGGTTAAAGAAATGGATTAATATTGGGATATGTAACCTTTGGGGGTTATGAGCATCTAAGAATATGTTATTATTCATAATAGAACCAAGTTTGTAGCTTTCTTGAAGAGTTTTTTGTTTTTTGTTTTTTTTTTTTTTGTTTTTTTGAAAAGATTGAAGAGTTTTTTGTTCAATACAAGTGAATTATTTATTCTCAAATATTTCTTATTTGATTCTAATTTGTGAGTGCCCATCACACGCTTCCAACAAATGGGTGATTTAAAATGAGACTTTTTTTTTTTTAAAAGAATCAAATTTAATGAATACAAGTTAATATATCAAGTAGGTTGAATGCAAGTTTGAAAAATATTAACGCGTGATGTGCAATGAGACTACTTTTGAATTTTTATTTTATTAAAAAAAATCAGTCGTAAGAAGAGCGTGGTATTATAAAATCATTTCTTTCAGTTTCATGGTTGAAAATTGGAAGACAGATTAGTCAACATTATGACTATTTTTTCAGAAGAATCATTTTGACTTTTTGTTTTTTTTTTTTTTTGTAATATATATAAAAGAGTAATTGCAATGGGTGACAAATTAATTATATATAATAGCAAATTTAGTACTAGGTAAAAAGAATTGCAAATATGACAAAAAAAACTAGAATATTCCCATTTTACCCTTCTCTTTCTCTCCCTTTCCATTTACCCTTTCTTCCCCTCATTTCTTGTGTCACGATTTCTTGTTTTTTTTTTCTTTCTTTTTTCTTTTTTTTATTTTTTATTTTTATATTGAGTTGTTTCTTCCCCTCATTTCTTGTGTTTTTTTCTTTTTTTTTTTCTCTTTTTTTTTATAATGAGCTGATTCTTCCCCTCATTTCTTGTGTGTTACAATTTCTTGTTTTTTTTTCTTTTTTTTTCTTTTTTTTTTTTTTTTTTTTTTTTTTATAATGAGTTGTTACGATTTTTTTTTTTTTTTTTATGCATTTTCTTCTTCTATTTTTATTTGATTTTCTTTTTATTCTTCTTCCCACAAGGTATTGTTAGGATTGTTTCTTCTTCTTTTTATTTATTTTTATATATATTGATAATATGTGGGGAGGGGAATTCGAGCCACAGACCTTGTGGTTATCAGTACAACTTTATGTCAATTGAGTTAAGCTCTTGTTAGCCTTATTTTTAATTCAAGAATGCCAAAAATACAAAAATAGCAATTTTTGTGAGTGTTTGTATTGGTATATCAAAGTATATCACTGATATACTCTGGTTAATCGTAGTCTATCACTGACTATCACTGGTCGAAGTCTATCAGGGCTATAATTGATAGATAATGAAATACAAAGAGTACAAGAATAACAATTTTATGGTGGTGGTCATGGAGTTTGTGTGCTAGGCTTTAAAAATTATATTATTGATTGAGAGTCGCTTGTTCGTAATGGTTATTTTTGGATTTTATGTTCTAATTACCACAAGAGACTTGAATTTTTTGTTCAATTTATGATTGTAGTATAATAATTTTGGTGAGTTTCTAATTACTGAAATGATTGCAATGAAAAGTACTTTACTGATAGATTTCAATTAAATTGATTTCTATCAGTAACAATCATTGGTAGACTTCAATGAATTGATAATTAATTGATTTCTATCAGGGATAGAAACTGATATACTTCAATTAACTGATTTCTATCCTCGATAGAAAATGATAGATTTGAATTAAACTAATTTCTATAAGTGATACAAGTCAATAGACTTCAATTAAATTGATTTCTGATAGAAACTGATAAACTTCAATTAAATTGGTTTTTATCAGTGATAGAAACTAATAGTCTTGAATTATATTGATTTCTATCAGTGACAAAAACTGATAACATTGAATTAAATGGTTTTCTATTAGTGATTATCACTGATAAACTTAAATTAAACTGAGAGATAGAAACTGATAGCCTTGAATTAAATTGTTTTATATCAGTGACTATCACTGATAGACTTGAATTAAACACGATAAAAAATGATAGATTATGATTATCAGAGTCTATAAGTGTCTATTACTAATAGACTCTGATTAATTGAAGTTTATCATCAAAGTCTATCAATTTTTATCACTAATAGACACTGATAGACACTAAGAGAACAGATAGCTATCAACTATTAGAGTCTATAAATTATTAAAAATTCAATTATTGAAGCTGATAGACACTGATTGAAAACAAAACAGATACTAAATAAGCAAAAAAAAAAAAAAAAAAAAAAGACTCTGATATGCAAAAAACAACAATGAAGCAAAACAAAAATTTTCAATTATTGAAGTTAGACACCGATAGAAAACAAAGAGACACTAAATTAAGCAAAAACCAACAATGGAAGCTGAACAAAATTTTCAGCTATCGAACCTAACTCTTGGTCAAGAATACATGTGAATTACCATGGATTGCTTAGTTATTTTATAATGCGAAAATATAAAATTTTAGAAATTAAAATAAGATTTAAAAGATAAACAAATAAAAAAGGAAAAGCGGCAGGAAAGGCAGGCAACACCCTGACTCAAGCAATAGCAATTTCCTCTCCTTACATTCTCATCTTTGATTTTTGAAGTCCCAAAACAAAGCAAGTTCAATCATGGCAATCTTCAAATCCATCCTGTCTTTGGTGTTTTCTTTGTGCTTTGTTTGTGTAAGAGCAAGGGTTGGTGGTTCAACATTGTCTCCACTTGAACTGGAAGCCGCTGCTATTCTGAATAGTGGATGGTGGCTCGATCAAAATGTGGAAGGGCATAGTTTGTGACAATGCTACCGGAAGCATCGTGGAACTTGAGGTATTATATATGGTCAGTGCCAAAAGAATCTACTCTACAAAATTTCAATTTTTCATTTTTACCCATAATCTCAAGTATTTTCGTGTCCACAAAGCTAGTTTACAAGGAAGAATTCCTCTTGAAATAGCCCATCTCTCCAACCTCACCATTCTGGCCTTAACATTCAATAATCTTAAGGGTGAGTTGGCTCTAGAGATAGGAAATTTGAAGAATCTGTGGTACCTACATCTAACTCATAACATGCTTACTGGTAGAATTCCCTCAACTATAGGTCGTCATTTAACCAATCTGACGGTTCTAGCTCTTTCTCAAAATCAAATCAATGGCCCGTTCCCTTCCACTCTCTGGCATTTACCCAAGTTACAATATCTAAGCCTTTCGGATAACTACATCAATGATTCATTGACTCCACAAATACAAAATTTGAAAGAACTTAACTATCTTCACCTACGGAACACTGCACTCAAAGGTCCAATCCCTCCCTCTCTTTTTAATATAACCAATTTGATTGTCCTCAATCTTGCTTCCAACAAATTACATGGCTCCATCCCTTCACAAGTTGGAGGCTCCAAGAATTTGAGTTACAATATGCTCGTAGGCCAAATTCCTCCTATCTTATTTGAATTGTTTCATAAAAAGGTATGAGGCACAAGAACATCATTAAACTCCATGGATATATTGCCTCCATAAACAATGCATGTTTCTAATTTATGAATATATGGAGAAGGGAAGCCTATTTCTGATGTTGAATAATGATACGGAAGCTGTGGAATTAGATTGGAACAAGAGAATAAACATCATCATCAGAATAGCTCATGCATTACTTATATACATCATGATTGTCCCTAAACTGTGGGTTTGTTTCAAAAATGCCCCTAAACTTTAAAAAGTTTCAAAAACACCCCTGAACTTTACAAAACGTTTCAAAAATACCATTGCAGTTAATTTTTAGATGGGAACTATTACAACGTCGAAAATATCATTGCCGAAAATCTAGCCAAACTCTTGAGATGAAGTGTTGAAAGAGAAGAAAAACTCCTAGTGTATGAATACATGAAAAATAGAAAATAGGTAAAGCTGCTCATTAATTTTCATGGAAGAAGAATTTACGGTGAGATAAGGAAAAAAAAAGTGTTTTCTAATAAGGTTATTTTTTTAAAATGTTTTGAAAGTTAAAGAGTATTAATGAAACTGAAATTTTTAATGGTTCCATCTTTTAAAGTTCAGAGGTATTTTTGAAACTTTTTAAAGTTTATGAGCATTTTTTAAACAAATCTTATAGTTCAGGGGCATTTTTTATAATTTAACCAAGAAAAAAAAAAGTCTTTATGGTCACAATCTTTTGATTTTGTAATCTATTTCTAGAAAACCTTTTTAAAATTATAGTCATATGTTCTTAATTAGATCAGAACTATTTTCGTTTTGGGTTTTATATGTTTTAAATAAATGAAGCTTTTCAAATCTCCTTGCACAATTTTTATTTTCCTTTTTCAAGTTTCATTTTTTTAAAAGTACGATTGAACGTTAGCAAATTCCAAAAACAAAACCTGGAATTCTAGAACTAATACATATATATAAAAATTAAATTAGAAAACCAAGAATGTTAGGAAAGTAAAGCATATGATGTTTAAAAATACAAAACTATTATATTATATGAGCTTCCATCTTAAAACCAATTGGCAATGAGTGGAGTAACTCATATATCTTGTGAGTTCTCCACTTATTTTTTCAATGTGGGATCCTCAACATGCCCTCCCAAGATATAGTGCCTCTCCTTGGACCGAATACCCGTTTGGATTTTATGAGCTCTGATATCATATTAAGTACATGAGCTTCCATCTCAAAACCAATTGGCAATGAGTGGAGTGACCCTTGTAGTTTATATATTGTGAGGTCTCCACCAATCTTCTCAACGTGGGATCCTCAACAAAAACTAACAATAAAAATGTTATAAATAAGCCTACCTATGACACAAAAATTCATATAACCTGAATACGGATAAGAATGTCTCCTAACAATTCAACAAGAGCATGTCTCAACGACATAAAGCTTGCACGCTCGATCAAAAGGTTAGAGGTTAAAATCTCCACTCTCCAGGTTGTCAAAAAAAAAAAAAAAACAAAAACAAAAACAAAAACAAAAGAAAAACAAGCAAGACTGATTCTCCACTTGGTCGGAGGCTTTCAGTTTGGATGTGTCTACGGGTTTCACCTCTTCAGAATGTTTTCCCATGAGTTTTTTTTTTTTGTTCTTATGTTACTTTGTTTAGTTTGTGTTATTTTGCATCAGTCTTTGGGTTTGTTTCTTTGATTTTTCTTTTATGTCTTCTACTCGTATTGTGAGGTCTTCCCTTGTTTTTTTTCCTAGTATATTACGTTCGCGGGAAGGAAGAAAAAAAAAATTCATCCACGCCAAAGTTTTTTTTTTTTTTTTTTTAAAAAAAAATAGTAATGTACTCCTACATTATATTACTTCTGGTTCAATTTTTTAATCATGAATGTAAACATGATCACCAACAAGAGCATAACTCAACTGGCATAAAGATGTAATGATAACCACGAGTTCCGTGATTCGAATCCTCTGCTCCCATGTTGTCAAAAAAAAAAAAAAATGTAAACATGATCCACCAATATTATTTGATAAAGTAAAATCTTTTTTCATTCGTTTTGGTCAATAAAGTTATAACCGTTGAAAGGACAAATAGTTGAAAAGAAAGTTCCAGTTTGAACGCTATTTTGTTGGAAAAACAATGATAATAACTGAAATTATGGGAATTAGACCATTTTGGAACCAATATTTCACAAATGTCCAATTATGAAAAAAATTTCAGCTTTGTCTTCGCTTAAGATTTTCCAACTAAATCTTCCCTATTTTGCCCTCCAAAATTCTGCACATCAAAAATTGGTTTGTATTGATTATTTCCATAATAGAAATCACTATTAAGATTTATCAATACTCAAACCTAACCTTAAATACATTTCACAAAAATCTTCAACCAATTGCTGTCAATTTAAAGGACCATTTGCGGCTCCATTAACGTTGCGACAATCAAGAATTTCTCAGCGACTCCATTATCATTCCTCTTAAGCAACATGAGTGTTATACTTTTGTCTATTCTATTTTATTTATTTATTTTTATTTTATTTTATCAAGCATCTTGAGTATGAATTATCATCTATTCTTTTTTTTTTTGTTAAACCGTAGGAATAGCATGCCTATATTTGTCAATTTTTTTTTTTAAAAAAAAACTTCAAACAATATGAATAGCAGTCCAAGTATATAGTTTGCATTTTTTTTTTAAATTTTGTTATTAATATATATTTTTTGTTATTAATATCTCATTGTTCACACGTAACTTCGGAGATGGAGACACGTGGAATAAATAATATATTGTATTAATGTTGTATGCGTGTGGGTGTACAATCTCTAACTTTAATCCTCTGATTCTCTCTCTTAAATATATAAACTTTGCTCTCTAGCTTGTTGATCTTCTTGGGCTGGTTTGTTGAGCTTCTTGGATGATCGGCCTACTAGGCTGATGATCTCTTGGATCGACTTGTTAGCTTGTTGATCCTCTTGGATGATCGGCCTGCTGACTTGATGATCTCTTGGATCGGCCTGTTGGCTTGATGATCTGTTGAATCGGCTTGTTAGCTTGTTGATCCTCTTGGATGATCGGCCTGCTGACTTGTTGATCTTCTTGATCGGCCTGTTGGCTTGATGATCTGTTCGATCGGTTGGCTTGTTGACCTTCTTGGATGATCGGCCTACTGACTTGTTGATCTTCTTGATCGGTCGGTTGGCTTGTTGATCTCTTGGATCAGCCTGTTGGCTTGATGATCTGTTGGATCGACTTGTTAGCTTGTTGATCCTCTTGGATGATCAATCTATTAACTTGATGATCTCTTGGATCGGCCTGTTGGCTTGATGATCTGTTGGATCGGCTTGTTAGCTTGTTGATCCTCTTGGATGATCGGCCTGCTGACTTGTTGATCCTCTTGATCGGTCGGTTGGCTTGTTGATCTTCTTGGATGATCGGCCTACTGACTTGTTGGTCTTCTTGATCGGTCAGTTAGCTTGTTGATCTCTTTTTAGATGATCGGCCTGCTGACTTGTTGATCTTCTTGATCGGTCAATCTTGGGAGAATGCTCTGGACTCTGCCCTCTCTGCCTCTAGCTGAATCCCCCCATGAATGAATGGTGGCCTCCTCTATTTATAGAGTTTGATGGACCTCATATGGGCTTGGGCTTGGGTCCAATTGCCACGTGGCATAATCTGATTGAACTTGGCTGATGTTATCGGATGGATCACTAATAGACAAGTGACATTCTTTGATTTGTCGAATTTTAATGTCTATTAATTTAATTTAGGCACACGTGTAAATGTGTAATTGGTCCCAAATTTATTTTATCATTAATTTATATTAATGACGTGGCAATTTGTGATTGGCCGAAATTTCTCCTTCAACAAATGCCCCCTTTTCGAGATTTAGGCACAAGTTATGTGTGAGTGAATCTCGAAAAATATATTTTGGAATTAAAATGAAAGGTATTTGTTCTTGACTTTGACTCCATTTGGTGCGTCAATTTAATCAAAATATGAATTTTGGTCAAAATTTTGATTTTTTTACTTGACATACTTTTATCGCCAATTAATCAAAATTTGGGGTTTGGTCAAAATTTTAATTTTCCTTGTTTGACAGCAAACTTTGATTTCAAGTTTGGGCAAAATTTGGTTTATACCCAAATTTTGATTTGAGGTAAAATCCTACCCAATTTTAACTTGCATATGAAATATAACTTGAGGTTTGAACTTTGGTCCATTTGGGATAAAATTTGGATTATGCCCAAAATATTATTTGAGGTAAAATTTTACCAAATTCAAACTTGCATTTGGAATAGAACTTGAGGTTTTGACTCTGGTCCATTTGGGATAGAATTTGGATTATGGCCAAAATTTAATTTGAGGTAAAATTTTACCAAATTCAAACTTGCATTTGGAATAGAATTTGATGTTTGAATCTCAAATTTTGATTTGGAAGAAAAATTTGGAGTATGCCCAAATAAAATTATTTAGATAAAATTTGAATTCCCAAATTGATTTGAATTGAAACACTTATCTTTTCGAAATTTCAATTTAATTAAGTTGGTTCAGATAAAGATAAAGATTATCTCATAAAATTTTGAACCGGAGATAGGATTTCATTTGAGTCAAATCTTTATCTAAACCTTTGATTTGAACTTAAAACTCCCCCTATAAATAAGACTGAACCTCAGTAGGGGAGAGCACACATCAATTGCAGAGAGCATTCAAGAAGGGATCCAAGTAGGAAACTTTCGTTTCTTTTTTATTTTTTATTTTTTTATTTTTCGTTTTTTTTATTTTTTTATTTTTCGTTTTTTTTTTCTTTTCTTTTTTTTTATTTTCGTTTTTTTTTCTTAATTTTCGTTTTTTTTTTGGATTTTTTTTTTGCAATTTGTTTCTTTCTTCCTTGAATGTGCAAGCTTCGTGCAACAGTCGTCACCAAATTCACTTGTAGTGATTTCACCACCTGTCTAGACCAGCCACTTTGATGATTGTAGTTTCCTACAGGGGTGGTCACCACGGTCGTCATCAGCTTTCACTTGCAGTGATTTCACCACCTGTCTAGACCAGTCACTTTGATGATTGTAGTTTCCTGCAGGGGTGGTCACCACGGTCGTCATCAGCTTCGCTTGCAGTGATTTCACCACCTGTCTAGACCAGTCACTTTGATGACTGTAGTTTCCTGCAGGGGTGGTCACCACGGTCGTCATCAGCTTCACTTGCAGTGATTTCACCACCTGTCTAGACCAGTCACTTTGATGACTGTAGTTTCCTGCAGGGGTGGTCACCACGGTCGTCATCAGCTTCACTTGCAGTGATTTCACCACCTGTCTAGACCAGTCACTTTGATGACTGTAGTTTCCTGCAGGGGTGGTCACCACGGTTCGCCTTCATGCACTCCTGCTAGACCCAGTCCCCATTTTATTGGGTGATCTGAGTAACCTGCAGGGGTAGTCACCAGATTCGCCTTCAGTGATGCACTCCTGCTAAACCAGTCCCTATTTTATTAGGTGATCTGAGTAACCGTGCAGGAGTAGTCACCAGATTTGCCTACAGTGATGCACTCCTGCTAGACCAATCCTCATTTTATTGGGTCAACACATTTATTGTCTTTCTTTCTCTTTTTTTTTTTTTTTTTTTTTTTTTTGTGGTTTGATATCAAACATTTTTTTTTAACTTGCAGCTAAGATGCATCTTCCAGTCTAGACACTTTCAAGATAAAGGCAACGCTAAAGTTGTTCATCTTTGCAGATGTTCTAAAGCGAAAACTTCAACCGTAAACTTTTGAATATGAAGTGAAGTTGTCAACTGTCAATTTTTGAAGAAGAAGCGAGACTGCCAACCTTCAACTTTTGAAGATGAAGTGAAAGTCGCCAACCGCCAACTTTGAAGTGAAGTTGTCAACCGTCAACTTTTGAAGAAGAAGTGGGACTCCCAACCGTCAACTTTTGAAGATGAAGCGAAAGTCGCCTACCGTCACTTTTGAAAAAGAAGCGCGGTCACCAACTTTTGACTTGAGGTAAAATTCTATCCAATTTTAACTTGCATTTGGAATAGAATGAGTTTGGACTTTAATTGATTTTTGACATGATTTGGATTGAGAACAATATGAGTTGACTGAATAGCATATATGTATAATATCAACAAGCG
Source organism: Luffa acutangula (assembly GCA_036850905.1). Lineage (NCBI taxonomy): Eukaryota > Viridiplantae > Streptophyta > Magnoliopsida > Cucurbitales > Cucurbitaceae > Luffa > Luffa acutangula. The sequence goes on from CM072090.1 coordinate 10,128,704, forward strand.
AATGTTAATTAAAATACTTGAATGGTCTATTAGTTTAATAGCCAAGCTAGATATTTTAAGGTCATGAGTTTGAGTCTTAAAACTGTCAAATTTTTTTTTTAAGACTCAAACTGTCTTTTAGGTTCAACATCGCACTAGCATACAATGTAAGGACCTGAAGGAACTGTAGCGAAGCGTGTGAGAACCTTCGAAGCAGTGTGAGAACTTTCAAACTTGAGAGAAGGGACTGCAGCGATGCAACGTGAGAACCTTCGAACTTGGAGGAAGGAAACTACAGCGAAGCAACGTGTGAGCCTTCGACTCGACTTGGGGGAGCCTTCGGACTTGGAGGAAGGAAACTACAGCGAAGCAACGTGTGAGTCTTCGACTCGACTTGGGGGAGCCTTCGGACTTGGAGGAAGGAAACTACAATAAAGCAACGTGAGAACCTTCGAACTTGGAGAGAAGGAACTTTGAATTCTGAGAGAAGGAACTGCAACGAAATGCGTGAGATCCTTCGAACTTGGAGGAAGGCGTTGCATGAGAACCCCTTTGAACTTGGAGGAAAGAACTGCAGCGAAGCTCGTGAGAACCTTCAGCGAAGCGGCGTGAGAACCTTCAAACTTGGGGGGAAGGAACTGCAGCGAAACGCGTGAGAACCTTCGAACTTTGAGGAAGGAACTGCAGCGAAGCTCGTGAGAACCTTCGAACTAAGAAGAAGGAACTGCAACGAAGCGGTGTGAGAACCTTCGAACTTGGAAGAAGGAACTGCAGCGAAGCGGCGTGAGAACCTTCAAACTTTGAGGAAGGAACTGCAGCGAAGCTCGTGAGAACCTTCGAACTTGGAGGAAGGAATTGCAGCGAAGCTCGTGAGAACCTTCGAACTTGGAGGAAGGAACTGCAGCGAAGCTCGTGAGAACCTTCGAACTTGGAAGAAGGAACTGCAGCGAAGCGACGTGAGGACCTTCGAATTTGGGGGGAAGGAACTGCAGCGAAACGCGTGAGAACCTTCGAACTTGGAGGAAGGAACTGCAACGAAGTGATGTGAGAACCTTCGAACTTGGAAGAATGAACTGCAACAGCGGAGAACCTTCGAACTTTGAGGAAGCAACTGCAGCGAAGCGCGTGAGAACCTTCAGCGAAGCGGCGTGAGAACCTTCAAACTTGGGGGGAAGGAACTGCAGCGAAACGCGTGAGAACCTTCGAACTTGGAGGAAGGAACTGCAGTGAAGCTCGTGAGAACCTTCGAACTTTGAGGAAGGAACTGCAGTGAAGCTCGTGAGAACCTTCGAACTTGGAAGAAGGAACTGCAGCGAAGCGGCGTGAGAACCTTCGAACTTGGAGGAAGGAACTGCAACGAAGTGATGTGAGAACCTTCAAACTTGGAAGAATGAACTGCAGCAGCGGAGAACCTTCGAACTTTGAGGAAGGAACTGCAGCAAAGCGCGTGAGAACCTTCGAACTTTGAGGAAGGAACTGCAGCGAAGCACGTGAGAACCTTCGAATTTGGAGGAAGGAACTGCCGCGAAGCGGCGTGAGAACCTTCGAACTTTGAGGAAGGAACTGCAGCGAAGCTCGTGAGAACCTTCGAACTTGGAGGAAGGAACTGCAGCGATGCGCGTGAGAACCATCAAACTTGAGAGAAGAGGGAACAATGCAACAGCACATCACATAAGATCCTTCGCACTTGGAGGAGGAACAACGTAGCAGTCGTACAACTGAGAACCCTCGAGCTTGGAGAAGGAACAACGCAGCAGGATACAACGAAGAACCTTCAAACTTGGAGAAGGAACAACGCAATAGCGTACAGTGTAAGGACCCTCGAACTTGGAGAGAAGGAACTGCAGCGAAGAACCTTTTTTTTTTTTTTTATAGAGACTGAACTTAAAGTTTTCTTTAAGCTGCCTACGTACCCTTATGGAATAGGGATCAAGTCATAACGTAGTTCAAGATTTTTGCTCTCACCTTTTAAGCTCGTGTGGGCTAGGAGCATCATGTAGTTTAGGCTCTTGCGATAAGGAGCTTTTTACATTTTAAAAGCCCCTATCTTCATCAGGGTCTTGATCAGATCCTTGACTTATAGGATTGGTCAAGATAATGAGATTTGGTTTCACCTTCAAGGAACCATCTGTATTTATGAGAATAGAGAACTTTCTCTTCATACGTGACGGGATGCTACTATGAAGCTTCTCGTCACTGTTTACTTCATCGAAAAGTTTCAACGCCAAGTTGTTCATCTTTCTTTTAGGTTGATCGTTTGTTACTTTGAGGCGATCAAAGACAGATGTTGAAGATCGACTTTTCTTCGATGTGGAGACACTTAGCCTTTGGAAAGCTGAAGGTCGAGTGAAGGTGGACGTCGAACATTGATTTTCTTCTTTTGTCGTGGCCATGCTCATTCTTTGGAATATCGAAGGACGAGTAGTTGAAGGCTTTATGCGATCAAAGACGGATGTCCTTTGTTCACCCTTCTTGGAATTGTCAACTTCTTCTACGTCGATGCAGTAGGAAGTTGCAAAGTTCTTTTTTTCCTTCTTGTGGAAATTTTTGGAGAAGATCTCCTTAGCAGTCATCAGTTGTTGAGGTTGAGAAAACTCTTTACTTCTCTTCCTCTTGGGTTGAAGTTTCTTAGGATCCTTCTTTCTTTGATGTTTGTTCTTTCCTTTGATTGTAGACAGATTTGATTGGGCTACTTCATCAAGGTCGAGCTCGATTTTGCCTTCCTTAGCCAGCTTTAAAATTAAGTCCTTTAGGACGAAACATCTTTCCACTGGATGACCAATAACTCGATGATACTTGCAATACTTGGAATCATCGACTTTCTCCATCTCTTTTGGTCGTTTACACTTAGGAAGCTCTATCAGTTGCGCTTTCAGTAGTTGTTCCAACATATCAGGGACGTCGGCATCAGGGAAAGGATAGATTTTCTTATGTCTTTCCTTTAAAGTTAAGCGATGCGTTCCATTCGTTTGTCGCTTTTCTTTCGGAGACGACTTGGGAAGAGTTGTGTTGACAACCATAGATTCTTCTATAGTCTCTTCGTCGTTCCTTCCTTCTTTTCTCATGTCAGGGAGGAGAAGGTCTTGGTTTTCTCGACTAGCAATACTTAGCTCCATATCGTGGGCGCGAGTTGCTAGTTCTTCAAAGGTGCGAGGCTTTATACCTTTAAGGATGTAGAGGAGTTCCCAGTGCATGCCTTGAATGCACATCTCAACGGAAGAGAGTTCAGTGAGGCGATCTTTGCAATCTAGACTCATGGCTCTCCAGCGATTTATATAGTTAACAACGAGTTCACCTTTCGTTGTTTAGTGTTGGTGAGCTCGAACATGCTAACGGTTCGTCTAGTGCTGTAGAAGCGATTCAAAAACTCTCTTTCGAGTTCCCCCCAACTGTCTATTGACTCAGGTTCTAGATCAGTGTACCAATCAAACGCATTTCCTTTAAGTGTTCGAACGAACTGTTTGACTAGTAGGTCCCCTCGAGTACCAGCGTTCTCACATGTCTCAACGAAGTGGGCAATATGTTGTTTAGGATTGCCCTTTCCATCAAACTGTTGAAATTTTGGTGGCTGATACCCGATTGGCGTTCTCAAGTTATCAATCCTCTTAGTATAAGGTTTGGAATACAAGAGGGAATCTTGAGTAGGTCCACCGTACTGAGCTCTAATACAGTTTGTGATCATATCTTGGAGCTGTTGGATGGATAGTGAAGCGATCGAAGTAGAACACTGTGGTTGATCATCTTGCACTATAGTCTTTCCTTTGTCGTGATTTTTTACAACTTGGGTTTGACTTAATTCGGCGATATGTTGGTTCTCAATTTGGCTCTTTAGTTGCTCGATTTGAGAATCTTTTTCTTCAATCGCCTTCATCAAGGTGTCGATATGCTCCTGCATCTCAGCCATTCTTTCTTCCATAGTTCTAGTCTCAGTCATCATGACAGTCACTACGTCAGAATCAGGTTCAAACAAAGGGTTATACTTAACAATAAACTTGTCATTAGTATATGCCCCCTGCAAGGTTGTTTCTTGGCCTCCAGCGATAGAAGCTTTATCTTCTTGCAACGTCAGTTCACTGAGGCAACAATGGGCAGTAGAACCCATGTAAGACTTGTTCATGACAGCTACCATTGAAGAAGTCTTGAACGACATGTTTACACTTGTGTTTTGAGATAAGAGAGAGAGATGAGAGGTAGAGATTGTCCCACTGGGCGTGCCAATTTGTTCACACGTAACTTCGGAGATGGAGACACGTGGAATAAATAATATATTGTATTAATGTTGTATGCGTGTGGGTGTACAATCTCTAACTTTAATCCTCTGATTCTCTCTCTTAAATATATAAACTTTGGTCTCTAGCTTGTTGATCTTCTTGGACTGGTTTGTTGAGCTTCTTGGATGATCGGCCTGCTAGGCTGATGATCTCTTGGATCGGCTTGTTAGCTTGTTGATCCTCTTGGATGATCGACCTGCTGACTTGATGATCTCTTGGATCGGCCTGTTGGCTTGATGATCTATTGAATCGGCTTGTTAGCTTGTTGATCCTCTTGGATGATCGGCCTGCTGACTTGTTGATCTTCTTGATCGGCCTGTTGGCTTGATGATCTGTTTGATCGGTTGGCTTGTTGATCTTCTTGGATGATCGGCCTGCTGACTTGTTGATCTTCTTGATCGGTCGGTTGGCTTGTTGATCTCTTGGATCAGCCTGTTGGCTTGATGATCTGTTGAATCGACTTGTTAGCTTGTTGATCCTCTTGGATGAGCAGTCTGTTAACTTGATGATCTGTTGGATCGGCCTGTTGGCTTGATGATCTGTTGGATCGGCTTGTTAGCTTGTTGATCCTCTTGGATGATCGGCCTGCTGACTTGTTGATCCTCTTGATCGGTCGGTTGGCTTGTTGATCTTCTTGGATGATCGGCCTACTGACTTGTTGGTCTTCTTGATCGGTCAGTTAGCTTGTTGATCTCTTTTTAGATGATCGGCCTGCTGACTTGTTGATCTTCTTGATCGGTCAATCTTGGGAGAATGCTCTGGACTCTGCCCTCTCTGCCTCTGGCTGAATCCCCCCATGAATGAATGGTGGCCTCCTCTATTTATAGAGTTTGATGGACCTCATATGGGCTTGGGCTTGGGTCCAATTGCCACGTGGCATAATCTGATTGAACTTGGCTGATGTTATCGGATGGATCACTAATAGACAAGTGACATTCTTTGATTTGTCGAATTTTAATGTCTATTAATTTAATTTAGGCACACGTGTAAATGTGTAATTGGTCCCAAATTTATTTTATCATTAATTTATATTAATGACGTGGCAATTTGTGATTGGCCGAAATTTCTCCTTCAACACTCATGTTATAAGATGTTTCTAATTTTATCTATTAGTTCACCCTAACCCTTATTTACATCTAATCACTTATTTGATTATAGAATGTAATGTTTCTTCATATATAAATATATACATGCATTATAATATAATCAATATATCGAACCCATTATATTATGTATTCATAAATATATACTGTAACGACCCTACTTTTCATGCCTAGATCCTAAGGCCGTTACTACATGCATTTCATTCTACTTCTAAGAAAAGCGGAAAATTTCCATATAAAGAAATCGTACTTAGAAATTTGCGAAACATTTCAATCTGGGATCCCAGTTTAAAACAGAACAAACAAAACCTTTAGTAAATCAAACAAACTAAAAGCGGAATAAAACGTAAATCATTCAATACAAGTTCAAAGGGAAATTTCAAAACGTAAAATGCGGAAGACTTAAACTAAAGGAGATCCATGGCTCAGCAGCTCTCCGTCACGCGTTCCGTACACCTTTACCTCTACCTGCAGTTGTGTGTAAGGGAGAAGAATGAGTATTTAAGGAAATACTCAGTAAGTAGCAATAAAAGTTTTAACATCTTATTCGAGTTAAGGGCCTAAGGGTTAGGTCATCTCAATCTCATTCATTTCATTTCATTTCATTTCATTTCATTTATCGGCAGTTCAGGTCTCGTGTTCAATTAGTACACCTGTATATACATGAAAGTTTACCAACTCACTGGTAATGCACATGTGGGAGTTTTGGGAGGTCTCTACTCCTACTGATGGTAGATGGCACCCAGTCAGAAGAGCTAAGTCTCATCCCTCAAGGCACTAATGGGCGCGTAGCGCTCTAAGCTACCATTTCACTGGTGGGGCGTTCATGGGTTTAAGTCAGGAATTAACTTCCACAGTTAGTAAATGGCACCTAGACTGCGAAGCCAAGACCCGCCCATTAAGCTCCTCATTTCAGTCTATTTCATCTCAGTCCTAGATGTTTAATTGACACGACCCTCTCGTAAGGCGCTAGCCGATTCCTTTCTTTTTTTTTTAATTCTTTTCCCTTTAGGACCCCTTAACACTTACTGATCTTTATCTACAACCTATTTAACACAAACGATTTCTCTTCCTAGCTTACTGACAGGCTAACTAATATGCATCTTCCCAACTAGTCATACCACCAGAATAAGAATTGGAGGTGACAACCGACACTCATATTCTTGAATTCACTCGTATGCTACCGAAAATTCGGCAGCATAACGGCATGCATATGGGTAACCCAAAATTTTCCTTGCACCTAGAAGTAAGAATATACACTTCTATGAACACAATCAAGTCAGAATCACAATCCAACTCCAATCACAACTCCAATGAACATTTAGCCCATCCTCCATAACATGAACACAATCCAGAACATTCATAAATCAAACATTCCAAACATACTTACTTAGTCCTATAAGCATAGCAACACTTAATGCATGTCCAAGTAAACGACACTTAAACCATATTCAAACAAGCATACAACGTTCCAAGGGATATTTGACCAAAGCATGAAACTTAACCAAAACTTCAATTCGCTACCAACAAGCATACAATGATTCTAAAACAACAACTTCATGCCCAAAAAAACTACTTACTCAATCCACTAACACGCCACATAACATAATCAAAATCCTTATTCCCAAATAGTTACTTACACAACGACAAAGTTAAAATGCGACCATTAACTCAGACATTCTTAACTAGTTCCATGCTTTCAAGAAATAAAGAACCAACCATGCTTGGTTTAACCCAACGACGACACTTAGAGCTTAAATCCAAATGGCTACTTACTTGAGATACTACGCTTGATCGAAAATCCCCCAACGACTCGATACAACACCAACCACGTGATGCGAAATATTCGTCTATTAACACATAAAATATACATAAATATATATTCACCCACCATTGGCACACCAAACTCAACAAATTTCCTAAACTTGAGAGGGCCGAAAACTCACCCAAATGAAGCTACTGCTTGCTGTCCAATTTCCAACTTCGCTCCGATTCGACAACTCGGCCTCCAAACGCTACGGGCACCTTAGATTAAGATCCAACGTTAATAGGTATTTCACTAAAGCATAAAAATCCAATAACTATGACTTACAACTCCCTTACCTCAAATAGTTCTTTAGAAACAAAGCTGAAGCTTCGAATGGCGGCGGCGAACAGATCTGAAAACGAACGAGCCCGAAGACGCTAGTGGCGGCGGCGGCTCGCGGCGGTGGAGTGCGGCGGCGTGGGCGTCGGCTTGACGTGTAGACGGAGAGAGAGAGGCTGCGAGAGAGAGAGAGAGCCGAGAGACGGGTTAGAGAGAGAGAGAGAGAAACGCAAGAGAGAGAGAGAGAGAGAGAGAGAGTACCGGCGACGGAAGTATGGCGGCGGCGTCGACGGACGAGCGGCGGCTGAGAGGGAGCGAGAGAGAGAGAACCGAAGGAGAGAGAGAGAGCTAGCCGAGAGGGAGAGAAAGAGAGTCGGGGAGAGAGAGAAAAACTGATATTTTTTTTTTTTTTTTTTTTTTTTTACAAATGGTCATTTTGACCGAAAATTGGGGGGAAGTTTCCCCCCATTTTCCTTTCTTTCCTCTTTGACCGGGCTTCTGCCCGTTTCCCCCCCCCCCCCCCCCCCCCCCCCCCTTTTTTTTTCTTTTTTTTTAAAAACACCGGTTGCTACATATACTTAGTTGTATGTTGTATCATAAATATATACTAAGTTGTATGTTGTATCATAAATATATACTTAGAATTATATTAGATAAACCTCTTTATGTAGTATATATACGTCATGATTTATAAAATTTATAAGTGAATTTTTAGAATTATAAATATAGGTCATGTAACATATTTTATCTATAAATATATATCTGGACGTATAATATACAATCCTTATTAAATATTCGTCATACATTTTTCTATAGCTAATAATCTCATTCCATACATCCGTGTTTGGCAGTGATTGGAATGATATTAATAACTATATCGGTTACCAAGTTTCTCAAATTTGTATTCATGAAGGAATGTCAAACACTAATTTGATTGAAGTTGTAACCCAAAAGTTAGACAAACCAAAACTATATTTTAGTAAATAAAGAGCATATAATACCCTATACCTTTCTATTATTCAAATGCAATTCTCTAAATAAATTTAAATTTCAAAAAATGCACAACTCTATATTACTATTGACCATGACTATATTCAAATGTAACCATTCATATAAAATATATTCTCCCTAACAGAAATCATCTGATATATATAAATCATTAGTTCAATCATCCGTCAATTGTATATAAACCATCTGATATATTATATAAACCTCTAATATATTATATAAACCTCCAACTAAATGATATATTATTATGCAGATAATATAATTTTTTTACAAAACCACATAACAAACCCAAATATACCAAAGTATATTATTTATAAACCACATAAACCCAATAATCATGACCGAAATGATTTTTATAAACCCAAAACTAATTAGTAACTTTGCTTTATTATGCAGAATGGTTTTTATATACCAAACTAACAGTATATTTTATATACTATGCGAAATGATTTGTAAACCCACAACTAGGTAAACAATGACCCAATAACCATGTGAAAAACAAACTAACAGTATATTTCATATAAACCACATAACAAACCCAAATATATCTTCGAAGAAACTCCAATAGACAACCAAGATAATACGGTCGACAAATTGAAGACGATCTGTAAAAAAAGGGAAAAGAAGTTCCAATCGACAGAAGCGTCGCTGACGACCAACGATGCTTGGGATGTTGAGACGGTGGGAACACAAACGACTATTAAAGGATGAGATGACACGAACACATACGACACTTGGAGGAGGAACATAGGCGGCGCTCGGAGGATGAGAGGATGGGAACACAGACGGTGTGCAACATGAATGGCCGGCTGAGGAAGCAGAAAGACGTGAGGTGGGAGACCGACGTGGGGAGAGTGAAGATTTTGACCACAAACTGCTATGAGAAATTATATTTTGGAGATATATTTTGGTGTTTGAAAATAAAATCTTGAGGGGAATCGAGGAGTTATTTGAGAGAGGGGAATCGAGGAGTTATGGTTAGATATTTTAGGAAAATATATGGATTATTTTATTCAACCATGTTTATTTTCTTAATTATAATATGATGGGCATTGATGTAAATTAACTTAAATTTTAGCTTGGCTTAGGACAAAGCTGAAATGTTTTTCAAGATTAGACATTTGTGAAATTTTGATTCCAATTTGGTCTATCTATGTAGTTAAGCCATAATGTAAAACCGCGTTGGACGTAATTTTTCTTTTCTTTCTTTTTTCAGTTCTTCTTTCAATTCTCAAGGATGGTTTGTGGAATGTTTATGGTAATATCTATACAAAGTAGTTTCTTTCCCTTGTTTTTTTTTTTCTCTTAGTGGAATGGATGAAAGTGATGATTCGAACTTCTGACCTTTTAAACGATAATATATATCTTCACCAATTGTATAGAAAGCGTTAATAGTGATTTATGAAATTTATGATCCTACCAGCCCATTTATTATTTCTTTGATGCCTATTGCAACTTATAAAAAACTAGGGAAAAAAAATCAACTTTTCCTCCTAAACTTGTTAAGGTTGTATCAATGTTTACCGCTTTTCAATTTCATCAAATTAGGATTGTAACACTTTTTAAAAGGTTAAGATTATTGCTACACATTCGGTGTAATTTTATGAAATTGAAAGCTTATGGTAAAAATTGTTACAAATTTACAGGTTTGAGATAAGAATGAAATTAAGTTAAAAATGAGCTAAATATATGTTTTGGTTCATAATATTTGAGCCTTTTTTAATTTAGTCTCTATTATTCAAATAGTTTCAATTTAGTCTTTAATTATTTTAGAGAAAAATACACTTGTCTGAGGTTTGTGTTAGGTTTTATTTTGGTCCATGAGTTTTCAAATTCGACAATTTAGCCCCTGAGATTTGGGTTTCGTTTCATTTTGGTCACTCCATCCAATTTTTTGTTAGATATTAATGGATTGTTGATGTGAAACCTATTTTTTATTTAAAAATTATTTTTAAATTTCAAAAATAGAATATTATTATTTTTTTAATTAATTTTTCATTTTTTTTCTTTTTCTTTTTCTATTTTTCTTTTTTCCAAGTCTTAGCTTTTACATATGTTTCTACGTTTCATTTCTTCGCGTCTTTTTTAAGTTAAACTTAAGACCATCATGATTCATGAACCTATGAAAATGATGTTTTAAATGAGAGACTTTATTATATTAAATATTTTATGTCACGGGTTTATTATGTATTTTCTTGCATTCAAATTGAAAATATAAGGCGAAGAAAATATAGGACAAAGAAAATCACCTAAATAAAGAGTAAGGAAAGAATAATTTTATGAGAAAACTTAAAAAGGTAACCAACAATAATCATATGTTTGAAAATACTAAAACACTCTATTTTTTAAAGTTATATGAAATGAAGTTTCTTTTCAAAACTTAGGAATGGTTCAATTTTCCTTTTTCTTTTTCTCTTAAAAAAATCAAACCTAATAAAGCAGAGTGAAAGAGAGAGGAAAAGAATATAATTTATGTATTCAAAATATTGTAATTGTCCGAATACACATAGCTACAACACCTAAAATAAATAACATAGAGGACAGGTGTTGCACAATAATACGCGTCCATAAACCGAAAATACAGAGACAAAATAATGGAAAATAGCCCAGATACTATTAATGATAAATGATACTTTATCATCCCCCGCAAGCGAAACCGGTCGTGGAAGGACTGTAAGCTTGGTGCGCAAACCTTGAAACCGAACAGTAGGCAAAGGTTTCGTAAGAATGTCAGCTAATTGGTCTTCAGATGGAAAAACAAACAAGAAGCTGTTTACGCATCACTTTTTCTCCCTTATAAAATGATAGTCAATTTCAATATGCTTTGAACGACTATCGAGGACCGGATTTGCAGCAAGGTAAGTAGCTGAAATATTATCACAAAGCAGCAATGAAATGGAAGAAAGACTAAACCCAAACTCAGACAGTACAATAATTAGTAAATAGGGCAAGAGATAGGCAATTATAACAACATTTCAACTATAATTTCATATCAAGACCCCAAGATGAGGTTTAGCTATACATAGCTAAAATATCCACAAAATTTACAATGGAAAGCATAATTAAGAGCATAATAAAAGGAAAGGAATTGACGGTCGAAAACCCCTTTGCTGACACTTTGGAGTCCCTCCGAACACTCCTTGAGCTTTCTAGGATGCTCCCCAAAATTCCCCAAAAATTTCCCACTAAAGAAACTCTCAAAAAGACTACAAAGCCTTGAGAGAGGCTCCCAAAGGAGCCAAGAAAGTAAGGAAAGAATGGAAGAAAATGATGATTGATGCAAAAATGAGGCACCAAGGGGCGCCTTATATAGGCTTGGAAAGGGGGTAGCGTCGCGTCGCTACTTGGCACAGTGTCGCGACGTTATGACGTCATCGACTTGGCGCCCAAGAAATGGACAGCGTCGCGACACTGTCCTTGCAGCGTCTCGACGGTAGGCAATTTCCAAAACTTCCAGCTGCGGATTGGGCTTCTTTTCTTGGGCCAACTTCAATTCTTTTGGGCCTTTTTCTTCATGGTTGATTTCTTTTGACTCCCTCTTGACCCAAGCATGGAAATTGGGCTTAAATGTCTTCTTTTTGGGCACTTTTTCCACAAAATCCACAACTTTGCTCCTAAAGACCAAATAACAAAATACATTAAATATTTTCAATAAAAACACAATTAAAGCACTAAAAAGCCTAATAAATTGGGACTAAAATAGCGACATTTATGCTCGCTATTACACCCCCAAACTTAAGCTTTTGCTAGTCCCGAGCAAAATAAATTCTAAAGATGCATGGAATAGAATCGTTCAAGCCTCAATGATTTTGGAATTCTTAAGATAGAATGGAAAACATGCAAATGGAATAAGCAAGCACCGCATATTCTTGAAGAAATCTTAAACTAGTTTGAACTTAAGATTAATGAATAGCATGCTCAAGACTTATCTATTGATTCTTTTACTAACCTAGATTAGTCTTATGGCTTTCTCCATTTGTTCTCCCCCTACACTGGCTAAGAGCCCCTAATAGGTCGGAGTTCTTCTATCATGCAAAAAAAAAAAAAAAAAAAAGAAAAGAAACTAGGGCGCTTGTCATTTTTCTTTTTCATGGGGGAGCAAAACTCACAAGTATTTTCACTTTTATTTTCCTTTTTCTTTTGCTACTCCCCCAAACTTGCATTTTGATATCTAATGGTACTAGCTTTCACAATGTTGAGGCTGCAACTATGTCATACGATATCTCCTCTGTTAAGAGTGAACACAGATACTGATGTAGATTTCCTCAAATCTTTATCAGTTTGAAAATCTGTGTCAGTGTATCGTGTAAGGACCCAATCCTCAGTGCCATACACGAGCATATAGACCCTCGTTCTCCAAAGATACTGGATGATGTACTTAACGGCTTTCCAGAGATAAATTCTTGGATTTGATTGATACTTACTGACAATCCCTACTGCATAGGGCTTATGTCTCAAGTCCTCAACATCTTGAGGTGTCTCAGGACACAGTTCCTTAGACAAAAGAATTTCATGCCTAAAAGGTAGTGAACCTTTCTTGAAATTTTGCATCTTATATCTAACTAACATCTTGTAGATATAAGACACTTGAGACAAGGCCATCTCAGCTTCTCTCAGATTTTCATTTGGAAATGAGCTACTAGCCTCTTTTAATGTCAATAAGATAACCTACATCTTTCCCAATGATTAGGATATCAATCATATACAACACTAAGTAAGCCACTGAACTTTTGATGATTACTTGTAAACACAAGACTCATCAATGTTCTGATTAAAACCAAAAGATTTGGTCACTATTTCAAATCTTATATTTCAAGATTGAAATGCTTAGGTCAATCCATGAATTGATCACTTAAGCTTGCAAACCCTTTTTCTTTTGATCTTGTTGTATGAACCCTTCTAGTTAAGACATGAATGTCTCGTTTCCTCTTGTAAATCCACTTGTAACTAATAGGTGTTACCCATCAAGAAGATCTACAAGATCCCAGATGGAAGTGAAATACAAAAGACTTCATTTCTAGGTTCATGGCTTTAATCCTCTGATCATTGTCAACATCATTCATTTTCTTTCTAAAAGACAATGAATCCTCTATGCCATCATCAGGTATGATGACCTAGGCTTCAATCTGAATGATTGGAATTCCCTAATTCTGTTAGCGGAAGCGTAATTGGGACCTTTCGTAGTTAATTTTGTTTCCACCAAAATACCAATACATTGACAAAATTTAGAAAACTATTCTAAATCAATTATTAAGGCTAAGCATACAACCTTAGAACTAATTCTAAAGGGGAGAAGCAAACATACCGTCATTGTCGTCTCTGAAATATCAAGAACGTCTTTCTTGATTTCATAGGGACCAAACGTCAACAATTGGGACACCACCAATTGATCTTCCCCGCTATGACTCTGAGATTATGAACGTAGTTGTGGGACTACCTAATCTTGAATGGGAAAAACTCTAGAGAGAAAATTCTCCCTAGAGTTCTTGGGTTGAAAGAATATGAGAGGGAGGCTAAAGATAAAGCAAGAGTGCGTTCTTGTGGCCTTATGTTGTATCACCTAAACCTTAGGTTTAGTGTTCTATTTATAGGAGAAAGACCAAGAATAAAATATTCATTTAAAATCAATTATTTCCATAACTGATTTAATCTTTTCCATAATTAATCAATTCCATAACCAATCAATTCCATAACTGATTAATCTTTCCATAAATGATTGTTCAATTTGAAGGTGTACATATTACACATGCGGAAGCAATTGAAGATCGAAAGCACTTAAGACATTCAATTTTACTCCTAAAGCATACATGTTCTAGAAAAGACAGAATAGAGAGTTTAGAAAACACCAACCTTTGTAGCTCACTTATGTTGGACTCCTTGTGGTGTTTGCCTCTCCTATGCTCCTTGGACAACCTCTAGAGTCTTCCCTACTATACTCCGGGCCAAGAACAACCTGTGGGAGTCTATATAAGATAGGGAATGGGAAGGGAATGCTTGAAGCATCAAGCAATGGAGAAGAATGAGAGATGAGAGAACTTTGAGTCCAAATTCCAGCAGCATAACATTAAGGAAATGACTCTCTTATGTTTGAATCTGATTCAAACTCCTTTTAAAGACATTCTCCATGCAAAGCCAAGCCTCAAGACACAAGACACATGGTGTATTTGCAAGCTCAAGTGGATTCTAGGTGTACATTACACAAGACATGCAACAATGCATGAATGAGTTGTCTTTCCACTTTGAATGATCATGCATTAAATGGATTTCCAACTAAATCCACTAAATTCAAATTCAAATCAAATTTCAAGCTTGCAAATTATCCCCAATTTCAATTCTAAATTGAAATTGATTGTTTGGTAATTAATTTGAAAATTTTCAAATTAATTTTGATATGATTAATCTAATTAATCTTTGTTATCTTGTGCAATTCCATATATATGATTCCTAATACATATATAGTATTCAAAACACTTTTAAATACTTCATCTCTCATTTTCTAATTTAATTCATAATTAAATTATTGTGTCAAACACAATTTACGATAATACCCTTTTTCCCGATTTTGAACGATTCAAAGCTTCCTATCTTTTGTTCTAGGCTTAATTCCGATATGAGCTAGTAGGGGGACCTAATGGACCTATAGATCATGGGCTCCAACGATTCAAGGCTAACCGACTAATCTCATTGTCCAAGCTTGCCAACATTCGTTAACTATCGGGACACTCCACTATAGCCCGATAGTTGCACTCCCCTCACTATAGATATATTTCCGTCCACTTGATTTAACCATGATTAGTAAGTTGATCCTTCACAGGTTGTTCGTAGCTATAGCTAGGTCAATAAGCCGTTTTACCCCTATAGTACTTTTAGTTCCTTAAGTCCCACTGATCCTCTAATGAACAATTGGTTTATGGTCCAACCAATAAACCGAGTCCCTCTCGGGCCAATGAGAGGGCGGGATCCCTTTGTTCAAGCCCCGGAGTCAACACTTAAGGGAACAACCTCTCTACTATCCTTAATTCGGGTAGGAGTGAATTCCCTCTTGCACGACTATGTCCCCAGCTATCTACCCGTTCCTATCCCTGAAATGGGAGGCTTATTGAGTCGGCGATACTGAGCCACTCTCACCTATGCAGATCTAAGGATAAGCCCTAATAAACAGGAGTTCATAGTTAGCTCAGGATTAAGATCGAGTTACCTAGGTCATCACATGAAATAGTCAGTCTTGTCAGTAAACAGTGTTATAAAGCGAGAACGACTTATTTCTCGGTCCTGATCTTATGCAAACTCATTGCATAGAACGCCCCCACTCGCATGTCTATACATGGACGATTTAGGATCACATCGTCTATACCATCTATAAAGTGGGCCGCGTCTCATAGTGTCTCCAGAATAAGGTACCCAACCCTATTCCTATACTATAGATCGTTTTGGCTATTACTCAAGCTTGATCCACTTTTATGTCTCTACATAAAGCTCAAGTGTTCATCCTATAGCCATGGATCTTTGTTTATTGGATTTAGGTTATTATAAGTGCAATTTACTTTATTCAGTAATGACTTTTACTGAATCAATCTCGATAACACCTTTATCGAATAAGTATATAATTCGTTTAACATTCACTATCTACGAGTTTTAGGGCACCAATCCCAACACAATTCCATAAGTGATTAAATTATTTCCATAAATGATTAATTACTTCCATAAGTGATTAATCATTTCCATAATTGATTAATTTCCAATTAATTAATTCTTTAAATTAATTAATCACCAATTAAATATCATATATTTAATTTCAGACCTTCTATTAGTTAATTAATTAATTACCCAATTAAATATCATATATTTAATTTCAAGCCTTCAATTAATTAATTCTATAATATGAATCAAATTCATATTAAAATTTGAACTCCTTCCAGTTCTCTTATATTCTATAAATTTAATATGAATCAAATTCATATTAATATTTGAACTTCTTCAAATATTTATTTCTCTCATAATAATAAAGTTTAATTTCAAATTAGACTTTACATTTCAATGTATCATTATACATTATATTAATTTGTATCTCATACAATTAACTTAATTCCCAATATGAATGTGAACTATTCAAATTCTCTCAAGATATAATTGTTTCTAATTACTCTTTACAAACTAGTAGGGAGACCTAATGGACCTATAGATCAGAAGCTCCAATGATATGAGGTTAACCGATTGAACTCATTAATCAGGTTAACCAATATTCATTAACTGCGGGTCATTCCACTAAAGACCCACAGCTGAACTCCTCTCATTGTAGAGCATTTCTGTGTCCACGGATATAAACCTATACCGGTAAGTCAATCCTTCACGAGTGTTCGTAATCACGGCTGGGTCAAATTACCGTTTTACCCATATGTTACATCTGTCTCCTTAAGTACCAACACTCCTCTAATGAACAACCTGTTTATGGTCCAACCATTAAACAGAAAGTCCCTCTCGGGCCAGTGAGAGGGCGGGATCCCTTTGTTCAAGTCCCGAAGTCACCACTTAAGGAAACACTCATCTACTTCTCCTAGAAGTGGGAAGGAGTGAATTCCATCTTGTGTTGTCATGTCCCCAGCCCCCCACTCGGTCTCGTCCCTAAGAAGGTAGGCTTATTGAGTTGGCGTGCAGGCCACTCTCACCCATACTAATCAAAGGAAAATCCCTCGTGAGAAGGAGTTCATGACACACTCAGGATTAAGACTGAGTTACCTAGGTCATCCTATTGAAACAGTAACCTAATTAGTTAATGGTGTTACATCTAGTGGTTTACTATTTCGTGGTCCGGTCTTATGCAAACTCATTGCATAGGATACCCCGCTCGCATGTCTCCTCACATACTAGTTCAAGTCACATGTAAACAACATTGGATCTTAGTTTATTGGATTTGGGTCAAATTGTGCAATATTTAACAATAACACTTTATTGTAGAAACTCAATAACACTTTATTGAAACAAGTATACAATTTGTTTAGATTCACTATCTACAAGTTTTAGGGCATAAAACCCAAAGCCCATGTAACGTTCATGTTATAAAACAAACCTCCCACTACATCGAGGCACTTTCAACTATTGAGATGGATGTGTCTAACCAGATGCACTGGTCCATCAACAACTCTTGTGGATGTTACTGTAGCTTCATTAGTTAACTTACTTAAACCAACTTTACTTTGTGGTTTATGATTTTTGATGTGGAATTCTTCTGAGAATTTAGCATTTGTCGATACAAATTCTTTATTCTCTTGTGAATTGAAGAAGTATCCACTTATTGTTTCCTTTGGGGTTGCCTACTGCAGTATGCAATGCAGTCAACTCTGCATGACCCCAAAACGAGCCAGACAATTAAGCATAGCTCAACATGGAATGAACCATATTCAATAGGGTTCTATTTCTCCTAAATTAGATTTAGGGTGTGATCCCATGTACTATCAAATAGTCCTTGAATCTCAAATCCCTATACTCAACACTTTGATAAGATCGAAGTGTTTTTATCATCTCACCTAACAAATTTTCAACTTCAGTCCTAAGCCCCTTCGAATATCTCAAGAGTTTCAGACTTAAGTTGCATTAGGTAAAGATACTCATACCTTTGAATAATCATCCAAAAGAGATGAATTATTCATGCCTTCCCACCGCTTTAACATATTGAACCACAAGGATCCAAATGTACAAGCTCCAAGGGCTCTTTGGCTCTTAGATCTTTTCCAGTAAAAGACCTATCAGTCATATTGCCCATAAGGCATGACTTACAAGGTAGTAGAGAGTCATCTTCTAACTCGCTTAGAAGTTCACTCTTGATCGATCTCCCAATCAAATCGAGATTAATATGGTCTACCTTAAAACCAAAGAAAGGTATTTTCCTTTAGGAGAAATCATTTGCCTATTTTCACATTGAGTAGTAGCAGTCTTAAACAACCCAGTGTTCATGACTGCTTTACTCTTTATTAGTCTTAAAACATTTAGGTTACTTTCCAATAAAGCTAAACAAATGTCAACTCCCTTTCTTGAAATGAAACTACGTTAGCAGAGAAAGGTAAAAGGTAACATTGTTCCAGCAAATAAGACCCAAAAATCAAATTTCTTTTGATCTTCGGAATTACATACACATTATCTAATAATATGTATTTTCTCCCTCTAAGAAAAATAGCTTAATGTTCCCCACTGCTATAGCAAAAATAACCTCTCTAATTCTAACTTTGAGAGTTATTACACAAGCAGCAAGCTATTGCTAGGAACTTATTTCTTTAAAAGAAGAACACATGTGATTTGTGGCCCCTGAATCAAGTATTCAGGGAGAATCACTATTCTTCACTAATCACGTTTTCAAGACTAGTAAATAAAAATTACGGTCTTGAACAAGTTCTCTTTTTGCTAAGCAGGATTCTATGTCATATTCATAAAGAACAATTCTTAATGAATTAAACATATGGGGCATGAGGACATTCCTCAGTTAAGAATAATCCTATACTTATTTACCACAATTTGTCGCTTAAGCTTTGTGTATTACTGTTATTTATAAAATGACGTAAGACAATACACATAAAATCATTATATAATTGTTGAAGTAACAAAATACTTGTATTATTAATTACACTAACCCATTACAAATAATCTAATCAAATTCTGCAAAAACAAATAAGCAATCAAAGAAACCCTATAAAACTATTGATTTAGTTTTTGCAACGATACTTCAAAGGTTTAGAACAACAGCCACCGAAGGGTGGTCAACTATTCCTCTTCTGAATAAAGACAATCTCAACCAAACTCTAACACCAGAATAAGTCATATTCCGTTAGTGTTTAGTTACTGTTATTCGGTCAAGGATTAGTTAACACATTTAACTCATCTCCGTAAGTGTAACCCTCCCACTTTCAGATCTCAGAGGCACACACCAATAGGATACCAAAGGGAAAGACAATTGTTGGTGATTAGCCTAAGTGACCCTATCCTATTCAGGAGTTCACGGTGTTTCGAATCCTATGATCAGGCCCTCCGAAGGGATGGTCGCTCCAGGACGACACACAGGCTGATCATAAGAATCTCACGGTGTGACCTAGGGTTAGAGACTGAGGGATACGTTGACACGTGTCCCGCTCCCACTTACTGTAGACACTTTCCCCATTCACCCTGATATTGACCCATGCAAACACTTTCCAAAGGGTGGTCGTGCCCAGGGCGACACGAAGCCGAGCATGAATCTCACATTGTAAATATAGGGACGTATGAGCAAAACTTGATTTTAATCTCGTTTTGTAATTTTCCTCCCACTGAAAATGTCCTACAGTTTATTTAGGGTTATTTAACTTAGATAAATTCGGCTAAGTCAATCTATCTAAGTCTAATCCTATTATAACTCTTATGGTGAGGATTTAATTGCAACGTTCCAGGTGAATTAAACTCTTATGGTGAGGATTTAATTGCAACGTTCCAGGTGAATTAAACTCTTTTAATAAACCTAGCAATATTGCATGTTAGCATGACTATGGTTAATTCAACTCAAGGTTCAGGTTAGTTCCCAGGTAGGAGGTGTTCCGTAAACCGTCATCTTAAGTACCTCCAGCCTTAGAATGAACTTCACCAAGTGAGTTCCCTTATAACCATAGTAATGTAAAATCTTTACTCTAAAGATCTAGGTGTATTAAACTCTTTTAATAAACCTAGTGATATTGCATGCTAACATTTAGCTATGATTAATTTAACTCCGGTATTCTGGGTCAGTTCCCAGGTAGGAGGTGTTCCGTAAACCGTCAGCTTAAATACCCCAGCCTTAGACACAACTTAATCGGTGGAGTTCCCTTGTAATCATAGTAATGTTTTTCCTGCTTAGTCAATCCTATTAGAAATGTGATCTTAGGTCTAATTAATTTTAAACATTTTAAAATTAATTCATTTATCCTAAAATCCTATGTTTGCATGCAATTCTTTGTTATAGTTTATAAGTTTCTATTCATTAATTTTATAACTATTATAAATTTTAATGAATTAACCTTATAACATGCTACTATGGTGAATAAATTAACAATCAAATTCTAATTAATTTATAAAACCATACATTAGCATACATGACATACAAAAAATATGACAATTATATTAATCTAAGGTAATGTCATGCTCAATGCAATTTAATTTTCTTTTAATTAACCTAACTCTTAGATTAATTATACAAGAAAATTAAAATTAAGCATTACCATTTTCATACATTAACATAACATTTATATTAATATATCATGAAAATTAATTAAGCATGTTGATTACTTATATAAATATAACACTTATATTTTTTAAACTTATTAAGCATGTTGATTACTTATATAAATATAACACATATTTTTTAAACTAAAGTAATTTCATGCTCAATTCAAATTAATTTTCTTCAATTAATCTAACTCTTAAATTAGTTACCCATGAAAATTAAAATAAGCATTCACATTTTCATACATTAACATAACACTTTATATTAATTGCTCATGAAAATAAATAAGCATATAAATTACTTTCATAAATATAACTTTTTATATTTTTACTAAAGTAATTTCATGCTCAATGCTTCTCAATTTTCATCCATTTAAACATAACAATTTATATTAAATACCCATGAAAATTAAATTCATGCATAATACTCATATTATAACAATTATAATTAAAAAATGCATGAATTTGCTTAACCTATGGTGGGATTTTAAGCTATATGGCATCCATAAAACAATTAAATAGCTAAGTAGGTGGGTTTTGGCATCCTAGGACTAAAAAAAATAGAAATATTACATTAATTAATCTATAAAAGCCCTATCATGTCGTGAATAAGCTCAAAACAGCCTTGAACCACGTCCAAACCCTTAAACCGACAAGAAAACGAGCTGAACTACACTGAACCAACTTCAAAACACCTTGAACCAGCTCAATTTGTGCTGAACCGGACCCAAAATAGCCTGAACCAGCCCACAATCACGTTGAATTGGCCTAGAAAACTGCCAGACCGCACGATCTAGATCAAACGCTGCACGAACCGGTCAACTTTCACCTTACCCAACGAGAACCGGTCAAACTCCTTTTGAACCGGTGTGAACCAAGCCACAAACAGAAGAACCACGTAAAAAAATAATAATTCGCTCAAACTGCAACAGTCTAGGCTCAAACCACTGCCCTCCAAGCACGCAAGCAGTGAATCAACCAACACAACCACGCGCGTTTTCATGTCAAAAATCCGTTTTTCTTTTACTTAATTTATTCCGCGCATTCTTCATGAATTTCTTCAGTTTTCTGGGGTTTTCAGAAAGCGTCGGGACGCTGTTGAGCAGCGTCTCGACGCTATTTCTCGGCTATCTCTCGACTTTTCCAATTGTAGGTGTTAATATCACACATGCGGAAGCAATTTTGGATCTTAGGCACACAATTTGATCAATTTAATCCTTGAAGTCATGTTGATCATAAGAACAAAAAACAGAGTAATAATGTACCTACCTCTTGAAGCTCCCAATTCGTATAATCCGATGCTTTATAATTCACATGAACAACTTTTGGACAACCACTTGGATCTTCTCTACTATCCTCAGGCCTTGGAACGGATTGTGGGATCCTCAAATGATAGGAATTGGAAAGGAAAGCTTATGGGTATAAACAAGCTTGAGAGTATGAATATGGATGTTCTTGGGAGAATTTTGGCAGTATTTTAGGTTGAGAAAAAAAACTAATTTTCATCAGCTCATCCTCTATATATAGAGGAAAATCATGCACAAGAATTGCACAAAAAATTGACAACAAATAGGGATCATTTTGAGTCACAAGATTAGGTGGTGCAATAAGGCTAATTACAAGTGATTAGTCATAAAGCACCACCTCCAAAATTTGCTAATTTTTTAATTTCTTTTAAATTCAAAATTTGCAAATAAAATTCAGAATAATCTAACTTTCTTTTATTTTTATTTTAATTTAAATATCATTTATTTAATTAAAATAAAATTATTTAATTTAATATCTCATATTAAATTAATACCATTTGTGCAATCTTGGTTTCTTTCTCCCAACGAATTTTCTTGAACATGAATCCCTATTCACGTGTTTAATATTTAAATCATATTTAAATATATAACTCTCATTTTAAGTTTAATTCATAATTAAACTAATGTGTCGTTAAATATCGTATATAAGCGACTTTTGTATCCATATCCAAATTTGAACGTTTCAAATTTTATCCTATCATATTGTTCCAAGTTTTATTCCTATTGAGCTAGTAGAGGAACCTAATGGACCTACAGGTCATGGGCTCCAACGAGATGATGATAATCGGTTAATCTCATTAACCTAGTCATTCATCGTTCGTTAGCTTCCGGGACACTCCACTATAACTCGTAGTTGCACTTCCATCACTGTAGATATATTTCTTGTCCACTTTAGATAACCATGATTAGTAAGTCGACCATTCACCGGTTGTTCGTAACTAGAGCTACGTCAAATGTCTGTTTTACCCCTATAGTTACATCTTGTTCCTTAAGTTCCACTGATCCTCTAATGAATAACTAGTTCGTGATTCAATTACTGAACCAAGTCCCTCTCAAGGTTATGAGAGGGTGAGGACCCTTGTTCAAGACTCGGAGTTAGCACTTAAGAGAACAACCTTTACTAACCCTAAAACGGGTAGCAGTGAATTCCGTCTTGAAAAGCTATGTCCCCAGCTATCCACTTAGTCTTATCCCCAAAATGGTAGGCTTATTGAGTCGGTGATGTTTGGCCACTCTCACCCATGCAAATCAAAGGATAATCCTAAATAAACAAGAGATCATAGTTAGCTCAGGATTAAGATCGAGTTACCTAGGTTATATCTATGAGATGTTCAGTTCTAACAGTAAACGGTGTTGTAAAGTGAAAGTGACTTATCTCCTGGTCCGATCTCTATGCAAACTCTTTGCATAGGACACCCTCACTCACATGTATTATACATGAATGATTAGGATCACATCGTCTATCTTTAAAGAACAAAGCGAGCAACACCAATAGTGTCCCCGGGATTAAGGTACCCAACCTTATCCATATACTATAGATCGTTTAGACTATTTACTTGAACTTGATCCATACTTATGTCACATATAAACTTCAAGTATACGCAATATAGCCTTGGGTTCTTAGTTTATTTGATTTGTGGTTATATTTAGGCAAAACAAATATATAGAAATAATACTTCATTGAAGAAAGTCAAATGTTACATTTACTATCTACGAGTTTTAGGGCATAAAACCCAACACGAGGTTCCTTCGAATTTTCAATTGATCCACTATTATCACAATACAGAGTGATAGGCAGATGCATGTTAGAAACTACTTCTAAGTCGATTAGAAATTTCCTAATCCATACTACTTTCTCTGACGCTTCTCATGTTGCAACGTATTCAGCTTCTATCGTGGAGTCGGCAATACATCCCTTTTTAATACTTTTCCACACAACCGCTCCTCCATTAAGAGTGAACACAGATCCCGATGTAGATTTCCTAGAATCTATGTTAGTTTGAAAATCTTAGTCATTGTAACCAGTAAGGATCTAATGCTTAGATCCATACACTAGCTAATAGTCTCTTGTTCTCCTCATATATTTGAGGATATTCTTAACGGGAGTCCAATGTGCCTGACCAGGATTGGACTAATATCTGCTGACAATACCTACAACATAGCATATGCTGGGTCGTGTGCATAACATTGCATACATTAAACTACCGATTGTTGATGCATAGGGAACTCATTTCATATCCTCAACATCTTGAGGCGTCTTCGGACTTTGTTCCTTTTGTTGGGCTTTATGCCCTAAAACTCGTACATAGTAAATGTAACATTTGACTTGCTTCAATGAAGTATTATTTCTATCTATTTGTTTTGTCTAAATATAACAACAAATCCAATAAACTAAGAACCCATGGCTATATTATGTATACTTGAAGTTTATGTGTGACGTAAGTATGGATCAAGTTCAAGTAAATAGTCTAAACGATCTATATTATATGGATAAGGTTGCGTACCTTAATCCTAGGGACACTATTGGTGCGAATCGCTTTGTTCTTTAAAGACAGACAATGTGATCCTAATCGTTCATGTATAAGACATGTGAGTGAGGGCGTCCTATGCAAAGAGTTTGCATAGAGATCAGACCAGGAGATAAGTCACTTTCACTTTACAACACCGTTTACTGTTGAAACTAAACATCTCATACAACCTAGGTAACTCGATCTTAATCCTGAGCTAACTATGAACTCCTATTTATTTAGGATTGTCCTTTGATTTGCATGGGTAAGAGTGGCCAAACATCGCCGACTCAATAAGCCTACCATTTTGGGGACAAGACTAAATAGATAGCTGGGGACATAACTTTGCAAGTTGGAATGCACTACTACCCGTTTTAAGGTTAGTAAAGAGGTTGTTCCCTTAAGTACTGACTTCGAGTCTTGAACAAGGGGACCCGCCCTCTCATAACCTTGAGAGGGACTTGGTTCAGTGATTGTATCAAATTTGTTGAAATAATCTGTAATTGCCTACATGTTTATGGGCATTAATGAGTTCATATCGAGTCTGTAAAATTTGAGAGTCATCAGAATCCATTTAGGTCGTCAATTTTATGAATTTTTTTATTGGGTTTTATGCCCTAAAACTCGTAGATAGTAAATGAAACAAATTAATCGATCTCAATAAAGCGTTATTTGAGTGATTGAGTAATTTGGTTATTGAATAATCGAGTTTGCATTAATAAATCTTAAATCCAATAAACTAAAGATCCAAGGTTTTTTAAATGAAACTTGGACTTGTATGTGGGGACATACGGGGATCGGTGTCCAAGTAACGACCTAACAGGTCTATAGTATAGGGATAAAGCTGAGTACCTTATCCTAGTGACACTATGTGATACAACCCACCTTGTATTAGATATAGATGCAATGATCCAAAGCATCCATGTAGGAGACATGCGGGTGGGGGTATCCTATGCAATGAGTTTGCATAAGACTGGACCGCGAAATAGTAACCACTAGATGTAACGCCGTTAACTAGTTTAGGTTTCTATTTCAATAGGATGACCTAGGTAACTCAATCTCAATCCTTAGTCTGTTATGAACTCCTTTCAGGAGGGATTGTCCTTAGATTTGTATGGGTGAGAGTGACCAGTTCTTTGACTCAATAATCCTACCATTTCAGGGGCAAGATCGAATGGGGGCTGGGAACATAACAGTACAAGAGGGAATTCACCTCTTCCCCTATTGGGGTAAGTAGATGTGTATTCCTTTATGGGCTGATTCTGGGGCTTGAACAAAGGCGCACCGTCCTCTCTTGGACCGAGAGGAACTATTGTTTAGTGGTTGGATCCTAAACAACTTGTTCATTAGAGGGATCAGTGGTACTTAAGGATTAAGAGGTAGTTCAGGGGTAAAATGGTAATTTGACCCAGCTGGTGTTACGAACACACGTGAACGATTGACTTACTGCATTGGTCAATATCCGTGGACACAGAAATATTCTACAGTGAGATGAGTGCAGCTGTGGGTCTTTAGTGGAGTGACCCACAATTAACGAATGTTGACTAACTTGGTTAATGAGTTTAGCCAATTAGTCTCATCTCGTTGGAGCTTATGATCTATAGGTCCATTAGGTCCCACTGGTAGCTCGTAAAAAGACTTGAGGCAATTAAGTATAAATTGTAAATTGAAAGTGTTCAATTTATTTAGGGGAATCATATAATGTATATTGATACATTATAATATAAAGTTTATGAAACTTTATAATATAGTTTTGAATTAATTTCAAAATTAATTCTTGAGAGAAAATATTTGAAAGAGTTCAAATAATTAATATGAATTGGATTCATATTAATAATTTAATAAAATCCCTAAGATTAAATATGTGATATTTAATTTGGTAATTAATTAATTAATTAATTATTAAAATTAGATATGAATAAGATAATAGATTTGATCTTATTCATGACCTTTTCCTATAAATAGGATCCCTGGGGTGGGGTGAAAGGCATCTCATTCAGTCTCTACTCTCAGAGAATTCCCCTGAAGGCTCCCTCTAGACTCCTGATAAGGGTAAAAAATATACCTATTTTACCATTATATTTTGCTCATTTCTTGGTCAAATATTGCATGTTTAGGTCAATTTTACTATTTTCGAGCTCAAAATGCATTAAAGTTGATAAGTTAGGGTGTTGAGATTCACTTGTGCCAGATTATGCTTATTTGTGCTTAAAAAGACTTAAAATTAAAGGAATTTGACTAAGTTTGTTGTTATGCAGAAAACAGAGGAAAAGCTGGAATTTCCCCAGAAATGCGACCGCATTTTTGGGAAGGCAAAATGAAATGCGACCACATTTCTGAAAAAATCGAGACAGTTCCGAGTCGTTTGCGGGTTGTTGTTGACGAGTCTTCTTCGCACCTAACCTGTTGTTTTGACCCCGAAACTGACTGGGCTACCTTCCAGCACCTATTTCGCAGCTTCTCAACCATTTTCTACACTATATCAGCTCGATATTCGAAGTTAAATGCAAGCAGAACTCATTTGGAAGAAGATGGTGGTGACAGAACCCTAGTTAACGCCTATGAGTAGGGATGCCCGAGATCCTTCTTAGATGACTGAATTCTAATCTGAGTTAGACATCAAACCATAGGGTTTGTAGGGATTTTCACCCATTCCCACTTGTAAAAGCGAGGGAGTGGAGTGTCTTAGCGAACTCTAGAAGGATTGAGTAAATAGAAAAACCCATAATATTTAGCTATGTCTTTTTATTTCCAGCTTTTGATACGTTTCATTATTCTGTTTTCTATACATTCTTATTTCAATGAAAATGTATTCATTTGCACTTTATCTCACCATGAGTAGCTAAATTCCGTTGAGGGGTTCAATATGGTGGATTCCCTTATGGTTGAATAGATTGAAAGTGTTTTATTTGCTTAAGTTTTGTTCAATGCATGTAATTCTTTATTGATTATTACTCTAATATTGTTGAGTTTAACTTGATAACTTAGACTTTGCAAGCTATGTGAGTTTGATCTCGAAAGGGACAAACGATATCGGTTCTCATAAAGGTGATATAGGAGAAAAAGCTCGAAAGAGATTGTTCGACGGTATAGGGCAAGCTGCCTAAGGCACCCTATACCGACGCGCACGACTTCGTCGCTGCTTCCATGTAGTCGTAAGTATTTGTGACATCTACCATAGACGTCGCTAAAAGTGTATCTTTAGCGACGTATGCACGTCGGTGTAAGCGATAGATAGGAACGTGTGGACACGTCGCTAAAGACAATTTTAGCGACGTCGGTCCAGTTGTCGCTAAAGAGATTGTTTAGCGACGTTGTAATGCGTTGCTAAAAGTTAAGTTTCAATCCATTCCAATTTAATAAACAGAATTTTTAGTGACTTTGTAACGCGTCGCTAAAACTGTTTAGTTATTTAAAAAAACAATTTCAATATAATAAAAAATGTTTTAAATGAATAAAACTAATATCAATTTAATAAAAATTATTTTAAAATTAATAAATATCTGCATTTTAATTTTTTTAAAAATAAATATCTGCGTTTTCAAAGGAGTATCATAAACAAGAGTCTAGAATATATATTCTTAAAATGTCAAAAGTTTTCAAGATCCAAAAGTCTCACAAAATAAATATAACACATGGTCAAATATAATTTTCATAACATTATCATATTTGTCATGTACAATTTTCCATCGCAAAAAACAAAAAACCTCATAGCTCTTTTGAAGTTTATTCAAACATGGTATAATTTGTACTCTTGAAGCCATTGATGCATAAGATTTGATCTGACACATAAGAAGAAATGAAAATAAAGTAAGCAGAAGAGTAAAGATTTTTAAAGTAAGAATATATACTCGAAACATAAACAACTTAAATTCATCAAATTGACACAAACAACTAAAAAGATCATTAAAGTTATTTTAGGTATTTTCTTCCATTAAGCGAACTCAATTCACACACATATTATGCAATTTCGTCCAGATCAGGCTTGAATTTTGGATTAGAAATCAAATCACAATCAATCAAAAACAGAGAAGAAGAAAAATGTATACAAACCATTGGACTTACTTACAAATCCCTCAGATAATAATGAACTTTTCTTCTGAAATCCTTCAAATGTCTTCGTCTACAGCCCCATGGCAAAAACGAGCGGTACATAATCAGCGCGCCGACGACACCGTTAGGCTCGAGCCCCAACCAGAGCATGGACGAGAGCTTTTTCGCCAACATATTAAGGGCATTTTCCAGAAGCAACATTCGAAGAAGCAAGACGCCGACGCCAAGTCCGAAGTCATTATCGAGAAACTCGAGCCGTCAGAGCAAAACGCCGACCTCATTATCGAGAAATCAAAACCGAAGGAGCAACTCAGATTCAAAATTCCTGGAGGCGACGACGATTGAAGAGGGAGAGAATCACAGTCGAGGAAGAGAGAGGGTGGCTGAAAATGGAGAAGGAAAATGGGCGGCTGAAAATGGGAGGCTATAAACGTAACCCTAACTTATTTTAATTTTCTAACTTTTTTTTTTTAATAATCTTTAGTGACTCAACAAACTTCCTTTAGCAACATGATAAACATGTTGCTATAAATAAAACTTTTTTTTGAACAAGCTATAAATAAAACTTTTTGTAACATATGTTTACGCGCCGCTGAAACTATTAGTGACATCTAATTTTATTGCATCAATAAAAATATGTAATTGCAACATCTGGTTTACGATGTCGCTAAAAAATCACCTTTAGTGACTTATTTTTGCTTCGTCACTAAAAATTTGTCACTGAAAATATATTTTCTTGTAGTGATAGGGTTATAGGTTGCATTCGTGAATTATCTATGTCGGAGTCGAGTCACAGAAATGTGCATAATGGTATTCGCTTAGCCTTCTAACGGTTCTTGGGAGCAAGGCCAAATAGAAGTTAAATCTGACCCAATGCATTGAATAAGCTTAAGTTAAATATTGCATGATTATGGTTATTGCCTTTGGGATGAATCATGTTGAATACCTCGTTTATTTCTTATTGTTATTCTTTTGTTTATTGCTTGTTTTATTTTTTAAAAACCCAATCAATCAATCTTATTTTCTTGTTACCTATTTTTAAACAATCAAGTTGAGCAGTTTTTTCTTCGAATCTGAATTTCCAATTAGTCCTCGTGGGATCAATACCCTTGGAATACTTCTAAGGTTTTTTTTATTAGTACGAGTTACAATGTATACTCTCACTAGGGTTAGCTGAATTTATCTTTCTTAATATTTATCAACTTATCTCACATCCATCCATTCAGCCTCTGTCGCACCAACTCTCACCAGTCTTCTACCTTTAGAAGTCTCAAAGTCATACCGGTGTTGCCATAGTGGTGGTGTTCGCAGTAGTTCGTGATTATTTCAATAAGTAGTTGGTGAATTTAATTTGAGTCGTCAACGAGAGTAAGTAATTTGTTACTATATATATTAGATTTAGATCTAATATTTTTGTATGCTTAGTGATAACTCTCCAAAAGGGAGTTATTTAGGCCTTATTTCTATAGAGATTTGTGTGTCTTTTGTGCTAAATAGGATTGCTTTTAATTATATATTATATGTTTTAACCCATTTGGAAGAATGAATGCTTTGGAAGTTGTTTTGTGCAGAATGTATTGCTGAGCGACTTGAGGGAGCAAAATCTGTGCTGGATCAAAGCACGAAGCAAAACTGCCACCTCACAGCTCATTAGCCAATTTAATGAACTGAATTCTATTAAGCTATTCTCGGGATAAAAGAGCAAGGAGAGCCATCCACGTGTCTAGGTCAACCGAATTCAAGCTTCCTATCACTCTATAAAAGGATAAGCCGTCTCAAGTCAAATTCATTCCATCCTTGGGAGAAACATTCCACTCTTGGAAATTTACTTCCACCTTTGGGAGTCGAATAGAGGAGAGAGATTGGAGACCTACAAGAAGATCATCAATTGCAAGCTGATCAAGGGAATTAATATTTTCTTGCATTATTTTGTAATTATGGATATGTTTACTCAGATTCTAATGAAGGTGTACATATTACACATGCGGAAGCAATTGAAGATCAAAAGCACTTAAGACATTCAATTTTACTCCTAAAGCATGCATGTTCTAGAAAAGACAGAATAGAGAGTTTAGAAAACACCAACCTTTGTAGCTCACTTATGTTGAACTCCTTGTGGTGTTTGCCTCTCCTATGCTCCTTGGACAACCTCTAGAGTCTTCCCTACTATACTCCGGGCCAAGAACGACTTGTGGGAGTCTATATAAGATAGGGAATGGGAAGGGAATGCTTGAAGCATCAAACAATGGAGAAGAATGAGAGATGAGCGAACTTTGAGTCCAAATTCCAGCAGCATAACATTAAGGAAATGACTCTCTTATGTTTGAATATGATTCAAACTCCTTTTAAAGACATTCTCCATGCAAAGCCAAGCCTCAAGACACAAGACACATGGTGTATTTGCAAGCTCAAGTGGATTCTAGGTGTACATTACACAAGACATGCAACAATGCATGAGTGAGTTGTCTTTCCACTTTGAATGATCATGCATTAAGTGGATTTCCAACTAAATCCACTAAATTCAAATTAAAATCAAATTTCAAGCTTGCAAATTACCCCCAATTTCAATTCTAAATTGAAATTGATTGCTTGGTAATTAATTTGAAAATTTTCAAATTAATTTTGATATGATTAATCTAATTAATCTTTGTTATCTTGTGCAATTCCATATATATGATTCCTAATACATATATATAGTATTCAAAACACTTTTAAATACTTCATCTCTCATTTTCTAATTTAATTCATAATTAAATTATTGTGTCAAACACAATTTACGATAATACCCTTTTTCCCGATTTTGAACGATTCAAAGCTTCCTATCTTTTGTTCTAGGCTTAATTCCGATATGAGCTAGTAGGGGGACCTAATGGACCTATAGATCATGGGCTCTAACGATTCGAGGCTAACCGACTAATCTCATTGTCCAAGCTAGCCAACATTCGTTAACTATCGGGACACTCCACTATAGCCCGATAGTTGCACTCCCCTCACTATAGATATATTTCCGTCCACTTGATTTAACCATGATTAGTAAGTCGATCCTTCACAGTTTGTTCGTAGCTATAGTTAGGTCAATAAACCGTTTTACCCCTATAGTACTTCTAGTTCCTTAAGTCCCATTGATCCTCTAATGAACAATTGGTTTATGGTCCAACCAATAAACCGAGTCCCTCCCGGGCCAATGAGAGGGCGGGATCCCTTTGTTCAAGCCCCGGAGTCAGCACTTAAGGGAACAACCTCTCTACTATCCCTTATTCGGGTAGGAGTGAATTCCTTCTTGCACGACTATGTCCCTAGCTATCTACCCGTTCCTATCCCTGAAATGGGAGGCTTATTGAGTCGGCGATACTGAGCCACTCTCACCTATGCAGATCTAAGGATAAGCCTGAATAAACAAGAGTTCATAGTTAGCTCAGGATTAAGATCGAGTTACCTAGGTCATCACATGAAATAGTCAGTCTCGTCAGTAAACGGTGTTATAAAGCGAGAGCGACTTATTTCTCGGTCGTGGTCTTATGCAAACTCATAGCGTAGGACGCCCCCACTCGCATGTCTCTACATGGACGATT
The DNA here is from genome assembly GCA_036850905.1 of Luffa acutangula. NCBI lineage: Eukaryota > Viridiplantae > Streptophyta > Magnoliopsida > Cucurbitales > Cucurbitaceae > Luffa > Luffa acutangula. The sequence continues at coordinate 10,160,806 of CM072090.1, forward strand.
TAGGATCACATCGTCTATACCATCTATAAAGTGGGTCGCGTCTCATAGCGTCTCCAGAATAAGGTACCCAACTCTATTCCTATACTATAGACCGTTTTGGCTATTACTCAAGCTTGATCCACTTTTATGTCTCTACATAAAGCTCAAGTGTTCATCCTATAGCCATGGATCTTAGTTTATTGGACTTGGGTTATTATATGTGCAATTAATTTTATTCAGTAATGACTTTTACTGAATCAATCTCGATAACACCTTTATCGAATAAGTATATAATTCATTTAACATTCACTATCTACGAGTTTTAGGCACCAATCCCAACACGTAACGTGTGTCTCTATGCACTTTATGAACTAAGTAACTTTAGGCGTTGGTTAGGGAACATGTAATTGTCGTGCTTAACTTCTATGCAATAAATATTGATTTGATGCATCTTGATTATTTGTTGTGCTCATTTCTATTTTATGCCCGTCTGGCCAGCCGGTATGAATACCACTTCCTAGTTTTAGGGATGATTTAGGGAGTGTGTGGCAATTAATCACACTAGATCATTGTGTATTGGTGAACGCCAGTGACTGAGCTAGGGATAGCCAGTTGCCTAGTGCTTGATCGGTAGTGCTTCATTGGAGTTGAAACACATTCTAAAAAATCTGGAGTTTCGCATACCTCTGGAATCTGAAAGTGGGAGGGTCACACTTACAAGAATGAGTTCTTAACCAAACAAAACGGTAGCTAGTAACTAAAAGAATATGAGATGTTCTGGTTTTAGATACTGGCTGAGATAAGTCTCAATTCAGTGGAAGAGTAGCTGATCACCCTACGGTGGCTGTTGTTCTAAACCTCTGGAGTATCGTTGCAAAACTATATCGATAGTTTATTAGGGTTACTTTGATTAAATAGTTTTGTTAAATTGATTGGACTGTTTAAATGGTTTAAGACAAAAACTAATACAATCAATTGTTTATTATTTTCAGCATGTCTTCCTTAATATTACAACTGTTTAAAAACGATAAATTAATCGGTGCAAATTATGCAACATGGAAATCTAACTTGAACACGGTTCTGGTTATTGATGATCTACGGTTTGTCCTGACAGAGGAATGTTCTCTGGTCCCTATTTGTACTGCATCTCAATTTGTTAAAGATGCATATGATCGCTGGATGAAGGCCAATGAAATGGCCTGAGTCTATATTCTGGCTAGTTTATCTGAAATTTTGGCCAAGAAACATGAGGGAATGGTCTCAACAAGAGAGATCATGAATTCACTTCAGGAAATGTTTGGACAACCGTCCTTTCAACTCCATCATGAAGCTCTCAAATACATTTACAACTATCGCATGAAAGAAGGTCAACCTGTTCAAGAACATGTCCTTGATTTGATGGTCCATTTCAATGTTGCTGAAGTAAATGGTGCAGCCATTGATGAACGTAGTCAAGTAGCATTTATAATGGAGTCACTTCCAAATAGCTTCCTACAATTTCGAAGCAACGCTGTAATGAATAAGATTCAATACAATTTGACTACGCTCCTAAATGAGTTACAGACATTTCAATCACTTATCAAAGGTAAGGAATTGAAAGAAGGAGAAGCAAATATAGCCCATTCCAAAAGGAAATTCCTGAAGGGTTCATCCTCAGGAACAAAGTTTGTACCTCAAAATTTTGGCTCTAAGAATATCCATAAAAAGGTAGGAGTAAAGGGAAAGGCTCCCGCTATTGCTAATCGAGGAAAGAAGAAAGCTAAGAAGGCTGGCAAAGGCAAACGCTTCCATTGCAACGTTGAAGGGCATAGGAAAAGAAATTTCCCCAAATTCCTCGCTGGAAAGAAGAAAGATAAAGAAGGTAAATTTGAATTACTTGTTTTAGAAACTTGTCTCTTAGAACATGATCAAGATGCTTAGATTCTTGATTCTGGAGCTACTAATCATGTATGTTCTTCTTTGCAGGAAAATAGTTCATTTTGGCAGTTAAAGAAAGATGAAATGATGCTCAAGGTTGGAACTGGAAACGTCTTTTAAGCTTCTGCAGTGGGAGATATCAAGTTGTTTATGGGAGATAGGTTTTTTATTTTGGAAAATTTGTATATATTTCCTAAAATACGTAGGAATCTTATATCTCTCTCCTGTCTAATCGAACAAGGATATATTGTAAATTGTGAAACTAATGAAGCGTTCATCTCTCGAAAAGGAACGTTCGTCTGTTCAACAAAATTTGAAAACAACTTGTATGTCATAAGAGCAACCGTAACAAAAACAATTTTAAATCATGAGTTATTTAAAACTATTGATACTCAAAGAAAAAGGCAACGCATTTCTCCAAATAGTAACGCTTATCTTTGGCATCTAAGGCTAGGCCACATTAATCTTGATAGGATCAAAAGATTGGTAAAGAATGAACTTTTAAATGAGTTAGAAGACGATTGATTACCTCCATGTGAATCCTGCCTAGAAGGAAAAATGACTAAAAGATTGTTTATTGCAAAAGGTTATAGAGCTAAAGAACCTTTAGAACTTATACATTCAGACCTCTGTGGTCCAATGAATGTAAAAGCTCGAGGAGGATACGAATATTTCATCTCTTTCATAAATGATTATTCGAGATATGGTTACTGTTAGCGTGTAACTGAAATTAGTTAACAGAACTAGTCAGTAACAACCTCCTATTCTTTAGGGTTTAGTTAGTGATATTTATTTATTTTTCCTGTCAATATATGTTTTTGTATATATATCAGCAGTGTATATGAGAAAAATAAATATTGATTGAGAGTTTCCTCTTTTTCTCTCTATTTTATTTTTCCCTAGAATCTTTTATGGTATTAGAGCAAGAAAAAAGGTTCTAGTTCAATTCTAGTTTAGAAAACTTTTTCCCCTCATGGCCGCCGGCTCTAATGGTGGTGAATCTTCTGAGGTGGTGGCTGACTCTCCTCCTTTTCCAATCTCCATTAATGGCTCTTCTTCGGGTCCTTCATCTGACCATCACTCTGTGGCTATTACTGCTTTTAAGCTTAATGGCCATAATTTTATTCCCTGGTCTAGATCCATTCAAATGTTGATTCGTGGCAAGGGAAAAATTGGGTTTATTGATGGTTCTCTTGTTCAGCCTTCAACCTCCGACCCCTATTTTTCTTCATGGGACATGAACAACTCTCTTGTGATGTCTTGGTTGATTCATTCCATGGATTCTTGTATTGGTGAATTGTATCTTCTTTATTCAACAGCTAAAGCTATTTGGGATGCTGTTAATCTCGCCTATTCAGACCTTGAAGACTCATCACAGATGTTCTCGCTTCGCACTCGTATTCACAACCTTCGTCAAGAAACTGGTACGGTCACAAACTACTTTCACCAACTTACTTGATTGAGGCAAGAACTTGACCTCTTTCAGCAGCAACCATGGAAGGACCCACTTGATGGTACTTTATACCGTCAGATGCTTGCTAAGGAGAGAATCTATGATTTCCTTGCTGGTCTTAACTCTTCTCTCGATGAAGTCTGTGGTCGTATACTCGGTTCGAAACCTCTTCCAAGTATTGATGAGATATTTGCTGAAGTAAGACGAGAAGAACACCGAAAGACTATTATGCTTTGCTCTACACCTTCTGGTTCATCTGATGCTTCGGCTCTGGTTGCTATGCATCCTGCTGATCGCAAAAAAAAGAGCTCATACTTGGTGTGATTTCTGCAATAAGCCTTATCATACACGGGAGAAATGTTGGAAACTTCATGGTAAGCCAAGTAATGGAGCATCTAATGGCCCTCGGGCTCCTGTCGACTCTAGCCATGCTGCCGCCGCTGCCAAATCTAGTCTTTGTTCGCCTTCCGCTGCCCCTTTCAATCAGGCCCAGCTTGATCATCTCACCAAGATGATGTCGTCCTCTACTCTCACTACATCCCTTATGGCTCATTCAGGACCTTCTACAATTTCTGATTTACACTACGAACCTTGGATTGTCGACTCAGGGGCTTCCGACCATATAACGGGTAGAATTCACTTACTCTCTAACTTCTCACCTTGTTCTCTGCCTCGAACAGTTGAGATTGCCAATGGCTCAGTTCTACGTGTGGTTGGTACCGGAACTGTTATGTTCAATCCGGATTTCTCACTACACAATGTTCTATATGTTCCTCAATTTGAGTATAATCTTATGTCTATTAACAATTCAAGAAATAAAGCAATTAAAGAATTCAAGCTTTTTGCTCCTGACCTTGGGTTTTAAACCCTTCGGGTTAAGACATAAAGATATTCTCTTCAAGATTACCCTTCAAAAAGGCAGTCTTGACATCCATTTTCCATATTTCATAGTCATAATATGTGGCTATGGATAAGAGAATTCTTATAGACTTTAACATAACAACAGGAGAAAAGGTTTCATCATCGTCAACCCCATCTCTTTGGGTGTAACCCTTTGCTATAAATCTAGCTTTGAAAGTTTGTACTTTACCAAATGCATCTCTTTTTCTCTTATAGATCCATTTACACCCTATGGATTTTACCCCTTCAGGTGGATCTACAAGTTTCCAAACTTGATTGAAGTACATAGACTCTTGCATGTAATTCCATAGTGGAATTACACAACATCCATGCAACCTTGCATACAATATCATAAGAACACCTAGAATAATCCACTATGTCTTAGCTCTTCACCATGTGTCATTCAACTTGAGACTCTTTGGTGCATGTATTTGCTCTATAAATAGATGAAAAATAAGATTAGGAGCCAAAAGAGAAGTTTTTCCATACTGTTATGTTGCTGGAATTCTCTCTCAAATTCACTCACTAAAAAGTAACTCTCTAGAGGTTAATCCTTCAAGCCTTCCCTTTCCAATCCCCATCTCTATAGACTCCCACAAGTCGTTCTTGGCTCGGAGAATAGTATGGAAGACACTAGCGGTTGTCCTAAGTTGATCGGTGAAGAAAAGGAATCCATAGAGGTTCATCCATTGAGTTGAAAAAGGTTGGTTTTTTTGTTCTCTCTGTTTCTGGATGTTTAGAACATATATGCTTTAGGACGAAAATTGATGTTGTTAAGTGCCCTCGATCTTTAATTGCTTCCGCATGTGTTACCGAATAAACCTTGCTAAATTAAACTATTAATTGAGAGATAATAATATTTAAATATGAATTAAATACAATATGCATGAATAAGGATTCATGATTAATGGATTGCATTAGGTAAGATTGATTAATTTGATAATCACATAAAATTGATTGAAAATTTGTTTCAAATTAATTACTAAATTAAAAAAAATTTGGAATTCAATTTTAATTAAAATGCAAGACAAGATTTTGATCTTGTATCAAATGCAGATAGTGGAAAATAATGCAATCCCACTCTTGCTTGTAATTCCATAGTGGAATTACACAACATCCATGCAACCTTGCATGTAATATCATAAGAACACCTAGAATCCATTATGTCTTGGCTCTTCACCATGTTTCATTCAACTTGAGACTTTTTGGTGCATGTATTTGGTCTATAAGTAGATGAGAAATCAAATTAGGAGCCAAAAGGGAAGTTTTTCCATTCTGTTATGCTGCTGGAATTCTCTCTCAATTTCACTCACTAAAAATTAACTCTCTAGAGGTTAATCCTTCAAGCCTTCCATTTCCAATCCCTATCCCTATAGATTCCCACAAGTCGTTCTTGGTCCGGAGAATAGTATGGAAGGCACTAGCGGTTGTCCTAAGTGGACCAGAGAAGAAAAGGAATCCATAGAGGTCCATCCATTGAGCTGAAAAAGGTTGGTTTTTCTGTTCTCTCTGTTTCTAGATGTTTAGAACATGTATGCTTTAGGACTGAAATTGATGTAGTTAAGTGCCCGCCATCTTTAATTGCTTCTGCATGTGTTACCGAATAATCTTTACTGAATTAAATTATTAACTGAGAGATAATACTATTTAAATAAGAATTAAATACAATATACATGAATAAGGATTCATGTTTAGTGGATAGCATTAGGTAAGATTGATTAATTTGATAAACACATAAAATTGATTGGAAATTGGTTTCAAATCAATTACTAAATTAATAACAATTAGGAATTGAATTTTAATTAAAATGCAAGACAAGAATTTGATCTTGTATCAAATGGAGATAGTGGAAAATAACGCAATCCCACTCTTGCATGTAATTCCATAGTGGAATTACACAACATCCATGCAACCTTGCATGTAATATCATAAGAACACCAAGAATACACTATGTCTTGGCTCTTCACCATGTGTCATTCAACTTGAGACTCTTTGGTGCATGTATTTGCTCTATAAGTAGATGAGAAATCAGATTAGGAGCCAAAAGGAAAGTTTTTCCATATTGTTATGCTGCTGGAATTCTCTCTCAAATTGAATCACTAAAAAGTAACTCTCTAGAGGTTAATCCTTCAAGCCTTCCCTTTCCAATCCCTATCTCTATAGACTCCCACTAGTCGTTCTTGGTCCGGAGAATAGTATGGAACATACTAGCGGTTGTCCTAATTCGATCGGAGAAGAAAAGGAATCCATAGAGGTCCATCCATTGAGCTGAAAAAGGTTGGTTTTTCTGTTCTCTCTGTTTCTAGATGTTTAGAACATGTATGCTTTAGGACTGAAATTGATGTAGTTAAGTGCCCTGGATCTTTAATTGCTTTTGCATATGTTACTTAATAATCTTTACTGAATTAAATTATTAACTGAGAGATAATACTATTTAAATATGAATTAAATACAATATACATGAATAAGGATTCATGTTTAGTGGATTGCTGATAGTGAGCAGATATGTCGCTATTTTAGTCTCAAATTATTAAGCTTTTTGGTGCTTTAATCGTGTTTTTAATGAATATATTTAATGAATTTTGTTATTTGGTCTTTAGGAGCACAAATGAAGATTTTGGGAGAAAAAGAGCCAAAATTGAAGTAATTATAGCCCAAAACATAGCTTGAAGCAATTGGAGGCCCAAAGAAGTCAACTATAAAGAAAAGACCAAGAGAAATGAAGAAGAAGGCCAAAAATCAGCCCAAAAGGAAGCTGAAAAATCTGGAAATTTGGACAGCGTCGAGACGCTAAGTAAGGCTGCGTCGCGACGCTGCCCTTTCTTGTTGCCCAAGCCGCGTGCGCAGCAGCGTCGCGACGCTTAGCAAGGCAGCGTCGCGACGCTACCCCTATTCCAGGCCTATAAAAAGGCACCCTTGGGTGCCTCATTCCTCATCAATCAAATCATTCTTCAATCCTTCCTTTCCTTCCTTTGGCTCCTTTGGAGCCCCTCTCAAGGCTTTTGAGCCTTTTTGAGAGGATTCTTTTAGTGGGAAAATTTTGGGAATTTTGGGGAGCATCTAAAAGGCTCAAGGAGTAGTCAGCGGGGCTCCACGCGTCAGCAAGGGGTTTTTCGACGGTCAATTCCTTTCCTTTTATGCTCTTTAATTTGCTTTCCTTTGTAATTATTGTGGATATTATGTGTAGCTAAACCCCAATTTGGGGTCTTGAAATGAAATGACAGTTCAAATATTGTTATAATTCCTTGTCTCTTGCCCATGTCCTAATTATTTGTATGGATGTGCTTAATGCTTTACTCAAACTGGCCAATTGTGTAATGATTCGATTCTTAATGGAAACTCGACGGAGAGAAATTAGGATAGATCATAATCCATGCAACTAGTTTAATTGCCCGTTGTGACACCGGGATTAGTTGATTAAACTTAGATTCCTAAAATGAATCAGAGCGTAATAATTAATGATTTTTAATGGCGCTAAGGACACTTAGGTTGTTAAAATGAATTAATTACAATTAGGGGAAACCGACAGGAGAGCCTATGTGATTAACGGAGATTCTAGGATTATAATTAGTTGGGCAATGAGATAGGATAATTATAACAACTATTTAGCTAATAATTGATTTTCAAGACCCCTCTTCCCATTTAAAGAAAACTCTTTCTCCATATTTTATTTTTGATTGATCAATTTGTTTTCGTTAATTGTCTTGAATTTAAATCCTTTTATTGCATGAAGTGGTCCCTAAATATTATTTCGCCTAAGTATTTTTAGTGCTCAAGAAATTCTAATTATTTGCTTAAGTTTCGCTTCGCCTCCCTGTGGATTCGATACTCGGTATTACTACCGTTTTATATTACTTGTCACGACCCGTGCGCTTGCGGATAATCGTCTCAACACACACACGAACAATTGCATTAGGTAAGATTGATTAATTTGATAAACACATAAAATTGATTGAAAATTGGTTTCAAATCAATTACTAAATTAAAAACAATTTGGAATTGAATTTTAATTAAAATGCAAGACAATATTTTGATCTTGTATCAAATGGAGATAGTGGAAAATAATGCAATCCCACTCTTGCATGTAATTCCATAGTGGAATTACACAACTTCCATGCAACCTTGCATGTAATATCATTAGAACACCTAGAATCCACTAGGTCTTGGCTCTTCACGATGTGTCATTAACCTTGTGACTCTTTGGTGCATGTATTTGCTCTATAAGTAAATGAGAAATCAGATTAGAAGCCAAAAGAGAAGTTTTTCAATACTATTATGTTGTTAGAATTCTCTCTCAAATTCACTCACTAAAAAATAACTCTCTAGAGCTTGATCGTTCAAGCATTCCCTTTCCAATCCCTATCTCTATTGAATCCCACAAGTCGTTCTTGGTCCGGGGAATAGTATGGAACATACTAGCGGTTGTCGTAAGTTGATCGAAGAAAAAAAGGAATCCATAGAGGTCCATCCATTGAGCTGAAAAAGGTTGGTTTTTCTGTTCTCTCTGTTTCTAGATGTTTAGAACATGTATGCTTTAGGACTGAAATTGATGTAGTTAAGTGCCCTCGATCGTTAATTGCTTCTGCATATGTTACCGAATAATCCTTACTGAATTAAATTATTTAGTGAGAGATAATACTATTTAAATATGAATTAAATACAATATACATGAATAAGGATTCATGTTTATTGGATTGCATTAGGTAAGATTGATTAATTTGATAAACACATAAAAAAATTGATTGAAAATTTGTTTCAAATCAATTACTAAATTAAAAACAATTTGGAATTAAATTTTAATTAAAATGCTAGACAATATTTTGATCTTGTATCAAATGGAGATAGTGGAAAATAATGCAATCCCACTCTTGCATGTAATTCCATAGTGGAATTACACAACATCCATGCAACCTTGCATGTAATATCATAAGAACACCTAGAATCCACTATGTCTTGGCTCTTCACCATATGTCATTCAACTTGAGATTCTTTGGTGCATGTATTTGCTCTATAAGTAAATGAGAAATCAGATTAGGAGCCAAAAGAGAAGTTTTTTCTATACTGTTATGTTGCTAGAATTCTCTCTCAAATTCACTCACTAAAAAATAACTCTCTAGAGCTTGATCCTTCAAGCATTCCCTTTCCAATCCCTATCTCTATTGAATCCCACAAGTCGTTCTTGGCATGGAGATTAGTAGGGAAGACACTAGCGGTTTTCCTAAGTTGATCGGAGAAGAAAAGGAATCCACGGAGGTCCATCCATTGAGCTGATAAAGGTTGGTTTTTCTCTTCTTTCTTTTTTTGGATGTTTAGAACATGTATTCTTTAGGACTGAAATTGATGTAGTTAAGTGCCCTCGATCTTTAATTGTTTCCGCATGTGTTACTGAATAAACTTTACTGAATTAAATTATTAATTGAGGGATAATAATATATAAATATGAATTAAATAAAATATGCATGAATAAGGATTCATGATAAGTGGATTGCATTAGGTAAGATTGATTAATTTGATAATCACATAAAATTGATTGAAAATATGTTTCAAATTAATTACTAAATTAAAAACAATTTCAAATTGAATTTTAATTAAAATGCAAGAGTGGATTTTGATCTTGTGTCAAATGGAGATAGTGGAAAATAATGCAATCCCACTCTTGCATCTAATTGCATAGTGGAATTACACAACATCCATGCAACCTTGCATGTAATATCATAAAAACATCTAGAATCCACTATGTCTTGGCTCTTCACCATGTGTCATTCAACTTGAGACTCTTTGGTGCATGTATTTGCTCTATAAGTAGATGAGAAATCAGATTAGGAGCCAAAAGAGAAGTTTTTCCATACTGTTATGCTGCTGGAATTCTCTCTCAAATTCACTCACTAAAAAGTAACTCTCTAGAGGTTAATCCTTCAAGCCTTCCCTTTCCAATCCCTATCTCTATAGACTCCCACAATTTGTTCTTGGCCCAGAGAATAGTATGGAAGACAATAACGGTTGTCCTAAGTTGATCGGAGAAGAAAAGGAATCCATAGAGGTCCATCCATTGAGCTGAAAAAGGTTTGTTTTTATGTTCTCTCTGTTTCTAGATGTTTAGAACATGTATGCTTTAGGATTGAAATTGATGTAGTTAAGTGCCCTCGATCTTTAATTGCTTCTGCATATGTTACCGAATAATCTTTACTGAATTCAATTATTAATTGAGAGATAATACTATTTAAATATGAATTAAATACAATATACATGAATAAGGATTCATGTTTAGTGGATTGCATTAGGTAAGATTGATTAATTTGATAAACACATAAAATTGATTGAAATTTGGTTTCAAATCAATTACTAAATTAAAAACAATTTGGAATTGAATTTTAATTAAAATGCAATACACGATTTTGATCTCTTATCAAATGGAGATAGTGGAAAATAATGCAATCCCACTCTTGCATGTAATTCCATAGTGGAATTACACAACATCCATGCAACCTTGCATGTAATATCATAAGAACACCTAGAATCCACTATGTCTTTGCTCTCCACCATGTGTCATTCAACTTGAGACTCTTTGGTGCATGTATTTGCTCTATAAGTAAATGAGAAATCAGATTAGGAGCCAAAAGAGAAGTTTTTCTATACTGTTATGTTGCTAGAATTCTCTCTCAAATTCACTCACTAAAAAATAACTCTCTAGAGCTTGATCCTTCAAGCATTCCCTTTCCAATCCCTATCTCTATTGACTCCCACAAGTCGTTCTTGGCCTGGAGAATAGTAGGGAAGACACTAACGGTTTTCCTAAGTTGATCGGAGAAGAAAAGGAATCCACGGAGGTCCATCCATTGAGTTGATAAAGGTTGGTTTTTCTCTTCTCTCTGTTTCTATATGTTTAGAACATATATTCTTTAGGACTGAAATTGATGTAGTTAAGTGTCCTCGATCTTTAATTGCTTTCGCATGTGTTATATGAACACCTTCAATTGGTATCAGAGCATGATTACGCCACTTAATTTCCATGAATTAGTATGGTGGGTGTCTTTCATAAGATGAATTTTCTATGTGCTAAAGTGGATACATTACAGTTTGCCATTTTTTTTTAGCTTTAATTTGTTTATGTAAATGTAATTGCTTGATAATGTATGAGCTTTAATGTGTGAAGAAGAGCCAGTCATTTTTATAGAGTCATTAGAGTCTATATAGTCTGTAATTTTTATAAAGTGATTAGAGTCCATATAATTTTATATTTTTAAAATGAGAAAATAAACAAAGCATGCAACATGAAACTTCTTTAGTTTGATTATAATTGTTGTATTCAAATAAAGCATGTTATCGATTAGATTTATAATTGTTATAAATGAGATAGACATTTGAAATCTATAACAAAGATAAAGTGCATGCTCAAAAAGGGTTAAATGGAATCCAAATTTCTATCAATTTCAATTAGATTCAAATAGGTCGATAAGCTTGTAAAACATAGGTTACAAGAGAACTCACCCGGCAGGATGCTGTCTAAGGCTGGAGGTATTTAGGATGACGGTTTACGGAACACCTCCTACCTGGGCATCGAGTCGGTTCTTAGACTTACGATATATTATATTAGCATGCACGTTAAGATGTGAGGTTATAAATCGTTCTCATCTAGACATCGTACGTCAAAAGAAAACTTATACTTACGATATATTCAATTAGCCGGAATACGCCTAAGTATAAGTATACCCAAAACCGTTTAAAATACTTAGTGGGAGAAAAGAGATATATCAAATCCATTTTCCTCTCACGTTCTCCCTTTGTTCAAAAAGTGAGATTTATGTTTGGCCTCATGTTGATTATACCTCAACTGTTCCATTTGAAAGGTGTTTGCATAAATCAATAACAAGGTGAATGGAGAAAGTATTTATAGTAAGTGAGTGATGGAACTGTGTCAACACATCCTGCAGTCTCCTCCATTAGGTTACATCGTGAGATTTCCATGTTCCGTCTTCTTGTATGCTCTGGAGCTACACCATTCGAAGGGTTGTAACATTGAAGTCGGAACAATGCAAACTCCAGAAATCGATAGGACCTCTTAGGACCATTCCCAACGTTAGCTTTTCCATTCGGTAGCATTATAGGGGTCGTCCTCTGGGATCTTAAAACGACGGGTCACATTTACAAGGGTTACTAAGTGTTAGTATATTCCTGACCAAAGCAGCGATAACTAAACCACTATAGGAATAAGAGTTATTCTAGCATTAGTATTTAGTCAAGAACGTCTTGGTTTAGTGAAGGAGTGATTGACTGCCCCTCGGTAGCAGTTGCTCTTACTCACTAAAGTGTCGTTGCAAAATAATAATCTTGGGTAACATTATTATTTTTGCTAAAACCTAATCGGATTTTTTTTTTATAAAAAATGGTTAAAAGGCAATGCACTAATAGTTTTGTTTAATTTTTTCAGCACGACTAGCTCATTAATTCAATTACTGCTTCGGATAAACTTAACGAGGATAACTATGGAACTTGGAAGTCAAATCTGAACACTATACTAGTAATCGATGATCTTAGATTTGTCTTAACCGAAGAGTGCCCACCAAACCTTGGCTGGTCAAAAAACCGAAATGCTCGAGAAGCCTATGAAAAATGGACTCATGCCAATGATAAGGCAAGAATCTATATCTTAGCAAGCATTTCAGATGTCTTGTCTAAAAAGCACGAGAGGATGGTCACCGCAAGGGAGATCATGACTTTGCTGCAAGGAATGTTTGGACAACCGTCCTCACAAACTAGGAACGAAGCTCTCAAATACGTTTACAATTTTCGTATGATGGAAGGTACTTCTGTAAGGGAACATGTTTTGAACATGATGGTCCATTTCAATGTGGCCAAAGTAAACGGTGCTACCATAGATGAGGGTAGTCAGGTCAGCTTTATAATGGAGTCTCTTCCGAAGAGCTTCATTTAGTTCAGGACAAATGTCGTCATGAACAAAATAGAGTATAACCTGACTACTTTACTGAACGAGCTTCAGACCTATCAATGTCTCACCCAAAAGGGACAAGAAGGGGAAGCAAACGTTGCCACCGCCAAGAGGTTCCAAAAGGGGTCATCCTCAGGAACCAAGTCTGGACCTTCGGCTTCTCAGAATAAAAGTATTCAAATGAAGAAAAAGAAGGAAAAGGGGGAAGGAAAAGCTCTGATGGTACGCAAGGCAAAGACCAAAGTTGCAGATAAAGGAAAATGTTTCCACTGTAACGTAGATGGACATTGGAAATGCAATTGTCCAAAATACCTTGCAGAAAAGAAGGCAGAAAAAGTGAAACAAGGTGAATACAATTTGCTCTTTAATGAAACATGTTTAGTTGAGCAAGATAGCTCAGCCTGGATATTAGATTCGGGAGAAACTAACCATGTATGTTCTTCTTTTTAGGAAATTAGTTCCTGGCAAATGTTAACAGAAGGTGAGGTAACCCTCAACGTTGAAACAGGAGAGGTTGTCTCAGCCAAAGCTACAGGAACTCTGAAGTTGTCTTTTGGAGATAGATTTATTATACTTGAAAATGTTTTGTATGTTCCCAATATCAAAAGGAATTTAATATCTATCTCATGTTTAATTGAACATATGTACCAAATATCTTTTGATCTTAATGAAGTGTTTATTAACAAAAGAGGTATGCAAATATGTTCTGCAAAACTTGAAAGCAGTTTATACGTGTTAAGACAAATTCAAGTTAAAGCTATATTTAATACGAAAATGTTTAAAGTAGCTGAGACTCAAAACAAAAGGTGAAAAGTTTCTCCCAATACCTATCTTTGGCACTTGAGATTAGACCACATAAATCGCAATAGGATTGAAAGATTGGTAAAGAGTGGACTACTAAATCAGTTAGAAGATGACTCGTTGCCAACATTTGAGTCTTTTCTCAAGGGAAAAATGACCAAACAACCTTTTTTCTGAAAAAGGCTATTGAACCAAAGAACCCATTGAACTCATCCATTCGGATCATTGTGGTCCTATGAATGTCAAAGCGCAAGGATGGTATGAATATTTCATCAGTTTTATTGATGATTATTCAAGGTATGGCTATCTTTACCTAATGCATCACAAGTCTAAGGCCCTTGAAAAATTCAAGGAGTACAAGACCGAGGTTGAGAACCACTTAGATAAAACGATTAAAACACTATGATCAGATCGAGGTGGAGAATATATGGACCTACGATTCCAGGACTATTTGATAGAACATGGAATCACGTCCCAACTCTCAGCCCCTGCTACGCCACATCAAAATGGTGTATTAGAAATAGAAAGAATCCCTCACGGCTAAAGTTTTTGAGGGCCACCCAGTAAATCTAGGACTACGAGAGCTTTGATAGACTTGGGCAAGTGGGAGAAATGTCATAAGTGTATGGTTGATACCCTAGTTTATTGTCTTTATGTATATTATCTCTCACACTCAACTCTTTGTACCCCGCTAGAGTTTTAGTCCAAGTGGGAGTTTGTTGGGTTTAATGTCCTAAAACTCGTAGTTTTGTAAAACATTAAACATATTCTATTTTCAATAAAGATGTTGTTGAGGTTATTCAGTAACAGAAAAATAGAAAAGCCAACCTTTTCAGCTCAATGGATGGACCTCCGTGGATTCCTTTTCTTCTTCGAACCATGTCTAACACGTTTGGTTTCTCTTCTCTGATACACCGTTTTGTTGTGGTGTAATGGGGCTGAGAGATGGGACATGATTCCATGTTCTATCAAATAGTCCTGGAATCGTAGGTCCATATATTCTGCACCTCGATTTGATCTTAGTGTTTTAATCGTTTTACCTAAGTGGTTCTCAACCTCGGTCTCGTACTCTTTGAATTTTTCAATGGCTTCAGACTTGTGATGCATTAGGTAAAGATAGTCATACCTTGAATAATCACCAATAAAACTGATGAAATATTCATACCCTCCTCGCGCTTTGACATTCATAGGACCACAAAGATCCGAATGCACGAGTTCTAAGGGTTCTTTGGTTCTATAGCCTTTATCAGAAAAAAGGTCGTTTGGTCATTTTTCCCTTGAGACAAGACTCAAATGGTGACAACGAGTCATCTTCTAAGTGATTTAGTAGTCCACTCTTTACCAATCTTTCAATCCTATTGTGATTTATGTGGCCTAATCTCAAGTGCCAAACATAGGTATTGGGAGAAACTTTTCACCTTTTGTTTTGAGTCTCAGCTACTTTAAACATTTTCGTATTAAATATAGCTTTAACTTGAATTTGTCTTAACACGTATAAGTTGCTTTCAAGTTTTGCATAACATATTTGCATACCTCTTTTGTTAATAAATACTTCATTAAGATCAAAAGATACTTGGTACATATGTTTAATTAAACATGAGATTGATATTAAAAGACAACTTCAGAGTTCCTATAGCTTTGGCTGAGACAACCTCTCATGTTCCAACTCTGAGGGTTACCTCATCTTCTGCTAACATTTTCCAGGAACTAATTTCTTGAAAAGAAGAACATACATGGTTAGTTGCTCCCGAATCTAATATCTAGGCTGAGCTATCTTGCTCAACTAAAAATGTTTCAATAACGAGCAAATCGTATTCACCTTGTTTCTCTTTTTCTGCCTTCTTTTTTGCAAGGTATTTTGGACAATTGTGTTTCTAATGTCCATCCACGTTACAGTGGAAACATTTTCCTTTATCTGCAGCTTTGGTCTTTGCCTTCCGTACCATCGAAGCTTTTTCTTTCCCCTTTTCCTTCTTTTTCTTCATTTGAATAGTTTTATTCTGAGAAGTCGAAGGTCTAGACTTGGTTTCTGAGGACGATCCCTTTTGGAACCTCTTGGCGGTGGCAACGTTTGCTTCCTCTTCTTGTCCCTTTTTGGTGAGACATTGATAGGTCTGAAGCTCGTTCAGTAGAGTAGTCAGGTTATATTCTATTTTGTTCATGACAACATTGTCCTGAACTGAATGAAGCTCTTCGGAAGAGACTCCATTATAAATATGACCTGACTACCCTCGTCTATGGTAGCAACGTTTACTTCTGCCACATTAAAATGGACCATCATGTTCAAAACATGTTCCCTTATAGAAGTACCTTCCTTCATATGGGAATTGTAAACGTATTTGAGAGCTTCGTATCTAGTTTGTGAGGACGATTGTCCAAACATTTCTTGTAGCGAAGTCATGATCTCCCTTGCGGTGACCATCCTCTCGTGCTTCTTAGATAAGACATTTGAAATGCTTGCTAAGATAGACTCTTGCCTTATCATTGGCACGAGTCCATTTTTCATAGGCTTCCCGAGCATTTCGGATTGTCGACAAGCCAAGGTTTGGTGGACACTCTTCGGTTAAGACAAATTTAAGATCATCGATTACTAGTATAGTATTAAGATTTGACTTCCAAGTTCCATAGTTATCCCCGTTAAGTTTATCTGAAGTAAGTAATTGAATTAATGAGCTAGACATGCTGAAAAAATTAAACAAAACTATTAGTGCATTGCCTTTTAACCCTTGTATGTGTGACCCTTGTATGTGTGACCGACCGTTTAAAGATCCTAGGGGACGACCCCAATAATTCTACAAAATGGAAAAGCTAATGTTGGGAATGGTCCTAAGAGGTCCCTATCGATTTCTGGAGTTTGCGTTGTTCTGACTTCCATGTTACAACCCTCTAAATGGTTAGTAACTCCAGGGCATACAAGCAAGCAGAACATGGAAATCTCTTGGTGCAACCTAACAGAGGAGACTGCAGGATGTGTTGACACACTTCCTTCACTCACTTACTATAAATATTTTCTCCATTCACCTTGTTATTGATTTATGACAACACCTTCTGAATGGAACAGTTGAGGTATAATCAACACGAGGCGAAGAATAAATCTCACTTTGTGAACAAAGGGAGAACATAAGAGGAAAATGGATTTGATATCTCTTTTTCCTCCCACTAAGTATTTTAAACGGTTTTGGGATACTTATACTTAGGAGTATTCCGTCCAATTGAATATATCCTAAGTCTAAGTTTGTTTTTGATTTACGATGTCTAGGTTATAACGATTTATAACCTCACATCTCACACGTGCCTGCTCATAAAACTGGGTTAACTTAACTCAAGAACCGACTCGATGTCCGGGTAGGAGGTGTTCCGTAAACCGTCATCTTAAATACCTCCAGCCTTAGATAGCATCTTATCGGGTGAGTTCTCTTGTAACCTATGTTTTACAAGCTTATCGACCTAATTTGAATCTAATTGAAATTGATCGAAATTTGGATTCCATTTAACCCAATGTGAGCATGCACTTTATCTTTGTTATAGATTTTAAATGTCTATCTCATTTATAACAATTATAAATCTAATCTATAACATGCTTTATTTGAATATAACAATTATAGTCAAACTAAAGAAGTTTCATGCTCCATGTTTTGTTTATTTTCTCTTTTGAAAAATATAAAATTATCTGGACTCTAATGACTCTATAGAAATTATATCCTATATGGACTCTAATGACTCTATAAAAATGACAAACTCTTCTTCACACATTAAAGCTCACACATTATCGAGCATTTACATTTCCATAAACAAATTAAAGCTCAAACAAATGCCAAATCGTAATGTATCCACTTTAGCACATATAAAATTCTTCATATGAAAAGCACCCGCCATACTAAAATTCATGCAAATTAAGTGCCTTAAAATTCTTCATATAACACATGCGAAAGTAATTAAAGATCAAGGTCACTTAACTACATCAATTTCAGTCCTAAAGCATACATGTTCTAAACATCCAGAAACAGAGAGAACAGAATAACCAACCTTTTTCAGCTCATTGGATGGACCTCCGTGGATTTGTTTTCTTCTCTGATCAACTTAGGACAACCACTAGTGTCTTCCCTACTATTCTCCGAACCAAGAACGACTAGTGGGAATTTATAGCGATAGTGATTGAAAAGGGAATGCTTGAAGGATCAAGCTCTAGAGAGTTACTTTTTAGTGAGTGAATTTGAGAGAAAATTCCAGCAGCACAACAATATAGAGCAAATACATGCACCAAAGAGTCTCAAGTTGATTGACACATGGTGAAGAGCCAAGACATAGTGGATTCTAGGTGTTCTTATGATATTACATGCAAGGTTGCATGGATGTTGTGTAGTTCCACTATGGAATTACATGCAAGAGTAGGATTCCATGATTTTCCACTATCTCCATTTGATACAAGATCAAAATATTTTCTTGCATTTTAATTAAAATTCAATTTCAAATTGGTTTTAATTTAGTAATTGATTTGAAACCAATTTTCAATAAATTTTATGTGATTAATCAAATTAATCAATCTTACCTAATGCAATTCACTCATGTATATTGTATTTAATTCATATTTAAATACTATTATCACTCAATTAATAATTTAATTCAGTAAAGATTATCCAGTAACACATGCGGAAGCAATTAAAGATCGAGGGCACTTAACTACATCAGTTTAAGTTCTAAAGCATACATATTCTAAACATCCAAAAAAAAGAGAACATAAAAACCAACCTTTTTAAGCTCAATGCATGGACCTCCGTGGATTCTTTTTCTTCTCCGATCAACTTAGGGCAACCGCTAGTGTCTTCTCTACTATTGTCCGGGCAAAGAAGGACTTGTGGGAGAATAAAGAGATAGGGATTGGAAAGGGAATGCTTGAAGGATCAACCTCTAGAGAGTTACTTTTTAGTGAGTAAATTTGAGAGAGAATTCCAGAAGCATAACAGTACGGAAAAACTTCTCTTTTGGCTCCTAATCTGATTTCTCATCTACTTATAGACCAATACATGCACCAAAGAGTCTCAAGTTGAATGACATATGGTGAAGAGCAAACACATAGTGGATTCTTGGTGTTCTTATGATGTTACATGCAAGGTTGCATGGATGTTGTGTAATTCCACTATGTAACTACTTGCAATAGTGCGATTCCATGATTTTCCACTATCTCCATTTGATACAAGATCAAAATCTTGTCTTGCATTTTAATTAAAATTCAATTCCAAATTGATTTTAATTTAGTAATTGATTTGAAATGAATTTTCAATCAATTTTATGTGATTAATAAAATTAATCAATCTTACCTAATGCAATCCACTAATCATGAATCCTTATACATGTATATTGTATTTAAGTCATATTTAAATATTATTATCTCTGAATTAATAATTTAATTTAGTAAACATTATTCAGTAACACATAAGGAAACAATTAAAGATCGAGGGGACTTAACTACATCAATTTCAATCCTAAAGCATACATGTTCTATACATCTAGAAAATGAAAGAACAGAAAAACCAACCTTTTTCAGCTCAATGGATGAACCTCTGTAAATTACTTTTCTTGTTCGACCAACTTAGGACAACCGCTAGTGTCTTCCCTACTATTCACCGGGCCAAGAACGACTTGTGGGAGTCTGTAGAGATAGGGATTGGAAAGGGAAGGCTTGAAGGATTACCATCTAGAGAGTTACTTTTTAGTTAGTGAATTTGAGAGAGAATTCCAGCAGCATAACAGTATGGAAAAACTTCTCTTTTAGCTCCTAATCTTATTTCTCATTTACTTATAGAGCAAATACATGCACCAAAGAGTCTCAAGTTGAATGACACATGGTGAAGAGCAAAGACATAGTGGATTCTAGGTGTTCTTATAATATTACATGCAAGGTTGAATGGATGTTGTGTAATTCCACTATGGAATTACATGCAATAGTGGGATTCCATGATTTTCCACTATCTCCATTTGCTATTAGATCAAAATCTTGTCTTGCATTTTAATTAAAATTCAATTCCAAATTGGTTTTAATTTAGTAATTGATTTGAAATGAATTTTCAATCAATTTTATGTGATTAATAAAATTAATCAATATTACCTAATGCAATCCACTAATCACGAATCCTTATTCATGTATATTGTATTTAAGTCATATTTGAATATTATTATCTCTGAATTAATAATTTAATTTAGTAAAGATTATTCAGTAACACATAAGGAAACAATTAAAGATCGAGGGCACTTAACTCCATCAATTTCAATCCTAAAGCATACATGTTCTAAACATCTAGAAACAGAGAGAACAGAAAAACCAACCTTTTTCAGCTCAATGGATGGACCTCAGTAAATTACTTTTCTTCTCCGATCAACTTAGGACATTCGCTAGTATCTTCCCTACTATTCACCGGGCCACGTACGACATGTGGGAGTCTATAGAGATAGGGATTGGAAAGGGAAGGCTTGAAGGATTAACCTCTAGAGGGTTAATTTTTAGATAGTGAATTTGAGAGAGAATTCCAACAGCATAACAGTATGGAAAAACTTCTCTTTTAGCTCCTAATCTGATTTCTCATCTATTTATAAAGCAAATACATGCACCAAAGAGTCTCAAGTTGAATGACACATGGTGAAGAGCAAAGACATAGTGGATTCTAGGTGTTCTTATAATATTACATGCAAGGTTGAATGGATGTTGTGTAATTCCACTATGGAATTACATGCAATAGTGGGATTTCATGATTTTCCACTATCTCCATTTGCTATTAGATCAAAATCTTGTCTTGCATTTTAATTAAAATTCAATTCCAAATTGGTTTTAATTTAGTAATTGATTTGAAATTAATTTTCAATCAATTTTATGTGATTAATAAAATTAATCAATATTACCTAATGCAATCCACTAATCATGAATCCTTATTCATGTATATTGTATTTAAGTCATATTTGAATATTATTATCTCTGAATTAATAATTTAATTTAGTAAAGATTATTCAGTAACACATAAGGAAACAATTAAAGATCGAGGGCACTTAACTCCATCAATTTCAATCCTAAAGCATACATGTTCTAAACATCTAGAAACAGAGAGAACAGAAAAACCAACCTTTTTCAGCTCAATGGATGGACCTCAGTAAATTACTTTTCTTCTCCAATCAACTTAGGACATTCGCTAGTATCTTCCCTACTATTCACCGGGCCACGTACGACTTGTGAGAGTCTATAGAGATAGGGATTGGAAAGGGAAGGCTTGAAGGATTAACCTCTAGAGGGTTAATTTTTAGATAGTGAATTTGAGAGAGAATTCCAACAGCATAACAGTATGGAAAAACTTCTCTTTTAGCTCCTAATCTGATTTCTCATCTATTTATAAAGCAAATACATGCACCAAAGAGTCTCAAGTTGAATGACACATGGTGAAGAGCCAAGACATAGTGGATTCTAGGTGTTCTTATGATATTACATGCAAGGTTGAATGGATGTTGTGTAATTCCACTATGGAATTACATGCAATAGTGATATTCCATGATTTTCCACTATCTCCATTTGCTATTAGATCAAAATCTTGTCTTGCATTTTAATTAAAATTCAATTCCAAATTGGTTTTAATTTAGTAATTGATTTGAAATGAATGTTCAATCAATTTTATGTGATTAATTAAATTAATCAATCTTACCTAATTCAATCCACTAATCATGAATCTTTATTCATGTATATTGTATTTAAGTCATATTTAAATATTATTATCTCTGAATTAATAATTTAATTTAGTAATGATTATTCAGTAACACCTAACGAAACAATTAAAGATCGAGGGCACTTAACTACATCAATTTCAATCCTAAAGCATACATGTTCTAAACATTTAGAAACAGAGAGAATAGAAAAACCAACCTTTTTCAGCTTAATGGATGGACCTAGATGACTTACGTTTCTTCTCCGATCAACTCAGGACATTCGCTAGTGTCTTCCGTAATATTCACCGGGCCAAGAACAACTTTTGGGAGTCTAAAGAGATAGGGAATGGAAAGGGAATGATTGAAGGATTAACCTCTAGAGACTTACTTTTTTGTGAGTGAATTTGAGAGAGAATTCCAGCAGCATAACAGTATCGAAAAACTTTTCTTTTGGCTCCTAATCTGATTTCTCATCTACTTATAGACCAAATAAATGCACCAAAGAGTCTCAAGTTGAATGACACATGGTGAAGAGCCAAGACATAGTGGATTTTAGGTGTTCTTATGATATTACATGAAAGGTTGAATGGATGTTGTGTTAGTCCACTATGGAATTACATGCAATAGTGGGATTCCATGATTTTCCACTATCTCCATTTGATACAAGATCAAAATCTTGTCTTGAATTTTAATTAAAATTCAATTCCAAATTGGTTTTAATTTAGTACTTGATTTGAAACGAATTTTCAATCAATTTTATGTGATTAATCAAATTAATCAATCTTACCTAATGCAATCCACTAATCATGAATCCTTAGTCATGTATATTGTATTTAATTCATATTTAAATACCATTATCTCTGAATTAATAATTTAATTCAGTAACACATAAGAAAGCAATTAAAGATTGAGGGCACTTAACTACATCAATTTCAGTCATAAGGAATACATGTTCTAAACATCCATAAAAAGAGAGAATAGAAAAACCAACCTTTTTCAGCTCAATGGTTTGACCCCCGTGAATTACTTTTCTTCTCTGATCAACTTAGGACAACAGCTAGTGTTTTCCCTACTATTCTTCGGACCAAGAATGACTTGTTAGAGTCTATAGAGATAGGGATTCGAAAGTGAAGGCTTGAAGGATCAAGCTCTAGGGAGTTTCTTTTTAATGTGTGAATTTGAGAAAGAATTCCAACAGCATAACAGTATGGAAAAACGTCTCTTTGCTCCTAATCTGATTTCTCATATACTTATAGAGCAAATACATGCACCAAAGAGTCTCAAGTCGATTGACACATGGTGAAGAGCCAAGACATAGTGGATTCTAGGTGTTCTTATGATATTACATATGATATTACATGCAAGGTTGAATGGATGTTGTGTAATTCATATTTTAATACCATTATCTCTGAATTAATAATTTAATTTAGTAACACATAAGAAAGCAATTAAAGATCGAAGGCACTTAACTACATCAATTTCAGTCATAAGCCATACATGTTCTAAACATCCATAAAAAGAGAGAATTGAAAAAACCAACCTTTTTCAGCTCAATGGATGGACCCCCGTCAATTACTTTTCTTCTCCGATCAACTTAGGACAACTGTAACGCCCCAGTTTTTAATATAAACTAACCTAGTGACATTACTAAGCTCCTATTCAAACCAGCCGAGAGTTCCGAAAATTTCGGCAGCATAACGGCGTACATAGGACAAACCCAAAATTTTAGCACACCTGTTAAACTCAACAACTCTTCTAAATTGATTCGATCCACTCCACAATTTCACAAAACAACTGCAAGCAGGATACGAGTCAGATCTCGCATCTCCAACCAACAACAGAACCTAACTCTACCAGATCAAGCATAACCTTAACTTCCTAAAACAGATCGACTTTATTAAACTACAACATATTTACAGCCTAACAAGAAACATGAAATCTAACCATGCTCAATAACAGGAACAAAAATTACGCCCACCTAGCTACAAAGCTAAACAGACCTACCTATCAACAATTAATTGAAAACTGTCCTTTCTAACAGAGAAAGAAAAAGCATATAAACAAACTATGGAACCCTATGGTCACCTCTCGTGGACCTCCTCGTCTACATCACCGGGCACATACAACTCATCACCTGCATAATCTGAAATTGTTGGGGGAAATAAAAGGGAGGGGTATCAGTACAACCACCGTACTGGTAAGTAGCTCACACCCGGTGAGCCACCAAACAACAAACAACCACCACAACAAGCTAACCACACACATCACGCTTATAAAGCGATAAACAACCCACATGCTCTTAAACACGAAAATAACAATGGCAACACATGCTCATGCAAAAATGGGACAACAACATGAATCCACGCATCATGCTATGCACCCCCACATGGTTTCCGCGCCATGCCCGCACACCCACGTGATTTCCGCGTCACGCTCCGCAAACCCACCCAACACATGTATTATAACGCGCCATGCGCAGCGCCACTCACACGTGATTTCCGCGTCACGCTCCGCACTCACACCCACACGTGATTTCCGCGTCACGCTTCGCACACACACCCAACACATGATTTACGCGTCATGCTCCGCCTCTCCCCAATGCACACACACTATGCAGACTCGACCAACATGCAACATAGTCCACTAACAACAACTTTCTCAAATAGAACCAAACATGCTTAAAGTACCTCATGCTTAAGTAAATAAACATGTAAACATGCTTAACTCACATAACAGATTGTATAAACGTATATATATCAAACACGAAACGTACAAGCAAGCAAGCAAACAAGTGACATGCTCAAGCAAACAACCAAGCTCATCCAGATAGAAACTACTTACAATACTTAAAAGTGCACCTAAATCCAGCTAAAGCTTGCTGGAAATTATTAGAATAGGTTCTAGGTGGACCTACGAACGCAATAGAAGCCTTCTAAAGGTTAGAGAATATCCCAACAATCTTTCTAACACCTAACATTTAATAAAAAGGACCTAAAGTGTGCTACAAGGTGCCGAAACTTACCGAAAAGGGGCAGAAACCTTGCTGGAACTAATCGATCAGCACCGAAACACCTAGAATAAGTGTTGTCCCAAGGCCGAAACGAGATTAAACTGAACCTAACGGATACCCAAAGGTTAAAAAGCATTCTAAAGCTACCTAAGGCAGTTTCTAGAGACTTTAAGGCCACCGGAACTTACCGAACAGAACTGAACTGTGACCGATACGTGACGTACAGTGTCCAAAATGGCCCGAACCTGCAATTTAGGAAGCGATAAAGAGTGGGTAACTCAGATTGACACCTTTTGGGTCATGGGTGACTTGAATTCAATGCCAAACAGGAATGGGTTAGACTAAAACTTACCTTAATCGCCAAATAAAGCTGAGAGAGGGCTGAAACCACACCAAAACTCACTGGGTAGAGACCGAAACGTGAGAGAAACGAGATATGGGATGCTGGTTGCCCGGAAACCAACCAAAACGAGAGACAAGAAGATTAAATCTAGCTTAATCAACAAGAAATCGAGAGGAACACAGAGGCTTACACGCTGCTTGACGAAAACGAGGAAAGACGACGATTCTCGCGGGTGCTTCTAGATCTACTGAACCGAGAGGGGACGACAACAGACTTGCAGCTGCCGACAACGAAGAAACGATGACTGGCGGCCTGGGATCTGCTCGCTGGAGGAAGAGAATAAAGGAGGAAGGCGGCGCGAGGAAGAGAGAACGGCTGGCAACGCGCGGGGCAGCAGACGATGGCGGCGGCAGCAGCTGAGCACGGCGGCTGAGCGACGCGAGGAAGAGAAGGGAGGCAGCTGCGGCGTGGCTGCTGGCGGAGGCGCGAGCGGCGGCGGCTTCCTTGCGGCTGGAGGAGAAGACGGCGGCTGAGGAGAAAAATCGCAACAAAGAAAAAGGGGGGGTCTGCCGTGCGTGCGTGCGAGAGAGAGAGAGAGATTCTGATAGGTTCCCTTTTTCTTTTCTTTTTTTTAAAAAAAAAAAAAAACCTAACCAACTCTAACACTACCCACCAACCAGAGAAAAGAACGCCACTCAAAAGCCCACTAACCTAGAAAAGCTCAACTGACAAGATAATTAGCCACCGGTACACGAGAGAAAAATGCAAGAATTAATAGGAAACTTGATTTACCTGGAATGCGGGGCATCACAATCTCCCCACCTTGAGAACTTTCGTCCACGAGAGTTTGTTGTTCACCTCGAGAGAGAACAGAAAAACCAATCTTTTTCAGCTCTATGGATGGACCTCAGTGAATTACTTTTCTTCTCCGATCAACTTAGGACCTTCGCTAGTGTCTTCCCTATTATTCACCGGGCCAAGAACGACTTGTGGGAGTCTATAGAGATAGAGATTGGAAAGGGAAGGCTTGAAGGATTAACCTCTAGAGGGTTACATTTTTGTGAGTGAATTTGAGAGGGAATTCCAACAGCATAACAGTATGGAAAAACTTCTCTTTTAGCTCCTAATCTTATTTCTCATATACTTATAGAACAAATACATGCACCAAAGAGTCTCAAGTTGAATGACACATGGTGAAGAGCAAAATTATAGTGGATTCTAGGTGTTCTTATGATATTACATGCAAGGTTGAATGGATGTTGTGTAATTCCACTATGGAATTACATGCAATAGTGGGATTCCATGATTTTCCACTATCTCCATTTGCTATTAGATCAAAATCTTGTCTTGCATTTTAATTAAAATTCAATTCCAAATTGGTTTTAATTTAGTAATTGATTTGAAATGAATTTTCAATCAATTTTATGTGATTAATAAAATTAATCAATCTTACCTAATGCAATCCACTAATCATGAATCCTTATTGATGTATAGTGTATTTAAGTCATATTTAAATATTATTATCTCTAAATTAATAATTTCATTTAGTAAAGATTATTCAGTAACACATAAGGAAACAATTAAAGATCGAGGGCACTTAACTACATCAATTTAAATCCTAAAGCATACATGTTCTAAACATCTAGAAACAGAGAGAACAGAAAAACCAACCTTTTTCAGCTCTATGGATGGACCTTAGTGAATTACTTTTCTTCTCCGATCAACTTAGGACATTCGCTAGTGTCTTCCATATTATTCACCGGGCCAAGAACGACTTGTGGGAGTCTGTAGAGATAGGGATTGGAAAGGGAAGGCTTGAAGGATTAACCTCTAGAGAGTTACTTTTTTGTGAGTGAATTTGAGAGAGAATTCTAGCAGCATAACAGTATGATAAAACTTCTCTTTTGCCTCCTAATCTGATTTCTCATCTACTTATAGACCAAATAAATGCGTCAAGGAGTCTCAAGTTGAATGACACATGGTGAAGAGCCAAGACATAGTGGATTCTAGGTGTTCTTATGATATTACATGCAAGGTTGAATGGATGTGTAATTCCACTATGGAATTACATGCAATAGTGGGATTCCATGATTTTCCTCTATCTCCATTTGATACAAGATCAAAATCTTGTCTTGCATTTTAATTAAAATTCAATTCCAAATTGGTTTTAATTTAGTACTTGATTTGAAACGAATTTTCAATCAATTTTATGTGATTAATCAAATTAATCAATCTTACCTAATACAGTCCACTAATCATGAATCCTTATTCATGTATATTGTATTTAATTCATAGTTAAATACCATTATCTCTTAATTAATAATTTAATTCAGTAACACATAATAAAGCAATTAAAGATCGAGGACACCTAACTACATCAATTTCAGTCCTAAGGCATACATGTTCTAAACATCCATAAAAAGAGAGAATAGAAAAACCAACCATTTTCAACTCAATGGATGGACCTTTGTGAATTACTTTTCTTCTCCGATGAACTTAGGACAACCTCTAGTGTTTTCCCTACTATTGTCCGGGCCAAGAACGACTTGTTGGAGTATATAGAGATAGGGATTAGAAAGTGATGGCTTGAAGGATCAAGCTCTAGAGAGTTACTTTTTAGTGAATGAATTTGAGAAAGAATTTCAGCAGCATAACACTATGGAAAAATGTCTCTTTGCTCCTAATCTGATTTCTCATCTACTTATACCGAAAATACATGCACCAAAGAGTCTCAAGTTGAATGACACATGGTGAAGAGCCAAGACATAGTGGATTCTAGGTGTTCGTATGATATTACATGCAAGGTTGCATGGATGTTGTGTAATTCCACTATGGAACTACTTGCAATAGTGGGATTCCATGATTTTCCACTATCTCCATTTGATGCAAGATCAAAATCTTGTCTTGCATTTTAATTATAATTGAATTCCAAATTTGGTTTAATTTAGTAATTGATTTGAAACCCATTTTTAATCAATTTTATGTGATTAATCAAATTAATCAATCTTACCTAATGCAATCCACTAATCATGAATCCTTATTCATGTATATTGTATTTAATTCATATTTAAATACTATTATCTCTCAATTAATAATTTAATTCATAATTAAATCATTGTGTCAATTATGTCAAATATAATTGACACTAATTCCCTTTCTCGATTTTGAACGATTCAAAGTGTTCAATCTTATTGTTCTAAGTTTTATTCCGATATGAGCTAATAGGGGGACCTAATGGACCTACAGATCATGGGCTCCAACGATTCGAGGTTAACCGACTAATCTCATTTACCAAGCTAACCAACATTCGTTAACTACCGGGACATTCCACTATAGCCCAGTAGCTGCACTCCCCTCCCCGTAGATATATTTTCGTCCACTTGATATAACAATATTCAGTAAGTCGATCCTTCACAGGTCGTTCGTAGCTATAGTCTGATCAAATGTCCGTTTTACCCCTATAGTACTTCTTGTTCCTTAAGTTCCACTGATCCTCTAATGAATAATTTGTTTGTGGTCTAATCATCAAACCGAGTCCCTCTCGAGCCAATGAGGGGGTGGGGCCCTTTTTCAAGTCCCGGAGTCAGTACTTAAGGGAACAACCTCTCTACTATCCCTGAAATGGGTAGGAGCGAATTTCGCCTTGCGAGACTATGTTCCAGCTATCTATCTGGTCTTATACCTAAAATGTTAGGCTTATTGAGTCGGCGATGTCTGACCACTCTCACCCATGCAGATTAAAAGATAATCCCGAATAAACAGGAGTTTATAGTTAGCTCCGGATTAAGATCGAGTTACCTAGGTCATCTTGTGAAATAGTCAGTTTCTACAGTAAACGGCGTTAGAAAGTGAATGTGACTTATTTCGCGGTTCTGTCTTATGCAAACTCATTGCATAGGACGCCCCCACTCATATGTCTCCACATGAACGATTTAGGATCTCATCGTTTGTACTTGATACAAAGTTGGCCACGGGCATAATGTCCCCAGGATAAGGTACCTAACTCTATCCTTATACTATAGACCGTTTTGGCTATATACTTGAACTTGATCCAATTTTATGTATCTACATATAGTTCGAGTATTCATATTATGGCCAAGGATCTTAGTTTATTGTATTTAGGTTAAATATTTGCAACTTACATATTCAATAACATTTTTACGGAATAACCTCAACAACATCTTTATTGAAAATAGAATATGTTTAATGTTTTACAAAACTACAAGTTTTAGGACATTAAACCCAACAGTCGATACAAACACTTTGTTTTCTTGTGGGTCATAGAAAAGACCACCTCTCGTTTCCATAGGGTAACCAACAAATTGGCACAATCTTGAATGAGGTTCCAATTTCTTAGGATTTGTCACTAGCACGTGTGCTGGACAACCCTAGATATGGAAGTAGCGCAAACTAGGTCTACGCTCCCTCCATAGCTCAAAAGGTGTTTCAGAAACACTCTTCGAGGGAACATGGTTCAGAATATGTACTACAGTATCTACTACAAACCCTCAAAACGAGTTAGACAATTGACCATAGCTCATCATCAAACGAACCATGTCCAACAAGGTTCTATTTGTCCTTTCTGATACACCATTTTGTTGAGGTGTACCAGGGGCTGAGAGTTGGGATTTGATTCCATGTTCTATCATATAATCTTGGAATCTTTAATCCATATACTCTCCACCTCGATTGGATCAAAGTGTTTTAATAGTTTTACCTAATAGGTTTTCAACTTTAGCCTTAAACTCTTTAAGCTTTTCAAGAGCTTCAGACTTTTGACCCATTAGATACAAGTAACCATATCTTGAATAATCATCTATTAAAGATAGGGGTGTTCATCGGTCGGTCGGTGTTGGTTTTGGACGAAAATCGACGTCGATCGCCGACATGTTTGGTTTTGTCGGACGGTTTCTATTGGGTTTTGGGAGGTTGGTGGCGCCGACCGACCAATCACACAGTCGGTCGATCGGTTTCGGTCGGTTTTACAAACTCCGACAAACTACACAAGAAAGGAAGAAAAAATGAAGTAAATTGGAAAAAAATAGGAGATAAAGAAATGAGGAAGAAAGAACCCAAAACACGTCCGGTGGTAAAAGTGGCAGTCGATGGAGGAGGGTAAAAAAAGGAGAGAAGGGGAAGAAGTAATGGGGAGAGCCAAAGAGGAAAGAAAGAAGGGGAAGGAGAGAAGAAAATGGTGGAGAGTAAAAGAAAGAAGCATTCAGATGGGATGGAGAAGAGAGAGAAAGGAGAATAATGGTGGAGAGAGAATAAGAAAGAGAAGATAGAAGGGAGGGAAGGAAATAAAAGTGAAAAGACGTGGAAAGGAGGGAAAAGAAAATTAAAGGACATGGAGAAAGAGAGAGAAATAATTAAATAATATACTTTTTAAGAATGTAATCATGACATGTGCTTTGAAAATGACAACACATATGTCCATTATCCAAGGCCTATCAAATTCGTCTGCACATTGTCCTTCCACTCGATTACTTCTTCTTTTTTTTATTATTTTTTTATTTGACTTTGGTAGATAATGTCGGTCGGTCGGTCGGAAAATGCTTTACTAACCACCCCGACCGACCGACCAGTCGGTTTTGCACACCGACCGACACCGACCGACCTTTTCATAAAACCGACCGACTGATATCAATTCGGTCGGTTTCGATCGGTCGGATCGGTTTTCGGCCTTTTGTTGAACACCCCTAATGAAAGAGATGAAATATTCATAACCTGCTCGAGCATTTACATTCATTGGACCACAAAGATCTAAATGAATCAACTCTAGAGGTTCTTTGGCATGATAACCTTTTCCAGTAAAAGGTCTTTTAGTCATTTTACCCTCAAGACACGATTCACGGGGTAGTAATGAATCATCTTCCAACTCAGTTAGAAGTTCATTCTTTACCAAACGATCGATCCGTCCGATGTTAATATGACCAAGACGTAAATGCCAAAGGTATGTATTGTTACTTTTTGGATAAACTCTTTGCCTTTTATTTTGAGTTTCAACAGTTTTAAACATTTCATGATTTAAAAGTTTTTTTGTGTCGGTTGGTCTTAACACATACAAGTTATTTTCTAAGTTTGCTGAACAAATAAGTACACCATTTCTATAAATAAATGCTTCATTAGATAGAAAATTAACAGTGTACGATTGTTCCAACAAACAGGAAATAGATATTAAGTTCCTCTTGATTTTAGGAACTATATACAAATTTTCTAAAAGAAGAAATCTATTTCTGAAAAATAACTTTGCAGCTCCCACTGCACTTGCTGAAATGACATCTCCCGTTCCAACCTTGAGTGTCATCTCACCTTCTTCAAGCTGTTGAAAATTATTTTCTTGAAAAGAAGAACAAACATGATTAGTTGCTCCCGAATCTAATATCCAGGCATACTCATCATGCTCTACAAGGCATATTTCTAAAACAAGTAAATCAAATTTACCTTCCTTTTCTTTCTTCTTCTCAGCAAGGTACTTTGGACAATTTCTTTTCCAATGCCCATCCACATTGCAATGGAAGCCTTTGTCCTTGTCGGCCTTGGCCACGACCTTGGCCTTCCCTTTGCCTTGAACAGCTTTAGCAAGAGCCTTTCCCTTGTCACCCTTCTTTTGTATCTTCTTCGAAGAAGAAGCTTGAGGTACAAGTTTAGTTCCTGAGGATGAACACTTTTGTAACTTTCTTTTGGAATGGGCCACATGGGCTTCTCCTTTAGCAATACCCTTATCCTTGCTCTTATGCATGGACTCATAAACCTATAGCTCATTCAGAAGGATGGTCAGGTTGAATTGAATCTTATTCATACTCGTATTTGTTCGAAACTGCATGAAGCTCTATGGAAGAGACTCCATTATAAACGCAACCTGACTTCTCTTGCACACGACCAAGTTGTTTGCCTCCGCAATATTGAATTGGTTCATCATGTCGAAAACGTGTTCCTGAACAGACTGACCCTCTTCCATGCGGGCATTGAAGACGTTTTCAGAGCCTTGTGGGGGAGCTAGTAGGATGGTAATCCAAACATCTCCTGAAGGGAATTAATAATCTCCCTTGTTGTTTCCACGTTCTCATATCTCTTGGCCAATACTTCAGTTAAGCTGCCAAGATGTAGACGCGGGCTTTTTCGTTGGCCTTTGTCCATCGGTCGTATGCATCCTTTATCGCCTAGGATGCATTACGAGGGGGGATTGGAGGACACTCCTCCGTTAAGACGAACCGGAGATCTTCCACAACCAAAATCTTATTGAGTTTGGATTTCCACGTAGGAAAGTTCTCGTCGGTAATTTTTTCGTTTTTTAATAGAGCGATAATTGAGGAAAACATTGTTGAAAAAACAAACATTTACTGTATTAGTTATCTTTGCCTGAACCCATCACACAAGCAATACAAACAATTGCACAGATCTGATGTGGAATTTTCCTTACCGCAAGCGCACGGGTCGAGTAATAATAAAGTGTTCATATAAACGAGTGTCGTCCTCTCGATTGGATGTTTAAGCTAAATCAAGTATTGTGAATTATCTTGCTCAATTTTATTTAGGGAACACAAAGTAATGAGTGACAGATCGAAAACTAAATCAAAACAAGTAAAAAGTTGAAATTCAATTGGAAGAATACTTAGGGAATTGATTTCGCCGATTCAGTCTAGGATTGATTTTAAGGAATAAGTTATTATGCACAATGGAATTATGAGCCTAAGAACCTTTAATCACAATTACCTCTCCCGAGTATAATTGATTCTCATGCAAATTAACCAACTTGATATCCCTATCTAAGTTTATTAACATGCAAGGCAATGAGTTCTTTTGACCAATTCTAAAGTTAATCTAAAAACCGTCACGAATTAGAAAATAAACTTTAGTCATGCAATCTTGAGTAAGTCTACATTTAATCCCCTCTCCCGAGCAAGAATCAAAACTCAAATCATTCAACTAATGGCCAATTAATTGAAAGCATTAAATCAAGATTGCATACATAATAACCATTGCACAACTTAAACCATAAATCAATCCATAAACTAAATCAACTACATCAATCCCTATGCCACAAGTTTAGCTACTCATGAATGGTATTACAAGCTCAACTAAACATGACAAAACCATAAAATCTAGCTAGAGAAAAGGAAAAGGAAAGGAAAAACTCAATGTAGGCCGAGATCGAACGTCCCCGTCACGATCCCCACGAACAATGGGTTGATTTCCACCTTGATCTCCTTTGTCCAACCTCAATCCTCTGTTTTCTCCTCTGTTTTACAGCTTCCAAGGTGTCCAAAGGAATCCCCCCTTCAGCCCTAGCCGAAAATAACTTATATTCCAGATATTTGCCGTAGCGTCGAGACGCTGTCAAGACAGCGTCGAGACGCTGCCTCTAACACACGCGTGTCTGGAATGGAAATTACACAGCGTCGAGACGCTAAGGTCGCAGCGTCTTGACGCTGTGACCGTTTCGCGCCTATTCAGACAAGGAATGCTAGCGTCGAGACGCTCAAGGGCTAGCGTCGAGACACTAGTCTGCGTTTTACCCTATTTTGACTTTTTTCCTCTTTGACTCTTTTTCATTCTTTTGCATCTTTTCGCGTCCCGAGCACCCGATTAACTCCACTATTGCGTTTTAGCTCCAATCAACCATTTCCTACAGAATAAACATTGAAGCACAATAAAATGGCCAAAAAATCATAAAAGACTAGCTAAATTGAATAGGGAAAACTAGCTAGCTATGTTCGCTATCAAATACCCCCAAACTTAAGCTTTTGCTAGTCCTCGAGCAAACTAAAAATCAAGCATACAGTAGAAGAATGGATGCAACAAACATGACTCAATCCTCAAGGCTCAAAAGTCAATAGTCAAGCAAGCAAGAGACATGCACACAAGGACCAATGAGGGAGACAAATTAAAATTTTTCCAAAATTAACTTGCACAAGCGAGATCTAACTCAACAAGATCAGACTCTACTATCCCGGGATTGGATTATTAAATTTTCAGCTCATCTTCCCTCTACACTGGCACTAAGGTTTCACTAATGAGTTAATGGAACAAATTAGTTTGTTTTCCTCCATACTTAGGTGCTCATAAATTACAATTAAATTAAGCATGTATATGTGGCACTAGCTTTCACACACCCATTGCAGGGACCCTTAACCTGAGTTTTCTCTGGTTGGCCTAACTGATCACAACAGGGGTAGCTCTTTTTGCCTAAACTTTATTAAACATTGCAAACTGTGCACATGCCATGGCATAATAAATTTTTTTTTTCTCAACAGTAACAATAAGAATAATTTTTCTTTCATGATCAAGATAAGCATATATTCTTTTCTTTCCTCCTAAGCAAGATCAAACATGCTAATTTGCAAAAAAAATTAACTCTTTAGCTCTACCTACACCTATCGAGGTGAAAACAAGCATATGAACCCAATAATTCGCTCCTAAGCATTCAAATCCAAATCTAGCCAAGACAAATACTCTACTCATGCAAGGCATCTCCTAGAAAAAGTTTAAAAAGTCTCCCTTTTTGGGCACTCATGCTTACAACTCATCGCAAGCTTGAAAATTGACAAGAAAGCCTATCCTAGGAGGTCATAGTCATGCAAAAATAGCATCCAGAAAACAACCATATGCTCAATTCAAAGAAAGCTCAAAACTATAGCCCGAACTCAGATGCTCAAGTGCTCCACAAACATGCTAATCCAAATACCCCGAAACTTAAAACATGCATTTTCCTCAATGTATAAAATAAGGCATACTCTAGCATGAGAATAATAAAAGAATGAAAGAAGCGAATAATACTGCCCTGGAATGATGATAACCTTCTCATGGAAGCTTGCAAGCAAGGGAGAAACTAGAACCAAGACCTACAACACAGAAACAAACAATAAATCAAAAGCAAACAGAAAAGCACAACTAAACTTACTTGGGTTGCCTCCCATAAGCGTTTGTTTAACGTCATTAGCTCAACGTGTTGATCGTGCATCAAGGAGGCTTCTTTTCTGTGAATCTAAAAGGGGTGCTCTTTCTTGCACCTTTCTTGTAGCTCATGACAAGCACTTCAGAGTATCCCTTAGAGTCTTCAACTGCTTTAAATATTTCTTTTTCATTCCGGACTCTAACAGTGACCTCCCTGCGCTCAATATCAATAATAACTCGCCCAGTAGCGAGGGATGGTCTTCCTAGTATGACAGGCATTGAAGGATTTTCCACCATATCCATAACATATAAATCAATAGGGAGGAAAAATCTACCTACTCTGATTAAAACATTTTCTATAATGCCAACTGGTCTAACCACAGACTGATCAGCCAATTGGAGTCTAACAGGAGTAGATTTAATCTCACCTGTATCTAACTTTTTGCACAGAGATAGAGGAATAATATTGATGCTAGCACCTAAATAACATAGTGCTCTGAAAGAATAAGTACCAAAACTGCAAAGAACAGAAAAACTCCCTGGATCTGCTACTTTTTCAGGTACCTTCTGTTGCACTCTGGTGCTGCATGTGGAAGCGAGATATACAGTGTCAACCTTCTTTTCCTTTCGCTTCTTTGCTAACCACTCCTTCATGAACCTGTTATACTGGGGCATCTCTAACGCCTCTGCAAAAGGAATATTAATGTTCAGATTCATAAAAGCATTCATAAACTTGTCAAACTGAACCTGATTGTTCTTTTTCTTCTTTTTCTTTTTCTTGTCTTTGAAGACCATCAGGGAGGAAAAGGAATGGGAGGCTCGGGTTCTGGCTTTTCAGCTTCATCAGATGATGTGTCCTCCTCAGCTTCCCGAGTAGGAGTGTCATAATCCTCAGACTCAGGCTTCTTTTAAGCTTCCTCCTGGTGTACAGTGACTGCCTTACAATATTCCATCTGGGTTTTCTCTTGCTCAGCTGGAGCCTTACCTTTACTCATGGTGCTAACAACATTTACCAACTGTCCCAGTTGAGTCTCAATGTTCTTGATGGCTACACTGTGGCCATTCACCGTGGTGTTGATGGCAATGACTGCCTCCTCTATTTTGGTTGTCCTGTTACTCGACTCTGCAAGGAAAGCTCCAACAAGATCCTCTAGCTTTTTATTTTCTTGAGTTTGAGGGGCAAAACCAGGGGGGTTAAGAACATTCTTAGTATTTGCATAAGAGAAATTTTCATGGTTCCTATTGTTAGGGTGATAATGTATAGGTGTAGAATTATTATTATATCCCCTAAAATTAGAATTTGATACATACTGAACCTGTTCAATGGTCTCCTCCTGAGGTCTAGATGCCAAAGCGGCAGCTGATTCAATTGACTGTGCACTCCCTGTACCTGAAAATTTCATAAAAGCATTAGCAAGGGAGGTCATCTGAGCCTGGAGTGCACTTACCTTGTCAACCTCAAACACTTCAGTAGCAATCTTTTTAGGTGCAGACCGCTCAGATGGCCACTGATAGTTGTTGGTGTCCATATCCTCTAGAAGTGTGAGAGCATTTTCCACGGTCTTGGACAACAAAGTCCCACTTGCAGCTACATCAACAATCGTTTTTGTACTAGGAGTTAAACCATTATAAAACAATTGAACCTGAAGCCAGTCGGGGTAGCCATGCTGAGGACACTTCCTCAACAACTCTTTGAATCGCTCCCAAGCCTCGAACAGCTGCTCATCATATTGTTGTTGGAATGTCCCAATCTCGGTCCTCAGCTTGACCGTCTTTGCAGGAGGGGAAAATTTCTTCAAAAAGGCCTGAACCAAAGCATCCCAGGTGGTGATGCTCCCAGGGGGAATAGATTGCAACCAATCTCGTGCTTTATCCTGCAAAGAAAAAGGAAATAAGCGTAAGCGAATAGCATCCTCAGAAACTCCATTTATTTTTACCGTCCCACAAATGTCTAAAAATGATTTTAGATGAGAATTTGTGTCTTTGGTGGGTGATCCTCTATAAGCACAATCTCGAGCCATCTGAATGAGACCGGTCTTTAGCTCAAAGTTGTTGGCATTGATCGGGGCATAGACAATCCCCGATTGTTGCCCCTGAAACACGGGCTGAAAGTAGTCTCTAATAGGCCTAGGCTCCTCAGGTGGATTTTGGTTTCGATCTCGAGATCCAATGGTATCAACTCTCTACTACTACGCATAAACAAACTAAACTACCCTAAAAAGGAAAGAAAACAATTAAGGAAAGAAAACAAGAAAAGAGAACAACTAATCTAAATATGGAAAATATAATCTAGAAAAGGAAAATACTATGTAATTAAGGAAAACAAGAAACAAATATGAAAAATTACAATTAAGGCAAATTACTAACAATGAAAATATCTAACTAAAGAGAAAAGGAAAATCAAAGAAAAATAACAAAAAAAGACAAATATGGAAAAGAAAACAAATAAGGAAAAAATGCAATTAATCTAAGAAAGTAAAAATACACCCTAAATTAAGACCGAACAATTTTTTCACAATATCAATCTAACTAAATGTGCCAATCCCCGGCAACGGCACCAAAAACTTGATGTGAAATTTTCCTTACCGCAAGTGCACGGGTCAAGTAATAATAAAGTGTTCGTATAAACGAGTGTCGTCCTCTCGATTGGATGTTTAAGCTAAATCAAGCATTGTGAATTATCTTGCTCAATTTTATTTAGGGAACACAAAATAATGAGTGATAGATCGAAAACTAAATCAAAACAAGTAAAAAGTGGAAATTCAATTGGAAGAATACTTAGGGAATTGATTTCGCCGATTCAGTCTAGGATTGATTTTAAGGAATAAGTTATTATGCACAATGGAATTATGAGCCTAAGAACCTTTAATCACAATTACCTCTCCTGAGTATAATTGATTCTCATGAAAATTAACCAACTTGATATCCCTATCTAAGTTTATTAACTTGCAAGGCAATGAGTTCTTTTGACCAATTCTAAAGTTAATCTAAAAACCGTCACGAATTAGAAAATAAACTTCATTCATGCAATCTTGAGTAAGTCTACATTTAATCCCCTCTCCCGAGCAAGAATCAAAACTCAAATCATTCAACTAATGGCCAATTAATTGAAAACATTAAATCAAGATTGCATACATAATAACCATTGCACAACTTAAACCATAAATCAATCCATAAACTAAATCAACTACATCAATCCCTAAGCCACAAGTTTAGCTACTCATGAATGGTATTACAAGCTCAACTAAACATGACAAAACCATAAAATCTAGCTAGAGAAAAGGAAAAGGAAAGGAAAAACTCAATGTAGGCCGAGATCAAACATCCCCGTCACGATCCCCATGAACAATGGGTTGATTTCCACCTTGATCTCCTTTGTTCAGCCTCAATCCTCTGTTTTCTCCTCTGTTTTACGACTTCCAAAGTGTCCAAAGGAATCCCCCCTTCAGCCCTAGCCGAAAATAACTTATATTGCAGATTTTTGTCGTAGCGTCGAGACGCTGTCAAGATAGCGTCTCGACGCTGCCTCTAAAACACGCGTGTCTGGAATGGAAATTACACAGTGTCGAGACGCTAAGGTCGCAACGTCGAGACGCTGTGACCGTTTCGTGCCTATTCAGATAAGGAATGCTAGCGTCGAGACGCTAGTCTGCGTTTGACCCTATTTTGACTTTTTTCCTCTTTGACTCTTTTTCATTCCTTTGCATCTTTTCGCGTCCCGAGCACCCGATTAACTCCACTATTGCGTTTTAGCTCCAATCAACCATTTCCTACAAAATAAACATTGAAGCACAATAAAATGGCCAAAAAATCATAAAAGACTAGCTAAATTGAATAGGGAAAACTAGCTAGCCATGCTCGCTATCAAGATCCAATCAATTTTGAAAACTATCAATCAAAGAACCCTAACAAACTATTGATTGTGTTTAGCAACGATGCTTTAGAGGTTTAGAGGAATAGCCACCGAAGAGTGATCAGCTACTCCTCCTCTAAAATGAGACACTTCTCATTCAACTCTAATTTCATAATAACTCATATTCCTATAGACATTAACCATCGTTGTTCGGTCAAGGACTTGTTAACAATTTAACTTATCCCCGTAAGTGTTTCCCTCCCACTTTCATATCTCAGAGGCACACACCAACAGGCTACCGTTAGGAAAGACAACTGTTGGTAATTAGCCTAAGTGACCATGTCATTTTTAGGAGTTCACAGTGTTCCGAATCCTATTATCAGGCCCTTCGAAGGGGTGGTTGCTCTAGGGCAACACGCAGGCGGATCATAGGAATCTCACGTAGTGACCTATTGGTGGAGACCGAAGGATACATTGACACGTGCTCCACTCCCACTTATTATGGACACTTTCCCCATTCACCTTGTTATTGACCCATGCAAACACTTTCCGAAGGCGGGTCGCTCTTAAAGCGACACGAAGCTGAGCATGGATCTCACGTTATGAATATAGGGACGTAGGAGCAAAACTCGATTTAAATCAAGTTTTAAAATTTTCCTCCCACTAAAGTGACCTACCATATATTTTAGGGTTTATTAAACTTAGATAAATCTGGCTAAGTCAATCTATCTAAGTTTAATCCTATTATAACTATTATAATAAGATCTTTAGATTAGTGTCTAGGTGAATTAAACGTATTTAATTAACCTAGTGACCATTTTCTAACATTAAACTATGATTAATTCAACTCCGGTGTTCCGGATCAGTTCCCAGGTAGGAGGTGTTTCATAAACCGTCAACTTAAATACCCCCAGCCTTAGACAGAACATCACCGGTAGAGTTCCCTTATAATCACAGTAATGTTTGTCCTACTTAGTTAATTAAAACTATTTTAAACTATGTAAGAAATTCTAATCCTATTAGAATATGACCTTAGGTCTAATTAATTTTAACTCATAAAATTAATCAATTTAACCTATGGTCCTATGTGTGCATGCATATCTTGATTATATAGATTGACAGTTTCTAATCATTAATTTTAAACTATTCAAAATTTTAATGATTAGACCTATAATCATGCATATTATAGTTTAATTCAATTAGCAATCATATTCTAATTAATAATTAAACTATATGATTTGCATTGCATGAATTTTAATATAACGATTATATTAATACTATGGATGTTTCATGCTCAATGAAACTTTGATTTCCTTATAAATGTAACATTTATATCATTTAAAATCAAGGTAACTCATAGTAACATGTTGCAAACAACTTATTAAATATAACTCTTTATATTTAACTAAGAAATTTCATGCATCATGCTTATCCATTTTCATGAATTTAGCATAACTCATATACATTAAATATCTCATGAAAATCATCCATGCATTTCAATCCATACATTATTACTAATTATAATATATTAAAAATGCATGAGCATGCTTTATAACCTAAGGTGGGATTTCTAATACGACATCCATAAAGCATATTAAATTGCGTATAAACCGATTAATTGGCCTCTATGATAAAATAAAGCATATAAATTACATCAATTCAAGTTATTTTTATCCTAATCTATCCTTCTGCAGCTTCAGAACCGGACAAGAACACATGAACCGACCCGAACCGTTTCGAACCGGACCCCAAAATGCCAAACCAAGCCAAAAACAAGCTGGATCAGGTCAAACCGACCCCAGACCAGCCCAAACCATCGAACCGGACCGCAAGTAATGTTGAACCGCACACGTCTGAAGCCCTAACCGCATGCCGCACGAACTCGCGACAGCGTCCCGACACTGTTACTCCTGGAACGAAATTTTGGGTGAAAAAAACACTGTTCTTCGATTTTTGGCCTCGGTTTTGGGTGCGATTTTCATCGATCTTCATCTCAAAAAATCCTAATCTAGACCCGGACTTACAGAGGATAATCGATTTACATTATATTCTCAAAAACACAGGGGTCTTTACATTTTAACGATTCAAAGCAATAAATCTAAGGCCAATTAAATCGAAACATTTATACGCAAACCATACATTCATAATGCAAAATTAAATCCCACCAATCAAAGCCAACCGCAAATTCCTAATCGAAGTTTAAAATTTGAGATGGCTTTGATACCAATTGAAGGGATAAAAGCCCTACGTAGCAGAAGACTTATCAGAGACCTAACTCAATTTAAACATTGATTGGAATACGAATACGACGACAAATTATTTACAGCAACAAGAACGAATAAAAGCTACTGTAAATGGGTATAAAAAAACATGTTGATTTTGAATTTAAACCTAGATCTAATCTAGATATAATCCTAGTGGTAAAAGGGCTGAAGGGGACTTACTTTCGCAGACGATCTCGACCGAATTTCGCCAAATTCTCCAAGGTTTGTAGAAAGTTTTAGCAGCCCCAATACCACCTTCTCGCTGAAAATTTCACCACAAACACCACCAAAAAGCTACACCGGTATTCTCACAAGGCAATGGTTAAGTGGCTTGTGGGAACCAAAAAGCACTGAGGGAATTTTTCTTCTCTGTATTAGCAACAAAATCGAGAGTGAGAGACAGGGAGAGAAGTCGAGAGTT
This sequence comes from Luffa acutangula, assembly GCA_036850905.1. Lineage (NCBI taxonomy): Eukaryota > Viridiplantae > Streptophyta > Magnoliopsida > Cucurbitales > Cucurbitaceae > Luffa > Luffa acutangula. Next base: position 10,202,274 of record CM072090.1, read on the forward strand.
TAAGCCTTCAATTCGCTCAACTGACTCCTATTTTCAATCCCAAGGAGATAATTAAGGAAGACCTAATCGTGCAGTAACAGACGATTAGGATAACCAACTAACCAAATCAGTTTTCCATTTAATTGATTTTAATTTCAAAATAAAATTAAAATTAAAACAAATTTAATTTAATTAATCACTATTAAATAAATCAATAACATTTAATTAAAAACATATTCAATTAAATGAATAATCCTTAATTAACCATAGTTTTAATTTGTGTTAATTAAATAAAATTTAATTAAAACTTACAATTAATCAATTCTTCAATTAATTAATTGTTCAATTGAATATCACATATTCAATTCTTTTTCTTGCATCCAATGCGCATTGATTTTAACCTATAGTTTTAATATGAATCCAATTCATATTTTAAACTTGATATTCAAACCCCCTTCGAATATTCAATTCTCCCATAGAAATTTACCTCAACACCCTAAATGAGCTACCGGTGGGACCTAATGGACCTACAGATCAAAAGCTCCAACGATATGAGATTAATTGGCTAAACTCAGTAACCAAGTTAATCAATATTCGTTAACTGTGATTCATTCCACTATAGAACCACAGCTGCACTCTTCTCACTACATATATATTTATGTGTCCACGGATATCGACCAATAACAGCAAGTCAGTCCTTTCACGTGTGTTTGTAACCCCAGCTAGGTCAAATTACCGTTTTACTCTTGGGTTACCTCTACATCCTTAAGTCCCAGTGCTCCTCTAATGAACAACCTGTTTGAGGTCCAACCAACAAACAGAAGTCCTTTTTGTGCCATAGAGAGGGCAAGGCCCTTAATTCAAGACTCGGAGACACCACTTAAGAGGACACACCTCTACTTCCCCAAGAGTCGGGAAGAAGTGAATTCCATCTTATGTGATTATGTTCCCAGCTCCCCACTCGGTCTTGTCCCCAAAATGGCAGGCTTATTGAGTTGGCTTGCAGGCCACTCTCACCCATACAAATCAAAGGACAATCCCTCCTGAACAGAAGTCCATAACCCACTCAGGATTGAGACTAAGTTGTCTAGGTCATCCTAGTGAAATAGAAACATAACTAGTCAACGGTGTTACAGCTAGTGGTTAACTATTTCACGGTCCGATCTTAGGCAAACTCATTGCATAGGATACTCCCACTCACATGTATCCTACACAAACGCATTGGATCATTGCGTTTGTATCAAAATACAAAGCGGGTCGTATCCATAGTGTCACTAGGATAAGGTACCCAGCCTTATCCCTATACTATAGACCCTTTACGTTGTAACTTGAACAGTGATTCCCGTATGTCCCCACATACTAGTTCAAGTCTCATACTAACAGCCTAAGAAGTTTAGTTTATTGGATTAGGGTTATTTAGACAAGATTACACAATACAAACAAAATAAATGAATAATACATCATTTTATTAATGTTCAGTCAAATGTTACATTTACTATCTACGAGTTTTAGGGCATAAAACCCAACATGAGTATGGTTTATCCAAGAGATTGATAATGGGGTTTGGTGTTAATCAAGAGGAATTTACCTCTTGGTTTAAAATTGAATTCAAAATTCATTTGAAAATAATTAATTTTCAAATATAAAATTAATTTAAACATTTAAATCAATTATTTAATTTAATATCCAATATTAAATTAATAAATCACACCAATCTCGATCTCCTCTTATATGAATCCCTATTCACATACATATGATATTTAAATCATATTTAAATATTTCTAATTCTCTCAAATACAGTTTAAACTCAATTAAACCATTACGTTAAATATATCGAATAAATAACGATAACTTCCCTAATACGAGTTTGAATGTGTCAAACTTTCTCATCACTTATGTTCTAAGGTTTATTCTGTATGAGCTAGCAGAGGGGCCTAATGGACCTACAGACCGTGGGCTCCAACGAATCCGAGATTAACTAGTTAAACTCTTTTAACTCAGTTAACCAACATTTGTTAACTATCGAGACACTCCACTATAGTCTGATAGTTGAACTCCCTTCATTGTAGATATATTTCTGTCCAGATTATATAACCATAATTAGTAAGTCGACCCTTCACAGGTTGTTTGTAACTAGAGCTAGGTCAAATGCTCGTTTTACCCCTGAAGTGTCATCTTGTTCCTTAAGTCTCCACTGAATCCCTAATGAACAATTGGTTTGTGGTCCCACCACTAAAACCTAAACCTCTCGGGCCAATGAGAGGGCGAGATCCCTTTGTTCACATCCCAGATCTAGAGTCAGCACTTAAGGGAACAACCTCTCTATTATCCCTAAATTGGATAAGAGTGAATTTCGTTTTGCAGGACTATGTCCCGAGCTATCCACCCGATCTTATCCCCAAAATGGTAGGCTTATTGAGTCGGCGATGTTGAGCCACTCTCACCCATGGAAACCAAAGGATAATCCCAAACAAACAGGAGTTCATAGTTAGCTCAGGATTGAGATCGAGTTACCTAGGTTATCGCATTGAAATAGTCAGTCTTGTCAGTAAACAATGTTATAAAGCAAGAGTGACTTATTTCTCGGTCCTGGTCTTATGCAAACTCATTTGCATAGGACGCCCCCATTCGCATGTCTCTACATGAACGATTCAGGATCACATCGTTTGCACTGTATACAAAGTGGGCTGCGTCACATAGTTTTCCTAAGATTAAGGTACCCAGCCTTATCCCTATACTATAGACCGTTTAGGCTATTACTTGAACTTGATCTGTCTTTATGTCACTACATATAGTTCAACCATTCATGTCATAGCCAAGGATAATAGTTTATTGGATTTGGGTTATTTAACGTGCAATTCACTCATTTAATAACTTAAGTGAACAAAAACTCAATAACGACTTTATCGAACAAGTATATGAACTATTTGTTTCATTCAGTATCTACGAGTTTTAGGGCACCAACCCCAACACACTAAACTACTTGTCGTAGTAGTGGCCAGGTCGCCCACAGGGAGTGGTTGTTGGTAATTATTTCCTATTTATTTCGAGATGGAAAGTAGTAAAGGGGGGATTCTGCATGGAAGGATCGCAAGGAAAGTAAATTGCAGGAAAACTAAAGACAAAAAATTAAATTATAGGAAATTAAAAAACAAGAATTTAAATGGCATGAAGCATAAAATAGCAGGAAAATTAATTTAAATGTGCGACACTGATTAGGGAGATTCTTGAGGTTGAATGGTTTGTTTGATCATCGAATGGCTTCCAATACATGGCTAAATTTATTTTCTAAATTGCCCAGTCGATCTAACCTGAATCTAGGAAAGATCCTAAGCCCACCTAAGCTATCTAACCTGATCATATGTCGTCCATCAAATTAGAACATGATTGATTAATTAATTAATTTGATTAACCCATCAAACTAAACAACTAACCAATTGCTCTAACTCTAGTGGATTGATTAGGACACTAGAATTAATTAGACCTAAATTATTTCTAACACTATTTTGGATCCTAGACCTATCATGCAAAGCAACAAAGTCAGAGAACTGCTCTTGGGACCCGTGCCCATGAATCAATCTATGCACAACAAACTAGCAAATAATAAACATACAAGCTACGAGTTAGGGCATCAATCTAACCTACTACGCATGCTTATTATACGAATTGAATCCAAAATAAAATTGCAAAATAGATTAAATAAACTTTTCAGAACAGAAACTCACAAACACATCCATTCAATTGCCCAAGATTCACCTAATCGGCTTCAACGGGTTTAGACGGTGGTTAAACCGACTAAATCTCGTGACCAAGTACAATCAAATATGAAATAAACAATGAAAGTCAACTCTAAAACATACAATATGAGGTCTGAACGTAAAAATACACAAAGGAATCGTAAAAGAAACCAGAAAGAAAACCTAAAACTAACCTACAACGGAAATAATAACTGATAGGATTTGGAATTCCCAATTCCGTTACAGCGGAAGTAATTGGACCGTTCGTAAATTAATTTTGTTCTACAAAATACCAATGCATTGGCAAAAGGTTAAGCGATGAGAAACATACCTCCGTTGACGACTCTGAATACTTCAAGAATGATTCTTGATTGCTCTACAACAACGAAGAACACCACCATTTGATCTTCCCCGCTATGACTCTGAGATTAGGAACGTAGTTGTGGGACTACCTAATCTTGAATGGGAAAAACTCTAGAGAGAAAATTCTCCCTAGAGTTCTTGGGTTGAGAGAATATGAGAGGGAGGCTAGAGAGAATGCAAGAGTGCATTCTTGTGGCCTTATGTTGTTGTACCTAAACCCTAGGTTTAGTGTTCTATTTATAGGAGAAAGGCCATGTATAAAATATTCATTTAAAATCAATTATTTCCATAACTGATTTAATCTTTTCCATAATTAATCAATTCCATGACCAATCAATTCCACAATTGATTAATCTTTTCCATAAATGATTGATCACTTCCATAAGTGATTAAATCATTTCAAAAAATGATTAATTACTTCCATAAGTGATTAATCATTTCCATAATTGATTAATTTCCAATTAATTAATTCTTTAATTAATTAATCACCAATTAAATATCATATATTTAATTTCAGACATTCTATTAGTTAATTAATTAATTACCCAATTAAATATCATATATTTAATTTGAGGCATTCAATTAATTAATTCTATAATATGAATCAAATTCATATTAAAATTTGAACTCCTTCAAATTCTCTTATATCCTATAAATTTAATATGAATCAAATTCATATTAATATTTGAACTTCTTCAAATATTTATTTCTCTCATAGACTATAGTTTAATTAAATCTCATTTAATTTAAACTAAATTGAATAATTAATTAATTCATCTTCTAATTAAATACCATATATTTAATTAGACATATATTTGAACTCTTTCAAATATATCAATCTCTCAATATTATAAAGTTTAATCTCAAATTAGACTTTATATTTTAATGCATCACTATACATTATATTAATTTGTATCTCGTACAATTAACTTAATTCCCAATATGAATTTGAACTATTCAAATTCTCTCAAGATATATTTGTTCCTAATTACTCTTTACGAGCTAGCAGGGGGACCTAATGGACCTACAGATCAGAAGCTCCAATGATATGTGGTTAATAGATTAAACTCATTAATCAGGTTAACCAATATTCATTAACTGTGGGTCATTCCACTAAAGACCCACAGCTGAACTCTTCTCACTGTAGAACATTTCTGTGTCCATGGATGTAGACCTATGCCGGTAAGTCAATCCTTCACGAGTGTCCGAAATCACAGCTGGGTCAAATTACCGTTTTACCCCTGTGTTACATTTGTCTCCTTAAGTACCAGCGCTCCTCTAATGAACAACCTGTTTATGGTCCAACCATTAAACAGAAAGTCCCTCTCGGGCCAGTGAGAGGGTGGGATCCCTTTGTTCAAGTCCCGGAGTCACCACTTAAGGGAACACTCATCTACTTCACCTAGAAGCGGGAAGAAGTGAATTCCTTCTTGTGTTGTCATGTCCCCAGCCTCCCACTCGGTCTTGTCCCCAAAAAGGAAGGCATATTGAGTCGGCGTATTGGCCACTCTCACCCATGCTAATCAAAGGACAATCCCTCATGAGAAGGAGTTCATGACACACTCAGGATTAAGACTGAGTTACCTAGGTCATCCTATTGAAACAGTAACCTAACTAGTTAACGGTGTTATAACTAATGGTTGACTATTTCGTGGTCCGGTCTTATGCAAACTCATTGCATAGGATACCCCCACTTGCATGTCTACTACATAGACGTTTTGGATCAATACGTCTGTATCGAATACATAGCGGGTCGTATCACATAGTGTTACCAGGATAAGGTACCCAGCCTTATCCCTATACTATAGACCTTTTAGGTTGTTACTTGAACACCGATCCCCGTATGTCCTCACATACTAGTTCAAGTTACATACAAACAACCTTGGATCTTAGTTTATTGGATTTGGGTCAAATTTTGCAATATTTAACAATAACACTTTATTGTTGAAACTCAATAACACTTTATTGAAACAAGTATACAATTTGTTTACATTTACTATCTACGAGTTTTAGGGCAACCAATTTAATTTGCATGCAAAATGCTCAACAAGGCTCAGTTGAACTATACTGTCAAAGAGAAGGAATTACTTGCTGTAGTATTTGGTTTTGACAAATTTAGATCCTACCTAGTGTGAACTAAATTCATAGTTCATACTGACCATTCCGCTCTCAAACATTTGCTTTCTAAAAAGGATACCAAGCCCAGATTAATACGTTGGGTTTTGCTTTTGCAAGAGTTTGACATTGAAATCCAGGACAGAAAGGGAACCGAGAATCAAGTAGCAGATCACCTATCAAGACTTAGAGAGGAAGCACAAGTGGAAAGAGGGCTAGATATTCAAGAATCGTTTGCAGATGAGCAAATTCTGGCAATTAGGACAGTTGAACTTCCATGGTTTGCAGATTATATAAATTATTTAGTCAGTGGACTAAAACCACCGGAAGCAACTGCTCAACAACTTAAGAAGTTTATGAAAGATGTGAAGGACTACTACTGGGATGAGTCATACTTGTACAAGCTAGGGCCACATCAAATACTAAGACGGTGCGTAATAGAAGAAGAGATACCACTCATATTGGAAGCCTATCATGCGGCTCCATATGGAGGACACTTTGTCAGACTAAAGACCGCAACCAAAGTCCTCCAATCCAGATACTTTTGGCCAAGTCTCTTCAAAGATGCACACCTCTTCACAAAGAACTGCGATCAATGTCAAAGGACAGGGAATCTAACAGCCAAGAGCGAAATGCCTCTAAATTCATACTCGAAGTGGAAATCTTCGACGTATGGGGGATAGACTTTATGGGCCCATTCTCACCATCCTTTGGGAACATTTACATTTTACTTGCAGTTGACTACGTATCGAAATGGATTGAGGCCAAAGCTAAAACAATAAATGATGCAAAGATGGTGAAGAAATTATTCATGAAGAATATTTTCACAAGATACGGAACCCCTCGTTTCATCATAAGCGATGAAGGATCTCACTTTCTAAACAAGATGATAGCCAACTTATTTTCCAAATACAATATCAGACATAGAGTAGCCACTGCTTACCATCCTCAAACAAATGGTCAAGCAGAGCTCTCTAATAGAGATATCAAAGCTATTTTGGAAAAGACGGTGGACCCTTCCCGAAAGGATTGGTCATTACGGCTTGACGAGGCATTATGGGCTCACAGAACTGCATACAAAGCGCCCTTAAGTATGTCTCCGTATCGACTCATATTTGGAAAGGCCTGCCACTTACCGCTTGAGTTAGAACACAAAGCTTACTGGGCATTGAAGAAGTTCAATTTCAACATGGGCAAAGCCGGAATCAAGAGAAGGTTACAACTTAATGAACTGGAAGAACTCCAACACTTCTCCTATGAGAATGCAAAGTTGTACAAGGAGAAGGTCAAACGATGGCATGATAGAAGAACTCATCCAACGGAGTTCTACAAGGGCCAGAAAGTGCTACTCTTTAATTCCAGACTTAGGTTATTTCCAGGAAAACTAAAATTAAGATGATCAGGACCATTTGAGATCGTGATAATTTTTTACTATTGAACCGTAGAGCTGATGGATAATCAAGGCATGCATTTCAAGGTGAATGGACAAAGAATTCAACCCTATTGGGGGAAGAATTTTGGGGTCAAAGAAGCCCATGTAGCTGTGATTTATCTGGTATGACTTCTATCTCTGAAAATTTACTTTTGTACATTATGTGGATTTGTAATAAATAAAATAATACATGATAAAAAAATAATAAATAAAATAGATGGGATAACAAAATATAAGAACAAGAGTAAAACTCTGTCTAGGAAAATGTACTTAAGTTGACCGTAGGGAACACCTTTTCCTGGGAATTTACCTGGGAGTTTGAAAAGTCCAGTTTATTTTGTATCTATCTAAAGAAAAAGAAATGAGTAATCATGTTTTTAGTATGTGAACTTTCTAACAAGTTTGTGATTGTTTCAGCAAATGAAGGAAAACCAAAGAAAAATGAAAGAAGTTAGAAAAATAAAAAGGGCAGAAAAACTGGGGAAAATGCGATCGCATTTCTCCCCAGTGTATTTGGAAATGCGACCGCATTTCCCAAAAGCTTAAGGGCAGTGACGTCATTTAATGACTATCACGTGACCTAATTTGAGAAACCTATAAATAGCAGACTTTAGTGTTTTTTTTTTTCTTCTTCACCAAACACTTAGACCTTTGCCTTCAAGTCAACTTCACAAACTCTCCATCTTCACTCTCTTGAAACTGAAACCCACAAGCAAGAACCATGAAGAACACACCAAAATCATCTTCATCCCGCAAGATTACTCGATCTCAGAGTAATCAACGTGTCCACAGTGCTGATCAAATTGCCCGACGCGAAGAAGAGCAGATCGAACCTTCCATGCACGGAACGAGAGGAGCAAGACCCACAGGTTTCTCGCCGGCGGTTGTGGACCAAAGAACCAACACCCAAACTCCTTCCTCGGCAACGTCGACCACTTCGAGGGAGAATTTGAGTAGTTCTCGCCCAAGAAGGTCCACACACACCGATTCCCTCCACAAAACCCAAAAACCCGTAGGCCAACAGCTGAGGAAATGCTCGAGGGAATGGTTTGCAATGATTAGGGAGATGGGAGCCCAAAGTCGTGCGGCTCTTGAAGAAGAAGCAAAATTGTGTGATGCTGAAGAAGCTGCAAAAATCGGAGAGAGCTCTCGGCAAGGAGAGACTCCAACTGGTAAAATCTCTAAACCTTCTACTAATCCATCTTCTTCTTCCAGGGACAAGACTTTTTTTACTTACATTGCAAGGAAGAAGGATTCAAAGAAGGTTGCACCCAAAAAGCCTATGATTGTTGAGCCTCTTAAAGTGGCTAGAATGCCACCGGATGTTTTTGAAGAGATGATTCGACAAGTCGTGGCACAAGCCGGATTAGTGCTGAAGGTTATAGGGCTGAGCAAGATGCACTGAGGGAAATTAGGGCTGAAAAAGAGATGGAAAATCAGAGCATGAGGGAAGAGGATGAGTTTGCAAGAAAGAGAGACATTGAAGAGAAAAGGAAAGCCAAAAGAAAGAAGGAAGAAGAAAAACAGCAGGCCGAGAGGGCCATATGTTACTCACCACCGAGCGATTACCGCAAGTGCACGGGTTGTCACAAGTAATATAAAACGGTAGGTAATACCGAGTATCGAATCCTCAGAGAGGCGAAGCGAAAATTAAGCAAAAATAAAATCTCTTGATCACTAAAAGTACTTGGGCAAAATAATATTTAGGGAACAACTCATGCAAATAAAAAGGATTCAAAAATCAAAGCAATTAAAGAAAATAATTTGATCAATCTAGAAAAATAAAATATGGAGAAAGAGTTTTCTTTAAATGGGAAGAGGGGTCTTGAAAATCAATTATTAGCTAAACAATTGTTATAATTATCCTATCTCATTGCCCAACTAATTATAATCCTAGAATCTTCGTTAATCACATAGGTTCTCCTGTCGATTTCCCCTAATTGTAATTAATTCATTTTAACAACCTAAGTGTCCTTAGTGCCATTAAAAATCATTAATTATTACACTATGATTCATTTTAGGAATCTAAGTTTAATCAACTAATCTCGTTGTCACGACAGGCAATTAAACTAGTTGCATGGATTATGATCTATCCTAATTTCTCTCCGTCGAGTTTCCATTAAGAATCCAATCATTACACAATTGGCCAGATTAAATAAAGCATTAAGCACATCCATACAAATAATTAGTTCAGAGGGCAAGAGACAAGAAATTATAACAACATTTAAACCATAATTTCATTTCAAGACCCCAAATTGGGGTTTAGCTACACATAGCTAAAATATCCACAACATTTACAATGAAAAGCATAATTAAGAGCATAAAAGGAAAGGAATTGACCGTCGAAAAACCCCTTCGCTGACGCTCGGAGTCCCGTCGAACACTCCTTGAGCCTCCTAGGATGCTCCCCAAAATTTCCCAAAATATTTCCCACTAAAGAAATCTCTCAAGAAGGCTAGAAAGCCTTGAGAGAGGCTCCAAAGGAGCCAAAGGAAGCAAGAAAGGAAGGAAAGAATGGATTGATTGATGGTAAAATGAGGCACCAAGGGGTGCCTTTTATAGGCTCGGATTGGGGACAGCGTCGCGACGCTGTGATGCACGCGGCTTGTTGCCCAAGAAATGGACAGCGTCGCGACGCTATGCCATTTTCTAGAATTTCCAACTTCGGTTTGGGCTTCTTTTTGGGCCTTCTCTTCATTTCTTTTTGGGCTTTTTCTTCATGATTGGCCTCTTTGACTCCCCTTTTGGTCCAAGCTTGGATTTTGGGCATTTTTTTCCCAAAATCCACAACGTTGCTCCTAAAGACCAAATAACGAAATACATTAAATATTTTCATTAAAAACACGATTAAAGCACAGAAAAGCCTAATAAATTGGGACTAAAATAGCGACATTTCTGCTCGCTATCACCATACAAGCTGAGAAAGAGAGAAAACAAGATGAAGAACTCAGGAGAGTGGCTGCTGAACTTCACCTCCTCGAGCAAGAAAAAGAAAGAAGAGAAAATTTGAAAGAAGAAGAAGCACAAAGAAAAGAAGCTGAGGACTTCCTTGCAGCTTTTCAGCCACTGCACAAGGCTCAAAGTGAGAAGGAACAGCTGCAAGAAGTGGAAGAAGAGGCCCTTGAAGGGCCAAGTGAAGAAAAATCAGAAAAAGAAAAAGTTGAAGAAATTGAAGGCTCGAATGCGGCCGCATCTGGGTCGCATTCTAAAGAAGGCCAAGAAAAGGCCACCGAAGGAAAGCAAGTTGATGAGGCCTTGGATCCTCTGTTTGAATATGATGTTAGAGGACCATCACCAACTGCTGATAGTACCTCTTCGGGAGAGAAGAAGAATGGAGAGGAAATTGAAAAACAGGAGGTCGAGACCTCCAGTAATTTAGAGACAGAATCAGATTCAGAGATAAAGGAATTAGATGATGACCAACTTCCTATCTATGCAGCTTTGAGGAAGAAAAGGAGAAGATAATTGAGAGACGAAATGAGGACCAAGAACAAAAATGACCCCATTTTTGCCAAGAGGTCGAGGACAAGGTCCATGGACGCATCTCCTGCAGTTCCTCCTACCTTCACACTTGTTAAACCAAAAAACAAATCGCCTAAAGCTCAATCACCAAATGATTCGTTTCCTGAAGTTTTTAAGGATGTCAATTTCCAAGAGAAGATGGAGATTATGAGAAAAGGAGACTTCCTGAACGAGAAATGATTCTCCAACAGAGTAGGGACTTTGCCATACCTTGTGACTAAAGTCATTACTCAGTACAAGTGGTAGGAGTTCTGTGGCAAGAGTTCTGTGATCACCCTCAGGAGGCCATGGTGCTTTTAGTTCGAGAATTCTATGTTGGACTGAGGGAAGAGAGCATGAGCATGGCGGTGGTGAGAGGTAAGATGGTCAGTTTCTCTTCTGTCGACATCAACAGAGTGCACATAATCAAGGCACCCCTACATCCAAAAGGGAATGATGCGATCAAGAACCCCTCGGCCAAGCAGATGAAAGAAGCAATGAAATTAGTGGCCAACAAGGGTGTTTAATGGAAGGAGTCCTAGACAAAGGTGAAGACACTAGTGTCAAGCAATCTCAAGCCAGAATCGGTAGTGTGGCTTCACTTTATCAAGAACAGGTTGATGCCAACAACCCACGATAACACCATTTCAGTAGAGAGAGTGATGCTCCTCTACAGCATCATGAAAGGGTTGGAGATAAATATTGGGAGCATCATCAGGGAGAAGATTCTTTCCTGTGGAAGAAAGAAAGTAGGAAAGTTGTTCTTTGGGTCACTGATTAGCCAGCTATGTCATAGGGTGAAGATAGTTCCCAGGAAAGATGAGGAACGACACTTTTTCAAGCCAACCATTGACCTACCTCTGATCGGGAAGCTTCAACAGAACAACACCCAAAGAAAGGACAAGGCTTCCACTTCCTAAGCTACTCCACCACCGAGGTTGACACTTGTTTCACCTCCTCACCACACTCCAGTCTCAGGGTCTACACCATCATTAGAGGCTCTTGTTATCGCCTTCCGACAGCTAGACAGAATTAAAGACAAGCTGAAGGCTTATTGGGTCAATGCCAATGAGAGAGATGAAGCCATTAAAGAGTTCTACCTCTCTATCGCCCCGAGCATCGCCCCCTTGTTTCCTAACTTCCCTCAATCGTTATTGCCTCAAGAAGAGAAAGAATATGATGAGGATGAAGATGAAGATGAAAGAGAGAGTTCCTCGGACGAGGAATGAGGGAGTTTTCTGATCCCCTTTATCTGTTGTTTTTGTGCATATTTTATTGTTTTCTATGTATAAATAGTTTCTGTTTTTTTAGTTTTTAGCATGCTTAGTTTCTGTTTTTGCTTGTTTAGTTGTTGTTTTTATTGCTTTAAATAACTTGTTTGTTGATAGTCATGTTCATAAAGTAGTTTTAGGTTAGCTTGTTGTTAGATTAGTTTAGATAAACTTGGGTTTTTAAAACTTTTCTAAAAAATCTGCTTGCTGTTTTTTTGTGCCTAACCTATAAAACTCTTTGAAAAAAATCAATTTTATGGAAAATTTGTGTTGGAAAAATGTTTTGGAAAAACATGTTTTCATTTGAGTTTTCTTTTAAACCCTTGATGATGATAACTAGAGCTTAGTTCTATCTCAAAAAGTGCCACCGTCACAACCGAATTGTTTTCTAGTCATAGGCTTTCCATTAGTCTTTTTCTTTACATAATTTTTTTAAGTCTAAACTTCCTCATGTTTAACCTTTCTAACACACTGGGAGAGTTTAGCCTTGATGTTTTGAAAAACAAAAAGCCTCATGGAAGCCCATGCCTAAAAAATAAAGCCAATGAGGACATTGTCTATCTTAAGTTTGGGGGAGTGCTTTACTTTACTTTGTATATATATATATATTGTAAATTTGTACTGCTGGAAAAGAATTATGTGCTCAGTATATATCATCCAAAAAAAAAGAGAAGAAAAAGAAAAATCGAGAGTTACTCCTCCTTCCTAGAGTTTACTGAGTAACTAGAAGCATTCATGACACCCATGGTTTGCCACTGCATGAAAGGTTTACTTAGGGAATTGAGTACTAATCCAAGCTTGGGAGCTTTGCTCATAGCTAGATATCTTCACCACAAAGTGTCGATAAGCTAGAACGAATGTAAAGGTGACAGCAAGGATACTCTTCGGAGAAAAAAAAGTTGAATAAAAAGAGCACCAGTAGTCAAATAAGTTTGGGGGAGATAGAAAAAGGTCTAGTAACTCATGTATGCTCAAGGAACCTCAAGTCTTGTTTCTCTTAACTAAAGGACTACACTAAGCTCAATGAGTAGTAGTTAGGTAGTTTAAACACATTGGTTAGAATGGACTAGGGAGAGTTTTGCTTTGAAAAAGAACAATAGAAATCTTTATGCCTAGGAAACTTAGAAGTTTAAACACATTGGTTAGAATGGACTAGGGCAGCAGTTTCCCTTTAGTTCATCAAAGACCAATAAAGCTTTATCATAAATCCACGACCCCCCTTCCACAATTCTCAACTTGTTCTTTCTGTTCTTGAACTTACATATGAAGACATTTCTGCCTGCCTTTTCTATTTGAACGTTACCTACCAAGCCCTAGATCTTGGGTATCGTCATCCTAAAGAACTCGACTATTATAGTTTTGGAGGTTAAGAATTTGCACGCCACCGTGATTTGGAAGTCCTTAACATCTTCCAAGTCATCTTCTTCCACCTTCACTTTGCCTTTCTTTTCTTCTTCTGTTAGCTTCAACTTCTGAAATTGGTTAGACATTGCTTCCTCTTTCATAATGACAGACTACTGATTTGCTCCACTGAGCCCCCAAAGATCACCAATGGATCCTTTTAGCAAACATAATCGTTGCCCGTTCGCTCATGGAAATCCCTCGAGAGAGAACCCAAAGCCCAAGTGGCTTAGTCATCGAACTTTAAATTGATAATTGATGTTCGGGCCAATTTGCAACACTATCAAAAAATAAAAGGGATTTTGCAGTCGTGCCTTCAGTTTTTGTAGTAAATATAGCAAAAACACAATGGCCCAGCCCAAACATTAAAGTTGAAAAGTCGAAAAAGTCCCTTAAAAACACGGAGGTTTAAGAAGTATATCAATGATCTTATTGATATACTGTATGTCAGGTACATCATTCATTTATTTAGTGTGTATGATATATTTGGTATATCAGTCAACCGATCCACTTTAAATTTGGTATGTCAATCTATTGATCTACTAATTATATAGTATATTAGATGTATATTTTGTGAATATAATATACATTATTCATGAAGTATACACACAAGTTTTTCATTAGTTTGAATATTTTTTATATAATTCATTAATGAATAATTAGGTATATTAATTTTTTTTTTTTTGGACAATACCTATAGTGGGAGATTCAATCATCTAATCGTACATGTCTTATGTCAATTGAGTTATGCTCATGTTGACAAATATATCATTGATATATTATATATCATCTTAATGATATACTATTGAGTCATTAATGATATACTTGAAAAGACATCTTATTGATATAGTTATAAATAATTTTGCATTTCATGACTTTCATGATACACCAACAATTATAACATTGTTATACTACTAATATACTACTGATATACTAATAATATACATTGTTAGTGTATCAACATATGTTATACTTAAAATGAATTTTGAATGAAAGCATCAATATAATATTGACATATACACCAATGATATACTTGATTGTAATAAAATTTGCATTTCACAACCTTGATAATACACCAACAATTAAAAATATATCAATGATTTTTTTTTATATAAAAAAACTGCAAGCCTATCGTTGATGTAACTAACTGCTCATAATCAAGTATATCAATATTTAATATAACAAATGAGGTATATCAATGATATATCAACATTCATAATATGTATAGAAGATAAATATTTAGGATATAAAAGACATACATTTTATTTAAAATATGTAAATAACACAACACGGTTTAATTAAAAAAAAACACGATAAAATAAGTAAAGAGAAGTAACATATGAGGTATATCATTTTGGTGTATCAACATTCATATCAAGTGTACCAAGTATATTAAAGGTTCATCAAATCAAGTATATATATCAATTATATCATTAATATATTAGATAGATCATTATATTCATTTTAAGGCAAGACATGGATGTATCATTTTAGTAGTATTTTGAATATATTAGCAATATATCATACATCAATCAATTTTCATTTGAGGTAAAATATGAGTGTATCATTTTAGTAGTGTTTTGAATATATCAAAAGACATGAATTGGTACTTTTTAGACTTTTCTTATGGGTTAGACTAATTTCAAATATATCAAAATTTTAAGTATATTAGTTAACAAATATAAAGTATATCAGATATACTACTGATATACTATCTGATATATCAGTTGATACACCAACAAGGATAAAATTGAAATAATAAGAAAACGAAAATTAGATTTAAAATTTTTTGCTATATTCGTAGATCTCTAGAACCATGGCTAGATTCGCAAATATCCTAATGTTTTTTTGTTGCCCATTGCAATTTCCCTTGATGTTTTATCCACTAATGTTGATTTACTTCTATCATAAAACCATTTTTGAAGTAATTGTCTAATGGAATCAAGCATTGATGCAACAAGTAAATCTCTACACTCTCTCAATGTAGAATTCAAGCTCTCAGAAACATTTGTAGTCATCATCTGATATCTTCTTTGTCTAGAGTATACACAAGACCATTTCTCAAAACTAATTTTTATAAAATATTCTCTTATAGAAGGGTATATCGACTCCATCCATCTCATATACAATTTAAACTCATCAAATTGTATAAGACTTTGCACATTTATAAAAAAACTTATCCATCAAAGAATCTTTGAATGACAACTTCATATTCTTCAAAAGATGTTGCATACAAATACAATATTCAACAGATGGAAACACTTTTAGTACACCTTTTGGAATGCTTAAATGATGATCAGAAACAATAACTAATCCCTCCCGATCTCCAAAACACTTCTTTAAATTCTGGAAAAACCATTCCCACGATGCATTATTCTCTGAATCTACTATACTAAAAGCAAGAAGGAATATTTGATTGTTACCATCAACTGTTGAGGCAATCAATAGTGTTCCAACATATTTACCCTTTAAAAATGTACCACCAACAGATATATTGGGTCTACAATGCCTCGAATCTTCAATTGATGAACTAATGGCCATGAAATAATACTCAAAATGTCCATTTGTATCAGTTTCGTGTGCAGTAAATGAACCTCCAAAAGTAGAATTACTAATATTAAACTAATGACTGATACATTATATCAAATGAAAAAATTGAGAATATAATATGTATATCAATAACTCTTTTAAACATTGCATGTTACTAGTATATCAATAAAATGATTTTTGTTAAACTAATGGCTAATATACTATATCAAATGAAACAAACTTGGTATGTCAATGATTACCTGGATTCATTTCTTTCAACTTAGAGAAAAACATAGGAAGCATAGCATAAGAATCACCAGCATCTCCATTCAACAACTTCATAATAGCTTCTCTTGCCCTCCAAGTTTTAGAATAGTTGACACTAACCCCATAATTCATACGCATATGATGCACAATATCTTTTGGAGTTGAATGGTCAGAACTAAATCTCAAACTCTCAACCATACAATTACTAATAAGCAATGAAGATGCTTGCCTATGAGATGACTGAATAATATTCATGGAACAATTATGCTCACTTACATACTTTCTAATCATCCATAAATCACTGCTCCTATAACGAGATCCTTTGGCATACCATTGACAACCGTCTTGAGTACACACTCAAACTCAACAGATTTTGAATTTGATCTCAAAGTCTTGAACTCAAAATTATTCTTTATAGCAATAAATTGGAAAACCTTTAACAAAATTTCCTTACTAACAAATATATCCTCTCCTTGAAATGCAGTGTACAAGATATATTACTAATGTGGACATCTCTAAAAATTTCCAAATCACCTTGAATTATAGAGGAAGAAGAAACACCACAAGAAGATGCTTCTAAAAGCATATTAATACCACTAGACGATGTTTCCAAAAACATATTAACAACATGAGCAACTAAAGGATGTCGCATGCTTTGATCCTTAACCAAAGTAAAAAACTAAGTCACATCTTTATCTTCAGGAATCTTAACAACATTCTGAACTTCATTATTGCCTAAATCCAATAAAACTGAAAGTTCAATAGAACAAATAGATGAATTGAATTGGGTTTCCTTCAATATCAAATTCAAAAAAATTCTCAAAGGACATCACTTCATCAACCAAAACTCTAGTAGTTGTGTAATTCACATAGCAATGTTGATCATCTCATTGACCACTGTGAAAAAACAACTATTAGAATCATAATCATAACTGCAAAAAAAATAACAAATATAAAAACTAAAATCAGCTAAAAAAAACACAAATGATGTATTATAAATATGACATATCAGTCAATTGATATAACAAATTTAGAGTATATCAATTAATGACTCATACAACTAATATATTCTATATTTGGTACATCAATTATATAATTGATATACCAACTGATATAACATTCATTTATTAGTCATATATCATATACCATAAAAAAACTTAAATCATTGAAAACTAGAACAGTAAAAAAATGATATACAAAATTAAACGCAATTGATATACCATCAAAATCATATAAAAAAAACACAGATTGATTGATAAACTTTATATTGTGTATTTCTGTAGACTAATTGATATACTAAATATTGTGTATGTCTATAGACTGATATACAAAACTATAACGTATTTCATTTATAGAACCGATATATCAACAAATTAGATAAAAAAAAATGTCAAAAATAAAACAGAATCACGTCAAAACCTAAATCACAACAAAAAAAAAAAGATTCGTGAAATTGAAGTAAACGCCCGAAATAAACTCCAGATCATAACGAAAAACCAAATAAAAACAAAATAAAAAAGAAATCGCAACAAAACAGAGAAGAGAAGAAGACAACTACAGGTCAAAACGAAATCAAATTAAATGAACGAAAACAACTACATATCAGAACGAAATCAAAAGAAATCGCAACAAAAAAAAGACCAAAAAACGCTCAATCCATATAGAATAATTGACAAATCAACCAAGAATAAACAAATGAAAACACTAAAACAAACGAAAATAGAAATCAAGAAACAAACCTGGAAGAATCAACAAATTAATCTAGAGAAGAGAAGAATATGAAAAAAGAATCCACACAGAGAATGAAAGAAGATGTCGATCTAGAGAGAAGAACACCCAGGGAAAAAACGCGGGAGACAAATACTGGTAAGGGTAGAATGGGAATATAAGAAAAAACAAAATTCAGAATTTGAAAATTTTACTTTATCTGCAAACCCAAAAAAAGCCCAGCTAAAATTGCATATACCCTAATATTTCTTGCTACCCAATGCAATTCCCCTAAAATAAATCTAAAAGTTAAGGTTGTGTTTGATTTGGCTTCTTGTGTTTTTTAAATCGTGTTCTATTATGGACATATTTGAGTTCTTGAACAAATTTTTTTAAGACAAAACAAGTTTTTGAAAATTACTCTTTTTAGTCTTTAAAATTAAAATTTTTATTTAATTTTTGAAAACATGAAAAGAAGGTAAAGAAAACAAATAAATTTATAGATAGAAGTATTATTTATAAATTTAATTTTCCAAAATAAAAGTAAAAAAGTTGGCCTAAAACATCAAAATAGAACCACCCAAAGCCCGTAAGAATCTGAACATGCTTTTTATTTTAATTTGGATAATTGTAATGGGGGGCAAAAGTTGAGTGGTTAATGGCAAATATAGCAACTTTTATAAAATATTACAAATATAGCAAAGTTTTTAAATTGTTTTTTTAAATCCCCGTTTTGCCCCGGTTTTGGTTTTGATTCTATCACTGATAGAATCTATCAGTAACAGTGTTAGATTCTATCAGTCATGTTGGAGACAAACTTTGTTGATTCTAGTTTACTGATTCTATTATGAATTGTTAATTATAAGTTATTGTCTGAGTTGTTGTGTATTGATTTTGAGATTAATTTCAGGATGTAGAAGAAAAATTGTAGAAAAAAAAGGGTGTTTTGATTCTATGACTGATAGAGAATCTTTCTATCATTGATAGATGGATAGAAAATCTTCTATCACTAATAGATTAGTGATAGAAAATCTTTCATTACCGTATCAATTATAGAAATCATCGTATCAATTATAGAAGATTTCTATTACTGATAGAAATCTTCTATCACTTGATAGATTCTACTTTCTATCACATGATAAAATCTATCAAGTGATAGAAGATTTCTATCACTGATAGAAAATCTTTCTATCATTGATAAATTGATAGAAAATCTTCTTCCCCGTATCATTATAGAAGATTTTTATCATTGATAGAAATATTTTATCACTTGATAGAATCTATCAGTGATAGAAAATCTTTCTATGATAGAAATCTTCTATCATTGATAGATTCTATTATTGATGAAATCTACCAAATTTCTATCACTAATAATCTATCAGTGGTAAAAAGTTTCTATCATTGATAGATTCTATCAATGATAGAAACCTTCTATCACTGTTAGATTCTATCGTTGATAGAAATCTTCTATCACTGTTAGATTCTATCGGTGATATATGTTTCTATCACTATCACTGATAGATTGTATCAGTGATAGAAACCTTCTATCACTGTTAGATTCTATCGGTGATATAGGGTTCTATCAATCTATCGGTGTTAGAAAGACTATCCGTAATAGAAATAGAATCTATAGTGATAGAAGCCTAGAAATGGTATTTTGATAATTTACTGATTCTATTATGAATTTCTAATTATAAGTTATTGTCTGAGTTGTTGTGTATTGATTTTGAAATTAATTTCACGATGTAGAGGAAAAAATGGTAGAAAAAAAAAGTTGGTTTTGATTCTATGACTGATAGAGAATCTTTTTATCATTGATAGATTGATAGAAAATCTTCTATCACTGATAGATTAGTGATACAAAATCTTTCATCACCGTATCAATTATAGAAGATTTCTATTACTGATAGAAATCTTTTATCACTTGATAGATTCTATCATGTGATAGAAAGATTTCTATATATCACATGATAGAATCTATTTCTATCACTTGATATAATCTATCAAGTGATAGAAGATTTCTATCATTGATAGATTGATAGAAAACCTTCTTCCCTGTATCAGTTATAGAAGATTTCTATCACTGATAGAAATCTTTTATCACTTGATAGAATCTATCAGTGATAGAAAATCTTTCTATGATAGAAATCTTCTATCATTGATAGATTCTATTATTGATGAAGTCTACCAGATTTCTATCACTAATAATCTATCAGTGGTAAAAAGTTTCTATCACTAATAGAAACCTTTTATCACTGTTAGATTCTATCGGTGATATATGTTTCTATCACTATCACTAATAGATTCTATTAGTGATAGAAACCTTCTATCACTGTTAGATTCTATCGGTGATATAGGGTTTTATCAATCTATCGGTGATAGAAAGACTATCCGTAATAGAAATAGAATCTATAGTGATAGAAGCCTATAAAGGGTATTTTAATAATTTAAATGGTCTGAAGAAAATATTTTGCCATTTTACAAAAAGAAAAAAATGTGGGTGGCTATATTTGTCAATATCTTGGTCCATTTTTTTTTTTTTTAAGAAATATTTTGGTCCATTTTATTATATATGCAACTTAGGGGTGAGCATCGGTCGGTCGGGGTCGGTTTTGGTCCCAAACCGACGCCAAACCGACCATGTCGGTTTCCAAATATTGGAAACCGACTTTTTTTTTGTTAAATTTTGCCGACCGTCCGACTGACGGGCGGTCGGTCGGTTTGATCGGTTTAAACCGATTGTGACCAGAAGGGAAACAAAGGAGCGAAGTGGCAAGGACAAAATGGCTAAAAAGCAACGGCACAATGGAGAGAGGAGCGACGACGTGGGGATTGACTTCGTCTCTGTGAGAGAGGAGATAAATCGAAGCTTCAAGTTGAAGAAGAGAGAAAACAAACACGGAATGGAGATGAAAGAAAAAAAAAATAAAAACCAAGAGAAGAAGAAAAAGAAAAGAAAGAAGGGGGAAGAGAAGCTCGTTGTCAATGGACTTATGAAGAAAATAGAAAGAAAAGAAAACAAGAGGATGAAAAGAGAGAAAAAGGGAGGGAAAAAGGAGAGTGAGAGATTAAACAAAAAGAAAGAAAGAAAGAAAGAAACGGTTCAAAAACACATAAATTAAATATTTTTTTTTAAATGTATCTTGGGAAGACCATCGGTTGATGGTCTTCCCAAGAATGAGGTGACAGCACACTGCTGTCCTGCCGCTGCAGCGCAGCAGACGAGAAGAGTGTTTTTTTTTTAAAAAAAAAAAATTCGGTCGGTTTGGTCGGTTCTCGCCATTTTGGGCGAGCCGACCGACCGACGAGTCGGTTTTACATTACGTAAAACCGACTCCGACTGAAATAATAAGAAAACCGACCGATCGATGTCGGTTCGGTCGGTTTTTTTCGATCGGCTCGGTTTTTCGATTTGGTTTGCTCACCCCTAATGCAACTTGCCCTTTTAATTTTATATTGTAGCGTGTGAAAGTCATAGGTGTTAGGTAGACGTTGAAAATGGAGAAGCTTAAAATATCGCCATGCTCCGTATTCAACTGCCACTGCGGTTCGTTCTCTCTCCCAACAGACTTCCAATTCCATCCTCTCAATTTTTCCAGGTAAATTCATTTTTCTTTCTTGCCAAAACCCCAAATTTTCATTCTCTCATATTTCCCTCTTCTTGTGATTCAACACGCCAATCCATCTTCCATATGTCAACAATAGTAGATGAAGATAACGAATGCAAAAAGAAAAACCTCGAACAAATTCTGAAATTTAGAGGCACTGTTGCTTCGATTTTTACTGTTCTAGTGTACAAAAACCCTTGAATGTCTTGTAATTTCTATTGGGCTGAATCGAAAACAACGTGAATCTAAGAATTTCGTTAGGAATTTTGTCTTATTTACCATTACTGTTTGACCTTTTGATGAAAGCTTTAACATTATGTTTTGGATGATAATTCTAGAGGGGTTTAAATGTTTTTTATTTTTTTATTTTTTTTAAGCATAGAGGGGTTTAAATGTTGCATGTACATAGTGTTCGAGATTGGGCGAAAGTAAGCGTTGAACTTAATCGACTGGTTGTGTTTTCAGGGAGATTACAAATTTATCAGGATCATGGCTGAGTCGGTTGGGAGTAGGAACATGGATAAAAAGCTTATACAGATTGATATAAGCTCGGATACAGTTTGCCCGTGGTGCTTTGTTGGCAAAAAGAATCTTGATCGAGCTATATCAGCTTCTCAGGATCAATATGATTTTGAGGTTGTCTCTTACTCTGTTTAGTGTTTGGTGTCCTCTTGTCTAATCTATTGTCATGATATGTATCAACATTTGGTAGATCTGTGATACTTGCCAATTAGGGAACCCCGCATTCATTGGAGGAATCAATTATAAAAGGTGTACTAGTATAGTTAGATGCAAGAGATCGAATGCATAAATAAAAAAAAATCTTCATCTTCTGATCTGCTTTTTTTTCTTCATGTTATAGAAAATGAAGACGTGAGAACTGCCCTCTTCATATTTGTGTTTGGTTTGGGAATATGTTGAAAATGTTAAATTTCCTTTAGCCTGAGTTTAGATATTAAAGTTTTAACATGTGAACTATTAGTGTGAAATAGGGTGAAATAATGTTGCAATAATTTGAACTCAAAGTTCTTCTATTACGATACCATGTTAAATGATCACTGAATATAAAAGCTTACACTATTGAGCTAAGGTAAATTTAATATTTTTAATATATTTCTCAATATGTTTGCTAGAAACTTACATTGCCTCTCATTGAGGAATTCACATTTTGCTACTACGATGAATAAAACTCATGAGGCGATGCAATGACCCTAGACCTGACCTGCATTGATTACTCTAATCTTCAACCTGTTTAGTTCATAGAGTAAGTGTAAGACCAAGAAACGATGCTTATCCACCACATGATGAGAACTCTAATCCTCTCAAAGTGTATATGCTGTTTTAACCTCATTAATTGTTAACATAAATTTGCAGTTGAAGTGGCATCCATTCCAGCTCAATCCTTCTGCTCCCAAGGAAGGCATTGTTAAGAGGGAATATTACAGGAGTAAGTTTGGAATTCAATCTGAACAGATGGAAGCTCGGATGGCAGAGGTTTTACTAATGAACAATTCTGAAGCTATTTCTAGTTGGTACTTTGTTCTAATTGATTTCTCACCCTCGAGCGCTAAGTTACTTTATGATTTGGGAATGTTTCAGGTGTTTAGGGGTCTTGGACTGGATTATGACATGTCTGGGCTCACGTAAGTGTGAAGCATATAAGAACAGACTTGAGAAAGTATGATTTTCACTAACACTATATTGTATTTTCAGGGGAAATACTCTAGACAGCCACAGGCTTATATATTTGGCAGGTCAACAGGGTTTAGACAAACAACATGACCTTGTGGAGGAGTTGTGCCTTGGATATTTCACTCAGGGAAAATACATTGGTAATCGGTATGTGGTGGGAATTTTGTTGATATATGTACTTTGTTGGAAAGAAACTGTTTACGGTACTAATGGTAATGGCAAAATAGATCTGATCACATTGTCGAATTGTTGTAGAGACTTTCTTTTGGAGTGTGCTAGAAAGGCTGGGGTGGAAGGAGCAGCTGAGTTTCTTGAGTCAGCTGATAATGGAGTTAAGGAGGTATCGATATAAGTCCTATATGCTTTATTTGGTTGTCTAGACTGTATCTATATGGTATTCTACAAGCTTGAGCATTGTCTTCCCCACTCCCCACAAACACCAGACCAAAGGAGATTTCTCTTGTAGACTTTTTCATTGGAAAATGTGGCTTCTCTAGTGATTTTTAGGCAATAACCAAGGAGTGGCAATCCTGTGGTGATTATTGTTATTGTTGATTCTCCTCTTTTTCTCTGGAACTAACTGGCAATTAAGTTTTAGTGGGAGGATGAAGAAATTACCAAAGAGTAGTTAGGGGATCAAAAAAAGTTCAGTTTCATTATGGATTGAGCAATATTTTGTAGCCAAGTAGAACTTTGTAACTAAAAGCTAATTCAATTAATCTGTTCTTGGATTCATCCATTCATATTTTCTAATGAAGTCAGTTTCAAGTACAAGTCACAAGCCCCAGATTTCGAGTTTTTCGAAATTTCTGTGTTAACACTCTACATTACTACTGTGGTTCACTGTAGGTCAAGGAAGAGCTTGAGAAGTACTCAGGAAAAATTTCAGGAGTTCCCTTTTATGTTGTAAGTGACAAGCAAACAACTTTATCCAACTGATATGAAAACAACCAGGTCAATTCTTTTCTGTTCTCATTTTTTCTCAACACAATCTAATGGCAGATCAATGGGAAGCACAAACTAAGTGGTGCTCAACCCCCTGAGGTATTTCTAAGAGCTTTTCAAGTGGCTGGAAAGTGATTCAACCTGATTGAAATCTTTTGAATTTGACCCACCAATAAGAATGTAACTTCTTTGCCAAACTCAGTATACATGCTGTTAATCTTGTATTTACTACATATTGGAATGTATTATGACCTTACTTGGACAGATTCTGGTTCTATAGGTTGTACCACTGTGTCCTTGAGTTATACATATTGGAATGCATTGATCAAACTGTTATTTACAGAGAAATTTGTGTACTTGCTGTACACTATTAGCACATGTTTGGGATTTAAATAGTTCGATCTGGATGATTCATTAGCAATAGATCTGAATACTGAAATCTTAACAAATGGGCAGCTTATAAACTGCAATTTTATCTGTCTGAAAGTTGGACCAAACTTCAAATGTTACCAAAAAAACCAGTGATGGAATTGATTCAGATTGGCTTGTGAAGTTTGCAATTGGGTTGGACCATTTCTGAGTTCTTAGCCAAGAGATCAAAAATTTTCATGTGTTTTCAAATGCATGCATTGTAGAACTCTTGCCCCGTTACCAATCTGCCTTACCATTTTCTTGATAGACCGTGAGAAAATCATCTAATCCATGGACACATGAAATAAGTTTACCTTCTATAATCCCATTTTTACCTCAATTGAAATAAGTTTTCCTTTCTTCATCTTTAGCCTCTAATGGACTCTTTCAGCTTTTTAGATGGCAAGTGTGTATAATATATGGTATTTTGTTCTTGGTATTAAACCATTAATTATGCAATCTTGCCCTCTTTTTATTGTAATGATGGCCATATAGTATAAACCGTATTCTTGTCAATCAGTCTACGAGGGGTCCAAATAGGATCTGCAGTACACGTCCATCTTCCATATCTACTAGACACAAAATTGAAATTTTAGTGTTCCATTAGACATACCATTCATCAATTAACGTTTAAAAATTCTAAATTTAATATGAATAACACAATCTTGAAAGTTTAGAGATCAAATAATGTAGTTTGGAGACTAAACTTGTAATTTAACTTAGTTTAAATTTCAAGTTTTGTCTATGAACATGGTTGTGTCAATTTGGTCCCTAAACTTTTAATTTTATGTCAATAGGTCCTCGAACTTTAAAAATATTTAATAGGTCTCTAAACTTTCAATTTTGTGTCTAATAGGTTCCTTCCAATCTAACATGTGAATTTTAAAAAATGTTGAATAGGTGAATGACTTATTAGACACAAAATTAAAAGTCCAAAAACCCGGGATTCAGAATCTTACACCCGAAACACAAGCTTTTGATTCCTCGACTTTCAAATCCAGCACCCCAAACACAATATTCTAATTCCCATACATAAAAAACCCCCAAATAAACTTTCCAAACTTTTGATTTTCGGGTTTTTTATTCCAATCCAGCATGCCAAACACCCTTAAACCTCATGACTAAACTTGATAGTTTGCTAGTCTATTACCACGTGCAAATGCACGTTTGGTTTTTTTCTAAAAAAATTATTTTGTTTGATTTCGTAATAATACCTCCAAAAGAAAAAAAGAACAATATGGTTTATAGTAAAAAGAAAAAAAGAAGAAGAAGAAAAGGGGGAAATTGTCAAAAAAAATAGGACAAAAAAGGGGCATTAAAGAGATATGGGATGGGTTTTTATTCTATAGAGAAATAGGACTCTTGGGATGGGTTTTTATTCTATAGAGAAATAGGACTCTTGAAGGTAGGAAATTACCTATGTTGCCCCTTTAGAAAAAACTTAAACCCTAGCTTCGTTTTATTTCTTCTTCTCTCATCTTCACCCACATTACCTATATTGCCCCTTTGGTTGGTGTGTGAGAGAAGAAGAAAGATGAGAAATGTGGGTGAAGATGAGAGAAGAAGAAATAAAACAAAGGTAGGGTTTAAGTTTTTTTCTAAAAGGACAACATAATAATTTCCTACCTTCAAGAATCCTATTTCTCAATAGAATAAAAACCCATCCCATATCAATGCCCCTTTTTTTGTCATATTTTTGACAATTTCCCAAGAAGGCATATATATATATATATATATATATATATATATATATATATATATATATATATTTTGAGAAAAAGGTAATATTTCATTAATCAAAAACAGTTACAGTGAGTAATACATTTCCAATGGGTAACAGACCCAAAGATAACATCCATGTAGGAAAATTAGAAAGCCACAACATGGAACTATGATTAGCCAAAGCTTCTTTAGCTAAATAATCAGCTTGTCGATTCCTACCTCGAGGAATATAACAGAAATATAAATTAGCAAATTGTTTTGTCATATCTTGAATTTGCACAACCCAATGATGCACATTTGTAGTAGTATTTTGCTCCGCTTTGATCATATTTATGGCAGTAATGGAGTCGGAATATACACATGCATCTTTAACTTGCATACGCTGAAACAATCGAACACCCTGCAGGATGGCTTGAAACTCTGCCGCTAAAGGGGTATATGTAATATGGTCCATCATCTCCATAGCCCCTTTTATGTCCATTCGGATCAATAACAACGGCTCCCAACCCGGAGCCTTCTTTATGTGCTTGCACCGTCGCATCAGTAAATAGAGAGTAACAAGTTTGAGGAAAAACACGTACCCCAGTAGTCGTCTGTAACCGTTGAATTCCCACCAATGCTTTGGGTCTAGTTTCCTGCCAATATTCAATTATCCAATCACAACGTTGCATGATATCCATGGTAGCCACATCCTTACAGAAATTGTTCCTGTCAATCCATATGGCCCAAAAAGCTATGCATACTTGCTCAAACTCCTCATCTTATAAATGTTCAGCTAAAAACACAAGTCAATCTGCAAAATTGTTACCCACCAATATCATGGCATCTACGCATCTGAAAATAGTATCACATATTTGCGCAGATCTTGCGCACCCACATAACGCATGATCAACTGTCTCCATTTCATCTAAACATATTTTCCATCTGGGGGACACATCCACTCCACGTTTCCATAAGCACCAACTGGTTGGCAAACATGACTTATAAGCTTTCCAAATAAACAACTTAATTTTGGATGGTAATTTAGTCTTCTATAATTTATCTCACCATTGCTTCTGATTATTGTTGCTTGACGATGCTTGACTCAAGGAGAGCCTTAGAGAAACTTAAAAACCACTTCTAACTGTATACTCTCCCGTCGACGTATAGTGCCATATCCATTTATCCTCTTCTTCTGTAACACTGATTGGAATTGTTGCTATAAGCCTTGTGTCTTCTTCAACCACGACACTTCTAAGTTTGCCCAAATCCCATCCTAAAGACGGGGTGATAAAGTCGACCACCTTCAAACCTTCCAAAATTATCACATCCTAATGTTGCATAGGCCTGAACGTTACTTCTTTTGGGATCCAGGGACCATTGAAAAAATCTGTAGTTAAACCATTCCCCACTCGACGTCGCATGCCAGCTAATAATAGATCCCGAGCCCACACAAAACCACGCCAGAAGACAGAACAATTTGCTTTTATTGGAGCTGGCAACAATTGGTTTTGGTATGCATATCTGCCATGAATGACTCTTGACGCCAATAATTGTGGGTTAGTGAAAAGTCGCCACACCTGTTTAGCTAATAGTGCCTTGTTAAAACTTGTCAGATCTCTACAATTTAAACCTCCTAATTCTTTAGGAAGGCATAAATCCGCCCATTTCTTCCAATCCGCCCATTTCTTCCAATGTATTTTCCTTTTGACAGCAGTGGAGCCTGACGGGACGACTTGTAGAAGGTCGTGTCAAATAAATTTATTATCCACGAACACTAAACTACTTGCAGTAGTAGTGGTCGGGGTCGAACACAGGGAGTGGCGGTTGGTTATTTATTTCCTATTTATTTTGAGTTGTAAAAGCGGTAAATGGGGGGATGGGAAAATTAGGCAAATTAACGTGGAAGGAATTTAAAATGCAAGAATTTAAACAAGCAAGAAATTTGAAGGACAAGAAATTAAATTTCAAGAAACATAGATAAGCAAAAGAATTAATTAAATTAGGCGACACCGATTGGAGTGATTATTGGGGTTGAATGATTTACTTTGATCATTGAATCTCTACCTATTAAAGGCTAGTTTGAATTGCTCGATTGTCCAATCGATCTAATCTGAACCCAGAAGAGACCCAATGATGTGCAAATTGCTTACCGCAAGTGTACGGGTCAAGTAATAATATAGTGTTTTCGTGATTAAACGAGTGTCGTCCTTTGGATTGGTTTTCTAGCAAATTAAGTACCGTGAATACTTTTGTTCAATTTTATTTAGGGAGCAAAACTCTGAAAAAGATAAATTTAAAGACAAAAAGCATAAAATAAAAGTGAAGACTCAAATGGAAAGACTCTTAGGGAATTGATTTCATTGATTAAGATTGAGGATTGATTAATAGGAATGAATTGACCATTCAATTATTCTACAAGCCAAGGAAACTTTTATCACGATTACCTCTCCCGAGTATAATTGATTCTCATGCAAATAACTAACTTGATATCCCTATCTAAGTTCATTAACATGCAAGGCATTATTCGGTTCGGTCCTTGTTAGACTTCTAAAGTAATTCTAAATCCTGTCACAAACTTAGAATTTCTACTTTAGTCATGCAATTAAACAACGTAAGTCTTACGCCAAATCCTCTCTCTCGAGTTAGATTCAACACTTAAATCATTCAATTATTGATCAAGTAATTGAAAGCAATACACAAAATTGCATGCATAAAATAAAAGCACATTCATACCAAAAATCAATCCAACAAACTAAAAACAACTACATCAAACCCTAAGACAAACAACTAGCAATTCATAGTCTTTGAACCACAAACACTAATTGCAAGAAAAGCCATAAAAACTACAAGAATTAAGGGAAAGAGAAAGGAAAACTCGAATCCGTCGAGACCGGCACGTCCCCGTCACGATCTCCACATCTTCTCGCTTGATTCTCGCTCCTGCTCCTTGGCCTCGCCTTTAGCTCCCACAAAAGGTCTCTAATCGAAATTAGGGCTAAAATCTCACCAATTGGACTCCCATTGGCCGTAGCATGAAAAGAAGATTAAATAGGAAATCTGTCGATAGCGTCGAGACGCTAAGGTCATAGCGTCGCGACACTATGGTCACAGCGTCGAGACGCTATGACCTTTTGCCGCCTGAATCAAAAAAGAAAAGGCAGTGTCGAGACGCTCCAAGAGCAGCGTCCTGACGCTGGTCTACGGATGGCTCTCTTTTAACTTCTTCTAACTTGAATCTTGTTCGTTCTTTAGCCAATTTTCATGTCCCGAACACATATTTAGCTTCAATTTCTCGATTTAACTCCGAAACACGATTCCTACAAATAGAACACAAAAATGCATAATTTTGGTCAATTAAATATAAAAGACTAGCTTAATTAATTAGGGAAAAATAGCTAGCTATGCTCGCTATCACCCAAAGCCCACCTAAGCCATCTAACCCAATCATACAACATCCACCGAAATAGACAGTAATTGGTTAATCAATTAATCCAATTGGACTATCAAATTAAACAATAAACCAATTGCCTTAAGTCTAGTGGATTGATTAAGACATTAGAAATAATTAGGCCTAGATTACTCCTAATGCTATTTTGGATTCTAAACCTATCGTGTCAAGCAACAAAGTCAGAGTCTGCTCTTGGGACTCGTGCCCACGAATCAGTCTATACGCTAACTATTAAACCAATGTTCCATTAGCTACTTGGAAATCAATTTCTTAGCAAGTTATTAACATACGAGTTGCGAGTTAGGGCGTCAATCTAACCAATTGCGCATGCCAATAATACAAACTAAATCCAAAATACAATAGCAATATGAAATTAAATAGACATACAGAACATGAAACTCACAAAGAAATACATTCTATAACCCAAAAATCATCAAATCGGCATCAACGGGTTTAGACGGTAGTTAGGCCGACTAAAACCCGCGATCCAACGCTACAATAACAAGAAAATACAAGGAAATTAAGAGGAAAACTTACACCTCTTAATGTCTTGAAGGATAGAGAGAACCGAGAGGAAGACCAAAAATAAAACCCTAAAAAGTTCTCTTTTCGACGGAACAAAAACAAAGGTATTTATGGGAAAATTCGTTGTGGCGTATCGACACTGGGCATGGCGTCTAGACATCGTGCCATATGGGCCTCGAGCTGAAAACGGCAACGTTGGCCACGACGTCTCGACGTCTGGCCTAATTTCAGCGTGCTTCAACTTCGATCTTCGTCGTTTCTTGCTCGATTTGACCTCGAACCTTTGACTCCTTGGAACTATTCTTCGGGCTCGTCACGATCCTCACGGTCTTCTCACCTCCTCGAGATCCATGACCCTCAAGTTAGCTCGAAAATCCCTTAAATAGCCTGAATTAACTCCAATTTGTGTAGTTCGACCCTGATGCCCTGAATGAACAAATTATCTACAAAACAGACAAATAAAGCGTAAAGTGCACCCTAACAAGTCTAGATTAACAATAAATAAATAGGACTATTTTGGTCCTATCAGAGCCCCACCAAAAGCGAGCCATCATTCTATAGATATCATCACAAAGGGTTTGTGGTAATCGAAAACAGATCATGACATATGTGGGTATGGCCTGAACTACGCTTTTTATGAGAATTTCTTTGCCTCCCACTGAAAAGAAATTCTCTTTCAATCCTTATAATTTTTGCCAAACCCGTTGTTTGATTGCTTTAAAATCTTCTTGTCGATTCCTAGAAAAAGAGGATGGAACACCCAAATATTTCCCAAGGCAATCAACCATGGGCATGTCTAACACATTTGATAGCACAGTACAAAACTCCCTATTCACATTAGGTGAGAAAAACATAGCAGATTTTGTAACGTTAACCACTTATCCCGATGTTAACTCATACCTTTTTAATAGTGATTGAAAAGTCCAAACCTGCTCGATTGTAGCTTTACAGAAAATGAGACTATCATCAGCAAAAAAGAGATGCAAGATCTCAAGACAGTATTTACCTGGTTTGAAGCCAGTCATTATATTACGAGATACTGCCCCCATTATCAGAGTGGATAAAGCCTCAGAGCATATAAAAAAAAGATAGGGAGAAAGCGAGTTACCTTGTCGTAACCCACGCTGAGGCATGATGCTTCTAGTTGGCACTCTATTAAGCAAAATGGAAAATCTAGCAGACTTCACACAATCCGTAATCAAATTTACCCAATTTGGGTGAAAACCAATCTTTAGCATAATGTGCTCCAAAAAACTCCATTCTACCCTATCATATGCTTGAAGGGAATAAAAGTCCTCACACAGCGGAAGCGCATCGATTGGACCTTACGCCTTATATTAATTAACATTAAAATACCGTTACGAAAACTCAATTAAACTTTAAACTCCTTTTAAAGTTGCTGGAAATTTAGTTTAAACATGCTTAAAATAAATCTAAATTTATTTTCATGCTTTTGTAAAGAAAATGGAAAGAACCGTCACATACCTTCGTTGAAGACTTGACTGTTCTTCGCCAACAACGCTCCACGAACGAAAACGCAGCAGTCGCCTTTGATTTTCTTCGCTGGAAATTCCTTCTTTGAATGACACAATAACCACAGAGGTTACACCGGTATGTCTCTAAGTCTAGGAGGGAAAAGACTTGTGGGAGTCTTTCTCTAAGAGGGAGGCTAGAGAGAATTTTAGGTCTTGTCTTTGAGAGTCTAAGAGCAAGAGCAAAATTTCAAGTGTCATGACCAATTAGGTCTAGTGTTCTATTTATAGAAGAGAGGCCATGAATAAAATATTCAATTAAATCAATCTTTTCCAAAATTGATTCAATCTTATTCCTTAATTAATCAATCATGATCAATCAATTCCATAATTGATTAATTTTTTCCACAAATGACTAATTACTTCCATAAGTGATTAGATCATTTCCATAAATGATTAATCACTTCCTTAAGCGATTAATTATTTCCATAATTGATTAATTCCCTGTTAATGAATTCTTTAATTAATTAACCACCAATTAAATATCACATACTTAATTTCCGGCCTAGAATTAATTAATTTGCTCAAACACATTTTAGGCCTTAAATTAATTAATTCATTATTTGAACTCTTTCAAACTTCCATAAATTTATATTTGAACTTTTCAAATATTAATTTCTCTCATAATAATATATCAATATATATTATATTTGTTTCCCTTAATAAATTGAACATTTTCAATTTACTTTTATTACTTAGTTGTCTCAAATTACTTTACGAGCTACCAATGGGACCTAATGGACCTGCAGATCAGAAGCTCCAACGATGTGAGATTAATTGGTCAAACTCATTAACCATATTAATCAATATTCGTTAACTGTGTGTTCATTCCACTATAGACTCACAGTTGCACTCTTCTCATTGCAGACATATTTTCTGTGTCCACGGATCTAGACCAATATCGACTAGTTAGTCCTTCACGAGTGTCCGTAACACCAGCTGGGTCAAATTACCGTTTTACCCCTAGGTTACCTCTATTTCCTTAAGTACCAATTCTCCTCTAATGAACAACCTGTTTGTGGTCCAACCATCAAACAGAAAACCCTCTCGTGCCATTGAGAGGGTAGGGCCCTTTGTTCAAGACTCGGAGTAACCACTTAAGGGAACACTCATCTGCTTCCCTAAAGTCGGGAATGAGTGAATTTCATCTTGTACGATTATGTTCCCAGCTCCCCATTCGGTCTTGTCCCCAAAGTGGTAGGCTTATTGAGTCGGCATATTGGCCACTCTCACCCATACAAATCAAAGGACAATCTCTCATGAGCAGGAGTCCATAATCAACTCAGGATTAAGACTAAGTTGTCTAGGTCGTCCTAGTGAAATAGAAAACCAACTAGTTAACGGTGTTATAACCAGTGGTTACTATTTTGCGGTCCGGTCTTATGCAAACTCATTGCATAGGATACCCCCACTCGCAAGTCTCCTACACAAACGCATTGGATCGCAGCGTTTGTATCAAATACAAAGTGGGTCGTATCCATAGTGTCACCAGGATAAGGCACCCAGTCTTATCCCTATACTATAGACCCTTTAGGCTGTTTCTTGAACAATGATCCCATATGTCGCTACATACAAGGATGAAAAAATCGGGATATTTCGGCGATATATCGCCGATATATCCAAAATCTCGTGGGTGCGATATGGATATGGGGGGGGGGGGGTAAGATCGTTTTTACCAAAATATCGTGGATATATCGCAAATATCGTGGATATATCGTTTTGACGATATATCGGATGGAAGTAAGGAAAACCGCGGATATTGGAAGATATATCGCGGATATATCGCGGATATATCGGTACAAAATCGGAGAAATTTCTATGACAAATCGAAGATAGATATTTAATAAGACCTTTTAAAAACATCTGAAAGTTTGGTCCATTGGCTATCTTGCACATCTGTTATCTTTCAATGCATGAGTTCAATTCTGACATTGTACAAATTTTTTTGTTTTTTTTTTTCTTTCCCTCTTCTCTCTTTCATTCCACTACAAGCACATTGTATTTTATATTATACCTTTTTAATAAATAAATAGCATATTTGTAATAATTTTGTAGATAAATTTTTTATCCTCCTTTCCCTTAAACTTTGATTTAATTCCTTTACAATTTCCTTTTGTTACATGTGACCTTCTACAATTTCCTATATATTTTTTGGTATTTCCCACACTTGATTTCAATTTTCAACATTGTCATTGGTGCAGATGTTGATACTCATGCTTGGCATACTTCAAATTATGTCAAGAATTTTGAGCATACCATGATTTGGGAACAATATTGTCATTATCAAATCAATTATATCAATGTCGGTCTAGTGCCTCCAAGATCGTCATGTTATTATTAAAACATGTACTTGTATGACTACAAATTTTTATCAATGAAATATTCAAGTTCATGTTCATTTTTCGATCTTCAATGTTATCTATTATTGTATTACTATTCATATTTAGCTTATAATTATTGATATATATGCTTAAACTAATAGTTTATTGCTTAAATAAGCTTAGTTCAAAGTTTCATAAAAAAATTCAGAATATTTTTATGAGTTTCCGTGATATCCGTCATTTTTACCGGAATATCCGTCGATATATCCGTAAATCTGAGTTACCGATATTAGTACCGATATCGATATTTTCATCCTTGGCTACATATAGTTCAAGACTCATATTACAACCTTGGATGTCTAGTTTATTGGATTAGGGTTATTATTAGGCAAAGACAAATATAAAATAACTAATAACAATTAATGGAAAAATATATCAATATTATTTCATTAATATCCGGTCAACGGTTACATTCACTATCTACGAGTTTTAGGACATAAACCCCAACAATGCTTTGCTCATAACTGATAAGGGTAAAAAATATACTTATTTTACCCTTATATTTAGCTCATTTTTTGGTCAAATGTTGTATGTTGTGATCAATTTATTGTTCCCGAGCTCAAAATATGCTTAAGTTGTTAAGTTAGGTTGTTGAAAATCACTTTTTTCAAATTATGGTCATTTGTGCTTAAAAAGACTTGATTTTAAGAGAATTTGACTAAGTTTATTGCTGTGCAGAAAAACAGAGGAAAAGCTGGAATTTCCCAGAAATGCAACCGCATTTGTGGAAAGGCAAAAATGAAATGCGACTGCATTTCTGGAAAAAACTGACGTCGTTTCGAGTCTCGCTGGTCGTTGTTGACAAGTCTTCTTCGCACCTAACCAGTTGTTTTGACCCCGAAACCGACTGGGCAACCTTCCAGCACCTATTTCGCAGCTCCTCAACCATTTCCCACACTATAAAAGCTTGAGATTCGAAGTCAAATTGAAGCAGAACTCATTTGGAAGAAGAGGGTGGTGGCAGAACCCTAGTTGACGCCTATGAGTAGGGATGCCCGAGGTCCTTCTTAAATGACTGAATTCTAACCTGAGTTGGACATCAAACCTTAGGGTTTGTAAGGATTTTCACCCATTCCCACTTGTAAAAGCGAGAGAGTGGAGTGTCTTAGCGAACTCTAGAAGGATTGAGTAAATAGAAAAACCCATAATATTTAGTAATCTCATTTATTTCCAGCTTTGATATTTTTCATTTTTCTGTATCTTTTATATTCTTATTTCAATGAAAATGTATTCCTTTTTTCTTTATCCCACCATGAGTAGCTAAATTCCATTGAGGGGTTCAATATGGTAAATTCCCTTATGGTTCAATAGCTTGAAAGTGCTTTATTTGCTTAAGTTTCTGTTCAATGCATGTCATTCTTTATTGATTATCACTCTAATCTTGTTGAGTTTAACTTGATCACTTAGACTTTGCATGCTATGTGAGTTTGATCTCGAAAGAGACAAACGATATCGATTCTCATAAAGGTGATATAGGAGAAAAAGCTCGAAAGAGATTGTTCGGAGGTATAGGGCAAGCTGCCTAAGGCACCCTATATCGACTATAGGGTTATAGGTTGCATTCGTGAATTATCTATGTCAGAGTCGATTAACAGAAATGTGCATAACGGTACTCGCTTAGCCTTCTAACGGTTCTTGGGAGCAAGGCCAAATAGAAGTTAAATCTGACCCAATGCATTGAATAGGCTTAAGTTAAATACTTCATGATTAAGGTTATTGCCTTAGAGATGAATCCATGTTGAATACCTCGTTTATTATTGTTATTCTTTTATTTACACAGCTTGTTTTATTTATCTTTTCGAAAACCCAATCAATCAAACTTATTTTCTTTGTTTACCTATTTTTAAGCAATCAAGTTGAGTAGTTTCTTCATCAAATCTGAATTTACAGTTTAGTCCTCGTGGGATCGATACTCTTGGAATACTTCTAAGGTTTTTTTATTACTATGTGCGACAGTGTATACTTGCACTAGGGTTAGCTGAATTTATCTTTATTAATACTTATCATCTGATCTCACATCCATCCATTTCAGCCTCTGCCCCACCAATAACCAATTTCAAAGTTATCCATCCCTGACGACCTTTTTCCTCATCCTAAT
The DNA here is from genome assembly GCA_036850905.1 of Luffa acutangula. NCBI lineage: Eukaryota > Viridiplantae > Streptophyta > Magnoliopsida > Cucurbitales > Cucurbitaceae > Luffa > Luffa acutangula. The sequence goes on from CM072090.1 coordinate 10,238,920, forward strand.
TGAGTGAAAACACTCATGACCCACTATAATATTATCATGAATGGATCTCCCAAGTACGAAAGCAGACTAATTCTCCGATATGATATGTTGCAAGACCCATTTCATCCGATTAACCAGAATTTTAGCAATAATCCTATATGATACATTACATAAACTGATTGGCCTAAAATCAGACAATAATTTGGGATTATGCAGTTTAGGAATCCGAGCAATGTATGTATCATTCCATGCCTGGATCGATCGTTTATGATTTAATATTTCCAAACAATTAAATATTGTGGTATCACCAACCTCGTTCCAGTATTGTTGATAAAACAAAATTGGGAATCGATCTGGACCAGGGGCCTTTGTAGGATGCATTTGTTTAATTGCTCTTTCAATTTCAGCCTGAGTAAAAGGTGCTAGCATACGATCATTCATGGCAGGTGTGACCATCGACTGAATATCCTGTAAAGCATTGTCAATAATATCAACTGATGGATTAGATGAGGTAAACATGTCGACAAAATAATTTTCAAAAGCATGTTCCAATTCCTTCATGTCTAAGATCCAAACTCCACTTTCATCCCTAATTCCTTGAATCTCATTTCTCCGCTTTCTCATGGTTGCACGTTTGTGGAACCACCTAGTGATTGTAAATGTCGCTATTTTAGTCTAAATTTATTAAGCTTTTTGGTGCTTTAAACGTGTTTTTTATGAATATATTTAATGAATTTTGTTATTTGGTCCTTAGGAGCAAAGTTGGTGATTTTGGGAGAAAAAGTGCCAAAATTGAAGCAATTGAAGCTCAAATCCTAGCTTGATGCAATTGGAGGCCCAAAGAAGTCAACCATGAAGAAATGCCCAAAAGAAATAAAGAAGAAGGCCAAAAAATCAGCCCAAAAGGAAGTTGAAAAATCTGGAAAATTGGGGCAGCGTCGAGACGCTAAGTAGACAGCGTCGCGACGCTACCCTTTCGTGTTGCCCAAGTCGCGTGCGCAACAGCGTTGCGACGGTGAGCAAGGTAGCGTTGCGACGCTACCCCTATTCCAGGCCTATAAAAAGGCACCCTTGGGTGCCTCATAAATCATCAATCAATCATTCCTTCTCCATTCCAATTCCTTTCTTCCTTAGGCTCCTTTGGAGCCCCTCTCAAGGCTTTTGAGCCTTTTTTAGAGGATTCTTTTAGTGGGAAAATTTTGGGAATTTTGGGGGAGCAATCTAGAGGCTCAAGGAGTAGTCAGCGGGGCTCCAAGCGTCAGCGAGGGGTTTTTCGACGGTCAATTCCTTCCCTTTATTGCTCTTTATATGCTTTCTCTTGTAATTATTATGGATATTTTAGCCATGTGTAGCTAAAACCCCAAATTGGGGCCTTGAAATGAAATGATAGTTCAAATATTGTTATAATTTCTTGTCTCTAGCCCATGTCCTAATTATTTGTATGGATGTGCTTAATGCTTTACTCAATCTGGCCAATTGCGTAATGATTCGATTCTTAATGGAAACTCGACGGAGAGAAATTAGGATAGATCATAATCCATGCAACTAGTTTAATTGCCCGTTGTGACACCGGGATTAGTTGATTAAACTTAGATTCCTAAAATGAATCAGTGCGTAATAATTAATGATTTTTAATAGCGCTAAGGACACTTAGGTTGTTAAAATGAATTAATTACAATTAGGGGAAACCGACAGGAGAACCTATGTGATTAACGGAGATTCTAGGTTTATAATTAGTTGGGCAAAGAGATAGGATAATTATAACAGCTGTTTAGCTAATCATTGATTTTCAAGACCCCTCTTCCCATTTAAAGAAAACTCTTTCTCCATATTTTATTTTCGATTGATCAATTTATTTTCGTTAATTGTCTTGAGTTTAAATTCTTTTTATTATTGCATGAAGTGGTCCCTAAATATTATTTCGCCTAAGTACTTTTAGTGCTCAAGAGATTTTAATTATTTGCTTAAGTTTCGTTTCGCCTCCCTGTGGATTCGATACTCGGTATTACTACCGTTTTATATTACTTGTCACGACCCGTGCGCTTGAGGATAATCGTAAACACGTCAACAAGTTTTTGGCGCCGTTGCCGGGGAGGCTTGATTTTTAAGCAAAAATTAATTTTTCTTGACATCAAAAAGAAAGGGATAAATGGTAATTTAGGTGTAAATATTTTTCTTTCATCATTTTGTGAATATTATTTTATTTTCGTTTTTGTTTGGTTCTTTTTGTTGTTTGGGAGCATTGTATGCGAAGGAGCAAGGTGGTTGATTTGTTTCCGCTAGATCTTGAGATTAACAGGACTCTTAGATCCATTCGAAGAGAGAAAAGATTAGCAGAAGCGACGGCCCACCAAGAGGAGGCTCCCAAGGCAATTAGAGATTTTCTGTAGCCAGTTCTTCCCACCGAGAATTCTGGAATTGTCTACGCCCCAATCCAAGCTACAAATTTTGAGCTGAAAACAGGGTTGATTCAGATGGCGCGCGATAACTCGTTCAAGGGACATCCTTCCGAGGACCCCCACTCACATTTGTGATCATTCCTAGAAATATGTGGGACGGTAAAGATGAACGGAGTTCCGGCAGACGCGATAAGATTGAGGCTGTTTCCATTTTCTCTACAGGATAAAGCAAAAGATTGGCTTGAATCAGTCGAAACGGGCAGCATCAGTACTTGGGACGAGCTTGCCCAGGCTTTTCTGACAAATTTTTTTCCACCGTCTAAGACTACCAAGCTCCGGACTGAAATTGGAACATTTAGGCAGCTTGACAAGGAGCAGTTGTACGATGCGTGGGAAAGATATAAGGAAATGCTTAGGCGATGCCCCCAACACGGATATCCTGATTGGCTTCAGGTACAGTTATTTTATAATGGATTAAACCCCTCCACAAAGACAGTCCTAGACACATCAGCAGGAGGGAGTTTTCTTTCAAAAACAGTGACAGAAGCCAAAGATCTGCTTGAGGAAATGGCGGCAACCAGTTATCAATGGCCGACGGAGAGAGGAACAATTACAAAGAAGGCTGGATTATACGAACTGGATGAGTCGAGTTCACTGAAAGCACAACTGGCATCTCTGACCAATGCACTAAACAAATTGACTTCATCTGAGGTGGTTAAGTCCATTTCCACCTTAGCTGAAGGTCATTCAAAGAAGGAAGGTCAAGATGTGGAAGAAGTTCAATACATAGGAAATAGACCATATGCTCAAGGAGTACCAAACTTCTACCACCCCAGTCTGCGCAATCACGAGAACTTCTCCTATGTGAATACAAAAAATGTTTTGCAGCCACCCCCAGGTTTTGCATCATCTAGTGCCCCTGAAAAGAAAAATAACCTGGAGGAGATGGTGGCTTTATTCATCAAAGAACAAAGAATATTGAATGTAAGTCTCCAGACATCAGTAAACAACCACGACGCAGCTCTAAAGAACATGGAAGTGCAGATAGGACAAATCGCTTCAGCAGTAAATGCCCTGCAGAAGGGAAAATTTCCAAGTGATACTGAGCCTAACCCGAAAGAGCAGTGTAAGATGGTGGTTCTGAGAAGTGGCAGAAGACTGGAAGACAATTCAGAGAAGAAAAAGGAAGAAGAAAAGAGAAGGGATGAAGATGAAAGGACTGAGGCACAAAAAGCCTCCTCTGAAAGGTTCCAACATCCTTCCAACTCTATTGAATTAAAATGTGATTTTTCTAACAAACCTTCAGGTAGAAAAGAAGATGAGAGGCAGGATGACAAAAAGAAGCTGACTGAGGAAGAAGTGGTTCCATGCAACCACCATGACAGAGGTTCGCATATTAGCCCGCCCAAGCGGAGGGGCGAATGTCCAACCTTTGATTTCAGGGAGTTACCTTTTCCTCAAAGATTTAAAAATGTCAAATTAGATGAACAATTTCAAAAATTTTTAGAAATGTTTAAAAAGTTGTCTGTGAATATTCCATTAGTAGAAGCCTTGTATAATATGCCAAATTATGGAAAATTCATGAAGGAAATGCTTTCTAAAAAGAAAAGTTTGAAAAAAGAAGTTTTTAATTTATCTGAGAATAGCAGTACCATTATTTCTGGTAGGATACCCTCTAAGCAGAAAGATCCAGGGAGTTTTACTGTTCCCTGCACCATAGGAGAAGTATCCTTCGATAGGGCTTTATGTGATTTAGGAGCAAGTATAAATTTGATGCCCTACTCTGTTTACAGGAAGATTGGTTTATCAGGTATGACAGACATCAACGTCACTCTCCAGCTTGCTGACAGATCGATTACTCACCCGATGGGTGTTGTGGAGGACGTGTTGGTGAAAGTCAACAAATTCATCTTCCCCGTAGATTTCATGGTACTGGACATGAAAGAGGACAAAGAGGTACCAATTATCTTAGGCAGACCTTTCCTAGCCACTGGTAAGGCTGAGATTAGCGTGCATACAGGTAAACTTACCTTGAACATTGATGATGAAAAAGTTGTGTTTAGTATTTTTGGCCAAGATGAATCTGTCTGTAGTTTACACACATGTTTTTCTGTTGGGCCTGAATACTTGACTGATGACGATGAAGAGGTAGACTATAATCTTGGCCTAGGCTTAGGAGAAATGCTTATGGATAATGAGGATTTTGATCATGATGCTGAAGGAAATAAAAGTCCCAACGCAGCGGAAGCGCATCGATTGGACCTTACGCCGTATATTAATTAACATTAAAAACCGTTACGAAAACTCAAACAAAACTTTAAACTAACTTTAAAGCCGCTGTAAAATCGGTTTAAACATGCTAAAAATAAATCCAAATTTATTTTAAAACTTTTCTAAAGAAAAGAGGAAGAACCGTTACAAACCTCCGTTGTAGACTTGACCGTTCTTCGCCAACGAAGCTCCACGAACGAAAACGCAGCAGCCGCTTCAAGGTATTCTTCGCTGGAAATTCTTCTTTGATTGACACAATAACCACAGAGGTTACACCAGTATGTCTCTAAGTCTAGGAAGCCAAAGACTTGTGGGAGTCTTTCTCTAAGAGGGAGGCTAGAGAGAATTCTAGGTCTTGTCTTTCAAGAGTGTCAAAGTGTCATGACCAATTAGGTCTAGTGTTCTATTTATAGAGGAGAGGCCATGAATAAAATATTCAATTAAATCAATCTTTTCCAAAATTGATTCAATCTTTATTCTTTAATTAATCAATCATGATCAATCAATTCCCCAATTGATTAATCTTTTCCATAAATGACTAATTTCTTCCATAAGTAATTAGATCATTCCCATAAATGATTAATCACTTCCTTAAGTGATTAATTATTTACATAATTGATTAATTCATGGTTAATGATTTCTTTAATTAATTAACCACCAATTAAATATCACATATTTAATTTCCGGCCTTGAATTAATTAATTTTGCCCAAACACTTTTAGGATTTAAATTAATTAATTCTTTCAATCTTCCATAAATTTATATTTGAACTTTTCAAATATTAATTTCTCTCATAATAATATATCAATATATATTATTTTTATTTCCCTCAGTAAATTGAACATTTTCAATTTAATTACTTAGTTGCCTCAAATTACTTTACGAGCTACCAGTGGGACCTTATGGACCTGCAGATCAGAAGCTCCAACGATGTGAGATTAATTGGTTAAACTCATTAACCACAATAATCAATATTCGTTAACTGTGTGTACATTCCACTATAGACTCACAGTTGCACTCTTCTCACTGCAGACATATTTTCTGTGTCCACGGAACTTAGACCAATATCGACTAGTTAGTCCTTCACGAGTGTCCGTAACACCAGCTGGGTCAAATTACCGTTTTACCCCTGGGTCACCTCTATTTCCTTAAGTACCAATTCTCCTCTAATGAACAATCTGTTTATGGTCCAACCATTAAACAGAAAACCCTCTCGTGCCATTGAGAGGGTAGGGCCCTTTGTTCAAGACTCGGAGTAACCACTTAAGGGAACACTCATCTGCTTCCCTAAAGTCGGGAAGGAGTGAATTCCATCTTGTATGATTATGTTCCCAGCTCCCCATTCGATCTTGTCCCCAAAGTGGTAGGCTTATTGAGTCGGCGTATTGGCCACTCTCACCCATACAAATCAAAGGACAGTCTCTCATGAGCAGGAGTCCATAATCAACTCAGGATTAAGACTAAGTTGTCTCGGTCGTCCTAGTGAAATAGAAAACCAACTAGTTAACGGTGTTATAACTAATGGTTACTATTTCGCGGTCCGGTCTTATGCAAACTCATTGCATAGGATACCCCCACTCGCATGTCTCCTACACGAACGCGTTGGATCGCAGCGTTTGTATCAAATACAAAGTGGGCCGTATCCATAGTGTCACCAGGATAAGGCACCCAGTCTTATCCCTATACTATAGACCCTTTAGGCTGTTTCTTGAACAATGATCCCATATGTCGCTACATATAGTTCAAGACTCATATCACAGCCTTGGATGTCTAGTTTATTGGATTAGGGTTATTATTAGGCAAAGACATATATAAAATAACTAATAACAATTAATGGAAAATATATCAATATTATTTCATTAATATCCGGTCAACGGTTACATTCACTATCTACGAGTTTTAGGGCATAAAACCCAACAGATGCATATTTGGATAATCCTCTGTTTGAAAATGATTTGGATCTGCCTGACTTTGAAAATGAATTAGACTTGCCTGCTTGTGAAAACGAAAGATCTGCAGTTGATGATTTACCTTCCTTTGAAAATGAATTAGATTTGCCTGAAATGAATAATTTTGATGATGATATTGAACTGCCTGACATTGAGAATGAGCATGAAATGCATAAGAAAGATTGCTTGATAGATAATTTTGAGTCTGACCATGATTACAGTGAATCTATTGAGTCTGATCTTGACATTCCTGAATGCATGAACCCTGACAATGTGAATACTTTCTTCTCATGTTCTGATGATGTATATAGCATAGAAACTGACCCAGAAGAACTCGAATCTGTGCATAGTATAGAATCTGATCCTGAAAATTCTTGAATTCTTGAATTCTTCTGATGATGAGTCATGTGATAGCTTAGTTGAATCATTTTTTAATTCTGAGTCTGAGGGATCTGCTGAGCATGTAGACATTTTTTCTGATGAATGGACTGGCATGATTGATAGGCCACCTCAAGATCCTAGACCAGTAGATATTATAACGCTTGATGACTCTGTTAACAATTGCTTTGTGAATAGAGATTTAGAAAAGAGATTTGATGCAGCTGATTATTTTCTGAAATGTTATTATGAGAATCTCTTTAGTGAAGATGGGCCAGGGGAAAGTTTTTTTTTCTCCCCTGTTTGTAGTATGCAATTCGGTGCGTGATTTCTTGCAGGGCCCGGAGGATGATGAAAATTTTTATTTTGAGCCTCCGTAAGCGTGCCGAGCCTAGTCTAGCTAAAGACGTTAAAGAAAGCGCTGCTTGAGAGGCAACCCAAGGATTAAAGTTTAGTTAGTTGTTTTTGCGGTAAATAATTTTCTTTGCTCCGTGATCCAATTTTGTTTTGCAGGATCACCTTAGCAAACCCCGAAATTCCAAATTTCCCATTTTTCATGGATCCAAAGGAAGAAGATGAAGCACTCCTAGCTCAGGGAAGTCTCAGTATCTCTCTTAGGCTTTACTGTTTTAAAACATTGGGGACAATGTTTAGTTTAAGTTTGGGGGGGAGGCTTCCGCTGTGTTGAGCATATTTAAATTCTGTTGGATGCATGAATAGCTAGCCATGATAGCCAAGGATGTGATTTTTGAAATTTTGGGAGAAAATGGTTTATACGTTGTGGAATCTGGGAGCACGGCAGAAATTGTGAAATTTTAAAATTTTTTGATACTTAGTTTTGATGTCTAAAGCATGCAATAGTCTTATCTAATGACGTCTTTGAAAATCTAGATTCTTATTATGGTTTTCAAAGTTGTTGTCACCCCGATAGGCTTAGTTTCTAATATTAGGAAGTTCATGCTTGATTGCTCTAAAGAGCTAGGTAGAAAAAATGCTATGCCTGCTGAGAGAAAAGCATAAGCAACAAAAGAAAACGAGACAAAAGAAAAATCTGTTGAAAAAGAATTTTTGCTTGCACAAAAGAAAAAGCCTAGGGGTAAAAAGAGCTACCTGCGGTGTGATCAGTTAGGCCAACCAGAGAATAAAATTCGGGCTAAGGGTCCCTGCACCGTAGTGTGAAAGCTAGTACCATTAGATATCAAAATGCAAGTTTGGGGGAGTAGCAAAAGAAAAAAGAAAAGAAAAAGAAAAATCATTTGAGAGTTTTGCTCCCCCATGAAAAAGAAAGAAAAAAATGACAGGCACCCTAGTTTCTTTTTTTTGCATGATAGAAGGACTCCAACGTATTAGGGGCTCTTAGCCAGTGTAGGGGGAAAACAAATGGAGAAAGCCATAAGACTAATCTAGGTTAGTAAAAGAATCAATAGATAAGTCTTGAGCATGCTATTCATTAATCTTAAGTTCAAACTAGTTTAAGATTTCTTCAAGAGTATGCGGTGCTTGCTTATTCCACTTGCATGTTTTCCATTCGATCCTAAGAATTCCAAAATCATTGAGGGTTGAGCGATTCTATTTCATGCATCTTTAGAATTTATTTTGCTCGGGACTAGCAAAAGCTTAAGTTTGGGGGTGTGATAGCGAGCAGAAATGTCGCTATTTTAGTCTAAATTTATTAAGCTTGTTGGTGCTTTAAACGTGTTTTTTATGAATATATTTAATGAATTTTGTTATTTGGTCCTTAGGAGCAAAGTTGGTGATTTTGGGAGAAAAAGTATCAAAATTGAAGCAATTGAAGCCCAAATCCTAGCTTGATGCAATTGGAGGCCCAAAGAAGTCAACCATGAAGAAATGCCCAAAAGAAATAAAGAAGAAGGCCCAAAAAGAAGCTGAAAAATCTGGAAAATTGGGGCAGCGTCAAGACGCTAAGTAGACAGCGTCGCGACGCTACCCTTTCGTGTTGCCCAAGTCACGTGCGCAGCAGCGTCGCGACGCTGAGCAAGGTAGCGTCGAGACGCTACCCCTATTCTAGGCCTATAAAAAGGCACCCTTGGGTGCCTCATAAATCATCAATCAATCATTCCTTCTCCATTCCAATTCCTTTCTTCCTTAGGCTCCTTTGGAGCCCCTCTCAAGGCTTTTGAGCCTTTTTGAGAGGATTCTTTTAGTGGGAAAATTTTGGGAATTTTGGGGGAGCAATCTAGAGGCTCAAGGAGTAGTCAGCGGGGCTCCAAGCGTCAGCGAGGGGTTTTTCGACGGTCAATTCCTTCCCTTTATTGCTCTTTATATGCTTTCTCTTGTAATTATTATGGATATTTTAGCCATGTGTAGCTAAAACCCCAAATTGGGGTCTTGAAATGAAATGATAGTTCAAATATTGTTATAATTTTTTGTCTCTAGCCCATGTCCTAATTATTTGTATGGATGTGCTTAATGCTTTACTCAATCTGGCCAATTGCGTAATGATTCGATTCTTAATGGAAACTCGACGGAGAGAAATTAGGATAGATCATAATCCATGCAACTAGTTTAATTGCCCGTTGTGACACCGGGATTAGTTGATTAAACTTAGATTCCTAAAATGAATCAGTGCGCAATAATTAATGATTTTTAATAGCGCTAAGGACACTTAGGTTGTTAAAATGAATTAATTACAATTAGGGGAAACCGACAGGAGAACCTATGTGATTAACGGAGATTCTAGGTTTATAATTAGTTGGGCAAAGAGATAGGATAATTATAGCAGCTGTTTAGCTAATCATTGATTTTCAAGACCCCTCTTCCCATTTAAAGAAAACTCTTTCTCCATATTTTATTTTCGATTGATCAATTTATTTTCGTTAATTGTCTTGAGTTTAAATTCATTTTATTATTGCATGAAGTGGTCCCTAAATATTATTTCGCCTAAGTACTTTTAGTGCTCAAGAGATTTTCATTATTTGCTTAAGTTTCGCTTCGCCTCCTATGGATTCGATACTTGGTATTACTTCCGTTTTATATTACTTGTCACGACCCGTGCACTTGCGGATAATCGTAAACACGTCAACAACATGCGAGTGGGGGCGTCCTATGCAATGAGTTTGCATAAGTCTGGACCACGAAATAAGTCATTTTCTCTTTATAACGCCGTTTACTGAAGAAACTGACTATTTCTCATAGATGACCTAGGTAACTCGTTCTTAATCCTGAGCTATCTATGAACTCCTGTTTATGCGAGTTATCCTTTGATCTGCATGGGTGAGAGTGGCCAGCATCGCCAACTCGACAAGCCTACCATTTTGGGGATAAGATCGAATAGATAGTTGGGGACATAGTTTCGCAAGACGGAATTCACTCCTACCCATTTCAGGGATAGCAGAGAGTTGTTCTCTTAAGTACTAACTCCAGGACTTGAACAAGGGGACCCACCCTCTCGTTGGATCGAGAGGAACTTAAGTTTGATGGTTGGACCGCAAATCGATTGTTCATTAGAGGATTAATGGAACTTAAGGAACAAGAAGTACTATAGGGGTGAAACGGTTATTTGACCTAGCTACAGCTACGGACAACCTGTGAAGGAACGACTTACTGAACATGGTTAAATCAAGTGGACGGAAATATATCTATAGTGAGGGGAGTGCAACTATCGGGCTATAGTGGAGTGTCCCGGTAGTTAACGAATGTTGGCTAGCTTAGATCATGAGATTAGTCGGTTAGCCTCGAATCGTTGGAGCCCATGATCTATAGGTTCATTAGGTCCCCCTACTAGCTCATATCGGATTTAAGCCTAGAATATTTTGATAGGAATCTTTGAATCGTTCAAAAACGGGAAATAGGGTTTTATCGTAAAACGTGTTCGACACAATAATTTAATTATGAATTTAATTAGGAGTTGAGAGATAAGGTATTTAAAAGTGTTTTAAATATCATATATATGTATTAGGAATCATGGCACTAGGTGATGAAGATTAATTGGATTAATCATATCAAAATTACTTGGAAATGTCCCAATTAATTGCCTAGAAATCAATTTCAATTTTGAATTGAAATTGAAATGAATTGCAAGCTGAAAATTCACAATTAGGATTCAAATCATAGTGGATTTAGTGGCATTCCCACTCTTGCATGATGATGCATAGTTGAAAACAACACAACCATGCACTAGATGCATGTGTTGTGAATTAAACACCTAGAATCCACTTTGAGTTACATTTTCACCATGTGTCTAGTGTCATGAAGCTTGTCTTTGCATGGGAGAGGTCTATAAAAGGAGCTTGAATCAGATTCAAGAAGTTTCAAGCATTCATCTTAGTGTTATGCTGCAAAATTTCTCCCTCAAACACTCTCTCATCTCATCTCTTCCTAAAGCTTGTACCTTCAAGCATTCCCTTCCTATTTCTTACTTCTATAGACTCCCACAAGTCTTTCTAGGCCCAAGAGAATAGTAGGGAAGACTCTAGAGGTTGTCCAAGGAGCATAGGAGAGGCAAACACCATAAGGAGTACCACATAAGTGAGCTACAAAGGTTGGTATTTTCTAAACTCTCTATTCTGTCTTTTATAGAACATGCATGCTTTAGGAGCAAAATTGAATGTCTTAAGTGCTTTCGATCTTCAATTGCTTCCGCATGTGTTATATGAACACCTTCATCTATAGACTCCCACAAGTCGTTCTTGGCTCGGAGAATAGTAGGGAAGACACTAGAGGTGGTCCACACACTGTTTGTGATCAAAGGAATCAAAGGGAGTTGTTGAATTGGTCTCCAAAAAGGTTGGTACAAATTCTGCTCTCTGTTTACGGTATTTGGACAACATGTTTTCATTTTCTAAAATTGATGTAGTTAAGTGCCTCCGATCCTAAAATTGCATCCACATTTGTTATATGAACACCTTCATGTTGTTTATAGAGATTCGAGTTTACGATTTTATTCCCCATAACCTTCCACCACTAAAAAAACACCTACACTCCACCCCTCTACCCCCCCCCCCCTTTTGCACTCTAGCTATGGTGAGAGCAAGCGCACCCCTACAGGCAGCCAGAGTAACGCCCAAACAAAAGATCGCAGTTGTCACACCCCCTCCCAAACTACCTGCTAGCTTAGTCAGGGAGATGGCGTAAAGCCAACAGACATCGTCCTCCTCTAACAATACCTGTTGACCCTGCTGAATCATTGAACCTGATAAACATACTAGTCTTAGATATAAAATACTTTACATATAACACAACACAGCGGAATCCCTGAAAACCTTTTAACATACATGAAGTGCAGCCCTGACTTAACTCAGTTTGGAATTAAACCTGATAGAGCTATTACGACCAAAAACATATCCACTTCGTAGAAAGACATTTACAATACAAAAAGACTCAATGTACAACTCCACCCACGTACTGAAAGTCAATCTGGAGTTTTCAGCAGACGTTGGCAGTGTTTTAGGCACCGGGAGCTCGATCTCTACCTGTAAAGTGGGAACACATTCTGAAAGAGTGAGTTACGAAGCCTAGTGAGTGACTAAATTTAAAACTGTAAATCCAGAAATCAAAACACGTGATAAAACTTTATGCGTATAAATCTGTTCAATCAAAGCGTTAAACATAAACGTGTAATGATAAAAGCTTTCTCAAATACTCCGCAAATACGTCATTAAAAATCTAGCAAGGCATATCATTTATATCAAACATTTTAACTAACATGACATATCTACGTTGTGTAGGGCACGCCCAGTAGAACCAACGTTTACTAGCTCTACGATGTAGTGGGGCCCGCCCAGCACTCCCATCGTCTTTGTCGTAGTGGGGCTTGCCCAGCACTCACGACCGCATCGTTGTCAAGGAGTACACTCAACGTCAACAACGGAATATAACCTGTGTGCACACGGTACCTTATAGCCCCGGGCTCAATATCGCAGTCATGTAGTCAATAAAAGTCTCAGAAAACCACATGAAAACATTAAAACATGTCTGCTTATCTTTATCTTTCGTAAAACTCAAGCTTACTCAGCATGCTCGTGAAAAACTAAAAATATTTTAACAGTATTTGCTAATACATACTTTACTTTAAATGATATCGTTTCAACTACTTTTCATAAAGTCAATAATCACATGCTCGTATATAAACCTCATTAGAAAATCTAAGCTCAAAACTTATGCTTGAAACCATTCATAGAAATCATGTACCATTCATAGAAAAGCATGTAAAACATCTAATCATGAACAACCGTTTAGAAGTAATTTTCGAAATTTGTTTTGTCACTCACAGTCTTGACTAGTTCCCTAGCATGTAGACTCGACCTATTTCCTCTTGGCCTGTCAAACAAATCAAAACCGAGCATCAAAACCAAAGGTAGCCTTGTCTTTCCATGCTCATGAATTCTAAACACTTGAATTAAAATTGCACTTCAAATTGTTTTCCAGATTTTACAAATTCAATACCTTGACTTCCAACACTCATAACTACCTCAATACTTGACCAAAATTAATGTACTATATATCAAACTCTTCATTTTGGAACCCTCTAAAACGTACCTGAAGAAATGAAAACGAGATACCAAATAGATTTGTCCAGAAATCCCCCGAACTCAACAAATACAGATTCTTGATTCACTGATACCCTCTACCTTTTTCCTGAAAGTAAACCTAGTTCTAGTTATTTTTGGCTCACAAATTCTTCATGCAAGTTATAGGAAATTGAATAATCTTTTTAACCATACCATATTAAGCTTCTAATTAAACTCGTACACCCTAGAATGTTCGAAAAACCAGAGAAAACCAGATATCCTCCTGATTTGCACGAAAATTATGTGCTTTGTTTTCCTTTTCAAAAACCATTAACTTAACATCATATTTAGCTCAAGCTTCCTTCATGCAATTTTTTAGAAAGTGGATTAACTATCAAGAAAGTCAGGCCTCACCTCTTAGTTCTTCTTGTGTAGCTCAAACCAAATTAAAAACGAAAGATAGGCAGGTTGAACCTAGATTCAGCCATGGTTGCACTTGCATGAACTTTTCCTCTCTTCTTCAACCTCAAACCTCCAGCAAGCTTCTTCTCCCTCTTCCTTCACTCTCTCTCTCTCGAAATGCTCTGAAATTGGATGGGAAATGATGAAGATAATGGGCTGAAATTACATAGGCGGTGGTGGATTCTGTCCTTAACCACTAAGCACCGACAACAGCCTCCTTTTCATTTTCTTTCTTCTTGTTTCTTTTTTCCTTTTCCTCCTTTCTTTTCTTTTCTTTCCTTTTATTTCCTTTAGCTTCCTTTTCATTTCCTTTTTTGTTGTTGTTTTGTTTTTTTTTAAATTAATAAATTCCAACAATGAAACCACAATGAAACCATAAAGCTTTGTCATTTTCTTCAACAATGAACAACAACAACTTCAATCCAACTTCCACAATTGATGACAAGAGAAAATAATCCAAGGGAAGTCTCGGGTTTACAACAGTGGACAAAACCCCGATTGATTTGAGAAGCGAACAAGAGGTGACGATCCTTTAATTTTAAATCCTCTACCAAAGATGTTTACCCCCCCCCCCCCCCCCGATACATTACTTTTAACTCACATTATGGTTCTGTCTGTAGGAGAGTGAAGACAAAATGGACGATGCGGTGGATTCTAAGAGAGTAGAGACGCCCAAAAAAGAGTCAATGTCGAGAAAAGAAAAAAAAAAGGAAAAAAGGCGACAAGAAGACTGACAGAAGCACAAAAAAGTTGAAGGACAAGGTATTCTAAACTATAGTATAGCGGAAAAGTTGTAGCCTCACACACATACAAAAACGTTTTTGACATGGACCACTGAATTACACAGGATTTAAAGGATTCACCTGAACCTAAGAAAAGAGATAGGGGTTCAAAAAAGGCTGCTTCTAGAGAGGACTCCAGTGACAATGAGGTTTGTAGTGCATCTTATGTATTTGTGGGTACATATGCTAAGAATCCATGGGTTGCATACTTTGTATGAGTGACTTCTAGTTTTTTCTCCCTTTGCAGGACAAAAGTGGTAGTGCAAACACGGAGGGGGAGGAAGACACTAACGAAACAAAGGAAAATTCAACAACAGAGTCTAGGGCTAACACTGTAGATAGCCCCCTCTAGAAAGGTAAGCATTATGTGTGTTTTTGTTTGCACATTGTTACTAACTATACAACCACTACGTAATTCTGCCTTCAATGATGTTAGGATGCTACTACGGGGGCTAAGGAAAAACATAAGTCACTAAAAGACACTTCGTCAAGGCCACACAATACCCCTGGGGAAGCAACGGAGGTAATACATGTGCACTTACCCAACCCCCCCCCCCTCTTTGTATGTTGTCATCTATACACACCCATATGCTGGTTGAATCTGTTTTAATTCACACACCTAATGCATTACAGGTTACCTTATACCTAATGCCAAAGGCTAGAAGGATGCAACCCCTGAAAATTTTGTTGCACACAAAGATCGATGCCATAGAGAGAATAAAGACAAACCTCCCAGAGAGAGTGTTGGAGAGGTTCTATCGCAGCTGTTTTGGAACCTACCTAGATTTTGCAATTACAAATCAGTCCTCACAGTTACTTCTACACTTGATACAGAGGCAATTCAAACCCAAACATGCTTTCGAGATAAACTTCTTGATAGGAGGACGAGTCTTGAAGTTCGAACTTAGAGAATTCACCCTGATTACAGGCCTGAATTGTGGTCCAATACCAGATGTGGACAGATTGCAGATAAAGGGAGGGCATCCCATAAAAACCGTGTACTTTGAAGGGGAGAAGAATGTTAGTCGTCGATACTTAAACATGGCCTTCAACATGAACAGGAACGCGTCAGATGATGATATGCTGAAGGTATCGCTGTTGTATTTCTTGGAGAATTTCCTCCTTCCAAGGCAGGAAACTGTAAATCTTAACATGGAGCATATCGAGATGGTGGATGAGGAAGAACTATTCAACAGTTACCCATGGGGGAGGTGCGCATTCGAACTGCTGTTGGACTACATGCACAAAGCCTTAGTCAGTAAGGGTGCCACGGGTATAACAATGGGTGGGTTCATATTCCCCCCACTTGCTTGGGCGTATGAAGTCATCCCCACGCTAAGCTCCACGAAGAACGTTTTTGCACGAAAGGTGTCTACAAACATCCCACGCATCATAAACTGGGTTGCAGACACACAACCCAAGTGGAAGGACCTATATCGGAAAGTTTTCAAGTCTCCAAAGGTAATTGCCATATAAACTTAAACTTATTATTTATTTCTTGTCTATTCAATTTCACTGGCGTGTATAAGCTTCTGACATAACAGTTAGAGATAAGTCTAATGCTGGCAACAGATGACGAGATGTCCATGAATTTTTTCCAACCGTTTGTGGATGCAGAAGCAGACTTAAGGCGTGAATTTCAAGAACAGCTAGCAAGATAGCGTCCTGTAACAAACATAGCAGACTTGACATTCAACAGAGGAGCGACGTTTATGGTGGATGGTAGGCGAATAAATGAAACCAAGAATGGAAGAATGGAGGAGCTGGTTGGGAGCATAAACCGAATGATCGACTACCTGAAAAATAGACATGTGACTGACGTGGACGATTTCGATGATGAACCACCTAGCGATTATAGAGTATGTGTAAACTTTAAACTGTATGTTTGTGATGTGATCAATGTATTCTAATAACTTTGTAAAAATCATGTAGCCGGCAACCGATTTTGTTCAAGAGCTGGATGACTTAGAAAATGAACAAGAGGAGAATAACGAGGAAGTGGATTTAAAGGATGGCGATAATGACACATTGTTCAGATTCAGAAATAACGACGAAGACGACGACCCGATCGGACAAGCAAACCCAAGTAATGTCGGAGGCATGGCTGGATAAGCAAACCCATAATATTTGGCTACTTCCATTATTTCCAGCTTTTGATACTTTTCATTTATCTGTATTCTTTACTTCTTATTTTCAATGAAAATGTATTCATTTGCACTTTATCTCACCATTAGTAGCTAAATTCCGTTGAGCGAGGTTCAATATGGTGAATTCCCTTATGTTCAATAGCTTGAAAGTGTTTTATTTGCTTAAGTTTTGTTCAATGCATGTCATTCTTTATTGATTATCACTCTGATCTTGCTGAGTTTAACTTGATCACTTAGACTTTGCATGATATGTGAGTTTGATCTCGAAAGGGACATACGATATCGGTTCTCATAAAGGTGATATAGGAGAAAAAACTCGAAAGAGATTGTTCGGCGGTATAGGGCAAGCTGCCTAAGACACCTTATATCGACTATAGGGTTATAGATTGCATTCGTGAATTATCTATATCGAAGTCGAATCACAGAAATGTGCTTAACGATACTCGCTTAGCCTTCTAACGGTTCTTGGGAGTAAGGCCAAATAGAAGTTAAATCTGACCCAATGCATCGAATAGGCTTAAGGTTAAATAATCCATGATTAAGGTGATTGCCTTTGGGATGAATCTATGTTGAATACCTCATTTTATTTTATTGTTATTCTTTTATTTATTTGTTTGTTTTATCTATTTCTCTAAAATCAATCATCAATCATATTCCTTTGGTTACCTATTCTTTAAGCAATCAAGTTGAACAGTTTCTTCTTCAAATCCGAATTTCCAATTAGTCCTCGTGGGATTGATACCCTTGGAATACTTCTAAGGTTTTTTATTACTATGTGCGACAGTGTATACCTGCACTAGGGTTGGCTGAATTTATCTTTATTATTATTTATCATCTTATCCCACATCCATCCATTTAGCCAACGGCGCACCACTATGCGTAGAACTGAACCAAAAAGTGGATGCCCAAGAAGTAAGATACGATTCAAAACCTCAGAAGAAGGTGCTTGGAGAGGTGTGTACTAATTTTTATGCATCGTATGTGTGGTTTCTGTCTGTACCGTTTAATACATTGCAGGTAAAACACACATATATACTTGCAGGCTTGACAAGTAACTCATTAGTATTGTATTCCTACGCAGATAAACACAAACATCACCTCCAACCGACAGATGAAGACCCATAAACCTGTTTCATTGATTCCAAGTGTGCAACCAAGGAGGATAACTTTGAAGGGAGACCACGAATATATCGATGCTCTCCGGGGAACATGGCACCCAAAGGTACAACCAGAAAAGCAAAACATTGGTGCTGCCCCGTCTTTCGCACTTTACTTGACCCAAAAGATGACTAGAGATATTTAGACCTATCTGCATGACTTAAGACATCCCATTTACTTTTGTTAAATTTGGTATTTAGAACTTTTTTTTTGTGCTTTTAACTCTAAGTTTGATGTAGCTACTGAATTTGCAAATGCTTGTTTTGGTACTACTTTATAGCAAGTAGTACATGGAGTATGACTCCCCTATTTTGTGCACAGACCTTACACATGAGACCTCGTATTTATGCTTAGCAACTTATGATATAGATGGTGAATTTTGATGCATTTTTGAGCTGTAAATGGGTGTGTTCTCTAGTAATTTATGTTATTTCAAGCAAAACATGGTTGAAAGAAAAAATGGTATGCTGTAGGTACCCTTTTTTTGTAGGAAAAGTGAAATTTGCGTGGAAGCATACAAATAAAACCCCCTTGTTGCATTGTAAACATTACACACCCGCATGGTTAAATACCCATTGTATATGAAAATTTTTTATTGTTTTTAGTATACACCCAATGAAACACACAGTGTTTTGCCACCCCCCTGCTGATATAATTAACGCCAGTATCAGGCACAAACACCCAGACTTAAAACACAACGAAAAACACAGAGACCGTGCAAAGAAATACACTCAAATCAAGTGTTTTTTGAAAATTCATGCTTCATATGTATATATATTTTGCCCGTTATGTCCTTTTTTTAACTGTTTTTTTTTTTTTTTTGCTTTTTGTTTTTCCATTAACGTACTGTATTTTCTCTCTACCGAACATGAAACAAATACATTGTGTCCCAACACACACATGCTATATTTTCTCTATGTGAATGTCAGACAAATACGAAGGATGTATATATCCAATCTGCTAAACCAAAAAAGGGGATTTGTTTATGTAAACAATAGGCAATAATACATATACTCATAATATGTATTATGAAAAGAATAAACACCCTATCACCGCCCCCGCTGGACACCCTGCCCCCTACCTACCACAAAAAAAAACCAACACACACACATACCCCCTACCTGCCGCAGAAGAGAAAAAAAAAACAAAAAACACAACCGCCCTATAGTAATAGAGAAAAACGTAAAAAAAAAATCGTAGTTCCCCTAGCAGATCAATTAGATATCGAATTCTGACAGGACCTGCGGTTGTGGCCAACCTGTCCGCAACATCCACACTTTATGGTTGGCCTCCCATCTATGCATGACGGGATCCTTTTTTTTTTGGTCTACCAACTGATCGTTTCGTGTTTGGCGATAGCACAGAGTCGTCACCAGCAGTTATGTTGTTTGAAAAGTGTGCAACATCGCCAATAGGACGTACGTCTTTGCTATATAATTGAGACAAGTTTGAAAGTTAATAAAAATCATGTGAATATGCTTGAAATTCCAAGTTCCTCCGAGATAGCGTAATGCATGCGTGAGCACACGATATTAAGTCCAGATCCCACCGTCTACACGTGCAAGTTCGAGCCAAGATGTTAACCTTGTACTGCTTTGTCTGATCATGAACTTCAAATTGATATTGATTTATATTGTAAATCTGAAACAAACAACATATAAACGTACTTGAACAGAAAACAAATATAATTAGATTAATAACTATTTGTAATAACTAAATTAAAAACTCACATCCTTAGTCCGGCTCCGGTTTAATGAGGACCGAAGTAAATTTTCTGCCCATGGAGAAAGATCTGTGCGCTGAAAACTACAAACAGTACGACGTTCATAAAACAATCTTTGCGTCAAACTGCGTGCAGCTTCAAGAAGATGAATAACAGGAAGTTTGCGTGCATCCTTCTGTTGGGTTTTATGCCCTAAAACTCGTAGATACTGAATGTAACCGTTGACCGGATATTAATGAAATAATATTGATATATTTTTTCATTAATTGTTATTAGTTATTTTATATTTGTCTTTGCCTAATAATAACCCTAATCCAATAAACTAGACATCCAAGGTTGTAATATGAGTCTTGAACTATATGTAGCGACATATGGGATCATTGTTCAAGAAACAACCTAAAGGGTCTATAGTATAGGGATAAGACTGGGTGCCTTATCCTGGTGACACTATGGATACGGCCCACTTTGTATTTGATACAAACGCTACGATCCAACGCATTCGTGTAGGAGACATGCGAGTGGGGGTATCCTATGCAATGAGTTTGCATAAGACCGGACCGCGAAATAGTAACCAATGGTTATAACACCGTTAACTAGTTGGTTTTCTATTTCACTAGGACGACCTAGACAACTTAGTCTTAATCCTGAGTTGATTATGGACTCCTGCTCATGAGAGATTGTCCTTTGATTTGTATGGGTGAGAGTGGCCAATACGCCGACTCAATAAGCCTACCACTTTGGGGACAAGACCGAATGGGGAGCTGGGAACATAATCGTACAAGATGGAATTCACTCCTTCCCGACTTTAGGGAAGCAGATGAGTGTTCCCTTAAGTGGTTACTCCGAGTCTTGAACAAAGGGCCCTACCCTCTCAATGGCACGAGAGGGTTTTCTGTTTGATGGTTGGACCACAAACAGGTTGTTCATTAGAGGAGAATTGGTACTTAAGGAAATAGAGGTAACCTAGGGGTAAAACGGTAATTTGACCCAGCTGGTGTTACGGACACTCGTGAAGGACTAACTAGTCGATATTGGTCTAGATCCGTGGACACAGAAAATATGTCTGCAGTGAGAAGAGTGCAACTGTGAGTCTATAGTGGAATGTACACACAGTTAACGAATATTGATTAATGTGGTTAATGAGTTTAACCAATTAATCTCACATCGTTGGAGCTTCTGATCTGCAGGTCCATTAGGTCCCACTGGTAGCTCGTAAAGTAATTTGAGGCAACTAAGTAATAAAAGTAAATTGAAAATGTTCAATTTATTAAGGGAAACAAATATAATATATATTGATGTATTATTATGAGAGAAATTAATATTTGAAAAGTTCAAATATAAATTTATGGAAGTTTGAAAGAGTTCAAAATAATGAATTAATTAATTTAAGGCCTAAAATGTGTTTGGGCAAATTAATTAATTCTAGGCCGGGAATTAAATATGTGATATTTAATTGGTGGTTAATTAATTAAAGAATTCATTAACCGGGAATTAATCAATTATGGAAATAATTAATCACTTAAGGAAGTGATTAATCATTTATGGAAATGATCTAATCACTTATGGAAGTAATTAGTCATTTGTGGAAAAGATTAATCAATTATGGAATTGATTGATCATGATTGATTAATTAAGGAATAAGATTGAATCAATTATGGAAAAGATTGATTTAATTCAATATTTTATTCATGGTCTCTCTTCTATAAATAGAACACTAGACCTAATTGGTCATGACACTTGACACTCTTGAAAGACAAGACCTAGAATTCTCTCTAGCCTCCCTCTTAGAGAAAGACTCCCACAAGTCTTTTGCCTCCTAGACTTAGAGACATACCGGTGTAACCTCTGTGGTGATTGTGTCAATCAAAGAAGAAATTTCCAGCGAAGAAAAACAAAGACGGCTGCTGCGTTTTCGTTCGTGGAGCATCGTTGGCGAAGAACGGTCAAGTCTTCAACGAAGGTTTGTGACGGTTCTTCCTCTTTTCTTTAGAAAAGTATTAATAATAAATTTAGATTTATTTTAGCATGTTTAAACCAATTTTACAGCGGCTTTAAAGGTTGTTTAAAGTTTTGTTTGAGTTATCGTAACGGTATTTTAATGTTAATTAATATACGGCGTAAGGTCCAATCGATGCGCTTCCACTGCGTGGGGACTTTAATTCCCTTCAATCGGCATCAGAGCCATCGCTGTCCCTATTAATTAATTTTAAAAGTTGCGATAGGCTCAAATAGGTGGGATTTATGCATAATGTATGTTCGGTTTGCGTTGAACTGTTTGGGTTAATTTTATGGCCATAGATTTTATTTTATGTGATTTTGATCATGTAAGGCCCGGTGTTTCGGGTATATTATGTAAAATCGAGTCCTATGTAAGTTCGGGTCTAGAATAGGTTTTTATGAGATGGAAATCGGAGAAACGAGGCCAAAAATCGAAGAAATCGTTGCTGTTTTGCCTAGATTCTGCCTCCAGACGCATCAGCGTCGGGACGCTGCCTCAACAGCGTCTCGACGCTGTCTCGATACCGAAGGCGCTCGGTAAGGAAAGCATACAGCGTCGGGACGCTACCTCAACAGCGTCTCGACGCTGTCTCGATACCGCAGGCGCCAGATATGGAAAACGCACAGCGTCGGGACGCTATCCGCACAGCGTCTCGACGCTGTCACGATGGAGGCGCGCATGAGGGTTTCAAAAGGCGCGGTTCAAGGCGTGGCCGGTCCGGTTCGGCTGGGCTAGGACCTATTTGGTCCGGTTCAGCCAATTTTTGGCATGGTTCGTGATTTTGGAGGCCGGTTCGAGGTGGTTCGGGGCGGTTCGTGCTGTCTAGACCAATTCCGGAGCTGTACATGGATTTTTTTAGGATAGAATTTAGCTAAATTAATGTAATTTAATGCTTTATTTTATCCTAGGGGCCAAAATTAACCTGTTCAATTGCTATTTATATGTTTTATGGATGTCATATAGAATATTTAATCCCACCTTAGGTTATAAACATGCTCATGCATTTTTTATATATTATAAATTGTTATAATGTATGTTTAAATGCATGGATTTGTTTTTCATATTTTTTAATATAAGTGTATATTAATTATATGAAAAATTGGAAAGCATGAAGCATGTCATTACTTAAATTAAATATAAAAAGTTATGTTTAATGTGATGAATGAAGCATGCTTGATTGATTTTCTTGATTGGCTTATAATTGTTATAATAAAAGAAAATCAAAATTGCATGAAGCATGAAACATCCATAGTTAATAATATAATTGTTTTATTATTCATGCAATTAGTGCGGTTTAATTATTTAATTTGAATGAGATTGTTGAATGAATTAAACCCTAGATTCTTGATTATAGGATTAATCATTAAAATTTGAAATAGTTCTTTAATATTAATGATTAGAAACCGTCAATCTATAATCAAGATTTGCATGCAAACATAAGATCATAGGATAAATTGGATTAATTTTAAATTGTTTAAAATTAATTAGACCTAGATCGTTTTCTAATAGGATTAGAATCTTTTCTTACTTAGAATTTAAAATAGTTTTAATTGACTAAGTAGGAAAAAAATTGCTATGATTATAAGGGAACTCCACCGGTAATGTTCTGTCTAAGGCTGGGGGTATTTAAGTTGACGGTTTACGGAACACCTCCTACCTGGGAACTGACCTGGAATACCGGAGTTGAATTAATCGTAGTTAAATGTTAGCATGCAATGTCACTAGGTTTATTAAAAGTGTTTAATGCACCTAGATCTTTAGAGTAAAGACCTTACATTACTGAGGTTATAAGGGAACTCTCTCGGTAAAGTTCTGTCTAAGGCTGGGGGTATTTAAGTTGACGGTTTACGGAACACCTCCTACCTGGGAACTGACCCGAACATTGAGTTGAACTAACCATAGTAATGTTGACTTGCAATGTTGGGTTTATTAAAAGAAGTTTAATTCACCCAAAAAATTACAGTTGAATCCTTTCCATAATTGTTATAATAGGATCAGACTTAGATAGATTGACTTAGCCGAATACTATCTAAGTTAAATAACCCTATATTAACCATAGTACATTTTCAGTGGGAGGAAAGTTACAAAACGAGATTTAAATCAAGTTTTGCTCCTATGTCCCTATATTCACAACGTGAGATTCATGCTCGGCTTCAAGTCGCCTTAGGAGCGGCCTCCCTTCGAAAAGTGTTTGCATGAATCAATATCAAGGTGAATGGGAAAAATGTCTAGAGTAAGTGGGAGCGGGACACGTGTCAACGTATCCCTCGGTCTCCGCCCATAGTTCACACCGTGAGAGTCCTATGATCCGGCTGCAGGTTGTCCTGGCGCAACCATCCCTTCGGAGGGCCTGGTCATAGGATTCGGAACATCGTGAACTCCTGAAAAGGATAGTAGCTCTTAGGCTAATCACCAACAGTTGTCTTTCCCTTCGGTAGCCTGTTGGTGCGTGCCTCTGAGATCTGAAAGTGGGAGGGTTACACTTACGAGGATGAGTTAAAAGTGTTAACAAATCCTTGACCGAACAACGGTGGCTAATGTCTATAGGAATATGAGTTATTCTGGAATTAGAATTAGCTGAGAGGTGTCTCATTTCAAAGGAGGAGTACCTGATCACCCTTCGGTGGCTGATATTCTAAACCTCTGAAACATCGTTGCAAAACTAAATCGATAGTTTTAGGGTTCTGTGATTGTTTGTTTTGCTAAATTGATTGGATTGTGTACAATTGTTTGCTTGTATGATGGGTTAAGGAAAAGATAACTAATACGGTCATTGTTTGTTTAAATTTCAGCAATGTCTTCCTCAATTGTCTCTCTGCTTAAAAATGAGAAATTAACCGGTGAAAATTATGCTACGTGGAAGTCGAACCTGAATACGATTCTTGTTGTCGATGATCTGCGGTTCGTCTTAACGGAGGATTGTCCTCCAGCCCCTGCTCGTATTGCATCCCAAGCAGTAAAGGATGCTTATGACCGCTGGACAAAGGCCAATGATAAGACTCGCGTCTATATCCTAGCCAGCTTATCTGAAGTTTTGGCTAAAAGGCATGAGAGCATGGTAACAGCGAGGGAGATTATGAACTCTCTCCAGGAGATGTTTGGACAACCGTCCTACCAACTCCACCATGACGCTCTCAAATACGTTTATAGCTGTCGCATGAAAGAGGGCACGTCTGTTCGGGAGCATGTCCTGGATATGATGGTCCAATTCAACGTGGCAGAGGTAAACGGGGCGGTCATAGATGAGCGTAGTCAGGTTGCATTCATCTTAGAATCTCTTCCGAAGAGTTTTCTACAGTTTCGAAGCAATGCAATGATGAATAAAATAACATTCAACCTGACTAGCCTCCTGAATGAGCTACAACTCTATCAGTCTCTTCTTAAGAACAAGGGACAGATAGAAGGAGAGGCAAACGTTGTCCACTCTAAAAGAAAGTTCGAGAAGGGTTCATCCTCTGGAACTAAATCTGTAGCCACTTCTTCAAAGAAAGCTCAGAAGAAGAAAGGAAACAAGGGGAAAGCTCCCAATACTGCTGCTAAAAGCAAGGGAAAAGCCAAAGCTATGGCAGACAAGGGCAAGTGTTTCCACTGCAATGTAGATGGACATTGGAAGAGAAACTGCCCAAAGTACCTTGCTGAGAAAAAGAAGGAAAAGGAAGGTAAATTTGATTTACTTGTTTTAGAAACATGCCTGGTAGAACATGATGAGTTAACCTGGATACTTGATTCAGGAGCAACTAATCATGTTTGCTCTTCTTTTCAGGAAAATAGTTCCTTTCGGCAGTTGAACGATGGGGAAATGACACTCAGGGTCGGAACTGGAGAAGTCATTTCAGCTAAAGCAGTGGGAGCTGCGAAGTTATTTTTTAGAAATAGATTCTTACTTTTAGAAAGTTTGTTAATCGTTCCCAAGATTAAGAGGAACTTAATTTCTATTTCATGTTTGATTGAACAATCGTATACAGTTACTTTTGATATGAATGAAGCGTTCATTTATAAAAATGGTGTACTTATTTGTTCAGCCAAATTGGAAAATAACTTGTACGTTTTAAGACCAACCGAAAACAAAGCACTTTTAAATCACGAATTATTTAAAACTACTGAAACTCAAAGAAAAAGGCAAAAGATTTCTCCATCAAGTAACAATACTCATCTTTGGCATCTCAGACTTGGTCATATAAACATCGATAGGATCGGTCGTTTGGTAAAGAATGGACTTCTAAGCAAGTTAGAAGATGATTCACTACCACCTTGTGAATCTTGTCTCGAGGGAAAAATGACCAAGAGACCCTTTACTGGAAAAGGTTACAGAGCCAAAGAACCCTTAGAGTTAATACATTCGAATCTGTGTGGTCCAATGAATGTAAAATCTCGAGGAGGGTACGAATATTTCATCTCATTTATAGATGATTATTCAAGATATGGTTACTTGTACCTAATGGGACATAAGTCTGAAGCCCTTGAAAAGTTTAAGGAGTTTAAGGCTGAAGTTGAAAACCTATTAGGTAAATCTATTAAAGTACTTCGATCTGATCGAGGAGGGGAGTATATGGATAAAAGATTCCAGGATTATATGATAGAACATGGAATCCAATCTCAACTCTCAGCCCCTGGTACACCTCAACAGAATGGTGTGTCAGAAAGGAGAAATAGAACCTTGTTGGACATGGTTCGATCAATGATGAGCTATGCTCAATTGCCTAGCTCGTTTTGGGGGTATGCAGTAGAGACTGCAGTATACATCTTGAACAATGTTCCCTCGAAAAGTGTTTCTGAAACACCTTTCGAATTATGGAAGGGGCGTAAACCTAGTTTGCGTCACTTTCGCATCTGGGGTTGTCCAGCACACGTGCTTGTGACAAATCCTAAGAAACTGGAACCTCGTTCAAAACTGTGCCAATTTGTTGGTTACCCTAAAGAAACGAGAGGTGGTTATTTCTACGACCCACAAGAAAATAAGGTGATTGTATCGACAAACGCCACTTTCTTAGAGGAAGACCACATGAGAGATCATAAACCACGCAGCAAAATAATATTAGGAGAAGCTACTGAAGAATCATCAAGAGTTGTTGATGAAGTTGGACCTTCAACAAGGGTTGATGAAGGAACTAGTTCTTCAGATCCATCCCGTCCATCTCAAACGTTGGGAATGCCTCGACGCAGTGGGAGGGTTGTATTACAACCTGACCGCTACTTGGGTTTAACTGAAACTCAGGTTGTCATACCTAATGATGGCATTGAGGATCCATTGTCCTATCGACAGGCAATGAATGACGAAGATAAGGATGAATGGGTCAAAGCCATGAACCTGGAAATGGAGTCAATGTACTCCAATTCTGTATGGGAACTTACAGATCTACCAAATGGGGTAAAACCCATAGGGTGCAAATGGATCTATAAGAGAAAAAGAGATGCAGCTGGAAAGGTACAGACCTTCAAAGCTAGACTGGTGGCAAAGGGTTATACCCAAAAGGAAGGGGTTGACTATGAGGAAACCTTTTCTCCTGTAGCCATGTTAAAGTCCATAAGAATTCTCTTATCCATAGCCACATATTATGACTATGAAATATGGCAAATGGATGTCAAGACTGCCTTTCTGAATGGTAATCTTGAAGAGAATATCTTTATGTCTCAACTCGAAGGGTTCATAGCCCAAGTTCAGGAACAAAAGGTTTGTAAGCTCAATCGGTCCATTTATGGATTGAAACAAGCGTCCAGATCATGGAACATTAGATTTGATACTGCAATCAGATCTTTTGGCTTTGACCAAAACGTTGATGAGCCTTGTGTGTACAAGAAAATCAACAAAAGGAAAGTAGTTTTTCTAATACTTTATGTAGACGATATCCTACTCATTGGGAATGATGTAGGATACCTCACTGACATTAAGAAATGGCTAGCAGCCCAATTCCAAATGAAAGATCTGGGAGAGGCTCAATATGTTCTGGGAATCCAAATCATTAGGGATCGTAAGAACAAAACGCTAGCTTTGTCTCAAGCAACGTATATTGACAAGATGTTGTCTCGATATTCGATGCAAAACTCCAAGAAGGGACTACTACCCTTCAGACATGGGGTACACCTGTCTAAGGAACAGTTTCCTAAGTGTAGGATTTGGAATTCCCAATTCCGTTACAGCGGAAGCAATTGGACCGTTCGTAAATTAATTTTGTTTTACAAAATACCAATACATTGGCAAAAGGTTAAGCGATGAGAAACATACCTTCGTTGACGACTCTGAATTCTTCAAGAACGCCTTTCTTGATTGCTCCGCAACAACGAAGAACACCACCATCTGATCTTCCCCGCTATAACTCTGAGATTAGGAACGTAGTTGTGGGACTACCTAATCTTGAATGGGAAAAACTCGAGAGAGAAAATTCTCCCTAGAGTTCTTGAGTTGAGAGAATATGAGAGGGCCTTATGGTGGCCATATGTTGTGGTACCTAAACCCTAGGGTTAGTGTTCTATTTATAGGAGAAAGGCCATGAATAAAATATTCATTTAAAATCAATTATTTCCATAACTGATTTAATCTTTTCCATTAATCAATTCCATGACCAATCAATTCCATAATTGATTAATCTTTTCCATAAATGATTGATCACTTCCATAAGTGATTAATCATAATTGATTAATTTCCATTTAATTAATTCTTTAATTAATTAATCACCAATTAAATATCATATATTTAATTTCAGACCTTCTATTAGTTAATTAATTAATTACCCAATTAAATATCATATATTTAATTTCAGGCCTTCAATTAATTAATTCTATAATATGAATCAAATTCATATTAAAATTTGAACTCCTTCAAATTCTCTTATATCCTATAAATTTAATATGAATCAAATTCATATTAATATTTGAACTTCTTCAAATATTTATTTCTCTCATAGACTATAGTTTAATTAAATCTCATTTAATTTAAACTAAATTGAATAATTAATTAATTCATAATTAATTAATTCATCTTCTAATTAAATACCCTATATTTAATTAGACATATATTTGAACTCTTTCAAATATATCAATCTCTCAATTTAATAAAGTTTAATCTCAAATTAGACTTTATATTTTAATGCATCATTATACATTATATTAATTTGTATCTCATACAATTAACTTAATTCCCAATATGAATTTGAACTATTCAAATTCTCTCAAGATATATTTGTTCCTAATTACTCTTTACGAGCTAGCAGGGGGACCTAATGGACCTACAGATCAGAAGCTCCAATGATATGAGGTTAACCGGTTAAACTCATTAATCAGGTTAACCAATATTCATTAACTGTGGGTCATTCCACTAAAGACCCACAGCTGAACTCTTCTCACTGTAGAACATTTCTGTGTCCATGGATGTAGACCTATACCGGTAAGTCAATCCTTCACGAGTGTTCGTAATCACGGTTGGGTCAAATTACCGTTTTACCCCTGTGTTACATCTATCTCCTTAAGTACCAGCGCTCCTCTAATGAACAACTTGTTTATGGTCCAACCATTAAACAGAAAGTTCCTCTCGGGCCAGTGAGAGGACGGGATCCCTTTGTTCAAGTCCCGGAGTCACCTCTTAAGGGAACACTCATCTACTTCTCCTAGAAGTGGGAAGGAGTGAATTCCTTCTTGTGTTGTCATGTCCCCAGCCTCCCACTCGGTCTTGTCCCCAAAAAGGAAGGCATATTGAGTCGGCGTATTGGCCACTCTCACCCATGCTAATCAAAGGACAATCCCTCATGAGAAGGAGTTCATGACACACTCAGGATTAAGACTGAGTTACCTAGGTCATCGTATTGAAACAGTAAACTAACTAGTTAACGGTGTTACATCTAGTGGTTTACTATTTCGTGGTCCGGTCTTATGCAAACTCATTGCATAGGATACCCCCGCTCGCATGTCTCCTACATGGACGCCTTGGATTAATACGTCTGTATCGAATACAAAGCGGGCCGTATCACATAGTGTTACCAGGATAAGGTACCCAGCCTTATCCTTGTACTATAGACCTTTTAGGTTGTTACTTGAACACCAATCCCCGTATGTCCCCACATACTAGTTCAAGTCACATGTAAACAACCTTGGATCTTAGTTTATTGGATTTGGGTCAAATTGTGCAATATTTAACAATAACACTTTATTGTAGAAACTCAATTACACTTTATTGAAACAAGTATACAATTTGTTTACATTCACTATCTAAGAGTTTTAGGGCATAAAACCCAACACTAAGACACCTCAAGAAATTGAGAACATGAGACACATTCCCTATGCCTCAGCTGTGGGCAGCTTAATGTATGTTATGCTCTGCACTAGGCCTGACATATGTTATGCAGTGGGAGTAGTCAGTAGGTATCAGTCTAATCCAGGGTTGGACCACTGGGGAGCGGTTAAGAATATCCTCAAGTATCTTCGGAGAACGAGGGACTACATGCTTGTGTATGGAGCTAAGGATTTGATTCTTACTAGATACACTGACTCTGACTTTCAAGCTGATAAGGATTCAAGGAAATCCACATCAGGGTCAGTATTCACCCTCAATGGAGGAGCAGTAGTGTGGAGAAGCATCAAACAAGGATGCATAGCAGACTCAACCATGGAGGCTGAGTATGTAGCAGCTTGCGAAGCAGCTAAGGAGGCAGTATGGCTCAGAAAGTTCTTGACTGATTTGGAAGTGGTTCCGAATATGAACGTGCCCATAACACTATATTGTGACAATAGTGGGGCTGTAGCCAACTCAAAAGAACCTCGAAGCCACAAACGAGGTAAACACATCGAGAGGAAGTATCACCTGATACGGGAGATTGTGCAACGAGGAGATGTGATCGTCACTAAGATCGCCTCGGAGCACAACATCGCTGATCCATTTACAAAGACTCTCACGGCTAAAGTGTTTGAGGGTCATCTAGAGGGTCTAGGTCTACGAGATATGTATGACATCTAATCTAGGGCAAGTGGGAGAAATGTATAATGGGTATAAGGATGCCCTAGTTCATTGTATTAATATACATGACATTTCCAGCTTTAGATTATTGCATTTACATCCCACTAACTAGTGTTTTAGTTCAAGTGGGAGTTTGTTGGGTTTTATGCCCTAAAACTCGTAGATAGTAAATGAAACAAATTAATCGATCTCAATAAAGCGTTATTTGAGTGATTCAGTAATTGGGTTATTGAATAATCGAGTTTGCATTAATAAACCCTAAATCCAATAAACTAAGATCCAAGGTTGTTTAAATGAAACTTGGACTAGTATGTAGGGACATACGGGGATCAGTGTCCAAGTAACAACCTAAATGGTTTATAGTATAGGGATAAGGCTGGGTACCTTATCCTGGTGACACTATGTGATACGGCCCACCTTGTATCCGATACAGATGCAATGATCCAAAGCATCCATGTAGGAGACATGCGGGTGGGGGTATCCTATGCAATGAGTTTGCATAAGACCGGACCACGAAATAGTAACCACTAGATTTAACGCCGTTAACTAGTCTAGGTTTCTATTTCAATAGGATGACCTAGGTAACTCAATCTCAATCCTAAGTCTGTTATGAACTCCTTTTCAGGAGGGATTGTCCTTAGATTTGTACGGGTGAGAGTGGCCTGCTCGCCGACTCGATATTCCTACCATATCAGGGGCAAGACCAAATGGGGGCTGGGAACATAACAGTACAAGATGGAATTCACTCCTTCCTCTATTGAGGTAAGTAGATGTGTGTTCCCTTAAGGGCTGATTCCGGGGCTTGAACAAAAGCGCGCTGTCCTCTCCTGGCCCGAGAGGAATTTCTGTTTAGTGGTTGGACCCTAAATAGGTTGTTCATTAGAGGGATCAATGGTACTTAAGGATCCAGAGGTAACCCAGGGGTAAAACGGTAATTTGACCCAGCTGGTGTTACGAATACACGTGAAGGATTGACTTACTGCTATTGGTCAATATCCGTGGACACAGAAATATTCTACAGTGAGAAGAGTGCAGTTGTGGGTCTTTAGTGGAGTGACCTACAGTTAACGAATGTTGATTGACTCGGTTAATGAGTTTAGCTGATCAATCTCGTATCGTTGGAGCTTCTGATCTGTAGGTCCAATAGGTCCACCTGCTAGCTCATAACGGGTTCTGAGATAATTTAGTCTTGGTATTAAAGGGAATTAATATAATGTATGGAGATACATTATAGTATAAAGTTTAATTAAAGAATTAAACTTTATAATTAATTTTGAATATGATTCGAAATTAATTATTGAGAGAATAATGAATTTAATTAAATATGTGATATTTGATTAATTCATGAATTAATTAATTGGGGAATTAATTAATTTAATTTAATTTGGTTAAATGTGATTTAATCAAAATTAATACTATAGTTTATATTAATGTACATTTTGATGCACATTAAAACTATAGGTTAAATGAGAGATAAAATTGAATGTGATTCAATTATAAAATTAATTAAATATTTGATATTTAATTAATGTGGATTCAATTGATGAGATTAATTGAATGACCAATTTAATTCAATTGAATATGATTCAAATTGAATTAAATATCTTAGGTTATAATTGGCTTAATTAATATTGATTTAATTAAATTGATTATAATTATTTAATTAATTAAATGATAATTATTATTTAATTAATTGACGGCCTGGATCGCGTTGATTATGATCAACGGTAGAGATCAAGTAGGGATAACTCCCTCCCCACTTATCGTAAAGTTGGGAGGGAGTTTCCACAACACTCTCTCATTTTCACGCAAAAACAGAAAAGGTTCTGTTTTTTTTCTCTCTTCATCTCTCAAAATCCCAGAAATTCACCTTGCTGTGAATCCTTTTTCAAGACTAGTTTTTGGGTTCCCACAAGCCGGATCTTGAGTCCCAAGAGTTATAGTGGGTGTATTCTTTTGGTGGTGTTCGTTGAGAGGAAGGAGAACGTACATTGGAGCATTTTGCAGTGTTCTTCAATTCCATGTAAGTTCTTCTTAGATCTAAAATGGTTTTAGATTTTCTAATTATTCAGCATGCTTAATCTGTAATGAAATTGTTTCTAATTTTAATTTGCCCAATGTATCGGTATTCTAATTAGAAATTAAATCACAAACGGTGAAAACCGCTTCCGCTAGAGGATTCAATTCCTTCAGGATACGGCCCACTTTGTATTTGATACAAACGCTGCTATCCAACGCGTTCGTGTAGGAGACATGCGAGTGGGGGTACCCTATGCAATGAGTTTGCATAAGACCGGACCGCGAAATAGTAACCAATGGTTATAACACCGTTAACTAGTTGGTTTTCTATTTCACTAGGACGACCTAGACAACTTAGTCTTAATCCTGAGTTGATTATGGACTCCTGCTCATGAGAGATTGTCCTTTGATTTGTATGGGTGAGAGTGGCCAATACGCCGACTCAATAAGCCTACCACTTTGGGGACAAGACCGAATGGGGAGCTGGGAACATAATCGTACAAGATGGAATTCACTCCTTCCCGACTTTAGGGAAGCAGATGAGTGTTCCCTTAAGTGGTTACTCCGAGTCTTGAACAAAGGACCCTACCCTCTCAATGGCACGAAAGGGTTTTCTGTTTGATGGTTGGACCACAAACAGGTTGTTCATTAGAGGAGAATTGGTACTTAAGGAAATAGAGGTAACCCAGGGGTAAAACGGTAATTTGACCCAGCTGGTGTTACGGACACTCGTGAAGGACTAACTAGTCGATATTGGTCTAGATCCGTGGACACAGAAAATATGTCTGCAGTGAGAAGAGTGCAACTGTGAGTCTATAGTGGAATGTACACACAGTTAACGAATATTGATTAATGTGGTTAATGAGTTTAACCAATTAATCTCACATCGTTGGAGCTTCTGATCTGCAGGTCCATTAGGTCCCACTGGTAGCTCGTAAAGTAATTTGAGGCAACTAAGTAATAAAAGTAAATTGAAAATGTTCAATTTATTAAGGGAAACAAATATAATATATATTGATATATTATTATGAGAGAAATTAATATTTGAAAAGTTCAAATATAAATTTATGGAAGTTTGAAAGAGTTCAAAATAATGAATTAATTAATTTAAGGCCTAAAATGTGTTTGGGCAAATTAATTAATTCTAGGCCGGGAATTAAATATGTGATATTTAATTGGTGGTTAATTAATTAAAGAATTCATTAACCGGGAATTAATCAATTATGGAAATAATTAATCACTTAGGGGCTGTTTGGGGCGCTGAATTGGTTATAATATCTGGTGGTTATAATAATCTGGCAATTATAATAATCTGGGGCTTATAATAATCTGTGTTTGGGGTGCAGATTATTATAGTCTGGGATAAAATAATCTGTGTTTGGGGTGCAGATTATTTTAATCTGGGATAAAATAATCTGTGTTTGGAGTGTTGATCTGTTTTAACATGAGGTTCTGAATCAAATGTTCAAACTGACTGTTTTCTTTTTCTAGTTTTTTTTAATGATATACAACACTTTGATTTGATTTAGGGTTATGCTTTTTTTTTTTTTTTGTAACAAAGCAAAAAAGTTTAGGTTTTGGTATAGAAAAATCATATTAGTTAACTTTTAGTATTGTCAAAATAAAAATTGTAAATGTTTAGTTAAAAAATCATAGGGAAAAATACACTTTTGGTCCCTGAGGTTTGGGTTAAGTGACACTTTGGTCCCTGAGTTTTCAAACTCAATAAAAATACCCCTGAGGTTTGAGATAAGGAGCACTTTGGTCCCTGCCGTCTAATTTTCTGTTAACTTTTAACGGTTGCTGAGTTTGAAAACTCAGGGACCAAAGTGTCACTTAACCCAAACCTCAGGGACCAAAAGTGTATTTTTCCCAAAATCATATTAGTTTTTCTTTTATCAATAAAATCATTTGAAATAAACTTGAATGTGGTAAATATAATTTCGTTTGAATTTTTTTTTTTTTAAGTTGATTAACCTTCGATGTTGTCAACGACTTTTCCGGCAACCTTTGATGTTTTTTTTCTTTATTTTTATTTTTTATATTTTTCAAAATGAAATTGAGAAGAAATATGGAAAAAAAAAAATTGGTGGCCGGAAAAGTCATCGGCGATCGCCGGAAAAGTCGTCGGCGGTCGCCGGAAAAGTCGTCGGCGGTCGTCGGAAACTCCGCCGGCTGACGGCGGCCGGCGGTCGTCGGAAAAGTCAAGGAGTCGCATGGAAGAAGTGAGGAGATAGTTACTGTAGTGGGTTGAATAATGGTTACTGTAGAAAATGGATAAAATAACCGGGGGTTAAAATAACCCACCTCACCAATTATTTTTGTTGGTGCCCCAAACATTGAATAGGTTATAATAAGGGGGGTTATTATAACCTATTCAATGCCCCAAACACCCCCTTAAGGAAGTGATTAATCATTTATAGAAATGATCTAATCACTTATGGAAGTAATTAGTCATTTGTGGAAAAGATTAATCAATTATGGAATTGATTGATCATGATTGATTAATTAAGGAATAAGATTGAATCAATTATGGAAAAGATTGATTTAATTCAATATTTTATTCATGGCATCTCTTCTATAAATAGAACACTAGACCTAATTGGTCATGACACTTGACACTCTTGAAAGACAAGACCTAGAATTCTCTCTAGCCTCCCTCTTAGAGAAAGACTCCCACAAGTCTTTTGCCTCCTAGACTTAGAGACATACCGGTGTAACCTCTGTGGTGATTGTGTCAATCAAAGAAGAAATTTCCAGCGAAGAAAAACAAAGACGGCTGCTGCGTTTTCGTTCGTGGAGCGTCGTTGGCGAAGAACGGTCAAGTCTTCAACGAAGGTTTGTGACGGTTCTTCCTCTTTTCTTTAGAAAAGTATTAATAATAAATTTAGATTTATTTTAGCATGTTTAAACCAATTTTACAGCGGCTTTAAAGGTTGTTTAAAGTTTTGTTTGAGTTATCGTAACGATATTTTGATGTTAATTAATATACGGTGTAAGGTCCAATCGATGCGCTTCGCTGCGTGGGGACTTTAATTCCTTTCACCTTCAATATTGCATTGATGCACTCAGATATGTTGGTGGTCATTAATGAGTATCTCTTCCTTACAAAAAAAACGCCCTTGCCCACCTAGGTTTCCCAAGGCCTTCTAACTCCGTCCTAATTGAGGGGACAATGTCTTCTAATTGCCTCATGTAATATTCGTAGTTTTTGGTTGTGTATGCCATCGCACAGTTATGGAATGCATCATCAATCAAGTTAGACTTGTATCTTTATTTTAGGTTTCTCAATAAGTGCCACACACAAAGACCATGCTCTGTAGAATCATAGTTGTTCCTTACACCATTAGGTATGCTGAGATGCCCATCCGACACAATAACAAGCTCTTTGTGCTCACCTAGGACAGCTTTTAGATTCTGGAAAAACCAAGTCCATGACCCATCATTCTAATAATCTAGTATTGAAAATGCCAATGGTACAATTTGAGAGTTCCCATCCACTGTGCACGCAGATAAAAAAGTGCCAAAATTTTGTGCTTTAATGTTGCACCATCCACCGAGATAATTGGGAGACAAAAACCCCATGCATGTATAAAAGTTGAAAGACACATGAAGAAGTATTTGAACCTACCTTGGTCGCCAACATCAAATGCAGTGTATGTGCCTAACAAAAAAAAAACGAAAAACAACAGAAAAGGGGTGCTTGTTACTCACGTTATGCATACTACAGACATTGTATGTGTGCTATTAACTACATATAATTTATAGCACGTCAAACCTGGGTTTTTCTGAATTAGAGCAGCTGAAAAAGCTGGGATTAATGCATATGAAGCTTCTGGTGACCCCCTAATTGTAAACCCGAGACTTTCCTTGGATCATTTATTTTTTTTTTCATCTATTGTGAAAGCTGGACCTAAGTTGTATGGTTTCATTGTTGGTTTAAGGTGTTGGAACTTACCAATTTAAAAGAAGGAATGGAACAAAAGTGAAAAATGAAAGAAAAGGGAAAAAGAAAATGAAATGGGGAAAAGAAAAACCAAAAAAAAAAAGAGAAAAGAAAGGAAGTGGAAATGGACAGCACAAAAGCCCCACCACCGACAACCACCTTTTTCAGCCTAATTTCATTTCATTTCTCCATCATTTTCCATTCAAATCTTCAGAGCACTTTAAGGAGAGAGTGAAGGAAGAAGAAGAAGAAGAATTTCGTGGTTTGAGGTTGAAGAAGATAGGAAAAGCTCATGCAAAGCCAGCCATAGCAGAATCTGAGTTCAACCTGTCAACCTCTGGTTTTTTGTTCGGTTTGAGCTACACAGAAGGAACTAAGAGGTGAGGTTTGATTTTCTTGAAAGTTAGTTCATTTTATAGCAAATTTCATGAAGGAATCTTGAGCTAAATCGTATGAGAAGTTAATGGTTTTTGGAATGGAAAACAGAGCACAGGATTTTCGAGCAAACCAGGAGGATCTCTAGTGTTCTCTGATGTTTTGAGTATTCTGGAGTGCACAAGTCGAATCAGAAGCTCTATTGGGTATGGTTGGAAAGCTTATTCAATTTCCTACACCTTTCATGAAGATATTGTGAGCCAAAAATGACTTTAAGTAGGGTTAATTGCAGGAGATAGATAAAGACTAGTAGAGAACCTCGAATTCTGTATTGTCTGTGTTCGGGGCAATTCTGGACAAATCGGTTGGGAATCTCGTTTTTATTTCTTCAGGTAAGTTGTAGCGTGTTCGAAAATGAACAGTTGGATATGTAGTACATTAATTTTGGTTAAGTATTGAGGAAGTTATGGGTGTTGGAAGTTAGAGTATAGAATCTGGAAATCTGGAAAGTAGGATGTAATGTGATTCTTAATCCAATTGTTTAGAAAATTCATGAGCATGGAAAGACAAAGCTATCTATGGTTCTAATACTCGGTTTTGGTTGTTTGGCAGGCCAAGAGGAAATAGGTCGAGTCTACAAACCGGGGAACTAGATAAGACATAAGTGACAAAATGAATTACGAAAATTGTTTCCAACGGTTGTTCATGTTTAGAAGTTTTACATGCTTTCCATGAATGATATATGATTTCTATGAATGGTTTCAAGCATAACTTTTGAGCTTAGATTTTCTAACGAGGTTTATATACGAGCATGTGGTTAATGACTTTATGAAAAGTAGTTGAAACGATATCTTTTAAAGTAAAGTATGCATTAGCAAGTAGTTTCTAAAGATTTTCAGTTTTTCACGAGCAAGCTGAGTAAGCTTGAGTTTTACGAAAGATAACAATAAGCAGGCATGTTTTAATGTTTTCATGTGATTTTCTGAGATTTCTATTAACTACATGACTGAGATATTGAGCCTGAGGCTATATGGTATCGTGTGCACACGGGTTATATTCCGTTGTCGATGTTGAGTGTACTCCGTGACAACGATGCTGTCGGGAGTGCTGGGCGGGCCCCACTACATCATAGGACTAGTAAACGTTGGTTGTACTGGGCGTGCCCTACACAACGTAGATCGATCATGTTAGTTAAAACATTTGATGCACTTAATATGCCTTGCTAGATTTTTAATGAAGAACTTGCGAGATGTTTTAGAAAGCCTTTATCCTTACACGTTTATGTTAAACGCTTTGGTTGAGCATATTTATGCGTTTAAAGGTTTATCACGTGTTTTGACTTCCAGTTTTAGAGTTTTAAAGTTAGTCACTCACTGGGCTTCGTAGCTCATTCTTTTCAAAATGTTTTTCACTTTCCAGGTAGAGATCGAGCTCTCGGTGCTTGATACACTACCAACGTCTGCTGAAAGTTCCAGAACAAGCTCCAGTACGTGGGTGGAGTTGTTTATTGAGTCTGTTCATATTGTAAATGTTTTGTAAGGGTTGGATAATATAGTCCTAGAGGTCGTGGTTGTATAAACCCTAGTTGTATATGTTTTTGGTTGTGATATCTATAACAGGTTATCTTTCAAACCAAGTTTTGTCAGGGCTGCACCTCGTGTATGTTAAAAGGTTTCCGTGGATTCCGTTGTGTTGTGTTTCATGTAGTATGTTTTATATCTATGATTAGTATGTTTATCATGTTCAACGTTTCAGTAGGGTCAACAGAGATCGTTAGAGGTGACGATGTCTGTTGGCTTCACGCCGTCTTTCGGGCTAAGCTAGCAGATGGTCCGGGAGGGGGTGTGATACTAATAGACGTGAGTGCAAGTTCTTGACCCCTCCACGCATTTTCATAACTAATGTTAACACCATGTTTTCTCCTCAGGTAGTCGATAGCGTCGCGTGGCCGACATTGAATCTTGTCGTTTACCTTTAGAAGTGACTTGACACACACGCCAACAAACCAAGCCGTAGCTTGTCTGTGGTTGTTTCACTACTACAAATTTTAGTATATACCATACTTGATTTTAAATATTACACCATGGTTTCTCTTAAAACCGTAGTCTATTGTGTTAGTAATTGGTTTAACCATGGTCTAAAAAAATGCACTTGTTTATACACTACATTTTTTTCAAACCATGGTCCAAAACCAATTATAGACTATAGTCTTAAAAAATACCGTGGTATAAAATATATCTTTAGACAACAGTTTGAAAAAGCCATAGTCTAAAATCTAGCTTTACACCGCAGTTACAAAAAACCATGGTCTAAAATTTAACTTTACACCTTGGTTTTTTAAGTCGCAGTCTAAAACTTACCTTTACACAATGGTTAAAAAAAACCATGGTCTAAAATCTAGTTTTACATCATGGATTAAAAGAACCATGGTCGAAAACTTAGGTTTACACCATGGTTTAAAAAAAAAACATGGTCTAAGAGTTAACTGTAAGGTTATGATAACCCTAACCCTATGGCCACCAAAGGCGAAAGGTGTCATTCTAGTCGATCTCCCTCTCATATTCTCTCAACCCAAGAACTCTAGGGAGAATTTTCTCTCTTGAGTTTTTCCCATTCAAGATTAGGTAGTTCCACAACTACATTCCTAATCTCAGAGTCATAGAGGGGAAGATCAATTGGTGGTGTCCCAATTGTTGATGCTTGGTCCCTATGAAATCCAGAAAGGCGTTCTTCATATTTCAGAGACGACAACGGCGGTATGTATGCTTCTCCCCTTTAGAATTGATCTAATAATTTTTGTATGTTTAGCCTTAAGTTTCTATAGAATATGTTCTGTAAACTTTTACCAATGTATTGGTATTTTGGTGGAAACAAAATTAACTACGAATTGGTCCAATTACGCTTCCACTTTAAGGAATTGGAGAATTCCAATCATACATCGACCATCAGCTAAATACAAACTATACTAACCTAAGTGATCAGTTTAAGCTAACATTTAAACCTTAATTTCAACAACAACAAACTATGCTAGAGGGAGCAAAGTTGCTTTTCCATAGGTGGGGCTTTCTTCTATTCAAGGAATCCACATATTTGAATCCCCAAATAGAAGCTTAGCTCATGATTGAAAGTAAATTGCAAAACATAAAGAAAAGCAAACTCGACATTGAGAAAAGATAACCGAAATTAATATTAAAGAATGGGTTGAGTACAAAATTTTAACTTACAACTGAAAGT
The DNA here is from genome assembly GCA_036850905.1 of Luffa acutangula. NCBI lineage: Eukaryota > Viridiplantae > Streptophyta > Magnoliopsida > Cucurbitales > Cucurbitaceae > Luffa > Luffa acutangula. Next base: position 10,279,155 of record CM072090.1, read on the forward strand.
AAATGAAAAGCAACAACAAATTGTTGGAAATTAAAGAATGCAAAACAAAGAATAAAGACACGACTCTACTAAGGATCTCTCTCTCTATCTCGCTAGCTCTTGTCCTTTTTCAAGGAGAGACAAGCCTTTCTCTTCTTATTCTTTCAAATAAAAGAGCTGACAGAGACTGAGGGATCCAAAACTCGGAGTGGTTACAAGGTGAGAAGAGAGAAACTAAAAATAAATCCTAAGGACGAAAACTCCAAGCACCGAGCTCTTTTTGCTTCTTGCACACCTTGGTCCCCTTTTATAGACCTTGGAAGGTGAGGTTGACTGTCGAGATCAGTGTGAGAAGGTCTTGGAAGGTAAGAATCCGCCATCTTCGGAGATTTGATGCCAAATTGAGGATTTTCGGATGATTCTGTGAAGATCCCGCGAATCTCGGTATTCTGTTGGAAAGCCCAGTTGTGGTCGCATCTTAGGCGCATTTTCCATTGTGTTCTGCTTCAACAATTCTGTCTTCAGCATGAGGCTTCTTTCCTTATATGGCTTTACGTGCGCATCTTGATCGCATTCCTCACATCCTCAGGTCCAGATGCAGGCGCAATACTTTTGTTTCATCTTCTATTGCTCCACTAACCTTTAATCTCCTCTTGCGAGTGCATCCTCCTCGCAAAGACTTCTACACAAAAACATTACTTGGATAAATTCTTTACAAAAATAATCTCTTTTTGTACAAATTAAGCTTAAATTTTATAATTCTAAGATTTTCTTCATGATTCTACAACTTTTGCTAAAATGACTTAAAATGATAAGATTTTGGATGCAAAGTCCTTGCTTTCCAAGCAACTACCTAAGCTTTTAAGGCTAAATAATGCACATAAATGAGCGTTATCATGCAGCGGAAGATTTATCAAAGGACCTTTGATTGTGCTTTAATCTAGATTAAAATACTAATACGACGGGAAAAAATTACAATAATTATCATGCATAATCTGTTGTAAATATGGTTATAACATGCAGGAATTTACTAAATTAAAATCTATTTAATTTATGCAAGTTTAGAGGAAAAAGGTTTTCACCAACATACCGTCGTTGGCGACTTGACCGTTTCACATAAACTCTTGATGTTCTTCTTAGAAGAAAAACGCAGCAACGAACCTCGATCTTCGCTAGAAATTCTTCAGGAATTGCGAACACCACCACTATGACTACACTGGTATGAATGTGAGACTTCTAGAGGTAGGAGACTGGTGGGAGTCTTGGGAGCCTTCAGGGAAATTCTCTAAGAGCAGGGGAATGAATGAGATGTCTTTCACCCCACCCCAGGGGTCCTATTTATAGGTAAATGCCATGAATAAGATCTAATCAAATCTATTATCTTATTCATATCTAATTTTAATAAATAATTAATTAATTCAATAATTAATTAATTACCCAATTAAATATCATATATTTAATTTTATGGATTTTATTAAATTATTTATTTTATTAATATGAATCCAAATCATATTAATTATTTGAACTCTTCAAATATTTTCTCTCAAATAATTAATTTTGAAATTAATTCAAAATTATATTATAAAGTTTCATAAACTTTACATTATAATGCATCAACATACATTATATGATTCCCCTAATTAAATTGAACACTTTTCAATTAATACTTAATTGCCTCAAGTCTCTATACGAGCTACCAGTGGGACCTAATGGTGTTGGGATTTATGTCCTAAAACTCGTGGATAGTAAATGTAACAAAGTTAATCATAAAACGTTATTGAAATAATTCCATTTCTAGTTGTTGAATGATTATTTTAATTATGTATTGGTGCGTCGTTAGCTAAATTAATAGATGTGAGATGATAAAAATAAACTCAGCCAACCCTAGTGCAAGTATACACTATCGCACGTAGTAACAAAAAAAAAAACCTTAGAAGTATTCCAAGGGTATCGATCCCACGAGGACTAACTGGAAATTCAGATTTGAAGAAGAAACTGCTCAACTTGATTGCTTAAAAATAGGTAACCAAAGAAATAAGTTTGATGATTGGTTTTTAGAAAAGATAAATAAAACAAGCAAATGAATAAAAGAATAACAATAAAGTAAAACGAGGTATTCAACATGGATTCATCCCTAAGGCAATAACTATAATCATGTAGTATTTAACTTAAGTCTATTCAATGCATTGGGTCAGATTTAACTTCTATTTGTCTATAATATAAAATGTTTTAAAATCGAGATAGACGTTAAAACCTATAACAAAGATAAATGCATGCACACTTAGGGTTAATGAAATTCAATCTTGAACGATTCACATAGAATAGGTCAATATCTTGTAAAGCTAAGGTTACAAGAGTACTCACCCGACGAGATGCTGTTTAAGGCTGGAGGTATTTAAGCTGACAGTTTACGGAACACCTCTTATATGGGCATCGAGTCAGTACTTGAGTTAAGTTAACCTAGTTTTATGAGCATGCGTGAGCGATGTAAGGTTTAAAGAGTTTTATCACCTAGACATCGTAGCATATTTGTTATGCCTTAGAAATCACCTAGACGTAGGTTATTTCAAAATGTTTATGCTTTATGAAAGGTGTTATATATATATATATATATATATATATATAGGTGTTATATATATAATATATATAGGTGTTATATATATATATATATATATATATATATATATATATATATATATATATATATATATATAACACCTATATATATAGGTGTTATATATATAATATATATAGGTGTTATATATATATATATATATATATATATATATAACACCTATATATATATATATATATATATAACTTGAATTTTGATTGTTATATGCTTTCATCACCATTAGTAGCATGTTATAGGATTAATTCATTAAAAGTTATAATAGTTATTAGGTTAATGAATAGAAACCGTCAACCTATAACAAAGAGTTGCATGCTAATATAGGATCCTAGATAACATGAATATATTTTAAAACGTTTTAAAATTAAATTAGACCTAAGATCACTGTTTTCTAATAGGATTAGAAAAATGTCCTACTTAGTGTGTTAATAGAGTTAAAATATGTTAAGTAGAATATAAGGCTTTGGTTATAAGGGAACTCTCTCGGCAAATGGATCAGAACCTGAGTTGAATTAACCACGGTCTTATTAGCATGCAATGTCACTAGGTAATTAAAAGAATTTAATTCGGCTAGACAATAGAGTATAGACCTTATTTTAAAAGGTTATAAGGCATAAACTTAGATAGACTCGTTTAGCCGGAATTTACCAAGTAAAAGACCCTAATCTTTAAAATACTTAGTGGGAGGAAAAAGGTATATGAAAATAAATCGTTTTCTTCTCACGTTCTCCCTAAAGTTCACACCGTGAGGTTTATGCTTGGCCTCATGTTGCTTACTAACGCAACTGCTTCATTCGGAAGGTGTTTGCATAAATCAATAACAAGGTGAATGGAGAAAGTATTTATAGTCAGTGGGTGAAGGAAGTGTGTGTCAACACATCCTGCGGTCTCTTCCATTGGATTGCACCGTGAGATTCCCATGTTCCGCCTGCATTGAATGTCCTGGAGCTACTAAACCATTCGAAGGGTCGTAACATGGGATTCGGAACAATGCGAGTTCCAAAAATGGATAGGGCTTCTTAGGGTCATTAACAACATTAGCTTTTCCATTCGGTAGCATTGTTGGGGTCGTCCTCTGGGATCTGAAAATGGAGGGTCACACTTACGGGAAATTATTAAGTTATTAATGATTTCTTGACCAATCAGCGGTAACTAAACACTACCAGTATATAAATGATTATGGTGTTAGCATTTGGTTAGAATGTCTCAGTTCAGAGGAGGAGTAGCTGATCACTCCTCGGTGGGAGTTGCTCTAAACCTCTGAAGTATTGTTGCAAAAGAATTATGATTCATAGGGCGCTTAATTGCTTTTGCTAAATTGATTGGATTAGGTAATGGGTTAAATATTAGACAACCAGTTTAAGTTTATTTGTTTATTTTCAGTAATAAGCATAGGTTCTATAAATGTCTCTTTTATACGCCAAATACGTTATTGGTATAAAAGCATACGACTAAGAAAACAAACTTAAACGTTAGATCGTGGTAAGTGATTTGGAAAGGGTCTTAAAAATGTGGAATGTCCTCAAGATGTTATGTCTAATTCGTTTTCAAAATATTCATGAGAAATATGACATAACAAACTGCCTAGCCAATAAGAACATGACCTAAGACTAAACAAAATTTATTTATCTTGAAAACGTGCTTAGTAGGAATAATGATTCAACCTGGATATTCGATTCAGGGTCCACTAATCACATATGTTCTTTTCAAGGAATGAGTTTCTGGCAGAAGCTGTGAGCGAGTTAAAATGACTCTTAGAGTTGAAATAGAAGAGTTCATCTCGGCTATGGCAGTGGGAGACATAAAAGTTATTCTTCTCTGAGAAAACGTTATATATTTGATATATGTAGTTCCTAAAATTAAAAGAAACTTTGATTTCTATATCTTGTTTGCAAGAACAAGGCTATTATGTTACCTTTTAATTTATGAACTGTTCATTCCAAAAGGATGCCGATATTTGTTCTGGAAAAATGAAGAATAACATATATGTTTTAAGATCGATAGAGTCTACAACAAATTCTAACTCATGAAATATTTAAAACTGTTGAGCCTCAACCAAAAGGCAACGTGTTTCTCTAAAGTACATGTCTTTGGCACTTGAGGTTAGGCCATATTAAATATCAATAGGATTGAAGATTGGGCACAAATGAACTTCTAAACAGGTTAGAAGACGATTCATTACATCTTTGTAAGTCATCCATTGAAGGCAAGATGACTAAATGACCTTTTACTAGAAAAAAGGTTATTGTGCCAAAGAACCCTTGGAGCTAATGCATTCTAATCTCTTAGATCAAATGAATGCCAAAGCTCAAACAGGGTATAAATAATTCAATAGTTTCATTAATGATTATCTCTACCTAATGTGTCATAAGTCTAAACTCTTGAAAAGTTCAGGTAGTATAACGTCGAGGTTAAAAACCAAATTAGGTAAAACAATAAGGACACTTCGATCCAATCGAGGTAGAGAGTATATGGACTCGAGATTCCAGGTCTATTGAATAGAACGTGGAATTACATCCTAACTCCACGTAGGACTATTGGACTGATTAGGCATGTTTGACTTTCCATCCATGGGTTGAAATGGCACCTTCTCTCCAACGTCATCATTGTCCTTCTACACAATAATGGTTGGATTCCGAAACAGCACGTGGACCCTTTTCGTGGTCCAAAACCAGCCATTTCATGCATTGAGCTGTTTATCGTGACCTTCCAGCTTCATTAATTCTATTTTCTATAACCTCCTTGCCAGGAATTACGTCTGATGTGTTGTTAACAGTAATGGGCGTTTCACGATTTGGAGTTACGAAATTGAAGATGGCCATTAATTGCTTTGAAACATGTCGATTACACTCCTCAATCGTGTGCTCATGGTCGAAATTTGCCGCCTCCTCCAAAGTAACACCTTTCTTCATTAATTTTGTCGGAGAAGACGCCTTGCCCACTGGAATCGTGCCCTGATGCGCGCTTTCCGACATCCATGGTTTTGCAAAAGTGGGAACTCCTCCTTGGAATTTCATGGCCATCTGATAACGGGCAGAAATGTCGCTATTTTAGTCCTAAATTATTAAGCTTTTGAGCGCTTTAATTGTGTTTTTATTGAAGAAATCTTAAATAATTCATTATTTTGTCCTTAGGAGCATATTATGAATTTTTGGTGAAAAAAGACCCAAAAAATGAGCATTCCAAGCCAAATATCCAACCATGGGTCAAAGGGGGAGCCCAAGAGTCAACAATCCAAGAGAAGATCCAAAAGAAATGAAGTTGTCCCAAGTTTCAAGCCCAAAACCGCGCCTGCATATTCTGGAAACCGCGCAGTGTCGAGACGCTGCGGGGACAGCGCCGCGACGCTGTCCCATTTCTGTTAGCTTCAGGGCTTCAATCAAACCGAGTATTTTGATGATAGCAAACTCAGAATTTTTGTACTAACATTTTTAGTGTTTCAAAGTCACTATCTTGTAGAGCTCGGAACGACGATTCCAACACAATTTGAATCGTTCAAATCGGAGTTCAAACGAGAAAGTTATGGGCAAAAGAAGATTGATGGAGAAAATCCAACGTGGCATGACACGTGGCAGATTGCTGACGTGGCATCTGTCGTGGCGCTGACGTGGCATGCAGAATGGTCAAAGTTGATGACGTGGCAGATGATGTGGCACTCCAACGGTCACTTTTTGCTGATGTGGCGGCTGACGTGGCGAGTGGAGTGGCGTTGACATGGCTAACGTGGACCAATAGAACAGTGACACGTGGCAAGTTGTTTTAAAAAAAAAAGAAAAAGAAAAAGAGGAGAAATCATTGATTGACGCGCGGCCCAACCAGATGTTGACACGTGGCAAAGCTTCAAGATCTTCCAGCCTTTATGCATTTATTAAAAAAAAAAAGGAAAAGACTGGCGCTGCATCTCCATCACACGCGAACACGCGCGTGTGCAACACGCGCCTGCATGTCCTTCAGTTTTCAGCGTGCGTGAGTTTCCTCTTCCCTCTCTACGCGTGGATTTCGTTCGTCCGGCCAGTTTTTATTTTTTTTTTTTTCTTATTTTCCTTCAATTTCTAATTCAAAATTTCCCCAAATTCTCTTCAAAATTTCAGCCATTTTTTTTTAATTTGAATTCTTTCCTAAAACTATCCATATAATCCTTGATTTTATTCTGAAATTTCAATATTTCCATGTCTTCCAAATTCTCTCTTAATTTTGAAAATCTTTTCCTTTTCAAATTTAGATCCAATCCCCACCATCCATCTTTAATTTGATCTAACGGCCAAAATTCATCCCCATCGCCTATAAATTGGACTTGATTTTCCCATTCATACACACACAAAAAAGCTATCAAGTCTTTAAGCTCTCAATTCTCTCTACTCCTAAAATTCTTGTCCTCCCTGCTCCAAAATTGGCCTAGTTCTATTTTTGTGAGGATTTTTTTTTTAGTGCCCAAATTGTGTACTTAGCCTTCAAAGAGGTAATATTTGTGAGGTTTTATTTTTCTTTTTGGGATTTGTATTAAGGTGTGGGTACACCTTGGGTTGTGAGAAAAAGGAATTTGTTTGATCCTGAACCAGTTAAAAGGATCTTGGGTTTCTCTTTAGCCTAGGAAAAAGAGGGTCGTGTGTCGGTTTGGTTCTCACCCGCAAGAGGATCACTTAGTGAAATATCCAAGAATGAATCTTGGGGAGTGGAGTAGGCAATTTGCTGAACCACTATAAATTCCCGGCGTTTTCTCTTCCTCTCTTTCTTTTATTTTCTGCTCTTAATTATCTCCTTGCTTTATTATGTTGATTTTTAATTTCTCTTTAATTGCATGATTTAATTTTAAGTGGGTTATTAAAATTTCTCTTTGACTAAATCATATTTAAATTCAAAGCTATCTTAGTGTGCATGCTTTAGGTTTTATCTTGCTTAATTTTTTCTTGAATTGAATTTGTGGGTTAATCTTTAATTGAGCATATTTCATAGATAAAATTATTTTTAAAAAATTGGTAGTCAACCATATTCATCCCCCCTCTAGTGTTGCCTTTCGATCCTACAATTTCTTGGCGGACAAGCTGATGACGTCACAGCGTCACGACGCTGTGTCCATAGCGTCGCGATGCTATCCCTATTCTGGGCCTATATAAGGACCCCCTTGGTGCCCATTTTCATCATCAATCATTTCACCATCATTCCTTTCCTTCCTTTCCTTTGCTCTCCTTGAGCATTCTCTCAAGGCTTTTTAGCCTTTTTTAGAGTTAAGAGTGGGAAATTTTGTGGGGAGCTTAAAGTGAGCATTCTAGGAGGCTCGGGGCGTGAACGAGGGACTCCATGCGCTAGCAACGGGGTTCTCGACGGTCATTTCCTTTTCTCTTATTTTCCTCCAAATTATGTTTTCTATTGTATATTTTGTGGATATTATAACCATGTATAGCTAAACCCTCATTCTGGGGTCTTGAAATGAAAATTTGTAGTTAAATGTTATTATAATTGCCTATCTCTTGCCCTTTTTACTAATTATTTGTATGAATGCTCGTAATGTTGTATGCGATCTGGCCAATTGTATATTGATCCGATTCTTAATGGAAACTCGACGGAGAGAAATTAGGATAGATCATAATCCATGCAACTAGTTTAATTGCTCGTAGTGACAACGAGATTAGTTGATTAAACTTAGATTCCAATAATGAATCAGTGCGTATTAATTAACGAATTTTAATGGCGCTAGGGACACTTAGGTTGTTAAAATGGATTAATCATAATTAGGGGAAACCGACAGGAGATCCTATGTGATTAACGAAGATTCTAGGATTATAATTAGTTGGGCAATGAGATAGGATAATTGTAATAATTAATTAGCTATTAATTGATTTTCAAGACTCCGCTTCTCACTCAAAACTCTTTCTCCATATTTTTTATTTTTATGATTGATCGATTTTAAACCTTTAATTGCTTTAATTTTTAATTCATTTTTTGCTTCTTGATTTGGTTCCTAAATATTATTTCGCCCAAGTATTTTTAAGGTTCAAGAATCAACTATTTTGCTTAAAATCGCTTCACCTCCCTGTGGATTCGATACTCGGAATATTTCCGTTTTATATTACTTGCGGCTCGTGCGCTTGCGAATTGGCAACACCATCTCAAAAACCTTTTCTTTCCCTTTGCTTGCAAACACAAGCCCATCAGATAAGGAGTAAAATGTCGGACCAGATTTCTCTGCATGATCCCGGTGGTCCTCACTTTCCAGGTAGTTTAGCCAAATACCCTACTGTGGAAGAGTCAATGGCGAATCGTTGGAAGTTTCGATATCCATAACAACAAGGGGTTCAACCGATAGGGGTTGATTTGGAGACTCAAAATGTCCAGTTACGCCAACATTATCCTTTGTTGGAGAATGAGCCAACAAACCCCCTTTTCCACTAAATCATAACCATTCCCTGTATTGAGGAGAAGAACTGTGGCCTCGGGCAGATCTGTAGAATTGTCCGCAATCCCTCGAGAGATGACCAATAATCTCGCAAAATGAACATAACTCCGACAACTTTTCATAGCGGATTGGGATCCAACTTCCATTCAAAGGCCCATCAAGATTGATTTTTATACCTCTCCGAAGAGGTTGTGTCACATCAACACGAACTCGGATACGAAGACTTGCGCCCCAGAAATGGAATCCATTTTGGTTGTCCACATCTTCATAATCACCAATTGTCTTACCCCAGCCGCTCAACCATCTCATGATTATACCAATCCAAGGGGAGATTGTAGACATGAATCTAGAAAGCCACATATGAAAAATTGTAGTCAGATGGTTTTTGAGCTCTAATTGGAAATTCCAACACCAGAAGGAATTTGTCAAAGAGCCAAGGGTCCTGTTTGACAACACAAAAACGATCATCCTCATTAACAAACCAAAAGATGAAAAAATTCTTACCCAAGAGTTCCACTTGTAGTCCACGATCAATTTTCCAAGCGGCTTTAAACGTCTTGTGCATCACCTCCATTGCCAAAATTTGGTGAGATAAAAGTTTACCAAGTAAACAGAAACCCAGCAACTATCTTGTACAATCGTTCGCATAACGGTCCGCATCTATTGAAATTTCTTCTTCCACTAAGGTTAAACTCAGTTTTGACCCGTCCTCAACCAACGAGATAGGGTCCATGATGTCCACTGAAGACAGAAAACACCAAGAAAATAGGCAGTGAAACAAGAGATTCGAAAATACCACTGAAAGAGATGGTGATCTAAGGCTATCCTTGCATCCATTGATATAGCAACCCAAGAACTGAAAATCCTCTGACAGAATATGACAGATACTGAAACGGTAAAGAGCTAAGGAGAAATCGTCGCTTCATTGCCGAAACAAGCTAAAAATCCACCCTAATAATATTTACGAAATCATAGCCGGAAATCTCAAAATTCATCTTTGCCGGATGAAAATTTGCCAAAAATCGCTTTTCGTCCTCAACCGAGAAGACTGGCTATTTTTTTTTAACATTAATGATTTTACCTAGTTCCTATTTTTAGCTATCTTAAACTTAAAATTATTTCACTCCATTAATCTTGGATACGTGTTAATTTGCAATGCATCATCAAATTAAATAAATAATTCTGTCATTAATTTAAAATAATGACATGACAATTTCTGATTGATTGAAAATTTCTACTCCAATAATTACTTCTTAGAAAATGTTACTACCATCAAACTTTGAGATGATAATTATATTTAAATGTTGGAATTTGAACCTCTAACTTTTTGGTCCATGTTAGCTTTATCTCCCCTGACTGTGATGTTGTTTCTATAACTCCAAATGTTTCAAATAATTAGGGTCGCATGTTCCAACTCCTCACCCTCGATCACCTTAGACATTCCATTCCACATCTCCACAAATGCTCCAATCATCCCTGCAATAGCCCATAAAATCCATACGCCTCAGAGCTTACCAATTTGCTTGCATTTCCATAGCACGTGCACCGAGATTTCCTTCGCCGACCTGCAAAACGAACAACAAGGATTAACATCCATGCCTTTTCTGATTAGGTTAGCTTTAGAAGGGACAAACTCATTTAAGATTTTCCAAAGGCAAATTTTTGCTTTTGGGATGATCTTCATCTTCCAAATTGCTCTCCATTTGTCCTTCTTTGCTAGCGGATCCGAAGTAGATGCCTCCTTAGCAGCTTCAAGTTGGCAAGCCAGATGATATGCCCCCATAACACTGAACACCCCCTTAGGATCTAAGCTCCAGATAATTTCATCCCTGTGTTGGAAGCCTCCGGGTGGAATCTTCAAAATCTCCTCACTGTCAGCACTTATGAAGTTTCTTTTGACCAAATCCTCATCCCACTCCCCATTACTCTTCAAGAGCAATTCTACCCGACTGCCTTTAAGATGTTCAGGGACACTCAGAGGAGATCGACATCCTTTTCTATCCAGCCAAGGGACACTGTCAATATAGATGTATCTCCCATTGCCTACCCTCCATTTATATCCTTCTTTAAAAAGTTCCCTTCCCCAAACTATACTCCTCCATGCTTGAGAGGCGTTGTTTCCTATCGGGGCGTTGAGAAAGTCTCTGTTCCTAAAATTTCTACCTCTTAGGACTTTTGAGAGGATACTGTTTGGGTTTCTCAAGATTCACCAACTTTGTTTAGCAAGCATAGCCTTGTTAAGCAGGAGTAAAGTCTCTAAATCTCATCCCTCCCACGTCTTTTCCTTTGCTCAACCTCTTCCAGCTCGCCCAATGCAACTTTTTCTTGTCTCCTGTGTCCCCCACCAGAACTTTGCACATTTCTTATTGATTTCATCACAAAGGCTTTTAGGCAACCGGAAACAGCTCATCGAGTAGCCCGAGATGGCTTGGACTATTGATTTAATCAATACTTCCTTGCCCCCTGCCAAGAAGAGCTTTTCTTTCCACACTTGAAGGACTTTGTTGACTTTATCCATGATCCTCGAGAAGTAGCTTCAAGAGATTCATCAATAGAAGCCTTATCGAGTTGGAGAAAAACAAAGATGCTAACTTGGCGGTATTTGTAGCTAAGAATCATCAGAATCAATAATAGTGGTCGCCACCCCCCGAGGGTTGCTTGAAGCTGAATGTCGACGCCTCATGGTTCCCTGATGCAGCGACAGGCGGGGTGGGGTGGATAGTTCGTGATTCCGATGGATCTCTGATTGCTGCTGGTGGGAAGCAAATTAGAAGAAATTGGTCTGTTAAAGTGCTCGAATTCATGGCTTTTAAAGATGGGATCAAAGCTTACCTCTCTTCTAGGAAGAGATCCGTGCTCCCGCTGATTGTAGAATATGATTCCTCCGATGTGATCAACGTGTTAAACGCTGCATGCGAGGAGCTATCTGAAGCCAAATTTGTGATGACGAAAGTTGAAGAGCTCGCCAAGAAAGCTGGTGTGATCATCTTCACGAAATGACGCAGGTCAAGCAATCAAGCAGCTCACTCTCTTGCGAGGGAAGTGGCTTCTCCTTGGCAGGCTAGCTCATTGTCGTTTGGTGTCAACGATGGTTGTTTTGAGCAGATCCTATCTTCCATGTTAGAAGAGTGTGTTTTTTGTAGGGATTCTGTTTGGCCTATATAGCTTTCCTCTGTTATTAAAGAGGATCTTGCTGGTGTACCAAACTCTATTCGTTAGTTAATGAAGTTATTTATTTTTTTTTAAAAAAAACTTTTTGGTATGTTATAATGTTTTAATTTGTTGATTTATGCTCCCAGTCGCCACACCACACATTGACATGTTGCACATTTACTTGAAAATTGAAACCACACTATCCATTTCCTATACGAATCAAAATAGTTATTTTTTCTTATTAATGTTCATGATATAAAATAATTATTTTAAAAGTTTTAATACTAAAATGGAAAATTCTCGAAGTTACCAATACAATCTTAAATAAATAGTTTTTAAAATATGATTAAAATAATAAAAAATACTACTATTTTTCTTTTGAGAAAATACATCAAAAACTCCGAAACTTAATATAAACATTTTCATAATCAACGAGGAAACAAAATGAAAGCTTCAATCATCATGGTCCATTTTTTTTTTTCAAGAATTCAATCATCATGATCCATATAAAAGAATTCCTTTTAATCATTATATCAAGAAAAATTACAATATTGTTGTCAAATGGAAAAAAAAAAAATGAAAAAGAAAAATTACAATATTTTTGTATTCATGTTGGCAAGTGCTTCATCCAAGTCAGGAATTTGAGCCTAGAAATTCCGCATCTGAAAAAAGGATAATTTTTTTTTCTTTCAATTAAAACTATTTCCTTTTTTTTTTTTTTTTTTTAACAATAAAACTATATCCACTTTTATATAAGGTGACTTTGATTCTTTCTAGCTTCTTCTAAAAGCAATTTCATATATATGTTATGAGCGGGACCTTTGATTTGAACCCTTCAACCGAAAAACTGAGAGATTATTTTTCTTCAAAGGAAGGTTAAAATTCGGCTTCACCGGACTCCCAGTTTGCACTAGATTTGAATTTTGTTCTGTTTTGTCTTTTGTTTGTTCAACTTCATTGGCCATTGTTTGAAAAAATCACTGTCAGTTTCTGAGACTGCGTTTCACTGTAAAGGGGAATTTTTGGAGATTTCCGCCATTGGAGGTACCTTCTTCTCAGAATTGTCGAGTTGCTGATTCAGAGTCCGAAGACTAAATGGTCGATCTGGTTTAGGTATTTCTCTTCAATCCCCCAAAAGGGCCAAAGTCTCCGTGTGAAATCAATGAGCTTTACAGAGCTCAGTTTCTGTTAGTTGTCCCTCATATTGTCTATTCCGGTGGAGTGCTATGGGTTTTGCCTAAAAGAATCGATCATTTCTCCATTTCTGCACACGGGTTTAACACATTTGGAATTTCGAAGGCCAAGTGAATGGCGATTTAGTTTGTAAAATCAATTTGGAACCCTAGAAAGTTCCGTAGTATGCAGGGTTCATCTAGCTCCACGGCCCAGCCGGAGGCCATTCTTGAATGGCTTCAGAAGGAAATGGGGTATCGGCCTTTAGGTTCATATAGCGCATCGAGCAAATCGCAGTTGCCATCGATCGATGCCTTTCGCAAGGTTTGTCGAGGAAATATGATACCCATTTGGAATTTTTTGATAACTCGTGTGAAATCGGAGAAGACGGTGGAGAATATTAGGAGGAACATAATGGTACATGGTGGTGGTGGTGGTGTTGGAGCAGGCGAGAGCAGTAGTGGAGGATCAGCTAATTCTGGGAAAGAAGAGGGCAGGGTTAAAGGGAGGAGGAAGGATAAAGTGGCTGCAGAGAGCTCAAGTGTGGTGGAGACTCGAGAAGTGGCATTGCAAGAGAGGGAATTGGCGGCCAAGGAGGTGGAGAGATTGAGGAATGCTGTTAAAAGGCAAAGGAAGGATTTGAAGGCCAGAATGTTGGAAGTATCCAGAGAGGAGGCTGAGCGCAAAAGGATGCTTGATGAGCGAGCAAATTACAGGTTTGGTTACTGCTTTTCTTTCTTGCCGATTTAGGAACCGTGGTGCATTTCTTAGTTCTTCTTTGTTGACATAAATGTTTGGATTTGAAGGACTAACAGATGGCCTGGTTATTATGCGATAAAATGTCATCTCTGAGGTTTGGCCTGGAGACTTTCTCCATTTCTGAGCTTCTGGTTATCCACTTTGGATTCAATGTAGTTCTATTGAAAGAGCTCATGTTTTCTACCTTTACTATCATTTGTAGGCTGTGGTTTAACGTGGCATGAATTTGGATGAATGGAATCCTTCTCTTCATCTCAAGTGATTATTATTAAGTGATCTGGTGGCCATAGTATTGTTTTTGGTTGTCTTTTTTGGTTTTTTTTTTGAGGAGAAACAAAATTTCATTGATAAATGAAATAGGGAAAAACCCAAACACCTATAGGTGTCTTTTTTGGTATATTGAACAGAAGTATAGCTTTTTATGCCACCCTTTTGGATTTGCTTCACTGCTTCATTATGTTATGACTTGTTGAGTCATCAGAAATTTATGTCTAGATTTGTCAACTGGCTTCATGAAGGGTTTGGTCGATAAACTCATCCCTGTGACAGAGTATGTGGTGGTCATGTTCTGGACCTCTGTCCTTGTCACTCCTCCTAGTCTTGTATTTAACTCTTTAGCCAAACGATGGCACATTATAAGAATATGCTCATAGTTTCAGTTCATTAAGTATGGTAGATTTCTAAACGATATTTCCATTGTTTCATTGAATGAATTTCATCCCCTTATTCCCCTCTAATTTATGCTAGGACGTTTGTAGAACTGGTGTCCTATCTCGATAGGGATAAAGAAAGGCTAAAGGCTCCCTCACACTAGAGGAAACTAGGAAGGTAGTTTTTAGCTTTGAAAACATTAATGTCCATAATCCTGACAGTTTCACATTGGCTTTCAAGAAAATTGGGACATGACCAAGGGTGATTTGGTTAATGTAGTCTTTAGATCATATTCATCCTGCCATGAACAACACCGTTATTTTTCTTATCATGAGAAGGATAGCACTAAGAGAGTGTAGGACTTCACACCTTCTTGCCTTGTCATTGGCCTGTATAAGGTTATTTTTAAGGTTCTAGCTAAAAGATATACGAAATTCCTCCATTGCACTATTTCAGAGTATTAGGGAGTCTTCACTTCAGGGAGACAAATTCTAGATGATGTTTTTATTGCAAATGGGGAAACCAAAGATTATATAAACTTTGCAAGTTGGAGGGTTTTGTATTTAAGATTAATTTTGAGAAAGTTTAATCATATGGATTAGGGGTTCTTGGATAAAGTTGTGAAACGAGGGGTGAGGCATGGAAATCCTTTATCCCCTTTATCTTCCTAACGGTTGTTGATGTCCTTAGTAGGATGGTGGCACTTGGGGTCGATAAGGATTTGATTGAGAGTTTCCGTGTGGGTTGGAAGATAGTTCGTTTGTCTCCCCAATTTTCCGATGAATATGATACAATAACAATATTCTTCTGTTTGGATAAGAAGGATTCTTTTGGTAATCTTAATTCCACTATGACAGTGTTTGAGATCATCTCAGGGGTTAAGATTAATAGTGACAAGATTCTTTTTGTAATATTAACGGTGAGTTCTCTAAGCTTGAGAGGTGGAATTTCCTAGGGGGATGTGAGATTGGTTCTATTATTTTAAATTATTTGGGTCTTTCTTCGTGCAACTGTACTAATTATTTGTCCTTTTGGAACCTAGTGAAAGAAAAGGTTAAAAAATGTCATCCCTTGAAGAAGAATGCTTTCTTTTCAAATGGTGGGAGTTTAACACTTATCTAGTTCATTTTGAATGGGATTTTATGATGTAGCCGAGTATGGGCTTTTGAATTACTTGTTAAGTAGTTATCTTTTCAGCCATGTGTTTAGCATGTGCCAGCTAGTTAGTTATTCTGTTAGGCTTTAACCGCCTCTGTAAAGCCTATTTAAAGGCTCTTGACCTTTGGTTTTAGGCATAATATAATTCAGAAGTTATTCATACTTTTCGGCTCCATCATAATTGGTATCAGAGCTCTCGATTTTTGGGACGCTTTCACCATGACGACCAAGAAAGTCTCGACTAATGTAAGTGGAGATCCATCTTTGGTTGATAAAGAGACGGAATCTACCCCCGTCCTCTCGCCACAAGAAACAACTGCACGCTTGCTGTCAGTTGAAGATGACGTGCGTGAGATTAGGAAGATATTACAACTAATATGGGAAAGAATCGGCACCAAAACTGAACAGGTGGTTTTTAATCCAGTGGCGCATACAAATTGGGAAATAGAACCACAAAACCGCCAAGGGGAAAGTAGTAAGACAAGATTCCAGCAAGATAGACAAATTGGTGATCAAAGGAAGGTTCAAGAATGGGACATGGCTCCAACAAATCATCAAGATTGGGATGCAGTTTCAAAAGGATTTCAAGAATGGGACACGATGCCAATGAGATATCAAGATTGGGGCATGGCTCCAAAGAGATTTCAAGAATTTAACCCATTATATAGACATCAACAAGATTGGTCAGACTCATCAAGCGAGGATGATAAAGAACCAATGAATCTGCCAACGGAACGAAGAAGAGACCAAAGAATTCCCTACCACCAACAAGAGAATGATTTCAAGATGAAAATCGATATCCCAACTTATAATGGGAAAATGGAAATTGAAGCATTCTTGGAATGGGTGAAACACGTGGAGAATTTTTTTACCTATATGAATACTCCGGACGCCAAGAAAGTTAAGTTGGTAGCTCTTAAATTGAAAGGCGGGGCGCAAGCTTGGTGGGATCAACTTGAGCTAAATCGGCAAAGATTTGGAAAGAGACCAATTCGACGGTGGGAAAGAATGAAAAAGATGATGAAAGAACGGTTCCTACCGGCCAATTTCGAGCAAATTCTATACAATCAATATCAAAATTGTCGCCAGGGCACACGTACGGTAATGGAGTATACTGAAGAATTCCATAGACTGGGAGCTCGAACAAATCTTGGGGAAAATCAACAATATTTAGTGGCAAGATACAAAGGGGGATTACGAGCGGACATCCAAGAACGCATAGCTTTACAACCAATAGCATATTTAAATGAAGCTATTACGGCGGCTGCCACAGTGGAGGAACAATTAGCTAACCGATTCAAGCGTCAATATTCAAGAAGGAACGTGGGTGATCAAAGCAATCCATTATCAAGAACCATTCTTCTTGAAAAAAATACTTCACAGAACCCCTCAGCAGTAGTAAAAGGCAAACAAATTGATCTGGGAACAACAAAAGAACCAACCAAGAAAAATACAAATACATACCCGAGACCTAACTTGGGTAAATGCTTCCGCTGCAATCAGACCGACCATTTGTCAAATGAATGCCCTCAAAGACAGACACTAGCTATTGCTGATAATGCAGAATATCAAGAAAATAGTGACTACTCGGACAATAAAGAACATGTTGATTATCTTGAACCAGATGTGGGAGACCCATTGTCTTTGGTGATTCAAAGGCTCCTTTTGGCCCCAAAGACAGACTCAACATACCAAAGACATGCCTTGTTTAAGACCCGTTGCACGATTAATGGGAAAATATGCACTGTTATTATTGACAGTGGTAGTACCGAAAATGTGGTTGCTAGCAAACTAGTTTCAGCCCTCAATTTGCCGTTAACGCCACATCCAGCTCCCTACAAAGTTTGTTGGATCAAGAAAGGTGGTGAAGCCCAAGTAACACACACAAGTACCATCCCATTATCCATTGGTGGAAGCTACAAAGACCAAATTATTTGTGACGTTCTCGATATGGACGCATGCCATATTCTTTTAGGGCGACCTTGGCAATATGATGTCCAAGCTATTCATAAGGGAAGAGACAATACGTACGAGTTCTTATGGATGGGGAAGAAAATAGTCCTTTTGCCACTCAATCCTTTGAAACGACCGGTACCAAGCAACAACTACAACAAGAAAGGTCAACTCTTTACTTTATCTTCTGGAAAAACTTTTCTCCATGACAAAAATTTTCCCATACTTGGTTTAGTAATTAAAAACTTTGATAATGCTAACCCCTGCACTGCTATGCCAAGTGAAGTTCAGAATCTTTTGAAAGAATTTAATCAAATTGTAGAAGAATCAAATGATCTTCCCCCTCTCCGAGAAATACAGCATGCGATAGAATTCTTTCCAGGCGCCACTTTACCCAATCTACCACATTACAGAATGAGTCCCCAGGAATACTGTAGATTATTTCATTCAATTTTATTTTTCCCTTATTTAGATTAGATTCTATTCCATCTTGATGTTTTTTCCTTTTATGTATTATTGTACTCTATATCTATTAGTTTCTGGAGGCTAGTAATGATAATTAATTTTTTCTCCCAAAAGCCACATGGTATCAGAGCGAAACCCTAAAATAAAACCCTAGCCGTCAAAACCCTAATTCCTCCGGCAAGTCGTCCTCCGTCGACCCATTCACCAGCGACCCACCTCCCGACGACGACCCGTTCACCGGCGAGCCCACCTCCCGACGACCCATTCACCGGCGACCTCTCCCACCGTTTCCTGGTTCGTTCGTTCGTCTCCGTCGTTCTTCGTCCGTTCGTGAGTTCTCCCACGTCGGTACCTCGTCCGTTCACGCCAGCTCCGCCGGTTCTTCGTCGGTTCGTCTCAGCCATTCGCGACTGTTTATCAATCGCGCGTCTGACTTCGTTCATCACCGTTTGTGGGTGTCTTTGGTTCGTGGGTCGTGGTCTTAGTTGTCAGCCGCCGTTCTACCGCCGCTCAGCTGCCGCCGTCGCTCTACCACCGCTTAGCCGCCGCCGCTGGTCCTTTTGCCTGTGTTATTTGTGGCTCTGAAAATCATTGCTGATTTTGTTGTTCTTGGTAACCTAGCAGTGAGTTATTTGTCTGTTTCTTAAAAATTTTCAGAGGCAAATGGCAAAACATGGATTGGCAAGTGTTAGTTATGAAAACTCATCTCAACCTCATGATTCCTCTCATCAAATTGTGACTAATCATAAACTTCAAGGTCACAATTTTCTTCAATGGAATCAATCAGTTTTCATATATATATATGTGGCCGAGGCAAAGATGGTCATCTAACTGGCGATACTCCTGCACCAGATGCTAAAGATCCGAAGTTTCGATCATGGAAAACGGATGATCATTTAGTCATGTCTTGGCTACTAAATTCTATGACTACAGATGTTGGAGAGAATTTTCTATTGTTCAAAACGACAAAAGAGATATGGGATGCTGCCCGTGACACCTACTCTAGTTCTGAGAATTCGTCTGCTCTACTGGCTATTGAAACTCGGTTGTATGATTTACGTCAAGGCGACCTTAATGTCACTCAGTATTTTAATCTTCTTGTTCGCAATTGGCAACAGTTGGATATGTATGAAACTTATGAATGGAAGTGTGGAGAAGACATGGCCCTTTACAAGAAGATAGTTGAGAAAAAGAGAATATTGAGGTTCCTTCTAGGGCTTAACAAAGAGCTAGACGACGTACGGGGAAGAATAATGGGATCAAGAGACCTACCATCTCTTAGAGAAGCATTTGTTGAAGTACGACGTGAGGAGAGTAGGAAACACTTAATGATGCCTGAGATCGAATCATCTACTGGACCAGAGGTTTCAGCCATGTTGACTCACAGTTCATCTCAAGATAGGCAATCCAAGAAAGGCAATCGTCCTTGGTGTGACCATTGCAAGAGAGTGGGACATGTACGAGATACTTGTTGGAAAATTCATGGCAAACCAGCAGATTGGAAACCAACAAAGAAAGTGACAGTAGATAATCATGCTCATGTTGTTACTTCTCCTTCTCCACAACCAATTACTTCTGCTGTTTTTTCGAAGGAACAATTGGAAGTGTTGCAGCAAATGATTGGCCATCTCTCTTTCTCAACATCCACACCATCAGCTTTGGTTGAAAAACCTTCTAGCAATCTTGCTTATCAAGGTACTGTTTTTTCTTGTTTTTCAGTGCAGCATAACAAGACTAAACCTTGGATTGTGGATTCAGGAGCATCAGATCATATGACCGGTGATATTTCTTTATTCCACCAGTTCAAATCTCAACCTGGCTATTCATCTGTTCGAATAGCAGATGGATCTCTCTCTGAAGTTACAGGAACAAGGTCAATAAAATTGACAAATGATCTCGTTCTCTCTAATGTGCTTTATGTTCCTAAGTTGAACTTCAATTTGATTTCAGTTAGCAAACTCACTGGTGATTCAAACTGCACTTCTAAATTTTTTTCAACTCTGTGTGAATTTCAGGAGGTGGATTCGGGGAAGGTGATTGGCAGTGCTAAGCAACATGGTGGCCTCTATCTTCTTCAAGAACAGTGGCCTTCTCGTTCCGTCTTCAGTCCTAATTCTAAGTCTTGTTCTCAGTCTGTTAGTTTTGTTTCCCAGTTAGAGTCTTTGTCAATTGAAAGTCAAGTTATGTTATGACATTTTCGCCTTGGTCATCCAAATTTCATGTACCTCGAAAAGTTGTTTCCTGATTTATTTATCAATAAAAAGCCAAGCTTTTTTCAGTGTGAAACTTGTCAATTCTCTAAACACACCAGAAATGTTTATCCTAGTGTGCCTTATAAATCTTCAAAACCGTTTTCACTTATTCATAGTGATATTTGGGGACCTTCTAGAGTGAACAATATATCGGGAGCACGATGGTTTCTCACCTTTATTGATGACCATACCAGGATGACTTGAACCTTCCTAATGAAGGACAAATCTGAAACTTCCAATCTTTTTCGTTCTTTTCATGCAATGATCTCTACTCAATTTGGAAGTAAAATTCAAGTTCTTAGAACAGACAATGCTCGAGACTATTTCAATTCGACTTTTGGTCCATATCTATCGTCTCATGGTATCGTCCATACTAGTTCATGTGTGGACACTCCTCAACAAAATGGGATTGCTGAACGGAAAAATAGACACCTTCTTGAGGTAGCCCGTTCTCTCATGTTTTCTACTAATGTTCCTAAACACTTTTGGGGGGAAGCCATCCTTACTGCGACCTTTCTTATTAACCGACTGCCTAGTCGTGTTCTCACCTTCAAATCCCCTCGAGATGTCCTCCTCCAAATTCATCCCCAATTCCAAAATCTTTCTTCAAACTTACCTCTTCGGGTGTTTGGTTGTTCTTCCTTTGTTCATAACCATTCTCCTCACCAGTCTAAACTTGATCCAAAATCCATGAAATGCATTTTTCTAGGTTATGCATCCCACAAAAAGGGATACAAATGTTATTCACCTATCACTAGAAAAATGTACACATCCATGGATGTCACATTCTTTGAAAATCATCCTTTCTTTATCAAGTCCCAAATTCAGGGGGAGAATATGAGGGAATTTGAGCCTCTAAATGTTGAGCCTATTTCTGTCATTCCTACTATTCCTATCACTAATGAGACCTTAGCCCCTACCATAGATGCGCCACCTATTTCTGAGTCTAATATTCCTGAAGTACCACAAAATCGCACGCCTATTGTTTATACAAGAAGGAAAGAGGCTACCTTGCAAAACCAAGAATGTCAATCACCTGAACCAAATACATCATCGCTGAATTCCACTGATGAGAACATCACATTCATGGCACCTGTGATTGATGATCTAACCCTACCAATTGCTCAGAGAAAAGGTGTTAGAAGTTGCACTAGCCATCCCATTGAAAAATATGTTGCATATGGAAAATTGCTTCCTACTTATAAAGCATTTATCACTCAGCTGGATAGTACTCACATTCCACAAACCATTCATGATGCACTCAAAGATCCGAAATGGAAAAAGGCAGTGGATGAAGAAATCAGAGCTCTTGAAAGCAATGGAACGTGGACTCTTACCCAACTTCCTCATGGAAAGAATCCAGTTGGTTGCAAATGGGTTTTCACGGTTAAATACAAATCTGATGGCAATGTGGAATGGTTTAAAGCCAGACTTGTTGCGAAGGGCTTCACTCAGTCATACGGTGTAGATTACCAAGAAACTTTTGCCCCTGTTGCAAAATTAAATACTGTGCGTGTTCTACTGTCTCTAGCTGTGAACCAGGATTGGCCACTTCACCAACTCGATGTTAAAAATGCATTCTTGAATGGTGATCTCGAAGAAGAAGTTTATATGACAATTCCCCCTGGAATGGAAGACAAGTCTAATAGCAACTTGGTGTGTAAGTTGAGAAAGTCTCTATATGGATTGAAACAATCTCCACGTGCTTGGTTCGATAGATTTACTAAAACTCTGATTAAAAGCAACTATTATCAATGCCAAGCTGATCATACCTTGTTTGTGAAATCCTCAAATAACAAAACTGCAATTTTGATTGTATATGTGGATGACATCATCATTACAGGGAATGATATAGAAGAGATTCTCAACCTCAAAAGAATGCTTGCAACTGAGTTTGAAATCAAAGATCTGGGAAGTTTGAGATATTTTCTAGGCATGGAAGTGGCACGATCCAATAATGGTATTATAATTTCTCAGAGAAAGTATATCCTAGATCTATTAAAGGAGACAGGAAATCTTGGGTGTAGACCTGCAGAAACACCCATGGATCCAAATCTAACTTTACACCAAAGTGAAGAAGTTATTCCAGTTGATAAAGGCATGTATCAAAGACTTGTGGGAAAGTTAATTTATTTGTCGCATACCAGACCAGACATTGCATACTCTGTTAGCATTGTTAGCCAATATATGAACAATCCAAATGAACGTCATCTGGGAGCTGTGAACAGAATTTTGAAATACTTGAAAGGCACCCCAGGTCATGGTTTATTATTCAGAAAATCTTCAAACAGAATGGTAGAACTCTACACTGATGCTAGTTGGGCTGGAGAATTAACTGACCGAAAATCTACGACAGGTTATTGTTCCTATGTTTGGGGTAACTTGGTTACTTGGAGAAGCAAAAAACAAGCCGTTGTTGCAAGAAGCAGTGCAGAAGCGGAATACAGAGCTCTTGCTTTGGGAATATGTGAAGGGATATGGATTCAGAAACTTTTGACAGAACTGAAAATTGATACTCAAAACACAGTTAAAATGTTTTGTGACAGTCAATCAGCCATCAGTATTGCAAAGAATCCTGTTCATCATGACAGAACAAAGCACATAGAGATAGATCGACATTTCATATTTGAGAAGGTCAACAATAGAATAGTGGAACTAAACTATGTTCCATCTCGTCATCAAGTTGCTGACATTCTCACCAAAGCATTACCAAGGACAAGCTTTGAAGAATTCAACTCCAAGCTTGGCTTGTATACTATATACAATCCAGCTTGAGGGGGAGTGTAGATTATTTCATTCAATTTTATTTTTCCCTTATTTAGATTAGATTCTATTCCATCTTGATGTTTTTTCCTTTTATGTATTATTGTACTCTATATCTATTAGTTTCTGGAGGCTAGTAATGATAATTAATTTTTTCTCCCAAAAGCCACAAATACAAAATCCTTCATGATCAAGTTCAAGAGTTATTAGACAAAGGGCTCATTCAACCAAGTCTTAGTCCCTGCGCAGTACTAGCACTTTTAACCCCCAAAAAGGATGGTTCGTGGCGCATGTGTGTGGATAGTCGGGCTATTAACAAGATTACCATCAAGTACCGATTCCCCATACCAAGAATCAATGATTTACTGGATCAACTAGGTGGGGCAACTATATTTTCAAAACTTGATCTTAAAAGCGGATACCACCAGATACGAATCAAGCCAGGGGACGAATGGAAGACCGCATTCAAAACAAACGAAGGATTATTTGAATGGCTAGTTATGCCATTTGGACTCTCTAATGCTCCTAGCACCTTCATGAGATTAATGAACCAGGTACTTCTCCCTTTTATTAACAAATTTGTGGTAGTTTATTTTGATGATATCCTCATATATAGCCAAGGATTTGTAGAACATATAGACCACATCAGAATTATTTTTTCTACTTTACAGCAGCATGCCTTGGTAATTAACCTGAAAAAATGCCTTTTTGCCGCTACTGAGATATCATTTTTAGGATATATTATAGGATACAGTAAACTAAAAATGGACCCTCTTAAGATTAAGGCCATTCAAGAATGGAGTGCACCAAAAACAATCAAAGAAATCCAAAGCTTTCTTGGTTTAGCCTCATTTTACCGAAAATTCATTAAGAACTTTAGTACAATTGTGGCACCTTTGACAAATTGTTTAAAGAAAGACCAATTCTTCTGGGGACAGAACCAAACTCAAAGCTTCACTACAATTAAAGAAAAATTAGTAACCAGCCCTGTTCTAGCACTCCCTAATTTTGACCTTCCTTTTGAAGTAGCCGTTGATGCTTCGGGAATAGGAGTTGGAGCAGTTTTATCTCAAAATAACCATCCTGTCGAATTTTTTAGTGAAAAATTAAGTCCTTCTAGACAAAAATGGTCAACTTATGAGCAAGAGTTATATGCTTTAGTTAGAGCTCTAAAGCAATGGGAGCACTACTTGTTAAGCAAAGAATTCATACTATTCACAGATCATTTTTTCCCTAAAATTTCTGCATTCTCAAAAAACAATTAGTAGAATGCATGCTCGTTGGCTATCTTTTTTACAACGCTTCGATTTTGTTATTAAACATACCTCGGGTTCTACTAACAAAGTGGCAGATGCCCTAAGCCGTAAAGCGAATCTTCTAACAATCCTTACGGGAGAGATTATAGCCTTCAAAAGTCTACCAGAAGAATACTTGGGTGACAAAGACTTTGATTCAATTTGGAAAAATTGTAATGATCACAAACCAGCTGCAGACTTCCATTTGGTCGACGGGTTCCTTTTTAAAGGAGACTTACTATGCATACCTTTTTCATCTTTAAGGGAAGCTCTAATCCGTGAGGCACACGCAGGTGGTTTAGCAGGGCACTTAGGCAGGGACAAAACTTTGCATTTGTTGGAACAGAGATACTACTGGCCACAACTTAAAAAAGATGTCCAAAATTATGTTTCAAGGTGTTATACTTGCCAAACGTGCAAAGGAACAACCCAAAATACAGGGCTATATTCACCCTTACCTATCCCAGAAAACATTTGGGAAGACCTATCAATGGATTTCATCCTAGGCCTCCCTCGATCACAACGAGGCTTTGACTCAGTCTTAGTGGTAGTTGATCGGTATAGTAAGATGGCACACTTTCTTGCTTGCAAAAAAACTTCTGATGCAATTTACATTGCCAATTTATTCTTCCGAGAGGTTGTATGGCTGCATGGAATCCCAAAATCTATAGTTTCGGATAGGGATGTCAAATTTTTGAGCCACTTTTGGAAAACCTTGTGGAAGAAATTCGACACTAATCTCAAATACAGTACAACAAGCCACCCTCAAACGGATGGACAAACGGAGGTGACGAATAGAACCCTAGGAAATCTGATTCGGTGTTTGAGTGGTGACAAACCAAAGCAATGGGATATGACCCTAGCACAAGCTGAATTCACCTACAACCATATGAAGAACAGGACAACAGGGAAGTCACCATTTGAGATTGTTTATACCAAACTTCCACGATTAACAATGGATCTAACTCATATTCCTTCTTCTATTGATCTTAGTCTTGAAGCATAGGAGATGGCCACTCGGATTCGAGACCTACACGATCAAGTCCACAAACACATAGAAGAACAGACCGCAAAGTATAAAGCAGCTGCTGATAAAAAAAGAAGATTCAAAGAGTTTGCTGTCGGCGACTTAGTGATGGTTCACTTGCGGAAAAATCGATTTCCAGTGGGCACTTACAGCAAACTTAAAGAGAAGAAATTCGGTCCAGTCCCTATTTTGGAAAAGTTTGGTGACAACGCTTATCGCGTTCAACTTCCAGCCACATACAACATTAGTCCTACATTCAACGTGGCTGATATCTATCCTTACAACTCCCCAGATGAGTTTACGTTAGCTACATAACTCGTGGTCGAGTTCTTTTTGGGGTGGGGAAAGTTGATGTAGCCGAGTATGGGCTTTTGAATTACTTGTTAAGTAGTTATCTTTTCAGCCATGTGTTTAGCATGTGCCAGCTAGTTAGTTATTCTGTTAGGCTTTAACCGCCTCTGTAAAGCCTATTTAAAGGCTCTTGACCTTTGGTTTTAGGCATAATATAATTCAGAAGTTATTCATACTTTTCGGCTCCATCATTTTAGTTCCAACTTATTTCATGTATTTATCTAGAATTTCACGCTCCGTGTGTTATTGGGTGAAGAAATGATGAAGGATATCTTTTGGGAAGGCATCCAAGAGGATGGGAGGTCTCACTCAGTTAAGTGGGCAACTATCCCGACCGTCAATTCTTGAGAGTTGAGGATAGGTAATTTGAATCTTTGTAACGAGGCCTTTCATGCAAAAGGGTCCTCTTGCTAATGAGTGAGTCTCAAGTCTTAGAATCAAAGCCACTCTCAGGAATCTATGAAATTCTCTAGCTTTGAGAGGTTCATTATTGGGAATGGCTTGATGATTCAATTATGGGAGGATTGTTAGTTGGGGGATAACCCCCTTTGTCTTTGTTCCCTCGCCTTTACCATGTGTTCTCTTGCTCTAGGTTCGCTTTGGTGGCTTCTGTTATGCCTTTGGAGGCTTTCCCCTCGTGTAATTTTGGTATTGGGTGCCATTTATCCTAATGAATCTTCAAATGTATTTTTATGCTATGGTAGTTGGTCGATTTTTGACCTTGCCCAGGGGTCATGGATATTCATTTTTGGTCCCCTGGTTCTTCTGGAGAGCTTTCCTATAGCTTGTTTTTCCCTTTTTGTGTTTAGGGTTTACCTCCTACTCCTTTTTCGGTCTCATCACTTTTGGAAGGTGCATATTCCCAAGAAAGTTAGATGCTTTGCTTGACAGGTCTCTCATGGAAGGACTAACACCATTAACCTTGTCAAAAATTCATCTTCTATTCTTTTGGAACCTTAGTGGTGCAATGGCCGTAAGAAAATGCTTCAAAGAATTTGGAGCTTATTTTGTGTGGGTGTCTATTTGCGGGTGTGATTTGGGATAGTTACTTTTTGAAGGTTTTCGAATTGCATGTGGCTCTTAGCAAGTTGTGTTGGTTTGTGATGGAAGAGATTTCATTTCATTCCCCTCTTGAGATAGGGGGTGGCTCTTTGGCATGCAACTTTGCTTTCAATCTTATGAAATATTTGGCTGGAAGGAAACATGAGGGTTCTAAGAGGTGTGGAGAGGTCTTGATAGAGGTTTGAGCCTTGGTTAGGTTTGACACCTTTCTTTGGGTTTTTTGTTTTTTTTTTTTGATATCCGTGAGTGTCCGGGCTAGCTTACGCGCACCTCGACTAATCTCACGGGACAACTGCCTGACCCTACTACATTTGGTTGCCAAGGAAACTCGTAGGATAATAAATCCTAGGTAGGTGGCCATCATGGATTGAAACTCCTTTGGGTCTCTACTACCGAGGATTTTAGCAATTATCCTTCCTCTTTAATTCTTTTGAATTGAAACTCCTGCCAGTAATTTTTTAATGTTATTTTTTTTTCTCCCTTTGTATTGAACTTTCTTTTTTGTATCCACCCATGTGTTCATTTTTCTCACTAAAAGCTGTTTTTTTTTCCTTAAAAGTTAGTTTATTTGGGTGTGTTTGAAAGAAAAAACTAATTTGTTTAGGTGCATTAGAAATTCAATTAGTTGTCAAGCCAACCTGCCTTGAAAAATTGACTCAAATTTTGGAGTCTCGTCTTCCTTATATGCATCAAATGCTCGGACCTCAGAATTTACCTGAAGAGAAAATGAGTAATTAAATGAGATGGTTTCATTAACCTAGTTCAGTTGGCAGATGTACTCGATACTCGATACTCAAAGTGTTTAGGGGGTTGGAGAGGGGCCTAGAAGATGTGTGATCTCTTACTAGATTCCATGGGTCTCTTTGGGTGTCGGTTTTTAAGCTTTTTTTGTAATTAACCATTGGGTCTTATCTTGCTTGATTGGGGTCCATTTCTCTAGTTGGACTCCCATTTGAAGGCTTGTATTTTTTGTATGTCCTTGTATTCTTTCATTCTTTCTCTATGAAAGTTGGCTTTTTATCCAAAGAAAAAGAATTGATTTAACCTACTGTGCAGGCATAAACAAGTGATGTTGGAAGCTTATGATCAACAGTGTGATGAAGCAGAAAAAATATTTGAAGAATACCATAAACGTCTACGGTTTTATGTGAATCAAGCAAGAGAAGCTCAAAGGTCAAGTGTGGATTCTTCCATTGAAGTGATTAATAACTTTAGTGCAAATATTGAGAGGGAAGCTGTTTATTCAACTGTTAAGAGTAGCAAGTCAGCAGATGATGTGATTCTTATTGAATCTACTCGGGAGAGAAATATCAGGAAGGCCTGTGAATCTCTTGCAACCCTCATGATTGAAAAGATACGATCTTCTTTTCCTGCCTATGAAGGCAGTGGTATTCATTTTAATTCACAATTAGAAGCATCCAAATTAGGTATTGATTTTGATGGGGAAATACCTGATGAGGTTAGAACTGTTATTGTTAATTGCCTGAAGCATCCTCCTCAACTGCTTCAGGCAATTACATCGTACACACTACGGCTTAAAACTCTAGTTTCTAGAGAGGTAGAGAAGTTCGATGTCAGAGCTGATGCAGAGACATTGAGGTAAATATTTTCTTGTTGGATCACTCTTTTTTGTTTAGTTTGAGAGGTTGGTCATTTTTGCACCCCCACAGTCGTAGAACCTTTCCTTTTTTAAAGAAACGAGAAACTTAGAGTCGCAACTCTGCTTGGAGGAGCAGTAAGAGTAACTGTTGACTGTGTGTTCACACTTTTAATTTTAAATTTCCATAAAATGAAATGTGATAATTTTTTTTAGATTGGATTAGGCTCTGAGTTTTATTTAAACCACAATATTTGGTCAAGCCTATTTTACTTTTTGTACAAGCATCATTATCAGTCAACAGAGTATGAGATTCCTTTTTAAGATAATAAGATCTTAATAACTGGCTTTCAAATTTGTGTCATAAAAAATTTGGATGGATGATTTCTGAATATGAAAAATAACCTTAGGTTAAATTATATCTGTTGTCCCCATGTTTCCAAATTCCAAGTTTTGGTCAATTTTGTCTTTACCTTTATAATTTTAAACCTATTAATGTGAGTAGGAGGTTATTAATGGGTTCTAAAAATTTGTTGTCTACATCAATGCCATATTATTATTATTATTGTTTGTTTATTTACTTCTCCATTACACCACTCATTAACAGCAAGGATAAAAATAATCGGTATTAATAAATGAAAGTACAAAGGGACTTAAAGAAAATGAAAGTACAAAGAAAAATTGAAACTTTTAATATTACAAAGGTGAAATATGTGCAAATAGGAAATTATATGGACAAAAGGTATAGGTTGACCCAAACCTTGGTGGTTAAAAATGTGCTTCTGTGACATTTTGTATGATCTACATGTTTTTTTCTATGTCAAATTAATATCTCGGTTTGAATAATTTGATTAGATACAAGTATGAGAACAATAGAGTTACGGATGTCTCATCCTCTGATGTCAACTCCCCGCTGCACTATGAACTGTATGGTAATGGCAAGATAGGAGTTGACGTACCTTCTAAAGGAACTCAGAATCAACTTCTTGAAAGACAGGTCCTATTTTTTATCAGTTAGAGCTTCCGTACTGCACAAGTGTATTTTATAAAAATTATCTGGATCACGTTCATTCATCAAGTTTTTTGCTTACTTTGATTTGGACCTTGGTTTATTCTCATCGAATATGATTTTAGTTATGGTTTGTAGTCTTTCTTCTCTGTGCCTCTGAAGTTTATTGATATCTGTGATAAAATTTTCCATAGAAAGCACATGTACAACAATTTTTGGCCACTGAAGATGCGCTGAACAAAGCTGCAGAAGCTAGGGAAATGTGTCAAAAGCTTTTAAATCGGTTGCATGGTAGTGGTGATGTAATTTCTTCTCATTCCCTTGGTGTTGGAGGGACATCACAAAATGTTGGAGGACTTAGACAATTTGAGGTAATTCTAATCTCTGCTGGAAATTGTTCAGAAAAAATCTCCTGTGAACCACGAGTAAAATTTGACCATAATACTTTCTAGCTTTTACATGACTTGGCAATAGAAGTCTAGATTCTTTACATTTTTCTACTTTGAATAATATTTGGGCGAGGGTTATTTCTAAAATATTTTAAATCCTTGAAATTCTTGTTCTTTAAGTAGAGGAAAAAAAAAAAAACTCTTCTCAGGGCTGGCTTTTCTTGATGCAGTTGGAAGTTTGGGCTAAAGAGAGAGAACTTGCTGGCTTGAGGGCTAGCTTGAATACACTAATGTCAGAAATCCAACGCTTGAATAAGTTATGTGCAGAAAGGAAAGAAGCTGAAGATTCTTTGAGAAAGAAGTGGAAGAAGATAGAGGAGTTTGATGCACGCAGATCTGAACTTGAAACCATATATACTGCTCTTCTAAAGGCTAATACAGTAAGGAAACTGAAATTCTTTCAGAAGTTGCACATCAATCGATTTTTTTTCCCAATTTCCATTGTGAAAGGAAATTTGGTACTATCACTTGGCTTATATATTTAATAAGAGGAGTTTAATTTTCTATTTTTATGTTCATTCTCCATCCCGTTCCCCTCATCTCCCCCAAAGAAAAAGAAAAAAAAAAGTGGTAAACATGGCTTCCTCAATCTTGTAGGACGCTGCTGTATTCTGGAATCAGCAACCTTTAGCTGCAAGGGAGTATGCTTCAAGCACTATCATCCCTGCATGTGCCGTTGTTTCTGATATTTCAAATAGTGCAAAAGAGCTTATCGATAACGAAGTTTCAGCCTTTTATAGAAGTCCTGATAATACCCTTTTCATGCTTCCATCAACTCCACAGGTTCATCAACTAATTTAACAAACTTTATGATATGCTCAGTTTTTGCTATTCATTAATATACAGATTTTATTCATGAAATTCTATCATGCATCAACCACTTTGATTATTTCATTTCAGGCATTGTTAGAATCCATGGGTGTAAATGTATCTTTAGGACCCGATGCTGTTGCTGCTGCAGAGAAGAATGCTGCCATATTAACTGCAAAAGCTGGTGCCAGAGATCCATCTGCAATACCTTCTATATGTCGTGTTTCTGCCGCCCTTCAATATCCAGCTGGTGCGGGTTTTTTTAAGAAATAGAGCAATATAATCTAGCCTTAACATGAAAGTGTCACTCTTCCTCATGCATTTCTATTAGTATTTGTAAAACTTGTTGCCGAATATATTTGGTTTATGTTTCTAATGATGCTTGCTTGCCGCTGGTATTTGACCTTAATCCATGCATATTGAATTAGCCATTACTTGGGGAAGGGGAACAGATAAAGGGGAACATCACACCCCAAAATGTATTGAGATGTGGGATTGCTTGTAAGGCACCTGAATTATATACTTGTATAATTTCTGTAGGTTTACCTGTGTCAGTATCATGTTAGCCTATCATTAAAGATGATGTATATGAATTGCAGCATTTGTAGGATATGCTTTCTAACTGCTTGGATGATGTGATGCATTTGGTATATCATACATATTTTCTTTACTCGAACTGAAATTACTCTATGTGTAATTAGGTTTGGAGGGCACAGATGCTAGTTTAGCATCGGTTTTGGAATCTCTGGAATTCTGCTTGAAACTTCGAGGTTCTGAGGCTAGTGTGTTGGAGGAGTTGGCTAAAGCAATCAATTTGGTTCATATAAGGCAGGATCTTGTTGAAAGTGGCCATGCACTGCTAAAACACGCTCATCGTGCTCAGACAGATTATGAAAGGTAACTAAAATATGCTACCAGGGGAAGATTTACATAGCAGTAAGCTGCCTCTTCTTGGTTGTTAAGAAGAGTTCACTATAACAGTGTAGTGAATAGCCGTCCAGCATTGGGGCTTTTCTCCCTTTTAGCTTCTTATGGCCGTCAAGATTTCCACTTCCTAAATCTTCCCATCCAGTTCAATTTTGCGGTGGGAACTGGTCTATAATCCCAATATCTTCATGAATTAATTTCTGCTCAGCTTATTTCTAATTAATTTTTCTTAGAAAAACGTACAATTTCTTCCTTGATGGCTTTGTCTTCCACCAGACTCACTCACTTCTTCAGCTGTAACCAACATTGAAATAGACTTTCCTTTTTTCTCACTGTTAGAAACAGTGAATGAAACCTGAATTCTTGTCACCTTCTTTCAACCATGAGATCTGGCATCTAGCTTTTCTGCAATAATTCTCTTCATGCAGTAAGACTCCATTAATTCCTGCTTCAATTATTTTCTGGATTCTATTTCATCTCTTTCCAGTTTTCCTTCCTCTTCTTTTTCATCAAGAGCTGCTAAAGTCCTTTCAATCTCCTTTTATGAGCTGTATAAACTCCTTGTTTTCATTTCATTTTCATCCGGTAGCTGTTGAACCAAAATGGGGAAGTCTCCAAGCAGTATTGCCAGATGAAACCAACAACTATTCAGCAAGGATTGAGTTGGTGTATCACTCATATTGGAGGACCCCGAACGTTTTTATGTTAGCAATAGGAATTTCATGGGGACCCAAATTCATCAATCAAGCCATTAAACATCATGCCACGAGTGCTTCTTCCTCCTACACCAAGACCCCTCGCAATAACTTAAAATTTAACATTTAACGTTGGAGTCAGCATTAACTCTGTAAACTCATTTAGTTTTCATTTAATATTCATTTAGTTTAGTATTTTTTTTTCATTACCTTGAATTGTTAGTTTGTTATCTTGTATTTCAGGACCACAAAATATTGCCTAAATTTGGCCACGGAACAAGAGAAATCTGTCAATGAAAAGTGGTTGCCTGAACTTAGAACTGCAGTCATGAGCGCTCAGAAGAGCTTGGAAGATTGCGAATATGTCAGAGGATTGGTAAGTAACTCAAGTAGTTATTTATACCTGCACTTTCCGATTACTTGTGCTTACTGATTTGTGCTGTACAATCTTTCTCTTGAATTGCCTAACTTTCTCTTTTCAATATATACACGTAGTTGTGTTGAGTTAGTTTCATCAAAATGCAATTAGTTTGGCCCTTTGTGCATTTATCAATCTGTTCATAATTGCTTGAAGCAACTTGCTATGAAGGGTCCGTTTGGAATAACTTTCTAAGTGTTTTAAAAAGTGTTTTTAAGTGCAAAAAAAGTGTTTTTAAACACTTAAGAAGTCATTCCAAACAGGTGCGAAATCAAATGGCTTAACCTTTACGTAAGTTTATAGGACCTGACTCTTCTAACCTGGGTTCATACTCATGGTATTTGCTTCTATTGCATGT
This sequence comes from Luffa acutangula, assembly GCA_036850905.1. NCBI lineage: Eukaryota > Viridiplantae > Streptophyta > Magnoliopsida > Cucurbitales > Cucurbitaceae > Luffa > Luffa acutangula. The sequence goes on from CM072090.1 coordinate 10,312,485, forward strand.
CAGTCCATTAATTTTATGGAAATTAACAATCATGAAGCTGGAATCATCCCTCTATGAAATTATAATAGCTGTACTTTCTATGTTCTTCAAATTGGAACTTGGTTTATTTGATATGACACTGTTTTGTATACCGGCTTTCAGAATTTTTTTCATTCTTATTTATTATTTGTTCACCTATTTTGAGGGATTTAATTAGTTTGAAATGTGTAAAGCATTCTAGATTCCTGAATGAAGGTTTCTCACAATTTCCATTTGCTGGATTTTCATGTTGGCACATGATTTTCCTTTCAACGATGGAGTGGTAGTATGTCTACGACATTAGAATGTACATTGGACCACAGAAATCCTTTATTACTATCGACATGTGATTTTCTTTTTTAATCAAAGCATTTAAATTAATTTTGTTTTAATCTCTTCTTATTTTTAAATCTTGAAACATAACATGGTCGGTGATGCAGCTTGATGAGTGGTGGGAACAACCAGCATCAACTGTTGTTGATTGGGTCACCGTTGATGGGCAAAATGTTGCTGCTTGGCATAATCATGTTAAACAACTTCTTGCCTTCTATGACAAGGAGCTCTTGTAGTAGAAAAAGTGTTGAATTCTCGATTCAATTGAAGTTGAATTGGTCAGGTCGTCCCGTTTGCTTGTATTTCTCTGTACCACTCGTGTTAAAATTCATAACCACGTAAACTGCAAGCAGGGCGTCTGAGAATGGCAGTGGGGAATCCTGTGTGATTTTAGTTGAAGGAAAGGTGGATGCCACACTGGGTGAAGAATGCAATGGCCAATATCTCTATGCGTTGCACGGTCGACATACGGCTAGAACTCCCTCCTTTCATTATAGAATGTGTATGCCCTGTTTCTTCCAATATTATGTCTCATGAGTCACTTGCAGCCAATGTATGGCTTGAGTTTTCGCTGCTAGTGCTGTTGTTGCTTTAGTCCCTCATTTTGTATCTAAGGTAGTTGTGATTTTTCACCATAGGAATTCTGATTGTAATTCTACTTATTGTGTGATTAATGGTCATATTTTAGAGCTGGTTGGAGGTAGAAAGTAGAAACCTCCATGTAAGGGGCCTCTCTTTCCAGTTTTTAACATGTTTGCTCTTTGGAGTTTCATCACTTTGTAACACTGACTACAAATACAAACCATTCCAAAACATCCCATCCCCTTTATCATAGAAATCTGATTACTCATGCAATTCTGTTGTGTTTTGGGTGTGGTATCATGAGTTGGCAGTTTGACATTTTAGCCTACCTTTATGAAGTGTGAGATGTTTCTTAACCAATATAGCCGAATCACGAGGACTAAATTTAGTGGTAGATGCTAGATAATGATGGTTTTTGAAGCATAGAAAGAACTCGACTTGTTATAGCTCGAATGAAATGTCAAATCTTTTCAATTCTCGCAAAGATGATGTTAATTGATTACTAGGTAATGTAATTTGTTTGAGTTTGAATGCTTATTGGATATTTTGATTATGAATTTATAATCATTCATCTCTAGAGAGTTTCTCAAGTTTAGAGTTGAAACAGATGAAATAAAACCGTCCACTAGACTGAATCTAGCGAGAAAACGAAATCTTTCCATTGATCACCTCAAAAACTTGAAGCACTGAAAGCCTTTCTAACAAACTCTCTAGAAAAACAAAGTGATGGGAAAGCAAAAAAGGTCAAAATTTGAAAACGTGAACAGAATGTGTCATTTTGCAGAGGGAAATTAGAAGCAGACATAACAGATAAAATCACATAGTCTGAAATGCGATGGTCGTTTGGTAGAAGTAGCCATCTGTCATTCCAATCCAATCAATGTAAGAACACGACACAGAATGGACAAAGCATCATTAATTGAAACGAAACGAAACGAAATGGGAATTCAAACAAAACGACAGAAAAAAGTTGTATTAATCACATAGATATGAGCACCCCGTGATATGATCAGACAGTGACTATTAGTAACCCGTGAACACTGAAGAATATGATGTTCTTGTTTTCGATGCGATGCCTTTAAAATCATTCTCAAATCAAAATAAAATATTCCTCTTTTTCATCACTCATTTATGTGGAATTGTAATGTAAATGCTTGAATACTTTTGGATTGCTCTCGATTCTTCTTCTATTATTAGTTTGTATAAGTTAAAGATAGACCCATAGCTAAGCTGAAAAAGGGCAATCAGGAGAACAATTATATCGAGATAAAGAGAAAAATAAATTTAAGAAAATAGGTATGTAGATTTTGTTCTATTGTGAACTTGTTTTCCAGAATCTTGAAAACCATGCATAAGTTTTTTTTTTCTTTAATTTTTTAATTTTAATTTTTTTCTCTTACTTTGATAACTTTGCTGAAATTTTCAAAAAGACTCTTTAAAGTGTAGATTCATGACTAATATTTACGTGAGGCTAAATGATAAGTTTTAATTTTGAACTCTCAAAATTGTATGTAGTAAGTTTTTTAACTATAAAAATTGTTTAATAAAATCATAACCTTTCAAGAAAGACTACACGTATTAAACTCCGAAATCTAACTTCATGTCTTTTAGATCTTAAATTTTCAATTTTGAGCCAAAGCGAGCTTAGTTCAGCGGTAATTGGCATGTACCCTCGACCATGAGGTCAGAGGTTCGAATCTCCTCACCCCAAATGTTGATGTACTCAAAAAAAAAAAAATCAATTTTGAGTTTAACATTATTGAACATTATAAAAGTATCGGATCAATATTCAAATTTTTATATAACATTCAACTTAACCTTTCACACTTTTTTTTGACAATATAGGGATGGGAGATTTGAATCACAGACCTCGTGGTTATCAGTACAACTTTATGCCAATTGAACTATGCTCTTGTTGGCACTTAACCTTTCACACTTGTTTTAAACTTAAGGTTACAATTGATCACACAGTTCTCTATCATGTCTAAATAAAAAGTCTCATATTAAAAACAAAAAAAAAAAAGTGTTAACATTTATATTGTAACATCAACAAACATTTTGAGAGATTCAACCAAAAACCTTCATATAATGAAACTTTTAGAATTATAGAGATGGATAATATTGGATTAACTATACATACCTAAACTATTTGGAACATTAAATTATGTCAAAGTTTCAAAACGAAGAGTTAAAATATGGAGAGATAATATTAAATGAAGGTAAAATGGTAAAAGAAAAAAGGGTAGAAGCTCAAGCAAACCTAAAGCTGAATTTTTTTTTAAAAAAATTGACATTCGTGAATTATAGGTTCCAAAATGGGTTATTTAACATAATTTCCGATAATAATTCAACCCAAGATTATTAGTTGTCAAAGAAGTCGAAACCTTCAGGCAAGTAATATTGAAAAAACCATTGTGGTAGGATCTATAATGTTAAGATCATGACATATGTATAAAATTTCATTGGAATTTGTTAGTTTGGTATATATTTTGTTTTTTTATGAGGTATAAATAGGATTCCAAAATGAAACAATTATTATTCTTGATTCATGAATTTTGAAAACAAAGAGAAAAGAAATTTGAGAAGACAGAAGGTTTAAAATGAAACAACACCTTTACTGTTACGACAGAAACCGTATAACAACGAAATAAGAATGAAAGGACGACAAAAACAACACACAAATTTACATGGTTCACTAGCGGTTGTGTTAGCTACGTCCACGGACAGAGGGAAAGAACAATTTTATTAGTGAGGAGTAAAACATATGCAGATTATAGAGATTAGGGGAAAATAGGTTAAGAGGATTTATACATGACACTACTCTTAACAGCATAATAGGTCCAAGATAAAAGTCCAAAACGGAAAATCATAACTAATCTCTATACATAATTTAGACGTCCCCGAATACCCATGGGGTGCTTTGTTCCTGGACTCCAACTCACTGATCGATCAGCGAGATCCCGTACTTGGTCATTCGGAGTGCTTCATATCAGATTCAAAGCATATCAATATTTACCGTTGATTTATGAATTTTGAATTTCAAGAGATGTTCTTGAAAGAATGTGTAAAAGGATGAAAACGAAACCAATTCCATCCATTTCTAATTAATACTTGATACTTATCATATATTATCCTATTTTAAAAATTAATTAATTATGTGCCTACTTTTGAGAATCCTATTTGCACCTCATAATAACAAACAAAAACCTCACCAAACCTTTAAACTCCACACAAATCTTATACATGTCATGATCTCTAGATGGTGAAGACTTCAACTTATTGGCACCATGTGAAATAATGATTGATGCTTAACCATTAACTTAATCATGATCTTATAAGTCAACAATAATTTAGATCCAATCTCCTAATACAAACAAATTAAAATGTTCTAATTTGTCCTTATAGAAAACTTTTTTAAAATAGTCTCAAGATTTAACTTCCACCAAACAAGAAAAAAAAAGTCTCTACAAACCTTTCATCTTGTAACTTTGAGATTTGAGAAACGTATTTACATTAGAATTAACCATACTTTTTTTGTTAATTAGGTAGCAGAAATTTCCTACTACTCACCATTAAATTTTTGACAAAAAAGAGAAATATGATAGAAAAAAATCGTAAAAAACTTAGCCGTGGTAGCAAGAAATCTTTGTTGTTCAGTCGGGAAGGAAATATTTTTATATAAATTGGGCCCTTTTTGAAATTTTTTTTCCATCAACTCATATGACCATAGGAATTAATTTTTGAGATTGATTGAAAATATAAAAAAAAAAAAAAAAAACTTGGATATTTAAAATTACAAACAGTTAAAAAAGTAAAAATACCAAATCATAAATTAACCTATAAACGATAAAAGATGTTCATTTTTCTCTCATTCTGGATATGCATCCACTTTGACAGTACAAAAAAGCACATCATGCACGTGGCATCTTTTGTGCAGGTGAAAAAATGGCAAGTTCAATATGTCCTATGTAAAATTAGGAAGACTCGAGGAATTGAAGTAACCATCGAGAAACGAACACTTAGGGTCCGTTTAGTAACGTTATTGTTTCTTGTTTCTTGTTTCTAATTTTATTAAGAAATCTAAGTATTTAATAACTATGTATGTTTCTTGTTTCTCATTTTTTAGAAACACTCCCAAAATTTGTATAGAACTTTTGGGAAAAACTAAAACTAGTTTCTCATTTTTTGTTCTTGTTTCCAATTTTTTCCAAACATAAATAAGAATATAGGTTTATTGTTATTGAATGTATAGGTGTTAGGGTCATGAAATTCTATTTTTCTTTATTAAAAATGAAGAAATGAAAACAAGAAATGAGAACGTTACCAAACGGACCCTTAAGGACCCATTTGATTACGTTCTTATTTTTCGCTTTTCGTTTTCTGTTTCCCGTTTCCTATTTCTTGTTTTTTAAGAACGAAACAAAAACAAGTTTGATAATTATTTCTGTTTATTTGTTTCTCTAAAAAAAGAAACAGAAACATAAATGTGTTTGATAACTTGTTTTTGTTTTTTGTTTTTTAGTTGAAATAAAATTTAATACTTGTAATATAAAAAATATATATATAAAATATAGTAAAATAAATATAAAACTATATTGTCAAAAAGAAAAAAAAAATATAAAACTATTATATAGAGTTTATAGTATTATTTAGTCCCAACACAAAATATATATAAAAAAAATTATATCCTTTAAATGTTATTCAAATTCGATTTGCAATGTTATCTCTCACTCTAACCAATTTATTTTTAACGATGTTTATTTACACAAGTTAGTTCAATTAGATTAATTTGTTATTTACAAGCTTTATAAATTTTCAACGATCGTTAATTTATTGCACAACATGATATTCATATATATATATTTTTTTGTGTGTTTGTGGTATTGAGACACCTATTTAAGGTTAGACAATCGAGTTTATATATCCACATTTCTTGAATTGAATACTATTTTTTTTCCCTTTAAAAATGCATGTATTTTTCATTATCCAAGAATCCCAACATGTAAGATCAGAAAGATTGAAAGAAAAAAAAAATATATATTTTCACAATTAATGACAAACGTGAAATATCTCATTAATTAATTTATTTAATAAATTAATTAAAATCCTACTAAAATTAACGAAAAATAATAGAGATTTAAATAGAAAATAATAACGAAAAGCTCATTAATGAAGAGAGGAAAAAAAGGATTTAAAAAAAAAAAGAAATAGAGAAAGTAATAACAGAAAAGATTAAAAAAAAAGTTTAAAAAAATAAAGAAATAACGGAAAAGAGAAAAATGGAAAAAAAAAAAGAAGATAATGAATTGGTAGAAAAAAATAGAGAGAAAAAGGAGGAGAGGAAGAGAAGATGTGAGAGAAATGGGTACATGCATGAAAGATGGAAAAAGGGAACAAAAACTTTCTAGAAATTTAGACAGTTATCAAACATTTATGTTTCTTGAAAAATGAGAATCCGGAACAAGAAACAGGAAGTAAAAGGCCCGTTTGGTAACGTTCTCGTTTCTTATTTCTTGTTTCTAATTTTATTAAGAAATCTACGCATTTAATAACTATGTATGTTTCTTGTTAATCATTTTTTTAGAAACACTCCCAAAATTTGTATAGAACCTTTGGAAACAACTAAAACTAGTTTCTCCTTTTTTGTTCTTGTTTCCAATTTTTTCCAAACATAAATAAGAATATAGGTTTACTATTATTGAATGTATAGGTGTTAGAGTCATGAAATTCTATTTTTCTTTATTAAAAATGAAGAAACGGAAACAAGAAACGAGAACGTTACCAAACGGGGCCAAAAATGTTACCAAACGAACCCTAAATAATTAGTGGATAACTTGCTTTCTTTAAAAATATCTAAGCTCTTTACCAAATATATTTCATTATCATCTAATCAATAAAGTAGATCCTGACCTATCCTCTTAAGCATACAATAACTTAATTGAAATATTGCTCCACAATAAAGGTTGAACTCAAAGCCTCCAACATCTTTGTTTGGATGAAACCAAAGCGATCTTAGCTCAGCGGTAATTGACATGTACCCTCGACCATGAGGTTAGAGATTCGAATCCACCCACCCTAAATGTTGATGTACTCAAAAAAAAAAAAAAAAAATCTTTGTTTGGATGAAATGCTCTTAAAAGAGAAAAAAGAAATAATAAATAAAATAAAAGAGAAGAGAAGAGAAGATTAAAATTGATGTACGTTGAGAGTATTTGTAAGAAAGATAATTATAGGAACGTTTAGATCAAGTGAATTTATTACATCAGTTTTAAACCCCTTCTCAATCAAATTTAAAAATAAAAAGGAAGTTTCTCTATTTTTCTTTTTGAAACAGATGTAACTCAGATTAAAACTCTCAAATAAGCACCAAAAACTCCCGTTAAAGCGAGCTTAACTAAACGGGTGATTGACATTTACCTTTGATGAAGAGGTTAGAAGTTCGAATTCCCATTCCCAAATATTACAATGAAGGGAGAAAATTAGAAAACTTTTTTCTTATCTCTCCTACTTGTTAAGATTTTGATGGTGGTAGGTAGGAAGATCCCAACATATGGGCGACCAAGTTTTTTCAGATAATAAATATTAAAGAAGAGAAAAAACTTAGGGCAAGATGCACTTTTAATCCCGAGGTTTGAAATTGATGTTTATTTGATCATGAAGTTTAAAAGATACACTCTAGTCTTCCAAGGTTTGCATAACCATTCTAAATGGTCTCTGACTTAACTTGCAAACCATTTAGAATGGTTTTGCAAACCTAGATGACTAAGGGGCAGTTTGGTGCGCCGGAATTGAATGGGTTTGGAATGGAATGGAATGGAATCTGATGCCCATGGGAATATTTTGTTGGAATCATGATTCCCATGCCTATGTTTGGTGCATTGGATTTGAGTTGGAATTAATGGAGAGAGAAATAGTGGGACCCACCAAAATGTGGTTAAAATAGAAAAAGAAATTGTGGGTCCCATCAAAATTAGGAAGAAAAATGGAGAGAGAAATAGTGGGACCCACCAAATGTGGGAATGGATTGGAATCCACATGCCCACCCTCTCATTCCAACCCCGACCAACCAAACAAGGGCATCCATTTCCATTCCAATCCAATCCAATCCAAACCCATGAAACAAACGGCCCCTAAAGTGTATTTTTTGAAATTTCAGAAAGTAAATGGTGAATTTCAAACATGGGGAACTAAATGTGCATTTTGCCTTTAAAAAAAAAAAAATAGTTAAGTATATACCTTTTTGGGCCGGTTGCAAGAATAGCAATATGGACCAAAATAATTGCAAATCTAGCAACCCACAAAAAAAAATTGCAAAAATGGCAAAATCTAATAGTTTGTGTGTTGCATTTACTAAAATACCCCTCCAAATTTTCTTTCACTGATAGAAAGTTTTTCTATACTGATAGATTCTATCAGTGATAGAAAGATTTTCTATCAGTGATAGAAATTTTCTATCACTGATAGATTCTATCTGATAGAAATTTTCTTTCACTGATAGATTCTATCGGTGATAGAAATTTTCTTTCACTGATAGATTCTATCGGCGATAGATATTTTTCTTTCACTGATAGATTCTATCGGCGATAGATATTTTTCTTTCACTGATAGATTCTATCGGTGATAGATATTTTTCTATCACTTGTTCGGTGTTCTATCAGTGTTTGGTTGTTGTTATTTGGTTTTCTATCAGTGTTTGGTTTTTGCTTTTCAGTGTTTGATTTCTATAATCGTTCGTTTTTGCTTTATTTTTCAATGCTCGATTTCACCATGTATCATCATCGCTGATAGAAACAAAAGATCTTCTATCACTGATAGAAAAGTATCAGTGATAGAAAGATTTTCTACAACTCACGAAAAGTTTTTCTATCAGTCTCAGTGATAGAGATAGAAAGTTTTTCTATCACTCATAGAAAGATTTTCTATGAATGATAGAAATTTTTTCTATCACTCATTGAAAAAATTTCTATAAGTGATAGAAGATTTCTATCACTGATAGGTTCTATCAGGGATTGAAAGATTTTCTATCAAGAGTTTTCTATCATTGATAGAATATCTTTCTATCACTGATAGAATAGTAAAAATTTCTATCGGTGATAGAAATCTTTTCTATCGGTGATAGAAAGTTTTTCTATCACTTATAGATTATATTGGTGATAGAAAGATTTTTATGGGTGGTCAGAGATTGAAAGATTTTTTATCAAAAGTTTTTCTATGATTTTCTATAAAAAGTTTTTTTTATCACTGATAGAACCTATCTCAGTGATAGAAATCTTTTATCACTGATAGAAAAAGTTTCTATTGGTGATAGAAATCTTCTATTCTATCAGTGATAGAAACTTTCTATCACTGATAGAAAATTTTTCTACCACTGATAGAATCTATCAGTCATAGAAATATTAGTGATAGAAACTTTCTATCGTCGATAGAAAATTTTTCTACCACTGATAGAATCTATCAATGATAGAAATATCACTGATAGAAACTTTCTATCACTGATAGAAAATTTTTCTACCACTGATAGAATCTATCAGTAATAAAAAGACTTTCTATCAGTATAAAAAAAAAAAAAAAAAAAAAAAAAAAAAAACTGACGAGGAAGAAGAAGATGGGCACACAGGGGCAATTTAGGAATATAAAAAATTAATTCAAAAATTTTGCCATATTTGCAAATATTTTAAAAAATTGCTATATTTGTAATTATTTACCTTCATGTTGCCACCCATTACAATTATCCTACCTTTTTCTAGTGTTGTTAAAGAAGTAAGAAAAGTGTGGATGAGATCGGACCCCCAGAAAGTCAGAAACTGTGAGAGAAACTTGTGTGGTTGCCGTACCTTGGCCCGTGAAACAACGGGGTCCCAATCCCAATCCACTTCTTGTAGTTTGCAGTTCACACTAACTTTTTGCATGAAACTCATAACTCTCAACCCTTGCCGTTTTCGTTTATTATTATTATTATTTCCTTTGTCTTCTTCTCTCTTTTCATTCATTTCAATTCTCCATTTCAGAGTTAGGTTTCCAGAACACAATCAAATACAGAGAGACAAAGAATCTTGTCTTTCTATAAAAGGAGAAGAGGGTCGAAGCGTTCAATGCAGAAACACACAGACACATTTCTAAATTCTTCTCTTTAATTTTATGAGAATGCGCTGCTTTCTCTTTCTGTTATTGCTTCTATTTCTCAGCCTCTGTTTTCATGGCTTCTCTGAGCCTCTCAACAACAACAACAACAACAACCCTCTTCCACTTCCTCCTCCTGCTCTTCTTGTCGGCACTGTCTTCTGCGACACTTGTTTTCACCAACGTCCCTCCAAATCTCCCCATTTCATCTCAGGTGCAACAGTTGCAGTAGAATGCAGAGACCAGAAAAGCTCAACAACTACCTTCCAACACCGTGTCAGGACAAACAAACGTGGCAAATTCAGAGTTGTTTTGCCCTTCTCGGTGGCTAAGCACCTCAGAAAAATCCAGAGCTGTTCTGTAAAACTGATCAAGAGCAGTGAGCCCTTCTGCTCTGTGGCCTCCTCTGCCACTTCCTCTTCTCTCAATTTCAACCACTCCAAGAACAAAAATGGCGTCCGAATCTTCTCAGCTGGTTTCTTCACTTTCAAGCCACTTCAACACCCTGCTTTCTGCACCCAAAACACCAATAACGTTTTTGAATCCAGTCAAATTAACCCTCAATTTCTCTTCCCGCCCTTGGTTCCGCCGGTTATCCAGCCGCCGTCGTTTTTGCCGCCCAACCCGTTGCAGCCGGCGCCGCTTATCCCGAACCCGTTCCAGCCGCCGGCGCCGGTGATTCCGAACCCGTTCCAGCCGCCGGCTCCGGTGATTCCTAATCCCTTCCAGCCGCCGCCGGGGCCGATCATCCCTCTGCCGCCGCTGCCGTTTTTTACTCCGCCGCCACCACCGCCGACGTTGTTGCCTCCGTCGTTGGTCCCGCCGTTTCTGCCGCCCTTGCCTCCGATCCCTGGGATTCCGTCTGGTCCGCCAAGAGAGGAAACTTCTTCGCCGGTCAAACATAGTCCATGAAGGATGAAATTTCATTATAATTATGGTTAGAGATTTTTTTTTTTTTTGGGTTTTTATGGGTATAATTGTAGTGATATGATGTGTGATGCTGTAGTATACGTGAAATAAGTTTAGCTCAATTATTTTCATTTTCTAATATCACGTAAATTTGGATTAATCCAATAGTGACATGCTTCTAGACATGTGTGTTGTGCCCACCAAGCATATACATACACAACATGCTCCTCGATTATTTTTTTTATAAATCATGTAATTTAAAAAAAAACCCAAAAATAATGGAGATTTGAAACTAATTTCAAATTTAAGGTAGATAAATCGTGTGCATGGGTCATGAGTTTTCTAGATCGTGGTCTAGTAATACGATTTTCCACACAAATTGTGGGCCATGTGTCACGATTATGGATTAAATCGCGACCCATGTACGAGAGTAGCATAGGTGACACACCACATCATTTGATATGTGTGCCACAAATGTGCCATGGATAAACATTTTTAATTCGTTTATTTTACTCCATTTCTTTTCATTTACTCGACAATCTTATCCTCATTTAGCATCATTTCAATGAAGACTTGAGAGAATAAAAGATGTTAAATCTAACTCATATCCTGGTCAAAATCTAGAGAAAACTGAATGAAAGTCATAAGATTGATTAATTAATCCCTACAATTGCTTCGAGATTTGTTAACTTAATCAAGAACTTAACAAGATATCTTCCGTCCGCCTACGACATTGTCGTCCCTTTTCGTTGTGTTACCTTTCTCTCTCTCTCCATGGATCGATATAACTGGATTGAGATCCAGCTTAGTTGATTCCTTATCATTTCTCTATCATTTTTTTCCCTTCTTGCCTTTGTTTCTTTAGTTGATTGTGAAAGATTGAATTCCGTAATTTCGTAAAGCGAAAGCGTGATTGGAACCGATTCGTAATTAATTTTGTTTAATCTAAAATACCAATACATTGGTAATAATCTTAGAACTATTCTAAATTTATATTAAGGCTAAGCATATCAAAATATTAGATCTAAATCTAATTTATATAGTAACAAATTACTTACTTTCGTTGACGACTCAGATTAGTGAATGAATTGGCTACACCGACATGACTCTGAGACTTCTAGAGGCAGGAGACTGGTGGGGGTCGACTCTGAGACTTCTAGAGGCAGGAGACTGGTGGGGGTCTAGAGGGAGCCTTTAAGAGAATTCTCTGAGGGTAGGAGAATGGATGAGATGCCTTTCACCCCACCCTAGGGGTTCTATTTATAGGTAAAGGCCAAGACCTTTCACTAATAAGAAAAGGTCATGAATAAGATCAAATCTATTATCTTATTCATATCTAATTTTAATAAATAATTAATTAATTCCATAATTAATTAATCACCCAATTAAATATCACATATTTAATCTTTAGGGATTTTATTAAATTATTTATATTAATATGAATCCAATTCATATTAATTATTTGAACTATTTCAAATATTTTCTCTCAAGAATTAATTTTGAAATCAATTCAAAATTATATTATAAAGTTTCATAAACTTTATATTATAATATATCAATATTTTTTTTTGAAATAAACATCACATAAATTAAGGCAAAAAGATAGGAACAGAGTCAATCTCCTCCAAAATGGAGGCGAACCAAGGCGGCAAAAATCGCTGGTCACCCAAGAAACCATCCATTCTCGAGCAAAGAGAAGGATCAAAAGCCCAAAAAACAAAATCAAAGTTATCAACTACCGCGCGCGCAAGAGAGTGCGCCAAAAAATTACAAGAACGCGGGCAAAAGGAGAAAGAGAAAGCATTGGGCCTCTTCGTCTTCTCACGAATTTCGTCGATCAGAATGGAAATCTCGGAACGATCTTCCTCTTCTCCCCTGATCAACTTGATTACTGTCGCTGCATCAGACTCAACCACCACCTCACGGTTGCCCAACTCCGGGTAAGCCCTAAAGCACTTCTCGGTTTGACGGAGGCCCTCGAGAATTGCTGAAGATTCCAGCATTTTAATCTCTGAATTCTTGTGGGTTTTCTTGCATCCAGCTCCAATCAAAGAACCGTCTGAGTCTCGAATTATCCACCCCAACCCTCCTGAGCTAGAAGCATCAAACCAAGCAGCGTCCACATTCAATTTCCATTGAGAACCCGCCGGAGGGATCCAACTTCCGGGACTCGGAGGGGTCTTCGTTTTCGCCAGGTACAACAACTCTTTCTCGCTTCGATATCTTCCAACGGCATGTAGCACGTCTTGAATGAAATTCTCTGAGTCTGGAATACATCTGCTCTGCTTTAGTTGGTTTCTTTTTTGCCAAAGCTTCCAGATCACAAAACTTGCCTCCCCAGCCTCTTTGCTACTCAGACACCTCGATGCGACATCCCAATAGTCTTTAAATTTCCACCAGCTTCTGCAATTCGAAATAGCTGGAATAAGGATTGGGAATAGGATGCCCCAAATATTTCTTACCATTTTGCAATTCCAAAACATATGCTCCACGTCCTCCTTATGTTTCCTGCAAAGAAAACACAACTCGTTAATAAAAACTCCCCTTTTCTTAATGTTTTCCAGAGTCGGGAGGGCATCGCTCGTAGCTTTCCAAAGGTGGATTTTCACTTTTGGTCTGCTATCAAGTTGCCAAATAGACTTCCAAAGTCTTTTAGTGTCCTTAGGATCAGAGGTAGCCGCTGAAAGCCGGGAATCCATTTGGGTGGCTAAATGATAAGCACTTTTTACCGTGAAGTCTCCTTTCGAGTCTTTCCCCCAAATAATTTCATCTTCAGATTTCATATTTCTCTTTGGCATGCTTAAAATAGTATCCACATCGCTCGGAATGAAGGAATTTGAAATCAGATCTTCTTTCCACGATCCATCTGGGTTCAAAATGTCCATAACTTTCTTTCCTTTAAGGTCCTGATGAACATTTAGAGGTTTCCAGCAACAGTCATTCAACAGCCAGGGATCTTCATCAATATAGACTCTCTTTCCGCTGCCCACTTTCCATCTGTATCCTTCGATAAATAGAGTTCTTCCCCACAATATGCTTTTCCACACAATTGAAGCATTCCTTTTAGAAGTTGCTTTGAGGAAAGGGACATTGCTAAAATATTTTCCTCTTAACACCCGAGCCATAAGGCTATTAGGAGCTTTGATAATCCTCCAGCTAATCTTTGCTAACATAGCTTTGTCAAAAGATTCTAAGTCTCTGAACCCCATACCACCAAAAAATTTGCTGTGGCACATTCTGCTCCAGCTAGCCCAGTGAATTTTCCTTTTAGCTTTAGAAAAACCCCACCAAAAATTTGCGCAAGCCCTATTAATCCCTTCACAAATGGTTTTGGGGATTTTAAAGCAGCTCATGGTATACAGAGGAATGGCTTGGACTATAGCTTTGATAAGAATTTCTTTCCCTCCTGCCGAAAAGAGTTTCTCCTTCCAACCCTGAAGGGCTTTCCACACTTTGTCTTTGATTTTACTAAACATGATCCCTTTCTGTCTTCCCGTCTGAGCTGGGAGGCCAAGGTAGTGGCCTATCGAGTCTGATCGGGCTACTCCCAGCTCTTTGCTGATCTCTGTAGCTAAGCCATCGCTCACATTCTTGCTTATCATGCATATAGACTTTTCCAGGTTAACTTTCTGGCCTGAAGCGTTCTCATAAATCTGAAGCGTTTTTTTTATACACGCTCCTTCCTCTTTAGATGCTTTGAAGAACACCAAGCTGTCATCTGCAAAAAAGAGGTGAGTTATAGTAGGACTATGCTTGTTTATTCTAATACCAGAAAGTTTAGAGTTAGAATTAGATTCTTCCCTATTAAAGAGCGCCGAGAGGCCTTCAGCGCAAATAATGAAGAGGTAAGGCGAAAGGGGATCTCCTTGCCGAATACCCCTTTTAGGCCTAAACACTTCCTGAGGAATGCCATTGATCAGCACCTGAAAACTGACAGACTCCAAGCACCTCATGATAAGACCAGTCCATCTGCTAGAGAACCCCATTTGGGTCATAATCTTCCTGATGTACTCCCATTCCACACGGTCATAGGCTTTACTCATGTCGAGTTTCAAAGCCGCCAACCCAGACTTTCCAACTCTCCTATTATTAATAGTGTGAATGCATTCAAAACCCACCACTACATTGTCAGTAATCAGCCTCCCAGGCACAAAAGCAGATTGGGGCTGAGAGATAATATTGTCTAGCACCTTTTTCATCCTATTCGCAATGGTCTTCGCAACTACTTTGTAAATCACGTTGCAGAGGCTAATAGGCCTGTACTCCTCCAATCTCTTCGGTCTTTTGGTCTTTGGGATGAGCGTGATAAACGTGTTATTGATGGGACTCATATCCTTCCCCTCGTTGAGAATCTCCAGGCAGGTAGACACAAATTCGTCTTTAATCCCGACCCAATATTTTTGGAAAAACATGGCATGGGCTCCATCAGGACCTGGAGCCTTGCTGGGATTCATGTTCTTTAAAGCAACTTCAATCTCTTTCGTGGAGAAAGGCCTGTCTAAATCCCTTAGCTGATCTTCGGGGATTTTATTTTTGATACAACCTAGAATCTCGTTAATGGCCTCTGGGTTAGGATTGGAGGAAGAAAACAGGCCCTTAAAATACTCCGAAGCCATTTTTCCCACCTCCTGCTCATTGCTGATCCATTCACCTTCCCGGTTAAATAAGCCTTCAATCTTGTTTCTTTTCCTTCTATAGTTTGCTCTAGAATGGAACCACTTCGTGTTTCTGTCCCCCCACGTAAGCCAATCCTCTCTAGATCTAATTTTCCAGAATTTCTCTTCTTCTTCAAGGAGAGCTTCCAGCTCATTTTCAGCTTTTCTAAGCTTTGTCCCTTTATCGACAAGAGATGAATTGTATGTCTTCAAAATCTCTTCTTCCTTCCTGGATATAGCCGCCTTTATGGAGCCCTTGAGGCGGTTTTGGTTCCACCTTCTCAGCTTATCTAAACACTCAGTAACTTTATGCTGGAAAGTTCTTACCGAGGCTTTTGGATTGCTTCCCCAATGGTTTAGGACTATATTTTTGCACTGATCAAAGGCTGTCCAACTCTCTTCGAATCTGGTCGGTCTTTTGGAATACTCCACAACCCTGATGTGCTTATGATTAGAAAAGGAACCAACAATCGGCCTATGATCTGAATTATGTCTGCATCTGTGCTTAATCTCAATCCTTTGAAACAAATTTCTGAACTCATAGTTTGCAAAATACCTGTCAAGTCTTTCTTTTATCTCCAGCGGGCTGCCTTCCGATCTAAACCACGTGAATTGATCACCCTCGAAGCCTAGATCCATCAACCCGCAGCTGTCAACCGCCTCTCTGAACTGATTCATCTGAGACTGTTGTCTAGCCGCCCCTCCCTCTTTTTCGTCATTCGATAAAATCTCATTAAAGTCCCCCCCCCATAATCCAAGGGACATTAAAACATTGCGATAACCTTCTTATAAGATTCCAGGAATCTTTTCTCTTGTGAACTATCAGATTTCCATAAAAACCCGTAAACCTCCATTCTCCAACTTCGCTTTTGATTAAGGCATCTATGTGCCCTTCCGAGTCGGAGACAATTTTCACATCCTCAATATCTTTCCACAACAAGAGCAGACTGCCACTTAAACCGCTGCTAGGAATGCTCCAAGAACCATCAAATCTCAGAACATTCATCACTTCCACACCCTTCTCATGATTGCATCTTGTTTCAGATAAAAACACAATTTGGGGATGACTGCCCGTCACTTCATGCTTCAGGGCTCTGAACGTTCGAGGGTTCCCCAACCCTCGAAGGTTCCAGCAAAGGATCCTCATGGCGTCCGGCGGGCCTGGAATCCAGCACCGCCGATATCCCTCCGTGCAGCCCGAAGTATGCCACATTTCGGTTCACTCTTTTCTTTCCTTCTTCACTTTCCAACTCCCTGTCCTCTTGAAATTTCCTCTTCCCGGTATCTACTGCCCTACTTTCAAATGTCCTTGTATTTATGTTGTCCCTTCCAATATTTCCTCTTGCCAATCGTTTCCATTTTTTGGAATTCCCTGGTCTGAGCTTTGTAGGACTAGTGCTTCGTTTTTCGTTTCGAGAGTTGGGACTCGTTTGCTTCTCCACATTCACCAATCCTTCTATTTTTCCTAATCCCTGGACATCAGATTTACATAGAGGACTCGCTTGAGTTTCCTCTCTGCCCTCCAGACACTTGTTCTCAGGCCTTTCGGTGCTAACCGCTTCCTTTTCCTTTTTATCAATATACATTATATGATTCCCCTAAATAAATTATATGATTCCCCTAAATAAATTGAACACTTTCAATTTACAATTTATACTTAATTGCATCAAGTCTCTTTACGAACTACCAATGGGACCTAATGGACCTACAGATCAGAAGCTCCAACGATATGAGAGTAATTGGCTAAACTCATTAACCAAGTTAGTCAACATTCGTTAACTGTGGGTCACTCCACTAAAGACCCACAACTGCACTCTTCTCACTGTAGAATATTTCTGTGTCCGCGGATATCGATTAATGTAGTAAGTCAATCATTCACGTGTGTTCGTAACACCAAGTGGGTCAAATTGTCGTTTTACCCCTGGGTTACCTTTGGTTCCTTAAGTACCACTGATCCCTCTAATGAACAAGTTGTTTAGGGTCCAACCACTAAATAGGAGTTCCTCTTGGGCCAGGAGAGGAAGACGCGTCTTTGTTCAAGCCCGAAATCAGCC
Source organism: Luffa acutangula (assembly GCA_036850905.1). Lineage (NCBI taxonomy): Eukaryota > Viridiplantae > Streptophyta > Magnoliopsida > Cucurbitales > Cucurbitaceae > Luffa > Luffa acutangula. The sequence continues at coordinate 10,330,156 of CM072090.1, forward strand.
CTTAAGGGAATACACATCTACCTACCCCAATAAGGGAAGAAGTGAATTCCATCTTGTACTGTTATGTTCCCAGCCCCCATTCGGTCTTGCCCCTGAAATGGTAGGATTATTGAGTCGGCGAACTGGCCACTCTCACCCATAAAAATCTAAGGACAATCCCTCCTGAAAGGAATTCATAACAGACTCAGGATTGAGATTGAGTTACCTAGGTCATCTTATTTTAATAGAAACCTAAACTAGTTAACGACGTTACATCTAGTGGTTACTATTTCGCGATACGGTCTTATGCAAACTCATTGAATATGATACCCTCACTCGCATGTCTCCTACATGAATGCTTTGGATCATTGCATCCGTATCGAATACAAGGTGGACCGTATCACATAGTGTCACCAAGATAAGGTACCCTGCCTTATCCCTATACTATAAACCTTTTAGGTTGTTACTTGGACACCGATCCCCATATGTCCCCACAAACTAGTCTAAGTTTCATTTAAACAACCTTGGATCTTAGTTTATTTGATTAAGGGTTTATTAATGCAAACTCGATTATTCAATAACCCAATTATTGAATCACTCAAATAACGCTTTATTGAGATCGATTAATTTGTTTCATTTACTATCTACGAGTTTTAGGGCATAAAACCCAACAGATTGATCTCTCTTTTTCTTGTGAAGTTTCACATCCATCACATTCATGGCTACTCTTCGAATCAAATTGATCTTTGTTCATTCTCTCTCTCTTTTCTGAGTTTTTTGTGGTTTGCATGTCCGAAGCTGCTTTTGGTTTCTTTTGGGTTTTTTTTTAATTTTCTGATGTTGGATTTGTTGAGAATCTTAAAGGGGGTGTGTTTGGAAAGTACTATGTGCTTGCATGCTCTGAAAAAAAATAGTTTTTTTTTAAAAAAAAAAAATTGAAAAAGCATATTGTTTTGAAAAAACAATTGGCAAAAATGGGGTGAAATTTTGTCTTTATTAGATTCTGTGTCCAACACACGAAACCCAACACTAATTCATAGAACTCTTAGGTAAAATATTTTTTTCCTTAAAAAAAAACTCTGTAAACTCATTCCTCAAATTCAAGTAGAAAGGATCCCAAATCCTTATCTCAACAACTCAGAGATATAGGGAAGGTTTTGTGTGGTGTGTCTTAATTTTGGTGTTCCTAAAGAAATACCATAGAGTCGTTGTAGTTCATGATCCATCCCAAGGAGTTGGTGTTGTTTCCAGAGACGACAACGAAAGTGAGTAACGAGAAACTTTTCTTTAGAATTAAAACACCAAGAATTAAATTGCATGCTTAACCTGTAAGTTTATACAATAGAAAATTGGTTCTTTGTTTTGTACTGTATTTTGCCAGCTTATAAGTTTTTCATTTGAAATTAAAATTCGAGTATGGTCTTGGTTGCTTCCGCTGAGGGATTTCACCCCTACACTTTCCATGCACCTACCCGACTATTTTGACTTCGAAACTAACTGGACTACCTGCTAGCATGAATTTCGTGACTCCTCAACCACTCCTCACTCTATAAAAGGCCAACAAACGTGAAAAAAATCCAAGCAAAATTCATTGGGAAGATATGAGTGGTGACAAAACCCTAGGTCATACCCATGAGTCATGATGCCCGCAGTCCCTTTTAGAAGACCAAATTCTAACCTTAGTTAGACATCAAACCTCATGTTTGTAGAGATTTCACCTTTTTTCTACCTTGTAAAAGAAAGATCAGAGTGTTGTGAGAACTCTTGAGAGATTGGAAGAAAAGAAAAACCATAGTTTTAACTACTGCACTATAATTTCCAGCATCTATTCTTTTCATTATCTCTTGTATTTATGAATTCTTATTCAATGAAAAGTTATTTTTTCATATCTTATTCCATCATGTGTAGCTAAATTTCCATTAAGGGGTTCAGTCTAGTGAATACCCTTGTGGATTTTGTTGGGTTTTATGCCCTAAAACTCGTAGTTAGTAAATGTAAACTATTGATTGTTCTCAATAAAGCGTTATTGATTTTTGTTCTATAAAGAGTTATTGAATCATTAGTTGTTTTGTTTTAAATAACCCTAAATCCAATAAACTAACTCCTAGGCTGTTGTATGAATCTTGAACTGTATGTGGATACATACAGGGATCGGTGTTCAAGATACAGTCTAAACGGTCTATAGTATAGGGATAAGGTAATGTACCTTATCCTGGTAACACTATGGATACGATCCACTTTGTATTTGATACAAACGTAATGATCCAACTCGTTCGTGTAGGGGACATGCAAGTGGGGGTATCCTATGCAATGAGTTTTCATAAGACTGAACCGGGAAATAGTAATCGTTAGATGTAACTTCGTTGACTAGTTAGGTTTCTATTTCAATAGGATGACCTAGGCAACTTAGTCTTAATCCTGAGTGTATTATGAACTCCTGTTCACGAGGAATTGTGACGGGCGTGCGTGTGCTGTGACACTACTCGAGTGAAAGTATACGCTATCAAGTAATAAAGTGGAAAGTATTCCGGATATCGTACCCAAGGGAGATGGTGACTAGCTAAGTTAACACACGATTCTGTAAAATATGAACTTCCTTTAAATTTACGGCCACAATTGATAACCAAGAAAAATAGTTTGATTGAGGTTTTGGTTTTAAGACAAAAGTAAAGAAACAAGAAAATAAAGACAAATAAAAATCTATGAGATAAACAGGGAAATTCAAATAGTTTCAACCTTGAGCTTTAGATCACCCTCACCTATGCACTTGCAATTCACTCAGGCATTGTAGACGGTTGAGAAACACTATCTATGTTGCCCACATAGACATGGTGCAGATAACATATCTCAGTTGCGACCGCAATTACCCTGACAACCAGATTGTGAGTTAAGTCCAACTCTTATTCAGCTCCGCTGAAGGTGCCTCTAGAAGACTAAGCTAACTAGACATCTATTTCTTAGAGGAGCATTGGTACTTAAGGACATAGAGGTAACTCAGGGGTAAAACGATATTTTGACCCAGTTGGTGTTACGAACACTCGTGAAGGACTAACTTATTGTTATTTGTATATATCTGTGGACACAAAAATATTCTGCAGAGAGAAGAGTGCATTTGTGGGTCTATGGTGAAGTGTACTCATAGTTAACGAATATTGATTAATTGGTTAATGAATTTAACCAATTAATCTCACATTGTTGGAGCTTCTGATCTGTAGGTCCATTATATTAAGTCCCACTGGTAGCTCGTAAAAGGTATTGAGGCAATTAAGTCTTGATTGTTTTGAGGGAAATAATATAATGCAGAGTGATACATTATTTAATTTTGGATATGATTCAAAATTAATTAAGGCCCAGTTTGATAATCATTTGGTTTTCGGTTTTTGGTTTTTGAAAATTAGGCTTGTTTTCTTTAAATTTCCTCACCATAGTTTTCATTTTTGTTAAATACATACTTGAATTCCTAACCAAATTATAAAAACAAAAACAACTTTTTGAAAACTATTTTTTTTAGTTTTCAAAATTTGGCTTGGTTTTTGAAAACATGGAAACAAGGTAGGTGAAAAGCTAAAGAAACTTAGAGTTAAAAATGGTGTTTATAAGCTTAAAAACCAAAAACCAAAAACAAAAAATCAAACGGTTATCAAACGGGGCCTAAATATTTGAAGGAGTTCAAATATTAATTTTAATATGAATTGGATTCATATTAAAACTATAGGTTGTCAAAGAAATACAATTAAATATCATTTAATTGTAGTTTTAAATTAAATATAAGATATTTAATTTAAAATTAATTAAGTAAATAATTAATTAATGAATAAATTATCTACTAATTCAATTCAAAATTGATTAGATAATTAAGGAATTATCTATAAGGAAATTTTGAACTCGCCACTCACTCCTATAAATAGGCTCCCATGCATATGGCTTCTTAATTCCAAGAGTTCTCTCTGAATTCTCCCTTAAAATTAAGAAGAAGGTTCCACTGCCTTGGCCTCAAGTTTCCTATAGAATATCAGTGTTTCCTTGTAGTAGTGTTCCAAGACAGAGGAGTTGTTGTGATTGTGATTCTTCTAAGGAGTTGGTGAAATCAATAAGAGTTTACAACGAGAGTAAGTACCTTGTTCTTTTAGGATTAGATTTTAAAAGTTTACATCTTGCTTAATGTATGTGATTGCTATTGTATTGGTATTTCTAAATTCTTAATTAATTGTGAATTGTTCCTGAATCGTTTCCGTTGCACTGAGACTTTCATCCCTTCAAATGGATTAGCTTGAAAGTTGCTTGTTTGCTTAAGTTCTTATTTATGCATGTCATCCTTTATTGATTATAATGTTATCTGTCAAGTTTAAACTGATCACTTAGACTTAACATGCAATGTGAGTTCGGTACCGAGAGGGTTGGGCAATAACAGTTTTCATAAAGGTGATATAGAAGAAAAGCCTAGAAATAGGGAATTCATTGTTATAGGGAAGAAGCTTATATAACAACTATTGAGTTATAGGTTGTATGCATGAATTATCTATGTCAGAGTCGAGTCACAGAAATGTGCATAACGGTACTCGCTTAACCTTCTAACGGTACTTGGGAGCAAGGCCAAATAGAAGTTAAACCTGACCCAATACATAAATAGGCTTACGTTTAAGCAAACTAGTAATAGAGTTAATCCTACTTGGGTTGAAGCTAACTGAATTCCTTGCCTTTTATTATTGCATTTTTATCCTTTAATTATTGACTTTGTTATTTTAAATTATTTTCCAAAACCAACTAAATTATTTTGTTACCTACCTTCGTGCTTAAGACCAATTTCTTCTTTATCTAAGTTTAATTAGTCCCTGTGGAATCGATACTTTGAAATACTCCATTGTTTTTATTATTACATGCGATAGTGCATACTTGCACTTATTTGACTGAAAGTATCTTTAAATCTTATTTTCCATCTGTTTCTATCACCACCTTCAGTTGAGTCGCACCACCAATCCATCAAAAAAGTTCCTCATCACTAGCTGGGAAAAAAAATTATACGAACTTGTTGTGCAAAACATGTAGCCTCCCTGCCAAGCTACTTGTGCGTCGTCAGCTGAATAGATAGATGTGAGATAAGATGATAAGTAACAATAAAGGTAAATTCCGCTAACCCTAGTGCAAGTATACACTGTTGCACGTAGTAATAAAAAAACCTTAGAAGTATTCCAAGGGTATCGATCCCACGAGGACTAAACTGGAAATTTAGATTTATATAAGACACTGCTCAACTTGATTGCTTAAAAATAGGTAACCAAAGAAATAAGTTTGATGATTGGTTTTTAAAGAAATAAATAACACAAGCAAATAAATAAAAGAATAACAATAAAATAAAACAAGATATTCAACATGGATTCATCCCAAAGACAATAACCTTAACCATGGATTATTAAATCTTAAGTCTATTCTATGCATTGGGTCAGATTTAACTTCTATTTGGTCTTGCTCCCAAGAATCGTTAGAAGGCTAAGCGAGTACCGTTATGCACATTTCTGTGACTCGACTCCGACATAGATAATTCACGAATGCAATCTATAACCCTAACGTCGATATAGGATGTCTTAGGCAGCTTGCCCTATACCGCCGAACAATCTCTTTCGAGCTTTTTCTCCTATATATCACCTTTATGAGAACCGATATCGTTTGTCCCTTTCGAGATCAAACTCACATAGCATGCAAAGTCTAAGTGATTGTTGCAATTCTGAAGTGGTTAAAAGTATAGATAGAATTCACCTCAAAATACTGTGCAAGTATACACGATCTAGCAGCAAGTGATAAGTATTTATCGTATCCACAGGGTCTTGAAATTGCATACCTCTATTGATTTAATTTGCCTTTTTAGTGAATTCAAAAGGTTGGTTAAATTGATTTGGGTTTTTAAAATGCTGAAACAAAAGATATGCGAAAGCAGTAAATGATTACGACTAGAGAAAACAGAATGGAAGCAGACACGTGTTAAAACTTCTGTAATTGTTATAGAGATGCTCCAACAATTCTTTTGATCCGTCAATCTCTTGCAGTATTATCAGCGGGATCCTCCCGGAACTCTGGATTTTTTGGAATATGTTTCAACTCCAATGAAGCTCTACCGATCAAGCACTAGGCAACTGGCTATCCCTAACTCAGTCACTGGCGTTCACCAATACACAATGATCTAGCGTGAATTATTGCCACACAACTCCTAAATCATCCCTGAAACTAGGAGAAACTATACATACTGGCTAGATAGGCGGGCACATAATGAAAATAAAGATCAACAATAATTCAAGATGATCATGATCAAATAGAATTTCCAGATTTATAAATAGGAGAATTACAGTGGGTGGCAAATTAGACGAAATTAATAGCAAATATAGCACCATGTAAAAAAAAATTGCAAATATAGCAAAATCTATCCGAGTCTATCTGATAGACTTCGATTATTAGAGTTTATCAGCGATAGACTCTGATTAATCAGATCTATCAGTCTACTGATAGACTCCGATTATTCAGAGTCTATCAGTGTTTATCGCTGATAAACTTTGGTTAATCAAAGTCTATCAGTGACTATCACTGATAGGCTCTGATTAATCAAAGTCTATCAGTGATAATCACTGATAGATTTTGATTAATCGAAGTCTATCAGTGATAGACACGGATAGAATCTGACAACAACTTTTTGGTCTTCCACAATTAATTTTGCTATATTTGCAATTAGTTTACAATGGTGCTATATTTGCTATTAATTTGGTCCAATTTGCCATCTATGCAACTTCCCCATATAAATATAACAATCACATAATTCTTAACCTATGCCTACAAAACAATTAGTTAATGATTGAAAACATAAAATACGTTACAATCTCGATAAGCACATCAATAATACGAAATACACAAGAAATACTAATCCTTTTAGTAATTGGGGAGATGAAACGACTGCTCCAAACCACCAAGAACATGGAAGAACTTCGTCTCCTTGAGTGGAATCGCAAATGGTCTTCTTAGATCTCCATTCCGCCGCCAATTCGGCCTAGGGCCGATTGATTCGGTCTCCAAATCATGAATGCCTTTATCTTTGACGGCTCCTCCTTTTATAAGATGAGGTTTAGGTTAAATTGGACACATGGCAGGCTCTCCAAGCTTCTTAGATCCGTAATTAATTAAGCTAACGCCACTTTATTAAAATGGATAACGAGCTGTGACGTGGCAGTTTTGCTCTCAGGTTTGCTGCAGCAAAGATTTTGCTCCCTCACGTCGCTCAGCAATATTTTCTGCACAAAATGACTTCCAAAGCCTCCCTTCTTCCAAATGATTTAAAACATATAATATATATCTAACACCAACCCTATTAAGCACAAAAGACACACAAATCCCTATTGATGAGGCCTAAATAACTACCTTTTGGAGAGTTATCACTGATCAAGTTAAACTCAGCAAGATCAGAATGAGATTCAATAAAGAACGACATGCATTGAACAAAACTTAAGCAAATAAAACACTTTCAAGTTATTGAACCATAAGGGAATTCACCATATTGAACCCCTCAACGGAATCTAGCTACTCATGGAAAGATAAAGTGAAAATGAATACATTTTCATTGAAATAAGAATGTAAATAATATAGAACAATGAAAAGTATCAAGAGCTGGGAATAAAGAAAGTAGCCAAATATTATGGGTTTTCTATTTACTCAATCCTTCTAGAGTTCACTTAGACACTCCACTCTCTCTCTTTTACAAGTGGGAATGGGTGAAAATCCCTACAAACCTAATGTTTGATGTCTAACTACGATTAGAATTTAGTCATCTAAGAAAGACCTCGGGCATTCCTACTCATAGGCGTCAACTAGGGTTCTGTCACCACCCTCTTCTTCCAAATGAGTTCTGCTTGAATTTGACTTCGAATCTTGAGCTTATATAGTGTGAAAAATGGTTGAGGAGTTGTGAAATAGGTGCTGGTAAGTGTTGCAATTCTGAAGTGGTTAAAAATATGAAATAAATTAACTCCAGAATATTGTGCAAGTATACACAATCTAGCAGCAAGTGATAAGTATTTATCGTATCCACAGGGTCTTGAAATGCATACCTCTATTGATTTAATTTTCCTTTTTAGTGATTTCAAAAGGTTGGTTAAATTGATGGGGTTTTTAAAATGCTGAAACAAAAGATAAGCGATAGTAGTAAATGATTACGACAGAGAAAACAGAATGGAAACAGACACAGGTTAAGACTTCTGTAATTGTTTATAAAGATGCTCCAACAATTCTTTTGATCCGTCAATCTTATGCAGTATTATCAGCGGGATCCTCTCGGAACTCCAGATTTTTTGGAATATGTTTCAAAACCAATGAAGCTCTACCGATCAAGCACTAGGCAACTGGCTATCCCTAACTCAGTCACTGGCGTTCACCAATACACAATGATCTAGTGTGAATTATTGCCACACAACTCCTAAATCATCCCTGAAACTAGGAGAAGCTATACATACCGGCTAGTTAGGCGGGCACGTAATGAAATTAAAGATCAACAATAATTCAAGACGATCATGATCAAATAGAATTTCCAGATTTATAAATATAACAATCACATAATTCTTACCCTATGCCTACAAAGCAATTAGTTCATGATTGAAAACATAAAATACGTTACAATCTCGATAAGCACATCCATAATACGAAATACACAAGAAATACTAATCATTTTCAGCAAATGGGGATGAAACGACTGCTCCAAACCACCAAGAACATGGAAGAACTTTGTCTCCTTGAGTGGAATCGCAAATGGTCTTCTTAGATCTCCATTCCGCCGTCAATTCGGCCTCCGGCCGATTGATTCGGCCTCCAAATCGTGAATGAATTTATCTTTGATGGCTCATCCTTTTATAAGATGAGAATTAGGTTAAATTGGACACATGGCAGGCTCTCCTCGCTCCTTTATCCCGAAAATAACTCAACAGAAGTCGGTTTATCAACTTGCTAACGAGCTGTGACGTGGCAGTTTTTGCTCCCAGGTTTGCTGCAACACAGATTTTGCTCCCTCACGTCGCTCAACAATATTTTCTGCACAAAATAACTTTCGAAGCCTCCATTCTTCCAAATGGGTTAAAACATATAATATATATCTAAAACCAACCCTATTAAGCACAAAAGACACACAAATCCCTATAGAATTAAGGCCTAAATAACTACCTTTCAGACAGTTATCACACCCCCAAACTTGAACTATTGCGCGTCCCGAGCAATACTAACTCACCTTCCCTTGAAAATTCAAAACATTAGTCATAGCACAACTCAATCAAAACAGATATTCCAACAATACCTTCAACCTTTACCTGAGCACTCTGCAAAACCAAGCTCTGCTGCATCAAAATAATTCTTCCGGCATGGACAAATAGTCACCACTTTTAACTCAATTTTAAGAACTTACCACAGCTTAGCTCTATTATCAGACATATCTGAACACATATTTCAGGGGATTTATTCTTTTGTTCTTCAGACTTAAAGCAGCCTTACAGTCATAAGCTTTTAAGCATGAGATGACCCACTTTATGGTGCAGTATACCCTTGCCTCAAACTTATCACCAATTAGGCTAAATACTCATTGTTAAACCCAAAAATCCTTAGTTATTCTATCCCTTGCATCTCAGAATGGCGACATTTTATGATGAAGCTCACCTAAGCCCTGGGAGACAGAAAACTGTTAGATTATCATTCATCCTTCAAAACCTTTGCTCTATGAATTTTCTTAGCAATTTTTTCCAAAATTTTTCTTTTTAGCAATTATTTTTATCATTTTTTTTATATATTCTCCTAGGTCATCTTTTGACGCAAAGACAAACTGTGGGTATCACAAATGTCCCTGGTTACTCAACAACCTAGAAAAATTATTATGAAGGAGAGGAATGCTCGAGCAAAACAAGCGGAGTAGCTAAAAGTCCCCCAAACTTAAATTATTCATTGTCCTCAATGAATTAGCAACATGATAAGTATACCCCCAAACTTAATTTTTTTCTATCTGAATTTTAAACTAAGCGTGGGACTAAGATTAAGCTTAAGGTGGATCAAATAAGACAATGCTACCTCAGAACTTTTGCTGCAGTCATGACCAAGCTAGAAGGAATGCTCAAGCAAAAGGTTTATGGAGATCAGAACATCTTGGTCTAATTAAGCTAACTAGTCCAAGCTTCAAAAATTCAGAAGAAAATTAAGTGAGATACTTAGATGTGCCAAACAAAACAATATTTGATTTCATTAAAGATCAAGATCACAAATTTACGTAATCATGACAGAGATAGATTTTAAAGCAGCAGATAAAAAAAAAAAGAAACATAGCATAACATAAGCAGAAAGAACAAAACACATGCAAGAGAGCACAAAAAATCATTCATCAAAATATTTGCTCTAAGAAACTGAAACTTCCCTTTAATTCTTCTTCATGTTCAGGCTCTGGGTTTCCTCCGTCCTCTCGAACGATGGGCGGGGATGGAATGCATAGGTTCACAAGATCGTCAATGAAAATTAGGAAGACTTGATATGACTTAGAAAAATTTACTTGCATAACCCTCCTTAGTGTGGTGTCCCTTCCACGATCATAACTCTAGTAGGTTCGAAGTTGTCTTTCAGTGAATACTGGCCTACTGAACATCCTCTCAAGTTGCTCCAGCACTCTATGGACACCTCACAGCAAACCACCCTGGCGCACCTCACCTTTTTGAAGCCTAGCCAGATTGGCAGTGTTAATAATCCCCTTATCAAACAAGTTTATATCATTGGAACTCTTTTGGGACTCTGAACCTTCAAGTGCACTCGATCACGGGGGACAATGGAATCGTACGTTGAGGTAAGTAATCTCTACATGACAAAGCCGAGCCAAGTGTTAGCCTCACACTTCAGGTATGTTGACCGGAATGTTCTTGCCCTCATCCTAGACAACCTCCACTGGGCATTTAGTTGCTCATTTGAGGAAGCAACTAACATTTCATTGAAAACAGCGTGGGGGAAGTCTTTCAAATTAAACAGAGAATTAATCACTACATGGCTCTAGTCGACAACAACTCTACGAACAATAATCAAGAATCCTTCATTTTCATCGATGTTGGCGTAGAACTCCCATTCTAGTTGATCAACAATGGGCTCCGGCTTTGCGCACAACCGTTCCCAACTGTGATTAATAATGTTCGCTCAAGGAAAATGTGCGAGCTCTTTGCCACCATCGAAGCACGCTCCATTAGAACATCTCGCTTCAGGACTTCTTGATATTTTGTCTTGCCTCTTCATTAATGAACCTCCCGTATAGAAATCTTTCATCAAGCTCAAATTTTTCACTCAATTTCGGTCTCAACTTCATTCCTCTCATCTTCTTTTTCCTCTTATGGCTTTTCTTTTTCAGAAACAAATGGTAGGGAGGAAGGGTTGGGGTCGGGGTTCTTACTTTTTTTTCTCTCTTAGACCTCTTCTTCTTTTCTTTGGTCTCTTCGAAGCCTCTTTAACCCTCTCTTCCATCGTATCTTCATCCACCGACACTTCTTCCTTCGCCTCTCTTCCTTTCCTTGCTCGTGCTTTTTTTCCTCACAATAATAATACACACAAAAGAAAGAATCACATTAGTAGTAATAAAAGATGAGAGTGAAAAACGTACCTGATGGGATCGTATAAATAGGGCACTAACTCAAAGATCTTCAACAAATAATTAACCCCTAATTATCTCTCAATTAATTGAAGTTACCGTTTTAACTTCATGGATTCATAGAAAATTTTTATCATCTGTCAAATGGTAAGATCTTCTATTTACTATTTTCCCTTTGTGTGCAACAACCATAACGCCAGCTGCCCTCTGCTCAACACATGAAATCTTTGGTAATTAACTGCATGCCCACACAATAAAATCTCAACGGTAAAATTATTACTCTTATCTCAAAAAAAATCTCAATCGAATATAATCTCTGATCTTCTCAACAAAACTATGAAATCAAATCTTTCTTTTTTTTTTTTAAATAACATCCACAAGATATATTATTTTAAATCTGGAAAAATCTTTCGAAAATAAAATTCTTCAAAATCAAATCTAAACTAACCAACAAAATAAATAAATAAATAAATAAAAAATAATAAAAATCTAATCGAATAAAAATCAAATCAAATCAAAATAATATCAAAACAGAAAAGAAATAAAAAATAACATAAAAAAAACGTAATCAAATATTGGGAGCTTCTGATTAGAATGTTGAAATTTTGCTCCCTCAAAATCTGCGCTCCCTAAATCTGCCAGCAACTTCAAAGAAGAATATGTAAGAATTAAATCAGGAAGATATATTATTAAAAATCTAATTGAAACAGAAAGTAAAAATTCAAACTAAAATTAAATCTAAACAGAAATAATCCGATTAAATTAAGAATTAAATCGGCCAAAATAACAAATAAATAAAACGAACATAAAATCTACGAAAATACCAACGAATTAAAATAAATCAGATAAAATTGAAATCAATAAAATCTAATTCAAATTAATTCACACTAGAATAAAATCCACGAGATAAAATAAAATCGCAATGACACTATGAGATACAAATATTGCAATATGAAATGCTCCTGCAAAACTCTTGCTTTCTCATTGATCGACCAATTTTAGGGAAAGATATTTCGAAGGAAACTCCTCCTCTAACAATGATTTATTCGCTGCCATTTTACTTTAAGCTCATGACCATCATCAACACATTGTCTAACCATAGACGCATCATTTGATAAATAAAACTTCACCCCATGGAAAAATTCTTTCATTTGTTCTTTTGATAAACCATGAGGCAAATTTCCAAAATCAAGGTAATTGGAAAAGTCATCATATCAAGGTGTTTTCACTGCCTTAATATGAGCTACAGTAAATAACCGCTCATCAATGAAGGATTTCCTAATCTCGGGTTGCTGGAGCAATGTCAATGAATTATAAGGTTCAATTGGCTTGGATTTCTTATCTATTGGCTCTAAGGATTCAAAATTCCTCTCAAAACTAGAAATCTCACCTACAACTTTATGCTCATGCTTCAATCCACCTATTTCCAAATCCTCAATTTGGATTTCTCCAAATTTTTGGGTATGGTACTCCATCAATTCCTTCTCAAAGTGGTCCTCAACAAACTCATTCAACACCTGAATGAACAAGCAATCCTCAAGATCATTAGGATATTTCGTTGCATCAAACATATTAAACTTCACCTTTTGGTCATGCACCTTCACTATAAGCCCCCCCTGTTGGACATCTATCAATGAACTGCCAGTTGCCAAAAATGGACGACCAAGAATAATTGGGACATTCTTATCTTCCTCATAATCTATTATAATGAAATCGACAGGAAAAATAAATTTATCTACCTGGACCAGAACATCCTCAATTTTACCTACAGGATATGTGATAGACCTATCTGCTAATCGGAGTGTGACTGTTGTAGGCCTAGCTTCACCTATACCTAACTTTCGATAAACCGAAAGAGGCATAAGGTTTATGCTTGCACCTAAATCACAATGTGCTCTCCCCAACTCTTTTCCACCCATGGAGACAGGAATATTGTATGATCCTGGATCCTCAACCTTGGAAGGTAGCTCATTCTTAAGAATAGCACTACATTCCTCAGTAAGAGCCACAATCTCAAACTCTCCTAATCTCTTCTTTTTAGTCAAGATGTCCTTAAGAAATTTTTCATAATTTGGCATTTGTTCTAAGGCCTCTACTAAAGGTATATATTTATATGAAGTTGCTTTAGAATCTCCAAAAACTTCTTAAATTGAACATCTTGGTTCTTAGGTTTTTGTCTTTGTGGAAAAGGTAAGGGTGGGTTATAGGGTGGGGCGGTACATAAGGTGGTTTCACATCTGGAACAAAAACAGATGCTCCAGCATCATTATTGCTGCCTCCAGCACCCTGACCAGACTCCAACTCTTTTTCAACAATATCAACTCTATCACTACTCATATCTACTTCTTGGGGTTTACTAGACTCTTTCTTCTCTTCTAGTGGCTTATCATTCCTTAAAGTCATTGCCTGCACCTGCTTCTTACCTTCCCTTATAGGGTGTTCAATATTTGAAGGAATGTTACCTCCAGATCGTGCCTTCAACTCATTAGCTAGTTGACCCACTTGCAACTCTAGGACTCTCAATGAAGCCTGCTGACTTTGGATTATGACATCATTACGAGCCATATAATCCTTCATCATTGACTCCAGAGAATTACCTGAATTTTGCTGGGGCAAAACCTGCTTATTTTGCTGGGGCAATTCCTGCGATTTAGCAAATCCGGACTGGTTCACCACCTTTTTCTGTGCTTGGGGGACTTGCGAATTGCTTCCTTGCCCTCCCCACGCAAAGTTGGGGTGGTTGCGCCAACCTGGATTATAAAAGTTAGAATAAAGGTTATTCCTTTGATTACCTGCAAAAAACACAGAAGCTGGATTGTTAGGACAAAACTCATAATTATGCTCTTCACCACAATAGACACAAGATTTGGCTGCCACTTGGTTTACAACCGCAGTAGGCTCCACCACTGGCGGCTGCTGAACATTGCTTACCACAGTTATGTTTTTAAGAGCGTTAGCTAATTCTGCAATGTCAGCCCTGATGGTAGACACACCATCAACTTCTATCACACTCTTAACTTTCTTAATAGAGCCTCTAACATTTGACCATTGACAACTGTAGGTTGATATTCTCTCTAAAATCTCATAAGCTTCATTAAAAGTTTTTGCCAAAAGGGCCCCTCCCGCAGAAGCATCAACCATACACTGAGTTGCTATGTTTAATCCATTGTAAAATATTTCTATTTGAATACAATATGGCAAACAGTGGTGGGGACACTTTCACAAAAGCTCCTTAAATCTTTCCCAAGCCTCACTAAAAGTTTCTTCCTCATTTTGCCTAAATCCCACTATCTCACTCCTCAACTTGGCACTCCTAGTTGGTGGAAAATACTTACTAAGAAATTTCTCTATTAGCTCATTCCAACTATTTATTGATCCCGGAGCAAGAGAATTCAACCACGCTTTTGCTCCATCACTAAGGGAATAAGGAAATAGGGTTAATCTAAGGGCATCTCTCGACACTCCCTCGATAACAAATGAATCACTAACTCCTAGAAAAGACTTAAAATGAAGATGAGGGTCCTCGGATGGTAAACCATGGAATTGACCAACCATCTCTAACATGTGAAACATGATTCATTTCAAAGTTTGATGCCTCAATAACTGGACATATTATCACTGGATTTAACTCGTCAAAAATTGAAAAAACATACTCTCGAATGACTCTGTCCCTATCATTTGCTACAAGGATACGATTCTTAGCCTGATTATTTTGCAGTCCATTTTGCTCCAGCGGCGGATTTTGCTGCATCGCACAGTTCCTCTTCGAGATTCACTTGAATTTTCTTTTTGAAAATCTAATCCGAAGGGGATCGCTCACACACCAAAGTAACACCTACAAAAGAAAAAGAAACAGTCAAAAAGTTCACGCACCAAATCACCAAAAATACACAAAAACAAAAATCAATCAAATAAAACAATTTCAAGTCCCCGGCAATGGCGCCAAAAACTTGTTGCAATTATGAAGTGGTTAAAATTATGAAATAAATTAACTCCAGAATACTGTGCAAGTATACACAATCTAGCAGCAAGTGATAAGTATTTATCGTATCCACAGGGTCTTGAAATGCATACCTCTATTGATTTAATTTTCCTTTTTAGTGATTTCAAAAGGTTGGTTAAATTGATGGGGTTTTTAAAATGCTGAAACAAAAGATAAGCGATAGTAGTAAATGATTACGACAGAGAAAACAGAATGGAAACAGACACAGGTTAAGACTTCTGTAATTGTTTATAAAGATGCTCCAACAATTCTTTTGATCCGTCAATCTTATGCAGTATTATCAGCGGGATCCTCTCGGAACTCCAGATTTTTTGGAATATGTTTCAAAACCAATGAAGCTCTACCGATCAAGCACTAGGCAACTGGCTATCCCTAACTCAGTCACTGGCGTTCACCAATACACAATGATCTAGTGTGAATTATTGCCACACAACTCCTAAATCATCCCTGAAACTAGGAGAAGCTATACATACCGGCTAGTTAGGCGGGCACGTAATGAAATTAAAGATCAACAATAATTCAAGACGATCATGATCAAATAGAATTTCCAGATTTATAAATATAACAATCACATAATTCTTACCCTATGCCTACAAAGCAATTAGTTCATGATTGAAAACATAAAATACGTTACAATCTCGATAAGCACATCCATAATACGAAATACACAAGAAATACTAATCATTTTCAGCAAATGGGGATGAAACGACTGCTCCAAACCACCAAGAACATGGAAGAACTTTGTCTCCTTGAGTGGAATCGCAAATGGTCTTCTTAGATCTTCATTCCGCCGTCAATTCGGCCTTCGGCCGATTGATTTGGTCTCCAAATCGTGAATGAATTTATCTTTGATGGCTCATCCTTTTATAAGATGAGAATTAGGTTAAATTGGACACATGGCAGGCTCTCCTCGCTCCTTTATCCAAAAAATAACTCAATAGAAGTCGATTTATCAACTTGGCTAACGAGCTGTGACGTGGCAGTTTTTGCTCCCAGTTTTGCTGCAGCACAGATTTTGCTCCCTCACGTCGCTCAACAGTATTTTCTGCACAAAATAAATTTCAAAGCCTCCATTCTTCCAAATGGGTTAAGACATATAATATATATCTAAAACCAACCCTATTAAGCACAAAAGGCACACGAATCCCTGTAGAATTAAGGCCTAAATAACTACCTTTCGGACAGTTATCAGTAGGTAACCCAGTCGGTTTCGGGGTCAAAACGGCCGGTTAGGTGCAAAGAAAACTAGTTAACAACGACCCGCGGACGACTCGGAAGTGTCTGAATTTTTCCAGAAATGTGGTCGCATTTCATTTTGCCTACCCAGAAATGTTGTCGCATTTCTGGGCAAATTCCAACTTCTCCTCTGTTTTTCTGCACAACAACAAACTTAGTCAAATTCTCTTAAAATTAAGCCTTCTTAAGCACAAATGAGCATAATTTGACAAAAGTGAATCTCAACACCCTAACTTATCAACTTTAACATATTTTGAGCTGGGGAACAGTAAAATTGATCTAAACATGCAATATTTGACAAAGAAATGAGCTAAATATAAGGGTAAAATAGGTATATTTTTTTAACCCTTATCAGCTACTCCTCTCGAACCCGTCTCGTACCAGGCCTCGTAGAATAGTGAACGGATGATGCTACTTTTGACTCTCAAAATGCAAGCTCGAGCCGACATGCAAATTTTGTCGCATGGGAGGAAGCCACACAGACATGGGTCCTTCTTCTTTGAGGCGGCAAGAGAGAGGGGCTAGGGGATTCAAAGCGGCAAGGGGTTTGGGGCCAGATTTGAGAAGTAAAGGGAAACGACGAGAACAACACAGATCCCCTAACTCATAACTGAGAGAAAAAATGGTCAAATAGCGAGAACAACACAGATTTGAGAAGTATAGGGGAAAAATCACGGTTACAAGGAAAAACACAGGTATCTGAAGAATAAAACCAAACCCAAACCCGTCAGATGCTCGAAACTGTAACTCAGAAAGGGGAAGAAACCACCAACAAAGAAGATCCATGGAGACTAACTCAATAATGGGAAGAAAGGAGAGAGATAGGTGAATATATAGCCGCTCGGATATGGGAAGAAACGAGGGAGAGAGGAAAGGTCATTAACTCAGGCGGTTGAAGGAAGTAATGAGGGAGAGAGAAGGTGTTAAAGACGAAATGAGGGAGAGGGAAGGAGGCAATTTAAATCGGTTGAAGGAAGAAATGAGGGAGAGAGAGAGTAATGAGCTTGTCAGACGCGTAAATGAAGAAGAGAGAGGAAAGGGATGGGTTGGAATCTGACGTGTGCGGTGTGTGTAGAATGGGTTTCTGAGTGCAAGTATACACTACCAAGTAATAAGTGGAGAGTACTCCGGATATCGAATCCAAGGGAGAGTGGTGACTAGTTGAATACACTTTTGCAATTTAAGAAACAAGAATCTCCTCTAAATTTGCAACCGAAGATGGTAACCAAAAAAGTGATTTGATAGTGATTTGTGATGAGTGAAAGCAAGTAAAGAAAGTGAGTAAAGAAAGCAAGTAAAGATATATGAGATAAGACAGGGAATTCAAATAAGTATCAACCAATAGCCTAATATGCGCCCACCTTTGCGCTCGCAACTTACTCAAGCAATGCACAGGGTCTGTAGAATATTGCCTATTAATGCCCATATAGACATGGTGCAAATAGATATCTACCATTTTGCGCCCATAACTGCCCTGACAGCTTAGTTGTGAGTAAAGTCTAACTCCTATTCAACTCCGCTGTAGGTGCCTTTAGAAGACTAAGCTAACTAGGACACCTATTTCTAGGGCTAATTAAAACTTAGATAAATAATGATCACGACTGTTCACACGTAACTTCGAAGGATGGAGAACACGTGGAATAAACAATATATTGTATTTATGTTGTATGCGTGTGGGTGTACCATCTCTAATGTTACTCCTCTGATTCTCTGTCTTGTGTGTGAATGTGTTTCACTCGAGGACTGGAACACTTGATCTCGAGTCTGAAGCTTCAATGGATTCTTGGAGCTTGAAGTCTTCCAGTCTTGAAGGAGTCTTCAGTCTTCAAGAAGTGTTGATGTCTTGAAGAGCCTTTGATCTTCAAGGAGTGTTAAAGTCTTGAAGAGTGTTTGGTCTTCAAGAAGTGTTGATGTCCTGAAGAGTCATTGATCTTCAAGAAGTGTTGAAGTCTTGAAGAGTTTTTGATCTTCAAGAAGTGATGATGTGCTGAAGAGTCTTTGATCTTCAAGGAGTGTTGAAGTCTTGAAGAGTGTTTAGTCTTCGAGAAGTGTTCAACACTTAAACTTATGAATTGCAGATATTCTTCGGTCTTCAGACTTGGTGGAGTCTCTCTGAATTCTCTGGTTCTGCTTGAGAGCTTTAAAATTATGAACTCTTGTCTTTATGAGAGTGTAGAATTTCTGAACCCCTGAAATGGAGAACCCCTCTATTTATAGAGTTCTCGCTGGATGAGCCCTGGTGACTTTTGGGCCCAACAACTTGGACTTGGGCTTTATTGGACTTGGGCTTTATTGGTCTTGGGCTCAACTATTTAGTCTTGGGTTTGGTTCATATTTGACCCAAATTCATATGACCCAAATATTTAAAAGACCTAAATTTGATCCAATTAATTATTTTGTTAATTAATTGGTCAAATTAATTAATTTGTTCAAAATAATTTATTTTCTAATTAATTGATCAAATAGAAATTTGGCTCTTTAAATTTATAATTGGACAACTTTGTCTTCAAATTAAATTTGGGACACATGTCAATTTATAATTGGTCCCAAATTTAATTATTTGTAATTTCGTCATTAATTTAAAATAATGACGTGGCAATTTGTGATTGGACAAAATTTCTCCTTCAACAACGACTTTTAAAACCCTAGTGGTTCCAATCCTATTTCTATGATGCAAGAAATAAATTTTTATTTCTAAGATCTTTCCCACTATTGTTTTTGCGAACCCACACACTCAACTCCAACCTTTCGACCACCAGCTGAACACAAACTATGTTAACTCAAGTGATCAGTTCAAGCTAACAATAAAACTTAAACTTTCAGCAAAAACAAACAATGCTAAGAAGAAACAAGGTTGTTTTACATTGGTGGGGCTTTCTTCTACTCAAGTCATCCACATATTTGAACCATCGAGAATAAGCTCAACTCATTGATGAAAATAAAGTGCAAAACATAAAAGTAAAGGTACACAAAATATATAATAAAATTGCATTGATATTGATAAATGAAAAATACATAAACTTGAACTTACCATTGAAATAAAACAAAACAAAATGTAAATGACAGCTTACAAAGAAAGTGTATACATGACGCTATTAAAAAAACTGTCATAATTTTTTTTTTGGGAAATCCTCCTAAATGGCCAAATTAAAACACCGGTTTTGAAAAATAGACAGAGAAAAATTCATTGAAAAATGGCCAAATGTGCATCTCACGTGTACTGTTTTTCTCTTAAAATTCCCAATTTTACCCTTCAACTCAATTAGGTGCATATACTCAAAATTTTCAATGAAATTGTATCCAAACAAACCTCTCTCCCCAAACCTAATCCTAATTAGTTCAAATTCAAAATTTAAAATTCAATATCTTTTATCTACGTGAATTATTAAGGGAATAAGAATATATGATTTTGAAATCCAAATTATCTAATTAAATTCAAATATAAGAAATTTAGATTTTTCTTATCATATTAACCTAAATTTGCTACTTGCATAATCCCACATTAATGCATTTTAATCATTGTGAGGTGGACTCTTCAATGGGAAAACATTACCATTATATTCCAAAATCAACCCACTCTGAAAGGATTAAAAGAGTATTACAGTGTTTGAATGGGAAATTCGAGATGAGGACTTCCAAGCTCTTTGTAGGATCCAAAATCAGGTAAAGAAAATACAAGATTAAAACTCATTCTATCTTTTTCCTGGTTGCATACTAAGTATTATTATATGAAATATTAAAACCCATTCTATCTTTTTTCTGGTTGCGATTTAATTTTGGGGTTTAGATATGAGTGTTAAGTGGAGAAAAACTATTTCTGAATAAGGAAGTTGACCCTCTTGGGAGCGTGGCTAATTTTTGGGTTCACAAGGATTGAAGAGTTGCAATTAAGATTTAAATCCAAATGCTTTTTGTATTGGAGCAAAAATGTAAGTTTGAGTGTAAAAGAAGAAGAGAAATCAAAGTTTGAAAATGGTGGGTGATAGTTTACGAATCTAAAACAAATTAGTAATTGTGTTATACTGATAAATATTAAAATTGATGTAATTGATGAAAGTTTAGGTTTTTTTTTCTCAAGTTTGAATATGTTGATAGGTTTTTAAATTTAATATTTTCGTTGATGTATTTTATATATTTTTTAGATTAGACTTAAAAATAAACATATATTGAAGGTGTTGATATAACACATGCAGAAGAAATTTTAGGATCGGAGACACTTAACTACATCAATTTTAGAAAATGAAAACATGCTGTCCAAATACCGTAAGGAGAGAGCAGAATTTTTACCAACCTTTTGAAGACCGATTCAACAACTCCCTTTGATTCCTTTGATCACGAACGATGTGTGGACCACCTCTAGTGTCTTCCCTACTATTCTCCGGGCCAAGAACGACTTGTGGGAGTCTATAGAGATAGGGAATGGGAAGGGAATGCTTGAAAGTTCAAGCACTAGAGAGATATATGGAGATGAGAGAGTTTGAGACCAAAATCTAGCAGCATAACAATATGGAAAATGACTCTACCTCCTTTGAATCTGATTCATACTCCTTATATAGACATCTTCCATGCAAAGAGAAGCCTCATGACACTAGACACATGGTGAAAATGCAACTCAAAGTGGATTCTAGGTGTTTAATTCACAACACATGCAACTAGTGCATGGTTGTGTTGTTTTCCACTATGCATCAACATGGAAGAGTGGGAATGCCACTAAATCCACTTAAAATTGAATCTAAATTCTCAATTTTCAGCTTGCAGTTCATTCCTATTTCAATTCAAAATTGAAATTAATTTCTAGGCAATTAATTGGTACAATTCCAAGTAATTTTTACATGATTAATCCAATTAATCTTTATCACCTAGTGCCATGAATTATATATGATTCCTAATACATATATATGGTATTCAAAACACTTTTAAATACTCCATCTCTCATTTTCTAATTTAATTCATAATTAAATTATTGTGTCAAACACAATTTACGATAATACCCGTTTTCCCGATTTTGAACGATTCAAAGCTTCCTATCTTTTTGTTCTAGGCTTTGTTCCGATATGAACTAGTAGGGGGACCTAATGGACCTATAGGTCATGGGCTCCAACGATTCGAGGCTAACCGACTAATCTCATTATCCAAGCTAGCCAACATTCGTTAACTACCGGGACACTCCACTATAGCCCGATAGTTGCACTCCCCTTACTATAGATATATTTCCGTCCACTTGATTTAACCATGATTAGTAAGTCGATCATTCACAGGTTGTTCGTAGCTATAGCTAGGTCAAAAAGCCGTTTCACCCCTATAGTACTTCTAGTTCCTTAAGTCCCACTGATCCTCTAATGAACAATTGGTTTATGGTCCAACCATAAAACCGAGTCCCTCTCGGGCCAATGAGAGGGCGAGATCCCTTTGTTCAAGCCTCGGAGTCAGCACTTAAGGGAACAACCTCTCTACTATCCCTAATTCGGGTAGGAGTGAATTCCTTCTTGCACGACTATGTCCCCAGCTATCTACCCGTTCCTATCCCTGAAATGGGAGGCTTATTGAGTCGGCGATACTGAGCCACTCTCACCTATGCAGATCTAAGGATAAGCCCGAATAAACAGGAGTTCATAGTTAGCTCAAGATTAAGATCGAGTTACCTAGGTCATCACATGAAATAGTTAGTCTAGTCAGTAAACGGTGTTATAAAGCGAGAGCGACTTATTTCTCGGTCCTTGTCTTATGCAAACTCATTGCATAGGACGCCCCCACTCGTATGTCTCTACATGGATGATTTAGGATCGCATCGTCTATACCATCTATAAAGTGGGCCGCGTCTCATAGTGTCTCCAGAATAAGGTACCCAACTCTATCCCTATACTATAGACCGTTTTGGCTATTACTCAAGCTTGATCCATTTTTCATGTCTCTACATAAAGCTCAAGTATTCATCCTATAGCCATGGATCTAAGTTTATTGGATTTGGGTTATTATATGTGCAATTTACTTTATTCAGTAATAACTTTACTGAATTAATCTCGATAACGCCTTTATCGAATAAGTATGTATAATTTGTTTAACATTCACTATCTACGAGTTTTAGGACACAATCCCAACATATATAGGTCACAAAATTGAATATGATAGGAACTTATTGGATTTTTATTGACTACTGAACACAATACAACCAACTACTTTTTCAAAATAATAATAATAATAATACAACCAAGTACACGATACTTTTTAAGTAGAAAATGAATACAGTGATATACACGTGAAACTTCTGTATATTACTCACTGAATAATGATACTGTACAAAGGGATTTCATACAACTCAATAATGATCAACAGAATAACAGAAATACCCTTTGAGAATTACCAACAATAACAAAAATAATAAACTGTAAAAATACAATGTGACTACAACACTAACATGCCCTCTCAAACTGAAGAAGATTGCTTCAGAAGTTTGCCACAGAACTTATTAAAGGCAGCAGCAGACAGAGATTTGGTGAATAAATCCGCCACCTGAGAAGAAGATGGTATAAACTGTACATGAAGATCACCACGTATTACCTTCTCTCGCGTATAAAATGGTAGTCGATTTCAACATGTTTTGTTCGAGCATGAAAGACCGGATTCTTAGCTAAAGCCATAGCAGACGTGGTGTCACTCCATAAAACAGGAGTAGACAGAAAGATACGAAGATCACACAGCAACTGACGAATCCAATATAGTTCAGCGGTAGTTTGAGCTAAGGATCGATACTCTGCCTCAGTGGAAGATCGAGAAACAGTACACTGTTTCTTAGCTCACCATGAGATAGGCAATGTGCCAAAGAAAACAACATAACCAGTGGTTGACCTTCGATCTAGAGAATCCCCTGCCTAATCTGCATCACAATAAGCATCAAGCGAAATATTGCCAGGTGAATAAAAAAGACCATAGCGTTAGGTGCCCTGAAGGTATCGAAGAATATGCTTGAC
Source organism: Luffa acutangula (assembly GCA_036850905.1). NCBI lineage: Eukaryota > Viridiplantae > Streptophyta > Magnoliopsida > Cucurbitales > Cucurbitaceae > Luffa > Luffa acutangula. Next base: position 10,353,965 of record CM072090.1, read on the forward strand.
TGCAGAAAAATGATGTTCCGTGGGAGCCTACATAAACTGACTCACTTTGCTAACTGCAAACGTGATGTCAGGGCAAGTGAACGTCAAATATTGAAGAGAACCCACAATTTGACGGTAAAGCAGAGGCTGAGAAAAGAGATCTGAGGGAGTATGAAAGTCACAAGTTGGTGAGATGGGTGTAGTGCAAGCCTTGGCATTAGTCATACCAGACTTCTCCAAGAGATCCTTCAGATACTTGGACTGATGCACATGTAAACCAGAAGCAGTGTACTGAATTTCAAGACCAAGAAAGTACTTGAGTGCCCCAAGATTAGTGATTTGAAACTCAGAACCAAGAGCAACTTTAAGATCCAAGATATATGCTAAATCAGTACCAGTTAGTATAATGTCATCAACGTACAACAACAAGTAAGTAATTGAATGACCATCAACCCTCACAAACAATGAGCTATAAGCCAAAGAAGCCTCAACACCAAGGGTTAACAGATAGGTAGTAAACCGTTCAAACCAAGCACGAGGAGATTGTTTTAATCCATAAAGAGATTTATGAAGTTTACATACAAAATTGGGTCGTGAAGAGTCTTTAAAGCCCTGAGGTTGTACCATATAAACATCCTCCTTAAGAATGCCATGTAAAAAGGCATTTTTGACATCTAATTGATGCAAGTTCCAGCCATAGGTAGTAGCCAAGCTTAGAATGAGACAAACAGTGGTTTTCTTAACCACATGACTAAAAGTATCATCAAAGTCAATGCCCTCTACTTGATTAAAGCCTTTAGCTACTAGACGTGCCTTATAACGAGCCACAGACCCATCTGGATGATACTTAGTCCGAAAGACCCATTTACATCCAACAATGTTCATATGCTCAGTGGGCGGGACCAAACTCCAGGTATTTTGACTTTGAAGAGCAAGGTATTCATCAAGCATAGCTTGTTTCCATTCAGGGACTTTAGAAGCAGCCGTATAGGATGTGGGTTCTGTGATAGGCTGAGAGACAGTGAAGGCTTTCTTCTTAACAATACCTGACTTGGACCGTGTAACCATAGGATGATTATTGGTAGTTAGGGGAGTAGAGGAAGGCTGACCGATTGGAATAGCAGGAAATATATTAGTTACTGACTGAGAAGGCACATCAGTAGCAACAGATGGAGTTATAGCAGTAGAGGGACTAGAACTGATATATTCACCAGATGATGAAGGTACATCAATAGATGGTAAGACAGTAGGTAACAACTGGGACAACGTTGAGGGCTGACTGGAGGACACAGTGGCCTTAAAAGATGGATGTAAGGTTGCAATAACAGCAGGATCGGGGCTGCTAGACTGAGCTGGTATGATATTATTTAATACAGAAGGAGAGCAAGCAGAGGCAAATGGAAAAACATCTTCATGAAAAATAACATGCCGTGAAACAACCATTTTCTTTGTCTCAATATTGTAACACAAATAACCCTTATATTCGAGAGTATATCCCATAAAAACATGTTGAGAAGTCTTAGGTTGAAGTTTATGGGAGTTGTAGGGCTTCATGATAGGAAAGCATGCACAACCAAACACACGAAGGTGAGACAAATCAGGAGCATACCCAAATAGCTTTTCAAACGGGGTCATAAAGCCAATAGAACTTGACGACAGTCTATTCAATAAGAAAACAACAGTTGCAAAAGCATGGTACCAAAATTGTAAGGGAACAGAGGCATGAAACATCATAGACAAAGCAGTATCAACAATAGAACGGTGTTTTCGCTCAGCAACACCATTCTGTTCAGGTGTGTAAGGACACGACCGCTGATGAATAATTCCTTTTGAGGAGAAAAATTCATGAACAGATTTATTTACAAATTCGCCACCTCCATCCGAGTGAAAGACCTTCATAGAGCTAGATAATGTATTTTCCACAAAAGGCACAAAATGCTTTATGACTGAAAAGACATCAGACTTGTAAACCAACGGGAATATCCACGTATATTTGCTAAAATCATCAACAAAGTTTACATAGTACTTGAAACCAGAGACAAATACAGTGAGTGAGGGCCCCCACATCACTATGAACCAGTTCAAGAGGTGCATTAGTTGTTGAAATAGACAAAGAAAAAGGTAGTTTAGTCATCTTTCCTTGTAAAAAACTTATGCATTCCTTATTCTTTAGCTTAGAACTATGTGGTATAGAATATGCAGACAACAGTTTATGTAAAATGACAGCAGACGGATGGCCAAGCCTAAAGTGCCACAAATTATCAGCAGAAGCATCGGAAACAGTAACAGATGCACAAGTAAGGACAGAGACTTTAGACAAACCAGAAGCCGAATTCAAAGATTTAACAGCAAAAGAAATGGATACAAGCCATCCTTACTCTTGCCCTTGTAGAGAACCTGTCTCGAAACTTTGTCCTGAATAGAGAACCAATCAGCATCAAATATAAAGATGCAATTATTGTCAGCACAACATTGGGATACAGATAATAGGTTGGTAGATAACTCAGGAACACAAAACAAGTTGGACAAATGAAATTCACTTTGAGTAGTGGAGAGTGTACCAAAACCAGCTTGAAGAACAGGGAGAGCTTGACCATTTGCAACTGTTATAGCCTCTTCTCCATTATAGTTAGAGGTGAACGCCAGATTAGAGGCATCAGGAGTTACATTGATATTGCAACCACTGTTCGCAAACCAAGTAGAGGTGGTGGGAGAAGGATCGTTCGCAACAGCCATAGAAATGAGCTTCGATGGTGGATGGCGGCCCTGATAAGACAGATTTAATCGATTGAAACAATCGAGAGCACCATGACCTAGTTTAGTGCAGATCTGACAAATAACACGCCTTTGAGTAGCAGTGGAGTTAGCCGGAGCAGATGACAAAATTCCACTGGAGCCACGACATTGACCAGAACTGATTGGATTGAAGGACGTTTGAGGAGAAGGAAAGTTTCCATAAGAACCACGACCTTGACCAGATCCACGACCTGGAGAGAAACCACGGCCTTGATTCGACTGGCCTCGACCACGAAAGTTAGAGCCACGACCTTGATTAACGAACATGGCAGTCGGATTGAACAATGGATTAACTAGAGCTTTGTTTTGCTATTCTATAAATTTCGCCTCAGACTTCAATAAAGAATGAAGTTCATCCAAAGATACAGAGTCACTCCGCGTACGAATAGATGTTCGAAAAGAATTAAACTCAGCAACCATTAAGAGTATAAAGAAGAACATCTTCATCATCAACAATTACTGAAACAGTGGCTAACTTATCAACAATTTCTTTAATTCGGATCAAATAGTCGTCAACAGATTCAGTAGAAGACTTCGAAATAGTATGCAATGCAGACTTCAATTCATGTATATGAGAATGAGTCAAAGAAGAGAAACCTTTCGCTAGGTGTTGCGTTCCTAGAGTGAGTAAAATTACGATCTAAAAGTACTCTAGACCTTTGTGCAAGTATACACAGTCTGCAACAAGTAATAAGTATTGTCAACCCGAGGCCTGAATTGGCTTCCACTTTATCTATCTTGTGTAACTCTCTAATGGTTTCAAAGAAGGTTAAAATAATTGGTTTTTATAAGAATAATGCTGAAGAAAAATAAATGACAAAGCAAAGAATAAACGAATACGCAGATAGATTAGAGACATGCGCTAGTCAGGTTTTGTAATTGTTTTAAAAGATGCTCTAGCAATATTATTGATCATGCAAACTCTCGCAGTATTATTAGTGGATTCCTCCCGGAACTCTGGATCTTTTGGAATGTGTTTCAACCTCAATGAAGTACGACCGATCAAGCACTAGGTAACTGGCTATCCCTAGCTCAGTCACTGGCGTTCACCAATACACAATGATCGTAGTGTGGTTAATTGCTACACACTCTCTAAATCATCCCTGAAACTAGAGAGAGGTATTCACACCGGCTGGCCAGGCGGGCACAAAATATTAAATAGCACAACAATTAACCAAGATGCAAAGAATCAATATTATTATTAGAGATGAAGCACGACAACTACATATTCCTAACCAAAGCCTAAAGCTACTTAGTTCATAATAAGCATGGAGACATGAATTACAATCTGAGTAGGCATGTCCATAATCACAAGATAATAAAGAAAATAATAATCTCCTTAATCAGCTTGTAGACGATGGTGTTCTTGGTGGTCTCCAATCTTTCTATACTACTCGGCTTCCAAGGGAAGATGGAATATGTTTTGACTTGAACGGCTACTTCCTTTTATAGAAGGATAGGAGGCTTGAATTAGGTCAACTTGGACACGTGTAGGGCTCTCCTTGCTCCTTTATCCCGAAAATAACTCAACAGAAGTCGGTTCATGAAGTTGGCTAACGAGCTGTGACGTGGCAGTTTTGCTCCCAGTTTTGCTGCAGCACAGAATTTGCTCCCTCAAGTCGCCCAACAACAGATTCTGCACAAAATGATTTCCAAAGCTTCCATTCTTCCAAATGGGTTAAAACATGTAATATCTATCTAAAACCAACCCTATTAAGCACAAAGGTTACACAAATCAATATAGAAATGAGGCCTAAATAACTACCTTTTGGGCAGTTATCACTAGGGCAGCCCGTACCTCTTTGGAAGACTTGCATCCAATAACGAAAGAGAAAGCTACCTTAGAAAATGTAGCATTGATAAGGGTGATGAGTGCCCTATCTTGAGTAATCCACTGATTGTAGACTGGATTCACAGTTGTAGATTGATTACCAGCATCATCGCAAAGAAATTTGGACGGGCAAAGGAGAGATCCATCAACAATATCGAACAGTGAATGAGCCCGCAGCATCGATTCGACCTGAAACCTCCAGAAGAGATAATTCGTGGAGTTGAGCCGCACAGGAACAAGATTGGCAATATTTGAGAGAAGAAAAATTGATGTATTCGGCTGAATAGAAGCCATTGAAGAAGAGCTGGAAATATTGTCAGAGTGGCTTAAAGAAGATGAAGCCATTGATGAAGCCATTGACGTTTGTCAAGAGCTCTGATACCATGAATACAGTGATATACACGTGAAACTTCTGTATATTACTCACTGAATAATGATACTGTACAAAGGGATTTTATACAACTCAATAATGATCAACAGAATAACAGAAATACCCTTTGAGAATTACCAGCAATAACAGAAATAATAAACTGTAAAAATACAACGTGACTACAACACTAACAGAAAACACAAAATATTAACTTTTTGTTTAATATGAATTTAAAATACAGTAACATGTATCCAAATATAAGAGAGGTTATAATATTCTTACTACTTTTGACATTTAAAGATATGGAATATATGAATTTTAAATATGTGACAACTCCTTAAAAGATAGAATTATTTTTTTAAAAGTAAAACACGATCACAACATTTTTTGAAGAATACAGTGTTATTGATTTTTTATTTTATTTGAATCATAGGTTTGATTTAACTACCCTATAATTTATACAAATAAATGTGAAAGAAAGTGTTGGATATTTATACAAATAATGTTGGTTATTTATACAAATAAATGTGAAAGATTATGTTTAAATTCAATTTTTCAAGAGTTTCAGTATGGATTGAAACATCAAATTCAATTTGAAGTTTCAATTACAAATTTAACATATGAAAGTTAAATTTGGTGTTATAACTCAAATGAGTTATATTTTTCATATGTTTCAACTTTATTTAATTTTGTTCTTTGGAGTTACTAAGTTGTTAGCCTATAAATAGCAACTTGTTTCTTCATTTGAATTATCTCATTCCATTTGGAGCATTCTTCCTTCTTTCTTTGTTTCTTTTGATCTTGAGTCGAGTTGAGAGCAAGTATCCAAAAGTTCTGCCAGATCCGAGTAGTTCGAGGTTGCTGCTCTACCGGAGTTAGTCGTTGTATCCTACTGAGACGATCGCTGTAGTCTGCTAGCAACCCGTGCAGAGCGAATAATTGTCTTCAGGACAGCGCTTTGTAAGCGTGCCTCGACTATTTATTGTCAATATATTCACAACATTTGTCATATATATACAATGTTTGTATTGTTATTTCCACTGTAATTGTTAGTATCCAGTTAAGGTGTAATCAGTTTGCTAGTGTAATTCAGTTCTTATTTGAGCATTATCTCCAACAATCTGAAGACAATTAGTATTGAATTGATGGCTGCAAACTCCTCCACTATTGTTGCTGGATCGACCATCCTAAAAAAATCATGCTGAAAAACCAGAGAAATTCAAGGGAGAAAATTTGAAGAGGTGGCAACAAAAGATGATCTTCTACCTCGCCACACTGAACCTTGCTCACATCTTGAAGGAAGATTGCCCAATTACCTCACCAGAAGGCATTACTCTTGAAACTGAAGCTGCCAAGCAGGCATGGATGCATTTGGATTTTTTATGCCGCAATTATATATTGAGTGGTCTTGAAGTCACCTTGTATAATGTCTACTGCAATGCCTATACTACTTCAAGGCTATTGTGGGAGGCATTAGACAAGAAGTATAAGCTGGAAGATGCTGGCACTAAGAAGATTCTTGTTGGAAAATTCTTAGATTATAAGATGATTGATACCAAGTTGGTAGTCAATCAGATGGAAGAATTGAAAATTATCATTAGTGATTTGCAAAGTGAAGGATTGGGCATCAGTGAACCATTCCAAGTTGCTGCTGTGATTGAGAAGCTACCTCCTTCTTGGAAGGACTTCAAATGCTATCTTAAACACAAACGAAAGGAGCTTTCCATGGAGAATCTTGCAATCAAACTCAACATTGAAGAAGATAATAGAAAAGGAGACAAAGCTTCGTTGGGAGTTGAAGCTAATGCACATATTGCTGAATCTTCAAAACATGGTCCCAAGAAGCAACAACTCAAGAAGAGGAATGTGAATCCTTGACCGTGACGCCAACAAGCGCATTCGTGGAGTTTGTTGGGTTTGTGGTAAGAGTGGCCATGTTGCTGCTGATTGTAGACACAAAAAGGGACAAAACTCCAACAATCAGACCAGTATTGTGGAGAATGATGATCTCGTTGCTGTCACCTTTGAGGTAAATATGGCCTCTGACACCAAAGGCTGGTGGATTGATACGGGTGCTACTAGGCACATTTGTAAGGATAAATCCTTATTCACCACATATGAGAAGCTAGATGGTGGTGAGAAGGTGTACATGGGAAATGCTTCAACGGCCTCTGTGGCAGGTAAAGGGAAGGTCCTGCTGAAATGGACTTCTGGAAAGATACTTACCCTCAATGATGTGTGGCACGTGCCAGAGATTCGAAAGAATCTAGTGTCAGGAACTCTACTTAATAAAAATTGATTCAAACTTGTGTTTGAGTCAGATAAATTTATTCTGACAAAAGGGGGTATGTATGTTGGAAAAGGCTATCTAAATGATGACATGTTCAAATTGAATGTACTGGCACAAATGCCCAAGAATATTAATAATAACAACTCTTCTGCTTATATTGTTGAGTTGTGTGATGTATGACATTCTAGGTTGGGGCATGTCAATTATCATTCTTTACAAAGAATGGTAAGTTTAGGACTTCTACCTAAGTTCAACATTGATAATAGACACAAATGTGAGATTTGTGTTGAATCAAAGTTTGCTAGAAAGTCATTTTCATCTATGGAAAGAAGTAATGAAATACTTGATTTAATCCACAATGATGTATGTGACATGAAAAGTACACCCACAAGAGGCGGTAAGAAGTATTTTGTCACATTTATTGATGATTGTAGTAAATATTGCTATGTATATTTATTACATAGTAAAGATGAAACCTTAGATGTTTTTAAAACATATAAGGCAGAAGTTGAAAATCAACTTGAGAAGAAAGTAAAGGTGCTTAGATCAGATAGAGGTGGTGAATATGAATCATCATCATTTTATGAATTCTGTGAAGTTAATGGTATAGTCCATCAAACTACAACACCTTATACACCACAACAAAATGGTGTAGCTGAAAGAAAGAAACGAACTTTAAAAGACATGGTTAATTGCATGTTAAATAGTTCAGGTTTACACCATAATTTGTGGGGGGAGGCTTTGCTTACAGCAAATTTTATACTAAACAGAATTCCACAAAAGAAGACTGATAAGTCGCCTTATGAAGTGTGGAATAGAAAGTTACACTCATATAAAATGTTGAAAGTGTGGGGGTGTTTGGCAAAGATACAATTTCCTTTACCAAAAAGGACCAAACTAGGACCTAAGACAATTGATTGTGTCTTTATAGGCTATGCTTTGCATAGTGTTGCGTATAGATTTCTGGTGATTAAATCAGAAATACCTGATATTAATAATAATACCATTATGGAATCTATTGAAGCTGAATTTTTCGAGGATGTATTTCCTTTGAAAGAGGAAAGACATATGAGTAGTGATGACAAAAGGAATTATGAGGCTAGCTCTCCGAAAGGTCAAAACGATCAGAATACTGAGTTTGAACCAAGGAGAAGCAAAAGAGCTAAGAAAGCTACTTCCTTTGGACCTGATTTCATAACATATATGATAGATGGTGAGCCTCAAACTTTTCAAGAAGCTATGACATCTCTGGATGCACCTTATTGGAAGGAAGCTATCAATAGTGAGATAGAATCCATTTTGCAGAACAAAACTTGGGTATTGGTTGATCTACCTCCTGGTAGTAAACCAATTAGTAATAAATGAATTTTTAGAAGAAAGCTAAAGGTTGATGGCACTATTGATAAGTACAAAGCCCGCCTTGTTGCTAAAGGCTTTCGTCAAAAAGAAGGGATAGATTTCTTTGATACCTATTCTCCAGTGACGAGGATTACATCTATAAGGATGTTAATTGCAATAGCAGCTTTACAAAATTTGGAAATACACCAAATGGATGTGAAAACTGCATTTTTAAATGGAGAATTAGATGAAGAAATTTATATGGAACAACCTGAAGGATTTGTTGTAAAAGGACTTGAAAATAAAGTTTGTAAACTTGTCAAGTCTCTTTATGGGTTGAAACAAGCACCCAAACAATGGCATGAAAAGTTTGATCACACTATGTTATCTAATGGATTCAAGATAAATGAGTGTGATAAATGTGTCTATGTTAAAACCATAGATCAAGATTGTGTTATCATTTGTTTGTATGTGGATGATATGTTGATAATGGGCACAAATAGAAGTGTCATTGATTCCACTAAGAAGATGTTGAAATCCAACTTTGATATGAAAGACCTTGGTCTTGCTGATGTTATACTTGGAATTCGTATAACAAGAAATCCAAGTGGATACATACTTTCTCAATCTCACTACATAGAGAAAGTGTTGAGAAAATTTGATCAATTTGAGAGTAAACCTGCAGTTACTCCATTTGATCCAAGTTGTAAGTTAAAGAAAAATAGTGGTGAAGGTGTGTCTCCTCTAGAATACTCTAAAGTTGTTGGTAGCTTAATGAACATAATGAACTGTACAAGACCTGATATAGCCTATTCAGTAGGAAGGTTAGCAAGATACACCAACAATCCTGGGCATGATCATTGGAATGCTTTAGTTAAAGTTCTAAGGTACTTGAAGTACACTTTGAACTATGCATTGCATTATATGAGGGATCCACATGTACTGGAAGGATTTAGTGATGCTAATTGGATTTCTGATAGCATGGAGACTAATTCTACCAGTGGGTATATTTTTACCTTAGGTGGAGCAGCTATATCATGGAAATCTTCAAAACAGACGTGTATAGCGTGTTCTACTATGGAGTCAGAGTTTATAGCTCTTGACAAAGCTGGAGAAGAAGCTGAATAGCTTCGAAATTTTCTTGAAGATATTCCATTATGGTTGAAGCCTATAAACACAATATGTATTTATTGTGAAAATGTAGCGGCCTCTATGAGAGCCAAGAATAATGTCTATAATGGAAACTCGCGACATATTAGACGAAGACATAATTCGATAAGACAATTGCTCTCCAATGGAATAATTTTCGTTGATTATGTGAAATCCAAAGAGAATATAGCAAATCCTTTAACGAAAGGATTGTCAAGAGAGCAAGTGATGTATACATCGAGGGAAATAGGACTAAAGCCTATGAAATAAATTATCTGGTGGTAACCTAACCTAGTTGACTGGAGATCCCAAGATCTAGGTTCAATAGGCCAACTGGCTAGATAATTTATAGTTGACACACTAAGAAACTTATAGTTTCTTCCCATTTCTATGATGTTGTAGAGTGTGTAATCTGTTGATGTTAAGGTCATGTTGATATCTTGTTTACAAGAGGAGTAATGACAGAATACTCTTAATCAATATCACCTATGTGAGAGTAGAAGTGGGTTGCTTCTATGAGAACTTTTTGAATGGCTTATGTTCTCTAAAGCTCTCATGAAATCGGGATCTTGTCCAGGACCAAAACGGACAGAAACGTATAGAACTCGAAGATACAAGATGAGTTATGTGTGATGTCTGTTGTCTTAATTCACCAACAAGAAGGATAGTTCCAGAGCTTGGTCTCACTATTTCTTCGGTAAATTCGATAGATATTCACTAAGGAAGGTTCAAGTCCAGAAGACACCTCTCCTGATGCATAGTTTGTCTATTTGCTCTCAACATTTTTGTTTTGATTTTCTCACTTTCTTTCATGTGGGGGATTGTTGTATATTTATACAAATAATGTTGGTTATTTATACAAATAAATGTGAAAGAAAGTGTTTAAATTCAATTTTTCAAGAGTTTCAATATGGATTGAAACATCAAATTCAATTTTAAGTTTCAATTACAAATTTAACATATGAAAGTTAAATTTGGTGTTATAACTCAATTGAGTTATATTTTTCATATGTTTCAACTTTATTTAATTTTGTTCTTTGGAGTTACTAAGTTGTTAGCCTATAAATAGCAACTTGTTTCTTCATTTGAATTATCTCATTCCATTTGGAGCATTCTTCCTTCGTTCTTTGTTTCTTTTGATCTTGAGTCGAGTTGAGAGCAAGTATCCAAGAGTTCTGCCAGATCCGAGTAGTTCGAGGTTGCTGTTCTACCGGAGTTAGTAGTTGTATCCTACTGAGACGATCGCTGTAGTCTGCTAGCAACCCGTGCAGAGCGAATAATTGTCTTCAGGACAGCGCTTTGTAAGCGTGTCTCGACTATTTATTGTCAATATATTCGCAACATTTGTCATATATATACAGTGTTTGTATTGTTATTTCCATTGTAATTGTTAGTATCCAGTTAAGGTGTAATCAGTTTGCTAGTGTAATTTAGTTCTTATTTGAGCATTATCTCCAACAGCTATTAGACATAAAAAAGCAAGACTTTAACCAAACTTGCTCCAAAGCTATTAGACATACAATAAGAGTATAGACCGGTAGGAATGATAGTTAAAAAAGATCTCCAGCAACCTATAAAACTCTCTTTTATAACTAATGCATTTGCAGGAAGTCATAGTAGCAGACATTACTACTCACTATAGACTCTTAAGCAACTAGGACAACTCTCTTTAAACCGAATGTACTGAAATTTCAGCAGCATAACGGCGTAAAAATGGTTATCCCAAAATTTTACAACACCTGATAAAGACTTTTAACACTTCTAAATATGCAAAAAAAAGCCAAACTCCCCCAAACTTCAGCCAGATTTCACAAACCTATCTCCTCTAGACGAGACAGACCTTATGGCAACATACAATAAACTAAAACCATGCAGCGGAACATAAAGACAACTTATTAACAGGAATAGCTAATCCACTAGCTAAAACATATTATTAACTTAACCAAAACCAACAAGTCTAGTTCATACACTTAACCATTCTTAGGTGAATCCCTCACCATCACAAAACTACAAATTAAAACAGCTCAAACTATCTACTAAAGCAACTAAGAAAAACATAATAACGAGAGGTCTCAACGCCTAGGAATTTTCTTCACAGTCCTCCTCCTCGCCATCAAGGTATGGATCATCACCCGCAACATCTAAAATGTTGGGGGGAAGGTGGGGAAGGGGGTATCAGTACAACCGCGGTACTGGTAAGTAGCTCACACGAGCCAGATCACAAACATCAAACAATGGCAAACAACATGCTTCTAAGAGTAATAAAAAAAAACCAACATGCGCAAAAAGTAATAAACGACATCATGCATATGTTTCCCACACTATGCACCCACACTCTACTAAACCACACACGATTTACGCGTCGTGCTATGCTAACAACCACATGCTTTATACGCCATGCTACGCAAAACCATACACGTGCATTAGGCGCCACGCTACGCTAAACCATTCGCATGCATTACGCGCCATACTACGCAAAACCACTCGCATGCATTACGTGTCATGCTACACTAAACCAAACACGTGAATTACGCGCCACGCTGCGCACCTACACATGAATTACGCGTCATGTAACGCTACAGCTAGACTCATGCTACACTTCCCGTGACACATGCTAGCCTAACAAATCATGCTTGACCCAAACACAACATGCTTACTCAACATCCACAATTCAGCAGTCACATACCTCATGCTTATCACAAACAATCATCAACACATGCTCATCTCAAGCATCGCAGTTCATTTATAAACAACAAAATATGTTGTACACAGATACAGTAATAATACATAGAAACAATCATCATGCTTCACACAGTCAACCAAAATCTAGCAAGTAGAAACTACGTACAAATGCTTTTAATACCAATGCTAGCTGGAACTGCACAATCACGCTCCAAAACGAGCTTCCAGCTACAAACCAACTACCAACCATTAAAGGAAGTCTAAAATAAATGAAAGCACCCTAAAACAAGATGTTAAGGCCCCAAACTTAACCAATAACGGAGTCTTTCCTTGCTGGACAGGACCTAAACATAACCCAAATTGAAAACCCAACGCCATTAAACCATGGGCAACCACGTCTAAGGCGTTACCTGCAGTGGGTATTTGTTAGTTGACGATATTAAGGCCATACAACCACTAGACAACAAGCATTCGACCCTTTTTTGATCACTTTCTAAGGACCTTTAAGAGGTTGGGAACATTGTAGGACCTAAGCAACTAATGGGAAAAGGTAATTTCATGCTTCTAAAGCTAATAAACCTAACAACCAGTGAACCTCAATACTAATAAATCGAGGACAGCAGCGAATCTTACCCAAACGGTCTCGTTTCAACGCTAGACTTGTTATACAAACCACAACCAGCGAGTCAGAATGCTCTTTCGGCAGTGGGTATACAAGTTCCAGCGATCTGAACCCCAAACGATCATCTAGACAGCGTTGTAGATCAGAAATTCAAACACAACTTAATTTTCCAGCACCTAACGCTAATGGGTAATATGATTTTTGAACCAATGGAGCGAGGGTTAGCACTAAAACTTACCGACAAGGCTAGATGATACTGTAACGGTCCAGAACGGAGTCAAAAAGCCGCTGGACAGAGGTGAAGATGCTCGAAAATGAAGCTTGAGTTGTTGGTCGCGTGCGGATCAGACTAAACGAGAGTGGAAATAGTTAGATCAGGCCTTAAACTAACTAGATCGTGAGAAAATGGACTTACCCACAAACTTCCTTAGCCAAGATCGTGCGAACAGAGAGAGAGAAAGACGGTGGCTCCGATTGGGCTCGGCGCAACTCGACAAACAACGGCAACGGAATGTGCTTGGGCTGGACGAAGAGGGAGCTCACGGAGGGAGACGGCGGGGAGAGAGACGACCCTGAGAGAGAGAGCTCGAAGAGGGAGACGACGCAGAGAGAGAGACGACGCGGAGGGAGAGCTCGCAGAAGAAGAATCACGCGGACTGGGCTGCTTGACTTCAGACGGCGGTAGCACGATCTGGGCAGTTGGACGGCTGGACTCACGGCCTCATGAGAGAGAGAAACCGAAGAGAGAGAGGAAGCCATGGCGAACAACCCACAAACAGAGAGAGCGATTCGTGAGAGAGAGGGGTTACTTCCACGGTTCAGGCGTGACGACGGTTGAAGCTTCGGTTTGAGGAGGCGGTGGCGCGGCTGAAAGAGGGAGGCGGCGGCGGCTGACTAAAGCTCGATTTCGGTAAGGGGGCTTTCTCGACTGATGAAGCAAACAACAAAGAGGGGGGCTGCCTCACACGCGTGAAGAAAAAGAGATGGAGAGATGAGAGAGAGCTTTAGGGTTTTTTCCTTCTTTTCCTCATTCCCTTTTTCTTTTTTTTTTGAATAATTCAAAAGCCCAAGAATAGGATTTTTCTCAACATATTCTCTTGACTAAGCGTGAAAAACTCAACGCTTAGACCAACCTGCTAAACCACGCTAACCGATTTAATCGAGCTTTTGGGAAGGGGAACTAAATTAGTATAACAGATTAATTTCCCACACCTTAGTATATAATTAAATCCCTAAATTCAAGCCAAAAATAGAATTTACATTTCTTTCAACTCTAAACATGGAATTTAAATACACCCAAGGTGTACGAGGTGTTACATGCCTAGACTTCCAAAACAATTATATCAGCTAACAAAAAAGTAACAAAGGTGTAGCAATCATACCACCAAATCAGCATCCTCAGAAAAATCAAAGTAATCCCTTGAAAGATTGAGGATCGTTGAATCTAACTCCACCACCTGGTGAATATTGAAATTCGAATGTCGTCCTCTGGATTGGTGTCTAGTCAATTTTAATTACTGAAAATACTCTTGGCCAATTTTATTTAGGAAACTAATTTAGTGAGAATGCAATGGAATCAAACACAAAAGTAATGCAAATAAGGAAAATCTAATGGAAACAAGGGTCTTAGGGAATTGATTTCACAAATTGGGATTATGGATTAATTAACGGTTTTACACATGCCATGATTCATAAATCTTGGTAAGCTAAAATCACACATATCTCTCCCAAGCATACATGTTTCTCCCATATGTAATTGAACTCGATATCCCTATCTAAATCCAATAAACATACAAGGCAATAAGGATAACCTTTTTAACGATTTCTAGAATTAACCATAATCTCCCGATTTAGCTAAATCCTTGTTATGCATATTGATTTCTAATTTAAATCCTCTCTCCCGAGTTAGATTCAAGCATAAACATCAATCAATTTATGGCCGGTAAATTGAAAGCATTAAGGATACAAATATGCTTAAATGACATCAATAGCATAAAAACCGTAAATCAATCTAAAACGTGCCCAACGGCTACATCAATCCCTAAGAGTTAAAGCCTAGCTACTCATACAACACGTTACGATATAGCAATAGTCTAAAACAGCCATAAGCACTAACTAAGTTGAGGGAAAGAAGAAGTAAACTCAATGTAGGCCGAGATCGAACGTCCCAATGACGATCCCCACGAACAATGGGTTGATTTCCACCTTGCTCCCTTTGCTTCAGCTTCAAAGTCCTCTATTTTTGCTCTGTTTACGGCCCCAAAACATCCCAAAAGAGATCCCCGAAAAAACCTAGCCGCAAATAACTTATATTCTGATTTTTTTCGTCGTCGCTGTTGGATCGGTATGGCAACCCTAGAGGGGGGTGAATAGGGTTTAATAAAACTTTTTCCTAAAATGACTCAATTAAACTAATTAACACACTTTTTATAAACAATAAGAGAAATTTCAATATATGCAACAAATAAGAACAAACTTAAGCATGCAATAGATTGCTTAAATTAATTGCAAAAATAAAAGGAAAGAGTTAGAGAAGAAGACACCGTAATTTTTATAGTGGTTCGGTCAAACTCGACCTACTCCACTCCCCAAGCGCCTCTTGGGAATTTGAATAAAAACTTTTCGACTCTTTCCACGGATTAGAGCCCAACCGATACACCACCACTCCTTTTACGGGTTCAAGAGCAAACCCGATCCTTTTCACGGGTTAGGATCAAACCGTTACAAGTAATGGAATTTTTGAATAACACAATACAACTCTCAATAGAGTAGATTTACAAATTTGAGCACTCAACAAAGTATCCTCATAATACAATAACACTCTCTCAAGAATAAGATGAAAAGAAAATTTTTGGGAGCTTGGAGAGAGCAACAATGGAAACTTTTTGATTTGGAGGATTGTAAAATGTAAAAATTGTTGGTTAAAAATTTGGGGAGGAAGATGAGTTTAAAAAGAGAGGGAAATGGGGTAAAAAGTAAATTTAAATTTGGACCATTGGATTTGAAAATAAAGAAAAATAAAGGGTGGAGATAAAAAGAAATTAAAATTAAAAAGAAATTAATAATATAAATAAAATTAAAATAAAATATTTAAACATTTAAAAAACAAACTAACGGTAACTTTTTTTTTAATATATTATAATAATAATAATTATTATTATAATAAATAAATAAATATATATATATAAGTTACGGTAAAAAGGAATTTGAAAATAATATATATATATTTAAAAAAAAAAAAAATCTTACAACGGTCAAATGAGCATTTAATGTTTTTTTTTCTTTTTTTGAAATTACCGTTACACACATTTTTTTTAAATAAATTATATATATATATATATATATATATATATATATATATATATATATATATATATTTAAATAACCAAAAATGTCCATGTGTTGCTCTCCCATTAATCCACGTGTCGTCGTCATATTGGTCCATTGATGTTGACTCAGCCCGCCACGTCATCGCCTCGGGTATTTTTCGTTAAAGCTTGTTTCGGCTATAACTTCTTCGTTTTAACTCCGATTTGAGTGATTCAAGAGGCGTTAGAATCGTTGCTTCGAGCTCTATGCTATGGGCACATTAAAACACTAAAATTTTCAGTAATTAAAAATTGAGTTTGTTATCATCAAAACATTGATTAAATTAATTAATTTGAGATTAAGGGCCAAAAAGCCAACAGTCGCGTCGAGACGCTGCCTCTAAAACGCGCATATTCGGAAAAGGAAAGGCAGCGTCGAGACGCTCAAGGAGCAGAGTCTCGACGCTGGTCTGCATTTGACCCCTGTAGACACCGTATTTGGTCCGACTTGATTTTTAGTAAAAATATTTGAATATTTCCAATATGTGGTGGTCAATTTGTTTTTTGGTATCCAACCAAGAGCGTAGCTCAACTAGCATAACACTGTATTGATAACCACGAGATTTGTGGTTCGAATCCCTCTGCCCCCACATATTGTTAAATTAAATTTATCTTTTGGTTTTCATTGTTTATTTTCATTTTCATTTTTTTATTTAATTTATTTCTCTTTTTTTTGTTTTTTTTTCTTTCTTTGGTCTTCCACTCCCCCTTCCTTCTCCTTCTCCCTCTCCCCCTTCTCCTCCCAACCTTCCTTCTCCCCCTCTTTCTCTAACTTTCTAACCTCACTCCCCCCTTTTCTCAACTCCCCACCCTATTCTCTCCAACCACTCTTGAAGCTCTCCTATAAAAGGAGAGCTTGTGGAGTAGAATGAAGACAAGAACTACCTGGGAAAAAAATACTAGGGACAACGAAGGTGGTGGAAAAACAAGAACAAAAGGTGGTGGGAAATGAGGGAACAAGGAGAGAAAGAAAAACAAGAACAAAAGGTGGTGGGAAATGAGGGAACAAGGAGAGAAAGAGGTGAGGTTTGAGAGAGAAAAGAGTGAAATTTGAGAGAGAAAAGAGTGAAATTTGAGAGTGGGAGAGAAATTTTAATCTTTTGAAAGATTGAGTTGCTCATTGTTTTGCCGCCACCGCTCACCATATCGTCGCCGCCATTGAAGATCTACACCGCCGCCACTCCGACGCTTGTAGCCACCTTGAACTCGAACCATCTAGCAGTAGCTCCGACCCACATTCTAGTGAATTTCCATGGAAGAAAAGGAAAAAAGAGAAGAAAATCGTGGTGAAGAAGAAGAAGGGAAAAGAGAAAAGAAATTGGTAAAGGTGTTGGGTCTCACCTATTTTATTTATTTATTCTTTTTTTTTTGTTGGTTTATTATTTTCTCTCATTTCTTTTATAATTTAAAAAAAAGAAGCACAATTTTTTTTCCCTTTTCAAAAGCTATATATTTTTTTCTCCACTTTGATTTTAAGTTAGAATTCACAAATCAATTCCAAAGTAGCTTTAATTGAGATTTTTCTAAATCAATTTTTAATTAGGTTTTATTTGAAATTTCTAATTTGTATTGGTTTTAATATGGAATTTCAAATTGATGACAATTTGGTTTTAATTGAAATTTCAAAGTCAAAATGCATATAAATTGGAATTTTCAAATCAATGTCTATTTAATTTTAAATTTGAAATAAATCTCAATTTTAGTTAAATTAGAAATCAATCTTAATTTTAATTAAATTGGGAATGTCTATGGACTTTAATTGGAGTTCAATTTCAATTTTGGTTTACATTAAAATCTCAAAATCAATTTCAATTAAGCTTTATTATGAAATTTCTAATTTAAATTTCACATTGGTTTTAATTGACTTGAATTTGAATCAATGTCTTTAATTCAGATCTCAATTCAGTTTCAATTCAATTTTTATTTGAAGCTTTGATTTCAATCCCATTTTGATTCTAAATTTGAATTTCCAATTTAATTTCTTATAGGATTTTAAAAAAAAAGTCAAAGTCAATTTGGTTTAATTTCGATTTCAATTCAATTTCACTTTGGTTTTAAATTGATTTCATTTCAATTTAGTTTAATTGGGAGTTTTAGAACTCAATTTCAATTTAGTTTTGATTTGAAATTTTCAAATAAAGTTTTGATTTTAATTTGAATAAATTGGTTAAGTTTGGGAATTCTTGGATGGATGTCAATTGGATCCTAATTTGATATTTTCAAATGAATTTCAATTTGAGTTTAATTTAGATTTCCAAAATCAATTTCAATTTGATTTGAAAGTGAGTTTTTTTTCAAATAAATTTCAAAATAGGTCTTGACCTAAATTCCGAAATCAATTTTAATTTGGAATTAACATTTCAATTTTCCTCTTCAAATTGAATTTTATATTAAATTCTCCAAATAATCTCAAATTTGATTTTAAGTTAGAATCTCTTGAAATCAATTTTGGTTTGGTCTTAATTTGAAATTTAATTTGGGATTTCAACTTGTTTGTTTTTAATTTGATTTCATTTTGGCATTTACAAATGAATTTTGATTTGGAATTGCCCAAATGAATTTCAATTGGAATTTAATTTGGAATTTCACTTTCCCCTCAATTGGTTTTATTCTCGAATTCAATGAGTTTCAAAGCGATTTTGGAATTTCTGCTCAAAGATTCAAAATAGGTTTTAATTGAGAATTTCAAAGTAAATGTCAATTTGGTTCTAAATTAAAGTTTCCAAGTCAATCTCTTTTGGTTTATATTGAAAATCAATTTCAATTTTAAACTAAATTGGAAATCAATTTTAATTTTGGAAAGGTTAAATCAAATTTCAAAAACATTATTTAATATTTTGAATGGTTAAAATAGATTGATTATGAAAACTTTAATGCTAATTTTGTCTCAGAACGGGTATTTAAGCTGACCGAAAGGGAACACCCTGCCTGGAAATTAGCCTAAAGTTTAACTAGTCAATTATTTTGGCAATCAAAATTTCAATTGGATCTTAATTTAGAATATTTTCAAATCAACTTCAATTTGATTCTAAATTGGATTTTCCAAATGAATTTCAAAATGTTTAAACTCAGATTTTCAATTGAATTTCAATTTGGTTTAGTTTGAATTTCTAAATGATTTAACTTTTTTCCAATTCATTTCAAATTCTTTATTTTAATTTTTTAACTTTGAAATTTCTAATTAGTTTTTTAATTTGGAAAATAAAAAAGATTTCTTTTTGTTGAATGGTGTCATACCACTCATAATTATTAATTCACATTTTATTCCTAAAATGTGAAATAATAGACATGAGACAAATAATATCATGTAAAACCTATGACGGAGTTGAGATAACTTCTCAAATTCTTGAGATGACAAATTTTCTTTTAATTAAAAGAAAATTTCAACATGATAAACAATTATTGGGTATAACCCCACTCACTACATCAAAACCTTACTTTAATTTTTAAAGCTAAGGTAAAATCAAGTGGGACATTTTTTTTTTCTCTTCTCTTCAAAATAGAGGACCATTCATGTTATAAAAGGATAATTTTAAAATAAAATGTGGTAACCGTTTTTAAACGGGTGTTGTAGGGGTGCTAACACCTTCCCTACACTCAATCGACTCCCGAGCCTAATTTTTGGTTTTCATAGACCGGTTTTTCTTTAAAATGGGTGACCAATCACACCCCAGGATGATTGGTGGCGACTCCAAACCTCTCCTCTCGAAAGAGACCCTTAGGAAAGGACGTCGGCCGCTCCGCGTCGCGATGACGTTGCGACAACCCCAATTTGACTTTTCTTCGTTGATTCTCTTTGGTTCTTTTGTATCTTTTCACGTCCCGAACACCCGATTGACTCCAATATCACGTTTTAGCTCCAATCAACAATTTCCTACCAAATAAACATTAAAACACAATAAAATGGCCAATAAATCATAAAAGACTAGCTAAATTGATTAGGGAAAACTAGCTACCTATGCTCGCTATCAATTGGTGTCTAGTCAATTTTAATTACCGAAAATACTCTTGGCCAATTTCATTTAGGGAAACTAATTTAGTGAGAATGCAATGAAATCAAACACAAAAGTATTGCAAATAAGGAAAATCCAATGGAAACAAGGGTCTTAGGGAATTGATTTCACCAATTGGATTATGGATTAATTAACGGTTTTACACATGCCATGATTCATAAATCTTGGTCAGCTAAAATCACACATATCTCTCCCAAGCATACATGTTTCTCCCATATGTAATTGAACCCGATATCCCTATCTAAATCCAATAAACATACAAGGCAATAAGGATAACCTTTTTAACGATTTCTAGAATTAACCATAATCTCCCGATTTAGCTAAATCCTAGTTATGCATATTGATTTCTAATTTAAATCCTCTCTCCCGAGTTAGATTCAAGCATAAACATCAATCAATTTATGGTGGTAAATTGAAAGCATTAAGGATACAAATATGCATAAATGACATCCATAGCATAAAAACCGTAAATCAATCCAAAACGTGCCCAACGGCTACATCAATCCCTAAGAGTTAAAGCCTAGCTACTCATAAAACACGTTACGATATAGCAATAGTCTAAAACAGCCATAAGCACTAACTAAGTTGAGGGAAAGAAGAAGTAAACTCAATGTAGGCCGAGACCGAACGTTCCCGTCACGATCCCCACGAACAATGGGTTGATTTCCACCTTGCTCCCTTTGCTTCAGCTTCAAAGTTCTCTGTTTTTGCTCTGTTTACAGTCGCAAAACGTCCCAAAAGAGATACCTGAAAAAACCTAGCTGCAAATAACTTATATTCTGATTTTTTTCGTCGTAGCATCGAGACGCTGCCAAGACAGCGTCTCGACGTTGCCTCTAAAACGCGCGTATTCAGAAAAGGAAAGGCAGCGTCGAGACGCTCAAGGAGCAGAGTCTCGACGCTGGTATGCATTTGACCCCAATTTGACTTTTTCTTTGTTGATTCTCTTCGGTTCTTTTGTATCTTTTCACGTCCCGAACACCCGATTGACTCCAATATCACGTTTTAGCTCCAATCAAAAATTTCCTACAAAATAAACATTAAAGCACAATAAAATGGCCAATAAATCATAAAAGACTAACCAAATTAATTAGGGAAAACTAGCTAGCTATGCTCGCTATCACCTGGATCATTTTACACATTACAAAATACAATTTATGAAAAAAGTCCCCACTTTTTTAGGTGTGGGGGCGCATAATTACCTCAATTTGTAAAAGACACATGCATGCACGGAGGAACATGGGCAGTAAACCTGTTCCAAGACCAATGACAATTGTATTCACCTGTCAAGAATAGCTAGTTACAATGAGCTACTTTTGAGCTTTAAATGTTCAATAAACAAATACCATTATAAGGCGAGATGCTTTTAAGCTTTCAATGACCATCCGTTGGCCTTCTTCTCAAGAGAACAACCATTCATGAGCTCGAGTCTGAAATATAACAATTAATTATGTGTAAAAAGATTGCAAGGCCACTTGCATCAAAGGCATAAACGACCATCCACTGAGATGCATCCCAACATATAAACTCACCCAAAGTAATTAGTCCACAACCCATAAATTCATCCAAACACACTTCAAATCACAAAAACTCATCGATTTGTATGGCTACCATAACTGCAGAATAGCCATACAACCAAGTAAACTATATGAAACTAGAGGAAAAACCTTTTTTAACTCAATGATGGCTACAATAACTTAAGGCATTAAGATTCGGAACCCTTACAAACTAGATTGGAGATGGAAGAGGAGGCCTAACTTTACCTGGGTTTTGTGATAGTGGATTATCCATTGCAATATCAAGATAATTGCTTCCAATTTACTCCCACGAGAGAACCTACAAAGAAATACTCCATAATGCTAAGGGAAAGAGTAGTTTGAACTATGCAAAATGAGAGACTAACTTGAAGGGAGAAAAGTATATCTAGCGATGCAAATGAGGAGATATTTCAGACTTGGCTTAACATCTATATTGCAAAATATCTTAATATTCAAAAGACAATTTCAAATCTCTACTAAGCTTATGCAGTACCAAGTGGAAAATAAGTTTGGTTTTGTACTTATATTAGAAAACACTTGAAAGAAAAGTAAAGGGAAAAATACACTTTTAGTCCCTGAGGTTTGGATTAGGTTTCATTTTGGTCCATGAGTTTTCAAACTCAACAATTTAGTCCCTGAGGTTTGGTTTTAGTTTCATTTTGGTCCCTCCATCTAGTTTTCCGTTAATAATTAACAGATTGGTGACGTGGAAAAATTTTTTTATTAATTTTTTTTTAAATATTTTAAAATATAAATATATTAAAATAATAAAAAAATCATTATTTTTAAATATTTTATTTCTTTCACTCTCCCTCCTTCTTCTTCACCACCTACCTACCAACCACCACCTCTGTAACTGCTGGCGGCAACACCGGCCACCGGCCACCGTTGCTCGCTGGTGGCCGACACTTGCAGGTAACTTTTTTTTTTTTTTTTACATTCTTCTCCTTATTTTCTTTCTCTTTTTTACTTAAAAAAAAAATTAAGGATACAGATCTAAAACCCATCAATGGAAAGAGGTAAAAACCCTTCTCTAGGGAGCGCCACCATCGTCTTGGGTTTATTGTGTTTTTCAAAATGATTTTCCTCCAGTTAAGAACCCATATTTTTATTCCATCTTCATGTCTCTATACTGATCAGATTGTGGCTATATTTTGTGGGTTTTGAGTGTTGATTTGTGAAATTGAATATTTCTGGATTTATGTTTACTTTATCTCTGTGTTTTCTTCTGTGAAGAAGCCCTTTCTCTTTGAGTGTGTCTCGTTCTTTCTCCAATCCTCCACAGAACATAAAACCCCCAATTCATCTTCATAGTCAATTTTCATTCGCAGCCCAAGATTGCTGCGAGTTCATACGTTTCTCTCTTCTTGTCTAGGCTTGAAGGTGGCGTTCTAGATCTGAGGAGAAGGAGAAAGCTAACGGCGTTCCAGACCGACGACGACGGCGCTCCAGCATGTAAGATCTGAGGGTCACTCAAGTCCGTTGTACCAGATCTACTCCGTGCGTGTCGCGTGGGTTGCTCAAGTCCGCTGTCGCGCGTGGGTTGGTGAAATCTGCTGTCGATCTTGCGTAGGTGGCCGTTGGAAAACAGCGTCGGAGGAAGAACCTGCATCGACCGAAGAAAACGCTCTACAGTGCAGAGGTTCTCGTCGGAGAGAAGATGAGCGTGGGTCAAATCTCAAATAGACTCTAAAACTTCTAGGGGCAATAGGGATTTTTGGGCCCTTTTAAATGTTGGTTTGTATAAATGGGCCCAAGGTTGAGATTCACTTATTTGGGGACCCTTGATTAATGGAAAAGACTTAAATGTCCTTCTCTTAAAAAATTTCGTCCCTCTATCGACCGTTGGCTTTCTTCCTTACTCTCACCCTTCTCCTCACGACGACTGCTCCATTCCTCACGATCGTTTACATTTTTCCTTGCAAATCTTCAGCGAAATCAAGCTTAGAGCAACACGAGGTAAGTAACTACTATCATTTTCCATTTTATTAGGGTTTTAATCGCGCGATTTCGACCTTCGGTAGTTGTATTTTTGGGTTTTATTAAAAATCTAGGGTTTTTCGATATTCGTTGGTTTCTGATTAAGTTTTAGGGTTTATTTAAGTGTGTCGGCGGTTTCTGAGGAGGGTAGAGGGAAGAAGAAGACGATTTTGTGGTGTTTATGACTGAGTTTTATGGAAAAACGATGAATCCCGACCGGGATTCATCCTCTGTAATTTCTCGGTCAACTGAGAAATATGGCAGACCTCGAAGCCTTTCACGGTTGCCCGAGAAATTACAGAGGATGAATCCCGGGCCTCGATTTCGACCGGGACTTTCTCGGTCACCTGGGAAATATGGCAGACATCGAAGCCTTTCTCGGTTGGCCGAGAAAGTACACGTACCAATCCCCAACCCTCGATTTAAACCGGGAATTTCTCGGTCGACCGGGAAATATGGCAGAATTCGAAGCCTTTCTCGGTTGACCGAGAAACTACACATACCAACCCAACCCTCGATTTCGACCGGGAATTCCTGCAGAGTGATTGTTTTTAGTTTTTTTTTAGTTTTTTTACTTTGTATATATTTTAAATGTTGAATATGTATTGTTGTAATTTGATAGGTCTAGTATGGAAATCACCGAGAAAATCCCCATCACTGACCATTTTCGTGCTGCGTTGACATGTTGCTCACACCTAAACAAAACCATTAGCAATATTAAGTCAACCCTAAGTCCTACCCAATTAAACCTCTTTAGGCAAACATGTTTCGGGCCTTTAATAGACGTGAATGTTATTTTTAATGGTCAATTAGTACACTACATCCTCCTTAGGGAAGTGGAGGAGAATAGGGCAAATGTGATGAGTTTTAAATTGTTAGGTCAGAAGGTCTCATTTGGTAAGAGAGAGTTTGACCTCATAACCGGCCTTCGTCATTCATTTAGACCAATGAGGAGAGATATAGAGGGCCCTCCCAATAGACTCCTAAGATTATATTTTAGGGAGAATGTAGGTATGAAGGTGGAGGAGTTAGATAAGTCGTTTCCGACCCTTCAGTTTGAGAACGACGAAGATGCAGTTAAGATCGCATCGTTTTATTTTTTGAGTTGGCTTTGATGGGGAGGGAACGCAAACAACAAGTAGATGCCAGCACTCTAAACTTGATGGATAACTGGGTTGCATTCTGCAATGAGGACTGGAGTACCATCGTGTTTGACAAGACAATAAAAAATCTAAAAAAGGCACTGAAGGGGAAGGCTGAGTCGTACAAGCGCAAGGGCGGTGGTCCAAAGAAACAGGAGACATACAATCTGTACGGTTTCCCGTTTGCTTTTCAGGTTAGTAGATAATTAAACTTTTGAAATGTAATCTTCATATAGTTTGGTACGGTTTCCCATTTTTTTCTTTTATTGTTTATTTACACAGATATGGGCTTACGAGACCGTTTCATCTCTCACTGGACGTGTTGCCAATCGTATAAGTGAGACGACCATCCCACGCATTCGTCGATGGTCTTGCTCCCACTCCCCATCATACACAATCATTGCTGATGAGGTTTTTGGATCCCGAGCGGTTAGTTATTTTATTTTTTTAAATGTTTTGTCTTCATTATTATTTGTAAACTTTTGATGGTAACTAAGTCATTTTTTTCAGGCAAGAGTTACGTTGAGTCTTGTTTCTTATGCAAAGGAGAGTCAATTCATGAATCGAGTGATGGAGCCTCCACGTGCATCAGAGCCGGTGCCTGAGCCAATATTAGAGCCGGAGCAAGAACCAGATCAAGAAACAGAGAGACAACCTACTGTATCTGAGGCTATACTCCCTGTTGTAGAGGAGGCTACTGTAGCAGATACTGAGATGTTAGATGTCACTGAAGCTTCTCCAGAAGTTTCAAATAAAAGAGGAAGGGAACAAGATGACAAAAACAAAGGAAAAGAGAAAGAGAATGAAGTAGAAAAAGAGGATGAGAGCACAAAGGAGAAGAAAAAGAAAAAGAAGAAAAAAACAAAGCAGACTTGTGAATGTAGCCAGTGGCTACATCTTATGGATAGCCGGATGGAGAGAATGGATGCTCGCATGTCTGATATGGAGACATCCCTCAAGTCTATTACCAAGTTCTTGCGTCGTCTATCTAAGGTATTCTGGTAGTTGATCATTGTTATTGTATTGGTTGGTTTTATTTCTTATAACATTTGTAAACTTTCAGGGTAAATTCGTGGACCCTGAGAAGTATTTTGGACCCAAAGATGGTCCGGATGACGAAGGTGGTCCATCAAAAGGACCAGATGACGTCGGTGGTCCATCGAAAGGACTCGATGACAAGGGTGGTCCATCGAAAGGACCGGATGACGATGGTAGACCAGATGACAATAAGGAAGGACATGAAGGAGGAAGAAGCGACATAGGAGAGGACGTGAAGGAGAAGGACGTTGATGAAGCGCACGACATAGAGCATATTACGGTAATAATATTTCTTACCCTATCATATTTTAAATTTAACATTTCCATAAATAAATGTGTCGGGATTTACAGGAGTTAGAGTATCAACTAACCACTGACGTATCGTCTCACTCCATTACTGACGTGGAGTATCAACCAAGTACAGACCCAGTCGAGTTCATTGTACCTAAGGCTGAGGTAATCATTTGTCTTAATATAAACAATATTATATAAATTTGACTAATGTATTAAATGTATGTTTGTAGCCTGTTGAGTTAAGTGATGAGGATGTTGAGGAGGTTGATGAGGTTAAAGTTATTGGGCCGCATGAATTGGTAAAAAGACAGGGAAAGCGGACCCGACAAATTTCTTGGAAGCTTCGGTCTCCATGGGCTGACACCAGATCGGACGGCAAAAGGAGGAAAGTTAAGCGATACGATCCCATGCGTTCCATTCCTGAGGAGTACGAGACCAAGTTCCAGAAATGGTTGGATGACCCATTGTCTGATGGATCGGAGCGCAAGACAGTCTATGCATACAGAAGTAAACAATGGTTCAAGACGTTACTCACATCGTCTCATTGGATGAGTGATGAGGTACAACCCATTTTATCACTGATGTTGATTTGTAAATGTTATGGTTTATGATTCTACAATTCACTATTCTTCTGATTCTATAGGTGATTGACTCTCTCTTCCTCTTTGTTCGAAAGAAGATGGATACTCGTCCTGACTTATGCCATCGAAAGTTCGTCACGGCTGATGTATTTGTAACAGTACGTATTTTCATCTTTATAGAATGACAATTAATCTGAATTGTACTAATATTGGATGTTGTGCAGGAATTTTTGAGGCGCGAGGATGTGTACGAAGAACTCCTTCATAGTGACCATTGGAACGACACGTTCGATTGGAGTAGATTCAAGACGGTCACTAAATACGTAAAGGGAGAACACACAGACTATAATGTTCATTGGAGTTCGGTTGATGCTGTTTATATGCCCTTCAACTTAGGTAGAAACCATTGGATTCTACTATGCGCTGACTTGGAAATGGGCGAATTTGTGTTGACAGACTCCCTAACGACACTGAATTCAGATGCAGACATAGCGAAGCAGATGAATACGGTATGCACCATTTTCCCTAGGCTGCTACTGAGGTGCGACGTTATGAAGGATAAGCCGTCTCTTCCAAGACATACATGGCGATTCAGAAGGAAGACCCAAGTGCCACAACAACAAGATAGTGGAGATTGTGGGGTTTTCACTGTAAAGTTTTTAGAATATGATGTAACTAAATCAGATTTAGGTAGTCTTAGTCAAGAGAAAATGGAGTTTTGTAGGCGTCAATTTGTTGTACAACTTTGGGCCAATAGGCCGTTCTTTTAGTAAAACATGATTTAGTTTACATTTCAATACCATTGTAGTTAAAATGTCACTTATATACTTATCGTATACGTTAATAAACAGACTATGCAACGTAATTTTTTTCCAGTATTTTTTTTAATTTGATGTACGCTATATAAAGTAAATGATGAACGGGGAAAATAGATACTTCAAAATATATAAATGTAACAAAATTCATGTATAAAACATCTCCATGATACAAATATTCATGTCAAAATAGAGAAATGTACTAAAATTGTCTAAAACATCAAGAATTGTTCAATGGTTGTCTGCATGTTTTTCTGTTATGACCCCTATTCCCGCATCGGCTGCATTTGCGGACATGCCGCACTTCTCCCGTAGACGGTATTCTCAACGTCTGACGACGACCAACTCTAGGCACTCTTCGAGGAGGCAAGACTTCCACATCGACAAATTGAGGTGACCTCTTCCACTCCGACTCATGCCCAAGAGGTTGTATGGGTTGTGCATATGCATCTATCAAAGAGTCCACATGGTAGACTCTGGAACAAAGTGTATGATATTCAATATGTCGATAAGTGCATGCAGCGATCGCATGGGAGCATGGAAGTTCGTAATACTCAAATTCACGACATGTGCATGTTCTAGCGTGAAGGTTGACACGTCCACCCAAATGTCCGTCCTCGACATTAAACTCATATCGAGCAATAGGTTTGACAACGTGCCTCCGTGACTTCTCCTCTGCTTTTTCCAAAACTTCCATTGCAAACTTCGACCACTGACCCGGGTTACTGGAGTGCTTATTCCTGCGTTCGTAGTATTTTGCTTGGAGCCACCCTCTGATATGATCCATGAATGCGGTGATTGGGAGCTCTCGTGCTTCTTTCAACACTGAGTTAGTGCACTCCGCAAGATTGGTGGTCATTTGGTTATACCGACGACCACACTGGTATGCTCGAGCCCACCTCTCAATTCCGACCCCTTGTAGGTATGTCCTGACATTTTCTGGGAGTTGCTGCCAATACTCATTGAATTCAACCACACGAAATGCCCTTGCAGCTCCGTCAAATAGTTTCATAAAGTTCCCGGTCTTGAAATGCGTTTTCAGGTTCTCCCCTAAGTGCCGGATACACACGCAGTGAAATGAATTAGGAAATACAGTTTTGACTGCCTTACCAATGCTGGCATGTCTGTCAGACACGATGACCAGACCAAGAACTTGTCCAACTGCACGTTCCATCTGTCGAAAAAAGTACGTCCATGACTGATCAGTTTCTCCCCCAGCCAAGGCCCACCCTACAGGATATAACTGGTTGTTACCATCTACACCGGTCGCAATAAGGAGCTTCCCACAGAATTTTCCTCGTAAGTGTGTTCCATCAACCACTAAAACTGGACGAATAGAGCTTTTGAACCCTCCAATAGAAGCACCTAGTGCCATAAACACATGCTTAAAGTGTCCATCGTCTTCAAGTTCTAAGTCGAACACTGTACCGAGGTTTTCAATTTTCAATGCTTCACCAAATTTTGGTAACAGTCTGTAAGATTCTTCTGGAGATCCTCTAGCAAGAATAAAAGCTTCTTCTCTAGCCCGCCAAGCCTTGTCGTAGCTTAAATTCACACCAAAATCTTGTCTAATATCATTCACAATATCCTTTGGCCTATAAGTACGACCGACGTCTTGGAACCTCGACTTGATCAAATTTCCAATAACCCAACTCTTCGCTTGTCTATGATCATGGGTTAACATTTCACGTACACAGGTGTGGATATTACAATACTTCGTGATCTTAAATATTTCACACCCCTTAGTAACAGTCATAGCTCGAACCCTCCATTTGCATTCTTCAATTACACACTCAGCTACCCATATGTTCTTCTTTGACTTATTAACCCTAAACTGGAAGTTCCTTCTCATTGCAATCACAGACATCCTCATGTACAAGTCTCTCTTACACATGAATACTTCTCCAACTTCTACATCTTCAGAAGAGGAAGACTGAGTTGTCATGATGATTGCCTTGGATGAAGTACTCGGAACGGAAGAGCATGTCGCCACTTGTTCAGACGCAGAAGGATCCTCATTGTACTGTACGTGAATCTCTTCCTCATCATCACCCACAGCTACATCAACCTCTGTGTTCATGTCCTCATCTTCGTAGTCCCCCCAATCTTGGCCACCATAAAGTTCACTACCATAGTCTTCATCATCCCCCAAGTTATACGAAGGAATATTTTTGGATTCATCGCATGGGAAGGATGTAGATGCCGATGGTATATTGTTTGGGACTGATGTTGATGATACATTCGGCTCCACCTTATTTGGCATGACGCATGGGATGGGAAATGGTCGTGAGGCTAGGTTACTAGGACACTTTGGGATTGTGGATATGTATATGGGTACATCAGAGACCTTATTCCAGGTCAAAAAGGTGTTAAGGCCTTCATCGTTCCTAATAACAAACGCAGGGGCCCTAGACATCAATTGGACTACACATCTTATTCTACGGTCAAATTCCTCTAAACTTATACAGGTTTATCTATATAATCGACTTAAGAAGTCACTGTATGCAGTACCAATGTCTATGTCGAAACCCGTCAACTCTCCACCCTCATATTCATTTTCCCTCTCCTTCCACAAGCCACCATAACAAACCCACACACGAGGCATTATCTGCACGAACAGGGAAAAAAATGAAAAAAAATAAAATAAAATAATGAAACAGGCAAAATTCCCGGTCGAAATCGATTTCCCGGTCTCGGTCGATTTTCCCGGTCTCGGTAACGTTTCCCGGTCTCGGTGGCATATGATTCCTGGCCGGGAACAACGAAAATCGACCGAGAATTCGAGCAGCACGACGCAAAAATAAGTCCCAAACCCACGAACGTACTCTTAAACGTAAAAAATTGAATGATCAAAACTTGAAAGTGTAGTAATCACGTACCTCCTTCAGAAACTCGAATGTCGGAAGTGTTTTGAGTGTGATTGGCCAATCCTATGTGATGATGTGGTGAAATCGTGTTGGAACGTGATGATGGGGTGAAATCGTGTTGGGACCAAAGAATATTGTATGGGGACAAAAGGACTAGAAGAATTAAGAATGAAAATGCGAATAGGAATGGGAATGAGAATAGGAAATTTTTTCTCATTCCAAATTCCTTATTCATTAAGGAAAATAATGGAAAATTGGTGGGAAATCTATTTTGGTGGTGTAGAAAATTAATTTCTTTTTTTGAAAATTGAACAAAGGCTATAATGGTCATTTAACCTCATTAAAATCAACAAAGGGTCCCCAAATAATAGATTTAAAAAAAGGGGCCCATTTATACAAACCAACATTTAAAAGGGCCCAAAAATCCCTATTGCCCAACTTCTAGATTAAAAAAAAGAAAATGGAGAGAAAGGAGAAGGAAGAAGAAAGAAGAAAGAAAGATTAAAAAAAAAAAACTCGGGCAGCGACAGGCCTCTGGCGACCGTCTGCTGCCGGCATCCAGTGTTGATGAAGAAGCAGCCGTTGGAGTTGGGTGAGGAAGAAGGAGATGAGTGAAAAAGAGAGGGGGTAAAGAAATTAAAATATTAAAAAATAATAATATTTTCATTATTTCAATATATTTATATTTTAAAATATTTAAAAAATAATTTTTTAATTAAAAAAGTTTGCCACGTCACCACTCTGTTAATTATTAATGGAAAATTGGATGGAGGGACCAAAATGAAACTAAAACCAAACCTCAGGGACTAAATTGTTGAGTTTGAAAACTCAAGGACCAAAATGAAACCTAACCTAAATCTCAGGGACTAAAAGTGTATTTTTCCCCAAAGTAAATTATGATAAGCACCCAAAGACAGTAATAGTAAGGAATAGGAAAGAGACAATTACCAAAAGCATATTTGACCTCTTGTCAGCCCTTCGAAAACCATAGTGGATAAATATGTTGCCTACATTATTAAACTATCACTTGTTTGTAACCCAAAACTTGGGAAAAAGTCGAACGTCGATTCACTTGAATTGGAAGAAGTATTTCCATATCAACCTCATTGAAGTCTCAGTAGAACCATAAGACAACATATAGTTCATGTAAGAGCCTAATTGATTTTTGGAGTTATAAAGACTCAGTGGGGTTTTTTTTTGGCATGTTAGTAAAATAAATAAATAAAAAGAAGAGAAGAGAATTTGGGTGAGGAAGTGTGAAATAGGCTAGTAGTGGTGTACGGTGGCATATGGCAAGATTTGTTTAAAAAAAAGTGTTAAAGAGAAAAAGAAAGAATTATAATTATGATTAAAGAAAAAAAAAACAAAAAAAAAGAAACAAAATAGGGAGTTGGAAATTTTGTGGTTTTGCATGTGGCTTGGTGATGGCGTTGAAGAGTTAAAATCCCTTTGGCAGCGAAAACAATCAAGACTAATTCGTTTCACAATTTCGTGTACGAAAAACCAATTTATTGGCAATATCAAATAAGAAACTAATTTCTAAAAACCAGATTAAGCATGCTGGAAATTTAGATCTAAAACTATTTTAGAAACCAAAACTTACATGTTTTGACGATCAAAACTGCACTATGCCCCTACGATCAAGCCACGACCACAAGTGTGTCAGGATTGTGTGTGGAGACAAAAAAACCACATCACTTGTCGTACATGTGGAAAAAAAAGAAAAGAGATTAATTGATGGGCTTGGCCCATTTTAGCTTTAGGTTTTCTCACTATATATATGTGTTGTGTGTGGTTTTCAAAAGGACGGCAGAAAGTGGCTTTTCAGAGTTTTGTGGCTGAGAGCAGAATTGAGGGGCAGCCGTGAGTTTTTCGTGAGAGAGATTAGATTATTTCTCTTGATTGGGTTGTGGGTTTTTGTTTCTTTGTTTATCCCAAGCTATCGGGTTGTGATACTTGGAAGTCAATAGCTATTGTTGGGCTATTGAAGGTTGGTTTGTAGCGTTATTGAAGGCTTCCTGTAATTTCCCAAATACTAGTAGAACCTGCCGTTGCAGAAGACTGGACGTAGTCCCGAGTTTGGGGCGAACCAGTATATTTTTCGGTGTCGTTTCTTTTTTTCCTATCTCTTTTATTATTTTCGTGACTATTATTTTTGGCTTGTGTTGGCTTAACCTGTGGAAGGGGAGATAGTTATAATATTATTGATTGTCGTCATAATATTATTGTTATTGGTATTTCGCATTTTCTCCCAACAATTGGTATCAGAGCTTTTGGTTCAGGAGTCATGGGTTTTGTAGAGCCAAAAAGTTTCGATGGAGTCATGAAGTTCGATGGGAAAAATTTTGGATATTGGAAGATGCAAGTCAAGGATTATTTAACTTGCAAGAAAGTGCATAAGGCATTGAAGGAGAGACCGAAAGATATGAAGGACGAAGATTGGGAAGCTCTAGATGAAGAGGCAGTTGCAACCATTAGGATGTGTTTGTCGATGGATGTGGCAAGTCTTGTAGCCCATGAGACAACTGCAGTCAAGTTGATGGAATTGCTTACAAACAGGTATGAAAAACCCTCTGCAAATAATAAGGTCTACCTAGTTAAAAAGTTTTTCAACATGCAAATGTCTGAGGATGCTTCTGTGAATTCTTATATTAATGAGGTTACCACTTTGATTAATCAGTTAAAATCTGTTAAGATAGAATTTTCTGATGAGGTGAATGCTATTCAGTTGTTAACGTCTTTACCTGATAGTTGGGAAACGATGAAGACAGCAGTGTCTAATTCGACTGGAAATAACACTTTAAAATTTTCAGAAGTTTGTGATTTAGCCATAGCTGAGGAAATTCGTAGGCAGGGTAGTAATAAAGAGTCTACGGTAGGGTCAGCTTTGGTTATGACTAAAGGTAAAGATAAGGTTGATGAAGATAATGAACTGAGTAGCAGTAAGAAAAAGTGGAAAGGTAGGAATGAGGTAGAATGTTATTACTGCCATAAGAAAGGTCACTTCAAGTATCAGTGTAGGAAACTTAAAGAGGATCAGAAAAGAAAACCAGAGGCAAATATAGTGGAGGAGGTTGTCTTAGCTTGTGTTGAGAGTGACACAAAGTATAGTAATCACTCATCAGATTGGATATTAGACAGTGCAGCTTCTGTTCACATAGCTTCAGATAGGAGTTTGTTCACATCATTCACAGGAGGGCATCATGGCCTAGTGAGAATGGGGAATGGTAGAACCTCCAAGACTAGAGGGATTGGAGATGTTAGTCTAAAGACAGAATGTGGAGGTAAATTGGTACTGCGAGATGTCAGGTACGTGCCTAATATCAAGATGAATCTTATTTCTATTGGTAAGTTGACAGATGATGGTTTCATGTGTGAGTTTGGCAGTCGCCAGTGTAAACTCAAGTTCGGATCCCAGGTAGTGGCAGTTGGTCACAGGAAATCTACACTGTACAGATGTCAGTTGAATGTTGCCAAAGGTTCAGAGAGACAGTGGATGCCGGTTAAAGCTGCAGATGGTAGTTGTAGAGGTACAGTTGAGCCAGCAGCAAGGATAGCCAATGTCGATCAGTCCGATCAAGATCCTTCAGTTCAGAAACAATTGGGAAGTCCAGGAGAGAAAATTGATGGCTATCGTGAATCCCCAGTTGTCAGACGGTCGAATGAATTGAAGAAGTCGTTTAGGCGAGTTGAGGCATCAAAGTGGAAGACCAGAGCAGTTGCTAAGGTCAAAGGTCATGTCTCTAGCTTGGTAACAGGTTTGAATAGAGGACTCAAGCCATTCTCAGAGTGTATCTTCTTCAGGAACAGTTGTTTGGGTTGGAAGAAGATGACAGGTGATACCACTTAGCTGAAGTGGGAATACGTGTCTGTCTTTTTCGTCTGGGAGACAGGTCCACGTAGCTAGCCCATACCTCGGGGCGAGCACAGATGAGCTACAGTTATACTCTGATAGTTGCCTGTTTTTCGTGAGTTTGTTGTTTTTCAGGTATTTTGAGCCTTGGAGTTTACCAAAAAGATTAGAGATAACAGTTGTAGTTGGAGTAGAGCCTTGGAGTTTGCCAAGATGTTTAGAGTTTTGTTGAAGTGGGAGACGAGATCGTTGTTTTGTCTCCAAGTGGGAAATTGTCAGGATTGTGTGTGGAGACAAAAAAACCACATCACTTGTCGTACATGTGGAAAAAAAAGAAAAGAGATTAATTGATGGGCTTGGCCCATTTTAGCTTTAGGTTTTCTCACTATATATATGTGTTGTGTGTGGTTTTCAAAAGGACGGCAGAAAGTGGCTTTTCAGAGTTTTGTGGCTGAGAGCAGAATTGAGGGGCAGCCGTGAGTTTTTCGTGAGAGAGATTAGATTATTTCTCTTGATTGGGTTGTGGGTTTTTGTTTCTTTGTTTATCCCAAGCTATCGGGTTGTGATACTTGGAAGTCAATAGCTATTGTTGGGCTATTGAAGGTTGGTTTGTAGCGTTATTGAAGGCTTCCTGTAATTTCCCAAATACTAGTAGAACCTGCCGTTGCAGAAGACTGGACGTAGTCCCGAGTTTGGGGCGAACCAGTATATTTTTCGGTGTCGTTTCTTTTTTTCCTATCTCTTTTATTATTTTCGTGACTATTATTTTTGGCTTGTGTTGGCTTAACCTGTGGAAGGGGAGATAGTTATAATATTATTGATTGTCGTCATAATATTATTGTTATTGGTATTTCGCATTTTCTCCCAACAATTGGTATCAGAGCTTTTGGTTCAGGAGTCATGGGTTTTGTAGAGCCAAAAAGTTTCGATGGAGTCATGAAGTTCGATGGGAAAAATTTTGGATATTGGAAGATGCAAGTCAAGGATTATTTAACTTGCAAGAAAGTGCATAAGGCATTGAAGGAGAGACCGAAAGATATGAAGGACGAAGATTGGGAAGCTCTAGATGAAGAGGCAGTTGCAACCATTAGGATGTGTTTGTCGATGGATGTGGCAAGTCTTGTAGCCCATGAGACAACTGCAGTCAAGTTGATGGAATCGCTTACAAACAGGTATGAAAAACCCTCTGCAAATAATAAGGTCTACCTAGTTAAAAAGTTTTTCAACATGCAAATGTCTGAGGATGCTTCTGTGAATTCTTATATTAATGAGGTTACCACTTTGATTAATCAGTTAAAATCTGTTATGATAGAATTTTCTGATGAGGTGAATGCTATTCAGTTGTTAACGTCTTTACCTGATAGTTGGGAAACGATGAAGACAGCAGTGTCTAATTCGACTGGAAATAACACTTTAAAATTTTCAGAAGTTTGTGATTTAGCCATAGCTGAGGAAATTCGTAGGCAGGGTAGTAATAAAGAGTCTACGGTAGGGTCAGCTTTGGTTATGACTAAAGGTAAAGATAAGGTTGATGAAGATAATGAACTGAGTAGCAGTAAGAAAAAGTGGAAAGGTAGGAATGAGGTAGAATGTTATTACTGCCATAAGAAAGGTCACTTCAAGTATCAGTGTAGGAAACTTAAAGAGGATCAGAAAAGAAAACCAGAGGCAAATATAGTGGAGGAGGTTGTCTTAGCTTGTGTTGAGAGTGACACAAAGTATAGTAATCACTCATCAGATTGGATATTAGACAGTGCAGCTTCTGTTCACATAGCTTCAGATAGGAGTTTGTTCACATCATTCACAGGAGGGCATCATGGCCTAGTGAGAATGGGGAATGGTAGAACCTCCAAGACTAGAGGGATTGGAGATGTTAGTCTAAAGACAGAATGTGGAGGTAAATTGGTACTGCGAGATGTCAGGTACGTGCCTAATATCAAGATGAATCTTATTTCTATTGGTAAGTTGACAGATGATGGTTTCATGTGTGAGTTTGGCAGTCGCCAGTGTAAACTCAAGTTCGGATCCCAGGTAGTGGCAGTTGGTCACAGGAAATCTACACTGTACAGATGTCAGTTGAATGTTGCCAAAGGTTCAGAGAGACAGTGGATGCCGGTTAAAGCTGCAGATGGTAGTTGTAGAGGTACAGTTGAGCCAGCAGCAAGGATAGCCAATGTCGATCAGTCCGATCAAGATCCTTCAGTTCAGAAACAATTGGGAAGTCCAGGAGAGAAAATTGATGGCTATCGTGAATCCCCAGTTGTCAGACGGTCGAATGAATTGAAGAAGTCGTTTAGGCGAGTTGAGGCATCAAAGTGGAAGACCAGAGCAGTTGCTAAGGTCAAAGGTCATGTCTCTAGCTTGGTAACAGGTTTGAATAGAGGACTCAAGCCATTCTCAGAGTGTATCTTCTTCAGGAACAGTTGTTTGGGTTGGAAGAAGATGACAGGTGATACCACTTAGCTGAAGTGGGAATACGTGTCTGTCTTTTTCGTCTGGGAGACAGGTCCACGTAGCTAGCCCATACCTCGGGGCGAGCACAGATGAGCTACAGTTATACTCTGATAGTTGCCTGTTTTTCGTGAGTTTGTTGTTTTTCAGGTATTTTGAGCCTTGGAGTTTACCAAAAAGATTAGAGATAACAGTTGTAGTTGGAGTAGAGCCTTGGAGTTTGCCAAGATGTTTAGAGTTTTGTTGAAGTGGGAGACGAGATCGTTGTTTTGTCTCCAAGTGGGAAATTGTCAGGATTGTGTGTGGAGACAAAAAAACCACATCACTTGTCGTACATGTGGAAAAAAAAGAAAAGAGATTAATTGATGGGCTTGGCCCATTTTAGCTTTAGGTTTTCTCACTATATATATGTGTTGTGTGTGGTTTTCAAAAGGACGGCAGAAAGTGGCTTTTCAGAGTTTTGTGGCTGAGAGCAGAATTGAGGGGCAGCCGTGAGTTTTTCGTGAGAGAGATTAGATTATTTCTCTTGATTGGGTTGTGGGTTTTTGTTTCTTTGTTTATCCCAAGCTATCGGGTTGTGATACTTGGAAGTCAATAGCTATTGTTGGGCTATTGAAGGTTGGTTTGTAGCGTTATTGAAGGCTTCCTGTAATTTCCCA
Organism: Luffa acutangula; assembly: GCA_036850905.1. NCBI lineage: Eukaryota > Viridiplantae > Streptophyta > Magnoliopsida > Cucurbitales > Cucurbitaceae > Luffa > Luffa acutangula. The sequence continues at coordinate 10,391,621 of CM072090.1, forward strand.
AATACTAGTAGAACCTGCCGTTGCAGAAGACTGGACGTAGTCCCGAGTTTGGGGCGAACCAGTATATTTTTCGGTGTCGTTTCTTTTTTTCCTATCTCTTTTATTATTTTCGTGACTATTATTTTTGGCTTGTGTTGGCTTAACCTGTGGAAGGGGAGATAGTTATAATATTATTGATTGTCGTCATAATATTATTGTTATTGGTATTTCGCATTTTCTCCCAACAATTGGTATCAGAGCTTTTGGTTCAGGAGTCATGGGTTTTGTAGAGCCAAAAAGTTTCGATGGAGTCATGAAGTTCGATGGGAAAAATTTTGGATATTGGAAGATGCAAGTCAAGGATTATTTAACTTGCAAGAAAGTGCATAAGGCATTGAAGGAGAGACCGAAAGATATGAAGGACGAAGATTGGGAAGCTCTAGATGAAGAGGCAGTTGCAACCATTAGGATGTGTTTGTCGATGGATGTGGCAAGTCTTGTAGCCCATGAGACAACTGCAGTCAAGTTGATGGAATCGCTTACAAACAGGTATGAAAAACCCTCTGCAAATAATAAGGTCTACCTAGTTAAAAAGTTTTTCAACATGCAAATGTCTGAGGATGCTTCTGTGAATTCTTATATTAATGAGGTTACCACTTTGATTAATCAGTTAAAATCTGTTATGATAGAATTTTCTGATGAGGTGAATGCTATTCAGTTGTTAACGTCTTTACCTGATAGTTGGGAAACGATGAAGACAGCAGTGTCTAATTCGACTGGAAATAACACTTTAAAATTTTCAGAAGTTTGTGATTTAGCCATAGCTGAGGAAATTCGTAGGCAGGGTAGTAATAAAGAGTCTACGGTAGGGTCAGCTTTGGTTATGACTAAAGGTAAAGATAAGGTTGATGAAGATAATGAACTGAGTAGCAGTAAGAAAAAGTGGAAAGGTAGGAATGAGGTAGAATGTTATTACTGCCATAAGAAAGGTCACTTCAAGTATCAGTGTAGGAAACTTAAAGAGGATCAGAAAAGAAAACCAGAGGCAAATATAGTGGAGGAGGTTGTCTTAGCTTGTGTTGAGAGTGACACAAAGTATAGTAATCACTCATCAGATTGGATATTAGACAGTGCAGCTTCTGTTCACATAGCTTCAGATAGGAGTTTGTTCACATCATTCACAGGAGGGCATCATGGCCTAGTGAGAATGGGGAATGGTAGAACCTCCAAGACTAGAGGGATTGGAGATGTTAGTCTAAAGACAGAATGTGGAGGTAAATTGGTACTGCGAGATGTCAGGTACGTGCCTAATATCAAGATGAATCTTATTTCTATTGGTAAGTTGACAGATGATGGTTTCATGTGTGAGTTTGGCAGTCGCCAGTGTAAACTCAAGTTCGGATCCCAGGTAGTGGCAGTTGGTCACAGGAAATCTACACTGTACAGATGTCAGTTGAATGTTGCCAAAGGTTCAGAGAGACAGTGGATGCCGGTTAAAGCTGCAGATGGTAGTTGTAGAGGTACAGTTGAGCCAGCAGCAAGGATAGCCAATGTCGATCAGTCCGATCAAGATCCTTCAGTTCAGAAACAATTGGGAAGTCCAGGAGAGAAAATTGATGGCTATCGTGAATCCCCAGTTGTCAGACGGTCGAATGAATTGAAGAAGTCGTTTAGGCGAGTTGAGGCATCAAAGTGGAAGACCAGAGCAGTTGCTAAGGTCAAAGGTCATGTCTCTAGCTTGGTAACAGGTTTGAATAGAGGACTCAAGCCATTCTCAGAGTGTATCTTCTTCAGGAACAGTTGTTTGGGTTGGAAGAAGATGACAGGTGATACCACTTAGCTGAAGTGGGAATACGTGTCTGTCTTTTTCGTCTGGGAGACAGGTCCACGTAGCTAGCCCATACCTCGGGGCGAGCACAGATGAGCTACAGTTATACTCTGATAGTTGCCTGTTTTTCGTGAGTTTGTTGTTTTTCAGGTATTTTGAGCCTTGGAGTTTACCAAAAAGATTAGAGATAACAGTTGTAGTTGGAGTAGAGCCTTGGAGTTTGCCAAGATGTTTAGAGTTTTGTTGAAGTGGGAGACGAGATCGTTGTTTTGTCTCCAAGTGGGAAATTGTCAGGATTGTGTGTGGAGACAAAAAAAACCACATCACTTGTCGTACATGTGGAAAAAAAAAGAAAAGAGATTAATTGATGGGCTTGGCCCATTTTAGCTTTAGGTTTTCTCACTATATATATGTGTTGTGTGTGGTTTTCAAAAGGACGGCAGAAAGTGGCTTTTCAGAGTTTTGTGGCTGAGAGCAGAATTGAGGGGCAGCCGTGAGTTTTTCGTGAGAGAGATTAGATTATTTCTCTTGATTGGGTTGTGGGTTTTTGTTTCTTTGTTTATCCCAAGCTATCGGGTTGTGATACTTGGAAGTCAATAGCTATTGTTGGGCTATTGAAGGTTGGTTTGTAGCGTTATTGAAGGCTTCCTGTAATTTCCCAAATACTAGTAGAACCTGCCGTTGCAGAAGACTGGACGTAGTCCCGAGTTTGGGGCGAACCAGTATATTTTTCGGTGTCGTTTCTTTTTTTCCTATCTCTTTTATTATTTTCGTGACTATTATTTTTGGCTTGTGTTGGCTTAACCTGTGGAAGGGGAGATAGTTATAATATTATTGATTGTCGTCATAATATTATTGTTATTGGTATTTCGCATTTTCTCCCAACAATTGGTATCAGAGCTTTTGGTTCAGGAGTCATGGGTTTTGTAGAGCCAAAAAGTTTCGATGGAGTCATGAAGTTCGATGGGAAAAATTTTGGATATTGGAAGATGCAAGTCAAGGATTATTTAACTTGCAAGAAAGTGCATAAGGCATTGAAGGAGAGACCGAAAGATATGAAGGACGAAGATTGGGAAGCTCTAGATGAAGAGGCAGTTGCAACCATTAGGATGTGTTTGTCGATGGATGTGGCAAGTCTTGTAGCCCATGAGACAACTGCAGTCAAGTTGATGGAATCGCTTACAAACAGGTATGAAAAACCCTCTGCAAATAATAAGGTCTACCTAGTTAAAAAGTTTTTCAACATGCAAATGTCTGAGGATGCTTCTGTGAATTCTTATATTAATGAGGTTACCACTTTGATTAATCAGTTAAAATCTGTTATGATAGAATTTTCTGATGAGGTGAATGCTATTCAGTTGTTAACGTCTTTACCTGATAGTTGGGAAACGATGAAGACAGCAGTGTCTAATTCGACTGGAAATAACACTTTAAAATTTTCAGAAGTTTGTGATTTAGCCATAGCTGAGGAAATTCGTAGGCAGGGTAGTAATAAAGAGTCTACGGTAGGGTCAGCTTTGGTTATGACTAAAGGTAAAGATAAGGTTGATGAAGATAATGAACTGAGTAGCAGTAAGAAAAAGTGGAAAGGTAGGAATGAGGTAGAATGTTATTACTGCCATAAGAAAGGTCACTTCAAGTATCAGTGTAGGAAACTTAAAGAGGATCAGAAAAGAAAACCAGAGGCAAATATAGTGGAGGAGGTTGTCTTAGCTTGTGTTGAGAGTGACACAAAGTATAGTAATCACTCATCAGATTGGATATTAGACAGTGCAGCTTCTGTTCACATAGCTTCAGATAGGAGTTTGTTCACATCATTCACAGGAGGGCATCATGGCCTAGTGAGAATGGGGAATGGTAGAACCTCCAAGACTAGAGGGATTGGAGATGTTAGTCTAAAGACAGAATGTGGAGGTAAATTGGTACTGCGAGATGTCAGGTACGTGCCTAATATCAAGATGAATCTTATTTCTATTGGTAAGTTGACAGATGATGGTTTCATGTGTGAGTTTGGCAGTCGCCAGTGTAAACTCAAGTTCGGATCCCAGGTAGTGGCAGTTGGTCACAGGAAATCTACACTGTACAGATGTCAGTTGAATGTTGCCAAAGGTTCAGAGAGACAGTGGATGCCGGTTAAAGCTGCAGATGGTAGTTGTAGAGGTACAGTTGAGCCAGCAGCAAGGATAGCCAATGTCGATCAGTCCGATCAAGATCCTTCAGTTCAGAAACAATTGGGAAGTCCAGGAGAGAAAATTGATGGCTATCGTGAATCCCCAGTTGTCAGACGGTCGAATGAATTGAAGAAGTCGTTTAGGCGAGTTGAGGCATCAAAGTGGAAGACCAGAGCAGTTGCTAAGGTCAAAGGTCATGTCTCTAGCTTGGTAACAGGTTTGAATAGAGGACTCAAGCCATTCTCAGAGTGTATCTTCTTCAGGAACAGTTGTTTGGGTTGGAAGAAGATGACAGGTGATACCACTTAGCTGAAGTGGGAATACGTGTCTGTCTTTTTCGTCTGGGAGACAGGTCCACGTAGCTAGCCCATACCTCGGGGCGAGCACAGATGAGCTACAGTTATACTCTGATAGTTGCCTGTTTTTCGTGAGTTTGTTGTTTTTCAGGTATTTTGAGCCTTGGAGTTTACCAAAAAGATTAGAGATAACAGTTGTAGTTGGAGTAGAGCCTTGGAGTTTGCCAAGATGTTTAGAGTTTTGTTGAAGTGGGAGACGAGATCGTTGTTTTGTCTCCAAGTGGGAAATTGTCAGGATTGTGTGTGGAGACAAAAAAACCACATCACTTGTCGTACATGTGGAAAAAAAAGAAAAGAGATTAATTGATGGGCTTGGCCCATTTTAGCTTTAGGTTTTCTCACTATATATATGTGTTGTGTGTGGTTTTCAAAAGGACGGCAGAAAGTGGCTTTTCAGAGTTTTGTGGCTGAGAGCAGAATTGAGGGGCAGCCGTGAGTTTTTCGTGAGAGAGATTAGATTATTTCTCTTGATTGGGTTGTGGGTTTTTGTTTCTTTGTTTATCCCAAGCTATCGGGTTGTGATACTTGGAAGTCAATAGCTATTGTTGGGCTATTGAAGGTTGGTTTGTAGCGTTATTGAAGGCTTCCTGTAATTTCCCAAATACTAGTAGAACCTGCCGTTGCAGAAGACTGGACGTAGTCCCGAGTTTGGGGCGAACCAGTATATTTTTCGGTGTCGTTTCTTTTTTTCCTATCTCTTTTATTATTTTCGTGACTATTATTTTTGGCTTGTGTTGGCTTAACCTGTGGAAGGGGAGATAGTTATAATATTATTGATTGTCGTCATAATATTATTGTTATTGGTATTTCGCATTTTCTCCCAACAAAGTGAACACTGGCTATTCTCTTGGGCTTTGAGGAAAGGATTGTGGGATCCTAAATGTCGTCTTGAAGGGAAATCACAGCAAGGAGAATGTTGTATTTTGAGAGAAAACTAGAGAGCAAAAAGAGAGAAACCAACTCTCTGTGTTTTTCGTGAATTTACCGAATGAGAGAGGTTGATTGTGATTCATGGGTAACCCCTAAGTGGAGAGGGAGTTAAAACCCTACACAATCTAGATCGTTTGATCAAATCCAAATGATCTTGAGCGTCAATTAATTAAATAATTATTATCATTTAATTAATTAATAGATTATAATTAATTTAATTAAAACAATATTAATTAAATCAATTATAATATAAGGTATTTAATTCAATTTGAATCATATTCAATTGAATTAAATTGGTTATTCAATTAATTCTCAATTAATTGTTCCCACATTAATCAAATATCAAATATTTAATTAATTTCACATTTGAATCATATTCAAATTAAATCTCTCTCATTTTAACCTATAGTTTTAATTTGCATCAAATGAACATTAATTATACACTATAGTTTTAATTTCGATTAAATCATATTTAACCAAATTAAATTAATTAATTCTCCAATTAATTAATTCTTCAATTAATTAAATATCAAATATCTAATTATATTCATTTTCTCTCTTATACTATAGTTTTAATATGAATCCCTATTCATATTAATTTTAACTTATAGTTTAATATTAAATATTTGAACTCCTTCAAATATTTAATTCTCTCAATAATAAATTTTGAATCATATCCAAAATTAATTTATAATATTATTAAGTTCAATTCATCAATTAAACTTATATTATAATGTATATAAATACATTATCTTAATTGTATCAAATACAGTATAATTCCCTTAACGAATTTGAACACATTTCAAATTCTATTCAAGACTATTTAACCTCAGAACCCTTCATGAGCTAGTAGGTGGATCTAATGGACCTACAGATCAGAAGCTCCAACGATACGAGACTAGTTGGCTAAACTCATTAACCAAATTAGTCAACATTCGTTAACTATGGGTCACTCCACTAAAGACCCACAGCTGCACTCTTCTCACTGTAGAATATTTCTGTGTCCATGGATATCGACCAATGCAGTAAGTCAATCTTTCACGTGTGTTCGCAACACTAGCTGGGTCAAATTACCGTTTTACCCCTGGGTTACCTCTGGATCCATAAGTACCACCGATCCCTCTAACGAACAAGTTGTTTAGGGTCCAACCTCTAAACAAGAGTTCCGCTCGGGCCAGGAGAGGAAGACGTGCCTTTGTTCAAGTCCCAGAATCAGCCCTTAAGGGAACACACATCTACTTGCCCCAATAGGGGAATAAGTGAATTTCATCTTGTATTGTTATGTCCCCAGCCCTCCACTCGGTCTTGTCCCCAAGAAGGTAGGCTTATTGATTCGGCATGCAGGCCACTCTCGCTCGTACTAATCAAAGGACAGTCCCTCGTGAGAAGGAGTTCATGATACACTCAAGATTAAGAATGGGTTACCTAGGTCATCCTATTGAAACAGTAACCTAACTAGTTAATAGTGTTACATCTAGTGGTTTACTATTTCGTGGTCCGGTCTTATGCAAACTCATTGCATAGGATACCCCCACTCGCATGTCTCCTACATGGACTTGTTGAGTTCCTAGAGTGAGTAAGAATGATATGCAAAAAGATTCTAGAACTCTGTGCAAGTATACACAGTCCACAACAAGTAATAAGTATTTATCGAATCCAAGGTCTGAATTAGCTTCCACTTTATCTATTTTGTTTAGCCTTTTTAATGGTTTCGAAGGTGGTTAAAATGATTGGTTTTTATAGAAATGCTGAAGCAAAAGAAATGACAGAACATAAAATAAACAAATAGGCAGACAGATTAGAAACAGGCGTTGGTCAGGATTTAGTAATTGCTTTAAAAGATGCTCTAGCAATATTATTGATCAGGCAACTCTCGCAGTCTTATTAGCAGATTCCTCCTGGAACTTCGGATTTTTTAGAATATGTTTCAACTCCAATGAAGCTCTACCGATCAAGCACTAGGCAACTGGCTATCCTTATCTCAGTCACTGGCGTTCACCAATATACAATGATCTAGTGTGATTAACCGCCACACACTCCCTAAATCATCCCTGAAACTAGATAGAGGTATTAATACCGGCTGGCCAGACGGGCATAAAATATAAATGAACACAACAATTAATCAAGATGCATCAAATCAATATTTATTACTAGAAATTAAGCACAACAATCACATGTTCCCTAACCAACGCCTAAAGTTACTTAGTTCATAAAGTGCATAGAGACACACGTTACAATCTGAGTAAGCATATCCATAATCACAAAATAATGCAAGAAAATATTGATTCCCTTGATCAGCTTGCAATTGATGGTCTTCTTGTAGGTCTCCAATCTCTCTCTCTATTCGGCTCCCAAAGGTAGAAGTAAATCTCCAAGAATGGAATGTTCCTTCCAAAGATGGAATGTATTTGACTTGGGCGACTATCTCCTTTTATAGAGTGATAGGTGATAACTACCCAAAAGGTAGTTATTTAGGCCTCATTTCTATATTGATTTGTGTGTCTTTTGTGCTAAATAGGGTTGGTTTTGGATAGATATTACATGTTTTAACCCATTTGGAAGAATGGAAGCTTTGGAAATTATTTTATGCAGAATGCATTGTTGAGCGACTAGAGGGAGCAAATTCTGTGTTGCAGCAAAACTGGGAGCAAAACTACCACGTCACAGCTTGTTAGCCAACTTCATGAACCGACTTCTGTTGAGTTATTTTCGGGATAAAGGAGCAAGGAGAGCCATACACGTGTCCAGGTTGACCTAATTCAAGTCTCCTATCCTTCTATAAAAGGAAGTAGCCGCCCAAGTCAAAGTCATTCCACTTTTGGGAGAAAACATTCCATTCTTGGAAAGTTCCTTCCATCTTTGGGAGCCGAATAGTGAAGAGAGATTGGAGACCACCTAGAAGACCATCATTGCAAGCTGACCGAGGAGTTTAATATTTCCTTTTATTATCTTGCAATTATGAACATGCCTACTCAGATTGTAAAGTGTGTTTCCATGCATCTTATGAACTAAGTAGCTTAGGCGTTGGTTAGGGAATATGTAGTTGTCGTGCTTTACTCTAATAATATATATTGATTATTGCATCTTGGTTAATTGTTGTGCTTGTTTCTATTTTATGCCCGCCTGACCAGCCGGTATGAACACCTCTCTCTAGTTTCAGGGATGATTTAGAGAGTGTGTGGCGATTAATCACACTACGATCATTGTGTATTGGTGAACGCCAGTGACTGAGCTAGGGATAGCCAGTTGCCTAGTGCTTGATCGGTCGTACTTCATTGGGGTTGAAACACATTCCAAAAAATCCAGAGTTCTGGGAGGAATCCGCTAATAATACTGCGAGAGTTTGCATGATCAATAATATTGCTAGAGCATCTTTTAAAACAATTACTAAAACCTGACCAGCGCCTGTTTCTAATCTGTTTGCCTATTTGATTATTTTTTGTTTTGTCATTTCTTTTGCTTCAGCATTATTCTTATAAAAAACCAATCATTTTTACCAACTTTGAAACCATTAAAGAGTTATACAAAATAGATAAAGTGGAAGCTAGTTCAGGCCTTGGGTTGATAATACTTATTACTTGTTGCGGACTGTGTATACTTGCACAGAGATCTAGAGTACTTTTTAGATCATAATTTTACTCACTCTAGGAACCCAACAAGTTTTTGGCGCCGTTGCCGGGGACTTGAATAAGTTTTTATCTGATCGATTTTGTGTATGTGTTTTAGTGGTTTGGTGCTAGAACTTTTTGATTGTTTCTTTTGTTTTTGCAGGCGTAAGTTTGGTGCATGAGCGATCCGCCTGGGGTAAGGTTCAAGCTTGATCCAGAAATTGAGAGGACATTCAGGATCAGAAGGAGAGAGCAGCGCAGGAATCAGAACCAAATGGATAACGTGTCGCGTCTCCTGTAGGGTCCTGAAGATCCAGCAGACCCCCAGAATCGCTTGCTGCTGCAAAATCCGCCGCTGGAGCAAAATGAGCAGCAAAATAACCAGGCTGAGAATCCTATCTTGGTAGCAAACGATAGGACCAGAGCCATTCGAGCGTAAGCTGTTCCAATGTTTGATGAGTTAAATCCAGGGATTGCACGTCCCCAAATCAAAGCGGCAAATTTTGAAATGAAACCGGTAATGTTTCAGATGTTGCAAACTGTGGGACAATTCCATGGTTTGTCATCTGAAGATCCCCATTTACATCTTAAGTCTTTTCTAGGAGTTAGTGATTCTTTTGTAATTCAAGGAGTACCTAGAGATGCCCTAAGATTAACTTTGTTCTCGTATTCTCTTAGAGATGGAGCAAAGGCGTGGTTAAATTCTTTTGCTCCAGGATCAATTAGGACATGGAATGAGTTAGCTGAAAAATTTTTGAGTAAATATTTCCCACCAAATAGAAATGCTAAATTAAGAAGTGAAATAGTAGGGTTTAGGCAACTTGAGGATGAGACTTTTAGTGAGGCTTGGGAGAGGTTTAAGGAGCTTTTGCGAAAGTGTCCCCACCATGGTTTACCACATTGTGTTCAAATGGAAACATTTTACAATGGGTTAAATGGAGTAACCCAGGGTATGGTTGATGCTTCGGCTGGAGGGGCCCTTTTGGCAAAAACTTTTAATGAAGCCTATGAAATTTTAGAAAGAATATCTACAAATAGTTGTCAGTGGTCGGATGTTAGAGGCAAAAATAAAAAGGTTAAGAGTGTATTAGAGGTGGATGGTGTGTCCACCATTAGGGCTGATATTGCAATGATTGCTAACACTCTTAAGAATGTGACAGTGATTAGTCCTCAGCAGCCGCCAGCTATGGAGCCTGCTGCAGTGGTGAACCAAGTCACAGAGGAAGCATGTGTCTATTGTGGTGAAGATCACAACTACGAGTTTTGCCCCAGCAATCTAGCTTCTGTGTTTTTTGTAGGTAACCAGAGGAATAACCCTTATTCTAACTTTTATAATCCAGGTTGGCGCAACCACCCCAACTTCTCATGGGGAGGACAATGATGTAATATGCAAACGCAACAAAAGGTGAACCAGTCGGGATTTGCTAAAGCGCAGGTATTGCCCCAGCAAAATAAGCAGGCCTTGCCCTAGCAAAATTCGGGGAGTTCTCTTGAGGCAATGATGAAAGAATTTATGGCTCGTACAGATGCCACAATTCAAAGTAATCAGGCTTCAATGAGAGCCCTAGAATTGCAAGTGGGTCAGCTAGCTAATGAGCTGAAGGCAAGGCCTCAAGGGAAACTACCCTCAGATACTGAACACCCTAGAAGGGAAGGTAAGGAGCAGGTAAAGGCAGTGACACTTAGGAGTGGTAAGCCATTAGAGGTAAGAAAAGAGCCTAGTAAGACCCAGGATTTAGATAATAATGGTGATAAAAACGTTGTTGCTGAGAAAGAGTTGGAGTCTGGTCAGGGTGCTGGAGGCAGCAATAAAGATGTTGGAGCATCTGGTTCTGTTCTAGATGTGGAACCACCTTATATGCTGCCCCCACCTTATGTACCACCTCTACCTTTTCCACAAAGGCAAAGGCCCAAGAATCAGGATGGCCAATTTAAAAAGTTTTCAGAGATTCTTAAGAAATTGCATATAAATATCCCTTTAGTAGAAGCTATAGAGCAAATGCCTAATTATGCTAAATTTCTTAAGGATATTTTAACTAAAAAGAAGAGGTTAGGTGAGTTTGAAACTGTATCTCTTACTGAGGAGTGTAGTGCTATTCTTAAGAATGGGCTGCCACCCAAGGCTAAGGATCCAGGATCATTTACCATACCTATGTCTATAGGTGGAAAAGAGTTAGGTAGAGCACTCTGTGATTTAGGTGCAAACATTAACCTTATGCCTCTTTCGGTCTATCGGAAGCTAGGTATTGGTGAAGCTAGGCCTACCACAGTGACACTCCAGCTAGCTGATAGGTCTATCACGTATCCAGAAGGTAAAATTGAGGATGTCTTAGTGAAAGTAGATAAATTCATATTCCCTGTTGATTTTATTATCTTAGACTATGAGGCTGATAAAGATGTCCCAATTATTTTAGGTCGTCCATTTTTGGCTACTGGTAGGGCATTAATAGATGTTCAAAAAGGGGAATTAACAATGAGAGTCTGTAATGAGGAAGTGAAATTTAATGTGTTTAAAGCAATGAAATATCCAGACGAAATGGAGGATTTCTCTTTCATTAGGATTCTGGAGACTATAGTTAATGAGACAGCAATACAGGATTCGGCTGATAAGCATTTGGAAGATCATGGAGAGGTTAGTGTAGGAGATTTAGAGGTTTGTTTATTAAAAAGAAAAAATGAAAAAGAGGTGTTTAGGTGTGAGGATGTTTTTGAGTCTTAAGATTTAGATCAAAGGAAGGCTCCTCCTATTAAGTCATCCCTGATTAAGGCACCTACTTTAGATTTGAAGCCCTTGCCGGATCATCTAAATTATGTGTATCTTGGGGAAGGTGAGACGTTGCTCATTATTGTTGCATCAGACTTAACGCCAGAGCATGAAGAGGCCTTAATAACGTTGCTGCAGCAATACCGCAAGGCTATATGTTGGACATTGGCTGACATTCAGGGAATTAGCCCATCTTTTTGTATGCATAAAATCACTCTAGAGGAGGGATCCTTTAGGAGTATTGAGCAACAAAGAAGGCTTAACCCTGCAATGAAAGAGGTTGTTAAAAAAAAGGTGATTAAATGGTTGGATGCTGGCATCATTTATCCAATTGCCGATAGCAATTGGGTATTGTCCAATGTGTTCCTAAGAAAGGAGGTGTCACTGTGGTGAGCAATAAAGACAATGAGTTGATCCCAACCAGGACGGTAACTGGTTGGAGGATTTGCATGGACTACTAGAGGCTTAATAAAGCTACCCGTTCCCTCTACCATTTATTGACCAGATGTTAGATAGGTTGGCTGGTCAGGCCTACTACTGTTTCTTAGATGGTTATTCTGGGTATAACCAAATTACTATTGCTCCTGAAGATCAGGAAAAAACCACTTTCACCTGCCCTTACGGGACGTTTGCTTTCAGGCAGATTACTATTGCCTTTTGGCCTTTGCAATGCTCCAGCAACATTTCAGCGATGTATGTTGGCGATTTTTTCTGATATGATTGAGTCCACTGTCGAGGTATTCATGGACGATTTTTCAGTGTTTGGAGGGTCTTTTTAGAATTGTTTAGATAATTTAGGTAAGGTGTTAAAAAGATGTGAGGATACCCATCTAGTTCTTAATTGGGAGAAATGTCACTTCATGGTGAAGGAGGGCATAGTATTAGGTCATAGGAGTTCTAAGAATGGTCTAGAAGTTGATAGAGCAAAAATAGAGGTGATTGAAAGACTAGAACCACCGAATTCAGTTAAGGGAATTCGGAGTTTTTTAGGTCATGCTGGATTTTATAGGAGGTTCATAAAAGATTTTTCCAAAATCAGTAAACCTCTTTGTAACTTATTGTGTACTGATCATGTTTTTTACTTTAATGCATATTGTAGGAAGGCTTTTGAGACTTTAAAGGCTGCTTTAATCTCAGCACCTATTCTTTGTGCACCTAATTGGAATTTACCATTTGAGGTAATGTGTGATGCGAGTGATGCTGCAATAGGTGCTATGCTGGGGCAAAAGCAGGGCAAATTTATCCATCCTATATATTATGCAAGCAGGGTTCTAAATGAGGCATAGGTCAACTACACAACTACTGAAAAGGAGTTGTTAGCTGTTGCGTTTTCTTTTGACAAATTCCGACCATATTTGGTTAGATCCAAAGTCACGATGTTCACGGATCATGCAGCAATAAGGTATTTAATGTCTAAGAAAGATGCAAAGCCTCGACTAATTCGTTGGGTTTTATTATTACAGGAGTTCGACTTGGAGATAAAAGACAAGAAGGGATCAGAAAATGTCATTGCAGATCATTTGTCTCGTCTTGATCCATCATCATCTTTGCTGGAGCAATATGCCATTTCAGATTCTTTTCCAGATGAACAACTTTTTGTTGTTGAGGTAAAGGTAGTCGGGGATGTCCCTTGGTATGCTGATATTGCCAACTTTTTGGTAAAGGGAGTCACTTCTATTGGCATGGATTGGAGGCAGAAGAAAAAGTTTAAACATGATGCAAAGTTTTTCTATTGGGATGAGCCATTTATGTATAAGCAATGCTCTGACGGTATTATTCGTAGGTGTGTTTCAGGTGATGAAGCAAAGGAAATCCTGGAGCAATGTCACTCTTCGCCGTATGGAGGACATTTCAGCGGACAGAGGACAGCTATGAGGATTTTGCATTGTGGATTCTTTTGGCCTACCTTATTTAACGAAGCCCATTGGTTTTACAAGCAATGTGATGCTTGCCAAAGGAAAGGAAATTTAGGACCTAGAGATCAAATGCCTCTTACTTACATTTTAGAAGTTGAATTATTCGATGTATGGGGTATTGACTTTATGGGGCCATTTCCCCCTTCTAATGGTGATGTTTTTATCTTATTGGCAGTTGATTATGTGTCCAAGTGGGTGGAGGCCATTGCATGCCATAAGAGTGATGCCAAGACAGTAGCAAGGTTCCTTCAATCGCACATCTTTGCACGGTTTGGGACACCTAGGGCTCTAGTGAGTGATGAGGGTACACATTTTGTTAATAATATCTTAACTAAGCTTTTAGCTAAGTATGAGATTAAACATAGGATAGCTACCCCTTATCACCCACAAGCAAATGGTCAAGCTGAAATTAGTAATAGGGAAATTAAAGCTATTCTAGAAAAAGTAGTCCATCCATCTAGAAAGGATTGGTCTTTTAGGTTGGATGAGGCACTTTGGGCTTATAGGACAGCCTATAAGACTCCTCTAGGTATGTCTCCCTATAGGTTAGTATATGGGAAAGCTTGTCATTTACCATTAGAGCTTGAGCATAAAACATTTTGGGCTTTGAAAAAAATAAATTTTGATCTGAGTCGTGCAGGAGCAATAAGAATGTTGCAGCTTAATGAATTAGAGGAATTTCGCCAATTTTCTTATGAAAATGCGAAAATGTATAAAGAAAAGACTAAGTTGTGGCATGACAAGAAAATAAAATCTAAAGAGTTTGTCAAGGGTCAGAAGGTTTTGCTTTATAATTCTAGATTAAAATTGTTTCCTGGGAAACTAAAATCTAAATGGTCAGGACCGTTTATTGTGATTGCGGTTTTCCCCCATGGAGCAATTACTTTGCATGATGAAAAAGATGGGAGAGTGTTCAAGGTGAATGCACAACGTGTGAAACATTATTGGGGAGAGGAGTTTCAGTCGATATATCCTTCCCTAAGGTTGATTGATGATTGAGGGAGCAAGATGTTTGCGGGAGCATTTTACAGAGCAATATTTTGAGCTCCCAGTGTTTGTTTCGATTTTTCGCTGATTGATTTTAATTTCGATTAGGTTAGATTTGGTTTATTGAAATTTTGCATTATTTATTTTCAGTCCGTTGGTATCTTTAATTCTGTGGAATTTATTTTAGATTTTATCTATGTCGTTTTGAATTTTATTTGATTCTGATTTTACTTTCGATTTATGTAAATTATCTTTGAATTATATTTGAATTATATTTTATTAGATTTTAGTTTAGATTTAGATTTTATTTTCAGTTATTTTAATTCTGATTAGTTTAGATTTAATAAAGATTTTCTCTCATTTATTCGGCTTCAATTAAAAATAAAAGATAAGGTTTGTTTTGATCGGTTTATTTAAATTTGAATTTTGTGATTTGATTTTGAATTGAGAGTCCGTATCCAAGATTCTTCAGGTTCAAAAGGTTGTTGCAGCAGAATTATGGCTGAAGCAAATCGTCCGAATTGGAAGGGATTTGTTGGAGTAATTATTTTTACCGTTTGGATTTTCTTTGAATTTTTCCAGGTAAATTTGCATGCGTCATCTGATGAGGCCACATGCCACGCAGAGATCATCCAAGGGCTCTGATGGTGGACAGCGCATCAGGATTTACCATGGGCGATTGAAATTCATCACTTTACTGTTGATGGTTATGAATCCCTAATTTGCATGCGTTTAAAATTAAACGGGAATATTAATAAATGCAGGGCAAATCTTTTCAGTTGGGATTTGATTTTGCTGACGCCTTATTTATTTAAGGACAATGGTACGTTTCTTTTCACTTCAACTTCGCATTTACTTTCTTCCCTGTTCGTATTTCTTCTTCTTCTTCCTTCGTTGCTTTTTCTCTGGAAAACCCTAGAGTCTTCCATGGAAAAGACGAGAGCAAACAAGGAAAGGGACAATGAGGAGGAAGCAGTACCAGTTAGTCCTGAGGTACCGAAAGCAAAAACAAAGAAGAAGAGAACACCCGAATAGAGGGAAGCCAAAAGACGAAGGAAACAACAGAGGGTTGAAGATCAAGAAATTATCCAAGAAGAACCAGTGAATGTCCCAGATACGGAGGGAGTTCAAAATCCTGAGGTAGAACCGATAGTCTCAGATACGGTTCAAGAAGAGAATGTTGAGAAGAATCAAGAAACGCAGGCTGATGCAGTTCGAGACGAACAGGCCGCGGTTGTGCCTGAAGAAGGGAATGAACAAGAACCGGTGCAAGAGGCTCGGGTAGAGGTAGTCATGCCGGAAGTGCCAAAGCGTCGCCGCATTAAGCGGAAGGCGAGCCACGTCAGGGTGATTCGAACTACCCCATCACATCCGTCGTCGAATTCTGAGGAAGAGAGAAGAGAACAAGAAAAGAAGGAGGCTGAAGACAAAGCAAGAGAGGAAGAAGCAAAGGTATTGCTGAAGCATCGGGTGAAGCTGACGAGATTGAGGAACCTAGATTACCGTACCATCGCTTCATCAATAACCTTGCTCGGGAAAAGTATGTTGAGATGCTGAGACGGGACTTCCTGTTTGAACGAGGATTTGGCGATGATCTGCCACAGTTCTTGAGGACTGGAATAACGAACCTCGACTGGAGTCAATTTTGTGCGAAGCCGGAACCTGTTAATTCCAACATTGTTCGGGAATTTTACGCAAATATTGACGATCAGGAAGAATTTCAGGTTATAGTTTGAGGAGTGCCCGTTGACTGGAGCCCAGGAGCCATTAATTCTTTGTTCAACCTCCAGGACTTTCCGCACGCAGGCTTTAATGAGATGGTGGTCGCACCGTCTAGCGACCAACAAAATGCGGGTGTCCGAGAGGTTGGCATTGAGGGGGCCCAGTGGAGACTGTCGAAGACGGAAAAGCGCACATTTCAGGCTGCTTATTTGAAGAATGAGGCCAATACGTGGATGGGTTTCATTAAGCTGCTCTTACTGCCGAAGACTCACGACTCAACGGTGTCTCGAGACTGGGTTTTGCTTGCCTTTGCCATTCTTCATTCAATGAGTATTGATGTGGGTAAAATAATTTCTTCTGAGATTCTTGACTGCTGGCTGAAAAAGGTTGGGAAGCTGTTTTTCTCCAACACTATCACGATGCTATGTCGAAAGGCAGGGATGCCAGAGGATGAGGATGATGTGCCTCTCACAGACAAGGGAATAATTGACACACCAAATTTGGCTAGGCTTTAGAGGACTCAAGAAGCACACCAAGGAGGATTGGTGTGCGACATTCACCAAATACAGGAGCAATTACAAATGCATTCCAGCAGGATGGAATTCGCTGAAAGGCAATTCCAGACTTTTTAGAATTATGTGAAGAGGAGGGATGCCGCATTGAGGGTAGCTTTGCAATCAAATTTTTCCAACCCATATCCGGCTTTACCCATATTCCCTGATGACCTACTGAACCCTTGGATTCTGCTGCCGCCTGTTGAGAGAGAAGGAGATGAAGAAGAAGATCCTGGTTAGGAGGATTGAAGGAGGAGAATTTGGGCGCGTTGTTGAAATATTTTTGTTGCTCGCGCATTTCTGACTGCATCTTCTTCTATCTTTGCTTATTTTGTTGCTTTGCTGTTTTTTTTTTTTAATTTTTCTGCTTCTACCAAAATATATCTCTGCTTAAGTAATTTCTTTGCATGTTTTTAATGAAATTTCTAAAGTTGTTTCTGTTCTATAAGCACTGAGTTACTCTAACTTAACTATTTTCTTCTGAATTTTGAAGCTTGGACTGATTAAGCTTAATTAGATCAAGGTATTCTGATCTCCAGAAACCTTTTGCTTGAGCATTTCTTCTAGCTTGGTCTGTTGCTGTGGCAAGGAAGAATTCTGGAGGTAGTGTTGACTTATATGATCCACTTTACGCTTAGTTTTAGTCCCACGCTCAGTTTAAAATTCAGATAGAAAACTTTAAGTTTGGGGGTATAACTGCAAAAATAATGATTCATTGGGGACAATGAATAATTTAAGTTTGGGGGTTTGCTACTCCAATTGTTTTGCTCGAGCATTCCTCTCCTTCATTTAAAATTTTGTTAGGTTATTGAGTAACCGGGGACATTTGTGATACCCATAGTTTGTCTTCGCGTCAAAAGATGACCTAGGAAATAGGAAAAATGAGAAAAAATTATTTGCTGAAAAAAAGTTGATTGTTGGAAATTTTGCTGAGAAAATTCATGGAGCAAAAGTTTTGAAGGATGAATGATAATCTAGCAGTTTTTCTTTCTCCCAGAACTTAGGTGAGCTTCATCATAAAATGTTGCCATTATGAGGGGCAAGAGATAGAATAACTAAGGATTTTTTAGCTTTTTAAAAGTATTGAGCCTAGTTGGTGATGAGTTTGAGGCAAGGGTATACTGCACCATAAAGTGGGTCATCTCATGCTTAAGAGCTTATGATTGTGAGGCTGCTTAAAGTCTGAAAAACAAACCCCTTGAAAATGTGTTTTGAATGTCTGATAATAAAGCTAGGCTGTGGTGAATTCTTAGAATTGAGTTAAAAGTGGTGATTATTTGTCCATGCCGGAGGAATTATTTTGCTGCAGCAGAGCTTGGTGTTGATGGAGAAATTTTGACCAATCACGAATTGCCACGTCATTACATAAAATTAATGACGAAATTAAAGTTAATTAAATTTGGGACCAATTATAAATTGACATGTGTCCCAAATTTAATTTGAAAACAAAGTTGGCCAATTATAAATTTATAGAGCCAAATTTCTATTTGATCAATTAATTAAAATTAAATTATTTCAATCAAATTAATTAATTTGACCAATTAATTAAAAATAATAATTATTTGGATCAAATTTGGGTCTTTTAAATATCTGGGTCATATGGTTTTGGGTCAAATATAAACCAAACCCAAGACTAAATGGTTCAGCCCAAGACCAATAAAACCCAATCCCAAGTTGTTAGGCCGAAAAGTTACCAGGGCCCATCCTGCGAGAACTCTATAAATAGGGGGGTTCACCACCACTTCAGGGGTCAGAATTTTGGAAGCTCCAAGCCAGAGTCAGAGAATTCAGAGAAAACTTCATCAAGATTGAAGACTGAAGACTGAAGACTCCTTGAAATCCACAAGTTTCAAAGTGCTGAACACTTCTTGAAGATTGAAGACTCCTTCAAGATCGGAAGACTTCAAGATCCAAGAATCCATTAAAGCTTCAGACTCGAGATCAAGCGTTCCAGCCCTCGAGTGAGACACTTCCACACACAAGAGAGAGAATCAGAGGACAAACATTAGAGATTGTACATCCACACGCATACAAATATTAATACAAGTATATCGTTTATTCCACGTGTCTCCATCCCCGAAGTTACGTGTGAACAAATTGACATGCCCAGTGGGACCATCTCTACCTCTCATCTCTTTCTCTTGTTTAAAGATCCAACCAACGTGATGGCACCAAAGAAAGCTCCCACGAAGGTTACCACATCAAGCGACTCTTACACTGGTCCTGTCACTCGTAGTCGCTCCCAAGGAATTGAGATCAAGGAGGATCATACTCCTCTGGCTGTTGCAAGCAAGATCTCAAAGTTGATTGAAGAATCCTCCAAGGATAAGGTTGCAGTCAAAGACAACCCACTGTTCGAATCTGTCATTCCAACATTTAAGCAGCCAAAGGATACACTAAATCCTGATGTGATGTCCGTCATGATGGCTGATGTAGACCAAGATGAAAGAATGGCAGAGATGGAAAGGAAACTCAATCTCTTAATGAAGGCAGTTGATGAGAGAGATCTTGAGATTGCCTATTTGAAGAACCAGCTGTAGAGCCGAGAAGTGGCTGAGTCTAGCCAGACCCCTCCTGCAGGAAAGAATGATAAAGGGAAGGCTGTCGTGCATGAGGATCAACCGCAACACTCCGCGTCAGTTGCTTCTTTGTCTGTCCAACAACTGCAGGACATGATCATGAATTCCATCAGGGCTCAGTATGGTGGACCCACTCAAAGTTCCCTCTTGTATTCTAAACCTTATACAAAGAGGATTGACAATCTCAGACTACCCACTGGGTTTCAGCCTCCCAAATTCCAGCAGTTTGACGGAAAGGGCAACCCAAAGCAACACATCGCCCACTTTGTTGAAACCTGTGAGAACGCCGGTACTCGGGGAGATTTGCTTGTTAAGCAATTTGTCCGAACACTGAAGGGAAACGCGTTCGATTGGTACACTGACCTGGAGCCTGATACAATTGACAGCTGGGAACAGATGGAGAGAGAGTTTCTGAATCGCTTCTACAGTACGAGGCGAACAGTTAGTATGACAGAACTCACGAGCACAAAGCAGCGAAAGGGCGAGCCAGTCATTGATTACATCAATCGTTGGAGAGCCTTGAGTCTTGACTGTAAAGATAGACTCTCCGAGGTGTCCTCTGTTGAAATGTGCACCCAAGGTATGCACTGGGGACTTCTTTACATCCTACAGGGGATAAAACCCCGGACCTTTGAAGAATTGGCGACTCGCGCTCATGATATGGAGTTGAGCATCGCTAGTAGAGGGGGCAAGGATCCCGTAGTCCCAGACATGAAGAAAGAAAAGAAGGAAGTCAAGGGCACTGAGAAAGTTGCAAAGAGTGCCACGAAAGAATCCATGGTCGTCAACACGACCCCGTTGAAATTTTCCTCCAAAGGAAAAGAAAGTAAATCCAGTAAGCAAATAGAGACAGGCGAGAGACGTCGCCTAACTTTAAAAGAAAGGCAAGAAAAGGTATATCCATTTCCAGACTCCGACGTTCCAGATATGTTGGAACAGCTGTTGGAGAAGCAGCTGATTGAACTACCTGAATGCAAACGACCGGAAGAGTTAGGAAAAGTCAATGATCCTAACTACTGCAAGTATCACCGAGTTGTTAGTCATCCAGTGGAAAAATGTTTTGTATTGAAAGAGCTAATCCTTAAGTTGGCTCGTGAAAGGAAAATTGAGTTGGACCTTGATGAGGTGGCTCAAACAAATCATGCAACCATAATGGCAAATGTAGGGAATGAAAATCCCCTAATCTCCTCATGTGATTATGAAGAAAGATTAATTCAATTTGGGACCCTTGATCCTGTAGTGGTTCGATTTCAAAAAGAAGCCACAATGAGGGGACCCCAAGGAAAATATAATTTCGTTGAAGATGAGAACGAAGGCTGGACCCTTGTCGTTCGCCGCAAAAAGCAAAAGCAAAGTTACGCACGGAAAGAGTCCCGCCTATATCGAGATAGTAAAAGAAAAGTGAAGTCTCAAAGGAAGAAAGGAAAAAAGAAGTCAAGGAGGTCAAAGCCTGTCGTGGAGGAAAGTGAAGATTTCTTTTGCCCTCCACAACTCATAACTTTGGCAGAATACTTCCCAAGGAGCTTTCTCGATGATAGTAAAGAGGAGGCACTTGAAACTGTCACGTGTCACGTTGTGGACGTGATGGAAGATGATGACGTCGTCGCTAGCTCCTCGGGAGTGCCGGCAGGTTCAGGAGACTTATCCTCTTTCAGCATAAAGGACTTACTGTCACTTCCTCAGGAAGCTAAAAACGTCCTTATTAACGCATTGATAGAGTCTGATGGTGCAAAGATTCCAACCTCTGAGGCACGCACATGTGCTTCGTGTTTCGTGACTATAAGATTTACCGATGAAGATTTGCTGCTAGGGTCAAAGCCTCACAATAGACCTTTATTCGTCTCGGGATACATCCGAGAACAGAGGGTAAGTCGGATCCTCATCGACGATGGATCAGCTGTCAATATAATGCCTAAGTCAACCATGAAGCAATTAGGTATCTCGATGGAAGAATTATCAAACAGTAAATTGGTGATTCAAGGTTTCAATCAAGGCGGACAACGAGCGATTGGCATGATACGTCTCGAGCTCATCATCAGAGATTTGAAGGCCGATACTTTGTTTCATGTGATAGACTCCAAGACCACTTATAAGTTGCTATTAGGTCGTCCTTGGATCCACGGCAATGGAGTGATAACTTCTACATTGCACCAGTGTTTCAAATTCTATCAAGATGGCATTAAGAAAGTTGAAGCTGACACTAACCCATTTTCAGAAGCTGAATCCCATTTCGCTGATGCAAAATTTTATATGAAGAGCGAAAACACAGGGGAAACTATACCTACAGAAATCCCCTTGATAAAAAAGAATGATAAATTCGATTTAGAGCCACAAGCAGATGCAGGGAAGGAAGTTGTTGAGAATGTGAAGGCATCTGACCCGAAGAATGGTGAGGCATCTACAAGCCTTGAGAAATCTAAAGTTGTAGAGGATGAGAAGTGTTCACCTGTTCTACGATACATCCCTTTATCCCGGCGTAAAAAGGGTGAATCACCTTTCACTGAATGTTCGAAAAGCATAAGGGTTGGTGACGTTGAAATTCTGAAGGAAGGTTTCACTATGCCTCTTACAAAGATCACAAAGCAAGAGATTAGGAACACAGAAGAAGTCTGAGGGTTTTTGATGGAAGATCTGAGCTCTCTGCAACACAGAAGAAGCTTCTAAAGGAAGGCTATAGTCTGCCTACGACGAGAAAAGGACTTGGATATAAGTCGCCTGAACCAGTTCGCATAACAAGAAAAGGGAAGGCGAAAGTGGCAGACATAAATCATATAACAGCAGAGGAGGTCGATGACTCAAAAGAAGAAGAGAACGTCAACAAACGAGCTTCTGTTTTTAGGCGCATCAGGCCACCAGTTGCTCGTGCTTCAGTATTTCAAAGATTAATTGTGAATGAAACAGAAGAAGAAAGCGTACAACCTACCAATAACTCCACGCGACCTTCAGCTTTTCGAAGGTTAAATATGTCTGTTGGGGAAGAAGAGAGTACACTTTCAATTCCGGATATCACACGACCTTCAGCTTTTAGAAGATTAAATATGTCTGTTGCGGAAGAAGATGGCACATTTTCAAGTCCGGATGTGACTCGACCATCAGTTTTTCAGAGGTTAAGTGTTACCACGAGAAGAAACCAAAAAGAGCAGCCTGCTTCGTCAACTTCTCACCGACTTCAACATGAAGGTGTGATGAAAATTGAAAAGATCACAAAGGCTAATGGAGAAATTCGAAGTGCAGTTCCTTCACGAATGAAAAGAAAAACCTTTGTTACTGTCGATACAGATGGTTCTTTAAAGGTAAAGAGACGTGATGTTGTCATCACCAATCCTTCAGAAGAAGATAGTGACCAGGAAGAAGAACAAGCCTCTTGCCTTCACATCACGATTGAAGAAGAAACAGAGGTCGAAATGTCTGAAGTAGATGAGGACGAAGCACCTTTATCACTTGAAGACGGCAGCGAGTCTACAGTTGATGAGCTTAAAGAAGTAAACCTGGGTACACCAGAAGAGCCACGCAAAACTTTTATAAGCACGTCACTGACTCCCGAAGAAGAAGGTGAATATATGAGTTTACTCGCTTCATATAGAGATATCTTCGCCTGGTCATATAAAGAGATGCCTGGAATCGACCCAAAAGTAGCTGTCCATCATCTCGCAATTAAAAAGGGGTATCGGCCGGTCAAACAGGCTCAACGACGCTTTCGCCCAGAACTTATCCCTCAAATCGAAATAGAGGTCAATAAATTGATAGAAGCAGGATTCATCCGTGAAGTAAAATACCCTACGTGGATAGCCAACATCGTTCCTGTTAGAAAGAAGAATGGACAGCTTCGCGTTTGCGTTGACTTTCGTGATTTAAATAATGCATGTCCCAAAGACGATTTTCCACTGCCAATCACAGAAATCATGGTGGATGCCACCACAGGGCATGAAGCTTTGTCTTTTATGGATGGGTCATCAGGCTATAACCAGATTCGAATGGCTCTTGCAGATGAAGAAATGACAGCCTTTCGAACTCCAAAAGGGATATACTGTTACAAAGTGATGCCCTTTGGATTAAAGAACGCTGGAGCTACTTATCAACGTGCTATGCAAAAGGTTTTCGATGATATGCTACATAAACATGTCGAGTGCTATGTCGATGATCTTGTTGTTAAGTCGAAGAGACGACAAGATCACTTGAAGGATCTAAAAGTGGTCTTTGATCGTTTGAGAAAGTATCAATTGAGGATGAACCCTCTCAAATGTGCATTTGGTGTTACTTCTGGGAAGTTCCTGGGGTTCGTCGTGAGACATCGAGGAATCGAAATAGATCAATAAAAAATTGACGCCATTCAAAAGATGCCAAGACCTAAAAACTTACATGAGTTGAGAAGCCTGCAAGGTCGTCTGGCCTACATTCGAAGATTCATCTCTAACTTAGCCGGTCGATGCCAACCTTTTCAAAGGCTAATGAGGAAAGGAGAAAAATTCGAGTGGGATGAAGCATGTCAAAATGCCTTTGAAAGCATTAAGAAATATTTGCTTAACCCTCTTGTCTTAGGAGCCCCCATAGCTGGAAAGTTATTGATTTTGTACATCGCTGCTCAAGAAAGATCATTGGGAGCGTTATTGGCACAGGAAAGTGAGAAGGGAAAGGAACGAGCCCTTTATTACTTAAGCAGGACCTTAAATGGAGCTGAGATAAATTACTCACCTATTGAGAAAATGTGCCTTGCTCTTTTCTTCGCTATTGACAAGTTAAGGCATTACATGCAAGCTTTCACAGTGCACCTGGTCGCGAAAGCTGATCCTATCAAGTATGTTTTATCAAGGCCAGTTATTTTTGGACGCTTAGCTAAGTGGGCCATCATACTTCAACAATATGATATCGTGTATGTACCTCAAAAAGGCAGTCAAGGGGCAGGCATTAGCCGACTTCCTGGCGAATCATCCAATTCCTTCAGATTGGAAGTTATGTGAAGACCTTCCTGATGAAGAAGTCTTCTATGTTGAAATTACGGAGCCCTGGATTATGTACTTTGATGGTGCAGCACGAAGAAGTGGAGCAGGGGCAGGAATTGTCTTTGTTTCGCCTGAGAAACACATGCTCCCCTATAGCTTTGTGCTTGGTGAATTGTGCTCAAACAATGTTGCTGAATATCAAGCGCTAATAATTGGCCTCCAAATGGCCTTGGAGATTGGCATAAGATATATAGAGGCCTATGGTGATTCAAAATTGGTCGTTAGCCAACTTTTACTCCAGTATGAAGTGAAGCATAAAGACTTGAAGCCTTATTTCATCTATGCAAGACAACTGCTAGAAAGGTTTGATAGTATAGTACTGGAGCATGTTCCAAGATCAGAAAATAAAAAGGCAGATGCTCTAGCAAATTTAGCCACTGCCCTAACAATTCCGGAAGATATGTCGATGAACATCTCACTTTGTCAGAGGTGGATCGTGCCTCCAATAGAAGACCAGTGCCAAGAAGTAAATATGATTTCTGTCTTTGCAATTGATGAAGAGGACTGGCGACAACCCATTATAGATTATCTTCAACATGGAAGACTGCCCACAGATCCCAGGCGTAGGGCCGATATACGAAGAAGAGGTGCCCGATTTATCTACTACAAGGAGATCCTTTATCGTCGTTCTTATGAAGGACTCTTCCTTCGATGCCTTGGAAAGGAAGAAGCAGCAAAGGCATTAAATGAGGCACATTCAGGTGTTTGTGGCGCCCATCAGTCGGGTCCAAAACTCCAGTTTCAATTAAAAAGGATGGGTTATTATTGGCCTACAATGATTCAAGATTCAATGGAATATGCAAAGAAGTGTGAAGCCTGTCAATTCCATGCAAACTTCATACATCAGCCGCCGGAGCCTCTTCATCCGACTGTAGCTTCATGGCCTTTTGAAGCTTGGGGACTTGACCTTGTTGGCCCTATAACACCCAAGTCTTCAGCAGGACATTCTTACATTCTTGCAGGGACAGATTACTTCTCAAGATGGGCTGAAGCTGTCGCATTGAAAGAAGCCAAGAAAGAAAATGTTGTGGATTTCATTCGAACTCATATAATCTATCGGTACGGTATCCCTCATCGTATTGTGACAGATAATGGAAGACAATTCTCCAACGGCCTAATGGACAAGTTGTGTGAGAAGTTTAACTTCAAACAATACAAGTCCTCTATGTACAATGCTGCAGCAAATGGGTTGGCAGAAGCATTCAATAAGACGTTGTGTAACCTATTGAAGAAAGTAGTCTCCAAGACAAAGAGAGATTGGCAAGAAAAGATCGGTGAAGTGTTGTGGGCCTACCGAACTACTCATCGCACTCCTACAGTAGTCACACCTTATTCACTCGTCTATGGGGTAGAAGCTGTGCTCCCGTTAGAAAGAGAAATTCCTTCATTAAGGATGGCTGTCCAAGAAGGGTTGACAACAGAAGATAATGCTAGGTTGCGCCTTCAGGAGTTAGAAGCACTTGATGAAAGAAGGTTAGAGGCTCAACAAGCATTGGAATGCTACCAAGCACGGATGTCTAAAGCCTGTGACAAGAATGTGAAGCTTCGATCTTTTCAAGTTGGTGATCTTGTGCTAGCTGTTCGAAGACCCATCATCACGACACGACACACAGGGAACAAGTTCACACCTAAATGGGATGGACCCTACGTCGTCAAAGAAGTCTACACAAATGGAGCGTACAAGATCGTGGATAAAGACGGATTAAGAATAGGCCCGATAAATGGCAAATTTCTTAAAAAGTTTTATGCGTGAAATGTAATGCTCCATATCGCATGATCCTAAACTGCATGATACTCCTGGCCCGCATGAGTTAAAAAGGTGAACGGCCAAAACATAAAAAAAAAAATCAAATTTGTATTTTGAACTACGTTATGACTTGATCCCTTTTCTTTAAAGGGTACGTAGGCAGCTTAAAGAAAACTTTAAGTTCAGTCTCTGCAAACAAAAAAAAAGTGCAACAAACATTGAAACACGACAATACAAATTGAAGAAGTTAATCACTACTGGGGACAACACAACAAATTGAAGTTGTGCACCGTTATGAATATGAAGCTACGAGTTGGATGAATAAAAGAAGATTTCATTCCTCCAAATTCAATGCCTCGCTAACCTCAAGTTCGTGCATTCCTTCTCTTCAAGTTCGAAGGTTCTCACGTGTTTCGCTGCAGTTCCTTTTCTCCAAGTACAAAGGTGCTCCTTCTCCAAGTTCGAAGGCTCTTACATTGCTGCGATGCAGTTCCTTCTCTCCAAGTTCAAAGGTTCTCACGCGTTCCGCTACAGTTCCTTCTCTCCAAGTACGAAGGTTCTCTCCTCCAAGTCGAAGGTTCTCACGTTGCTTCACTGCAGTTCCTTCCTCCAAGTTCGAAGGTTCTCACGTTGCTTCGCCGTAGTTCCTTCTCTCCAAGTACGAAGGTTCTCTCCTCCAAGTCGAAGGTTCTCTCACGTTGTTTCGCTGCAATTCCTTCCTCCAAGTTCGAAGGTTTTCATGCGCTTTGCTGCAGTTCCTTCTCTCCAAGTTCAAAGGTTCTCACGCGTTCCGCTACAATTCCTTCTCTCCAAGTGCGAAGGTTCTCTCCTCCAAGTCGAAGGTTCTCACGTTGCTTCACTGCAGTTCCTTCCTCCAAGTTCAAAGGTTCTCACGTTGCTTCGCCGTAGTTCTTTCTCTCCAAGTACGAAGGTTCTCTCCTCCAAGTCGAAGGTTCTCTCACGTTGCTTCGCTGCAGTTCCTTCCTCCAAGTTCGAAGGTTTTCATACGCTTTGCTGCAGTTCCTTCTCTCCAAGTTCAAAGGTTCTCACGCATTTCGCTACAGTTCATTTCCTCCAAGTTCAAAGGTTCTCACGCGCTTCGGTGAAGTTCCTTCCTCCCAAGTTCGAAGGTTCTTACGCGCTTCGCTGCAGTTCCTTCCTCCAAGTTCGAAGGTTCTCACGCGCTTCGCTGCAGTTTCTTCTCCCTAAGTTCGAAGGTTCTCACGCGCTTCGCTGCAGTTCCTTCCTTCAAATTCGAAGGTTTCAAAGGTTCTCACGCGCTGCGCTTCGTTGCAGTTCCTTCCTCCAAGTTCGAAGGTTCTCATGCGCTTCGCTGATGAGTTTCTTCCTCCAAGTTCGAAGGTTCTCATGCGCTTCGCTGCTACCTTCCTCCAAGTTCGAAGGCGTTTCTCTCCACTGCTCATTCTCCAAGTTCGAAGGCGCTTCTCTCCGCTGCTCCTTCTCCATGTTCGAAGGCGCTTCTCTCTGTTTCTCCTTCTCCAGGTTCGAAGGCGCTTCTCTCCATTACTCCTTCTCCAAGTTCGAAGGCGCTTCTCTCTACTGCTCCTTCTCCAAGTTCGAAGGTGCTTCTCTCCACCCCTTCTTTTGAAGGTTCGCCACTGAGGTTCTCCTTCTCCAAGTTCGAAGGTTCACCGTTGCTCCTTTTCAAATGTTTGGCGGCGGTTGACGGCCTCGTTCCACTCTATCTTCAAATGTTGGCAGTTGACGGCGTCCGCTGCGCTTCATCTTCAAATGTTGGCAGTTGACGGCGTCCGCTTCGCTTCATCTTCAAAAATTGACTGTTGATAACTTCACTTCATATTCAAAAGTTGACGGTTGAAGTCTTCGCTACATCTGCAAAGATGAACAACTTTAGTGTTGCCTTTATCTTGAAAGTGTCTAGACTAGAAGATGCATCTTAGCTGCAAGTTAAAAAAAATGCTTGATACCAAACCACAAAAAAAAAGACAATAAAGGTGTTGTTAAAAAATGGTGACCACCCCTGCAGGAAACTACAGTCATCAAAGTGACTGGTCTAGACAGGTGGTGAAGTCACTGCAATTGAATCTGATGACGACCGTTGTAGGCGAGTCTGGTAATCACCCCTTCAAGATACTACAGTCATCAAAGTGACTGGTCTAGACAGGTGATGAAGTCACTGCAAGTGAATCTGATGACGACCGTTGTAGGCGAGTCGAGTCTGGTGATCACCCCTACAGGTTACTCAGATCACCCAATAAAATGGGGATTGGTCTAGCAGGAGTGCATCACTGTAGGCAAATCTGGTGACTACCCTTGCAGGCTACTCATATCACCCAATAAAATGGGGACTGGTTTAGCAGGAGTGCATCACTGTAGGCAAATCTGGTGACTACCCCTGCAGGTTACTCCGATCACCCAATAAAATGGGGACTGGTCTAGCAGGAGTGCATTACTGAAGGCGAATCTGGTGACTACCCCTGCAGGTTACTCAGATCACCCAATAGAATGGGGACTGGTCTAGCAGGAGTGCATCACTGAAGGCGAATCTGGTGACTACCCCTGCAGGTTACTCAGATCACCCAATAAAATGGGGACTGGTCTAGCAGGAGTGCGTGAAGGCGAATCTGGTGACTACCCCTGCAGGTTACTCAGATCACCCAATAAAATGGGGACTGGGTCTAGCAGGAGTGCATGAAGGCGAATCTGGTGACTACCCCTGCAGGTTACTCAGATCACCCAATAAAATGGGGACTGGGTCTAGCAGGAGTGCATCGCTGTAGGCGAATCTGGTGACTACCCCTGCAGGTTACTCAGATCACCCAATAAAATGGGGACTGGTCTAGCAGGAGTGCATGAAGGCGAATCTGGTGACTACCCCTGCAGGTTACTCAGATCACCCAATAAAATGGGGACTGGGTCTAGCAGGAGTGCTGTAGGCGAATCTGGTGACTACCCCTGCAGGTTACTCAGATCACCCAATAAAATGGGGACTGGGTCTAGCAGGAGTGCATGAAGGCGAATCTGGTGACTACCCCTGCAGGTTACTCAGATCACCCAATAAAATGGGGACTGGTCTAGCAGGGGTGCATCACTGAAGGCGAGTCTGATGACTACCCCTGCAGGTTACTCAGATCACCCAATAAAATGGGGACTGGGTCTAGCAGGAGTGTATCGCTGTAGGCGAATCTGGTGACTACCCCTGCAGGTTACTCAGATCACCCAATGAAATAGGGGACTGGTCTAGCAGGAGAGAGATCACTGCAAGTGAAGCTGATGACGGCCGTTGCACGAAGCTTACACATTCAAGCAAGAAAGAAACAAATTGCAATAATATATGTGCAAAGAAAAAAATGGAAGCCAAAAGCTCTATAGTACAATCAAAGCAATTCATATGAGCGACATCCAATAAGGACATACATGGAATATATATGCAGATCAAAAAAAAAAAAAAAGAAAAAAAAAGAAAAAAAAACGAAAATTAAAATAAAAAAAACGAAAAGTAAAAAAAAATATAATAATAAAAATAAAATAAATAAAAACGAAAAAATAAAAAAAAATAAAAAAAGAGAAGAAAGTTTCCTACCTGGATCCCTTCTTGAATGCTCTCTGCAATTGATGTGTGCTCTCCCCTACTGAGGTTCAGTCTTATTTATAGGGGGGAGTTTTAAGTTCAAATCAAAGGTTTAGATAAAGATTTGACTCAAATGAAATCCTATCTCTGGTTCAAAATTTTATGAGATAATCTATATCTTTATCTGAACCAACTTAATTAAATTAAAATTCCTAAAAGATTATTTCAATTTAAATCAATTCGGGAATTTAAATTTTATCTAAATAATTTTATTTGGGCATACTCCAAATTTTTCTTCCAAATCAAAATTTGAGATTCAAACATCAAATTCTATGCCAAATGCAAGTTTGAATTTGGTAAAATTTTACCTCAAATAATATTTTGGGCATCATCCAAATTTTATCCCAAATGGACCAAAGTCCAAACCTCAAGTTATGTTCCATATTTTGATTAAATTGGCGCACCAAATGGAGTCAAAATCAAGAACAAATACCTTGCATTTTAATTCCAAAATATATTTTTCGAGATTCACTCACACATAATTTGTGCCTAAATCTCGAAAAGGGGGCATTTGTTGATGGAGAAATTTTGACCAATCACGAATTGCCACGTCATTACATAAAATTAATGACGAAATTAAAGTTAATTAAATTTGGGACCAATTATAAATTGACATGTGTCTCAAATTTAATTTGAAAACAAAGTTGGCCAATTATAAATTTATAGAGCCAAATTTCTATTTGATCAATTAATTAAAATTAAATTATTTAAATCAAATTAATTAATTTGACCAATTAATTAAAAATAATAATTATTTGGATCAAATTTGGGTCTTTTAAATATCTGGGTCATATGGTTTTGGGTCAAATATAAACCAAACCCAAGACTAAATGGTTCAGCCCAAGACCAATAAAACCCAAGCCCAAGTTGTTAGGCCCAAAAGTTACCAGGGCCCATCCTGCGAGAACTCTATAAATAGGGGGGTTCACCACCACTTCAGGGGTCAGAATTTTGGAAGCTCCAAGCCAGAGTCAGAGAATTCAGAGAAAACTTCATCAAGATTGAAGACTGAAGACTGAAGACTCCTTGAAATCCACAAGTTTCAAAGTGCTGAACACTTCTTGAAGATTGAATACTCCTTCAAGATCGGAAGACTTCAAGATCCAAGAATCCATTAAAGCTTCAGACTCGAGATCAAGCGTTCCAGCCCTCGAGTGAGACACTTCCACACACAAGAGAGATAATCAGAGGACAAACATTAGAGATTGTACATCCACACGCATACAAATATTAATACAAGTATATCGTTTATTCCACGTGTCTCCATCCCCGAAGTTACGTGTGAACACTTGGTTTTGCAGAGTGCTCAGGTAAAGGCAGAAGGTAGTGTTGGATTGTCTGGTTTGATTAAGCTATTCTTTGTCTAATGTTTTGAATTCTTAAGGAAAGGTTGGTTAGTATTGCTCGGGACGCGCAATAGTTCAAGTTTGGGAGTGTGATAACTGCCCAAAAGGTAGTTATTTAGGCCTCATTTCTATATTGATTTGTGTGTCTTTTGTGCTTAATAGGGTTGGTTTTGGATAGATATTACATGTTTTAACCCATTTGGAAGAATGGAAGCTTTGGAAATTATTTGGGAAAAATACACTTTTGGTCCCTGAGATTTGGGTTAAGTTACAGTTTGGTCCCTGAGTTTTCAAACTCAACAAAAATACCCCTGAGGTTTGAGATAAGTAGCAATTTGGTCCTTGCCGTCTATTTTTCTGTTAAATCTTAACAGTTGCTGACGTGGTACTATTATTTTAATAAAAAAATATTTTTTTTATAATTTTTTAAATAAAAGAAATAATAAAATATTATTATTTTATCTTTTATTTTTTAATTCTTTCTCCCTCTCTCTTATTCTTCTTCTTCTCCACTTTCTTCTCCAACTTCTTTTTCAACTCCGGTGGCCGGCAGCCGACGGCCGGCGCCGTTCGTCAACAGGCAGCCGCCGGCGAGTTTTTTTTTTTCCTTTCCTTTTTCTCTCTTTTCTCCTCTCTTCTCTTGCATTTCTTCACCTTTTCTTTTTTTTTTTAAATAAAGAAAAGTGAGAGGGAGGAGCACGAAGCAAAGGTTTCAGCCATGGCGGCCATCGATTGTCTTCATCGTCAGGACCCCCAGCTCGCTGTTTCACAAACCCCCCCAAAATCATAATCCACCATTGAAATAGAAAACGAACCTAGATTGAGAAAAACATCGGAAAATAGAATGCCCACAACTGAAACACAAAAAAGAAACAAATACCCCCAAATCGATTCTTTTGCTCTTGGGTTTGATTTCCCGCACAGTAGCTTCATGGTCTTGAATAACCAGCTTGAATGAGGAAGTAAAGGACTGTAAGAATGGGTGTGAAAGAGATAGTGAAGATGAAGGCGACGAGAAGGAAAGGGAAACGGGTTCTTGTAGATGGAAATTGGAGTTTTAGAGAGAGAAGTGGAGAGAAGTCATCCTTATCTGCAAAAAGTCTAAACTGAAGCAAACAAGTCTAAAGCCGAAGCAAATGGGAAAAGATGCGTTGGGTGCAAGGAACTCAGATATGAAATCGAAGGGAGGAGGGCTCCCTCCTCCTGTCGCCGGTGTCGGAGAGGGAGCCTCCCTCTCCATCTTCTTTATTTAAAAAAAAAAAACAAAAAGGAGAAGAAAGGGAAGAGAAGAGTTAGAGAGAGAGAGAAAGAAAGAGAAAAGAAAATTATGGCCGGCAGCCGGCGGCTATCGACCGGCGAACGGCGGTGGCCGCCGACCGCAGGAGTTGGAGAAGAAGATGGTTGAGAAGAAGATGGGGAAGAGGATTAATGAGAGAGAGGGATAAAGAATTAAAAAAGAAAATATAAAATAATAATATTTTATTATTTTATTATTTTTAATTTAAATTTTTTTATTAAAATAATAGTGTCACGTCAACAACCGTTAAGATTTAACAGAAAAATAGACGGCAGGGACCAAAGTGCTACTTATCTCAAACATCAGGGGTATTTTTGTTGAGTTTGAAAACTCAGGGACCAAACTGTAACTTAACTCAAACCTTAGCTACCAAAAGTGTATTTTTCCTAAATTATTTTATGCAGAATGCATTGCTGAGCGACTAGAGGGAGCAAATTCTGTGTTGCAGCAAAACTGGGAGCAAAACTGCCACATCACAGCTCGTTAGCCAACTTTCATGAACCGGCTTCTGTTGAGTTATTTTCGGGATAAAGAAGCAAGGAGAGCCATACCCGTGTCCAGGTTGACCTAATTCAAGTCTCCTATCCTTCTAGGAAGTAGCCGTCCAAGTCAAAGTCATTCCACTTTTGGGAGAAAACATTCCATTCTTGGAAAGTTCCTTTCATCTTTGGGAGCCGAATAGTGAAGAGAGATTGGAGACCACCTAGAAGACCATCATTGCAAGCTGACCGAGGAGTTTAATATTTCCTTTTATTATCTTGCAATTATGGACATGCCTACTCAGATTGTAAAGTGTGTTTCCATGCATCTTATGAACTAAGTAGCTTAGGCGTTGGTTAGGGAATATGTAGTTGTCGTGCATTACTCTAATAATATATATTGATTATTGCATCTTGGTTAATTGTTGTGCTTGTTTCTATTTTATGCCCGCCTGGCCAGCCGGTATGAATACCTCTCTCTAGTTTCAAGGATGATTTAGAGAGTGTGTGGCGATTAATCACACTACGATCATTGTGTATTGGTGAACACCAGTGACTAAGCTAGGGATAGCCAGTTGCCTAGTGCTTGATCGGTCGTACTTCATTGGGGTTGAAACACATTCTAAAAAATCCAGAGTTTCGGGAGGAATCTGCTAATAATACTGCGAGAGTTTGCATGATCAATAATATTGCTAGAGCATCTTTTAAAACAATTACTAAAACCTGACCAGCGCCTTTTTCTAATCTGTCTGCCTATTTGATTATTTTTTGTTCTGTCATTTCTTTTGCTTCAGCATTATTCTTATAAAAAACCAATCATTTTTACCAACTTTGAGATCATTAAAGAGTTATACAAAATAGATAAAGTGGAAGCTAGTTCAGGCCTTGGGTTGATAGTACTTATTACTTGCTGCGGACTGTGTATACTTGCATAGAGTTCTAGAGTACTTTTTAGATCATAATCTTACTCACTCTAGGAACCCAACAATAGGAGACTTGAATTAGGTTGACCTAGACACATGGATGGCTCTCCTTGCTCCTTTATCCCGAGAATAGCTTAACAGAATTCAGTTAATTAAGTTGGCTAACGAGCTGTGACGTGGCAGTTTTGCTCCAAACTTTGCTGTAGCACAGAATTTGCTCCCTTAAGTCGTCCAGCAACATTTTCTACACAAAATAATTTCCAAAGCTTCCATTCTTCCAAATGGGTTAGAACATGCAATATTCATCTAAAAGCAACCCTATTAAGCACAAAAGACACACAAATTACTATAGAAATAAGGTCTAAATAACTCCCTTTTGGAGAGTTATCAAACGCCTTGGATCAATACGTCTGTATTGAATACAAAGCGGGTCGTATCACATAGTGTTACCAGGATAAGGTACCCAGCCTTATCTCTGTACTATAGACCTTTTAGGTTGTTACTTGAACACCAATCCCCGTATGTCTCCACATACTAGTTCAAGTTACATGTAAACAACCTTGGATCTTAGTTTATTGGATTTGGGTCATATTGCGCAATTCTAGACTTAATATGACAATAACACTTTATTGCATGAACCTCAATAACACTTTATTGATACAAGTGTATAATCCGTTAATCATTCACTATCTACGAGTTTTAGGACATAAAGCCCAACAGGTGTTGTGTCATGGGTGTAAGGTTAACAAGTGGAGAAGAAAATTAAAAGAGAGAGGCTGGAAGAAAAGGAAAGAGTCATCAAGTAAAACAACACTAAAAAAAAAAAAAAAAAGAAAAAAGAAAAAGAAAAACCATGGTAATTTGGTAAGTATTGCTAGTTTTCTTTTTGAGTAAGAAATCTTGAAGGGGTGTAATGGTTTATGGGTTAGACTTGTGGGTTTCTCTTGTTGTCTATTTCATTGGTTTTGATTTCCAATAAATGCAAAAGAGGCAAGTAATAATCAACAAAATGGTACATCGTGTTGGTTTCTATCATATATGAAAAGGTGGAGTCAGAATTTGGTTAGGAGAAATTGTAAAATGAAATAACTGCAAGAAGATTTTCAAAACAGAGACGTGGGAGCTAGTTTTCGTGGACCGTAAAACTTCGAAGAAGGGAGAGTGAGTGAAGAAGGAGGAAAAAATAAGATTATAATTAAACAAGAGAAGTGTATGGTACTTGGTAACATTTGGATGGAACAGAATATTGGAATTTGGTTAAAGTGAAACTTAATTTTACTTCTTACTTGGCATTAATTGATATGAAAATTTGTTTAATTGACTAAGGAGAAACTTATATTTATTTTCCTTCCTAGTGACAATTCGTGATTTGGGAATTGATTTTTGAACTTCCAGATTCAATAGAACTGTATTAGCGGGTGATCCGAAGCATTAGCATCAATAGTTTTGTGAGTGGTTATTTTACAAATGTTTCACTATTACTTACTCGTTAACATTAAATTTTAAGAGTTCTATAACTATGTTTCAGTTTTATAGAAATTGCTATGAGGTTTCCAAAGTGTTGTTGTGAACTTTTAATAATGTTATGAGTTTGTTGAAATTATAATTCACAGATATTAGAAATATTTTCAAGTCATTCGAGAATTCAAAAGATTGTTATAAATTTCCTGTGTTTTGTGATTTTAGCCAAAAGTATTATTTAGAATTATGTGGGATATTTTATGATTATTTCAGTAACTAGAGGTATTTTTGTAATTTGAGGAATCTCTCTAATTTATTAAATATTGTTTAGAAAAAGAAATGGTTTTAGACTTATTGATGATGTAGAGTTTTATGTTACGAGTTGTTTGAAACCCACTAGATCTATGTACCCATGGTGATTACTCGTATACTATGTGAATGTGTTTCCATGGTATGGAGAGAGGTCCTTTTGTTGGGTTTTATGCCCTAAAACTCGTAGATAGTGAATGTAACTGTTGACCGAATACTAATGAAAAAATATTAATGTATTTTTCCATTAAGTATTATTAGTTATTTTATTGTTTGTCTTTGCCTAAAATAACTCTAATCCAATAAACTAGACATCCTAGGTTGTAATATGAGTCTTGAACTATATGTAGCGACATATGGGGATCACTGTTCAAGAAACAGCCTAAAGGGCCTATAGTATAGGAATAAGACTGGGTGCCTTATCCTGGTGATACTATGTATACGACCCACTTTGTATTTGATACAAATGTTATGATCCAACGTGTTTGTGTAGGAGACATGCGAGTGGGGGTATCATATGCAATGAGTTTGCATAAGACCGAACCGCGCAATAGTAACCACTAGTTATAACACCGTTAACTAGTTAGGTTTCTGTTTCATTAGGACGACCTAGACAACTTAGTCTTAATCCTGAGTTGTTTATGGATTTCTGCTCATGAGGGATTGTCCTTTGATTTGTATGAGTGAGAGTGGCCAATACGCCGACTCAATAAGACTACCATTTTGGGGACAAGACCGAGTGGGGAGGTGGGAACATAATCAAATTCACTCCTTTCTAACTTTAGGGAAGCAGATGAGTGTTCCCTTAAGTGGTGACTCCGAGTCTTGAACAAAAGGTCCTACCCTCTAAATGGCACGAGAAGGTTTTCTGTTTGATGGTTGGACCCACAAACAGGTTGTTCATTAGAGGAGAACTGGTACTTAAGGAAATAGAAGTAACCCAAGGGTAAAACGGTAATTTGACCCAACTGGTGTTACGGACACTCGTGAAGGACTAACTAGTCGTTATCGGTCTATATCCGTGGACACAGAAAATATGTCTACAGTGAGAAGAGTGCAACTGTGAGTCTATAGTGGAATGTACACACAATTAACGAATACTAATTAATTTGGTTAATGAGTTTGACCAATTAATCTCATATCGTTGGAGCTTCTGATCTGCATGTCCATTAGATCCCACTGGTAGCTCATAAAGTAATGAGAAATTTTGGTAGATAGGCTTTTTTATATACATATTTTCATAAATGTCCATAGTTTTGTAGATTTCCAAGATTAGATTTCCAGCATTTTTTCCTTACCATTTTACCCTTCTTGTCATATTTTATAAGATTTTATAAGATATTATCTTAACTAAATCCTTAATATTTTGAAAATATGATTCTTGAGATTTGATTTCTTGCCATAATGATTCCAACGTATTTTCCTTTTATTTCATTCAATTATTGACAATTTTCATCCATTTTTGTTCTCTTGTTTGGTAATTTTCGGTTGATCTATTTTTTTCTCTCTTTATTTCTTTAATTTTCGGTTGATCCATTTTTTTTTCTCTCTTTTTTCTTTCATTCTTTATCGATTTATTCCTTCACGTTTTTGTCTGCGTGGCAACAGTTTTCTATTTTCTTCATTAACCGAACAAAAGCTAATCGATTTTTTCTTCCCGTTTTTTTTCTTCCCGACAGTAGTATATATAACATATTGGCTTGAATATCTAAAAAAATGTGTATATATTTCGATTAATATTCATTTTACTGACATAACTATTTCGGTTATTATATATATATATATATATATTCCTAGTAATATACCGTTTATAATCTATGCATATATTGCATTGATTATTATATATTCTGGTTAATATTCAATATATAATAGTTTAGTATATATGTCCCATAGTCTACGTACTTTTTTTTTTTTTTAGATTTTTGTGATTTTACAGAAAAACATTTATATTCATATATAACTTCATATATACCAGCTTATATATATTATGTACATACGTTTTCCTTTTTTTACTCATTATTGTAGCCACGTATACCGATTTTTTTTCTTATCTCATTACTATAGTATTAAATATACACTTGTATATTTAGTTATTTGCCAATATGTTATATATATATATACATGTATGTATGTATATTAAATATACCAATGCATTTAGGAGAAATATAGATATTGGGAAAAAAAAGCATGTATATAACTATAAAAAAACCTTATTTTTAAAATAATATATACATATGTATATATTAAATATACCACGGCGATGATGAAATTCAAAGATACCCACAATAAAACAACAACAATTTGAGGGCAATAAACTGGGTTGGTGGAACCCATTGATGCATGGGTGCTGCTTATTCGAGTTTGCAATGGCGATGGTTGGACGGCGGCAGCGCTTCCCGTGGTGGTTGGTCGTCGGCGGCAAGATAAGGATCGGAGATGAAGAGGGAAAAGAGGTCGAGAGACCATGAGGAAGGAATGAAAGGAGGAAGAAACCGTGTGTGAATAGGGAAAAATATTAAGTGGTTTTAGGAATTTT
This sequence comes from Luffa acutangula, assembly GCA_036850905.1. Lineage (NCBI taxonomy): Eukaryota > Viridiplantae > Streptophyta > Magnoliopsida > Cucurbitales > Cucurbitaceae > Luffa > Luffa acutangula. The sequence continues at coordinate 10,429,726 of CM072090.1, forward strand.
TTTTTTTGAAAAATTGGGAGTGATTTTAGGGATCTTTCAAAATTGGAAAGTAATTAAAAAATCTCTTTCCTTTTCCGTTCACTATCTCTCCTCCACGGTTTGTGTTTCCTTTTTTGGTTTTATTTTATTTATTTTTTAAATAGTTAGTAGTGGATATGAGGGCTGAATCGTAAAAGGGTCATGATTTTTATGAAAAAAAGTTGGGTCATTAGGCCTTTTCTGTAAAAAATGAGAAATTTGGACATTTATGAAATATAGGGTCCAAATTTGGCCTACCTATGTACTTTTCCGTAAAGTAATTTGAGGCAACTAAGTAATAAATGTAAATTGAAAATGTTCAATTTACTAAGGGACACAATATAATATATATTGATATATTATTATGAGATAAATAAATATTTGAAGAAATTTCAAATATAAATGTGAATTTGATTCATATTAAATCTATAGGAATTTGAAAGAGTTCAAATAGGAATTAATTAATTTAAGGCCTAAAATTAATTTGGGCAATTAATTAATTCAAGGCCGAAAATTAAATATGTGATATTTAATTGGTGACTAATTAATTAAAGAGTTAATTAATTGAAAATTAATCAATTATGGAAATGATCTAATCACTTATAGAAGTAATTAGTCATTTGTGGAAAAGATTAATCAATTGTGGAATTGATTGATCATGAATTGATCAAATAAGGAATAGATTAAATCATTTATGAAAATAATTGATTTAATGTGAATATTTTATTCATGGCATTTCTCCTATAAATAGAACACTAGACCTAATGGTTTAGTAGTCCTCTTGCTCTTAGACTCACAAGACAAAACCTTAGAATTCTCTCTATCCTCCCTCTTAGAGAAAGACTCCCACAAGTCTTTTGCCTCCTAGACTTAGAGACATACCGGTGTAACCTCTGTGGTTACTGTGTCTTTGAAGAAGAAAATTCCAGTGAAGAAATCAAAAGGGAGTTGCTGCATTTTTGTTCGTTGAAGCGTCGTTGGTGAAGAACGGTCAAGTCTACAACGAAGGTTTGTGATGGTTCTTTCCCGTTTCTTTTGAAAAGCATGAAAATAAAAGTAGTTTTATTTTCTAGTTGTTTTCAGCATGTTTATAACATTTTACAGCGGCTTTAAAGCATGTTTAAAGTTTCGTTTTGCCTTTTCATAACGGTATTTTGATATTAATTAATATACAGCGCAAGATCCGATCGATGCGCTTCCGCTACGCCGGGGATTAGCATCCCCTTTTGATATGAAAATCCTAGCGAATTGGAATTAAGAACCCTTTGGGTATTTGAACCCTTAACTCACCAACACTAAAACCCTCAATCTATTTGATTTCAATCCCAAGGGAAGGATTAGACAAAGATTACCTTGATGATCAAAGACCAAGAGGTAAGGAGAACTAATTCCTCACTCAAGGTTTGAACACTCCACAAGAAAGTTGATCAGACCTACCTGAATGTTCATGCTTGCAACTCTGAATTCAAGAATTGCAAAAGGGGTGATGAGGCTCAGTCATCAAGAAAAGCGCAAAAGACTAAAAACTCAATTCATCGTCCAAACCCCCCCCCCCCCCCCCCCCCCCCCCCGCGTACAAACCTAATGGTCAAGCTTTAAATAGCTTCTCAAAACCCTAACTATATGCCACATCATTGATCATAACAAAATGACAAAAGTACCCCTACTAATAAGTCATGCAAAGGGACAACATTGAAAAATAATAAAATTACATCAAATTATTAAATTAGATATAAATAATAATCTAATGTGTCTTATGCGGTTCATATCATCCTCTCCTCCTTTTAAAGGTTTCGTCCTCGAATCCAAATCATTGCCTTGTAAAGCAGTTTTAAAGTCATGAGAAGAAAACAAGGTGACTTTTGGGTTTTTCTTGGATGGTCTCCCTTGTAAAGCAACCTTGTAGTCATGAGATGTCAAAGGCTCAATTCTTTTTGGATTCCATCTCTTTTGGAAAGAATGAACACCCACGTCAGAGTCTAAAGAGCCTTTGAACGAAGACCCACGACAGCCTCCTTCTCCGACACTCACTCCGGCTCAAAATGGAGACTCACACAGCAAGAAACTGGCCTCTGAAACCGAGATCGAAGGCAAACTGTGACCGGCGACGCTTCTTTCCCTCTCTATTTTTCTACATTTGTCCCTCTCTCTTGTTCGAATCATGGAGCCACGAACCAACCCTAATTTGAAGATAGACCGCCAAAATTACTATGATACCCCTATTTATTCAATTATTTTTAATTAATGACAGTTAATTGAAGTCATAGATTCATGACATTGAAAAAGTGTCATAAATTTTCAAAAATACGAAAATTTTCTTCTTTTCCGTAAAAAACGCCCCCCAGCCATTTATGACATTTTTTTTCTCTCTTCTCTTAATCTGGTTTAGCTATGGTGTCATAGAATGTTAATTTTGTAGTAGTGTATAAAAGACTCTAAGACTCACTCTACTTGCTCTTGCCTTTTTCAAGGGGAGACAAGTCTTTCTCGTCTTCTTCTTTTGAATGGAGGAGCTGGCAGAGGCTAGAAGAACCGAAACTCGGATTGACTACAAGATGAGAAGAAAGAAAAACATAAGGACAATCCTTGGACGAAAATTCAAGCTCCCTTTGCTTCTTGAATCTTGCACACCTTATATAGACCTTGGAAGGTAGGGTTGGCTGCTGAGATCAATGTGAGAAGTCCCTTAAGAGTGAAAATCCACGATCCTTGAAGATTTGGTACGAGATATATGGTTTTTGGAAGATTCTATTCGAATCCTGTCAATCTCGGAATCCTATCGAAAAGCCCAATTGCGATCGCAAATGGGGCGCAAATTCCTTGAGTGCACTCCTTAGACACATTTTTGTTGGGTTAAAATCTCAAGCGTAGCGGAATTTATCAAAGGACCATAACTCAGCTTTTAATTCCAAACTAATATGCTAGTACATTAGAACCGAAAGTGTTAATATCTAACATGCGGAAGCAATTTTGGATCTTAGACACATAATAACATCAATTTGATCATACAAATCATGGTGTCCATAAGAGGAAAAATCACTACTACAAATTTGGCCTTTGTTGACGGCTAAAAAGTATCAACTATCACTTTCATTGACACTTTTTAGAAGTCAATTGAAGTGGTATCAATAAAACTAAAGTGTCAATATTATTGTTTTCATTGACGCTTATAGGACGTCAACGAAGATGTCGTTGTTGACGTTTATAAGCCATCAACAAAGACATTATTAACACGTTTTAGCCGTTAATGATATTCATAAAACGTCAACATAGACACATTTGTTGACGTTTAATAGTCATCAACAAATCTGATTATTGACACCTTTTCATTGTCAATTATAGGACCTAAAATGTCAATATATCTATCTTTATTGACACCTTTACTCTGTCAATATAGTCTTTTATTGACGTTTATTAGCCATCAAGTTACCATGCTAAATTGTCAAATAGTATATTTTCATTGACGGTTAATATCCATCAATTATTGTGTTTTTAATGACATTTTTTAACCATCAATATACATATTTGGAAAAAAATAAAAAAAAAAACCTCCCGATTATTTTTACCCCTCTTTTACAACCTACATTTACACAAAAGCAGCAAGTTTAATGATACGAAAGATCCGGCAACATAACAACATAATTACAACTAACCAAAAAATTTAGACACCTGAAAAAACAAGAATATGCACTTCTAAACTCATTACACAACCTTCACTTCACTTGACAACAATACGACATGCTCAATACACTATGAAGCTAACACCAAAACTCAAGTATAAATAATACGAGTCAGATCTCGTAACAAGCACATTATTGTTCATTTAGAAATACAGAATCAAATGAAACCTAATTTGAACCAAACATAAAATCATAATGAACTAATAAATTTCAATACAATGGTTGTTCGAAATTTCATTATCACAACTTGCTTGCTAGCAAGCAATTACAGGATTTTTCCATCTAGAAATAGAGTTCAAAAGAAAAAAAAATCTATAAAAACTGTATATTCAAACACAATTTCATCCAAAAATATAATAATAATGAATTAACAAATTTTCGTTAACCAATAAGTTATCTAAGATCTAAAAATCAACTAAAGAAAAGCATCACATCAAGTCTTGTGGATACATTTGCACCATCTCCAATTTAGGAACTCCTGCCGAAGAAAAGAATTAATATTAGAACGCAAATAATCCTCATTGTGAACTGGATAATCACAATCCCTCAAATATAATCCAATTTGTCAAAGATGTGAGGAGAAAAAAAAATGGAGATAATGAATAAACAACTACACTCTACAAAATTGAAGTACTTCAAAACTGAGGAAAGGCACCTGAAAATGTAAAAGCAAGTATAGAATTACATGAACAAATGATCCAAATACAGTAAACATGAAACAGTAACTCCAAATCATATGTTTTCTCAACTCAATTATTTTGCACAAATGGATCCAAGACTGGAAAAGAAGATACTCACAAGAATAAAATTGTTGGGGACCAAAGAAGATACTCATAAGCATAAATCTAAATACAATCAATACTTGATATTGACCATATTGGCAGAAACAATAGAAACCACTTCAAATTTGTAGAGAAGAAAAAGGACATATAAATTACATTCTATCACACAAAAACCCATGGCATGTTTATTGAGTAACAATGATAATGCTAAAGAGAAATTGGTAAATAAACTAAACCCACAAACCTCTTCCACACATCTAACCAAATTCTTTTACAATATGCAAAAGCATCAATCTATATCAGTATAACAGTATTGGTCACTCCAAAACTATAAAGACATTGTGCTAGTATACATCACCAAAAGACAAATTCCAATAGTGCATTTGGAACCAATGCATCACTTTCACAGCCTTCAATGGATGCCTATTTTCACCATTAGGACCAAAAGTTCAATTTGATATAAACACTACGTCAAGAAGGAAAAAAAGGAGTAATTTTTAGAACATCAGCAAACAGAAAACAACGTTAACTTCTTCAATATTTAGCAATAACTTGAAGCCCAATTGCAGAACTAGTAGACACAAAAAGTTGGAACGAGATGTCGTGACATCGAGAATGTTGGAACTCTTTCACCAATTCCAATCAAATTAGAAAAACGAACCGAAGCATAAAGCATGCGGGATATGGCATATTTCAATATTTGCAAAACGCAATTACAACAACAAACAAAAACATCTTCACATGTATTGCCTTCTATGTTATTAAAAGATCAAAAGGCCTCGTTCAGTACCAAAATGACCCATGGGGACAAACTAGGTTTTGAATAAAACATTTTCATTCAAAAAATAAACAGAATTGCTGCCACCAAAAATAAAACTGCCTAGATAATGGAATAAGATGCATACATTCCATGAATAGTTTCTCCTAAAAACATTTTCATTTAATTCTTTTTTTTTTCTTGAGTTCATCAACATCTGGAGGTGTGAGATTCAAACATCTGACCTCTTAGTCAGGAGTACATGTCAATTAACACTGAATTATGTTCACTTTGACTATAATTTTGTATAATTATAATTAATTTATGATCAACGCCAATTGTAATCTTTTTTATGTAAACACAAACCATTTAAGTTTAAAAAAGTTAATCTGGAACTAATGTTGCACAATGGAAGAGTGATGTATGAAAGAGTAGTAATAACGTTAGAGTTTTACCTGCAATAATGGAACTTCCGCAATTGGAAGTTCAACCCCAAGGTCTCCACGAACAACCATTGCCTAAAAAGTCTAATAAACTAGTTAAGTTGTAACTCAGAACACCATGATGATTATGAACAGTAACATGTGACACAATGAAATGAGCCAAGAATGTATTAGCATAAATGAATAAATAAATGCAACTTCAAAATGTAATAGATCAGGAAATAACTTGGTAGCTAGAAATCATCGTGCATAAGTTCAAATCAATATCACGTAAAAGATAGTTGCCAATAGTAATACAATTACATTTCTACATTGTAAACAAACACAGTCAAATATAAATATATAAGTAGTCTAAGTTATTTAAAATGTCAATTCATGTTCATTGGTCTTCTGGTCTCACCTTTCATTTGTTTCATTTTGGTACCTGTTCTATGGACGTACCAATAGTCCCTCAAGTCTATTATCCATTTAAATAGGTAACAAAAAGCAGACATAGTAGCAAGGCTAAAATAAAAATAAAGGAAGACTGGACATTAAAAGTGTCAAAATAGCAAGACTAGAATTGTAATTTAACCTAAATTCTATAATGCAACATTGATGTTAAATACTGAACATACCCATTATAGAAGGCAATGTCACGCTTTTTCCACGAACATTCAAATGTCGCCTCGATTTGAGTTCACCGCCATCAATGACTACACACTTAACCAAATCATCTGTCTTTGACTTAACAGCCAGTGACATCATTCCATTTAGAGTATGGAAAAGAAATTTTGTTTTGAGACACTAGAATAGGCAATTGCAATTCTATATCTCATCAGCTAAAAGTGATAAATAACTAGATTTATATTTCAACTAGTAAAAAGCAGATCAATAGGTAAATATAGTTGTACACAAGTGTACCTCATCTTAATCGTGGGGCACCAAATAGAAAATTCTCAATGCAACTGAATGACAAAATTATATAGAGAATGAAGATTTCATTCGATTGTTAAGAAGCAAAGGTCTAAATTGTGTTATGCATTTGAATAAAAGATGTACCAATCTCTACTACAAAAATATTGACAGCTAAATCATTTGGTTATGATGCAGGAAAAAAAACATTCATCATCAAGTAAGCCCTGTTGATCAATCCAAAACTTAAAAATTGAGCAGCAAAACCTCCTCAATATCACATAGTCCATATATTTGACACAGTCACCATCAGGACCAAGGATCGAGACCATTAAACTTATATTTCTAACTAAAGTAAAAGGTCATCTTGAAGACCCTCATCTCCAATCGACATCACACAAGAATAATATTTTAAAGTGATCCAATTTTCTGCTAACCCCAACAACCAAGTTTCCAAGTCTACGGGTTATGAGTAACTCGATTCAAGGCAGTTCGGATTATGGGTATTCGTCGAACACCAATTTCGAGCCCAAAAGCTCGTTGGTTGGCTTTCAAAGAACCATAAACCTTTAAAATTGAAGCTACTAAAAAGTGGGTAATCCGATTTCCAAGTCAAATAAGCATAGATCATGATCTAGAACAATTTCAAAGTCTAAAACTACATGAGCATAAGCTGAAAAATGAAGAAATCAAGTGGGTGAAGGCTGAACCTACCAAAAAAGAAGGCTGCACGACGAAGAAAACTGGGCTGTGCAAAGAAGAAAATGGGGGGCGTGCGAGCCTGTGCGACGAAAAAAAAGGGCTGAACGGCGGGTCTTTTCGGGGGCGTGCGACCTTGCTGCGCGAAGACAAAGAAAACGGCACGTGGACGTGAACGCATGTGTAACCTATGAGTCTGCGAAAAAAACAGCGCGGGGTTGTGCGATAACGACCATGCTGTGCGAAGAAGAAAATGGCGAGGCAAGGGCAACGAGAAAACGGCGGGGGGGGGGGGGGAGGTTACGGCGTGGAGAGGAAAAAGGAGAGTATGAGGAAGAAGTTTAGGTTTTTTTTTTAATTTTCTTTATTTTTTCTTTTTTCTTTTTATTTTTTTTTCTTAATCGACTCAAATAAACAAAATAAAGGAGAGTCTTGGGTTTTTTTTTTCAACTTTTTTTTTTAATTAAAAACTCAATTTAAACTCTTAAAATCACTTCAAATTTGGAAGTAATTTAAACTTAAATCCAAAATCTCAAAAACGCTTATTTTTTTTTTTGACGTTTAATACCCATCAAGAAACCCCCATTTATATTGACGTTTGTTGCACGTCAATATAGTAATGTTTATTGACACTTATTAGCCGTCAATGGATGTGGTTTTCATTGACGGCTAATAAGTGTCAATAAAAACCGTCAACAAACTCTTTTCATTGATGGTTTTTGTCCGTCAACTATGTGAAAAGGCGGAGTTGGATGAAAATCTACGTAAATTAATCTTTTAATCACGTTCATTGACTTTTTTTAACCGTCAACATAAACGAGATCATTTGTTGACACAATATAACCGTCAATATACTTATTTATTTATTAATAATTTATTTTAAAGTACAATTGATACCTTTATTGACGTTTTCTTGATACAAGCGTCAACAAACCTAAAAAGTCAAGCGTCAATAAAGGTCAAATTTGTAGTAGTGAATAGAGTTCATGAGTACCAACCTCTTGTGTAGCTCAAAATTGAACAGATTGATTTGTTGTTTTTCCTCACCAACTGATCACGAACCACAACAAGATATTCCTTGCTATTCTCAGGCCTTTGGAACAGATTGTGGGATCCTCTAGTGATGGAAATTTGAAGGGAAAGTGCTTGGGTTTCAAGCTATGAGAAATTTTTGGTTCATGAGCTTGGGGGATGATTTTGGCAGCATAACACTAAGATTTCCAGCCCCCTTTCTTCAACAAATCTTCCTCTATTTAAAGAGGAAACCATGCTGAGTTGAAGCACCAAAGATTAACAACAAATTAATCTCAAATTGAGTGGGATTTGTTGGCTAATTAATGCACTCCACCTCCTAAAATTCATTTTCATTTTCATTTAATTCATTCAATTGAAAATTAATTTTAGTTAATTGATTTTAATTAATAATCTGAAAATTATTTTCAATTTTAAATTAATTCATAATTAATTTAAAATAATTATTGATTAAATAATAAATTATATAATTATATATTAATTTAATATCCACTATTAAATTAATATTTTGCTACCAATCCCAATCATTTTCGAAATTCAATTTCTCAAACATGAATTCTTATTCACGTGCTCGATATTTAAATAATATTTAAATATGTCAAACTCTCAAAATTAGGTTTAACAAAAACCCGACGTGTCAATAATATCCAATACGACTGATATATTCCCTAAACTGAATTTGAACAATTTGAATTCTTTCCATCATATTGTTCCAAAGTTTATTCCTTAAGCTGGCAAGGAGACCTAATGGACCTACAGATCATGGGCTCCAACGATTCGAGGTTTAAACGGCCAAACTCTTTTAACCTAATTAACCAACATTCGTTAACTACCGGGTCACTCCACTATAGCCTAGTCGTTGCACTCCCCTCACTGTAGACATATTTTTGTCCACTCGATATAACCATGATTAGTAAGTCAACTCTTCACAGGTCGTTCGTAACTATAGCTAGGCCAAAAGTCCGTTTTACCCCTATAGCACGTCTTGATTCCTTAAGTCCACTGGTCCTCTAATGAACAATTTGTTTATGGTGCAACCACTAAACAGAGTCCATCTCGAGCCAATGAGAGGGTGGGTTCCCTTATTCAAGCCTCGGAGTCAGCACTTAAGAGAACAACCTTTCTACTCTATCCCTAATTTAGGTAGGAGTGAATTTCATATTGCAATATTATGTCCCCAACTATTCATCCAGTTTTATCCCCAAAATGGTAGGCTTATTGAGTGGTGATGTTTGGCCACTCTCACCCATGAAGATCAAAGGATAATTCTGAACAAACAGAAGTTCATAGTTAGCTCAAGATTAAGATCGAGTTACCTAGGTCATCACATGAAATAGTCAGTCTTAACAGTAAACGACGTTATAAAGTAAGAGAGACTTATTTCTTGGTCCGGTCTTGTGCAAACTCTTTTCACAGGATGCCCCCACTCGCATGTCTCTACATGAAAGATCCAGGATCATGTCGTTTGCCTTGTTCGCAAAGTAGACCGCATCCATAGTATTACCAGGATAAGGTACCTAGCCTTATCCCTATACTGTAACTATTTAGGTTATATACTAGAACTTGATCCCTGTCCATATTCATAATGTAGTTCAAGTATTTCATATTATAACCAATGATGTTTATCTATTGGATTTAGATTATATAAACAAAAAATCACTGAATAACATCTTTATTGCAAAAGGATTACAAACTATGAGTTTTAGGACATAAAACCCAATAGGAACAATTATATAGTAAACAAGACATTCATAATCTACTGTAAAACATAAAGGCTAAGCATGCCTTTCTACAAATTAAATTAGAATCCAATCCTAATTACAGAGAAGAAAGATCAAGGTACAAACTTTCATTGACGACTCAGATTGCTTCACCAACACCTTAGGGAGGAAGGTCTTCTCTGTCAAATCATGATCAACACCACCAAAAAGTCTTCACAAGTATATCTCTTGTGAATTTTTAGAGGTAACAGGAGGTAGGATCCTTTTTTGGGAAAATTTTGGAGGATTTCTCTAAGAGAGTATTTTTGCTGGAGAGCAGAATGATACACCGTCTGCCACAAATGCCAGAGAAGAGATTAACTCCCATATCCCAGGCGTGCAGTTTGATTAGTTAGAGAGAGATGGAGGACTTCGTGGAACTACTTCCATGATTGGATAATTACCTATATGATATGGGAATTATCAATTTAATTTTAAAACAAATTAAAATTCATTCTCAATTAATTAAATTAATAAATAATTAATTAAATCAATATTTTATTAATCAATTCATTTAAATCATATTTAAATGAATATTTCTCACATAACCTATAGTTTTAATTTAATTAAATCAAATTTAACTTAATTAATTAATTAACTCAACAATTAATTAATCATTAAATTAAATATTATATATTTAGTTTAACCATATAATTGAATCAAATATCTCTCTCATATAACCTATAGTTTTAATGTGCATCTAATGCACATTAATTTAAATCTATAGTTTTAATATGAATTCAATTCATATTAAAATTAATATTTGAACTCCAAATATTTAATTCTCCCATAAATTAATTTTGAATCAATATTCAAAATAACTTTATATTATAAAGTTCAATTAAAATATAAACTTTATATTATAATGTATCTTCATACATTATACAATTTCTCTTAGCTAATTTGAACATTTCAAATTACATGCAAGATATAATTATCTCAATACCCTTTACGACTTACAGATCAGAAGTTCCAACAATATGAGATTAATTGGTTAAACTCATTAACCAAGTTAAACTATGGATACACTACACTATAGACCCACAGTTGCAATCTTCTCACTATAGATATATTTTTTGTGTCCATGGATATAAACGAATAACAACATGTTAGTCCTTCATGAGTGTTCGTAACACCAGTTGGATCAAATTACCGTTTTACCCCTGGGTTACCACTACATCCGTAAGTACTAGTGCTCCTCTAATGAACACTCTATTTATGGTCCTACCATTAAACAAAAATCCCTCTCGGGCCAGTGAGAAGGCAGGGCCCTTTGTTCAAGGCCCAAAGACACCACTTAAGGGAACACTCATCTACTTATCCTAAAGTCGTGAAGGAGTGAATTCCATCTTGTGTGATTACGTTCTCAGCTCCCCACTCGGTCTTATCTCCAAAATGGTAGGCTTATTGAGTCGGTATACTAGTCACTCTCACCCATAAAAATCAAAAGACAATCCCTCGTGCACAGGAGTTCATAACCCACTCAAGATTGAGACTAAGTTTCCTAGGTCATCCTATTGAAATAGAAGCCTAACTAGTCAATGATGTTACATCAAGCAGTTACTATTTTGCGATCTGGTCTTATGCAAACTCATTGCATAGGATACATCCACTCGCATGTCCCCTACACGAACGTGTTGGATCATTGCATTTGTATCAAATACAAAGTGGGTCGTATCCATAGTGTCACCAGGATAAGGTACCAAAATTTATCCCTATATTATAGACCATTTAGGTTGTATCTTGAACACTGATCTCCGTATGTCTCTTCACATACAGTTCAAGACTTATACAACAGCCTAAGATGTTAGTTTATTGGATTAGGGTTATTTAGGCAAGACTAATACAAAATAAGCAATAACTCTTTATTAAAATAAATATCAACAACACTTTATTAATGAAACGGTCAAATGCTGCATTTACTATATACGAGTATTAGGGCATAAATCCACTTTTTTTTTTTATCTTTTTATATTTTTTTTCTTAAGCTATACCATTGTTTTTTTTTATTTATTTTTATTTTTTTCATTAGTTGAACTCAACTTATTTGTTGCCTTACCAATTTTTAGTTGTTGCAATTTTTTTTTTAAAAAAAATTCCTCATATTAATTGGCTTATGCAAGTCTTGAACATGTGATGCGTTATTAGCACGATGCTCTAATAAATATTTAAAGTATAATATATTTATTTAATGATAACAAAACACATAGTGAAGCAATATAAACAATATCGATAAAAAAATGTTTCATAAATTATATAATTTCCCTTAGCTAATTTGAACATTTCAAATTACATGCAAGATATAATTATCTCAATACCCTTTACGAGCTGCCAGTAGAACCTAATGGACCTACAGATCAGAAGCTCCAACGATATGAGATAATGTTCCCAGCTCCCCACTCGGTCTTGTCTCCAAAATGGTAGGCTTATCGAGTCGGCGTACTAGCCACTCTCACACATACAAATCAAAAGACAATCCCTCGTCAACATGAGTCCACAACCCACTCAGGGTTCAGACTAAGTTGCCTAGGTCAACCTATTGAAATAGAAACCTAACTAGTCAATGATGTTACATCTAGCGGTTACTATTTTGCGGTCTGGTCTTATGCAAACTCATTACATAAGATATCCTCACTCGCATATCCCCTACATGAACGTGTTGGATCATTACATTTGTATCAAATACAAAGTGGTTCGTATCCATAGTGTCACCAAGATAAACTGCCCAACTTTATCCCTATATTATAGACCCTTTAGGTTATATCTTGAACACTGATCCTTGTATGTCTCCACATACAGTTCAAGACTCATACAACAGCCTAGGATGTTAGTTTATTGGATTATGGTTATTTAGGCAAGACTAATACAAGATAAACAATAACTCTTTATTGAAATAAACATCAATAACAGTTTATTAATGAAACAGTCAAATGTTACATTTACTATCTACGAGTTTTAGGGCATAAATCCACTTTTTTTCTTGTCCTTGCTCCATTCACCTTTTTTTTAATCTTTTTATATTTTTTTCTTAAGTTATACCATTTTTTTTTGTTATTTTTTATTTTTTTCATTAGTTGGACTAAACTTATTTGTTGTCTTACCGCGATGCATTATTAGCATGACGCTCTAATCAATATTTAAAGTATAATATTTTTATTTAAGGATAACACATAGTGAAACAATATAAACAATACCAATAAAAATATATAAAAAAAAATGTTCTGACCTTCGGGACCAATTAAACTAATAGGCCAATTGTCTTTTAATAGAAATGGCTCATGCAGGTATTGAACGTGCAACATTCGCGTTATTAGTACGTTGCTCTAATCAACTAAACTAATAGGCCAATTGCATTTTAAAACAATTTAAAATTATTTTTAATAATCGATAATTGTCTAATTACATAAAAGTTAAAATGAAAAATGGAATTAGATAATTGCCCATGATGGTTCCAAACCTACCTCCTTCGCGTTATTAGCACAACGTTCTAACCAACTGAGCTATATATATATATATCGAATACATACTATCAAATCACATAACGGTCGCGGTGAACAAGTATAACAAGTATATATTTGAAAATAACATAATCGTCTTGACAAACAAATATACTAAATATATATTTAAAAATGACGAAATATATCGAATGTATATGATGAAATTCATAAAGTGTGAAATACACATCTCAATAAAGATGAAATAATATATAATAATATAAATAAATATAGTATGTTGATGCCAAAATCCGGACAGAAGACTCACCTTACCTTCACGTGACACCAACAGTGAATTTGTAGAAGTTGGGGAAGACGTGACCTACAAAACCAGCAAAAACTGCACACTGATGTGGTGCTTGTCACACCTACTCTGATGCTTAAGTCAACCAAATAAGAAGTTAAGAGTGACAAGAATTATGGTTTCAAACCCTTCTCCAGACGTGAAGAAGGGTATTTATACTTGGGTTAGCATAGTAGGTGAAGGATTGGAATTCCATAATTCCGTAAAGCGGAAGCGTGATTGGGACTGATTCGTAATTAATTTTGTTTAATCTAAAATACCAATACATTGGCAATAATATTAGAACTATTCTAAATATATATTAAGGCTAAGCATAAAAAAAATTAGATATAAATCTAATTTATAAAGTAACAAATTACTTACTCTCGTTGACGACTCAGATTAAATTCACCAACTGCATGTGAATTAATCACGAACTAGTGTGAACACCACCACTATGGCTACACCGGTATGACTCTGAGACTTCTAGAGGCAGGAGACTGGTGGGAGTCTAGAGGAAGCCTTGAGGGAAATTCTCTGAGAGAAGGAGAATGAATGGGATGTCTTTCACCCCACCCAGGGGTCCTATTTATAGGTAAAGACCAAGACCTTCTTCCTAATAGGAAAAGGAGACCTTCTCCTAATAGGAAAAGGTCTCTAATTTTAATAAATAATTAATTAATTTCTCTAATTAAATATCATATATTTAATCTTAGGGATTTTATTAAAATTAAAATTAATATGAATCCAATTCATATTAAATTTATTTGAACTCTTTCAAATATTTTCTTTCCTAATATAAAAAAGTCTCTAATTTTAATAAATAATTAATTAATTCCATAATTAATTAATTTTTCCAATTAAATATCATATATTTAATCTTAGGGATTTTATTAAAATTAAAATTAATATGAATCCAATTCATATTAAATTTATTTGAACTCTTTCAAATATTTTCTCTCAAGAATTAATTTTTGAAATTAATTCAAAAATTATATTATAAAGATTCATAAACTTTATATTATTCTGCATCAATATACATTATACAATTCCCCAAATAAATTGAACACTTTCAATTTAAAATTTATACTTAATTGCCTCAAGTCTCTTTACGAGCTACCAGTGGGACCTAATGGACCTACAGATCAGAAGCTCCAACGATACGAGACTAATTGGCCAAACTCATTGACCAAGTTTAGTCAACATTCGTTAACTGTGGGTCACTCCACTAAAGACCCACAACTGCACTCTTCTCACTGTAGAATATTTCTGTGTCCATGGATATCGACCAAGTAGTAAGTCAATCTTTCACGTGTGTTCGTAACACCAGCCTGGTCAAATTACTGTTTTACCCCTGGGTTACCTCTAGTTCCTTAAGTACCACTCATTCCTCTAATGAACAAGTTGTTTAGGGTCCAACCACTAAACAGGAGTTCCTCTCAGGCTAGGAGAAGATGGTGCGCCTTTGTTCAAGCCCTGAAATCAGCTCTTAAGGGAACACACATCTACTTACCCCAATAGGGGAAGGAGTGAATTCCATCTTGTACTGTTATGTTCCCAGCCCCCATTCGGTCTTGCCCTTGAAATGGTAGGCTTATTGAGTCGGCGAACTGGCCACTCTCACCCATACAAATCTAAGGATAATCCCTCCTGAAAGGGGTTCATAACATACTCAGGATTGAGATTGAGTTACCTAGGTCATCCTATTGAAATAGAAACCTAAACTAGTTAACGGCGTTACAACTAGTGGTTACTATTTCGCGGTCCGGTCTTATGCAAACTCATTGCATAGGATACCCCCACCCGCATGTCTCCTACATGGATGCTTTGGATCATTGCATCTATATCGAATACAAGGTGGGCCGTATCACATAGTGTCACCAGGATAAGGTACCCAGCCTTATCCCTATACTATAGACCTTTTAGGTTGTTACTTGGACACTGATCCCCGTATGTCCCCACATACTAGTCCAAGTTTCATTTAAACAACCTTGGATCTTAGTTTATTGGATTTAGGGTTTATTAATGCAAACTCGATTATTCAATAACCAAATTACTGAATTACTCAAATAACACTTTATTGAGATCGATTAATTTGTTTCATTTACTATCTACGAGTTTTAGGGCATAAAACCCAACAGTAGGGTTTTTAGGCATGGGAAGACAATTCGGGCTAAACTAGGTTGAATCGGAGCAACCAAAGGACTCCAGGGACCGAGCGGACAGGAGGAGACTCGGCCTGCACAAGCGGGTCGAGGGTCGGCCTCGGCCTTAGGCTGAGGCCGAGCGTGAGGTTGTGCCAAGGTCTAATCCCTTCAGCCTTAGCACAACCTTATGGCCTATTTTCCCTCCGAGGTCCATTTCCTGGTCGTGTCTTCGGTTTCGTATCTTGTTATCCTCGTCTACTCCTTGAATTCCAGAATGGTCCAGAATTACCTATAACATTAAGCCCCTACACTTGAATTGGGATTTGGGTGTGACTTATTGCTATAGGTTGAGCTCCTTAAGCCCGATTTAAGAGTAACGATCTTTCCCTTGTGCTGATTCATACGTTAGTTTCACGTCATCCTACAAGAGAAGGCAAAAAGTAGACAAAACAGAGGCTCCCTACATAGGGGTTAGGTAAGATAAAGATGAGAAAAGTGTGAGATTGTATGAACGACTCGACAAGTCTCAACACCGGCCTCGCCCTCGACCTCGAGGCTGAGCCTGGCCTCAGGATTCCGAACCCTTGTGCCTTTCTTTTGGACATCCTATTCTCATTTCTTCATTCCATTACTCTATTTTAAATCCCCTTGTGTAAGTGCTTCTTCCACTTAACCATTTATGTGGCACGCGTGGTAAGACCATAGGGTCGGCCTCGACCACTCTCCATGTTATTGAAAATCTTGAGTTTCTACATCAAAATATTAGTTTCTACAAAAGAAAAGTGGGGGAAAAGGATAGGTTCGGCCTCAGCCTCAATCCCCTATTAGCTCAAATTTCAGCTCCCTACACTCATACATTAGTTTTTGCAAAAGAAAAATGAGGGAAGAGACTAGGGTCGTCCTCGACCTTGACCTTATACTCCTGCAAAGAGTGATTGAGAAAAATTTTATTACCACTAAGATAAGAGCACTTAGAATGTGCTTGGCCTGGTCGGCCTCGAGTTTATGCCTTACCAGAACAGTGACATTCCTGCAAAAACATGGTATAGGCATGGCTTGGTCGACTTCGACCCTATTCCTGTAGAAATATGGCATGGGCATGGCCTGGTCGACCTCGACCATATGCCCCATTAAAATATTGATATTCCTACAAAACATGGCATGGGCATGGCCTGGTCGGCCTCGACCCTATGCCTCGTCAAAATAATAATACTTCTGCAAAACATGGAATGAGCATGGCCTAGTTGACCTCAGCCTTATACCTCATAAACATTCCTGCAAAACATGCACTAGATAAGTAGGATTGACTGGACCTGCAAACAACTGGAAATTGTGAAGGTCGATCTCACTAATTGATATCGAGTGCAACATCCACTATACACATACATAGCTCCCTACTCAAGTAAATTTTTTCTCAAAATAAAAGTTGTGCTTGAGTAATTGAGGTTTGTAGACTATGTTATCATACCTTAGGGTTTTCATTGCATGGGTGTCTCTTCCATTGGTATTGGTTGGCCTCGGCCTCGGCTCTTTAACGATTGGCTCCCCTCCTATCGAGGACATTTTGCTTCTCGATTGCCTTGGAGAGTGTTGGAGTTTCCACTCTACCAAGGACATTTTTCCTGTCGGTTGCTGATGCGTGTCGGTACTGAATGATGGAGGTTAGAAAAGATGGTAAATAAGGATTAAGATAATTTCAGCCAACCTAGTGCAAGTATACACTATCGCATGCAGTAATAAAAACCTTAGAAGTATTCCAAGGGTATCGATCCCACGAGGACTAAATTGGAAACACATATTTGAAGAAAAAACTATTCAAAGATTGCTTAGATAAGGTAACCAAAGAAATAGTTGATGATGGTTTTTGGAAAATAAACAAGTAAAGAAAACAATGATAAATAAGCGAGGTGTTCAATATAGTTTCAACCCTAAGGTAAAATAACTCTATTCCTTGCTTATTAAACCTAAGTCCATTCATGCATTGGGTCAGATTTAACTTCTATCTGGCCTTGCTCCCAAGAACCGTTAGGAGGCTAAGCGAGTACCGTTATGCACATGTCTGTGACTCGACTCCGACATAGATAAATCAAGCACGCAATCTATTGTTGGGATTGGTGCCCTAAAACTCATAGATAGTGAATGTTAAACAAAGTTATTCGATAAAGGCATTATCAAGATTTATTCAGTAAAGTCATTACTGAATAAAGTAAATTGCACATTTAATAAACCCAAATCCAATAAACTAAGATCCATGGCTATAGGATGAACATTTGAGCTTTATGTAGAGACATAAAAGTGGATCAAGCTTGAGTAATAGCCAAAACGATCTATAGTATAGGGATAGAGTTGGGTACCTTATTCTGGGGACACTATGAGACGCGACCCACTTTATAGATGGTATAGACGATGTGATCCTAAATCGTCCATGTAGAGACATGCGAGTGGGGGCATCATATGCAATGAGTTTGCATAAGACCAGGACCGAGAAATAAGTCACTCTCGCTTTATAACACCGTTTACTGACGAGACTGACTATTTCATGCGATGACCTAAGTAGCTCGATCTTAATCCTGAGCTAACTATGAACTCCTGTTTATTCGGGCTTATCCTTAGATCTGCATAGGTGAGAGTGACTCAGTATCACCGACTCAATAAGCCTCTCATTTCAGGGATAGGAACGGATAGATAGTTGGGGACATAGTCGTGCGAGAAAAAATTCACTCCTATCCAAATTAGGGATAGTAGAGAGGTTGTTTCCTTAAGTGTTGACTCCGGAGCTTGAACAAAGGGATCCCGCCCTCTCATTGGCTCGAGAGGGACTTGGTTTATTGGTTGGACCATAAACCAATTGTTCATTTGAGGATCAGTGAGACTTAAGGAACTAGAAGTACTAGGGTGAAACGAACTTTTGACCTAGCTATAGCTACGAACAACCTGTGAAGGATCGGCTTACTGAACGTGGTTAAAACAAGTGGACGAAAATATATCTATAGTGAAGGGAGTGCAATTATCGGGCTATAGTGGAGTGTCCTGGTAGTTAACGAATGTTGGCTAGCTTAGATAATGAGATTAGTCGGTTAGCCTCGAATCGTTGGAGCCCATGATCTATAGGTCCATTAGGTCCCCCTACTAGCTCATATCAGATTAAAGCCTAGAACATATTGATAGGATTCTTTGAATCGTTCAAAATGGGGAAAAGGGTATTATCGTAAAATTTTGTTTGACACAATAATTTAATTATGAATTAAATTAGAAAATGAGAGATAAATAATTTTAAAGTGTTTTAAATACAATATATATGGATTAAGAATCATATATAATTAATGGCACAAGGTAACAATGATTAATTGGATTAATCATATCAAACTACTTGGAAATGTCCCAAATTAATTGCCTAGAAATCAATTTCAATTTAGAATTGAAATAAGAGTGAATTGCAAGCTGAAAATTCAGAATATAGATTCAATTTAGTGGATTTAGTGGGATTCCCACTCTTGCATGTTGATGCATAGTGGAAAACAACACAACCATGCACTAGTTGCATGGTGTTGTGAATTAAACACCTAGAATCCACTTTGAGTTGCAATTTCACCATGTGTCTAGTGTCATGAGGCTTCTCTTTGCATGGAAGATGTCTATATAAGGAGTTTGAATCAGATTCAAAGCTAAGAGAGCCATTTTCCATATTGTTATGCTACTGGATTTTGGTCTCAAACTCATTCATCTCCATATATCTCTCTAGTGCTTGAACCTTCAAGCATTCCCTTCCCATTCCCTATCTCTATAGACTCCCACAAGTCGTTCTTGGCCCGTAGAATAGTAGGGAAGACACTAGAGGTGGTCCAGACACTGTTCGTGATCAAAGGAATCACTGGGAGTTGTTGAATCGATCTCCAAAAAGGTTGGTACAAATTCTGCTCTCTGTTTACGGTATTTGGACAACATGTTTTCATTTTCTAAAATTGATGTAGTTAAGTGCCTCCGATCCTAAAATTGCTTCCACATGTGTTATATGAACACCTTCATCTATAACCCTATAGTTGTTATACGGTGCCCTAGGCAGCCTTGCCCTATAACACGAATACACTCTTTCGAGCCATTTCTCCTATATCACCTTTATGAGAACCGATGTTGTTCGTCCCTTTCGAGATCAAACTCACATAACATGCAAAGTCTAAGTGATCAATTTAAACTCAACAAGATTCAGAATGATATTCAATAAAGAATGACATGCAATGAATAGAACTTGAGTAAATAAACACTTTCAAGCTATTTTAACCATAAGGGAATTCACTATATTGAACCCATCAACGAGATTTAGCTACGCATGATGGAATAAGATACAAAAGAATAACTTTTCATTGACATAATGAATGTAAGAATATATAAATAATGAAAAGAACAATTGCTGGAAATAAGGCGCAGTAACTAAAACTAGGGTTTTTTCTTTTATCCAATCCTTCTAGAGTTTGCTCGACACTCTACTCTCCTTTACAAGTGGGAATAGGGTGAAAATCTCTACAAACACTCAGGTTTGATGTCTAACTAAAGGTTAGAATTCAGTCATCTAAGAAGAACCATGGACATCCCTACTCATGAGCGTCTACTAGGGTTTTGTCACCACTCTCTTCTTCCCAGTGAGTTCTGCTTAGATTTCTCTTCGAATCAAGGCCTTATATAGTGTGGGGAGTAGTTGAGGAGCCACGAAATAGGTGCCGGTAGGTAGCCCAGTTAGTTTTGGGGTCAAAACAGCTGGTTAGGTGCGTAAAACTCTCATTCAAAACGACCTACGACAGACTCGGAACTACCTTTGTCTGCCCAGAAATGCGATCGCATTTGGATTTTGCCTTCCCATTTCTGAGAAATTACAACTTTCTCTATTTTTCTACATAACACAAAATTAAATCAAATTCATATCAAAATAGGTCTTTTTAAGCACTTTTAAGCATAATTTGACATATGTGACTCACAACTCCCTATTTATCAACTTTAACACTTTTAGAGCTTAGGAATAGTAAATTTGATCTAAAACATACAACTTTGACAAGGAAATGAACTAAATATAAGGGTAAAATAGGTATATTTTTTAGTCTTATCAATTTCCTTGGAGAGTATTGGAGTTTCCACTCTACCAAGGACATTTTGCATGTCGATTGCCTTGGAGAGTATTGGGGTTTCCACTCTACCAAAGACATCTTGCCTGTCGATTTCCTTGAAGAGTATTGGGGTTTCCACTCTACCAAGGACATTTCGCTTGTCGATTGCCTTGGAGAGTATTGGGGTTTCTACTCTACCAAGGAACTTTTGCATGTCGATTGCCTTGGAGAGTATTGGGGTTTCCCCTCTACCAAGGACATTTCGCCTGTCGATTGTCTTGGAGAGTATTAGGGTTTCCACTCTACCAAGGACATTTTGTTTGTCGATTGCCTTGGAGAGTATTGGGGTTTCCACTCTACCAAGGAACTTTCGCATGTCGTTTGCCTTGGAGAGTATTGGGGTTTCCACTCTACCAAGGACATTTCGCCTGTCGATTGCCTTGGAGAGTATTAGGGTTTCCACTCTACCAAGGAAATTTTGTTTGTCGATTGCCTTGGAGAGTATTGAGGTTTCCACTCTACCAAGGACATTTTGCCTATCGATTGTCTTGGAGAGTATTGGGGTTTCCACTCTACCACGGACATTTCGCCTGTCGATTGCTGATAACTCTCCAAAAGGGAGTTATTTAGGCCTTATTTCTTTAGGGATTTGTGTGTCTTTTGTGCTAAATAGGGTTGCTTTTAGATAGATATTATATGTTTTAACCCATTTGGTAGAATGGATGCTTTGGAAGTTATTTTGTGCAGAATGTATTGTTGAGCGACTTGAGGGAGCAAAATCTGTGCTGGAGCAAAGCAAAGAGCAAAATTGCCACGTCACAGCTCGTTAGCCAACTTAATGAACTGAATTATGTTAAGCTATTCCCGGGATAAAGGAGCAAGGAGAGCCATCCACGTGTCTAGGTCAACCTAATTCAAGCCGCCCAAGTCAAATTCATTCCATCCTTGGGAGGAACATTCCACTCTTGGAAAGTTTA
Organism: Luffa acutangula; assembly: GCA_036850905.1. Classification (NCBI taxonomy): domain Eukaryota; kingdom Viridiplantae; phylum Streptophyta; class Magnoliopsida; order Cucurbitales; family Cucurbitaceae; genus Luffa; species Luffa acutangula. Next base: position 10,451,788 of record CM072090.1, read on the forward strand.
ATTTACTTCCACCTCTGGGAGCCGAATAGAGGAGAGAGATTGGAGACCTACAAGAAGACCATCAATTGCAAGCTGATCAAGGGAATTAATATTTTCTTGCATTGTTTTGTAATTATGGATATGCTTACTTATATTGTAACGTGTCTCTATGCACTTTATGAACTAAGTAACTTTAGGCGTTGGTTAGGGAACATGTGATTATCGTGCTTAATTTCTATGCAATAAATATTGATTTGATGCATCTTGATTATTTGTTGTGCTCATTTCCATTTTATGCGTGCCTGGCCAGTCGGTATGGATACCACTCTCTAGTTTCAGGGATGATTTAGTGAGTGTGTGGCATTTAATCGCACTAGATCATTGTGTATTGGTGAACTCCAGTGACTGAGCTAGGGATAGCCAGTTGCCTGGTGCTTGATCGGTAGAGCTTCATTGGAGTTGAAACACATTCTAAAAAATTTGGAGTTCCGGGAGGAATCTGCTAATAAGACTGCGAGAGTTTGCCTGACCAATAATATTTCTAGAGCATCTTTTAAAACAATTACTAAATCCTGACCAGCGCATGTTTCTAATCTGTCGGCCTATTTGTTTACTTTATGTTCTGTCATTTCTTTTGCTTCAACTTTCTATAAAAACCAATCATTTTACCCACCTTTGAAACCATTAAAAAGCTAAACAAAATAGATAAAGTGAGAGCTAATTCAGACATTGGATTCGATAAATACTTATTACTTGCTGCGGACTGTGTATACTTGCACAAAATTTTAGAGTCTATTTCTTACTACATTTTTACTCACTTTGGAAACCCAACAACTGCCTTGGAGAGTATTGGGGTTTCCACTCTCTTAAGGACATTTTGTTGGCTCAACTACTCGGGCTTTCTACATGTCATGTTTTGTTGAGAAAGAATGCATTTTCTAGTATAGCTCAAAAGTAATTCATTAACTTTGCATAGTTCTACACATTTTTCATTAACATGTGGTACAAAAAAAGTGGTCAAAATAGATAAAAGTATTGTAGTAAACATTAAATAAAATCGTTCAGAAATTGCCTACGAGCTTCGGCCTGGTCAGCCTCAGTCCTCCTATGGTGGGGCAGTGGTCCTCATCTTTGTGTGAAGCTACTGGTAGTAAATTTTCAGGTGTTCGACATTCCATGGATGAGGAAGTGGCTTTCCATCTCCATCGATCAGAGCATATGTACCTGGCCGAACTATTCTACTAACCCGATAGGGCACTTCAAATTCTGGTCCTAGCGCGCCCGCATTGGGATCTTTGGTGTTCTACATAACCTTTCTCAACACGAGATCCCCCTCTCTAAAACTGCATTTCTTCACTATTGCATTGTAGTACCTTGCAATTCTGTTCTTGTACCCTACGACCCAAAGTCGTGTTGTCTCTCGACGTTCTTCTAACATATCCAAATTTAATTTCATCGCATTCTCATTCTCGTGAACACTGAATTGTTCCACTCTAGGGAGGGTAAGCCAATATCTAATGGAACCACCACTTCTACCCCAAACGAGAGAGAAAATGGTGTTTCTCTCGTTGAGGTTCGAGTTGTAGTTCAATAGGCCCACAAGACTCTAGGAAGTTCTTCAGCCCGCAACCCTTTCAAACCTTCAAGCTTCGTTTTCAGATCCTACTTGATGACCTTGTTTACCGCTTCTACCTGTCCATTAGCTTAGGGGTGGGCTAGGGAGGAGCATCGATGAGTGATATTTAGATTTGAGCAAAAATTTTTGAATGCCACATTGTCGAACTGTCTGACATTATCTATAATGATTGTATTAGGAATTCTGAATTGACATACTATATTTCGCTAGATGAAATCAGTGACCTTCTTCTCTGTGATAGTCGTCAGTGCTTTAGCTTCAGTCCATTTTGTAAAATAGTCTACTGTCACCACTCACCACTACATACTTGGTCTACTCTTTTCCTTAGGGTAAAGGTCCAATAAGATCTATTCCCCATTGTGCAAAGGGCCAGGGACTTATGACATTTGTTAAAGGCTCTGGTGGTTGCCTTAGGACTGGTGCAAATCTCTGACACTGTGATACGCAAATTGCTAACCGCAAGTGTACGAGCCCAAGTTATAATATAGTGATTAAAAATCGAATGTCGTCCTCTGGATTGGTTTTTTAGTTCGCCTAATTACTAAAGGTATATTTTCCCAATTTTATTTAGAGAAAATATTCGAGAAAGATGCAAATTATTTAAAAACTACTAAAAGCAATAAAAAGGGTGGAAACTTAATGGAGAAAAGCCTTAGGGAATTGATTTCACCTATTAGTTGCATGAATTAATTCAGTGATTAATAATGAATGGACATGTAACGATTTCATAAACTAAGGATTATTGATTATTAAAAGCCTCTCTCGAGCACAAATAATTCTTTATGCAAATTCAAAAATTGATATACCTATCTAATTTCTTCAACAAGCATAAGCATTAAAGATCAATCCTTACAATGGTTTCTCAAGCAATCCTAAATCTCCCGATTATAGAACCACCTAAGTCATGCAATTAATAATCTAATCTAAACTACCCTCTACTGAGCAATTAGTTCAGATAAAACAACATACAATCCGTGATCAAGAGATAATTAGCATTAAGCATTCAAATTGCATAAATAAAAGGTGTTACGAACCGTCCTAAACATCCCTAAATTAATCCATACAATCTAATGGCTACATCAAGCCCCTAAGAAATTAAATTCAGCTACTCATAGTCTCAAAATCACAAGCAAGATTTGTCCAATACATCCTAAAATCAGTACAAGAAGTAAAGGGAGAAAGATTAAACTCGCTAGTCGTGATTGCCACACGTTCCCGTCACGATCCTCGCGATCTAAGCTCCGAAAATCCACTCCCCACGATCTCCTCAGTGTTGTGCTCCAATTTCGCTCTCAATAGTCAGAATTTTCTCTCCCCAAAAAGCTCCCGCGATCAGCAGCATTGTTTTCAATTTATAAGCCACATTTTTTCGCGACAGCGTCGTGACGCTAAGGACAAAGTGTCGTGACGCTGTCGCGTTGCGTGCCCTAACAGATCTGGAAAGTGTCGCAGCGTCGAAACGCTGTGGGGGCAGCATCTCGACGATGCCTCGATTTCACGCATTCTACTGAAGGGGCGAGCGTTGAGATGCTCCAAAGATAGCGTCTCAATGCTACCCTGTTGTATGGGGGACTTGAACCTTATCTTCCTTTGCTCATTTCTTCACTTGATTTAATTCGTTTGCTCCCAAATCATCGGTATTCATCAAAACTTCAATTTCCTTCAAAATATTTGATTCCTACAAAATTAAACGAAATAGACATAAAATTGGCCAAATAATTCTCAAGACTAACACTAAATTAATATAAAATATAGCTTAAATAATTAAGCTATCACACGGATCACAAGCTTTTGTAAAATTCTTGGCATCTTGTAACATTGTTGCCCAGAAGTAACCCTGTTTGACGATCTTATTGTTGGGTTTTATGCCCTAAAACCCGTAGATAGTAAATGAAACAAATTAACCGATCTCAATAAAGCGTTATTTCAGTGATTTAGTTATTTAGTAATTGAATAATCGAGTTTGCATTAATAAACCCTAAATCCAATAAACTAAGATCCAAGATTGTTTCAATGAAACTTGGACTAGTATGTAAGAACATACGGGAATCGATGTTCAAGTAACAACCTAAATGGTCTATAGTATAGGGATAATGTTGGGTACCATATGCTGGTGACACTATGTGATACGGGGCACTTTGTATTCAATACAGATGCATTGATCCAAAGCATCCATGTAGTAGACATGCGAGTGGGGGTATCGTATGCAATGAGTTTGCATAAGACCAGACTGCGAAATAGTAACCACTAGATGTAACGTCGTTGACTAGTTTAGGTTTCTATTTCAATAGGATAACTTAGGTAACTCAATCTCAATCCTGAGTCTGTTATGAACCCCTTTTCAGGAGGGATTGTCCTTAGATTTGTATGGGTGAGAGTGGCTTGTTTGCTGACTCAATATTCCTACCATTTCAGGAGCAAGACCGAGTAGGGGCTGGGAACATAACAGTACAAGATGGAATTCACTCCTTCCCCTATTGGGGTAAGTAGATGTGTGTTCCCTTAAGGGCTGATTCCAGGGCTTGAACAAAAGCGCGTTGTCCTCTCCTAGCCTGAGAGAGGAATTTATGTTTAGTGGTTGGACCCTAAACAGGTTGTTCATTAGAAGGATCAGTGGTACTTAAGGATCTAGAGGTAACCCAGAGGTAAAACGATAATTTGACCCAACTGGAGTTACGAATACTCGTGAAGGATTGACTTACTGTATTGGTCGATATCCGTGGACACAGAAATATTCTACCGTGAGAAGAGTGCAGTTGTGGGTTGTTGGGTTCCTAGAGTGAGTAAAATTATGATCTAAAAAGACTCTAGAATTCCTGTGCAAGTATACACAGTCTGCAGCAAGTAATATTATCAATCCAGGGTCTGAATTAGTTTCCACTTTATCTATTTTGTGTAACTTTCTAATGGTTTCAAAGATGGTAACAAAGATTTGGTTTTATAAGAATTATGCTGAAGCAAAGTAAATGACAGAACAAAGAATAAACAAATAGATAGACAGATTTAAAGTCAGGCGCTGGTTAGGCTTAATAGTTGTTTAAAAAGATGCTCTAGCAATATTATTGATTATGCAACTCTCGCAGTATTATTAGCGGATTCCTCCCGGAACTCCAGATCTTTTGGAATGTGTTTCAACCCCAACGAAGTGCGACCGATCAAGCACTAGGCAACTGGCTATCCCTAGCTCAGTCACTGGCGTTCACCAATACACAATGATCGTAGTGTGGATAATTGCCACACACTCTCTAAATCATCCCTGAAACTAGAGAGAGATATTCACACCGGCTGGCCAGGCGGACATAAAATGTTAATAGGCACAACAATTAACCAAGATGCAATAATCAATATATTACTAAAGTTTAAGCACAGCAACTACATGTTCCTAACCAACACCTTAAGCTACTTAGCTCATAATAAACATGGAAACATGAATTACAATCTGAGTAGGCATGTCCATAATCACAAGATAATAAAGAAAATAATAATCTCCTTAATCACTTGCGAATGATGGTGTTCTTGGTAATCTCTAATCTCTTTATACTACTCGGCTACCAAGGAAAGTTGGAATGCTCTTGACTTCGACGGCTACTTCCTTTTATAGAAGGATAGGAGGCTTGAATTAGGTCAACTTGGACATGTGTAGGGCTCTCCTTGCTCCTTTATCCCGAAAATAACTCAACAGAAGTCGGTTCATGAAGTTGGCTAACGAGCTGTGATGTGGCAGTTCTGCTTCCAGTTTTGCTGCAGCACAGAATTTGCTCCCTCAAGTCGCTCAGCAACAGATTCTGCACAAAATGATTTCCAAAGCTTCCATTCTTCCAAATGGGTTAAAACATGTAATATCCATCTAAAACCAACCCTCTTAAGCACAAAAGGCACACAAATCCTTATAGAAATGAGGCCTAAATAACTAACTTTCGGGCAGTTATCATGGGTCTTTAGTGGAGTGACCCATAGTTAACAAATATTGATTAATTTGGTTAATGAGTTTAGCCAATTAATCTCATATCGCTGGAGCTTCAAACCTGTATGTCCATTAGGTCCCACTGGTACTCATAAAGGGTATTGAGGTAAATAAAGTAATTTGAAATGTTCAAATTTACTAAGGGAAACGATATAATGTATGGTGATACATTATAATATAAAGTTTATCTTAAACTTTATAATATAAATTTATTTTGAATATAGATTCAAAATTAATTGTTTGGAAGAATTAAATATTTGAAGGAGTTCAAATATTAAATTTAATATGAATTAGATTCATATTAAAACCATAGGTTATAATTAATGCGCATGGGATGCACATTAAAAATATAGGTTATATGAGAGAAAGATAATTGAATGGGATTCAATTATAGAGTTAAATTAAATATGTGATATTTAATTTAATGATTAATTAATTATAGAATTAATTAATTATTTAATTACATTTAATTAAATTCGATTTAATTAAATTAATTAAATTAAAACTATAGGTTATGTGGGAGATGTACATTTAATTATATATGATATAAATGTTATAATCAATTCAAATTAGTTTTAATTGAATATTATTTTAATTAATTAAAAAATTGTTATTTAATTTAATTAAATTAATATATTTAATTTTATTTAAAATTAAATATCTCTTAACTGATTTGATCAGTTAACAAGATACGTGGGAAGCATTCCACGTTCTTCCCCTCTCCCCCCTAACCGCACGCCTATGAAGAAAAACGAGGGGTTCTAGCCTTTTGGCAAAAAGATACGCAGAACAGTTTAGGCCTCTTTGTTTTTCTAATAGGGAAAATTCTCTCTAGGTTCTTCCCTTCCCTTTTACAGAAAAGATTCCCACAAAATCTTAAGGGTCTCAAGTAATCCCTAGGAGAATACCAGTGAAACCTTAGTGGTGGTGTCCTAGTGTATTTGGGTAGTGAGATCTTGATCCAGAGAAGAATCATTAAAACCCTCCTAAGTCTACAACGAAGGTTTGGATTAATTCCTTTTCTTCTCTGTTTATTTTTATATCTACGATTAGATCTTAGATTAAAGCATGTTTAGCCTTAATTGTATTGCAGTAGATAAATTAGATTATATCTCTGTACTATTTTTGCCAGCGTACTGGTATTTTATTTCATAATTAAAATTTGAGTAAAGGTCTAATAATTTATTTCCGTTGCACAAGCGTTTTAATCCCTTCACTTATGACATAAAGACCTTGCCCCTGAATGGTTATCGCACACACCTTCATGTATTTCTATCATCATGTATTCTGCTTCCCTCGGTCGGAGCTGTTTGGTTTTATGTCCTAAAACCCGTGGATAGTAAATGTAACAAAGTTGATCAATAAAGCGTTATTGAGTTTATTCAATAAGTAGTTATTGAATGGTTGTTTAATTGTGCATTAATTAACCCAAATCCAATAAACTATAACCCATGGCTATATAATGAACACTTGAACTTTATGTGTAAACATAAGAATGGATAAAGTTCAAGTTATTGCTAAAAATGGTCTATAGTATAGGGATAGAGGTTGGGTGCCTTATCCTGAAGACACTATGAGACGTGACCCACTTTGTATTTAATACAAAAGATGTGATCCTGAATCGTTCATGTAAAGACATGTGAGTGGGGGTGTCCTATGCAATGAGTTTGCATAAGACCAGGACCGAGAAATAAGTCACTTTCCTTTATAACATCGTTTACTGTGAAACTGACTATTTCATGCGATGACCTAGGTAACTCGATCTTAATCCTGAGCTAACTATGAACTCCTGTTTATTCAGGATTATCCTTTGATTTGCCTGGGTGAGAGTGGCCTAACATCGCCGACTCAATAAGTCTACCATTTTGGGGATAAGACCAGGTAGATAGCTGGGGACATAGTCTTGCAAGAAGGAGTTCACTCCTACCCGCTTGTAGGGATAGTAGAGGTTGTTCCCTTAAGTGCTAACTCGGAGTCTTGAACAAAGGCGCGCCGTCCTCTCCTGACACGAGAGGATTTTCTGTTTAATGGTTGGACCATAAACAATTGTTCATTATAGAATCAGTGGAACTTAAGGAACAAGATGTGACTTCAGGGGTAAATCAGACTTTTGACCTGCTGCAATTACGAACAACCTATGAATGGTTGACTTACTGATTATGGTTGTATCGGGTGGACAGAAATATATCTACAATGAGGGGAGTGCAACTACGGGCTATAGTGGAGTGTCCCGTTAGTTAACGAATGTTGGTTAACTAGGCTAATGAGTTTAGTCGGGTTAATCTCGAATCGTTGGAGTTCATGATCAGTAGGTCCATTAGGTCCCCCTGCTAACTCATACGGAATCAACCTTAGAACAAAAGTGATGAAAGAGTTTGAAACGTTCAAATTCAATAAAGGGAATTAACGTTAACTATATACGATGTACTTAACGTGTTATAATTTAATTATGAATTAAGTCATAGAGAGATTTGGAACATATTTAAATATCGATTTAAATATTGCAATAAGTATATGATATGTATTTTTCATTTAAAGTTGATATATGAATAGGGATTCATATTGGTTTGAGAGAGATTGGGATTAGTACATTGTTAATTTTAATATTTTATATTAAAATTATATTAGTTAAAATTGTTTTCAAATTAAAATTAGTTTTGTAAATTGATTTTATTTTTGAGAATCAATTTTTTAAATTCAATCTGCATAGGTTATCTCTGTTGGAAATACGTTGTATATAGAAACTGTTTCACACTAACAAACAGATTACAATGCAATTGGCTACATACAAATACAGTGTAAATATATCTACAGACAGTGTATATAACAAAAATTACAGAAATCATGATTAAACCATATCAGAATATCCATAATGCTCCAAAGGTCGTAGATGATCCAACTAACAACAACATCCACATCAAACGAACAGAACCTATAAAACAAAAGAATGTGATGATTGGTAGTCGAGGCACGCTTTCAAAGCGCTATCCTGAAGACAATTATTCGCTTTGCACGGGTTGCTAGCGAACTACAGCGATTGTCTCAGCAGGATACTGAAGAATTTGGAATTCTCAAATTCCGTTAAAGCGGAAGCGTAATTGGGACCGATTCGTAGTTAATTTTGTTTATCCAAAAATACTATTACATTGGTTAAAACATAGAACAAATTCTATACAAACTTAAGGCTAAGCATACAAAATTTATTAGATCTAAATCTAAAGGGGAGAAGCAAACATATCGTCGTTGCTCTGAATACTTCAAGAATGATTCTTGATTGCTCTGCAACAACGAAGAACACCACCATTTGATCTTCCTCGCTATGACTCTGAGATTTGAACTACAACAATTGTCTCAGCAGGATACTGAAGGATTTGGAATTCTCAAATTCCGTTAAAGCGGAAGTGTAATTGGGACCGATTCGTAGTTAATTTTGTTTATCCAAAAATACTATTACATTGGTTAAAACATAGAACAAATTCTATACAAACTTAAGGCTAAGCATACAAAATTTATTAGATCTAAATCTAAAGGGGAGAAGCAAACATATCGTCGTTGCTCTGAATACTTCAAAATTGATTCTTGATTGCTCTGCAACAATGAAGAACACCACCATTTGATCTTCCTCGCTATGACTCTGAGATTAGGAACGTAGTTGTGGGACTACCTAATCTTGAATGGGAAAAAACTCTAGAGAGAAAATTCTCCCTAGAGTTCTTGGGTTGAGAGAATATGAGAGGCAGGCTAGAGAGAATGCAAGAGTGCATTCTTGTGGCCTTATGTTGTTGTACCTAAACCCTAGGTTTAGTGTTCTATTTATAGGAGAAAGGCCATGAATAAAATATTCATTTAAAATCAATTATTTCCAAAACTGATTTAATCTTTTCCATAATTAATCAATTCCATAACCAACCAATTCCATGACCAATCAATTCCATAATTGATTAATCTTTTCCATAAATGATTGATCACTTCCATAAGTGATTAAATCATTTCCATAAATGATTAATTACTTCCATAAGTGATTAATCATTTCCATAATTGATTAATTTCCAATTAATTAATTCTTTAATTAGTTAATCACCAATTAAATATCATATATTTAATTTCAGACCTTCAATTAATTAATTCTATAATATGAATCAAATTCATATTAAAATTTGAACTCCTTCAAATTCTCTTATATCCTATAAATTTAATATGAATCAAATTCATATTAATATTTGAACTCCTTCAAATATTTATTTCTCTCATAGACTATAGTTTAATTAAATCTCATTTAATTTAAACTAAATTGAATAATTAACTAATTCATAATTAATTAATTCATCTTCTAATTAAATACCATATATTTAATTAGACATATATTTGAACTCTTTCAAATATATCAATCTCTCAATATAATAAAGTTTAATCTAAAATTAGACTTTATATTTTAATGCATCACTATACATTATATTAATTTGTATCTCATACAATTAACTTAATTCCCAATATGAATTTGAACTATTAAAATTCTCTCAAGATATATTTGTTCCTAATTACTCTTTATGAGCTAGCAGGGGGACCTAATGGACCTATACAACAGAAGCTCCAATGATATGAGGTTAACCGATTAAACTCATTAATCAGGTTAACCAATATTCATTAACTGTGGGTCATTCAACTAAAGACCCAAAGCTGAACTCTTCTCACTGTAGAACATTTCTGTGTCCATGGATATAGACCTATACCGGTAAGTCAATCCTTCACGAGTGTTCGTAACTACCGTTGGGTCAAATTATCGTTTTACCCCTGTGTTACCTCTGGCTCCTTAAGTACCAGTGCTCCTCTAATGAACAACCTGTTTATGGTTCAACCAGTAAACAGAAAGTCCCTCTCGGTTCAGTGAGAGGACGGGATCCCTTTGTTCAAGACCCAGAGTCACCACTTAAGGGAACACTCATCTACTTCTCCTAGAAGCGAGAAGGAGTGAATTCCATCTTATGTTGTCATGTCCCCAGCCCCCCACTCGGTCTTGTCCCCAAAAAGGTAGGCTTATTGAGTCGGCGTGCATGTCACTCTCACCCATACTAATCAAAGGACAATCCCTCGTGAGAAGGAGTTCATGACACACTCAGGATTAAGACTGAGTTACCTTGTCATCCTATTGAAACAGTAACCTAACTAGTTAACGGTGTTACATCTAGTGGTTTACTATTTCGTGGTTCGGTCTTATGCAAATTCATTGCATAGGATACCCCCGCTTGGATGTCTCCTACATGGACGTTGTGGATCAATACGTCTGTATCTAATACAAAGTGGGTCGTATGACATAGTGTTACCAGGATAAGGTACCCAGCCTTATCCCTGTACTATAGACCTTTTAGGTTGTTACTTGAACACCGATCCCTGTATGTCCCCACATACTAGTTCAAGTCACATGTAAACAACCTTGGATCTTAGTTTAATGGATTTGGGTCAAATTGTTCAATATTTAACAATAACACTTTATTGTAGAAACTCAATAACACTTTATTGAAACAAGTATATAATTTGTTTACATTCACTATCTACGAGTTTTAGGGCATAAAACCCAACAAACTCCCACTTGAACTAAAACTCTAGTTTAGTGGGATGTACAATAATCTATACAGCAGTGGGTGTATAAATACATGTATAAAACATATACAATGCACAAATACAATAAACTAGGGCAACACTATACCCATTACATTTCTCCCACTTGTCCTAGATTACACCTTTGTACATATCTCGTAGATCTAGACCTTCTAGATGACCCTCAAACACTTTAGCCGAGTGAGTCTTTGTAAATGAATCAGCAATATTTCATTCAATTGAATGTGTCTACTTGTCTTAAGCTGCAATGTTCTTTTGAATTTGCCACAACACCACTATATCACTATAAAGTGTGTGATGGGCAAGTTCACATTTGGAACACATTCCAAATCAATCAAGAACTTTCTAAGCCATACAGTCTCTATCGCTGCTTCACAAGCAGCTATTTTTTCCGGCCTATACGGTCAAGACTGTAACTATGTCATACTATAGCTCCATCGTAAAGAGTGACCACAGATACTGATGTAGATTTCCTCAAATCCTTATCAGTCTTAAAATCTGTGTCAGTGTATCCTGTAAGGATCAAATCCTTAGTCCCATACACGAGCATATAGTTCCTCGTTCTCCTCGAATAACTGAGGATATTCTTAACTGTTTTCCAATGATTAAATCTTGGATTAGATTGATACTGACAATCCCTATTGCATTGGGCATTCGTCTCATGTCCTCAATCTCTTGAGGTGTCTTAGGAAACAGTTTCTTAGACAAAATATTTCCATGTCTGAAAGGTAGTGAACCCTCATTGGAATTTTGAATCTTATATCTAACTAAAATTTTGTAGATATAAGACACTTGAGACAAGGCTAGCTTTTTGTTCTTATGGTTCCTAACAATTTGAATCCCAAGAACAAACTCAGCTTCTCCCAGATTTTCATTTGGAAATGAGCTACTAGCCTCTTTTAATGTCAGTAAGATAACCTACATCATTCCCAATGATTAGGATATCAATCATATACAACACTGAGTAAGCTAATGAACTATTGATGATTACTTGTAAACACAAGACTCGTCAATGTTCTGATGATTAAAGCCAAAAGATTTGGTCATTATACCAAATCTTATATTTCAAGATCGAAATGCTTAGGTCAATCCATGAATGGATTACTTAAGCTTGCTAACACTTATGCTTTTGATCTTGTTGTATGAACCATTCTGGTTAAGACATGAATGTCTTGTTTCCTCTTGTAGATCCACTTGTAACTAATAGGTGTTACCCATCAAGCAGTTCTACAAGATCCCAGATGGAAGTGAAATACAAAAGACTTCATTTCTAGGTCCATGGCTTTAATCCTCTAATCGTTGTCAACACCATTCATTTTCTTTCTAAAAGACAATGAATCCTCTATGTCATCATCATGTAGGATGACCTAGGCTTCAATAAAGCCTATGTAACATTCAGGTTATAAAACAACCCTCCCACTACATTGAGGCAATCTCAACTATTGAGATGGATGTGACTAACTAGATGCACTGATCCATCAACAACTCTTGTTGAACAGTCAGCCTCATCAACAACTCTTGTGGATGTTACTGTAGCTTCATTAGTTAACTTACTTAAACCGACTTTACTCTTGTGGTTTATGATTTTTTTTGTGGACTTCTTCTGAGAATTTAGCATTTTTCGATAAAAATTCTTTATTCTCTTGTGAATTGAAGAAGTATCCACTTCTCGTTTCCTTTGGGGTTGCCCACTACAGTATGCAATGCAGTCAACAATGCATGCCCCCAAAACGAGCCAGACAATTGAGCATAGCTCAACATGGAATGAACCATATCCAATAGGGTTCTATTTCTCCTCAATGAGATTTAGGGTGTGATCCTATGTACTATCAAATAGTCCTGGAATCTCAAATCCCTATACTCAACACTTTGATCAGATCGAAGTGTTTTTATCATCTCACCTAACAAGTTTTCAACTTCAGTCCTAAGCCCCTTTGACTATCTTAAGAGCTTCAGACTTAAGTTGCTTTAGGTAAATATACTCATATCTTTGAATAATCATCCAAAATAGATGAATTATTCATGTCCTCCCACTGCTTTAACATATCTAACCACAAGGATCCAAATGTACAAGCTCCAAGGGCTCTTTAGCTCTTAGATCTTTTCCAGTAAAAGATCTATCAGTCATATTGCCCACAAGGCATGACTTATAAGGTAGTAGAGAGTCATCTTCTAACTCGCTTAGAAGTTCACTCTTGACCAATCTCCCAATCAAATTGAGATTAATATGGTCTACCTTAAAACCAAAGAAAGGTATTTTCCTTCAGGAGAAATCCTTTGCCTCTTTTCACATTAAGTAGTAACAGTCTTAAACAACTTAGTGTTCATGACTGCTTTACTCTTGATTAGTCTTAAAACATTTAGGTTACTTTCCAGCAAAGCTAAAAAAGTGTTAACTCCCTTTCTTGAAATAAAACTGCGTTAGTAGAGAAAGGTAAAGAGTAACATTGTTCCAGCAAATAAGACACAGAAATCAAATTTCTTTTGATCTTAGGAATTACATACACATTATCTAATAATATGTATTTTCTCCCACTGAGAAAAAATAACTTAATGTTCCCCACTGCTATAGCCAAAATAACCTCTCTAATTCTAACTTTGAGAGTTATTACACAAGCAACAAGCTGTTCCCAGGAACTTATTCCTTTAAAAGAAGAACACACGTGATTTATGGATCCTGAATCAAGTATTCAGGGAAAATCACTATTCTTTACTAATCACGTTTTCAAGACAAGTAAATGAAAATTACGGTCTTGAACAAGCTCTCCTTTTGCTAAGCAGGGTTATATGTCATATTCATCAAGAACAATTCTTAATTATTTAAACATATGGGGCATGAGGACATTCCTCAGTTAAGAATAATCCTAGACTTATTTACCACAATTTGTTGTTTAAGCATGTTGTATTACCGTTATTTATAAAATGACGTAAGACAATACACATAAAATTATTATATAATTGCTGAAGTAACAAATTACTTGTATTATTAATAGCACAAACCCATTACAAATAATCCAATCAAATTCTGCAAAAACAAATAAGCAATCAAAGAAACTCTATAAAACTATTGATTTGGTTTTTGCAACGATACTTCAAAGGTTTAGAACAACAGCCACCGAAGGGTGGTCAGCTACTCCTCCTCTGAATTGAGACAATCTCAACCAAATTCTAACACCAGAATAACCAATATTCCATTAGCGTTTAGTTACCGTTGTTCGGTCGAGGATTAGTTAACACATTTAACTCATTCCTGTAAGTGTAACCCTCCCACTTTCAGATCTCAGAGGCACGCACCAAGAGGCTACCGAAGGGAAAGACAACTGTTGGTAATTAGCCTAAGAGTTCCTATCCTATTCAGGAGTTCACGATGTTCTGAATCCTATGATCAGGCCTTCCGAAGGGATGGTTGCTCGAGGACAACCTGCAGGCGGATCATAGGACTCTCACGGTGTGAACTAGGGGCGGAGACCGAGGGATACGTTGACACGTGTCCCGCTCCCACTTACTCTGGACATTTTTCCCATTCACCTTGTTATTGATCCATGCAAACACTTTCTGAAGGGAGGCCGCTCCTAAGGCGACTCGAAGCCGAGCATGAACCTCACGTTGCAAATATAGGGACGTAGGAGTAAAACTTGATTTAAATCTCGTTTTGTAATTTTCCTCCCACTGAAAATGTCCTAAGGTTAATTTAGGGTTGTTCAACTTAGATAATCATAGCAATGTTTTTCCTACTTAGTCAATTAAAACTAATTTTAATTCTAAGTAAGAATAATTCTAATCCTATTAGAAATGTGATCTTAGGTCTAATTAATTTTAAACATTTTAAAATTAATTCATTTATCCTAAGATCCTATGTTTGCATGTAATTCTTTGTTATAGGTTAACGGTTTCTATTCATTAATTTTATAACTATTATAAATTTAAATGAATTAACCCTATAACATGCTACTATGGTGAATAAATTAACAATCAAATTCTAATTAATTTATAAAACCATACATTAGCATACATGACATACCATAAATATAACAATTATATTAATCTAAGTTAATGTCATGCTCAATGCAATTTAATTTCCTTTTAATTAACCTAAGTCTTAAATTAATTATACAAGAAAATTAAAATTAAGCATTACCATTTTCATACATTAACATAACATTTATATTAATATATCATGAAAATTAATTAAGCAAGTTAATTACTTATATAAATATAACTCTTATATATTATTAAACTAAAGTAATTTCATGCTCGATTCAAATTAATTTTCTTCAATTAATCTAACTCTTAATGTAACGACCCAGCTTTTCATGACTAGATCCTAGGGTCATTACCACATGCATATCATTCTATTTCTAAGAACAACGATGAAATGACATTTAAAGTAAAACATACTTAGAAATTTTGCGAAACTTTTCAACCTGGGATCCCAGTTAAAACAGAACAAAAGAAACCTTTAGTTATTCAAACAAACTTAACGCGGAAATAACCTTAAAACAATCGCAATACAAGTTCAAAAGAAGAATTTCGAAACATGAAATGCGGAAGACTATCCTAAGGAAATCCATGACTCAGCAGTACTCCGTCTCGCGTTCTGCACACCTTTACCTCTACCTGCAGTTATATGTAAGGGAAAAGAATGAGTATTTAAGAAAATACTCAGTAAGTAACAATACTTCTAGACACCTACAGCAACCAAGATTTTAACATTTTATTCGAGTTAAGGGCCTAAGGGTTAGGTCATCTCATTCTCATTCATTTCATTTCATTTAGCTGTAGTTCGGGCCTCGTGATCGATCAACTCACCTACATATAAGTTGCCAACTCACTGGTAGTGCACAGGTGGGTGTTTTGGGAGATCTCTACTCCTACTGATGGTAGAAGGCACCCAGTCAGTGGAGCTGAGTCTCGTCCCTCAAGGCACTAATGGGCGCGTAGCGCTCTAAACTACCATTTTACTGGTGGGGCGTTCATGGGTTTAAGTCAGAAATTAACTTCCATAGTTAGTAAATGGCACCTAGTCTGCGAAGCCAAGTCCCACCCATTAAGCCCCTCATTTCAGTCTAATACATTTCAGTCCTAGGTGTTTAATCGACACGACCCTCAATCAAGGCAACTAGCCTATTCTTTTCCCTTTCATAATCCTTTACCCATTAGGACCCCTTAACACTTACTAATTTTAACTGCAACCCCGTTAACCAAATTCTTTTCTTTTACGGAGAATACTGACAGGCTAAACTGATATGCACCATCCCAACTCAAACAATCTCAAGAACAAGAAACGAAGGCGGCAACAACACTCCTAAACAGAGATAAAACACAATCTCCCCGTTGTCCACAAACAATACCAGTCAACTTATAATATAAAACAGTCCAGCACTTTCACCCATCACATAGCACAAGTACACAACAACCATATTCCTGAAGACAATCGTATTCATAACATCTCAATCTCAATCCAATTATTTAATACCAATTCATGCTAGGGGCAAACAGTCATTTCAATGTATAAACATTTCATGCTAACGCAGCGAGTTACCTACCATGTTCAGCTACCATAAAATGCATTTAAAACATGGAATTTGAATCAAATTAGCTACTTAAATTCCAAGGGGCAACTTAAGGATTAAATCCAACTCATGCTATTATAACTCATTCTCAACTTAAATGAGTTTAAAGCATAGAATTTATTCTGAAGGGCTACTTACATAGTGAAGGAGATACTTGATTAACCTTCAAGAACTTCCTTAACTCCAAGGTTCTTAAGCAAGCTACAACAAGGAAAGAATTTTTAATAAAATAGGGACTCTAATCCAAGCATTCAACTAAGAACCCATTAAATTTGGGGGTAAATTAACACCCAAAACTCACCCAAAACAGAAACACAGCTTGCTGTCCGATAGTCCAAAATCACTCAACTTCAACAATTCGACCTCCAAACGCTACGGGGACCTTGAAATTGGAAGCTAAAATCAATGGGTATCCATGATTAAACATTAAATTGACCAAAACCCCTTAAATCTCACTTACAAATTCCTTAATCACTAGTTGGAGGCGTCGAACAGATCTGAAACGAAGGACGAAATCGAGGGTGGCAGTGGCTGCTCGTGGCTGCAGCAGCATGCGCGAGAGAGCGACGGACTGAGTTGCAACCGGAGAAAGAGAGCCGAGTTAGAGAGAGAAAGAAACGAGAGAGAGAGTGAGAGAAAAACCGAAACAAAACTCACCGGCAGCGACTAGTGACGAGCGGGTGGCGTGCGGCAGCAGGCTGAGAGCTTAGGGATGGAGAAAGAGAGCGTGCGAGAGAGGGTGAGAGAGCCGTGAGAGGGAGAGAGAAAGCTGCGAGAGGGAGAGAGAAATTCAGACTTTTTAAAAAAAAACGGTCAGTTGACCGCATTTGGGGGGAAACTCTTTTCCCCCCTCTTTGATCGGTTGAAAAGCCAATTCCCCCCTCTTTTTTTCTGTTTTAAAAAAAACAGGCTGTTACATCATACTAACCTTAAAAGAACTTTCATCCTCGAAAGTTGCTAGTACTAGAACAACTCTGGATACGTGGTCATCATTTCGTCTTCTCTCTCCCAGGTTGCCTCTTCAGACAGATGGTTTCGCCAAAGGACCTTTACGAGTGCTATCTCGCGATTACGAAGGACCTTCACCTCTCTATCAAGAATTAGCATAGGTCTCTCCTCATAAGTCAAGTTCTCGCTAAGTTCCAAGGGTTCATAGTCCACCCTATGGGCTGGATTTGCCAAATACCTTCGTAACATAGAGACATGGAAAACGTTGTGAACCGTTGAAAGGGAAGGCGATAAGGCCAAACGGTAAGCTACCGGACCAATCCGTTCTAAGATCTCAAACGAACCGATGAAACGCGGACTGAGCTTGCCTTTTCTTCCAAACCTCAAAACTCCTTTCATTGGAGCTACCTTCAAGAAAACGTGATCGCCCACGTCAAACTCTAAATCTCTTCTCCTTGTATCTGCACAACTCTTCTGTCGGCTTTGAGCCGTTAACATCCTCGATTTGATTATGTGAATAGCCTCGCTGGAGGCTTGAATCAATTCAGGTCCCAACAACTGACGTTCTCCGACCTCATCCCAATAAACAGGGGACCTGCATCTCTTCCCATAGAGGGCCTCAAACGGTGACATACCGATGGTTTCTTGATAACTATTGTTATAAGCAAATTCCATTAAGTGCAGGTGTGCATCCTAACTACCTGAGAAATCCAAGACACGTGCTCGCAACATATCCTCTAGAGTTTGGTTCAATCGCTCAGTTAGACCATCTGTTTGAGGGTGAAAAGCTGTACTGAAACGCAACTGAGTACTCAAGGCTCTTTGCAGACTCCTCCAGAAGTTAGACGTAAACCGAGGGTCTCTATCTGACACGATTGATACCGGCACCCCATAAAGCTTGACTATCTCTGCCATATATAACTGTGCCCACTTTTCAACAGTGTAAGTAGGCTTCCTAGGAAGAAAATGCGCTGACTTGGTGAGTCTGTCGATAATGACCCAAATTACGGTATAACCCTTGGCTGTTCTAGACAATCCAATAATGAAGTCCACAGATATATGCTCCCACTTCCACTCTGGGACACTCAACGGCTGTAACAATCCCGCTGGTTTCTGTCTCGGGGCTTTCACTTGTTGGCAAACAAGGCATTTACTGACAAAATCCGTTATCTCTCTTTTCATGCCCTACCACCAGTAATACTGTTTTAAATCATGGTACATCTTCGTACTTCCTGGATGGATTGAAAAAGGTGAACTATGTGCCTCCGCTAATAACTCCTATTTGAGATCGGCATTCCCAGGTACGCATAAGCGACCCTGGTAACACAAGCCGAGGTCCGAAGATAGGGAGAACTCATTCACCCGCCCCGCCTCTACTTGACTGCGCTTAACAACAAGGTCAGGGTCACTTGGTTGTTCATCTATGATCCTCTGTCTCAAGCTCGACTTAACTATCAACTGAGCTAGGCGTGCTGTAACTTCGCCCATTGCAATCATAATCTCTTCACGTTCCAAGTCATCCAATATATGAGCCTGAGTAGTAATCAAAGCAAACGCATGAGCAGTCTTCCTACTAAGGGCATCTGCAACCACATTTGCCTTGCCCGGGTGGTACTGGATGTCACAATCATAATCTTTCACTAACTCTAACCATCTCGCTGCCTCATATTTAACTCCTTCTGGGTGAAGAGATATTTCAAGCTTTTGTGGTCCGTGAAGATTTGGATCTTCTCACCGTACAGATAGTGCCTCCAAATCTTCAAAGCAAAGACCACTGCTGCTAATTCCAAGTCATGGGTCGGGTAGTTCTTCTCATAATCTTTAAGCTGACGAGACGCATAAGCAATGACCTTACCATGCTGCATTAACACACAACCCAGTCCCTTCTTTGAAGCATCGCTGTAAATGACAAATTCTCCTGAGCCATCAGGTACTGTAAGTACTGGTGCTGAAACTAGTCTTTGCTTAAGCTCTTGGAAACTTGCCTCACAAGCTTCATTCCACACGAATGGAGTACTCTTTCGGGTCAACTGAGTTAGAGGTGCGGCTATGCTGGAAAAACCCTGCACAAAACGACGATAATAGTCTGCTAACCCCAAGAAACTCCGAATCTCGCTGACTGAAGTGGGTCGAGACCAATTGGTCACTGCCTCTATTTTGGCTGGATCTACTGTGACACCTTCCTTCGACACCACGTGTCCTAAGAAGGAAACTCGTTGTAGCCAAAACTCACATTTAGAGAATTTGGCATACAACTTGTTCGTTCTTAAGGTGATTAGAACTCTCCTGAGATGATCCTTATGTTCCTCTTCTGTCTTGGAGTAGATAAGAATGTCGTCGATAAAAAAAATCACGAATGAATCCAGGAATTCCTTAAATACCCTGTTCATCAAGTCCATGAAAACTGCAGGAGCAATAGTAAGCCCAAAGGACATCACAGTAAATTCGTAATGCCCATACCTGGTTCGGAAAGCTTTCGTAGGTATATCGTCCTCTCTAATCCTCAGCTAATGATAACCTGACCGTAGATCTATTTTAGAAAACATTGCTGCACCTTGAAGCTGATCAAAGAGGTCATCAATCCTAGGCAGAGGGTATCTGTTCTTTATTGTCACTTTGTTCAGCTCCCGGTAGTCGATGCACAAACGCATTGTCCCATCCTTCTTTTTCACAAATAAAACTAGAGCACCCCACTGCGAGACGCTGGGGCGTATATAACCTTTGTCCAACAGCTCCTGAATTTGCACCTTAAGCTCTTTCAATTCCGCTGGAGCCATCCTATATGGAGCTTTAGAAATCGGGTTAGTCCCTGGCTCAAGCTCAATGCAAAAGTCAACCTCTCGTGCTGGCGGTAGTCCTGTCAGATCCTCAGGAAATACATTTTTGAATTCTCTCACTACCGGTATTGAGGTCATTGATGTCTCGGTTTTCCTTGTGTCAACCACGCTAGCCAACAAGCCCCAAGCTTCTTGGCTAATCAATTTTCTCGCTTTCATTGCAGAGACCACTTTAGGAGCACCTTTGATCATCGATCCTTTGAACTTGAAGCTTGCCTCTAACGGAAGGTTAAAGATAACCTCCTTACGATAACAATCTATATTGGCATAATTAGAAGCCAACCATTCCATTCCCAAGATAACATCAAAATCACTCATATCCAAGGCGATCAATGTCACGTCCATCGATCGATCAGACAATAACATTTGGCAGGCTTTCCCTACTTCGCTAGCTAGTAACGTTACCCCCGCAGAGGTTGAGACTGACAAAACATAGCCCAGCGGCTCTAGTTCTAGGTTGGCTTGACTTACAAATGATGCAGAAATAAAAGAATGCGTTGAACCTGAATCAAACAACACAAAAGCATAATGGCCGAGAATAGGGATGGTACCTGTCACCACTGCGTTAAGGTTCTCTACCTCTTATCGGTGGTGGCAAATATCTTGCCCTGATGTTGTGCTGGTCTTACCCCGAATGCCTGATTTGAACTGGACGGCTGGTTGGCATAATTAGTTTTCTTCTGATTACAATTCGGCGCAATATGCTCTTCCCGGCCACACTTGAAACAAACACCGGTCCCTGCCAAGCAACGACCCCAGTGGTACTTCCTACACGTCTGACATAATGGCCTATCCTGATTAGGCCCTGGCTGATTATGTGCTTTCTGTCGACGGTCCTGGGGCGGACCTCGTCTAGGGTAACGGTGACCCCGCTGTGTGTTCGAGCTCATCTGATCGTACCTTCGCTTATGACCCGAGGAAGGTTCTGAAGAGACAACTGACGGTCGTCGATCGATCAGCTCTGCCACCCTGACTGCTGTGGCATAGTCTTGGGGTTCATGGGCTACCACACTGCCCTGAATCTCTTCCTTTAAGCCTGTAATGAAACGTTCTACCTTATCAGCCTCTACAGCTACCAGGGCAGGAGCAAACCGAGACAGTCTGGCGAACTCTGTCTCGTATTCCTCTACGATTCGGTTTCCCTGCGTAAGAGCCACAAATTCCGCTTGCTTCTTGAATCGGGAGGCTGCAGGGTAATACTTCCTAAAGAACTCCCCCCTTGAACTGAGTCCATGTGACAGGTCCGTTGCTGACGTCTATAGTCCTTTCGATCGATTGCCACCAAATCAAGGCGTTATCTCGTAACAAGAACACGATGCAGTACACTTTCTGGTCCTCCGGGCAGTTCATGTGGCAAAAGACAGTCTCGATGGAGGACAGCCACAACTCTGCCACCGTGGGGTCCCTTGAGGCTCCATCGAAGGGACAGGGATCCCACTTCCTAAAATCTCTTAAGCACCTAGCCTCCTACAATAGGGTGGCTTTGTTGTTCTGAGGTGCTTGGGCCTGTCGTCCCGCAAGCACGCCCGCAACTACAGCCTGAACTGCGGTCTGAACTATTGCCTGTGAAGTGAATAAAAGTCCTCATGCAGCGGAAGCGCATCGATTGGACCTTACGCCGTATCTTAATTAACATTAAAATACCGTTACGATAACTCAAACAAAACTTTAAACAACCTTTAAAGCCGCTGTAAAATTGGTTTAAACATGCTAAAATAAATCTAAATTTATTTTAAAAACTTTTCTAAAGAAAAGAGGAAGAACCGTCACAAACCTTCGTTGAAGACTTGACCGTTCTTCGCCAACGACGCTCCACGAACGAAAGCGCAGCAGCCGCCTTTGTTTTTCTTCGCTGGAAATTTCTTCTTTAATTGACACAATCACCACAGAGATTACACCGGTATGTCTCTAAGTCTAGGAGGCAAAAGACTTGTGGGAGTCTTTCTCTAAGAGGGAGGCTAGAGAGAATTCTAGGTCTTGTCTTTCAAGAGTGTCAAGTGTCATGACCAATTAGGTCTAGTGTTCTATTTATAGAAGAGAGGCCATGAATAAAATATTCAATCAAATCAATCTTTTCCATAATTGATTCAATCTTATTCCTTAATTAATCAATCATGATCAATCAATTCCATAATTGATTAATCTTTTCCACAAATGACTAATTACTTCCATAAGTGATTAGATCATTTCCATAAATGATTAATCACTTCCTTAAGTGATTAATTATTTCCATAATTGATTAATTCCCGGTTAATGAATTCTTTAATTAATTAACCACCAATTAAATATCACATATTTAATTCCCGGCCTAGAATTAATTAATTTGCCCAAACACATTTTAGGCCTTAAATTAATTAATTCATTATTTTGAACTCTTTCAAACTTCCATAAATTTATATTTGAACTTTTCAAATATTAATTTCTCTCATAATAATATATCAATATATATTATATTTGTTTCCCTTAATAAATTGAACATTTTCAATTTACTTTTATTACTTAGTTGCCTCAAATTACTTTACGAGCTACCAGTGGGACCTAATGGACCTGCAGATCAGAAGCTCCAACGATGTGAGATTAATTGGTCAAACTCATTAACCACATTAATCAATATTCGTTAACTGTGTGTACATTCCACTATAGACTCACAGTTGCACTCTTCTCACTGCAGACATATTTTCTGTGTCCACGGATCTAGACCAATATCGACTAGTTAGTCCTTCACGAGTGTCCGTAACACCAGCTGGGTCAAATTACCGTTTTACCCTTGGGTTACCTCTATTTCCTTAAGTACCAATTCTCCTCTAATGAACAACCTGTTTGTGGTCCAACCATCAAACAGAAAACCCTCTCGTGCCATTGAGAGGGTAGGGCCCTTTGTTCAAGACTCGGAGTAACCACTTAAGGGAACACTCATCTGCTTCCCTAAAGTCGGGAAGGAGTGAATTCCATCTTGTACGATTATGTTCCCAGCTCCCCATTTGGTCTTGTCCCCAAAGTGGTAGGCTTATTGAGTCGGCGTATTGGCCACTCTCACCCATACAAATCAAAAGACAATCTCTCATGAGCAGGAGTCCATAATCAACTCAGGATTATGACTAAGTTGTCTAGGTCGTCCTAGTGAAATAGAAAACCAACTAGTTAACGGTGTTATAACCAGTGGTTACTATTTCGCGGTCCGGTCTTATGCAAACTCATTGCATAGGATACCCCCACTCGCATGTCTCCTACACGAACGTGTTGGATCGCAGCGTTTGTATCAAATACAAAGTGGGCCGTATCCATAGTGTCACCAGGATAAGGCACCCAGTCTTATCCCTATACTATAGACCCTTTAGACTGTTTCTTGAACAATGATCCCATATGTCACTACATATAGTTCAAGACTCATATTACAGCCTTGAATGTCTAGTTTATTGGATTAGGGTTATTATTAGGCAAAGACAAATATAAAATAACTAATAACAATTAATGGAAAAATATATCAATATTATTTCATTAATATCCGGTCAACGGTTACATTCACTATCTACGAGTTTTAGGGCATAAAACCCAACAAACTCCCACTTGAACTAAAACACTAGTTAGTGGGATGTAAATGCAATAATCTAAAGCTGGAAATGTCATGTATATTAATACAATGAACTAGGGCATCCTTATACCCATTATACATTTCTCCCACTTGCCCTAGATTAGATGGCATACATATCTCATAGACCTAGACCCTCTAGATGACCCTCAAACACTTTAGCCGTGAGAGCCTTCGTAAATGGATCAGCGATGTTGTGCTCCGAGGCGATCTTAGTGACGATCACATCTCCTCGTTGCACAATCTCCCGTATCAGGTGATACTTCCTCTCGATGTGTTTACCCTGTTTGTGGCTTCGAGGTTCTTTTGAGTTGGCTACAGCCCCACTGTTGTCACAGTATAGTGTTATGGGCACGTTCATATTCGGAACCACTTTCAAATCAGTCAAGAACTTTCTGAGTCATACTGCCTCCTTAGCTGCTTCGCAAGCTGCTACATACTCAGCCTCCATGGTTGAGTCTGCTATGCATCCTTGTTTGATGCTTCTCCACACTACTGCTCCTCCATTGAGGGTGAATACTGACCCTGATGTGGATTTCCTTGAATCCTTATCAGCTTGAAAGTCAGAGTCAGTGTATCCAGTAAGAATCAAATCCTTAGCTCTATACACAAGCATGTAGTCCCTCGTTCTCCAAAGATACTTGAGGATATTCTTAACCGCTCCCCAGTGGTCCAACCCTGGATTAGACTGATACCTACTGACTACTCCCACTGCATAACATATGTCAGGCCTAGTGCAGAGCATAGCATACATTAAGCTGCCCACAGCTGAGGCGTAGGGAATGTGTCTCATGTTCTCAATTTCTTGAGGTGTCTTAGGAGACTGTTCCTTAGACAGGTGTACCCCATGTCTGAAGGGTAGTAGTCCCTTCTTGGAGTTTTGCATCGAATATCGAGACAACATCTTGTCAATATACGTTGCTTGAGACAGAGCTAGCGTTTTGTTCTTACGATCCCTAATGATTTGGATTCCCAGAACATATTGAGCCTCTCCCAGATCTTTCATTTGGAATTGAGCTGCTAGCCATTTCTTAATGTCAGTGAGGTATCCTACATCATTCCCAATGAGTAGGATATCGTCTACATAAAGTATTAGAAAAGCTACTTTCCTTTTATTGACTTTCTTGTATACACAAGGCTCATCAACGTTTTGGTCAAAACCAAAAGATTTGATTGCAGTATCAAATCTAATGTTCCATGATCTGGACGCTTGTTTCAATCCATAAATGGATCGATTGAGCTTACAAACCTTTTGTTCCTGACCTTGGGCTATGAACCCTTCGGGTTGAGACATGAAGATATTCTCTTCAAGATCACCATTTAGAAAGGCAGTCTTGACGTCCATTTGCCATATTTCATAGTCATAATATGTGGCTATGGATAAGAGAATTCTTATGGACTTTAACATAGCTACAGGAGAAAAGGTTTCCTTATAGTCAACCCCTTCCTTTTGGGTATAACCCTTTGCCACTAGTCTAGCTTTGAAGGTCTGTACCTTTCCAGCTGCATCTCTTTTTCTCTTATAGATCCATTTGCACCCTATGGGTTTTACCCCATTTGGTAGATCTGTAAGTTCCCATACAGAATTTGAGTACATTGACTCCATTTCCAGGTTCATGGCTTTGACCCATTCATCCTTACCTTCGTCATTCATTGCCTGTCGATAGGACAATGGATCCTCAATGCCATCATTAGGTATGACAACCTGAGTTTCAGTTAAACCCAAGTAGCGGTCAGGTTGTAATACAACCCTCCCACTGCGTCGAGGCATTCCCAACATTTGAGATGGACTGGATGGATCTGAAGAACTAGTTCCTTCATCAACCCTTGTTGAAGGTCCAACTTCATCAACAACTCTTGATGATTCTTCAGTAGCTTCTAATATTATTTTGCTGCGTGGTTTATGATCTCTCATGTGGTCTTCCTCTAAGAAAGTGGCGTTTGTCAATACAATCACCTTATTTTCTTGTGGGTCGTAGAAATAACCACCTCTCGTTTCTTTAGGGTAACCAACAAATCGGCACAGTTTTGAACGAGGTTCCAGTTTCTTAGGATTTGTCACAAGCACGTGTGCTGGACAACCCCAGATGCGAAAGTGATGCAAACTAGGTTTACGCCCCTTCCATAATTCGAAAGGTGTTTTAGAAACACTTTTCGAGGGAACATTTTTCAAGATGTATACTGCAGTCTCTACTGCATACCCCCAAAACGAGCTAGGCAATTGAGCATAGCTCATCATTGATCGAACCATGTCCAACAAGGTTCTATTTCTCCTTTCTGACACACCATTCTGTTGAGGTGTACCAGGGGCTGAGAGTTGAGATTGGATTCCATGTTCTATCATATAATCCTGGAATCTTTGATCCATATACTCCCCTCCTCGATCAGATCGAAGTACTTTAATAGATTTACCTAATAGGTTTTCAACTTCAGCCTTAAACTCCTTGAACTTTTCAAGGGCTTCAGACTTATGTCCCATTAGGTACAAGTAACCATATCTTGAATAATCATCTATAAAAGAGATGAAATATTCGTACCCTCCTCGAGCTTTTACATTCATTGGACCACACAGATCCGAATGTATTAACTCTAAGGGTTCTTTGGCTCTGTAACCTTTTCCAGTAAATGGTCTCTTGGTCATTTTTCCCTCGAGACAAGATTCATAAGGTGGTAGTGAATCATCTTCTAACTTGCTTCGAAGTCCATTCTTTACCAAACGACTGATCCTATCGATGTTTATATGACCAAGTCTGAGATGCCAAAGATGAGTATTGTTACTTGATGGAGAAATCTTTTGCCTTTTACTTTGAGTTTCAGCAGTTTTAAATAATTCGTGATTTAAAAGTGCTTTGTTTTCGGTTGATCTTAAAACATACAAGTTATTTTCCAGTTTGGCTGAACAAATAAGTACACCATTTTTATAAATGAACGCTTCATTCATATCAAAAGTAACTGTATACGATTGTTCAATCAAACATGAAATAGAAATTAAGTTCCTCTTAATCTTGGGAACGATTAACAAACTTTCTAAAAGTAAGAATCTATTTCTAAAAAATAACTTCGCAGCTCCCACTGCTTTAGCTGAAATGACTTCTCCAGTTCCGACCCTGAGTGTCATTTCCCCATCGTTCAACTGCCGAAAGGAACTACTTTCCTGAAAAGAAGAACAAACATGATTAGTTGCTCCTGAATCAATTATCCAGGTAAACTCATCATGTTCTACCAGGCATGTTTCTAAAACAAGTAAATCAAATTTACCTTCCTTTTCCTTCTTTTTCTCAGCAAGGTACTTTGGGCAGTTTCTCTTCCAATGTCCATCTACATTGCAGTGAAAACACTTGCCCTTATCTGCCAAAGCTTTGGTTTTTCCCTTGCTTTTGGCAGCAGTACTGGGAGCTTTCCCCTTGTTTCCTTTCTTCTTCTGAGTTTTCTTTGAAGAAGTGGCTACAGATTTAGTTCCAGAGGATGAACCCTTCTCGAACTTTCTTTTAGAGTGAACAACGTTTGCCTCTCCTTCCATCTGTCCCTTGTTCTTAAGAAGAGACTGATAGAGTTGTAGCTCATTCAGGAGGCTAGTCAGGTTGAATGTTATTTTATTCATCATTGCATTGCTTCGAAACTGTAGAAAACTCTTCGGAAGAGATTCTAAGATGAATGAAACCTGACTACGCTCATCTATGACCGCCCCGTTTGCCTCTGCCACGTTGAATTGGACCATCATATCCAGGACATGCTCCCGAACAGACGTGCCCTCTTTCATGCGACAGCTATAAACGTATTTGAGAGCGTCATGGTGGAGTTGGTAGGACGGTTGTCCAAACATCTCCTGGAGAGAGTTCATAATCTCCCTCGCTGTTACCATGCTCTCATGCCTTTTAGCCAAAACTTCAGATAAGCTGGCTAAGATATAGACGCGAGTCTTATCATTGGCCTTTGTCCAGCGGTCATAAGCATCCTTAACTGTCTGGGATGCATTACGAGCAGGGGCTGGAGGACAATCCTCCGTTAAGACGAACTGCAGATCATCGACAACAAGAATCGTATTCAGGTTCGACTTCCACGTAGCATAATTTTCGCCGGTTAATTTCTCATTTTTAAGCAGAGAGACAATTGAGGAAGACATTGCTGAAATTTAAACAAACAATGACCGTATTAGCTATCTTTGCCTTAACCCATCATACAAGCAAACAATTGCACACAATCCAATCAATTTAGCAAAACAAACAATCACAGAACCCTAAAACTATCGATTTAGTTTTGCAATGATGTTTCAGAGGTTTAGAATGTCAGCCACCGAAGGGTGATCAGGCACTTCTCCTTTGAAATGAGACACCTCTCAGCTAATTCTAATTCCAGAATAACTCATATTCCTATAGATATTAGCCACCGTTGTTCGGTCAAGGATTTGTTAACACTTTTAACTCATCCTCGTAAGTGTAACCCTCCCACTTTCAGATCTCAGAGGCACGCACCAACAGGCTACCGAAGGGAAAGACAACTGTTGGTGATTAGCCTAAGAGCTCCTATCCTTTTCAGAAGTTCACGATGTTCCGAATCCTATGACCAGGCCCTCCGAAGGGATGGTTGCGCCAGGACAACCTGCAGGCGGATCATAGGATTCTCACGGTGTGAACTATGGGCGGAGACCGAGGGATACGTTGACACGTGTCCCGCTCCCACTTACTTTAGACATTTTTCCCATTCACCTTGATATTGATCCATGCAAACACTTTCCGAAGGGAGGCCGCTCCTAAGGCGACTCGAAGCCGAGCATTAATCTCACGTTGTGAATATAGGGACGTAGGAGCATAACTTGATTTAAATCTCGTTTTGTAATTTTCCTCCCACTGAAAATGTCCTAAGGTTAATATAGGGTTGTTTAACTTAGATAGTATTCAGCTAAGTCAATCTATCTAAGTTTGATCCTATTATAACAATTATGGAAAGGATTCAACTGCAATCTTTTGGGTGAATTAAACTTCTTTTAATAAACCCAACATTGCAAGTCAACATTACTATGGTTAATTCAACTCAATGTTCGGGTCAGTTCCCAGGTAGGAGATGTTCCGTAAACCGTCAACTTAAATACCCCCAGCCTTAGACAGAACTTTACCGAGAGAGTTCCCTTATAACCTTAGTAATGTAAGGTCTTTACTCTAAAGATCTAGGTGTATTAAACACTTTTAATAAACCTAGTGATATTGCTTGCTAACATTTAACTATGATTAATTCAACTCCGGTATTCCAGGTCAGTTCCCAGGTAGGAGGTGTTCCGTAAACCGTCAACTTAAATACCCCCAGCCTTAGACAGAACATTACCGGTGGAGTTCCCTTATAATCATAGCAATGTTTTTCCTACTTAGTCAATTAAAACTATTTTTAATTCTAAGTAAGAAAAGATTCTAATCCTATTAGAAAACGATCTAGGTCTAATTAATTTTAAACAATTTAAAATTAATCCAATTTATCCTATGATCTTATGTTTGCATGCAAATCTTGATTATAGATTGACGGTTTCTAATCATTAATATTAAAGAACTATTTCAAATTTTAATGATTAATCCTATAATCAAGAATCTAGGGTTTAATTCATTCAACAATCTCATTCAAATTAAATAATTAAACCACATCAATTGCATGAATAATATAACAATTATATCATTAACTATGGATGTTTCATGCTTCATGCAATTTTGATTTTCTTTTATTATAACAATTATAAGCCAATCAAGAAAATCAATCAAGCATGCTTCATTCATCACATTAAACATAACTATTTATATTTAATTTAAGTAATGACATGCTTCATGCTTTCCAATTTTTCATATAATTAATATACACTTATATTAAAAAATATGAAAACAATTCCATGCATTTAAACATACATTATAACAATTTATAATATATAAAAAATGCATGAGCATGTTTATAACCTAAGGTGGGATTAAATATTCTATATGACATCCATAAAGCATATAAATAGCAATTGAACCGGTAAATTTTGGCCCCTAGGATAAAATAAAGCATTAAATTACATTAATTTAGCTAAATTCTATCCTAAAAATCCTTGTACAGCTCCGGAATTTTGTCTAGACATCACGAACCGCCCCGAACTACCTCGAATCGGCCTCCAAAATCACGAACCATGCCAGAATTTGACTGAACCGGGCCAATAACACATAAAATCGGGCTGATCCAGTAAAATAAACCGAACCAGACCGATTTCCCGGTCTGGATCCCAGTCTGGATCCCGGTCCGGATCCCGGTCTGGATCTCGGTCACGATCCCCGGTCTGGATCCCGGTCAACATCTCGGTCACAATCCCGGTCAGCATCTCGGTCAGAATCTCGGTCAGAAACTCGGTCACGATCTCGATCGGGATCCCGGCCGGGATCCCGACCGGGAAATTTTCCAACAACCCTAAAAATCGCCGATTCCTCTGTTCTGCACTCTGTTTTTCCGATTTCCAGCGTCGTTCTTCATGATTTTCGCCCAAAATCATCTCGATCTCCATCGATAACAGCCCTAAATCTAGACACGGACTTACAAGGACTCGATTTACATAAAAATTACCCGAAACACCGGGCCTTACATGATCAAAATCACATAAAAAAAATTCTATGGCCATAAAATTAACCCAAACAGTTCAACGCAAACCGAACATACATTATGCATAAATCCCACCTATTTGAGCCTATCGCAACTTTTAATATTAATTAATAGGCACAGCGATGGCTCTGATACCGATTAAAGGGAATAAAAGTCCCCACGCAGCGGAAGCGCATCGATTGGACCTTACGCCGTATATTAATTAACATTAAAATACCGTTACGATAACTCAAACAAAACTTTAAACAACCTTTAAAGCCGCTGTAAAATTGGTTTAAACATGCTAAAATAAATCTAAATTTATTTTAAAAACTTTTCTAAAGAAAAGAGGAAGAACCGTCACAAACCTTCGTTGAAGACTTGACCGTTCTTCGCCAACGACGCTCCACGAACGAAAACGCAGCAGCCGCCTTTGTTTTTCTTCGCTGGAAATTTCTACTTTAATTGACACAATCACCATAGAGATTACACCGGTATGTCTCTAAGTCTAGGAGACAAAAGACTTGTGGGAGTCTTTCTCTAAGAGGGAGGCTAGAGAGAATTCTAGGTCTTGTCTTTCAAGAGTGTCAAGTGTCATGACCAATTAGGTCTAGTGTTCTATTTATAGAAGAGAGGCCATGAATAAAATATTCAATCAAATCAATCTTTTCCATAATTGATTCAATCTTATTCCTTAATTAATCAATCATGATCAATCAATTCCATAATTGATTAATCTTTTTCACAAATGACTAATTACTTCCATAAGTGATTAGATCATTTCCATAAATGACTAATCACTTCCTTAAGTGATTAATTATTTCCATAATTGATTAATTCCCAGTTAATGAATATTCTTTAATTAATTAACCACCAATTAAATATCACATATTTAATTCCCAGCCTAGAATTAATTAATTTGCCCAAACACATTTTAGGCCTTAAATTAATTAATTCATTATTTTGAACTCTTTCAAACTTCCATAAATTTATATTTGAACTTTTCAAATATTAATTTCTCTCATAATAATATATCAATATATATTATATTTGTTTCCCTTAATAAATTGAACATTTTCAATTTACTTTTATTACTTAGTTGCCTCAAATTACTTTACGAGCTACCAGTGGGACCTAATGGACCTGCAGATCAGAAGCTCCAACGATGTGAGATTAATTGGTCAAACTCATTAACCACATTAATCAATATTCGTTAACTGTGTGTACATTCCACTATAGACTCACAGTTGCACTCTTCTCACTGCAGACATATTTTCTGTTTCCACGGATCTAGACCAATATCGACTAGTTAGTCCTTCACGAGTGTCCGTAACACCAGCTGAGTCAAATTACCGTTTTACCCCTGGGTTACCTCTATTTCCTTAAGTACCAATTCTCCTCTAATGAACAACCTGTTTGTGGTCCAACCATCAAACAGAAAACCCTCTCGTGCCATTGAGAGGGTAGGGCCCTTTGTTCAAGACTCGGAGTAACCACTTAAGGGAACACTCATCTGCTTCCCTAAAGTCGGGAATGAGTGAATTCCATCTTGTACGATTATGTTCCCAGCTCCCCATTCGGTCTTGTCCCCAAAGTGGTAGGCTTATTGAGTCGGCGTATTGGCCACTCTCACCCATACAAATCAAAGGACAATCTCTCATGAGCAGGAGTCCATAATCAACTCAGGATTAAGACTAAGTTGTCTAGGTCGTCCTAGTGAAATAGAAAACCAACTAGTTAACGGTGTTATAACCAGTGGTTACTATTTCGCTGTCCGGTCTTATGCAAACTCATTGCATAGGATACCCCCACTCGCATGTCTCCTACACGAATGCGTTGGATCGCAGCATTTGTATCAAATACAAAGTGGGCTGTATCCATAGTGTCACCAGGATAAGGCACCCAGTCTTATCCCTATACTATAGACCCTTTAGACTGTTTCTTGAACAATGATCCCATATGTCACTACATATAGTTCAAGACTCATATTACAGCCTTGGATGTCTAGTTTATTGGATTAGGGTTATTATTTAGACTGTTTCTTGAACAATGATCCCATATGTCACTACATATACTATAGACCCTTTAGACTGTTTCTCCTCCTTGCTCCACAGGTGGCACGGCTTGTTCAGAGGTTGTACGACCCGTACCACGACCTCTTTCTCGACCTCTTCCACGATCTCGTGCTCGGGGAGGCATGATCTATTACACAAAAATATTTTATCATCTTACTAAACAAGCTCCATTCCGTTAAACAATTCACAGGTACAAAACCTTATGCATATTTTCCCACAACATGAACCTTTTTCGAATACATATAACATTTACAGACTACAAAGTAAACAACGTGTACCTGGCGTGACCGGATGCTTGCTGATAAACCATGGACATACCTAAGGTTTACGATGTAAACCAGTTTACAGAACCTATAACCTAGGGCTCTGATACCAACTGTAACGACCCAGCTTTTCATTACTAGATCCTAGGGTCATTACCACATGCATATCATTCTACTTCTAAGAACAGCGATGAAATGACATTTAAAGTAAAACATACTTAGAAATTTTGCGAAACTTTTCAACCTGGGATCCCAGTTAAAACAGAACAAAAGAAACATTTAGTTATTCAAACAAAGTTAACGCAGAAATAACCTTAAAACAATCGCAATACAAGTTCAAAAGAAGAATTTCGAAACATGAAATGCAGAAGACTATCCTAAGGAAATCCATGACTCAGCAGCACTCTGTCACGCGTTCTGCACACCTTTACCTCTACCTGCAGTTATATGTAAGGGAAAAGAATGAGTATTTAAGAAAATACTCAGTAAGTAACAATACTTCTAGACACCTGCAGCAACCAAGATTTTAACATTTTATTCGAGTTAAGGGCCTAAGGGTTAGGTCATCTCATTCTCATTCATTTCATTTCATTCAGCTGTAGTTCGGGCCTCGTGATCGATTAACTCACCTACATATAAGTTGCCAACTCACTGGTAGTGCACAGGTGGGTGTTTTGGGAGATCTCTACTCCTACTGATGGTAGAAGGCACACCCAGTCAGTGGAGCTGAGTCTCGTCCCTCAAGGCACTAATGGGCGCGTAGCACTCTAAACTACCATTTCACTGGTGGGGCGTTCATGGGTTTAAGTCAGAAATTAACTTCCACAGTTAGTAAATGGCACCTAGTCTGTGAAGCCAAGTCCTGCCCATTAAGCCCCTCATTTCAGTCTAATACATTTCAGTCCTAGGTGTTTAATCGACACGACCCTCAATCAAGGCAACTAGCCTATTTTTTTCCCTTTCATAATACTTTACCCATTAGGACCCCTTAACACTTACTAATTTTAACTGCAACCCCGTTAACCAAATTCTTTTCTTTTACGGAGAATACTGACAGGCTAAACTGATATGCACCATCCCAACTCAAACAATCTCAAGAACAAGAAACGAAGGCGGCAACAACACTCCTAAACAGAGATAAAACACAATCTCCCCGTTGTCCACAAACAATACCAGTCAACTTATAATATAAAACAGTCCAGCACTTTCACCCATCACATAGCACAAGTACACAACAACCATATTCCTGAAGACAACCGTATTCATAACATCTCAATCTCAATCCAATTATTTAATACCAATTCATGCTAGGGGCAAACAATCATTTCAATGTATAAACATTTCATGCTAACGCAGCGAGTTACCTACCATGTTCAGCTACCATACAATGCATTTAAAACATGGAATTTGAATCCAATTAGCTACTTAAATTCAAAGGGGCAACTTAAGGATTAAATCCAACTCATGCTATTATAACTCATTCTCAACTTAAATGAGTTTAAAGCATAGAATTTATTCCGAAGCTTCGGACTACTTACATAGTGAAGGAGATACTTGATTAACCTTCAAGAACTTCCTTAACTCCAAGGTTCTTAAGCAAGCTACAACAAGGAAAGAATTTTTAATAAAATAGGGACTCTAATCCAAGCATTCAACTAAGAACCCATTAAATTTGGGGGTAAATTAACACCAAAAACTCACCCAAAACAGAAACACAGCTTGCTGTCCTACAGTCCAAAATCACTCAACTTCGACAATTCGACCTCCAAACTCTACGGGCACCTTGAAATTGGAAGCTAAACATTAAATTGACCAAAACCCCTTAAATCTCACTTACAAATTCCTTACTCACTAGTTGGAGGCGTCGAACAGATCTGAAACGAAGGACGAAACCGAGGGTGGCAGTGGCTGCTCGTGGCTGCAGCGGTGTGCGCGAGAGAGCGACGGACTGAGTTGCAACCGGAGAGAGAGAGCCGAGTGATGTGGACTTTTCCTACCGCAAGCGCACGGGTCAAGTAATAATATAGTGAATATAATTCGAATGTAGTCCTCTGGATTGGATTTTTAAGCAAATCGAGTATTGTGAATTATCTCGCTCAATTTTATTTAGGGATCAAAAAGTAGTGAGTGGATGATATGAAAACCAAATCAAAGCAAGTAAAAAGTGTTGAAATTCAATTGGGAAAAAT
Organism: Luffa acutangula; assembly: GCA_036850905.1. Classification (NCBI taxonomy): domain Eukaryota; kingdom Viridiplantae; phylum Streptophyta; class Magnoliopsida; order Cucurbitales; family Cucurbitaceae; genus Luffa; species Luffa acutangula. The sequence continues at coordinate 10,487,045 of CM072090.1, forward strand.
ACTTAGGGAATTGATTTCGCCGATTTAGTCTAGAATTGATTTTAAAGAGTAAGTTATTATGCACAATGAAATCATGAACCCAAGACCCTTTAATCACAACTACCTCTCCCGAGTATAATTGATTCTCATGCAAATTAACTAACTTGATATCTCTATCTAAGTTTATTAATATGCAAGGCAATGAGATCTTTTGACTAATTCCAAAGTTAATCTAAAACCGTCACGAATTAGAAAATAAACTCTAGTCATGCAATCTTGAGTAAGTCTATATTAAATCCCCTCTCCCGAGCTAGATTCAAAACTTTAATCATTCAACTAATGGCCAATTAATTGAAAGCATTAAATCAAGATTACAAACATAATTAACATTGCACAACTTAAACCATAAATTCAATCCATAAACTTAATCAACTACATCAATCCCTAAGTTATGAGTTTAGCTACTCATGAATCTAATTACAAGCTCAATTAAACATAATAAAGCCATAAAGTCTAGCTAAAGAAAAGGAAAGGGAAAAGAAAACTCAATGTAGGTCGAGTCCGACGTCCCCGTCACGATCCCCACGAACAATGGGTTGATTTCTGATTCTCTCCCTTAGCTTCAGCCTTCAAATCCTCTGTTTTAGCTCTGTTTACGGCCCCAAGAAGTCCCAAAATTGATTCCCCTAAAAACCTAGCCGAAAGGAAGCTTATATAGCAAAATTTCGTCGTAGCGTCGAGACGCTGTCAAGACAGCGTCTCGACGCTGCCTCTTATACGCGCGTGTCTGGAAAGGAAATGCGGTAGCGTCGAGACGCTATTGTCACAGCGTCTCGACGCTGTGATCTTATTGCACCTGATTCGATATGGAAGGCCAGCGTCGAGACGCTAAAGATGCAGCGTCTCGACGCTGGTCTATATTTGACCCGAAATTGACTTTTTTCCTTTTTGATTCTTTTTTCTTCCTTTGCATCTTTTCGCGTCCCGAGCACCCGATTAACTCCATTATTGCGTTTTAGCTCCAATCAACCATTTCCTACAACATAAACATTAAAGCACAATAAAATGGCCCAAAAATCATAAAAGACTAGCTAAATTAAATAAGTAAAGATAGCTAGCTATGCTCGCTATCACCGAGTTAGAGAGAGAAAGAAATGAGAGAGACAGTGAGAGAAAAATCGAAACAAAACTCACCGGCGACGACTTGTGACGGTTGGCGACGGTACGGCAGCGGTATGGGTCGACGGGCGGCGGCGGCACGATCTGATACAGAGAGGGAGCGTGAGCCGAGAGAGAGAGAGAGAGACGATACCGACGGCGACGTGCGACAGCAACTACGACGGATGGGGGTGGCGGCGCAACGACGAGCGGGTGGCATGCGGCAGCTGGCTGAGAGCTGAGAGAGGGAGAAAGAGAGCGTGCGAGAGAGGGTGAGAGAGCTGTGAGAGGGAGAGAGAAAGCTGCGAGAGGGAGAGAGAAATTCAGACTTTTTAAAAAAAACGGTAAGTTGACCGCATTTTGGGGGAAACTCCCCCCCCCCTTTCCCTCCTCTTTGACCGGCTGAAAAGCCAATTCCCCCCTCTTTTTTTTTCTTTTTTTTTAAAAAAAAAAACAAGCTATTACACTTAAATTAATTACCCAAGAAAATTAAAATAAGCAATCACATTTTCATACATTAACATAACACTTTATATTAATTGCTCATGAAAAAAATAAGCATATAAATTACTTTCATAAATATAACTTTTATATATATATATATATATATATATATATATATATTCTACTAAAGTAATTTCATGCCCAATGCTTTTCAATTTTCATCCATTTAATCATAACAATTTATATTAAATACTCATGAAAATTAAATTCATGCATAATACTTATATTATAACAATTATAATTAAAAATGCATGAATATGCTTAACCTATGTTGGGAATTTTAAGCTAAATGACATACTTTATGCAACAATCAATTAATTTCATATATACATCACATGCATAATTAAATTAAAACTACCAAAATTGACCGGCATATTTGGCATATCCTAAGAAATTAAAAGCAATTTAAATTACAATAATTTAAATCCAAGACATATCTTGGTCTTCAAATCTTTTCCTTTTTGGCATTTACAATTGATCTAATCAAAAGTATAAATCTAATACCAACAAATATACCAAATAATCAATTTTGTAAATTAAACCACATATCACATATATGAAATTAAAATACCCACCATTGATTCAATGCTAATTTTAGAGAAACGAAATTAAATCTACGATCGGCTCTGATACCAATTGAAGGATTTGGAATTCCCCAATTCTGTTAAAGCGGAAGCGTAATTGGGACCGATTCGTAGTTAATTTTGTTTATCCAAAAGTACTATTGCCTTGGTTAAAACATAGAACAAATTCTATACCAACTTAAGGCTAAGCATACAAAATTTATTAGATCTAAATCTAAAGGGGAGAAGCAAACATACCGTCGTTGACGACTCTGAATACTTCAAGAATGATTCTTGATTGCTCTGCAACAACGAAGAACACCACCATTTGATCTTCTCCGCTATGACTCTGAGATTAGGAACGTAGTTGTGGGACTACCTAATCTTGAATGGGAAAAAACTCTAGAGAGAAAATTCTCCCTAGAGTTCTTGGGTTGAGAGAATATGAGAGGGAGGCTAGAGAGAATGCAAGGGTGCATTCTTGTGGCCTTATGTTGTTGTACCTAAACCCTAGGTTTAGTGTTCTATTTATAGGAGAAAGGCCATGAATAAAATATTCATTTAAAATCAATTATTTTCATAACTGATTTAATATTTTCCATAATTAATCAATTTCATGACCAATCAATTCCATAATTGATTAATCTTTTCCATAAATGATTGATCACTTCCATAAGTGATTAAATCATTTCCATAAATGATTAATTACTTCCATAAGTGATTAATCATTTCCATAATTGATTAATTTCCAATTAATTAATTTAATCACCAATTAAATATCATATATTTAATTTCAGACCTTCTATTAGTTAATTAATTAATTACCCAATTAAATATCATATATTTAATTTCAGGCATTCAATTAATTAATTCTATAATATTAATCAAATTCATATTAAAATTTGAACTCCTTCAAATTCTCTTATATCCTATAAATTTAATATGAATCAAATTCATATTAATATTTGAACTTCTTCAAATATTTATTTCTCTCATAGACTATAGTTTAATTAAATCTCATTTAATTTAAACTAAATTGAATAATTAACTCATTCATAATTAATTAATTCATCTTCTAATTAAATACCATATATTTAATTAGACATATATTTGAACTCTTTCAAATATATCAATCTCTCAATATAATAAATAATCTAAAATTAGACTTTATATTTTAATGCATCATTATACATTATATTAATTTGTATCTCATACAATTAACTTAATTCCCAATATGAATTTGAACTATTAAAATTCTCTCAAGATATATTTGTTCCTAATTACTCTTTACGACCTAGCAGGGGGACCTAATGGAACTACAGAACAGAAGCTCCAATGATATGAGGTTAACCGATTAAACTCATTAATCAGGTTAACCAATATTCATTAACTGTGGGTCATTCCACTAAAGACCCACAACTGAACTCTTCTCACTGTAGAACATTTCTGTGTCCACGAATATAGACCTATACCGGTAAGTCAATCCTTCACGAGTGTTCGTAACTACAGTTGGGTCAAATTACTGTTTTACCCCTATGTTACCTCTACCTCCTTAAGTACCAGTGCTCCTCTAATGAACAACCTGTTTATGGTCCAACCAGTAAACAGAAAGTCCCTCTCGGGCCAGTGAGAGGGCGGGATCCCTTTGTTCAAGACCCGGAGTCACCACTTAAGGGAACACTCATCTACTTCTCCTAGAAGCGGGAAGGAGTGAATTCCATCTTATGTTGTCATGTCCCCAGCCCCCCACTCGGTCTTGTCCCCAAGAAGGTAAGCTTATTGAGTCGGCGTGCAGGCCACTCTCACCCATACTAATCAAAGGACAATCCCTCGTGAGAAGGAGTTCATGACACACTCAGGATTAAGACTGAGTTACCTTGTCATCCCATTGAAACAGTAACCTAACTAGTTAACGGTATTACATCTAGTGGTTTGCTATTTCGTGGTACGATCTTATGCAAACTCATTTCATAGGATACCCCCGCTTGCATGTCTCCTACATGGACGTCTTAGATCAATACGTTTGTATCGAATACAAAGTGGGGCGTATCACATAGTGTTATAAGAATAAGGTACCCAGCCTTATCCCTGTACTATAGACCTTTTAGGTTGTTACTTGAACACCGATCCACGTATGTCCCCACATACTAGTTCAAGTCACATGTAAACAACCTTGGATCTTAGTTTATTGGATTTGGGTCAAATTGTGCAATATTTAACAATAACACTTTATTGTAGAAACTCAATAACACTTTATTGAAACAAGTATATAATTTGTTTACATTCATTATCTACGAGTTTTAGGGCATAAAACCCAACAGATACAACGACTAATTCCAGTAGAACAGCAACCTCAATCTACACGGATTTGGCAGAACTCTTGGATACTCACTCTCAACAAAACCAAACTCAAAAGAAGAAAAGATAAGAGAAACACGAAAATGGAGAGGTCGTCTCAGCCAGAGCTTCAGGAACTCTCAAGTTGTCTTTTGGAGATAGATTTTTATTACTTGAAAATGTCTTGTACGTTCCCAATATAAAAAGGAACTTAATTTCTATCTCTTGTTTGATTGAACATGAATACCAAATATCTTTTGATATTAATAAAGTGTTTGTTAACAAAAGAGGTATGCATATATGTTCTGCAAAACTTGAAAGCAACTTATACGTGTTAAGGTCAATTCAAGTTAAAGCTATTTTTAATACGGAAATGTTTAAAGTAGCGGAAACTCAAAACAAAAGGCGAAAATTTTCTCCTAATACCTATCTTTGGCACTTGAGATTAGACCACATAAATTGCAATAGGATTGAAAGATTGGTAAATAGTGGACTACTAAATCAGTTAGAAGATGACTCGTTACCACCATGTGAGTCCTGCCTCGAGGGGAAAATGACCAAACGACCTTTTTCGGAAAAAGGTTATAGGGCCAAAGAACCCTTAGAACTCGTGCATTCGGATCTCTCTGGTTCTATGAATGTCAAAGTACGAGGATGGTGTGAATATTTCGTCAGTTTCATTGATGATTATTCAAGGTATGGCTAACTTTACCTAATGCATCACAAGTTTGAAGCCCTTGAAAAGTTCAAAGAGTACAAGACCGAGGTTGAGAACCACTTAGGTAAAATGATTAAAACACTACGTTCAAATCGAGGTGGAGAATATATGGACCTACAATTCCAAGACTATTTGATAGAACATGGAATTACGTCCCAACTCTCAGCCCCTGCTACACCACAACTAAATGGTGTATCAGAGAGGAGAAACCGAACTTTGTTAGACATGGTTCGATCAATGATGAACTATGCTCAGTTGCCTGATTCGTTCTGGGGATATGTGATAACTGCCCAAAAGGTAGTTATTTAGGCCTCAATTATATAGAGATTTGTGTCCTCTATGCTTATTAGGGTTGGTTTTGGATAGATATTACATGTTTTAACCCATTTGGAAGAATGGAAGCATTGGAAATTATTTTGTGCAGATTATGCTGCTGAGCGACTGGAGGGAGCAAATTCTGTGCTGCAGCAAAACTGGGAACAGAACTGCCACATCACAGCTCGTTAGCCAACTTCATGAACCGACTTCTGTTGAGTAATTTTCGTGATAAAGGAGCAAGGAGAGCCCTACACGTGTTCAAGTTGACCTAATTCAAGTCTCCTCTCCTTCTATAAAAGGAAGTAGTCGTCCAAGTCAAACTCATTCCATGTTTTCCCTTGGAAGCCGAATACCTTAGAGAGATTGAAGATCATCAAGAACACCATCTTCCGCAAGCTGATTAGGGAGTTTATTTTCTTTATTAACTCGTGGTTATGGACATGCATACTCAGATTGTAATTCGTATTCCTATGCCTATTATGAACTAAGTAGCTTAAGGTGTTGGTTAGGAATAATGTGATTATTGTGCTTCATCTCTAGTAATAAATTGACTATTTCATTTTGGTTAATTGTTGTGCTTATTTTTAGTTTATGCCCGCCTGGCCAGCCGGTGTGAATAGCTCTCTCTAGTTTCAGGGATGATTTAGAGGGTGTGTGGCAATTATCCACACTACGATCATTGTGTATTGGTGAACGCCAGTGACTGAGCTAGGGATAGCCAGTTGCCTAGTGCTTGATCGGTCGTGCTTCATTGGGTTTGAAACATATCCCAAAAGATCTGGAGTTCCGGGAGGAATCCGCTAATAATACTGCGAGAAATGCATGATCAATAATATTGCTAGAGCATATCTTAGAACAATCACTAAAACCTAACCAGCGCCTGTCTTTAATTTGTCTATCTATTTGTTTACTTATTGTTCTGTCATTTATTTTGCTTCAGCATAATTCCGATAAAATCAAATCATTTTACTATTCTTGAAACCATTGGAAAGTTACACAAAAATAGGTAGAGTGGAAACTAATTCAGGGCTCGGATTGATAATATTACTTGTTGCAGACTGTGTATACTTGCACAGGAATTCTAGAGTATTTTATATCATATTTTTACTCACTCTAGGAACCCAACAAGTTTTTGGCACCGTTGCCGGGGATTTGGATAAGTTTTTATCTGATTTATTTTTGTGTATGTGTTTTAGTGGTTTGGTGCTACAACTTTTTGATTGTTTCTTTTGTTTTTGCAGGTGTGATTTTGGTGCATGAGCGATCCGCCTGGGGTACGGCTTGAGCTTGATCCAGAAATTGAAAGGACATTTAGGAACAGAAGAAGGGAGCAGCGTAGAAACCAGATGGAGAACGTGTCGCAACTCCCGCAGGTTCCTGAAGGTCCAGCAGCAGCAAACCCCCAGCAGAATCCGTTGCTGCAGCAAAACCCACTGTTTGAGCAAAATGAGCAGCAGAATAATCAGGCTGAGAATCCTATCTTGATAGCGAACGATAGGACCAGAGCCATTCGAGCATATGTTGTCCCGATGTTTAATGAGTTAAATCCAGGAATTGCACGTCCCCAAATCCAAGCGGCGAATTTTGAAATGAAACCGGTAATGTTTCAGATGTGGCAAACCGTGGGGCAATTCCATGGTTTGTCATCTGAAGACCCTCATTTACATCTTAAGTCTTTTCTAGGAGTTAGTGATTCTTTTGTAATTCAAGGAGTGCTTAGAGATGCTCTTAGATTAACTTTGTTCCCGTATTCTCTTAGAGATGGAGCAAAGTCATGGTTAAACTCTTTTGCTCCAGGGTCAATTAGGACGTGGGATGAGTTAGCTGAAAAATTTTTGAGTAAATATTTTCCACCTAATAGAATTGCTAAATTAAGGAGTGAAATAGTAGGGTTTAGGCAACTTGAGGATGGGACTTTTAGTGAGGCTTGGGAAAGGTTTAAGGAGCTTTTGCGAAAGTTTCCCCACCATGGTTTACCTCATTGTATTCGAATGGAAACATTTTACAATGGTTTAAATGGAGTAACCCAAGGTATGGTCGATGCCTCGGCTGGAGGGGCCCTTTTGGCAAAAACTTTTGGTGAAGCTTATGAAATTTTAGAGAGAATATCTATTAATAGTTGTCAGTGGTCAGATGTTAGAGGCACAAGTAAAAAGGTTAAGAGTGTGTTAGAGGTTGATGGTGTGTCCACCATTAGGGTTGATCTTGCTATGATTGCTAACGCTCTTAAGAATGTGACAGTGATTAGTCACCAGCAGCCACCAGCTATGGAGCCTACTGCAGTGGTGAACCAAGTCACGGACGAAGCATGTGTCTACTGTGGTGAAGACCACAACTACGAGTTTTGCCCCAGCAATCCAGCTTCTGTGTTTTTTGTAGGTAATTAGAGGAACAACCCTTATTCTAATTTCTATAATCCAGGTTGGCGCAACCACCCTAACTTCTCATGGGGAGGTCAAGGAAATAACGTACAAGCACAACAGAAGATCAACCAGCTGGGATTTGCTAAAACACAGGTATTGCCCCAGCAAAATAAGCCGGCTTTTCTCCAGCAAAATTCGGGAAACTCTCTCGAAGCGATGATGAAAGAATTTATGGCTCGCACAGATGCCGCAATTCAAAGTAATCAAGCTTCGATGAGGGCACTGGAATTGCAAGTGGGTCAGCTAGCTAATGAACTGAAGGCAAGGCCTCAAGGGAAACTTCCATCAGATACTGAACACCCTAGATGGGAAGGTAAGGAGCAGATAAAAGCAGTAACTCTTAGGAGTGGTAAGCCATTAGAAGAAAAAATTGAGCCTAGTAAAACCCAGGAGGTAAATAGAAATAGTGATAATAATGTTGTTGTCGAGAAAGAGTTGGAGTCTGGTCAGAGTGCTGGAGGCAGCAAAGAGAATGTTGGAGCATCTGGTTCTGTGCCAGATGTAGAACCACCATATGTGCCGCCCCCACCTTATGTACCACCTCTACCTTTTCCACAAAGGCAAAAGCCTAAGAATCAGGATGGTCAATTTAAAAAGTTTTTAGAGATTCTTAAGCAGTTGCATATAAATATCCCTTTAGTAGAAGCTATTGAGCAAATGCCTAATTATGCTAAATTTCTTAAAGATATTTTGACTAAAAAGAAAAGATTAGGTGAGTTTGAAACTGTATCTCTTACTGAGGAGTGTAGTGCTATTCTTAAGAATGGGCTACCCCCCAAGGCTAAGGATCCAGGGTCATTTACCATACCTGTGTCTATAGGTGGAAAGGAATTAGGTAGAGCACTCTGTGATTTAGGCGCAAGCATTAACCTTATGCCTCTTTCGGTCTATCGGAAGTTGGGTATTGGTGAAGCTAGACCTACCACAGTAACACTCCAATTAGCTAATAGGTCTATCACATATCCAGAGGGTAAAATTGAGGATGTCTTAGTAAAAGTTGATAAGTTCATATTTCCTGTTGATTTTATTATTTTAGACTATGAGGCTGATAAAGATGTCCCAATTATTCTAGGTCGTCCATTTTTGGCTACTGGTAGGGCATTAATAGATGTTCAAAAAGGGGAATTAACAATGAGAGTCTGTAATGAGGAAGTAAAATTTAATGTGTTTAAAGCCATGAAATATCCAGACGAAATGGAGGATTGCTCCTTCATCAGGATTCTGGAGAGCATAGTTATTGAGACAGCAATACAGGATTCGGCTGATAAGCATTCGGAAAAGCATGGAGAGGTTAGTATAGAAGATTTTGAATTTTGTTCTTTAGATAGAAAAAAAGAAAAAGAATTGTTTAGATGTGAGGATGTTTTTGAGTCTTTAGATTTAGATCAAAGAAAAGCTCCTCCCATTAAGCCATCCCTGATTGAGGCACCTACTTTAGATTTGAAACCCTTACCGGATCATCTAAAGTATGTGTATCTTGGGGAAAGTGAGACGTTGCCCATTATTGTTGCATCAGATTTAATGCCGGAGCAAGAGGAGGCCTTAATAAAATTGCTGCAGCAATACCGCAAGGCTATAGGTTGGACATTGGCTGATATTCAGGGAATTAGCCCATCTTTTTATATGCACAAAATCACTCTAGATGAGGGATCCTGTAGGAGTATTGAGCAACAAAGAAGGCTTAACCCTGCAATGAAAAAGGTTGTTAAAAATGAGGTGATTAAATGGTTGGATGCTGGGATCATTTATCCAATTGCCGATAGCAATTGGGTAAGCCCTGTCCAATGTGTTCCTAAGAAAGGAGGTGTCACTGTGGTGAGCAATAAAGATAATGAGCTGATCCCCACAAGGACAGTAACTGGCTGGAGGGTTTGTATGGATTACAGAAGGCTTAATAAAGCTACCCGAAAGGATCATTTCCCTCTACCATTTATCGACCAGATGTTGGATCGATTGGCTGGTCAGGCCTATTACTGTTTCTTGGATGGTTATTCTGGGTATAACCAGATTACTATTGCTCCTGAGGATCAGGAGAAAACCACTTTCACCTGTCCTTATGGGACATTCGCTTTTAGAAGAATGCCTTTCGGCCTCTGCAATGCTCCAACAACATTTCATCGGTGTATGTTAGCAATTTTTTCTGATATGATTGAGTCCACTGCTGAGGTATTTATGGACGATTTTTCAGTGTTTTGAGGGTCTTTTCAGAATTGTTTAGATAATTTAGGAAAGGTATTAAAAAGATGTGATGATACCCATCTAGTTCTTAATTGGGAGAAATGCCACTTCATGGTGAAGGAGGGCATAGTGTTAGGACATAAAATTTCTAAAAATGGTCTACAAGTTGATAGAGCGAAAGTGGAGGTTATTGAAAGACTAAAGCCACCGAATTCAGTGAAGGGAATTCGGAGTTTTTTAGGACATGCTGGTTTTTATAGGAGGTTCATAAAGGATTTTTCCAAAATAAGTAAACCTCTTTGTAACTTATTGTGCACTGATCATGTTTTTGACTTTGATGCAGATTGTAGGAAGGCTTTTGAGACTTTAAAGGCTGCTTTAATCTCAGCACCCATTCTTTGCGCACCTAATTGGAATTTTCCATTTGAGGTAATGTGTGATGCGAGCGATGCTGCGGTAGGTGCGATGCTGGGGCAAAAGCAGGGCAAATTTATCCATCCTATATATTATACAAGCAAGGTTTTAAATGAAGCACAAGTCAACTATACAACTACTGAAAAGGAGTTGTTAGCTGTGGTGTTCGCTTTTGAGAAGTTCCGACCATATTTGGTTGGATCCAAAGTCACGATTTTCACGAATCATGCAGCAATAAGGTATTTAATGACTAAGAAGGATGTAAAGCCTAGACTAATTCGTTGGGTTTTACTATTGCAGGAATTTGACTTGGAGATAAAGGACAAGAAAGGATCAGAAAATGTCATTGCAGATCATTTATCTCGTCTTGATCCGTCATCATCTTTGCTGGAGCAATCTGCCATTTCCGATTCTTTTCCAGATGAGCAGCTTTTTGCTGTTGAAGTAAAGGTAGTTAGGGATGTCCCTTGGTATGCTGATATTGCAAACTTTTTGGTAAAGGGAGTCACCCCTATTGACATGGATTGGAGGCAGAAGAAAAAGTTTAAGCATGATGCAAAATTTTTCTATTGGGATGAGCCATTTATGTATAAGCAATGCTCTGACGGTATTATTCGAAGGTGTGTTTCAGGTGCTGAAGCGAAGGAAATCCTGGAGCAATGTCACTCTTCGCCGTATGGAGGTCATTTCAGCGGTCAGAGGACGACTATGAGGATTTTGCATTGCGGATTTTTCTGGCCTACGTTATTCAAGGATGCCCATTGGTTCTACAAGCAATGTGATGCTTGCCAAAGGAGAGGAAATTTGGGGCCTAGAGATGAAATGCCTCTTACTTATATTTTAGAAGTTGAATTATTCGATGTATGGGGTATTGACTTTATGGGGCCATTTCCTCCTTCTAATGGCAATGTTTTTATCTTATTGGCAGTTGATTATGTGTCCAAGTGGGTGGAGGCCATTGCATGCCATCAGAGTGATGCCAAGACAGCTGCAAGGTTTCTTCAATCGCACATCTTTGCGCGGTTTGGGACACCTAGGGCTCTAGTGAGTGATGAGGGTACACATTTTGTTAATAATATCTTAACTAAGCTTTTAGCTAAGTATGTGATTAAACATAGGATAGCTACCCCTTATCACCCACAAGCAAATGGTCAAGCTGAAATCAGTAATAGGGAAATTAAAGCTATCTTAGAGAAAGTAGTCCATCCATCTAGAAAGGATTGGTCCTTTAGGTTGGATGAGGTTGTTTGGGCTTATAGGACAACTTATAAGACTCCTCTAGGTATGTCTCCCTATAGGTTAGTATATGGGAAAGCTTGCCATTTACCATTAGAGCTTGAGCATAAAACATTTTGGGCTTTGAAAAAGTTAAATTTTGATTTGAGTCGTGCAGGAGCAATAAGAATGCTGCAGCTTAATGAGTTAGAAGAATTTCGTCAATTTTCTTACGAAAATGCGAAAATTTATAAGGAAAAGACTAAGTTGTGGCATGACAAGAAAATAAAGTCCAAAGAATTTGTCAAGGGTCAAAAAGTTTTGCTTTATAATTCTAGATTAAAATTATTTCCTGGAAAATTGAAATCTAAATGGTCAGGACCGTTTATTGTGATTGAGGTTTTTCCCAATGGAGCAATTACTTTGCAGGATGAAAAAGATGGGAGAGTGTTCAAGGTGAATGGACAGCGTGTGAAGCATTATTGGGGTGAGGAGTTTCAGTCGAAATATCCTTCCCTAAGGTTGGTTGATGATTGAGAGAGCAGGACTTTTGCGGGAGCATTTCACAGAGCAAAATTTTGAGCTCCCAGACTTTGTATTGATTTTATTTTTCGCTGTCTTGTTTTTAATTTTGATTAGGTTAGATTTAATTTTGCATGGTTTATTAGATTTTTATCTTTAAGTATTTGTGTATTTGGGATTTCGTTTTGGATTTGATTTGATTTTTCAGGTTATTTATTTAGATTATTTTTAGGATTTATCTTTTCGTTAATTAGATTTTGTTTTATGTGGATTTTATTTTCAGTTATTTGAATGCAGATAGTTAATAAAGATTTTCTCTAATTGATTCGGCTTTAAGAATAAAAAAAAATTAATTAAGTTTGATTTGATCAGTTAAGTTCAATTTGAATTTAAAAGATTTGATTTTCCTATTTTGAAATTTAAATTCCGTATCTAAGATTCGGCAGGTTCAGAAGATTGTTGCACCAAGGATAAATACTGGAGCAAATTTCTCGTACGAATAGGAAGGATTTTAGTGTGAGTAATTATTTTTACCGTTGGGATTTTTTAATTTCTATGGGCAGGTGAATTGCAGGGATGCTGCCACATGTCGTGCAGGGATAATCCAACGGTTTGGCCATTGACAACATGTCGTTATTTCCCATAGATGATTGAAATCCCACAATTTTACCGTTAGGGATTTGAATTCCAAAGTAAATATGAACGGTAAAACCATTTATTACGGAGCAAATCCTTTCGGTTAGGATTTAAAATTGCTGGAGCCTTATTTATTTGCAGACATTGGTATGTTTCTCCTCACTTCGTCTTCTTGATTCTATCTTGCCATCTACATTCTTTCTTTCTCCTTTTCATTCTCTGCAAACCCCTTTGAGTTATCCATGGCCAAAACAAGAGCGAGGAAAGAAAGAGAGAGAGAGAGTGAAGAGGAAATACCCATTACCCCCGATGTTTCGAAAGTAAAAACTAAGACGAAAAGAACGTCGGAGGAGAAAGAAGCTAAAAGAAGAAGGCGACAACAGAGGGCGGAAGAACAGGAAAAAGTGACAGAAGATGAGGTTGCTGCAGTGGTTGAAGAAAACCTGGAAGAACCACAAGAACAGACCCCAGGAGAGGCTGATCAGAGACTTGCGGATACAGATACGGCTCGAGAGGAAAATGTTGAGGAGAATCAAGAACAGCAGGCTGAGATGGTGAGAGACGAGCAGGCAAAGGTAGTATCTGAAAGAGGAAACGAGCAGGACCAAGAAGCTCGTGTTGAGGTAATCATGCCCGAACCGTCGAAACGCCGCCGCATAAAGAGAAAGGTCGTCCGTATTCAGGTGATTCGGACTGATACCCCATCACCACCATCATCAGATTCTGAGAGAGAAAAAGCAGAGCGAGAGGAAAGAGAGAAGAAAGAAGCTGAGGACAAAGAAAGAGAAGAAACAGAGAAGAAGACTAAGGAAGAGCAGTTGCTCGAGCGCATGGCAGAGAAGGGCAAAAATATTGCTGAAGCATTGGAAGAACACGAGGCGATAGAAGAACAGCAGGTTCCATTTGATCGCTTCGTCAATAATTTTGCCAGAGCAAAATACACTGAGCTTCTGAAAAGGGATTTCTTGTTCGAGCGCGGTTTCAGTGGTGATCTTCCACAGTTTTTGAGGACCGGTATTGCAGACCACGGCTGGGAGCTGTTTTGTGCGAAGCCTGAATCTGTAAACGCACAGGTGGTGCGTGAATTTTATGCTAACATTGTCAAGGAGGATGGTTTCCAGGTAATTGTCCGAGGAGTCGAGGTGGATTGGAGTCCCAGTGCGATCAACGCACTGTACCATCTTCAAAACTTCCCCCATGCGGCGTATAATGAGATGGTTGTGGCGCCATCTGATGAGCAACTAAGTGAGGCTGTAAGGAAGGTAGGAATTGAAGGGGCACAGTGGCAGTTATCCAAGACTCAGAAGAGGACATTCCAGTCGGCTTATTTGAAAAGGGAAGCGAACACATGGATGGGATTTATTAGACAGAAGATGCTTCCAACAACACATGACTCGACAATCTCTAGGGAACGGGTTCTCCTAGCTTTTGCCATCTTACGGTCTCTCAGTATTAACGTAGGGAGGATCATTGCGAATGAGATTGCTGGATGTTGGAAAAAGAAGGTGGGGAAACTATTCTTTCCGAACACAATCACGATGCTGTGCAGAAGAGCAGGGGTTCCGGTGGATGAGGGAGATGTGATCCTGTTTGATAAGGGGATCATAGACACGCCCAATTTGGCACGGCTCCAGCGTGTGCAGGAGGTACGTCAAGGTGGGCTTATCTACGACATCAATACGATTCTAGAACAACTGGCACTTTCAGCCAGTAGGCAGGAGTTTGCTGAGAGGCAGACTTTAACCTTCTGGAACTATGTTAAGAATCGGGATGCCGGCTTAAAGAGGACGCTGCAAGAGAATTTTTCAAACCCATACCCAGCCCTTCCCATATTCCCTGACGATCTGTTGAACCCCTGGATTCCGCCCCCACCTGTTGAAAGAGGAAAAGAGGATGATGAAAATTAACCGGGCCAAGAGGACTGAAGGATGAAGTGGCCCTGGGCGAGCATAATTTTTGTTCTTAAATTTTTTATTGCTCGTGCATTTTCTAACCTCCTTTTCTATTACTGTTATGTTTGCTTTTCTTTTTACTTTTCTGCTGCTTGAAAAAAAAATATCTGATGTGTAATTTCTTTTCTTATTTTTAATGAAATTTCTTGATGTTCCATTCCATGAGCACTGAGTAACTCTAACTTAACTATTTTCTTCTGAATTTTTGAAGCTTGGACTGATTACGCTTAATTAGATCAAGGTATTCTGATCTCCAGAAACCTTTTGCTTGAGCATTTCTTCTAGCCTGGACTGTTGCTGCGGCAAGAAGATTTTGAAGGTAGTATTGACTTATATGATCCACTTTAAGCTTAATCCTAGTCCCATGTTTAGCTTAAAAAATCAGATAGAAAAAAAATTAAGTTTGGGGGTATAGTTGCTTTATTAATGATTCATTGGGGACAATGAATAATTCAAGTTTGGGGGACTTTTTGCTACTCCAATTGTTTTGCTCGAGCATTCCTCTCCTTCAAAATTAAAATTTGTTAGGTTATTGAGTAACCGGGGACATTTGTGATACCCACAGTTTGTCTTCGCGTCAAAAGATGACCTAGGAAATGTGAAAAAATGATGAGAAAAATTATTTACGAAAAAAATTATTATTTGTTGAAAATTTTGCTGAAAAAATTGACGGAGCAAAAGTTTTGAGGGATGAATGCTGATCCAGCAGTTTTTTCTATCTTCCAGAACTTAGGTGAGCTTCATCATAAAATGTCGCCATTCTGGGGAGCAAGAGATAGAATAACTAAGGATTTTTTAGCTTTATAATGAGTATTGAGCCTAGTTGGTGATAATCTTGAGGCAAGGGTATACTGCACCATAAAGTGGGTCATCCCATGCTTAAGAGTTTATGACTGTAAGGCTGCTTTAAGTCTGATAAACAATTATATGAACCCCTTTAAAAATATGTTTTGAAATGTCTGATAATAGAGCTAGGCTGTGGTGAGTTCTTAGAATTAAGTTGAAAAGTTGTGATTATTTGTCCGTGCCGGAGGAATCATTTTGCTGCAGCAGAGCTTAGTTTTGCAGAGTGCTCAGGTAAAGGTTAAAGGTAGTGTTGGACTGTCTGGTTTGATTAAGCTATTCTTTGTCTAATGTTCTGAATTCTTGAAGGAAGGTGAGTTAGTATTGCTCGGGACGCGCAATAGTTCAAGTTTGGGGGTATGATAACTGCCCAAAAGGTAGTTATTTAGGCCTCAATTATATAGAGATTTGTGTGTCCTCTATGCTTATTAGGGTTGGTTTTGGATAGATATTACATGTTTTAACCCATTTGGAAGAATAGAAGCATTGGAAATTATTTTGTGCAGATTATGCTGCTGAGCGACTGGAGGGAGCAAATTCTGTGTTGCAGCAAAACTGGGAACAGAACTGCCACATCACAGCTCGTTAGCCAACTTCATGAACCGACTTCTGTTGAGTAATTTTCGTGATAAAGGAGCAAGGAGAGCCCTACACGTGTCCAAGTTGACCTAATTCAAGTCTCCTCTCCTTCTATAAAAGGAAGTAGTCGTCCAAGTCAAACTCATTCCATGTTTTCCCTTGGAAGCCGAATACCTTAGAGAGATTGAAGATCATCAAGAACACCATCTTCCGCAAGCTGATTAGGGAGCTTATTTTCTTTATTAACTCGTGGTTATGGACATGCATACTCAGATTGTAATTCGTATTCCTATGCCTATTATGAACTAAGTAGCTTAAGGTGTTGGTTAGGAATAATGTGATTACTGTGCTTCATCTCTAGTAATAAATTGACTATCGCATTTTGGTTAATTGTTGTGCTTATTTCCAGTTTATGCCCGCCTGGCCAGCCGGTGTGAATAGCTCTCTCTAGTTTCAGGGATGATTTAGAGGGTGTGTGGCAATTATCCACACTACGATCATTGTGTATTGGTGAACGCCAGTCACTGAGCTAGGGATAGCCAGTTGCCTAGTGCTTGATCGGTCGTGTTTCATTGGGTTTGAAACATATCCCAAAAGATCTGGAGTTCCGGGAGGAATCCGCTAATAATACTGCGAGAAATGCATGATCAATAATATTGCTAGAGCATATCTTAGAACAATCACTAAAACCTAACCAGCGCCTGTCTTTAATCTGTCTATCTATTTGTTTACTTATTGTTCTGTCATTTATTTTGCTTCAGCATAATTCCAATAAAATCAAATCATTTTACTATTCTCGAAACCATTGGAAAGTTACACAAAAATAGGTAGAGTGGAAACTAATTCAGGGCTCGGATTGATAATATTACTTGCTGCAGACTGTGTATACTTGCACAGGAATTCTAGAGTATTTTATATCATATTTTTACTCACTCTAGGAACCCAACAATATGCAATTGAGACTGTCGTATAGATTTTGAACATGATTCCCTCTAAAAGTGTTTCTGAAACACCCTATGAGCTATGGAGAGGGCGTAAAGGTAGTTTACGTCACTTCAGAATTTGGGGATGCCCGGCACACGTGTTGGTGCAAAACCCAAAGAAATTGGAACGACGTTCAAAACTGTGCCTGTTTGTTGGATATCCTAAAGAAACGAAAGGTGGTCTATTTTATGATCCTCAGGATAATAAAGTGATTGTATCGACAAACGCTACTTTCCTTGAGGAATATCACATAAAAGATCATCGACCTCGCAGTAAGCTAGTATTAGATGAGATTTCAAGAAAAACTACAAAAGAATCTACAAAAGTTGTTGATCAAGCTGGTCCATCAAAAGTTGTTGATCAAACAAATCCATCTCAAATAGTGAGAGAGCCTCGACGTAGTGGGAGGGTTATAATACAACCCGACCGTTACATGGGTTTAACAGAAACTCAAACCATTATATTTGATGATGGTATAGAGGATCCATTGTCCTTTAATCAGGCAATGAATGATGTTGATAAGGATTAGTGGATCAAAGCCATGGATCTCGAAATGGAGTCAATGTACTTCAATTCGGTCTGGGAACTTGTAGAGCAGCCGGATGGGGTAAAACCTATTGGTTGCAAATGGATCTACAAAAGAAAATGAGACCAAGTCGGTAAGGTTCAAACCTTTAAGGCTCGACTTGTGGCAAAGGGTTTTACCCAAAGGGAAGGAGTGGATTTTGAAGAAACTTTTTCCCCTGTTGCCATGCTTAAGTCGATTAGAATACTCTTATCTATTGCCACATTTTATGATTATGAAATATGGCAAATGGATGTCAAGACAGCCTTTTTGAATGGCAATCTTGAAGAGACTATCTATATGGCTCAACCAGAGGGATTCATAGTCCATGGTGATGAGCAAAAGGCTTGCAAACTTAAACGATCCATTTATGGATTAAAACAAGCATCAAGATCCTGGAATATACGTTTTGACACTGCGATCAAAACATATGGCTTTGAGCAGAATGTTGACGAACCTTGTGTTTACAAGAAAATCATCAAATTCATTGTCGCTTTTCTAGTTCTATACGTAGATGATATCCTAATTATTGGGAATAATGTAGGATTCCTGACTGACGTAAAACAATGGCTAGCGACTCAATTCCAAATGAAAGATTTGGGTGAGGCTCAATTTGTTCTGGGCATTCAAATCATAAGAAATAGAAAGAACAAAACGCTAGCACTGTCTCAAGCATCATATATCGATAAAATGTTGGTACGATATTCGATGGAGAACTCCAAGAAAGGGTCATTACCTTTTAGGCAAGGGGTTCACCTGTCAAAGGAACAAAGTCCTAAGACACCTCAAGAAGTTGAGGAAATGAGACGTATTCCCTATGCATCAGTAGTTGGTAGTTTGATGTATATCATGTTGTGTACCAGACTCGACATATGCTATGTCGTGGGAATCGTCAGCAGATATCAGTCTAATCCTGGACATGCGCATTGGACTGTCGTTAAAAACATCCTTAAGCATCTAAGGAGAACTAAGGATTATACGCTCGTGTATGGTGCTAAGGATCTGATCCTTACAGGATACACTGACTCATATTTTCAGACCGATATAGATTCGATAAAATAAACATCGGGTTCTGTGTTTACTCTAAATGGAGGAGCAGTAGTATGAAAGAGTATTAAGCAAGGTTGCATTGCTGACTCTACTATAGAAGCAGAGTACGTAGCCGCCTGCGAAGCAGCAAAAGAGGCAGTATGGCTAAGAAAATTCCTAACAGAGTTGGAAATTGTTCCAAATATGCAACTACTCATCACCCTCTATTGTGATAACAGTGGAGCAGTTGCAAACTCTAAGGAACCTCGAAGTCACAAGCGAGGAAAGCATATTGAGCGCAAATATCATCTCATCAGGGAGATCGTGCAACAAGGAGATGTGATCGTCACGAAGATTGCTTCGGAGCACAACATGACTGATCCGTTTACAAAACCCCTCACGGCTAAAGTTTTTTAGGGTCACCTAGTTAATCTAGGACTATGAGCTTTGTTAGACTAGGGCAAGTGGGAGAAATGTAAGGGTATGGTTGATGTCCTAGTTTATTGTCTTTATGTATCTCTCGCACCTAACTTCTTGTACCTCACTAGAGTTTTTAGTCCAAGTGGGAGTTTGTTGGGTTTAATGTCCTATAAACTCGTAGTTTGTAAATCATTAAACATATTCTATTTTCAATAAAGTCGTTATTGAGTTTATTCAGTAAAAGATGTTATTGAATATGTAAATTGCGAATGATTAATCTAAATCCAATAAACTAAGATCATTGGCTATAAAAATGAATACTCGAACTATATGTAGAGACATATCGTAGAATCAAGTTCAAGTTTATAGTCAAAATAGTCTATAGTATAAGGATAGGGTTGGGTGTCTTATCCTGGGGACACTATGGACGCGACCCACTTTGTATTAAGTACAAACGATAAGATCCTAAATCATTCATGTGGAGACATGCGAGTGGGGGTGTCCTATGCAATGAGTTTGCATAAGACTGGACCACGAAGTTAGTCATTTTCTCTTTATAACGCCGTTTATTTAAGAAACTAACTATTTCTCATATATGACCAAGGTAACTCGTTCTTAATCCTGAGCTAACTATGAACTCCTGTTTATACGAGATTATCCTTTAATTTGCATGGGTGAGAGTGGTCAGTATCGCCGACTCAACAAGCCTCCCATTTTGGGGATAAGATCGAATAGATAGCTGGGGACATACTCTCGCAAGACGGAATTCGCTCCTACCCATTTTAGGGATAGTAGAAAGGTTGTTCCCTTGAGTACTAACTCCAGGACTTGAACAAGGGGCCCCACCCTCTCGTTGGATCGAGAGGGACTTAGGTTTGATGGTTGGACCACAAACCCATTGTTCATTAGAGGATTAGTGGAACTTAAGGAACAAGAAGTACTATAAGGGTAAAAAGGTCATTTGACCTAGATATAACTATGAACAAACTGTGAAGGATCGACTTACTAAACGTGGTTAAATCAAGTGGACGGAAATATATCTATAGTGAGGGGAGTGCAACTATTGGGCTATAGTGGAGTGTCCTGGTAGTTAACGAATGTTGGCTAGCTTGGATAATGAGATTAGTCGGTTACCCTCGAATAATTGGAGCCCATAATCTATAGGTCCATTAGGTCCCCCTACTAGCTCATATCGGATTAAAGCCTAGAACATATTGATAGGATACTTTGAATCGTTCAAAATCGGGAAAAAGGGTATTATCGTAAAATTGTGTTTGACACAATAATTTAATTATGAATTAAATTAGAAAATGAGAGATAAAGTATTTAAAAGGGTTTTAATACTATATACATGAATTGAGATTCATATATAAAGGATGCACAATATTAAGATGATTAATTTGATTAATCATACATAATTAGTGGGGCAAGTTTCAAGATTCATTATTATTATGATTAATTTCAATTTAGAATTGAAATTAATATCAATAATGTTGAATTAAAATCTGATTTTGAATCATAAGTTCGTGGAAAAAGTTGGAACTCCACTCTTGCATGAAGACTAAAAGTGAAATTACACCACATTCATGCAATAGTGCATGTAGTATTGTTTGAACACCTAGCTTCCACTTTCACCATCAAGACCACCATGTGTCTTGCATCTCGAGGCCCCTTCTTGCATGCATTCTCTCTATAAGTAGAGGAAGAATCAGATTGTGGAGACATACAACTTTTACCTTAATGTTATGCTGTTGAAATTATTCCTCAATCGCTATAGACTCCCACAAGTTGTTCTTGACCCGGAGAATAGTAGGGAAGACTCTAGAGGTTGTCCAAGGAAGATTGGAGAAGAAAACACCACAAGGAGATCCATCCATTTGAGCTACAAAAGGTTGATGCTTTCTAACTCTCTATTCTGTTTTCTCTAGAACCAGAATGCTTTAGGAGTAAAATTAATAGAGTTAAGTGCTTTTGATCTTCAATTGCTTCCGCATATGTTATATGAACACCCTCACGTTAATTACAGTGTATTTATGTGTATTTACAACAACTGCATAATATAGAAGGTCACTCAATTACTCTGTAATTATGAGCAATTACAGCAGTTGTAGAACATAAAAAGGCACAAACTGTTCATCTTCACACAAGTTATGAATTTAATTCTGGACATTAAATTCATAATTTAAGCAACCATTTTAAAACTTTTGATCAACTAACCATTACTTTCTTTCACACATTTACACCAAAATCCAACAATCTCCCATGTGAAAGAAAGTAAGGATAAACAAAATAAAATCGTTGAGAGCAAACAAAAAAGTTATGCATCAGGAGAGGTGTCTTCTGGACTTGAACCTTCCTTAGTGAATGTCCATCGAATTTACCGAAGAAATAGTGAGACGAGCTCTGGAACTATCCTTCTCTTGGTAAATTGAGACAACGAACATCACACATAACTCATCCTGTATCTTCGAGTTCTATACGTTTGTGTCCATTTTGGTCCTGGAAAAAATCCCAATTTCATGAGAGCTTTAGAGAACATAAGTCATTTGAAAAGTTCTCACAGAAGCGACCCACTTCTACTCTCACATAAGTGATACTGATTAAGAGTATTCTGCCATTACTCCTTTTGTATACAAAATATCAATATGACCTTAGCTTAGATAGACAGATCGCACACTCTTTAAACATCATAGAAATGGGAAGAAACTATAAGTTTCTTAGTGTGTCAACTATGAATCATTCAGCCAGTTTGCCTATTGAACCTAGATCTTGAGATCTCCAATCAACTAGGTTAGGTTACCACCAAATAATTCATTTCATAGGCTTTAGCCCCATTTCCCTCGATGTATACGTCACTTGCTCTTTTGACAATCCTTTCGTTAAAGGATCAACAATATTCTCTTTCGATTTAACATAATCAATGGAAATGATTCCATTAGAGAACAGTTGCCTTACTAAATTATGTCTGTGTCTTATATGTCGTGACTTTCCATTATATACGTTATTCTTAGCTCTCATCGAGGCTGCTAAACTGTCACAATAGACACATATCCCACTCACCGGCTTTAGCCACAATGGAAATATCGTCAAGGAAATTTTGAAGCCATTCAGCTTCTTCTCTAGCTTTGTCAAGAGCTATAAACTCTGACTCCATAGCATAACGCGCTATACACGTCTGTTTTGAAGATTTCCATAATACAACAAACCCAACTAAGGTAAATATATACCCATTGGTTGATTTAGTCTCCATGCTATCAGAAATTCTATTAGCATCACTAAATCCTTCCAGTACACGTGGATACCTCATACAATGCAATCCATAGTTTAGAGTGTACATCACGCACCTTTGAACTCTAACTGAGCATTCCAATGGTCATGCCTAGGATTGCCAGTGTATCTTTGTGACCTTCGTACTAAATAGACACATCAGGTCTTAGTACAATTCATCATGTACATTAAGTCATCACAACTCTAGAGTATTCTAGAGGAGATTCACTTTCATCATTATTCTTAATCAACATACAATTTTAATCAAATGGAGCAACACCAACTTACTCTCAAAGTGATCAATTTTTTCAACACTTTCTCTTTATAATGAGATTGAGAAATTGTGTATCCACTTGAATTCTAATTCCAAGGATAACATCTACAAGACCATTGTCTTTCACATTAGAGTTGAATTTCAACATATCCTTAACGGAATCAATGACACTTCGATTTATGTCAATTAACAACATATACAAGCAGACAATGACACAATCAATTGATCTATGGTTTTAACATAGAGACATTTATCACAATCATTTATCTTTAAATAAATTTGTTAACATAGTGTGATCAAACTTTTCATGTCATTATATAGGTGCTTGTTTCAACCCATAAAGAGACTTGACAAATTTACAAACTTTATCTTCAAGCTCTTTTACAACAAACCCTTTAGGTTATGTTCCAAATAGATTTCTTCATCTTTACACAACTTCCTATAAAGTTTCAGGCTCATTGAAACCATGTTCAGAAGAAATAACTTTCTTAGCTCTTTTGCTTCTCCTTGGTTCAGACTCAATTATTCCTAATCATCTTGACCTTTCGGAGAGCTAGCCTCATAATTCCTTTTGAAACAATTACTTTTGTGTTTTTCTTCTTTAAAAGGAAATATATCCTCAAAGACTTCAACTTCAATAGATTCCATTAATATCAGGTATTTATAATTTAACCACCAGGAATCTATAAGCAGCACTATGCATTGCATATCCTATAAATACACAATTAATTGTCTTAGGCCCAAGTTTGGTTCTTTTTGGTAAAGGAACTTGTACCTTTGCCAAACACCCCTACACTTTCAGCATTATATATGAGGGTAACCTTCTAATTCACACTTCATAAGGTGACTTATCACTTTTCTTTTGTGGAATTTTGTTTAGTATAAAATATGTTGTAAGCAATGCCTCCCCCCACAAATTATGAGGTAAAACTGAACTATTTAACATGCAATTAACCATGTCCTTCAAAGTTCGGTTCTTTCTTTCAACTACACCATTTCATTGTGGTGTATAAGATTCTTTAGATTAATGGATTACACCATTGACTTCACAAAATTGATAAAGCAATGATGTTTAAAAATTCATCACCTTTATATGATCTAAGCATCTTCACTTTCTTCTCAAGTCAGATTTTCAACTTCTACCTTATATGCTTTAAAAAAACATCTAAGGTTTCATCTTTACTATGTAAGAAATATACATAGCAATATTTACTATTATAATCAATAAATGTGACAAAATATCTCTTACATCTTGATGGGGATACTTTTCATGTCACATATATCATTGTGGATTGAATCAAGTAACTCTTTACTTCTTTCCACAGATAAAACGACTTTCTATCAAACATTGATTTAACACAAAACTTTGCATTTGTGTCTATTATCAATGTCAAAAGTTAGGCACTAGTCTTAAACTTACAATTCCATAAGAATGATAATTAACATGTGTTGCCTTCTAGAGTGGGATAAAAATATAGCAAAAATAAGCTTTAGAATACTGTGTAAGCATACACAATCCGCATCAAGTGATAAGTAATTTATCGTATCCACAGGATTTGAATAGCTCTCACTTTATCTATCTTGTGTAACTTTTTAATGGTTTCAAGGTTTGTTAAATTGATTGATTTTGATAAAATGTTGAAGCAAAAGAAATGACAAAACAAAAAGTAAACAAATAAAGCAGACATATTGGAAACAGACGTTGGTCAGGATTTTAGCAATTGTTTTAAAAGATGCTCGAGCAATATTATTGATTAGGAAATTCTCTTGCAGTCTTATTAGCAGGATCCTTCCGGAACTCTAGATTTTTTGGAATGTGTTTCAACTCCAATGACGTACTACCGATCAAGCACTAGGCAACTGGTTATCGTCCCTAACTCAGTCACTGGCGTTCACCAACACATAATGGTCTAGTGTGATTAAATGCCACACACTTCTCAAATCATCCCTAAAACTAAGAAGTGATATTCATATCGACTGGCCAGGCGGGCACAAAATAGAAATATGCACAACAAATAATCAAGATGCTCAAATCAACATTTATTGCATAGAGAATGAAGCACGACAATTACATAGTTCCTAACCAACACCTAAGCAAATTTAGTTTATAAGTTTCAAAACAACACATGCTACAATCTGAGTATGTGCATCCATAACTACAAGAAATTACAAGAAAATATTAATTACCTTGATTAGATCCATAGTTGATGGTCTTCTTGAAGTCTCCAATCTTTCCTCCTCTATTCGGCTTCCAAAGATGGAATATGGAATTTGGAATGTCCTTCTCCAAAAATGGAATGTTTTTTTACTTGAGACGGCTCTTCCCTTCTATAGAGTGAAGGCAAGCCCTAATTAGGTCAAATTGTACACGTGGAAGGTGTTGGGTTTTATACCCTAAAACTCGTAGATAGTGAATGTAACCGTTGACCGGATATTAATGAAATAATATTGATATATTTTTCCATTCAATGTTATTAGTTATTTTATATTTGTCTTTACCTAAAATAACCTTAATCCAATAAATTGTCCAAGAAACAACCTAAAGGGTCTATAGTATAAGGATAAGACTGGGTGCGTTATCATGGTGACACTATGGATACAACCCACTTTGTATTTGATACAAACGCTATGATCCAACGCGTTCGTGTAGGAGACATGCGAGTGGGGGTATCCTATGCAATGAGTTTGCATAAAACTGGACTGCGAAATAGTAACCACTGGTTATAACGTCGTTAACTAGTTGGTTTTCTATTTCACTAGGACGACCTAGACAACTTAGTCTTAATCCTGAGTTGATTATGGACTCCTACTCATAAGGGATTGTCCTTTGATTTGTAAGGGTGAGAGTGGCCAATACGTTGACTCAATAAGCCTACCATTTTGCAGACAAGACCGAAAGGGGAGCTAGGAACATAATCGTACAAGATAGAATTCACTCCTTCCCCACTTTAGGGAAGCAGATGAGTGTTCCCTTAAGTGGTGACTCCGAGTCTTGAACAAATGGGCCCTACCCTCTCAATGGCATGAGAGCGTTTTTTGTTTGATGGTTGGACCACAAACAGGTTGTTCATTAGAGGAGAACTGGTACTTAAGGAAATAGAAGTAACCTAGGGGTAAAACGGTAATTTGACCCAGCTGGTGTTACGGACACTCGTGAAGGACTAACTAGTCGATATTGGTGTATATCCGTGGACACAGAAAATATGTCTGCAGTGAGAAGAGTGCAACTGTGAGTCTATAGTGGAATGTACACACAGTTAACGAATATTGATTAATGTGGTTAATGAGTTTGACCAATTAATCTCACATCGTTGGAGCTTCTGATCTGCAGGTCTATTAGGTCGCACTGGTAGCTCATAAAGTAATTTGAGGCAACTAAGTAATAAATGTAAATTGAAAATGTTCAATTTACTAAGGGAAACAATATAATATATATTGATATATTATTATGAGAGAAATTAATATTTGAAGAAATTCAAATATTAATATAAATTTGAGTCACATTAAATTTATGGAAGTTTGAAAGAGTTCAAATATGAATTAATTAATTTTAAGGCCTAAAATCCATTTGGGAAAATTAATTAATTCAAGGGCGGAAATTAAATATGTGATATTTAATTGGTGGTTAATTAATTAAAGAATTAATTAATCGGGAATTAATCAACTATGGAAATAATTAATCACTTATGGAAGTGATTATGGAAGTGATTAATCATTTATGGAAATGATCTAATCACTTATGGAAGTAATTAGTCATTTGTGGAAAAGATTAATCAATTATGGAATTGATTGATCTTGGATTGATTAAATAAGAAATAAGATTGAATAAATTTTGGAAAAGATTGATTTAATTGAATATTTTATTCATGACCACTCTTCTATAAATAGAACACTAGACCTAATTGGTTTAGTAGCCCTCTTGCTCTTAGACTCACAAGACAAGACCCTAGAATTCTCTCTAGCCTCCCTCTTAGAGAAAGACTCCCACAAGTCTTTTGCCTCCTAGGCTTAAAGACATATCGGTGTAACCTCTGTGGTTATTGTGTCTTTGAAGAAAAAATTTCTAGCGAAGAAACTACAAGAAGGCTGCTGCGTTTTTGTTCGTTGAAGCGTCGTTGGCAAAGAACGGCCAAGTCTACAACGAAGGTTTGTAACAGTTCTTTCCCGTTTCTTTAGAAAAGCATGAAAATAAATTTAGATTTATTTTTCCAGCATGTTTATATCAATTTCCAGCAACTTTAAAGCATGTTTAAAGTTTTATCTTGCCTTTTCTTGACGATATTTTAATGTTAATTAATATACGGCGTAAGGTCCAATCGATGCGCTTCCACTGCGTAGGGGCTTTAATCCCCTTCAGAAGGCTCTCCAAGCTTCTTAGATCCGAAAATAATTCAACTAACGCCACTTCATTAAAATGGATTACGAGTTGTTACATGGCAGTTTTGCTCCCTGCTTTGCTGAATCACAGATATTGCTCCCTCAAGAGCCGATCAGATATCTTTTCTGCACAAAATAACTTCCAAAGCATCCATTCTTCCAAATGGGTTAAAACATATAATATTCATCTAAAAGCAACCCTATTTAGCACAAATGACACACAAACCACTATAGAACTAAGACCTAAATAACTCAATTTTGGAGAGTTATCATACCCCCAAACTTGAACTATTGCGCATCCCGAGCAATACTAACTAACCTTCCCTTAAGAATTCAAAACATTAGACAAAGTGTAACTTAACCAAAACAGATAATCCAACACTACCTTCAACCTTTACCTGAGCATTCTGCACAACCAAGCACTGCTGCGGCAAAATAATTCTTCCAGCATGGACAGAAAAATCACCACCTTTAACCCAATCCTAAGAACTTGCCATAGCCTAGCTCTATTATCAGACATATTAAACACATTTTTAAGGGATTTATATTTTTTTTTCAGACTTAAAGCAGCCCTACAGTCATAAGCTCGTAAGCATGGGATGACCCACTTTATGGTGCAGTATACCCTTGCCTCAAACTCATCACCAATTAAGCTAAATACTCATTGCTAAGCTCAAAAATCCTTAGTTATTCTATCCCTTCCTTCTCAGAATGGCAACATTTTACGATGAAGCTCACCTAAGCCCTGGGAGACAGAAAACTGCTAGTTTAACATTCATCTTTCAAAACTTTTGCTGTATGAATTTTCTCAGCAAAATTTTCACAATTAAATATTTAAGCAAATATTTTTTATCATTTTTTCCATATTTCCTAGGTCATCTTTTGACGCAAAAACAAACTGTAGGTGTCACAAATGTCCATGGTTACTCAACAGCCTAGAAAAATAATTAAGAAGGGGAGGAATGCTCGAGCAAAACAAGTGGAGTTGCAAAAAGTCCCCCAAACTTCAATTATTCATTGTCCCCAATGAATTATTAACATGATAAATTATACTCCCAAACTTAAATTTTTCTATCTGAATTTTAAACTAAGCGTGGGACTAGAATTAAGCTTAAGGTGGATCAAATAAGTCAACACTACCTAAGAATCTTCTTGTCGCAGCAATGACTAGGCTAGAAGAAATGCTCAAGCAAAAGGTTTCTGGAGATCAAAATACCTTGATCTAATTAAGTTAATTAGTCCACGCTTCAAAATTTCAGAAGAAAATTAGTTAAGTTAGGAATGCTCAGTGCTATAGAACAGAAACAACTTTGGAAATTTCATTAAAAACAACTAAAAAGATTTACATCAGCAGATAATTTTTGGATGGCCTAGAAGCAGAAAAATAAAAACAGAAAATAGAAAACATAAACATCAAAAGAAATTTGGGGTGAGGAATACACGAGCAATCAAAAACATAAGAACAAAACTAATGCTCGCCCAAAGTCATCATATCCGTCAATCCTCCTGACCCTGCTCATCTTCCTCCTCTTCCTCTCTCTCTCTACTAGGGCTAGTGGGATCCAGGGATTAAACAGGTCATCTGGGAAAACAGGGAAGGCTTGATAAGGTTTTGAAAAGTTGGATTGCAAAGCCCTCCTAAGTGTGGCATCCCTCCTCTTCGCATAGGTCCAGTAGGTTTGAGCTTCCCTTTCAGCATACTCTTGCCTACTGGCCGACAGTGCCAGTTGCTCTAAAATCTGGTGGATGTCGCACACCAGCCCACCTTGGCGTGCCTCCTGCGTGCGTTAAAGTCGAGCCAAATTGGGCGTATCTATGATCCCCTTGTCAAGTAGAAAAACAGTTCATCTTGGAGTCAACAAAAATATGTGAAATATTCATGTTTCTTGAGGAAAATAAAATAACACATAGTGAGCTCCAGAAAAAGAAATTGAATATAAAATTGAACTTAATAAATAAACATAAATTAAACATTAAATAAAACGATATTCACATAATCTAATATAATATTTGTTGCTCATTTAATGATGTTCATTTTCTCTTCAGGAGATTTAATGAGATTTGCAACATCTATTTCATATTTCCAAGATTAATTATCTCTTCAGGAGATTTCCAAAGTTTTCTTTCACACATGGTTTCAATTTTCGTATAACAAGTACAAAATTAATGCTCTAAAATATGAAACTTTTTCTTTTAGTAAAACCATATATGATTGATTTTCCAAATGGTTCACGATGACCACTGGATGAGTAATTGCTTCTTCCTTTATTACTGATTATTGATCATGATCTCGACATTAACCATAATTATTCGATATTACAATATTCACTTCAGGGAATAATATTAAAACAATTCACTGAGATTCATGATTTTTCATCAAATGCTCATTTGATTGCTTTATTCTAAAAAAGACATGGTGTTTGCTCATCACAATATTAAAAACTTTCTTTCTCAATATTGCTACTAAATGAGCATATTCTATAATTGAAAAGAAAGATTAACAACATTATTCTTAACATATGCTCACTTGTTTAAAATCATTTATTGATTAAAAATATGCAACTACGAGTGCATTTAATTAAAGTGAGCATTTCTTAATTTAAACTTCTGCAACTACAGGTGACTTTAATTGTGAGCAATTCTTGATTTGAAATGGTGCAACTTCAGGTGCATTAAATCAAAATGGGCATTATTATGCAACTTCGTGTGCATAACATCAAAATTAACTTTAGAAAGAGCAATTAACTACAATATAAGTCTTGCAAACTTTGTCATATGAGAATTTAAACTAATGCATGTATCTACCTTGAATTTCAAAAGTTAATCAACATAAACAAAAGGAAAAAATGCATTTTTAGTCCCTGAGGTTTGGGTTAGGTTTCACTTTGGTTCATGAGTTTTCAAACTTAACAATGTAGTCCCTGAGGTTTGGTTTTAGTTTCATTTTAGTCCTTCCATCCATTTTTCCATTAAAAACTAACGATTTGCTGACGTGACATTATTTTTTTATTAAAAAATTATTTTTGAATTTTTAAAAATATAAATATATTAAAATAATAAAAATAATATTATTTTATATTCTTTTTATTTATTTATCCCACACTCTCTTTCTCCTCCTTCTTATTTTTCATAGTCCCCTTCTTCTTCCAGCCACTGGCGCCGGTGACGTCGTCGGTCGTATTGTCGGCCACCGCCGGTGAACCTCTTTTTTTTTTCCTTTTCTTTAATCAACCGTCACAGCGCCACACCCTCCCATGTCTCTTCTTTTCTGCTAGCCAACACGAACAGTTTCTTCCCTTCGTCTGTGTGTTTTCCAGCGAGCAGAGACCCACGTCGCAGCCACCTCTCTCCCCCCTCCCTCTCGTTCTCTATTATTCCCGGGTAGCCAGCCCAAATATACCTCCCCCCAGGAACGCGAGCAGATCTCGAACAACCAGATCTCGAAACCCACGAGCAGATCACGCGAGCAGATCTAGAACGGCCAGATCTAGAATAACCCATTTACTGTTAGTAATAGCAGCGCGAGACTATCTTCCTTCGACTTCGACGGTGGCGAACACCCACTTCTCAAATCAGTACATACGACGACAACAAGAATACCCACTTCGACGGTGTCCCCTTCGATTCGGGCTGGAATGAGCCCAGACCTGGGTCTTTCTAGCTCCATGAGTTGCTGCTCGTCGTCTTCTCTTCGCTTGCGAGGTGCTCGCCGAAGCCGTGGGTTTTCTCTTCCTCCCTCCCTCCTCTTTTTGTTTTTTTTTTAATGCAGAATCTTTGGAAGAAAGGAGAAGAAGAGAAGGAAAAAAAAACAAAGGTTAGCCGCCGCCGACGAGCGGCGGTTGACGACGGCCGGCGCCAGCCACCGTTAGGATTAGGGTTGAAGAAGGGGATGAAAAAGAAGGAGGATAATGGAGAAGAAGAAGAAAGAGTAATGGAGAAGAAGAAGAAAATAAATAATAATAAATAAATATATTTTTTATTAATTTATTATTATTTTATTTTAAAAATTAAAAAATATGTTTTTTAATTAAAAAAAATGTTGCCACGTCAGCGTTGCCACGTCAGCGTTCCATGAGAGTTTAACTTAAATTTTGACGGAGGGACCAAAAATGTAACAAAATCCAAACCTCAGGGGCTAAATTGTTGAGTTTGAAAACTCAGGGACCAAAGTGAAACATAACCCAAACCTCAGGGACTAAAAGTGTATTTTTCCCTAAACAAAAATATTCAAATGTATATATGACATATACACAAAGAAATATCTCATATATGCATTCTTAAACAACATATTGCAATATTTATATAAGATATATTACAACATATATAACATGTTCTGAACATAAAGGATCTGTGATAATATATCAAATATGTACATTGTATATATATATTAAATACATATGATATAAAGTATACAAATGATCATGTGAAAATTATACTGGACAAAGAATACATAAACTAATGAGATCAATATACATTAGCAGATTAGCAAAATGAGTAATTTTAGAAGATGTATATGATTCAAAAATGAGATATATACAAGGGTATATATGTGCATCATGTTCATTGAATATGCATTATACATTCTAGATTATTACAAAAATAATTAGGATATAACATACTCTCAATATCTCAATTAATTGGACAATATAAATATCATAAATATCATTATAAACAAACATGAAAAATAGTATGAACTTACTAATCGCATATAGTATGAACAATAATGAAGAACATGCTAATCTTGCATAGAATATATGTCGTCAACGTTCAATACACAGTATATATACAAGGTATATATAATACATATACACTGTATATGTGAAACATACTGAAGACATTTGCATAGTAAAATGAACTCTACCTTCAACTAAACAAAAATGGCAGAGACTCGTGCTGATAACGTGTTATAAAACGTGAAAAACAATAAAACAACTAAGAGAGAATTTGAGAGAGCAAAGTAGAGAGAAAAGAGAGCTAATGCTTTTTCATTCAAGTGTGTGTTTTTCATATCTCATACAACCCCTTATTTATACTAATGCAATGGGGTAGGTTACAACTTTAAAATACTCGAAATAGAAAAGAGTGAGAGTCTCATGGATATTCCTAAGAGAGTGAGAGGGTTGACTAAAACTAATAGAGTAATATGGATATCTAATATATATCAGGTATATTTACAACATCAATCAATTTAAAGGTTTTTTTTTAATAATTGATATTTTTCTAATTATATAAAAGATCAAATGAAAAATGGAATTATAATAGCCAAAGCAGGTCTCGAACCTGTGACCTTCGTGTTATTAGCACGACGCTCTAACCAACTGAGCTAATAGGCCAACTATCTTTTAAATCAATTTAAAGGTTTTTTTTAATAGTTGACACTTTTCTAATCTATCTATATCTATATTTTTATTATAAAGGAAAGGATTTACGAAAAACATTTTTAGAACAAAATACCTCTTTAAATTTCACATAATTACATAATTAGTTTTCAAATTCCATAATCAAATTTTGTAATATAATAATCTATATCTATATTTGTGTCTACTAGAAAGACTTCGATTTTGTCTTCGTTTTAAAAAAAAAAATCATGTTCATTAAATTTTGATTTTTTCAATCTTTTTTGTTTCACATTTTCGGTCTAGTAGGGAGGATTTCGATTTCGTCAGTTTTTTTTTAAAAAAAAATCAAGTTTCATCAAAAATTGCTTTTGTCAATTAAGTTTTTGTTTTTGTTTCACATTTTGTGTCAATCGAAAGATTTCGATTTTGTCAAATTTCTATTTTGTTTAAATCATGAATCATTAAAATTTTCTTTTGTCAATTAATTTTGTTTTCACGTTTTGTGCTTCATAGGAAGGATTCCGATTTGTTAATTTTAAAAAAAAAAATCCAAGTTTCCTTGAAAGTTTATTTTGTCCATTTAAATTTTGTTCAATGTATATTGGGTAGGATTTCAATTTTTTTCAATTTTCTTTTTTTTTTTTTTTTTTGAAAAAAAAAAACCAAGTTTCCTTAAATTTTGATTTTGTCAATTTAATTTTTTTATTCACGTTTTGTGTCGGGGAGGACATTGATTTTGTCCTTTTTTAAAAAAACAAGTTTCACTAGAATTTGATTGTTTCAATTTAAATGTTTTTTTGTTCAGATTTTTGTGTCTAGTTGGCTGGATTTCGATTTTGTCATTGTACTCTGTTTAAAAAAAATAAAGTTTCGTTAAATTTTGATTTTGTCAATTTATTCTTTTTTTGTTTCACGTGTTGTGTTTATCGGAAAGGTTTTTTTTTCATGTTTTGGGTTTACTGGAAGGAGTTTGATTTTGTCAATTTTCTTTCCTTCTTTCTTTTTTCTTTTTATTTGAAAAATCAAGTTTCATTAAATTTTGATTTTATCAATTAATTTTTTGGTTTCACATTTTCTAACTACTAGGGAGGATTTCGATTTTATGAATCTTCATTTAAAAAAAAAAAAATCAAGTTTTATTAAAATTTGATTTTGTCAACTATTTTCTTTTCACATTTTGGTGGAAATGATTTCGATTTTTTCAATTTTCTTTTTTTATTTGAAAAAAAAGTCAAGTTTCTTTAAAAGTTTATTTTTCTATTTAATGTTTTTTATCACGTTTTGTGTCTATTGGAAATAATTTCAATTTTTTCATTTTTTTTAAATTCAGTTTAATTAAAATTTAATTTCTTTATTTTATTTTTTGTTCACATAGTGTGTCTACCAGGAAGATTTTGTGAATTTAAATATTTTTTTATCACGTTTTGTGTCTACTAGGATAGATTTCGATTTTGTTAATTTTCTTTTTTTAAAAAAATCAAGTTTCATTAAATTTTTATTTTGTCAATATATATTTTTTTCTATGTTTTGGGTCTACTAGAAAGGATTTCGATGTTGCCTTTTTTCTTCTTTTTTTTTTCTTTTTTTTTTTGTAACAATCAAGTTTCATTCAAATTTAATTTTGTCAAATTTAATATATTTTTTTGTTTGATATTTTTTGTCTACGAGAAGGACTTTGATTTTTGTCAAATTTCTTTTTTAAAACATTAAAGTTTCATTAAATTTTGAATTTTAAAATTCAAATGTTTTTTTTGTTCACAATTTGTGTCTACTGGAAAGGATTTTTATTTGTCAATTCTCTTTTTTAAAAAAAAAACAAGTTTCTTATTTTTTTTTTTTCACGTTTTGTGTCTATTGGAAGGATTTTGATTTTTTTTAAATCAAGTTTTATTAAAATTTGATTTTCTAAATTAGATGTGTTTTTTTTTTCGTGTTTTGGAGGAAGGATTTTGGTTTTGTCAATTTTATTATTTTTTAAAATCAAGTTTCATTAAAATTTTATTTTTTCAATTTAATTTTTTTGTTTCACATTTTGTATCTATTGACAAAGACTTTGATTTTTTCAATTTTCCTTTTCGAAAAATCATTTTTAAATTTAAAATTAAACATGATAATTTCATTTCAAATGAAGGTAGATTCAAAATCTTAATTAGATAAACATTGAATTGAATTCAAAATCTTGATTTCATGATTTTTTTTTTTTTTTGTGTAGTATATTCTTTCAAATAATTTCTTAGATTTTTTATTTTGTTTTTTATGCAGATGTAAGATATGTTAATTAGAGAACTCAAACCTCTTGACAAAGGTTTGAAGAGTGTAAGTGAAAACTCTCAATCCAACAATTCAAAAAAAGAGAGGGGGATCTTATAAGAATTATGAAATTGATTGTTATGGACAATGAAGTATTATATTACACGTTTTGTTATTTTCTCCATGTTTATCATATATAATTGCATATTTTTTTAAACAAATATCTTATATGCATGGTGCATGTGTTCAGGTCACTTTGTTCAATTAGCTCATTGATAAATTCAATGAAAAACTTCAAAAGGGTAAATCACATATGATCCATATAACGGTAATATAGAACCAGTAGATATTATGTATCAAAATGTTCATGCAAGGATTGAGATCTCATTATCTCAGATGACTGAGATAGAAGAACTAGAAGGAGAAGCATACAACACAAAGAATCAAAATATGGTTGATTTTGAAATTCCGACGAATGATAAACAAGCAAACACTCAGATAGGTTAGTAAAGATACATTACTTATCTTTGCATTATCCTACTCTTTACTAATATTGATTTCATTTTACAGATTTGGTGAGTGGAGTAATCCAAGGTAAACAGATATCTATAAGAATCATTTTAAAAAAAGAGAGATTATATTGATGGACAATAAGTACGTATTAAAATATGAATTGTTAGCTATATATTGCTTAAACTTCTATAAGAATGTATAGAACTAATCTTAATTGGTTTTAAATTCATTTTAGTTCATAATATTTTCCTCAAATTATTACACGTGCAACGCACGTGGTAAAAACCTAGTGTTGATGCCAAAATCCGAACAGAAGACTCACCTGACCTTCACGTAACACCAACAGTGAATTTGTAGAAGCTGGGGAAGACGTGGCCTGCAAAACCAACAAAAACTGCACACCGGTGTGGTGTTTGCCACACATCCTCTGATGCTTAAGTCAGCGAAATAGGAAGTTAAGAGTAATAAGAATTAAGGTTCTGAACCCTTCTCTAGTCGTGAAGAATGGTATTTATACCTGGGTTAGCATATTAGGGTTTTCAGGCGTTGGAAGACGATTCAGGTTGAACCAAGCTGAACCAGGCAACCGAAAGACTCCAGGAACCGAGCGGAGGGGAGGAAACTTGGCCCGCACAAGCAGGCCGAGGGTCGGCCTAGGCCTTGGGCCGAGGCCGACCACAAGCCTCGGCCTCGACCCAACCCTATGGCTCATTCCCCTTTCGAGTCCATTTATGGGTTGTGTCTTCGGTTCCAGGTCGTGTTGTCCGTGTCTACTCCTTCGATTATGGGTTGGTCCAAAATTACCTATAACATTAAGCCCTCACTCTTGAATTGGGATTCAGGTGTGACTTATTGTTATAGGTTGAGCTCCTTAAGCCCGATTTAAGAGTATCAATCTTTCTCTTGTGTTGATTCATATGTTGACTTCTCGTCGTCTTGCAAGAGAGAACAAATAGTAGACAAAACAGAGGGTCCCTAACTAGGGGTTAGGTAAGATAAAGATGGGAGAAGTGTGTGATTGTAGGAATGGATGGACAAGCCTCAACTCCGGCTTTGGACTCAACCTAGGGATTTTGAACCCCTGTGCCTTTCTTTCGGACATCCCCTTTTCATTTCTTCATTCCTTCTCTTTGTTTTAAAGCCCCCTGTGTAAGTGCTTTTTTTTTACTTAACCATTTATGTGGCACTCGTGGTAAGACCATCGGGTCAGCCTCGGCCACTCTCCATGTTATTGAAAATCTTAAGTTCCTACATCAAAATATTAGTTTCTACAAAAGAAAAGTGAGTAAAGAGGATAGGGTCAACCTCATCCTTATACTCCTGTAAAGAGTGATTAAGTAAAATTGATTACCATAAAGATATGAGCACTTAGAATGTGTTTTACCTGGTTGGCCTGATACGCAAATTACTAACCGCAAGTGTACGGGCCCAAGCTATAATATAGTGATTGAAAATTGAATGTCGTCCTCTGGATTGGTATTCTAGTTCCCCTAATTACTAAAGGTATATTTGCCCAATTTTATTTAGAGAAAAATATCGAGAAATTTGCAAACTAATGAAAAACTAATCAAAGCAATAAAAAGATGGAAACTCAATGGAGAAAAGCCTTAGGGGCTGTTTGGGGCGCTGAATTGATTATAATATCTGGTGGTTATAATAATCTGAGGATTATAATAGTCTGGGGGTTATAATAATCTGTGTTTGGGGTGCAGATTATTATAATCTGGGATAAAATAATCTGTGTTTGGGGTGCAGATTATTTTAGTCTAGGATAAAATAATCTGTGTTTGGGATGCAGATTATTTTAGTATGGATTAAAATAGTCTGTGTTTGGACTGCTAATATGTTTAACATGAGATTCTTAATCAAATGTTCAAATTGACTATTTTTTTCCTATTTTTTATTTGTTTATTTTCCTCACACAACTTTGTAGGTCAAATATTATATTTTGCAAATATCAATAAAAAATTGTTTGGATTCAGTTGTAATAAAAATAAAGTATTGGGTATAGGGGTTAAATGTTGTGTTTAACTTAAAAGGAAACAAAAATAACTTAAGGTAAGAGTTGATTTTTTTTTTTTTTTTTTTTAGGGTCATGATTTTTTCACAAAAGAAGTTATTTTATGATTTCATATTGGAAAACCATATTTGTTTCATTTATATATTTTCAACGTAAAAATGGTAAATGCTTATGTACAAATAAATTATATAATAAAACTCCATATTTATATATGTAGAAAGACAACTGAGAAACTATTAAGTATTTCTAAGAATGACCAAAAATCGCTTTTTTTTTCTTTTTTCCCTTTTTTTCATGTTCTTCCTCCATCTTTATCTTCTTCCTCCATCTCCATCATCTTCATCTTATTCCTCCATTTTCATCTTCATCTTCATCATCTTCTTCCTCCATTTCCATCATCATCTTCATCTTCTTCCTCAACCTCAAACTCCCTCTGCATCATTTTCTTCTTCCTCTAACCCTAATGCCGGCAACGTTATCAACGACTTTTCCGACGGTTGCCGACAAATTTTTCGACGACCAATTTTTTTTCCTCGTTTTCTTTCTTTTCTTCTTTTTTTTCTTTATTTTCATTTTTTATATTTTTCAAAATGAAAATGAGAAGAAATATGAAAAAAGGAAAAAAAATCGGTTGCCGAAAAAGTCATCAACGATCATCGAAAAAGTCGTCAGAAAAGTGGTCGGCGGTCGTCGAAAAAGTCACCGGAAACTTCGCCAGCCGACGGCGACCGACGGTCGTCGGAAAAGTCAAGGAGTCGCATGGAAGAAGAGAATAGAGAGTCACTATAGAAAATGGATAGAATAATCGAGTGGGTTGAATGATGGTTACTGTAGAGAATGGATAAAATAATCGGGGGTTAAAATAACTCACCTCACCATTTATTTTTGTTGGTGCCCCAAACACTGAACAGGTTATAATAAAGGGGGTTATTATAACCTATTCAATGCCCCAAACAACCCTTTAGGGAATTGATTTCACCTATTAGATGCATGCATTAATTCAAGGAATAATTATGAACGAACACGTAACGAATTCATAAACCAAGGATTATTTATTATTAAAAGTCTCTCCCGAGTACAATTAATTCTTTATGCAAATTAAAAAATTCATATCCCTATCTAATTTCTACAATAAGCATAAGCATTAATGCTCAATCCTTAAAACGGTTTCTCAAGCAATCCCAAATCTCCCGATTGTAGAATCACCTAAGTCATGCAATTGATAATCTAATCTAAACTACCCTCTCCCGAGCAATTAGTTCAGAAACAAGAACATACAATCCGTGATCAAGAGATTGTAAGAATTAAACATTCAAATTACATAAATGAAACGCGTTACGAAACGTCCTAAAAAAGTCTCTAAATTAATCCATACAAACTAATGGCTACATCAACCCCTAAGAAACAAAATTTAGCTACACGTGATCTCTAAAATACATGAAAAATCTGTCCCAAACATCATAAAAATCAGTACAATAAACAAGGGAGAAAGATTAAACTCGCTAGCCGTGATTCCCGCGCGTTCCCATCACGATCCCCGCGATGCAAGCTCCTTAAATCAAGCTCCCTTGGTCTCCTCAGTATTATGCCCCTTTTCTGCTCTCAAAGTCGTAATTTTTCTCTCCAAAAAGGCCCCCTCGAACTGCAGCATCGTTTTCCTCTTATATTCGACATTCTGTCTTGACAGCGTCGCGACGCTGTCGCGATGCATGCCCTAAAAAATGCGGAAAGTCTCGCAGCGTCGAGACGTTGTGGAGGTAACGTCTCAACGCTGCCTCGAATAGGCGCCTTCTGACTTCATGGGCAGTGTTGAGACGCTCAAAGGATAGCGTCTCAACGCTACCCTGCTGGATGCAAGCCTTGAACCTTGTCCTCTTTTGTAAATTTCTTCCCTTGGGATAATTCTTTTTCACCAAATCATCGGTAATCCTCAAAAACATCGAGTTCCATTGAAATGTTTGATTCCTACAAAATAAAACCAAATAGACATAAAATCGGCCAAATAAACCTCAAGACTAACACTAAAATAGTATAAAATATAGCTCAATAAATTGCGTTATCACGGCCTCGAGCTTATGCCTTAAGGTATGGAGAATGACACTCCTGCAGAAACAAGGTATGGACATGGCCTGGTCGGCCTCAACCCTCTTCCTGTTGGAACATAGTATGGGCATTGTCTGGTCGGCCTTGGCCCTATTCTTGTAGAAACTTGGTAAAACACTTAATGCTATGCATCGGTTAAGCAAAATAATGACATTTTTGCAAAAGAATAATATAGGTATGGTTTGGTGGCCACAACCTCTTACCACAACAATTTCAGCATCATCCTTCTTGCAAAAAGCACATAAAGCACTAAACATGTACTTAGCCTAGTTGGCCTTGAGCTCGTGCCTAGGCAAACAATTATCAATTTGCGACAGAAATACCATAAGCATGATTAAAATTGAATAGCCACAATAGCATACATGATAAAAAAAAATAGCAAGGAAAAAGCAATGACTTAATCCAGCCTGGTCGGCCTCGGCCATCTAGACATATTCTTTCCAGAAAAGCTTTAATCATCATCCAATCGATAGTCTCCCCTCCTCAGCCCCCTACTCAAGTGTTATTTTGAATTTAAAGATTATATTTGAGTAAAAGCTATTCAGAAAGTAGCTCATCATACCTCAAAGTTTTAGTGTCTCTACACCTTCTCTATTGGTATGAATCCGATCTGAGGCTTGGCTCCAAATCTGGGGATTTTTTGTGCGTCGTTTGCCTTTGGGAGTATCGGGGTTACCACTCCACCGATGACATTTTCCTCATGGCGTTTTCCTTGGGGAGTATCAGGGTTTCCACTCCACCAAGGACATTTCTGCGCGTCGTTTGCCTCGGGGAGTATCGGGGTTACCACTCTACCGAAGACATTTTCCTCATGTCGTTTGCCTTGGGGAGTATCGAGGTTTCCACTCCACCAAGGACATTTCTACGTGTCGTTTGCCTCGGGGAGAATCGGTGTTACCACTCCGCCGAGGACATTTTCCTCATGTCATTTGCCTTGGGGAGTATCAGGGTTTCCACGCCACCAAGGACATTTCTGCTCGTCGTTTGCCTCAGGGAGTATCGGGATTACCACTCCACCGAGGACATTTCCCTCATGTCGTTTGCCTTGGGGAGTATCGGGGTTTCCACTCCACCAAGGACATTTCTGCGCATCGTTTGCCTCGGGGAGTATCGAGGTTACCACTCTGCCGATGACATTTTTGCCTGTAACATTAAATCATCTGCAATAACAAAACTAAAAAAAAGTAGAGCTTTTATTAAGATTAGCGCCTCAAGCGTCTTGCACACAACACTATATTCTGTTAAAGTAAACAAAAGCACTGAATTAAACAATAAATAAAATCTTTAAGAAATTGCCTACGAGCCTCGGCATGGTCGGCCTCTGCCTTCCTGTGGTGGGGCAGTGGTGCTCCATCTCTGTTGAAGCTACTGGTAGTAAATCTTCAAGTGTTCTGCATTCCATGGATGAGGAAGTGGACTCCCATCTCTATCGACCAAAGCATATGTTCCTGGCTGAATTATTCTACTAACCTGATAGGGCCCTTCCCATGCTGGTCCTAGCGCCCCCGCATGGGGATCTTTCGTGTTCTGCTTGACCTTCCTCAACACGAGATCCCCCTCTCTAAAACTGCGGTTTTTCACTGTTGCATTGTAGTACCTTGGCATTATGTTCTTGTACTCTGCGACTTAAAGTCGTGCTGTCTCTCGATGCTCTTCTAACAGATCCAATTTCAATCTCATTGCCTCCTCATTCTCGTGAACAGTGAATTGTTCCACTCTAGGGGAGGGTAAGCAAATCTCTACCGGAACCACTGTTTCTGCCCCAAACGAGAGAGAAAAAGGTGTTTCTCCCGTTGAGGTCCGAGTTGTAGTCCAATATGCCCACAAGACACTATGAAGTTCTTCAGCCCCCAACCCTTTTAAACCTTCGAGTTTCGTCTTCAAATTCTGTTTGATGATCTTGTTTACTGCCTCTACCTGTCCATTAGCCTGAGGATGGGCTGGGGAGGAGCACCGATAAACAATATTTAGATCTGAGCAGAACTTTCTGAATGCCACATTGTCGAATTGCCTGCCACTATCTGTAATGATTGTATTAGGAATTCTGAATCGACATACTATATTCCGCCAGATGAAATCAGTGACCTTCCTCTCTGTGATAGTCGTCAGTGCTTCAGCTTCTACCCATTTTGTAAAATAGTCTACTGCCACCACCGCATACTTGGTCTGCATTTTTTCTTGGGGTAAAGGCCTAATAAGATCTACTCCCCACTATGCAAAGGGCCAGGGACTAATGACATTGGTCAAAGGCTCTGGTGGTTACCTCGGGACTGGTGCAAACCTCTGACACCGGTCACAAGCTTTCGTAAAATCTTTGGTATCTTGTAACATTGTTGGCCAAAAGTAGCCCTGTCTAACGATCTTATGACATAAAGATCTTGCCCCTGAATGATTACCATACACACCGTCATGTATTTCTTTCATCATGTATTCTGCTTCTCTAAGTGGAAGGCACTTTAGCATTGGCATCGAGTAACCTCGTTTATACAACCTGCCCTCTCTCAGCACATAATGCGATGCCCGCCTCTGTAACCTCTTGGGTTCAGCTCTGTCTGTAGGTAGATCCCCTTTCTTCAGATATTTCACCAATGGATCGATCCACGAGCCCCCCTCATGGTCAGCCTCGACCACAGCGGTTTCAGCTTCTGTCCTGGCTCGACCTCCCGCGAAAACTTGCTCATCTACCACTACTACCTCTTTTCCACAAACTACTAGAGCTTGAACAAAACCTCAACTGGAATTGTTCTATTCAGCTCTGTTTCGTAAGTTGCTGCCAAACGAGCTTATGAATCAGCATTAGCATTTTGGGATCTCGGGATTTGTCTAACCTCACACTTTTTTAACTTGGCCAATAACTCTTTAGCTTTGGATAAATATTCAACCATCCTCTGCTCTTTAGCT
The DNA here is from genome assembly GCA_036850905.1 of Luffa acutangula. Classification (NCBI taxonomy): domain Eukaryota; kingdom Viridiplantae; phylum Streptophyta; class Magnoliopsida; order Cucurbitales; family Cucurbitaceae; genus Luffa; species Luffa acutangula. Next base: position 10,529,426 of record CM072090.1, read on the forward strand.
TGATAATGGGCTATCACTTGCTTCACAATTAACTATGAATCACTCTGAACCAAAAGATTTGAAATTCCAATTTCCCTGGCTAACTTCAGTCCTGCAAGGAGAGCTTCATATTCTGCTTCATTGTTTGAGGCTCTAAAATTGAATCTCAAAGCATACTCAAATCTCTCTCCCTCTTGGGATTCCAACAATACTCATGCTCCACATCCCCTTGTGTTAGAGGATTCGTCAACAGAAAGGGTCCAGGTTTGGCTTGGTTCCTCCAAACCCAAGAAATTGATCTTAGACTCAATCCTGCTCTGGTCGGCCTCGGCCTCGACCTTGGCAGGTGTCAACTCTGTCAAAAAGTCTGCAACTGCTTGCCCTTTCATTGACGTCCTCGGTTTGTAGTGGATGTCATATTCACTCAACTCAACTACCCACTTCATGAGACGCCCCGACGTTTCAGGTTTCTGCAATACTTGCCTAAGGGGAAAATTAGTCAAAACCGTGATTTTATGGGCTTGGAAATATGGACGCAGCCTCCTGGCTGCTGTGACTAGTGCGAGGGCAAGCTTTTCTACTTGGGGATATCTCGTCTTTGCTCCAACCATAGTCTTACTCGTATAGTACACCGGTCGTTGAAGGTTACCTTCTTCCTTTATCAATGTTAAACTCACGGTTGTTTATGAAGCTGCTGAATAGAGCAACAGTTCGTCCCCCAGCTGAGGTTTAGCTAAAAGCAGGGCAGAACCCAAGTACGCTTTTAATTCCTTGAAGGCTTTCTCACATTCTGCAGTCCACTCAAATCGCAACCCCTATCTCAAAATTTTAAAGAAAGGAAAACATTTATCAGTAGCTCTACTAACAAACCTGTTTAGTGCTGCAACTTTCCCATTCAGGCTTTGAAGCTGCTTGAGATTAGATGGAGAGGACATTTCTAGGATCGCCCTTATCTTGTTTGGGTTAGTTTCTATCCCCCTTTGTTGCACCAAAAATCTCAATAATTTCCCTAAAGTTACTCTGAAAGCACACTTACTCGGATTCAATTTCATTTGGTACTTTCGCAGTATCTGGAATGCTTCGCTGAGATCGGACTCATGACACTAGGATTTCACACTTTTTACCAGCATGTCATCCACATAAACCTCCATGCTCTTTCCTAATAATGGAGAAAACATTTGGTTTACCATTCTTTGGTACGTAGCTTCTGCATTCTTCAATCCAAATGGCATGACCTTATAGCAATACAACCCCCTATTGGTAATAAAGGAGGTTTTCTCCTGGTCAAGCCCATACATCTTGATCTGGTTGTAACCCGAATAAGCGTCCATGAAACTGAACATCTCATGCCCAGCTATTGCACCCACCAACTGATCGATCATTGGCAAGGGATAACTGTCCTTGGGGCAGGCCTTATTCAAAACAGTAAAATCAATGCACATCCGCCATTTACCGTTTGCTTTCTTCACCAGCACCACATTAGATAGGCATTGGGGGTAATGGACTTCTCTAATGAACCCAGCTTTGAGTAGGTCTTCTACTTGTCCAGCTATGATCTCATTCCTCTCTGGATTGAATGCTCGTCGCTTTTACTTTACTGGCTTAAAGTCTCTATTTGTATTCAGTCAGTGCACCATGATTTCAGGATCAATCCCCGACATATCTTCATGTGACCATGCAAATAAATCTGTGTTGGCCCTCAGGAAACTAATCAACTTCTCTCTACGTTCAGCCCCCAGTTTGGTGCCAATACTCATTCTTCTTTCCTCAGTTGTCAGTGGCATAAATTCTAATTCTTCTGCAGGCTGCCCTCTCAAACCACCTTCGACATGGGCGAGGCTAGGGTCGGCCTCTTTCCGCCTCTTCTCTCACGGGGTCGGCGTTGGCTTGTCCCTTCTTTTCCTGCGCGCGTCCGAAAACTTTCATAAATTCATACATCATCTCACTCAAAAAACCACAATCGATATACAGTTCTCACTGGCAAGCCTCCTTCCCCACAGACGGTGCCAACTGTTGATGCCAAAATCCCCTGACCTTCACGTGACACCAACAGTGAATTTGTAGAAGCTGGGGAAGACGTGACCTGCAAAACCAGAAAAAACTACACACCGGTGTGGTGTTTGCCACACCTCCTCCGATGCTTAAGTCAGCGAAGTAGGAAGTTAAGAGTAACAAGAATTAAGGTTTCGAACCCTTCTCCACGGTTTCGAACCCTTCTCCAGTCGTGAAGAAGGGTATTTATACCTGGGTTAGCATATTAGGGTTTTTAGGCGTTGGAAGACGATTTGGGCTGAACCAAGCTGAACCGGGCAACCGAAAGACTCTAGGAACCGAGCGGAGGGGAGGAAACTCGGCCCGCTGGGTTGGGCCAAGGCCCAATCCCTTCGGCCTCGGCCTAACCCTATGGCTCATTCCCCTTTCGAGTCCATTTCTGGGTTGTGTCTTCGGTTCCGAGTCGTGTTGTCCTTGTCTACTCCTTCGATTTCGGGTTGGTCCAGAATTACCTATAACACCTAGTATAAATAAATGACACAAAGTTTAATTGATTCTATCGATAAATATATGTCAAGACAAATACATTCATATTAAGATGAAATTTTAGGGTGAAAAAATTATTGATATATTATTATATATAGTAAATTAAAATACATGGAAATAAGGAAAAATAAAGGGCAATAAAGGAATTGCAATGAGAGATTTTAAAATACACGGTATGTAGTCAAGTATTATCTTAGATGTATAGTCTTTCATTTCTTGGAAAAAGAAAAGGTTTAAATCTTATTAGTTTCCCGAACTTTCAATTTTACTCTATTTATATAAAAGATCAAATGAAAAATGGAATTACAACAACACATGGCCCATGCAGGCAACCTGCGACCTTCACGTAATTAGCACGACGTTCTAACCAACTGAGATAATAGGCAAATTATTTTTAAAATTAATTTAAATGTTTTTTAATAATTGATACTTTTCTAATTATATAGAAAGATAAAATGAAAAATGAAATTCAAACATGGCCCATGCAGGTCTCGAACCTGCGACCTTCGCGTTATTAGCACGACGCTCTAACCAACTGAGCTAATAGGCCATTAATTTTTTAAATCAATTTAAAGGTTTTTTTAATAATTGATACTTTTCTAATTATATAAAAAGATAAATGAAAAATGGAATTAAAACATGGTTTTTTTAATAATTGATATTTTTCTAATCTATATATCTATATATCTATATATCTATATACTATATTAAAAGGCAGGATTCCTGAAAAACATTTTTAGACTAGAATACCCCTCTAAATTTCAGATAATTACATAAGTAGTTTTCAAATTCTAGAATCAAATTTCGTAATCTATATCTATATCTATATCTACATTTATACTCTATTAATTGTTTTAATTAGAAAAAAAAATAAAAGATAAAAAAAAAAAATCAAATTTCCTAATTGTTTTAATAAAAAAAAATAAATATAATTTTTTTAAATTAAAAAAATAAAAGATAAAAAAATAATTAATTTATTTTAAAAATATAAATAAATAAATAAATTTCGTAATTTTTTAATTAATTAATTTAAAAACGAAAAAATAGAAGAAAATCAAATTTTGTAATTTTTTAATTAATTAATTAAAATAAGATTAAAAAAATAAATTTCATAACCGTTTTAATTAAAAAAAAAAATCGTAATTTTTTTAATTAATTAATTAGAAAAAGAAAAAAATAGAAAAAAATCGGATTTTGTAATTTTTTTAATTAATTAATTAAAATAAGATTAAAAAAATCATAACCGTATTAATTAAAAAATAAATAAATTTCGTAACTTTTTTAATTAATTAATTAGAAAAAGAAAAAATAGAAAAAAAAATCAGATTTTTTAGTTCTTTAATTAATTAACTAAAATAAGATTAAAAAAATAAATTTCATAACCGTTTTAATTAAAAAGAAATAAAAAAAAGGAAAGAAATAAAGGAAATTTTTTTAATTGACAAAATCTAATATATTTTTTTTCAAATATGAAATTTAATAACCTAGAATAATATCTTTCCCTCTATAAATATTATGCTTTGAAAAACGCGTGATTCATTAAGTGAAAGACGCTAACCGAATAGTTAGAGATGCCGCAAGCAAAGATCATATAGCCTAATTGACTGCAAGTTGAATAAGCTATGACCCTCTTTAGATCGTTCTGTAATATTCTCGTGGTTGCCGCAAGGAATGACGTCGTAGCTCCTGCAGAAGTAATAACAATCAAAGTCGTAGGTGGGTATTCAAATAAAGGGGAGCACCTTGCTATCATGAAAACGCCAGCTGTTACCATAGTTGCTGCATGAATCGAAGCGGATACTGGAGTGGGACCCTCCATAGCATCGGGTGACCAAGTATGCGATCCTATCTGTGCTGATTTCCCAACAGCACCAATAAGAAGTAAAATACAAATCAGAGTGACCCGTTATCGGTTTTCACATCAATGAAACTTCACAAACATGGTGAAATTCTTCAACTTCTTCGTCTAGAGCCATTGGTATTTACCTGTCTATAAATATTTCACGTTCTCCCATTGGTTTTCCCATCGATGAAACTTCACAAACATGGTGAAACTCTTGCAACTTCTTCGTTTAGAGCCGTTGGTATTTACCTCCCATACTCAAATACCTCTATATTTGAATTTTCCTACTAAATCTCTTATTTCTCACACTTTAATTTTGTTATTTGATTTTATATTCAAAATATCCTAATGTGTATATCTTTTTAATTTTTAAACATAAATGTATTTTTTTTTTAGATTTGCCATTTTTTTTTGCAGCACCTAAATGTCTAATCAGCTCTATTGTTTCTTTATTGAATTAGTTACATCATTATTGACTATCGATCTTCATCACCTCCTTGCTTAATCCACGGACAAGTTTTAGATACTGGACATCTAGGTAATATCAGACTCTCCACTTTTTGAAGCTCAAAATATCCTAATGTATATCTTTTTAATTTTTAAACATTAAAAAAAACAAACAAACAAACAAACAACACAAATTTCCTAATTGTTTCAATTTAAAAAAAAAAAAAAAAAAAAAAAAAAAAAAAAAGATAAGATAAAAAAATTTAAAATTTCGTAATTTTCAAAATCTAATTTTTTTTATATTAGGAAATATGAAATTTAATAACCTAGAATAATATTTGATCCAAAATCTAATCAACTTTGACTTTGAATCTAAATTTCTTCTATAAATTGTTCATCTATCCTCCTTCCATTGGTTTTCACACGAAAAACTATTCATCTCCTCCATGGTTGGTTTCAGGTAGTCTCTCAATTATAATTATAATATTTTTGTTTAATTTAATCAATTTAATTGAAAGAATCTCATTCTCAAATATTATATGTTATAGACGGACTATAATTTCTTTTTCCTCCCAAAATTTATTTTTCAGGTCTAAAATTAGTTATCTCTTCCAATTATTCATTTGTATTTTATGTTTTTTTTTTTTTTGTTATTATCGGTAATTGTAGAAAATATAAGTATGGTGGAATGTAATAACCTACAACAATTTTTTTTTCCTAGCAAAGTATCAATTATGTGTCAATATTTTCTAAAATATTTTTTGTTAGTTTGATTAAGCACCAATAATAAAACAGATGCTTCAACAAAACTATCTCAATCATAGGTATCAATCCCTCTTATAAGTATTCTCAAGTTACTTTATTTAATATTGTTGTGTGTTGTTATTCTAAAAGTTTATGCAAGGTGTGTAGAACTCTTTTAATTTTTATATAAATTTTAATATTATCACTCTAATGTGATCAATTTCTCACTTCCTTTGACCATAAAAATAGGAGGTAAGGCTACTATCTTCATTTTTTTAGACTAGAATATCTCTTAAATTTTAGTTAATTACGTATATCAATAAAAATCTGTAATTTAATAAAATTTAAAAAATATATATGTGATTTGATTCAAAATCATATCAAATTAAAATTCGAATCTAAATTCCCTCTCTAAATTGTCCATCTTCTACAATTAGTTTTCACATCTAAAACTATTCATCTCTTTCAATTGTTCGTTTCCTCTCGAAATTATCCCTACATGAATTAAAATTTAGAGACTAAATTATCCCTACGTGAATTAAAATTAAAACTATGCAATTGATTTTTAAACATTTTTAAAATATAACTTAGTAATTAGAAATTTAATTTTTTTCTTTTTTTAAAGGATCAATTTTGAATTAAAATTCTACTAAATTTATCACTACACCATGATACATTGATATCAATATTTTTTATGTACTAGGAAGAAATCTTTTTGTTATAGATTCTTTATGGTTTTCTTTAAATTACATTTTTAAAAATTAATTTAGTAATTAGAAAATTAATTTTTTTAAATATCAATTTTGAATTAAAATTTTATTAAAATTATCACTACACTATGATATCAATATTTTTTTATGTACTAAGAAGAATTCTTTTTGTTTTAGGTTCTTCACGGTTGTTTTAAAATTACATTTAAAAAAATAGTTTGGTAATTAGAAAGTCGATTTTCTATTTTTTTTAAAGATCAATTTGGATTAAAAAAATTTATTATAACTATCACTATACCATGATATCAAGCTTTGTTGTGTACTTGGAAGATTTTTTTTGGCTTTCAATTCTTCACAATTTTTTTTAAATTACATTTTTAAAAAAATAATTTAGTATCTACAAAATTGATTTCTTTTTTTTTAACAAAAAAAGATATATTTCAATTAAAATTTTACTTAAATTATCACTACACCATAATATCAAGTCTTTTTGTGTATTGGAAAAAATTATTTTGGTTTTGGATTCTTTCACGGTTGTTTTAAAATTACATTCTTAGGAAATAATTTTGTAATTAGAAGATTGATTTTTTGTTTTATTTTTTTTTATTTTTAAGATCAAGTTCAATTAAAATTTGATTGAAATGATCACTACATAATGATTCTTAAATTACTTTTTATATGGTTATTTTTAAATTACATTTTAGAAAAATAGTTTTGTAAGTTTAAAATCGTTTTTTTTTTTATATATCAATTTCTATTAAAACTCCCTTCAAAATATTCCTACATGATTTTCAAATATTTTTTTATAGAAAATATATATAGATATTTGTTATTATAATATTTTTGTCTTTAATTTTATTTTTTATTTTTCCTTTTTACCACTATTTTAGTTTGAATATATTGGTCACTATTTGAATTTTGTCAATTTAATTAGTGGGTGATTCTCAAATATCACTGTTCACACGTAACTTCGGGAATGGAGACACGTGGAATAAACAATATATTTGTATTGATGTAATATGCGTGTGGGTGTACAATCTCTAACTTTAATCCTCTGATTCTCTCTCTTAAATATATAAACTTTGGCCTCTAGGTTGTTGCTCTTCTTGGGCCGATTTGTTGGGCTTCTTGGATGATCGGCCTGCTAGGTTGATGATCTCTTGGATCGGCTTGTTAGCTTGTTGATCTTTTAGATGATCGTTCTGTTAACTTGATGATCTCTTGGATCGGCTTGTTTGCTTGATGATCTGTTGGATTGGCTTGTTAGCTTGTTGATCCTCTTGGATGATCGGCCTGCTGACTTATTGATCCTCTTGATCGATCGGTTGGCTTGTTGATCTTCTTGGATGATCGGCCTGCTGACTTGTTGATCTTCTTGATCGGTCGGTTGGCTTGTTGATCTTCTTGGATGATCAGTCTGTTAACTTGATGATCTCTTGGATCGGCCTGTTGGCTTGATGATCTGTTGGATCGGCTTGTTAGCTTGTTGATCCTCTTGGATGATCGGCCTGCTGACTTATTGATCTTCTTGATCGATCAGTTGGCTTGTTGATCTTCTTGGATGATCGGCCTGCTGACTTGTTGATCTTCTTGATCGGTCGGTTGGCTTGTTGATCTTCTTGGATGATCAGTCTGTTAACTTGATGATCTCTTGGATCGGCCTGTTGGCTTGATGATCTGTTGGATCGGCTTGTTAGCTTGTTGATCCTCTTGGATGATCGGTCTGCTGACTTGTTGATCTTCTTGATCGGTCGATTGGCTTATTGATCTCTTCTTAGAGTCTTCTAGTCTTCAAACCTTCTAAGTCTTGAGTTGGTTGTTCAAACCTTCTAAGTCTTGAGTTGGTTGAATTCTGAATCTTGGATCTTCTGAATTCTCTAGACTCTCTGACTTCTGATGACCTTGGACTCTGGCAGAATTTCTGGACTCTGAGTTCTCTGATCTGAATCTCCCTGAAATGGTGGTGAACCCCCCTATTTATAGAGTTCTCGCAGGATGGGCCCTGGTAACTTTTGGGCCTAACAACTTGGGCTTGGGTTTTATTGGTCTTGGGCTGAACCATTTAGTCTTGGATTTGGTTTATATTTGACCCAAAACCATATGACCCAGACATTTATAAGACCCAAATTTGATCCAAATAATTATTATTTTTTAATTAATTGGTCAAATTAATTAATTTGATTGAAATAATTTAATTTTAATTAATTGATCAAATAGAAATTTGGCTCTATAAATTTATAATTGGCCAACTTTGTTTTCAAATTAAATTTGGGACACATGTCAATTTATAATTGGTCCCAAATTTAATTAACTTTAATTTCGTCATTAATTTTATGTAATGACATGGCAATTCGTGATTGGTCAAAATTTCTCCATCAACAATCACATTATAATTAACAAGCTACAAATTTTTTGATATAATATTTTTTAATAGCCATTGATTTAAATTTATTAATATAAAAACAAAACTTCATGTGTGATAAACTAATCAAAAAAAATTTGTGTACTAGAAAGAAATTCTTCACCGTTGTTTTTAAATTACATTTAAAAAAATGTTTTTGTAATTAGAAAATCAATTTTTTTGAAAGATAAACTTCAATTAAATTTTTATTGTAATTATCACTACAATAATGGTATCACACATTTTTGTGTAGTGGGAAGAATTCTTTTTGTTTTGGATTATTCATGCTTGTTTTTAAATTATCACTACATTGATTTTTTTTTATTGAAATTATCACTACACCATGATTATCAAATAACTTTATATAGTTGTTTTAAAATTACATTTTTAAGTTTAAAATCAATTTTTTTTAAAAAAAAATATCAACTTTTATTAAGACTCTCTTGAAATTATCTTAGCTTGAATTTCAATTATTTTTTAAGAAAGTATTAATAAATATTTTTTATTCTAATGATTTTGTTCTTAATTTTATTTTTCCTTCTTGCTTACCACTATTTTAGTTTGAATATAGTGAACCAAGTTTGAATTTAAATTTGAATTTTGTCAATTTAATTAGACGTTGATTTTTGAATATCATATTTAAATTAACAACAAGTTTGAATTTAAATTTGAATTTTGTCAATTTAATTAGACGTTGATTTTTTAATATCATATTTAAATTAACAAGCCACCAATTTTTTGATATAATATTTTTGAATAGTGAGCCAAATTTGAATTTAAATTTAAACTCATTTTACTTCAAATATATTTTACTAAAGCACGTGGTAAAAACCTAGTTATATAAAAAGATAAATGAAAAATGGAATTACAAACATGGCTCAATGCAAGTCTTGAACCTATAACCTTCGTGTTATTAGCACAACACTCTAACCAACTGAGCTAATAAACTAATTAATTTTTAAGTCAATTTAAAGGTTCTAATAAACTAATTAAGGCTTTAAGATCTTCTCCAAAAGGATCCACTGTCCTTTTAGAAGCAAATCTAGAAAGATCATCAGTCACTGTTCCCAAAAGTCTATCATGGGAACAAATTACCAGAAACCCAACATGGAGGCTTACAGAAGCTTTCACACCTCCAAAAAAGAATTCAAACCTTGCTCAAATTATCGAACATCCAGATGGATCAGTAGAAGTTCAATTTTCTGATGAACCAGAGAGGTCAAAGGTCAAAGACTTCATGTCTTCACGACCTAGTACTTTCGGATCAACTTCAGAAGATGGATCAAAATTCTATATGAATAGATCTAACTCGTTAAGAGTAAAATCTGTAAATATAGAACAAAATGTAGCAAATGTTCAATACGAGGATCAACCTCAATCACCGACTCAAACGGACATGGATGGTAGGTCTGTGTTCGAAAGTCAATTGAATGTTCTTATTCAAGAATTTTCAATCGATAAAGAAGCCTTAAAAAAGGACTTTCTTTCCCGCAAAAATAATGCAAAAAGAGAAGCCTTTTTCAAAAACTATGATAAAGACCAAAGATCTGAGATAAGATCAAAATGGTATTCATTTATGGAAGAAACCGAAAGAAATATTCCATTTTTTACTTGGATGAAAGAATCCGAAAAAGAAATCAATATGCTTCAAGAATCATGGAAAACCACTCAAAGAGGGAGTATGCACTCTACTCATCCTCCCTTAGAGGAAATTGAATTTGAAACAATTTACGGAGAAAAGGTCAAAGCTAGTCCATTCAAAAATATTAGTGAAAAGGATGAGAAGAACGTTCCTACTCTTAAGGATATAAAAAATATCCAGCTTCAAAACAATTTTTCCAATAAAATCCTTTCTACTATAGCTAACCAAGTAGAAAAGATTGAAGGGAAAATATCAAAGCCTTCAATTACTTCGTCTTCAAATAGAGAAATCTTTATACCTCCCATTGATGAGTCAATTCCATTATTCAAACCTATAGTAATTGACAGCAAGATTAAAATAATGTCCAAAGAAGAAGAAACCCTAGCTTTAATTGAAGAGAAGCTAAGTAGTCTTCATATCTCAAAACCATCAACTTCGAAGTCAACCCCTACAATCAACGTCCTAAATGATTCTGTTATTGATCAAATTATTCAAAAAAACAAGAAATCTTTCCTTAGAGGAAGAAGCGATTGAACCACCAAACGAAGTCCTAAAAATAGGTACAAGATCAAAAGCGTCAAAACCAGTGTTAATGCGAAATTGGTATCCGCAACCTTCTTTCCCAGATGTCCAATTTGAAGAAAAAGCACAAATGACTCAAGTCATTTATGACGGATTAGCCATCCATGAATGGAATATAGATGGCATATCTGATTATCTTATCCTCAATGTGCTCAATGAAATGTTCATTGCCTCAAACGCTTATCGACAAAGAGGCAAAAAGGATCATGAAATAGCCCAACTGCTTGTTGCAGGATTTACAGGGCAATTGAAACAATGGTGGGATCAATATCTGACAGATTATGATCGTCAGTATATTTTAACCCACACAACTATTGAAAAGAAAAAACAGACAATCAAACTCGAGGTTTAATTACCTCAAACTGTTGAAAGAGAAGAAAGTATAGAAGACGCTGTCAATACCCTCGTATATACCCTTACAAATGCCTTTGTAGGCGATCCAGCTCAATATCACGCCAGATCGGCTGATATCCTTTTAAACCTCAAATGTCCAACACTAGGAGATTTTAGATGGTACAAAGATATGTTTTTAAGCAAAGTCCTTATTAGAGCTGATTGCTTTTCTCCAATCTGGAAGGAACAATTCATTAAGGGTCTTCCCAGTTATTTTGCTGAAAGAGTCAAGATCAATTTAAACGCAAAATATGACAGGAAAATTCCATGGGACACCATAACCTATGGGAATCTAACTTCCTTTATAATAGGTGAAGGTCTTCGTCTCTGCAATGAGTCAAAAGTTCAATCAAAACTTAGCAAATCCTTCGGGTCAAGACGAGCCGAGTTAGGAATTTTTTGCGATCAATATGGATGTGGAAAAATTCGTCCGCCATCCACAATCAGAAAATCTTCTATCAAAAGATATCGAAAATATCAAGAACGACAAAACTATAAACCGTATAGGCAATTTCAAAGAAAGAATTATAGAAAGCCATATAATTCTTACAATAAAAAGCGACCCTTCTACAAAGGAGGAAGTTCCAAAAGAAACGCCCAATGTTACAAATGTAGATCAAATGGACATTATGCCAATAAATGTCCAATGAAAAAGAAGATCAATGAATTAGAAATTGATAATGATACAAAGCAACAACTTTTGAGTATCATTTAATCTGATTCAGAAGAGTCAATAATTTATAGTTCGGATGAAGGTCAAATTCTTGAATTACAAGAAGAAACAGATTCGTATTCTAGTAGTGATTATAATGACGAAGAATACGATGGCAAACGAGTCTGCTCAGGATGCATATGTGTCCTGACAAAAGACCAAGAAACTCTACTCAATGTTGTTGAAAAAATAGACAATGTCGAACTCCAAAAATCAATTTTACACAGTCTAAAAAACTCAATTCTCGAAAAAAGAGATCAAGAAGAACCAAATAACTTTCAGCCTTATGAATGGAAAAATGTTGTCAAAAAATTTGAAGAACCAAAACCAGTTACCATTCAAGATCTTCAAGTTGAAATCAATATTTTAAAAAGAGAAGTATCAGAACTCAAAAGAAATACTAATCAAGAAATTTTTCACCTCCGTCAAGAAATATCTCAAATCAAAAACGCAGTAGAAACAGTTCCCAACGAAGAGGAAGAGTCTTTCGTTGGAGCCATTTCAAGTATACGATTTCAAAAGTGGTATTCTTTAGTAACTCTAAAGATCCATGATTTTACAATTACTCTCCATGCACTAATTGATTCAGGTGCAGATCAAAATTGTATTCGAGAAGGATTAATACCTTCGATATACTTTGAAAAAACTTCTGAATCCCTTCGTGGTGCTAATAATAATCAACTTATAATCAATTATAAATTATCAAAAGTCCATGTTTGCAATGAAGGAGTTTGCTTTGTAAACTCTTTCCTTTTAGTCAAAGATTTAGGACAGGAATTGATCCTAGGTACACCATTCCTTACTCAATTATATCCAATAACCATCTCAGAAGAAGGAATAATCTCTGACGTCTTAGGACAGGAGATAATATTTAAATTTACAAGTCCAATAACCCGTCATGAAATCCATAATCTTCAAAAGGAAACAATTCAAAATTCTATTAATGTCATAGAAAGTAAAGAAAAACAAATACAATTCTTGAAAGAAGAAATTTCTTACAAAAGAATAGAATAAGATTTAAAAAAGAAATCAATACAAAATAAAATAACCTATTTCAAATCAAAATTAGAAAAAGAAATTTGTTCAAATCTTCCAAACGCCTTTTGGAAAAAAAAGCAACATATTGTCAATCTCCCTTATATCAAAGATTTCAAAGAAGAGAAAATTCCAACGAAGGCTAGACCAATACAAATGAATCCTGAATTACTAACACATTGCAAAAAAGAAATAGATGATCTTTTGCAGAAAGGTCTCATTCGAGCTTCAAAGAGCCCTTGGTCTTGTGCAGCATTCTATGTCAATAATCAAGCTGAAAAAGAACGAGGAGTTCCAAGGTTAGTTATCAATTACAAACCTCTTAATAGAGTTTTGGAATGGATTAGATATCCAATTCCGAATAAACAAGATTTATTAAAAAGAATTTCAAATTCAAAAATTTTCTCAAAATTTGACATGAAGTCAGGATTTTGGCAAATTAAAATTTCAGAAAAGGATCGATACAAAACCACCTTTAATGTTCCTTTCGGTCAATATGGATTAAAAAATGCTCCATCAGAATTTCAAAAAATTATGAATGATATTTTCAACCCATTTCAAGAATTTTCAATTGTTTATATTGATGATGTGTTAATATTTTCTCAAAACCTAGATCAACATTTTAAACATCTCAATATATTTTTAGATATCATTAAACGAAATGGTTTAGTGGTGTCACTTCCAAAGATCAAACTATTTCAAACACAAATCCGATTTCTAGGATTTGATATTCATCAAGGTTTAATAAAACCTATTCAAAGTGTTGGGTTTTATGCCCTAGAACTCGTAGATAGTGAATGTAACCGTTGACCGGATATTAATGAAATAATATTGATATATTTTTCCATTAATTGTTATTAGTTATTTTATATTTGTCTTTGCCTAATAATAACCATAATCCAATAAACTAGACATCCAAGGCTGTAATATGAGTCTTGAACTATATGTAGTGACATATGGGATCATTGTTCAAGAAACAGCCTAAAGGGTCTATAGTATAGGGATAAGACTGGGTGCCTTATCCTGGTGACACTATGGATACGGCCCACTTTGTATTTGATACAAACGTTGCTATCCAACGCGTTCGTGTAGGAGACATGCGAGTGGGGGTATCCTATGCAATGAGTTTGCATAAGACCGGACCGCGAAATAGTAACCACTGGTTATAACACCGTTCACTAGTTGGTTTTCTATTTCACTAGGACGACCTAGACAACTTAGTCTTAATCCTGAGTTGATTATGGACTCCTGCTCATGTGAGATTTTCCTTTGATTTGTATGGGTGAGAGTGGCCAATACGCTGACTCAATAAGCCTACCACTTTGGGGACAAGACCGAATGGGGAGCTGGGAACATAATCGTACAAGATGGAATTCACTCATTCCCGACTTTAGGGAAGCAGATGAGTGTTCCCTTAAGTGGTTACTCCGAGTCTTGAACAAAGGGCCCTACCCTCTCAATGGCACGAGAGGGTTTTCTGTTTGATGGTTGGACCACAAACAGGTTGTTCATTAGAGGAGAATTGGTACTTAAGGAAATAGAGGTAACCCAGGGGTAAAACGGTAATTTGACCCAGCTGGTGTTACGGACACTCGTGAAGGACTAACTAGTCGATATTGGTCTAGATCCGTGGACACAGAAAATATGTCTGCAGTGAGAAGAGTTCAACTGTGAGTCTATAGTGGAATGTACACACAGTTAACGAATATTGATTAATGTGGTTAATGAGTTTGACCAATTAATCTCACATCGTTGGAGCTTCTGATCTACAGGTCCATTAGGTCCCACTGGTAGCTCGTAAAGTAATTTGAGGCAACTAAGCAATAAAAGTAAATTGAAAATGTTCAATTTATTAAGGGAAAGAAATATAATATATATTGATATATTATTATGAGAGAAATTAATATTTGAAAAGTTCAAATATAAATTTATGGAAGTTTGAAAAAGTTCAAAATAATGAATTAATTAATTTAAGGCCTAAAATCTGTTTGGGCAAATTAATTAATTCTAGGCCGGGAATTAAATATGTGATATTTAATTGGTGGTTAATTAATTAAAGAATTCATTAACCGGGAATTAATCAATTATGGAAATAATTAATCACTTAAGGAAGTGATTAATCATTTATGGAAATGATCTAATCACTTATGGAAGTAATTAGTCATTTGTGGAAAAGATTAATCAATTATGGAATTGATTGATCATGATTGATTAATTAAGGAATAAGATTGAATCAATTATGGAAAAGATTGATTTAATTGAATATTTTATTCATGGCCTCTCTTCTATAAATAGAACATTAGACCTAATTGGTCATGACACTTTTGACACTTGACACTCTTGAAAGACAAGACCTAGAATTCTCTCTAGCCTCCCTCTTAGAGAAAGACTCCCACAAGTCTTTTGCCTCCTAGATTCAGAGACATACCGGTGTAACCTCTGTGGTGATTGTGTCAATCAAAGAAGAATTTCCAGCGAAGAAAACCTTAAAGCGACTGCTGCGTTTTCGTTCGTGGAGCGTCGTTGGCGAAGAACGGTCAAGTCTACAACGGAGGTTTGTAACGGTTCTTCCACTTTTCTTTTAGAAAAGTTTTAAAAATAAATTTAGATTTATTTTAGCATGTTTTAAACCGATTTTACAGCGACTTTAAAGTTTGTTTAAAGTTTTGTTTGAGTTATCGTAACGGTATTTTAATGTTAATTAATATACGGCGTAAGGTCCCATCGATGCGCTTCCGCTGCGTGGAGACTTTTATTCCCTTCAATCGGCATCAGAGCCATTGCTGTCCCTATTAATTAATTTTAAAAGTTGCGATAGGCTCTAATAGGTGGGATTTATGCATAATGTATGTTCGGTTTGCATTGAACTGTTTGGGTTAATTTTATGGCCATAGATTTTATTTTTATGTGATTTTGATCATGTAAGGCCCGGTGTTTCGGGTATTTTATGTAAAATCGAGTCCTATGTAAGTCCGGGTCTAGAATAGGTTTTTATGAGATGAAAATCGGAGCAATCGTCGCTGAAATCGGGGTCAAAATCGAAGAATCGATGCTGCTGCCGCCCAGATTCTGCCTCCAGACGCAACAGCGTCGGGACACTCCTTCAACAGCGTCTCGACGCTGTCTCGATACCGAAGGCGCTCGGTAAGGAAAGCACACAGCGTCGGGACGCTACCTCAACAGCGTCTCGACGCTGTCTCGATTACGCAGGCGCCAGATATGGAAAACGCACAGTGTCGGGACGCTATAAACACAGCGTCTCGACGCTGTCACGATGGAGGCGCGACCTAGGGTTTCAAAAGGTGCGGTTCAAGGCGTGGCCGGTCCGGTTCGGACCGGTTCGGCTGGGTTGGGACCTATTTGGTCCGGTTCAGCCATTTTTTGGCATGGTTCGTGATTTTGGAGGCCGGTTCGAGGTGGTTCGGGGAGGTTCGTGCAGTCTAGACCAATTTCGGAGCTGTACATGGATTTTTTAGGATAGAATTTAGCTAAATTAATGTAATTTAATGCTTTATTTTATCCTAGGGGCCAAAATTAGCCGGTTCAATTGCTATTTATATGCTTTATGGATGTCATATAGAATATTTAATCCCACCTTAGGTTATAAACATGCTCATGCATTTGTTATATATTATAAATTGTTATAATGTATGTTTAAATGAATGGAATTGTTTTCATATTTTTTAATATAAGTGTATATTAATTATATGAAAAAAATTGGAAAGCATGAAGCATGTCATTACTTAAATTAAATATAAATAGTTATGTTTAATGTGATGAATGAAGCATGCTTGGTTGATTTTCTTGATTGGCTTATAATTGTTATAATAAAAGAAAATCAAAATTGCATGAAGCATGAAACATCCATAGTTAATAATATAATTGTTATATTATTCATGCAATTGATGTGGTTTAATTATTTAATTTGAATGAGATTGTTGAATGAATTAAACCCTAGATTCTTGATTATAGGATTAATCATTAAAATTTGAAATAGTTCTTCAATATTAATGATTAGAAACCGTCAATCTATAATCAAGATTTGCATGCAAACATAAGATCATAGGATAAATTGGATTAATTTTAAATTGTTTAAAATTAATTAGACCTAGATCGATTTCTAATAGGATTAGAATCTTTTCTTACTTAGAATTAAAAATAGTTTTAATTGACTAAGTAGGAAAAACATTGCTATGATTATAAGGGAACTCCACCGGTAATGTTCTGTCTAAGGCTGGAGGTATTTAAGTTGACGGTTTACGGAACACCTCCTACCTGGGAACTGACCTGGAATACCAGAGTTGAATTAATCATAGTTAAATGTTAGCATGCAATGTCACTAGGTTTATTAAAAGTGTTTAATGCACCTAGATCTTTAGAGTAAAGACCTTACATTACTGAGGTTATAAGGGAACTCTCTCGGTAAAGTTCTGTCTAAGGTTGGGGGTATTTAAGTTGACGATTTACGGAACACCTCCTACCTGGGAACTAACTCGATTGAGTTGAATTAACCATAGTAATGTTGACTTTCAATGTTGGGTTTATTAAAAGAAGTTTAATTCACCCAAAAGATTGCAGTTGAATCCTTTCCATAATTGTTATAATAGGATCAGACTTAGATAGATTGACTTAGCCGAATACTATCTAAGTTAAACAACCCTATATTAACCTTAGGACATTTTCAGTGGGAGAAAAATTACAAAACGAGATTTAAATCAAGTTTTGCTCCTACGTCCCTATATTCACAACGTGAGATTCATGCTCGGCTTCGAGTCGCCTTAGGAGCGGCCTCCCTTCGGAAAGTGTTTGCATGAATCAATATCAAGGTGAATGGGAAAAATGTCTAGAGTAAGTGGGAGCGGGACACGTGTCAACGTATCCCTCGGTCTCCGCCCATAGTTCACACTGTGAGAGTCCTATGATCCGCCTGCAGGTTGCCCTGGCGCAACCATCCCTTCGGAGGGCCTGGTCATAGGATTCGGAACATCGTGAACTCCTGAAAAGGATAGGAGCTCTTAGGCTAATCACCAACAGTTGTCTTTCCCTTCGGTAGCCTGTTGGTGCGTGCCTCTGAGATCTGAAAGTGGGAGGGTTACACTTACGAGGATAAGTTAAAAGTGTTAACAAATCCTTGACCGAACAACGGTGCCTAATGTCTATAGGAATATGAGTTATTCTGGAATTAGAATTAGCTGAGAGGTGTCTCATTTCAAAGGAGGAGTACCTGATCACCCTTCGGTGGCTGATATTCTAAACCTCTGAAACGTCTTTGCAAAACTAAATCGATAGTTTTAGGGTTCTGTGATTGTCTGTTTTGCTAAACTGATTGGATTGTGTGCAATTGTTTGCTTGTATGATGGGTTAAGGCAAAGATAACTAATACGGTCATTGTTTGTTTAAATTTCAGCAATGTCTTCCTCAATTGTCTCTCTGCTTAAAAATGAGAAATTAACCGGTGAAAATTATGCTACGTGGAAGTCGAACCTGAATACGATTCTTGTTGTCGATGATCTGTGGTTCGTCTTAACGGAGGATTGTCCTCCAGCCCCTGCTCGTAATGCATCCCAGGCAGTTAAGGATGCTTATGACCGCTGGACAAAGGCCAATGATAAGACTCGCGTCTATATCTTAGCCAGCTTATCTGAAGTTTTGGCTAAAAGGCATGAGGGCATGGTAACAGCGAGGGAGATTATGAACTCTCTCCAGGAGATGTTTGGACAACCGTCCTACCAACTCCACCATGACGCTCTCAAATACGTTTATAGCTGTCGCATGAAAGAGGGCACATCTGTTCGGGAGCATGTCCTGGATATGATGGTCCAATTCAACGTGGCAGAGGCAAACGGGGCGGTCATAGATGAGCGTAGTCAGGTTGCATTCATCTTAGAATCTCTTCCGAAGAGTTTTCTACAGTTTCGAAGCAATGCAATGATGAATAAAATAACATTCAACCTGACTAGCCTCCTGAATGAGCTACAACTCTATCAGTCTCTTCTTAAGAACAAGGGACAGATAGAAGGAGAGGCAAACGTTGTTCACTCTAAAAGAAAGTTCGAGAAGGGTTCATCCTCTGGAACTAAATCTGTAGCCACTTCTTCAAAGAAAACTCAGAAGAAGAAAGGAAATAAGGGGAAAGCTCCCAGTACTGCTGCTAAAAGCAAGGGAAAAGCCAAAGCTATGGCAGATAAGGGCAAGTGTTTTCACTGCAATGTAGATGGACATTGGAAGAGAAACTGCCCAAAGTACCTTGCTGAGAAAAAGAAGGAAAAGGAAGGTAAATTTGATTTACTTGTTTTAGAAACATGCCTGGTAGAACATGATGAGTTTACCTGGATACTTGATTCAGGAGCAACTAATCATGTTTGCTCTTCTTTTCAGGAAAATAGTTCCTTTCAGCAGTTGAACGATGGGGAAATGACACTCAGGGTCGGAACTGGAGAAGTCATTTCAGCTAAAGCAGTGGGAGCTGCGAAGTTATTTTTTAGAAATAGATTCTTACTTTTAGAAAGTTTGTTAATCGTTCCCAAGATTAAGAGGAACTTAATTTCTATTTCATGTTTGATTGAACAATCGTATACAGTTACTTTTGATATGAATGAAGCGTTCATTTATAAAAATGGTGTACTTATTTGTTCAGCCAAATTGGAAAATAACTTGTATGTTTTAAGACCAACCGAAAACAAAGCACTTTTAAATCACGAATTATTTAAAACTGCTGAAACTCAAAGTAAAAGGCAAAAGATTTCTCCATCAAGTAACAATACTCATCTTTGGCATCTCAGACTTGGTCATATAAACATCGATAGGATCGGTCGTTTGGTAAAGAATGGACTTCTAAGCAAGTTAGAAGATGATTCACTACCACCTTGTGAATCTTGTCTCGAGGGAAAAATGACCAAGAGACCCTTTACTGGAAAAGGTTACAGAGCCAAAGAACCCTTAGAGTTAATACATTCGGATCTGTGTGGTCCAATGAATGTAAAAGCTCGAGGAGGGTACGAATATTTCATCTCTTTTATAGATGATTATTCAAGATATGGTTACTTGTACCTAATCGGACATAAGTCTGAAGCCCTTGAAAAGTTTAAGGAGTTTAAGGCTGAAGTTGAAAACCTATTAGGTAAATCTATTAAAGTACTTCGATCTAATCGAGGAGGGGAGTATATGGATCAAAGATTCCAGGATTATATGATAGAACATGGAATCAAATCTCAACTCTCAGCCCCTGGTACACCTCAACAGAATGGTGTGTCAGAAAGGAGAAATAGAACCTTGTTGGACATGGTTCGATCAATGATGAGCTATGCTCAATTGCCTAGCTCGTTTTGGGGGTATGCAGTAGAGACTGCAGTATACATCTTGAACAATGTTCCCTCGAAAAGTGTTTCTGAAACACCTTTCGAATTATGGAAGGGGCGTAAACCTAGTTCGCATCACTTTCGCATCTGGGGTTGTCTAGCACACGTGCTTGTGACAACTCCTAAGAAACTGGAACCTCGTTCAAAACTGTGCCAATTTGTTGGTTACCCTAAAGAAATGAGAGGTGGTAATTTCTACGACCCACAAGAAAATAAGGTGATTGTATCGACAAACGCCACTTTCTTAGAGGAATACCACATGAGAGATCATAAACCACGCAGCAAAATAATATTAGGAGAAGCTACTGAAGAATCATCAAGAGTTGTTGATGAAGTTGGACCTTCAACGAGGGTTGATGAAGGAACTAGTTCTTCAGATCCATCTCGTCCATCTCAAACGTTGGGAATGCCTCGACGCAGTGGGAGGGTTGTATTACAACCTGACCGCTACTTGGGTTTAACTGAAATTCAGGTTTTCATACCTAATGATGGCATTGAGGATCCATTGTCTTATCGACATGCAATGAATGACGAAGATAAGGATGAATGGGTCAAAGCCATGAACCTGGAAAGGGAGTCAATGCACTCCAATTCTATATGGGAACTTACAGATCTACCAAATGGGGTAAAACCCATAGGGTGCAAATGGATCTATAAGAGAAAAAGAGATGCAGCTGGAAAGGTACAGACCTTCAAAGCTAGACTATTGGCAAAGGGTTATACCCAAAAGAAAGGGGTTGACTATGAGGAAACCTTTTCTCCTGTAGCCATGTTAAAGTCCATAAGAATTCTCTTATCCATAGCCACATATTATGACTATGAAATATGGCAAATGGACGTCAAGACTGCCTTTCTGAATGGTAATCTTGAAGAGAATATCTTCATGTCTCAACCCGAAGGGTTCATAGCCCAAGGTCAGGAACAAAATGTTTGTAAGCTCAATCGATCCATTTATGGATTGAAACAAGCGTCCAGATCATGGAACATTAGATTTGATACTGCAATCAAATCTTTTGACTTTGACCAAAATATTGATGAGCCTTGTGTATACAAGAAAGTCAACAAAAGGAAAGTAGCTTTTCTAATACTTTATGTAGACGATATCCTACTCATTGGGAATGATGTAGGATACCTCACTGACATTAAGAAATGGCTAGCAGCCCAATTCCAAATGAAAGATCTGGGAGAGGCTCAATATGTTCTGGGAATCCAAATCATTAGGGATCGTAAGAACAAAACGCTAGCTCTGTCTCAAGCAACGTATATTGACAAGATGTTGTCTCGATATTCGATGCAAAACTCCAAGAAGGGACTACTACCCTTCAGACATGGGGTACACCTGTCTAAGGAACAATCTCCTAAGACACCTCAAGAAGTTGAGAATATGAGACACATTCCCTACGCCTCAGCTGTGGGCAGCTTAATGTATGTCATGCTCTACACTAGGCCTGACATATGCTATGCAGTGGGAGTAGTCAGTAGGTATCAGTCTAATCCAGGGTTGGACCACTGGGGAGCGGTTAAGAATATCCTCAAGTATCTTCGGAGAACGAGGGACTACATGCTTGTGTATGGAGCTAAGGATTTGATTCTTACTGGATACACTGATTCTGACTTTCAAGCTGATAAGGATTCAAGGAAATCCACATCAGGGTCAGTATTCACCCTCAATGGAGGAGCAGTAGTGTGGAGAAGCATCAAATAAGGATGCATAGCAGACTCAACCATGGAGGCTAAGTATGTAGCAGCTTGCGAAGCAGCTAAGGAGGCAGTATGGCTCAGAAAGTTCTTGACTGATTTGGAAGTGGTTCCGAATATGAACGTGCCCATAACACTATACTGTGACAACAGTGGGGCTGTAGCCAACTCAAAAGAACCTCGAAGCCACAAACGAGGTAAACACATTGAGAGGAAGTATCACCTGATACGGGAGATTGTGCAACGAGGAGATGTGATTGTCACTAAGATCGCCTCGGAGCACAACATCGCTGATCCATTTACGAAGGCTCTCACGGCTAAAGTGTTTGAGGGTCATCTAGAGGGTCTAGGTCTACGAGATATGTATGCCATCTAATCTAGGGCAAGTGGGAGAAATGTATAATGGGTATAAGGATGCCCTAGTTCATTGTATTAATATACATGACATTTCCAGCTTTAGATTATTGCATTTACATCCCACTAACTAGTGTTTTAGTTCAAGTGGGAGTTTGTTGGGTTTTATGCCCTAAAACTCGTAGATAGTGAATGTAACCGTTGACCGGATATTAATGAAATAATATTGATATATTTTTCCATTAATTGTTATTAGTTATTTTATATTTGTCTTTGCCTAATAATAACCCTAATCCAATAAACTAGACATCCAAGGCTGTAATATGAGTCTTAAACTATATGTAGTGACATATGGGATCATTGTTCAAGAAACAGCCTAAAGGGTCTATAGTATAGGGATAAGACTGGGTGCCTTATCCTGGTGACACTATGGATACGGCCCACTTTGTATTTGATACAAACGTTGCGATCCAACGCGTTCGTGTAGGAGACATGCGAGTGGGGGTATCCTATGCAATGAGTTTGCATAAGACCGGACCGCGAAATAGTAACCACTGGTTATAACACCGTTAACTAGTTGGTTTTCTATTTCACTAGGACGACCTAGACAACTTAGTCTTAATCCTGAGTTGATTATGGACTCCTGCTCATGAGAGATTGTCCTTTGATTTGTATGGGTGAGAGTGGCCAATACGCCGATTCAATAAGCCTACCACTTTGGGGACAAGACCGAATGGGGAGCTGGGAACATAATCGTACAAGATGGAATTCACTCCTTCCCGACTTTAGGGAAGCAGATGAGTGTTCCCTTAAGTGGTTACTCCGAGTCTTGAACAAAGGGCCCTACCCTCTCAATGGCACGAGAGGGTTTTCTGTTTGATGGTTGGACCACAAACAGGTTGTTCATTAGAGGAGAATTGGTACTTAAGGAAATAGAGGTAACCCAGGGGTAAAACGGTAATTTGACCCAGCTGGTGTTACGGACACTCGTGAAGGACTAACTAGTCGATATTGGTCTAGATTCGTGGACACAGAAAATATGTTTGCAGTGAGAAGAGTTCAACTGTGAGTCTATAGTGGAATGTACACACAGTTAACGAATATTGATTAATGTGGTTAATGAGTTTGACCAATTAATCTCACATCGTTGGAGCTTCTGATCTGCAGGTCCATTAGGTCCCACTGGTAGCTCGTAAAGTAATTTGAGGCAACTAAGCAATAAAAGTAAATTGAAAATGTTCAATTTATTAAGGGAAACAAATATAATATATATTGATATATTATTATGAGAGAAATTAATATTTGAAAAGTTCAAATATAAATTTATGGAAGTTTGAAAGAGTTCAAAATAATGAATTAATTAATTTAAGGCCTAAAATGTGTTTGGGCAAATTAATTAATTTTAGGCCGGGAATTAAATATGTGATATTTAATTGGTGGTTAATTAATTAAAGAATTCATTAACCGGAAATTAATCAATTATGGAAATAATTAATCACTTAAGGAAGTGATTAATCATTTATGGAAATGATCTAATCACTTATGGAAGTAATTAGTCATTTGTGGAAAAGATTAATCAATTATGGAATTGATTGATCATGATTGATTAATTAAGGAATAAGATTGAATCAATTATGGAAAAGATTGATTTAATTGAATATTTTATTCATGGCCTCTCTTCTATAAATAGAACATTAGACCTAATTGGTCATGACACTTTTGACACTTGACACTCTTGAAAGACAAGACCTAGAATTCTCTCTAGCCTCCCTCTTAGAGAAAGACTCCCACAAGTCTTTTGCCTCCTAGATTCAGAGACATACCGGTGTAACCTCTGTGGTGATTGTGTCAATCAAAGAAGAATTTCCAGCGAAGAAAACCTTAAAGCGGCTGCTGTGTTTTCGTTCGTGGAGCGTCGTTGGCGAAGAACGGTCAAGTCTACAACGGAGGTTTGTAACGGTTCTTCCACTTTTCTTTTAGAAAAGTTGTAAAAATAAATTTAGATTTATTTTAGCATGTTTTAAACCGATTTTACAGCGACTTTAAAGTTTGTTTAAAGTTTTGTTTGAGTTATCGTAACGGTATTTTAATTTTAATTAATATACGGCGTAAGGTCCCATCGATGCGCTTCCGCTGCGTGGGGACTTTTATTCCCTTCACAAAGATCTATAGAGTTTGCTTCAAATTTTCCTGATCAAATTCTTGATAAAACTCAATTGCAACGATTTCTAGGATGCCTCAATTATGTATCTGACTTTATTCAAAATCTAAGAATCATTTGCAAACCACTTTATGAGCGACTAAAAAAGAATCCAAAGCCTTGGTCGGATGAACATACAAGGGCTGTCAAGTCTATTAAAACTTTAGTCAAATCAATTCCCTGTTTGAGTCTTGTCAATCCAAAAGCTGAATTAATAGTGGAGTCTGACGAATCCGATATCGGATATGGAGGAATCCTAAAACAGTGTGTTGATAACAAAGAATCAATTATCATATTTCATTCTGGAGTTTGGAATAGTACTCAGAAAAATTATTCAACAGTCAAAAAAGAGATCTTAGCAATAGTCTTATGTGTTCAAAAGTTTCAAGGAGATTTAATTAATAAGAGTTTTACAATAAAAACGGATTCAAGAGCCTCAAAATTTATTTTAGAAAAGGATGTAAAAAATCTTGTTTCAAAACAAATATTTGCAAGGTGGCAAGCAATCTTGTCATGCTTTGATTTCAAAATTTTGTCTATAAAAGGAGTTCAAAATCCCTTGGCTGATTACCTTTCAAGGGAGTTCCTTACAAGAAAAACTCCTTCTCTCTCTCTCTAAAAATGAGTGATCAGCAAGGCAAAGCCTCTTCATCTTCTTCAAAGGGCAAAAGCCCAGCTTCATCTTCAAAATCTCCAGCTCCTATGAGCACAGATCAATATGCCATGGATCTTGGCTTCACTCCTGTGAACCGTCCAAGAACCAGAAGTGCATCTCTTCAAATTCGTGATTCAATGGAGTCTTTAACTCCACCCCCGAGGCCATCCGCCTCTCTTGCACGGCCTTCTGTCGTTCCTTCAATGAGACCTACTGTCTCTCCAACCTCTGTAACTCAAACGAGACCTACTGTCTCCCCAATTACTCAAGCTTCTTCTCAAGAGTGATCTTCTATCCCTACAACTTTTGCGGATGCTGTTCAGCCTCCCAAAAGATTTATTCCAAAACCCGAAATCAAAAATTATTTTGAAAAATCACTTCAATTATCAGAACCAATAGTTGAACCCGAATTCGACGGGTCTTCAATTATTGAAATTATTCAAAATATTTATCCTCAAGGATTCTATTTCATTCCAGAATCCTTGCTCAAAACCAGAAAATATTATGAATTCATTCTGGTAGATTCAAAATCTATCGAGATAACCCATATCCCAGACAGAAACGATCCATCAATTATAGCTTATTCAAAGCTAAAAATCAAAAAGGTCATAAACCCTACTCATTGGAATCAAAATATCCTCACTGAAAGAACCCTTTCAAAACCTTTCAATCCTCAAACATACTCATATCGGGACTATATCGAAGCCTGGTATAAAGTTATGTGGTACAAAAATTATGACCATTCTTGGTTCATTCAATTTTGTCAAAATGCTTACAAATGTCAATTTCCCTTTTGGTTTATCAAATGGTGGAAAACCTTCGGATCCTCCGAAGAAATTTTTCCTGTTCCTATCCAAGAATCTTTTCATTATTTTTCTCAAACGATATACAAAAATGCATTTCCCCTATATATGCGTTTTTGTTTATATTTCCAAATTCCCTGGATTTTCTGTTGGAATTTCCAGACAAATTCATATCCATATTTCAAACAACTTGTAAAAATTCTTCAAATCAAATGGTGGGATAAATATAATTTTTCTCACGCCGGTATCAAAGAAATCAAACAACGGTTCGCCGACAACGGCTACCTTCAAGACCTTTCAAAGTAGAAAAATGCAGAATTCTTAAATTCAAAATCCAAGCTCATAGTTGCTTTGGCGCAGATGACGACTGAAGCAGACTTTCAAAAGATCCTTAATCAAGCAACATCAATAGCGTCCTCATCCTCTCATCACAACTCCGACGTAGAAAATGAAGAAGAAGAGGATGAATATGACCTCAATGATCCTTTTCTAGATTCACAACCCATGTGAGTCTATTATTTTCAACAAAAAAAAAGTGTATGTAAATTAAAATAAGTTGTAAGTGTGTGTACATTAAAATTTGTTGTAAATTACCATAAAACTCCACCTCAGAGCATAAAGATAAGGTACATGTCTCCTAGCTGAAGAAAATTATGAATACTCATTGAAAGGACTGTTGCGGAGGACTGTTGCGGTGTGTGGTCCCGGTTATAAGTCACGAGATGTGCAGTAAATCCGTTGGTCAGCATACCTTGCCTTCACGCCTAATAAAGTGAGAGGACATAATATTCAAAGCCATCAGACAAGGACAATAATTGCAGATTTTATTAAAGCTACTTTAATAAAGCAATATGACAAAAGATGGAGGAGGAGCATATCACATCATCATATCATATCATATCATCATATCTTATCTTGTTTTGTCTTTTGTAATTATCTTGTCGTTTTGTCCTTTTGTAATTATTGTATCTTTAATAATTTTACCTTTAATAATTTTATCTTTTGTCACATCAATCTAGTCAGGGGTCATGTCCTGTCAGATTGATTGTTATCTTTTAATTTTCTGCATTCAATTGTAGTTTCAAATCCGGAGTCTATAAAAGACTTCCTTCTTGTATTCAAAGGGCATCGGAAAATTTCGAGCTTTCATTTGAAGTTTGAAACATTTCCACGCTCTACTGCTACCATTCTCTCCCTTGTATTCGATCCTAATTCTCTTCGCGGTTTACCGAGGAGCAATTGTTTGAATTTAAATTTGAATTTTGTCAATTTAATTAGACGTTGATTTTTTAATATCATATTTAATTAACAACAAGTTTGAATTTAAATTTGAATTTTTTCAATTTAATTAGACGTTGATTTTTGAATATCATATTTAAATTAACAAGCCACCAATATTTTGATATAATATTTTTGAATAGTGAGCCAAATTTGAATTTAAATTTAAACTCATTTTACTTCAAATATATTTTACTAAAATTCTTACACGTGCAACGCACGTGGTAAAAACCTAGTTATATAAAAAGATAAATGAAAAATGGAATTAAAAACATGGCTCAATGCAAGTCTTGAACCTATAATCTTCGTGTTATTAGCACGACACTCTAACCAACTGAGCTAATAAACTAATTTATTTTTTAGTCAATTTAAAGGTTCTAATAAACTAATTAATTTTTGAGTCAATTTAAAGGTTTTTTTTAATAATTGATACTTTTCTAATTATATAAAAGATAAAATGAAAAATGGAATTAAAACATGGCCCATGCAGGTCTCAAACCTGCGACCTTCGCGTTATTAGCACGACGCTCTAACCAACTGAGCTAATAGGCCAATTGTCTTTTAAATCAATTTAAAGGTTTTTTTTTAATAATGGATACTTTTCTAATTATCTATAATATATATATATATATATATATAAATATATAAAAGTACGAATGTGGAAGAAATTTTTTTTGGACAATAATATCTTTGATTTTTTACTTAATACCTACATTGTCCTTCATTTAAAACTTTTATTAAAAATTACAAATTAAAAATTCATGGTACATCCACCAAAGTTGTGTTGAAAACTCATTTTCCATTTATTATATCATTTAAAAACCAAAATTGGGATAATTAATTGCTAAAAAAAACATTTAAAAACATAAAATTGAATATAATAATTAATTAAAAGGAAAGAACGTAACTATCAAATGCATTGTTTGTCTTAAATCTCAAATCATGGATGCACATAACCTTATAAAAGAACTTATTCAAATTCATTTCTCCACTCATTATATTCCCTACAATCTCTCCACCTCTCTCTCTCGCCTATACTTCAACTTGTATTGTTGAAGCCTATTTATTCCCTACCATTTCTCTCCCTCCCTCTTATGGTTTTTGGTTCTTCTTCGGTTACACAACTTCTTCGCCCTCTCCCTCTTTATATTTCATGAAAGAATGAACAATTCCTCTCAATTTCATATATGTGCTTTGTTACTCAAAAGCTCACTATGAGGTACCGCTAGCAGCATCTACGTCTATTTAGAAACATCATCTACTTCGTTGACTGTTGCAACAAAGTTGGATTTAGAAGACACAAGTCCATAATCAATTAGATAATTTTTTTAGAGAAAATGCTCAGAATAATAATGTAATTGCTTTCATATTGGTGAATTTTTCTTCTTCCCTTATCTTTCTTGTATGTGTCTTCCATACCTTTTTTTTTTTTTTAATTTCATTTTCATCGTTATTATAGACATGTCTATTTTTTATTATGATATAGTTTCATATTCCAGACGATCCAAGGTGTCAAAAATTTGGATTGAAGAAGTTCATGAATCCTTCTTGCTTTATAAATATTTTTACTGAAAAAAATATTTAAACCCTATTCAACTTTTAAAATAATTATCCTTCATTTTCTCTTTTGGTATATTTAATGGAATTAATAAAGTCTATTGCTATATATTCATTCAATTCTTTTGAGGGAAGATTGAGATTTAAATTGTGAACAAGATTGAAGATAAACTCTGATTTAGAACATGAGAAAATAAGCAAACAATAGTATGTGTCTATTGCAATATAGGTAAGAACTTCAAAGAATTTCTAATATTAGCCTTCTTTTACGTTATTGATTCTTTTATAATATAAACAATAGTATGTGCTTATTCCAATATAGGTAAGAACTTCAAAATTTTCTAAATATGAAAGTTTTGAAAATAAAATAAAATCTGAATTTATGTATAAAAAATATTATATTACAGTAAAAATATTTGTCTAAAAAACAAATTTAAAATATGGTATAAAATATTTTATATCGAAAATAATTTTTATTCCAATGTTTAAAATAATTTTAAAAATGGATTAGTATTGGTCTAGAGAAAAGCTACCATTTAGATGATTGAACTTATTGATCAATCAAGGTTTGTTCAGTAATTTTAAAGAATATATATAAATTATTCTTTTAATACATGTACCATGTTGAGTACTAAATACAAATTATTATATTTCACAGATGTTGAGTGTTAAATACAAATTATTATAATTTACATAAACAAACTCAACCAATTGATAATTATTCACTTGCTAACTAACTGTTAAAAAAACTTACCTATTAATAAATATATGCATGCAAATTAAAATTAAAATTTCCAAGAGAAATTAAAAAGAAAATTTCTCAAAAATCAATTGATATTGCAATTGTCTAATAAAATATCTTTACTTGTTAAACTGTTTACTCCAAATCATATTAAACTTTTCAACATTTCCGCATTTCAAGTATATAAATGCATATTTATTGAGTGATTTTTTTTTTTTTGAAAAATATTTATTGAGTGATTGAGCAACAAGTAAATTAATTTAACTTCCCCAATAAAAAATTTAGTTTTTTTTAGAAGATCAAAATTTTAGTTTTTTAAACTTAATTACTTTTCGTCTTCTCACATTTTTCACCATTCAACTCAATGTGTATATATATTGATAGTTTTAGATTTTTATTTTTATGTTATATATATATATATATATATATTTCAATAAATTTGATTTTTTCCTAAAGAATAAGACCTTTCAATTTTACTATACATATTCAATAATGAAAGTATATTGTTAAGTTAAATCATATGTATTCAAAAAAAATAATAATAAAAAATAAAATAAAATTGGAATTAAAACATGGCACATGCAAGTCTTGAACCTGCAACCTTTAAATTATTAACACAATGCTCTAACCAACTAAATTAATAGACCAATTGTCTTTAAATCAAATTTCAGGTTTTCTTTTAATAATTGATACTTTTCTAATTATATAATAAAAGATAAAATAAAAAATAAAATTAAAACATGGCCCATGCAGGTCTCGAACCTGCGACCTTCGCGTTATTAGCACGACGCTCTAACCAACTGAGCTAATAGGCCTATTTCTTTTTTAAAAAATTAAAAATGATTTTTAATAATTGATAATTGTCGAATTATATAAAAGATAAACTTAAAAAAAATGGAATTAAATACTGGCCTATGCATGCTCCAAACCTACCACCTTCGTGTTATTAACACGACACTCTAATCGACTGAGTTAATAAGCGAACTATATTTGTAAAGTATCATTTTAATATATAACAAACAAAATGATATTCGATAGAAAATCTCTTTGAGAAAAATGGTGGAACAACTTGAATGAGAATGTTTCCCCCTCCCCAAAAAAAAGAATAGTTTACCTTGAATAAAAATATCATTTTGATTCATATACATTATATATAGATATAGATATTTTTTCTAACAATGTATGAGAGTGGAAGATTCAATCTCTAATCTCTTAGTTGAAAGTATATGCCAATTGAATTATGTTTACATTGACAATTATTCATTCTTGATAACTTTAAAAAAGCGACAATCTAAATACATCGTAAAATTTAAATGGAAGACCTATTGTTACTACATATATATATATATATATATATATATATATATATATATATATATATATATATATATATATTTATATTTATATATAAAAGAAAAACTAAAAAGAACCAGGACTAAAATAGTACTTTAACCTATAGATTGAGTTCAATAACAAGTTTAGTCTCTAAGGTTTCAAGAATAGAATTGATTCAATTTCATAATTTTATTTGAAACAATACTCAATTGTCTAAAAGATTCATGAATTTAAGAATAGGTATTAGACACAATTTAAAGCATGTTAGACACAATTTAAAGTTGTCATTATGAAATTCTAATTACGCTTTCACAAATGTTTGGCAAAAGCTTACTTCCAAGATTGCTTTATCAATTATTTATACAAAAAGATAACTTTTACCCTTGTATATTTTCCGACTCAAAACTAGGTCAATTCACGTAATCACCGAAACAATGTCATTAGATGAAACCATTTACCTCATCGATCAATTCAGAAGTATAACACCTAAAATCTAAAGCCCCGTTTAATAACCATTTGGTTTTTTGTTTTTGTTTTTTGAAAATTAGACTTGTTTTCTTTAAATTTCCTCACCATGGTTTTCATTTTTGTTAAAGACACATTTGAATTCCTAATCAATTTCTAAAAACAAAAACAAAATTTTGAAAACTACTTTTTCTTTTTTTTCAAAAATTGGCTTGGTTTTTTAAAACATGGGAAAAATGTAGGTGAAAAGCCAAAGAAACTTAGAGTTGAAAGTGGTGTTTATAAGCTTAAAAACCAAAAACCAAAAACCAAAAACCCAATGGTTATCAAACGGGAGCTAAAATGGCAGTTTAATCAAAAGAGAGCACATAATCTAGAATAGCAATATAACCTTATATGCCCAACCAGAAGGTCGATGAAGCTGAGATATCAAGCTTGTAAAATAAAACAACGGAAAATTACATACCGATAAAAAAAATGGAAAAAACTCATGCTACATTTACTAGCCATTTTAATTAGGAGGGCCAGAGAAAAGATTCATACAAGAGGTTGTGGTGAAAAGGAACAAAAACTGGAAAGAACTCATCTCAGCAGTTCATGGCATCATAATCATCCAGCTTATCATTGTATTGTAGAACCTTTCTCTTTATCTTTGATGAATCAACCCATGTTATGAAGTCCTCCATGTTCCTTGTAACGAGAAATGCTGGATCGGTAACTGTCTCTGGACCAACTCTAATGTGTCCTTGCTCGACGTAAGTAACAGCTTCCCTCAAGTGCTCCGCAAACTTCAAACGTACCAACACCGTCGATAGTCTTCGTCTGCAGAAAGAGCAAAACAGACAATGTAAAAACAATATGCAACAAAAAAAATAACAGTGTCAACAAGCATCTGCAATGGGAGTTTTGGCAGAGAAAATATGTAACATTGCAAAATAGAAATGAATTCTTTTCTACTGGATGTTCATTTTACCTGCAAAAGGATGACACTGACAGGCGATCACATAAGTTCAAGCTCTGTCGAGTTGGTATCACGCCAATATTGTACCTGTCATATTGTTCTCCAGGAGAGCAAGGGAGAAAGAATGAGCAATATAATACAGATAAAAGTTGCAGATAAGACTTGAGTTGAAATGGTTTCATATATCTGTTTGTATTAATTCACCTCAGTTTAGTCAGATTAACATGCTATCATTCATTCAGACTCAGATGATTTATAACAGAATATTTGGGTTCTTGAAACATTGTGTCAAAAGATACTGACAAATTTAATATGGCTTGGCTTCAGCAATAGAAAAATATAACATTGATTACTCATGAGAGATATTGATAGTTTCATGTGCCCTTGCGAATTTAAAAACAGATTTTGGTTCTTGAAACATTGGACCAAAAGATATAAGGTCCAAAATGCCTTGAGCATTAAAATGGAAAAAAAAAAGTATTGATGTCCTGGGGAATGTTGATAGTTCCTTTACAATGGTAGGTTTAGGAGTAAAATGGGCAATCTAAGAAGCACGGATACGGACACGAGACACGGATACGACACGGACACGAGGACATGTCATTTTTTTAAAATCTAGGACACGGACATGTTTAGAAAAATATACATTTTTTAAAATATATATCCTTTTTATACAAGAAGGAAATTCAAAATCAATAAGTTTATGCATTTGTATGCTTGAAAAAACAAATTCAATGTATTTTACACTTAAAATTTATTATTTTTGTCATTTAAGCATTGAGTTTATTTGGTATACGTAACAATGGTTCAAAATGAACCTACAACTAGTGTTTGTCACCTATCAATTGTGCTAACAATTATCCCATACGTGTCCAACAAGTGTCGGAGTATCCAAGTGTCTGCCACGTGACGGACAAGGACACGTTAGCCAAACTAAAGTGTCTGTGCTTCTTAGTGGACAACTAAGTCATTGGGTAGAAAAATTAAGAAACTAGACCTCATTCTAGAAACCCTGAGCACATTGGGCAATAAGATAAACATGATCAGCAAAATTTTCCCAAGAATTTAGCATAGATAACAAAAATGTGGACCATTTTTTCATAGAAAGCCAATTGAAGTGGGAGGCTTGAATCCAGGATGGATACTTTAAACCAACAGTTGAGGGAGAAAAAGTGGAATTGACGCAGAGTTGGATACCCTTTTTAACATCTTTTGATAATGCATTTTCACTTCTGATCTAAAATGCAACATCGCAATCTCATAACTGGCTCTTGAATTGCTAGAACCTCTAGGCTACAGTGATCAAAATGAGCAGCTTTATAATATGCCATTGCATAACTTTCTCGTCATCACAGATATTGTGGACAAAAATCACAAGATACATGGGAAACACAAAACTCAATAGTTTGAACCAGCAGTATAAGAGTTCAAAGTATCTTTGAAATTAAAGAAGAAAAATAAACAGTTTGGCAATAAAATGAAATGAGGCACACGAGAAAACAAATAATACACAAATAGAAGAGAAACTTGCTTATTGTAATATAGAAAAATTTATTTCTGAAAGTTGCTTTTACTAAAAAGGAGGCAGAACTCACAGCTTTTCGAGGAGCTTCTCGGTTAATTCCAATCGAAAAGGGTCTTTCTCGTTCATCTTCTTCAATATGCTAACCAGCTTTTGAACCCCCCGGCACAAGCTCGAATACCTAAATCAAATTCAAAGCGGTAAAACAAAGAAAATGGTAGAGAAAGAAGGAAATAGAAGAAAGGGGAAATTACTTTTTGTAGTCGTCCCGTCCTGTGATGTGATAGCGATGCATGACTTGGGCTTCTCTGTGACCTCCTTCCCTCTTCCATTCTAAGAAGTTGACCTTCTTCAAAAGCTTCTGCTCGTGAAATTTTAGCTTCCTCATCCTTTCTTTTGTTTCAACTCAATACACCTTACAGCTGAAGGTGTCGTACAAACAAGAGTCTCTCGGGGGACGTGGGAGAACAGAAGAAGATAGAAAAAGAGCTTACCGGCGGCGGCGACGGCGACGGTGACGGCGAGTTGGGCAAGCGAGTGAAAATATCCAAACAAGTCTCTCGTCGATGGGGCGACGGAAGAGAGTGAGAGGAAAGAATAGTCTTAGTTTTAGGGTAAAAAAAGAAATACTTAGGTTTGATTCAAAAATCTTCATGTAATTTGAAAAGTTTAAAAAATAGTCCGAATTTTAAAAAAAATGTTCCAAAAATACCTTGTCCTTAATATTTGAATGGAAACCTTAAAGTTTCAGTTTCATTAATACCCTTGAGTTTTCAAAAATACCTTTATCGAAAAAATGTTTCTTTTTTTTTTTTTTGGAAAAAATACATTTTTGGTCCCTAAGGTTTGGATTTTGTTTCATTTTGGTCCCTCCATCCACTTTCCCGTTAAATATTAACAGATTGCTGGCATGACACTATTTTTTATTAGAAAAAATATTTTTTAATTTTTTAAAATAAAAATATTTTAATTTTTTAAATTTCTATTTCTTATCCTTCTTCCTCCTCCTCTTTCTTCCTCTTCACCTTCTTTTTCATCCCCACCTGGTATTGCTGATGCAACTTCGACCCCCGACGATTTTTTTTTCTTTCTTTCTTTCTTCTTTTCTTTTTCTCTCTTCATTTTCCTTTTCCAAAAACAGAAAAGAGAAGAGGGAGGAGAAGCCGAGGGACCACTCACCTATTGTCGCGTTTAGGAGGAACTATACCGTATGGATCTGTTGTTCGACCGCCAAGGAGGGACGTCGAGCCGAGGGATCAGCGGAATGTGCAAGAAAAACACTCAGGCCGCCAAAAAATCACAGCAGATGAAGACCCACAGCTGTCGGATTACTCGTGCAAAAGACCCACTGTGTCGAAACTGTTGCCGCTGCGCGTCTGTGCTGTTGCAACTCAAAAATAAAACTCACAGCTTTGGAACTTCCAGATCTGGCCGATGGCAGAAGACCCATGAACCACAATACAAACGATGGCAGAACTTGGCCGAACATATCCTATATTTGGAACTTCCAGTCGGATCTGTTGAGAAACACGTTGGAAAGGAGTTTGCGCCGTTGGAATTGGGTCGCCGTCGTCCGTTTCAAGTTGCGATGTGGGTTGTCGTTGTTGGTGGTGGTTCCGACGTCGGAAACGAATGAGGGAGTTTCATTTAAAAAAAAAAAGAAAAAAAAAAGAAAAATTTGGGAGAGATGGAAGGAGAAGAAGAAGAAAAGAAGAGAAGAAAAAAAAAAGTCGGCGGTCGGAGTTGCAGCAGCAGTACTAGGTGGTGATGAAGAGTGAAGATGAAGAAGAATGTGAAGAGGAAGAAAGAGGATGAGGAAAAAGTTTTCTAATAAAAAAATAGTGTCACGTCAGCATCCGTTAATATTTAACGATAAAGTGGCTGGAGGGACCAAAATGAAACAAAATCCAAACCTCAATGACTAAATTGTCAAGTTTGAAAACTCAAGTACCAAAATGAAATCTAACCCAAACCTCAGGGACCAAAAGTGTATTTTTTTTTTTCCTTTTTTTTCCTTCTCTCACCGTAATTCTTCCTCCATGAAAGTTAATGAGAAGCTTTACTTAGTTGTCATGTATTCATAGATTAAGAGCTTTTATTCTCTTTCAACACATCATACCAAGAGCTTGGCTATATTTTTGTGTTGAAACTTTAAGATTACTTTGTTTTGTTTTTGAAATTCTACTTGTGCTTGACTTCATTTTGTTGGTAGCCTTTTCAATATTATTTCCTCACCAACTACTTCTCATTAGCTTTCTTTATATTCATTTTATGAAAAATAAATGAAACTATAGTTGTATATTGGTTCTAACAATTCTTAAATATTAATAAGAACAAAATCATATATAAAATTTTTTATTAATCAATCTTGTAAAACTGGACCAAATCAACAATTTTATAAACACTTTTTATCACTAACATACACAAACAACAGAGGTGTCGAAACAGAGTTGAGTTGGTCCCCGTTTTCTCTCTAGGAACGGTGGAAATAGGCGACGATTGTGCCGAGTTGGAGCAGCTTAGTCTGCTAAGGGGATCCTTGTTTTCGTCTTCCAAGTGCTGAGATTCTCGATTGGAAGATATGACAACACAAACAGAAGATGAGATTGTTAAACAACTTGCTGATCTGAAAGTCACAGCTGAGGAGAAGGCAAGTGTGTTTAAGCTGCAAGAGAGTGAAGTACATCGGTCAGAGCAACATCTTACAAACTCGATTCTATGCAAAATATATACAAGCAGGAAAATTAATCCTGATGTGTTTAGTTCGATGATGCTCAAGATATGGAATCAAGAACACACTATTAATAATAGTGTGGGTTTCAACTTGTTTGTGTGCAAGTTCAAGAACGCAAGAATCAAATGATGGATAATGGAGATGGGTCCGTGGTTCTATGATAAATCTTTGCTCCTTTTTGCAGAGCCTAAAGGCGATGTCTGCAGTGAAGATGCAGAATTCAGGTACGCCTCATTCTGGACTCATTTTCATAAGCTGCCATACGCCTGTTCTACCAGATCTTCGGCAGAAACGATTGGTAGTCTGTTGGGAAAAGTCGAAAGAATTGACATCCAAGAGGATAGAGAGCCTAGTTGGAAAAGTTCATTACGTATTAAGATACAGATTGATGTCAATAAACCTTTGAAAAGAGGTGTATTTATGAAATCTGAGAGTAGAAACGAGGATAAGTGGATTGTGGTGACTTATGAGAAATTGCCTGATTTTTGCTATGGGTGTGGTTGTCTTGGACATATCATTAAAGAATGTGAAAATCAGTGTGATTCAAATGAGGAGGAACTACCCTACGGGGCTTGGCTTAGAGAGCCCACAAAACTAAAGATCCATGAAGAAGATAAGGATAATAGTTTTGGTATGGGTAGAGGGAGAGGTAGATTTGGATTTGGAGGAAGGGGCCGTTGGAGAAATAACCAGTGGGATGTGGAGGAGGAGCCGAGCGGAGTGGTTAGAACAAACTCACCGACAAAATCCACGAGTCCGACAGTAAACCTCGGTTCGAGCAGTACTGTTAATTACGGTGATTCACCAACACCAGTAAGGGAGGCGGAGCCGATAACGGCTAGTAGAACTGAAAAAGGTAAAACTGAAAAGCCATTGAAAGTGACAACGGAAAAGCCGGCGACGGATACGGAGAATTTATCAGCAAAAGGAAGTCAGACCAACGAAGACATAAATGACAGAAATAAAGAAATAAATAAGGAGCATAATCTTGGGAAGTCGGTTATGGAAGATGATCTTGGGTCAATGACAGCTAAGGGTGAGGTGGAGAAATCAAAAGCCATCATAATTGAGAAAGGGAAGTCTGATATGGATATTGATCTAAAATGGGAAGGGGCAAGTCAAGACAAAATGGGCTCTAACGGTTTGGGGCTGACAACTGGTCAAACACAAGAGGTTGGAAAACAAGCTGGCATAAATATCTCTGGGGTGGGGAGAAAGAAAGCATGGAAAAGGTTTGCAAGAGAATATAAAAGTGTGGGTCCAGAATGTATCCAAACATCAGTGTCTCAACAATTAAGTGGAACTAAACACAGAGTGGACGAGGAAACAGAGAATGAAAACCTTAGTAAGAAGAGGATGGTGGAACCAGAACAATCACTAAACGCGAGATCGGTGGAGGCTGCGGGACAGCCCCGCCGGGCACAATGAAACTCTTAAGCTGGAATGTCCAGGGCCTGGGGAGCCCAAGGACATTA
Source organism: Luffa acutangula (assembly GCA_036850905.1). Lineage (NCBI taxonomy): Eukaryota > Viridiplantae > Streptophyta > Magnoliopsida > Cucurbitales > Cucurbitaceae > Luffa > Luffa acutangula. The sequence continues at coordinate 10,567,589 of CM072090.1, forward strand.
AGGATGTTTCATCATATGATTAAGAAGCATCAACCTCAATTGGTTTTCTTAATGGAAACCAAAAGCCAAGATAATGGATGTGAAAAAGTGAGAAGGAGTCTTCAGTTAGATTGTGGTTTGACGGTTCCAAGTGTAGGTCTTAGTGGTGGTCTGATGTTACTGTGGAAGCAAGGGGTCAATGTCCAAATTCGATCCTTTTCCAAAGGCCACATTGATGCAGTCATCATTGAACCGAATTGGTCTTGGAGATTTACGGGCATTTATGGTAATCCTGCTAGATCTTCTCATCATGAAACTTGGACGCTTATGAAACGCCTAGGGGATCAGCTAGATTTGCCTTGGGTGATGGGAGGGGATTTTAATGAGATAAAAAACAATAATGAGAAAAAAATAGGTGTGCCATGCTCAGAGTCGGCTATGTAGGAATTTAGGGAGACTATTGATTCGTGTGGGATTCTTGATCTAGGATTTATCGGTCCCAAATTCACTTGGTGCAACAACCACAAGACGACAGAGCGGATCTGGGAGAGACTTGATAGGTTTTTTTATTAATGTTGGGATGCAAAATCATTGCTCGGGTTTTAAGGTGTATCATTTGGCTTGGATAGGATCAGACCATAGACCTTTATTAGGTGAATGGATGGAAGGGTCTTGCACCAAACAAAGAACTAATACCTATCGGTCGAGGCGTTTAGAGGAAGTGTGTGTCAAGTATGAATCATGTCGGAATATTGTGGATCAATTTTGGTCGGATAGTGGGAGACAAACGGACAGAAGTATTATTGAGAAAACGGCGGAATGTATCTCTCGGTTAACTCAATGGAGCAGATTGTTTTATGATGGGTCTATCAAAGGGGCCATTGCTAGGAAAGAACAGGAGCTTCAGCGGTATGAACAACAGCGGGACTGTGATGCATTTGAGCTATCTCGGAAAAAAAAGAGTTGGAGAATCTCCTCGAGGATGATGAGATTTACTGGAAACAACGGGCCAAAGAAGAGTAGTTGACATGGGGTGATCAAAATACTACATGGTTCCATTTAAGAGCTACTAATAGGCGGAAGAGAAATAGAGTGACGGGTCTTTATAATGATTATGGAGAATGGGTAGAGGATGATCAAGATATGGATCAGATTGCTTCACATTACTTCCAGTCCCTTTTTCAATCCACCAATCTGAACATGGAAGCTATTGAAAAGATTTTAGAGGCAACTCCAGTATGCTTAACGGAGGATCTGAATCTAAAGCTCACAACAACCTTTACTCGAGATGAGGTATATGGAGTGATTAGAAGAATGCACCCTACAAAAGCACCTGGGCCAGATGGTATTCAAGCGATCTTCTATCAAAAATATTGGGAGGTAGTAGGAGAGGATGTTTGTGATTTCTGTTTAAAGTTTTTAAACGGAGATGAGAGGCTGGAGGAGGTCAATAGAACCTTCATTGCTTTAATCCCCAAGGTTAATGATCCCAAAACTATGAAAGATTTTCGTCCGATCAATTTGTGTTCTATGCTTTACAAAATAATTGCCAAAACACTTGCTAATAGGTTGAAAGGAGTGTTGGATAATGTGATCTCTCTCAGCCAATCAGCTTTTGTACCAGATAGGCTCATTACTGACAATGCGATCCTTGGGTTCGAATGTATTCATGCTGTCAAAAGTAAACGAAAAGGGAAAGATGGGGTGGCTGCTTTAAAATTAGACATGAGTAAAGTTTACGATCGTGTGGAATGGATATACCTCAGAAAGATTATGGAGAAAATGGGCTTCTGTAACCGGTGGATTGATTTGACTATGAGATGTGTGGAGTCAGTCAGCTTCCAGGTTCTCTTGAATGAGTCTCCAAGGAATACTTTCAGGCCGACGAGAGGTCTTCGTCAGGGGGACCCTCTATCTCCCTACTTATTCCTGATTTGTGCGGAAGGGCTCTCAAGGCTACTTATGCAGGCAGAAGTCAAAAGAGAACACTACAAGAAAAACCGTATTACTTGACGTTTTTGGAATGTCAAATTTTAATACTCTTGACGCTTTTGAAAGCGTCGAGAGAACCACTGTCAAGAATAAGGTATCGAAAATGTGACAAATGAGAAGCGTCAAGATATTATTTCCTTGATATTTTGTAAACGTTAAGATTATTAACAATATTGACATTTCTAAAGCGTCATGTATATAGATTTCTTGACATTTATTAAATATCATTTTTGTTAAACATTGCCCTGTTATTACTAGACATTGCCCTGTTATTACTCATTTATTTTATGCTGATGATAGTCTTTTATTCTTTAAAGCATCTAGCCAAGAATGTATGAGTATCCGTAGGATTCAAGGTATCTATTGTTGGGTTTTATGCCCTAAAACTCGTAGATAGTAAATGAAACAAATTAATCGATCTCAATAAAGCGTTATTCGAGTGATTCAGTAATTGGGTTATTGAATAATCGAGTTTGCATTAATAAACCCTAAATCCAATAAACTAAGATCCAAGGTTGTTTAAATGAAACTTGGACTAGTATGTAGGGACATACGGGGATCAGTGTCCAAGTAACAACCTAAATGGTCTATAGTATAGGGATAAGGCTGGGTACCTTATCCTGGTGACACTATGTGATACGGCCCACCTTGTATCCGATACAGATGCAATGATCCAAAGCATCCATGTAGGAGACATGCGGGTGGGGGTATCCTATGCAATGAGTTTGCATAAGACCGGACCACGAAATAGTAACCACTAGATGTAACGCCGTTAACTAGTCTAGGTTTCTATTTCAATAGGATGACCTAGGTAACTCAATCTCAATCCTGAGTCTGTTATGAACTCCTTTTCAGGAGGGATTGTCCTTAGATTTGTATGGGTGAGAGTGGCCTGCTCGCCGACTCAATATTCCTACCATTTCAGGGGCAAGACCGAATGGGGGCTGGGAACATAACAGTACAAGATGGAATTCACTCCTTCCCCTATTGGGGCAAGTAGATGTGTGTTCCCTTAAGGGCTGATTCCGGGGCTTGAACAAAAGCGCGCTGTCCTCTCTTGGCCTGAGAGGAATTTTTGTTTAGTGGTTGGACCCTAAACAGGTTGTTCATTAGAGGGATCAGTGGTACTTAAGGACCCAGAGGTAACCCAGGGGTAAAACGGTAATTTGACCCAGCTGGTGTTACGAACACACGTGAAGGATTGACTTACTGCTATTGGTCGATATCCGTGGACACAGAAATATTCTACAGTGAGAAGAGTGCAGCTGTGGGTCTTTAGTGGAGTGACCCACGGTTAACGAATGTTGATTGACTCGGTTAATGAGTTTAGCTGATCAATCTCGTATCGTTGGAGCTTCTGATCTGTAGGTCCATTAGGTCCACCTGCTAGCTCATAACGGGTTCTGAGATGATTTAGTCTTGATATTAAAGGGAATTAATATAATGTATGGAGATGCATTATAGTATAAAGTTTAATTAAAGAATTAAACTTTATAATTAATTTTGGATATGATTTGAAATTAATTATTGAGAGAATAATGAATTTAATTAAATATGTGATATTTGATTAATTCATGAATTAATTAATTGGGGAATTAATTAATTTAATTTGGTTAAATGTGATTTAATCAAATTAATACTATAGTTTATATTAATGTACATTTTGATGCACATTAAAACTATAGGTTAAATGAGAGATAAAATTGAATGTGATTCAATTATAAAATTAATTAAATATTTGATATTTAATTAATGTGGATTCAATTGATGAGATTAATTGAATGGCCAATTTAATTCAATTGAATATGATTCAAATTGAATTAAATACCTTATGTTATAATTGATTTAATTAATTTTGTCTTAATTAAATTAATTATAATTAATTAATTAAATAAATTATTATTATTATTTAATTAATGGACGACCAAGATCGGTTGGATTTGATCCAACGATCTAGATGGAGTAGGGTTTTAACTTCCCCCACTTATCGTTAAGTGGAGAGGGGGTTACCCATCTCAGGAGGCTCACTCTCATTCTGACGATAGAAACAGAAGAGTTTTTTTTTCCTCTCTATTCTGGTTTTCTCTCAAGGTTTTTCCAGCAATCCCTTTGCTGTAAAAATTCTCTCAAAAATTCCAGCACTCTCTTGCTGTAATTTTCCCTTCCAAGACGATTTTTGGGTTCCCACAAGCCAATCTTGAGTCCCAAGAGTCATAGCGGGTGAATCGATTTGGTGGTGTTCATTGGAAGGAAGAAGAACGCGAAATTTGGAGCTTTGTGCTGATTGTTCTTCTCTTCCATGTAAGTTTTTCTAAGATCTAAAATAGTTTTAGATTTTATTTTTTTAGCATGCTTAACATAGATCTAAATAGAAATTGTTTCTGTTTTAATTTTGCCCAACGTATCGGTATTCTAATTTGAAATTAAATCACAAACGGTGAAAACCGCTTCCGCTAGAGGATTCAATTCCTTCAAATGGTATCAGAGCCATTTCGTGATTTTAATTTCGTTTTTAGAATTTGCGTTGTGGCTGTTGGTGGGATTTAATTCTGCATTTTGAATGAGAATTTTGCTGATAAACTGTTTAGGTATTTGGCCTTAGATTTACAAATTCTTCTTGATTTGATCATGTAAGGGCCCATGTTTTTGGGGCAAATTGTTGTAAATAGAGTCATGTAAGTCCGTGTCAATAAATTAGGATTCAATCGTTGAATTGGTGCTCGAATCGGGATGTTTTTTGTGTTTTTTCGTTGCTGGAACGAAGAACAGAGAAGGATCTGCCCAGAAACTGCCCAGAAAATTCGAAAAAAAAAAAAAAAAAAAAAAAAAAAACGGTTACGAAATAATTATTTTTTGCGTCGTTGAGATCGAACGTGCGTCGTTTGAGCGGTTGGCGTCAGACGCGCGTTTCAACCGGGAGGGCGTGAGTTCGATCCGGAACGTGGGCAGTTTTTTTGTTTTTTAATGCGGCGTGAAGCAGTTACAAAGAAATACATATTTTTTTGCGTAATCCAAGTCTCGAACGTTGGTACTGGTGGAGTTGGCATGCACGCGTGGGTAACTCGTGAGGAGTCATGGGTTCGAGTTCCAGCATGGTCAGTTTAATGATTTTTGCGTGCGGTTTATTCTTGGGCGGTCCGGTTCGTCTCTGTTCGGTCCGAATTGAGCTGGTTTGGTCTGGTTCATATATTTCTGGTCCGGTTCGAGTGTTATGGGTCCGGTTTGAAGAGGTTCAAGCTGGTTCGGGCCGATTCTGGAGCGGTTCAAGACTCAGAAGGATAATTAAATTGAAATTATTGTAATTTTCTTTTATTTTAATTATCCTAGGGGCCAATATACCGGTTTATTCAGCTATTTATCGCTTTATGAATGTCATTTAGCTGTATCCCACCATAGGTTAAGCATGAATCATGCATATTTTATAATTATAAGTGTTATAATGTATGATAAATATGTATGATTGCAATTTCATGAGTAATTTAGTATAAATGTTATATTAAGTATATGAAATTGGAAAAGCATTGAGCATGACATTAATTAGAGTAATATAAGAGTTATATTATATTAATGTCGACAATCATGTAATTTAATTTCGGGAATGTTTAATTAATATAATCGATATTAATTAAATGAAATTGAAATTGCATGCAGCATGACACCACCTTAGATTAATATAATTGTTATATTATCGGCGTCATGAGCGTTATGGTGTTTAATAATTTGAATTAGATTGTTATTAAGAAACACCATAGTAGCATGTTATAGGGCTAATTATTAAAATTTTATAATAGTTATAAAATTGATTAGAAACCGTCAACCTATAACAAAGAATTGCATGCAAACATAGGACCTTAGGTTAAAATTGAATTAATTTTAAAATGTTTAAAATTAATTAGACCTAAGCTCATCCTTTTAATTCTAATAGGATTAGAATTATATTCTTACTTAGGATTAAAATAGTTTTAATTTACTAAGTAGGAATAGCATTACTATGATTATAAGGGAACTCTCCCGATGAGGTTCTGTCTAGGCTGGGGGTACTTAAGTTGACGGTTTACGGAACACCTCCTACCTGGGAACTGACCCGGAACTTGAGTTGAATTAATCATAGTTTAATGTTAGCATGCAATGTCACTAGGTAATTAAAATGGTTTAATTCACCTAGACATTAGTGTAAAGACCTTTATATAAGAGTTATATACAGGCATAGACTTAGATAGATTCACTTAGCCGGAATTTACCTAAGTAATAGACCCTTTAATTATAAAAATACTTAGTGGGAGGAAATATATCAAAACAAGATTTTCATAAATCAATGTTTTGCTCTCATGTCCTCAAGAGTTCACAACGTGAGGTCCATGCTTGGCCTCGAGTCACCCTGGGAGTGACCCCCTACGGATGGTGTTTGCATGGATCAATATCAAGGTGAATGAGGGAGTATTTTGTAGTAAGTGGGAGCAGGACACGTGTCAACGTATCCTACGGTCTCCTCCATTAGGTTGCACCGTGAGATCCCCATGATCTGCCTGCGAGTCGCCCTGGGAGCGATCACCCTACGGAGGGCTTGATCATGGGAGTTGGAACAACGCAAACTCCAGAAATGGATAGGGTTTCTTAGGTTCATTTCCAACTTTGACTTTCCCTACGGTAGCATTGTTGGGACCCACCTCTGAAATCTGAAAATGGAGGGTTACACTTACGGGGAATTGTTAAGGTGTTAATAATTTCCTGACCGAAAAAAAAAAAAACGGTAGCTAAGAACTATTGGAATATGAGTTATTCTGGTAATAGGGATTGGCTGAGATTGTCTCAATTCAGGGGAGGAGTAGCCGACTGCCCTACGGTAGCTGTTGCTCTAAACCTTTGAAGTATCGTTGCAAAATGAATGTTTATTCTATGGGTCGATCATTACTTTTGCTAAATTGATTGGATTAAAATAATAATAATATTATTTTGTGTAATGGGTTAATGCATCATAACTAATTAAATTAATTTGTTTGTTTCAGCATGAATCGTTCTTTGTATGCCTCTAATTACGCCGTCTGTTATAAAACTGGTATCGCTAATACAACTAAGGAAATGCACTCAAACACTAATTGCGTGGATTTGGTCTTAACTGAGGACTGTCCTCAGACCCACATGTCTAATTCATCTGAAATTGTTCATGATGAATATGACATAGACTGCTTAGCAAAACTCAATGAAAATAAATGTGATTTATTGGTCATTGAAACGTGTATAGTGGAAAATGATGATACAGCCTGGATCCTTGATTCAGGTGCCACTCATCACGTATGCTCTTCCTTTGAGGGAATGAGCTCTTGGCAACAATTAGATGCTGGGGAAATGACTCTCAGAGTTGGTACTGGGGAGTTCATTTCAACTAAAGCAGTGGGAGACATTAAAATGTTCTTCTCCAGGGAACGTTATATGTTATTAGATAATGTATATATAGTTCCTAAAATAAAAAGAAATTTGATTTCTGTATCTTGTTTGCTTGAACAAGGATATTCAGTGTCCTTTTCTGTAAATGAAGCTCTCATTACTAAAAGGGGTGCTGATATTTGTTCTGCAAACTTGGAGAACAATTTATATGTTTTAAGACCAATAGAGTCTAGGGCTATTTTGAACAATGAGATGTTTAAAACAGCTGAGACTCAACCTAAAAGGCAAAAGGTTTCTCAAAGTACCTATCTTTGGCACTTGAGACTTGGCCACATAAATCTCAATAGGATTGGGAGATTGGTTAAGAACGGACTTCTAAGCCAGTTAGAAGATGGTACTTTACCTCCGTGTGAGTCTTGTCTCGAAGGTAAGATGACCAAACGACCTTTTACTGGAAAAGGTTATCGTGCCAAGGAGCCCTTAGAGCTCGTACATACGGATCTCTGTGGTCCAATGAATGTTAGGGCTCGAGGAGGGTATGAATATTTCATCTCTTTAATAGATGATTATTCAAGGTATGGTTATTTATACCTAATGAGTCATAAGTTTGAAGCCCTTGAAAAGTTCAAGGAGTATAAGGCTGAAGTTGAGAACTCATTAGGTAAGACCATTAAAACGCTTCGATCTGATCGAGGTGGAGAGTATTTGGACTTAGAATTCCAAAACTATTTGATAGAACATGGAATCACGTCTCAACTCTCAGCACCAGGTACACCTCAGCAGAATGGTGTATCTGAAAGGAGAAACAGAACCTTGTTAGACATGGTTCGATCTATGATGAGCTTTGCTCAGTTGCCTAATTCTTTTTGGGGTTATGCAGTAGAGACTGCAGTTTATATTTTGAATGTTGTCCCCTTAAAGAGTGTTTCTGAAACACCATTTGAGCTCTGGAAAGGGCGTAAAGCTAGTTTACGTCATTTCAGAATTTGGGGTTGCCCTGCACATGTGCTTGTGGCAAATCCAAAGAAATTGGATTCACGTTCAAAATTATGCCTATTCGTAGGCTACCCAAAAGAAACAAGAGGTGGATATTTCTTCGATCCACAAGAAAATAAGGTGTTTGTATCGACAAATGCTACTTTCTTGGAAGAAGACCACGTTAGAGAACACAAACCACGCAGTAAAATTGTGTTGAGTGAACTTTCTGGGGAAGCTACAAATGAATCAACAAGAGTTGTTGATGAGGCTGGACCTTCAACAAGGGTTGTTGATGAGCCCAGTTCAGAGGCTGGACCTTCAACAAGAGTTGTTGATGAGCCCAGTACATCTGGTCAAGCCCATCCTTCTCAAGAGTTGAGAATGCCTCGACGTAGTGGGAGGGTTGCTATACAACCTGAACGCTATCTGGGTTTAGCAGAAACTCCAGCTGTCATACCTGATGATGGAGTTGAGGATCCATTGACCTTTAGACAGGCAATGAATGATGTGGATCATGACCAGTGGGTCAAAGCTATGGACCTAGAGATGGAGTCTATGTACTTCAATCAAGTCTGGGATCTTGTAGACCTACCTGAAGGGGTAAAACCCATAGGGTGCAAATGGATCTACAAGAGAAAACGAGACGCAGCTGGGAAAGTACAGACTTTCAAAGCTCGACTTGTGGCAAAGGGTTATACCCAAAAGGAAGGGGTGGACTATGAAGAAACCTTCTCTCCAGTTGCCATGTTAAAGTCAATAAGGATACTCTTGTCCATTGCCACGTTTTATGATTATGAAATTTGGCAAATGGATGTCAAGACTGCTTTTCTGAATGGCAATCTTGAAGAGAGCATCTTTATGTCTCAACCAGAAGGGTTCATCGCTCAAGATCAAGAGCAAAAAGTTTGCAAGCTTAAACGATCCATTTATGGGTTGAAGCAAGCTTCTAGATCTTGGAATATAAGGTTTGACACTGCTGTCAAATCTTATGGCTTTGACCAGAACGTTGATGAGCCTTGTGTTTACAAAAGGATTATCAGCAGTTCAGTAGCTTTTCTAGTGTTGTATGTAGATGATATTCTGCTTATTGGGAATAACGTAGAATATCTAACTGAAATTAAAGCTTGGCTATCAACTGAGTTCCAAATGAAAGATTTGGGTGAAGCTCAATATGTTCTAGGGATTCAAATTATCAGGAATCGTAAGAACAGAACGTTAGCCCTGTCTCAAGCATCCTATATAGACAAGATGTTGTCTAAATATAAGATGCAGAATTCCAAGAGAGGTTTACTTCCCTTCAGGCATGGAGTTCATCTGTCTAAGGAACAGTGTCCTAAGACACCTCAAGAAATTGAGGATATGAGACGGATCCCTTATGCTTCAGCAGTGGGCAGCCTTATGTATGCCATGTTGTGTACTAGGCCTGACATATGCTATGCAGTTGGGATAGTTAGTAGATACCAATCTAATCCAGGGTTAGACCACTGGACTGCAGTGAAAAACATCCTCAAGTATCTTAGGAGAACGAGGGACTATCAGCTTGTGTATGGCGCTAAGGATTTGATCCTTACAGGATACACAGACTCTGACTTTCAGACTGATAAGGATTCTAGGAAATCCACATCAGGGTCAGTGTTTACCCTAAATGGGGGCGCTGTAGTCTGGCGTAGCATCAAACAAGGATGCATTGCAGACTCCACCATGGAGGCCGAATATGTCGCTGCTTGTGAAGCAGCTAAGGAGGCTGTATGGCTTAGGAAGTTCTTGATGGATTTGGAAGTTGTTCCAAATATGAACTTGCCAATCACCCTTTATTGTGATAATAGTGGTGCAGTGGCAAATTCTAAAGAACCTCGCAGTCACAAGAGAGGCAAGCACATAGAGCGCAAATATCATCTCATCAGAGAGATCGTGCAACGAGGTGATGTGATCGTCACGAAGATAGCTTCGGAGCACAATATTGCTGATCCATTTACGAAGGCTCTCACGGCTAAAGTGTTCGAGGGTCATCTAGATGGTCTAGGTCTGCGAGATATGTACATAGAATAATCTAGGGCAAGTGGGAGAAGTGTAATGGGTATTCAAATGCCCTAGTTTATTGTATTTATCTGTATTTGTACTTTTCATGTATTATACAGTATTAATACAAACTATTATTCCTACTTCAATGATTATTCATTCAATTCTGATTGTTGATGTACATTGCCCACTAGAGTTTTAGTTCAAGTGGGAGTTGTTGGGTTTTATGCCCTAAAACTCGTAGATAGTAAATGAAACAAATTAATCGATCTCAATAAAGCGTTATTCGAGTGATTCAGTAATTGGGTTATTGAATAATCGAGTTTGCATTAATAAACCCTAAATCCAATAAACTAAGATCCAAGGTTGTTTAAATGAAACTTGGACTAGTATGTAGGGACATACGGGGATCAGTGTCCAAGTAACAACCTAAATGGTCTATAGTATAGGGATAAGGCTGGGTACCTTATCCTGGTGACACTATGTGATACGGCCCACCTTGTATCCGATACAGATGCAATGATCCAAAGCATCCATGTAGGAGACATGCGGGTGGGGGTATCCTATGCAATGAGTTTGCATAAGACCGGACCACGAAATAGTAACCACTAGATGTAACGCCGTTAACTAGTCTAGGTTTCTATTTCAATAGGATGACCTAGGTAACTCAATCTCAATCCTGAGTCTGTTATGAACTCCTTTTCAGGAGGGATTGTCCTTAGATTTGTATGGGTGAGAGTGGCCTGCTCGCCGACTCAATATTCCTACCATTTCAGGGGCAAGACCGAATGGGGGCTGGGAACATAACAGTACAAGATGGAATTCACTCCTTCCCCTATTGGGGCAAGTAGATGTGTGTTCCCTTAAGGGCTGATTCCGGGGCTTGAACAAAAGCGCGCTGTCCTCTCTTAGCCTGAGAGGAATTTTTGTTTAGTGGTTGGACCCTAAACAGGTTGTTCATTAGAGGGATCAGTGGTACTTAAGGACCCAGAGGTAACCCAGGGGTAAAACGGTAATTTGACCCAGCTGGTGTTACGAACACACGTGAAGGATTGACTTACTGCTATTGGTCGATATCCGTGGACACAGAAATATTCTACAGTGAGAAGAGTGCAGCTGTGGGTCTTTAGTGGAGTGACCCACGGTTAACGAATGTTGATTGACTCGGTTAATGAGTTTAGCTGATCAATCTCGTATCGTTGGAGCTTCTGATCTGTAGGTCCATTAGGTCCACCTGCTAGCTCATAACGGGTTCTGAGATGATTTAGTCTTGATATTAAAGGGAATTAATATAATGTATGGAGATGCATTATAGTATAAAGTTTAATTAAAGAATTAAACTTTATAATTAATTTTGGATATGATTTGAAATTAATTATTGAGAGAATAATGAATTTAATTAAATATGTGATATTTGATTAATTCATGAATTAATTAATTGGGGAATTAATTAATTTAATTTGGTTAAATGTGATTTAATCAAATTAATACTATAGTTTATATTAATGTACATTTTGATGCACATTAAAACTATAGGTTAAATGAGAGATAAAATTGAATGTGATTCAATTATAAAATTAATTAAATATTTGATATTTAATTAATGTGGATTCAATTGATGAGATTAATTGAATGGCCAATTTAATTCAATTGAATATGATTCAAATTGAATTAAATACCTTATGTTATAATTGATTTAATTAATTTTGTCTTAATTAAATTAATTATAATTAATTAATTAAATAAATTATTATTATTATTTAATTAATGGACGACCAAGATCGGTTGGATTTGATCCAACGATCTAGATGGAGTAGGGTTTTAACTTCCCCCCACTTATCGTTAAGTGGAGAGGGGGTTACCCATCTCAGGAGGCTCACTCTCATTCTGACGATAGAAACAGAAGAGTTTTTTTTTCCCTCTCTATTCTGGTTTTCTCTCAAGGTTTTTCCAGCAATCCCTTTGCTGTAAAAATTCTCTCAAAAATTCCAGCACTCTCTTGCTGTAATTTTCCCTTCCAAGACGATTTTTGGGTTCCCACAAGCCAATCTTGAGTCCCAAGAGTCATAGCGGGTGAATCGATTTGGTGGTGTTCATTGGAAGGAAGAAGAACGCGAAATTTGGAGCTTTGTGCTGATTGTTCTTCTCTTCCATGTAAGTTTTTCTAAGATCTAAAATAGTTTTAGATTTTATTTTTTTAGCATGCTTAACATAGATCTAAATAGAAATTGTTTCTGTTTTAATTTTGCCCAACGTATCGGTATTCTAATTTGAAATTAAATCACAAACGGTGAAAACCGCTTCCGCTAGAGGATTCAATTCCTTCATCTATGAGGATGCCTAGGGTCAAACTATTAATTATGACAAATCGAACTTTATGGTGAGTCCGAATACTGCTCATGCCTCTATTAGGGAAATCAAAACTGTCTTACAGGTGAAACACACATACAGCCTGGGGCAATACCTAGGTTTACCTTCTCAGAATGCTCGTAGCAAGAAGGCGATTTTGAACAACATCAAAGACCGGGTGTGGAAAGTTGTTCAAGGATGGAAAATGAGATTCTTTTTTACAGCTGGAAGAGAGATCCTTATCAAATCTGTGGCCCAGGCTATTCCAAACTATGCTATGAGTTGTTTTAAATTCCCTTTGTCGTTATGTAATGATTTAAATGCTATGTGTGCTAGGTTCTGGTGGAGCTCTTCGAAAGAGGGGAGGAAAATCCACTAGAGGAGCTGAAAGAAAATGTGTACTAGTAAGTTTCATGGAGGCCTGGGATTCAGAGATTTGTCGGTGTTCAATCAGTCAATGCTAGCAAAGTAGAGCTGGAGAATTATTTGTCACCTTGAGAGTCTCCTAGCTAAAGTAATGAGAGGCCGTTATTTCAAAACTGGCAATTTCCTAAATGCTGAAGGTGGTCACAACCCTTCCTATGTCTGGCGAAGTATCCTTTGGGATCAGGAGTTGTTTAAAAAGGGTTACCGTTGGCGTATTGGCATTGGGGCCCAAATTGATGCAGTGCTTGACCCTTGGATCCCAAGAGAAGTGGTTTGCAAACCAATTTTTGTGAGGGGAAACCCTCAGAATCTTAGCGTAGCTCAGCTGCTGAACCCCAGCAGAACGTGGAATGAGTCGATAGTCAGAGATCTCTTCATAGAGGAGGAAGCTGATTTAATTCTCAACATTTTGGTTGATCCGCTAAACAGGACAGATGAGATTATCTGGAACAGTGATCCTAAAGGTTTTTTCACGGTTAGGAGTGCTTATAGATTGGGTATTAATGCTTTACATGCTAACGAAGCTTCTGTTTTAGGCTATGACTACAAGGAAAGGTTTTGGAAGAAATTCTGGAAACTAATGGTTCCCCCCAAAGTTAAAGTTTTCGGCTGGAAATTATATCATGATATTCTTCCGACCCGAGTTAACTTGGCTAACCGAGGGATGGAAATTATCACAACTTGCTCTTTGTGCAGGGCTAAATCGGAAACAACAGTCCATGTTCTTTGGGAATGCAAACTAACTAAAGGTATGTGGAAAAATTACCTTTCGTCTACTGATGGATGTTTGCCTAATGACAAATCTGGATGGACTACCAATGACTACTGTGAAAGGATTTGGGTACATGGAACAGGTGGCAGTAGGGAGGAAGATAAACCCGAATGAGGCCTTCTCATAGCCTGACAGATTTGGAAATATCGGAATTCTATAATCCATAGTAGCCAAAAGCCAAATGAAGCAATCCTTTAGTAGCAAACAACAGAGCCATATTGAAAATTTTGGGTCAAGAGAAGACTAACCTGAGAGGCGACAACAACCAACCTTGTCAAGGCCCTGAGACCGGCGATGAAGAAGGAGCTCTTCTACATTGGAGGAAAATTCCAACCGGGATGTGGAAGATTAGCTGTGATGCCACTTGGAATGAAGAAACAAAACGAGGGGGGATCAGATGGATTTTACGGTGTTGGGATGGATCGTTGGTGACTACAGGTTTCAGCAACTTCAATCGCCATTGGAGAATTTGCTTGTTGGAAGCCCTAGCAACAGTAGAAGGGCTCAAATCGGTGCCTATTCACTCGCCTAAGGTGATTCTTGAGCTGGATTCACTCCAAGTTGTAAATCTGATTGCCGGAATTGTAGAGGACACCACAAAGATCGAGTTCTTGGTACGAGAAGTGAAGAGTCTTCTAGTCTCTCTGAATGTTGATTATGTCGTTCACACTCCAAGGAGACAATAATATGGCCCACCTTTTGGCTAGAAGGGCTTGTGAATTGAATACATCTATGAGTTGGTGTTATTCTTTTCCTTCCTGGTTAATCTCTTTAAACAATTATGATACTGGTGTGGTTAATCCCATAAGTGGGGGTGCCTGTCCCACAATGGATTACCCTTTGGAAGCTGTTGCTTAGTTTTTTTTTTTTTTAAATGAAAGTTTCTTCTAAAAAAAAAATACACAAACAACAAAGAGAGCAAAAAGAAAAAACAATATATATATATATATATATATATATATATATATATATATATATATTTCTCTCACTTACCTTCTTTACACTTTTTAAAAGATAAAATTCGAATTCAAAGTCTGTTTTCATCTGGTATTGTGTCGCACACAACCTTTATAAACAAAGTTTTGCATTAATTTTCATGGAGGAATAATTTACAGTGAGAGGAGGAAAAAAAAGCATTTTCCAATAAGGGTATTTTTATTTTTATTTTTTAAAGTTCAAGTATATTAATGAAACTAAAACTTTAACGATTTCCATCCAAAAATTAACAGCAAGGATGTTTTTTAAACATTTTTTAAAGTACAGAGGTATTTTTTAAACTTTTTAAAGTTTAGGGACATTTTTTAAACAAACCCTATAGTTCAGGGGTATTTTTTATAATTTAGCCTTAAAAAACCCCTAGAATCAGAATCAAAACCTCATAATCGAAACTCACAGTTTTTGGGGGTTGTGTTTTAAATCGTGATAATCAAAAAGTTGTGTTCAGAAGTCCAGTGTTTTGAATAGGGATGACAACGAGGTGGGACGGGTGGGACCGGGGATGAACTCCCCATCCTCATCTTCATCGGAATTTATCATCCCCGCCCCATCCCATTCCCCTTCAAAGAATCGGGGTCGGGGTTGAGGAATTCCTGTTTGGAGATCGAGTCCTTGCAGAAAAATTTCCCCCTTTTTATTGTGTTTTTAAAATTAATTTTTAACAATTTAATTAAAAATTAAGAACAATGATCAAAATGTCGATGTTAATGGAAATGATGAGTTCCATATTTGATGGAAATATCGATGTCGATGGATATTTCGGGAAAATTTACGGAAACCATGGAAATTGATGGGAATTGTTTGAATTAGTCAATGAAACTTTAATTGTGGCTTAATAAGACTATGATTGGCCATTTTTTTTTTTATCATCATATCTAAAAAGTAAGATCTAAATGTGTTTTTTAAGCTACAAAGTCTAAGTTGTTACATAATAAAAATTGACATTTAATTTTGATAAAAAAATTTCATGATGGCGTTTAAATTGTTACAAATTTTTAAAGCACAAAAGATTAAATTGTTATATACTAAATTTTATGGTCTAAATTGTTACAAATGTGAAGTTAAATTATTATCAAGACTAAATTGTTGCAAATTGAAGTTCAAGGACTAAATTGTTACTTTTATGAAAGTTTATGAACCAAAAGTGTTTTTTTAATTGAGATCAAATTACTAAGTTTAGTCTCTAAACTTTTTGGTTTGTGTTTATGATGTGGACTTTTCCTAACCGCAAGCGCACGGGTCAAGTAATAATATAGTGAATAGTAAATTCGAATGTCGTCCTCTGGATTGGATTTTTAAGCAAATCAAGTATTGTGAATTATCTTGCCCAATTTTATTTAGGGATCAAAAAGTGATGAATAGGTGATGATAAAAACAAATCAAAGCAAGTAAAAAGTATGAAATTTCAATTGGGAAAACTACTTAGGGAATTGATTTCGTCGATTTCGTTTAGGATTGAATTTAAAGAATAAGTTATTATGCACAATGAAATTATGAGCCAAAGACCCTTTAATCACAACTACCTCTCCCGAGTATAATTGATTCTCATGCAAATTAACCAACTTGATATCCCTATCTAAGTTTATTAACATGCAAGGCAATGAGATCTTTTAACCAATTCTAAAGATAATCTAAAACCGTCAAGAATTAGAAAGCAAACTTTATTCATGCAATCTTGAGTAAGTCTAGATCAAATCCCCTCTCCCGAGCTAGATTCGAAACTTAAATCATCCAACTAATGGCCAATTAATTGAAAGCATTAAATCAAGATTACAAACACAATAACATTGCACAACTTAAACCATAAATCAATCCATAAACTTAATCAACTACATCAATCCCTAAGCTACAAGTTTAGCTACTCATGAATGTAAATACAAGCTCAACTAAACATATCAAAGCCATAAAATCTAACTAAAGGAAGAAAAGGGAAAAGAAAACTCAATGTAGGCCGAATCCCGACGTTCCCGTCACGATCCCCACGAACAATGGGTTGATTTCCAAGTCTCTCCCTTTGTTTTCAGCCTCCAAGTGCTCTGTTCTGCCCTGTTTACGGCTGTCTAAGGTCCCAAATCGATCTCCCCAAAAACCTAGCCGAAAATAAGCTTTTATTCTGATTTTTCGTCTTAGCGTCGAGACGCTGTCAAGACAGCGTCGCGACGCTGCCTCTTATACGCGCGTTCTGAATAAGGAAAAACGGTAGCGTCGGGACGCTTCCTATCATAGCGTCTCGACGCTGTGAGCTTTACGCGCCTAATCTGATATGGAATGTGAGCGTCGAGACACTCAAGAGCTAGCGTCTCGACGCTAGCCTGCTGTTGACCGAGAATTGACTTTTTTCCACTTTTACTCTTTTCATTCCTTTGCATCTTTTCACGCCCCGAGCACCCGATTACTCTAATATGGCATTATAGCTCCAATCAACCATTTCCTACAAAATAAACAATAAAGCACAATAAAATGGCCCAAACATCATACAAGACTAGCTAAATTAAATAAGTAAAAGTAGCTAGTTATGCTCGCTATCAGTTTAACAAGACTTTTAGCTTAAAAAGTATTTAGTTAGTCATGTATAATATATCCCAGGCTTTTAATTTTGTTTCTATTATACATAAAAATTGAAATTTTAAAGACCTATCAAACACAAAAGATTATACAGATTGAACTTATAATTTAATCAAAATAAAATTAGTACAAAATTTAATTTTATAATTTTATAATTGGTTAAATAGATATTAATAAATAAAATAGCCTCTTAATGAACATTTTTTTATTCATATTATTATTTTTATATAAGTTATTAGAATAATAAGTTTATTTTGAAACTTATTATTAAAATATTGTTGTTTTATTTCCACGTCGATAGGTGACGACTGATAGCGAGCATAGCTAGCTATTTTTTTCTAATTAATTAAGCTAGTCTTTTACAATTAATTGGCCAAATTTATGCATTTATATGTTTTATTTGTAGGAAATATGTGTTTGAAGCTTAATGGAGAAATTGGAGTCAAATGGAGTTCGCGCGTTAAAAAAAATAAAAAATCATAGCGTCGCGACGCTAGGACCAGCGTCGCGACAATCTTGGCAAATTTCTAGATTCGTAATTTCGTGACAGCGTCGCGACGCTACGACCAATTTTTTCCTTATTTAAAGATTTCGATTAGGGTTGATGGGGGGACTTTTTTTTGGTGATTTTGGAGTCGTAAAACAGAGAAAAGAAGGGACTTTTGAGGCTGAAACAAGTGGAGGAAAGCGGGAATCAAACGATTGTTCGTGGGGATCATCATGGGGACGTGCGGTTTCGGCCTACCTAGCGTTCAATTCTCTTTACCCTTTACTTTTGTAGTTCTTATGGCTTGTTTAGACTTAGTTTATATTGTAATTCGGATTATGTGTAACTAAGTTTAATTCTTAGGGATTGATGTAGTCGTTGGGCACTTTATGGATTGATTTTATGGTTTTATGCTATTGATTTCATTTATGCATAATGTATGTTTAATGCTTTCAATTTACCGGCCATGAATTGAATGTTGATTGTGACTAAATCTAACTTGGGAGAGAGGATTTAGCTTAGAACTCATTATGCATCACTAGAGTTTAGCTAGAAATCAGGAGATAATAGTTAATTCTAGAAATCGTTAAAAAGGTTAACCTTAATGCCTTACATGTTTAATGCATTTAGATAGGGATATCGGGTTCATTGCATGTGGAGAATCATGTATGCTCGGGAGAGATATGTGTGATTTTAGTTTCCCAAGATTTATGAATCATAGCATGTCATTAATCCATGAATTAATCCATAATCCCAATTGGTGAAATCAACTCCCTAAGACCGTTGTGTCCATTAGATTGTCATACTTTTTCATTGTTTGTGTTTGATTACATTCATTCTCACTTTGATTAGTTCCCTAAATAAAATTGGGCAAGATTATTTTCGGTAATTAAAATTGATTAGAAATCCAATCCAGAGGACGACATTCGAATATCATATTCACTATATTATTACTTGACCCGTGCGCTTGCGGTAGGAAAATTCAACATCAAGTTTTTGGCGTCGTTGCCGGGGATTGACATATTTAGTCAATTTTAATATCGTAGAAATATTGTCCGGTCTTAGTTTAGGGTGTATTTTATTTTTTGTGTTTTTGTTATTTTTGTTATTTTTGTTTTTTTGGGTAGATTACATTTTTTTCCTTTATTGTTTTTCTTTGCCATATTTAGATTTTTCCATATTTGTTTGAATTTTCCATATTTAGATTTTTTTTCTCTTTTTAGATTAATTTTCCTTATTTGCTAGTTTCCTCATTTGTTTTTTGTCATAGTTGTTTTTTGCATTCCTTATTTGTTTATCTTTTCCTTTTATAGATTATAGTTTCCTATTTTAGATTCAGTTATTTCCTTTTCTAGTTTCTTTCCTAATTTGTTTTATTTCCTTTTCTTTTATTTTCCTTTTTAGGTTAGTTTTGTTGGTGTATGCGAAAGGTTAGGGAGTTGGCGTTAGTTCCCTTTGACCCAAAGATTGAGAGAACTTTTAATAAACTTTGAAGGGAAAGTAAAGTTAATTGTATCCAAATGGCCAATCCTAACCCCGAGGAGCCTAAGCCTATTAGAGACTACTTTCAGCCGGTCTTTCAGGAGCAACAGTCGGGGATTGTCTATGCCCCGATCAATGCTAATAATTTCGAGTTGAAAACGGGTCTCATTCAGATGGCTCGAGACTGCGCCTACAAAGGATCGTCCACAAAGGATCCCAATTCTCACCTGAAATCTTTCTTGGACATTTGTGGGACAGTAAAATTAAATGATGTTTCTGAAGATGTCATTCGCTTACGTTTATTTCTTTTTTCCTTGCAGGATAAAGCTCATGATTGGTTGCAATCGATTCCACCTGGGAGCATTACTACTTGGGATGCTTTGGTTCAGGCGTTTTTAAAGAAATTCTTCCCTCCTGCTAAAACGGTCAAGCTGAGGACCAAGATTGGGACGTTCCAACAACAGTTTGATGAGCAGTTGTTCGAGACTTGGGAGCGATTTAAAGAGCTGCTGAGGAAGTGCCCTAAGCATGGCTATCCCGACTGACTTTAGGTTCAATTATTTTATAATGGCCTAACTCCTAGTACAAAAACGATTGTTGATGTAGCTGCAGGTGGGACTCTGTTGTCCAAAACTGTTCAGAATGCTAGGACTTTGCTGGAGGAAATGACCACCAATAGCTATCAGTGGCCATCTGAGCGGTTGGGACCGAAAAAGATTGTTGCTGGAGTGTTCGAGATTGACAACGTAAGTGCACTTCAGGCCCAGATGTTTTCCCTTGCTAATGCATTTTTAAAGTTTTCAGGTACAGGGAGTGCTCAATCGATTGAGTCTGCAGCTGCCTTTGCATCCCAGACTCAAGAGGAAACTCTCGAGCAGGTCCAATATGTCTCTAATTTTAATGCTAGGGGGTACAATAATAATTCTGCACCTACACATTATCACCCTAGTAATAGGAATCATGAGAATTTTTTGTATGCAAATAATAAGAATGTTCTGAATCCTCCTGGCTTTACCCCTCAAAGTCAAGAAAGTAAAAAATCTCTAGAGGATCTCGTTGGAGTTTTTATTGCAGAATCAAGTTACAGATCAAATAAGCTTGAGGAGGCTTTGATTGCCATAAACACCATTGTCAATGGTCATTCTACAGCCATCAAGAACATAGAGACTCAGCTGGGACAATTGGTAAGTGTTGTCAACACCATGAATAAAGGTAAAGCCCCAGCTGAATAGGAGAAATCTTCATTGGAGTACTGCAAGCCCGTCTCTGTGCATCACGAGGAGGAGACTTAAGTAGTTGAGGAGGAGGAGACTACTGAAACTGAGGAACTCACTAGAGAAGTTGAGGAGGGCACCACCTCAAACGAAGCTGAAAAGCTTATACTTGAGTCCTCTATCCCTTCTTCTACTGCTTTAGTTCCTAAGTCAAAGAATAGGAAAAAGAAAAATTCTAAGGCTCAGTTTAATAAGTTTCTTGATGCTTTTACAGGGTTGACTGTTAATATTCCTTTTGCAGATGCATTGGAGCAGATGCCTCATTATAAGAAGTTCATGAAGGAATGGCTCATCAAGAAGAAAAAGGAAAAGCAGATGGAAACTGTATACCTCGCATCGACATGCAGTGCTCGTGTCCAACAGAAAGTACCAGAGAAATTGACTGATCCAGGGAGTTTTACTATTCCTTGTAATTTTGGTACTTATTCATGTAGAACATTATGTGATCTAGGGGTTAGCATAAATATCATTCCATTATCATTATGCAAAAAGTTGACTATAGGAGAGATAAAATCTACTACTGTTAGGCTCCAGTTGGCTGACCAGTCTGTGGTTAGTCCTTATGGAATTGTGGAGAATGTTTTGATTAAAGTAGGTAGATTTTTCCTTCCGATTGATTTCTTTGTTTTGGACATTAAAGAGAATCCTGTCATGCCTATTATATTAGAGAGACTATTCCTTGGTACAGGGAGGGTTATAATTGATATTGAGCGCAGGGAGCTCATCATTAGAGTTCAATAGGAAAAGGAGATCCTAAAAGCTTTCGAGGACCCTAAGAACATATCAGAGACCATGTTGGTGGGATACAGGAAAGGTGCTAGGAAGAGCACTGTTGATGGAACACCTGACATTAGACCACCTTGATGCCTATTCGGTCAACACGTCGAGCTATTGACATAAAACAAGCGCTTATGGGAGGCAACCCAAGTAAGTTCAGTTGTGTTTTTCTTTGCATATTTTTGATTTATTGTTTTTTTTTTTGTTTTGTAGGTCTTGGTTCCAGTTTCTCCCTTGCTTGCAAGCTTCCATGAGAAGGCCATCATCATTCCAGGGCAGTATTGTTCACTCCTTCCATTCTTTTATTGTTCCCATGCTTGATTATGCCTTATTTTCTTTATACATTGAGGACAATGCATGTTTTAAGTTTGGGGGTGGAATAACATGTTTATGGAGCCCTTGAGCATCTGAATTCGGGCTATAGTTTTGAGCTTTCTTTGAATTGAGCATATGGTTGTTTTCTGGATGCTATTTTTGCATGACTATGATTTCCTAGGATAGGCTTTCTTGTCAATTTTCAAGCTTTCGATGAGTTGTAAGCATGAGTGCCCAAAAAGGGAGACTTTTTAAACTTTTTCTAGGAGATGTCTTGCATGAGTAGAGTATTTGTCTTGGCTAGATTGGGATTTGAATGCTTAGGAGCGGATTATTAGGTTCATATGCTTGTTGTCACCTCGATAGGTGTAGGGAAGAGCTAAAGAGTTAATTTTTTGCAAATTAGCATGTTTGATCTTGCTTAGGAGGAAAGAAAAGAATATATGCTTATCATGCTCATAAAGAAAAATCATTCTTGTTGTTACAATTTGAAAGAGAAAAAAGAAAGAGAAAGTCATGACTTATGCGCGCAATGCAATGCTTAATAAAGTTTTGGCAAAAAGAGCTACCCCTGTGTGATCAGTTAGGCCAACCAAAGGGTAAAACTCGGGTTAAGGGTCCCTGCAATAGGTGTGTGAAAGCTAGTGCCACATAAAAATGCATGTTGTAATTTTCAATTATAAGCACCTAAGTGTGGAGAAAAACAAACTAATTTGTTCTGTTGACTCTTTAGTGAATCCTTAGTGCCAGTGTAGAGGGAAGATGAGTTGATCTCGTTAAGTTAGATCTCGCTTGTGCAAGTTAATTTTGGAAAACTTTTGATTTGTCTCCCTCATTGGTCCTTATGTGCATGTCACTTGATTGCTTGAGTATTGACTTTTGAGCCTTGAGGATTGAGTCATGTTTGTTGCATCCATTCTACCATTGTATGTTTGATTTTTAGTTTGCTCGAGGACTAGCAAAAGCTTAAGTTTGGGGGTGTTTGATAGCGAGCATAGCTAGCTATTTTTCTCTAATTAATTAAGCTAGTCTTTTACAATTATTTGGCCAAATTTATGCATTTATATGTTTTATTTGTAGGAAGTATGTGTTTGAAGCTTAATGGAGAAATTGGAGTCAAATGGAGTTCACCCGTTTAAAAAAAAAAAAAAAATTAATAGCGTCGCGACGCTCTCGGCAAATTTCCAGATTCGTATTTCGTGACAGCGTCGCGACGCTACGACCAATTTTTGCCTTATTTAAATATTTCGATTAGGGTTGATGGGGGACATTTTTTGGTGATTTTGGAGCCGTAAAACGGAGAAAAGAAGGGACTTTTGAGGCTGAAACAAGTGGAGGAAAGCAGGAATCAAATGATTGTTCGTGGGGATCATCACGGGAATGTGCGGTCTCGGCCTACCTAGCGTTCAATTCTCTTTACCCTTTACTTTTGTAGTTCTTATGGCTTGTTTAGACTTAGTTTATATTGTAATTCGGATTATGTGTAACTAAGTTTAATTCTTAGGGATTGATGTAGTCGTTGGGCACTTTATGGATTGATTTTATGGTTTTATGCTATTGATTTCATTTATGCATAATGTATGTTTAATTCTTTCAATTTACCGGCCATGAACTGAATGTTGATTGTGATTAAATCTAACTCGGGAGAGAGGATTTAGCTTAGAACTCATTATGCATCACTAGAGTTTAGCTAGAAATTAGGAGATAATAGTTAATTCTAGAAATCGTTAAAAAGGTTAACCTTAATGCCTTGCATGTTTAATGAATTTAGATGGGGATATCGGGTTCATTGCATGTGGGAGAATCATGTATGGTCGGGAGAGATATGTGTGATTTTAGTTTCTCAAGATTTATGAATCATAGCATGTCATTAATCCATGAATTAATCCATAATCCCAATTGGTGAAATCAACTCCCTAAGACCGTTGTGTCCATTAGATTGTCATACTTTTTCATTGTTTGTGTTTGATTACATTCATTCTCACTTTGATTGGTTCCCTAAATAAAATTGGGCAAGATTATTTTTGGTAATTAAAATTGATTAGAAATCCAATCCAGAGGACGACATTCGAATATCACATTCACTATATTATTACTTGACTCGTGCGCTTGCGGTAGGAAAATTTCACATCAAGTTTTTGGCGCCGTTGCCAGGGATTGACATATTTAGTCAATTTTAATATCGTAGAAAAATTGTCCGGTTTTAGTTTAGGGTGTATTTTATTTTTTGTGTTTTTGTTATTTTTGTAATTTATCTAAAAAAAAAAATGATAGGTGATAACCTATTGATGTAGCAAGCACTATGTCACTCTTTTTTTTTTTTTATAAAATTTTTTTTGGTAAGTTTCTAACCTACCACGATATTTAAAACACAAAAGAGCTAAAATAGGCCATCTATTTCAAACATGTTGACACAAGTTGTCTATTCAAGAAATGACCTAAATGCATCTATACCATTATTTCGTATGTGGTCTATTGATAGACTTCCCTAATATCATAGGGAGCCTTGGTTCAAATCAAATCAAGTTAGTTCTCTTAGATACTAGGAAGTTAGCCTTTTTTTTTGTTTCATTTTTTTGATAAAAATGAAGATTCATTAAGAAAACTGATAGGTACACCAAACTCTTCTTTTAAAATAGATAGAAGAGAACCAAGTAAGGAAAAAACCATCCCCACAAAAAAAAAAAAAAAAATTCCAAAAATGGGTACAAGCTGCGTCCAAAAAAAAAAAGAAAAACTTTCGTTCAAAACTGATGTGCGTGCCAAGGAGTGAGCTCCTTGATTATCCAACCTAGAACATTTGGAGATGATGATCACATTGACAGCTGGAACGAGCTTGTCGATTTCATCGACAATCAAGGAAATCTTCGATTGGTCTTC
This sequence comes from Luffa acutangula, assembly GCA_036850905.1. Classification (NCBI taxonomy): domain Eukaryota; kingdom Viridiplantae; phylum Streptophyta; class Magnoliopsida; order Cucurbitales; family Cucurbitaceae; genus Luffa; species Luffa acutangula. Next base: position 10,592,265 of record CM072090.1, read on the forward strand.
TGATTCATGATTTAGGGCCAAAATGACTTCGCTGGAGTCTGATTCGATTACCAACGACTGCTTTGAGAGAATAGCCTCTTCCTCAACCAATCTCACATAAGTACTTAGACCCTCGAGCATTGCATTTGCTTTGAGCATTTTTATTGGTCACTTTCGAAATTTTTGCTTGCAACCCGCTCTTATCAGAGACCCATTCGAGTCACGGATAGACCATCCTAACTCATCAACTCCCAAATCTTCGCACTAGGAAGCGTCTGAATTGAGCTCTCATTGATTAGGTTTCGACGGTCTCCATGCAGAGTGATTCGAGTGGTTATTCGACTTGGATGGTAATTCACATAATTCCCTCTATATAATTGCTAATGTTTCTTTTGATTTTGTGAAAATTTGGTCTACTGTTGTTGTTGCATAAGATCTTGTGGTTCTAGATGCTCCACATTATCACAGCTGCTCTGTTTAGGTTCGATTTGCTAAGCTTTTGTTTCAGCCCATCCCAGAAATCCTTCAGGCACCTATTGTTCCCGCATAAAAATAGGGAGTCATGTAAGCTAGGGATAAAACAAGTCCAGACCTTCTAGGAAGTTAACCTACCAATGTACCACATACAAAATTAAGGGTGTGTTTGGTTGACTTTTCAAGTGTTTAATTTTGAAAATAAATCATTTTGATAAAGTTTATAGTGTTTGACAACACCTAAAAATGACTTATTAGAAAATGAGATTGATAAATAAACTATTTTGAGAGAAACACTTGAAATCAACTTTTAGAAAAAACTTCTCAAGTAAACAATAACTGTTGTAGAAAAACATTTGTGAGAAAATGCAACCAAACATATGAGTGTTTAAATTTTAAACAATTTTTATACAAAATGTTTTTTTTAAAAATGTATTCTTGAAAAACATTTAAGTTAAAATGTATTCCAAACGGACCCTAAATGTGTTTAGGTCATCTTTTGAAGGGACAACTTATTTCAACATGTCTTTTTTTTTTTAAAGAAAAATATAGAGAGTGACACATAATAAGTTTTAAAAATTATAAAAACAATAAAGAAAAAGAAAGTCATGAGAATGGAAAGAAAGTCTTTCTCTTATAATGAAATTAAAATTTCAAGATACTTTAGATTTAAACATATTATTGAAAAATAGTTTTTATTAATGTCTTATTTCAAAAAAGAGAAAAAAAAAACATAGGGAAAAATACACTTTTGGTCTCTGAGGTTTGGGTTAAGTGACACTTGGGTCCCTGAGTTTTCAAACTCAACAAAAATACCCCTGAGGTTTGAGATAAGGAGCACTTTGGTCCCTGCCATCAAATTTTCTGTTAACTTTTAACGGTTGCTGACGGCACTATTATTTTAATATAAAAAATTATTTTTGTTTTATTTTTTAAATAAAAAATGGATAATTGTAATGGGTGGCAAAATTAGGATAAATAATGACAAATTTAGCAATTTTTAAAAATATTTGTAAATATGGCAAAATTTTTTAATTAATTTTTCATATTCCCGTTTTGCCCTTGGATTGCGCGCGCATCTTCGTTTTCTTCTCTCCGGTCGACGTGGATTTCTCTCCTCTCTTTTTTATTTTTGTAGGTTTCTATCAGTGATAGAAAGTGTTTCTATCACTGATAGAATTAACTTTCTATCACTGATAAAAGTTTTCTATCACTCTTTCTATCAGTGGTAGAAAACTTCTATCAGTGACTTTCTATCACTGATAGATTCTATCAGTGATAGAAACACTTTCTATCAGTGATAGAAATATTCTATCAATGATAGAATTAACTTTCTATCACTGATATAATTGCGCGCACATCTCTCATCTCTTTTTGTTTTGGTAGGTTTTTATCTGATAGAAAATTTTTCTATCACTGATAGATTCTATCAGTGATAGGAAAACTTTCTATCTGATAGAAAACTTTTCAACTTTCTATCTGATAGAAAAATTTTCCATCACTGATAGATTCTATCAGTGATAGAATGATAGATTCTATCAGTGATAGAAAAACTTTCTGTCAGTTATCACTGATAGAATTAACTTTCTATCAGTGATAGAAGTTTTCTATCATTATCACTGATTAGTGATAGAAAACTTCTATCACTGATAGAAAGTTAATTCTATCACAACGTCAACCACAATAGCCAAACCCTAAAGATCTCATTGCGCGCCGTCTTTTCGACTCCCCCACAAGCCGAAACTCCAAATCTTCATCAGGGTATGCGCCAATTCATCTCCTTTAGCGATATAAAGCGAAAAATACAAAACAAAAACCAAACAACATTTATAGAAACTTTCTATCACTGATAGAAAGTCTTTCTATCACTGATAGATTCTATCAGTGGTAAAAAAAAATTCTATCAGTGATAGAAAGTTTCTATCACTGATATAAAATATCAGTGATAGAAGCTTTATATCGGTGATAAAAAGACTTTCTATTTGTGATATAAAGTTTTTTCTATCTGTGATAGAAGCTTTCTATCACATATAGAAAAACTTTCTATCAGATAGAAATATGATATAACGACCAAACACTGATAGAAATAGGATAGAAGGATAAAATCTATTTCTATTAGTGATAGAAAGAGATTTTATCTCTATTAGTGATAGAAAGACTTTCTATCACTGATAGAAAGAGATTCTATCTGATAGAAAGACTTTATATCACTGATAGAAAACTTCTATTAGTGATAGAAAGTCTTTCTGTCATAATAGAAAGTGATAGAATATTTTTTCTATAAATGATAGAAGTTTTCTATCCGTGATAGAAAGACTTTTTATTTGTGATAGAAAGTTTTTTCTATCACGGATAGATTCTATCAGTGACAGAAAGTCTTTCTATCATTGATTGATGCTTTCTATCACAAGATAGGAAACTTCTATCACAAGATAGGAAACTGATAGAATTCTATCAATGATAGAAAATATGAGAAACGAAACAACACCAACCAAACACCTATCAAACACCTTATAAAAAAGAACACATTGATATAAAGACTTTCTATCAGATAGATTCTATCAGATAGAAAGACTTTTCTATCACTAATAGAGATAGATTCTATCAGATAGAAAGACTTTCTATCACTGATAGATTATATCAGTGATAGAAAAACTTTCTATCAGATAGAAAGGGCATTTAAGTAAATACACATTTTAGAACTTAAAATTTTGCCATTTTTGCAAATTTTTCTACCGGTTGCAAATATAGCAAACCGACCCATAAAAAATATTAAAAAATTAATATTTAATTATTTTTTTTTATTCTTTCTCTCTTTCTCTCTCATCTTCTTCTTCTCCATCTTCCTTCTTCTCCATCTTCTCCCTCTCCTTCTTCTTCTTCCTAAGTCCGGCGGCGTGTGGTGGCCGCCGGTCGCCGCCGCCGGCGACTGAAATTTTTTTTTTCCCTTCTTTCTTCTTTTCTTCTTTTTCTTCAATGTTTTTTTTTAAAAAAAATAGAAAAGGGAGGGAGGAGGGAGGTCCCTCCTCCCTCCCCGTCCAGCCGGCGGCGGCGACGTGTGGTGGCCGCCGGTCGCCGGACTTAGGAAGAAGAAGAAGGAGGAGGGAGAAGATGGAGAAGAAGAAGATGAGAGAGAAAGAGAGAAAGAATAAAAAAATTAATTAAATATTAAATTTTTAATTTTTTAATATTTTTATTTAAAAAATAAATCAAAAATAATTTTTTATATTAAAATAATAGTGTCACGTCAGCAACCGTTAAAAGTTAACAGAAAATTTGATGGCAGGGACCAAAGTGCTCCTTATCTCAAACCTCGGGGGTATTTTTGTTGAGTTTGAAAACTCAGGGACCCAAGTGTCACTTAACCCAAACCTCAGTAAAATAGAAAAGGTTAGGGAAATTGTCAAAATTAACCCAAATAGTTTTTGGGTTTTCAAAATTAACCTACTTTTTTAAAACTTGTTTTTTTAACCTTGTTGATGTCATCTACCCTTGTGCAATTACCAACATACCCTTGAATATAAAAGGTAAAACAAAAAACTGTCCAGCATGTAGCTCTTGCTCCCCTCTCCCTTCAAACCTCATTTTCATACTTTTTTTTTCTGCTATGTTCTTCTGCTTAATCCAGTTTTTTTTTAATCATTTTAATTTTAATTTTATAATAATAATAACAACAATAATAATTATTATTAGTTTTTATTCTTTCTTCCTCACTTCGGTTTGTTTTTGTGTCCAATATTAATAAAGTTTTAAAAAAATGATAAAATTGGTCATAAAAAGTTTACAAAAAAAAAAAAAAATTGTCTTCAAAAATTTTTAACTAAATTTTGATCGGAATTTCTTGGTTAAAAATTTGTGTCCAATATTGTTATTATTATTATTTTTCTTCCTCCGGTCCAATATATTTAAAAAAAAATAGGTATTTTTAAAATTTTGTGATTGATTTCTGGGTTAGTTCGCCCAAAAAAATTCTTGGTTAAATTTTTCTTTATTTATTTTTTCATATACATAATTTTTTTCCTTTTTTTTTTTTTTTTGTCCAACATTAATGAATTATGAATAAAAAGAAATGTGAGTTTGATTAAAAATATATATATAATTTAAAAAAAACATGTGCCTTCAAAATTTCTTGAAGAAATGAAAGAATAAACCCAAAAAGAGGAAAGAAATAGACATGAGATAAAAAAAAAGAAAGAAAAAAAAAAGACCTTCTGGAAAATTTCTTGGTCGGTTTCCCGACCAAGAAATCCCGGTCGTCTGACCAAGAAATCCCGGTCGGGATTCATAATTTCCCGGTCGGGATTCATAATTTCCCGGTCGAAATTCATAATTTCTCGGTTGAAATTCATACTTTTTTCCAGATTTTCATAAAAATATTTTATACAAACTCCTTATTATCTAAAACATGTAAAATCATCCTCAAATGTACTTCAAAAAAACATTGACAATATAAAAATTTTGGAGTGAGTCTATCCGTGTGCTCGATTTCACGTGTTTGATTTTATTCTTTTAAAATACTTTGTGGGTCAAATGGTTTGTTAGGTTTGAAATTAGTTAGTTGAGTTGGTTGGATTTAATTCTTATCATTAATGAAAATTGAGGAGGATATGAATGACTTTTTACATTGTGGGTCCCACCAAAAAGTAGTTAACTATATATAAAATAGGTTAAAAAAACAAGTTTTTAGAAACTAGGTCAATTTTGAAAACCCAAAACTTATTTGGGTTAATTTTGACAATTTCCCAACAGGTTAGAAAAATAAAAAATAAAAATCTATACCCACGTTTTTTTCTTAAAGCTGAGTCCATTTTTTCCTTACGAAAAAGCAAACCCACTTTGTACAATAAAATTAAAATGGAGGATAATTTAAAAAAAATAAAATGGAGGAAAGAAAGAAGGAAACCCTAACTGCTCCACTTCTTATTCTTCACGCCGTCGCCTCCGTTTAGCAGCTCAGTGTCGCCGCCGCCTCTCTCCCGTTCACTGCGGCGCTGCCGTCATCTTTCTTTTGCTCGTGCCGCCGCCCGCCACCGCCCGCCACCGCCCGCCACCGTCCGCTACCGTCCGCCACCGTCGTCTTTCTTCCGTTCGTGCCGCCCCAGCCTCCCTCGATTTTCTACTCCCTACTGCAATCTTGGCAGAGAGAGAAGGAATTGGTTTGAAAAAAAAAACCAAACCAGATCGAAGGTATTGTATTTGTTTTTGAGTTGTCCTTCCTTCCATCAGACAATTCAAATTAGCACTTAGTTTGATGGAGTTGCTTTGATTATGGAAAAGATCCGAAATGCGAGTATTCCACTGTCTTTTGTGCCCTAACCTACAAAACTCCCAAATAGGGAATTCCTATACTCGCTCTGAAACCACATTATGTTCCTTTAAGCTTTTGCCAACTGAATCTACTTGATTGCCAGCTGATAGTTAACGAATAAAATCAGCTATGAGTTTCTCTACTCTAAGAACTGATTTCATCTTCATTCTTATCATTTGTTTCTGGGTTAATTACCAAAGACTGATTTCTTCAGCTGCTACTTCACATTACATCACTTATGTTATTTTTAGCTCTAGCTTTTGACTTTCAGACTGAATTTACTTGTCAAAAATAAAAATTTAGCTAACCAGTTTAAAGTTGATGTAGTTATCATGAACTATTGGTCTTGCCCACATTTACTTCACTTCAAAATGTTTTATTATAAGAAATGCTGTTTAAAGCAGGCCAATAATCTAAGAAGTATGGATACGGATAGGAGACACGGATACGACATGACATGGACACGGTAACACATTATTTTTTTTAAATCTAGGACACAAGTTTAGTAAAACATACCTTTTTAAAAATATATACCATTTTTATACAAGAAGGAAATTCAAAATCAATAAGTTCATGCATTTGTATGTTTGAAAAAATGAGTTTAGGGTTTAATGTATTTTACTCTTAGAATTTATTATTTTTGTCATTTAGTATTGTGTCTATTTAGTTACTTAACGAGTATTTGATATGGATCTATATTGACTTTGTATAACTAGTGTTTGAACATATCAATTGTGCTAATAAGTGTCGGACACGTGTCCAACGAGTGTTGAAGAGTCCAAGTGTTTGACACGGATATGCTATCTAAACTAATTGTCCGTGCTTCTTAGCCAATAATTCTCTGCACATTGCATCCAGATGTAATTTACTGAATCTGTTTTGTGATCTATCATTTTTAAGACCGTGTTAATTGTTGAGTTGTGTGTGAGATATGTATGTTTTGACATGCCTTGGTGTCTTTTTCTTCACATTTTCAGTTCTGCATAACTAACTGACATTTTTTATGCCATTTGGTTTGAAATTGGTTTGAAATTTTGAACCTTTTCTACTGTGTCTTGTTATTAAAGTGATCTACTGCCTATTGATGAATCGATTGTCTTTACTCTTTTGAAATGCTTCAATTCTCATTATCTTTTAACAAATACAATCATATATTGATTCAGGTGTATTTTCAAAATAGTTAGACTCAAGAAAGGGGAATGTAGATTTATATAAGTTTATGTTCTATCCATAAAGATAGAGCTTGAACAGCTGTGAGAGACCAGCAAAGTAACGATCACCAACCTAAATGTGGATAATTATTTACTGTATTATGGCAAAGAAATTTGTATTAGAGATGTCACAGTTGGTTCTTCTCGAATGGTTGGAAAAGAGAACACAGTACCAATTGTCAATAGAGAGATGCCATAATATATAAACATAGCATACTTTCAGAATGTACTCAACTTGAAGTCTACCAAAATCATACAGCCTCATGAAGGAATGGAATTTGAATCGAAGGAGGATGCTTTTACATTCTACAAGGAATATGCGAAATCAGTCGGTTTTGCTGTTATAACAAAGGCTAGTCGTAGGTCCAGAATATCTGGAAAATTTATTGATGCAAAATTTGCATGTACTAAATATGGAAACAAGAGAGAATCTGGTGCAGTTGAGGTTCCAGATCCTGTAACAAATTCAAATAATGCCATAGGTATTCCTGCGAAGAAAAAACGAGGTAGAATAAATCGCTCATGGGAAAAAACTGATTGCAAGGCCTGCTTGCATGTCAAGAGATTGCAAAGTGGAAGATGGGCAATTCATAGTTTCATTAAGGAGCACAATCATGAAGTTGTTGCTAATGAATCCTATTATTTTCGTGGTCACAGGAATTTAGAAGTTGGTAGCAGTAATATCGATGTCTTGCATGGCAATAGAGCAAGAAGAAAAAGTAAGCTTAGTACAAAGTCCAGCCAATCTAGAGGTTGTACAATAGCAAACAAGCAGAAGGTTGCTGTCACCGACCAAGCATGTAAGGTGCAGCATCTAGCTATAGATGAAGGAGATGTTCAAGTTATGTTGGACCATTTTGTTTGTATGCAAGGTGAAAATCCTAACTTCTTTTACTCTATTGACCTGAATGAAAAGCAGTGTCTAAGAAATGTGTTCTGGGTTGATGCAAAAGGCAGACTTGATTATGCCAATTTTCCAGATGTGGTTTTCTTTGACACCACATACATCAATAATGAGTATAGATTACCATTTGCACCCTTTATAGGCGTTAATCATCATTTTCAGTTTGTTTTGCTTGGATGCTCATTGGTTGCTGATGATACCAGGTCTACATATGCTTGGCTGTTGCGGGCATGGCTTAGAGCAATGCATAAATGTCCTCCTAAAGTGATCCTCACTGTGCAAGATGAAGCTCTTAAGGAAGCCATTGCGGAGGCATTGCCTGATTCATACCATTGTTATTGTTTGTGGGACATATATGGCAAGATTCCAGAAAAGCTTAGTCATGTAATGAGACAACATGAAAATTTTATGTCGAAGTTTAACGAGTGTGTTTTTAGGTCTTGGACGAATGAACAGTTTGAAAAACAATGGCGAAGAATTGTTGATAGATTTGAACTAAGTCATGACTCATGGTTTAAGTTATTGTATGCAGATCGTAATCGATGGATACCTGCATGTATGAAAAACATTTTTTTGGCAGGGATGTCTACACGCGAAAGGCCAGATGGTATCAACTCTTTTCTTGATAAGTACATACAGAGAAAAACATCACTTAAGGAATTCTTAGACCAATATAGTACTCTTATACGTGATAAATTTGAAGAGGAAGCAAAAGCAGATTTTGAAACTTTGCATAAGCAGCCAGGATTAAAATCTCCATCTCCTTTTGGGAAACAAATGGCTGCATTATACACGCATGCAGTATTTAAAAAGTTCCAAGTGGAGGTTTTAGGAGTAGTTGCTTGTCATCCAAAAAAGGAAAGCGAAGATAGAGAGTTAAAAGTTTTCAGGGTTCAAGATTTTGAAGCAAGTCAAGATTTTCTCGTGGAATGGAATGAAGCAACTTCAGATGTCTCTTGTTTATGCCGATCATTTGAATTCAATGGTTACCTCTGTCGACATGTAATGATCGTTCTACAAATGTCTGGCATACATAGTATTCCTTCTCAATATGTATTGACACGTTGGACAAGGGATGCAAAGAGTAGACAACAAACCAGGAAAGGATCTAATGTCGAGTCAAGAATTCAACGGTATAATGATCTTTGCCTGCAGGCATTTAGATTAAGCAATGAAGGGTCCTTATCCCACGAGAGTTATAATGTTGCATTTGATGCTTTGGAAGAGGCTTTGAGGAAGTGCGAGAGTCTGGATGGCCCAATCCAACCATCCCTTGTAGTGCATAGTAGTCACGAGTCAGAAGAAGTAAACCAGTGTAAAAACATTAAGGATGCCAATAAAAAGAATACAACCAACGTAAGCAGACAGGTAATTCAGTTTCAGGCATTTTAAATGTTTATTACATGACATTATTTTCTAATCTTATTCATTTTAGTATGTATTTTCCACTTGGTTAGGATCGTTTTGAGTCGCAAATTGCAACTATCGGTATTCGTGATGGCTGGCAACTACTGGTCAGTTTATTTTTATGTTTGCATCAAAACCTGCTCGTATGTAAGTTCTGATTGATTACATTGAACTAATCAAATGTAACTTCTTGCTTGCAGGGACACTTGAATTCACAGGCACCAACCCTTCACTGCCCTGATGAACAGGTGGATTTACAAGGGGTAGTATGGCTCACTCTCATTACCCTTTTTATTCTGTAATTATAATTATTTTATACTTTAAAATTGTAGCATTTATATTCCTAGGAGCAAAGGAGCAGAAGAGCTCCATCTCTTGAGAGTTATTTTGGTGCTCAACAGCTTATGCATGGATTGGTAAGAGACAAGATTCTTGTTACCGTAACCATCATTTGATTTAGGTTGTAGCCATGTGTTTCAGACAAGACAAGTACTTTAGTCTATACGTATCTAAGGATCGTTGTCTGTGTTGTATTAGGGAAAAGTTAGCTCCATTGCTTCAAGTCATGATAGTTGTTTCGAAAATCAACATCGCATACGAGGGCATGTAATTGATTCTTACAACGTTTTCCCTCCATTTAGAATCTGCACCATCTAAATCTGTCTTTCTTCTATGTATGTTTAAGGGACAACTTTACTCAATTGCATCCATCAGCGACACTCGTTTCCGAATGCAAGAAATGCAGGATGCAAGAAATGCAGGGAGTGGTAAGAGATATTAAAGCACAGATGTTTGAAGTTCATCTGTTCCATTGACAATAATGATTATAACCAATCCATTTTCATTGACATTATTAGTCGAACACAAACAAAATGTCTTGTAGGGGCAATTGAACTTCAGGCCAAACGCTGTTTCAGGTCGCTTTGACCTTCAAGTTGGTTCGCAGGATATGGTACGAAAATTGTCTTTCATCTCTCTGTCCATCTTAATTGTTTATATATTCTCCATTGTTATGGTTTACCGTTTGTGTTCTTTCTCTTGCAGTACCCATCTAGCGAGGGATATACAGAGGTTCGTGACATTTCATCAAAACAATGCAAGTGAAAATCTTTTTCCATAGTCGATCTAAGATAGTAACCATCTTTAGTGTAGATAATCGGAACGTGTAATCTTAATATTAACAATCAACGTTCAGTTGATTACATGAAAAAATAATTGTATTTATGTACTTTGGTTGATTAAAAATAAAAATCTCCTACATGAATAATCAGGTGGATCCAATTTAAAGGGCTAATCATGGATTTGAATCTCTTCATCGAAGGTATAAGTTCTAACTAATTGAGATATGCTGATATTGATGTTAATTATTTGCATTTCAATCATTAAAAATTTGAGTTGAATTCTATATACTATCAGAAACTAGGGGATTATTATTTTCTTGTCATGATTATAAAAGAGGTTAGTTTACTTAACGTTAATGCATTTAATAAGTTTTAAATTTTAGAAATCATTTAATTTTGTGTCTAATAATCTAATAGATTTTTGAATATTTAATTTTTTTTATCTAATAGATTCCTAAATTTTCAATTTTGTCTTGGGTTTGTGATTTTTTTTTTTAAAAAAATCAAACATGTTGATTTATTAGACACAAAATTGAAAATTTAAGAATAAGTGGGGTGTTTGGGGCCCCAAATTCGGAAGCCCAGACTTCCTAAACCACCCTAACTCAGTGTTTGGGCCTCCAATGTTTGAAACCTGAAGTTGTTAGGGTTTAGGAAGTCCCCACTTCAACAATGCAAACACTATTGAAGTTGCCCCTCTCTCTCCCACTTTTGTTCTCTCATTTTCTTTTTCACTTTCCCTTTATTGGTTGGTTTCACCGCTTTCGTTTCTCCCACTTCCTTCCCTCCGTCGTCTGGTTTCACACTTCTCTCCATCTTCGTTACTCTTGTTCTCTGCTATCTTCGACACTTGGATCACATGCGTATGTTCTTGGATTTCGTCTTTTTCGATTTTTCGGATGGAGGTTTGTTCTCAGATTTGTCTTCTCCTCTCTCCCTCTTCACGAAGTTGAGGTATCTTTTTCAATCTCATCTTTTTCGGATTTCTATTTTTTTCCCTGTTACTGATCTAACCCTAAACCACCTCAAGCTTCTTATATCCCTCTTTATCCTGTTCGAAACCGTAGATCTATTTTCAGATGAACAAAACTTCCCTGCATACCGGTGTGTAGGGATCTCCCTACATACCCCATTAAAATCTTGACAACTAAGAAAGAGGAAGGGAGAAAATGAGAAAAAATGAGAAAATTTTTTTATCTCTCCTAGTTGTCAACATTTCAATGGTGGTATGCAGGGAGATTCCTACATACCGGTATGCAGGGAAGTTTTTTCCTTTTCAGATCTAAGTTTGAAAACTCATTTGTGGTTTTTTTTTTTTTTTTTGTTTCAGATCCCACCCCATGCCGCTTCAACTTTCCACAACTGTCGACATTTCGTTCACCGACATTAGGCTGGATCCACATGGTAGGTTATTGGAACATGGCGAGGGGTGGGAAATAGGTAAGATCTCTTCCCCCTTGTAGTCGGCTGATGATGACTAAACGAATGCAAACGCATTTTTTCCTCCAAAATTTCTTTTTTCTGATTTGGGTGTTCAAACGCTCATGAGTATACGCATGGAAGCAAATTTTTTTCCTCCACGTTTTCCTTCAAAATTTCTTCTTTCTCATTTTTCTTTATTCGTTGTGTTTCTGCTTCTTATTTTGTTGATATTCGTTGTGTTCTATTTGATACCCCACCCCCTAATCCGTTTGGTATGGTTGTTCTGTGTTGATTACTATTATTGATTCTTGGTTCTGTAGATATCTCAACTTCATTTTCCCCCTGTTTTTTCATGGTGGATTTGATGATATTCTTCATAGTCACAATTTTTTATTTTTTTTCTTAAATACAAACTTCAATATATTATTCTTTGTCTAGTTTGCACAATATTTTGTCTAGTTTGCACAATGCTTGAAGCTGATGCACCTGAGGCCGATTACATTTTAATGTTTTATCCCTAACTTGTTTACTCTCCGGTTACTATGCACTTGAGGCCGGTTACATTTTAATGTTTTATCCCTAATTTGTTTACTCTCCGGTTACTTTCTGATTATTCACCGACTATTTTCACCTTTATTATGAACCCAACTACCACTGTCTGAACTCTATTTAAAAAGGGGAAATAAGTGTCATCTATACTTTCTTATGAACCCAACTATCAGTTTATTTATTACACCCCATTTATGAACTCAACTTAAAAAGGGTTAAGTTTATTATATTAAATGCAATCTACTTCCTCCTATCAACTACCACCAATGTTTCATTGTTCTATTTATACCATACGATTTCTTCATTTTTGTTTCGAGGAAAGATCTCCATTGCCTTCTGCTCCATAACCATTCGGTGAGTTACTATCCAAATGCTCATTCCTTTCCTTTACAATGATTTTTTGCTTTGTCCTTTCTTTCCCTCAGGCATCCTTTGTGTTGTTTTAATTTTTGTACTGTTCTGTTATGTTTACTTCCGGCTAATCAAATGTTCTGTCATTCCTTCTTTTGGCCATCAGTGTTCGCATTCGGATACACCTATTTTAGATTAAGGTGAGTTTTCCTAATGTTTGTAGTCTTTACTTTCATTTTAATTAAGTTACATTTACTGTGTAATTGTCTAACCATGTTGCCTATTTTCATTATCCCGACATAGGGGTGAGCAAAAAAAATCGAAAAACCAAGCCGATTGATCAAAACCGACCGAACCGACTGAACCGACGTTGATCAGTCGATTTTCTTATATTTTCGATCTGAATCAGTTTTACAGCAAGCAAAACCGACCTTTCGATCTGTCGGTCCGCCTAAAACGGCGAGAACCGACTGAACCGACCGAAAAAAAAAATTAAAGTTTGAGTGTCTGTGAGGCGCTGCAGGCAGCATTAATTGCGCTGCTAGCTTTGACTTATTTTTTTATATTTATTTTTTTTCTTTTTTTACTTTTTCATCTCTTTCTCTCATTTCTCTCTCATTCTTTCAGATTCTTCATCTTCTCTTATTTCTTCTTCTTCTCCTCTCCGTATTCTTCTTTTCTTCTTATTTTTCCCTCCCATTTTTTTTGGTTCTTCTTCTTCTTATTTCTTTTTTTCTCTTATTATTTCCGTTTTCTTTCCTTTTCTTCATCTTTTTCTTACTTTTTATTTCTTTCTTTTTTCTGTTTTCTTCGTAGTGTTCTTATTTATGAGGTTTCTTTCGTTGGTTGAATGCATGATTTATGTATTATTCAGTTTCATGTAGAAAAAGATATCAATTTGAATTAGGAAAAAAATTTCACTTTCCCTCATTTTTAGCAATTTAAATAAAATTGAAAATTTTGAAAGAAAATTCACTTTCCCTCATTTGTAGCAATTTAAACTTTCAGTTTCAAATGAAAAAAAAATTGAGCTTCAATTGGTAAAAATTTGAGGTAATTAAAAAAAAAGAAAAAAAAAGTAAAGTCACATATTATATTCAATTGCTTCAAAAGTTTAGTTTTGTTTAAAAAAAAAAAAAAATACACAATAGACCAAACCTTGAGTCAATTGGAACCTAATCAATTTTCAAGTTATATGAAGAAAACTAAACAAAAAATGTTGTCTATAGTTGAGTTAATATAAGATTCAAATGCGTATATTGAATTTTTAAACATTGGACTTCAATTCAAAGAAAAAAAAAAATACCTATTCAGAACCTAGAGTCAATGAAAAGATTTTTTTAATCAATTTTAAGTTAAGATAATTAAGAATTGAAATGAGTGTCATTATTATTCTCAAAAAAAAAAAAAAAAAAAAAAAAAAAAGAAATGAGTGTCATTAATTTTCAAAGAGATAGTTCATTCGGAAAAAATAACACCTTTTCATTTTTTTTTTAATATAACAAGGTTATGACAAAGTTACAACGATCAATTTAAAAATTAATGTATGCAAAACTTATTGTTGTAACATTTTAATATTTAATTGTATTTTAAATATGAGATATTAAATTTGTGGAGAGTTTTTTCTCATTTAAAAGAGAAAAACGTATTTGGTGAGAGATGTTTTTATTTGAACTTTTTGGTTACTCTTTTTTGTATTAAATTCCTAGATCTAAAATTCTTATATAAATAGCTCTCTTACCACACTTTCAAAACAAAACAAGAAACACAACAATTCCTATCTTCTTTTCTTTACTTTCTCATATTTCTCTCATTTGCTCTTTTAAGAGCAATTGGCCAAAAGAGGGGTGTTCTTTGTTGTGGAGCTTTGAGCTCAACCTCTTAGTGCAGAGTGGTTTGAGCTACACAACGTTTCAGTTGGGTTGTTGTATCCTGGAGGGGACAGACTTGAGAATACCTGCTGCATCGGTGATTGATAAAGAATTGTACACCGCAGAGGGCTTGAATCTCTTTAAAGAGAGCGAGATACCCGCGCCTCAACCTAATTGTTTACGTGTTTGTTTCTCAATATTTTCTCCATTTCCTTCGTTATTTGTAATTTTCCCCAACAATTTTAAGGAGATTTCAGACATGGAGTCTACTATTGAGAAGCCAAATAAAAATGTTGGAGATCTCAACAAGCCCTTTTGATTTAAGGGAGCCCACTTTAAGAGATGGAAAGGAAAAATGTTGTTCTACCTTAATCTTCTCAAGGTGGCTTATGTCCTCACAGAAAAGAACCCGAAGAAGATCGAGACTGAAAGCATGAACGTTGAAGAGTTCATGGAACACCAAGAGAAAATTGATAAACATGAGAAAAATGAGTACAATTACCTATACTCTCTTTTAAGTTTTCTTTCTGAATATTTTTATGATTATTATCATACTATTCTTACAACTGCCAAGAAAATATTGAAAGTCTTACAGAGTAAGCTTGATGGTAAAGTGGCAAGAGGACAAGATGCATTGATTCAAGAAGGCAATGAAATTCCCACTAAGGTAAATCTAATCTCTTCGAATGATAATTTACCTAATGGTCAAATTCCAAAAAATAGTCACTTAAAGCCAAAGAAGAATTATATGAAAAAGAATAATAAACCTCACTTTTCTAATAAGAAAAATCCAAGCCAAGTGAATAAGAACCAAGTACATCCTCAACACTCAATATCAGTATGTTTTGTTTGTGGCAAAAGTGGGCATATTGCTCGAATTTGCAGATTCTGGAAACAAGAACCTGTACCTCAGGCCAATGTTACCGAAGAGCCATTTGTGGCTATGATTACTGATATTTATATGGTTCAAAGTGTTGAAGGATGGTGGGCTGATTCTGGAGCCAATAGACATGTCTGTTATGACAAAGATTGGTTCAAAGTTTATACTCCTTTTAAGGAGCCTAAAACAATAATGCTTGGTGATTCCCATACTACCCAAATTATGGGAACTGGTGAGGTTGAATTAAAATTCACCTCTAGAAGAGTTTTAATGTTGAAAGATGTGCTTCATACACCATCCATGAGGAAGAATTTAATGTCGAGTTATCTTCTTAATAAAGTTGGCTTTAAGCAAACTATGGAATCTGATCAATATGTGATAACTAAAAAGGGAATTTTTGTTGGAAAAGGTTATGCTTGTGATGGAATGTCAAATTGAACATTGAAAATATTAATAAAGCATCTACCAGTTCAATTTACATGCTTTCTTCTTTAAATTTTTGGCATGTTCGTTTGTGTCATATAAATAGTAAATATGTGGGAGTTATGAGTAGTCTTGGATTAATTCCTAGTCTAAAAAATAATTATGAGAAATGTGAAATTTGCAGTAAAGCAAAAATTACAAAAGGACTTCATAAAAGTGTGGAAAGAAATATCGAATTATTAGAGTTAATTCATACAGACTTGTGTGAATTTGAAGGAATTTTAACCAGAGGAGGAAATAGATATTTCATCACTTTTATCGATGATTTTTCTAAATATACTCATGTTTATTTATTGAAAAATAAAAGTGATGCTTTTGAGAATTTTTAAAAATTCCTCCTCGAAGTTGAAAATCAATTCGGTAGAAAAATTAAGAGAATTAGAAGTGATAGAGGTTGATAATATGAATCATTTGAATTCAATTCATATGTTGAATCATTGGGAATAATTCATGAGACTACTCCACCATATTCACCCGCTTCTAATGGAGTAGCTGAGAGGAAAAATAGAACCTTAATTGGTCTAACTAATGCTATGCTATTAGAATCAGGTGCATCTTTTAATCTTTGGGGTGAAGCTGTTTTGACTGCTTGTCATGTGTTAAATAGAGTGCCACATAAAAAGACAAAGATCACACCTTTTCAATTGTGGAAAGGGTATAAGCCAAATTTGGGATATTTAAGGGTTTGGGGATGTTTAGCTTTTGTAAGGCTAACAGATCCAAAAAGGCCTAAGTTAGGGTCTAAAGCTACCACTTGTGTTTTTCTTGGATATGCAATTAATAGTACAACCTATCGATTTCTTGATATTGAACATAACGTGATTTTTGAATCAAGTGATGCAATTTTTCATATGAAAAATTTCCTTTCAAGTCAAGAAATAGTGGGGGACAAAATTCTGAACAAACTTCTACTAAGTTTGGTTCTTCTACTCCTAGCGATAATAATCAAAATAATTCTCAAGTAGAATTAAGGAGTAAAAGAGCTAGAATTGTGAAAGATTTTGGTCCTAATTTTTATGTTTATAATATTCAGGAAACACCAATTTCTTTGCAAGAAGCTTTATCATCTCCAGATGCAATTTTCTGGAAAGAGGCTGTTAATGATGAAATGGAATCACTAATTTCTAACAAAACTTGGAAATTAGTTGATCTACCACCAGGATCTAAAACTATAGGGTGTAAATGGGTCATGAGAAAAAAGTTGAAACCGGATGGTAGTATAGACAAGTATAAAGTTAGACTTGTTGCAAAAGGTTTTAAACAAAAGGAAGATTTAGACTTCTTTGATACCTTTTCTCCGGTTACGAGAATCACATCTATTAGATTGCTAATTGCAATTGCTGCAATTTTTGATATGAGCATTCATCAAATGGATGTGAAAACAACTTTTCTCAATGGTAATTTAGAAGAAGAAATATATATGGACCAACCTGAAGGTTTTATAGAACCTGGACAAGAGAACAAAGTGTGTAAGTTTACTAAATCCCTATATGGCTTAAAACAAGCCCCAAAGCAGTGACATGAGAAATTTGATTCTTGCATGCTAAATAATGGTTATAAGCCAAATGAATGTGATAAATGCATCTATTATAAATCATGAGATGATTTGCATGTTATTATTAGCCTATATGTTGATGATTTATTGATCTTTGGCTCAAATATTTTTGTTATAAATGAAACAAAAAATTTATTGAGGAGCCATTTAATTTTGACATGAAAGATCTTGGTGAGGCTAATTATATTCTGGGTATGAAAATAACTAAAACCTCATATGAGTTTTTCTTGACCAATCACATTATATCGAGAAAATACTCAGAAAATACAATTATTTTGATTGTAAACATGTATCTACTCCATTTGATTCAAGTGTTCACTTGTTTCCTATTGAAAATGAATGTGATATAATTAATCAAAAGGAGTATGCTAGTGTGATTGGTAGCCTACGATATGCAACTGATTGTACTAGACTTGACATTGCATATGCAGTAGGAGTTCTTAGCAGGTTTACAAGTAAGCCAGGTAAAGAACACTGGCATGCCATTGATCGTGTAATGAAATATTTATTAGGAACGAAAGACTATGGCTTACTTTATAAAAAATATCCTGCTGTTGTTGAAGGATTTTCTGATGTTGACTGGATCTACTACAAGGTATATTTTTACCTTGGGAGGTGGTGCTATTTGTTGGAAATCTAAAAAACAAACAATTATTGCCAACTCTACTATGGAAGCAAAGCTTATTGCTTTAGCTTCAGCTAGTGAAGAAGCTAGTTGGTTAAGAGATTTATTATATGAGATTTCAACGTGGGAGAAACCAATACCTCATTTTAATAAATTGTGATAGCACTGCTACAATTGGTAGAGTAAAAAACCGTTTTTTATAACGGAAAGTCGAGACCTATTAGAAGAAGACACAATACTGTGAGATCTTATTTGAGTAATGAGATTATTAATGTGAATTACATTAAATCTTGTGATAATCTTGCAGATCCATTAACAAAGGCCTTGACTAGAGAAAGAGTCTGGAACACATCGGGGGGATGGGATTGAAGCCCTTATAATTATCATGAGCCATATATAAGGATACCCACCTAGTGATCAAAGATCTTGAGGACTAGGTACAAAGGGAAAAACGAATTATAAGGTGGCCGTAAAAATGCACTATCTTTATTTATTAATCCATCCCTATGGTGTGAGTGCATTTATCCTATAACGGAGGGTTGAGTTTTTCAATAAACTCTTAATAAGATCTGTAGCTCTTATGAGTGGGGTGTCATAGTTATAGGAGCACTCTTGACAAATTTTACCTATATGAGTGTGAGAGTGGGGCCGCTCTCTATGAGGATATGGGGCTTATTCTCAAATACACTCATGAAATACTGGGATCAACACAAGGCCGTAACGTGCTAACCAATAAAGCTCATGTCAACACCTGGATAATTATGTGTGGATAATAATCCTTTATTACCCCTTAGGGCCCGTTTGGTTTAAGGTTTTATAGATGCCTGGGAACCGTTTGGTTTAAGGTTTTATAGATGCCTGGGAATACATGATGCCTGGGAATACTATGCTTGGGAATAAGATTCCTGGGAATCAAAGATAATTGTGTTTGGTTGTGCATGAGAATGTCATCAGGATTTTATGAAAACAAATTATGTCTGTATTTATTTTTTAGAATTAATCTGGTAAACTTTATGTAATTTTAATAAATTAATCAATAAAATAATCAAAATTAGTTCAAACTATTAATAAAAATTAATGAAATAATAATCATGAAATAATTTTAATGGGATAAACTATGTTAATTTAACAACTTAAAATTATTTAATTAATTTTTTAATAAATATTTTTAACTACAATAATTTAATATATTGTATCCATAAAAATTAATTAGATAACTTTTCAAAAAAAAAAAAAAAAATTAATTAGATAAATATTTAATAATAATATAATTATATATTTATTATAAGGAAATCCAAAAAAAGTAATTAATGGATTATAAATAATCGATAAGTAATTAATTATAATTATTGAAAAATTAATTTTTATACTAAATTAATTTAAATGATTTTAATTCAATAATTAAATATATTTTCGATAATATTAACTAATTAATTATAATTTTAGTAATATGTAATTACCATCCCTACAATAAACTTGGACTAAGTATTTGTTTAAAAGTCCTAAAAAAAAGTATTTACTTAAAAAAAATTGAAATTCTTGACAAACTATTATTTAATCTAATTAAATAATATATTATATTATTTTTAATTTAGTATCCATTAGTTAATACTATATTCAAAATAAAATTGCATATAAAAATAACAAAGAATAGATGGGAAAAGAGAAAACCCATGCTTTTGCAAGGGCATAGAAAACCCTTGCTTATGGGCATAAATGATGCCTGGGAATGAGTTATTTCCTGGGCCCACCACAGAAATCTTGAAACAAACAAGGGTATTATAAACCCTTGCCCATTTCCATCTCCAGAAACCTTGTACCAAACGGGCCCTTAAGTGTTAGAGTTCAAGTCAGAGACCACTACTAACGCAGGAGTAGAGATTATTATTTCACTAGTAAAGGTTCAATGCAGAGTCACACCTTTATGATGCATAATTATCTTTCTTATGACCAATTGATTCTGATTATTTTAAATATTAAAATGAGTGGGGGAATGTTGTAACATTTTAATATTTAATTGTATTTTAAATATGAGATATTAAATTTGTGGAGAGTTTTTTCTCATTTAAAAGAGAAAAACGTATTTGGTGAGAGATGTTTTTATTTGAACTTTTTGGTTACTCTTTTTTGTATTAAATTCCTAGATCTAAAATTCTTATATAAATAGCTCTCTTACCACACTTTCAAAACAAAACAAGAAACACAATAATTCCTATCTTCTTTTCTTTACTTTCTCATATTTCACTCATTTGCTCTTTTAAGAGCAATTGACCAAAAGAGGGGTGTTCTTTGTTGGGGAGCTTTGAGCTCAACCTCTTAGTGCAGAGTGGTTTGAGCTACACAACGTTTCAGTTGGGTTGTTGTATCCTGGAGGGGACAGGCTTGAGAATACCTGCTGCTCCGGTGATTGATAAAGAATTATACACCGCAGAGGGCTTGAATCTCTTTAAAGAGAGCGAGATACCCGCGCCTCAACCTAATTGTTTACGTGTTTGTTTCTCAATATTTTCTCCATTTCCTCTGTTATTTGTAATTTCCCCAACACTTATTTTTTAAATGTAACTGTTTTTTACCATGTCATAGCAGACCTTTTCTTCTTAAATACAATTAGAATTTCAATCTTAAAAAATTAAAAAAAAAATCTGTTGAAAATAACACATTTTCAATTTTTTTAATATAACAAGATTTTTTTTCCTTTAAATGCAACAAGAATTTCAATCTTGGAGACTCCTACAATAGCATAAAATGTTACCGATCAAATGGAGGATGAAGTGCAGTTGGGACCATTCATTGCAACATGGGACATGTTTGTAGATGAGCTGTCGGACACACCGACAAGTAGGACCAGGCCAGCGGGGACATCATCACGAGGAAGTAATAGGAAACAATCTTCCTTCACACAGAAATGATTGAAGTGGTTAAGACGGCAATGGATATGCAAAGTAACCACCTTCAGAAAGCTCACATCGTGGAAACAGGGAAGGTACGAACGGGAAGCTACACGACGCAAGTTAGTGGTCGATCAACTTGAAGAAATGACAGAATTCGATGAGGGGGATAAAGTTCAACTTCTCGGTATGTTGCTTGCTAATATCCAGAAGACTGGCTGTTTCTTATCCATGCTCATGCAATTGAAAAAAAAGACATTGCATGGACCTCCTAGGAAGAAACTAATGACTGACCCTTGCTGCCATGACTCTTTATCTTTTGGAAGGATGGCTTTGGATCGTTGTTGGCCATTCAATTATTTTTTGGAATGATGTATCTAAATCCTTTTTGGGTTATCACATATTTTGTTCATGTAATATGTCTATTGTGCAACATGTAAAATTTTTGGGAAAAATACACTTTTAGTCCCTGAGGTTTGAGTTAGGTTTCATTTTGGTCCCTGAGTTTTCAAACTCAACAATTTAGTCCCTGAGGTTTGGTTTCAGTTTCATTTTGGTCCCTCCATCCAATTTTCCGTTAATAGTTAACAGATTGCTGACGTGGCGATATTTTTTTTTATTATAAAAGAATTATTTTTTAATTTTCTAAAACTAAAATATATTAAAATAATAAAATATTATTATTTTTTAATTTTAATATCTTTCTCTCTCCTCCTTCCCTTTTTTTCTTCTTCTTCAACCTACCTTTCTTCTTTAACCCACCTGTCGCCACCGGCAAGCTGCCAGCGACCACCATTCGCCGGCTGGCGACCGACAACCGCCGTCGGCCAGCCGCCGTTTTTTTTTTTTTTTAACCTCCTCTTCGGTTTCACGTTGGAGTGGCCATTCATAGAGCGCTTTTGAACCACGGTTATAGGGCATTTGACCCACTTGAAGCCGTTTCTTCTTTGTCCCTGTTTACGTTTCTTGCAACTTCAGAACTCGATTATATTGCAGACGTTTGGAGGCAACAACAAACACCCAAATCTTCTCCTCAATCTTCTTCAATCAATCCCCAAATCTCTCAAACGCTGCCACTGCTTCTTCATTGCTCGTCCAATCTGCTGTGTCTCTCTGCCCCAGATTAATCTCGTCCACCGAATGTCGAGATAAGCTCTCTATGCCCAGGATCGTCTGTAGCTACGACGACCCCAATTTCCATCGAATGTCGAGATAAGCTCTCGAACGCTGTTTCTTCTCCTTGCTGGGTTTCGTTCCATATCTGAAACGAAGGGGATTTCCCCTTCGTTTCAGACCTTGATTCCTAGAGGGAGAGGCGCAGTGGCCGAATCTCAAACGTGAGGACGAAGCGACGGGTGGATCTGGAACGTGAGGACGAAGCGGTGGCCGGATTTGGAACGTGATGATGGAGTGGCAACCGGATCTGGAACGTGAAAAAAAAGAAGGAACATGGAACATGGAAGAAAAGAAGGAACGTGGAAGAAGAAGGAAAAAAAAGAAAAAAAAAAGAAAAGAAGTTCTTCGCCGCCGGCGAGCGGTGGTTGCTGGCAACCGACCGGTAGCGGCAGGTGGGTTGAAGAAGAAAGGTAGGTTTAAGAAGCATAAAAAAGGGAATAAGGTTGATCAATACCTTTGTCGTTGCCATAGAAATCCCTCTTGAAAGTGCTACATATAGTTGTCCATGCAAGAAAACATGTTGAGGAAGATAAACTCCAACATTAGGTAATGTCTGTCCTTGAGCTTTGGTAATAGTCATGGCAAAGCAGAGTCGTATGGGAAATTGTTTTCTTTTGAATTTAAATGGATATCCTTCATCATTTGTATAGAATAATCAGTAGGGATAATATATTTTCATACTTTATATTTCTGTGAAAGAAGACATATATACACAATACATGGAATAAAAAAGGAAAGATCTACACAATAAATTTACAGCAAGGGATATAAAACATGAGCATGATTTAAGGGAAAATTGATGGAGGAATTAATGGAATATTATTCTCTAATATGCCCCCTCAAACTGATGACGGTAGAGAAGTCAGAAGTTTGTCTTGGAATGTTAGGAATAACAAAGATGATAATGGTTTTGTGAATAAGTCAGCCAACTGATCTTTCGAAGATATGAATCGAATATAAATATCTTTGCGAGCGACCTTTTCACGAACAAAATGATAGTCAATCTCAATATGTTTTGTGCGAGCGTGGAAAACCAGATTGTTGGCAAGAGAAATAGACGAAACATTGTCACATAATAATGTTGGAGGAACTGATAATGTGACATGAAGATCCCGAAGAAGCTGTTGTAACGAATAGAGATCTGTTGTTGTAGTTGCAAGAGAGTGATATTCAGCTTCAGTGGAAGAGCGGGAGACAGTAGGTTGCTTTTTGGATGACCAAGATATAGGATTGGATCCTAAGAAAGCAATGAATCCTGACTTGGATCGTCGATCAGAAGTATCACCAGCCCAATTAGAGTCACAAAAGGCAGTGAGAGATAAATTTTCACGACGGGACATGATCCCAAGTTGCTTAGAGCCAGAGAGATACCACAAAATACGTTTTACAACAGAAAAATGAACAACTGAAGGTTTATGCATGAACTGACTTACACGATTCAGTGCAAATGAAATGTCTGATCTAGTAAAAGTGAGATACTGAAGCGATCCAACCAGTTGTCGATAAAATGTGGCATCATGAAATAAAGGAGCAGAGGTATGGAGATCAACTGTAGTAGACATGGGTGTTAAGCATGTCTTAGCAGAGGACAATCCTGCAGTATGAAGTAAGTCAGTAAGGTATTCGACTTGATTAACAAAAATACATTCTGACGTGTTATGAACCTCCAATCCAAGGAAGTATTTCAATACACCAAGATCTGATATATGAAATTCATTTGCCAGTTGCTTCTTCAAGATAGATATATATGATGAATCTGGTCCGGTGATAATTATATCATCAACATAAAGTAGCAAATATGTCAGAGATGAATCGACTGATCGTACAAATAAGGATGAATCAGCAGCTGAAGCAGTAAATCCCAAAGTAAACAAATATGATATAAAACGATCAAACCAAGCTCGAGGGGCCTGTTTTAGGCCATAAAGACTTTTGTGAAGTCGAAAAACATGATTTGGGCTACTCTTGTCCAGAAACCCAGGAGGTTGAGACATGTAAACTTCTTCCTTTAAGTAACCATGCAAAAAGGTGTTTTTGACATCCAATTGGGTTAGAGACCACTGATATTGAGCAACAAGAGCGAATATAACCCTGATGGTAGGCTTTTTAACAACTGGGCTGAAGGTTTCAGTAAAATCAAATCCTTCAACCTGATGATATCCTTTGGTAACTAAATGAGCTTTATATCGAGCAACAGTTCCATCAGTGTTATATTTGGTCCTAAAGACCTATTTGCAACCCACAACATTCATGGAAGGTAAACGAGGAACTAAGGACCACGTACCTTGCTCCTGAAGAGCATTAAATGAAGAGAATAAAAGTCCCAACGCAGCGGAAGCGCATCGATTGGACCTTACGCCGTATATTAATTAACATTAAAAACCGTTACGAAAACTCAAACAAAACTTTAAACTAACTTTAAAGCCGCTGTAAAATCGGTTTAAACATGCTAAAATAAATCTAAATTTATTTTTAAAACTTTTCTAAAGAAAAGAGGAAGAACCGTTACAAACCTCCGTTGTAGACTTGACCGTTCTTCGCCAACGAAGCTCCACGAACGAAAACGCAGCAGCCGCTTCAAGGTATTCTTCGCTGGAAATTCTTCTTTGATTGACACAATAACCACAGAGGTTACACCGGTATGTCTCTAAGTCTAGGAGGCCAAAGACTTGTGGGAGTCTTTCTCTAAGAGGGAGGCAGAGAGAATTCTAGGTCTTGTCTTTCAAGAGTGTCAAGTGTCATGACCAATTAGGTCTAGTCTTCTATTTATAGAAGAGAGGCCATGAATAAAATATTCAATTAAATCAATCTTTTCCAAAATTGATTCAATCTTTATTCCTTAATTAATCAATCATGATCAATCAATTCCCCAATTGATTAATCTTTTCCATAAATGACTAATTTCTTCCATAAGTAATTAGATCATTCCCATAAATGATTAATCACTTCCTTAAGTGATTAATTATTTACATAATTGATTAATTCATGGTTAATGAATTCTTTAATTAATTAACCACCAATTAAATATCACATATTTAATTTTCGGCCTTGAATTAATTTTGCCCAAACACTTTTAGGACTTAAATTAATTAATTCTTTTCAATCTTCCATAAATTTATATTTGAACTTTTCAAATATTAATTTCTCTCATAATAATATATCAATATATATATTATATTTATTTCCCTTAGTAAATTGAACATTTTCAATTTACATTTAATTACTTAGTTGCCTCAAATTACTTTACGAGCTACCAGTGGGACCTTATGGACCTGCAGATCAGAAGCTCCAACGATGTGAGATTAATTGGTTAAACTCATTAACCACAATAATCAATATTCGTTAACTGTGTGTACATTCCACTATAGACTCACAATTGCACTCTTCTCACTGCAGACATATTTTCTGTGTCCACGGAACTTAGACCAATATCGACTAGTTAGTCCTTCACGAGTGTCCGTAACACCAGCTGGGTCAAATTACCGTTTTACCCCTGGGTCACCTCTATTTCCTTAAGTACCAATTCTCCTTTAATGAACAATCTGTTTATGGTCCAACCATTAAACAGAAAACCCTCTCGTGCCATTGAGAGGGTAGGGCCCTTTGTTCAAGACTCGGAGTAACCACTTAAGGGAACACTCATCTGCTTCCCTAAAGTCGGGAAGGAGTGAATTCCATCTTGTACGATTATGTTCCCAGCTCCCCATTCGATCTTGTCCCCAAAGTGGTAGGCTTATTGAGTCGGCGTATTGGCCACTCTCACCCATGCAAATCAAAGGACAGTCTCTCATGAGCAGGAGTCCATAATCAACTCAGGATTAAGACTAAGTTGTCTCGGTCGTCCTAGTGAAATAGAAAACCAACTAGTTAACGGTGTTATAACTAGTGGTTACTATTTCTCGGTCCGGTCTTATGCAAACTCATTGCATAGGATATCCCCACTCGCATGTCTCCTACACGAACGCGTTGGATCGCAGCGTTTGTATCAAATACAAAGTGGGCCGTATCCATAGTGTCACCAGGATAAGGCACCCAGTCTTATCCCTATACTATAGACCCTTTAGGCTGTTTCTTGAACAATGATCCCATATGTCGCTACATATAGTTCAAGACTCATATTACAGCCTTGGATGTCTAGTTTATTGGATTAGGGTTATTATTAGGCAAAGACAAATATAAAATAACTAATAACAATTAATGGAAAATATATCAATATTATTTCATTAATATCCGGTCAACGGTTACATTCACTATCTACGAGTTTTAGGGCATAAAACCCAACATTTAATTCATTAAGAATTGTTCTTGGTGAATATGACATAGAACCCTGCTTAGCAAAAAGAACTTGTTCAAGACCGTAATTTTCATTTACTTGTCTTGAAAACGTGATTAGTGAAGAATAGTGATTCTCCCCGAATACTTGATTCAGGGGCCACAAATCATGTGTGTTCTTCTTTTAAAGGAATAAGTTCCTGGCAACAGCATGCTGCTTGTGTAATAACTCTCAAAGTTAGAATTAGAGAGGTTATTTTGGCTATAGCAGGGTGGAACATTAAGTTATTTTTCTCAGTGGGAGAAAATACATATTATTAGATAATGTGTATGTAATTCCTAAGATCAAAAGAAATTTGATTTTTGTGTCTTATTTGCTGGAACAATGTTACTCTTTACCTTTCTCTGCTAACACAGTTTTGTTTCAAGAAAGGGAGTTGACATTTGTTTAGCTTTACTGGAAAGTAACCTAAATGTTTTAAGACTAATCAAGAGTAAAGCAATCATGAACATTGGGTTGTTTAAGACTGATACTACTCAATGTGAAAAGAGGCAAAGGATTTCTCCTAAAAGAAAATATCTTTCTTTGGTTCTAAGGTAGACCATTATGAATCTCAATATGATTGGGAGATTGGTCAAGAGTGAACTTCTAAGCGAGTTAGAAGATGACTCTCTAGTGCCTTGTAAGTCATGCCTTGTGGGCAATATGACTGATAGATCTTTTACTGAAAAAGATCTAAGAGTCAAAGAGCCCTTGGAGCTTGTACATTTGGATCCTTGTGGTTCAATATGTTAAAGCAGTGAAAGGGCATGAATAATTCATCTCTTTTGGATGATCAATTCAAAGGTATGAGTATCTTTACCTAATGCAACTTAAATCTAAAACTCTTGAGATATTCGAAGGGGCTTAGGACTGAAGTTAAAAACTTGTTAGGTGAGATGATAAACACACTTCGATCTGATCAAAGTGTTGAGTATAGGGATTTGAGATTCCAGGACTATTTGATAGTACATGAGATCACACCCTAAATCTCATTTAGGAGAAATAGAACCTTATTGGATATGGTTCATTCCATGATGAGCTGTGCTCAATTGTCTGGCTCGTTTTGGGGTCATGTAGTGTTGACTGCATTGCATACTGCCGTAGACAACCCCAAAGGAAACGAGAAGTGGGTACAACTTCAATTCACAAGAGAATAAAAAATTTGTATCGACAAATGCTAAATTCTCAGAAGAAGTCCACATAAAAAATGATAAGCCACAAAGTAAAGTCGGGTTAAGTAAGTTAACTAATGAAGCTACAGTAACATCCACAAGAGTTGTTGATGAGGCTGGCTGTTCAACAATAGTTTGTGATGGACCAATGCATCTGGTCAGAAACATCCATCTCAATAGTTGAGGGTGCCTCGATGTAGTGGGAGGGCTGTTTTATAACCTGAACGTTACATGGGCTTGATTGAAGCTTAGGACATCATACCTGATGATGGCTGTAACGCCCTAGGATTTTAAAAGCTAACCCAGCGACATTACTAACTCCTAGACCAAAACAAACCGTGAGCACCGAAAATTTCGGTAGCATAACGGCGTACATTGGACTAACCCAAAATTTTTACTAAACCTGCTAAGCAAAAGAAACACTTCTAAGCAACATTATTCAACGAACTCCATCAACTACAACACAACAGAGCTTCGCAGAAACTAACAGCCAGACAGGCCACGCAACACAACTAATAATCAATCAGAAACACAACGTTAACGGAGCTTTTAACATTAAACGCTAGAATTCAACTTATTGATCGTTCACTGAATGAAACAATAGGGTTCATTAAAACAATGCAACTAAACCTAGAGACTAACAAAAGTAAATCAGAATTAACCAAGCTCAACAACTTTCAATAGCAGCAAACACAACTGCCCTAACTAAAACCTAAGGAAGTTAAAGCGGAAACAATGCCACTAATTATGGTTCCTCCTCATAAGCCTCCTCCGCATCACCATGGTCCACGCAGTCCTCATAACCTGCAAAATCTGGTAGTTGGGGGGAGAGAGAGGGGAGGGGGTCAGTACACTAAGGTACTGGTAAGCAGCCCCTACCTGAGAAGCCATCAAACAGCAAACAACAAACAACGTGCTTTTCATGCGCAAGCAACATACTTTTAAAAGCAGTAAACATAACATCATGCTTAAAAGCTAGTAAAACAGATGACTCTTCTAAGCCATAACTCATGCATCTTTCTATATGCAACTTGCTAACCACTCAAACTCCACGAGCTCCCTCAACGCTCATATTTAGCCCTCACATGGCTCTCACACGTGATTTCCGCGTCACGCTCCGCAAAACTCTCCAAGACTGACCCTTCGAGTTGTACCGACCCCTGACCATTTATACCCAGGGCCTCGGCACTTCTCTACAGAGCTCGGCATTCGACCCTTGACCATTTATACCCAAGGCCTCGAACTATGCATCGACCCTTGACCATTTACACCCAAGGCCTCGATGACTAAGCAACGTATTGACCCTTGACCATTTATACCCAAGGCCTCAATACTTGCCTCAAGACTCATCACACCGACCCTTGACCATTTATACCCAAGGCCTCGATGCTCCTCTTTATCTAACATTGGCATATCGACCCTCGACCATTTATACCCAAGGCATCGACATCCAATAGTGATGTATCAGTCCTCGACCATTTATACCCGAGACCCTGATAATCACTTACTTTCCTCGAAACAATATCAGTCCTCGACCATTTATACCCGAGGCCCTGATATCTCAATCACAATGCTAGTCCTCTTTAAAACCCATGGTGACATGTCACCCCTCGACCATTTGTACCCGAGGTGCACTGACATTCACCCATCTTGCCCTTTTCACATTTTAGGTCCCTGACCTATATCTCACATCTACTAGAATGCATATGCCCTGCAACATGCTTCTAGACTCATGAATCATGCCCACTAAGCATTCACATGACCACATCTCTCAACTCATGCTTGACTCTCGAATGCAAAACCGAACCAACGCGCTTTACATCAAGCCAACATGCAACAAAAAATTCATGCTTTACACTCAGTCATTAAGCAACAAAAGTCATGTTTTTCAACGATAACATATATATTTGCATATATTCAAAGAAACAAGAAACATGAGGGTAATTATAAAGCGAGTAACACTCAGCATGCATCACACAGTCAAACAGACAACATCAAGTAAGAACTACTTACTGGAAGCTCAAACGCTCCTAAACAATCCTAAAGGACCGATGGAAACAACCGGAAGAGCCTAAAGAGCTCAAACTACAAGCAACGATTACCAAGGGTTAGAAAACAACTTAGAGCATCTAATAGACTCGAGGAAAGGATCTAAGGATGCTGGAATTTACCGCTTAGAGCTCAAACAACCTTGAGAACAAGCTGACTTGTGTTCGAAATGACCCAACAACCAAGATCCCAAGCCACCGGGTTATGGGTAACCAAAATCAAGGTCTTTCGAGTTGTGGGTACTCACTGAACACGATCTTTGAGATCAAATGCTCGATGAACAACAACCGAACAGACTTAAATCCTGCAATTTTGAAGTCGATAACGCATGGGTATCAGTTACTTAAGCTATAGAACCAATAACAGCATTGAACCTTACCCAACGGACCCGATATCAGGCAAGACGGGTTGCAACAACCTCGAACAACGCGCTAGAACGATCCTTGGGCAGTGGGCATTCAAGTCGATGTGTTTCGAACCTAATCGAACACCTAGACGACGTTGCAGATCAGAAAATCGAACAACATTAAACTTTTCAGCACCTAAAGCTAATGGGTAATCAAAATTTGAGGTTTATAAAGCATGGGTAATGCTGAAAGCTTACCGAAAGAGCCTAAGCACGCCGAAACGATCCTTAAATCAGCCCGAACGCGCCTAAACACCAGAACAACGAAGATTCCAGCTTCTACTCACTAGCCCAGCCGAAAACATAAGGAAGAAAACGAGATTAACACACCGCCTGCTGAACTCGAATGAAATAAAGAGAAAATGGAAGTCTTACGCGCGAAACACAGGGAAAATTCGAGACTCACCTGCTGAGGTTGACAGAACACGCGCGAAGGAGGGAAAGGAAGACGACTCGCGGCTGCTCGAGCAAAGAAGAAGACGTCGCAAACCTGCTGCTCAGCCCGACACCCATGAGAACAAGGGAGACGACCTTGTGGGTCTACTGCTCGAGGAAGAAACACGCGAAGAATGAGGCTTGAGAAAAACCCATGGCCGCGACACCTACTCACGCGAAGGAGAGAACGGGAACTAGCGGGAGGCGGCAGCTGCGCAAAAACACTGAGGGGGGGGGTCTGGTGTACGCGACGAAATGAGGGAGAGAAAGAAAGATTAGGGATTTGATTTTCCTTTTCCTTTTTTTTTCCTCTTATAATTAAAAATTCCAAATAACTTAACACCTCTTATTCAAGACCAAAAATAAGAACCCTTAATACCGAAATAGTTCTCAAATAATCTTCGAGGTTTTATGCCGAATTTTATTTCCAAACTTAACTCCTAAAAGATTTGGGAGAGAAAATAACCCGATTGATAAAGGGTTTGGGTCTTTTGATATTTAAAATAAATATCGAATATTAAACCTCCAAGCTTTAGGAAATTTAATTTAATGACCCGAGACTAAGCTTAAATTCTAATTTTTTTTTTAAATTAGAATAAAACGCTTAACATATCCAAAAAAGGTTCGATTCTAAAACGCAGGGCGTTACAATGGCATAGAGGATTCATTGTCTTTTAGAAAGAAAATGAATGATGTTGACAATGATCAGAGGATTAAAGTCAGGGACCTAGAAATCAAGTCTCTTGTATTCCACTTCCATCTGGGATCTTGTAGATTTGCTTGATGGGTAACACCTATTCGTTACAAGTGGATTTACAAAAGAAAACGAGACATTCATGTCTTAACCAGAAGGGTTCATACAACAAGATCAAAAGCAAAAGGGTTTGCAAGCTTAAGTGATCCATTCATGGATTGACCTAAGAATTTCGATCTTGAAATATAAGATTTGATATAGTGACCAAATCTTTTGGCTTTAATCAGAACATTAATGAGTCTTGTGTTTACAAGTAATCATCAATAGTTCAATAGCTTACTTAGTGTTGTATATGATTGATATCCTAATCATTTGAAATGATGTAGCTTATCTTACTGACATTAAAGGAGCTAGCAGCTCATTTCCAAATGGAAATTTGGGAGAAGCCGGGTTTGTTCTTGGGATCCAAATCGTTAGGAATCGTTAGAACAAAAAGCTAGCCTTGTCTCAAGTGACTTATATCTACAAGATGTTAGTTAGATATAAGATACAGAATTCCAAGAAGGGTTCACTATTTTTTAGGCGTGAAATTCTTTTTGTCTAAGAAACTGTTTCCTAAGACACCTCAAGAAGTTGAAGAGATGAGACGAATGCCCTATGCAGTAGGGATTGTCAGTAAGTATCAATCTAATCCAAGATTTAATCATTGGAAAATCGTTAAGAATATCCTCAAGTATTCGAGGAGAACGAGGAACTATATGCTCGTGTATGAGACTAAGGATTTGATCCTTACAGGATACACTGACACAGATTTTAAGACTGATAAGGATTTGAGGAAATCTACATCAGTATCTGTGGTCACTCTTTACGCTGGAGCTATAGTATGACATAGTTACAGTCTTGACCGTATAGGCCGAAAACATAGCTGCTTGTGAAGCAACAATAGAGACTGTATGACTTAGGAAGTTCTTGATTGATTTGGAATGTGTTCCAAATGTGAACTTGCCCATCACACTTTATAGTGATATAGTGGCGTTGTGGAAAATTCAAAAGAACATCGCAACCCAGGACAAGTAGACACATTAAATTGAAGGAAATATTGCTTATTCATTTACAAAGACTCTCTCGGCTAAAGTGTTTGAGGGTCATCTAGAAGATCTAGATCTACAAGATATGTACAAAGGTGTAATCTAGGGCAAGTGGGAGAAATGTAATGAGTATAATGATATCATTATGTAATGGGTATATTGATGCCCTAGTTTATTTAATTTGTACATTGTATATGTTTTATACATGTATTTATACACCACTGCTGTATAGATTATTGTACATCCCACTAAACTAGAGTTTTAGTTCAAGTGGGAGTTTGTAAGGTTTTATGCCCTAAAACTCGTAGATAGTGAATGTAAACAAATTGTATACTTGTTTCAATAAAGTGTTATTTAGTTTCTACATTAAAGTGTTATTGTTAAATATTGCACAATTTGACCCAAATCCAAGGTTGTTTACATGTGACTTGAACTAGTATGTGGGGACATACGGGGATCGGTATTCAAGTAACAACCTAAAAGGTCTATAGTACAGGGATAAGGCTGGGTACCTTATCCTGGTAACACTATGTGATACGACCCACTTTGTATTCGATACAAACGTATTGATCCAAGGCGTCCATGTAGGAGACATGCGAGCGGGGGGATCCTATGCAATGAGTTTGCATAAGACCGAACCACGAAATAGTAAACCACTAGATGTAACACCGTTCACTAGTTAGGTTACTGTTTCAATAGGATGACTTAGGTAACTCAGTCTTAATCCTGAGTGTGTCATGAACTCCTTCTCATAAGGGATTGTCCTTTGATTAGCATGGGTGAGAGTGGCCAATACGTCGACTCAATATGCCTTCCTTTTTGGGGACAAGACCGAGTGGGAGGCTGGGGACATGACAACACAAGAAGGAATTCTCTCATTCCCGCTTCTAGGAGAAGTAGATGTGTGTTCCCTTAAGTGGTGACTCCGGGACTTGAACAAAGGGATCCTGCCCTCTCACTGGCCCGAGAGGGACTTTTTGTTTAATGATTGGACCATAAACAGGTTGTTCATTAGAGGAGCGCTGATACTTAAGAAGACAGATGTAACACATGGGTAAAACGGTAATTTGACCCAGTTGTGATTACAGACACTCGTGAAGGATTGACTTACCGACATAGGTCTAAATCCATGGACACAGAAATGTTCTACAGTGAGAAGAGTTCAGCTGTGGGTCTTTAGTGGAATGACCCACAGTTAATGAATATTGGTTAACTTGATTAATGAGTTTAATCAATTAACCTCATATCATTGGAGCTTCTGATCTGTAGGTCCATTAGGTCCCCCTGCTAGCTCGTAAAGAGTAATTAGGAACAAATATATCTTGAGAGAATTTGAATAGTTCAAATTCATATTGGGAATTAAGTTAATTGTATGAGATACAAATTAATATAATTTATAGTTATGCATTAAAATATTAAGTCTAATTTGAGATTAAACTTTATTATATTGAGAGATTGATATATTTGAAAGAGTTCAAATATATGTCTAATTAAATATATGGTATTTAATTAGAAGATGAATTAATTAGTTATGAATTAATTAATTATTCAATTTAGTTTAAATTAAATGGGATTTAATTAAACTATAGTCTATGAAAGAAATAAATATTTGAAGAAGTTCAAATATTAATATGAATTTGATTCAGATTAAATTTATAGGATATAAGAGAATTTGAAGGAGTTCAAATTTTAATATGAATTTGATTCATATTATATAATTAATTAATTGAAGGCTTGAAATTAAATATATGATATTTAATTGGGTAATTAATTAATTAACTAATAGAAGGTCTGAAATTAAATATATGATATTTAATTGGTGATTAATTAATTAAAGAATTAATTGGAAATTAATCAATTATGGAAATGATTAATCACTTATGGAAGTAATTAATCATTTATGGAAATGATTTAATCACTTATGGAAGTGATCAATCATTTATGGAAAATATTAATCAATTATGGAAAAGATTAATTCAATTATGGAAATAATTGATTTTAAATGAATATTTTATTCATGGTCTTTCTCTTATAAATAGAACACTAACCCTAGAGTTTAGGTACTACAACATAAGGCCACAAGAATGCACTCTTGCATTCCCTCTAGCCTCCCTCTCATATTCTCTCAACCCAAGAACTCTAGGGAGAATTTTCTCTCTAGAGTTTTTCTCATTCAAGATTGGGTAGTCCCACAACTACGTTCCTAATCTAAGAGTCATAGTGGGGAAGATCAATTGGTGGTGTTCCAATTGTTGATGCTTGGTCCAAAATCAAGAAAGGTGTCCGTTGAAGTATTCAGAGTCGTCAACGACGGTATGTTTGCTTCTCCCCTTTAGATTTATATCTAATAATTTTTGTATGCTTAGCCTTAAGTTTGCATAGAATTTGTTCTATGTTTTTTTTTCCAATGTAATAGTATTTTTTTATAAACAAAATTAACTACGAATCGGTCCCAATTACGCTTCCGCTTTAACGGAATTGGGGAATTCCAAATCCTTTCAGAGGGAGGAAGTAGGCATGCGATTTATGAGAAAAACTGCAGTAGAAAAGACATAAGGCCAAAATTCTAAAGGAGCAGAGGAATGAAAAAGAAGTGACATGGCAGTTTCAACTATATGACGATGTTTACGCTCAGCTACTCCATTATTTTCAGGTTTGTATGGACATGATTTTTTATGCAAGACTCCTTTAGAGTTAAAGAAAGAAATAGTAGAAGAATTGCAAAATTCACCACCACCATCAGAGCGAAAAATTTTTAGTTTTGTAGATAATAGATTTTCTACAAAAGGAACAAATTTGAGAATAATACCATGAACATCAGATTTAGAAGAAAGAGGGAAAAAACAAGTGAATTTGCTAAAATCATCAATAAAACTAACATAATAACAATATGCATTAAGAGAAATAATAGGGGACAAAGAGTCCTCATACATCACTATGAATAAGTTCGAGGGGTGTAATAGAAAATGAAAAAGACATAGGAAATGAAAGTTTAGACATTTTAGCTTTTAGGCAAATGACACGTTCGCAAGTAGAAAGAGAATTAGATAATGAAAGACCAAGACGGGACAAATTAAAATGTAAAACTTTAGGAGCGGGATGACCAAACCGATGATGCCATAGAGAACACTCCTGTTTTGCCATAAAATTATTGTTTTTGGGGTGCATGTCGGATGATAGCGTAGATGGACTTGGGATGGGATAGAGGTCATTGACGCTTTCACCAGTGTATAAAATTTTGCTAGACACTTTATCCTGAATCAGGAACCAGTCAGTATCAAAAATAAAGATGCAATTATTATCAAGGCAAAATTTATGAACTGATAAAAGATTGACAGCAAGATTAGGAGCATGAAGAATTTTGGAAAGATTAAAGGTATGAGAGGAGGTAGAGAGTGTACCACTACCTGTGTTTTTGATGCACGAATTGCTAACCGCAAGTGTACGAGTCAAGTTATAATATAGTGAATATAAATTCGAATGTCGTCCTCTGGATTGGTGTCTAGCCAAATTTTAATTACCGAAAATACTTTTGACCAGTTTTATTTAGGGAATCAAATTGAATGAAAATATGATTGAATCAAACACAAAACTAAAGCAAAAAGTAACAATCTAATGGGAAGAATTGGTCTTAGGGATTTGATTTCACCAATTGGAGTTATGGATTAATAAACGGATTAACACATGCTATGATTCATAAATCTTGGCAACTAAAATCACACATATCTCTCCCGAGCATACATGATTCTCCCATATGCAATTGAACCCGATATCCCTATCTAAATCCAATAAACATACAAGGCAATAAGGCTAACCTTTATAACAATTTCTAGAATTAACCTTAATCTCCCGATTTTTAGCTAAATTCTAGTTATGCATATTGATTACCAATTTAAATCCTCTCTCCCGAGTTAGATTCAAATATAAACATCAATCAATTTATGGCCAGTAAATCGAAAGCAATAAGGATACAACATATGCGTAAATGACATCAATAGCATAAACACCGTAAATCAATCCAAAACGTGCCCAACGGCTACATCAATCCCTAAGGATTAAAGCCTAGCTACTCATACAAACCGTTACAATATAGCAAGAGTTTAAAACAACCATCAAAACTATCTAAGGTAAGGGAAAAGAGAAATAAACTCGTTGTAGGCCGAGACCGAACGTCCCCGTCACGATCCCCGTCACGATCCCCACGAACAATGGGTTGATTTCCACCTTGCTTCCTTTGTTTCAGCCTCCAAAGCCTCTGTTTTCCTCTACTGTCGGCTCCAAAACGTCCCAAATTGAACTCCTCCAAAAACCTAACCAAAAGGATCATTATATAGCAAATTTTCGTCCTAGCGTCGAGACGCTGTCTGTCTCGACGCTGCCTTCAAAAATGCATGTTCTGGCAAGGAAACTTCGCAGCGTCTAGACGCTAAGGTCGCAGCGTCTCGACGCTGTGACCTTTATGCGCCCATTCTGATATGGAATGCCAGCGTCTCGACGCTGGTCTATATTTGACCCAAAATTGACTTTTTTCCTTGTTGATTCTCTTCGGTTCTTTTGTATCTTTTCACGTTTCGAACACCCGATTGACTCCAATATTACATTTTAGCTCCAATCAACAATTTCCTACAAAATAAACAATTAAGTGCAATAAAATAGCCAATAATCATCAAAGACTAGCTAAATTAAATAAGTAAAGATAGCTAGCTATGCTCGCTATCAGTTTTGGATATTTAAGGGTTGGGCATTACCCACTGTGACAAATTCTTCTCCATTGTAATTGTTCGAGAGATTGAGATTTGCAAGATCATTTGTCATATGTGAAGGATTGGAATTCCCAATTCCGTTACAGCGGAAGCAATTGGACCGTTCGTAAATTAATTTTGTTCTACAAAATACCAATACATTGGCAAAAGGTTAAGCGGTGAAAAACATACCTCCGTTGACGACTCTGAATACTTCAACGGACACCACCATTTGATCTTCCCCGCTATAACTCTGAGATTAGGAACGTAGTTGTGGGACTACCTAATCTTGAATGGGAAAAACTTTAGAGAGAAAATTCTCCCTAGAGTTCTTGAGTTGAGAGAATATGAGAGGGCCTTATGGTGGCCATATGTTGTGGTACCTAAACCCTAGGGTTAGTGTTCTATTTATAGGAGAAAGGCCATGAATAAAATATTCATTTAAAATCAATTATTTCCATAACTGATTTAATATTTTCCATAATCAATCAATTCCATAACCAATCAATTCCATAATTGATTAATCTTTTCCATAAATGATTGATCACTTCCATAAGTGATTAATCATTTCTATAATTGATCAATTTTCAATTAATTAATCACCAATTAAATATCATATATTTAATTTCTGACCTTCTATTAGTTAATTAATTAATTACCCAATTAAATATCATATATTTAATTTCAGGCCTTCAATTAATTAATTCTATAATATGAATCAAATTCATATTAAAATTTGAACTCCTTCAAATTCTCTTATATCCTATAAATTTAATATGAATCAAATTCATATTAATATTTGAACTTCTTCAAATATTTATTTCTCTCATAGACTATAGTTTAATTAAATCTCATTTAATTTAAACTAAATTGAATAATTCATTAATTCATTTTCTAATTAAATACCATATATTTAATTAGACATATATTTGAACTCTTTCAAATATATCAATCTCTCAATATAATAAAGTTTAATCTCAAATTAGACTTTATATTTTAATGCATCACTATACATTATATTAATTTGTATCTCATACAATTAACTTAATTCCCAATATGAATTTGAACTATTCAAATTCTCTCAAGATATATTTGTTCCTAATTACTCTTTACGAGCTAGCAGAGGGACCTAATGGATCTACAGATCAGAAGCTCCAATTATATGAGGTTAATAGATTAAACTCATTAATTAGGTTAACCAATATTCATTAACTGTGGGTCATTCCACTAAAGACCCACAGCTGATCTCTTCTCACTGTAGAACATTTCTGTGTCCATGGATGTAGACCTATTCCGGTAAGTCAGTCCTTCACGAGTGTCCGTAATCATAGTTGGGTCAAATTACCATTTTACCCCTGTGTTATATCTGTGTCCTTAAGTACCAACGCTCCTCTAATGAACAACTTGTTTATGGTCCAACCATTAAACAGAAAGTCCCTCTCGGGCCAGTGAGAGGGTGGGATCCCTTTTTTCAAGTCCCGGAGTCACCACTTAAGGGAACACTCATCTACTTCACCTAGAAGCGGGAATGAGTGAATTCCTTCTTGTGTTGTCATGTCCCCAGCCTCCCGCTCGGTCTTGTCCCCAAAAAGGAAGGCATATTGAGTCGGCGTATTGGCCACATTCACCCATGCTAATCAAAGGGCAATCCTTCATGAGAAGGAGTTCATGACACACTCAGGATTAAGACTGAGTTACCTAGGTCATCCTATTGAAACAATAACCTAATTAGTTAACGGTGTTATAACTAATGGTTGACTATTTCGTGGTCCGGTCTTATGCAAACTCACTACATAGGATACCCCCACTTGCATGTCTACTACATGGACGTTTTGGATCAATACGTCTGTATCAAATACAAAGCGGGTCGTATCTCATAGACCAGGATAAGGTACCCAACCTTATCCTTGTACTATAGACCTTTTAGGTTGTTACTTGTGTTGGGTTTTATGCCCTAAAACTCGTAGATAGTAAATGTACATTTTGACCGAACATTAATAAAGTGGTGTATTATTCAATGTTTGTATTATATCTTGTCTTATTAACCCTAATCCAATAAACTAAACATCCATGGCTAATAGAATGAGGCTTGAACTAGTATGTAGGGACATACGGGGATTAATGTTCAAGTTTTAGCCTAAAGGGTCTGTAGTATAGGGATAAGGTTGGGTACCTTATCCTGGTGACACTATGGATATGACCCGCTTTGTATATTGATACAAACGTAGTGATCCAACGCGTTCATGTGGTTGACATGCGAGTGGGGGTATCCTGTGCAATGAGTTTGCACAAAGACCGGACCGCGAAATAGTTAACCACTAACTCTAACACCGTTAGTTAGCTCGGTTTCTATTTCACTAGGATGACCTAGGCAACTTGGCCTTAATCCTGAGTGGATTATGGACTCCTGTCCATGAGGGATTGTCCTTTGATTTGTACGGGTGAGAGTGGCCAGTTCACCGACTCAATAAGCCTACCATTTTGGGGACAAGACCGAGTGGGGAGCTGGGAACGTAGTCTTACAAGATGGAATTCACTCCTTCCTGATATGAGGGTAAGTAGAGGTGTGTTCCCTTAAGTGGTGTCTCCGGGTCTTGAACAATGGGCCCTACCCTCTTTATGGCACGAGAGGGTTTTCTGTTTGATGGTTGGACCACAAACAGGTTGTTCATTAGAGGAGCACTGGTACTTAAGGATAAAGAGGTAGCCTAGGGGTAAAACGGTAATTTGACCTAGCTGGGGTACGAACACACGTGAAGGGCTAACTTGCTGTTGACGGTCAATATCCGTGGACACAGAAATATGTCTGCAGTGAGAAGAGTGCAGCTGTGGTTCTTTAGTGGAGTGAACCACAGTTAACGAATATTCATTAACTTGGTTAATGAGTTTAACCAACTAATCTCATATCGTTGGAGCTTCTGATCTGTAGGTCCATTAGGTCCCATCGGTAGCTCATTTAGGGCGTTGAGGTAAAATTCTAAGGATGGATTGAATATTCAAAGGTGTTTGAATATTATACTAAAATATGAAGTGGTTCATATTAAAACTATAGGTTATAATTAATATGCATTGGATGTATATTAATACTATAGTTTTGAGAGAGAAAATAGTAATTGAATATGTGATGTTCAATTTTATTTTATTAATTAATTTCGAATTAATTAATTAATTTAATTTAATTAAATTTGATTTAATTAAACTATAAGATAGGAGGGATGTTAATTTAAATTGGATTTAAATTTAATGTTATTTTAATTAATTTAGATTAATTAAAATATAATTAATTGTAATTTTGAAATTATGATTTTAAAATTATAATTAATTAAAAATATCAGAT
Source organism: Luffa acutangula (assembly GCA_036850905.1). NCBI lineage: Eukaryota > Viridiplantae > Streptophyta > Magnoliopsida > Cucurbitales > Cucurbitaceae > Luffa > Luffa acutangula. The sequence continues at coordinate 10,632,707 of CM072090.1, forward strand.
AACTGATATTTCAGTTATCTGATATTATATTTTTTTTAAAAAGGGACGTGGTCAGTGCAGTTGCACAGATCACGCCCTAGTCTCACGCCTCTCTCCCTCTCTATCGCTCTCTCCTTTCTCGTTTTGCTCTGTGGCAGAGGAAATCAGAGTGCTGAATCCAGAAAAATCCTGAGAATTTTTTCTCCCACAAGCACCCAATGCAACATCCTAATTCGAGAATACCGGTGAATCCTCGTGGTGGTGTTCGTGCTGTTTTTCCAGTGAAAACAAAGTCCGTTGGCTGCTGTATTCTTGGGAGAAATTTAGAGAGAATTTGGCGAAACAATCAAGGGTTTCTACAAAGGTAAATTGTTCTTGATCTATGATAATTAGGATCAAATTCTAGATTAGATCTAGAAATTTTAATATTTTATCCAGCATGCTTTATGGTTGTTTTACAGCATGATTTCTTATCTTTATGCTTGCTGTAAATTTATTTATTTTGCCGTCGTATTGGTATCCCAATCGGCGTTTTTATTCGAAAAGGTCTTTGTGGTTTTCCGCTGCGCAAAGGGCTTTTATCCCTTCAACTTGAACATCGATCCTCGTATGTCCCCACATACTAGTTCAAGTTACATACAAACAACCTTGGATCTTAGTTTATTGGATTTGGGTCAAATTGTGCAATATTTAACAATAACACTTTATTGTAGAAACTCAATAACACTTTATTGAAACAAGTATACAATTTGTTTACATTTACTATCTACGAGTTTTAGGGCATAAAACCCAACAATATGAATATTACAGCCACTGTCAGATAACAAAAAATTATTAGAATTATCATTTGAACTTTGTGAATTCATAGAATTTACCACCATAGCAGCCAATTGTGCTGGTGGATGACGACCCTGGTAGGAGAAATTCATTCTATTGTAACAATCAAGTGCTCCATGGCCAGATTTTGAGCAAATTTGGCAGAAAGTTCGTCCATTATTGATTCCGAAATCAGAAATTAAATTTCCAGACCCGAAATAAACACCAGACTCGTGAGCTGCCTAACCCGAACCGAGACTATTAAGTGAACCGCATGAATCGCTTAATTGGCTGAAGGAATTTGGGGATCCGAAATTGCCTAATTGACCCACGAGTGACCCAATTCCGAGAATTCCAGCGGCGTGATTTGGGCGATAATTATGTCCGGCGTGAAATGGGCTTGGGCCTTCATACTGTCCAGATCATCGGTGAAATCCACGACCACGATTATTTCTCCTTCCACTTCCATAGAAATTAGGGATTTGATGGGTATTGTGAACGACGACCATGGCTGTTGGAGTGGGTTCTGAAATTTGATAACGTTGCAGTGTTTTCTCTTCGGCATCTAACAAAACATGAAGTTCGGCTAAGGACAAGTTGCCACTGCGTGTTCGAATCGACGTTCGGAAGGCATTGAAATCAGAGGGAAGACCGTTCAAGGTATGTACGAGTATCTCTTCATCTTCAATATTAACGGAAACGACAACAAATTTGTCCACGATTTCCTTAATCCGACAGATGTATTTCTCTAAAAGTCTTGTCAACAACCTCTATTGTGGCTTCTTTGGCCATTGGTGCCTCATCCCAAATAATGACTTTTGTTTGTCTAATCAATTCTGCTCTATGACTTTGCTTAGAAATATTGCATATTGATGATTCATTTACTTGAAGTGGTATGTTAAATCTAGAATGAGCAGTTCGGCCTCCTAGCAGAATTGAAGCAGCAACACCTGATGTTGCTGTTGCAATTGCTATCATCCTTTTCGATCTTATAGTAGCAAGCAATGCACGATACAAAACTTTTTTTCCTGTTCCTCGTGGTCCATCAATAAAAAAAAACACCACTTTTATTATTCGTGATTCTTTCTATAATAATATCATATGCCAGTTTTTGTTCTTCATTCAACTTTAATGTAGCTTGAATATCTTCGTCTGAGACTTCAATTGACTTTTCATCTAACACATCTTTTATTTAGTGCTCATGTCCATGTATTGTCATATCTTTGATTTTTGGTAAATCATATATGGTAATTTGTTTGCCCATTGACTCAAGGAATAATTTTATATTCTGCAAAGTACATTGCATTTGATATTCCAAATTATCTGGCTCATCTTTTCTATAATCTTCTGATAAGAATTGAAAATAATCCTCCCATAATTTTCTAACATCAACAGGTTCACAATAAACAATCATATTTTTGGGAAATATACACTTTTCGTCCATGAGGTTTGAGATAAGGAGCAATTTGGTCCCTGCCATCCATTTTTCCGTAAAATCTAACCGGCTGCTGACGTGGCACTATTATTTTAATTAAAAAATTAGTTTTTAAATTTTTAAAATAAAAATATATTAAAATACTAAAAATATTATTATATTTTAATTTATTTTTATTCTTTTCTCTCCCACATTCTTCTTCTTCCTTTTCCTTCTACTATTTCTTCTTCTTCAACAATCAACCTTCCCTCCATGGCCGGTGGTCACCGGCCGCCGACGTCGACACTTTTTTTTTCTCACTATCTCTCCTTCTTCTTCTATGTTTCTGTCGACGACCATTCCCCTATTTTTTTAAAAAAAAAAGAAGAGAGAGAAGTTCCCCTTCGAAACCAGCTGGAACGAGCCCAACGACCATGGAGGGGAGACAATTTTTCGTCCAGATCTACACAAAGTGGGTAGAAACGTGGCGGTTAAAGAGAGAATCTCGAACCTTCCTTGGAGTGGCATTACCAAACTGGGGGCGGCGGGCTGACGTAAAGTAACGTTGGCGACCAAACCGGTTGCACTGAGGATCTCGAACCTTCTTGGAGTAGCTTTCTGGCTAATTGGGAGATGGAATCGGCCACGTCGAATCCGACGACGACCTCTAGCACGTAGTTGCGAAGGGCATTGGGACTCACGTGTGACGAAGATGGGAGGTTTGGGTTTGTTTTTAGATCCAGGTGGACAGCCTCTCGGTCTACGAGTTCCGGCCTCGACGACGCCTTCTCTAGGCTCGTCACGATTGTTGTCTTCGTCGTCCCAACTGCAGCTTCTACCGTCGATGTTTTCATTGCTTTGTTTGAAGACCGGTGAGTTGACCGCCCCACCTGAGTGATCCACCACAGATTCGCCAGACTTAAAATTAATTAATTCCCTCAACTAAATTATCAAAATAAAAAAGAAGTGAAATCTTGAGATGAATTTGATCGATCGAATTTCAGGAGTGGGTTTTGAGGGAAAAAGAGAGACCCTTTTGTTAATTTAGAGAGAGAAGAAAACCCCCTTCTCTTTCCTTTTTTTTTAAATAGGGGAATGGTCGTCAACAACAACAGAGAAGAAGAAGGAGAGAGAGGGTGAGAAAAAAAAAGTGCCGCCAGCGAGCGGTGGTCGCCGACCACCGGCAGTCGGCCACCGGCCATGGAGGGAGGTTGATTGTTGAAGAAGAAGAAATAGTGGAAGGAAGAGGAAGAAGAAGAAGGTGGGAGAGAAAAGAATAAAAAAAATTAAATAAATTAAAAATAATAATATTTTTATTTTAAAAAATTAAAAATTAATTTTTTTAATTAAAATAATAGTGCCACGTCAGCAGCCGATTAGATTTAACGACAAAATGGATGGCACGGACCAAATTACTCCTTATCTCAAACCTCAGGGACTAAATTGTTGAGTTTGAAAACTCAGGGACCAAAATGAAACCTAACCCAAACCTCATGGACTAAAAGTGTATTTTTTCCCTAAAACTAATGTTAATAAAAATGTATTACAATAATAATTATTACAATATTTATATTTTAGAAGTGGCTTTTGTAATTTTTTTTTCTAAAATATATTATTTCGAAGACATAAAAATATAATACTACCTTCGAATTCATTCGCTTCTTTACGTGTGGCTATACCAAAATAATGATTTATTTTACTACAGCACTGCTTTCCTTAAAGTTGTCTTTTTTTTTTTCTTGATTCCATATATAGTCAATTCAATCGTTCTTCTTCTTTCTTCTTGTGAGAGTCTGGAGTAAATTTTTCTTTTTCTATCGGCATCCATATTTCCTTGCTAAAAAAAATTATAGAAATTAATTAATTATTTTTTAAAAAGTAGTAGGATAATTGTATTTGTAAAACTATTTAATTTAAACAATTCAACTTATAAGAAATTACACAATAATATATGTAAAGTTTATATATGTGGATGATTAATGTAATATGTGATTGATATATTAAACTTTATTTTGTCATATAACTGAAATTAATTAATTGGAAGACCAAAATATTAAAATGGTTTAACTATATTAATATATTAATTAACATGAAAATAAAAGATTGAAAAATTTAAAACAAATAATAAAATAGGCTCTCCAAACAACGTATTAAAAATTTCATTAAGATTGGAGATCATGTTGTCTCTCCATATAGCCATAAAATGTCCTTCTGAATAATGTTGTATGCATCCCTATGAACTTTCTAAACAATTCTCCATTGCTTTTTTTAACCAAAACCGACGCCGACCATCGACATGTCGGTTTCTGGGGGTCGGATTTCGTCAGTTTGGAAGAGGTCAGTTGCACTCGCCGACCGATTACACCGACGGTCGGTCGGTATAGTCGGTTTAAAAACTCCAACAAACAGAAAGAAGAAGATGAAGAAAAAAAACGTTCAAATCCGCCCAAAAGTAGATAAGAAGAAGAAGAAGAAAGAAAAAACGAAGAAAGAAGGAAAGAAATGAAACCAAAGAAGAAAGAAAAAACAGAGAAAGAAGAGAAGAAATGAAAACAAAGAAGAAGGAAAAAAGAAAGAAAGAAGAAGAAAGGAAAATCGGGAAAAAAAGGAAGAAAAAAGTCTTGAAGACGGACAAGAATGAGATTAAAATGAAAAAAGAAAGAAAAAAGGGAACAAAAAAAGAAGAAAGCCATAAACAAAAGAAGAAGAAGAAAACAAGAAACGAAAAAGAAAAAAAGAAAGAAGAAGAAACGAAGTTGCAGAGATAGAGAATGGAAGAAAAGAAAGAAGATGAAGAGAGAAATGAAAAATGAAGTTTTGAAATTTGAAAAAAAAATAAATAATTTTTTTTTTATAAAACCTTGGGAAGACCATCGACCGATGGTCTTCCCAAAGCACCAAAGCTGCCAGCATTAATGCTGACAGTAGTCTGATATGATGTGTCATCATATATATATATATATATGATGGATTGAGATTCCCAATTCTGTTACAGCGGAAGCAATTGGACCGCTCGTAAATTAATTTTGTTCTACAAAATACCAATGCATTGGAAAAAAGTTAAGTGATGAGAAACATACCTCCGTTGTCGTCTCTGAAATATCAAGAACGTTTTTCTTGATTTTGGACCAAGCATCAACAATTGGGACACCACCAATTGATCTTCCCCACTATAACTATGAGATTAGGAACGTAGTTGTGAGACTATCTAAACTTGAATGGGAAAAACTCTAGAGAGAAAATTCTCCTTAGAGTTCTTGGGTTGAGAGAATATGAGAGGGAGGCTAGAGAGAATGCAAGAGTGCATTCTTGTGGCCTTACGTTGTAGTCTCTAAATCCTAGGGTTAGTGTTCTATTTAGAGGAGAAAGGTTATGAATAAAATATTTATTTAAAATCAATTATTTCCATAACTGATTTAATCTTTTCCATAATTAATCAATTCCATAACCAATCAATTTCATAATTGATTAATCTTTTCCATAAATGATTGATCACTTCCATAAGTGATTAAATCATTTCCATAAATGATTAATTATTTCCATAAGTGATTAATCATTTCCATAATTGATTAATTTCTAATTAATTAATTAATCATCAATTAAATATCATATACTTAATTTCAAACCTTCTATTAGTTAATTAATTAATTACCCAATTAAATATCATATATTTAATTTCAGGCCTTCAATTAATTAATTCTATAATATGAATCAAATTCATATTAAAATTGGAACTCCTTCCAATTCTCTTATATCCTATAAATTTAATATGAATCAAATTCATATTAATATTTGAACTTCTTCAAATATTTATGAAGTTCAAATATTTATTTCTCTCATAATAATAAAGTTTAATTTCAAATTAGACTTTACATTTTAATGTATCATTATACATTATATTAATTTGTATCTCATACAATTAACTTAATTCCCAATATGAATTTGAACTATTCAAATTCTCTCAAGATATAATTGTTCCTAATTACTCTTTACGAGCTAGCAGGGGACCTAATGGACCTACAGATCAGAAGCTTCAATGATATGAGGTTAACCGATTAAACTCATTAATCAGGTTAACCAATATTCATTAACTGTGGGTCATTCCACTAAAGACCCACAGTTGAATTCTTCTCACTGTAGAACATTTCTGTGTCCACGGATATAGACTAATACCAGTAAGTCAATCCTTCACGAGTGTCCGTAATCACAATTGGGTCAAATTACCGTTTTACCCCTGTGTTACATCTGTCTCCTTAAGTACCAGTGCTCCTCTAATGAACAACCTGTTTATGGTCCAACCATTAAACAGAAAGTCCCTCTCGGGCCAGTGAGAGGGCGGGATCTCTTTGTTCAAGTCCCGGAGTCACCACTTAAGGGAACACTCATCTACTTCTCCTAGAAGTGGGAATGAGTGAATTCCATCTTTTGTTGTCATGCCTCAACCTCCCACCCGGTCTTGTCCCCAAAAAGGAAGGCATATTGAGTCGGTGTATTGGCCACTCTCACCCATGCTAATCAAAGGACAATCCCTCATGAAAAAAAGTTCATGACACACTCAGGATTAAGACTGAGTTACCTACGTCATCCTATTGAAACAGTAACCTAACTAGTTAACGGTGTTATATCTAGTGGTTTACTATTTCATGGTCCAGTCTTATGCAAACTCATTGTATAGTATACCTCCGCTCGCATGTCTACTACATGGACGCTTTGGATCAATATGTCTGTATCAAATACAAACGGGTCGTATCACATAGTGTTACCAGGATAAGGTACCCAACCTTATCCTTGTACTATAAACCTTTTAGGTTGTTACTTGAACATCGATCCCCGTATGTCCCCACACACTAGTTCAAGTTACATACAAACAACCTTGGATCTTAGTTTATTGGATTTGGGTCAAATTGTGCAATATTTAACAATAACACTTTATGGTAGAAACTTAATAACACTTTATACAATTTGTTTACATTCACTATCTACGAGTTTTAGGGCATAAAACCCAACAATATGTGTATATATATATATATATATATATATATATATATATATATATATATATACTTTAATAATGTCGGTCGGTTCAGTCGATTTTCGCCCATTTTGGGTGAACTGGCCGACCGACAGTTCGGTTATATCATGGATAAAACCGATCTCGACCGATCTGTTCGCACGTAACTTCAGAGATGGAGACACGTGAAATAAATAATATATTGTATTGATGTAATATGTGTGTGGGTGTACAATCTCTAACTTTAATCCTCTGATTCTCTCTCTTATGTGTGTGAGTGTGTTTCACTCGAGGGCTGGAACACTTGATCTCGAGTTTGAAGCTTCAATCAATTGCTTGGAGTCTTGAAGAGTCTTTGGTATTCAAGGATTGTTGAGGTCTTCTGGTCTTGAATGGTCTTCAGTCTTCAAGAGGTCTTGGGGTCTTGAAGAGTCTTTGGTCTTCAATAAATGTTTAGATCTTGAAGAGTGTTTGGTCTTCAAGGGGTGTTGAAATCTTGAAGATTGTTTGGTCTTCAAGAACTTATGGATTTCAGAGAGTCTTCTGGTCTTGAAGGGTCTTCAGTCTTCAAGAAAGTCTTGGGGTCTTGAAGAGTTTTTGGTCTTCAAGAAATGTTTAGATCTTGAAGAGTGTTTGGTCTTCAAGGGGTGTTGAAATCTTGAAGAGTGTTTGGTCTTCAAGAACTTATGGATTTCAGAGAGTCTTCCATCTTCAGGCTTGGTGGAGTCTCTCTGAATTTTCTAGTTCTGCTTGAGAGCTTTAAAATTCTCAAATCTTGTCTTTGTGAGAGTCTAGAATTTATGAACCATTGAAATGGAAGAGAACCTCTCTATTTATAGAGTTTTCCATGAATGAGCCCTGGTGACTTTTGGGGCTAACAATTTGGATTTGGGCTTCATTGGTCTTGGACTCAACTATTTGGTCTTGGGTTCGGTTTATATTTGACCCAAAACATATGATCCAAATATTTAAAAGACTCACATTTGATCCAATTAATTATTATTATTTTTAATTAATTGGTCAAATTAATTAATTTTATCAAAATAATTTATTTTTAATCAATTGATCAAATGGACATTTGACTCTAAAAATTTATAATTTGCCAACTTTGTCTTCAGATTAAATTTGGGACACATGTCCATTTATAATTGGTCCCAAATTTAATTATTTGTAATTTCGTCATTAATTTTAAATAATGACGTGACAATTTGTGATTGACCAAAATTTCTCCTTCAACACGATCCTATAGAAAAACCGACTGACCGACGTCGGTTCGGTCGGTTTCGGTCGGTCGGCTCAGTTTTCGAATTCTTTTTGCTCACCCCTACCAAATACATCATGAAATATCTCACAAAATATTCTTCTAGAAAATCTTTAACTTCCCACAGAAACTATATGTCCCAAAATACTATAAATAATGCTTCCCACAGAAACTATAATCTAATATGTCTCAAAAATATTCTTTTGAATAATGTTGCCTCTCCAATCTTAAAGATAAATGATGCTTTAGTTACAAACAGGCTCTCCAATCTTAATGCAGAGACAACATTACCCTATTTGTTTTTATTTAAAATAAAAAATAAAAAATAACTAAAAAAAAACAATTTGTGTTAACCATCACGTTGTTTTTTTCTTTTCTTTTCTTTTTTATAGGAAAATGTTTTTTTTTTCAAAATTTCACTTTGGTTTTTTAAATTTTGTAGCGATTACAAAATTTTTTTAATCATTTATTATAGATAATTATAAAATTTTTTAGGGAAAAATACACTTTTGGTCCCTGAGGTTTGAATTAAGTTTCATTTTGGTCCCTGAGTTTTCAAACTCAACATTTTTACCCCTAAGGTTTGGATTTCGTTACAGCTTTAGTCCTTCCGTCAAATTTTCTGTTATCCTTAACAGATTGGTGATGTGGCATGCATTTTTTTATTAAAAAAATACTTTTTTGAATTTTTTAAATAAAAATATTTAAAATAATATTTTATTATTTATTTATTTTTCCCCTTTTTTTCTATTTTCTTATTCTCTTTATTCTCAATTAAATTAATAAAAACATTATTATTTTTTTTTTCTCTATTCGTCTTCCTCCCTTCGTTTTTTCCTTTCTCCATCTCCCACCTTCGATTCTTCTTCTTCCTCGCTGAAACAACAACCACCATCTCCCTCCTTCAATTCATCTGCTCTTTCTTCATCTCCAACCTTCGATTCTTCTTCTTCCTGGTCGAAACCACAATTTTCAAACGCACGACGTAACAATTCCGACAGTCCTTTACGCGAGCACGCCCGACGTAGCAGATTTGGGATCTCCTTCGTGTCCTCCGGCAAGCTGTGGTTCAAGGGTGTTCTTCGACAATTTCTTCGGCGCGTGCAGGTGCAGATCTGAAACGACTCATTCGATTCTCTCCTTCTGCAGATCTAAAATTCTCTCCTTCACCTCTTTTCTCCAATCAGCGTGGGTTTTGTTCCAGATCTGTTCGTGCCGCCGTGGATTTCAAGATCTGTTCTAGAGGGTTATTCGTGCAAGAGAGAGAGATTCATGCGCGAGTTCGTGGGTCTCGCATTCGGAGAGGGAAGGGAAGGGAAGGGAGAGGGGAAATGGAGAGAGAAAGGAAGAGAGTCGGCGAGGAAACGACTGGAACAATCCCAGCAGTCGCCAGCGTAAATCGCGAAGTAATCGATCGGCGTGGTGGTCGGTGAGGATAACGTCGGAGAAGAAGGTCTGAGCAGCAAAGAGAACGAAGGGAAGGGGAGAAGGAGTGTCTTCGTGGGTTCGCGTAGTATCATCGTGTCGCCGGAGGAGAGAACGAAGGGAAGGGGAGAAGAAATCGAGAGAGAGAAGGGGAAGCTCGTTCATGAGAAAGGGGGAGAGAAGGAAAGAAGAGGGAGGAGAGAGAGAGAGGAGAGAGAAAGGAGAGAGAAGAAAAAGAAAATAAATAAAAAAGATTTTTTTAATTAAAAATAAGAAATGATAATAAAAAATAACAAAAATATATTTTTTAATAAAAAATAAAGGACACGTCAATTTTTTGTGAGTAATTAACGAAAATGTTGACAGAAGGACTAAAATGAATCTAAATGCAAACCTCAGGGGTAAAAATGTCGAGTTTGAAAACTCAGGGACTAAAATGAAACCTAACCCAAACCTTAGGGACTAAAAGTGTATTTTTCCTAATTTTTTATTTATATTTTATTTTATTTTTCAAAATTTCATATTTCCGGCAAAATTTCACATGTCCCAAAAAGAAAATTCTTTATTTTTCATCGTGAAAAAGTGACTAAATTTCTTCATTAGTTTCTAGACATTTATTGTTAAATAAAGAAAAAAGTGCCTTCAATTGGTCGAAATATTTTGTTGCACCAGATTTTTATAGCCATTGCATTCCTCATTTTTTGTTGCTTGAACAATATAAAAGTTAGATCGTTCATCTATAAATAAATTATATAGATTAAAACATATTAAATAAGATGTACCTTCAATTGGTTGAAATATTTTGTTGCACCACATCCAATCAAGTAATCGGCAGAATAAAAAAGAGTTATGTAGGCTTCTTCTTCCCCATCAGGCACAACCATTTTTAGCATGTATTTCCTCATGAATTTTGAATTTTCATTGTTACAATTTGGACAATTAGCAGTTGAATTGAATTCAATCGAATGCACTCTTGCATTGCATACATGACATTTCTCAAACCATGGACAGTCTTTGTTCTGAGTTTTTACTATTCTTCCAATAAAAGAACAGAATAGTTCATCAACTTCATTTCTAATAACAAAATCCATCTCCACGTTTTTTGCTTTAATCAACTTCTTAGATGGATATAGAACATCTTTAACCTTCGCATCATCTGAAAGCGTTTTCATCCTATTGACATTTTTCATATAAATGCAAATTAAAAAAATATATGAATTAGAAAAATGTAATTGTAGTTTTAATATATTATTTGAAAGCATGAACAATATGATATATTTTGAAAATTTTACCTGCATTTTAATGAGTCTATGCTCTTTGTCTTCGGATTTATTGCAACAATACTAAGGTTTGTTGAGGATAGACAAACTTCACCTAATATATATTTGTTATTCAACATGTAGTTTAGAAAACTAAAACTAACTACTCATTCAATATATAATTATTTAATAAAAAAAATTTGTTACCTTCATATTGTGTAGATTTTACATTTGTGATGATTATTACATTATGTTTTGCACAATTGTCCTCCAAATGTTGTCATTCATTTTCAGCTAAATCGTCTCATTGTGTAAGCTTCATCGTATTGAACCTACATAGAAAAACCACAGTTTAGGACACTAATGTATAAAAGTTTAAACAACCATTGAAGATTCATATTTTGATACGTACTTATTGTCCATCAGCATAATCTCTCTCTATTTTAAACAATTGACATTAGTTCTTTTCACAGATATCGGTTTGACTTGGATTACTCCACCCACCACATCTATAATATGAAATCAATATTAGTAAATAGTAAGATGATGCTAACATAAGCAATGTAACTCTACTAACGTTTATGAATTTTTGTTTGTTTATCACTCATCAACATTTCAAAATCAACCAGATTTTGATTCTTTGTATTGTATACTTCTCCTTCTAGTTCTTCTATCTTAGTCATTTGAGATAATGAGATCTCAATATTTGGATGAACATTTGGATACCTTATATCTATTGGTTCTATGGTACCGCTATAGATCAGATATAATTTTCTCTTTTCAAGTTTTTCATTGAATTTTGTCAATGACCTCATTAAACAAAGTGACCTGAACACATACTCCCTGCATATAAGATATCTTTTTAAAAAAAATATGCAATTATATATGTTAAACATAAATAATGTTATAGGTAATTTTGGACCACTCCGATATGCAAGGAATTGATGAGGACAGCGCAATACCGACCCAAGGAGACAACCAGGAAACGGAACCCGAAGGAAGAATAGGCCAAAGGGTCGGGCCAAAGCCGAAGGGATCAGGCTTTTGGCCTGACTCCCTACTCGGCCTACTTGCACGTGCCGAGTTCCTCCGACTCTGTTCGGTCCCTACTGTCTCTGGCTGCCCCGGTTCCACCTGGTTCATCCCAAAATGCCTCTGAATTCCTAAAAATCCTAGGAGCATGAGCAGGTATTTAAACCCCTCTTCGCCACTGAAGAAAAGGGATCCCGAACTCTATTCTCCACTCTCTCCTTTTACTCTCTTGCTATCCTCCTTCCGTTTTCTGACTTAAGCATCAGAGACGGTGTGGCAAGCACCACACCAATGTGCAGGTTTACTGTCTTGCAAGCCACGTCTTCCCCCTATCAAACTAATTTACCGTTGGTGGCATGTGAAGGTCAGGTGAGTTCCTCCCGACCAAATTTGACCATCAATAGTTGACGCCGTCTGTGGGGAAGAAAACTTGCTAAATCTGCACATCGGTTACCTAACAAATAGGAAGATGGAGAAGAAAAACTAGAATCCAAATACAAAACCTTCCGAAAATAACCATCAACCGCAGAAATCGAAAGAAGAGTGATGCAAAAAAGGCTTCAAGACGAACAACGACTACCAGATGAATAGAGCGATTGTTGAGGCCGAGGTCGACCAAGTCGAGGCTGACTAGAGATATTCATCCGGACCAATTAGGAGGAAACCCCACAGGAGATCAGAACCATCTTTGGAGGAAGAAGCCATTCCATTGACACCAGGACTGGGGTCGACCCTGGGTCGAAGCTACTGGGAGCTAAGAGGAAGAAGCTACTGGGCTGAAGCCAACCCTAAGCGGAGGTCATCCTTTGGTCAAGCGTGTCCCCAAGATCACATTATCAATGCCAATTTGATTGCGAAGGGAATTGAACACAAGACGAGATCAAGATTAAAGCAAAGAAGCCGGATACGAAAGGCAACAGACTGTTCGAGGCCAAGGTCGAAGCCGACCCCAAATATGGCTGAGGCCGAGGCCGACCCCAGATATGATCGAGGCCGGGGCCGAAGCCGACCCGAGCCATGTCCAAGGTCGAGGCCGACCATAGCCATGGTTGTGACAAAGGCCAATCCTGTTATTGCAAGCGAGATCGAACACTTGTGAGCCTAAGTCTTCGAGCTTAGCGCCCACGCCTCCATGCGAGCCTATGCTTTTCAGCTTAGCGCCCACGACTCCATGCAAGCCTAAGCTTTTCAGCTTAGTGCCCACGCCTCCACGCGAGCCTATAAAGCCCACGCTTACATGCGAGCCTATAGAGCTCACGCCTACATGCGAGCCTAAGCTTCTCAATTTAGTGCACACGCCTATATGCGAGCCTAAGCTTTTCCGCTCAGTGCCCACGCCTATCATGCGAGCCTAAGCCTCCCAACTTAGTGCCCACGCCTACTCGCGAGCCTAGACTACCGAGTCTACCTCGTCTCATCCAGATATGAGATTATGTGAGCCTAGACCACGGGTCTACCTCACCTCATCTGGGTTGAGCCCATCATTTTTGTGAGCCTGGGCCCCCGAGGTCTACCTCGCCTCATCTAGTTTCGAAATCATGCGAGCCTGGGCTACCGAGTCTACCTCACCTCATCTAGCTTGAGCCCATCACATTATGCGAGTTTGGACTACCGAGTCTACCTCGCCTCATCTAGACTTGAGATTATGTGAGTCTGGACCACCGAGTCTACCTCACCTCATCTGGCTTGAGACCATCACTTCTCGCGAGTCTGAACTACCGAGTCTACCTCGCCTCATCCAGACTTGAGACTATGTGAGCCTGGACCACGAGTCTACCTCACCTCATCTGGCTTGAGCCCATCACATAACGTGAGGCTAGACTACCGAGTCTACCTCGCCTCATCCAGACTTGAGACTATGTGAGCCTGGACCACAAGTCTACCTCACCTCATCTAGCTTGAGCCCATCACATAACGTGAGCCTGGACTATCGTGTCTACTTCGCCTCATCTGGATGTGAGTATATGCAGGCCCAGACCACCAAGCTCATCTCGCTGACCAGACCGAGGCCGACCAGGCCGAGGTCAACCCTAAACTTCAAAGGTATTCTTCTCTTTATTCAACTATACTTTATGTTTTAGTGAAGCTTTACTTAAGATTGGGGGCTACACAGGGGATATGCACTCCCTATTAAACAAAAGGCACACTAGCTCAACATGTCTAACCAATGATTACATGTTTTAGCTTATTCTCTCATTATTTTCCTATAAGGACTAACTAATGAATGCAGGGAGCTAGATTTTAGGCTAACAGGGGCATGAGGTCGAGGCCGACCCTAGACTCTTCCTTCATTTTTCTTTTGCAAAGATAAACTTTTCGCCATGAAATCCTCTGTTTTTCCTATTTTTACTTATGGATAAGCCCTGTATCTGGAATGAAGAACTCTGAATGACCAAGTACGGGGGTCGACCAGAGACATTTTTGTAATCTCTCATTCTTCTCATTCCCATCTCACCTAACCCCTATTCAGGGAGTTTCTACTTTGTCTAGTTTGTCCTATCTTGCAGAATAACAAGGAATTCATACATAAATCGGCATGAGATGAGAGTCATACTCTTAAATTGGGCTTAAGAAGCTCAACCTATAGCAATAAGTCGCACTTGAATCCCAATTCAAGAGTGAGACCTTAATGTTATAGGTAATTTTGGACCACTTCGATATGCAAGGAATTGATGAGGACAGCGCAATACCAGTCCAAGGAGACAACCAGGAAACAGAACCCAAAGGAAGAATAGGCCAAAGGGTCGGGCCAAAGTAGAAGGGATCGGGCTTTTGGCCCTACCCCCTGCTCGGCCTCGACCCAAGACCGAGGGGCCGAGGCCGACCACTTGGCCCGACCCTTTGGCCTCCGACTCCGTTCCTCCGACTCCGTTCGGTCCTGCTGCCTCGCTGGCCGCCCCGGTTCCGCCCGGTTCGTCCCAAAACGCCTTTGAATTCCTAAAAACCCTAGGAGCATGAGCATGTATTTAAACCCTCTTCGCCATTGAAGAAAGGATACCGAACTCTATTCTCGACTCTCTCCTCTTGCTCTCTTGCTCTCCTCTTTCCGTTTTCTGACTTAAGCATCAGAGGCGGTGTGGCAAGCACCACACCGGTGTGCAGGTTTACTGTCTTGTAGGCCACGTCTTCCCCTCTATGAAACAATTTACCGTTGGTGGCACGTGAAGGTCAGGTGAGTTCCTCCCGACCAAATTTGACCATCAACAAAGAAAATAACTAAATGCGTAATACCTCTTTGTCCACAACAATCAATTTCATAATTCTTAAAGGATCTCATTTTCTACTTTTGAATTGTTGGATTGGAAATTTTCGGAGAAAGACTTTAATCTTCTAACCTTGGTCAAAAGGTTTGAGTTCTTCGATTAACATATCTGCCATCTGAATAAAAAAAGATAAGAAATTGTTTGGAGAAAAGAGTACACACAAAATATAATATTTGAATTTTCATGACATTAAGAAAGGAAAATAAAAATGAAATTTATGTATTCAGTTATATTCACAATAATTATAACATAGATAAACAATCGAAATAGATGACTACATTTTAAACCTAAAAACCAATTGGAGAACATGCACAATTTATGGAGGGAATTTAGAATTAGAATAAAATATAAAAAATAAAAAATAAAAAAAAAAATACCTTATTTGTTTTTATTTAAAAAAATAAAAAAAAAACAAACCGATCAATAAATTATTAAAATTTATAAACGAATAGTGGGAACCCATCAGTAAATACCCTATTTGTTTTTTTGGGAAAAATACCTTTTTAGTCCTTGAGTTTTCAGGGGTAGGTGCGTTTGGTCCCTAGGTTTTCAAAATATACCCTTTTAGTCCCCAAGTTTTTAAGAATAGGTTTAAAAGGTCCCCCCACTAACAGAATTGTTAAAAATAAACAGAATGCTTAATAGACCATTTAACTGTTGATGTGGCTTGCTGATTAGGCCTAAATGACTTGCTGACTGGACTTTAAACTAATTACAAAATTAAAAAAAAAAAAAAAACCCTAAAATTTATCTAACCACCCTTTCAGAAAAAGAAAAAACCATCGATTAAAAGCGATGAAACTTGTTTGGGAAAAGGAATGATTCTGAGAAAGACGAAGCACAGTAAACCCCAATGTTTATATGCTTCTAGCATTACATGAAGCTAGCAGAAATTAACATCAGGTACAACAGAACTCAGAAACTCTATAAATAATTTAGTATTTAGAAGCCCCAAGTGGGCAAACATTCACCTTATCTTTATACAACTACTTGAGCTCAGCCACTCCTCCAATCCCCTTCTCAACCAGCTTCTTCAAATTCCTTGGACCAACTCCAGGAATAGTCAACAAATCAGGATTACCAACTAACACACCTCCACCAGACAAACCCTTCTGCCTCCTACTCGACTTCGACCCCTTTTCCTCTAAAACCTTCCCGCCTTCTCCACCATTATCACACGCCAATTCATCTCCATCTCCACCATCATCACCAGCCACACCCACTCTCGAGCTCTTCAAGCCCTCAACAACAGAAGAAGAAAATGACCCATCAGAATCCGTGTGCAGCCACGCCGGCCGCAGCCCATTTCGATTATCCTTGAACACGACCCACGCTCGCAATGCGGCAAGGGTTTCAATTGCGCACCGGCACAAGTAGCAGTTCCTCGACGAATTAGCAGCAGCGAAGCGGGAATAGACGGCGGCGGAAGAGGGCTTTCTCGAAAGAGACGCTGCAGAGAAGGCGGAGGCACCGCGGGCGCTATGAAATGAGGTAGCACCAGACATTGGAAGAGGGTGCGGTGATTTAAAGGTAAGGGGCTGTTCCTGGAAGGTAGAGAGGAAAATGGTTTAACCGCAGTACAGAGAATGGGGGCTGAAGAAGAAGATGAAGGTTTAATCGCAACAGTTTCTGCATCACTTGTTGTTATTGGTTTTTTTTTTTAATTTTGTAATTAGTTTAAAGTCTAGTCAGCAAGTCATTTAGGCCTAATCAGCACGTCACGTCAGTAGTTAAATGGTATATTAAGCATTCTGTTTATTTTTAACAATTTTGTTAGTGGGAGACCTTTTAAACTATTCCTAAAAACTTGGGGACTAAAAGGGTATATTTTGAAAACCTAGGGACCAAATGCACCTACCCCTGAAAACTCAGGGACTAAAAAGGTATTTTTCCCTTGTTTTTTTATCTTTTACTTTTTAATTAAAATAATTAGATTTAACTAAAATAATTATCTTAAGATTTTTTTTTTCAAAATTTCATATTAAATTTCATATCAGTTTCTAAAATTTTTGATCCAATCGTGAAAAGTCGTCTTTAAGAATCCAGATTTTATGCTATATTAAAAAAAATAATTTTTCTCTAAAAAATTAATGGTTCGGTTAATACCCAATTGTTGAAAAAGACATAGTTTGGAAGAATTGTTATAGTTGAGAATGAAAAATCTAAATGTTTATAAATAATTAGTATTTTATACCAACTTTAACATTTTTAGCCATAATATTGATTGTAGTGAGAAAAATTAAATTTATGTTATATTCATAAGAACTTAAAAGTGTTTTTTTTTTTTTTTTTTTTTTTAATACTTGTTTTCAAAGAATCCAGAGTTTATTTCAATATTATTCTGTAAATTTTATTTATGTTTTTTTAATAAAAGTTGCAACGACTGCATTATAGGTAAATTTTATTTTCTCTAATTTGAGTCTAAATTCGTGATTTCGGTGGAGATATATGAATTATTTAAGGGCCTTTAATAATTTTTGTTTTAGGTATTGGACATGAGGGCACTTTTGTGAATAACTTGAAGTTTGAGCCAAGCCCTAAGTTATTCCCTCATTTCTTTTTGGCTAAATTATAAAAAATACCCCTAAACTATGGGGTTTGTTTCAAAAATGCCCTTGAACTTTAAAAAGTTTAAAAAATGCCCCTGAACTTTGAAAAATGTTTCAAAGATACCCTTGAACTTTCAAAATAATTTAAAAAATACCCTTATTGAAAAATGCTTCTTTTTTTTCCTTCTCCCACCGTAAATTAACTCTTCTTACAAAAACTAATGAGAAACTTTACTTATTTGTCATGTATTCATAATCTAGGAGTTTTCTTTCTCTTTCAACGCATTCAAAGCACTTGGCTAGATTTTCGTATCAAATCTTCAAGATGACTTTTGTTTTGTTCTTGAAATTCTACATGTGATTGACTTCATTTGTTGGTAGTCTTTTTAATATTATTTGCTCACCAACTATTACCCCATTAGCTTTGTCTATATTCCTTTTACAAAAAATAAATGAAACTATTGTTGTATACGGATTCTAACAATTCTTAAATATCAATAAGAACAAAATCATATATAAAACTTTTGATTGATTAATCTTATAAATTGGACCAAACCCACAGTCTTATATACATTTCTTCTTCTTATCATCAAGATACACAAACAGAGAGATTAAAAAAGAAAATAATATATATACATATATATGTTGTTTTCTCACCCTTATCTTCTTTACGCTTTTTAAAAGAGAAAACTCAATTTTAAAGTCTGTTTTTATCTGGTATTGAGTTGCACACAACCTTTATAAGCAAAGTTTTGCATTAATTTTCATGGAGAAAGAATTTATGGTGAGAGAGGAGGAAAAAAGAAGAATCATTTTTCAAATAGGGTATTTTTGCAATTTTCTTGAAAGTTCAAGGGTATTTTTGAAACTCAAACTTTAACAGTTTCCATCCAAAATTAACAGCAAGATTATTTTTTAAACATTCTTCAAAGTTCAGGGGTATTTTTTAAACTTTTTAAAGTTTAGGGGTATTTTTGAAACAAACTCCATAGTTCAGGGGCATTTTTTATAATTTAGCCTCTTTTTTTTTTGGAAAGTAGCAGCCAACCCTCCTTTTGTTTTCATTTCACGATTTCTTCAGCCGTCAATCCCCTCTCCTTCGTGCTTTCAGCCGCAACCCCCACCCTTCATCAGTTTTCTTTGTTTTCTTTCTCTTCACGTTGCAGCCTTCGACCAACCGCCCACCTCCATCGTGCGCCACCGTCATCTCCTTCAGTAGGCTCTTTCTTCGGCGACTGTACGCAGCAACAGCGGCAAGAGGTGTTTGTAGTCCGTGGGTTTCGATTTTGGCGCGGTTTTAGGTGCGTTTCTCTCAGGTTTTTCATCCTCAAGGTTGGGTTTTGTTATCCCTTTCATTCCCCATCTCTCACTCTCAATTTCAGAAGGTTTCGGGCTCAAGGAAGTTGGTTTTCATGTTTTTTAGGCGACTGTGCAGAGTGGGACGTGACAACAACAGTTTTTAGTCTTTCGGGGCATTGTTTTGACGTTTCGTGAAGTGGGTAAGTGTTTAGAAGTTGTTTCCTAGTTGATTCTTGAGCTTAATTGATTACCCACTCGCTTTTGCCTTCGTTCAGCAAGCTTTTGTTGGGTTTTATGCCCTAAAACTCGTAGATAGTGAATGTAACCGTTGACCGGATATTAATGAAATAATATTGATATATTTTCCATTAATTGTTATTAGTTATTTTATATTTGTCTTTGCCTAATAATAACCCTAATCCAATAAACTAGACATCCAAGGTTGTAATATGAGTCTTGAACTATATGTAGCGACATATGGGATCATTGTTCAAGAAACAGCCTAAAGGGTCTATAGTATAGGGATAAGACTGGGTGTCTTATCCTGGTGACACTATGGATACGGCCCACTTTGTATTTGATACAAATGCTGCGATCCAACGCGTTCGTGTAGGAGACATGCGAGTGGGGGTATCCTATGCAATGAGTTTGCATAAGACCGGACCGCGAAATAGTAACCACTGGTTATAACACCGTTAACTAGTTGGTTTTCTATTTCACTAGGACGACCTAGACAACTTAGTCTTAATCCTGAGTTGATTATGGACTCCTGCTCATGAGAGATTGTCCTTTGATTTGTATGGGTGAGAGTGGCCAATACGCCGACTCAATAAGCCTACCACTTTGGGGACAAGACCGAATGGGGAGCTGGGAACATAATCGTACAAGATGGAATTCACTCCTTCCCGACTTTAGGAAAGCATATGAGTGTTCCCTTAAGTGGTTACTCCGAGTCTTGAACAAAGGGCACTACCCTCTCAATGGCACGAGAGGGTTTTCTGTTTGATGGTTGGACCACAAACAGGTTGTTCATTAGAGGAGAACTGGTACTTAAGGAAATAGAAGTAACCCAGGGGTAAAACGGTAATTTGACCCAGCTGGTGTTACGGACACTCGTGAAGGACTAACTAGTCGATATTGGTCTAGATCCGTGGACACAGAAAATATGTCTGCAGTGAGAAGAGTGCAACTGTGAGTCTATAGTGGAATGTACACACAGGTAACGAATATTGATTAATGTGGTTAATGAGTTTGACCAATTAATCTCACATCGTTGGAGCTTCTGATCTGCAGGTCCATTAGGTCCCACTGGTAGCTCGTAAAGTAATTTTAGGCAACTAAGTAATAAAAGTAAATTGAAAATGTTCAATTTATTAAGGGAAACAAATATAATATATATATTGATATATTAATATGAGAGAAATTAATATTTGAAAAGTTCAAATATAAATTTATGGAAGTTTGAAAGAGTTCAAATAATGAATTAATTAATTTAATGCCTAAAATGTGTTTGGGCAAATTAATTAATTCTAGGTCGGGAATTAAATATGTGATATTTAATTGGTGGTTAATTAATTAAAGAATTCATTAACCGGGAATTAATCAATTATGGAAATAATTAATCACTTAAGGAAGTGATTAATCATTTATGGAAATGATCTAATCACTTATGGAAGTAATTAGTCATTTGTGGAAAAGATTAATCAATTATGGAATTGATTGATCATGATTGATTAATTAAGGAATAAGATTGAATCAATTTTGGAAAAGATTGATTTAATTGAATATTTTATTCATGGTCTCTCTTCTATAAATAGAACACTAGACCTAATTGGTCCTGACACTTGACATTCTTGCTCTTGCTCTTAGACTCTCAAAGACAAGACCTAGAATTCTCTCTAGCCTCCCTCTTAGAGAAAGACTCCCACAAGTCTTTTGCCTCCTAGACTTAGAGACATACCGGTGTAACCTCTATGGTTATTGTGTCATTCAAAGAAGGAATTTCCAGCGAAGAAAATCAAAGGCGGCTGGAAATATGAGTCTTGAACTATATGTAGCGAAATATGGGGATCATTGTTCAAGAAACAGCCTAAAAGGTCTATAGTATAGGGATAAGACTGGGTGCCTTATCCTGACAACACTATGGATACGACCCACTTTGTATTTGATACAAACGTTATGATCCAACGCGTTCGTGTAGGAGACATGCGAGTGGGGGTATCCTATGCAATGAGTTTGCATAAGACCGGACCGCGAAATAGTAACCACTGGTTATAACACCGTTAACTAGTTGGTTTTCTATTTCACTAGGACGACCTAGACAACTTAGTCTTAATCCTGAGTTGATTATGGACTCCTGCTCATGAGAGATTGTCCTTTGATTTGTATGGGTGAGAGTGGCCAATACGCCGACTCAATAAGCCTACCATTTTGGGGACAAGACCGAATGGGGAGCTGGGAACATAATCGTACAAGATGAAATTCACTCCTTCCCGACTTTAGGAAAGCAGATGAGTGTTCCCTTAAGTGGTTACTCCGAGTCTTGAACAAAGGGCCCTACCCTCTCAATGGCACGAGAGGGTTTTCTGTTTGATGGTTGGACCACAAACAGGTTGTTCATTAGAGGAGAACTGGTACTTAAGGAAATAGAAGTAACCCAGGGGTAAAACGGTAATTTGACCCAGCTGGTGTTACGGACACTCGTGAAGGACTAACTAGTCGATATTGGTCTAGATCCGTGGACACAAAAAATATGTCTGCAGTGAGAAGAGTGCAACTGTGAGTCTATAGTGGAATGTACACACAGTTAACGAATATTGATTAATGTGGTTAATGAGTTATACCAATTAATCTCACATCGTTGGAGCTTCTGATTTGCAGGTCCATTAGGTCCCACTGGTAGCTCATAAAGTAATTTGAGGCAACTAAGTAATAAAAGTAAATTGAAAATGTTCAATTTACTAAGGGAAACAAATATAATATATATTGATATATTATTATGAGAGAAATTAATATTTGAAGAAATTCAAATATAAATTTATGGAAGTTTGAAAGAGTTCAAATAATGAATTAATTAATTTAAGGCCTAAAATCTATTTGGGCGAATTAATTAATTCAAGGCCGGAAATTAAATATGTGATATTTAATTGGTGGTTAATTAATTAAAGAATTCATTAACCGGGAATTAATCAATTATGGAAATAATTAATCACTTAAGGAAGTGATTAATCATTTATGGAAATGATCTAATCACTTATGGAAGTAATTAGTCATTTGTGGAAAAGATTAATCAATTATGGAATTGATTGATCATGATTGATTAAATAAGGAATAAGATTGAATCAATTTTGGAAAAAATTGATTTAATTGAATATTTTATTCATGACCTCTCTTCTATAAATAGAACACTAGACCTAATTGGTCCATGACACTTTGCTCTTGCTCTTAGACTCTCAAGACAAGACCTAGAATTCTCTCTAGCCTCCCTCTTAGAGAAAGACCCCCACAAGTCTTTTGCCTCTCTGACTTAGAGACATACCGGTGTAACCTCTGTGGTTATTGTGTCATCTAAGAAGGATTTTCCAGTGAAGAAACTTAAAAGGGGGCTGCTACGTTTTGATCGTTGGAGCATCGTTGGCGAAGAACGGTCAAGTTTACAACGAAGGTTTGTAACGGTTCTTCCCCTTTTCTTCAGAAAAGCATGAAAATATATTTAGATTTATTTTTTAGCATGTTTAAACTGATTTTCCAGCAACTTTAAAGTATGTTTAAAGTTTGTTTGAGTTTTCGTAACGGTATTTTAATGTTAATTAATATACGGCGTAAGGTCCTATCGATGCGCTTCCGCTGCGTGGGAACTTTTATTCCCTTCAGGAGTATCTTGTAGTCTGTGGTTGAACTGTGTTTGTTATAGAAGTGTTTATCTGTTTTTCAGGTGATAAGAAAAATGTTGGGTTCACCTTATGTAGGTCGTTATGCTGCTTAATTTTCTGTAGCACTACGGTGGAAGTAAGGTTAAGCTTAGTAGAATCCCCAAATTAGGCTAAGCTTAGTAATAACATTCGATACGTTACAGTCGATAGTTGTACGTATGAAGAGATCAGGACCTAGGATAGGAGCCTTAGATGTGATATAGGGCCTCAGGTAGACTTAGCTGATTGTTAAGCCCTTATGCTACGCTAGGGTCGTTTCCTTTCCCCATCTTAGGACACTGATGGAACTTACCTATAGGCACGAGATCGTGCACTCTACCAGTGACTGGTAGAGCTTACTTTTCTCGCACGGGACCGTGCATACCATCAGGACGGTGTTGAGCTAGGCACAGGATTGTGCGCCAGATGGCATTCGGGCATGCTTCATGCCCAGACTGCTCCACCACACTATGACTTCGTGACTCATAGGTATTATGTAGGGATATGTGTAGTGCTGCTAGAGGTTGCCAACTAGTCCCTAGCTTACTCGCCTTACTTGACTAACCCTCACAACACCATAGTTGGCAGGTTGGGGTAGGAAAACACCCTAGGGAGATCACTACCTGAACCCGAATAAGGCCTTAGGGTTAGAAACCCGATTTGATGTTTCCAGATTAGGTCCCTATGACGTAGAGGCCCGGAGACTGAGTTTCATGTTATCTGATTTTATGATTATCAGGTTCAACTCTTAAGTGGGCTACTTACTGAGTATATTCTTATATACTCACCCATGCTACTCGATTTTCCTTTTCAGGTGGTACTTGAGGGTGACTGGCGCTTAGCGAGGACTGTGACTTCGTTGGCTATAGGATCGCAGCTGCAGACTTTTTGTCCTTTGATTCTTTTGTTATTTCTAGTCTTCCGTTATAGGATCGAACTCTTGTTTTAGATTAGACGCTTAAAACTATGAGTTTTTCAGGATTGTGTTTCAAATGTTCCATTTTATGATTCATGAATTTAACTCACGTTTTGGGCCCTTTTTAATGAATGTGATTTATTTCCTCTGTTAAGTGTTTGTCTTTAAAAAAAATAAAAAAAAAAATCCTTGACTTAGTAGCGACCTTCAGCATGTTTTAGCTTCCTTTCAGTTGGGTCATTACAAAAGTAATCATCTAAAATAAATGTGGTCAGTTTTTTTTTTTTTTTTTTTTTTTTTTTGACAAAAAGTGAAGTTATGGGAGATATTAAAGGGCCAGTTGCATATATACTAAAATGGGCCAAAATATTGGCAAATATAGCAACCCACAAAAGAAATTGCAAAAATGGAAAAATATTTTCTTCAGACCGTTTAAATTACCAAAATACCCTTTCTAGGTTTCTATCCTTGATAGAATCTATCAGTGATAGAAATATTTTACCACTGATAGATTATTAGTAATAGAAATCTAGTAGACTTCATCAATAATAGAATCTATCAATGATAGAAATCTTCTATAACTAATATGGTGAAGAAGATTTTCTATCAATCTATCAACGATATAAAGATTTTCTATCACAGTAATAGAAATCTATCTTTCTATCACCGATAGAAGATTTCTATCAGTGATAGAAGATATGATAGGGTGATAGAAATCTTTTATCACTGATACGATGATTCGGTGATAGAAGATTTTATATCAATCTATCAACGATAGAAAGATTTTCTATCCCTAATAGAATTCTATAGTGATAGAATCAAAACCAATTTTTTTTCTACCATTTTTCTCTACATCCTGAAATTAATCTCAAAATCAGTACATAGCAACTCAGACAATAACTTATAATTAGCAATTAATAATAGAATCAGTAAATTAGAATCAATAAAGTTTGTCTCCATCATGACTAATAGAATCTATCACTGTTATTGATAGTGATAGAATCAAAACCAAAACAAGGGCAAAACGGAGATTTAAAAACTTTTCCATTTTTGCAATATTTTATAAAAGTTGCTATATTTGCCATTAACCACTCAACTTTTGCCACCCATTACAATTATCCTATAAGCTTTAAGTTTTACTTAATTGTTATTTAAAGTTTTATAGAACAAATATATTAAGAGACTATTAAGGTAGAGTGACAAAATTTAACAATTCCCAAAAAGAAAATACGTAAATTTATGGACTCGCATTCCCAGTATATATTACATTTATATTTTAATAAATAAACTATTAAAAGTCAAACTAAAAAAAATACATGAAATATAAACGAACAATTGGAAGAAATTGGAAAATACCTAAAATATAAACGAACAATTAGAAGAAATTGGAAGAGATAAGTAATTTTACACCTGAAAAAAAAAAGTTGGAGGGGAAAAAGAAATTAAAGTTAGTCATGACATAAAATATTTGAGAATAACTTTTCCCTAATTAAATTGATAAAATTTAAACAAAAATATTATAATTATAATTCAAGAGATGTACCTGAAACCAACAATGGAGCAGATGAATAGTTTTTTAAGTGAAAACTAATGGGAGAAGATGAACACTTTATAGAAGGAATTTAGATTCAAATTCTAATTTGATTAGATTTTGGATAGAGTGTATATAGATCATAAGATAAAAAATATAGACTATAATATTATTCTAAGTTATCAAACCAAAATGATAATAAAATATAACAAAATCAAAAAGTGGAAATTGAATTTCGTAATTGTTTTAATTAAAAAAAATAAAAGATACAAAAAACCTTATTTGTTTTTATTAAAAAAAAAAAGAAAAAGTTAAAAAAAATAACAAATCGATCAGTAAATTATTAAAATTTATAAATGAATAGTGGAACCGATCAATAAATACCCTATTTATTTTTTATCTTTTACGTTTTTAATTAAAATAGTTAGATTTAACTAAAATAATTATCTTAAGATTTTTTTTTCAAAAATTCATATTAAATTTCATGTTAGTTTTTTAATTTTGGTATAAATTACGGATTTTTTTTATTTTCTTAATCTTATTAAAATCATTAGGTTTGTTTTTTTTATTATTTTTTTTTATAGGAAAAGATTTTTCTCAAAATTCAATATTCGTTTTTTTAACTTTTTACAGATTATAACTTTTTAATTTTTTTTATCTTTTATTTTTTAATTAAAATAATTAGATTTTAACTCAAGTAATTATTTTAAATTTAAAGGGGTATTTTAGTTTAAAATGTTTTTCATTGATCCTTGCTTTTTAATATAGTATATATATATATATGGACATAATCGTAAAATAATTGGGTTTGGGATTCTTAGTTAGGCTGCTTAGGGACATTTGTGTAAATGGACAATAGTGAAATTTTGGTCTAGAAAATGACTCAATTATGTGGGCTGAGAGACCTATGTTTGGGCTTTGTTATTTTCCGGCCTTTTTCCTGCCATGCCCAATATTAAAGAGTAAACAAGCATATAGCTAAACTTTAGGTTTAATTAAGTTTCCTTTTCAAAAAAAAAAAAAAAAAAAAGGTTTAATTAAGTTTCCTTAATTTCAATTTAGTCCTCAATACTTTTAAAAATAAAATTTAGAAATAGTATTCAGGGTGCCAAAATTATATTATTGGAAAAAAAAATGAATTTTTTCCTTTCAACTTGCACTTAAATCAATTTTCATTCTAAATTTTGATTCCATTATAAATGGGATATACCTCAAGACACATTTTACAATTTTTTCTCAATGTTCAACTTTTTCCAATTCAGCCTCTAATTTGAACAATAAAAGAAAAAAAGACAATGTAGAAATCTTCATAAACGTACTAATTTCAATAAAATCAAACTTTACACAAAAAAAAAAAAAAATTGAAGTTTGATAAATGCACATACAATATTTGTGATATAGTTTATTGAGTGGATATGAGAATATTTTTCTAATGAGCTTTTGAAGGAAAACCTATTAAAGAATTAAGTTGTAACACTTGTCTAAGTGGGTAGAAATTGATTTTTTTTTTCAATATTTAAAAATTATTCTAAAGGGAGACATTTGACCCAATGGAGAAATTAAAATTGAAGAAAGTAATTGGGGTGAGGTTGGTTGGTAGGATGTGTAAATAATGAATGGAATAATAATGAGGACAGCTCAGATCAGGTGTGAGATGGCAACCAAACAAAGTCTGCAAATCTTGGAAGAGAGACTTGTACTGTACTCTAAACTTCACTCACACTCACACTCACACTCCCTCTTAAATCTTAATACACAATACTACAATAGAATGAGAATCTATATGGAGATTGAGGATTTTAGTACTGTCTCTTCATCTCTCAACAAATTTCACATGCTTGTGACTTGGCAGAGACTATTATTAATAATAAAAAAAACTTGTGTCTTTAACACTCCAAATTATGCTTTTAATTATAACTACTTTACTCTCTCTATATATATCATTCTTATCCATCGTTTTAGGTATGGATTAAGTTTCTTGAACTTGGAGTTGATATGATTAATTGTTTAGTGTTTAAGTGAAAGAGTTTAAAAACCTATAGCTAAGGCCCCGTTTGATAACCATTTAATTTTTTAAAATTATGCTTGTTTTCTCCCAATTTTCTTATTGGTTTTCGTCTTTGAGGAGGACGCATTTGAATCCTTAACCAAATTTCAAAAACAAAAACAAGTTTTGTAAAACTATTTTGTTTAGTTTTCAAAATTCGACGTGGTTTTTGAAAACATGGGAAGAAGGTAGATAGCAAAACAAAGAATCTTATAGGTAGGATTAGTGATTATAAGCTTAATTTTTGAAAACCCAAAACCAAAAACCAAATGGTTATCAAACGGGGCTAAAGAAATTTTGCTTGGAGTGTTTAGTTTTGGAAAATTCTAATAAAGAGGCATGAATAATGGATTACATTCGAGACTATAGGTTTGTCAAGACAAACTTGAGCTTGGTAAACTTCGTCCTAAACATGTTCCCATAAATCTAGTTGTATGTGGGAGGCTTCAATAGTGGGTTACTATTCAAACCAACGATGGGTTTTTCAAATCCAACTCGTGTTGGGTTTTATGCCCTAAAACTCGTAGATAGTGAATGTAAACGAATTGTATACTTGTTTCAATAAAGTGTTATTGAGTTTCTACAATAAAGTGTTATTGTTAAATATTGCACAATTTAACCCAAATCCAATAAACTAAGATCCAAGGTTGTTTACATGTGACTTGAACTGGTATGTGGGGACATACGGGGATCAGTGTTCAAGTAACAACCTAAAAGATCTATAGTACATGGATAAGACTGGGTACCTTATCCTGGTAACACTATGTGATACGGCCCGCTTTGTATTCGATACAAACGTATTGATCCAAGGCGTCCATGTAGGAGACATGCGAGCGGGGGTATCCTATGCAATGAGTTTGCATAAGACCGGACCACGAAATAGTAAACCACTAGATGTAACACCGTTAACTAGTTAGGTTACTGTTTCAATACGATGACCTAGGTAACTCAGTCTTAATCTTGAGTGTGTCATGAACTCCTTCTCATGAGGGATTGTCCTTTGATTAGCATGGGTGAGAGTGGCCAATACGCCGACTCAATATGCCTTCCTTTTTGGGGACAAGACCGAGTGGGAGGCTGGGGACATGACAACACAAGAAGGAATTCACTCCTTTCCACTTCTAGGAGAAGTAGATGAGTGTTCCCTTAAGTGGTGACTCCGGGACTTGAACAAAGGGATCCCGTCCTCTCACTGGCCCGAGAGGAACTTTCTGTTTAATGGTTGGACCATAAACAAGTTGTTCATTAGAGGAGCGCTGGTACTTAAGGAGACAAATGTAACACAGGGGTAAAACGGTAATTTGACCCAACCGTGATTACGAACACTCGTGAAGGATTGACTTACCGGCATAGGTCTATATTCGTGGACACAGAAATGTTCTACAGTGAGAAGAGTTCAGCTGTGGGTCTTTAGTGGAATGACCCACAGTTAATGAATATTGGTTAACATGATTAATGAGTTTAATCTATTAACCTCATATCATTGGAGCTTCTGATATGTAGGTCCATTAGGTCCCCTGCTAGCTCGTAAAGAGTAATTAGGAACAAATATATCTTGAGAGAATTTGAATAGTTCAAATTCATATTGGGAATTAAGTTAATTGTATGAGATACAAATTAATATAATGTATAGTGATGCATTAAAATATAAAGTCTAATTTGAGATTAAACTTTATTATGTTGAGAGATTGATATATTTGAAAGAGTTCAAATATATGTCTAATTAAATATATGGTATTTAATTAGAAGATGAATTAATTAATTATTCAATTTAGTTTAAATTAAATGAGATTTAATTAAACTATAGTCTATGAGAGAAATAAATATTTGAAGAAGTTCAAATATTAATATGAATTTGATTCATATTAAATTTATAGGATATAAGAGAATTTGAAGGAGTTCAAATTTTAATATGAATTTGATTCCTATTATAGAATTAATTAATTGAAGGCCTGAAATTAAATATATGATATTTAATTGGGTAATTAATTAATTAACTAATAGAATGTCAGAAATTAAATATGTGATATTTAATTGGTGATTAATTAATTAAAGAATTAATTAATTGAAAATTAATCAATTATAGAAATGATTAATCACTTATGGAAGTGATCAATCATTTATGGAAAAGATTAATCAATTATGGAATTGATTGGTTATGGAATTGATTGATTATGGAAAAGATTAAATCAGTTATGGAAATAATTGATTTTAAATGAATATTTTATTCATGGTCTTTCTCCTATAAATAGAACACTAACCCTAGGGTTTAGGTACCACAACATATGGCCACCATAAGGCCCTCTCATATTCTCTCAACTCAAGAACTCTAGGGAGAATTTTCTCTCTAGAGTTTTTCCCATTCAAGATTAGGTAGTCCCACAACTACGTTCCTAATCTCAGAGTTATAGCGGGGAAGATCAATTGGTGGTGTCCCAATAGTTGACACTTGGTCCAAAATCAAGAAAGGCGTTGAAGTATTCAGAGTCGTCAACGGAGGTATGTTTCTCATCGCTTAACCTTTTGCCAATGTATTAGTATTTTGGTGAAAACAAAATTAACTACGAAACGGTCCAATTGCTTCCGCTGTAACGGAATTTTGAATTCCAATCCTTCAACTCGAGCTTAGTAAAACTTCGCATAAAATAGAGGTTAGGCTTAGGAAGCTAAATCTAACCCAAGATTAACCCACACCTCACACACCACCTTAAAAATGATTTTTTACCATTTTTTTAGAAAAAAATAAACTTTTATATTACTCCCAATTAAAAAGAAACAATGTATATTAAACAAACTAAAAACATCATTATTTGACCCGAAAGGGCCATTACAAAATTACTTTCCCGGCAGGTCAAAAGTAATTCGAAACATAAACTACAATGGCTCAATGTGCATAGAAAAGAATATGTTTTCCCTAACTCAGCCTATATATTTAACTCAAACTGTTAGTGAAATAATGATAATGGAAGTCATAGGGTTCTAGCTCTTTTTCTCTCTCAGAGGAGAAGGCTATGAACGAAGAAGGGAAACACTTGGTTTGCTCGAAGGGATCCAAAGGTGATCGGAATATGGAATCTGAGACACACAACTCAAAGAAAGAGGAGGACGAACATCAAGCAAACGAGCTACAGGAACAGATAAAGACCTCAGTGGAGAAACTTTACCAACCGGGACAACCCAACCGGAACTTCACCAACATGGCAGCCTGCAAAATTCTTGCTAACAAGATAGTTAATCAGGAGATGTTCATGGACAAAATACCGAGGATATGGGGGTTGGAAGGAAGAGTGTCTATTGAGAAGGCCGGAAGGAACCTATACTTATGCAAATTCGGAAGTCAGAGGGACAAAAACAGAGTTACCAAAGGGGGTCCTTGGAGCTTTGATAGCAATCTTTTAGTTTTCGATGAACCAACAGGGAACACTTGCATCAACGAGCTGAACTTCAAGTATGCTTTATTTTGGATACATTTCCATGGCTTACCGAGGGTATGTTTGAAGGGAATAAAAGTCCCCACGCAGCGGAAACGCATCGATTGGACCTTACGCCGTATATTAATTAAGATTAAAATACCGTTACGATAACTCAAACAAAACTTTAAACAAACTTTAAAGTCGCTGTAAAATCGGTTTAAACATGCTAAAATAAATCTAAATTTATTTTTAAAACTTTTCTAAAGAAAAGAGGAAGAACCGTTACAAACCTCCGTTGTAGACTTGACCGTTCTCCGAAAACGCAGCAGCCGCTTTAAGGTTTTCTTCGCTAGAAATTCTTCTTTGATTGACACAATCACCACAGAGGTTACACCGGTATGTCTCTAAGTCTAGGAGGCAAAAGACTTGTGGGAGTCTTTCTCTAAGAGGGAGACTAGAGAGAATTCTAGGTCTTGTCTTTCAAGAGTGTCAAGTGTCATGACCAATTAGGTCTAGTGTTCTATTTATAGAAGAGAGGCCATGAATAAAATATTCAATTAAATCAATCTTTTCCATAATTGATTCAATCTTATTCCTTAATTAATCAATCATGATCAATCAAATCCATAATTGATTAATCTTCTCCACAAATGACTAATTACTTCCATAAGTGATTAGATCATTCCCATAAATGATTAATCACTTCCTTAAGTGATTAATTATTTCCATAATTGATTAATTCCCGGTTAATGAATTCTTTAATTAATTAACCACCAATTAAATATCACATATTTAATTCCCGGCCTAGAATTAATTAATTTGCCCAAACACATTTTAGGCCTTAAATTAATTAATTCATTATTTTGAACTCTTTCAAACTTCCATAAATTTATATTTGAACTTTTCAAATATTAATTTCTCTCATAATAATATATCAATATATATTATATTTGTTTCCCTTAATAAATTGAACATTTTCAATT
The DNA here is from genome assembly GCA_036850905.1 of Luffa acutangula. Classification (NCBI taxonomy): domain Eukaryota; kingdom Viridiplantae; phylum Streptophyta; class Magnoliopsida; order Cucurbitales; family Cucurbitaceae; genus Luffa; species Luffa acutangula. Next base: position 10,664,816 of record CM072090.1, read on the forward strand.
TACTTTTATTACTTAGTTGCCTCAAATTACTTTACGAGCTACCAGTGGGACCTAATGGACCTGCAGATCAGAAGCTCTAACGATGTGAGATTAATTGGTCAAACTCATTAACCACATTAATCAATATTCGTTAACTGTGTGTACATTCCACTATAGACTCACAGTTGCACTCTTCTCACTGTAGACATATTTTCTGTGTCCACGGATCTAGACCAATATCGACTAGTTAGTCCTTCACGAGTGTCCGTAACACCAACTGGGTCAAATTACCATTTTACCCCTGGGTTACCTCTATTTCCTTAAGTACCAATTCTCCTCTAATGAACAACCTGTTTGTGGTCCAACCATCAAACAGAAAACCCTCTCGTGCCATTGAGAGGGTAGGGCCCTTTGTTCAAGACTCGGAGTAACCACTTAAGGGAACACTCATCTGCTTCCCTAAAGTCGGGAAGGAGTGATTCCATCTTGTACGATTATGTTCCCAGCTCCCCATTCGGTCTTGTCCCCAAAGTGGTAGGCTTATTGAGTCGGCGTATTGGCCACTCTCACCCATACAAATCAAAGGACAATCTCTCATGAGCAGGAGTCCATAATCAACTCAGGATTAAGACTAAGTTGTCTAGGTTGTCCTAGTGAAATAGAAAACCAACTAGTTAACGGTGTTATAACCAGTGGTTACTATTTCGCGGTCCGGTCTTATGCAAACTCATTGCATAGGATACCCCCACTCGCATGTCTCCTACACGAACGCGTTGGATCGCAACGTTTGTATCAAATACAAAGTGGGCCGTATCCATAGTGTCACCAGGATAAGGCACCCAGTCTTATCCCTATACTATAGACCCTTTAGGTTGTTTCTTGAACAATGATCCATATGTCACTACATATAGTTCAAGACTCATATTACATCCTTGGATGTCTAGTTTATTGGATTAGGGTTATTATTAGGCAAAGACAAATATAAAATAACTAATAACAATTAATGGAAAAATATGTTAATATTATTTCATTAATATCCGATCAACGGTTACATTCACTATCTACGAGTTTTAGGGCATAAAACCCAACAAACTCCCACTTAAACTAAAACACTAGTTAGTGGGATGTAAATGCAATAATCTAAAGCTGGAAATACAATGAACTAGGGCATCCTTATACCCATTATACATTTCTCCCACTTGCCCTAGATTAGATGGCATACATATCTCGTAGACCTAGACCCTCTAGATGATCCTCAAACACTTTAGCCGTGAGAGCCTTCGTAAATGGATCAGCGATGTTGTGCTCCGAGGCGATCTTAGTGACGATCACATCTCCTCGTTGCACAATCTCCCGTATCAGGTGATACTTCCTCTCGATGTGTTTACCTCGTTTGTGGCTTTGAGGTTCTTTTGAGTTGGCTACAGCCCCACCGTTGTCACAGTATAGTGTTATAGGCACGTTCATATTCGGAACCACTTCCAAATCAATCAAGAACTTTCTGAGCCATACTGCCTCCTTAGCTGCTTCGCAAGCTGCTACATACTCAGCCTCCATGGTTGAGTCTTCTATGCATCCTTGTTTGATGCTTCTCCACACTACTGCTCCTCCATTGAGGGTGAATACTGACCTTGATGTGGATTTCCTTGAATCCTTATCAGCTTGAAAGTCAGAGTCAGTGTATCCAGTTAGAATCAAATCCTTACCTCCATACACAAGCATGTAGTTCCTCGTTCTCCGAAGATACTTGAGGATATTCTTAACCGCTCCCCAGTGGTCCAACCCTGGATTAGACTGATACCTACTGACTACTCCCACTGCATAACATATGTCAGGCCTAGTGCAGAGCATAACATACATTAAGCTGCCCACAGCTGAGGCGTAGGGAATGTGTCTCATGTTCTCAATTTCTTGAGGTGTCTTAGGAGATTGTTCCTTAGACAGGTGTACCCCATGTCTGAAGGGTAGTAGTCCCTTCTTGGAGTTTTGCATCGAATATCGAGACAACATCTTGTCAATATACGTTGCTTGAGACAGAGCTAGCGTTTTGTTCTTACGATCTCTAATGATTTGGATTCCCAGAACATATTGAGCCTCTCCCAGATCTTTCATTTGGAATTGGGCTGCTAGCCATTTCTTAATGTCAGTGAGGTATCCTACATCATTCCCAATGAGTAGGATATCGTCTACATAAAGTATTAGAAAAGCTACTTTCCTTTTGTTGATTTTCTTTTACACACAAGGCTCATCAACGTTTTGGTCAAAGCCAAAAGATTTGATTGCAGTATCAAATCTAATGTTCCATGATCTGGATGCTTGTTTCAATCCATAAACGGATCGATTGAGCTTACAAACCTTTTGTTCCTGACCTTGGCCTATGAACCCTTCGGGTTGAGACATGAAGATATTCTCTTCAAGATTACCATTCAGAAAGGCAGTCTTGACGTCCATTTGCCATATTTCATAGTCATAATATGTGGCTATGGATAAGAGAATTCTTATGGACTTTAACATGGCTACAGGAGAAAAGGTTTCCTCATAGTCAACCCCTTCCTTTTGGGTATAACCCTTGGCCACTAGTCTAGCTTTGAAGGTTTGTACCTTTCCAGCTGCATCTCATTTTCTCTTATAGATCCATTTGCACCCTATGAGTTTTACCCCATTTGGTAGATCTGTAAGTTCCCATACAGAATTGGAGTACATTGACTCCATTTCCAGGTTCATGGCTTTGACCCATTCATCCTTATCTTCGTCATTCATTGCCTGTCGATAGGACAATGGATCCTCAATGCCATCATTAGGTATGACAACCTGAGTTTCAGTTAAACCCAAGTAGCGGTCAGGTTGTAATACAATCCTCCCACTGCGTCGAGGCATTCCCAACGTTTGAGATGGACGGGATGGATCTGAAGAACTAGTTCCTTCATCAACCCTTGTTGAAGGTCCAACTTCATCAACAACTCTTGATGATTCTTCAGTAGCTTCTCCTAATATTATTTTGCTGCGTGGTTTATGATCTCTCATGTGGTCTTCTTCTAAGAAAGTGGAGTTTGTCGATACAATCACCTTATTTTCTTGTGGGTCGTAGAAATAACCACCTCTCGTTTCTTTAGGGTAACCATCAAATTGGCACAGTTTTGAACGAGGTTCCAGTTTCTTAGGATTTGTCACAAGCACGTGTGCTGGACAACCACAGATGCGAAAGTGATGCAAACTAGGTTTTCGCCCCTTCCATAATTCGAAAGGTGTTTCAGAAACACTTTTCGAGGGAACATTGTTCAAGATGTATACTGCAGTCTCTACTGCATACCCCCAAAACGAGCTAGGCAATTGAGCATAGCTCATCATTGATCGAACCATGTCTAACAAGGTTCTATTTCTCCTTTCTGACACACCATTCTGCTGAGGTGTACCAGGGGCTGAGAGTTGAGATTGGATTCCATGTTCTATCATATAATTCTGGAATCTTTGATCCATATACTCCCCTCCTCGATCAGATCGAAGTACTTTAATAGATTTACCTAATAGGTTTTCAACTTCAGCCTTAAACTCCTTAAACTTTTCAAGGGCTTCAGACTTATGTCCCATTAGGTACAAGTAACCATATCTTGAATAATCATCTATAAATGAGATGAAATATTCGTACCCTCCTCGAGCTTTTACATTCATTGGACCACACAAATCCGAATGTATTAACTCTAAGGGTTCTTTGCCTCTGTAACCTTTTCCAGTAAAGGGTCTCTTGGTCAATTTTCCCTCGAGACAAGATTCACAAGGTGGTAGTGAATCATCTTCTAACTTGCTTAGAAGTCCATTATTTACCAAACGACCGATCCTATCGATGTTTATATGACCAAGTCTAAGATGCCAAAGATGAGTATTTTTACTTGATGGAGAAATCTTTTGCCTTTTTCTTTGAGTTTCAGCAGTTTTAAATAATTCGTGATTTAAAAGTGCTTTGTTTTCGGTTGGTCTTAAAACGTACAAGTTATTTTCCAATTTGGCTGAACAAATAAGTACACCATTTTTATAAATGAACGCTTCATTCATATCAAAAGTAACTGTATACGATTGTTCAATCAAACATGAAATAGAAATTAAGTTCCTCTTAATCTTGGGAACGATTAACAAACTTTCTAAAAGTACGAATCTATTTCTAAAAAATAACTTCGCAGCTCCCACTGCTTTAGCTGAAATGACTTCTCCAGTTCCGACCCTGAGTGTCATTTCCCCATCATTCAACTGTCGAAAGGAACTATTTTCCTGAAAAGAAGAGCAAACATGATTACTTGCTCCTGAATCAAGTATCCAGGTAAACTCATCACGTTCTACCAGACATGTTTCTAAAACAAGCAAATCAAATTTACCTTCCTTTTCCTTCTTTTTCTCAGCAAGGTACTTTGGGCAATTTCTCTTCCAATGTCCATTTACATTGCAGTGGAAACACTTGCCCTTGTCTGCCATAGCTTTGGCTTTTCCCTTGCTTTTAGCAGCAGTGTTGGGAGCTTTCCCCTTGTTTCCTTTCTTCTTCTGAGTTTTCTTTGAAGAAGTGGCTACAGATTTAGTTCCAAAGGATGAACCCTTCTCGAACTTTCTTTTAGAGTGGACAACGTTTGCCTCTCCTTCTATCTGTCCCTTGTTCTTAAGAAGAGACTGATAGAGTTGTAGCTCATTCAGGAGGCTAGTCAGGTTGAATGTTATCTTATTCATCATTGCATTGCTTCGAAACTGCAGAAAAATCTTCGAAAGAGATTCTAAGATGAATGCAACCTGACTACGCTCATGTATGACCGCCCCGTTTGCCTCTGCCACGTTGAATTGGACCATCATATCCAGGACATGTTCCCGAACAGACGTGCCCTCTTTCATGCGACAGCTATAAACGTATTTGAGAGCGTCATGGTGGAGTTGGTAGGACGGTTGTCCAAACATCTCCCGGAGAGAGTTCATAATCTCCCTCGCTGTTACCATGCCCTCATGCCTTTTAGCCAAAACTTCAGATAAGCTGGCTAAGATATAGACGCGAGTCTTATCATTGGCCTTTGTCCAACGGTCATAAGTATCCTTAACTACTTGGGATGCATTACGAGCAGGGGCTGGAGGACAATCCTCCGTTAAGACGAACCGCAGATCATCGACAACAAGAATCGTATTCAAGTTCGACTTCCACGTAGTATAATTTTCACCGGTTAATTTCTCATTTTTAAGCAGAGAGACAATTGAGGAAGACATTGCTGAAATTTAAATAAACAATGACCGTATTAGTTATCTTTGCCTTAACCCATCATACAAGCAAACAATTGCACACAATCCAATCAATTTAGCAAAACAGACAATCACAGAACCCTAAAACTATCGATTTAGTTTTGCAACGACGTTTCAGAGGTTTAGAATGTCAGCCACCGAAGGGTGATCAAGCACTCCTCCTTTGAAATGAGACGCCTCTCAGCTAATTCTAATTCCAGAATAACTCATATTCCTTTAGACATTAGCCACCGTTGTTCGGTCAAGAATTTGTTAACACCTTTAACTCATCCTCGTAAGTGTAACCCTCCCACTTTCAGATCTCAGAGGCACGCACCAACAGGCTACCGAAGGGAAAGACAACTGTTGGTGATTAGCCTAAGAGCTCCTATCCTTTTCAGGAGTTCACGATGTTCCGAATCCTATGACCAGGCCCTCCGAAGGGATGGTTGCGCCAGGACAACCTGCAGGCGGATCATAGGACTCTCACGGTGTGAACTATGGGCGAAGACCGAGGGATACGTTGACACGTGTCCCGCTCCCACTTACTCTAGACATTTTTCCCATTCACATTGATATTGATCCATGCAAACACTTTCCAAAGGGAGGCCGCTCCTAAGGCGACTCGAAGCCGAGCATGAATCTCACTTTGTGAATATAGGGACGTGGGAGCAAAACTTGATTTAAATCTCGTTTTGTAACTTTCCTCCCACTGAAAATGTCCTAAGGTTAATATAGGGTTATTTAACTTAGATAGTATTCGGCTAAGTCAATCTATCTAAGTCTGATCCTATTATAACAATTATGGAAAGGATTCAACTGCAATCTTTTTGGGTGAATTAAACTTCTTTTAATAAAAGTCCCCACGCAATCTTTTTGCGAGGCTTTATACCGATTGAAGGGAATAAAAGTCCCCACGCAGCGGAAACGCATCGATTGGACCTTACGCCGTATATTAATTAAGATTAAAATACCGTTACGATAACTCAAACAAAACTTTAAACAAACTTTAAAGTCGCTGTAAAATCGGTTTAAACATGCTAAAATAAATCTAAATTTATTTTTAAAACTTTTCTAAAGAAAAGAGGAAGAACCGTTACAAACCTCCGTTGTAGACTTGACCGTTCTTCGCCAACGATGCTCCACGAACGAAAACGCAGCAGCCGCTTTAAGGTTTTCTTCGCTGGAAATTCTTCTTTGATTGACACAATCACCACAGAGGTTACACCGGTATGTCTCTAAGTCTAGGAGGCAAAAGACTTGTGGGAGTCGTTCTCTAAGAGGGAGGCCAGAGAGAATTCTAGGTCTTGTCTTTCAAGAGTGTCAAGTGTCATGACCAATTAGGTCTAGTGTTCTATTTATAGAAGAGAGGCCATGAATAAAATATTCAATTAAATCAATCTTTTCCATAATTGATTCAATCTTATTCCTTAATTAATCAATCATGATCAATCAAATCCATAATTGATTAATCTTCTCCACAAATGACTAATTACTTCCATAAGTGATTAGATCATTCCCATAAATGATTAATCACTTCCTTAAGTGATTAATTATTTCCATAATTGATTAATTCCCGGTTAATGAATTCTTTAATTAATTAACCACCAATTAAATATCACATATTTAATTCCCGACCTAGAATTAATTAATTTGCCCAAACACATTTTAGGCCTTAAATTAATTAATTCATTATTTTGAACTCTTTCAAACTTCCATAAATTTATATTTGAACTTTTCAAATATTAATTTCTCTCATAATAATATATCAATATATATTATATTTGTTTCCCTTAATAAATTGAACATTTTCAATTTACTTTTATTACTTAGTTGCCTCAAATTACTTTACGAGCTACCAGTGGGACCTAATGGACCTGCAGATCAGAAGCTCCAACGATGTGAGATTAATTGGTCAAACTCATTAACCACATTAATCAATATTCGTTAACTGTGTGTACATTCCACTATAGACTCACAGTTGCACTCTTCTCACTGTAGACATATTTTCTGTGTCCACGGATCTAGACCAATATCGACTAGTTAGTCCTTCACGAGTGTCCGTAACACCAACTGGGTCAAATTACCGTTTTACCCCTGGGTTACCTCTATTTCCTTAAGTACCAATTCTCCTCTAATGAACAACCTGTTTGTGGTCCAACCATCAAACAGAAAACCCTCTCGTGCCATTGAGAGGGTAGGGCCCTTTGTTCAAGACTCGGAGTAACCACTTAAGGGAACACTCATCTGCTTCCCTAAAGTCGGGAAGGAGTGAATTCCATCTTGTACGATTATGTTCCCAGCTCCCCATTCGGTCTTGTCCCCAAAGTGGTAGGCTTATTGAGTCGGCGTATTGGCCACTCGAACCCATACAAATCAAAGGACAATCTCTCATGAGCAGGAGTCCATAATCAACTCAAGATTAAGACTAAGTTGTCCAAACTTTCCCTTCTATAAATAGGGTTGAACCTCAGTAGGGGAGAGCACACATCAATTGCAGAGAGCATTCAAGAAAGGATTCACGTAGGAAACTTTCTTCTCCTTTTTTAATTTTTTTTTTTTTATAATTTTTCGTTTTTTTTATTCTTTTTTTTGTTTTTTTTTTTTTTTTTTTTTTTTTTTGCAATTTGTTTCTTTCTTGCTTGAATGTGTAAGTTTCGTGCAACAATCATCACCAAATTCACTTGCAGTGATTTCACTCCTGCTAGACCAGTCCCCCATTTCATTGGGTGATCTGAGTAGCCTGCAGGGGTAGTCACCAGATTCACCTTCAGTGATGCACTCCTGCAAGACCAGTCCCAATTTTATTGGGTGATCTGAGTAGCCTGCAGGGATAGTCACCAGATTTGCCTACAGTGATGCACTCTTGCTAGACCAGTCCCCATTTTATTGGGTGATCTGAGTAGCCTGTAGGGGTAGTCACCAGATTTGCCTACAGTGATGTACTCCTGCTAGACTATCCCTATTTTATTGGGTGATTTGAGTAGCCTGCAGGGGTAGTCGCCAGATTCGCCTTCAGTGATGCACTCCTGCTAGACCAGTCCCTATTTTATTAGGTGATCTGAGTAGCCTGCAGTGGTAGTCACCATATTTGCCTACAGTGATGCACTCTTGCTAGACCAGTCCCCATTTGATTGGGTGATCTGAGTAGCCTGCAGGGGTAGTCACCAGATTTGCCTATAGTGATGCACTCCTGCTAGACCAGTCCCCATTTTATTAGGTGATCTGAGTAGCCTGTAGGGGTAGTCGCCAGATTTGCCTACAGTGGTTCACTTCTGCTAGACCGATCCCCATTTTATTGAGTGATCTGAGTAGCCTGCAGGGGTAGCCACCAGATTTGCCTACAGTGATGCACTCCTGCTAGACCAGTCCCCATTTTATTGGGTGATCTGAGTAGCCTGCAGGGGTAGTCGCCAGATTCGCCTTCAGTGATGCACTCCAACTAGACCAGTCTCTATTTTATTGGGTGATCTGAGTAGCCTGCAGGGGTAGTCGCCAGATTTGCCTTCAGTGATGCACTCCTGCTAGACCAGTCTCTATTTTATTGGGTGATCTGAGTAGCCTGTAAGGGTAGTCACCAGATTTGCCTATAGTGATGCACTCCTGCTAGACCAGTCCCTATTTTATTGGGTGATTTGAGTAGCCTGCAAGGGTAGTCACCAGATTTGCAAACAGTGATGCACTCCTGCTAGACCAGTCCCCATTTTATTGGGTGATATGAGTAGCCTACAGGGGTAGTCGCCAGATTTGCCTACAGTGGTTCACTTCTGTTAGACCGGTCCCCATTTTATTGAGTGATCTGAGTAGCCTGCAGGGGTAGTCACCAGATTCACTTGCAGTGACTTCACCACCTGTCTAAACCAGCCATTTTGATGACTGTAGTTTCCTACAGAGGTGGTCACCATTTTTTTAACAACACCTTTATTGTCTTTCTTTCTTTCTTTTTTTTTTTTTTTTTTTTTTTTTTTTTTTTTTTTGCGGTTTGATATCAAGTATTTTTTTTTAACTTGCAGCGAAGATGCATCTTCCAGTCTAGACACTTTCAAGATAAAGTTAACGTTAAAGTTGTTCATCTATGCAGATGTTCTAAAGCGAAGACTTCAACCGTCAACTTTTGAATATGAAGTGTAGTTGTCAACTGTCAACCTTTGAAGATGAAGTGAAAGTCAAGTCTTCAACCGACAACATTTATAGTGAAGCAAAGTTTTCAACTGTCAACCTTTGAAGATTTGAAGATGGAGTGAAAACGAAGCCTTCAACTGCCACCCTTTGAAGGTGAAGCGAGGTATCAAACTTGGGACAAGTGATAAGCCAAACTTGAATGGAGCAATTGCCGAACGTGGAGAGGGTGAGACCTCAAACTTTGAGCGAGCGAAACACCAAACTTGAAGCATGGAGATGCAAACTTAGAGGAAACAGGACGTCAAACTTAAAGGGGGTGAGACTCCAAACTTTGAAGGAGCGAAACACCAAACTTGAAGTGTGTGGAATGAAAACATAGAAGGAGCGAGACACCGAACTAGGCGAGACACCGGACTTGGAGCAAGCGAATCGTCGAACTTGAAAGAACGGAGCCTTCTTTTATGCATTTAATTCGTAGCATTCCATTCATAGCGATGTACGTCTTCAATTTACTGTGTTGCCCCCAGTAAGGGTAAGCATCTTTAACTTGTATTGTCATGTTTCTATATTTGTGGCACTTTTTTTTTTTTTGTTTATAGAGTCTGAACTTAAATTTTTCTTTAAGCTGCCTACGTACCCTTATGGAATAGGGATCAAGTCATAAGTAGTTCAAGATTTTTTTGCACTCACCTTTTAAGCTCGTGTGGGCCAGGAGCATCATGCAGTTTAGGCTCTTGCGATAAGGAGCTTTTTACATTTTAAAAGCTCTTATCTTCATCATGGTCTTGATCAGATCCTTGACTTGTAGGATTGGTCAAGATAATGAGATTTGGTTTCACCTTCAAGGAACCTTCTGTATTTATGAGAACAGAGAACTTCATCTTCATACGTGACGGGATGCTACTTTGAAGCTTCTTGTCATTGTTTACTTCATCGAAAAGTTTCACCTCTAAGTTATCCATTTTTCTTTTAGGTTGATCGCATGTTACTTTGAGACAATCAAAAACAGATGTTGAAGGTTGACTTTTCTTCGATGTGGAGATACTTAGCCTTTGGAAAGCTGAAGGTCGAGTGAAGGTGGATGTCGAACATTGATTTTCTTCTTCTGTTGCGGCCATACTCATTCTTTGGAATATCGAAGAACGAATAGTTGAAGGCTTGATGCGATCAAAGATGGATGTCCTTTGTTCACCCTTCTTGGAATTGTCAACTTCTTCTACGCCGATGCAATACGAAGTTGCAAAGTTCTCTTTTTCCTTTTTGTGGAAAGTTTTGGAGAAGAATTCATTCAAAGTCACCGGCTGTCGAGGTTGAGAAAACCCTTTACTTTTCTTCCTCTTAGGTTGAGGTTTCTTAGGATTCTTCTTTTGTTGATGTTTGCTCTTTTCTTTGATTGTAGCAAGATTTGATTGAGCTACTTCATCAAGGTCGAGCTCGATTTTTCCTTCATTAGATAGCTTTAGAATTAAGTCCTTTAGGACAAAACATCTTTCCACTTGATGACCAATAACTCGATGATACTTGCAATACTTGGGATCATCGACTTTCTCCATCTCCTCTGGTCGTTTACACTTAGGAAGCTCTATCAATTGCGCTACCAGTAGTTGTTCAAACATATCATGGATCTCAGCATCAGGGAAAGGATAGATTTTCTTCTGTCTTTCCTTTAAAGTTAAGTGATGCGCTCCATTTGTTTGTCGCTTTTCTTTCAAAGACGACTTGGGAAGCGTTGTGTTGACAACCATAGATTCTTCTATAGTCTCTTCGTCGTTCCTTCCTTCTTTTCTCATGTTAGGGAGGAGAAGATCTTGGTATTCTTGACTAGCAATACTTAGCTCCATATCGAGGGCGCGAGTTGCTAGTTCCTCAAAGGTGCGAGGCTTTATACCTTTAAGGATGTAGAGGAGTTCCCAGTGCATGCCTTGAATACACATCTCAACAGAAGAAAGTGTTGGGTTTTATGCCCTAAAACTCGTAGATAGTGAATGTAACCGTTGACCGGATATTAATGAAATAATATTGATATATTTTTCCATTAATTGTTATTAGTCATTTTATATTTGTCTTTGCCTAATAATAACCCTAATCCAATAAACTAGACATCCAAGGTTGTAATATTAGTCTTGAACTATATGTAGCGACATATGGGATCATTGTTTAAGAAACAGCCCAAAGGGTCTATAGTATAGGGATAAGACTGGGTGTCTTATCCTGGTGACACTATGGATACGGCCCACTTTTTATTTGATACAAACGTTGCGATCCAACGCATTCGTGTAGGAGACATGCGAGTGGGGGTATCCTATGCAATGAGTTTGCATAAGACCGGACCGCGAAATAGTAACCACTGGTTATAACACCGTTAACTAGTTGGTTTTCTACTTCACTAGGACGACCTAGACAACTTAGTCTTAATCCTGAGTTGGTTATGGACTCCTGCTCATGAGAGATTGTCCTTTGATTTGTATGGGTGAGAGTGGCCAATACGCTGACTCAATAAGCCTACCACTTTGGGGACAAGACCGAATGTGGAGCTGGGAACATAATCGTACAAGATGGAATTCACTCCTTCCCGACTTTAGGGAAGCAGATGAGTGTTTCCGTAAGTGGTTACTCCGAGTCTTAAACAAAGGGCCCTACCCTCTCTATGGCACGAGAGAGTTTTCTGTTTGATGGTTGGACCACAAACAGGTTGTTCATTAGAGGAGAATTGGTACTTAAGGAAATGGAGGTAACCCAGGGGTAAAACGGTAATTTGACCCAGCTGGTGTTACGGACACTCGTGAAGGACTAACTAGTTGATATTGGTCTAGATCCGTGGACACGGAAAATATGTCTGCAGTGAGAAGAGTGCAACTGTGAGTCTATAGTGGAATGTACTCACAGTTAACGAATATTGATTAATGTGGTTAATGAGTTTGACCAATTAATCTCACATCATTGGAGCTTCTGATCTGCAGGTCCATTAGGTCCCACTGGTAGCTCGTAAAGTAATTTGAGGCAACTAAGTAATAAAAGTAAATTGAAAATGTTCAATTTATTAAGGGAAACAAATATAATATATATTGATATATTATTATGAGAGAAATTAATATTTGAAAAGTTCAAATATAAATTTATGGAAGTTTGAAAGAGTTCAAATAATGAATTAATTAATTTAAGGCCTAAAATGTGTTTTGGAAAATTAATTAATTCTAGGCTGGGAATTAAATATGTGATATTTAATTGGTGGTTAATTAATTAAAGAATTCATTAACCGGGAATTAATCAATTATGGAAATAATTAATCACTTAAGGAAGTGATTAATCATTTATGGAAATGATCTAATCACTTATGGAAGTAATTAGTCATTTGTGGAAAAGATTAATCAATTATGGAATTGATTGATCATGATTGATTAATTAAGGAATAAGATTGAATCAATTTTGGAAAAGATTGATTTAATTGAATATTTTATTCATGGCCTCTCTTCTATAAATAGAACACTAGACCTAATTGGTCATGACACTTGACATTCTTGCTCTTGCTCTTAGACTCTCAAAGACAAGACCTAGAATTCTCTCTAGCCTCCCTCTTAGAGAAAGACTCCCACAAGTCTTTTGTTTCCTAGACTTAGAGACATACCGGTGTAACCTCTGTGGTTATTGTGTCATTCAGAGAAGGAATTTCCAGTGAAGAAAATCAAAGGCGACTGCTGCGTTTTCGTTCGTGGAGCGTCGTTGGCGAAGAACGGCCAAGTCTTTAACGAAGGTATGTGACGGTTCTTTCCTTTTCTTTAGAAAAGCATGAAAATAAATTTAGATTTATTTTTATGCATGTTTAAACTGAATTTCCAGCAACTTTAAAAGGAGTTTAAAGTTTAATTGAGTTTTCGTAATGGTATTTTAATGTTAATTAATATACGGCGTAAGGTCCAATCGATGCGCTTCCGCTGCGTGGGGACTTTTATTCCCTTCAGAAAGTTCAGTGGGGCGATCTTTGCAATCTAGACTCATAGCCCTCCAACGATTTATATAGTTAACAACGAGTTCACCTTTTCGTTGTTTAGTGTTTGTGAGCTTGAACATGCTAACGGTCCGTCTAGTGCTGTAGAAGCGATTCAAAAACTCTCTTTCGAGTTCCTCCCAATTGTCTATTGACTTAGGTTCTAGATCCGTGTACCAATCAAAAGCATTTCCTTTAAGTGTTCGAACGAACTGTTTGACTAGTAGGTCCCCTCGAGTACCAGCGTTCTCGCATGTCTCAACGAAGTGGGCAATATGTTGTTTAGGATTGACCTTTCCATCAAACTGCTGAAATTTCGGTGGCTGATACCCGATTGGCGTTCTCAAGTTATCAATCCTCTTAGTATAAGGTTTGGAATACAATAGGGAATCTTGAGTAGGTCCACCGTACTGAGCTCTGATACAGTTTGTGATCATATCTTGGAGCTGTTGGATGGATAGTGAAGCGATCGAAGCAGAACACTGTGGTTGATCATCTTGCACTATAGTCTTTCTTTTGTCATGATTTTTTATGACTTGGGTTTGACTTGATTCGACAAAGTGTTGGTTCTCAATTTGGCTCTTTAGTTGCTCGATTTGAGAATCTTTTTCTTCAATCGCCTTCATCAAGGTGTCGATGTGCTCCTGCATCTCAACTACTCTTTCTTCCATAGTTCTAGTCTCAGTCATCATGACAGTCACTACGTCAGAATCAGACTCAAACAAAGGGTTGTACTTAATAATAAACTTGTCATTAGTATATGCCCCCTGCAAGGTTGTTTCTTGGCCTCCAGCGATAGAAGCTTTATCTTCTTGCAATGTCAGTTCATTGAAGCAACAATGGGCAGTAGAACCCATGTAAGACTTGTTCATGACAGCGATCATTGAAGAAGTCTTGAACGACATGTTTACACTTGTGTTTTGAGATAAGAGAGAGAGATGAGAGGTAGAGATTGTCCCACTGGGCGTGCCAATTTGTTCACACGTAACTTCGGAGATGGAGACACGTGGAATAAATAATATATTTGTATTGATGTAATATGCGTGTGGGTGTACAATCTCTAATGTTAATCCTCTAATTCTCTCTCTTGTGTGTGAATGCGTTTCACTCGAGGGCAGGAACGCTTGATCTCGAGTTTGAAGCTTCAATGGATTCTTGGAGCTTGAAGTCTTGGAGTCTTGAAGAGTCTTTGGTCTTCAAAGATTGTTGAAGTCTTCTAGTCTTGAAGGGTCTTCAGTCTTCAAGAAGTCTTGGGGTCTTGAAGTCTCGAAGAGTCTTTGGTCTTCAAGGTGTTGGGTTTTATGCCCTAAAACTCGTAGATAGTGAATGTAACCGTTGATCGGATATTAATGAAATAATATTGATATATTTTTCCATTAATTGTTATTAGTTATTTTATATTTTTCTTTGCCTAATAATAACCCTAATCCAATAAACTAGACATCCAAGGTTGTAATATGAGTCTTGAACTATATGTAGTGACATATGAGATCATTGTTCAAGAAACAGCCTAAAGGGTCTATAGTATAGGGATAAGAATGGGTGCCTTATCCTGGTGACACTATGGATACGACCCACTTTGTATTTGATACAAACGCTGCGATCCAACGCGTTCGTGTAGGAGACATGCGAGTGGGGGTATCCTATGCAATGAGTTTGCATAAGACTGGACAACGAAATAGTAACTACTGGTTATAACACCGTTAACTAGTTGGTTTTCTATTTCACTAGGACGACCTAGACAACTAAGTCTTAATCCTGAGTTGATTATGGACTCCTACTCATGAGAGATTGTCCTTTGATTTGTATGGGTGAGAGTGGCCAATACGTCGACTCAATAAGCCTACCACTTTGGGGACAAGACCGAATAGGGAGCTGGGAACATAATCGTACAAGATGGAATTCACTCCTTCCCGACATTAGGGAAGCAGATGAGTGTTCCCTTAAGTGGTTACTCCGAGTCTTGAACAAAGGGCCCTACCCTCTCTATGGCACGAGAGAGTTTTCTGTTTGATGGTTGGACCACAAACAGGTTGTTCATTAGAGGAGAATTGGTACTTAAGGAAATGGAGGTAACCCAGGGGTAAAACGGTAATTTGACCTAGCTGGTGTTACGGACACTCGTGAAGGACTAACTAGTCGATATTGGTCTAGATCCGTGGACACGGAAAATATGTCTGCAGTGAGAAGAGTGCAACTGTGAGTCTATAGTGGAATGTACACACAGTTAACGAATATTGATTAATGTGGTTAATGAGTTTGACCAATTAATCTCACATCGTTGGAGCTTCTGATCTGCAGGTCCATTAGGTCCCACTGGTAGCTCGTAAAGTAATTTGAGGTTGTTGGGTTTTATGCCCTAAAACTCGTAGATAGTGAATGTAACCGTTGACCGGATATTAATGAAATAATATTGATATATTTTTCCATTAATTGTTATTAGTTATTTTATATTTGTCTTTGCCTAATAATAACCCTAATCCAATAAACTAGACATCCGAGGCTGTAATATGAGTCTTGAACTATATGTAGCGACATATGGGATCATTGTTCAAGAAACAGCCTAAAGGGTCTATAGTATAGGGATAAGACTGGGTGCCTTATCCTGGTGACACTATGGATACGGCCCACTTTATATTTGATACAAACGCTGCGATCCAACGCGTTCGTGTAGGAGACATGCGAGTGGGGGTATCCTATGCAATGAGTTTGCATATGATCGGACCGCGAAATAGTAATCACTAGTTATAACACCGTTAACTAGTTGGTTTTCTATTTTCACTAGGACGACCTAGACAACTTAGTCTTAATCCTGAGTTGATTATGGACTCCTGCTCATGAGAGATTGTCCTTTGATTTGTATGGGTGAGAGTGGCCAATACGCCGACTCAATAAGCCTACCACTTTGGGGACAAGATCGAATGGGGAGTTGGGAACATAATCGTACAAGATGGAATTCACTCCTTCCCGACTTTAGGGAAGCAGATGAGTGTTCCCTTAAGTGGTTACTCCGAGTCTTGAACAAAGGGCCCTACCCTCTCAATGGCACGAGAGGGTTTTCTGTTTGATGGTAGGACCATAAACAGATTGTTCATTAGAGGAGAATTGGTACTTAAGGAAATAGAGGTGACCCAGGGGTAAAACGGTAATTTGACCCAGCTGGTGTTACGGATGTTGGGTTTATGCCCTAAAACTCGTAGGTAGTGAATGGTGACAAATTGTTCACTTGTATCAATACGTTGCTATTGAGGTTTGTACAATAAAGAGTTATTGTTACTAAAATTGCACAATTTGACCCAAATCCAATAAACTAAGATCCTAGGTTGTTTAGATGAAACTTGAACTAGTATGTGGGGACATATGGGGATCAGTGTTCAAGTAACAACTTAAATGGTCTATAGTATAGGGATAAGGCTGGGTACCTTATCCTGGTAACACTATGTGATACGGCCCACTTTGTATTCGATACAGATGCAATGATCCAAAGCATCCATGTAGGAGACATGCGAGTGGGGGTATCCTGTGCAATGAGTTTGCATAAGACCGAACCGCGAAATAGTAACCACTAGATGTAACACCGTTGACTAGTTTAGGTTCCTATTTCAATAGGATGACCTAGGTAACTCAATCTCAATCCTGAGTCTGTTATGAACTCCTTTTCAGGAGGGATTGTCCTTAGATCTGTATGGGTGAGAGTGACCGAATGGGGGCTGGGAACATAACAGTACAAGATGGAATTCACCCCTTCCCCTATTGGGGCAAGTAGATGTGTGTTCCCTTAAGGGCTGATTCCGGGTCTTGAACAAGGGCGCCCATCCTCTCTTGGCCCGAGAGGAACTGCTGTTTATTGATTGGATCATAAACAGATTGTTCATTAGAGGAATTAGTGGTACTTAAGGATCCAGAGGTAATCCAGGGGTAAAACAGTAATTTGACCCAGCTGGCGTTACGAACACTCGTGATGGATTGACTTACTGTTATTGGTCGATATCCGTGGACACAGAAATATTCTACAGTGAGAAGAGTGCAGCTGTGGGTCTTTAGTGGAGTGACCCACAGTTAACGAATGTTGATTAATTTGGTTAATGAGTTTAGCCAATTAGTCTCGCATCGTTGGAGCTTCTGATCTGTAGGTCCATTAGGTCCACCTGCTAGCTCGTAAAGGGTTCTGAGGTTAAATAGTCTTGAATAGAATTTAAAGTGTCTTCAAATTCGTTAAGGGAATTTTATTGTATTTGATACAATTAAAATAATGTATAAAGATACATTATAATATAAGTTTAATTGGTGAATTAAACTTTATATTATAAATTAATTCTGGATATGATTCAAAATTAATTAACGGGAGAATTAAATATTTGAAGGAGTTCAAATATTAAATATGAATTAGATTCATATTGAAACTATAGGTTAAATTTAATGTGAATGAGATTCATATTAAAACTATAGTATATGAGAGAATTATTTGAATAATGATTCAAATAGTTAATTAATTAAATATATGATATTTAATTAATGAATTAATTAATTGGAGAATTAATTAATTTAATTTAATTAAATGTGATTTGATTAAATTAATTCTATAGTTAATATTAATGTACATTTGATGCACATTAAAACTATAGGTTAAATGAGAGAGATATAATTGAATATGATTCAATTACAAAATTAATTAAATATTTGATATTTAATTAATGTGGATTCAATTAATAGGATTAATTGAATGGCCAGTTTAATTCAATTGAATATGACTCAAATTGAATTAAATACTTTATATTATAATTGATTTAATTAATATTGTTTTAATTAAATTAATTGTAATTAATTAATTAATTAAATGATTATTATTATTTAATTAATAGACGACCAAGATCGTTTGGATTAGATCCAACGATCAAGATCTAGTAGGGTAATAACTCCCTCCCCACTTATCGTACAGGGGAGAGGGAGTTGCCCAACTAATCGTTCATTCTCTCATTCTCACGCAGAATGACAGAGGTGTGAAATTTTCTCTCAACTCTCTCACTCTCTCAACCAAAATCATAGCAAGGTGATTCCCTTTCAAGGCAAAGTTTGGATCCCACAATCCAAGTCTCAGTAATCCAAGAGACATAGCGGGTGTTCGCTATTGGTGGTGTTGATTGGAAAATCAAGAACGTGGATAGGAGCATTGTGCTGTTTTTCGCCTTCTATCACGTAAGTTTCTTGCATCTAAAATTGTTTTAGATCTGTAAATGCATGCTTAATCTAGTGTAGAAATTGTTTCTTATTTTGCCCAACGTACCGGTATTCGTTTAATTGAAATTAAATCACGATCGGTGAAAACCGCTTCCGCTAGAGGATTCAATTCCTTCAACGGACACTCGTGAAGGACTAACTAGTCGATATTGGTCTAAGTTCCGTGGACACAGAAAATATGTCTGCAGTGAGAAGAGTGCAACTGTGAGTCTATAGTGGAATGTACACACAGTTAACGAATATTGATTATTGTGGTTAATGAGTTTAACCAATTAATCTCACATCGTTGGAGCTTCTGATCTGCAGGTCCATAAGGTCCCATTGGTAGCTCGTAAAGTAATTTGAGGCAACTAAGTAATTAAATGTAAATTGAAAATGTTCAATTTACTAAGGGAAATAAATATAATATATATTGATATATTATTATGAGAGAAATTAATATTTGAAGAAGTTCAAATATAAATTTATGGAAGATTGAAAGAATTAATTAATTTAAGTCCTAAAAGTGTTTGGGCAAAATTAATTAATTCAAGGCCGGAAATTAAATATGTGATATTTAATTGGTGGTTAATTAATTAAAGAATTCATTAACCATGAATTAATCAGTTATGTAAATAATTAATCACTTAAGGAAGTGATTAATCATTTATGGGAATGATCTAATTACTTATGGAAGTAATTAGTCATTTATGGAAAAGATTAATCAATTGGGGAATTGATTGATCATGATTGATTAATTAAATAATAAGATTGAATCAATTTTGGAAAAGATTGATTTAATTGAATATTTTATTCATGGTCTCTCTTCTATAAATAGAACACTAGACCTAATTGGTCATGACACTTGACACTCTTGAAAGACAAGACCTAGAATTCTCTCTAGCCTCCCTCTTAGAGAAAGACTCCCACAAGTCTTTGGCCTCCTAGACTTAGAGACATACCGGTGTAACCTCTGTGGTTATTGTGTCAATCAAGAAGGAATTTCTAGCGAAGAAAAACAAAGGCGGCTGCTGCGTTTTCGTTCGTTGGAGCGTCGTTGGCGAAGAACGGTCAAGTCTACAACGGAGGTTTGTAACGGTTCTTCCTCTTTTCGTTAGAAAAATTTTTTAAAATAAATTTAGATTTATTTTAGCATGTTTAAACCGATTTTACAGCAACTTTAAAGCATGTTTAAAGTTTTGTTTGAGTTATCGTAACGGTATTTTAATGTTAATTAATATACGGCGTAAGGTCCAATCGATGCGCTTCTGCTGCGTGGGGACTTTTATTCCCTTCAATCGGCATCAGAGTCATCGCTGTCCCTATTAATTAATTTTAAAAAGTTGCGATAGGCTCTAATAGGTGGGATTTATGCATAATGTATGTTCGGTTTGCATTGAACTGTTTGGGTTAGTTTTATGGCCATAGATTTTATTTTTATGTGATTTTGATCATGTAAGGCCCGGTGTTTCAGGTATATTATGTAAAATCAAGTCCTATGTAAGTCCGGGTCTAGAATAGGTTTTTATGAGATGAAAATCGGAGCAATCGTCGCTGAAATCGGGGCCAAAATCGGAGAAAAGTTGTTGTTTCTGCCCAGAAATCAATTCCAGACGCAACAGCGTCGGGACGCTCCTTCAACAGCGTCTCGACGCTGTCCCGATACCGAAGGCGCTCGGTAAGGAAAGCGCACAGCGTCGGGACGCTACCTCAACAGCGTCTCGACGCTGTCTCGATACCGCAAGCGCCAGATATGGAAAACGCATAGCGTCGGGACGCTATCTACACAGCGTCTCGACGCTGTAACGATGGAGGCGCGCACTAGGGTTTCAACAGGCGCGGTTCAAGCAAGGCCGGTCCGGTTCGGACCGGTTCGGCTGGGTTGGGACCTATTTGGTCCGGTTCAGCCAATTTTTGGCATGGTTTGTGATTTTGGAAGCCGGTTCGAGGTGGTTTGGGGCGGTTCGTGCTGTCTAGACCAATTCCGGAGCTGTACAAGGATTTTTAGGATAGAATTTAGCTAAATTAATGTAATTTAATGCTTTATTTTATCCTAGGGGCCAAAAATTAACCGGTTCAATTGCTGTTTATATGCTTTATGGATGTCATATAGAATATTTAATCCCACCTTAGGTTATAAACATGCTCATGCATTTTTTATATATTATAAATTGTTATAATGTATGTTTAAATGCATGGATTTGTTTTCATATTTTTTAATATAAGTGTATATTAATTTATATGAAAAATTGGAAAGCATGAAGCATGTCATTACTTAAATTAAATATAAATAGTTATGTTTAATGTGATGAATGAAGCATGCTTGGTTGATTTTCTTGATTGACTTATAATTGTTATAATAAAAGAAAATCAAAATTGCATGAAGCATGAAACATCCATAGTTAATAATATAATTGTTATATTATTCATGCAATTGATGTGGCTTAATTATTCAATTTGAATGAGATTGTTGAATGAATTAAACCCTAGATTCTTGATTATAGGATTAATCATTAAAATTTGAAATAAGTTCTTCAATATTAATGATTAGAAACCGTCAATCTATAATCAAGATTTGCATGCAAACATAAGATCATAGGATAAATTGGATTAATTTTAAATTGTTTAAAATTAATTAGACCTAGATCGATTTCTAATAGGATTAGAATCTTTTCTTACTTAGAATTAAAAAATAGTTTTAATTTACTAAGTAGGAAAAACATTGCTATGATTATAAGGGAACTCCACCGGTAATGTTCTGTCTAAGGTTAGGGGTATTTAAGTTGACGGTTTACGGAACACCTCCTACCTGGGAACTGACCTGGAATACCGGAGTTGAATTAATCATAGTTAAATGTTAGCATGCAATGTCACTAGGTTTATTAAAAGTGTTTAATGCACCTAGATCTTTAGAGTAAAGACCTTACATTACTGAGGTTATAAGGGAACTCTCTCGGTAAAGTTCTGTCTAAGGTTGGGGGTATTTAAGTTGACGGTTTACGGAACACCTCCTACCTGGGAACTAACCGGATTGAGTTGAATTAACCATAGTAATGTTGACTTGCAATGTTGGGTTTATTAAAAGAAGTTTAATTCACCCAAAAGATTGTAGTTGAATCATTTCCATAATTGTTATAATAGGATCAGACTTAGATAGATTGACTTAGCCGAATACTATCTAAGTCAAACAACCCTTTTATTAACCTTAGGACATTTTCAGTGGGAGGAAAATTACAAAACGAGATTTAAATCAAGTTTTGCTCCTACGTCCCTATATTCACAACGTGAGATTCATGCTCGGCTTCGAGTCGCCTTAGGAGCGGCCTCCCTTCGAAAAGTGTTGGGTTTTATGCCCTAAAACTCGTAGATAGTGAATGTAACCGTTGACCGGATATTAATGAAATAATATTGATATATTTTTCCATTAATTGTTATTAGTTATTTTATATTTGTCTTTGCCTAATAATAACCCTAATCCAATAAACTAGACATCCGAGGCTGTAATATGAGTCTTGAACTATATGTAGCGACATATGGGATCATTGTTCAAGAAACAGCCTAAAGGGTCTATAGTATAGGGATAAGACTGGGTGCCTTATCCTGGTGACACTATGGATACGGCCCACTTTGTATTTGATACAAACGTTGCGATCCAACGCGTTCGTGTAGGAGACATGCGAGTGGGGGTATCCTATGCAATGAGTTTGCATAAGACCGGACCGCGAAATAGTATTCACTAGTTATAACACCGTTAACTAGTTGGTTTTCTATTTTCACTAGGACGACCTAGACAACTTAGTCTTAATCCTGAGTTGATTATGGACTTCTGCTCATGAGAGATTGTCCTTTGATTTGTATGGGTGAGAGTGGCCAATACGCCGACTCAATAAGCCTACCACTTTGGGGACAAGATCGAATGGGGAGTTGGGAACATAATCGTACAAGATGGAATTCACTCCTTCCCGACTTTAGGGAAGCAGATGAGTGTTCCCTTAAGTGGTTACTCCGAGTCTTGAACAAAGGGCCCTACCCTCTCAATGGCACGAGAGGGTTTTCTGTTTGATGGTTGGACCATAAACAGATTATTCATTAGAGGAGAATTGGTACTTAAGGAAATAGAGGTGACCCAGGGGTAAAACGGTAATTTGACCCAGCTGGTGTTACGGACACTCGTGAAGGACTAACTAGTCGATATTGGTCTAAGTTCCGTGGACACAGAAAATATGTCTGCAGTGAGAAGAGTGCAACTGTGAGTCTATAGTGGAATGTACACACAGTTAACGAATATTGATTATTGTGGTTAATGAGTTTAACCAATTAATCTCACATCGTTGGAGCTTCTGATCTGCAGGTCCATAAGGTCCCATTGGTAGCTCGTAAAGTAATTTGAGGCAACTAAGTAATTAAATGTAAATTGAAAATGTTCAATTTACTAAGGGAAATAAATATAATATATATTGATATATTATTATGAGAGAAATTAATATTTGAAGAAGTTCAAATATAAATTTATGGAAGATTGAAAGAATTAATTAATTTAAGTCCTAAAAGTGTTTGGCAAAATTAATTAATTCAAGGCCGGAAATTAAATATGTGATATTTAATTGGTGGTTAATTAATTAAAGAATTCATTAACCATGAATTAATCAGTTATGTAAATAATTAATCACTTAAGGAAGTGATTAATCATTTATGGGAATGATCTAATTACTTATGGAAGTAATTAGTCATTTATGGAAAAGATTAATCAATTGGGGAATTGATTGATCATGATTGATTAATTAAAGAATAAGATTGAATCAATTTTGGAAAAGATTGATTTAATTGAATATTTTATTCATGGTCTCTCTTCTATAAATAGAACACTAGACCTAATTGGTCATGACACTTGACACTCTTGAAAGACAAGACCTAGAATTCTCTCTAGCCTCCCTCTTAGAGAAAGACTCCCACAAGTCTTTGGCCTCCTAGACTTAGAGACATACCGGTGTAACCTCTGTGGTTATTGTGTCAATCAAGAAGGAATTTCCAGCGAAGAAAAACAAAGGCGGCTGCTGCGTTTTCGTTCGTTGGAGCGTCGTTGGCGAAGAACGGTCAAGTCTACAACGGAGGTTTGTAACGGTTCTTCCTCTTTTCGTTAGAAAAGTTTTTTAAAATAAATTTAGATTTATTTTAGCATGTTTAAACTGATTTTACAGCAACTTTAAAGCATGTTTAAAGTTTTGTTTGAGTTATCGTAACGGTATTTTAATGTTAATTAATATACGGCGTAAGGTCCAATCGATGCGCTTCCGCTGCGTGGGGACTTTTATTCCCTTTAGAGGCAACTAAGTAATAAAAGTAAATTGAAAATGTTCAATTTATCAAAGGAAACAAATATAATAAATATTGATATATTATTATGAGAGAAATTAATATTTGAAAAGTTCAAATATAAATTTATGGAAGTTTTGAAAGAGTTCAAATAATGAATTAATTAATTTAAGGCCTAAAATGTGTTTGGGCAAATTAATTAATTCTAGGCCGGGAATTAAATATGTGATATTAATTGGTGGTTAATTAATTAAAGAATTCATTAACCGGGAATTAATCAATTATGGAAATAATTAATCACTTAAGGAAGTGATTAATCATTTATGGAAATGATCTAATCACTTATGGAAGTAATTAGTCATTTGTGGAAAAGATTAATCAATTTTGAAATTGATTGATCATGATTGATTAATTAAGGAATAAGATTGAATCAATTTTGGAAAAGATTGATTTAATTGAATATTTTATTCATGGCCTCTCTTCTATAAATAGAACACTAGACCTAATTGGTCATGACACTTGACACTCTTGAAAGACAAGACCTAGAATTCTCTCTAGCCTCCCTCTTAGAGAAAGACTCCCACAAGTCTTTTGCTTCCTAGACTTAGAGACATACCGGTGTAACCTCTGTGGCTATTGTGTCATTCAAAGAAGGAATTTCCAGCGAAGAAAAACAAAGGCGACTGCTGCGTTTTCGTTCGTGGAGCGTCGTTGGCGAAGAACGGTCAAGTCTTCAACGAAGGTATGTGACGGTTCTTTCCCTTTTCTTTAGAAAAGCATGAAAATAAATTTAGATTTATTTTTAAGCATGTTTAAACCAATTTTCCAGCAACTTTAAAAGGGTTTTAAAGTTTAATTGAGTTTTCGTAACGGTATTTTAATGTTAATTAATATACGGCGTAAGGTCCAATCGATGCGCTTCCGCTGGGTGGGGACTTTTACTCCCTTCACAAGGATTGTTGAAGTCTTTTAGTCTTGAAGGGTCTTCAGTCTTCAAGAATTCTTGGGATCTTAAAGTCTTGAAGAGTCTTTGGTCTTCAAGGATTGCTGAAGTTTTCTAGTCTTGGAGGGTCTTCAGTCTTCAAGAAGTCTTGGGGTTTTGAAGTCTTGAAGAGTCTTTGGTCTTCAAGGAGAAGGAATGGAGCTTCAATCTTCAGAGCTTTCTGAGAGCTTCAATCTTTCTTCTCTTCCTTTCTTTTTGCCCCCCTTGTGAATGGTGGCCTCCTCTATTTATAGATTTTGATGGACCTTATATGGGCTTGGGCTTGGGTCCAATTGCCACGTGGCATAATTTGATTGAACTTGGCTTATGTTATCTGATGGATCACTAATAGACAAGTGTCATTCTTTGATTTGCCGAATTTTAATGTCTATTAATTTAATTTAGGGACACGTGTAGATTTGTAATTGGTCCCAAATTTATTTTATCATTAATTTATATTAATGACATGACAATTTGTGATTGGTCAAATTTTCTCTTTCAACAGCCACTAATAATGTGAATATGATATAAAAAATAAACATTTTAACTCATTTAAAAAGCGTAAAATGTTTATTTATTAATTTAAATATTTTAAAAAAATTTCCAAGAATATCCAATGACATTGATATTTTAACAATATTTCCATCAACATTTCTAAAAAATTGAGACCTCAACCTTTTAAACTCTCGAGAGAACCCTTTAACTAATTTTCTTTTAACTTAAAAAGAGCATCTCAAAAAGACTAGCAAAACACACACTATATCAAAACTTTTAAAACTATAGATTAAAACAAAATCAAAATCATATTCATATGGACAAAACCAATAATTTAGGCATCATCTGATAGCCCTTTGGTTTTTTGTTTTTGAAAATTACGCTTGTTTTCTCTCAATTTTTTTTACCATGGTTTTCATCTTCGTTAAACACACATTTGAATTCTTAACCAAATTCCAAAAACAAAAACAAAATTTTTTAAAACTACTTTTTTTTTAGTTTTTATTAACACTTTGACTTTGACTTGGCTTTTTTTTTTTTTTTTTATAATGAAATTGACTTGGTTTTTTAAAACATAGAAAGAGGGTAAGTGACAAAACAAATAAATTTATGGGTGGTAGTAGTGTTTATAGGCTTAATTTTCAAAAACCAAAAACCAAAAACCAAATAGTTATCGAACAGGACATCTTAACTTGTAGAAAAACACATAGGGGGTGTTTGGGGCAATGAGTTGTGAAGTTGGAGTTGGGTGGAGTTAATAACTCCACCCAACTTCTTGTTTGGCCTAAGGATATACAACATCCATTTGTGGGACCCACAAATTTATCAACCAATCACAACACTCTATTATGGGTCCCACAAACTTTTTAACTTCTATTCTAACACTTTATTGTGGGTCCCACAACTTATTAACTCCAACTCCAGCTTCTGAGACAAAACAACTACAGATTTCATAACTCAACTTTTTGCCCCAAACACCCCATAGTGACTAGTGAGTGTGAATTTAATGAGCGGAAACAAGAAGTTGGGTAAGTTAAAATGGTGAAGATGTGTGAAAAACAAAGGGAAATGGATGGGTTTGCATTGGCAGAAGAAGAAGAAGAAAGAAAAAGAAAGTTATGAGTAAAGAGTTAGAAGTTTGAAGAGACAATGAAACATAAAAGAGAAAAATGAAAATGAAATATTTGGATTATTGAGCTTAGAGATATTATCACATATTCATTCACATGGGGTTTTGGTTTTTGGTGAGTCAGAGATTGCAAAATAATAAAATCACGGGTCGCTGCCATTTATTCCAAACTCCAAAACTCTCCTTTACTTTTGTCTTCTTCACATGCACATCCATTCCCCAATCACTTTACTACTTCTCAATAATTTCTTTTCTTTTTTAAATTAATTTTAGATTTTTTTGTCTCCCAATTCTTAAACTTCACCAATCTTTCTTTAAATATATCTAACTAAACTAGATTTTTTAGCTCAGCTGGTTAAAGACATGTATCTCGATCGATCAAAGAATTATCATACGTTCAAACCTCTACTGCCTCTCAAGTTTTTGAACTAAAGAAAAAGATCACTCATTGAAAAATAAAATATATCGATTAACTTAGGTTCTGTTTGATAACCATTTGGTTTTTTGTTTTTGAAAATTAAGCTTATAGACACTACTTCCCTCTATAAGTTTCTTTGTTTTGTTATCCTACCCTCTTTCATGCATGTTTTTAAAAATCAAGTCAAATTTTAAAAACTAAAAAAAAAGTAGACTTCGTTTAATAACCATTTGGTTTTTGAAAATTATGTTTGTTTTCTCCTTAAATTCCCTACCACATGACTTTTATCTTTGTTAGAGGTCCATTTGAATTCGTAGCCAAATTCTAAAATCAAAAAACAACTTTTTGAAAACTATTTTTCTTTTCAAAATTGGACTTGGTTTTTGAAAACAAGGAAGAAGATTAATACTAAAACAAAGAAACTTATAGGTGAAAGTAGGTAGGTATGTATAAGATTAATTTTCGAAAATCAAAAACCAAAAACCAAATGGTTATCAAACGGGACCGTAGTTTTGAAAATTTTGTTTTTGTTTTTGAAATTTGGTTAAGAATTCATATGAGTCCTCAACAAAGATGAAAACCAAGGTAAGAAAATTTAGGAAAAACAAACATAATTTTCAAAAATCAAAAATAAAAAATCAAATGGTTATCAAACGATACCTTATTTATTATTATTATTATTATTTTTTTTTATTCAGCAAACTTTGATACACAAGTATATCACTTGGAAGAAATGAATTTGATTGATGGATAAGAAAAATTTGGTGATTGGTAAGTTGGGCTTGGTGTGTTAGTCTTAGTACCCAAGTATTTAGATATATTGATAAAATACAATAGTTTAGTACATACATATTTTTGGTAGAAGGATCTAATTGTGAATTTGAAATGATTAAGGACTATATTCTTTGTAATTATCTAAAATATTAGGGACTATTTAGTCTATTTTTGTATTATTTTCCGTTCCACACATTTTTTATTTACAAGACAATGAACTAGTTTTTATAATTTGACTGCAATTAGAGTTAGAGTAAAGGAACATAGGAAAAGAGGTGATAACTTTTTTTTTAAGTAAAAAAAAAAAAAAGTTTAATTAGATGATTTGTGAGGTCAAATGAGAATAAAAAAATTGATTTTTTTTAAAATTATATAGAAACCGAACTGAAACTAAAATCCAAACACCAAATCAAAACATTTTATATACCATAGAAATCAAATCAAAATTAATTTTAAACTACAATGATCAAATTGGTAATTTTTTAACCAATAATTTACAAATAATAATAGTAGTAATAGTAATAGTAGACTAACAAAGTTTTTTTTTTTTAAAATGAAAAGTCTATAGACTAAATAAAATTGTTTAGAAATCAAAATAGAATAAATATAAAATAACGAGGAACTATATTATTAAAAAAAAAACAAACAAACTGTGATGCTCGAGTATAGGAGGGGTACATGAATGAATCAAGATCATATCCGAATGAGAGAGATCCTGAGGATATGAAAGTATAGTCTAAATAAGTTGAAAAGAATTGATAGTACCTATACCAAAGAAAGTCCATCTTCTTTTTAAGTGGTTCAATCATAAGAACTTCAAAGTCAAGTGTACTTGGCTTGGTGAAGACGTATGTTGGGTGACCTCTTAGACGTTACAAAAATATCTATCTTTTCAATACCTATTATGTTTAAAAAATAATTAAAAAAAAAAAAACATCACCAATATGAACATGAAAATATTAATAAATAATATAATTATTATTTACCACGTATTTAATACATTTTAAATGATTAAATAATTAACTCATATAATTACTTTTTATAGATATGTCCATAATAAAGATTTAAGCATCAAATTTTTAATCCTTCTAAGATTATGGCCAACCATCTCTCTCATATTCTCTTTTAGTTTCTCTCTCCTCACAGCACTATGATCTGTCTCTCTCAAGATCTTTTTTTTTTTTAGAAAAGTCTCTCTCAAGATCTATTGAGAATAGGAACAAAAGATTTTCAATGATATAATGATATAAGAAATTAGTGTTCTAATTTCAAATTATATTATATTCCCTTGTTCCAATTTTTTTAAAAGTTTATTAGAGTCGCCAGCATACTGTGATTTTCCTTAAGTGATTATTATTATTTAAAAGGAACAGAGATATGTTTTATATTTTAAAAGGAATAATTTTTAATTTATTTTGAATTAAAATAAAAATGAATGCAACATGGACACTTTTTGAGTAGTTATCTAACTTATTATCCCTCTTGTCCAAATACACTTAATTGATTTTAATAGATCTCTAGTGTTTGAATTAGCATCACATGAATTCGAATCACAGATCTCTTGGTCCGTTAGTACATGTTTTATGTCAGTTGAGTTATGTCTCCACATTTATTTCTACTAACCAACATGAGCAATCTTATGGTTAAGACATCTACTCCACTCCTTCCTTCAAGGTCAAAGGTTTCAATTTTCAACTCCTCAACTCTACATTTTTTGTACTAAAAACAATAAGCAACTATGGGTGCATTTATGCCTTTGACTTTTAATTGAGATTATTATAATGTCTTAATCAGTCGAACTATATATGTTTAAGGCTTAGTGTGAGATTGCTAAGTTTCTAAAATCATTGTTGTCAACTGTGCTTTAAAAAAAATTAGTTGTACTACAAAGTAAACTAGTGCTTGGTAAACTTTAGTTTTATAGATGAAAAGGCAGGTTTGGGTGTTTGGTAAACTAATATTCTAAGAATTAGTTATCGTAATTCAGTCTTTTCTTCGTTGGAATTCTCTCTCGAGATTTCCTGGCGCAATCTCCGACGATTACAATCACCGACTTTCTTGCATCCAATCTTTTGGATGCGCTGTTTTGATTTCCGATTGATTGGAAATCACTAACGTTACTCTTCTTCAATTCTTTAGGCTTTCAGCTTGACTTCATCTTTTTCCGAGATTGAATCGATTCTTCGGTTATTCTTTCACAAGTTTATATTGCTGGGCAAAGTGTATGATTCCTCACAACATCTTTTGTTTACACCAATTCTTACCTTCGTATACTTTGCTTCTTTTTCAAAATGGCATTCGAGGATATGCTTGAGAATTGGGAAAGATTCAACCTCACTGCTGAGGAGGAGAACACTGAAGTCTTTGTCGATAGACAGGTGACTTTGGTTACTAGTCAATCGCTCGGTTTTAGCATCATTGAGAAATTACTAGCTCCCCAGATTATCTCCGGTGATGTGATGAGACGGACGTTCAAGTCAGCATGGAACATTCCAAATGGCCTAATGGTGGAAAAACTAGGTCCTAATTTGTTCCTTTTTTCACTGAGATCAGAATCGGACCAAACTCGGGTCATGAGGCAGGGGCCATGGCTTTTTGACAAATTCCTGTTGGTTTTATCGAAACTCATCCCAATGGTGAAGCCTACATTGATGGAATTCAATTATGCAAACTTTTGGGTGCATTTTTGTGACCTACCAATCGATTTATATAATAAGTCGATGGCGGAGAAATTGGGCAACGCAAACGGCCAATTTCAGGAGTATGACAATGGTGGGCGAGGATATGTCTGGAAGGAGAGTCTCCGAGTAAGAATCACCATGAATATCACACGCCCTTTTCACCGAGGTATTAAGGTTCAGCTTGGCGAACCGCTGGGTAATGTGTGGACACCGATCAAATATGAGAAATTGCCAGAAATATGCCATTTTTGTGGTTTGTCAATCATGTGTCGAAGGAATGTAGTTTCAACTACCTACAAGATGGATCCTCTCGTCGGCCACAATATGGGATGTGGATGGCTTTTGTAGGGAGATCGTCGAACGCCTTTAGCTCACCAAGTACCAATCCTATATCCAATAATCGGATGATGATGGATGCTTCTCCCATTCAAACTGCATCCCCTTCACTCAATCAAGCCATGATTACTGGACAACAGAGGGGGCTAGAAAACACAAATCGCTCATCTCCAAGGACTGGTTCAGGTAGCCGGCCGATGGACATCTTGCCGGTGGTGGAGGCGACCGTTACAGATTCGGTGAAGGTAGGCGATGAAGCATTAAATGGTCAGCTGTTTATGAATAATGGCAATGGATTTTCGAAAATAAAGAAAAAGTTGGAATTTGGGTGTGACCCCGAAATCTTCGCAACGGCCTAGAAAGACGGTCAATCAGCACCTCCTACCGTTGAGCAAAAAGGTAAAATGGATGCCATTAATGAAACAAATGGTTTCAAATTTAATTTAGGGTTTGGAGAGGTGAAACCGACGACTTTTCAGCAAGCAGCCTTCTCGGGAAAGGATTTTGTATCGACCTAGAATGCAAATGAACCACTGCCTGTGTTTTACTCTTTATCGGGTCGAGCTGACGACGTGAACTGAAATAATGGGCCAAGGATGACTGGACAGGATGCAAAAAAGGTGGAGGAGTGGTCCAACATTCAGTCAAAGCCCATTGCTGCATTTGGTGAGAAATTAGTCGCCGCCGCTTATGCCTAAAAAATTGGCCCATCTGTGAAATGTTGGAAACATCAAGCACGCAAAACCAATTCTGAACCATCTTGCAGTGGGTTTTCTGATAATCAGATGAAGTGTATGGGAGAGGGTCAAGCAACAGGAGGAACGATGAAACGAGCCTGCACTGGTGATGATGACACATCCAATACAAATGAACCAACGGTGGAGGTTGTTGAACAGCCTCGCCGAGAGCCATGAAAACTCTTTGTTGGAATGTCCGTGGTCTGGGGAATCCTAGGACATTCCGTGCGGTTAGTGACGATGGATTACGTCATCATAATCCTCATTTATTTTTTCTGTTAGAAACCAAATGTAGTGCGAAAGCTCGAGATCTCAATAAAATTAAGGTGTCTTTGAATTATTCGGGTTGTTTTTCTGTCGATTGTGTGGGTCGAAGCGAAGGACTTTGTTTGCTCTGGAAAGAGGAGGTTGACGTTACCATACGTTCATACTCAAAATTTCACATCGATGCCTCAATTAAATGGGAATCCAAATTATGGCGTTTCATGGGTTTATATGGGAATCCCAATGCTAGTCAGTGAACACACACTTGGGATTTACTTCGATGTTTGTACAATCAGGATGATTCAACATGGGTAGTAGGTGGGGATTTTAATGCAACCCTCCTGTAGGAGGAAAATGAAGGTGGAAATCTAGTTAGGGACTCTCAAATCCAGTTGTTTCGAAATGCAATGGATGATTGTGGTTTGCAGGATATGGATTTTGTTGGTGATATGTTTACGTGGTCCAATAGACAAGAGTGGGATACACAGATAAATGAGATGTTGGACCAGTATGTTTCAAACGAGACTTTTCTTCAGGTTTTCCCACATGGATCTGTTGTGCACTTGAGTTGGGCCCAGTTTGACCATAGGCCAATTTTACTAAATGGGAACCCTGTCCACCACTCGGACAAGGCCCACAAATTTCGGAAATTCCGGTTTGAAGAAGTTTGGACGCAACACCCTGATTGCAAGAATATTATTTCAAACTCTGGGTGTTGGGCGACGAATGGATTGAATAGTACACATCTTGAAATTTTCCTTAAAAAATGTAGAGATCGTTTACAACAATGGAGAAAAGACACTAGTAATGAAATTCGACGAAATGTGACGACATAACAACATGTCCTTCAGGAATTGTATAATAAACCGCCACCGTGGGATTTTAAAGAAATAAAAAAGGTGGAGGACCAGTTGGATAAAACTTTGGAAGAAGAAGAGATTTACTGGAAGCAACGCTCGCAAGAAAATTGGTTGAAATTGGGGGATAGTAACACACGGTGGTTCCATAAACAAGCATCGCAAAGGAGAAAAAGAAATGAAATCCGAGAACTTCAAGATTCTAATAGTGCCTGGATTAAAGACAAAAATCAGATAGACCAGGCTTTTATTTCATATTTCTCCCACTTATTTTCATCAACTAACCCTCAACAGGATCATATTGTCGATGCTTTACAGGATATCAAAGCTACGGTGATACCAACAATGAATGAGAAGTTACTTGCTCCATTTACAAGGGTGGAGATTGAACGAGTGATTCACCAAATGCATCCGACTAAGGCACCTGGCCTTGATGGTTTTCCTGCATTATTCTATCAGTGATACTGGAACGAGGTTGGTGACATTACTGTTTCAAACTGTTTGGACATGTTAAATAGGAGAAGATCCATTAGGGACTGGAATATTACGTATATAGCTCTGATTCCTAAGATAAAACATCCAAAAGTGGTTTCTGATTTTCGGCCAATTAGTCTTTGTAATGTCTCATATAAAATACTTGCAAAAGTATTAGTGAATCGTATGAAGTGGGTGCTACAAGATGTTATCTCTGAAAGTCAGTCTGCCTTTGTTCCGAGACGATCTATTTTTTATAATGTGATTGTGGGTCATGAATGCTTGCATACCATTAAGAATAAAAGGAAAGGGCGCATGGGATGGATAACATTAAAATTAGATATGAGCAAAGCATATGATCGTGTGGAGTGTGATTTTCTTGAACATATTTTATTGAAGCTTGGTTTTCACCACTATGGGTTAAGATTATTATGGAATGTGTAACAACCCCATCTTTCTCTATCTTACTGAATGGTGTTCCCACAGGTAGAATTATTCCTCAAAGGGGACTACGACAGGGTGATCTTTTATCCTCTTATTTGTCCTTAATTGTGTCAGAAGTGTTATCTTCTCTCATTTTAGGGGCAGTATCTAAATGGAATATCTCTGGTATTAAACCGGGAAAGTTTTGTCCTTCGATATCCCATATTTTCTTTGCAGATGATAGCCTCATTTTCTGTAAAGCATCGATCCAACAAGTTTGGGCTCTACGAACCATTTCAGGAAGATATGAGACGGCCTCAGGACAAAAGATTAATATTGACAAATCAGCTCTTTATTTCTCACCAAATGTTAATGTTGAGTTCCATCAGGTGATATCCAATTTACTAGGCATGCCTATGGTTGACAATCTTGGAAGATACCTGGGAGTTAAGTCAGCTTTTAGTAGACGAAGAAGAGATGGTTTTCAAAGTATTAAGCAGAGAGTATGGTAGACCTTACAATGATGGAAAAACAAATTTTTCTCAGTAGGTGGTAAGGAGGTGTTGATAAAGAGCATTGTTCAATCCATACCAACTTACATTATGAGTTGTTTTTGTTTGCCTAAATCACTCTGTGATGATCTACATTCCATGAGGCGCACTTCTGGTGGGGATCTTGTGAAGCCAAAAGGAAAATACATTGGAAGAGGTGGGATCAGTTATGTTTACCAAAGGAGTGAGTGGATTAGACTTTCGTGAAATGGAAAGTGTTAACAAAGCTCTGTTGGCGAAACAGGTGTGGCGTCTATTCAAAAATCCAGATTTATTGGTCTCAAAGGTTATAAAGGGATGTTA
This sequence comes from Luffa acutangula, assembly GCA_036850905.1. NCBI lineage: Eukaryota > Viridiplantae > Streptophyta > Magnoliopsida > Cucurbitales > Cucurbitaceae > Luffa > Luffa acutangula. The sequence continues at coordinate 10,699,100 of CM072090.1, forward strand.
TGCAAACCAAAACTCCCTTTTAGAAGCTCCAATCAAAGCCAACTGTTCTGTTTTCTGGTGGGGATTTGTATGGGCAAGAGAGCTTTTACAAAGTGGTATGAGAAAACAAATTGGAAATGGTAAATCTACACATCTTTTTAAGGATCCATGGACACCTAGGATGAGCACTTTCAGGCCAATTCCAATCTCTGGGACAAGTTTACATGAGGACGCTCTAGTTTCTGAATTCATTATGCCAACAATGGACTGGAATGTGAACAAACTGGAGGAAATGGTCACAAAAGAGGATGTGAGTGTCATAGTCACAATTCCAATTGGCGATTCGAATGCTGATGATGAATGGATATGACATTATTGTTCGAATGGGTTGTATTCTAATATTCAGCAAGAATGGTGGCACACTTTATGGAAATTAAAAGTTCTCCAAAAGATTAAATTATTTATATGGAGGGCTTATCATGGATGTCTTCCAACAAACTATTATCTTTGGAAGAAGGGGATAAATGTTTCACCCATGTGCATTTTATGCAAATCAAAATTGGAGATCATTGACCATGCGTTATGTGGATGCAAACGGTCCAGACAAATATGTGATATGATTTTTCAAAGAGTGGACTTTACTATACCGGCTCATGATAATTTTGCAGATCGAATTGTATGGTTGGCGAAGAACCTAAGAGATGAGGACATGGAACGAGCATGCATTACTTTTTGGGCTCTTTGAAATGACAGAAACACATTTAACATTGATGCCAGCTTGATGGAATGGTGCCAAAGGTGTGAATGAATACTAGCTTATTGGGACGAAATAGGAACCAAGATGCGCACAAACCCAGCGCCACACGTGCACACGGCAATGCGACCTGCTGTTTCAAGATGATAATATGATGTTGTTTACAGATGTTGCTGTCGGACCACATCTTACGGGTGCAGGTTATGGGTCGGTGCTTTTTGACTCTAATGGTGTATTAATAGGTGCAATGGAGTTCGCTGATTTTGCGTCACATACACTATTGGTCGCAGAGGTCAATGCTTTAATCCATGGTATTCGATTGCTTCAATGAATGCAAATTGCTCGTGTATGTGTTTTTTCAGATTCTGTTAATGCCATCAGGATGATTCAAGGAGACACTTATATTACATCCGAGGTATATCATTGGATTGTCCAAATTCGTAGGATGAGCGAATCTTTTGAAAGTTTATCTTTTAATTATGTATCAAGACAAGGTAACATAAAAGTAGATTATTTAGCTAGGGATGCTCACATTCATAGGCGATCTATGCTTTGGCTTGAGAATTTCCCTCAAGAAATTATGTCAATGAACAATTGTGCTCATTGTACTTGTACTGTTGCGTGTAATTGTTTGGAGTAATGGAATATTTTTCTATTTCAAAAAAAAAAAAAAAAAACTAATATTCTAAATTGGTGCAATTTAGTTATAATAACCAAAATTATAATTTGCTATAAACAAGTTATATTGAAAAAAAAATGTTATTTCAATTTAAATAAAAAAATAAAGACAAATAAATTCAATATAAGATAATAGAATAAAATAAATTAATTAAAAAACAACATGTAGACTTGGAAAGATAAATAGTTAGTTACAAATTTTTAGAAAAACTAAATTGAGAAACTACAATTATTAGATTTTGCAAATCAATTGAAAAAGTATTTTTATTAAAACTAATTTAGAATTTGTTTTACTAAACCCTAAAAATGGTTAAGATCATTATTTTTTAATCACTTCTACCTCATTTAAAATTAATCACAAACACACCCTAAGTTTGAAATAAAATAAAAATTAATAAAAATACACACCCTAAGTTTGAAATAAAATAAAAATTAATAAAAATAAAATTAACATTTAATTTAATTTCTTAAGCCCCGTTTGATAATCATTTGGTTTATTTTTTGAAAATTATGTTTGTTTTCCTTCAATTTCCCTACCATGGTTTTCATCCTTATCTAGGGCACATTTGAATTCCTAGCCAAATTCCAAAAAAAAACAAGTTTGTAAAAACTATTTTTTTTAGTTTTCAAAAATTGGCTTGGTTTTTAAAAACATAGAAAGAATGTATTAGAAAAGCAAAGAAACTCGATAGAAGTAGTGTTTGTAAGCTTAATTTTAAAAAACCAAATGGTTACCAAACGGGGCTTTAATACCCATAATCATCCAAAATAGTGTATATAATTTTTGAAGTAGTCAAAAAAATAATATCATATTTACTTTTTTTTTTCTTCACATTTTAGTCTTTAGCCATTTAGGGGCTGTTTGTTTCGCGGTAATCCAAGATTCCCATGGGATGGACATCTGGATTATCCTGTTTGTTTTGTGGTGATGTAAGATGCCTAGGCATCTCGGGATGCCCACACGAGAGGCATCTAAGAAGATTTGGATGCCCTCCTGATACATGGGTTTCTAAGATTCTCATGTTAAGGGAATCGACTATTGACGTTTTGGTCCTTCGTTTTTTATATTTTCTTTCATCAATTTTCTTTATTTTTCCATTTTTTTTTCTTTTTTTTTTCTTTTTTTTTAGGACTTTAAAAAATTAGTGTATTCATTCACTAATAAACAATTATATGAAATTAACTATATTTATATGTTTTATTTACATATAAAATAAACTTCAGTTAATTTGTCTTCTTCTAATTTAAAATAAGTTCAAGTAGTTCAAGTTTAAATTGAAATTAATACTTAATTCTATTTTTTTCATACAAATCTTAAGACAATAGAAATGATTGTTTTTACAAAATAACATATAAAATTAATACAAATTGAATTGATAACAATATTAAATTATTAAAATAAAAAATGTTATACAAGTTAAATTATATTAAATTAATATATAAATGATTTGAAGACAGGAAAGGGTATTGTTGGAATAATACATCATTTTAAGATATTTCCGTCCAGAAATCCTACAAAACAAACATGGTTATCTAAATATTCCTGAACATCCCTATAAATTATTCCTTCAAAACAAACACGGTTATCTAAAATGTCGGACATCTATATAACACGGTTATCTAAAATGTCGGACATCTATATTTCAGGGCATATATAATTCCAGGCATCTGAAAATTCCTGCTATCTTGATTACCAAAAAAACAAACGCCCCTTGAACATTTTAAAACTTTACTAGATAATTAATCCGCTTCATTTTTGTTTCTCAAATATTATTCTTTTAAACTTTTTTTTAATACTATTTTATGTTTTCTCTCTACTATAAAAATTATATTTTATTCATTGATAATTCATCATCTGCACGTCATATCTGGATTATCAGATTTAGGTCAAGTTAAATGCAAAAATCGATAAGAGGTAGAAAACTAAGAATAATATTAATAGTCATTTTATTTTAACTACGTTTAATCATCATTTCGTTTTCTATTTTCAATTTTTGTTTTTTTTTTTTTTGTTTTTAAAAAACGGAGTTGTTTGATAACTTTTTTTTTTCTATTTTTATAAAACATTTTTTTAAAAAAATTTCAACTGATCCCTATTATCTAAAAAAATAGTTTAAAAAAAAAAACATTTACCTTCCTAGCCAAATTCTAAAAACGAAAACCAGATTTTGAAAACTATTTTTTTAGATAACAAAACATATAAATTTATAGATGGAAGCAGAATTTGTAGACTTGATTTTCAAAAACTAGTACAAAACCAAAAAGCTGTCTTCATATTTTATCTGTGTTTATAACTCTAATAATCAAAGTTTATTAGATAGATTCTAATTAACCCGAGTCTATTAATATAGACGTATAGGTTTTACTATATTTGCAATTTTGTTTATATATTTATAATTATATAATTCTTATTTGTCAACCACCACAAATTCTCTTTTAAATAATGTCTTATTTTAAAAAAAAAATGCCACATTTTTTTTCAAAAAAAAAACCTTACTAAAAAAAACTACAAAATTTATGGTTCCCAACAACAAAAAGAAGGAAAGAAAAAGAAAAAAAAAAAAAAAAAAGTTGTCCCTTGTCAATGGCAACAAAACGAAACTATTCGAAGTAGACAATCTTCACTGCTTCCATTGAACCATGACCATGACCTCTCCTCTCTCTCTCAAACCCTTTCCAAAATCATCGGCTCCTCCTTCATTTATGGCTTTTCATCTCTCATTCTCTCTATTTCTACTCTCCCTCCTCCCACATTCTCCTTCTCTCCCATTTCCTCTCTCTCTCTAAATTAACCTCCCATTTTCATTCCCTCTTTTGCTCATCAATTTTGACACCTATGCTCCAAGAAACCCACAATTTCTTTCAGACTTTGAAAGCTTCTGTTGGAGTCCCATTTCAGAATCTAGGAAATGCACTCGATTCTGTTAGCTAACTTCTGGATTCCACCCCAATTTCGGGATGGAGTCGATTTTCTAGTGAGACTTTTGTGCTTAAAATAGCGATTCACTGATTTTCGCCTTCTTTTTCGAGTTGCTATCTGTGATTTCGAGCTATTTTGAGGAGTGGGGTTATTTGGGTTTTCAATTCACAATGTGTAAAATGAAGGAATCTGATCAGAAGAGTGATTACAGTCATAGTTGGGAAATGGGGTTTAGATTTTCTGATGATGAGAAAGTTGAGAAGTTGAAGAACTCGATTAGTGTTTCGAGGTCGAGAATGAAGTTATGGATGACGAGGGCAATTACAACAGTGCTTCTGTGGACTTGTTTTGTTCAGCTTATGGCTTTAGGGGAGCTATGGCGGCCGAAGCTCTTCAAAGCCTGGCCTTCTCGTTGCTGTCATTTTGATTCTCCTATGGCTCTCCAATCCTCTTCTTCTCTTCCTTACAAAGTTTTTCTCCCACCAAAAAGTAACCTCCAACCTCCAACCTCTTCTCATTTTTCACTTTTTGATCTGCTCCTTACAGATTTAGTGTCTGTTCTTCACAGGGATTTACAAAAACAATGGCTATCTCATCGTTTCTTGCAATGGAGGCCTCAACCAAATGAGAGCAGCTGTGAGTTGCTTTCTTTCTTGTTGCAAATCATGGACTCTAAGAACTGTTGATTCTCTGTTTTCTCTGTTTTCTGATTGTCTTTGTGAACTCTGCCATTGTTTGTAGATCTGTGACATGGTTGCCATTGCCAGATACTTGAATCTGACTCTTATTGTTCCAAATTTGGATAAAACTTCCTTTTGGGCTGATCCCAGGTGTGTTTGTGGAAAATGCAAATTACCCTTTACTTTAATTGGTTATAGCTTCTAAATGTGTCTTGTTTCTTGTCAGTGACTTCGAAGACATTTTCGACGTCGATCATTTCATGTTGTCATTGAGAGATGAGGTTCGGATATTGAGAAAGCTTCCGCCGAGGCTCGAACAAAGATTTGAGTCGAGAATGATTTATTCATTGTCACCTATTAGTTGGTCAAACATGTCATATTACCATTATCAGGTTGGGATGATGTTCATGACAAGAGAGATTCTTGGAGCTCTTTCTTGTTTGTCTGTCTGTCTTTCGACTTCTTTACTTGACTGATTGGTGACTTTTGGTTTTTTTTGTCAATTGCAGATTCTTCCATTGGTCCAAAAGTATAAAGTTGTACATTTGAATAAAACCGATGCTCGACTTGCGAATAATGGATTGCCAATTGAGGTTCAGAAGTTGCGATGCCGGGCAAATTTTAACGCCCTGAGATTTACTTCCCCAATTGAGGAGCTGGGAAGAAAGGTTGTTCAAATGCTGAGAGATAAAGGCCCCTTTTTGGTTCTTCATCTTAGATATGAAATGGATATGCTAGCCTTCTCTGGTTGCACCCGAGGTTGCAACAATGACGAAGTCGACGAACTCACGAAAATGAGGTAATTGCCATCTTTGTTCCTTTAGACAGACATTTGTTTTGTGTACTCTTGTCAAATTGTGCATGATCGTTGTTTAGATATGCTTATCCATGGTGGAAGGAGAAAGTTATTGATTCTGAATCAAAAAGAAAGGAAGGTTTGTGCCCGTTGACTCCCGAGGAAACTTCGCTAGTTCTAAGTGCACTCGGGATCGATCGAAGCGTTCAAATATACATCGCGTCTGGAGAAATATATGGTGGAGAAAGAAGGATGGAAAGTTTGGCATCTGCTTTCCCTAATCTGGTCAGTTGATGAAACAAGAAGTTGAATTGTGTAAATTATGCTTGAAATGTATAGGCTCTGAAAGCTTATGCTATCTTCTGCTAACACAGGTCAGAAAAGAGACACTGCTGAAACCGTCGGACTTGAGGTTCTTTCAGAATCATTCCTCACAGATGGCTGCATTGGATTATCTCGTCTCATTGGAGAGCGACATTTTCGTTCCTACCTATGACGGGAACATGGCAAAAGTTGTCGAAGGACATCGTCGGTAAGCAAGAACTGCAGTTTAGTAAATTTATTATCTCATAACTTGAAGGGTAAACAACAACCAGATGGAGTGTTTTCCTTTATGTTTGATGATTCATGTTTGTTGATCTTTCAGATTCTTGGGGTTCAAAAAGACCATTCTTCTGGACAGAAAGTTGGTGGTTAGCTTAATCGATCAGTATAACAACGGATCGTTGGGGTGGGACGAGTTCTCTTCTGCTATGAAGGAAGCTCACTCCAAGCGTAACGGGAGCTCGAAGAAACGAGTTGTCGTTCCAGATAGGCCTAAGGAAGAAGATTATTTCTACTCGAATCCGCACGAGTGTTTGGAAGCATGGGAAGAGCCATTGAGGAGCTCATGATATCATCAAGATGGGATGTTAAAAACTTGTATATTTGTTGAAGGGGAAGAGTTGAGGAGTGATCCATGTAGTTTTAGTCTTAGAATGGAGAGGAGAGGAGAGGCTTTTGGCTGATAATTGACTTGAATTATGAATAAATATGAGTTATTTGAGAACCCAAAGCCTCTCCTCTTGATGCAACTTTAGATTTAGCAAAAATTGTAAGAGAGGGAAATAATTGGATCACCCAAAATTTTTAAATTCTTCAACAGTGTCAACATCAAATTTTGAAATGAGATACTCAACTCTTCTGTCTCTCTCTCACAATTGTATTCAAGGAGTTAAATATCAATATCAACAAATGCCAAAATCTCAACTTTATGAGATGGCAAGAGAAATGTAGAAAGCAAATATCAAAGTAGAAATCTCTATTTTATTCTTCTTAACTAAGTTATAAATCATCATTACTCATAATTATATTTGTATCTGTTGAAGTTTATAATACTTCTTTGACATTTTTGTGGTATTTTCATGTCAAACTCTTCTGCTTGCAAGAATATTGTTATATGTCAATTTTTCAATTAAAGCTTGTACTAATGACTGGCGGTCTGTGGTTCAAATCCTCACATGTTGTCAAAAAAGAATGAAAATTGTTATTTTGTAGTGTCCACCTACTTAAGATATTTCAAATTTATGTATTTCTTCACAATCAAATTTTGTGGGAATAGAGTCAAAATGAGCATATAATTGACATGTAACATCGACCAAGAGGCCGAATCTTCCACCCCAAATATTGTCGTTGAACTTAAAAAAAGATTGTAGGATTAGATAATTGTCTCATAAAATTATTTATAGTGATTTGAGTACAAATGAATGTAAAAAACGAATAAAGATATTATATTTTCCGAGTCAAATGGTAAGGCAAAGATTATTAGTTAGAGATAAAATAAACTACATAAATTGACCAGAATTTCAAAATGACTGATAGAGGAGCACTAAAAATGGAAGTAGCACTCTCTCACATTCATTTTTTTTTTTTTTTTTTTTTTTGGGGGTAAGTGGGAAGAAAAATATGAGATATGAAGTGGGTAGCTACCCAATAGTTTAGGCATGATGAAGAACACACCAAAATTATTTTTAAAAAATTCAGTTAAAAGCTTAGAATAAAATGTGTTGACTTTGTGTTACACACATTTTCATTGGGCATCATATCACTCATATGATATAACAAAGTATTTAATGGATGACATTATTGTCAACATTGCCCACTTTGCACTCAAAACCCCACATCACAACTTCAACTTCAACTTCAATTCCCCAATTTTCAAAAAAGTCCATGCATTCAATTTCTAGAGAGAGAGAGATTCCCAAATTTCAAAGAGCTTAGTGATCCAAGAGAAAGCATAATGGTGATTCAAAGGAAAAAAAAAAAAAAAGTGTTAGGTTGGGTGATCCAAGGATGCACTTTTCACAAGGCAAGTGTAAAATTGGTGTCCACTAAGCTGCAATAATGGTGGACTTGGTTTGGCCTTCACACCCATAACTTTTGCACTACTCAACCACTCACTTACTCACTTCTATTAAGTTTCTAGAGAGAGAGAGAGAGAGAAAGTGATTAAAAAATATATTGAGATACCAAAAGGATGGTGGAATAGGTGAAAGTGCATTTCCTTGTTACATTTCATGAAACTTCCAAGCAATTCTACATTTCTTTTAATTTCCTCTCAACATCTATGCATAAACATACTCATACTTTTACTATTTCATTATGTATAATCTTTTTGGGTTAAAAAAACATTTTTGGTCCAATCAACCAAAAAGCTTAAGCAGATGTGTTACAATAAATTTCAACATATCAACACTTCTACATCCTCCCTCATTTATAAATGACATTACAAGGATTTGAACACAAGTCATCCTACTCCGATGCAATGTTAAATCATCAATAGACTCATCTTCTCTAGCAACACCATCCTTTCGATCTTGTCGAGAGTCTTCATTTCCTCGAGGAAGAAAACTTCTTATGAATGCTCGAAGTCTAAGGAAAGCTTCTTACAAGGGTTAAATGACTATTTTAACAAGAATTTTAAACTATAAACTAGAGAGGTTAATATTAAACATTTCTTAAGTTGAGCCAAAGTGAGTATAGTTCAATGGTAATTGGCATATACCCTCGATCAAGATGTCAAATGTTTTAATCCTCCTCCAATGTTGTTGAACAAAAAAAATATTAATAAAAAAAAAATCCTCGTGTGGATGCAACAAGTAACTACTATAATTCATGTGGTTTGTGCAATTTGCCTTTTGATAAGAAGTGTTCTTTTAACTAAATCCTATTTGGTCAAATAACTAAAAGCATTTGTCATTTTTCTAAGAATGTTTATTTAACATTTCACTTTAAAATATTACTTTATAAAAAGTATACCGAACTCTGCCTTAATTCTACGGGGTGATTGGAAATTGGCCATTTAAGTTTTGACTTCACCAATCATACTCCAAATCACTTTGGTCCAATTACTTTGTTTTCGTCAATATGATCATAGCACTTTGGTACAATTAATTTTGTTTCCGTTAATATGATCATACTTAAAATGATTAAGACGCATTTTCCTCCTCTTGAAGTTGCCTCGAAAATGCACCTATCGGCCATGCCTTTCCTATCTCTCTTCTCTATGTACGACTTAACTTAGCAACTACTCTATCATTCCCAGTGAGTGGAACTCCCTTTAGAGGATCCAGTTCAAGCATCATCCTAAGGTAGCGAGCCACTCATAATCAGCTTGGAAGTGTTGCAGCTCGCATCTAGAAGACCTGAAATTCCACTCTATCTCTGGAAGAAGGTTGAAACCCTCACTTTGTTGTACTAAAAAAAAAAAGTTTGTTTTCATATGCTTTTGTCATCATTTAAATTTAAGAAACTTCTACAACAATTTTACCGTTTCCCCCAAAACATGACCACACTAGTACCTACCCACACAGTACTAGTGGCACCAATAAATTCTCATGGCTTTTTTTTTTTTTGAAACAGAATAAATTCTCATGTTTTCATGTTAATACACTTAAAACTACATAATCAAATATTGAAAAGATTGTTTTTAAATTTTAAAGGACTAAAATAGATATTTTGAACTATGCATCTTTTGAAAGTTGAATCACCAAAACAGAACCGACAGAAATAAGATTTATACCAAATTTTAAGTGAAAAAATAGTAGTACGAGAGAATTTACCTTCAATAAAAGTTTTACATTTGATCATCACCCAAACAAGACCACATTAATAAATGGCTCTTAAATTATTTTAATGTTTGATCTACAATTCAAATCTCCCTCCCCCTTATTTCTATAAATTAAAAAAAAAAAAAAAAAAAAAAAAAAAAAAAAAAAAACCCTCCCTACTCCATTTATGCCCTTTCATATACATACATAAAACCATATATAAAACAAGATACTCACTTGAAAGTTGAAACATATATAATAACACCATTACATTGTCAAAATATCACAAAAAGCTTGCCTCATTTTTGCTAAAAATCTAAAAAGCATCATAGAGCTAGAAATGTCTTAACCATATACCCATGCAACTAATAATATTCTTGGGGCTCTCATTAATCTGGAAAATTACAAGTACAAGACATTACAAAATGCAAGTTTTTCTATCTCAACTTAACTTTATATCCATGCAACTGGGACCAAGGAGAAACACATGTACAATCAAAGAAATCCCAGTTGCTAACAGACCATGACCTGGAAAAAAAATGGCCAAGATTAACCCCCAAAACACCACCCATTCAAGAAAAAAAAATTAAATAATATCACACTCAGGGATGGAAGAGAAGGGATTGGGAAGAACAGATATGATGAAGAAGATCAAAGTAGCACACTAGACCCCTGTTCTAAGCTTCTTGTGAGCTTGTTCAGAGTCCTCACTGAAGCAGCCATGTAAACTCTGTGCCATCACTTGATTGTTCAAAGATTTTCTTTTGTCATCCTGCTGAGGTCATGTAACAGAAGAATCAACATGATGTCAATTAAACTGGCTAGCAGAAGAAAAGACTAAAGACCAAGGTGAAGGTTATAAACCTCTGAAAGGGACATCGCTCTATTTGCTCGCTTTCCGACATCAACTTTCACTGAGATGTTGGTTTGTGACAAATCAACGCCTGAAGCCTGCAGAGCCTGGGTCAAGGTATTCAGTAACCTGTTCAATGCAGAAACTATGTCAATGAAAATACTAAAGAAAACTAATGGGGAAAAAAACTAACATGGATTAAATTACATTTCTGAACAATTCTAGCGGTATGAGAACATTTATGGAAGAAAAAAGAGCTGGTAGTTACATGAAAAAGACTCTTTCCACTTCCTCATATCAACTATCTACAACCAGAAGGACGAGACGGAACCAAGAAACTTTCTCCAACAGGCAAGGCAATACACCTTTTCTTTTATTGCAACGAAGATATGAGAACTTAGCTAAAAGAGGAAAAAGAAAAACTGTATCTTCCAGATTTTATATCGAGAAGATCAGACACATATCACATAAAACTCATGGCAGATGCTCACCCATGGGAATAGGCACCTGAGATACTCTCCAGTTCACTTTCCACAGTCAGATCCTCCTGATCACTAACATGGTTTGGAAAACCTGCGGTGGTACAGGTTCTACCCTGCAACAACTCGGTGTGGGTCTTGGACGAGATGTTCTCTGATCCTGATATAGGTTCATCCAAAGATTCGGTTGATAAACTACCTCTTCCAACCGAGTCAAACACAATTGGTTGTGCATGCATGCTCATGGGGAGTCCTTGAGTAGCAGAGACAAGAGTATGATCCACTGCATTTAATACTGCAGCAGGACCCAAATCAGCGTCCATCACATTTGGTGCATTTGTTAGCATTGCTTGGGAGAAAACGGTAGTATTCTCATGGCTGGAACCCCTCTTTACCACTTGAGAATGATCGACATAACTTTCAGCAGCTCTATAATTCTTCTGTCAAAAGTAGATTGGACAAATTACAAGATTTTTCTAAAGAGTTTGAATGACAAACATGCCGGAGTAGCTTTTTAAGTGTTTGTTCACAGTTTCATTCAATAATATAGAATATTGAGGATCACACATTGAAAAGATAGACGGAGACCTCACAATTTATAAGATAGATGAACTACTCCACTCATTGCCAATTGATTTTGAGATGAAACCTCATGTTATTTATTATGATATCAGAGCCATGAAACTCAAACGGATATTCGATCCAATAAAAAAATTGGGATTCGATCCAAAGATGGTGAACCCAAAGAGGCACCATCTTGAGAGGGCATATTGAGGATCTCACATTGAAAAGATAAGTGGAGACCTTACAATTTATAAGATAGATGGGCTACTCCACTCATTACCAATTGAGTTTGAGATGGAACCCCATGTTATATATTACGGGGAATACACGTTCACCATGACTTTCATACTCTTAAAAAAAAAGAATAGTAGTCTAAAAGGGTTCCTTACATGAAAAGCATGATTAAAGGACCTTTCTAACTCAATGTCCAGTAAAAAGGAAGCAAGAAAATCACTCAAGCTGGTGGATGACAAAGTAAAAACAACAGTCAATCAAGAAGATTATACCCATGGCATCAATTTTGAAGGCTCCGAACTCCAACCTTGGCATGACCCTTCATACATATTTAACTTCTCTTGTAGAAATTGAATGTACTCTATTACCTGAAGTACAAATAGATCAAAGGTTAATTTATCTAACTAACGAGGAATCTCAAAACTAGAACAGTTAGCAATGTACTCTACAAATATGTGAGATATACCTCTAACAAGAATGAAGCCTTATCTCTTTTTTGATCATTCTGAGGTATGAGGTCTCTCAAAATCTGAAATCTGCCCCATTAGAATATACAATATTTCACAAGAACATGAGAATGTTACCAAATCCCAATAAAATTGAGAACAAAAGGGCATATAAAACAGAAAAGAGAAAATATGCTGAAAACTAAGGCCACATTTGATAACCAATTTGTTTTTGGTTTTCCGTTATGAAAATTAAGCTTACAAACACCATTTCCACTTATGTTGTTTTGTTATTTACTTTTTACTAACATTTCTAAAATCTAAGCCAAATTTTGAAAACTAAGAAAAGTAGTTCTTGAAACTTTGTCATTGTTTTTGAAATTTTACTAAAAATCTAAATGTGTTTTAAAAAAAAAAGTGAAAATGAAATTGTGAAGAAACAAACCAAATTTTTAAAAACAGAAAACTAAAAATCAAATCATTATCAAACAAGGCCTAAACCATTAACTTTCTATAAGATAATAAGCCATGAGGTGAAGCAAAAATTTTTATATATCATTTCCAGGAGCGAAACATTGCAAGCATCTAAAGGAGGACTAGAAAAATGTTTTTCATAAAAGTACTCCTCAGTGAAAGCATGGATGTGACAACTGACAACTCCATGTGCTACTGTTCGTACAACCTTCCTGAACTAAGCGAAATTTGTAGGGATTTCCAATAAATATTCAAACGAGGCAAAAACATATGCGAATTGCTCAAACATCTAAATACCCAGGATCCCATATATTTAACTTAGAAACCATAAAAATCAGCTTCTATTTTCACCTAACATAACTATAGGAACATAAGACTGCAAAAAAAGAGAAAACAAAAAGAAATAAAGAAGCCGTCATAGAATTCAGAACTTGCCGCCATTTTTTGAAGCCAGAAAATCAAAACTTAAACAAAATGGTTATCTCTTTAATCAATGACACTTCTAAAGGAAAAAAGATTGTTTCCTTTACAGCATTTACACAAGATGACAAACAAACGGGAGGAAAAAAAAATCCCTCAGATACGCTGAACTAACCACCAAAAGTCGATCATCTCAGCCCAAAAAGCTGAAAGAAAAAGGCAAAAACAAATTTTGTCCCCTAATTACAATAGGATTACAAATTTCAGTAGAAATTGAAGTCTAAGCAACACGAACATACCTTTCATTAATTTTACTCCTCCTCCGCTGCTCAGTCTCGGAATGTTTAGAGCGATGGCCACTCGCTTTGCTCTCCCCACTCTTCCCTTCAATCTTCACTCCCAATTCTCCTAACACCACAAAACAAAATCAGCACCACGAATCATTTCATTTTTCAAAACAAAAGAACTCGAGAATCAATTCAAAACCCAGAAATTAAATGGAGAAAGAGAGAGAAAAAATACCGTTGCCGTCGTCTTCGAAGCGTTCCTGGATGGACTTGGAAGTCTTCACCATTGGGAATCCGAATCCACTGCAAAAAAAACAGTGCCTCGAATGGAAGATTTTGTTGCTTCCACAAGAAAGAAGCTGAAAAGGAGAAGAAATGGAGAAGGAGAGAGGTGCTCGGAGGAATTCGAAGGGCCCAGTAACAGAAGAAGAAGAAGAAGAAGAAGAAAGCTGAGAGTAGAGAGTTGGAGGGCAATGGAAGCCCTAGAAGAGGAGGTGGTGGAGAATTGAATTGAAATTCAATTTTGTTCTTTTTTTTTTTTTTCCTTTTCTTTTTTTGTTTTTTGATAATATTTAATTAAATTGAAATTATTGGAAGGTTTCTGTTGGTAGTGGCGGGTGCTAATTTGCGCCGAACCAGTGCCGTACGTCATACAGTTACTACAACTTGCAAGACTCACATTGGGCCTGTCCTTGGGCTTTTCTTTGCCTTAGGTTTTGGGCCCCCACCTGCCTAAAACTTGTAATTCCGATGTTACTCCTAAATTCAAAGATGGGAAATCCTTGTACATAAAAAATAGAGAAATTTTGGTGGATAGGCTGTTTGAGGTGAAGATTTTTATATATGTCAATAGTTTTAAAGATTTTCAAGATTAGATTTCTAATCATTTTTGTTGCCATTATACCTTTGTGTCATAATAATTTCTCTTCGATTAAAATTGTAAGATCAATTATTATATAAAATATTATCTAAACAAATTCCTTAATTTTAGAAAAATATTATTGTACCGATTTTATTTCATGACATAATAAATTTAGTTGATTTTCCTTCCATTTCATTTAATTACTGATAGATTTCCCTCCATTTTGTGCTCTGATTTGGTCATTCACGGGATATTTGAAATTATACCGTATCTTAGATTTTCCTTAATCAATGGGATGGGTACATTTTCATATATGCAGGTTTCTGGTTAATATATTCTCAATAATATACAATTTATAACCACTGTATATATTACATTGATTATTATATTTTATGGTTAATATGTATTATATAATAGTTTAGTATATATGTCCCATAGTCGGCATGCATTTATTATATTTCAAGACATTTGAAATTATATGGTCATTCACATATAGTATGTTTCATATATTCGATGTATATCATATCTCAAAGAAACAATATGTGATCCTCTCATTGTCTGAACATATATACATGCTTGATTTATAATTCGTTCATCATGATTATATTGTTGTCGAATATATATATATATATATATATATATATATACTATGTTTTATATATCGTGTATCTATTTGTATATATTGTTATAGGCAATTTTGGACCACCCCGATACACAAGGAGCTGACAAGGACTGTAACGCCCCAGGATTTTAGAAGCTAACCCAGCGACATTACTAACTCCTAGGCCAAAACAAACCGTGAGCACCGAAAATTTCGGCAGCATAACGGCGTACATTGGACTAACCCAAAATTTTTCTTTAACCTGTTATGCATAAAACACTTCTATTTAACAGAATAAACGACTCCGCCATTCTACAACGCAACAGAATATCCACAGAACCAACAGCCTGCCGGGTCTCGCAATAACGCTAATTATCTAAACAGGGTATTTATAACTTAGAAGCTCAATTAAACACAACTAACTTTAACTTCAATTTATTGAAACAACTTAACTGATACTAACAAAATAAATAGGTAGAGTTTATTAGAACCAACACAGCTCAACCTAATATTCAACACGAATAAATCAAAGATTAAACTAAACAAGACAACAGCTGTCCAACCAACTAAGCAACAACTATCCAACATGGAAATAAAGGAAACCCGAACAACTAACTAAGGTCCTTCCTCATACGCCTCCTCCGCATCACCACGGTCCACGCAGTCCTCATAACCTGCAAAATCTGGTAGTTGGGGGGAGAGAGAGGGGAGGGGGTCAGTACACTAAGGTACTGGTAAGCAGCCCCTACCTGAGAAGCCATCAAACAGCAGACAACAAACAACATGCTTTTCATGCGCAAAACATCATGCTTCTTAAAAGCGGTAAACACAACATCATGCTCAAAAGCTAGTAACAAATGACTCTCCTAAGCCATAACTCATGCATCTCTCTATGCAACTCGCTAACCACTCAAGCTCCACGAGCTCACTCAACGCTCATAATTAGCCCTCACATGGCTCTTCACACGTGATTTCCGCGTCACGCTCCGCAAAACTCTTCAAGACTCACCCTTCGAGTTGTACCGACCCCTGACCATTTATACCCAGGGCCTCGACACTTCTCTACAGAGCTCGGCATTCGACCCTTGACCATTTATACCCAAGGCCTCGAACTGTGCATCGACCCTTGACCATTTATACTCAAGGCCTCGACGACTAAGCAACGTATTGACCCTTGACCATTTATACCCAAGGCCTCAATACTTGCCTCAGGACTCATCACACCGACCCTTGACCATTTATACCCAAGGCCTCGATGCTCCTCTTTATCTAACATTGGCATATCGACCCTCGACCATTTATACCCGAGGCATCGACACCAATAGTGATATATCAGTCCCCGACCTTTTATACCCGAGGCCCTGATAATCACTTTACTTTCCTTGAAACATTATCAGTCCTCGACCATTTATACCCGAGACCCTAATAACTCAATCGCAATGCTAGTTCTCTTTAAACCCATGGTGACATGTCACCCCTCGACCATTTGTACCCGAGGTGCACTGACACTCACCCAACTTTCCTTTCTTTCACACTTTAGGTCCCTGACCTCTATCTCACCTCTATCTAGAATGTGTATGCCCCGCAACACTTCTAGACTCACGTATTATGCCCACCAAGCATATACATGTAATCACAGGCTCTCAACTCATGCTTATCTCACGAATACCAAACAGAACCAGCATGCTTTACAACCAATCAACACACAACAACAATTCATGCTTTCCAAGGATTTCATATATATATACATTTTTATTCAAAGAAACAAGGAACAAGAGAACAGTTATAAAGCGGGAAATCAATCAGCATGCATCACACAGTCAAACAGACTACATCAGATAAAAACTACTTACCCAAGCTCAAACGCTCCTAAACAATCCTAAAGGACTAAGGGAAACAACCGGAAGAGCCTAAAGAGCTCCAACTTCAAGCAACAATTACCATGAGTTAGGAATTGATAAACAACACCCTAGAGACTTAATAAAGGAAGGTAAAGGGTGCTGGAATTTACCGCTTAGTGCTCAAACAACCTTGAGAACAAGCTGACTTGTGTTCGAAACGACCCAACAACCAAGATCCCAAGTCACCGGGTTATGGGTAACCAAAATCAAGGTCTTTCGGGTTGTGGGTATTCGCTGAACACGATATTTGAGACCAAACGCTCGCTGAACAGCAACCGAATTCACCTAATCCTGCAATTATAAAGCCGACAACGAATGGGCATCGATCACCTAAGCTATAAAACTAATAACAGCATTGAACCTTACCCAACGGACCCGATATCACGCAAGGCGGGTTGCAACAACCTCGAACAACGCACTAGAACGATCCTTGGGCAGTGGGTATGCAAGTCGATGTGATTCGAACCCAATCGATCACTTAGACGGCGCTGCAGAATAGAATTTCAATGCTATATTAGAATTTACAGCACCTAATCCATTGGGTACCTAATTTTAAGCATCAACAGAACATGGGTAAACTATATTCGAACTCAAACCAGCATGGGTCATTACTGAAACTTACCGAAAGAGTCCGAACACGCTGAAACGGACCTTAAATCAGCCCGAACGCACACAACACGCCAGAACGACGAAGACTCCAACCGCTACTCACTAGCCCAGCCGAAAACAAGAGAAATCAGTGGCTGCTTGCGAAACTTGAAAGAGATCGAGGGAAAAGAGACCTTACACGCGAGTTTGAAGGAGAAGAACCGAAGTTGTGGTGCTGGCCGGCGCTCGCGAACACAGGGCCACGGGTTTGCTGCTGTTGGCGTCAGAACACGGGAGAGAGAGACGCTGGAGGAGAACCCACGGCTGCAACTCCACGCACGAAGGAACGCGGCTGCTAGGGAGGACGACTCACGACCTAGCACAAGGAAGAACGAGCGAGCGAGAGAGAGAGAGAGCTGCGCAGAGGGAGAGACGCGCGAGGGAGAGACCTGCGGCTGGTACTAGACGGCGGCTGAAAAAACGCAGAAGAGGGAGGGGGTCTGCGGCTGCTACACGATAAAGAGAGGGAAAAGAGATGCTTTTAGGGTTTCTTTTTTATTAAAACAAAAACCCTTGCTCCTAAACTTGAAATAAGACTTGGACCAAGGAAAGCCCAATTTAAAAAGGAATTAGGACTATCTAAGATTCGATTTCAAAACACCAATTTGGATTTTAATCCAAATTTTAGCTCTTAAAGAATTCGGGATTAAAACTGATTAGGAAGGGTTTGGGTCTTTTGATATTTAAAACAAATATCAAATATTAAAACCTCTAACTTTAGGAAATTTAAAGATTTAATTAAAAATCTGTTTCCCCTAAATTTTAGAAATTTAGTTTAACGACCCAAGGCTAAACTTATTCTAATTTTCCAAATTAGAATAAGAACACCCAATAAATTGCAAAATGGCTCGATTTCGAAACGCGGGGCGTTACAAGGACAACCAGGGAGAAATCGGGCTGAAAGATGGACCAAGGAGGCAAAACCGGCAAATGGGACGGGCCAAGACCGAAGGGGTCGGGTTTTCGGCCCGACCCCCTGCTCGGCCTCGGCCCGCTCGTGCGGGCTGAGCCCGTTTGGTCCCGTCTGGTCCCCACCGCCTCTGGATGCCCCGGTTTCGCCTGGTTTGACCTAAAACGCCTCCGAAACCCTAAAAAGGCTAGGAGGATGAACACGTATTTATATCCTTCTTCGCCACTGAAGAGGGGATCCCGAATTCTATCCCTAAACTTTACTCTCTATTCTCCGCTTTCTCCTCTTGCTCTTACTTTTCCACACCCTACCGTTCTGTTTGCTGACTTAAGCATCGGAGCCGGTGTGGCGAGCACCACACCGGTGTGCAGGTTTACTGTCTTGCAGGCCACGTCTTCCCCCCTCATCTACAAATTTACCGTTGGTGGTACGTGAAGGTCAGGTGAGATCCTCTGGCCAAAATCGACCATCAACATATATCATGTTTTATCTATTGTCTGTCTTATATATCATATATCATAATTATATGGTTATTAGCCAATAGTATGTTTCATATATATCATATATATCATATTTGTCTAATATATATTTTATGGTATAAAGCCCCATCGCAAGGTCTGAGACGACCCAGAAAGCACTTGAACATTATCAACTTCCCAATACGAACGAGTCGCTTCTAGCCCTATCCTGTTCCTTCCCAATATGCCTATTTTTTTTAATGCCAATTTCAGTAATATTAACTTTGCTGGAGAATGCTCGAGATACTTCGATCCAACAACTTTTTAGGAGTTGGTTTTGGCTTGCCTTACATCTATTTTCAAGCTAGCATAAGTGTTCAAATGCTTGCATGATGGTCATTGGAATATATTCATCATACCCTACCGATAGCTCTCAATGCATATCATTTCCAAATATATTCATGATAGGTAGCAATATATTTATATCATTTCTAAATATATTATATATATTTAGGGATAGTTAATAATGAATATAAATATAATGTATATTGGTACATATATATACCAATTCATACACACACACACAAATATATATTATATAAACACTATACAATATAATTATCCTATATTTTATATAGGAAATAATATGTACTGCAATCTACTACGGTCACTCCAATGATATATATTATATAAACGTCAATCTAAAGCATTGGTTAATATAATTTATAATGTTCTTAGATGATTTATTATAAACCATATACATGTATGAAACTTGAAAATAAACCCAATATATATTGTACACATTCACTGTTTGAAATAAACCTCATAAGTCATAAACATTATAGGAATCCTACAATATCAGTTCCATCTCATTGTGACAAAGTATTACATACACAACTAATGTTATTCTCAGAATATTTGAAATAAACCCATAATAAAATAAAAAAATGAATCTAGTATATTTGCAAATTAAGTCTTGAAAATAAATCCTACCCTAAAAATGTATGAAATTAAAAAATAAATTCAAATCATCATACCTTATAAATGTATGAAACTTGAAAATAAACTTGGTATATATTGCATTGATTCTTGAAGATGTCCATCAAGTGCGAATGTCGAATGTCATGGAGGAGATTTAACTGTCATATGCTGGAAAGCCCTTGATTGACGAAACGGGCAAGAACCTATTAGAAAACCTCATTCGTTGTCATTTCCATGGAGGCAAAAGGGTCAAAAAAAAAAAAAAAAAAAAAAACCAAAGGAGGCATTGTAGTTTGCACGATTAGAAGAAGAAAAGTTTTCTTTTTTTTTGAGGTAGCGGTTGTGAGTTGTGAGGAAGTATTTTTTTTAAAAAAAATCTTCAACAAAACGCAAGATTTCTTTTTTGGAAAAAATTTTCAGATTTTAGGAGAGATTTTCCTTTTTTTTGAGGTGCGATTATGAGGGGAGAGATGACACTTTTTTTTTTTTTTTTAAAAAAAAAATCATCCTTAAAAACACACGATTATGGGAGAGAATTTTTTGCAATTGGGTCATTTCGAAATCAATTCAATTATGGAAAATCTTATAATTTATTTGAATTTCTAATTTTTTATTGTTTAATTTTAATGTCCGAATATTGTAAAGGATTGAATGGTAATTAGATCACAACTTTTATGAAAAATCTGTAGACTTATCGGTCATTTGTGTAAAAAATGGTGGGTTTGGACATATTAAAAAAAATTGGACCTCAATTATAGGCTATACATGTATTTATCCCTAAAAAATATAGGGATAAGTACACATATAGCCCTTATATCAGATCCATTTTTCATTTATGTCAAAGTTTCCTATTTTTTTTTCATAAAAGGCTCAATGACCCAACTCTTTTACACAAATATTACGACTCTTTTACAGATTAGCCCTCATAGTTATTAATTCATTTAAAAAACAGAAATTATGGCAATTAGACCGTTTCGGAACCAATATATCACAAATGTCCAGTTATGAAAAAAATTTCAGCTTTGTCTTAGATCAAGATTTCCTAGCTAAATCTTCCCAATTTTGCCCTTCAAAATTGTGCACATTTAAAATTTGGTTTGTATGGATTCTTTCCATAATAAAAACTACCATTAAGGTAAATTATTAAATAATTAATTTAGCAATACTCAACCATAACCCTAAATACATTTCATATAAAAATTCAACCAATTGCCTTCAAATCGAAGAACCTCATCACTCCATTTTCATTGTCGGCCATAAAAAAAATTCAACAAAAATTTGATTTCAGTTTCTTCTATCAATCAATATGAGTATGTTCCATTTATCTATTTTTTTTATTCAATTGTTAGTAATATTTTATATAATTTTTCTTTTATTTTTTGTTTTATTTTGTCAAACAATATGAATAGCAATCCAAGTATATGGTTTGCATATTTTTTTTTTTCAATTTTGTTATTAATATCTAATGACATAAGATGTTTCTAATTTTAACTATTTGTTCACATTAACCCTTATATATTTACATCTAATCACTCAATTGATCATATAATGTAATATTTCTTCAAATAATAAATACATATCATGTATTATAATATACAATCAATATATCGAATCCATTATATAATATATACTCATCATTGTGTATTCAGTTCATAAGTAAAACGTCATAATGATAAATATATACTAGGTTGTATATTGTATAATAAATATATATTTAGAATTATATTATATAAACCTCTTTATATAGTATACATGACATGGTTTATAAAGTTCATAAATGAATTTTTAGAATTATAAATATAGGTCATGTAGTATATTTTATCTATAAATATATACTTAGATGTATAATATATAAACCTTATTAAATATTCATCATAGGTAATAATCTCATTCACATACGGATGGTGTATGGCAGTCGTTGGAATGAGATTAATAACTATATTGCTACTGACCATGAATATATTTTTCAGTATGAGATTAATAAGACATGAAAGTCATTCATTCCAATATAACATTCATAGAAAATATAATCTCGCTATAATTTGTGTAATTAAAATCTTGAATTCAACCATCAATTGGATATAAACCATATGATATATTATATAAAACTTCAACTAAGAGAGCAATAACCCAATAACATAACTAAATTAACAATATCACAATAACACAAATATATATAAACACCGATGATTATATATAAACTAGATTATATATTATATAAACTCAATGACACAACTAAGAAAACAACAACATAAGTAAACAATAATCCTCGCCATTATTTATTGGAGTATGATCACTGAATGATTTTTATAAACCCAACTAAGTAAACAATGACCTAATAACCATGAGGAAAGCAAAAATTGTATATTGTTTATAATCCACATAACAAACCCAAATTTATTTCTATGAATGAACTCCAACAGCAGCAACCAAGACAATGTGGTCGACGAACTGAGACGAACTATCTGAACAAGAATATGACAGAAAAAACACATAAAAAATGGTAGAAGCATCGACACGATGCTCGGAGGATGAGACGGCTGGAATACAGAGCTTCACCGACGAGAGTGTTAATGGCTGAAGGACAAGAGCGTTAAAAATTCTGCCAGAGACGTGAGAGTGAGGATATTGGGATATTGGGAGATTGATTTTGATGGGTTTGAAAGTAAATCTTGAGAGAATCAAGGAGTTGTTTGGGAGAGAGAAGGTGAAAAGATTTTTTACAATTATGGAGAGATATTTTAGGAAAATATATGGATTATTTTAAATAACCATGTTTATTTTCTGTATTTAAATATAATATAATGAGCATTGATGTAAATTAACCTCTATTTTAGCTTGGCTTAGGACAAAGTTGAATTTTTTTTTTCAAAATTAGACATTTATGAAATTTGGGTTCCGATTGGGTCTATCTATGTAGTTAACCCTTTAAATAATAATAATAATAATAATAAAAAAGGGAAGAAACCAAATGGTTTCCCCCTTCAAAAACTTCCTTTCGTGGACAGAGGGAAACCAAACAAGGCAAGAACGCAGGGCAAGGGTTTTTTTCAATCAAAATCTTAGACGATTCCTTAGGACCAATTTCAACCAAAAATATTCCATAATCTTTCCTCATTCTTTCGACCATCTTGCGAAGAAGTCGACAGAGGAAGATTCGTGTGGAGGAGGCGCTTGAACAAAACCCACTTCCACTGTGAAGAAGTTGCCTCCGAATGAAGCTGTCGTCGGTTGAAGATGTCCTCGGGAAGAAAAAAAGGGAGAAAAAAAGTTGAAGCTGTCGATTCCTTTCGTGGACAGAGGGAAACCAAACAAGGCAAAAACGCAAGGCGAGGGTTTTTCCGGCCAAAATCCTAGACGACCATCGTGCAGCATTTAAACCTTAAAGATGTATAAGGAATAAACCACATAATATGTATCAGACACATATGATATATATGAAACATAGATATATGGGAAATTGCAATGGGTAACACAAAATATTAGGATATTTGCAAATCTAGCTATGATTTCTTAGATTTGCAAACATAGCAAAATTTTAAAAATCTGATTTCCGTTTTTTTATTATTTCAGTTTTACACTTGTTTGTATATCAACAAGTATATTAGTAGTATATATGATATACTTTATATTTACTGATATATGAAATATAAAGTATATTGATATACTCGAATGAATACAATGATATACATAATATACTAATGATATACCTAATATATACTTGATTTGATAAGCATAACATTTGATATGTCTGATTAAATGTTGATATACCAATGATATACTTGATATGTTACTTTCTTTACTTATATTTGTTATGTTTTCTTTTCTCTTTATTAAATTATGTTGTGTTATTTACATATTTTAAATAAAATGTTTGTCTTCTATGCCTGTTGTGAATGTTGATATACCATTGATATACCTCATTTGTTTTTTTTTTTTTAACTTACCTCATTTTTTATACTACTCATAATTAATAACATTGATATACCTGATTATGAGTAGCTAAATACATCAATGGTAGACTTGTTATTAAAAAAAAATCATTGATATATTTTTAATGGTTGGTGTATTATGAAGGTCGTGGAATGCAAAATTTGTTATAAGCATATCAATAAGATGCAATTTTAACTATATCATTAGTGTATTAGTATTCACTAAAAATGTAATTTCAAGCATAACATTAGTGTATCAGTAGTATATTATTAAGATGATGTATAGTATATTGATAACATATTTGCAAACATGAGTATAGCCCAACTAGCATAAGATATACACATTCAACCAAGAGGTTAGAGGTTTAAATCCCCTACCACACATATTGTCCAAAAATAAAGCTAATATATCTAATTCTTTATTGATGAAGTATATTAAAGATATCTAAACTAATGAAAGCTCATGTGTATACTTCATAAATGAAGTATATTATTGTTCGACAGCGTGTTCGATTATCGATAATCCGCAAGCGCACGGGTCGTCACAAGTAATAGTAAAACGGAAGAATTCCGAGTATAGAATCCATAGGGAGGCGAAGCGAAAATTAAGCATAGCAAAAATTCTCTTGAACACTAAAAGTACTTGGGAGAAATAATATCCAGGGACCAAATGTAGCAACCGGTGTTTTTTTTTTTTTAAAAAAAAAGGGGGAAAACGGGCAGAAGCCCGGTCAAAGAGAAAGAAAGGAAAATGGGGGGAAACTTCCTCCCAATTTTCGGTCAAAATGACCGTTTGAAAAAAAAAAATCAGTTTTTCTCTCTCTCCCCGACTCTCTTTCTCTCCCTCTCGGCTAGCTCTCTCTCTCTCCTTCGGTTCTCTCTCTCTCGCTCCCTCTCAGCCGCCGCTCGTCCGTCGATGCCGCCGCCATACTTCCGTCGCCGGTACTCTCTCTCTCTCTCTCTCTCTCTCTCTAACCCGTCTCTCGGCTCTCTCTCTCGCAGCCTCTCTCTCTCCGTCTGCACGTCAAGCCGACGCCCACGCCGCCGCACTCCACCGCCGCGAGCCGCCGCCGCTACTAGCGTCTTCAGGCTCGTTCGTTTTTCAGATCTGTTCGCCGCCGCCATTCGAAGCTTCAACTTTGTTTCTAAAGAACTATTTGAGGTAAGGGAGTTGTAAGTCATAGTTATTGGTTTTTTATGCCTTAGTGAAATACCCATTAACGTTGGATCTTAATCTAAGGTGCCCGTAGCGTTTGGAGGCCGAGTTGTCGAATCGGAGCGAAGTTGGAAATTGGACAGCAAGCAGTAGCTTCATTTGGGTGAGTTTTCGGCCCTCTCAAGTTTAGGAAATTTGTTGAGTTTGGTGTGCCAATGGTGTGGGAATATATATTTATGTATATTTTATGTGTTAATAGACGAGTATTTCGCATCACGTGGTTGGTGTTGTATCGAGTCGTTGGGGGATTTTCGATCAAGCGTAGTATCTCAGGTAAGTAGCCATTTGGATTTAAGCTCTAAGTGTCGTCGTTGGGTTAAACCAAGCATGGTTGGTTCTTTATTTCTTGAAAGCATGGAACTAGTTAAGAATGTCTGAGTTAATGGTCGCATACTAACTTTGTCGTTGTGTAAGTAGCTGTTTGGGAATAAGGATTTTGATTATGTTATGTGGCGTGTTAGTGGATTGAGTAAGTAGTTTTTTTGGGCATGAAGTTGTTGTTTTAGAATCATTGTATGCTTGTTGGTAGCAAATTGAAGTTTTGGTTAAGTTTCATGCTTTGGTCAAATATCCCTTGGAACGTTGTATGCTTGTTTGAATATGGTTTAAGTGTCGTTTACTTGGACATGCATTAAGTGTTGCTATGCTTATAGGACTAAGTAAGTATGTTTGGAATGTTTGATTTATGATTGTTCTGGATTGTGTTCATGTTATGGAGGATGGGCTAAATGTTCATTGGA